>CAACAH010000002.1:0-2552298 GCA_900654225.1 Magnusiomyces fungicola
CGCTCTTCCGATCTCCTTGTCTTTTTTCTCCCCCCTTTCTCCCCCCTTGTCTTTTTTCTCCCCCCTTTGTATGCCCTCTTCCTCTTTATGTTCGTTATTTCACTAATCCATACATATCTCACAAAACCCGACATTTAACCGCTCACCTGTTGCAATAATTTTATTTCATGCTCCAACTTCTATAATTCATTTTCCATTTTAATACATAATTTAACTTAAACTACTTCATCATTATAGAATTATTATAAACTCTTCTTTTAACATCCCAGTTTTCACAATGCCCTATAATTTAATCTTTTCTTACCTTTCTCAATAAATAACTTTTACATTTCCCGTTTTTATTTCTTTTCATGCCCATAAATGTTTTCATATATTCATGACTTTAAATCATCTCGGAACCACATTTGATAATTCTCAAGTTGGTGTCATAACCGTTATTTTTATATCCATTAGCACTATTTGCCGCATTTGCCTTTGCGAATTACCCCGTACTTTTATATTCAGCCGTTTTATTTTTTTCTTTATCACGTGTATTGACCCCCAAAGACCGCCCGCTAAAACTATTGTTGTTAACTGAATTTTGTATTCCTTTTACTTATTAGCAATATAAAAGATTTTTATTATCTTCATACAAGTTCTGGATCTATATTGTTGCATTGACCTTCACCTTTTTCAAAAGTCATTCAATTTCTTATCATGTCATACCTGGCTGGCCTTGACCCAGAATTCTTTGTTGCACGTCTACCCGCACGTCTACAAAAACAGATTACTTCATCTAATCTCTCTTCACATCTCATTCACAAAGTTCATGATAAAGAAGTTGCACTCGTTACGGAAGTTACGAGGTTTATTGAATCCAAAGTTATAGAGTTCACTAACTTTGCGGAGTCTTTGTTCTCGTATACTGATCAAATTCCCAATAATACTCAAGATCTGGTAGACGATGATAACGATCCTTCGTTGCTACTTCATAAAACAACCTCTCCACTTTTTCCTATTGTTTATTCACCTCAGCGAAGTGGTTTACCTAAGAAGTCTTCTTTGAAATCCCATTCCTTACTAAATACCGATAACCAATCCCCAGTTAAAACGGAAGACAACGTAAAGAGCAATGACCAAAAATCTGCCACTGACATTACCAATGATATAACTGATATCACTTCTCAAGCTACTCAAGTTACCCAACCTTTAAGCAGTACCACGAAATCCAAGAAAAAGGTAATGTTTTCCAATCATGATCAAGTTGCAATTGTACCTTCTCGTGCAGAAGTCGCTTCTCAGCCTTCTTCTGAAACTGACTCCTTTAATACCATTGCCGACATTTTTCGATACGGAAAACTCATCTCGTACAGCGATTCAAAATTTACTCGCACACGACCTACTGATCATGATATTTCCTCACCATCAGCATGTCTTTCACCTGCGCTTTCTTCCTCCCCCGTTTCAACGGCTCTTCCTACTGCCAAGCCCTCTGTCTTTTTACATTCTGATGATTACACCATCACAGAGAATGATTTCTTTTCTAGTACTCTCAAAAAATATGATAACGACTTAACTATAGATGATACTCACGAGAGAGACGCTGTTTCTCTTGGACCTAATTATTCAGATCAAGCTACCAACACTTTAAACCCTATCACAGGATCAGATGAACTTGTTCGCGATGCACACAGTAGTGAGAGTAGTCCGGATACTAACGAAAAAAACTATACTGAAAAAGAACAGCTCCCATCCAGTCTAAGACTTTTATTACTAAATGAGAATACAGTTCCCGAAAAAACTGATATTGATCAAGGTGAAAAGATTATTAGGGACACTGAAAGTAGGCAATTGCTTCCACAGGTAGATTCAACTGACAAGGCTGACACCACTGATTTGCATAATATTACTATCGATAATGGTAGCGAATCAATCAAAGCGGCTGTACCTAATTCACCCTCAGATCAAGATCCTTCTTTGACCAGTACCAAATTTGAATTGCGACTTCCAGAAACAAATACAGAGACAGACAAAAACCCTCAGCTTTTGGATGATATTCAGCATGAAGAAGAGTTTGATATTAATGATGAGGGCGTTTTTGAGCTAGATGAAACTTTTGAATCCGATGAAGCTTTTGACTCGAAACGTTCGCAAGATAAGTTGGCCTTGAGTTTCATAGATTCTTCTCCCAGCTCTTCTTCAGCACCAACAGATTCTCAGCATCCTACAACGGAGCATAATCGACTTGACTCGTTGCCTGAAGAAAACCATACATATATTGGCCAAGATCAAATGTACGAGCCTAGCTTTTCTTCAAGCATACCTATTCAAATTACTCTGCCCACATCACGCATACCCAAGCCCAGTGAACAAGATCAAAGTAATTCCGCTCAACCCAAATCTAATCCCGAAAATAACTCCCTAGAATCATCTAATGACAAAACCAATGATGGTTTGAAATTAAATGATGCTCTCTTGGATGAAGATATTGCTATGTATGCCTCTCCCAGGTCCGCAGCTCATCTTTTACCACAAAGAGGTATTGATCCTGGGTCTATGAGTTTTTCTCAAAGGCTAACTCTTGAGAAATGGAAGAGCAAATCTGAGAATACTAAATAAGATTATCACTTACTTCATAATGTATATACACTTTTTTGTTTCGTCCTAGTGCGTTTTTATCACTTTTGTATTTCTAATATTTCTAATTTGTAGACTTGATGTATATATGTAAGAATGACAGGATACATGCTCATGTATGTATAACATTACATAATTCATTCATTTATGTTTTCTCCATTGCTCACATGAAATGTCTTATCTATCATCACACATCATGGACGATTTTGAAGAAATAC
The DNA here is from genome assembly GCA_900654225.1 of Magnusiomyces fungicola. NCBI lineage: Eukaryota > Fungi > Ascomycota > Dipodascomycetes > Dipodascales > Dipodascaceae > Magnusiomyces > Magnusiomyces fungicola. The sequence continues at coordinate 2,835 of CAACAH010000002.1, forward strand.
TAGGCTCTTCCGATCTGGAAACTGGAGATTCTGAAAATATTCCTAATGCTACAGCTCATATTGAACGTAAGCATAATAACGAAGGATATTTGGCAGCAGTGACCGTAACGAAACAAGGCTATTTACAACATGGTTTCAATTATGGTTATGATCATGGATCTCAAATGGGGTTAGCTGTTGGCTATCTATTGAGTGTTATTCAATCGGGGAATCGAATCGAAAATTTAAAACGCCAAACTAATTCAATCCACCATGACTGGGATAAGATATACAACACAGAGGCAACAAATGAGCTGAGCTCTAAGTCCTTATTTAGTAACGAATTTTATGAAACTAATACTACAGAGCTTCCACGTCCTCTATATAAGCGTTTAGAAAATCCAAATGAAAACTCTCGAATTAGCGACATTAATGAATTCTTAGAGTCTAGCTTTCCCGCCGTACCTTCAGATCATCCAACAGTAAAAAAATGGGTCAACCAAATATCCAAAGATTTAAACATTTGAACATTTCATCATTAAAAAAGATTAAGACAATTTATATTAATATACACCATGTACTACTTAATTCATTCTTACCAGAATGAACACCAACCAATATAATGTAAGCAAAGATTTTCAACATTAGTTGCCTGTAATATCAACTTGTCAACCTGAGTAGGAACAGCAAGATTTGTATCATTTCTAAAGTCGTTTCCAGTTAATTTGTCGGTAATACGCTTCAAAACAATCGCCGCTCTATTATTGCGTATCTTTAATTGATGTTGGGCCTCAATACCACCAGCATCGTCTCCACTTGTCATGATGCCAGCACCTGCATGACCTCCATTATTCAAAAGTCCAGCATTGTCAGCTAGTAAAGAACTAGGGCCTATTCCATCATTACCAGCGCCATTCTGACCAAGGAATCCATTGCTTTCAAATCCGCCTGCCGGGCCGTTCGGTGTACCAGTTGTACCATCGGGTTTTGTTGGAATCTCAAATCCCCAATTAATTAAAGGATCATAAGCAAATGCCTCGAGTATCGCCATCAAAGATTCCTTATTATCTCTCAGCAAGGACATAACATGTTCACATGTAATCCTAAAGCTGCCTTCAATACCTGATACTTCCATAGCATAAACAAGCATTCTTGTGAGGCGGAAAGGAACTTTTTCAGGATACTTTTCACGTAGAATTGCAGCCTCGAAACAATCACCGAAATCAATGTGAATAACTTTTCCTGTATATCTGTCAAGCATCAAATTTGAAGGGTGTCTATCTCCCAGTCCAAGAATATATCCAACCATTGACATGACGGCAAGAGATCTTGTATACTGAGTTCTACGATCCAGCCAAGCTTCTGAGGATCTACTCTTCAACCACAAGACCCGATATAAGTCCTGGCCTCGTGTATTGTCTAAAGCACGAGTGAAAATCTCAATCTTTTGTAAATGTGCAAGACTATCATAATCCGGCGCCAACTGAAGCATGACCCTGTATTCAATATTCAGCAAGATCTTTCCCTCACGATACTCTCTTATCAATATGTGGAATGTATCAGCATGCGGCACCCAGCCTAAAAGACCGGATTTAGGAGAAAGTGGAATTGCATGATATCGCTGAATACTCAAATGACGTTTAAAGCTTTCCGGATCATCCGAAAGAAGAGTATTAACCAATCCAAATAGTTGCATAACAAGATTATCTTGTCGAATATCCTCGTGTCCCTTCAACATATATTGATAGTCCTTTCCATCATTTCCCTTCATATTTAGTCGACGTGGGCGTTGTTTTGAAGCAATCACTGAAAAAATGGGTTCAAATTTATTGATAGTAATAACCGGCTTTCCTGGGACATATGTTCCGGGAACTGCAAGTTGCAGGTTGCGAGCGGCTTGTAGCTTTGGAGAGACATATTGGAGATCCAGTGTCTGTGTTTGGGGCAATTGTCTGCTGATTCGTCTAAACACATTATAGTAAATATCCCATGCTTGGTTTAGATAGGCTGCGTCATTTGTTTGACGGTAGTTATGAAGACCAGAATAAGCATCTTGCAAGTCTCTCGCAAAAGCCGTTTGGAATGCAACTTCACGCAACGTTTCAGGTTTACGGTCAAGCATTCTGTGCAACGCTTCTAATGTTGCAAACATTTTAGGAATGTTATGGTCTCCAAAATAATAACGGGAAGCATCCTCAAGGCCTTCGTGCCATTGTTCATGCCACAACACGGCAACTCTAATCAGCTCAAAACTTACAAGTTCGGCATGGTCAACAAGAACAGCACTATGTTGTCTCATTTTTTCTATAATGCTAGACGCTGCTTTCTGTCGCCGAGCACTATCTGATTTGATAGCAACAGTAAGAGGATAAATCAACGCCTGTGGGTGTGTTCTTCCAAGTTCTGTCAAAAGACCTTGAAGAGCTTCACTAACAATTGGATTAGGCTGATGGATACGGGAAATCAACTGAGGTAAAACATCTAGCCAAACCTCTAATCTTATCATTTGAAAACCTTCCGACATGGCCCTAGCTGGCTCATTTTCACCACCATATTTAAACCACAATGTAAGGAGGCGTAAAGTGTCTTGTAGTGACTTTTGCTCTGAGAGTGCCACAGATCGGAAAAATCCCTGGATTGCCGGTACAACATGATGTTGTACAAGGCGAGCAGATGTAATATCAGGCATTTCATTGGCGCGAGATTCATATAAAGAAATGAAGTCAAAATTAGCTAATGCCCAGTTATGCCAGGCTTTGTACCACCCTTTATCGAAATGTGTCGCAAGTAAATACGAGCCCAGTACTGTATCAGGATCGTCTCGCTTCCACGATTTATTCAAAGCTACCCGCCATTCTCCCTGTTTTAAAAAGCATCTGGCAAGTAGTTTCGTGTTCTCAATCTCCACTTCTGATGCATCAGGCCTGTCGTATGGCAATTGCTGAGCAATAAGATCATCATTGTGTAGATGTAAAATATGTGACATTCTGCTGGTGAATTCAATCAAATGATCCAGAGCCTCTTGATGACTTCCAATCGCCCACATGTATTTTAATTGAGCATATATTACCTTTGGCCGGAAATCAATTTGCTCTGATATAACCCTATCGTTATCATCTGGTTCTAATATTCGGTTAAGTGACTTTTCTGCCAAACCCAGTCGGCCAGACTTACGGCACAAATTAGCAAACTTGATCCACATATCCATGTCGTCCTTTGGCTTTATCACTAATGCTCGAACTTTTAACATCCTCTGCCAAATATCAACATTTCGCTGGCATCCCTTTAGTCGTTTCATCCAAGTTTGCTTCATCGTATTTCTTGTAGAATCGGCTGCTGAATCAGAAGGCAGATTTTTATATGATATTATTTCTTCTAGCTCAGCCAACATCTGAACTCTCACAACGACTCCATATGCACGATTATAACTTTCACTAACAAGTGCTGTAAGTTCCGTTACAAGCAAATCACGCGCAACCACAATTTGTTTCGCGGCTTCCTCATAATTCTGTCGATGAATAAGTAAAATTGCATTGAAAAAAGAGCGATCAGGAGACTCAGGCTTCATAACTGAAATATAAGTATCCATTTTCTCCCATTGATTAAGACCCCAAGCCGCTGCCGCTGCCAAGGGTGCAACAGCTCCTTTGATTTCGTAAGAAGAATTGGTCCACCGTTCTTGAGCAAGCTTAGAAAGCTGTTCCCATTCTCCCAAAGCATGAAGGCAGCGCATTTTTCCCATAGTAACCTCCATAGAGTCTGGCTCCTCTTTTTCTCGCCGGTTATATGCTTCTAGCGCATCATCCCATCTTTGTAACTTTTCATACCACGTTTCTTTAAGTTGAAGAGTGTGGTTTTCTTGTGCCTTGGTGAGAATACCAATCGCCGAGTCAGACTGCTGAAGTTGATTGTTTATTGTTATCAGTGCTTCAATTGTACTGGTTTTCGGTTCCTGCATAAATTCCAATTCTTTGTAATGAAGGGCCTTAGCATACGCGTGACATCTCTGTGCATATGTTGCCAAAGTTCTGATATCAATAGGTAAAGGCTTTTCATCATGTTCCATATATTCCGCTAAATTCAATAAAGTCTGAAGAACTTCGGGAGGAATATTGGGAGACATGAGCGCAGTCTCAATTGACAACACAAGTTTTTCTTTGTAAACATCATATAGTGCGCCCCAGCAGCTATAAAAACTTGGATTAAATAAATCCTTTGCAAGTGGTGCGTACACACCAGCAATGCTCGCACTTGCACGAAGGGCATGCGATGGTGACTCTTTCAAAAGCTCCAAACTCAGTCGTCTAAGCCATTCAAGCCAATCATCCCTCGTGGTACGTTGAGATGTATTCCATGCAGCTTGAAGCTGAACTTGATTCACTTTAAGTTTTCTAGTAGTGAAATCTGCTTGAGAAGCCTCATCCCCCATCTTTATTTTTTTGCGATGTGGATTCAGATTCTGTGTTAACGTTTCGGAATTTAAAATCTTGTTAACAAGCTGTTCATAATTGGCAGAGTGGATCTTGCATCTGAGAAGTACCTTATTAACCACGGGTATAAAGATGGTGTATTCTGAGTTCATTGAAAATGCCAGGGCACTTAAAGTATTGATTATTGGACGCTTTAATTCTTCAGGGCTTGATCCAATAATTCTAAGAAGTGGATGAATGATTCGAGGGGCCATGTCGTTTAAATTAACAGTTCGAGATAACTCTCCAAGAGTATCAATAGCAGCAATACGAAGCTTATATGGGGTATATTCGAGCATGTTTACTATGTTTGGGACAATCAAGTTGACATACTCCTCAATAGTGGATCCAAATATAATAAAGGAATTCAGAACCTTTATTGATGCATCGCGATCAGCAGATTTGTCATTCTGAATTACGCTAAGTAACAGAGGAAGCAATCGCGGCATATATGATTTGAACTCTCCATCAAGAGCTTGAGCAATCGAGTCTATCAACGACAAAATCACTGGTTGTAAGATGGGAACTGAAAAATACTCCTGAGAAACTTCAAAAATGACCGGAAGAAATGGCCTGGTATGCTGTTTAACAACCTGAACAAGGTTCGATAATTGTCGGAAAATGAATTCAGCCATTACATGACTGCTTGATCTAATAACACTGATCAGTCCAGGAATGATTTGATTTAAAAACGGAACGCACTTCAAGCCTAATGATTTAAAAATATGAAGTACCGCTTGTGCTGTAGCATTATGATGAGTTACCAGTGATGGATCTTTGAGGACTCCCATTAGTGTTGTTATTACAACTGTCGGATAATATTCATCAGCTGAGGGACTCATTCCTTGCATTAACAAAAGAATATCAATTGGAGCAGAATCATACTCTGCAGAGTCATCTTCAGCCTTTCGCTCTACCTCACGATATTTATATGGATCAAGAGCTCCTAGAATTCCCATAACCCTAACTGTTTCCCGTTTCAAATTGATATTTTGATCTGAAGATTTTAATATTGACACAAGAATTCCAAGAAGTTGAGGATAATCAAGTAAAGGGTCAATAACGTAACCCGAACTACTAGACAACTTCCCAAGGGTCCGCAATGCAGCATCTCGCTTTCCAACAGAACTTTGATCCTGGAGTGTCTCTAGAATCAACTGCATTAATTCAGAAAAGTAAGGAGACATATCTTCTCCACACGCCTTTGCAAGCTCTCCTATAGCTGTTATTACGCTTGAAGCAACCAAGGGATTTGAATCGCGAGCTCGCGGAACCAAGGTAGCCAATATAGGTTTGGTATATGGTTTGACAAGATTACCCGTACTGCTTATTAAAAGAGCGAGCAGTTTTGAGCTTTCTTCCTTATTGCGTGGATTGACAGCAAATTCAAGCTCAGTAAGAAATTGCAACAGCGTTTTGCGAAGTGAAGGAACAACATATGCCGGGTTTATCTTGGATAGTCGACCAATAATTAATATTGAAGCTTCCCTAACATGAAAATTTTCGTCATTTAGGGCCATAAATAACATTCGTACGTTTTCTGCCTGAGCAAGATGCCCATCAAGTTGGCTTTTCAGAGAGTTCAACACTTCCAAACGAATGTCCGAGACTTGATCACTTAGAGCTACCGTCAAAAGCTTCTCCAAAACTTGGCTGACCGATTTGAGTGAGTGTGAACTTACTTGGTGACAAACTGGATCATTGTTATAAAGATGGCTTGACGTTAAAGCCGCAGCCTTGCGCACTCGAGGATTTCCATGATCAATATAATATAGTGCACAATTCTTGACAAACTCACTAAGAGATTGGCCCTTGAAATCAAACGACCTTAATATGTTTAAGGCCAATACAATTAGATTCTCATCTGATATATCAGAGGTTATTCCTTCTTTTGCTCGCATGCTCTCTCTGTATTCAGCAGCGGCAACGATGTTTATTTTCTGAAAGGTATTTGGGGCTCCTGGTGGCTGAAAAGGTGAACCACTTAATGTCAAACTGATTATATCAAGAAGACGGTCACGAATTGGAATATGCAAGGGGGGTATATTTTTGACAACTTCCTTCAAACATCTATGTAATTCACTGCTTAGTCCACAGGAAAACAACAAGTCTAGCACCTCTTTAGAAATGTGCTTTGACAGCGCCTGCCCAACAGCCATTGAAAGCATTCCAATACATTCAAAAATTGCTGCTTCTTGCTCTTTTCGATACCTCCCTTTAGAAGTCAATCCTTCTTTCACATTATCCAAGATAGGATCAAGATAATAAGCAATATTGCTGCGAACAGACAAACCGATATTTCCAATTGATAAGAATACAAGCCCTCTTTCACGCTCTTTTTTGAACTGGGAAATCAAGTATGCCATGCTATCGGTAAGGTAGCTTTTTGTAAACTCAATAGGACTGTATTTGGCAAGGTCGGGTAGAATTGAAAGGACTGTGCGACGAACAAGGAGGTCTTTGTGTTCTTTATATCTAAGAACAATTTCACAGACTTCACTATAGTGCGACTTCATAAACATTCCAGCTGTTCGCAAAAGTTCACGGAAAGCAAGAAGTGAGCCATGTATTTCATCGGTGGTTGCCGTTCGTAAACCAGCATGTGCTTCTTTGTAAATCTCATCATAGCAGTCAAGTTGGGTTGACGTATTTCTGCCAGCCATTATTTCAAGACAAGCATGAAGTGCCTCTGCAGCATCAATTCGTATGCTAACCTTAGGATCTCTTAGGCCAACCCATATTATCTCCAAAATCTGATGAACATAAGAGTACAAAAGTGTTTTGTTACTCTTTGCTAGTGCAGCGATCATTAAAACAGCTGAGTGTCGACGAGATTCTTGTCTATCTGACTGGAGCCATTCTAATGCCCTTGAAATCTCAAATTCAATTATTTCTGCCGCAAGACCATCATATGCTGTCAATTTTCCCATCGTACCAACTGCAGCTCTCAGAACATCTATATCATTGGTAGGAATCACCGATCTCAGATAATTGGCGAATCTGGTGACCTTTGTAGACATCTCATCCGATTGGTAAACGTCAAGGAGTTTATCAATTGCGAGAATACCTCCTAAGCGGGAATAAACATCTGTGCTTCGCAAGTACTCAAATATTCGTTTATTTATATCATTATTTGGCTGCGGTGCTCCATCATCTTGGTCTTCTGGGCCTATACTTAAAAAGTACTGCTGAAGTTCGTCACCTGCCTTGTCCCGTTCTTCAGGGTATCTAAAAATTTCGTTAATTATGGTGGGTTAGAGGTGCGATAAAGGAAACTAGTACTTACTTTGAACGCAGGCCATTAAAAATTCCGTTTAGAACAACACTCTCGGGTTGAAGAGATGTAGATACCGGGGACATACTTCATTAAGGCTATTCCCGACAAAATTAAAGTGGTCGTTTTTTGGATTAAACGATAGTGGTGAAATATTATGTTAATAGGTATTAGAGGTGTAAAGAAAACATGGGGGAGTCTGGTTATTTTTGATAAGATGGTGGTGTTGTATACAACCTTCTAGGAGCGTGTATGCTAAATTTCATGTAACATACATTAAAGTAACGTGATAGCCACTACTATCAAAAAAAAAGTTGTAGCCCACAGCCAAAGGCTTGAAACCAGGTCTTTTTGGCAGATGTTCAAGATTCTTAAACTTTGTTTGTTTCATACTACTATTATCAAACAATAATTTATAACAGAACTTATTACCAATTCCAAAATCATCATGGTTAAGCCACAAATTGGATCACGAGCAAAACTTCTAAGGTCATCAAAGTCTTTTCACAAAGGTCAATTATCATCTCCAAGGTGGACTCCACGATTTATACATGAGCTTGAAAAATTTGACGGAACTACTGGGAAAATTGGCCTGAACCAGACAGAAAGAATCCTTGTCTCAAATATTTTCAAGCGTCCGGTTAATGAGCTAAGCTTTAAAAAAAATCAAACTTTACGAATTGGGAGGATGGGGAAATATATCCAGCATAAAGAGGATACCAACTCATATATTAACGCCACGAGGGGGAAAATACCATACCCGAATATGAGCATAGAGTCTTTAAAAATGAATGTTACTTATGATTTAATGGCAAATTGCGACTTTTTTATTATCAGTACATTTCCTGACAAAGACCAACATATTCTTGCTACAACCGACCGAGATTGTAGGAAATTTGGGGTAAGCTATATGGCAGTCAAAGCTGATATCGCTCAAGCATGCATTTGGAAGTTATTTACCAGAATACCAGACAATTCTTTGGACGACTTTTGGTTAGATGGACATGTTGAATCCTATTCCAATGAGCTGTTTAATAAATTAAAACTTGACTCAAATACCAGGTCAAAAGACAAAGAGGTGTTTATATTCTTTTTCAGTCTTTCTCCATCTACTTTTTCAATAATCGAGAATTTATTTTCAAATGAAAACATCTCAGATTTAGACCTCATTGGGGCTCATTTCTCTCACAAGTTGGTTGGTGGCTCTCAAAGATTACGATTAACTCTTAAAAATATACACGCACCATGGGAAGATCGTGGCGATGAACAGACCATGGAATTCGCTAGAGTCTTAAAAGAGCTAGCTTCAAGGGGATTGGTTAAAAGTTACCAAGTGAATGGCTGTGGCTTGAATTTAACTTCAATATGAATTGAATATTAATGGTTCCATTCCATTATATCTCGTCACTACTATGATGTGAATTATAAAAACATGATTACCATACATCTCAAATGACAATTTCCCTTTATTTGAAGTTAAATTATATCATAACTTGGCATGTTACCTTTAGAGATTGTTTATCCACGCAGGTATTCTAATGTAACTTTCTAATGCTGTTTCTTCACGCAACATAGCAGGGGAAAAGGATCAGCAACTGTTATTAGTTCTGACAAAGCAAGCCAATATATGTTTTTGCTTGCGCCAATTTGCCATCGATTCAAACATAAAAAAATGATAAAGTGTTATCACACTCTTCAAAGATGGGGGGAAAACTCAATTATATTAAACTAGTCAAAAAGCTTTACATGTCTATGAGAATCAGCAAAGAAGCGGATCTTCCAATTTTAAAATTCAACTTACCGACGCTGTTGACTCAAGGAATAGGGCCGAATAAATCATCATGAGAAATTTCCAACCTGCTCCCTTCATTTTCAGTACACCTGTTTTTATCAGGGCATTTTTCAAGTGGTCTAGTTTTGGGCTTTGTCTGTTTTTTTGAACTATAATGATAAGTTATCACTGAAAAGGTTTCATGATAGTAGCCGCTTCTCGGTCCAAAATCCCAATCGTTTGAAAAGCCGTTTTGATAGAAAGGTGTTTATATCCCAGATTGAGAGGGTTATTAACTGTATTCTGTTAATTATGTCTTTAATTTAATTTATTTGGTAACTTTAGTATTTCAATGCAAGTCGTGGCCTTGCTAAGTAACAAACTTATACCTGCCATCTGAAGCTTTGTCAATCAATGTATAAAGTTTTGAGCACAGAGAGTGAAGCTGGTGCAAGTTTTCGAGCTTCAAGTCACCTACTAAATAAATGACTTCTTCACATTATTTTACTATCATTACCAAGACAACAAAATGCAGAATCATTATGATTCCCTGTACAACTTCCTAGAAAAGCATAATAGACGTGTCACATGATCTTGTATGTATTAACCGGAATTGGCTACACCTGCCGATTTGAGATCCTCCTTTAGTGGCCGAGGGCCACTAGCCACTCTCCAGCTTTACGAAATATTTTACAGAAATATTTTTGACATATTACCATATACCAACGCCATATAATAAAGATAAAGCAAAATGAGATGTTTCAGAGGTCCTGTCTTACGAAGAAATGTACTTTTTCGGAGATCAATGGCTACTTTTTTCCCTAGAGAGCCATCTATCTCTGAAGAAGTCAGGCAGGCATTAGCGGAGAAAAAGCCTGTTGTTGCGCTGGAATCAACTGTAATTACTCATGGCTTGAAATTTCCTGAAAATTTGTCTTTCGCCTTGAAAGTTGAGCAAACTATTCGTGACAATGGTGCTATTCCAGCTACTACCACTTTTATTGATGGTATACCTATTGTTGGTGCATCTAAAGACCAGTTGATCACTCTGGCTGAAAAGTCTCAATCTTCATCTTCTGAGAAGCCCGTCAAGGTATCTCGTAGAGATATTCCTTATGTGATCAGTCAAAGACTTATGGGTGGCACTACCATTGCTGCCACTATGATTTTAGCACATAAAGCCGGAATCGATGTTTTTGCAACAGGTGGTTTGGGTGGTGTGCACCGGGGCGTTGAATCTACTATGGATGTCTCCGCTGATTTAGATGAGCTAGGACGCACACCTGTTGGTGTTATTTGTTCTGGCCCAAAGTCAATTTTAGATATTCCAAGAACAATCGAATACCTTGAAACCAAGGGTGTTCATGTTTCTACCATGGGACCAAAGGGTACTAATATACCTGGATTCTTTACATCCGATTCAGGAGTTAATGTGAGCATTCATTTTTATTATTCTGTGATTATTTCGGCTTTTATACTAACTACGATTTAGTCCCCTTATAACTTTCAAACTGCGAAAGATGTTGCCGAAATAATTTGTAAGTTGTGATTTCTACTTTTCTTTCTTAAATCTATTGACTAATAACCGTTAAATAAGATGCCAACAAGGCTTTTCAACTCAATACTGGGTCAATCTTTTGTGTCCCCGTTCCTGAGAGTTCAGCTTTGCCGAAAGAATACATTGATTCAATCATTAACAATGCATTGTCTGAGGCTGAAAAGAATGGCATTAAAGGCAAGCAGGTAACACCATATCTTCTAGGTGCCATTATCAAAGAGACTGGTGGAAAGTCTCTTACTACTAATGTTGAATTTCTCCTCAATAACGCCTCATTTGCAGCTACCGTAGCAAAAGAACTGGTCAAGTTAGAGGTATGAATGCAGTTGTATCAAGTATTATATATTGAACTATTTAATTAAAATCTAACATCCTTAGACATTTTCTAATGACCACTTGTATGTTTCTAGTCCAACTCCCAACTCGAATCTTCAATTGAATACACAGTACGAAATTGAGCCAAAGTCTACCAGCCTCTCAAAGTCTGATTGTGTTGTCGTTGGGGGAATTGCCCTTGATACAACTTGTACCATCCCAGTGTCTGGTTCAAACGTTATACCTACATCGTACCCGGGAAACATTGAAAAGACTTTAGGAGGTGTGGCATATAATGTTTCTAAAGCCTCAACACTAAATGGAAAACGACATAATGTTTCCACAAGACTGATTTCCGCTGTTGGTAGCACAGATTCTGAAGAGATATTTAGGGAAATTGACCTCGAATTTGAATCACAATTTGATGGCAAAGTCTCCTTTGATAAAAGTGGCTTGATGGTATCTGATAAACATTCGAGTGCGAGGTATGTTTCAATTCATGATTCAACTGGGGATTTAGTTGTGGCATGTGCTGATATGGCTGTTATTGAGGATATGGATAGTAAGAAAATCAGCGATCTTATAAAGACTACCCGGCCATCCTGTGTTGTATTTGACGGTAATATTGGGTTGAAGCAGCAACAGGAAACTATTTCTGCTGCTCGTGACTCTAACTCAATTATTGGATTTGAGCCCACATCAGTTGCCAAAGCTGAAAGAATTGCAGAAAGCTCGTTTAATGATCCCAGAAGATTGTTAAAAGGCGTCATACCTAATAATTCTATTGACTTTGCAACTCCTAATATTTTTGAATTGACAGGTCTTCATAATAAACTGTTTGAAAATGAATATTTTGATACCGATAGTTGGTTTGTGGTTATTGATTCATTAGGAATTGGATCCACCTTTCGATCAAGAATGGAGCAATTTGCTAGAAAAGTCCCAGATATTGCAGATTTACTTCTTGTTGAGGGTATTACACAAAAAGCAATTCAAATTTTGCCATACATTCCTATTCTGCTCGTGAAACTTGGATCAAAAGGTGTCATATTATTTGAAATTATTTCTGGAAATGCATCTATTGAAAGCCAGGTACAGCAGTCTCGAAATTTATCTAGTGAGCATGCAGCTCAAGGCATTGTCGAAGAATATTTTCTTTCTCCCAATTCTGGTAACGTTGGATTACTGATTCAATATTTCCCAGCTACTTCAATTCACTCAGATACAATTCAAAGTGTCACAGGTGCTGGTGATACATTTTGTGGTGTTGTTCTTTCCGAAACTGCTCGAAACCCATCTTGGTTCTACGATGCAAAAGAACGAATTGATGTAATTGGAAGAGCACAAAAGGCAGCTTCATTGACAGTTCAAAGTAACAAAAGTGTCTCTGAGAAAATATTATATTTACAATAATTATGTGTAATATGAGCTATGTAACACTGGAATAACATCAACTTATATATTGATTAGTCCTTCTACGGCACTTTCACGTGCGGTTCCACTTGCCGGGTTTTTTCCAGAAAGATAATGAAGGAACATGATCTTGGATACGTTTGGACTGTGGACAGTTCCAAGAGAGATGGTTTCGATTTCAGGAGAATTTTCAGTGACTCCTTTGTAATATATAATTGGCATAGAGCCATCAGACTCGCGATGAAGATGTAAGATGTTATGTTTAGGAACGGACATTTTTCTTGAAAATGACACCTTCAGTTCATTCACACCTTGACCTAACGTTTCCAAAAGTTTTGCATGTTCAGGGTCAGAACCAGAAGTTGCAGATCCTTCAGTAAGCTTTTTGTAATAAGGATGGCCAATTACTCCTCTAACAAACCCATCACGAAGATGACCAAAATCTGTATTTCTAACCGGAACAATTCTAAGATCAAGTCTAACGCCATGGTCGAGAAGATGAGAAATAATATTCGTTCCAATGGTTGGGTCTAAAAGAGATGATTTCAAATCTCCGGGGTTTGCATTTGCCTCAGCTGATTTTAATATGTTATGAGCCAAAGACTTATCTTCTGAAGCAATATATATTCCAACAGCATAAACATGAAAAGAAAGAAATGAAACGGTGCGCACGCCAATTCCAAAAAGCTCATAATTGAGCCCATTGGGAAGAGACAAACTCTTTGGAAATGGAGGACTGTCAGTAGGAGGCTTAACAAATAAGTCCCCATTTTCATCAGCCACATTAACAGTTTTTGAGGAAATTGTCACATCAGTCCTACCTGAATCTAACTTGACGCTTTGAGTACCAGTAATGTTGAATCCAGAGATAAGGGTAACTGATCCAACAACTGTTATTCCCAGAAAGAGCCCCACATTATTAGGTCTGGCATATCGAATGTTGGAGCCAGTTGATCGATATGACGAAAAGTTTTTATTAAACGGGTTCGTCTTTAGAAAAGTGCGACAATTTTTGGATTGGCTCCTAATAAGCCGAGGAAGAAACATCATCTTTTTGGTCTATTGACTGAGTTTTGGTGAAGTGTGAATTGTAGAATGTAGAATTCTCCAATGAGGTGGTAAATAAGTAAATTATACAGAGGAGCTAACATACGGAGTTTATAGGAGTTTGTACATACATAACATTTACACAATCTTTCGTTCTTGCTAAAACTAAAACTTGCAATAATTGTACAGCTGTTCAACGCTCTTTCAGAGGCACAACAAAATAATCTGGAAAAGTGCGTATTATTTTCCTTTATTTTCCTTTAAAAGGGCACATATTAAATAAATCGCAAAATAACATCATGTTGCATTACTTGTTATTGAGGTAATGTGTGACTGAATATCTATTACTATGTAAAGCTGAGTTTTAGAGAAGATGTAAATAAATTGAGATATCAAGCACAAGTCAAGAATGCAAAGCTCGCTTGTTAGTCTCTCAATCACAATTTCAAGTTTCTGACAAATAATCCTCATCATCTAAATAATATTTCGGAGTTATCAACATGTTGTTCATTGCGAGTTATAGATGCATGCTGGGCATTATGTGAGTGTCTTTTCTTGACTGAAGGTTTATTTCTAGATGGAGTCTGGGTGATGGAACTATGGCTGGTTGTACAATGTTAAAACTTTCCTGAGAATCTAGTGGTGGCTGGTTATATCCAGTTGAACTCTCTTGGGTCTCATGGTTGGCTACATGTCTTGTTAATGTAGTTCTTCTTGTAAATGTTTTGCTGCATCCGGGGTATTCGCAAACATATGGACGTTTTCCGGTATGGACTCTCCTATGTCGAGCAAGTGAAGAAGAATCGCTGAATGCTTTGTCACAAATATCACATTTATGAGGCTTTTCACCCGTGTGAACACGCATATGGACAGTAAGAGCAGATCTCTGAATAAATTGCTTTCCACAGAGACCGCAAACATTTGGCCTTACACCAGTATGAATACGTTCATGCCTAACTAAATCAGACCGCCTAGAAAACTTTCGAGAGCAGGTAATACATGCAAATTGCTTTTGTACCTGTGAATCCCCCTCATCTGACAACTTGCTTGGATTTGTCAGTTGGCCCGTATCGCAGCGATATGTGCATTCTATAGGATCTAAGTCATATTCAGATTTAGAAAAGGCAGACAGAGAGATCTGCTCGGCCGAAGGAGAAACTGAACTGGGCGATCTTGTGAACGTTGGTGCAAGTCGTGGTGATGTAAAGCACTGCTCTAATTTCGAACACTGAAGACCAATCTCATCCAACGATTTTTTTTCGGGTTCGGATGATTCCATCTTACAGAAAGTTTCTGGGGTATTTGTTTTTAATTTTATATGGCAATGATGTGTTAAGCGAGGTGGTGTCGAAATTTCTGAAGTATCTGGTATAGCTCGCACACCTTCATCGTTTCTATTCAATATTGAAGTCAGATCCATGATAAAGGCTGCCTAAAATTGAGCGTTTAGTGTGAGTGAGTGATGAACAAATAGGCTTGTAAAAAATAATGTCAAGAGGAGTACAAAGTTCCAATATCATGTACTTCTAGAAAATGTTTTCAGTTAAATAACTCCATATATATGTACTGTCAAAAGAAGTTTGTATGTAGAAAATACACTGTCAAGTTGAACTCCAAAGTTTTTATTTACTTTTTGGTTTTGAAAAGGCAAATAAATTGTAGAATTCTTAACTTCAAGGCGATCTTTAGTCTCTATTTGCATACCTATGCAAAATCAGTATAGTGCGTTTCATTGGTAAAAGTGAAAAGTGAGTAGTACAATTATAATTTGATCCTCACTGAGGTATGTTGAGGTCGAGCATGTTGCCCAAAAATGATGATGATCAAGCTTTTTATGCATTGCAAGTTTAGATTCAATTGAATACCCCCAAAGTTGACTGTGTATGTAATACCCTGCCAGTGTAATATTAAACTTACACATTATGTCAGGTGGTTATCAGGTGAAATATAGATATTGTAATATATTACATAATGTATGATTTGACCAGCTAATACAGTTATTTCGACAATTTAATGAAATCGTATCTTGTTATAACTCTAACAACACAGTCAACCTTTGAGTTAATTTATTATATTTTACAACCTCTGGGTCGGCACTTCTTTTACTGGGTTTACTGTTTTAGTTTATACAACACGCCATACTTTTTATAATGAGCTCAGCTGGTGACTCTAAACAAACCCTGGAGCAAGAGACCGTAAACCCTGAAAGTGAGCATCAGCAACCTGCTCATTCAATTCCTGCACAGGGTTCTACTGGTCAAGAAGAAAGCCAGAATGCTGCTTCCACGCCATTTGAAAAAGCAATTGCGGTATGGTCTGGGATTGGGCTCTCTAGTTTACAGCAAACTCTAGACAATCAAGGCTCGGAGATTCTAGAAAATCATACAAAATCGGTAGTTACTCGAAAGGAGCTAGCCACACGCACAAAAGCCTTTAGAAAGCTCTCTGACGAAGAGAAAATCGGTGATATTAAGGGCCTACTTAAGTTATATCAAGCAGAAGTTGATAGTTTGACACAGAGGAGTAAATATGCTGAGGGCTGTTTCATGACATTATACAAGCTCTTAGCTGAAGCTCCTGACCCCACCCCGTTACTAGAAGCTTCAGTTGACTCTGTATTGACTGCATCAGAATTCACCAAAGTAGCAAGTGAAAATGCTAGGCTTGCTGAGAAGATCAACAAATATGCCGACTATGACCAGATGAAGTCAAAGCTTTCTCGGTTAGAAAAAGATTTTAGTGAATCAATTAACTCTAAGGTTAGTGCAAAGGAATCGGAGTTAACTGCGATATTTGATGAAAAAGAAAGGCATTGGCGTGAACGAGAGTCTGAGCTTCAAGCCCAGGTTCAAGAGGCAAGAGATCAAATTAGGGAACTCAGGTCAAACTCAGAGGTTTTACAGGCTCGTTTATCGGCAAAATCCCATAATCAATTGGTTGATTCCATTACAGATAATAACGCTGCAAAATCTGCTGGAAGAATTGCTGAACTGGAGCTCGTTGCTAGTGAGCTTGAGCGTGCAAATAAAAGAATGTTGGAGGTTGAAAAAAGAAACGTTGAGCTTCGCTCTGAACTTGAGATGGAAAGATCAGGATCACAAGTGAGTGATAAAACCCAACTTTTGGAGAGTAGGATTTATGATGTTGAACGTGAAAATGCATTACTTGCAGCTCAGCTGGATACTTCACGCACGTCGGTAATTCAGTCCAAAATTGAGCTTCAGAAAAAGGTAGAATCACTCTCGCGTGAGGTTGAGCGTAAGAGTTCAGACAACAATTCATTGAGAAGTAAGCTTGATTCTATGAATGATTATCAGAGTATAAAGCGAGAGCTTGAAATTTTGAAAAGTGTTGAGTTTTCGTATGATGATGAAGAAGTGGGTTCTTTGGGAAACACTCGATCTGTCCCAGGAAAACTTGATGTTTCAGGTGATGATGACGAAACTGATGATGAATTCGAGTCGAAGGTTGTTGATGATGTTGCTGCAATGTCTCAATCTCTTGAGAAACTTATGCTTGCACGGAATAAAAAGCTAGTAAATGATTTGACTGAAATGAGAATTTCTAAGCTTACACTCGAAGAAAAAGTTACAGAATTATCAGAAAAATTTCAAAGGTTATCAAGTGAAAATTCTACTCTCTTGAAATTGAATAGACAGTTGGAAGAGGATCTTACAAAGTCTAATGATACTGTCTCAAAGATTGGTTATGGCCCAGGACCTGCTATGTCGGTAATAAGTGGCTGGGGGAGATCAGGCCCTGTTGGAGGGTCAACTTTGGGAAAACGAAGTGGAAAGATTTCTCCCACTGCTTCAATTATTGGCGGAGTTGATACCTCATCTTTTTCAGCCTTTGGAGACACTCCTTCTGTTGGTACCGATACCTCAATTCTTCCAATTATCACGCAGCAACGCGACAGATTTAGAGTTAGAAATTCAGAGCTCGAGGAGGATCTCCGAAAAAGCTGGAATACAATTACACAATTACGAAAGGATTTGGAATCGATAAAGAGAGATAATGTTGAACTTTACGAAAAAGCACGTTATGCTTCATCTTACAAACGTGGTCCTTTAGAGCGGAACTATACAAATAATTCTGCTGCTGAATCTAGTTATCGCAACATTTACGAAGAAGGCCTTTCTCCATACCAGCAATTTAAAGGTCGCGAGAATGAAAGGGCAATGTCGAAAATGGGACCAATTGAAAGGGCCCTCTATTTGCTCACGCGAACAATATTGGTAAACCGCACCTCTAGATACCTTTTTAGTATATATTGTCTTGCGCTACATTTGCTAGTAATGATGATTTTAATGTACGGCGTGTCATGGCATACGAGTGGCGGATCAGTGGTTTCAGAATCGGCACAAGCTATTACAGCTCCTGAAGCTTTAAATGACATCCCATGATGATGTTTACTGATGTTTCAAATATATATAAAAATATTTTTTTGCTCTAAACAACTAATCATAAATCCTTATTCTGGTAAAATCGCAGTTTTGTCGTTCTAGCTTGAGGCTGATGAAATCCTAAGCAAAGACTATGAAATCACGTGGTGATAGTGATATGGAATTCCTTTTGACACGGATTCTTCAATTAACTAAACTTGAATAGTTTCCATAAAGTATCAAAAACTTTTAAGAAAACTAATCGATTATCCATTGTCAATTCCTACAGGTTTGCAAAGTTGAGTTGTAATGCTTAATCTAGTAATGTTCCATATTTTTTCAAGAAATTGAGAAAAAATAGCAATTCTAAATGGTTTACTTAAAAATAAACATTGAAAATAGTCATTAAGTATATTTCCGACGCAAGTCCAAAAGATATGCCTGAAACGTCAGTTCCAGTTAACAACACACAGATAAATATCGAATCTTCCTGAAATCCCACTACAGCACAAAATGGCATTTGGACACAGTCTGCACATCTCAAAAGAGCACTGATACACAACTTGTTTCATCAAAGATTGATATTAATCTAAAACACAAAATAGTACATTAGCATTTTTATATAGGGTCATGTCACAAGAGATATTCATTCATTTTTGTTTCCGTTAATTTTGGTATTCGCCATTTACTCTTCAGCAGCAGCAATAGATTCAGTCTCAGGAGCAAGAATGATCTCAATGTGGCAAGGTGAGCTCTTGTAAGCGTTGACACGGCCATGAGCACGGTAAGTTCTGCGGCGCATCTTAGGGGCCTGGTTGACTTGGATGTGCTTAATATAGAGAGATGATGATTCAAGGCCCTTGGTTTCAGCATTGGCAAGAGCATTCTTGATCAAGTCAGAAACAAACTGAGCGGACTTGACGGGCCATCGGGCCTTGGTGACGCCAAACTCCTTTCCTTGGGAAGCACGGCCAATGCTACCATTGAATCTGCGGAAAGGAATAGCACGCTTCTTGTCTGAAACAGCTTCAAGGTATTGAAGGGCCTTGTTGACCTGCCAGCCATTCACAGCGGCAGCGGTCTCACGAGTGTTCTTGAAAGAAACACGAAGGTAAGATCCTCGGGCCTTAGCGCTGTTAGCGGAATCAATGGAAGTAGCAGCGTAGCGAGTCATAGTGCCGACGTTGGGATTTCGTGGATAGAAAGGTAGAAAAAGGGAGGGGGAAGGCAAATGGGGAGGTGCACCCTACTCTAAATTTTCACGGTTTTTTTCGGATCATTTTTCGACATTCTTTGTAGATGTTACATAATCATATAAACTACCAGAAAAAAGTGGTTTTGTGTTGATGTATCATGTGATACATGGTTGTTTTATCAGGATATGTAAATGCAAATTTCAAGCAAAATTTTAAAAAAAGACTGTTATTACTAGTTTTGTAAATCCCCAAGCCCTAATTTCAGCCCTATAATTGAGTGATTAACCCTACTTATCTGACTAATGATTCGTCATCATTAGAAATATTTCAGCCGTTTGTCTCTTTTCTAGAAATTGTTAAGCCGAATATAAATAATTACTGTAAATAGAAATATCTGCGGCTTTAGAAAAATTTTGTGCGAAGATAAAATTTTCTTTCTTGTGAGCATATCTACTTACTTCCGATACCAACTACCTTTTCAGCAAACCTCAATTTCAGAATCGAAGTAGTTGTTTAACACACTAACACAACATCTCAACGAAAATAAAAATGGCATTTACCCCAGGAAGAGGAAGAGGAGGAAGTCGCGGTGCCCCTAGAGGTGGCTTTGGTGGCTCCCGCGGTGGTCGCGGCGGTCCTCGCGGTGGTCGTGGAGGCCCTCGTGGTGGTTCTGCTGGACGTGGCGCACCCCGTGGTGGTGCTCGTGGCGGACGCGGTGGACGTGGCGGAGCCTTTGGCGGTGCCAGGGGCGGTGCTAAAGTCATTGTTGAACCCCATCGACACGGTGGTATTTTTATTGCTAGAGGAAAGGAAGATTTACTTGTCACAAAGAACATGGCTCCCGGTGAAAGTGTTTACGGCGAGAAGAGAATTACAGTCGAAAACAACGAAGGCAGCAAGAACGAGTCAACACCAGCAACAAAGACTGAATACAGAGTGTGGAATCCTTTTAGATCTAAGCTTGCTGCCGGTGTCCTTGGTGGTATCGATGAATTGTTTTTTGGTCCTGGTAAGAAGGTCCTTTATCTCGGAGCTGCTTCTGGTACTTCCGTATCACACGTTTCAGATGTTGTCGGCCCTGAGGGTGTTGTTTACGCTGTTGAGTTTTCTCCCCGTTCCGGACGTGATCTCATTTCCATGGCCCAGAAGAGACCTAATGTTATTCCAATTATTGAGGACGCGCGTCACCCCCAGAAGTATCGTATGCTCGTTGGAATGGTTGACGCTGTTTTCGCAGACGTTGCACAGCCCGATCAGGCAAGAATTATTGCTTTGAACTCACATTTATTCTTGAAGGACCAAGGTGGTGTCATCATTTCCATCAAGGCCAACTGTATTGACTCAACTGTCGATGCTGAGACCGTTTTTGCCAGAGAAGTCCAGAAGCTCCGTGAGGAACGAATTAAGCCTCTTGAACAAATCACATTGGAACCTTATGAAAGAGACCACTGTATGGTTATTGGACGATACCGTAGATCGGGCAATTAGACGAGTTATGAATTGTGCATGTTTTGAAGTTTCGTTATTTAGAAAGTTGGTATATTAGTTTATTTCTTTTTTTCTCTCTTCTAGTAATTTTATGTATTATGAGTTTTGTTTTTAATTTTTATTTCAAACAACATTTTTAGAATAAAAATAAATATTTGTTGGTAATATAATCATAATAATAATATATACACAAAATAAAATATAAATTATAATATACATTATGGGTGTACGCCATATAACCGTCCTGTCTTTCTTTTTCTAATCCCAAAGTGCAAATATTTTACAATTTTCATTAATTTTTCAGATGTGCAAAGCCTTTCTGTGTTCTGTGAGCGGCAAAGAAAGAAAAAATTATCATGTATGTAAAATATACAAGGGTGCTAACATACATAATGGATTCATACCTAACCTTTAGCAACCGCTTCTTTCATTCTAAAGCTATAACTCTTAACTAACGTGTCCCTGTTCAGTCCTCTTTCTGAGGCTCTACCAGAAATCTCTTTAAACTTTTATTTTTCATACTCTTCAAGGTCGACTGAAGTCTGAAGAAAAGTAAAAAAGCCAGCATGTTGTACATGTCGCACATGCTGTACATGCTGTGTCAGTGATCGACATGTAATATATTTTATGGTCGCTATATTAAACTACCATGCTATTTTGACTGTCACATGATTGATTGTCCTGTAGATACGTTTTCATCTTCAACCTGATTGCAGGTCATTTTTACTTGCTACACAGCAATTGTCTGACCAGAATCACCAAACTTTGACCAAAAGTTTATCCGTGATACAAATTCAGTTCGTTTCCAGCTTTCCAGCCTCAAGATTTTAGGAAATCCACAATATGCACATCTGGAAATCATCGAGCCTCGCGATTTGGCTAGCTTCTCTTTCTGTGGCTTCTGCCATGTTGAATTGTGATATCCATGTTGATGGCGTTTCCTTTGATTTATCTTTATTGAATGGAACTCATCAAGTTAGCAGAAACTTTTCCACACCTCCTTCAACAAGCGAATATTTGTGGCTATTCGACCCGTGTGGTACAATTGTACGCGATAACTCCAAAATTCCAGTTTCGGAGGAATGCCCTGTTGGGTCACAGAGTATGTTCTAGTGGATGTCTAC
Organism: Magnusiomyces fungicola; assembly: GCA_900654225.1. Lineage (NCBI taxonomy): Eukaryota > Fungi > Ascomycota > Dipodascomycetes > Dipodascales > Dipodascaceae > Magnusiomyces > Magnusiomyces fungicola. The sequence continues at coordinate 24,854 of CAACAH010000002.1, forward strand.
ATCATTTTCGTTTATTGCCACCAACATTGGGTGCTTATTATTATTATTATTATTATTAACAATCATTTTCAGTTTGCGGAATTCAAAGAATAGAACTTCCAGGAAAAGATCCTCTACTAGCTTCTATTATTCCCGTAGCAGGCGATTTGGATGGAAAGCAGTCAGGTGCAAAAATCGAACGATTAAAAACGATTTCTGATGAAAACAAAGAGGGGTTACGCGTAACATTGAAAGGACCCTCTTGGGGACCCTCTGAAAATCTTCATGGAGTTGTCGATTTCGTTTGTCCTAAAGAAGGAGAATCTGAGGAAGAGCTGTCTTATGAATCTTGGGATTTAAAGTACCTTAAATTAAAGTGGGTCACGAAGTATGCTTGCGAAAATGCAACCTCAATCCCTAGTGACGGTGATGATAACAGTAAACCAGGGAAAGAAAAAGAAGGTGGCGATGATGGAAACAAGAAGGAAGGGACACCGAAGCAAAGTGAAAAGTCTTGGGGTTGGTTTACGTGGTTATTTATTATATTTGTGCTGGGTACAGCAGGATATGTCATCGCAGGAGCTTGGGTTAATTACAATCGTTACGGCCTTTCTGGTGTCGATGTCTTACCACATTCTGATCTTTTACGAGATATGCCATTCCTTGTTAATGATCTTATTAGAAAGATAGCAGGAACATTTTCTGCCGGAAATAGTAGAGGGGGATATAGTGCAGTATAACTGACCGATAGATGAACCATATTTTACTAGCAATTATTTAAGAGTCCTTCAAACATAGCTCTAATGAGTTTATTTCAACATTAATCCATGTCTCTAGCACAAATGACTAGGTGATGCTGGCGATCTTAAAGGTGGAATACTAGCTCTACCTTAAGATTATCGACACATCTTTTGTGTGTCAGTTACATATCCTATAGGACTCAATTTAGCAATAATAAATTCACACATATGAAGCCACTTAGTTCTTTATTGAAATGCTCGCTAAGGAATTTGTTAAATTCTGATATGTTGTTTCCAAATAATGATTTTTCTTATCCAGTGCCGAAATCTGATCTTTCAATTCTTGTCTCTCGTCACTCATCGAACTAAACTGATCATCAAGAGAAGTTGACAGAAACATCTTGCCCACACCTTTCCAAATAGTTACTGGTGGACTTGCATCCGATGCAGTACTAGCTGTTTCTTTAATCTGTTGCTCAGTCGCCTCAGAAAGCTTGATACGTCGTGCCAAACTAGCTTGTTGAACCTTCACAGCCTGCAATTCTTTCGACACTGATAGCGCTTTGAGTTGCATATCAGAGAGCATCTAAAATATATAAATTAGTATAAACAGTTGGTATAAACAATCCCATAATTTAACATTGCATTCAATAACTACAGTACCTTTCTAAGCGCTTCTTCCGGAATCGACATTTTCAGAATATAATAATTTGTCAATCAGCTAATTAAATAAAATTTCTAGGGTTGCCCTGTAATGTTGTTAAATCGAAAGGTTGATGTTGACTTGTAGGGATACATTTGCTTTCGTTGGCGATATCAATGGTAGGCACGAAGGTTATATTATATAATCAGCATGTATGTATAAATGCATGTATGTAAAGGCTGAACGGTAATAAACACCTCAAAACTCTTCTTATTGGTTCCTAATTGCAACTTGACGTTCTGGAAATTTCATTAACACAGTTTGCTAGCAAACATTTTAGTATTTCTACTGCGATTCTGAATGTTGAGCTTTTCGAGACTTGCTGCCAGATCTCCTCGGTCTATTACTCACTTGAGTAGATGGGGATCGATTAATAGTATCCGCTCTATTTCATGTTCTTCAGCAAAATACGCCACACCCAGCGATTTTGATGTTCGAATCCCGTCTTCACACTCGACAGAGGCTGGTAGAGTTAATAATCTGCGCACTACAAACATTTCGACTAGTGCAAAAAACAATAATAGTGGATCTGATCATTTGGAGAAAAACTCCGTCACTGAGACGAATCGTCTTGAGAAGACGTTGGAGAGATTTTGGGAAAAAGTTACAATTGGAAGAAGATCCAATAACGATGACAAGGACCAGGATAACTTTGTGATTCTATTGGATGACAAGCCTATTAAAACCCCAGGAGGAAATCAACTAGTTATTCCTAATTCCAAACCCACTTTAGCTCATCTTATCGTACATGAATGGACCATTTTACCTTCGCTCAAAATTAAGCCACACTTGGTTCCGTTAACATCTCTTTCTTCTAGAGCCATTGATTTGACGTATAGAACTGAGAACTCAAACCAGTTAATTGATTCATCAATCCTTGATAATATCACTGATGCGCTGTTACCATACCTTGATACCGATACTTTACTTGTGTTTTCTCCCCATCAGGACTGTGAAGGAAAGTTGCGTGAGGCACAAGAGAGTGAATATCGACCGTTGGTATCTTTTGCTGAAGAGTTTTGGACCAAGTTCTCACCTTCATCTGAAAAAGTTACTTTAAATATGCTTGATACTGAAACTATGGGCTTCTCTTCAAACCAACAACCAGAAGTCGCGAGGGCTGCTGTGACTAATTGGATTAAGTCGCTCGACCCTTGGTCTCTTGTTTCTCTAGAAAGAGCCACAATGTCATCAAAAAGTCTCATCATCGGTATGCTTATTTCTACAAACCAAATATCGGTGAATGAAGCTGTTAGAGCTGCAACTCTTGAAACTATTCATCAAACTGAGGTATGGGGTGAGGTTCAGGATTCCCATGATGTTGATTTCCATGATATTCGCAGAACGCTTGCTAGTGCATATATCTTAGCAACTGATGTTTGATACGCAGATATAAGTTTAATATTCTCTTGTACATTTTTTAAACCTAAACTGATTGATTCATTTAAGTAAATAACTAAATATATATAAAAAGAACAGTAATATCGCTATGTATAATTTTTAAGCCACATGTTTTCAATTTCATTTATTACCTTGACAATTTACCAGAAGGTAAAGAAGACGCCAAAATGGTGGGGTTGGCGATTTTACTTAAATTTGCAGGATAGGTAATGCACTCATTCTCACTTACAGATGAGCTCCTTGAACTAGTAGTATACGCTCGGATAGAGCCACTAGAGCCCCAACTTCTAAGGAACCGCGACCCATCACCCGAATATGCACCACCCATCCCTCCAAATCGCTCTGAAATAACAAAACCATCCACACTACTGGCAGATGATCTAAGTGATTCCATACTTCTCACATGAGGCACCGTTTTATTACCAGATAGAGCAATCCGAGAAGTAAGATCTTTCTTACATGCATTAATGGAATTCGAAAATTCATCTGAATCCAGGGTATTCAAAAACCGAAATAAATATGTCATGCTATTCTTGAGCGGATCACCCATTTCAGCAAATTTAATTTCCACATCTAGAAGGGTAGCTCGGCGAAATTGAGTATGATTGCTAAGTCTAAGAGTCAATAAGTTGTCGTAGTTTGAACATACACATTCAATTATACCCCCTTGACCTTGTCCAAACATGTAAACGTTCACTATCGTCAGACCTTTTTCTATTTTATTCCATTTAGAATCGCACCACTTGGAAACAACGCACTGTGTCTGAAAAACTTTGATCAGGTAGCTACCATTCATCTGACTCGTTGCATCCAAACTTTTTGGCTTTGAAATATGTAATGATGATCCTCGATCGTGTAATGTGGAACCGCTCAGAGAACGACTAAATGTACTTAAACTCGATCCTGCCGACAAAGACATTGAAAAGTTTGAATTTGATGAGCTAATACTACTAGATGACGAAAATTTTGAATGTCGAGATGACAGTGGTACCCCAATCTTTTTACTCTCTGTAACTGTAGAATTGAACGATTCTACATCAATAGCAGTTCCAACCGAAGAATCTGAGCGAGAATGTCTAATTTTATGTCTAGAAGAGGGCAGAAAATCCTGAGCATGTTGGTCATCTATTGACATATACAAATCATTGCCGGAAAGGACTTTTGAATGAAGGGAATCATTGTTACCAGAGCCTTTGTTTTCTATAGCTGGTGGTTTCTTAGGGTCTGAATCCAATACACTTTCAATTTCATTAAAAGTTTCTTCCCTTATTGACTCTTTAACAGTGACCATCTCTTGTTCACGATCCTCATTCTCATATGAAAAATCTTCCTCAGATATTTTTGATAGACAGCGATCATTCCGTATTGATAATGATACTGTTGTTCCAAGCTGAGGTCGTACCTGGGAATAAAGTGTCTCATCAGAGCCGTTCAATTGTAAAGTTGGTGGACAAATTTGATTTCCCTCCCTTTGAGACTGGGCTTGTAATACGTCTTCAATGTTAGATGCATGCTGATTTTTGGGAGCAAGTTTATTGGCATTAGTGTCCTTTTTTGATTTGAAAAGTTGTTTTATAGCCCCAAATAATCGTTTGGTAGATCTCTTCCGTTTTAAGGTTGGTGGCTGGCTTGCACTAATGGGCGTGTCAAGTGGAATGGATGGAGTGACTTTTGATAATTCAGTGGAATCCGGTAAAACGTGCTCCTGTGGGGGTTCCGTTTCAACTTGGCGATGAATATTAGACAGTTTGCTTGGTAAGAAAGTTTCATCCATTATTTTAGAATCAGAGATGACAGATGGAGATAAATCAGTACATTGTTGATAATTATCCAACTGCTCTGATCCATCATGTAAAGAACAGTTCGAACTAACTGGCAAATTGTTTTGTTCAATTATAGGTGAATTTGAACAAGAGTTCGAAAGAGCTGATAATGTAACTTCCGAGCTACAGGATTCTGTTAAGAGTTTCGTTGGCCCTGAAAGAACTGGTGTAGATAATGATGGCTCATAACAATCTGTAGAAATGGACATAACATTTGCAGGTGATAGCCTAGTAAGGATCGGTGAAGATGTTGTAACATAAGTATAATTAATACCTTCAAATTTAGAAAGTGTAGATGTTGAACAATTGGAACATAAACTATCGGAAAAAATGCTTTCTGAGTCACTCAACAATGATCCATCAACTGTGCTATCTTCGGGCAACTCTGAAACTTCTTCGAAATTCTCATCATCAGTAAAAGTCTCGTCATCATTTTTAGTTTCAACTATGCTCTCCAAACATGTTCTATTCCCAAATTCTGTTTGTTCTGCCCTATGGGGTATGTGTAAAGAGACTGAATCATCCATAAATTCCTTCAATTCAGGATTTTCAATTAATGACAAGTCACCATCGAAATTCAAATGAGCACGAAAGTTAAATGAATCGTTACTAGTCTTTCTCATCTTTGCCGATCTGGAAGGATCTCTAACTTCAGGATTGATGATATTAAGTCCCTTGAAGGGATATGAAAGTATATCTTCTTGAAGTGATCCAAAGTGGTAGGTTGAACAATTTTCATCGGCTCTGAGAAGGGCTGCTTGAACAGAATCAATGATTACATCTTCCTGAACACTAGAATTGTTCTGTATGTTGTTGATATTGAATAACGTTTCAAGATATGATTTCCATAGTTTAATTTTTGAGGAGTTTTTGCTACTCAATTTCATTGTGGAGCCATTAGAATCTGCAAGAACAACATATGAAATAGGATATGCAGCTGGGTTAAGAGCCATCATGGACTCTGTAGGCTCAAGGGTATCAATCCTGTAATCTAGTATTGTGAGATGTTCTTTTTTAAACGGAGGAAACATTAATGATCTACCCGATGGCTCAACAAGACATAAAGCTAGTGAATCAGGAATAGCTTCTGAGCGATCAGTGCTATTGCTGTTACTTAGAATGAGAGCTTCAATATCACATGTGGACCACTCCTCACCACTAGAGTGACATAAGGAGAATGAAAACTCGTCTTGATAAGTAATCAATCTTCTATCAAAATTTGAAGACAATGGTCTTAATGTTTCAAAAGAGACAACCTTGTTAAATAAGAATCTAGTGGTATCAACAAGTTCCATCTCGGATTCGACTTTACACCTGGCTAAATGAACAAGGCCACGAAAAATCCAGTCTGCTGCTTGATTCAAACCTTCATACTCAACAACGTCTGATGCTGAGGAACTTGAGCTTGCCATAGATGCAAGAGAAAAGGATCTGAAAGCATCAGATGAATCTCTTGTGAGTAAGCCTGGCTCATATTGAGCAATTTTCTAATAAAAAAATAAAAAAAAATGACATGATTAGCATAGATTCCAAAGAGACGAGTTGGAAAATAATAAACACATACCTTGAAAACCCTTGCCATCAATCTCAACTTGGCCAATGGCCGTTTGAATAAGTATATAACTTGAGGGAGATCGTATGGGTTATACCTGTAGTTCTTGATATACATGGAATAGGAAACATCCGCTTGTATAGCCCAACGCTTGCGATTTTCAGGTGTAGAGAGATATTCCGTAGAGTTGTGCAGTTTAATTATATTATAAACACTCTGATACAAATCATCATACTGTTTTAAATGATGCTGAAGTAGTTGCAACTCAACTCTATAACGTTCATCACTATCATAAGTCTCCTGTATTAGGACATTAACCTGATGTGATGGCGAATAAGATCCATGTCGACTTCTTGAGCTCATCCTGAAAATAAGAAATATCACCAAATGTCAGATACTAGTTTTAATCTTGCACCGGCGGAGATGGGTGAAAAGTGATATCTGAAAGGGAAGGAAGAAAAAAAAAACATGTTTGGAGTATTAAGCAGATAATTATAACAATTTCAATTTCAAGTTATTCAGGGTTAACCTAATATCAATTGTAACGGTTCTGGAAATCGGAATACTCTTCAACTGTAGTAAGGAAAGGGATGAGAGCAAATAATATTTTTGGGGAACGGTGCCAGGATAGTAACATAGAGGGTTACAATTGGTTCGCGTGGTGTAAGTTAAAATTACGTGTTGATGGTATTGATCGGTAGTATGTGCAGACTAAGCTCAAGACACCTAGATTAAGGTTGTGAAGGGGCTTTCAGTTTCAAATGTTGGTTCAGGCCAGCTTATATTTGTTGATTTAATGTTTAGTAACTGGGATAATGACAATGGAATAATTATTCTTCAACATATATTAGAATTACTCAGTACCAAGATTAAAGAGCGGCCTGTAAAAAATAATTTGCAATTTCCATGGGTACTATTACATAGTTGCAAATTACAGCATGCCCTGATAGACGTTGAAAAACATCAACTAAAATAATTGTCTTATCAGGAGTTATAATTATACTGCAAAGGGATTTAATTATTTTTTTATTTTATTTACCAACCTAACAAATAACGATAGCAAGATCAATACTAATATCTAAAAATTGCTGATACCTACATTCACAGACATATATAAGCCAAGGGCCCTCTTATGCTGTAACTTCCTTTCCACGGCGATGTCTAACATCTTCGGGATTAAACCCACCCTCTTCAGATCCATAAACAGCCCAGGATTCAGTTGGAGCTGTGTAATCCATAGGCCCGAAATCATCATTTCCGCTTTCAAGCAGATTAAAGAACTTATCATAGTCAATAACAGTGTGCCAAACACCATCAATTTTGAAACGCTTTTGTGCAATAAGGATACAACAAGAATGAGCATGTTCCGCCGCGATATCATATTCCAGACCTCTCTTTTTGAGATGAAGATTGAGGTTTGCAACAAACTCCTTCACTTCTTCATAGAAAGGAACGTTTTTCATGGTAAGGGGGTTGCTCTTTGAGGTACCACAATATGTTGCACCTTTGATCTCAACAAAACATGGCTCACCTCTAGCCACAAGCTCAGCGTACTCATCATAATTATCCATGTTATACCCAGAAACAAGAGTAAGACGGAAAACAGTTCTTTGCTTTTTCTTTTCCTTAAGGATATCAAGACATTTCAACAGTCGCTCCCAAAAGTCACGGTTAAGAGGCCTGTCGATTTCTCTGAGTGACTCTTTGTTTGGTGCATCGATAGAAACATATAGTTGCGTAACACGCTTCAGACGTGCTAGTTCATCTGGGTGTTGTGCATTGCAGACCAAGAAACTGGATATCCGGTCATTATGAAGTAATTCAAGAAATTCATTGATATGGGGATAAAAGATTGGTTCTCCAACTAGTGACAATGCGCAATGACGGACTTTAAAAGCCTCGGAAAATCGAGATGCAACTACACCGGGAACACCTTTCATCTGCTTAATCTTTTTGTAATGACCCTCTAATGCACCTTTAAAGATGACATCTGGTGGATCCACTTGCCAACGCCAAGTAGTACCGACTGGATTAGTTCCATGCCTCCAACAAAAAACACACTTATTAGAACAAGACAATGATGGAGTTGTCTCCATACACAAATGACTCTTAATTCCATAAAACGAATACTTGTAGCAGGATCCTCTGCCTCTCAATGCCGATTTAGTCCATCGACAAATTTTGACACCTGAGTGAGAACCAACAATGGTATAACCTTGCTTCGTGAGAGCTTTGTACGTGGGCGATTCTTTTGAAACCATCTCCTTTGTGATTTGAGGGGCTTGGGGAGAATTCTTTCGAGACTTTTTTGTAGCCTCAATTGAAGATCCAATATCTTCGACATCCACGAGAGATGAATTGTTTTGAGACGAGTCCTCAGTCTCGGACTCATCGTCAGAATCAACAATATCACCAGGCTCCGGTAAAGGTAAATCTTCAGACAGTGTGCTCAAAAGATCTTGAGTCCATGATTTGACCTCATTATCCAAGGTTGTTTTCACACATCCTGTTCCAACGGGAAATAGTCGTCTTGCGCCTAGTTTTCCAACATACTTGTCAAGCTCAAAGGCTTGGTAACAAAACTTGTCAACCTCAGGCCAGCTTTCTTCGTCTCCAATTCCAAACACTGAAAATCCAGCAATGCGCTCTAAGGGACGAGAATCTACCCGAAAGTCATTGTAAGTTTCTTTGAGAGATTCGATGAAATAATCCAATGGCGACTCAGTTTCATAGGACGGTACGACAAAAATATAGACAGGAGGTCTCAAATGGTTTTCAACCTTTGGAGACGTGAAATATAAATCGAGGTTCTCAATGTAATCGATATTGAGCAAAGTGGGCTCTGTCTTAACAGTACTTGAGAGCGTCTGGTGAACCTGTTTGGCAATTCTTTCAGAAGTACCAGTTAAAGTAGAATAAAACACGAATATAGGATTATCCAAACCAACGATCGGCGTAGCATCTCTCAGTTGCTGGAGTTTCTTTTTCGCCGCAATCGACGACTGAGCAGAAAAAACCTTTCTTTCCTTCTTTGGCTTCTCTGAGGGAGTATATGTTTTTTGAGGTGTAGTAAAGTCGATCGCCAAGTTTCTGTCTTGCTTCACAACATTGTCGGTAGAAGATGGAGCTTCTTTCACTTTTTCCAAAAGAGAGCTATGCTTGATGATAAATCTGATCAGAAAATATCCGATAAGAATCGAAAGAGTGTACGGCCTGATAACATGCCAGATTCCCAAAAGAACGCCTATGTATTATGTATGGTTAGATTACAATGGTGTTTATTAAGAACACGAAATAAAGAGACAAGACATACCCATTATACTAGGTAAAATATATCACAACTAGTGTGGTTCGAAGGCATGAAAACAACAACAATGAAAAGTGGAGTCGGCTTGCTAATGATTTCAGTGGAAATTTTTTTTTCAGCAGTTACAACCCAAAGCCATGTAAGGATCAAAGCCGTTACTAATATCACATGACATTATGCACGATATCTTTTCGCCGAGTCAGCTTCTACACATGTTTAGTTTCAAGTAACGCTGACTAACATCTTTGGTAACACAGGTAGCACAGGTAACACAAGTAGCACAGAGGCTTCCGGTGTTCTTCCTGATAGAACTTGTGACAGCTTGTGACTTATAGGTTACTTATCACAACATAAGACATAGAATAACGATACACTACCACAAGACTGCTCTTCGTGCGATAATTACAATGAGGTGGCTTGGGAAAAGCTCGATCCTTGTCAGAACTCTCCTTTTCTTTGGCGTTTCAGGTCTGTTGCCACTACAGTTTCATTAGATGAACTGCATCTCTTTGTTCATTGTATTGACTACCGGATCTTATGGATCTTATCAGTGGCTACTGCGAATCGCGTGACCATTATCTCTATAATCCGTATCTCCCCAGGTCCAACACCTTTGGCTAAACCAATCTATTTATCACTTTGTATTTACTGGTTTGTCCCTTGAAATGATGTGTATGCTGCAAATTTTTTTAGTTGATTTTTTTGGTTAAAATTTTTTTATTTTTTTTAATCGGACGAGGTGGCTTTTAAATCCTCTGGTAAGTATCAGCGCTTTGGTCAAACTAAACCACTCAAGACGATGTATAGCCGTAACCGGATTGATTTCCCTACAATGGGTTGATCATGTATACGCTTTGCTCTTGGAACTCTTACAAGCCATCGTCAGAATCACAGCATGGATAAACATCACAGTGGTTACTAACTATGTTTTATAAACAGTTTGATTCATCAGTCTTGACTTGTTGGCTGTTTCGAGCTGCAAATATCCCCTACTGCCACAACGCTCATACGAGTTTTTTACTTTTACACACAGGAAACCGCGATACTTTAGCGCCTTGGTAGAAAGTAATCTATTATTAACATAAATAAAGTAATCATTAAATTAATCTCATAAAGATATATATATATATATATTTAAGTATATGAACAACTTAGTATATGCATGATCATCAAACTCTAGTCATTCAGTCGAGCTTACATAGCGTATTTTCTCGTCCACTCCGCAGCAGTGGCTTCGTATCGCTGTCTATCAGTCTTATAGAGATGTGCGATGTCAGGAACAAGTGGGTCGTCTGGGTTAGGATCAGTCAACAGGGAGCAGATCGAAAGGAGAACCTTTGAAATGGTCAAAGCAGGAGACCACTTGTCCTTGAGAATATCGAGGCAAATTGAGCCATTAGAGTTAATATTTGGGTGGTATATCTTGGTTGTGAAAGAAACCTTAGGAGGTTTGAATGGATAATCTGTAGGAAAGCTGACCGTGAGGAAGAAGACGCCACCTGCATATGGACTATCAGCTGGCCCCATAATAGTTGCTTGCCATTGGAATATGTTGTCACCGTTAGGTCCGGCAGAGCAAGAGGATGGTGGATCGTTACCAAGATCCATAAGCTCCTTGTTAATTCTTTTTAAAGCCATCGTGATATACTAATATTATATCTCTAAGCGGATAGTTATGGGGTCGGGTGTTGGGCGTTAAGATGGGTGTTAGCGTTGCGCGCAGGGGAGGAGGAAGGAAGAGGGAAAAAATGAAACTAAAACCCAGTAGTAAAAATACTCATCTTTAGTAGGTGACGTTGTGGCAATGTGTTATCATTATGTCATTATTACTCATCATTACATATGAAATAGAAAATGCTAGAAATTGACAAATGGCGATGAGTTCATGCATATAGGATATAGGATGTATGAGATATATGGGCTATGTGTATGTTATGTATATGTTATGTATATGTTATGTATATGTTATATGTCGAGGTTGTAAACTTAACTCTAGTTCTGATTCAATACAGTATCAATACATTCCCCAAGTTATTAATAAGACAAACGAACGCTCAACATCTTATGACTGCGATTCTAACTATCATCAAATACAATTTGACATCTTGACATCAAATGAAATGAAATAAAATAAAATAAAAAGCATTTCAGCACATTATGCACCTAGATATTAACACCACGTCTTAATTATATATTATCAATATTTACAATTCTAGTGTTTTTCATGATGCTGATACATAAGGGATTGAGATAAACAGTAGTCAACAATGACGTATAGTGAAACATGTGTATCACAATCATGAATAAGAAGATAACATATCATGTAAAAAATTACTGATAGGCATATTTCTTCTGCCCAATGGTATTGTACTGCACCTTACGGTTGTGCTTTTGATCGTCCCGAGATGCACCGTAACGGAAACCAACCTCTCCTACTTTAGCAGGAATGAATCTGAACAAAACCTTTTCGTTCTCAAGTTGTGGAGCTCTATAGACAGACGATGCTTTGGATCCCAAACCTCCTCTCTGATGGTGGTCTTCTGAAACTTTAAGTTTCTCAAGCATTGCAGAGGCCGAGTCAATACCAAGAGTTTTAGCAGCATCAAGAGGTCCAAATGGTTCACTTTCGGCAAGGGTAATAAAGCGTTGAGTTCTGGTCTCTTCAAGAACGGGAATTTCAGAAAGATCATCAGTAGACTGACTTTCTCCATTATATCCCTTATTATAACGGACTTGTGGAAGCATTCCTTCCATAACAGTAGCCATCCTCTTCAAATCAGATGTTATTTTGTTCTGAATACGAGTTAGTAACTGAATATATATATATATAATAACAACACATGCACAAAATTTCATACCTCTGCCTCCCACTTTATTCTAATATTTTCAAGTTCAACAATTGCTTCAACTCGAGGAACAGAAAGACCGAAAGTATATGAAACTTCTTGAGCCGTTTTCTTGTTTTCATTGATTTCTCTCACAATATCTGCTTTCATTTCTTTGGAAACTACCATGTTTGTTTTTGTGTGAGGGTTCGCAGCAAAAGGCATAATGGAAGACACACGAGGTCTAAAAGATTTGCCGGAAGCAGAGCGATCAAATACTTGATTCCATGCAATATTCTTTCTATCGTTACCTGAATAGACGATTGGGTATTGTGAAACATAGTTGGGGGTATTATTTGTCGCTGGAAAGAAAAAAGGGTTTCGCTTATGGAATCCCTTGTAGTTCTTGGGGCCCAAAAACCGAGCCAAGTTTGATCTCATACTGGTTGTCTGGTTTTTGACTGGTTTTTTGGCCTTCTTCGAAGCATATCGAACTTGAAAGGGTGCCCGAATCAGGACACCCGTGCTTTTCTGAGAAAACATTTTGCTGTAAATTATTGAAAACTACGGTTTTCAAAAATGTGTAGTTATAGCCTTGCAAAAAATTTAAGGTCACTTAATTGGCGGTTGTTTGCAATTTATTGGTCAAAACATTTGATAGTTCCCAAATATACTTAGTATGTGTATATTTACGAACACACGTGATTACCCAAGCGCCATAGATTCTGATTCGGATTCGGATTCGTATTCTATGAGATTCAAAAGATTCTTATTCCCAAGAAATTGACATTAAAATGATACCAACATTATTTCCATCATATATGTAAATACTAACCAGTAATTCAATTTGAGTAGATTCCTTTTGGGGTTCGATAGTAGCATTCAAGTGATGATTCACAATGTGAAAGAAAACATACTCCATTAGACCGTTACAATAAACATTGAGGATTATAAATACATGATTATCAGTACTTTACAAAAACCGTTAAATCATCAAATTTTGCGTTAGGAAGAGATGCCCGTTGTTTAACATGAGCATCCAATGTCGTTTTAGACGTTTCGTTAAATATTCTCTCGGCATCTTGAAAAGGAATCCTTCGTATCACAGGTAAGCCAGTTTCAGGGTTACGTTCAAGTTGCTGCTGTTGCTGAAACTTTTGTTGTTGTCGGTCGGCCAACAAAGCACCTGGTGATAATTTAGGGAATGGACTGAGATTTGCTTCAGATGTTTCTGAGTCGATGATCAACGCATCCTCTTGCTCTTCAAGGTTTTCATCCAGCTCTCCAACATAGACAACATTCTCGCCTCTAACAATAAATACACCTCGAGACGTTTCACCAAACGTTTGTTGATTAATATAAATGCGCTCCACGGTATCCTGAATCACAAGATTTGCTATTCTCATTAGGAACATTAAGTGATTAAATATGGTTAATGAAATACAAGTTACAAAGTGTTTGTATAAGATTCCCAAAGACATACCAAACTGATCAAATGATCTCAAAACGCCAAAAAGTTTTCGTCCGTCATGAAGCACAACGACAATTCGTCGATCTATTGCTGGTAATAGGGCTGCAACCGTAGTAAAAATCTGCGAAGGCAGAATGTTAGAGTTGCTGGGATCTGTATTGGCATCCATATTTGAAAAAAAACAACTGTTAGGTGAACCTGAAGGTGTTGTCAGTAAAGAAATTAATGCCCTACGTACAGCAACGCGTCTAAAACTTTTACTCACGTGATATAAATCATGTGATTCCAATATTAGACATTCATCTTTACTAGTTGACTTGTCTTTCCCCACCCAATCTATGAGAAGCCATTTTCACAAAACATGACAAACAATGGATTAAAATAAAACGTATACATAATTCATACTCAACAATACCTTTGGGATCATTCTCTATTTCCATCAATGTAATTGAATAATATTCACTAAACAACCGAACCAACAATTCACCATATTGGTTAAACAAACCGATAATTCTAATTGGCAGGTACAAAGCCGCTAAGTTGGTAGAATGTTTCCCAAATCTCAATTGCTTCTTTTTGTGCCTCCACAGCATTTTCCAAATAAAGCTCAACTGAGTTTCGGAAATCATGAGCTTTAGAAGCTTCAAATCTGGCGAATTCTGAAATAATTAACTTGCTAATATCATCAAAAGCTACCCGCAAATTTATAACCTTCTTTTCCTGATCACTCACATCTTGCTTCAAAACAGCAATCTTATCCTGTAACGTTTTTCCTTGCTTCATAACCTTCTCCAGATGATTTCTCTTCTTGTAAAGATCCTGCTCAGCAACTTGCATCGTAAAGTAAGCCTTTTGTCGATGAGCAAATACATTGCGTATGGAAGAGATTAAACGAATATATTCCTCCAATGTAGTACCAAGAGAAAGAATATCTTGCATACACTGTCGATAGTATAGATCACGTACTCGGAGCTCAACTTGTGAGAATCTCTCAACAAGCTCACCAAATGACTTTGATAACTCAACTTGAGATAAGGAACCCAAAATATTGGCAAATTCAGCGGTTGCATCACTTAGTTCCTTTCTTTGAGCGACAACAGCATCTAACGATTTTTCTAAATACTTAAACTGGGATTCGAGAGAGTCAACATAGGTTTTTTTCTCCAAAAACCACTCATCAGTCTCGACAAATTTCCCAGAAAATGAAAATGCACCACCTAATGACCCCATGAAACCCTTAGACTCTGACCCATTACTGACAGAACTGGTCTGAGACTGATATTGCTTTGACTTAATGTCTGTTGAAAAGGTTTCCGATTCAAGAAAGATTCGAAAGTCAGGATCACTTTGAAGGGAATTATGGTTAGCGCATTTATTCAACATATTCTCTAGTGCTGCGCGACGTGACTCAACAAAGTCCTCATCAAATCTTCCAACTGCTTGTTTCTCTGGTGGAGGTGGAATAATAATACCTGGGTTGTTATTTTCTAAAGCATGGTAGAGCCATCTGAAATCTTTGTAACGGCGTGTCACACTAGTCTCAACACTGCTGAAATTAGGAGAATTGGTTTTGGTATGAACAGTGTAGACAATATGTGCAGACGTAATATCTCCGACCTTAATAGGGTCGCCGACTGTAATCTCAAATGTGTTCAATTGCGGTCCTGTCTGAGTAGTACTGGAAGGGTCAAATCTGGAAGGATCAATCTGCTTTGTAGCATTACTATCGGTCAGGGATTGGGGATTATTACCACCATCGTTTAAAGAAAGGTCCTTAAAGTGAGAGCTACCTGATGTATCAAAGGAATCTTCGTTGGTCGTACCTTTTGTTCCAATGCTCGAGCTAACTTCTGAGCGACCTGAGGATAAGTTATTGGGACTTTCAACTTTATCGTCCCCAAATAAAGCAAGCCTTTCATTATTTGCATTGTAATGATTGATCCCCGATAAAACTGTTTTGTCTCCAAAAGACCGAGTCCGGGATGTGCTCGAGCTATCAGTTTCAGCTGTGGCGGCACCTAATGGGCCAAGAGGGTTTGAGGAAGAAACCGCCTCAATATGAACCTTGGGAGCAACCTTTTTATTAAAACGAGAAGATCGTAGAGTAGTGATTCTATGGTGCTTTTGGCGAGAAGCTGGAAGGTTGGGTGATTGAGTCGTATTATTATCGGTGGACTTAAGAGGCTCAGAAGAAACCTCAGAGTCGTTTAGCTCCTCATTTCTGTCATCTGCATCGCCTTTTGATTGATTGTCAGGTCCGAGAGACTCGTGAATAGATGAATTAGATAATGCATCATCCCAATGGGACTTGCTGAAATCCAAGTCGTCCTCAACCATTATCGTAAATATGAGCTAGATTGCCAAAGAGAATGTAAGTTTAAAAAAGAAGGGTTGCGCGTCCTCAATTCAACCAAAAATGAACAGAAATGAACAGATATATATCAAACGATTAAAAATTAAAACGTTATACTAATATATATATCAATGATAAGTATAAAAAAAGCTAGGTGCGTAAGTGTAAAGAGCTAGGTGTTACTCCATGTATAAATAAGGAGAGAGTATATCTCTTTTTCAGAGGTGCAGTTTAAGGTAAGCATGGAGTCCAACACCCAGGTTTCTTATTCACGTGCGTGGCGATTAATTGTCTCACTCACATGACTAGCACTGGTACTAGCATCAGTAACTGCCCAGCATCGCTACAATTACAATTGTATGTCATGTACTTTGTCAGAGGCTAATTCTTTCTTTCTCTTTCTTTCTTTCACTTGACATATCACTACTGATTTTGATATTACTAAAATGGAAGATGATGAGATTGCGCCTGAGCTTTTTGACAGCTCTCAATTCGACTTGTACCCTAAAAAAGACTTGGATGATGATTCAGTTTTAAGTAAAGTTCCCGTTACCATAATCACAGGCTATTTGGGTAGTGGAAAGTCGTAAGTTTTGCATTGGTTGCTTGCTCAACTTGGTGAAATTTGTTTATTTATTTATGTGCTATTCTAATCCAATAACGATGATAAATTTGTGATATTCTTTAAGGACACTGCTGAATTTTCTAACAACACAGAAAGAAAAGAAAATTGCCATTATATTAAACGGTAAGTATATTTTTCGTTCGGCTGGTCCATTGTAATAGATTGCTAACTAATGCTATATTAGAATTCGGTGATTGTAAGTGTACTTTCTAGCAGTAAATGGAAAATTATCGTCTCTAACTACTTAAACAGCGATCGATATTGAGAAATCTTTGATTGTTAAGGATGGCGAACATGAATTTGAAGAATGGTTAGAGCTTAATAATGGATGTTTGTGTTGTACAGTCAAGGATAACGGTGTTGCAGCTATTGAGAATTTGATGAAAAGAAAGGGAAAGTTTGACTGGATTCTTCTTGAGACCAGTGGCCTTGCTGATCCTGGTCCAATCGCTAAAATGTTCTGGATGGACGAAGGAATAGGATCTGATCTTTATCTTGATGGAATAATTACTGTTCTTGATGCACAAAATATCATCAAGTCTCTTGATGATACAACTACCAGCGACTTGCTGTATCATGGAACTTCACCAAGTGAACCTACATCCACAGCAAATATCCAAGTTGCATTAGCAGATGTCATTATTTTGAATAAAACTGACAAAATACCATCTCCACTCGAATTAGAGAAAATTCACACACGAATCAAAGGAATCAACTCCATCGCATCTATTATCGACACCACATACTCCAAGGTCTCATTAGATCAGATCTTTGGTATCAATGCTTACGACACCACGTTTAAATTTGACGGAAAACAGTTTAATTCACATGGTTGGCACGATAGCGTAAGTTGACAGTTTTTAAATAACCTTTTGCGTCTTATCTAACATGTAAATCATTAGGCTATTCGCACCATCTCACTTTCATTTTCCAGAATTACTTCTCAGCAGGTAGCCGATTTTGAAAAGTGGATACAGCATACACTATGGGAAAATGAAATAAATGGATCTTCGGTAGAAATCCATAGAGCCAAAGGCAGGCTTGTGAGTTCAAACCCTGAAAAGGTCTATATCTTGCAGGGTGTTCGTGAAACATATGAGCTAATAGAGATAGAAAATAGTAAAGCTGATAGAGATGACTGGGAAACTTCGGAATTTCCATGTAAAATTGTACTTATTGGAAAAAACCTGGATGAAAATGCTCTTACTGAAGCCATTAAAAAAGCCATTAAACTAAATCAAGATTCTTTTGAGTTGTAAATATATAGTAACTATCAATACATATATCAATACATAACTTCTGCTGAATTCCAAGTATATTTATTACCCAGACATAACCACATCATCGTCCGTCTTTACTCTCTTCTTTTTCTGAATTATTTCCTTTTCTTCATCAAAATTCCATTCCTTTGCCGTCAAACAATATTTCTCTGGTGGTAACCGGAGACCCCATTGCTCTTGCACAACAGGAAGCGGTCTTCTATTCTTTTCCTGAGCAAGTTCTAGCAGCATCTCTTTAGGAGGAGCAGGCTTAAACTGATAGTTAAGTCGAGCAGCTATTGCCAATCTTACATCATCAGTAGTCAATGGCTTTTGAGTACCACCTAGTCCAGCAGATGTCATAGATGAGTGGGCGTGATCGTTGTAAACAAGAGCGTCTTGGAGTATTCCATGAGTGAACCGATAGGCAAAGTCCATCAACTGAAGAGGAACGCGGTCCTCATATGAGGTTACACCCATGGAGGCCAATATGAGATGTAGCAGTCTAACGTCGCGCGGAACTACTGGAGGCAAATCGTCATTTGATGACTTTAATGGGTCGCTTGTGTTTGCATCACCACGCGGTCGAGCATCCCCGCCGTTTAAAGACTCGGTTACAGAGTTACCATCGTTATTTGAGGTTGTTCCTTTTGTGTATTGATCCGGAGAAATACCATTGGTAAGAGCTTGGTTCGAAGAATCCACGTTTTGGGAATTGCCAGCAAGTCCATCTGCTGGCGTTCCAGTTAAACTTCTTTCCGCGGATGCCATTATGTGTTTCAAAATTCCTTTCTCCAGGACGCGTGGAAATTTTATTTCAATGGCTGTGTAATCAAACTTCAAAGATGGATAAAAGAAAGCTATTCAGAGTTGAAGGTTAGCCAGCTTGTTTCTCAAGTTATTTTTTTGGAGCGTGTAGCGCAGATGTGGCAGGCATGACGCGCACGTGAAATTGCATGTATGTTACTAGAGTGTGACATGTAACTCTTAGAAACAAGTTTGGAATGGGTGACACTTTATACGCCCGCGCCACTCATAAAGCTAGCTTCTCCTCCGCATTGAATATTCAACACAGCATCCATCTCAACAACCACATTGCACCAGCGTTAAGCCAACACTCTATTATACCTGTTTTAACATCTTCCTCAAACTCTCATAACCATTAACCGAGAAAGCATTCAGCAATAAATTTATAGCTCAATATGAGATTTTTATTTTCTCCTATTACGTGTCTCTTTCATATTCTTTTAGGAGTTTCGTTGTTGCATGGCATCGGGGCTACAGAAACTCCTAAGATTACCCACAAGGTTTTTTTTGATATCGAGCAGGCAGGCTCTCCTCTTGGACGAATTGTTATTGGACTCTATGGCGACGTTGTTCCTAAGACCGTTGAGAACTTTAGGGCTTTGGCCACAGGCGAAAAGGGCTTTGGATACGAGGGCTCCATCTTTCACCGTGTGATCAAGCAATTTATGATTCAAGGTGGAGACTTTACTCGAGGCGATGGAACTGGCGGCAAGTCCATCTATGGTCCTAAGTTTGCTGATGAAGACTTTTCTATTAAGCACTCCGCTTACAAGCTTTCAATGGCTAACAGTGGCCCTGATTCTAACGGAAGTCAATTCTTCATAACTACAGTCCCCACTCCTTGGCTCGATGGTAAGCACGTTGTATTTGGCGAGGTTCTTGATGGTTTTGATATTGTCAAGTTGGTCGAGAACACACGTACCGCATGGGGTGACAAGCCTGTGAAGGCCATCAAAATTGCCAAGTCTGGAGAGCTCGACGACAAAGCCCAAAACCCTGACTTGTAGCTATTTTATTTGGGCTCTCTTTTGGGCTTTTAAGTACCAAAAGAAAAAAAAAAGCCAGATGAAGGTTTCAGCACAACCTTCTTTTGGTTGGAGCTCAATTATAATTTGTGAGTGCTAGTTTCCCCCGGTTTTCTTTCAATCAAGTATGTTCCTTTGTATAATTGTATGTGTTTTGTACTACATACACATATAGTTGGATTTTTTTATATTAATATCATATTAATATATATCATGTATTTGAAAAACATTGTATATTACAAGTAAATCATGAATGATGTTAGTCATAAAAATCATCATCGTCTTCGTCGTACTGATTTCTTTCTTTAACGTGATTGATTCTGATACTCTTGCGTTCCCTGTTTACAACACCATCATCTTCGTTTTTTATTAATCTTCTGTCATTATCCTTGACAGCACCGACTTTGATCAGCATTTCCTCGATATCCTCAAGATTCGTAGACTTGCCTCCAAGCTCTTTGAGAGTCACAAATTGGCGTTTGAAGTTGGTGTTATAGTATACCAATATCGTTGGGCAATTCTCAGGTCTGTAGTTTTCATTGATCTGGCGGGCATCAATCTCAACGAATTTAATATCACGAAACTTCTCGGCAGTTCGGCGAAACAGTCCAGTAACTAGCTTTGACTCGGGGACACCGGGGTACATTATATGTAGAAACACATAAGTATCATTGGCCGATGCATTTGTAACTTGATCAGTATATTGCGGTTTTGAAATTGTTACCAAGTCTCCAAACTTTTCACGAGAAGACTGCTGTTGCATTTCCTTCATTCTTTTTTGACGATACACTTCCAAAAATTCCTCGTCCTCATCATCCTCAAGGTCTTCAAGCTCATCTAGGGTTTTGTTCTCAAGCCGGTTTTCATGCGCTCTTTGCAGCGATTCTTGAAGAGCTTCCTCAATTTGCTGACTTGGGGATGGAGGTCTTTCTGGAATGATTCCATGGGAACGGAGAATATCATTCCATTCAGTATCTTCGGTGGGATCGACTTCGACATTCATTGCTGAAAATTTTAGTAGCTTGACAATGTTAACGTTCAGAAGTTGATACGAAAGATGGAACGTAAGCTAATTCACTTAAGGCTGTGGCTAGATCTTAGGCAAGGCGATTACGTCATACATGATTAATAGTACCCAAGTCATGTGACAATTGTAGGAGCCGCACCTGTTGAAAATAATTTTCTTTCATTATTATCTTTAAGCTAGCCAGTTCCACTATTTCTCATCACTTTATCTACATTTCTTTCATTCGATTATAATTTTTACAATATAACCCCTTTGGTATTACTGTTAGATCGCATAATTCAACATGGTAGTATTGGCTAGTAAACGTACCAAACAGAAGAGATACACTCGGTAAGTTGACGAACGGTTTGTATTCTCAAACCTATTATTCTAAATCTTTTTTTTATTATTACTTTTATTATATACACTCTTGCTAATGCTTATTTCTTAAGTGAGACTGATCAAATATTGTACGATGACATGAAGTCAAAGAAATCAATAGATCAACTGAAGCATCAACCTCTAGACGAAACCAAACCAGGACTTGGACAGTACTATTGTATTTCGTGTGCAAGACATTTTGAATCAGTATCTGCGAAAAACACCCACATGAAAGGCCGACTACACAAGCGACAAGTAAAAGAGTTAAAGGAGGGACCGTACACACAAGAGGAAGCAAATTTTGCCGCAGGCCACAATGTCAAGAAGTTTTTAGAGAAGAAAGCTGAACGGGAACTGCTTGTCAACTCCGAGGTGGTTAAAAGCGAACTGGATGCTAAACCCACTTCAACTGTTTCCGAAGATACACAGCCCGAGGAGAATACCGTTATGGACATAGAGGAGTGACCGACTACACTGATTTCATCTCGTTTATTATGAATACCCAAATTTTTATAATTGGTTTTTAATATATAATTGGTTAAATTGCAAAATGGAAATAATAAAACAAACACAGCAATTATATTAGCTATACTCGCCAAAATCGCCATGGCCTGTAGCTTTAGCATGCTTGATTGCCTCTTTTTCTCCGACAAGAGCTACACCACAATTGTTACACTTGAGCGTGAATTTGGCTGTATCCGTGTAGTAGTGTTGCTGTTTCAATAATTTTCCAAGTTCCATGAACTTTTCCAACATGAAATTTCCAACATCATCGCAGTCAAACAGCGTGATTGGGTCACTAGAGTTTCCTTCCTGAGCCAAAGCAATAGAGTCGTAGTGAATCCCACTATAAGCGAGTAATACAAACTTTCCGTCTTTCTTATTAAATTCGTCAATTCGGAGATTGGATATATCCAGCGAATAAATGGTGATATCTAAATGCTCAGCTAATATTTTGAGCTCTATGGCACCACCCCACGACTGATCCTGCAGAATCCAACTGATATAACTTGACCTTTCCTTGCCCAAAATTGCATCGGTGTACTCATCAGGCTGGCTTGATATGACATTAGCAACTGCCTGGCGTAAAGTGTGGAAATATTCTGGTGAGCCATATGCTGAAAACGCCACGGATCGAAACAAACAAGAGTTATCGTCCTCCATTTTAAAAAGACGAAGAGTTCCATACGGAAATGCATCCACACTATCTTTATTAACGTTACTTTTAAGCTTGGCAGGTTGTGTGACTGGCTTTGTAGCTGTATTTGCATTTGGCTTTGTATCTGGCTTTGTATTTGGCGCCTGTAAAGATGATGCCCTCAATTCTATAATCAGTTGATCATTATTCCTAATCCCAAGACTTTGGATAGTGGCACCTTGATCAGCAACATCTATCTTTTTTGGCGGAAACCCCACTTTCAAAGACTCAATCTGAGAACTGTCCTTGTTCAAAAACTTAAACAAGTCTGATAGTTTGGGGTCCAGAATATCTGAAGGAATGGTTATAACTTCTGTTGAACTGGGGTATCTGACTTTTAGTTTCATTTTCGTTTTGTCGAACAAGATTAGCCAGTCAATCTCAAAGAAAATGTAACGCTGAGATAGTGTGAAAGTGGCAAACACTTGCGGAATAACACAAGAATATGAAAGGCTGGATATCGATTATGTCATTAGTAATCACACCCAATTCCGACGATGAACCCCGAATTTACGAGCCAGGTTGACGTGATGGACTGTGCTTCAAAACCTACGCTGTTCTCTCTGTTTCTGTTTCTTTCCCCTCATATTATCTCTCTTTTTTTGTTTCTATATAAGACTCTAACAGGAACATAGCTTTGAATCTCTTACCTTATACATCACATCCCGACCATTCCTATCAATTCTTTAGTACTCTAACTCAAAACCAAAATGTCCCTTGAAGTTCAGCAATGGCTTGATACAACTCCTGATGCTACATTGACTCCAGAAGACAGAGACTATCTCGAGCCTTCTGTTGTTGGAAACATTGTCCGCAGTACACCTGAGGCTGTCGCTATTCTTGATCTTCGCAAGAATGATTTTGTTGGAGGAAAGATCAAGGGCGCTTTTAACATCCCTGCCCAAAGCACTACTCACAGTATTGAGGACATTTACAATCTATTTGACAATGCAGGCAAGAAGCAAATCATTGTTCACTGCGCAAGCTCCAAGAATCGTGCTACGCGGGTTTGGGGCTGGCTGACGGATTACGCCAATACTAAGCCAGGTTCCGAAAGACTCAACATCTCTATTTTAAAAGGCGGCTACAATGCGTTTAAAGAGGAACCTGAAAACTCCGACCTTATTGACAATTAACCTATCCAATTGCTCCAATACATAAGATATAATCCAATATAGAATTCGTCAAGTAAAAAGATTATTGATTGTGACTACTATTATTACAAAACTAACATCAGAATGCCAACTCAAGTACCTAAAAAAACAATGTGGATTAGTAGTTGAACCTTGCAAGTTTATAAAAAATACAAACTCTCTTACCTTACTTGGGGTTTCCCAAGCGACCCAGTCACTGGCAGTGTTGGGCAAAATTCCCATTCCTGCAAGCTTGTACACACCCACACCCATTGTAGCCAGTAGGAAGAAACAGTATACCACTTTGTAGATGAATATAGTCGGACCATTGTTTTCGGTTTCAAGCTTGGAAAAAAGATCATTCATGGTTGCAATTTGCTTTATTGGGCCATTGAAGAACATCATCCATGTCATAGAAAGGGTAATAACTTGGAGGGAGCTTCCACTGAAGTACGACATCAACAAGTTCATGGGGATACTTTTTGCAGGTGAAAACGCTTGCTCTTGAGCTCTTTTTAATTTAAGTTCATCCGTCTCTTGCTTCCTTTTCTGAAGTGCACGTTTGGTATGTTGCATGGTGGTAGCTGTATTGTTCACAGCTGTTGATGAAGAGTATTGCTGCTGGACTGAGACAAACCCAGGCGGGCTTATGAATTGTCCGTGAGGCTTTGAACTATCGCCTAAAGGCGATGTTAAATCATTGTACCAGCTAGATGACATGTTGGAAATAATGTGGTGAATGTTAAACTTATGGCCAAGGGGTATGAGAGATATGAGTAATGAGAAAGGTGAGAGGTCTTCTTTTCATGCAGCTGGCTGTATTACGTAACACACACTCTGCCATATATTATATGGTCCACATATATATATACGCAGAAATTTATACACCCTTTTTCAACTTGGCATCTAATATCTAATATACCATGGCTGAGAATAAACCCCCAATATCGGAGAATTCAACAAATTTGAGTCCACTATTAGACGTGTCTCGGGAGGAGATTCTCCATGAAAGCATACCTGCTGATGCTCGAAGCTTGAAACGCAAACATGAACAAGATGATGATTCCAATATACATGCTTCTAGTACTAAAACTATTCTAATTGCAAAGCATCCTCCGCCAGCACAAAGGAACTTGTTGAAACTTCACCCAAAGGGTGATTTCGTCATTTTTATAAAGCCTGATATGAAACCAATCGCTGTTATAAAGCGAGCTCTCAAGATGCTGGATTATTTAAAAAAGAACCAAGCCAAAAAGTCTCACATCACGCTGAAAGGCCTGGGGCGTGCTATAGACATTACATTTATCATTGGTAGTCGGCTTCAGCATATGGGCTATACTGTAACGTTTCAAACATCTACAGAGACAGTGGTGGATGAAATGGTTACTTTTGTTGACGATTCCAAGCTAGACAGTAATAACATAGAGACGATGGAGAGCCCAACAACATTTCATAAAAAGCGTTATGTATCGGCAGTTAATATTGAAGTTCATAATGTAAAAGAAATGGTATGACGTTCATATTTGTATATATTTTTATATTACTATGCTTTTTTGGCTTGGAGGATGATGGTATTACGCAAATTCTCCAACTCGGTTTTCTCTCTCTCATTACTGAGATTCTTCATGCCTTGTTCCAGGATTTCCAGAGCTTGATCATAATTCCGAAGATACAAGCATCGCTCTGCCGCGTTTCGAAGGGCGGAACGTTCTATTTTCACAACTGCATTTGCATGGTCTTGGTTCAACAGCGACTATTCGTTACGTTAGTGGTCATCATCATGAATATTTCATAAAGGGCCGTTAGAAGCTTTAGAAACTTTAGAAACTTACATTTGTTTCTTGAATTACTGGTCCGGTATTCTCCCATATTTGTTTCTGCTCTAAAAATTCTGCTTCACTTTGCCCTTTTCTCGCCTTTGACTGGGGCTTTATGGGCTCGCTTGTTTGAACGTTGCTGAGTTTTGGACTTGAGGAACTATCAGAAATACTCATTGTAATATATAAATTTGTAATTTGTTTTTTAATCTTGATTGCTTTATTAAAACTTTTAAACATATGATAAGAAGAAACCGGGTTGTGGAAACCTCTTTTACTCTGCCGGTTTGGTTGTTGTGAGGGAAGGCTTGTTAGTGAAAATTTGCTCCAGGTTAAACCGATAGTACTCCTTTTCAAACTCTGGACCTACAACAGCCATGCCTAAAGAAGATTTATAGCAATCAACGAGGACCATTTTGTCATATCCTTTTAAATCAACGCTATTATGAGCAAGAGACTCATCTCCAGACGCAGAGTCATTGTTTTCAGCGGATTTTTCGACAGGTGCCGTGCTTATAAACCTGGCGGTCTTAGTTATAACATCGTCTCGGGAAAGAACACTGTGATTTCGCAGGGTAGGTCGAATTGCAAAAGTTTGAGAAGCCCCCTGGTGGTAAAACACAGGCTTCAAAATCTCCTCAAACAACCTGTTTAGTCCATCCAAGTTTGCTGTTGCAGTCTTCTCAACAGGTGTAAGCCGCTGAGCGTATCTACTTCGTTTGATTTGACTGCCATATTTGATATCTTTGCAAATACGAAGAACAAAGTCGACAGGATTAATTGGACGCTTGACTCGAACGAAAATCACACATTCACATCCAATTTCCATTGCATCAAACAAAACGGTTCCCTTTGTCTTATCTTTCCTGCTGCTTTTAGTTGAGTCACGTAGCTCTTGTAGCTCTCTAGCAATTGAGTTCTCAATGCTTTCTTCTTCCTTGTCAGAGACCTGCCCTTCGCCATTTTCGTCATCGTTTTCAATCTCTAGCTCTCCGTAAAACTCCTTGGAATATTCCTGGAAAACATCAAGAACTTCTTTCCTGCAAGCTGCCTCTTTTCCTCTTGGACACGTAACAAAAATTCCACTCCAAAAGGCTTCAATGTTATGAACTTTGGAATTATACTAGAATAAAGATTAGCTAAATTCCATATTCATTGATTTATAAGAAAATGGAGATGGAAAAACACAAACCTTGGCCTTTTTTGCTGTAGGTTTTCCAGAACCCCCGGATTTTCGTTTATTTGACATTTTAATATTTCAGTATATATGTGACGATGTTGCTTCACTTTCAAAGTTACAAAAAAAAAAAAAAAACTGATCAAGAGCATACCTATACAGCCGTACATTTCTATATCTTCAATACTGTACTATAATATTCTACACATATACTTACATCATTTTCCAAAAAACTCAACAAATTTATTTACACACATTCAAATACTACTATCTAAAAGTTTGTAATATTACTTATTTGTTCTTCTTCTGAACCAATGATCCCTCTCTTTCATCCAATGTGAGTGCAATATCAGCAGGTTTGTAGTCCATAAAGAAATACTTCAAGAAAAGCTCAATAGCCCAACATATGCCTAAATCAAGAACAATAGCGCTCGTCAGTTGGAACCTAAACCGGTCAGTCATAGGCACCAGCTGAAGGGCACTATTCATATCAGGAATAAATTCCGTTGAACCAGCCAAGGCAAGTGCACCAGCACCCAAAATTCCATAGTACATTCCTTTATTTTCACGAAGACTCTCACGGAATGGTCGTCCTTGGTAATTTACGGCAAAAGTGGAAACTTGTTGGCCGATTTGAAGCAAGTAAATTGCAGTGTTTAACAAGGATGGCTGGAACTCCGCCTCAAGATCAATGCTAGATTCACGAGGCTCGAGTTCATAAATCTTAATGGTAATGTAGATAAGACTGATAATGTGAACTGCAAACTGACCAAGGATAGAGCCCATAATATAAATGTTAAAGATTCCTGGCTGTGGTCTCTGCTTTGACAATTTTTCAATTGCTTTGGAGCGAGAAATAGACATGAAACAAGCAGAAAGTAAAAGGCCAGAAGCAGTAGCCTGTGAATCACTAATTTTAATACCGGCAAGGTAAAGAACGGATAAGGAATAAGCAGAAATGAGACAGTTTAGAGCAAGAATCTTGTACATTTGAATCGTAGAAACCAAAGTACATCTTCCTTGTCTAATAATGCTAGTAATAGTAGAAACATTAGCCAGCTTAGAAGTGAAAGGAGCAGCTACAGATGCATCACCAAGTTTTATTTGAGGAGCTTCCATATCAGCATCTTCCATCATATTATTAAGCTTATCAGCAAATTCAGCTGCCTTGACATTCGATTCCTGGCTTGTAGAAGAGTACTGTTCAATTTCCTTGATAGTCTTTTCATCGAGAGTACCTCCCCTACTCTCAATAGCATTTTTATAATGTGGGTTGTTAGGACCAGGTGGATAAAGGTGTGCAATAGCCAAAGGAACAGGGGGGACTTTGGCTCCACCCCATCTCTTCAAAAGATCAACCTGTTTTTCATAAACAGCCTTAGTAGCGTTGAGCCGGTTGTTCTCCTGCATTTTCTTCATTCCTTCATCTGTACCATTAAGGAGAGCTACACCAACGTGAGCCTGCTTAAGAGCACCAACATCATTAGTACCATCACCACACATTAACGTCATATATCCAGCTTCTTTTAACACAGTCAAAATAAATTCCTTTTG
Organism: Magnusiomyces fungicola; assembly: GCA_900654225.1. Taxonomy (NCBI): domain Eukaryota; kingdom Fungi; phylum Ascomycota; class Dipodascomycetes; order Dipodascales; family Dipodascaceae; genus Magnusiomyces; species Magnusiomyces fungicola. The sequence continues at coordinate 52,990 of CAACAH010000002.1, forward strand.
GGATGGGGAAACACGGGCATAAATCCAAGTATGTCTAACAAGATCAACGATATCCTCGTGATTCTTGAGCTTAGCAAGGGCGTAACCAGTGACACACAAATCATAATCTTCAAAAAGTGAAATACTAAGGGGTTCAGATGAATCGACAGGAATGACAGTCTTTTCGTCGACACTTGTCCAAACAAGTTCATGTCCACTTTTTTCATCTTCAGGCAAATCTAGGACAAGGGTCTCACGCTCAACAATACCAACTGTGTGAGCAACATGAATAGCTGTCAATGGATTGTCACCAGTGATCATAACCACACGATGACTGGACTCATTCAACATTTTAACAGTTTTCACGGCATCATCTTTCAATGGACAGTGGAATACAAGGAAACCTGCAAATTTCAAATCAGACTCAACCTCCTCTCTGGTAATGTTGTTCAACTTGGAGGAAGAAATGTTATTCTCAAGATATTTGTAACCCAAAGCCAAAACTCTGCTACCGTTTCGAGTAAAATACTTAAAGTTTTCTTCATAAGCAGGAGGGAGGTCACTAATCATATCACGGAGAGTTTCAGGGGCACCTTTGACAGAGACAAGAGTCTTTCCATTTGCATTGACAATACTTGAAGATCTCTTCAATGCTGAAGAGAATTGAAAGCGTCGAAGAATGTTTATCTTTTCAGTGGGGGTTTCCTTGCTTCTGCAGACGTCATTTTTATCAACAATCCAGTTAATCGCCTTGAGTGTATTTTTCTCCATTGGGTCACCGACAACTTCACCATCATCTAAGAGGACAAGAGCATGAGCAGACGCAAGAACAAGCTTGGTAACAGGGCTCACGGCTTCAATTGAAGAGAGTTCATGAGGATCATTAGTAATACCTGTAATACCCTCTACAACCAAATCCTCCCCAGTTAATGTACCTGTTTTATCAAAACAGCAAACATCGATACGGCCAGCATATGGAATACGGAATGGTTCAGTACAGTAAATGTAATACTTTGACAAAGCAGCAAGAGAAGAGTTAACAGCGAGTGTCAATTCCATAGGAAGCTCAGGAGGGACAACAGAGGTGATGATAAGAACACAGTGCAAAACGAGCTTGTATCCAATCATATCGTTTTTGACACCTTCATTCCAAACGTATAAACTAGCACAAACGGCGAAAAACAGCAAGAACAAAATGAAAAAGTATGCTTCCCTGTTTCCAGCTCCAACTCTTTCAGTTGAAAAGATCATAACACGAACAAGACTTCCTTGGGATGTTTCAAATCCAATTTTGGTGACAACAGCCAAAGCACCGTTATCAGGGGGGCTGGGGATATGAGGGTTGACAGATGGAGTAACTTGTAGAGCTTTTGTACCACCATGGAGAACAGAGTTCTTGTCTAACCCTTCAAGATCAAGCAAGTCATTAGCAGGTCTTAAAGCAACGGACTCCTTCAAAAGAGGAGTGGATTCACCTGAAAGCATTGCCTCATTGACAATAACAGCACCGTTTATCAGAATCAAGTCACAAGGAATAGCGGAATCTTCTTTGGTACGGTTTACTGATACCAAATCACCAGGGAGAAGCTCATCTGTTTCAATTTCAATCCAAGTTGAGTCGCGATAAACCCAAATCTTGTAAGGCTTAATGCTCATTCCACGAAATTCCTTGAGTGTACGCTGTCTCTGGAAAACAACAGTAGATTCGAAAACGAGAAGCATAAGAACTGTGAACAAAGGATAATACCACATCTCATCTAAAAACCAAAGACCAACACAGAACATTTGAAAAACAAAAAATGGTGCAACAGCGTGCTCTTTCCAAAGCTCAACAAACGATGGGATGGGAATATCAAAGGTATTTTCACCATATTGTCTTTCGAAACTCTCCAACTCACCGGATAGACCAGTACTTTGTTGAAACTTTGCAATCTTTTGAGGAGAATCAATTGGAAAACTAGGAGGATTAAAGGTTTTGGTTTTGGGGTCATAAACAAATCTTCGTCTTTGAAAATTGAAAGAAACTTCAACTTCTCCATCTTGAGCAACACGCTTAATAGGGACAATTTCAGGTGAACCGGAATTAGCAACGGGGATCAAACGGATCATGGAAGCTTTTTCAATAGAAGGAGCCTAGTTAGAGGTTAGTAACATTCTTCCCATAAATATAGTATACCAATATTTGATACTTACCTTCTCAGTGTTGAATGATCTATGCAACTCAACATTCCAAAATGGCATGAGCCAGAACAAAAGATTAAGCGAGACTATTGATCCGAGATAAAGGAATGTCCACTCCTGTCCACCAATATAATCGTCATAGTGAAACTGGTAAACGTGCGAAAAGGCAGGATACAGGAAAACAAATGGCCAGACATAGGGACGGAGAAAAAACGGTAGAGGGTTGTGAAGAGTTGCCTCCGATATGGAGGGATTCGGGACAAGTGTCGAGCTCCTAGAAAACATGTTAATGAGAATGTTCAACAAAAACAACAACCAAATACCAAATCACTCACATTTTAAAAAAAAAAAGGCTTCAATAGGCACTCTCAGTTTTGTGTCCTGTTTTCTAGTCCTAAAACGGTACGATGTGGTTTCAAACTGAATGAGAGAGAAAGAGAAATAGAATAGAAGGCAAAAGAAAGATGTATACACATCTGCATAGTAATAGGTAATTACGAAGGTGGCCTCAAGGAAAAGCGCATACATACATAATCATGACATAATCACGGCAACCTTTCTGATAGCATAACCCATGCTGCCTATATTACGGGAATCCACCTTTATTGGTCCTGTACCTAACAGAGATAATAGAGCTAATAGAGCTAATATACTAATAGAGTACGATTCTCTTAGATGTTCTGTAATCTCAGGATCTGGCAAATAGTAATGGGTTTAAACACTTGGTAGACGTTCTAGATGTCTTCAATCAAAAATTACCTTGAATAATATAATATTCCTTAAAAACTTTAAAACTTGCAAATTTACAAAAAAAAATAATAACAATAATAATAATAATATAATTAGATGCGATAAATATAGCCGTTATCAACCATCAGCTTGTTTGATTCTGACATTCTGCTAAAGGCAGCTTCTGCCTCTTCGTCAGTAAACGCTTGATTACTTCCGATATCTTGGTTGATTGCCTGTAGGAATCTGGCTTGTTCAATCTCAGCATCATTAGCAAATCCTGGCGAGCTCATCACATTACCGGCAATTCTCAAAAACTCAGAGTATCTGGCGGCCGAAATTCCCAAGCCTTCATCAGTCTGAGAAACATGATCGTGAAAAGGTTCACTCTCGGCTTGTGACTGGGAAAGGAACTGCGAGCTGGGCAGTGGCCAAGTAGACTGAGAGGGAGGTAGTTGACTTGACGCAGCAATAACTGAGCTAGATCCGTCTACTAAAGCATGACTAGATCCAGCATCAAACTGTTCACTGGAATCAATCATAGATTCATCCCCGCTTTGGTGAGCCTCATCAATCTCTCTTGGAGCTTCGTTGTGTCTTTCGTCTCGATGAGTTGTCTTTTGTCTCTTCGTTCTTCTCTTTCTAGAAACATTTGTAAATAGAGTAAATCGGAGCAGCTCTTCTGCTATTTCGACATCACACTCTTCAACTAGAAGCGAAAGTCGAGCCTTTGCATGTGCTGTAGATAAACGAATCAGAGTTTCTAATGTACGCACTGTAATAGGAGACGTTTTACGCTGATTATCCTGAAGCTGATCATTTCTTAAATCTGCATAAGTAGAAACGATATAATCATTAGCTTCGTCCGTCAGCACAGGTGCTATCCTTGTTTTGGCGTATTGAATGTACTTTCGAATGAACGGAATGCTTAGAATTTCAATGTTTTCGGGATTTTTCTCAGTTTCTGCCAATCCTGAGTGAAGTAGAGAGTTGAATTTTTCAAAAACGACTGTTTCCTTTTCAGTATTATTTTCATCTTCAGTGCCAACTGACAAGCTTTGGTGCATGTTTTCACGAACAGGTGCACCTTCTTCAGCACCTGGGGCAAGATATCTGTGCATTCGAAGAACATGTTCAGAGATTTGCAAGTCACGGTGTCTGCTAATATCATCAGTCACCACAAATAACAAGTCAAAACGGGACAATAACGAGTCTGGGAGAGCAATATTCTTGTGTGGCTCTTTCTTACTGTCGTATTGCCCAAAAATAGGGTTGGCGGCAGCAATTACACTGCAGCGCGCGTTAAGAGACGTATGGATTCCAGCCTTAGCAATAGTGACCGTCTGTTGTTCCATGACTTCGTGAATTGCAACACGATCAATATCGCTCATCTTATCAAACTCATCGATACAGACAATGCCTCTATCTGCCAAGACCATTGCACCAGCTTCAAGACGTCGTTCTCCAGTATCCTGATCTGTCGTGACCGCAGCAGTCAAACCAACACCTGATGATCCTCGACCAGTTGTAGCAATTGCAAGATTTGCTGTATTCAAAACAAATCGAAGCATTTGAGACTTTGCTGTCGAAGGATCACCAACCATCAATAAATTGATATCACCTCTCAGATGTGTTCCGTTTGGAAGATTTTTTTCTGTTCCTCCAAGCAGCATTAAAAGAACCGCTTTCTTAATGTACTCGTGCCCATATATACTAGGTGCAAGTGACTGAGATAATAATTCAAAGACATTCTCTCTTTTAGATACCAGATTGATATTTCTAATGTCGAGATCAGTGACTGATTGTGTAGAGATATCACTGTTTCCCTTAGTTGAGAGTAAAACAATGTTGTTGGCAATAATAAGAGACTTGAATGTTGAGCTTTGCGATTGAAAGTTTGATCCCAAAGAACGGTAAACACCGACAATCTGAACACGATCGCCTGGTTTCGTCATATCGACAAGATCATCATCAAGAACGATATCGACTGATCTTGGTAACTGTCCTGCAGGACTTTTCTCTGGCATCTCTTGGATAGATATTGTCTGATAGTCACGATATGTGCTATAACCAAACTCCGTAATCAATGGATTGTTATTTTCATCTTCTGTTGGGTAAACTGAGGTGGTGGGAATTGGGTCAAATGAAACAGTGGCATCTCGGTATTCTCTTGTGTGAAATTGGCCTGTTGCTTCAGCAAAATGAACTGAGCGGACAACCTTTGGACGAACCAAAGAGCACCTGGTTACGATTCCTTCGACACATACCAGCTTGCTCAAATGGGACGCTTTGACTGTTCGAGGATTAACAAGGTGATCACCAAAACTACCGCGGAAGGAAACTGAAAACACATCACTATCACTAACTTGGTGTAGTCTGGGATTGTGTAAGGCGACAACAGTATCCTGAAGAGCCTTGTCAATAGCAGGTAGGTATTCAGTGGGGGAATTCAGCACACCATTCCAAAAATGCCTGTCAAAATCGCGAAGATCATCCAGAGAAACAAACAATCTCCGTTGATGGCGGCCCAGCATGGATTGCAGTTCGTCTGAGTAGTTAGTCGAGCCGCCAGTCCATTCTAAAAATTCTTGAAAAACTCGTTGGCGTTCAGAAAACACACTGTTTTCTAAAGGAGTGAATTGTGACTGAGATGGAATCTGAGACTGGGATAATACTTCAGTTGCCATGGTTGAAGAAAAAAAAAACTAAAAAGTTCTGAAGATATTAAAATGGTATTTCAGGGTGTATAGCAAAAGAAGAAGGGGAAGTAAGAAAGGGAAGTTATTTGTTTATAGTTACTATATGCATCAGTTGTTGTGAGGCTTTACAAGTTTGTTTGTTTATGTTTATGTTTCTTATGTTTTGGATCATAACAACACGTTCCACTCCATTTTCGCCGCGTCAACTGTACTTTTTTCGTGTTGCACCAGCCAATGATATTAGCCAGGGTATATCGCCATTAGGATGACTTCAACCTCTCTTGTCTTGGTGGTTGTTTTTTTATTATTATGTTTTTTTTTGGGTTTCCAAAATAGCAGTTCCTATATCTTTACTATTCATCACATGGATAGACTCTGGTCTTGTTGTCCAAAACACCACAGTATCTTCATTTTCGCCACATGGTTATGAAAAAATAGAGTGTCCCTTTTCACTCAGTCACCACTTCGAATCATTACACTATGTTTATACGTATATTCAAATATTCAAATTTATATTAGTCCTATTCAGTATTAATCATATCCTATCTATTAAATCTCAAAGTCCAAAAAGCATATATTCCTAAATTAGCCTAGTAAGTTTGTATTTAGCTTAGAATCCCATACCAGTAGTTTGATTACTCAAAAATCCGGGGCCACCATTTGAAAATGAGCCAGGACCTTGGGTAAGCAAAAGTCGATTTCCAGCACCAATAATTGGCGTTTCCTCTTCCTTCTTTTCTAATTCCTTTTCTTTCTTCTTACGTTCCTCATTGTCCTGCTTAAGCTGGGCAAGGAGCTGAGTCTGTTCGCGTTGGACATTGATCCAGTAAGGAGTTGTGTAGTCCTTGAGATTATGAATCCATGAAAGCTCGGTAACAACATCTTGTCTAATAAGGTCATAGCAAGTGTAAAGAGTTGCAACATAGCATTCCTTGTTTCCAATTTCAACAAAGTAACGAATAAGATCTTCGACAACTTCCTCTTTCTTAGAGGTTGAGGCTGTGTCGATAGCATCTTTCCATAGTTTGTCTTCCTTAGAAAGCGAAATACTCTTGTTCCACTTCTTGTTCTTCTTGTAAAGATGAGCAGCAATCTGTCTAAAATAAATCAAATGATGCTTCTCAAGTCTTTCGGCAAGATCTAAAGGATCGAATCTGTCAAATGAATCAACAGAGTCCCGCAATGATTTGTGGTCCTCCTCTTCAATTAAGAGATCATGGTAGGCATTATTAACTGCAAACAAGTTTTGGGTTTGAACAGCAATTAAAAATGGCTTGATCATTGGCAGGTTATCATTCTTTTGGAAAATCTTAACCACACGGCTAACATCAATACGAGGAATAAAAACGTTGAGAAGATCGTTGATCAGCTGTGGTTGCTCAGCCATATAAAAGTTAATGGCCTTGTAGTAGATTTCCAAATTGGCAACCTTGACAGCAACCTCTTTGAAGGAGTTATGCTCAAATGCATCTGCAGAATGATCAATCATAGCCAAAGCAGCATTGTCCCATTCGTCGTAATGACAGTACAAGAAGACAAGCTCAGGCCAGAGATGTGCAGCTTCACATGCTCTGATAACCTTGGGAATATTGATTCGAGACCAGAAAGTTTTGAGGTGATCTAAAAGGTTCTCAGGGCGGTATTTAGAGTACAAAATTCCCAACTCAGTAAACATACCCATGTGGGCACGCTCAAGGACCAAGCCCTGCTCGAAAAGAGAAATAAGCTCATCAAAGTAGCCAGAAAATTCATATCTTTCAACGAGATCCTGGAGCTCCTCAGCGTGAACAATCAAGTTGAGACCACAGATCTGGGCAAGACGGAACTCCTTGTGCTCAATACAAGCTTCATTGACTTGTTTCCAAACCTTAACACTACTGGCCTTGCGGGCAGAATCAACAGCAGCCTGGTAATCATTCAAGAAAACCAAAGTAGATGCGAGTTTAGCCCAATTGGAAACACTGGTGTAAACAACTTTAGCAGCTTCATAATGCTTTTCAGAATAGAGTTTGTCACCAATAGTCTCGAGGTCAGCAACATTGGGGGAGTTCAAGAAATCCTTCAAGTCATAAAGTTTATCAGTTGCTGCGTAACTCAAAAGTAACTGACCATCAACATCAGGTTCTCTCAATGTCTTTCTAGCCATAAGCAAGTAAGAAATAAGTTCATCATCCTTTCCAGCATGTGAAGCAATTTCAATAACTTCCTTAAAGTTGCTTGGATCATTTGCCTTCTTATATGATTCAATTGCATCAGAGACTCTAAGACCATTCAATTGGGCTTTACCAAGCTGACTCCAAACCTCAGGAGTGTCAACCTTTTCAGCATAGGACTCACCACGATCAAGGGAAAGGACATTGTCAACCAAAACACCAAGAGCTTCTGTGTGGCGCTCAGCCTTTTTATAGACCTCGAACGCCTCCTCATTAAGACTATTGTCGAGACAGATTTGAGCAATATCAGTAACATCATAGTTATCAAGACGCTCAATGTAATCGCTAACCTTATTCTTATCCGATTTAATAGCAGTAAGGATAAGGAGGTTTTGAAGTGTCTGATTGTCACTGAAGGGTGAAGGCTCAAGAATAATCTTCTCCAAGAGTTCGATGAGCTCAGTAGGAAGATCGGCAGCCAAAAATGCTTTAACAGCGATTGAAACCTTTTCAGGCTCACTAGATTCGGGAACAGCAGTGCCAATGATTTGATCAATAAGGGAGCGACGGTGTAGGTTGTCCTCCTTAAGAACATAATCCCAAAGTTCGGGATCAGCGCGGCCGACCAAATATCTTGCCTGGTGTTTGTACATGGCGTTCTCATTGGTGATATGAATAAGTTCATAATCATTTTCACCCTTTTCGTACGCAATATAAGCCAAGTAAGGATCCCGCTTTTCACAGTACTTACCAACAACAAGAGAATCGTAATTGTTATTTTCCTTCAAAAACTTCTCGGGGTTGTTATTACTATCAATATAAATCTTGGCAAGTGCATCAAAGACAGCATGGTCCTGTGTTCCAGTAGCAAGAACCTTCTCCAAGAAAGGAAGGATAATTTTAAGTCTGTTACGTTTTTCAACCTCAGATACAAGGTTTTCAACAGAAATCTTATCAACAGGAACAGAGTCCAAAAGTGCCTTGATAACAGATTCATCACAATCAACATCTAAAAGAGCAGCAATGACTTCAGGAGTTCTAGAGGGATTGACGCGCTGAACATAAATCTCAATATACTTGAATAACTGGTTTTGATACAAGTAAAGAATGAGATCATGGACAAAGTTGAAACGGTCGCAAACAATAACAAGAGGAAGCTGATCATCAAGTTTGGCATCCTTCAAAAAGTTCTTCACCTTCTCAGCGTTATAAACATTGTTTTCTCTAACAACTCGCTCGATTTCATGTGATTGGCCAGTTTGTGCGGCAGCTTGAATGTATTTGAACACAACGTCGGCATCATCTGAAAGATTGACAATAGTCTGGAGATAATAGAAGAGTCCTTCTGGGGTCTTGAACTCTTCAAAAAGTTTGATAAGATTCAAGGGGCCAACCAAATCAGAGTATTTGGTAGCAACATGAATAACAATTTGAAGGTTTTGGCGAATGTTTGTGCTGAGCATTTCTCGAAGTGCTTCCAATGTTTGTTCAACAGTAAGCTTTCCAAAGTAGTTAACAAGCCATTCAGGATTCAAAACGTTACTGTGAGAAAGAACTCTCTTGATATCTTTCATGTCATCATAGTGCTCAAGAGCACGTTGGAAAAGACCTGCTTGTTCAGAAAGCTTGGCAATACGAGCGCGATCGTAATGAGTAAACATCTCATTACCAAGGATAGCATCAGCAACCTGTGGAGCCTTCAATAAGTTCATTTCAAGAAGTCTTGTCTGGAGATGGCCTTGGTCAGGGAGATTGTCCTTAAGAGCATCCAAAAGAAAGGCGGTAGCTTGTTGAATATGGTTCTGGGAAAGGAAGATATCAACAATACGGTCCAAGTCCAATCCTTGAACCTTTTGGTTGACAAGTTGGGTAGCGAACTCGGCTGCTTTATCAGGGTTGCTGTAGATCATGCTCTGAAGTAGTGATGTATAATCAGGGGTATATCCAACCTTTGAACAGTATGGTACAATCTTGTCATACTCTCCAAGTTCAGCCATAGCGGCGACAACCTTAAAAGAAACATTGGCTCTAAGATATATGCTCAATGCAAGATTGAGATTTCGAGGTCTAACAATGTCACCCAACTCCTCAGAAGATTCCAATTTATCTTCAGACAGCCATTTTTCAAGAAGGGGAGTGCGATCCTGTTCGAGGACTGGTCGTGCAAGCTCAATAGATTCAAACTTATTAAGTGAGCCCTTATCAAGAAGAGTAGAAAAGTACTGAAGAATGGGGAATACTTGACCAGGAGGGGCTTGGATTCCCTTTAGGCGTTGGACAGTTTCCTGTGTTCTCAAAATACCATTAGGGGAGTTAGCAGCAACCTTAGCAGCCTCGTTATAGTTTCCACTGTTCAAAAGTTGATTAAATTGTTGTTGGTAAAGGCCATCAGCACCCTTCAATCCTCCTCGAGAAGCAAGAGCAAGAGCGAGGGATGAATTTCCAAGGTTATTAAGAATGTAAGGAATAACAGTTTCCTCATTTAAAGAGACAGAAAGGACATGGCCTTTTCGGTTAATAGCAAGAACACCTGAAGTTGCTTCATATTTAGTAGCGGTGAAAATAGAGTCTTGAGAAATACGGTTCATAAAGATACAAACACCTGTTTCAATATCATAGAGGTGAATAAGACCGTACTTTGTAATAACGTAAACAACGCCATACTTGTTAGACACTTCAACTGACACGGGGAAATCATTTGGAAGCTCAGCAGGGCAATAAAGATCAATCGCCTTTTTCTGATAAACAGGATTGCCATCCTGGTGGTCAATCTCAACAATATGAAGCTTGCACCCATTGGCAGTTCTGTTGGCAAAGGTGAATAATTGAGTGTCAGAAGAGCCACCATCTAGACGAATTGAAGCAAATGAAGAAGCATGACCTTCAATTCCTTGTGAAATGCCGCGTTCCTTGGAATAAAGTTGAATGTGACCAGCAATCCGTCCATTTTCTTGAGCAATTCCAACAAGAGCTGTCCATTTCTCGCCACTATTAGAGGAGTAACCAATAATTTGGCAGTTTGACAGAGATGCGTGACGATCAGCAAGCTTGGTAGGGTTCTCTTGGGTTGAATTCAATACATCCCAATGGTAAATTGAGCTGTCAGTAATAATACTGAGAGTTGATTGAGAAATCCAGTTCCAAAAAACAATGTTTTCGGTTATTGTCGTTGATTTCAATCGTTGTTTGGTATCAAGGTTGAAAATCTATAAATATAACATGATACATATCATTAGCATTTAGCGTCTTTCTAGAATCATCATCTAAAAGAAAGCAATGTTCACATACCTGAAGGGTTCCACCTTGTGCTCTAAGTGCTATTATCATTTGGGAAGGATTCATGATTGCTGACTCCGCAGACATTGGCTTACGCACCACGGAGTTGTTATCATGAAGGTCAATGATAGCAACCTTATTGCCATCTGGGTTGGTCTCACGAATACTGGAACCTTTGTTAGAATCCAAGTTATATATGCAATGTCAAGAGCATTGTTAAATGAGCATTATCTTACCAAATGTACTTATCACTCTCGAGTGTACAAGTAGTAAATGAGATGGCTGACTCAGGGACACCGACATCAGTAAGTCTGAGGTGCTCCTGAAACTTAATTGGTAAATCACCAGACGCCATTATCGATAGATTGTATTGTTGGCGTTAATTGTCAAGGGTTTGACTAATAAAAGTTGATGATGTGTACTTTTAAGAAGGAGAAAGGACAGGTTTGGGTGAACTTTTACTGATCACCCGTTGAAACAAAAATAAAATGAAGAAGGTAAAAGTCTTGATGTATGATTATGTTTTCCAAATGAAAGACAAATACAAAAATGACTCAAAAAGGGAGGATATAATAGAATTTAAACTGAAAAAAATGGTGTGAGTAAATAATGGAATTGGAGTAGTGGCGGTGGAAACTGAAAAATTCAAAAAAAGCCGCGAATAACAACCAGTGACAGGTAAGCACTGTGGATGTGTGGAGTTGGAATGATGATAGCAGTACACACGATTGTATCGGTCACATGTTTAATACAACAAGGCATCATGAATTGGCCACCTCATCATAGTATGTGTGACGTAATGATGAATAATAGCTTTGTAATTTATAAATTTCACGTGAGCGTGTAGAAAACGCCATGTGACCTGTTCAGTAGTGCCCTAACTTCAGGCGATGTGACGCCATGGCTATTAATTAATTAGCATATATCTAAAGAGTGTTTTCTCAGTTTCAATGAGATTTGAACGCTCCTTCCCTTCTGTTAAAAAAATAACACAGCATGGCTGAGTCTTTACGAAACGACAGTCAGATTTTGAGCTCTGATTTGGAAAACCAAGCTACTTCTTCGCGGAATGCTCATGGTCAAGTGGAACAAGATAATAGCACACATCAGTCAGATTCAAGTACTGTGACCGATGACAGAAAGACGTTTTTCTCGCGGCCGTTTTTGAAGCGTCTTCTTCTGCCCAACGGAGTATCTGAGGCCCGTGATATGGATGCTGCTGAAAGAAACTTTTTGGCCTGGTTGAAAATTTCATTGTACTTGTCCCTCTGTGGTGCCGCCATCATGATAAACCTGAGACTTGGCGGTAAAACATCTTCTAGTAGCTTGAATGTTAACGATCTTATTCTTGCCCTTGACGCAGCCGGAAACAGCTCGCCGTCTCAGAAAATCCAGATAATGGAAAGCTTTAACAGTCCAGAGACAGGGCATACACACTTATTCACATATCCCCTTGGTCTTATATTTTATATTCTTTCGTTCATATCAATACTGTCGTCGATATCAAATTATGTGTCAACTATTAATGGCTATTTCGGTCGTAAAATGACTGTAACCAGTTCAATTTTGACGGCTGCAACCATCACGCTGATTGCAACAACGATTCTGGCTAGCAATATCTTTGTATTATGGAAAATGTATTAGAGAAATAGAAAACTAAATAATAAAAGTTTGTTTGCTTGTTCGTTTTTTTTTTTTTTTACTGAAAATGAGAATATCTACCGTATGCAATGTAGATAGTAGCTATGCCACCGCCAACTCAATGACGATCAGTAGTCTATCGACAAGATGTAATGTATAGCATGTTTGTTAGCAATATACATACACATACACATACATAATAAACATCCCAACATCACCTTCCTTTATTCTTTTCTTCATATTCGACAAATAAACAAAAACTAAAGGTTTGATTTTATAATGAGCGAGAAACCAACTGATAAAGATAAAAACATAGCGGAATCCTTTTCATTAGATCTGGCAAAAGTCACCTCGATCGAATTTCCCGGAAATGTTATCAACACGTCAAGGGCAATTGATATGCTTGGATCGCGACCTATAGTTGCAAAAGTGAGTATAGTCAGTTGATACATCTAGGAAAAATGAATCAATTAACAAAAACTCTGTGTTTAGGCATTTGCCAGTCGAGGTGATAAACAACTAGAGCTTAGATTTCGCCCAAATGACCCATACGAACATCCAATCATATCAAATTCATCAAAAGCACAAAATATTGTTTTGAAAATTTCTGTTTCTAAAAAGCTTCTAGACCAGGCAGGTGGTGATGTTCAAAAGGCTATTAATCTATCTAAGGAAGGAAGCAAGTTTGAACCGAAATATATAGTAGAAACAAACTATAGGTTCAGAGGTAAGATTGTGCTTCGTTTGGATATAAATGTCGCGATATTAACATTCAATACCTTATACCTTATTATTATTATTATTTTAGAGCTGAGTGACTTTCAGTATAATACCAGGAATTCACGATTTGTGAAGAAAGTAAAGAATTCTTTACTTTCAGGAAATTGTATGGATTTTTGTCTTTTTTTGTTTTTACTTTTCAATTATTTATTAACATTATTTTAAGACGAGGCAATAAAAGAGTTCAATTTCGACCTTAATGAACGAACAGACAACTTTCAAGACTTGGATATTCCACCACCACCTCGGTTTTCACCAGTTCCGTATCATTTTAACTATCAGTATCGACAAAATCCATCATTGGTATCAATTGATGATGGCAAGGGTGGTCAAAAATTAATCAACCGTAATCGGCCCATTATGCTTCACGCTCAGTATATATCATGGGACGAGGATCCACCAATAGAACCTGCAAAAGAGCTTCAGAAATTAACAGACCCTAAAGCGATTGCTTGCTACGAACTATTAGAGAAAATGTTTGAAGAGAGGCCGATATGGACCAGGATTGCCATTCAACATCATATACCACGCGAGTATCATGTATATTTGAAGCATGTCATTCATTACCTATCATACACTATTCAAAATGGGCCATGGCGTAGCTCTGTGGTAAAATTTGGACTTGATACGCGCTCTTCTTCTGAATACAGGATTTATCAAACAAGACGATTTAGGCACAACTTAAAACACACGGAAGACACGGAAGATACAGGGCTTTCGTATGTATTTGATGGAGTCAATGTTATTGGTGGAAGTGTCGTTCAGTTTTGTGATATAACTGACCCTGATATTCGCAAAGTTATTGATAAGGGCAGTATTCGAGAAACCATAGACAAAGAGGCTGGGTGGTATGAGGATTTGGATTACCAGAGAATTAAAGTCCTTTTATACTTGAAATACAAGGCAATCATGGACAAAACACCATTAGATAAAAGTCAGGTTAACAGCATAATTAATGGAGTGCCTCCGCCAATAGTTGGTGTAAACAGATTACAAACTAATAGGCAACAGGCACAGGATAAAAATATGCAGTTGTCAGCAGATAGAGGAACCGATTCAGAAGATAATGAGGAGGACGAAGATGTGGCTGTTGACGTTGACGAAGTTTCAAAGTCAACTGGGCCATCAGATGAACTGCTAAATCATATTATTCCAGTTTCAAAAGATAATGTTGATATTCTAAGAGACCTTTCTGGACTAGTAAGTTCCAATGATTTATTCGGGGTGGAACTGGGCAAGACAGCTGAGAAGCAGTCTACAGGCAATGAAGATGATGATTTAGACAATTGAATTAGTTGTTAGTTAACATATATTGATTTATTTATTTATTCTAATTGTTTACTGTGAATACTTGAATTAGTTAACAAGGTATCGGAAATATGGTGTGTTATGTAATTATTACAAAATGATTGGTCATGGTAAATTTTCACATAACGATTCCACACCACTCAAACTTTTCAACCCCGGCATACCATATCACTTTATGTGCTTATGATTCACAGTCTTACAACAATCAAACCTCCTGGCATCATGTCTTTGTCATTACTCAAGGGAATTAGGGGAAACCTGTCTATTCCAAAAACATTTAATGTCCAAATCAGAAACTATGCATCACCCAACCCGGGAAAGACTGTTTTGCCTCCAAGGATCAAGAAGAAATTGTTACCCGGTAAAACACGACCTTCTATCTTCTACCAGTTCGAGTGCAAGGTAGAGCTTTCAGATGGCTCAACCTACACGAGACGATCCCAGTACCCAAGAGTTGAATGGCGATATCTTGTGGACCAGAGAAACAACCATTTATATAACCCATCCAGAACTAACCTCAAGGCGGTTGAGGCTGATGCCACTGGTAGATTGGCCAAGTTTTCACAGAAATTCGGATTTGTTGAACCTCCACAAGCTTCTAACGCCCAAGAGTCTGAGAGCCCTGAAGAGCAAGAAAAGGTTGAGCCAGTCAAAGAGATGCCAGCCAAGCAGTCACTGATGGACGACTATTTAGATATTATGGGAGAGGGTTTTGTTCCAGTTCAAAGCGGTGGTAAGCTTGCAGGAAAGAAGAAGAATAAGAAATAAGTTCTTTCTGATAACTAGTGAATGACTTTTTCTGGTATTAAGAAGCCATCCTGAACGATTAATTACTAAATACGTTTCACCAATTTCTGTTTCTATTCCTATTTCTATTCCTTATTGTATATTTCTAGATTTCAATTGTCATTTTGTATATAGTAATGTATTGACGTTAAAATTTTAACTTTCATGTTGTCCAATTAATACTAGATTTCCAAAACCCATTATGTATATACATAATATATATTGTTCTTTTGTTTCGACACCACCTTTTTTTTTTCTTTCTTTCTTTCACCGCCATCGCTAAACCAAGGCACGCAAGAAACATAATATACCTAACACTGTGAGCTCCTCAATTTGAATTCAACTCGTATTTGTGATTTTATAACATACAGTATTTTATAACAAGATGGGAAGTGTTTTTTTACCGCATTTGCACACAGGTTGGCACGTGGACCAGGCTATTGTATCTGAAGAAGATCGATTAGTTGTTATCAGATTTGGACGAGACCATGATCCTGAATGCATGATTATGGACGAGGTCCTTTATAGTATAGCAGATGTTGTTAGAAACTTTGCTGTTATTTATCTTTGTGATATCGATGAAGTGCCTGCTTTCAACCAAATCTACGAGCTGTACGACCCGATGACCATCATGTTCTTTTACAGGAACAAGCATATGCTTTGTGACTTTGGTACAGGTAATAACAACAAGATAAACTGGGTTCTAGATGATAAGCAAGAGCTTATTGATATTCTCGAGGTAGTTTATCGTGGAGCTTGCAAAGGTAAAGGTTTGGTGATTAGTCCTAAAGGTAAGTTTATTTCAGTGCGCATTGCTTCATTCTTATTATCTGAAATACTAACAAAACGTAATAGATTACTCTACAAAACATAAATACTAAGCATCTATATGAGTACATGACACTTCATAGTTGCTTCATTCAGGTGAGATTAGATTGTTCAATAAAGCTTCAAGGCCATAATCCGTATAGAATAGTGATAATTGATATAAATCTAGATAAATAGAAGCATTTACAACAATCTAACGTGATTCTTTTTAATCTAATAATGATATTAATATGAATTTCCCCTTATCAACACCTCCAACCAGTATATATAGACCATATATACATCATACATGGTCCACTTGAAGGCTTGGTGGTGTTTAGATGCTGTAGCAAGTCACATGTTTGTATGACTCTATTTGTCATATAATCTCTCTCTCTCTCTCTCTGTTTCTCACTTTCTGTAACACAAAAAGTTGGAGAGTGGCTTCCTTGAAAATTTGTTTGACTCATTTGATTTGTGAAACTTTCAAGTTAACAACAGCGCTGTCTTTCTGTTATATCTATATCAGTCATCTCTAAATCGGCCAACCCATCTATAAAAGGATCTCTCTTTCTTTCCTTTTATTTGTGTTGCTACAACCTTTTTTTCTTTGCGTTAAAACTGTTTTCTTTTAAGCACTCTTTCAATCGCTTTGGAGTTCGGGGAATCTGCCCTTCCAAAAGTTATTTATTTTACACGCAACCCTATCAGTATTCCAGGGCTTTTTCCAGCACTATTACTCTTCAGAGCGAGCAATCAAAGCCAATCAATAAATCCAACTCTAAACCAGCACTAAGAATGGCTTCCGTTAGACCTACCGATAAAGAATTCAACCGTGAATCACTTGAAACTGTTCTTAAGAGACGTTTCTTCTACGGCCCCGCTTTTGACAGCTACGGTGGTGTTTCTGGTCTCTACGACTACGGCCCACCAGGATGTGCTCTTCAGGCTAACATTGTTGACACCTGGAGAAAGCACTTTGTCCTTGAAGAGGACATGCTTGAGGTTGACACTACCATGCTTACCCCTCATGAGGTTCTCAAGACTTCTGGCCACGTTGATAAGTTTGCCGACTGGATGTGCAAGGACTTGTCTACCGGTGAGATTTTCAGAGCTGACCACATTGTTGAAGAGGTCATTGAAAGCCGTCTCAAGGGCAACTTAGAAGCCCGCGGTCTCAGTGCTGACGCACCCAAGGCTGAAGACAAGAAGAGAAAGAAGAAGGTCAAGGAGATTAAGGCCATCAAGCTTGATGATAAGGTTGTTGAGGAGTATGAGACTATTCTCGCTAAGATTGATGGTTTCTCCGGTGAAGATCTCGGTGAAATTATTGTCCAGCACAACATCACCAACCCAGCTACTGGTGGTAAGCTTGAGCCCCCTGTGGCTTTCAACCTTATGTTTGAAACTGCCATTGGTCCTTCTGGCCAGTTGAAGGGTTACTTGAGACCTGAGACTGCCCAGGGTCAATTCCTGAACTTTTCCAAGCTCTTGGATTTCAACAACCTTAAGATGCCATTTGCCTCTGCTTCCATTGGTAAGTCATTTAGAAATGAGATCTCCCCTCGCGCTGGTCTTCTTCGTGTTCGTGAGTTTTTGATGGCTGAAATCGAGCACTTTGTTGATCCTAAGAACAAGTCTCACAAGAGATTTAAGGAGGTTGCACACATCAAGCTCAGATTCCTTCCAAAGGACATCCAGTCTGCTGGTAAGACTGATATTGTTGAGACCAGTATCGGCGAGGCAGTTGCTTCTGGAATGGTTGACAATGAAACCTTGGGTTACTTTTTGGGTAGAGTTTACCTTTTCCTTATGAAGATTGGTGTGAACCCTGACAAGCTTAGATTCAGACAACATATGGACAACGAAATGGCTCACTATGCCGCTGACTGTTGGGATGCTGAACTTCACAGTTCATATGGTTGGATTGAGTGTGTCGGTACTGCTGACCGTTCTGCTTATGACTTGACAGTTCACGCTGCTAGAACCAAGGAGAAGCTTGTTGTTCGTGAGACTCTTGATCAGCCTATCACTGTTGAAGCTTTTGAAGTTGACTTTGACAAGAAGAAGTTTGGTCCCAAGTTCCGTAAGGATGCCCCTAAGATTGAGAACTTTTTGGCCTCCCGAAGCCAGTGTGAGCTTGAAGACCTTGCTGCTGAGCTCAAGAAGGATGGTAAGGCTGTTGTTGACGTTGAGGGTATTGCAGGTAAGGTTGAAATTGAGGCATCTCTTGTCACTATCGAAAAGAAAACTAGAACTGAGCATGTTCGTGAGTACACACCCAATGTCATTGAGCCTTCTTTCGGTATTGGAAGAATCTTGTATTGTGTTCTTGAGCACAGTTTCTGGTCTCGTCCCGAGGATGCTGCTCGTGGTGTTCTTTCTTTCAAGCCCCTTGTTGCACCCACAAAGGTCCTTGTCGTTCCTCTTTCCAATAACGATGCATTTGGACCTATCACTCAGGATGTTATTTCTGCATTGAGAAAGGTTGGAATTTCTTCCAAGGCTGATGACTCTTCCGTTTCCATTGGTAAGAGATATTCTCGTAATGACGAGCTTGGTACTCCCTTTGGTATCACCATTGATTTCCAGACTGTCAAGGATGGCTCCATCACTCTTCGTGAGCGTGATTCTACTAAACAGGTTCGTGGCTCTCAAAGCGATGTTCTGCAGGCTGTCAAGGCCATGGTTGATGGCGCTACTTGGGAAGAGGGTACAAAGGATCTTGCTGCTTTTGAAGGTCAGCAAACTGATGAATAAGAATGCTTTTTGATTCTTCCATCTTGTTGATTTATCTATTGCTTTTAATATTGTATATTTAGGATTTAAATTTAATTGATCCAGCTGTTGTAAACTGAATATCTGTCATTACAAATAAGTTTTAAAAAAATTATTTATTGTAGAAATATTTGAATTGGGTTTTGTGAATTGAGCTGCTAATCCAAAGAAAACTGAGCAGGCAGGTTATTACAACTCTCTTCAAGTAAAGTTGTAACAAGGTTGTAATATTCACATTGTCTAGAAGCACGGCCAAAGTTTCAGGGCTAGGGTTGATGTGTCATCAGTATAGCAGAAAATCTTGAGGAACAAAAAAAAAAAATGGTCATACCATTTTCTTGTCAGAACGCCAGAGATCTTTGATTTTTTTTAATAAAGATGGTGACTTCGGAGAGGAGTAAAAGAGGTTACTTTGTTGGAGTCTGGTAGACAAAAGCTTTATGGAACAAGATCAATTTCTATGATATACCATATTAAAATGACTAATCGACAAGTTATAGATACGAACCAAAATACCGAAATTGCATTCGAGCATAGTCATGATACCAATATGGAGGTTGAGTTTTCAGACATCAGCAATGTTTTAAGGGACCTTGTTGACGACTTACAGTCGGACAGCACTCCTAACATGTCAGACAGTAGCGGACGACAAAAGGAAAGAAAAAGGCGTCCCAGAAACAGGTTTAAACGGGGTACTCAGAATTGCCGTATGGCGGAACAAACTAGTTCTGCATCCAGTATGGAGGATAGTGCAAAGGCGGGGCGGATTGATATGTTTAAGCCATTGTATAAGCGGGACAAGAAGCTTACGGACCCGACACAGTGTGAGGAGATTTTAGATTCAAGAAGGCTTGTTAGCAAGTATCTTGAGTCTAATCAGGTACAAAACAAAGGTGTGTTTAAAGTCGCTGGTTATACGGTACGAGTTACTCCATACCCAGGAATTCCTAAGCATGAGAAAGATACGGTTGGCGGTGCTACTATTCAAGAATCACTTGATGAGTACATCCGTGTGATGAGCGACCGGCGAGATTTGAGAATGTTGCACCAAGATCCTGCTTGCGATTCTCTTGAGCCTCAATACCATCAGCTAACAGTCGATGAACTGCCGGGGCTAGTAATCATTCCATCGCTAATTCCGAGTACGGTACAAGCATATCTTGTGGATGAGATTGTTGAGGACTTGGTACCAGATTTGCAGCACCGCAACAACTTGGACATTCATTATGAGATGGGCGATGGTCTGATATTGTTTCCAGAGTTTCCAAATGAAAAGGAAAATAATGCTTCCAAGAATGTAATGTTGCAGCCTCGAGAACGTCCGATTTATATGGGTAAGCCCTTTATTTCGAGAGACAAGCGGCTTGTAGGAGGCCCGAGAGATACAGTCAGCGCAACTTCTCGAGAGTCAACTTCCGAAGCTTCACTGCCAAATTCTGTGAATGGATCAAATTTATCTTTACACTCAGCTGACTCTAGTCAAGCAAGCGTCACAAAACCAGAGCCTGACCAGTATTCTGTAGCAGGCACTACCACACATGTTACAGAACCACTTTCCATTTATGCTGTCCGCACAAAGAAACTTCGCTGGATCACATTGGGTGGACAGTATAACTGGACGACCAAAGAATATCCCTCGTTTGCTCCAGGAAGTCCCGGGTTCCCTTACTTTCCCCAGGCAATGAGTCTTATTTTTTCACGGCCTGTTTTTGACTTGGCTCCTGAAGCAGCCATCATCAACTTTTATTCGCCAGGGGACACGCTTTCACCACACCAAGACGTTGCAGAGATTAGTGACCAGGATTTGGCGTCGGTTTCTATTGGATGTGATGCAGTGTTTTACGTAGGTCTTGATCGATATCGTGAACAGGGTCAGGATGAACAGCAAGTAGGTTCTGGAGGCCGAGTGGTTCAGCCCCCTTTGCAGGTTCTTTTGCACAGCGGTGACGCAATTGTAATGGGTGGTTCGTCCCGATATGCGTATCATGGTGTTGGAAGAGTGTGGCCAAATACTTGTCCTCAGTTTTTGGCAGACGTTTCTCAATTACCATTTGGCATACGCTCTACGCAGCATTTGGGAAACAAGCAAGTTGAAGTGTGGAGAAAGAAATGGGATCTGTATACAGAATGGATGCAGAACAAGCGAATCAACATTAATGTTAGACAAATGTTACCTGTATGATTGTATTTTGAGGCATGTATTTAAACGACAGTGGATAGAAAGAATAGACATTGTTGATTCCATTCGTGGTTCTTGATTTTTATTTTTTTAAATAACAAGGATGCTTTATAAAGTGTGTCTATACTAGAAAGAATCTGAATAATATTTTCATAATTGATATTTATTAAATGCCAATTCGTTTTCAATGTGCTTGTAAATTGAACATGTATATGCTTTTGCCAGGGCCAATACATATACTATATACCACCGTTACAAAGTTGGAAAGGGTGGATATGCTTGCAAGTTTCAAACTTGGATCTCGATAACTTTTTTTTTTGCTTTTGTTTTTTTTAAAGTTGGTGAGGTTTTGTAACAGGTTTGAAATGTCAGATATATATTAAAAAAAGGTTAAAGAAACAGTTGGACAAGGTAACGCGAATTAAATAAATAAATAAAAGAAAAGAAAATTGACATGGAAAAGGAAAGGCCCGTTTAGGAAATGATCAATTACATACATGGCCAGCCGTGTGTCATGTAAATATATCATATTACACTTTACATTGCAACTGAATATATTCAGTTAGTATACTTGTAAATAAGCATCGTAACATAATTCTTTCATCTATTCAAATTAATCTACTAATACAAAACGAAACCCATTATTAACATTTACAAAAGAATCTTTAAAAAAAATTATATAAAAAAACAGAAAGAATATAAAAAACGAAATATCCCAAAATAGTAATCAGTATAAATCACCCAAAAAAACGTAATCAATAGAAAAAAATAAGATTAACGATATTAAAATTAATTACTCATTGTGGAAATTAGCCAATGAGTTGACGTAGTCCTCTTCTTCCACAACCTTGTACATTTGTTCGGACTGTTGACCAGAGGCGTCCGATTTGGTTTCATGAGATTCGAGATGAGGAGGGGCAGAGCGAAGGGGGACATCCACTGAGCACACATTTCCTTCCGCGTCGTACATGTAGATAGGTTCATAAGGGGCAGTAATTTGGAGATTAAGGTAATTAGCGGTCGGCGTAGACGTTTGCAGTGGCGACGTTGGGGCAGAGGTTATAAGAGATGAGGTTGTCTCGGAATTAGAAGAGGTGTCGAAAATTGTGGAAGAAGAGGTATCAGCTGAAGCTGATTCAGTGTTAGAAGGGTTAGAAGAGGCTGTGGAAGCAGCAAGGGAGGAAGAAGAAGCAGCAGCCGTGGCAGCAGCGGCCGCGTTGACAGCTTCTAATGGCAGACCCGAAGTTCCAGACACTGAAGTCTTGTCATCCATAAGTCGCTTCACAATAAGATCGGAGCCTTGAACAGGATACCAAATGTTATTGGAGTCAGCCGAATGGGGAGACTGGTAGTGGGAGTGCTGTTGGAGATGAGGAGGAATAAACATAGAGCCAACAGAAGCAGCAGATTCGCAAAATGCTGTCAAAGGTCTGGCCATGTTCATGGCATCAGGAACTAGGGGGTAAGACATGTGGCCTGCGGCAGTAGCGGATGCTGGAGTAGTACGACCGTGGTGTGCAATGCCAGCAGCTGAGCTGAAGTCATATGAGGGTAATGCAAACGAGTTGGCAGTTGCAGAGTTGGGTTGACCTCCGATGGAGTAAGCCCGAGCAGGTTGGGCCATTGGGAACATCATCTGTGGGCCTGATGGGCCGGAAGCAGAGAGAGCATGTTGCATAGGAACGGCAACAGGAACAGGGCCATATGACATGAGGGGTTGGCCATGGTTAGGCTGAGGCATGGAAGGAACAAACGTAGAAGGATTTTCCAGCGATGGACGAGAACTTGGTCGTCGGTTGGCAAGAGGAGAAGTTTCGGTAAAGGTAGCGGCGGGTTGTAAGACCGGAGCGGGTTGTAAAGCAACTGCAGACTTTTCATCCAGGCTACCACGGTCAAAGTGGACCTTTCTAAAGATGGTTCGAGCAGCAAACGAATCAGTAACCATCTCGAATTCCCAAACAATAACAGAGTAGAGGGTTTTTGGTGAAATGGAAGAGTCCTCGGAAGCAGAGTGGACATGGATTTCTTGAGTCATTGTGATGGCATTGACAGCTCTGGAAGCTTCCTTTTGGCTCTTGGCGCCTGATTTGCCAGTGATGCCGACAATGAAGGCAGCCCAAAAGTCATTAGCAAAAGGAAGTGAAAGAGTTTCGGTTCGCTGGCTCAGATTCTCTTGTACACGAATAGGTTCAATCAAAGACAAGACTTCGTTGCCCAAAGTGTAAACCTTGGTAACAGAAGACCATTGATGGCTGCGGTTGACACCAGATGCATTGCCAGGAATGCCGTCCATGTTAACCATGAACTCGACATCAGACTTGAACAAGGTACCGTCGGCAACGGGTCCGCCAAGTGGGAGGTTAAACTTTGCCTTGCCATAAATAACGGGGACCGATTTAGGGAAGGAGGTGGAAAGCGCTTGGGTAATGACCTGGAAGCGTCCCATGAGCTTAGAAGCCTGCTTTTCCTTAACAGGAGACTCTAATTGAGGACGAATGAGCTGAGAGAAGACTTTGGTGATTTGGGGAGTAGAGTTGAGCTGGTACATGGAAAAGTTGAAAGGCATAAACATGTTTTCATCGCTTCCAATAATCTTTGTTTCCCTAGAAACGTCGTCCTTTTTAGGAGAAAGGGAAGATTTGTTGTCAAGGTTTGGTGAGAAGACAAAAATGTCGGAACTTTGGATGGAACTTCTTCTGGCATCCTGCTCGCTTGTTCCAGCGGTGTTGTTGGAAAATGTTGGCGAAACAATGGCAATTTTGGCTTGTCTGTCCGGAGGATGCTCAACAACCAATTCCATAAACTCTGGGTCGTCTTTAAGGAGATGCTTTAGAACCTGGATATGGCTGGAGACTTGCTTTCTTGTTCGGACTTTGCCAGTCTTGCGTAAAATGTATTCGGAAATAAGTTCGTTACGACCGCAAGGACGGCCTTTGACAGTGATTTTGCGGCGACCAACATGAGGAATACGACGAAGAGCTTCCATGAAAGCGCACTCGACATCGTTGCTCCAAATGGATGCGGCATCGGCGTCGTTACACTCTTTCTTTTGACGAGTGAGGTAGCCAGCGTAAGCCTTTCTGTGGGTGATGAGAGAACCGGGAGAGAGTGGAGAGGAAGATCTGTCATCATCTAGATCTTCTTGGGGCTTGATGTCATCAGTCGACGGTTGGGGATTGTTGTTAAAGACTGGAATCTGAGCCTGAGGAGCAGCTGTTCGTGGAGCTGTCCAGGCATCATGTGAGTAATAGTTGACGGTATTTGGTTGGTAAACGATGTTTGCAGGGGCTGCTGGTGTGAGGATGGTTGAAGAAGGAGCTGAGGTGGAGGAGAAGGTGTTGATGGGAAAGGTAAGAGATGTAGGTACTTGGGAGCCGGAAGCAGCAAATGTTGGTTCAGAAGGCTGAGGATTGTTAGATGAGTAATAGATGAAGTTTGTACCAAGCTGGATTTGTTGTTGCATGTTCTGTTGTTGGATGTGATGGTACTCTTGAGATTTTTGAAGCTTTGTAGGGCGTTCTTGCTCAGAGTCGATTTCAGAATGAGATCGCTTCCGACTTTGGGAGTCGGGGGGAGTAAGCTGGTTGGAAATTGGCATATCAGAAGGATTAATAGAATCAGAAGGCATAGATTTAAAAAACAAGGGAGAGAGATCGGCGTCCATGTGATGCTGAGGTGTAAGAGGAGTTGAAGTCATTATCGAAAGCACAAACTACAAACTACGAGAGAGAAGAAGAAGAAAAAAAAAAAGGCAAGCTAGAAGAAAGAAATAAAAGAGCGACTGGAGAAACCTGGATTGAAAAGAGTGACTAGGTTTGGTTCAAAGAAGAAGAAGAAAAAAGAAAAACGGAGATAAAAGAGAGACTAGAATTAAGAAAGCATTGATCAAAAAGAACGACTAAAAGTTGGACAGCATGGAGGGCGCGATTGGGGTTGAAAAAGTGGCCGGATGGAGATATATATACTCTGGGCGGCAGAATCGTAGGAGGGTTCTATAGGCAAGGAAGGGGCGTTTCTTTTTGCTTCGCGTCGCGCTATAAACGCGTACCCCTTTGCTCTGGGCTCGATCTAGTCCTTTTTAGCTTTTTTGCCACACCAAGATGGAAAAGAGAGGTGCATTCACGTGATGCTGCTCTTAGGGGTGATGTCATGTGATGTGGTATTAAGTTTTAAAGCGCATCTCCCTTTATGCAGATGTATATAACACAGCTGTATTTATCGCCCACCTTCTTTTCATTATAATGAAGTTTTACCATTTGCAGAGAGTAGAGAAAGAGAAATAGAAATAGATGAAATGCCACTTAAATTGACAGATCGGTTTATATAACTTCCATTCCAATGCTCATTCATATTCAGGAACGCCAACCTCATACGGGCTTGGATGTTTGCCTTCCTTTTGACATGTCCCCACTCTGTTCCTGCACATTTCCAGACACAGCAGAGTGCAATAGGGTGATTTAATCAAGTGGAATTCCTGATAATCAGTGTTCACAGAGAAGAGATAGAGACACACGTTGATGGTCAAATCGGGGCTTGGCCTATGCGCTTCGTGCTATTACGAGTGTATTTGTAAAATACGAGTCTGCGCGTTGTTCGGATTCTTACCACGAATGAAAGTCACACAGTAGCTCCCGCATTGTCTAAACTTGCTTTATCCTCAGGAACTTGTTTTCACTTTGGTTTCTAATTTCAATCTTTACCCGAGCTATATTGACGGGCCTTAATTCGAAAGGGGGCAGGAAGAGAAGGATTTAATATATTGCCTACTGTTTTGATCTTAAAGACAATATGTCCATTGATCTGTAGTGTTTTGATCTTCAAGACTATGTCTATTGATCTGTAGTTGATAGTTTTGTTTACAATTTCCAAAACAAGCCAATCAATATGTGTATCTACATTCAATTTCAATAATATGAAGAATATTGAGTACTATTAACCGGAAAACCTCGATCGTAGACTTTAGCTGTCATTTATATATGCTAGAATCTGCAGTATTTAACGGGAAAAACTGTTCGAGGACAAACCATCCCTAGAATACGAGTCTAATATATAACTTGAATATGATATCAACTTTTTCTACCTAGTACTATAATAAATCTTCTTTTGGTTGTCAAGTAATCGAGGAACAAATGTCTTTGTTAAAGGGGTTGAGCTGCAACGAATAAGCTATTGTTTATTTCTCGAGAATGAAAAATCTAGGTATCCTCATTGTTGTAATTCCAAATGAAATTATCAAATCGAGGTTGTCGATAGGAAGATTTGAGAGATTTACCAAAAGTATACGCCGTTCTGATTTCCGAGATTTTAAAATATTGAATATTTTATAAAATCTTTCAATCTGGCGGCTATTAATATAAAAGCCTGCTGAATGAGCCTTTTTGCGGGGAACGGGAATAAATGATTTGAAATTGATCGCTGCTAGACAAGTACCAAATATTCCAACCACTTGGGATATCAAATATTGCGACAGCGACACATACTTTGCAACAATTTCATAAAGGCAACCTTTTAAACGACTTTTGGTATATTTAATATATTTGATATATTTAATACAAAAGCTATAAAGTCTTTAGGAGCTTTTCAGAGCCTTTGATTTGGAGCCATCCTTATCGATTTGGTGAACATTAATAACATTCATCCGAGAGAAGGCGTTGAACTAGGCGCGTGGGGTTTGTAGCGTTGCAAGTAGTGTTCCTGGGAGGAAAAAAGATGAATACTAATCAATTGTCAGGGAGGCCGGAAAGTGCAAATGGCCTTGATCTTTCTCAATAACTTTTATAACGAAAAAGCAGCCAGTTCAAGAGGTTAGCTGCCTTAGTACTTTTCCAAGATCATGCGGCTGAACGTCAAATATACGCGTTGGTAACTAGGCTCATCACTGAGAGAAAAGTTCGTGTCTTTGACTTGATATTAGTAAATTAGTTTTATGTGATGTTTGTATTTTGAATTAAATGGAATTTTTTTTTTTTTTTTTCAAACATTTTGTTGAATAATTCTGCTATCGCCAAATTTCAATGTGACGCTGGCAGTCGTTTTGTCAGCCAAGGCTCAAATCAGTTGTAAATATACCCTTTTGGGATGGTTGGAATGTATTGTCCCTATCTATTTCTCTGCACCCCAAGCTTAAAGATACACCTGCCTGGGTGTAGCTTAACTCACCGCCAAACACAATCAGCACTTGCTATTGTCTGCAGGCGTCCAGTTTGGGCTACTTTCTTTCCCAAAGAGGTAATACTGGTATCTTAATGCGAAGTAACGAATAAACAATGTTTCCGCTTCAGCCGTGGGTCCTTGAGACACCGTTGTACACAGCTTAGCCTGGCTTCTTTGTGGAGTGCACCGATTCTGGTGTTTCTTCGCCATGAGTATGGCCATCTTGTGATTAATGCGTGACTTGGGGATTGACTGTCGAGTGAATATTTTTTTTATTGTTTTTATTGTTTTTTCTGTTATTTTTGATTTGTTACGAGCTTGTGCTTATTCTAAGGCTGCAGTTTCCTGCCGCATCAATTTTGTTTTTTAAATGTTTTTTTTAAATGTTACCAGTACTTCTTGTAGGGGTTGTGTTCTGGTCACGTAAATGTGCAAGTTACTCCTCATCACATGATATATGGCTATACTGAAACGTGACCGAGTGCGAGTTTATGAAATATTCCAATACTACAGCGTTCTAATCTTTACTATAACCCTCTGTGAACTACTCCAACACGGTGATATTACAATGGATATGTGGTTTTAATATAATTCATGCTCCTATCAACTGATATAATGACTGCACAGCAGCCTAATCGGGCGAGATGTTGCCATTTTGACCTGATTTTAATGTGGTAAAGGGAGTTGTCAAGCGTACCACTAGCGGCGTATTTTTTTTCTTATAAATCAACATGTGAAGATGAATTACCAAAGATTGAAACCGGCTATGAGGACAATCCCCAAATAACACTAGAACTGATTTGGCGGCCTGTGAGGAAATCAAATTCAGGGGGTAGCGAATAGATATTAATTCAGCGAACAATTCACTCTGAATACAGGCTTAATATAATAAACTCCTTTCCACAGGGAATTGGCCAGTACCAGGTATAGTTTCCCGCTTTTTTGTTTCTTTCATTTCCCTTTTCGGTTACAGGCCGAACCTTTATAATTCACTACTGATTGCCTTTGGTGCAGTTGCGTAAATCGTGTGGTTAACAAAATGATATTGCAGAGCTAACCACAGTTACGTTGTTTTCTCCGAGTGGACAAACGTGCAAACAAGAACAAACGAAAAAAAAAAAAAAAAAAAAAAAAAAGGCAGCAGCTTGATCTGAGGGCTTGTGTTTACTTCTTCAAGGTAACAGAGAGATAGCAGAGCATCTGAATGCAAGCAGATATACACGGCTATTGCCAACGGCACGACACAAGATTACTTATCACGCGTCGCAGCGACTGTAACATGGCTCGAGATTTGCACAACGATGTAGTAGAATTGCAATGATCACCATCAACAAAGCTTTTTTAAAAGGAAAATACTCACAACCGCTCGGGATTACACGAAAACATCAACTGCTGCCTATTGTGTATAGACGCATCGATACACGAGACTTTTTTTATTTTATACAACCGCCGGCACGGCCAGTCCAGGGTCAGCCGTGCATTCCAATATGACTTTTTTGGAGCAAGTTGATGCTAGAAGCGACAAAGTGTTTCTTTGCACAAAGCTTCATTTAGAATTTCCAAAATATTTGCATATATACGGGATTAAATCAGTTGATTGTGCCTGTGCTCTTCCGGACAAGGTCGTCTGGAAAAAGGCTAGAATCATTGTTTGCGCAGGATGTTTAGCAATCTTAATACCAGTCTATATTTTCTCAATGGGAATAACACGACACGTATATTTTCATATACTATAGGTACTATGGATACTATATGCTTGGACTATACTTGTATACTCTTTGAAGAGAAAGATTTGAGTTGCATCTAGAAATAAGGTATTTCTGTAGTTACAGAACCCCCTTTGAAATCTCGGGTATAATACTACTAAAAAAGAATTGCCAATAGTTTTTATGTATTATTTTTTATTTTTTTTATTTTTTCAACCTGTGATTTTATTCAATCTGCAGCTAAACGATATCAAAGTCTTTTACCGATTACAAGGTCAAGTTTATTGTGATTTGAACTGGGTCCAAATGCTGAATCAATCAATCAATCGGACTAGTATCAACTAATTAAACTAATTAAACTAAACAGAAATATGGATGAAATCACCCTTGCTGTTTAAAGTAGGGCAAGACCAAGACACATGTCCCTCATGACAACAGCGTGAACTCGTTATGTTCATCTGAAAGCATGTGGTATGTTTTGGAATCAAAGTCGGACACACCCACCCTGTCAATGAAGCAAGACTTTGAAGACAGTATAATCTATTTATATGCAAATCCTATACTTGTAGTTATATATACATATAAATATAAAGCTATGTGTAAACCATGGATTTTAGACAAAGTTTCAAACTTTTGATGACAGGGGAAACAATTTAGTGGAGCCTTCCATTGAAAGTTGAAATATGTGATTCACACAGGCCGTTATCAAGATGAGATGATCGTCATACCTCGAAAGCGGTGTGTGCCTGTGTGTGTGTGTGTGTGTGTGTGTGTGTGTTAACGCATTGACGCGTTTCAATGTAAAGAACACTGGCGTCCAAGTCTTAAAAGGAAACAGAAAAAGACAGGTCCGTCGGTTGCAATTAACCTCTGTTATCTCCAAGGCGTCACAGCCCACACTCGCACCCCTCTTCAGAATGAACTAGCCATCAAAAACAATCCAAAAAGTCGGGCAATTCAGTTCGATTCCGACTAAGCAAAGGTGCCATCCAATTATGCCATCCAGCTGTTGTGCTGCTGCGGCTATCTTCCAACTCTTCGTCTGCTTGTCCAAACGGTGGTTGACTAGGCTTTAATTGAGCAAACGCTGTTCAAGGGTTGCATATTGCATAATTTGCATAATTTGCACAATTTGCGTAATTTGAAGCGTTGGCTTGGGAGAGTTGAACCTGTGAAAGCACTAATATCGTGCGTGGGGGGAAGTTTACCCACCTTGTTTAAATAGCTCCCACAAATCACCCATATCTGGGTGCTTACATAACACTCTTACATAACATTTGTGCGGTAAACAGGTGCTATTTAACAGCCCTCCCTCCCTCGCAACCGCAATCGCAACCGCAACCGCAACCGTGTCTTTGTCCATCACCAACAGCTGGACTCGGTGGCTTTTCATAAACAGGCGAGAATCACCACTCGGAGGAGATGTCGTTGCATTGTTGCCGGCTACACAGCATGTACACACACAGATACACACGCTCACGGAACAGATACCTATGATGAAAATTACCAATACCTAGGGGGGGGGCTTTTTTTTTTTTTTTTCTCCAAATGGTGTTCACCTATTCCATGCGTTAACTAACAACCCCTTCGAACCAAGGAGCTTCCAACCGTGTGTCTAAATGAATACAAAAGCACGCGAATTGCCATTTCAACCTTGGTTTTTCTTTCTTGGTACCAAAGGAGTCCTGCCTATTATTCCTGTTACCCTGGCTCACGTCCATGTAAGCTATTCCTTACCGGGGATCACTTATTTTTAATACCTGTGATGATCATCTCCAAGCAACCTTGTCTCAATGCTTATTTGGTGCTGTTTCCTGGGTTTATTCCACCGGTTACGCGTTGCAAAAAAAAAAAAAAAACAGTGCTCACTTGGCGTATGGCTTTAGTTGTTTATTTGATTGTCCCTTTTAAGATGACCCATCTTGTGACGAAAAGGACTAAACCAAGAGGTTTCTTTTTTTTTTTTTTTTTTTTTTTAAATTGCATATTTTGATCCCATCACAGTAGTGCATTGTTTAGAATAGAGTGGTGGAATGGTGTGGATAATCAGACTAGATCCGCGTTCCTAGTAAACGTGATACCCACAGGACCTTGCACCTCTTTTGCCTTGTCACTTGACTTGAAAACAAAAGCATCAATTCGTTTGATTTGATTGCCATTACTAACAAGTACCCGTTTCTTAATACCATGGAGCCAGCTGTATTTCGAACGATTCCAATTTAAATTCATTAATCATAAAGTCATAACTATATAAAATACATAAAAAAACATGCATCACTTGTCTGCCTTTCTGCTTTTACTCTCGAAACTCTGAATTCAATCCAAATGGAGTGTTACTGTAATAAAGCGGCTTTTCAATATCAATCAACAGCTTACCCACTGTTTTACCGCTTTGCAAATCAGCAAGTGCCTCCTTGGCTTCACCCAAGCAATAACTCTTGGAAATGTTCACCTCCAGCTCTTCAAAATGAAGAGTCTTCCAAAAGATTTTCATGTAGTGGTGCCATTCTTCTGGGGTATAGAGATAGTTTCTGAGATCATGAGACACAAATTTGAGAGACTTGTGGGCGAGCTGGAACGCCGAAATTGGAATGAGAGCGCCCGACGTGAGGCCGCAGGAAACAAGAGTTCCTTTGCGAGTAAGCGAGTCGACAGAAACGTCAAAAGTAGTTTTTCCGACACTATCGTAAACAACATCAACACCATGGCCGTGTGTAATCTCCAAAACTCGCTTGGCCACGTCTTCAGTCCTGTAGTTGATAACGTGCTCAGCACCATTTGCCTTTGCAATGGCAATCTTTTCCGGGTGACTGGTTGTGCCAATGACGTGAGCACCGAGCTTGGAAGCAAGTTGCACAATCAGCGAGCCGGTTCCGCCAGCAGCGGCATGGATCAGGACCCAATCGTCCTTCTTGACCGGGAAGGACTCTCTAATAAGCGACAGGGCAGTGAGACCCTGGAGAAGACACGAGGCGGCTGTTTTCATGCGAATGCCGTGGGGAATCTTTGCAATCCGCTCGCGTGAATCGACGCCAGTATACTGAGCAAAACTTCCGCTAGCGATATACACAACATGATCGCCCACAGAAAAGTGTTCAACGCTTCCACCAGTCTTGACAATGATACCCGAGCCCTCGCGGCCAAGAGTGAAAGGAAGCTGCGGTTCAGAAAGCTGTAGCAGACCCGTCAGGTAGTACAAATCTTCGAAATTGATGCCGGCGTGGTAGTTCTTGACCAAAACGTCGTAGGGCCCAAGTGTTGGCAGTGGTGCATCTTCATCAAAGTGAATTGACGACATGCCCACATTGCCCTTGTGGACTCGAACTGCTTGCTGGATTTGAGGAAAGGTAGTCATTCTAAACGAATCAAAGTAGGAAATAAACAAGAAATAAATAAATAATAATTAATTAATAGCTAACCAATGGTATATGTATAATGAAGAGAAGAACAGAAGAAAAAACCCACGACAAGAAAAGCCCAAGAAGAAATCCAACAGTTTAAATAGTTTTGGATCATCTACAGAGAAATTGCGGGGCCTATTACTAAAAGCTAGCAGCTGAAAATAGATATAATCCGAGATAGCCCGCAGCTGGCGATATTTCGTCGACTGAAGAACCTCGCTGTGGACCTCCGGCGCGAAAGTGGAAGGAGCCGGTATATACCAGCGTGGCAGATGACGAGTCCGTGGCGAAAGCAGCGCCAACTAGGCCGTTTCCATAGGCGCTTCTTGTCTTTCCAGCAACAACTCCAGCGTTGAGCGGAATAGAACGCCCTTTGGGCTCTGGGGATAAGGTTGCAAGTAAAAATGGGTTGATCTTTTATGGGGAAACCGGCCCAATCGGGAAATACGCGGCTCGCGCTGCCAATCGCCCGCAAACCTTTTCTTAGTAGGACATGTTCACACCACTTTTCTTTGTACATAAATCACCTTTCTCGAACCATGTGCCATGCGTGCTCTTTTTTTTTATTTTTTTATTTTTTATTTTTTATTTTTTATTTTTTATTTTTTTATTTTTGCAGGCTGCTTGAAAGGGTTTTGCCTGTGGGGACACTCGCTCATTTGTTTGATACCAGTTCAACGTTTATTGTTTATCGTTTGTCTTGTACCGAGGCCGTGACCAGCTAACTGTACAACTGTAGACTCTTCCCGGCCATGGCCAGGGCAGTTTTCCCAATACAGGTTCAATGTCATACCCCCACCACCACCAGCGTATCGTATCTTTGATTGTCCATTGTTTGTGTTTCCAAAATGCTCCGGTTTATGCTGGGTTTCCGAGTAATGGACGGAGTTGCCTAGGAACAATCACATATTGTTATTGCCCTGCTGATTGTTGGTGACACAGGCTTTGGCCAAAGGTTGTTGGCGTGTGGTATATTCAATATTCAATATTCAATGTTGGATTCTGGACTACTGGACTACTAGGTCCTTTGATTTGGTATAATCTCTTTGCAGCTACATATCAAATTAATCTCTACTGATCTGTTCAAACTTTTGCAATCATAATACATAGTGCCATATCTTCTTTCAGCCATCTCCAACCCTTTGAATCACACTCCGTCTCTAAAAAAAAACACTTTTGAATTTCAAATTCAAATTCAAATCAACCTACATCTCAGCTACTCGGGTTTAACCATACCTTGATCAAGGCATCGTTCATGTGTATGTGTGCATCGCCTCCTAAATCCCTCTTCTTCCCTGTATGACAGAATTAGGAATCTTGTCTACTGATCACTCTTGCTTCTACTCGTATCGTGTGTCACAAATCGTGACTACTACCACACATTCCCCGTCTACATGTCACACGCACACCACAACAAAAAAAATTTCACTTTCAAGGCTGTAAAATTATTACGCCAACAAGACTTTAAAACCCATTTTAAATTAATCAAGTCATCAAAAACCATTTACTTTTATATTTTATTTTATTCTTGGAACAAGAAAAATGAGAAAAAACACGGCAATGCAAGGCCAGGATGATATGGGCATTTCGTTCCTACACAACAGTTCGTAATATACATTATCCAACAAAAGATCAAAAAATGTCAATACTTTAATCTCTGAGGAGAGCTTCTCTCTTCTCAACGATTCTCTGTTGTCGCTTAGCCTTAACAGCCCTGAGACGCTCACGGCGAGCCTCGGCCTCCTCTCTGAGAGACTTCTCACGAGCAGCCTCAGCCTTAGCTCTAACAACGTGCTCAATGAGGGCACGCTTGTGCTTGAAGGTGTTACCCTTGGACTCCTGGTAGAGCTGGTGGTAGAGGGTCTTGTCAATCTTGCCAGACTCTCTGTACTTGGCGAGAAGACGACGGAGGACACGAATACGTCTCATCCAAAGGACCTTAGTGGGCATACGAGCATTGGCAGTACCCTTTCTCTTACCGTAACCAGAGTGTCTACCAGCACGCTTAGCCTCCTTGTGGGCACGAGCACGAGCTCTGGAGTGACCAGTCTCGGGCTTGCGGATAATAAGACCCTCAGAGACCAACTTGCGGACGGACTGACGAGAGTTGGCAGAAGAAATGTTGGAGGTCTCATTGGGATCGAGCCAGATCTTTCTCTTACCAACGTTAAGAACGCTGGCGGCAAGTCGCTTCTGAAGTTTGAGGTTGGCCCTAAATTCCAGATGTTAGAAACAGTACTTGAGATGCTGGTTTGCTGTTCATTTTCATCATCTATGCTTTCAAGCTCGTCATTCTACAGCATTGTGGTGTTGTTGCAAGTAGCCAAATTGGAATTACTAAGCAGCGAAAATTTTTCTTTACTGAACATTTTAAAAAAAACCGAACAAAAGGTAATAAAAGATTTGGTTATAGTTGACAGATAGGTTGGTATTGTTGGACATTTAAAATTTCACGATACAAGACATCTTGTTGGAGTACCATCTGTCAATGAAAATTTTTCGTTCAGGGTATTGACTTTGTAACATTGACTAAAAATCGAACATGACCACACTTTACAGACTGAGTCGATGAATGAAAATGATAAGCGTAATTTCAATATGAATTATAGTAACTTACATTGTGAATGGATCTTGTCGGTGAACTTCTAGGATCGGGAGACGCAAGAATTAAAAAAAAGGGAAGGGGAAGGGGAAGTAGAAAAAAAAGAGGAAAGAGAAAGTGTGTGTGTGTAGTGTGTGAGTGGCGATAAGTGATGGGACACACACAGAATAGACGGCTTACTCTGGGTTTACTGTGGGTATGGGCTTGTCCTATCACTGCAGATTTCTTGGTGGGTACTGCTAAAACAGACAAAAAAGGGAGCAAAAAACGATTACCTAAGGCCGAATCAGAATGTTAGTAATCAGAAAAAACGTAGACAGAGGGTAAGGGCACCTTACTTTTTGGCTCCTTGAAAGTGCAGAGGTTTTTATTTTCTGGTTCCAAAATGCCAGGATCTACCACTCATTTTATACCTGACAAAGT
Organism: Magnusiomyces fungicola; assembly: GCA_900654225.1. NCBI lineage: Eukaryota > Fungi > Ascomycota > Dipodascomycetes > Dipodascales > Dipodascaceae > Magnusiomyces > Magnusiomyces fungicola. The sequence continues at coordinate 88,571 of CAACAH010000002.1, forward strand.
ATATTGTGGACTGGGTTATAGTGATTATTAGCCGCACCTGCATTACTCATACCAACTCATTGTGACTGCTTTTTCTATTTAAGATTAATCACATGACTAACAAACTATTATTGGCGTCATTGAGGGTGCCAAAGAGAATGCGCTCAGCCTTATATTTGAGAGCGTTTACCCGACCGTTGAACCAGCAACTGTTTACAATCTTTAGACTACCAACCGGTTTATTATGACGAGCTTGTCTTCTGCTTGAATTTCAATGATAACACCATTGCTACCTTGAAGAGTTTTCAATCAGTCCTATTTGTATCTTGTGATTGGAAGACAGTCATACTGAGTCATAACAGGCTTCAAGGACTCAGTTTAAAATGCCAAACGTCCAAGAAAGAGATGGATATTACAAAAGTGGATCAGATGTAATGACAGCTTTGTAGTTTCTATGGCCTTGGGAAGCGACTATTATAGATTATAAGGCAAGGAAACTGATATCCCATGGATTGATGTGATCTAACTGAAGACACTGTTCAATCTATATTGCTGTTCTCTTCAATTTCAAATATTGATCGCAGAGGGTTCAACTGTTCTTAGACGATTCACAATGTACTTGGATTTGTGCGCATTGCTCAACTACAATCCCGCGAGCTGACTTGACACCTGTCATTGTTTGTAATTACTTGTCAGAATCAGTTCCAGACGTGAACTTGCGCAGCACTTGTATTGCAGCTTAGGAAACTGTGTAACGTGCTGGGTAATATGAACCTGAATGAGAATCTTGAATTCCAGTGATACCGTCCATCATTAGAATAACCAAATGATTCAAGCAATTCAGAACTCAATGTTTCTTATTACATTCATCACCTTTATATTTCATAATCATATAATATCACGTATTTAAAATTTAAACTAATGGATTCGTGAGTTTACAAGTTTACAAGTTTACGTTTGACGAATCTCTTATCAATCGATCAATCGTCCAAAAGAATTACATAATCACAAACGGCTGAAATTCAGGTGACTTCAAAAATTTTTTATTCTGGAAGCAGCCTTTCATTGAAATTTTTCTCTAGCCTGTCCCGACCAATATTGATTGTTCGAGCCATAACTGCAGAAACAGCACACACACACACACACATCAACAATGGGAAAGTCATTACGTTCGAAAACCAAATTAAAGTACCGCAATGAGCGCCGACACACAATTTACGAGGCCGAAGAAGATGCCAGACGTCAGCGATTGGCAGCCAAGTTGATGGGCCAAGTCAAGGAAGTGGCCAAGGAAGAAAAGAAGGCTGCCAGAGCAGGAGCTAGTGACGATGTTGAGATTGTTGACAAGGACACTCAAGAAAAGGGCGACGAAAACAAGGATGAGGGTAAGTTTTTGAATTTCATTGAAAGGAACGTGGGTTAAAAGTAGTATATACATGAACTAGGTGGTTAAGGAATGATTTGCGTGTTTGAAGATATCATTTAAATGCTGTTTTTAAGAACCTTTCTTTCTTCATTTCAGAGGAACTTGATTCATACTACTGTCAGCTATTGAATGCCTAACTACAGATTTACTAACAGTTATACTTTTTTACTTATTTATTACAGAAATGGACGTTGATTCAACCAAGCCCAAAAAGGCCAGCACGTCTGGTTGGAAGAAGAAGGCCAAGAAGCAGCGCTCTATCCGCCGTAAGCGATAAACGCGCTTGTGCTTGAGCAACCCCAGCACATGAAGAATGTTTAGATTGGATTAATGACTCGAAGAAGTGCGAGCAAGGCACATATTGCTAGGTTTTGAAATCGCAATGAATTATCCTCCAACGTTTTACTGTTCTCACTCATGATTATCTTCTGCATGCTGATGAAATATTTCATTCTACGACTGTCCTGTGATATGAGAAGGAAAAAACAGAATGAACAACTTGCAACTACCCCTCGTTTACAATATTATTTTATGATTAAATTACTTGATTCCCTATACCACAATATACCACAATGTACCATGATGACGATACTATCAAATGCCGTGCCATTTGACTACATAGATTTTTTGAAAAAAGTTTACTATGCTCATTCTATTTTACTTTTATTTTGTATTGATGTTTTTTCTTTAGAAATTAATTGAATTTTCCTTTTTGCACTATGCCTCAGGGTTATCTTCTTGAAAACCCATGGACATTTGACACTTGAATGCACCTATATATTTTGTCAGTCCCGTTTCTCATGCTACATCTGTCACTTGTAGTTGTTTATTCGGACTAAAAGAGACGTGACAGGTTGCCAGTACATACTATTAACCTATTGCGATAATGTACCATATTTGTAACATTTCTTTAACCATAGCTAAACAAAGTCTTAAAGTTTGAGCGTACCATGTACCCACTTTCGATTGGAGGTTTACATCCTAGTTGGGCTTTATTCATGACCTGCATCTATTACCTACCGCTTCAAATTGGTTTACAACTAGCCTATAAACAAGCTAAATGGAGTTGTAAAAACACTTTTTCCCCAACGAAAACTGGTTATCTGTGAAACTCATTTATTGAATCAAGACATAAACTAGTAAAAACAAATGCGTAAACATAAAAGACATAAATACAGAGCAAAAAAACAAAAATATATATAATGTAACAAGTATGATGATGATGAGAGATCCTCTACTGGTTATCCCAATATGAGGACAAGAATCTATTTGTGCGAAAAAAAAAACGGAATCAAATGAAAGACCGTGAAACAAAATGTTCAAAATTATGATGAAATAAAAATGTGCGAAAAAAGGATATCCCTACCAAAAAGCCATTAGATTTCAGTGCTTAAATTATACGAGCATATGACGTTGTGCTGAAGTACGTATATTCTCCATCATCCAAGCCACACACCTATAATAAAAGGCCAAATAACAGACAAGCAGAAACCGCACCAGCATAATAAACAAGTCCAAGCTTAGCAGAGTTAACAGTGGAGCCATTAATAACTGGTTGCTGCTTACCAGTACCTGATGCTGGCAGACTGGCATTGGGAACTTGAAACGAAGCTATACTGGTAATGGCGGGGGCGTTTTGGGCACTCTTAGTGGGGATGCCCCAAATAGTGACGGAGGGTGCAGAAGTAAAAGGATCAGAGGTGGCAAGATTGGAAGAAAGAGAGCCAGACAAAATAATCTGGTTGGATGGAATAGAAAATGATGGGATGGCAGGGTCAATCGTAGCAGTGGGAGTAGACGCAGGACGGAAGGTAGTGGCAGAAACAGCTTGATCGACAGATGCAGTAACAACGTTAATAGAGGAGTTAGTCATATTGTTTGTAGAAAGTGGAGAGATTCCAACAAGCATATTTTGAAAGTCAAAGACAGTGTAGGCAGCCTGAAAGAAGGAAGTACCAAGGGAGCTAAAGCCACGGCTCTCAGCAGGAAGGAACGCGAGAGCACAAGCCTGTTCACCCGTTTCAAAGAACAAGTTGTCGCCAGATTCCGAGATCAAGGGGATGAGAAGATTAGAAACAGGAACCTTGATAGTAGTATTGTAGAAAGCAAAGTTGATAGAGCCGTTGGCGGATCGGAAACTGCAATCTTGGACCCAAGATTTAATGGAAGATGAATAGTAAGCGCCGACATTAGAAGCAATGTAAACGATTAGAGAGTAAGGAAGGTAGTTAATAGGAGTCGTTGTATCAAGCAAGACAGGTAAAACCAGCTCTGAGTTGGAGAATCTGATTGTATTGTTTTGCTGGCTATTGGTTAGAGACAGTTGAGTCATAGTAATGAAGGGATATTCGTTTCCTGTTTGAGAAGAGTCCTCGCTGAACATGTAACTGAGAATAGGTTGCATGGCCAAAACACCAGTGAATTTGGAGACGTCGATGGCGCCTATGAGAAGAGTAGCATTGCCGTCTGCAAGTATATTCATAGAAAGGAGCTTGGAGCTAGAATAGCCAAGGTCAAAGGTTTGCTGGAGGAACGAGTAAGCAGAGTTGGATGCAGAAAGGCCGACAATATTAGCCGGAATATTTGAATACGACAAAGAAGCCTCATTCTCAGCAATAGATTCTGAGAGCCCGCCAATGGTATAAATATCTCTATAGTACATATTATTTGAATCGGCAAAGATAAACGTAAAGTTGTCTTCCATGATTCCATCTTTCCAGAAGGAAACGCTATCCAAGGAAATATTTCCAACAATAGTACTTCCTAGTAATGTAGTTTCGTTGTATGGACCGCGGTTACCTTGGAAAGATTTGGATGCCAGGGAATCGAAACCAGCAAAAAAGCCAGACTTGACATTGCTGTTGGCCGGGTTGGGTTCTTTGGCGACGGTGGAATTGTAGGGGTTCAAGACGATTGCGTCAATAGAAGTGTCAACCGCAGCCACAATCCGTTGGCCGTTCTGACCAGCAAACAGGTTCAGATAGATTCCGTCATAAGAAAAGGCATTCAACAAAACATAGAAATTGAGATTTTGAGTATTACGCCTCGAGAACGACGAAAAAAGGGTTGATAAACTCCAGGAATGGGTATCCTCATATTTTTCACCAGTGGTATCGGCAGCCAGATGGGTATTAGAGGGAGGTTGAAATTTAAACTGTGATTTGTTTTCACTAGGCTTGGTGACTAGCGTTACTGTCTTCCCATCGGAATGTCTAACGGCAGTAACTTGATCAAAGTCGCTCACCTTTAAAGTGCCGGCGTAGTTACTTTGAGGCTTGTATTCTGTACTGTTTGTGAGTTGAAAAGCCGGGGTGAATTGGCATATCGTGTGTATCGGGGAAGTAGGAACCGAGCTGACAGAGGAAGCATGTATGAGTGCTGAAGAAAAGAGTAATGAGATGGCAAAGAGGTTAAAAATGGAGAGAATTGGAGAAAGCAGAGAACGCGGTGATAATGACGGTGAGGGTGACGATGACGATGAAGATGACGATGACGATGAAGATGACGATGAAGATGAGGAGGAGGTGGGTTGTTGTGATTTGAGGAGGCTGGAATAATGCCGTGACTGTGAAAACGGGTGCTGTGCTGACGTATCACCACAACAGGACGTGGTGGATGCTAAGGAGTTGTTGACAAAAGCCATATTGAATAGATATACACATATATACTGGATAGAGCAAGTCTTTCTTTTCTGAGCCGGTGGATATCGCAAAGGGAGAGGCTTGTTTATGACGGAACGAAAGTCGGATATAAATGGTCCAATCCAAGCGGCCTTGAGGACAGAGGAGGAGGAACAAGGCGGGGGACGAGATAGGCCGAGCGCTGAGCAGAAGGGATAAACGAAGGAAAAAAAAAAAAAAAAAGCGGCCTGGAGATGGGAAGAGGGGAGAAGGAAGGGAGGAAGGAAAGAGTCTGGCAGGAAGAAGAGGAAGAGAGAAAAAAGGGAGGGTTTTCTGTGCAGGGCAGGGCTATGACGACACAGTGCCGGCCACCCACGTCACGATGGGTTTTGGTGTGTGGAAGAGCGGCCAGGCATCGAGACAAGACTTGGGACGCTGGCTATAAATAAATAAATAAATAAATAAATAAAATCACCAAGACCAGAAGAACAAGGGCCGGCAGCAGTATTTCTGTTCTGAATGGGTGAGCAGTATCTGCTGCTAGCTTGGCTCACCTGGCTCAGTGACGGTTTGGTCCAAATACAGACTTTACAGACTTTACAGGCTGAAATTCATGCTGTTTTTTAAATGATTGACTGACAGACACCAACAAAGCATCCAGCGCACAAGGAAACCCATTTCAAACAGTCCTACACACACCACCTTTCTGGGAACTCGCTCGGTGGTGTTGGCCGCGTGTGCTCCACCACAAGAGGGAATTTCTGCACGACGGCCTATTTCTGGAATGGGAACAGTCGTGTCCACTACGTCATTACTACTTGTGTCACGGTCTAGAGCTTTGACCGGCAGTTTTGAAAAAAAAAAAAAAAAAAAAAAAAAAATTACCAAAAAAATTATCAAAAAAAAAAAAAAAAGATTCTGTATTTGTTCAAGCCGAGTGCAAGCGAATAAGCAGCCGGTAATGTTTCGTCAAAACTGTGCCGAATGTCTTGGAAATGTGCACTTTAAACCTCACCCAAACCTATGATATAACATTCGGGTTACGGCCAATAAGCTTTGACCAGTACACACAACAAAAAATAAATTGCCCGTCATTGTTTGTGTGAAATACACTGCAATCAATAATAGAGACTTAGAGTATTACTTTTGTGCAGAAAAACGCGCAAATTATATCCAAACTTTTCCCCATTATTTTAGCAGTGCCATCAAATAGACTCAAAAAAGTGTCTCTACAACGTACTATGGCACTATGGCCGAGCGGTTAAGGCGAAAGATTAGAAATCTTTTGGGATTTTCCCGCGCAGGTTCGAGTCCTGCTGGTGTCGATATCTTTTTTATTTTTCTTTCCCTGATAAATATATAAATACCGTGACTTGTTACAAAGCTCATCCTTTCTTTTGATTCACCACCCAACATAACCTTACATCAACAACAATAGCCATGAAAAAGTGATAGCGGCCTTCACACTGGCTTTCTAGATATGAAGCTGGGCTTATATGCTACTTGGACTCGAGTCTTCCAGAGCAATCCACAAGCTTCTCCTTGATAAGCGTGCCTTTTCCCTTGGAGTGTCAATTGCAAAATACCAATAGCTATGATCTATGTATTGCTATTACTATTACCATATCACTTGTTTTCAATTCATTAAAATACCCATCTATACTAGTTTAATGCAGTTTGGAGAATGGCTGAAAACCTCTTTGCAATGTCACTTTTGAACATTGTTCCACAAGCAATTAGATCTCGTCCTTTTTCCAGTTCTATAGCATAGAACTAATCCAAATACCATACCATTTCTCAAGACTATATTAGATACCCCAGTTTTTAGTAAAGCCCTATTCAGGCACAAACTCCTCAACCACCAGCCGCCTGTCCAAGCTCATAATTGAACTAAAATATCGTACCGCGTTATGCCATATTGTTGCACTCGTGATTCCTTTAATAAAAGCTGATCGAGATGCAGTCTAAAGCTCTCTAATTGACTCCAGCAAGAGATTTGGATAAAGAATCAATTGAAAAACTATTTGATAATTTAATAATTTGATATACATGGTTGGTAATCGCCATTATTACCATCAACCCATATTCCTGGTATCAAGTACTAAGTTTGCTCAGCTGTTCTTATACAAGTCTATGCTCATATTATAAGACTCATTTTAAAATTCGGCATTCCGACATTATGCTGCTTGGTTGACACTTGTACCCGAAATATAGGCTAGGCCACGGAACCTAGATTCAGCCTGTTGAAGATGAAATTGCCTATATGGCTTCTTTCTGCTGCTATGCTCTTTTCATAAGGTTTCCCAAATGGTCAAAACTTGGAATCTTTTCTGGGGTTATAACCAAAATGCAGCAAACTTTATGACATTAGTAGTCGAACCTTGATAATTAATCCATCGAGGTCACAATGGTACCCGGCAGCTTAACCAAAAGAATGAAATGCTAGGTCCGTTCAATGCAGATGCCAATTCACTTTTAAATACGAGCAGTTCTGCTGTTTTATATTTTTTTTATTTCTTTTATTATTCTACTACTTCTATATTAAATACACAACTTCAACATGAAGGTTAACACAATTCTTGCTGTGGGCACAGTAGTAGCTACCGCTTTTGCTGCTCCGCTTAATAACAGCTCATCATCCATTTCAAACGACTCCCAAGTAAATCAGGCTCCTGGTGATCGTCCTGTCTATGCTCAAATAGATTTTCCTTCAACCTCTCCACTATACCTCAACGCAAGTAAGTTGACTGTCATTTCAATCTAAAAAATAATAGTAATAATAACCTCTAACAAACAACCCTTTTACTTTACTAGCGCCTGGTGGACGAATTTCCAATGATCCTAAATGGGCAGCTGCCTACGAAAAGGCCAGAAACATCGTGGCCCAGATGACAATTCCAGAAAAAGTCAATCTTACTACAGGTACAGGCTGGACCTCAGGCTTGTGTGTCGGCAACACTGGTGCAATTGAGCGTTTTCAAATTCCAGAGCTTTGTTTACAAGACGGCCCTCTTGGTGTTCGTTTTGCTGACTATATCACTGCTTATCCAGCAGGCATCACGGCAGGGAGTTCATTTAACAAGGAACTCATTGCCCTTAGAGGCGAGGCCCTAGCTAAGGAATTTAAAACCAAGGGCGTTCACATTGCTTTAGGACCGGTTGTTGGCCCGCTCGGTAGAAATGCCTTGGGTGGCCGTATTTGGGAAAGTTTTGGCTTTGATCCTTACCTTCAGGGCGTTGCTGCTCGTCTTACTACCCGCTCAATCCAGAATGCTGGTTTGATCGCCACTATCAAGCACTTTATTGGCAACGAGCAAGAGCATTTCCGACAAACGGGTGAATACTATGGCCCAAACAATTACATTAATGAGTCAATCTCCTCTGACATTGATGATCGAACTCTTCACGAAGTCTACTTGTGGCCCTTTGCCGATGTTATTAATGAAGGAGTTGGCTCTGTCATGTGTTCCTATAATCGCATCAACAATACCTATGCTTGTGAAAACTCGTACCTTATGAACCACATTCTTAAAGAGGAGCTTGGATTCGAAGGATTTGTAATGTCTGATTGGTGGGCAATGAAGGCTGGTATTCCATCGGTGGAGGCTGGGTTGGATATGGCAATGCCTGGCGATAGTTTTTATTTTGGTGCTCCCAGCACTTTCCTTGGGTCTCATTTGACTCAGGCAGTTCTCAATGGAACGCTGCCAGACTGGCGTTTGAGTGACATGGCTGTCCGTATTTTGGCCGCCTACTTTTACGTTGGCCTTGACAAGAATACCGTCGGAGGCCCCAACTTTTCGTCTTGGTCGCCAAATACATATGGCCTTACTCACCCAATTACTGGTCAAAGCTGGGCTGTTGTCAATAAGCATATCGATGTGATGCACAACTCTCTTTCTCAAAACACTTCCTTGCAAGTTGCTACAGAAGGCATTGTCCTTCTCAAGAACACCAGGAGCACACTTCCTCTTATAAACGGCACCAGAAAGCCTAGGTCGATCAATCTATTTGGCCTTGGCGTGGCGCCAGGTTTCCATGGCGGAAACTGTGCACCCGACATGGCTTGCAGCTACGGTGCTTTGGTTGAAGGCTGGGGGTCTGGTGCAGTCACTCCATCTTACTTTGTTTCCCCCTTCCAAGCCATTACCGACCGAGCCCTCAAACTGGGAATCAACTTTGATTGGGACTTTACCGTTAGTGACTTTGGCGAGCTTGATCTCAAGGCCCCGCTTGCCGACGTCAACATTATTTTTGCCGTTACTGATTCTGGCGAAGGTTTTACTAGCTTTGACGGTAACTGGGGTGACAGGAACAATGCCTCGCTTTGGCATAACGCTGACAATGTTATTCTTCGTGCTGCCAGTGCTAATGCCAACAACATTGTTGTTGTTTCTTCTGTCGGCCCTGCCAACCTTGAACAGTGGATCGATCATCCTAATATTACTGCAGTTCTTTTCACTACCCCTGGTGGCCAGGACGCTGGAACCGCTGTTGCTAACGTCTTGTTTGGCTGTGCTAACCCTAGCGGCAAGCTCCCGTTTACAATTGCTCGTGACGATAACGACTACATCCCCATTGTTCGAAGTGCTGGCAACGGTGAACCGCAGGCTGCTTTTACCGAAGGTGTTTACATTGACTACAAGTGGTTTACCAAGAATAACTATGTCCCCAGATTTGAGTTTGGCTATGGGCTTTCATATTCCAACTTTTCTGCCGCTAATTTCAGGCTTGTTTTCCAAAACCCACCTAGCGAAATCCTTCCTGCCCCTCCCGCTCTGAATCCAGTTTATAACCTTCCGTGCAATAAGCCGGCTGATCCTTCTGTCTATGCGTTCCCTCAAGGCTTTGATCAGCTGCCTCGCTTCATTTACCCGTGGCTCGACGATGTTTCCCAAGCGGGTGTTGCCGTCAACGCTACTTGTCAAAATGCTACCAATGCCATTGCCCAAGCCCCTCCTGCTGGCGGCGGTCCTGGCGGCAACCCTGCTCTTTGGGATTTGGCTTATGAGCTTGAATTCACCGCTACCAATAATGGACCATTTGCTGGGGGATATGCCTACCAGCTCTATGTGCAATACCCACAGGATACTAAGTACGACATTCCTATTCATCAGCTTCGCGGGTTTGAAAAGCCCTATCTCGAGGTGGGCGGTTCCACCCTTCTTAATTTTAGTGTTTTGAGACGAGACTTGTCTGTGTGGGACACTGTCAAGCAAACTTGGGTTGTGCCTCGAGGAACCTATACGTTTTTACTTGGAAAGAGTAGTAAAGAGTTTATTGCATCAGTGTCGGTTGCATTGAAGTGAAAGAAGCAAATGTAAATGTAAATGAATTAAAAAAATAATAACAAAAAAGATGTTGTCGCTCTTATGTCTGATCACCATGCAATCCAACTGATGCCATCTGGTCCGCCATACCGAGGGCAGGATGTTCCTTGCTTGATTGCTCACCTGGGGAGTACATTCTATACTTAATGCTAGCTTAAGCGCCCGGATTACTCGCAAGGCTTAAGAAGCAAACCCTCGGATTCGAACCAGACATCAATGGGTGCTTCACCGAAAATCGATATAAGCAGCATGATTACGCAGACGCAAACCACTTCACCAGAATGCCATCACAGCTGAAATTAATAATCGGATGGGTCGATATATATTTGTAATGCCAGTTGAAAGAAACTATGCAAATTTTTTTCAAAAATAATAAAAGCACCAGAATAAATCAAATACATCTATCCTGCTTCTACTTTTGTCGATCATTTTCCTTTTCCTGTTTAAAAAAAACAAATACCCATTCTCTCATACGCTTGCGGAAACCATCTGCCGCGCGCACCCAATAAAATTCCATAAAATTCCCGTGTCAGACTTGAGCCGCTATGAAGTCCAAGCCCATTCTTTGCCTACGTAATTATGTAGCTGTTTCCATGCGTGATGTGTGTTATTTGTTAACCTGTCGAGCAACCAATTGTGACTTTTGAAGAAATTGCGCCCTGTTACCACAAGTTTTGCTCCTTTCACTTCTTTCACCATGAGTCAGTATGAACTTTACGGATCTTCCAGATGACATCCACTATGTTCTCTCATCGTATTTATACAACATTGAGGTGGTGTCTGTTTCTCAGACCTGCCAAAAGCTTCGGCATGTCTACGGGCCCCTCTCTTGGGCCACTTGCCTGGCGTACCCAGATAGAGAGACAAAGTGGATTGGCAAAGTTTCTCCAAACGTCCGAGTCATTCCTCTCGGTATATTCAACAACCCCAACGCCTACCCTCCTTGGTTCTATCCGCAATGTGTTTCGACCCTGATAGTAGCTTGCGACTGGTTCAAGACGGTGGCCATCGAGCCGATACGAACGCCGGACCCCAAGAAACGGCTCACCACTAGGCTATTTGCAGTGCTTCAGCTGGAGATATTTTCGCGTCTTCGAAAGCTACAGAGTGTCATACCCAGCTATTTAAAATACAACAGCCCTTACTCCTGTGGCAAGCTTGGGGAATACCCATACACGTTGTTGGAAAAGGGGTCGGCGCTTTGCGACATTTGCGACTTTGATATCGACTTGCAGTTTGGCCTAGCAAAGTTGGGCCTGGTCCAAGCTTCTTTGGCGGAATTTATGGAACGATATCCTGGATTTCATTTGAAGAAGGTTTTATGGGAAGGAGGCAATCAAACCGAATTTGCATTCTCATCTCCTCTTGATTCCATGCACAGCGTCACGTTGTCATTGCCAAACGATACGCAAATGATGTATGCACTGAACGCGATCAGGCCACTGCCGAATATTCGGGCTCTGACGGTGCATATATGGGTTAATGGCATTCGAGAAAGCAACGAGCTGCTTACAATGTGCCCTTCAGTGTGGTTCTTAAACAATGTTCCTGACGGGCTGGTGGACTTTAAGCTTGCATTTTTTCTTGCTACTTCTACGGATAATGTGATTCCCATATCTTTAGCCACAGCGCCCAACGGGATACTGACAGAGGACGCACCGCGGTTGACGCTGAGCAAGGTGACAGAGTTTCAAAACATGGTTCTGCTTGGGTTTAGGACCGTGTTTAATGACTTGTTTCCTTATATATGGTTTCCCAATCTTCAGCGGATTTATTCGCAGACATTTGGATACGAAATTAAAATTCCTGAAGAGCACCATGTTCTTTCCCGAGGAATTCCTGGCAGTTCGAGATTGGTCCATCAGTATGACACGGTTACGGACCTGCGGGTTAATATCCAAGACTTGAGGTTTAACGAGCCAGGGTTTTTATCAATGGCACGAGCGGTGGTGCGGTGTGTGAACGTTACCAAGCTTTCTGTTGATGTCAGCATCTTGCCCGACAATTGGTCGTTTGTTGATGGGGCCAGTCGAGAGATTAGCGGCATTATCAAGCGATATGGACTGGAGCCCATTCCGTTTTCCGAGTTTTCAAGCCGGTATCAAGATGACCAGGTTTTGTCGTTGTTGACGCGGGTTGTGTCGATATTGAACGACAAGGGAAGGAGTGATTTACGGCAGATTTCAGTGCAACAGGCGGATTTATGGCATGAAAGCGTGTCTAGATTTTTTGATGGATCAGTTAGTGACGAGGCGACCTATGTGACATTTTCCAATGGGTTGGTGTCTTCGAACGATGGCGGGGGGTCATCAGAAAAGCGGTGGTATTACACGCAGGTTGAATGGGACATGTATCTTGTGAATTACATGATTTATTTGTTTCATTTGATGCCCAAGGTGACGGAGTTTAACCTGAGTTTTGGCGGGCCGTTCTTTCCGCCGTTGGACTGGCTGGTACGCATGTTAGAACATGGCCGGGACGATGATTATTCGGTGTTGTCGACGGTGAATGTGATGGTGCGGATGCCGCCGGTAGGAAAGAAGAAGACGGGAGCAGGCATGGGGAGAAAAGAGGCAGTGGGGCTTGTAGTGCGGTCGCTGGAGTATTTGCGAGCTGCGATGGAGCCTAGTAGACGGCATTGTGTTGATATAAACAACAAGAGCCCAGCCCTGACGTATCAGTTTGATGTTGGGATGGAGAGGTTTAAAAGAAAGATGCAAGAGGAGAGGAGTAAGAGGTGAATAGTAATGGGTGTTATTTATTTAAATTTCTATAGAATACAGTATAATTTTCAAGGAGATGATGTATATAATATAAAAAAGAGAAAAAATAATAATAAAAAGACGATGGGATAAAGAGAAGGGGGGACTAAAGTGTGCACAGCCGTGTGGTATATAGCATGACAGGCAAGAGATGAAGAAAGAGGTTGTTTAGACAGATGTTTTATTTTTATTTTTATTTTTATTTTTATTTCTAGTTTGTTTTACTTTATTTTTAGGTTTTTAGAAAAAGGAAATGTAGCAGGAGATTTGAAGAAGAAGCGGCTTGAAGAGGAAGGAGCTGAGCAAGGCAAAAGCTTGAGGAACGAATGAGTGAGACTGGGCGATTGATTGATCAAAAAGGGCAACTAGGCAGGTGGAGCAAATAAGTGAATAGAGCAGATGGAGCGACTAGAGCAAATAGGTAAATAAGTAAATAGGTAAATAAGTAAATAAGTAAATAGAGATGATAGGAAATGACCCGTTGATACCCGGCACAAGGCGTAAAAAAGACATAACGACATGCTAAAAATTAAAAAAAGGGTTCGGGTAAGAGACGGAGCAGGATGTGTATTTATTTTTATGATTTGTACTGTTATTGTTTTTTTATTGGAATATATATATACGTCTAAAAATATAAATGGTATAATGGTATATGGTATATGGTATATATGGTATATATGGTATATGGTATATATGGTATATATGGTATATGATATATGATATATGTAAAAAATCACCAGCAAGCAAGCAACCAAATCGAGCGAGGAACAGGAATAAATCACTCAGCCAAGCCAAAGAATCAGCAGAATCACCAGCAATAATAATAACAATAATAACAATAACAATAACCAGCGATCCAAGTTTAGAAATAGGCACACATTGGTTGTTGGTTGTTGGCTGTTGTTGTTGGCTGGTTGGCTGGTTGGCCGCTGGGCTGTTGCTCTGAGATGGCCAAAGCCGCACCACGAGAGGGCTTCCGAAACGGGCACCAGGCGACGGGCAGGGCTGTGCGGTCACGTGGTGGCTTTCTGAAGCGTACGGGGGGATGTGGTGGATCTGGGAGCAAGAATTATGTTAGAAGAGCAGCTAAAAGGAGTAGCAATAAGAATAGCAAGAATAGGTATAGGTATAGGTATGAGTATGAGTATAGGTATAGGTATGAGTATGAGTATAGGTAGAGGTATAGGTATAAGTATAAGTATAGGTCCAGGTATAGGTCCAGGCACAATCATAGCCATAGTCATAGCTATAGCTATATCCATAGACAATAGAAGAATCGAAGAATGGAAGACGGCGGGGGTTCTTTCCTTGAAGTGCCACCCAAAAGCTCAAAAGCTCAAAAGCTCAAAAACCCATAAACCCATAAAACCCATAAACCCCGTTATTAGCCTTTTTTTTTTTTTTTTTTTTTTTTTTTTTTCCCCTGTCCATGAACCCTCCACCACATGTAAACATGTAAATACATGTAAATTACATATTTGGATATATACAACATGTTGGATGTATTGCATTGTACATTGTACATTATATACACAGCGCTCACATTTACGCCCGCACGTAAAACATCCACGCGTCCAAGGCTTCCAAGGTTTCCTAAGCTTCCTTCCAAGACTTGCTAGGTTTCCAAGGCTTCCAACTTCCAAGGCTTCCTGGTCGTGCAAGTTGCGTAAATCACTGATAAGAGCTGTCGCGTGGGCCAATAGGAATTGCTAGACTAATGGCCGAGACCATGGCCAAGAAGCTGGATTTGGAATTATTATTAGTATTAATATTAGTATTAGTATTAATATTAATATTAATACTACTATTATTACTATTATTACTATTATTATCATCATCATTTTATTAATACTGGTATCAATCGTAATACATTTCATCATCCTTCATCCCTCATGACTTGTGACCGGAACATTTCTCGGCACGTGCCCATGTATGTCAGGGAATTATACCATTGCTTGCACGTCATCAAAATATCAAAAAATAAAAAACCGTTATGGGCCTCGTTTGCTTTGACAGCTGGTATTCGCCGGTAGTAGTAACTCTCTCTGGGTAACTCAACTTCTCTTCCCTTGGGTATTGTTTTCAAAACATAAACGATTTATTAAAATCTAATCATCATAAATACATGCGAAGTTAAAATATTAAAACATAAAAAAATTCTATAACAAACATCCGTTACCGAATAAACATAAAAAGCAAAACAAATTTTTCATAAACTAAGCCTTGCGCTCAATCTGCTTAACAACATCAACATCTGGAATGGCACCAAGAATAGTCTCAGTCATAATGCCAGTGACAAGGTAGGGGTCAATGTTGGAAGCAGGACGTCTGTCCTCAAAGTATCCAAATCCTTCCTTGGCAACAGATCGGGGAATTCGGACAGAAGAGCCACGGTTAGCAACACCATACGAAAACGAGGCAACAGAAGCAGTCTCGTGTCTACCAGTAAGACGCTGGTCGTTATCCTCACCGTAGACGGCAATGTGTTCGGCGTGTCTCTTGGCAAGCTTGTGAATAGCAGCCTCAATGTGCTCCATACCGCCAGCTTCTCTCATCTCCTTGGTAGAAACATTAGTGTGGCAGCCAGCACCATTCCAGTCACCCTTCAAAGGCTTGGGGTGGAAAGAAATAACGACACCAAAGTCTTCAGCGACACGGTGGAGGAGGTATCGGGCAACAGTGAGCTCGTCGCCCATCTTGATGCCCTCGCAAGGACCGACCTGGAACTCCCACTGGGAAGGCATAACCTCAGCGTTGATACCAGAAATGGTAACGCCGGCATAGAGACAAGCTCTGTAGTGAGCCTCGACAATGTCACGGCAGTAAACCTTGCCGGTACCAACACCACAGTAGTAGGGACCCTGGGGAGCAGGGAAACCGCCAACGGGCCAGCCGTAAACGTTACCAGTGTTGTCAAAGAGGGTGTATTCCTGCTCGATACCAAACCAGATTTCAGACTTCTTGTGGGCCTCCATGAGCTTGGCGCACTCGTGTCTGTAGTTAAAGGCATTGGGGGTGCCATCATAGTTGAAGCACTCGGCGAGAACCAAAATGTTGTCACCGCGTCTCAAGGGGTCAGCGTAAATGGCGACAGGTCTAAGGTAAATGTCAGAGTTGGTACCAGGGGCCTGTTCGGTGGAGGAACCGTCAAAGTTCCATTCTGGGAGGTCGTCCACAGTCTTGGGCTTCTCGTAGAGGGTTTTGCACTTTGATCTAATGCTGTTGGTACCGTCGATCCAGATGTACTCAGCGAGAATAGCACCCTTCTGGTCGAGATCTTGGTACTTTTGGAGAACGCTGTTATTGGAAGAGACTGAAAGAGACATTGTGAATGTGTTTGTGTGTGTGTGTGTGTGTGAATGTGAATGTGAATGTGTGAATATATATAGATGTGATTTGAGAGAAAGGTTAACAATGAATAAAGGAGAGGTGAAAAGGGATAGATATAAAGAAAATGAGTATGATTATGATTAATAGAGATAGAAGAAGACTATAATGAGAATAGAAGAAGAGAAGAAGAAAGGAAAAAACTGGGATTAGCGAGAAGAAGGGCTATATATATACTTGTTGGCTTGATAAACGTTGGGCAGCAGATAGCATGGCCGGAGCTTTTACGCAGGTGTGTCTGGGCCCGTTTTACGCCGAGAGGTTTTACGCAGGCCGGTGGCAGAGATAGTAAAATTCCAGCCTATGGCGAGCGTGCTGACGTTGTAAGGGTGTCATTACATACAGGGGTGTATAGTGGCTTTGAGTTTGTGTTACTCCGGGAGCGTGTCTGAGGAAAGCGACTGTGTAAAAGGCAGTTATTGAGGAATAATTAATAATTAAAAATTAATAATTAATAATGATAAAAAATAATAATAAATAAATAACAAATAACAATGAATAAATAACAATAAATAATACGCGTCTCAGTGCCAATTCCCATTTATATGCTGTGGACGACTCGCAGGCAAATGGCTTACGGTAACAGGTCGACCACGGCTTACCTAATTATGGAACATTACGTAACGCGTGTGGCGCAACAAAGCATCAGCCTTGGATTTACTGGCCACAAACCTTTTTTTGAACCTTGATTGGAACAAGGTGCTGATTTCTGGCGGTGCTCAGCACAGGTGTAGTAAACAGCAGCTGCAATAAATAGATCAATAGATAGATCAATAGATAGATCAATAGATAGATCAATAGATAGATCAGTGGATCAGTAGATCAATAGATCAATATACCAGTAGTCATCATTCACACACTCGGCAGATGCTCATGTCTAGAGTCCAGGTCCAGCACGCTAGTTTAGCAGCGCTCCTAGACGCGAGCTTTCATAATAGCCTACGAGGTTCAATGGAAACAACCCCAGGCTTTTTCGATTTGAGTTTTTCTCCATGTTTTTTTATTGTATTCATCGATCCTAAGCAGCAGAAGCAGAAGCAGCAGCAGCAGCAGCAGCAGCGCTATAAACGGTAACACGGTAATTGTCGTCTTTTTACATCATGGCTGATGCTGACCCTTTCTGTCCAAGCATTCTGTGAGCAAGCCTCTCTTTGAAATTCATGCCAATGGATCTGAATACAAAACTCGCAATTGTATGAATGTATAATATGTATCACAGGAATATACAGTATTATCATATACAGCATATGTATTAAGCGACTCGGCGGCCACACCATCGACTAGCGACTGGCGACTGGCGACTGGCGACTAGGGATACGGATACGGTTGAACCCGGGTCAAACCATAGCCAACGCCAACACCAGCAGGGTGCAATGCTATTGGCGTGTGTAGATGTAGACCAGGGGAATAGAGTCATATCGGCACACAGCCAGATCTTTGGCCAATGCCATTGGCCTATACACCCAAGTAAAAGGACGTTGAACTGTGGGATCCGTTTGTATTGAATTTATTGAATTTATTGAATTTATTGAATTTATTGAATTTATTAATTTATTAATTTATATACTGTGTATGTGTATCAGCAACTAAAGCCAAGCTGATTTGCTGGATTCAACCTGTGTCTCCTCCACACCATTATAATCGTCCCAAAAGACCCAGCGCGATTAACAGCCTAAGTGGGGGCTGCTACGGTATCATTCTTATCGATAAGTGTATATTAATATCTGATACCACCAGCACAGAGCTGTCACAGTTGTCACAGTTGTCACAATTATCACAATTATCACAGAATGGTCTGATCCATACTAGAAAGACCAAAAGACACGGACTACTAGTAACACCCAGTCCCAAGCTCTCACGTATTCCGCATGTATTCCTCATGTATTTCCATGTAATATTCGCAGCGGCCGGGACAGGAGCTCTAAGTTGCTTTAGGCAATTTTCTTGATCCATTTGCTACACCTCTTGGGCAGTCCTAGCAGGTGGCTTTCGCCTGCCTAGTTGAAAGTTTTCACGGAATTCGTGCCATCCAAAACCATGGCCTCGCCAGCTGCAATTCGTTTGTTCCCGCTGTTTATCGGCCAATCACATTTGCTGGCCTTGTAATCCGTGACGTTTGCCTGGTTACGTAAATTTATTTTACTCAGTGCAAGCGGTAGGCGTACCAGTGCTGTTACTTGTAAATGTGTTGTGTATATCATCTGGAGCATTTGGTGGATGGTATCCAGGTGTGTATGAATCTAGGAATCTAGGAATCTAGGAATCTAGGTATCTAGGTATCTAGGTATCTAGTAGTTGATATTTGGTATTTGGTACTTGGTACCTGATCTATCATTCATACTATGTCAAAGTACTCCAAAATAGACCCATCTACAGATCCAATCCACATACACTCTCTTCAAATGCCATTTGCGTAAAATTCCACATTCTCTCCAAGTCTCTCGATCTTTTTTTATCATCTTTTTTTTATCATCTTTTCTTATCTCTCTGCCAAAGACCCTGTGTACAAAAAACTACATTAATGCCTACAACCAGCTGGCAGCTGCTTCTTTTTGGCAATCTTGCTTGGCTTCGATGAGTCCTTTTCGGAGCTGCCTTGCCGTAATTGGCATCTCTTCGTCTCCGCCTCGTCCTGAAAAATCTCAACTAACTTGGTTCACCTGGTTTTTTTTTGCGTCCGTCTTGAGTTGAGTCTCGACCGCTGGCTTTTGGTTTTTTTTTTTTTTTTCTGAAAGCGTTGATAACACCTGCACGGCACGTGACCCGATTTGCTGATAACAACAGCTTGACCTGGTCAGCCAAAAGATCAGCCAAAAGCCTCTTGTTTGTGTATATTCCTTTTTTCTTGACGATTCGGTGATTTTTGTTTCTGACTGGACCTGGTAATAATAATAATAATAGTAATATTAATAATAACAATATACTACTACTACTAATAATAACAATAATAATAATAACATAATTGCTAATATTCTCAACGTCATAGCATCACGTGCCATCGTCACAACAACCTTTTGTCCTCAGACTGACGCATTTGTCCGACCAGCCAAATACCCTCGACCCAGAAACTGCCAGCAAACATTGCCATTGACGCGACCAAAAAAAAAAAAACTCAATATAATCTCCATTTACATTGCTCTCTCTATGTGGAGTGCCAAAGTTAAATTCGTGTTTACTTGCCCCCAAACATCCATAGCAATCATTGTAAAAAAACAAAAAAACATTAAAAAATAAAAAAAATAAAAATGAGTTCATACCTAGGCCAAAGCCTGCTCTAGTTGATTGTCTCAACCAGTCGGAATCGTGCACACCTGTTGGTAATTTGATAATCCCACGATAATTGGAATACCTGCGGTACGATTATCACCGCCCTGGATTTCTATTGGAAGATCTGGATGCCAAAAAAGGCTGGGAAATTGGAATTGCGGACAAGCCCCGAGATCCGCTGGACCTTTTTTATTATTATTTTTTTTTTTAAATTTATTTTTCCTTTCTTTTTTTGTGTAAATGCGCGACCGCCACACTGCTCGCGTGACAAGACATGTAACAGAAAAATGTAATTCCAATTCCCCACGTGATTCTCCAGTATATATATATATCCACACACACACACACACAGTATATATTTTATTTCTTGTAATATATATTGGAGTTTCCGTTTTTGGAACGACCAAAACCACCAGGCTGCCGGAATGTGCTCCGAAATCCTCCTTTTGGACGCTCGTGGCAAATTGCCTGGGGCTTCTTGATAGGACAGCTGGGTTCCAGGTTAATTCAATCTCTCTTTCTCTTTCTCTCTCTGTGATGTATTTGTGCGTGTGTGTGTAACAATGGACGCGCAACGGGCCAATCATACGCCAGATGGTTGCGATTACAAAAGAGCGCTATCGCAGTCAGTTCCCCACGGATCCCGGTTTCTTGAACATATTCTCTCTCAGCTCTCAGCTCTCAGCTCTCAGCTTTTAGCCCTCAGCTCTTAGTGGTCGTAGCATAATCGTGTGCAAGGTGTGGCTTCTGGATATTTCCAGCGTTTATACCTTTGCAATCCCCCCCGCGGTCCGTAAATTTCTATATTACATCGCTTGGAACTACATCACTTGGAACTTGTCCGTTTTTCTCCATTTCCCTCCATTTCTGGTCAGGTCTGTTACTACCTTGTTTTATAGAGCAAACCTCACAGTGACTACAAGTCACTACAAGTCACTACAAGTTGGACATGTACATGATATGTATATGATTGAATTGAAGGGAAATGCTTAGAATTGGCATTAATCATGGCTACATTTGTGTGTGTTTCCCCAGGCTGCGTTTCCTGAAATAGATTCCATTCGTATAACCGTTTCCAAGCACCTGAAATAGTGAGTCACAGCTACAATTACACTGCTGTCGTTGTCGCTGTCGTTGTCGTCGCGTGGACGTGTTTCTGTTTCTGTTTCTATTTCGGTGTCGGCTTCTTCTTTGCACACAGTGAGGCTGAACTACTGTCATGTCACTATGTGTAACAACCATCATCCTCCTACTCTTTATTTTTATTTATTTATTTTTATTTTTATTTTTATTTTTATTATATTCACACAATCTTTTGCTTTTTACATTCGCTCTCTACAAGAAACCACCTTTTCAATTTTCAATTTTCCATTGTATTAACAATTCAAGCCAGACTACTTTACAAGAAACGTACATAAATACATTCATCATTTATAACCACCGTAAACACGACTACATATTCAAATGCCAATAATCCTCAATAATAAAACCCCAAAATAATAGTACTAATAATAACAAGACTCTCAAGTCTTCAAGAATAATAAGAATAATAAGAATACTACTTTAGTAGCAAGATCAATGGAAATAAATCATAATATAATGTATTAATATGAAAGGAAAGACAGATTAAAAAAATTGTTTCCAAGAAAGACAACCTAATATTAAGAAAAAAAAAAACGAGTGAGGGCATAGAGACATTAAAAAAAAAAAAAAGAGAAATCACATTAAGATGAAAGATTAAGAGCTATTAAGGGAGTAAAGGAATAAAAAAAAAAAAAAAAGGAAAAAAAAGACGCAATCATAATAACGATGATATGAGATACTAAAACATTAAGAGAGAGAAAAAAAAAAAAAAAGGTATCCTAAAATAAAGAGTGTTCAGTCATTCATTACTCTGGGGCAGTATGGATAAGCCAGCTGAAAATTCCAGCAGCACCAACAAGAGCACCAGAACCAAAGGCCCAAACATAGTTTCCTACACGAGCCTTCTTATTAGGATTAGGAACGGTGGGAACGGGCTTTTCTTCAGTGTCAGGCTTGCTAATGCTGTCACGGTCTATTTCAGATGGCTCCTCAGACAACTCTTCTTTTTCTTCTTCAGGTTTGGTATCTTCAGCAGTTGTTACAGCTTCTTCTTGCTCAACTTCTTGTCGAACGTCCTCGCCATCGTCTTCAGCATCTCTCTTTCGCTTGCGACTCAACGATGGTTTGAACAAAGACGACAGCACACTGCCAAGCTTTGAAGCCTTTTCTGCTTTTTGTGTTGAAGCTTCTTCTACTTCTTCTTCTTCTTCAGAGCGAATACCATATGCCTCAATCTCGGCAGGTTCCTTGTCATTCTCAATGTCAACCTCACTAGAAGCTGTAGGTGCATCAACAGGATACTCTTCGTCATCTTCATTGCTTGCGTTACCTTCAAAGTTCTCGTCGTCATTTAGTTCTTTCTTTTCCTCAATATCCTTGGTTTCAACAACAGTTTCAACAATTGTGGTAATGATCTCTTCCTGGTCTTCTCCTTCTTCTTCACCAGTCAGAGAGATTTGGACCAAAGTCTCATCAGCATCAACAGAAAAGTCAACAATGCTCTTATCATCAACCTTGTCATCCTCATAAGGGGATATCGAAGATGATCTTGGCTGGACAGAAGCCTCGCTATTAGCATTAAATGACGATGGAGAAGAAGAAAAGGCGAGTTGCTCAATTTCCTTCTTCTCCTGCTCATCTTCTTCCATGTTTAAACTGACATCATCAAGCTTAAGAAGAGCCTCAACCTCAACCTTGAGTGCACTGACAGCGCTCAAGTTGGGCGCAAAGTGGATCAAACAGACCTTTGAGAAATCATCGGCCAAATCATCAGTAAGAAGAGTCTCCTCATTAGGAATAATCTCAATAGGCTTATTGTCAATCAAAATGGAGGTACCATTTCGGGATTCGTTATCCACAAAGAACAACTTTCCATTTCTGTAGCGCACAGTGCCGTGGTTGCGACTAACGCCCTTGTGATTAAAAAATCCCTCTTCAGTGTCAGAAACCTTGCGGGATCTACCGACAGGGACTTCAAAGTTATTGGTACGGTCCAAGCTCACAACGTATGGAGCAGTAGGCCCTTCGGTAGGGACCTTTGTGAAGCGTAGCTGAATGGATTCTACATTTTACAAACATGTTAGATCACTGAATAAAAGGGAAACAATAGTAAATAAAATCAAATAAAAAACAGCACGACCAAGATCAAATGCATGGAATGGAACGGTGCAGGAGTGCATTCATAGTACAGATAAGACATTCTGCTCCAAGGTATATCAAGTCGAACTCCAAACCATCAGCAACGTGATCGTCAGAGTCGAGATAAAACTTTGAGAGGTTGATATATGCGATGAGCTCCCATTCTACTCAACAAAATTTTTTTTGGGGAATATTAAAGGAATCGCCATGGAGACAAAGAGTGCAGGTGTTTACTTTTAGCCCACCGTTATCCATTTTTGGTCAGGGCCGAGTAGTTAAGAGGGGAAGAGAGAGGAAAAACAAAACAAAACGTCAAGAATGTACATACCAGGCATTGGAAGAATTAATAAATCAAGAAATCAAATCAAAAAAAGATGGAATCAATCAACAAAAAGTGATTATCTGGGAGTTGCTGGTTGGAGATGGAGGGAAGGCAAACGGATGTTTATGATATAGTGTGAGATACTAAAAGGTTTCACTAAAGAGTTGCTTGTAAAAGGCTGAATCAGGGATTCCAAAGAGATATAAATAATAATAATAATAATAATAAAAAAAGGTCAGGTGAACTGGGAGATGGTGTAAAGAGTAGAGCTTTGAAAAAACACACACACACGAAATGCGACGGATTCAAACAACAACAAGTAAAGGAATAATAGATGGTTGGATAGAGAAATCAAACAAGATTAATGGGAAAGTAAAGTAGGAAGAGAAAAAAAGAAGGGAAAGAAAGAGTGAGTGAGTGGGAGAGAAATTGGATGGGGCTGCCGACAGCCATGAATGGAGAGTGTGCACTAAGACAATACTATAGGCTGGGTGGGAGGAGGGTGGTCACGCTAGCATGAGTGTTAATCTTACAAGGATGCGTGTACTTAACATGATGAGTAAGAATGACACATCATTGGTAATCACAGAGATGAATAATAATTGGTCATCAGTGACGCATCATGTCAAACTGTCAGCCGTTTGAAAGCGCGTGCAGTACTAATTGATAACAGGGCTGGTAGCAAATACGAATACGATTTCTAGACTAGTACCAAGTCAACTTGTTGCTGCTTCTTTCTTGATAGATATGAAATGCCTGTTTTTTTTTTTTTTAATTCTCTGTGATTTTATAACTTAAAACACTCAAGTTGCAGGTTGAACATCTCAGGCAAAGTCTCACGTAGTTGCGCCATGATCCAAAAACTCAGTAAAAGAGCAACCTTTTCTTTTCCACCGCGCTAAACGACGAAGCACCTTCTGTTTTTCTTTTAAAAAAAAGATTAGATATTGTGGAATTGAATTTGATGAATTAAAAACTTGGATTGTCGGCAATATGTGTACTGTACAAAAAAAGACATCATCATGGTAATACCCCACAAACTGATCCGTCTATAACTTTAAACTTCTAGTTTTATAAAGTTTTTAAAAATGTAGAACTTGAGTGCAAAGTAACTCGAGTGTTTACAATACCGGCGGACCAGATGTCCCGTCCAAAGCTGTAATAATACGTGGACTTTACATGGGTATTCCCTACTTCCATATCAGCTTTTTCTCCGTAAAAGCTGTAGCTTTTTTTTTTTGTTATCGGAGGTATATACATATTCCCTCTTTTTTTTCGGATAGTGTGATCCAAGGGTTTCTCACAATATGAAGTTTTTCCTGTACAACAATAGAGAGGATGGGGGGATTCAAGAGGGAAAGCCGGGCGAGATATCACATGTTGCCAAAAAAGGTTGAAATTTTAGGTTGCTCTTGTGGTAATTGTTTGACGCCAGTCTGTTTATATTTTTAAGCTTTACAAAATTCATCATGGAATTCTGATTTGCTTTGGATTTTGACTCCTTGCTTTGGAGATCACGATGTGGTAGACCTTTTAGGTATTTCTCTCTCTTTTTTATTATTATTCTTTTTCAAGCTTAAATCCGTTTCTATTCAAACATCAGACAAGCCTTGTTAAACCATAGAACTTTTATTATTCTCAGAATAAAGCCTACGATTATTGGTAAAAACTAAAACTGATTCTGCATTATCAAGAGATCTAACTATATCCAAATCAGTATGAATCCAAAAAACAATCATAAATGTACATAAAACTAACATCACAAAACATATTAAAAATAAAAAGTTGACATTAAAAAAACTCGTTTACTCAATGTGAGAAACACGATCCTTGCCGGTGTTTGTAACAATCAAAGCAGGGTTGGCAAAACCAGCAGAAGGAGCCAAGTCGGGTCTTTCAACGTGCTGAACCTCAGCGGGGGGAGTAGCAATGGAATGATGGGCGTGTCTGGGGCGGTACTCGGAAACAACCTCTCTACCTTGGTCATCGTAGCCAACGTTTTCAAGAGTAGGGTGGAAGCTGTGTCCATGGACATGGCCAGCAAGGATATGATCGCCACGAGCGTTGCTTTGAAGCTCTTCATCGTTTCTTTGGAAGGGTCTCTTAAGGCCAAAGTAAGGCTTGTTCATAGGAGACTCGGTACCAGTGTAGAGTAAAAGGTCGTAGAGGAAACCGCCAAAACTGCAACCAAAGCATGGAGCAACGATGGGGATCCAAAAGTAGGTGTGGTAGGCAGTAAAGACCTTGGGACCGTATCCAAGAATGTAAGAAGCAAGACGAGGACCAAAATCACGAGCAGGGTTAATAGCATAACCAGTCTGCCAGCCAAAGCAAGCGCCAATACCAAAGATGAGGAAAAAGAGAATGAGAGGTGCAAGAGGGCCAGCTTCGATATTGTTACTGTCGTTAATGGCAAAGATCACCATTATAAGAAGAGATGAAGCAATAACTTCGGAGAAGAACTCACCAACTGTGACCATAAAAGGAGCAGGATACGTGCAAAATACACCAGCACTAGCAGTTGGTCCAATAACAGTTCGAATTCCGTGACCCTCGAAATTATCAAAAGCAGACTTGTAGTTTCCATAGACAATGAAAGCAGCAATAAAGGCACCAAGGAATTGAGCAAAGGCATAGACGGGAAGTTTTTTCCAAGGGAAACCACGAAAGATACAGTTAGCAAGAGTGACAGCAGGATTTAGATGACCACCAGAGATACCACCAGAGATGTAGACGCCCATCATGACACCAATACCCCAGCCCCAGGAAATAGACTGGTAGTCACCTTTAGTGCCTCCAGAGAGAACTACTTGGGCGACGACACCATCACCAAACAAGATAAGGACCATGGTACCCATGCATTCGGCAATAGGCTCGCGCAACTTGTGTCGTATCCGTGCCCACTTAGGAAGACTATTGAGAGACTCCTCATAGGAATCGGCAGGAACCATTTTCTCAGACATGATTGTTTGCTGCTGTTGAGATAAATTGGTAAAAGAGTCAAGGACTAGGTATTATATTTCTAAATTGAGAGACGATTATATGTCTTGAGTGATTGAAGACTATAAAAGGAATGAATGATAAACGAAAAAAAAAGAATGAAAAATCTGAGTTTAAGCCAAGTATTTATACCAATTTTTTTTTTTGAATTTTGAATTTTGCCAAAGGGTTCAGAGTCTCTGTGAGCAGAGAGGAGACGAGTGGCTTAACCTTGTTTTTTTTTACCCAAGCTTTCCCAAAGTCCTTTCAGCGTTTGATTCTAGCAAAAGTTGTAAAACTTTACAATTTCTCATTTCTAATCTATTTTTACTTTGGAGATACCCCATGGGTTGACGTTGACTCCCATGTCTTGTTTGTCTTGTTTGCCAAATTGTAGCCTGACTGTAAAGCTAGTTTTAAATGCTACTGTAAAATCTCGCTGTAAGACTTAGACCACAGTTGGACCATTGTACCCTTTTCACACTTTGTCTTCTCCGGCCAGTAATTACACACCTGTCACCTGTTTGCCGTTGGTACCTATATTTTTATATGCCAAAATGCTGAATTTACAATTAATCTGGTTCACCGTTTTTATTTTATTACCTACCATTTATAGTTGGCCGCAACCTTTTGTAGTCTAATAGTTTTTCCGCGTCATATGTACCTATGATATCATCACGGATCAATCGCCGCACATGTTCTACGCTGCAGGTGACAGGACATTACAATTGTAATATTGGGCATTTTTTGTGTTTAACCTTTCAATGCCAAAGTGAGAGTAAATTTGAAGATCTGTACATTTAGTCAATAGTTTTTTGTGTGATAATTTTTGTTTTTTCTATTTTGCAAGGGAATGGACTGCAAATAAAGTTTGAATCAAGAGAGTGCCAGGTTCCATTCAGAATAGTTCTACTTTGAAGCTCCGGGTTACAGGACTTCGGTTGAGACAATTTGGAATAGAATGTTCAAAAGGTTTAGAGTCTTTGTAGTAATAGTAATAATAGTAATATAGTAATACGTGTCAATCCATCTCATCGTCTCAGGATTTGAGAGAACATGTACTGGAAATCAATCTAGTTTAAAAACAAAGTGTAGGATTTGCTTGTTTCTTTTTTGAAATCTTGTGTGAAATATGCTATCCAGAAATTCTACATATGAAATATCAAAATCCCAATACCCATACCAAAATATCTAAACTATTCTCAGTGGCTTATAACTTGATTCACCGATTATGGTTTCAGCCCATCAAGCTTAACAAAATGAGTTTGCTGTAAGGAAATTACTGTGACCAGAAGATTACAATGGTAATACAGGTTCCATTTGCACTTTTTTTACCACCTCTTTTGACTACCTTTTAGCAATTGTAAATAGGTTAACATGGGGTTTAACGTAAAGTTTAAGACTGCATCAACGACCATAGAAATAAACACAAGCCTGTGTTCCGTTCACATCCAGTAATCTCTTTTTCTAGATATTCAAACTCTTTATTAACAATGGTTTACCTCCTTATTGGAACTTTTTTTTAATTGATTGTCGTTTTCAATATTTACATTTGGAGGGGATGGGCAGCTTGACAGATCCAGGTCACCTGACTTGTTACCTTCCGAAGCCTCGGATTTTCTTTGGCAAACGGCGTACAATATAGACGATATCATTTAATATCACTTTCCGGCCATCACGGATCAATAAGCACAATTTTGAACATTGGGCAGCTGTTTGACAATTTAATAATTCAGCTTTGAGGAATGTTGGGGATATTGAAGAATATCGATTGCTGGTTCGTCTTTTTCTCGAGGTTTCAAGGATTGCTATTTAAACTATGGGTATAAGCTGCTGTTTGTCTACGTTCTACTTTGGGACGCCCCACAACAACCATCACAGTCAACTAGCTGTACTGCTAATTGGAACTTGCACAACGGAGCAATTGAAAATGAAAATGAAAATGAAAATGAAACAGAATATAGAGTTTGCTCATCATATTGGAGGGGAAATGGATAAGCCTCCTGATGAATTTAATTTCAATCAAGTATAACCAACTTGAGAAATAAGCATGCGTTAGACTTGATACGCTCATCTTTTCGAGGGATCATCATCTTTCTAAACAGGTCAAACTCTACGATGACAGTTTTGTATGTCATCGCTTAAGGTAATGCTAAAAAGACACGGGTCAAAACTTGGTTTTTAGGTCTTGTGTCTCTTAGTTGTTTGGTTGAGTCGTTTTCGAGTCCAATTACTTGGCAGCTTGATGACCTCTTGGGCTATTTCCAAAAGGTTGGGCAAAGTTACAGAGATAGAGGGGTTGATTAGATAGACTATATTAAATGACATTGCTCTCATCGAGTATATTGTGGATTTAAACTTTTGGACTTTATACTCACTTTTGTTGATCCTTAATAAACAGACCCAAGAAATTTTATATTTTGATAACCTTCTTTTTGATTTCTCCAATATGATTATATATGATTATAGGTATTAATGATTATGAATATAACTTTGCATTTCAAACCAAAATTAGTATATTTCAATATCTAACTGCCTGTGATTCAAAAAGTACATATTTCCGAAAATGGATCATTCATCAGGAATTGAATTCCATATTGCAGCTGTTCAAGTTGCTATTTTCTATCAAAGAGTTTGTCGTCAACAAAACTCTGTTGGTAAATGTAATTGATATTACTGGTATTCATCTATTATCGATTACAGCCATGTTTTTACGCAAATACGAAAGACCATTTTGCTCAGTTTGTGAAACGATGCTATTTTAGTATTCTTTTGGTCTGATATTGTACAACTGGTCCGTTTGTACGTGTCGACGCGTCTCGATACATAAAACTAATATCAAAAATAGTTCGAGCTCGTTGTAAATTTAAAAACAAAATGAGTTTATTGTACCAAGTTTAATAACCTGATTAATATAATTCATCTTGTTTAACCAGGTTTGTAGTCCAAGTTATGACGTTGTATTGGCGCTAAGCGGCTCTTGAAGAAAATGCCCTCCACTTGATCCCAAAACAAAGCCATTATGTGTACTAAAAGGCCGTTTTTTTGGGTCTTGGCTGCCATGTTTCCATTGATGAATGACTTGATGACAAATTGTTATTGAAAGCTCCTTTTGAATCTGTTTCCGTATTAAAAATGAAATAAAAATACATATACTATCTACTATAGTTGTAGTGGAGCCATAACCAACGGTGTGGGCAATTGTGTGGGGGAATGTACTATAACTGGGCAAGGGTAATAAATACACGGGCGTCGACTTTACTCGGCAATGCTATTTTTATTTTTATTTTTATTTTGTATTTTATTTTGTTTCTTTCTTCTACTTTATATTTTATCAAGTTTTGAAACTATCCAAACGATATAAAATCAAAGTAATGTTTTATTAGTGTTCATAATGAAATTAGTTTACTTTAACAAAAAAAAAGACAATAATAACTCCAAATTTGTCTAAACTTGAACTGAGTCGAGCCTTTACTTATAACAAGTCTAGATTTTCAACAGTCAATAACTTTGTATTGAATCGAAGATAGTATTTGAAATATGATTGAGTTTAAAATCATAGGTTTGCATGCCATTGTTCTTTCCACCAAAAAGTTGTGATAAAAAAATCATACAACTATAACCATGATGGAGATTATCATCTGATTTATAGCTGTTGAATAAGCGGTGGAAACTTGACCCGCGTTGTTCTTCAAAAGCCGGTGATATTCTAGGTCCTGGATATAGCCGTTTGGCTGACAACTACACCTCCACTTGGACGAACGAAAGAAAAGCACAGGTATTGACTAAAATAACTGTGCTAGTTGTTTGTCATCCATCGACTGATTTATGAAAACAACACCATTGAAGCTTTGATTTACAAGGTTCAACTGACTTGTTTTTTTCAACTCATGTCCTGATGCGTTTTTTATTTTTTACTAAAAGAAAAAGTAAATGAACCCGAAGAAAACCCAAAAATAACAGCTACCAAAAGGAACAAAAGGGTGTTTAGTAATACGCGGTCCAAAATCAATTTCTGGATTGAATTCAACGGGAACATGGTTTGTGTAAATTCCTGAGCCAGCGCTAGACTCATGGATTCTCAACTGCTTGATCCACGAATCAAGTTGCCGTTATTTGTAATTCATTATTATGATTATCATGCGCAATTGCTTTTATTGTTACTTGAATTATCAGTGAAACAAGTATCATCTCAAAAGTTGGGCGTTTTCGTCCTTAACTTGGTACCTCGGTGCTGGCAACTAACTTCTCCCCGACGAAATCCGGTTGCAAGTTTGAATAGTAGGGATGAATTTGCAAGTGTTGATATGAAATACCAATCAATGTGGTATTCCTCGAATTAATTTATTTGAAATACCTGAACTGGGCAATTTGTCTAGTCGTTCTTTCTTCATTACGTCATGGTTGTGATTGTACGGCTGGTGCTAGTTTCGGTGACTTTTCACTACTAGCCGCTGTTTATGAAATACTTGCGAATGGTTTATTTTTATTTTAATAATATACATATATGACATACAAGTAATTTTCAGAAATAAAATAGCAATCAAATGGCCGGTGCAAGGTTATAAATTCGATCCGAACATATATCATATCCGAAGAGGCTGATCACCAATACTTTATGTCCCACCAGTCGAACCTTGAAGCCCAACAAGATTCAAGCGAGTCTCATTTGTGTTATAAAAAAATGCTGATCAAGGAAAGAAAGAGAAATCAAAAGTCTATTTAGAAAATATATAACCAGCGCTTGAGGGGGTTTCTGTTCAATTCTAGAATCGATCACGATTAGAAACTATGATGGGTATAATAATAGTCCCGGGAAAAACGAGCGTATATAGTTGAGAAGGAAATAAAAAAAGATTATTTTTGTGTGCATAAGAAAGATACCGGCTGAGTAAATACTGAATACGAGGTTAGCTTCTTGTTGGATATTTTATTGAACGGTGGGTTAAAGACAAGGAACGCTGTTGGTCCAAAAAGTCTAGATATCAACTCGTATTTATAACTAGCTTTGTTCTCACAACTTGAGAGGCTGGCGGTGATTTCTCATTAAAGAGAGTTATGCTTCTAATGGTTTCAAGCATATAGTTAAAATGACCTATTTTTAACAGCTTGGTTGAATGACAAGTAGCCTTGTATGGTAATTCAGTCATCTATGAAACGTTTTCCCCAATAATCAAGAATTATGTACACATGTTATGATACAGCAAATCAAGTTGAACTAAATTGGAACACTGAAAATCCTCTTTTATGAATTTCTTGTCAATGCCAATACATGTCGCACTGAGCTTTTTCTTTTTAATTGTAAAGAATTTGTTCTAGGCATCGTACATTTAGTGCAACAGCCATCAACCTGTCAAACCATTCAAATATGCAACCAATCGACAAATGTCTTTGATTCCTTTAGTATATAGCTAAAGATATGGGTGTATATATAGAATTGAATCTGTAGAGTAATAAAGTAGTGATTAATGGCGAGTCTCTGTGCCTTTATACGATAGGTACCAATAATTCCCAAATGTATGAAACCAAGCTTCAGACTCGTGGGCTGCAGTATAGCATAGAATAAGAGGAAACTAGCGGCTGACGAGAAAGGGTAAGCGTAAAAAGGTATAAAGCTTGAAGTTAGAAAATAGAGTAAAAGGGAGATTTAAATAAAAAGGATGGTGATACTGATGGTAGTATGGGTAGTAATAGTTATGGTAATACATAAAATCAATTCACTACTTTCAACTACAGGTGTACTACTAAAATACCGGATAAACTAAGCACAACAAGTACTACCAAAATCGGAAAGAAATGAATTTGATTGGATTGGATTATATCCCACAAGCCCCCCTCCCCCAAACGGAGTCAAGACGGTGGAACATTAGTCACCAAAAACTCGGCAGACAAGTTGGCAGCATTTTAGCCATTTGAATCTGGGGAAGAAATTGCAAAAAGAAAAAAAAAAAAGAGGGAATCGGTGTGGAGCTCCCCGGTCCCAAAAGCTGGGGTATTCTTTATTTTTTTTAGTCAAGGTTGGATTCTGGAGAGAGAAATTTAGGTAGAGGGGCAGATGATGTTGGGAATAATGAGGGATTAAGTGGGAGGTGGATCTGTTATTGGACATGTTATTGGACATGTTATAGGATAAATGCACAGTATAGAATATAGAATATAGAACGAATATACAGTATAGGATATAGAAGATGAAATATGAAATATGAATGAAAACCGAATAGGAATGTAATGATCGAATTGAGTAACAGGAATGGTGATGGTCCTGTTTATCGGAAAGCGAGTCAAGGCGATTATGCCGGCCGGGTAACCATTCTTAAAGGGTATTTGCAACCTATTTCCGTTAATGCTAGCTGATTGTGATTGATGTCATTTGAAGTTGAAACAAAATAAAGCAAAAGTAGGACCATGTTGTTGCATTTAGCTGAACAAGATGCTGGATCTTACATTTCACATGCATGTGAAATAGTGCACAACCCCCACAGCCCAGATTTGTACAGGACAAAAGACTTTTGAGCGTGTCACCCAAACGGACCATGGTTTAAAGTTTCAGTACGTGGAGTTTAGAAAATGGAGAAAACAGAGGTAAGGTTGGTGAAGAAAAAAGAAAAGCAGTTGGTGCTTGTTAGTATTTGTTACTGTTGGTTTACGTTGATTTAAGAGTAATATTATTTTTACTAGTATTCAGGTCATTTCTTTGACCATTTTGTGGGTTTTAATGTTTTTTAGGGCAGTTGCTGACAGGCAGGAAAACGCAACATGACCGGGAAAACCTTGGGGTAGCCTTGTTCACTCCTGTGATGGACACACAAGGTGCTACAAAAATGTGTTGCTTCTATTTTAAAATTTAACATTTTAACATTTTAATCGGTTTAATTTCCAGCTAAAATCAAATACAAAGCAAAGCGCTGCGCAAGGCCAACTAAAAAATAAAAAAATAAAAAAAAATAACCCAAAAAACACAAATAAAAGCTTGGTGCTGTACTGTAACTCTGGATGTAGAAACGGAACCTGTACAGCCCTTTTGGAAACTGCCGGCAAAGATTAAATCCAAGTAGGCCTGTTACAGGCGGTTTCCACTAAACAAGGGTGCCAACCCTTCCTTGTTACCGGATTGGATGTAGAACCGGGCCTGTGACAAGGCGAGATACCAGCAAGTAGCCCATGCCTACAGGCAGCTAGTGGGGCTGATTACCATTTTGTGTCTGGTTACAGGATGGTAGTCCTTGAATGGCTCCTGTGCTAAGCCAAATTTGTACGTAAGCCTCAACAACATGTTGGAATAAGGTTGGTCAAAGGATGAGACAGGCATTGTGATGGGCGTGTTGGCGAACCACGTTGCCAGCTGTAATTTACAGGCAGAAAGACATGTACAAAAGGACATCATGGTGCGAAAAAATGGAAAAAAAAATGAAAAATGGGGAAGTTGTTTCTATGAGACCCGGAGGGGTATTTTTCAATCCGATTTTCATCCTCCTTCTGGGTGTTGGGGTTGGCCCTGTTTTGGAAAGTAGATTGAATATGAGATGGTGTGAGTTTGGCCTTTGAGTGGTATTTTTCAATAATAATAATAATAATAATAATATTTTATTATTATTATTTTTTTTATTTTTGCAGCTAAAATACAATATAAAATAAAATAAAAATGAATCGTCGTGGTACTATTAGTTCCGCGACATGTGACCCGCGTGGCAAAGTAACGTGGCTGTCTCGGCGGCGACAAACGTTTTCCCGGCCACCGGAGAATCTTTTTGTTGTTGTTGGTGGTGGTGTTGCTACTTCTGTTGCTGGAGAACATGCTCTACTGGTAATTTATCGGGTGCGGTATGCAAGCTAAAATCGCAAATTTTTAATATATCAATCAGATATATGTCTAGTTCCAGCCGATCAATCGACATTTGGAAACGGTTTGTTGTAACGGTCTCGTGGCCTAGGGAATCTTTTTTTTTATTTTTATTTTTTTATTTTTATTTTTTTCAAATCAGCAGATATTCCCAGTATAAGACGATATGCCAGATCTGCCTGGACCGATTGGAACGGATATGGCTGGAGAAATGCATTACAAGCGTTAACCGCAGTCCCAAATAGGAAGTTACACTGTTTGCAAGTATTTATATATTTATTGTACACAAATGCAAGCGACTTTCATATTATACAGACTTGACAGCGGGTGATCCTGACCTAGTTACAATGTGATGGTAATATGATAATATGATAATATGGCAATACGGTAGTATGGTCACAGGGAAAGAGAGCCTGCTACTGAATGTAAATGGTTATACACGTTTCTGGGACTCACTCCCCGAGACGAGCATAGCCTAGGGTCCTAGGCTAATTCCAATTCAGGAGGATAGGACATGTCAAGCGATTTTAACATTCGTATATCGACAGTCCAAAGGCCGCCGCAAAGGGTTATAACATGAAATCGGTTATTAGAATATAATGACAATAAAATAGCATCGACAGGCCTACGTTTGTTGCTTGGTTTACGTCTGATGTCTTTTTGTTGCATTATCAAAAATAAAGATATACCCACATTAGCCGCCGACAAAAGGGTTAAAAGCTGACGTTTTGTGAATTAAAGCCGGGCTCCAAATTTGTAGAACTTTTGTGCGTGTCCAAGCCAGCAGCAGCGATGATGATGCTCTCGATGGCACCAGCAACATGTTGCACAAGAACGAGAATGACGATAATAACTTGGACGTGGCTGGTTCTACAATCAAGAAAAAAAAAAAAACCAAAAACCAAAAACCAAAAAACAACATTTTTTTTCATGTTTTTCATGTTTTTTAATTCATTTTTATCCATTTTTTGTGTTTTTTCCCCGTAGGATAATGGCTGCTTCATGGCCAAGGCTTCCTATTGGCAGCAACTACGGACCCAAAGTCTGATATCCTTGATTTGGTTGGTCGGTAGCTGATTGGTTTAATGGTCTGATTTTTTCGATCCTTGCTGTATATTTTTGGAACTCGCCGTGGTCAGAGACTGAAACTCTGGGGAAGAGCTGGACTGCCATTATGTAAGTGTAAATTCAAGGGAGGTGGAGAAGGAGCAGGGAAATAAAATAAAGTAACAAGTAAAAAAGCCAGTCGGTTCAATAAGCTTTTTTCCCTAGACAAAACTACTTGGTTCAAACAAAACGACGATAACCAGACTCAAATACGCCATCGCATACGAGCAAATAATAATAACAATGAGACGAGTAAATTGGGAATATATAAAGGCTGATCAGCTAGTTATCATTGTTTAGACGGGGTTGACACGAGAACTGGCTGTTTTGGCTGTGCGTCTATTTTGGCGAAAATCCCGAGAAGACTCAAGTCACGTGCGCTCTCACATGACGCGGCACGCAGCTGGGAGGTGTTACAAGCCGCCGCCGAGTGTAATGTAACCAGCAGGGCGCTCCCCGCAAAGCGACTCTGTGGGGAAACCCAAACCTCTCGTCATTGCTGCAGCTGATCAGCGTAAATTTAAAATATTTAGAATTCAAGCACGGGCAGTATATATTGAATTAAAAAACACACAAACAACAAAGCAGCAAAACTAGCGACGACGTTTGCTGGTACAAAGAAGGACAAAAAAAAAGCACATCTCGTACATCTCGTACGAGAGAACGCACAGGTAAATACGGACACGACCGTCTTTCCAGGCCATGACGCAACATACATACAGGCATCCAGGCATCCAGACATCCCGGCACCCATGGGCTGTTGCAGTGCCATTCCAAGCCTGTCCTAGCACAAGTACATACGTGTTAAAAAGGGATGGTGGGTCATGGACCTGGGCGCGCTGCGTGGTATAGCTTGTGTGTTGTAAACTCAAACGTCGTTTCGTGCCAATTGTAGAAACTGTCAAGTTACCGTTACCCTGGCCAGCACCACGACTATTACTATTATTATTACTATTACTATTACTATTACTATTATTACTATTACCATCTCCTGTTACCGTACTATGCTCCCACTACCACTGCCTGCGATGCTTGTGCTTCTGTTGCCAGTGCTTTAGACGCGGGGCACTAAAGAACTTGTCTGTGTCTGTGTCCGTCAACACACCCGCAACCCTCTTAAAACCCAACTTTAAATCCAATTTCACTTTCAGTTTCCTCATTCCTCCCTCTGGCTCAAAGTTTCACGTTCATTGACTTACAAGCCGTCTTTTTAACACCGCTTTGGCTTTTCTGCCCAAACTCTACTGTAAACTGTCTGGGGAAAACGTGGGGTTGGGTGTTTTGGGAACTGCACCCTCCCCTTCGTCTTCACCTCACCTTACCCTACCCTGCCGCCCTTGCCATCAGCAAAAAGGGATTGGCCGCTTGATTTGAATGTGAACATGATTGTTTGCTGCTACTGCTCTCAATCGCATTCTGAGCGTCGCCTTTATTATTGTCGTCTCAATTGATTCAATCAATGGCACATATATGCTGAAAACGCCCTTTCACGTTCTTCTTGTTCTCGGTCATCGGTTGTTGGCTGTTAACTGGCAGTGCAAATGTGGGACAATTGCTACACCCGCGTGTTCACATACACTTTTTTTTTTTTTTTTTTTCTTTTTCTTTTTCTTTTCTTGTCCTTAACTAAATCACCGGAAAATATATAAAGGATGGTTTTCCCCCAGTCTTAATTTTTTTTTTTTTTTTTTTTTTTCTCTCTTTTCTCTCTTTTCTCTCTTTTCTCTCTTCTACATCTTCTTTCTCATCATCTCTTCTTTTTGACATAACCCTCTCTTTTTCATCTTCTTTAATTCACAATGACTGAAGAATACGTCGGAGCTATCGACCAGGGAACTACCTCTTCCCGCTTCATTCTTTTTGACAAGCTTGGCCAAATCAAGTTTGTCCACCAGGTTGAGTTCACTCAGCACTACCCCCACCCCGGTTGGGTCGAGCACGACCCCGATGAGCTTATTGACTCTATCAACACCTGTTTGAAGGAGGTTTCCAAGCAAATGGCCGCCAAGGGTGTCCGCACAAGCCAGGTCAAGGCCATTGGTATCACCAACCAGCGTGAAACTACCGTTGTTTGGGACAAGACCACTGGTACCCCTCTTCACAGAGCTGT
Source organism: Magnusiomyces fungicola (assembly GCA_900654225.1). Taxonomy (NCBI): domain Eukaryota; kingdom Fungi; phylum Ascomycota; class Dipodascomycetes; order Dipodascales; family Dipodascaceae; genus Magnusiomyces; species Magnusiomyces fungicola. Next base: position 125,922 of record CAACAH010000002.1, read on the forward strand.
TGTCTGGTCCGACGCAAGAACCACTGAGACCGTCAAGAAGCTCAAGGCCAAGGAAGAAAAGACTGGCATCAATATCCAGGAAACTTGTGGTCTCCCCATCTCCACTTACTTTGCCGCTGTCAAGCTAAGATGGATCCTTGACAACTCCAAGGAAGTTCGCGACGTTTACGAAGCCGGAAACCTTGCCTTTGGTACCATTGACTCTTGGGTCCTCTGGAACCTTCTCGGTGGCCTCAACGGCGGAAGACACATTACTGACGCTACCAATGCCTCCAGATCTATGCTCATGAACATTCGTTCCCTCAAGTACGATCCCAAGCTCGTTGACTTTTTCGACGTTGGAAAGATCAACCTTCCCGAAATCGTCTCTTCTTCTGAGGTCTATGGCCGCATCGGTGCTGGCCACTTTGCCGGCGTTCCTCTTGCCGGATGTCTTGGTGACCAGTCTGCTGCCCTCGTCGGTCAGCTCGGTTTCGAGGCTGGTGAGGCCAAGAACACTTATGGTACTGGTTGCTTCCTTCTTTACAACACTGGTAAGGAGCCTGTTATCTCCAAGAATGGTCTTCTTACCACCATTGGTTTCCAATTCAAGGACCAGCCCCCTACCTATGCTTTGGAAGGTTCCATTGCCGTTGCTGGTTCCGCCATCAAGTGGCTCCGTGACAACATTCTCCTCATTGAGTCTGCTCAGGAGATTGGTGATGAGGCCGCCAAGGTCGAGGACAATGCTGGTGTTGTTTTCGTCACTGCTCTTTCTGGTCTCTTTGCTCCCTACTGGCGTGATGATGCCCGTGGTACTATTGTTGGTTTGACTCAATACACCACCAAGTCCCACATTTGCCGTGCTGCCATTGAAGCTACATGCTTCCAGTCCAAGGCCATTCTTGATGCTATGGAGCGTGACTCTGGTGCTCCTTTCAAGACTCTCAAGGTTGACGGTGGTATGACCAACTCTGACGTTGCCATGCAGATCCAGTCTGACATTCTCGGCATTGAGGTTGTCCGACCCCAGATGCGTGAGACCACTGCCCTTGGTGCTGCCATTGCTGCTGGTTTTGCTGTTGGTGTTTGGAAGAGCAAGGATGAACTTAAGGAGATTAACAAGGAAGGACGTACTACTTTCAAGCCCCAGTACACTGAAGAGCGTCGTGCAAGCGAATTCAAGCTTTGGAACCGTGCTGTTGAGCGTGCTGTTGGCTGGCTCGAGAATGACAAGACTGAGTAAGCTTTGTACCCTTTGTTTAATGATACCTTGATGAATAACTTTATGACTACATAATTCTTGAAAAAGAAAAATTTAATGTACAGTTGAATTATGAATAACGGACATTTTTATATATGAGTCCTTTTTGATTTTTTTGTAAAAGTTGTTAATGATATATACTTTATAAATTTGAAAGTAATTAATAGTGACAATGTATTGAATTGCAGATGAAGAACAGATGGACGATTTGGTTCGGACAATCTTTGGGGTGAGTGGGGGGATGTTTTTGTGACAAAATACCTGTGGCGGATAATTGAAGTGGAATTGCGGAAAATATATATTGGAACAGATAGCTCTGGTGGGATGCCGCCATTAAATTCCGCAAGTTGGTTACACGAATACCAGGAAAAAACGGAATATAAACGGAGCATGACTTGAATGATTAAACGGAGAGGCGGGGAAGAAGAAAACACCCAAAAAGCCAAAAATAAATAGAACACATGGAACAAAAAGAAAAAGAGATCAAGGGTGGGTATACATGTGTGTATGTGTGCAAGTGCGCGACGATTTCACGTGACGCTAGTTGAAGTGGAGGTTTTTTTTTAGCACATGATTTTTCACTTCAATGGTAATCCAGTATAACCCAGTAACCCAGTAATCCACATACTTTTTTTTATTTTATTTTTATTTTTTTTATTTCACTATTATAGCATCTTCCATTTATTTTCCCTTGTGATATTCCTGTGCAAAAGGTATCCATCTCAGCACAACAAGTGGCTATGCTGCCAAGGTTTTCGTTACCAGGTTTGATTATATATTATTTATTACTTGTATATATCAAAATCATATATAGTATATGTACATATTAGATTTGTAAAAAAAAAAAAAAAAAAAACAGTTGACACCGGTTTACTTTTTTATAACGGAATGTGGAGAAGGTGTTTATTTTAAAAGAAAGTGTATATACCTATGCGTTACTGTCAAGTTGAGCCCACAGATTTGTATAAGATGACTCCTACTCATGGTGAAAAAAGTCATGGAGCAATAAAATACATCAAAAAGAAGAGGGCCCAACCGGGAATTGAACCCGGGACCTCTCGCAAATTGCTTAGGAACCCTAAGCGAGAATTATACCACTAAACCATCGGGCCTTAAAAAAATGAACGGCTTGAGAAAATATAAAGGATAGGCTAGGATTTTGAAAATGCAGAGAGAAAGAAATTGGAGTCTTTATGTGATAACTAATACTTGTGTAAGTTTTGGAACTTTTTGTGAGTTGAAATTTATAGTATTAAGCCAGGTCCTGGTTCAGTCAGAGTGCTGTTTCGATTGCGACCCCCAAGTGGATAACAGCATGCTTGTTACACTTTTTAAATTTTAGATTTTAGATTTCATGCAAAAAAGATGTTATCAAAAGCTTCGTTATAGAAATGGCCAGGAAAGAATTGAGCAGAATCGCACACCTTGAGACAAGCCGTAGCTGGTTTGGCGCGCGCTTCAAAAAAGCATATTACACCTCAGGACAGCTATGACTGTGAATATGGACAACTGGAAACAGTCAACCACATTCTGTTGAAACTCTCCAATTTAAACCCCAAAAGAGAATAACCAAGGAAGGGGTTTTCAAGAATGTAGTTATCAAGGCCTCTAAATATTCACAAAGGGCTGCAAAGCAGTTACAATCGTAATGAGAGCTCGTGAAGAGCAATCATAAAACGTGGACAATATTAGGTGTGATGAGGACCAGCGGGCTGAGCTAAAGAGGGACTACTTTTTTTGTTTCTTCTTGCCAGATGGGGCGAGGATTGTAGCTTTGTTTGGGCTTGGTTGGAGTACCCACAATGATGCCAAACATCATTATGGAAAACGTAGTGAGAAAAGGTTACCAGATAGGAGTAAGAATATATTGTGCACAATCAAGGTTTAAAGCTTGATAATTTGCTTTGTAAAAAAAAGGCTGATTAAGAGTTTAATAGTTATATTACGCTTACCCTTTATTTAAAAACAAACCCAACCAAACCATTTGATCATTTGTTATGACAATTCATACATATTTTTGTCATTATTTTGGAATTGGCTAATTGTAAGCTAGAATCCATAATATGAAACCAGATTCTGGCTCAGTTAGAGTGCTGTGTAACCTGCAATCTCAATTGTACAACCACATGCCTGTTATGCCTGTTTTGCTTTTTAGATTTAGGATTTCAGATTTCAAGCAAAGGCGATCTAAAAGGAAAAAAAAGGCCTATTATCAAGTTTATCATTATTTTTTAGTTTCTTTTAAAAAGAGTGTCTTGATACCATGTTTTTGTTATCATGTTGTATATACGGGGTTAAGAAAGCAGCCATCAACAGGTAATTGTAAACGGATCGGGATTTGGCAGGACAAAATGGATGCCGTGGAGAAAGATTAAATATACATCAATAAAAAGTTTTAAGAAACTGAGCGGAGGATGAATTAATAGATGAAAACGGGCTATGACCGAAAAGAAAGTGCTGGAATGATGGTAGTGATTGGAGGTTAGGAGAAAGAAAAAGAGGGAAAGGATGGTTCCACTATTTTTTTTAATTTGGAAATCATCAGGCGGTTAATAAAAGAAAACTAAAAAAGAGAGGCCATTATAATTTAAGCAGAAATTTAGGAATTGGATAAAACCCATATTATTGACTATTTCATTTGTATGGTTGTAAAGGAACGAGAGGATAAAGGGTTGCAATCAATTGATTAAGGGTATCAGATTATAGAAATTTACAAATAAGCCACCACAACAACAAAGAATTTCTAATTTCTAAAAATATTTTTATAAATTAGGTGTTGTATATATGTACGACTCAATTGAAAATCCAACAAAATTTCGTGGATTGATAAATTATTAGAAATTTGTTTTTCCAGAGCCAATTGAGTTGATGAAATTATTTATTGTTATTACATTTGGTTGTATTAGTTTATACATTTTTTTATAACGATTTTTCTTAGCAGCTAAGGAGGAAGCAGTTTAGCAGAACTGCCATTAGCCATTAGCCAAAACAATGTACCGGTGGTCAGAGGGTTACAGTAAGTGGCTTGAAGGCAAGGATGCCCAAAGTTGATGGACTAGAAACGGTTGGGTTGGTGTGAACGTGTCATTGGGTCAAGACAAAAAATAGAGCAATGGATGTAGAAAAAGAAGAAGAAGAAAACGGTGGCACAGAAGATGCACCAAAATACACAAGATTTTGTTTAAAGGGAAAAAAGGATATAAACGAGACAAGAGAACAAAAGAATGAGCGCGGGGAAATCCAATTATAGGGCCAAACCAAAAAAGGTTGGATTAAAGGAAAAAAAGAAATAAATAAAAAAGAAAAAGGTTCAAGACTTGATTGGATTGGGTAAAGTTTGACAAAAAAAAAAAAAGGTATCCTTGTCCAAATATAAAAAAATTAAAAACTAAAAAACTGATTCAAGATTTGCGATTGGAGATGTGCCATTGCAAAAGAGAGGGGGAGATGGACAGAAAACGAGTAAAAAAAAATAATGGAATAGGCGTCAAAAAACGTCAAGTCTACGCGGTTTATAAATTTTATTTAGTAAATGATATGAAATTGAATTTATAGTAAAATTATATGATGATAATGATGATTATTATTATTGTTATTATTGTTATTATTATTATTATCATTATCATTATCACTATTGTCGTTATTATTATATATTAATTATGATAGCCTTGATAGTCTTGATAGCCTTGAACTTTGTAGATGCAACAAAAACTCAGTAACAGTATGAAGCATGAGAATTAGTACTGGCAGACTTATATGTATGTCACCATTATAACGAGAAGATGCCCATGGAAATTCTATTAAGCGATTGTAGGGAAGAATGTGGGGGTAATGTTAGGTAATAATCAGCGATTTCCCGAATAGGAAATATGGTGGAAGTAGCACGGCTTACGGCATCCTGTTGAACTGTCTGTACTATACAGGGTGCTGGCACAGGCGATGAGGATCGAACTGGCGAGCTGGCGAGGAAGCCAGCGTTTAAACTGGGATTTGTGGAATGTGTAATGTATTAATCCCGATAATGATATGAAACTCACAGCAGCGCTTGAACATCTATTTGTAATTACAGTTTTGTTTCTCAAGGTTGTTGTATTTTTTGGTTCCTCGGCACGGAGCTTAGACTATAGTCCTCCGATATACAATCAGCCATCCAGAGGTTTACATTTAGAGGTCCAGCCATGTAGGACCGTCAAGGCAGTTGAAGAGCGAACAGCACCTACATGCAAATCCAAGTCCAGATCCAATACTAGACGCACAATAAGGTAAATACGAAGGTTTTCCGGCATTTGAAAGCAACAATGAGCGCTCATCGCTCGTTATTTTAACACCAATAACCCGATATATCCTCGAACGCTATCACACACGGGTCCATCAGTGTTGCCACTGTTCCAGGGAAGAAGGGTAATTTGTGGGGAGAAAGAAAGAACCCGAAAAGATAGCCAATATATCCTTTTGAACCCAGAGCCAAATTATTAATAGACTTTGGGGTGATCTAAACCACGGTAATATATAGGTCAATAGAAAGGATGAACAAATCACTGGTAGTATTATTAAATCCATATTAACTGTATCTACCAGAAACTGCATCAGACTCAATCCATGACTAACCAACGTCCCTGAGTCTTCGGCCCACCTCCGTTTATAAATGTCTCTTGGCCCAGCTGGCCAACGCACTGTGCCAATAACAAGCAGCCACTTGCCAGTTGACGCGAGAATCGGGGGGCTCAACCACCCAAGGGAAGATAATTTGGACTAGCTCGATTCTGAAGCACGCTTCTTAAATAAAAGCGTACAAACACGAAGATGATATATATATACATATATATATATATCCTAGAAGAAATCGGCATGGGTGTGTTGGTTACACGCATGTTGTGATATTATGAGGGCCATGGATTAACCTACTTGCTTACTTATCTGAGTCTTCGGCTAGCGTAACAACAGTATACAAACTCGACCAACGTGGCGGAAGTCAAAACCTGGAGAAATTATACGCACGTTATCTGTGTACTATCCAGCTATCAAGAGATTGTGTTATGTAATTAATTAGTAGGATTATTGGATTATTTTAAAAACAACTACAGCACTCTTATTCATATGGCGTTCATCCGGCCAATTGCCTACAGCACCTTTCTTCCCGTCCCCAGGGCGGAACAATATGATTGCAAATTACCGCTGTTCCGGTGCTCCTACGACTTTGCGGATGGGCAGGTTTTTTTTCTTCAAACAAAAAAGGCGACCAGTCTCCCACCAGAAATGCATGGACAAGGCCTTGGGAAAATTCAGAAGCACGAGCAATTCGTATATACAGCCAAGCAATAACTCGGTATTATGGGATCGTCAAGTGACACTCGGACCAGTTGGCACGGGCGGGAGGGCAACTGGAGGGCAAGGTGAAGTGGACAAGCACAAAACAGGTGTTTTTGACAGAATGTTGCGAGATCTGGGACGTCACACTCACACCCTCCCAGATTGGCACTGCACCCTAATATCCAAGCATTGGAAGAGGAGGATTCGATGGCGGAGAATATAAAGGAATAAAAGAACAGGCTGGAAATATAAATAGAATTCGAGTTCGAATTCGAATTAATAGCGGATGAGTGTTGGTGATATTAATCAATGTGATTATAACACGGTAATAGCAATAGTGACGATTTTAATAAACCCATGTTATTGCTCCATCTCATCGCTCAAGGCCTTGATGACGGTGGCATTTATTTTATATTTTATATTTTATATTTTATCAGGTATGTGATATATACGAGTGCAAGTAGAAAAGTAGAACACGCGGTAATGCACCAGCAGCATCAACAGCGCCAATAATATTAAATGCGTATGTGGCCCTCGTGTAACCAAATCCAAAAAAGTAACAATCAGATCAAATATCCTGTAATGGAACAATTGCTAGTTGGTTAATTTTTTTTTTTTCTCTTCTTGCTGTTTTAAAGACTTTGCTCGTTGCTAACAACAGCCTGTCCAACTTGTTTAGAGCCTAATTGCTGCTTGTCCATACGGCCAAATTGAACGAAATAGGATTCCTAATTAACATTTACCATTGGCAAATCCAAAGCTTAATCGCTACGCCATGTCGCCATGGCTCGTTTTGCCCGCGCTGCTGCTGCCGGAAATCTTCAGAGCAACAAGACGCAAAAACTGTCTAGTCAAATGGAAAAAAGACCCCGTTTTGGTGTACGACGGAAGACGTGTCCTGTAAAGAGGGGAAATACCCGTGGCGTTTGGCGGTAGTAGTCCAGCAAAAGAGTGCCATACCCCCTCAACAACCATTATAGTTGTGATAATAGGATAATAATGGAAATTATGTGGTAACATAACAGCGGCAGTGATAGTAGAGGTAGTAATGGTAGTAATGGTAGTAATGGTAGTAATGGTAATAATTATTATATTACTGCTATACATTGTTGTAGCACTCTTTGAATTAATCCAAGCCGTTTTGCTTCAATTACTCCATTATTCCTTAATTACCACCAACAAGGACTGGCTGTAACAGCCGCCCAATACAGCATATTTTTTTTTCTCCCGACTTTTATATAAATACCACAAGAAACCCCGGATTTTCTTGTAATTTTTTTTTTTTTTTTTCTCCCTTCATTGTTTTCTTCATTATCTTTATTCTCCTTCTTGTTCTTTTTCCTCATCTAAAAGATTGATTACTCGCAGTAATCCTTTAAGTAATAGTTTGTATTCCTGCAACCATAAACTATTCCTACAATAAAAACCCGCAGACACAAATCCGCTCGTCTATAACTCACAACCCATTCTTTCCAATCCCATCTCTATTTATCCTCAACTACCATGTCGGAAAAAATCGTCTACGCAGAGACCAAGGAGACTTTGCCTACTTGGCCTAGAATAAGGCACATGCTCCGTGAGCCCATTGCCGAATTCCTGGGAACTTTTGTCATGATCATGTTTGGTGACGGTGTCGTAGCCCAGGTCGTTCTTTCCGATGGTTCCCACGGCCCCTACCAATCCATCTCCTGGGGCTGGGGTATTGCTGTCATGTTTGGTGTCTATGTTGCCGGTGGTATCTCTGGTGGCCATCTTAATCCTGGTGTCACTCTTTCTAACTGTATTTACCGTGGCTTCCCTTGGAAGAAGCTCCCCATCTATGCTTTTGCCCAGTTCCTTGGTGCCTTTTGCGCTGCCTTTGTCGTTTACGGTAACTACCGATCTGCTTTTGACAACTACGAAGGTTACGGAGTTCGAACTGTTCTTGGTAGCACCTCCACCGGTGGTATCTTTTGCACATACCCTGCAGACTTTATGATCCGTGTTGGTACCGTCTTTTCTGAAATCATTGCCTCTGCCCTTCTTATGATGTGCATTTTCGCCCTCAACGACGCCAACAATATTCCCGCTGGCCCTCTTGCTCCCCTCTGTCTCTGCTTCCTCATTTTCGCTCTTGGTGCCTGTTTCGGTTGGGAGACTGGTTATGCCATGAACCCTGCCCGTGACTTTGGTCCTCGTCTCGCATCTTACATTATTGGATATGGCCACGAGGTTTTCACTGCCTACGGCACTTACTTTTGGGTTCCTATCGTTGCTCCTCCCATTGGATGTGTTTTGGGTGGCTTTATCTACGACTTGCTCATCTACACTGGCACCGAGTCTCCTATTAACCAGCCCTACTTTGGCCTCACCAGACCTCTCCAGCGTGTTCAAGACGTTGAACAAGGCAACTCCCACAATGACCACATTCTTGCCGGACACGTCCACGGCCACTCTTTCCACCCTACTCTTGAAAACATTACCCTGAACCAGGACGGCCGTGAAGTTGTTACTGAGTACATTTCTCACAGACACGGTGATCCTTCATCTTCCGAAGCTTCTGAAAAGATTAACCACAACCATGTCGAGTAGATTATGTTTTGTAAAGAAGAAAAATCTTAATTTGTTTGTAATTTTGTTTTAATGTCCCTCTTGTTTTTTAATTGAATAAATGAAAAAATATGTCTTATGAATATAAAAAGAAGCTAGTAGCAATTAGCAATTAGCAATTAGCAGTATAATATAATAATAATAGTAATAAGTAACTGAACTGAATCTAAAGGAAAGACTTCCTATTTTGAAAAGAAAAAGACAAAAGGCTTGTGCGTGTTGTTTTTGGTTTTGTTTTTGGCTCAACTTAACGGACATGGCCAATACAGGAAAACCAGCATAGGGACAATTTTGTTTAGCCATGCACCGGAAATGAACATGACATGATATATCACCGCCAAACAGCCGACGCCGACCCATTACAGCTCCACGGACCCTTGACTACAGAACGAAGACACAGTAACAAACGATTACAACGAAAGTTGAAAGTTGAAAATTGAAAAGTAAAAATTAAAATTAAAATTTAAAATTTAAAAAAAATTAAACGGTACATACTTACCAGAAACAAAGTCAACCGCATTACAAATATTACCAACGCCACCAGTAACGTATTATATATATAAAATATAAAAAAATGCGCGCTTGTGCCGGTGCCTGTGCTTGAGCTTGAGCTTGTGACTGCGACTGTGACTGCGACTGCGACTGTGGCTGCTGAGGGACAAGGCAAAGGAGCTCCTTCCAATTAGTGCGTCACGTGGGCGGCGCCAGCACGGTGCTTGCAAATTATATGCCAAAAATGGCCCTATACACGGCATTATATAATACATGTATACATACACGAGAGGAAGTAACCGCCAGTAGGCAGCCTCGTTTGCTTTTTGTTCTTTCTCCAACGCCCGGCGGATATTTCATTTGTATTTTTTATTTATGTATATTAAAAATAATATGTTTTATGTTTTATGTTGTCATGTGTGTGTGTATTGACTAATTAACTATAAATAAAAATTAAAAGCAATTGAAAGCAATTAATGAACATGACAGGTCAATTGGAATTATTCTTGTATTGATTTACAATCATTTATTATTCTATTAGTCTGTTCGAGGCCTTTTTTTTTTCTCTCTCTAATTGTTATATCTCTCAGAGCTTGTTCGTTTATGTATATATTTCTTTAAATGGAAAAACAATACATGGTGTGGGTTTCGGTCATAGTCTTAGTATTGTTACAAGATGCTACACGATCCTGGATCCGGCTCCTCTTTTTTATTTTATATTTTATTTATAACATTATTATTAAACAATAAAACTGTAAAAACTATAAAAATACAAACCATATTATTAAATTCACTTGGTTCTGCTTCTTTTATTGGCAAACCAAATTCTTAGCGACTTTTCTGACATGCCCGTCTCTTCTGCCATCTGCTTAACCTCTGCCTTGTTCAGCTTTTTCTTCACTCGAAACTTGGCTTCTAAAATACGATTGCGCTCGGCACGGTTGAGCTTCACTGGAGGCTTGAACTGTGATGCCTTGCGGTAATAAATCTCTGCCCAGGCAATATCCTTATTCACCGATCTGTCAAACGATTTGGTCTTCCCCTTGGGCTTGGGCTTGGGCAGGCCCCCAAATCGCTGCTCTTCAAATCGCGTCTTTTCCAAAAATTCCTTGTCCCCTACAAGATCCTCCACGTCCATCATGTACTTTTGAAACTCAAGCTCAATCATCGACTTGTAATAAACAACATCCTGCTCAGGATCGCATCCCATGTCCTCACTCGTAGATCCAGCACTGCTTAGCTCGGATTCATCATCCGTTGTCAATGTAACGATAGGCTTAGGGTTTATGGGCCTGAAATTAATCCGCTTTCCACGCTTTTCATATCCATGAGGAGACCCAAAAAGTTGATTGGCATGATCCTTTGATCGTTCAACATCTTCTCGAACATCGCTGCCGTGAGATGAACCAGGCTCACTGTTTAAAATAGTATAAATATTACTATTGCTATTACTGTTATTATTCAACGGTACCCCCTTATTGATAGATGCAAAAGAACGGGCTGAAGATTCGGGCAAAAAATTAGCTTCTTCTGCTTCCGGCTCCTGCTTAACTGTAACAGCGTATGGGTTTTCAACACTTTGAATCATTTCATACGTAATCTGCATCTCAAGATCATTGCCAAAATCCATCCCAGTAATAGGTGTCAACGAACTATTATTAAGAGAGGTCAAGGTATTCAGATTCATACCAAGCATCGTTTCATCACTGGGCTCAACTTTAATCTTTGGAAACTCATCAAGATGAGTCCCGACACCCAAAATACTGAAATCATCTCCAAAAAGTGAGTGCTGAGATTGACTTTGGAATGGTGTGCTAGAATCAGTAAGATATGGAATGTGTTCAGGACTTGCAACAGAAAAGTGGTTAGAAGCTGATATAACGGGCAACATGTGATGTTGCATCTGGCTAGCTCCAGAAAAGGTATTAAAAGGTGAGTGAAACACAGTCGACGGAGAACCAACGACCTGGCTATCAGGCATCATCTGGCCATTATACGAGGTGCCATCAAAAGTGCCAGCACTAGTGAAATTGGAACGTGGAATATGACCTGGAGATTGCCCAGTGTCTGATATATATTGGCCAGTAATGTGAGGATATGAACGAGCACTAATAACACACATGTTAGTTGTAGACGGTGGTGTATTTGGAACAATCGGTAAGGCTGGCTCAAGCTGTTTGTTGGGTCTGGAACAGGCAAACTGATGATTGACAGGACTAATAGAAACTGGAGTGTTTTGATTCAAAGTGCGAGGCGTTCTGTCATTATTGAACATGCAATACATATTATCCAAAGCTTCAATAGCTCTATTATTCATGGAATTAGAGTTTGCCAAAGGAACAGCGGTAATATGATAATCAGGAACATGGGCAGGGCCAACATTATTTGAAACAGAACCAGGGGTCAATATTGGATGGACGGTAGTGCCAATAGGAAGATGTGGTTTTGTAGGAGTGCCATAAAGAGAATCTGACGTATCCTCAGCATGGCTCATACTTGGTCTATTGCCAGATGAACCTGGGTTTATAACCATAAGAGGTTTGGAAGCAGGTATTGCTTCATTCTGTATTTTACCGTGATTATGAAATTGACTAGACTGACGGATTGACTGGGTAGAAGTGTTGGGAGTGGATACAGTAGGGTCATTGGATGACAACGACACATCATCGTCTAAATCTATTTCCATATCTGAGCATTCAGACTCATTTTCAGAAGAGTCTTGTCGGCCAATGGCATCAAGAAGCTTGACTGAAGAGTTGTGATGATGGCTAGCATCAGATGTGCTACTGTTGAAATCCAAATCATTCTTCTTAAGAAATGATTGGTAGAATGACGAGCTATGCAGGGCTTTGCTAAAGCTGCTGATAAAGATGTCTTCATTCAGAATAAAGGGAAGGACAACGGGCTTGCTTTCAATTGAATTTTCCTGAAGAACAATGTCAATAAGCTGTCGTAGTCGGGAAGGAGCGGCCTCAGGAGTGCCATGACTGACAAATTCTTTGGCAACAGGATGAATAGGTTTTTGAAAAGGAAATGGGGTATAGCTCGGCAAAGCAGAAGGAAAAGAATCGCCCTCAGACTTGGCTGAGAGGTTTTCAAAAGTAACACCAAATTGACGGCCCATGATGGGAGAGTATATAGAGAATAAGAGGGTAGAAAGAAGATGGGAAGGAAAATCAAAGGAGGTTTAAAGAGATGAGAAAATTAATCCAGTGGCAAGCCAGTCAGGTGGTGTTAGGGCAAGCAAGGGTATATATATATATAATAAATAGCGACGAGAGTGATAGCAATAGTAATAGTAATAGTAACCACACATTCTAAGGACTTCCATTGATTTGATTAGCCAACAATAGTTTGCAACCATTCTCGTCACAAGTTTCCCAGCGAACATACAATGATATTAGCTCTTGCATCGCTTCCACCACCTTTTCCAAATCTATTCCACAGTGGCCTAGGTATTCTTGAAACAAACGGAATCTGTCTGCACTCGGCTCAGCTGCCGCTCGCATCGTGCGCGATCGAACAATGGTAATGTAAAGAGCAGCAGTGGCTATGATGTGAGGCGGGTATAGCAACATCATATCTGTGGCGTAACTGTCATTGATGATGGACCAGGCATATTGGGTTTCGTCTTTCATAAACGCCAGCTGGTTATTGGTCTTCCCCATGTTTTCAATGAGCTGCATCAAAGACCGGTAAGGATGGTACACAATCAAATAGCTGTCAAGCTCCTCAATAAGATAAAACTCGCACTCGGCAATCTTTGTCGGGTCTGTGCTCACGTAGTCTGGCCATAAATCTCTTGCTTCATTTGTAATAGTTCTAATATGCTGAGGACACTCCTCAGTCTTGCATGCAACATACACACAAGTCGCGACAATCACATAAGCATTGATCTCGTAGAATGAGGTGCGCAGAAAAAACCGTGTAAGGTATACTTCAGCTGTGCCTAACGCACGCTGTCTGATATTCATCTGTTGGCCGAGTTGTCTAATCACTGTACATCAAGCGAAACGTGTGTGTGTAAAACCGTTAGTGTTTGGAGAAGGTGGAGCAGGCAATATTAATGAAATGTCAAAATGTCAAAAAATACTCACGTGTATGAAAGTACAGACGCATGTTATCGTACATTGTATCATCATCTATCGAAGATATCTTGCCCTCATGAAAATCCCACTCGCGGACTTTGAGGCGCGCTTCCTGGAGCTCAGCTCGTGTCATCTGCCACTTGTGTCGCTGTGTGGAAGCCCAGTAATTTGCCGACTATAATACGGGACATGACAAGTTAGAAGCTATTTCTGGAAAGAAAACAAAGAGCCAAGGGTCATTTTGACATACCATTATGAGAGCTGTTAATATTGAACTGGTTGTAGTTGTGATGAGGATGGATCGTAAATTGGGTGAATCAAACCCTTAACCAGAAGAACTTGTGTGTGGATATATGTGCGTGTGGCTGATTTATGAGACATTTATATATTTCCAAATAAATTAACTAGTATTAAACAATATCAAACGGCCGGAATAAATTATTTTATTATTATTACTATTATTATTATTATTATTATTACTATTATTATTATTATTATTATTATTATTATTATTATTATTATTATTATTATATTCTACTACATTTCTACACTTTGATATTATCAATACGCCAAAATCTCAAATCATCTCTTACCTCTTCTTCTGATAACAGCAGCCCTCTTGCATGTACCAGAGACGTTTCATGAGAATCATTGTTACCGCTTGCTCTTGAGGAATGTCTCCTCCTTGCTGGCTCAAATGAATCTGAATCATCGTCCGAGTCCATCCCGTGCTTAGAATACGAGCTGCCAGGCTTGGTTTTACTTCCAGTCACAGCGCCCTTTACTGCGCTCTTTATACTGCTCTGGAGCCGCGACGAGTTATCGTCTCGCCTGAGGCTATTAACGTCGGGCGTAGCGGCAATCGTCTTATTCTTCATACCACATCCGCCGTTGAAAATGTCATTAATGCACGTTCGAGGATCGTACTCTCCTTGTAAGACGGAGCACCAAGTGACTGAAAACGAGTTGTTGTTTATTTTGGACATGGAGTCCTTGGATACGCCAATATCAGTGCTAAGCGTAGTGGAAATGTCACCAAACACTTTAGATGTAGGAGGCGGACTAGGATAACAAGTGTTAGTTTCAGTCGATGCAGTTGTTGTACTCTCAATATACATCAATATATATATCAATATACTTACACATTGTAGCTTTTGGGCCCCGAAATCTGCTGGATATCAATCGTCAAGCTCAGCGTACAATTCACCTTGCTTTCCCGTAACAAAAATCGGGTTGGCTGGGGCTCTTGGTTGACATATTCCGACAGGTTGGCTTCGGCCTTGCCAAGCAGGACCTTATCGCCAGTGTCGCTGTGAGCCCACTGCACGTCGAACACCGCTATGCATTCGCGGAGCGTGCCTTCACTGTTGATACGGATATGGTGAGTGAAATTTGCTTTAGAGTCGTTGTACACGACTTTGTGTTCGCGGACTTGATGCTTTTCTGTCCGTCCGCGAGCGTCGGGTTTAGGCGAGTCTTTTATGTACCACCGGATCCACGAGAGGCCCGATATTTGGGGGAGGTTGTTGAGCTCGTTAATCGTAATGTTGACTTGAAACTTAGGGCGACGAGACATTGTGTGGCGTTGGTGACACTGGGGGGGGTATTTGTGATTAGCAGGTAATGAGCGTAATAAGAAAAGGGCCTTATGGGCCAAAAGGGCAATCTTCAGTCTCAGCTCCAGTGTTATACACCAGCAGAGCAGCCAAAAGACATGCGCTGTCTAAACAACTCCCACAAACAGACACACGGGTCTGTTACACTGCGCGGGTGTCATGACACTATTACGTAACGCAACGCGCGCGCGAGAGGCTGCTTTTCCCCAGACACACACGCACAACGCTCTTTCCGGGTACACCAGAACAGGCGACGAGAACAAGCAAGCCATTTGCACGCAAGCCTGCTTTCCACATTGCAATCGCTCGGAGATCCCAAAATACGTGCGGAACTCGAGCGCTCACCGGTGCCAAATATTTGCGTATACAGCTCCAATAACACCGAACGCCGTACAATTTGTTTGTCAATCAAGTCCCCAGTGTATTGAATTTCAGTTGAAAAGTTCCCAACCTATTGGTTCCATCCAAAAAAAGACAAAAAAAAAAAAAAAAAAAAATAAAACCAACCTTCCTTCTTCCCTCGCCACTTATCTTTATCCACCCAACTCACAATTGTCCCAGCATTGATTGATTCAACCATTCTTTCCTGGCAATTTTCGGCTTGTTGCTAATTAGCCTAACGACTGAACTCTATACTCTATTTCAGAAGCATTTTTTTTTTCTTTCACGCTCATTTAAAAAGAGTCTGTCAGTTTCCAAAAAGGGGTCTTTTCTGCTATCATTTATTTCTATATATTTTGTTGTTGTTATTATTATTATTATTATTATTATTCCGACGGCCATTCACAACTTGTCAACGATACTTTTCTAAAGAAACCAAAAACAACCAACTTGCTTATATTCCGATTCTTCCAACTACTTGACCTATTTTAAATACCATCCTCTACATCCATTTTTAAACGTCTTTCAACCATTCGTCATTTCACCAACTTTTCACTAAACGAGCGTCTTTTTTGCCGTTACGCGTTTGCACTACAACCTGCTGTTGCAACTCCCATTTCCAGTCTTACCTAGATATAATCTATCCTGACTGCCTGACACTACAATCCAACCATGGAAAATCAAGATCACAAAAAAGATACGTCTCCTACACCAAACGATGGAGACGTAACTATGGCCGACATCCCTACCAGCGGGGACGCTACCCCGTTGCCTTCCACAATCTCGCTGGCATCTCTGGTCAACGACGACGACTCTGGCCCTCTTCCTTCTGGAAGCTCGACTCCTGGATTGCCCAGATCGCCTATCCCAGGCTCAGCTAAAGCAATCCAAAATGACCTAGGGGCACTAGCTGCCGCCAACCTGAAGCGAAAACGTGAGAGCGACAGTCTAGACCCTAGCCTATTAACACCAGAAGACAATAATACATCAAACGGCCCTGATTCCACCACAACACACATCAAAAAAGAAGAAGAAGAAGAAGAAGAGGAGTCCAAAACACATTCCAATGGACTAGCAAACGGAACTGCCAATGGCACCACCAATATTGAAAAAGAGGCCAAGCCCCAGGTGACACACTCAAATGGTAAGATTGTCCAAACTACTACACCACATTTAATATACATCCCTCTCAAGACGGGCTACTGCTATGACGTACGAATGAGATACCATGCCAAAATTGTCACGTCGAATTTTGACTATGTAGATCCTCATCCAGAAGACCCCCGCCGCATTTACCGTGTCTACAAGGCTCTGGCCGAGTCTGGCATCATCATCGACCCAAAGCTTGAAGGGTTGGACGAAGTCGGCGACCTCATGAAAAAGATTCCCATTCGATTTGCAGCCGACGACGAAATACTGCTGGTACACACCCAAGAACACCTCGACTTTATTAAATCAACCACCACCATGTCTCGCGAAAAACTGATAGAAGAGACTGAGAAGGGCGACTCTGTATACTTCAACAATGATTCCTACATGTCTGCCATGTTATCTTGCGGAGGCGCCATCGAGGTGACAAAGGCTGTAATCGAACGAAAGGTGAAAAACGGATTTGCTATTGTACGTCCCCCGGGACACCATGCAGAGCCAGGGAATTCTGCCGGATTTTGCATGTTTTCTAATGTTGCTGTTGTTGCCAAGACAATCTTGAGAGACTACCCAGATAGCATGAGAAGGATTTTGATTTTGGATTGGGACGTACACCACGGAAATGGTACTCAACGTGCTTTCTACAACGACCCTAGAGTTTTGTACATTTCGTTGCATAGATATGAAGGCGTCAAGTTTTATCCAGGCACAGACTATGCCGCTCACTTTAGAGTAGGTGAAGGAGAAGGTGAGGGCTATACTGTAAACATTCCATGGACAGGAACTGATATGGGTGATGCTGACTACATCTATGCCATGACTCGTATTATAATGCCCATCGCTATGGAGTTTGATCCTGATTTAGTCATCATTTCATCTGGCTTTGATGCTGCAGAGGGCGATCCTATCGGTGGCTATCACTTGACGCCAAACGCTTACGGCTACTTGACCCATATGATGAAGGTTCTGGCGAACGGTAATTTGGTAGTGGTAATGGAAGGTGGCTACAACTTGGATTCGATTGCCAAGTCTGCGTTGGCAGTTGCAAAAGTCCTTGTTGGTGAGATCCCAGGCCGACCCAAAACCAAGACCCCCCAGCAATCAGCCGTCAAAGTTATTGACGAAGTTGTCAAAACACAATCACAGTACTGGGAGTGCATGCGACATGATTATAATGCAGTTGATTTCAAGCAAACTGAAGAAAATGTCTTTGTTCCTGAGGTTGTGAGAACATACCAATACAAGGATCTGTTTGACAAATATGGCATGACACCGTTACCAGTTCTGAAAGATAAGATTCAAGATACTATCGACTACCAGATTTTGGCCACACCTGATGTCCATAAGGAAAAGCATACGGTGGTCGTTATTATACACGACACTCCTGAGATTTGGGCAGAAAGACGGCCGCTGTTAGGAACTATTGACCCATCACAGTCACTGATGATTGATGCTTCACGACAAGTAATTGATTGGGCAGTGTCCAAAAAGTATGGTGTTGTTGATGTAACGGTTCCTGGAATTGCTGGCATTAACCATGCATCAAGCTACTCTATTGGATCAGGCTCCCAGGACCTGTGTATCTACTTATGGGACGATTATCTTGAATATTTTGATTCACGAAATATTATATTTATTGGAATTGGCGAGGCGTATTCAGGAATGGTATACCTTGCGGGCCACCGAGACTTACGAGCACGAGTCAAAGCGTTGATTGCATTTGTCGACGACGTTCCGTTACGGGCAATTGCGCCTGTGATTGACGAGTACATTTCGGAATGGTTTTTTCAAAACTCTCTGGTATTCACGTCACACGAGCACTCTGTGTGGGATATTGCATTGAACCCAAAGAAGCCGCGGAAGAAGTTTGGCAGGGTTATCCGGTCCAATAGCACAGGAACAGCGAGAGTTACTCGGGAAAGATTTGAAGAGGCGTCAGAATATTTAGAAGAAGTGTTAGAAGAAGAAGAAGAAGACGATGATGACGAAGAAGAGAGTGGTGAATAGTTTATTATTATTATTATTATTATTTTTGATAGTTGCGTTGCCTATTTATTTGAATCAGTAAATATTGACACTTGAGGTACTTGCTAAACACAATTATCGAGCAAATAAAAACCATGAATTTGACAGGAAATATATAAAGGAATAAACGTACTAATTCCCAATAATTGCAGATTTACAGATTTACAGATTTACAGATGTACAGATAACTAGTTACTGTCTTCATATCTAAAAGTGCAATGTCACCTTGTGCAATAACAGACACATTTATATTCCGCATCCGTGTTACCAAATGATTTGTCATCACTTACTCACCACTATATGGCCTCCTCCACCCTTTCCATGCACGATGACTTTCACCCACCAAAAAAAAAATGGGTATTCCCTAACAGAACCTGGGCAGTCCCGTTTTATCCACTACCATCACCACAATACCTCTATCTCTATCTCTACCACTATGACAGCCCCACGATGAGTGCACCCCCAAACAACGATTTTGGACAACAGAGTTCCTATCCAAACAACAATACGCAGCCTCCCCGGGAATCAGACTCGTCGGGGATTTTCCCCACTTCAATGCAAGGTTTTGATGCTCCACAGTCTGCTGACACGTTTTCCATGTCCTTCAGCAATTCAAACTATCCGACAGCTTCCTCCACATCGGATAACCCGACTAACCTGACACAGTTTTCAAACAACAATTCAAATGCTCCTCCAAGTACTCAAACCCCATTCCAAAGCGCGAAAGGCGATGCGAAAGACTTTTTTGACCCGGAAAAGAACCCTGACGCATTCCGCTATCTAGAGCTGTATTACAAGGTGTACTATCTTGCCAATCGATCCAAGTTTGTCTTTGATGATATTCTGAAATCACTTGGAATCCACGACGTTGCGGAATTTGAAAAGCAACTAAACTTGCTCACATTAGCAGCTCGCCAGCCCTTTCAAAGTCCTACAGACAAACGACTGGAACAGTTGCTTGCGACGGGTATCACCAAAGTTAACGTCTGTGAAAACTTTTGCTATGCCTTCTCCGCGGCCGAAAAAGACATTAATAACCAACCTCTTGCTTGCCCGAAGTGCAACTGTAGTAAAACTATAGACCTGGAATACCTTTCGCCTCGACTTATTGTTACCCATATGCTTAGCTTTGCTCCCATGGCCAGGCTTTTGAAAACTACACCGTTTGTTGAGCGGGATGTTATCGATAACGTGTTCAAATCCGAAGTTGTTAATACTCTTCGGGCGCAAGGAAAGATGCTTACCCCACAAGAGATGCTGTTTGCGTTGGTTGTTGATGACAGTAATTCATTTGTGATGAACGACGTTGAGCTTATTCAAATCAACCTCGTGCTTTTGAATTTACCACCAGCAGAGCGAGACAAGCGTGAAAACTTGTTTCCTGTTTTTTATCTGCCCAAGGAAACTAAACAGGGCCAGCGGGTGGTCTCCAAATCTTTTTTCAACGTGATTACCAATGACTTTAAAGCCATGGGCTCTACAGGTTTCTACTGCCTGGACGCCGATACGCAGCAATTTGATGTTTTTAAAGCATATTTAGGATTTGTTTCGGGTGACCTTGTATCACACTCAGTTGAAATGGGATATACAACCTATTCTGGGGGAAACTGTCCCTGTCCTGTATGCACCATAAAACGCCAATATTTCAAGATTGATTCCAAAACCCATTGTTCCGGATTTTATAGTTTTGAAAAAGTATCGCCTTCTGGCGACCCAAACCCACATTTCCAACAAAAGAAAGAGACTGTTAAAGACGTTAAATGGCATTCTGAATCGGTGGCAAAGATGCCCGAGGCTTATGATTCCACAAGTTGCCAATATTCCAGCTCAATAATTCAACAGTTTGGCATTGTGGACACGAACCCGTTCCTTGATTTGGATACAATCTTCCTCCCCGAGTCATTTCCACCAGATATGGGCAGTATAGCACTGGACGGGGTTCTACGAACATTTTTGAATATACTACTTGGTGGTCCAAAATGCTATGACCGGTCCACCAACTCTCAGTCTGGATCACCCTCACAACCAGATATCCAATCACGATTGTCTTCAGACTCAGGGTCAAGATCTAGCTCGGGATCTGATATAAGATCTCAAAGTTCGTCACAATCCCCAATGCAGGGGGAATGGAAATATTCATGGAGCTCAGAATCAATCGACCGGCTTAAAGTTGTGCTAGAAGGTATCAATATTGCAAAAGTTCGAGGTGGTGGGTTCTTCACTGAGCAACCACCGTTCAACATCCCAGCAATTATTGGAGGTGAGCCACATGCTTTCAGCAACTTTAGCCAGCTCCAGGAATTCTTTTGCTTGTTTCCAATTATTTATTTTGAAACCTACAAGGATTCTGGTGAAGAGGAGGATACGCTGTTGCTTGAAATGAACTTCTTATTGCGTATTACTATGGCTAGAGAGATTGACCCGACACTGTTGAACTTCTTAGAGTCTTCTCTTAGCTCAGTGTTGCAAAGATTTGAGCACATTGTAAGCAGAGAATATCAAAAAAATAAGAATATTTCAATTCTTACGCTGCACCTTCACATGTTGTTGCATGTTGTCTTTTACATTCGAAAGTGTGGCAATCTTCGAACCTTTATTTCACCTCCTAGGGACAAGGTAATCAAGTTGATGAAGGGATACAATCGACCCCAGTCTCAATATATCCAAGCTATAATGAATCACCGCTCACGAGCAGTCTTAGCGCAGTCTTTGATTCCACTGAACTTTAGCTTCCAAACTGGCCACTGCAAATTCCTTGTCGAGCTTGATAAATTCCCTGAAATTACAACATCATGGGACTCAATGAGTATCTATGAGCAAATGTCAATAATCCAGCACATGTTTGCAAAGGGTGTTAGTTCTAGCAATATGCGCAACTTGGGTGCTACTGCCCGAATATTTTCAATCTTGAATTGCCAGGTTTGGAAGTATTTCACTGACCTCTACAACTCTCCCAACGGTTTTCACAATCGAATTTGTTTGGTTGATTCTAACAACACAGTACTAGCATATCCATCAGAAAATGATATTTTCCTTCGTCCGGAGCATGTCCAGAGATATGCCAGTTGCAGCTTCCATTCCCATGGCCAAACTATTTTACACAAGAGTGTTGTCCGCCTCAATTCTCCTGTTAATGGCACATCATCTTTGCTGGGACAAAGCCGAACCAAGCCTCGTTATGTCTATGTTCATGAATTCTTCCGAGTCACTCTTCATTTGCATGATGAGGTTACACAACAAGTTAGTGTTGTTGAAAAGGATATGGTTTTATTTACTGAAATTGAAGATGGGTCAGGTAATCAACCCGCCACTTCTGTAGGTAACAATGCAAATCCTAACTCGGAATTCTTCTTGAAAAGGAACATTTTAAAACCTTGTGGAATTCAAGTTCAAGACGCTTTTGAACCCAATAATACCTCTGATATAAATCGAGAACCAAAAGGTCTGGTTAACTATGGATATTATTACACAGTTGAATTTACTGCTGATGAAGCCACAAAGTTATGGGATGTTGTTGCCAATGAAGCAGTAAACGCGGTCAAGCTTAAGAAGGCGGGATCTTCTGTACCTGTGTCTGATTCATTTCTCAGTGCCAATGTGAATGCTAATTCAAACAATCCGAGCAACATTGAAGGCTCTGTAGCGTCCCAGCCGACGTACGTGACTCTTGGTTACTTTAATTCTTATAACGCATCTACAAATGCTAATTCTGATTTGGAGCTTTCCACAACACTCCCAGGAGATGGACTAGGCACAGAACAGTTTGGTGCAATATGTAACACTACACATAGTAGTACTACATCGTCTAATGCCTCTATTTTTAACTTTCCGCCACCAGGGAGCAATTGGGGCGTGTCGCCAATTGAAGATGTTTCTAACCCTGTTCTTTCAGTTCCTGTGTTATCTAAAGATCGACGAGCGGTGAATGTCCATTTATATGACCCCAGACTTGAGGGATCTTTAATCATGCCGGAAACTCGCAAGCCTGATGCATACACCAGTAGTAACAACAATACTACTGGCGGGAACAATTCCAGCAACGGTCCTAGTGGAGATAAGGAGATCTTTTTGAATGGCCAATCGCCTGAGTATCATAAGAATCTTCCATATAAAAACGCCGCTGAATCGTTCCAGTCTAATTCATATGGCTCTATTTCTGGCACTGACCATGTAATGAACGATGATTATTCCGCGGGCTCAGTGATGGATACTGGTTTTGATAAGCACGAAACGTTTTTTTCTAAATTCCCCCATATTGACGATATTTTAAACACTGGGCGAAGTTCAGTTTCTGGGTACGCGTAATGCATAAGATGTTGAAAGGAAGGACAATACCTTTTTTTTTTACTACTGTACATTTCACAGATGTTTTATACTCTATTACGAACACATTTTCTTTCTTTTCACAATTTTTTTTCCATTTCTATATACATGCACATTATCTTTTGACTATTATAAACTTTTTCCCTTTGTATTTCTGATGAATTTATCTTGACTGGTGCTTGATTTTTGAATATAAAATTTACTTACTTTGGATGCCAATCATTTTTCCATACCAATTACGATCAACCTGATGAAATCGATTTGTGGCAAGTTGAGAAGCCATTGTTTCTAAATTTCAATCGGTGTGGATATTTTTTAAATGTAAAAAAATAAACATATGTATCGAAGCTTTATAATTTGGCCAATACCATTCTGTTTCACTACCAGCGCATCGCCATCAACACTTTCCACAATCGACTGGCATTTATTCCAAAAAAAAGAAAAACAGCTAGTATTTCAGCATGATAAAACCGAGTACTGTATTTAAAAAGAAGGAACATACACGCAGAGAGAAAGAGAGAACGGAAGGGTTGATAAATGGTCTTAAAGGTGTTTAAATACCAAGCTGGACCAAGTGGGAGCTATAACTTGGCGGATTTTATGACTTTAGTGAATAACCCTGGTAGCGGATACTGGACCTTGGCGAAACCAACGCGGATATAAAGAAACGGAGAAACGGAGAGAAAGAGAAAAGAGCTTTTTTAATTACTTGAGAAATTAAACTTGAAGAAAGTAAGAAAATAAAAAACTAAATAAACAAAAGAGAACTCCCAAATTGACTGCCTGGCTAAGCCCCTACTTGAGCACAACGTGCTGACTCATCACATTGTAAATCGTCGCAAGCAGACTCTTCACCCAATTCCAAGATCCTTCTCAAACCATCAATCCAATTAACAGTTTTCTTCTTCTTTAGTTTGACTATGACACGAGGCAATGCCAAAACTTTAGGGTGAAAAATGAACATCAGCCTGTGTTGGGAAAACACATTTTCGCTGGAGGGTTGTCTATTCTAAATACATGCTTATTTTGAACTTTAATACCACGTTTATTTATCGGGATCTGTTGTATTCAAGCATATACACCATATCTTAAACTCAAATCTTTTTTATACAAATCCAAATTAACCGGAAAACAACGCTTCTCACTGATTTTTTTAATAGCATCCTAAGCCTAATTTGTAATTCCTAAATGTAATTCACAGAGAATCAACACGAATGCTTCAAAGTCTTGTGAAATACATAATATCACCAGGAAATTGGAGTTGAATCAAGCACCCAATACCCAGTTTTTAAGCGAGCTATGACTCTTTGAACCATAAGTTTATACAATATATCTTATCCAGATGCTCCTATCTCAAATTCACCAGTTTGGGTATTATTTAAGAGCTCAAAATCAGTTACTGGTGGGCTGTACGGACTTTTTCCTCCAAGTCTTGGTATTTTCCAACGTGAATATTTCCTCAAAAATTAGACGCCGTCTTTAATCGTTCAATTCTTCTTTTCCCACCTTTGTTGGATTTTTTTAATATATTTTAAATTCCAAAGCATTTACTGTTTTTTGTTTTTCTCGCTTTCTTTCTCCAGCTCTCGTCACATTCACTGTGTTGTTTTCAGATCAGATAAACATTTGTTACCACTCAGTTCCTACTATCGATTTATCAATCATATCAGTCCATTTCCAGAAAATTTTTCATCTGATAAACTCCATACTCTTACCAAGTATATCTAAATCTTGACCCAAACTCACAGGCAGTTAAAGATTTGGAATTTCATCAAGATCATATAGTACTCGCAGTAGTACATATCCCCAATAAACAACGATCGCTAGCCGATTTCACCATAAAAAACAAGTTACGGGCTAAAAGTTTTGAGTTCAACATTCACAGACAATAAAAACTCTAGACAGAATTACAATTTCGTCTTGAACCCTTAGTTTAAGCTTCCAATCGTCAAAACAGAGTCGCATAACACTCCAGGGTCGTTCTTACTCCAGCTTTCATCGGCCTTTTACTTTCTGGCATCTGCATAAACAACAAATCTTTTAATTCCCGATTCACTGCATTTTTTCGATCGCTGACAACTATCCATTTGATCCTTTGAATTAGCTGAGGCTAGTTTTCAAGTAAATCCAACAATATATTTAAAGGTTTCTTCGCAAGTGGGGTCTGCCATCCAGTTGATATCAAGTCAGCTAGAACACACACCAACAAAACTACTACAGAATGCTCGCCAACGTCTTTTCAGTTGAAATTTTCTTCATTCTCTTTCGAGAGACACTTGAAGCATCAGTCATCATTTCCGTCATTCTAGCGTTTTTGAAGCAAGGTCTTGGCAGCGATGATGGTGACCGTTCATTATATAACCGCATGCGACTTCAGGTTTGGATAGGCGCGGCTCTTGGTATTGGAATTTGCTTAGCCATTGGTGGTGCTTTCATTGGCGTTTTTTATTCCTTGGGAAAGAATATCTGGCAAAATGCAGAGGATCTATGGGAAGGCATTTTCTCAATTATTGCAACAGTAATGATTACAGTTATGGGTGTGGCAATGCTTCGAATCAACAAGATGAGAGAAAAATGGAGAGTTAAGATTGCCCAGGCCTTGGTAGATTCGCATGCGAACAGAAAAAACATGAAATGGTGGAAGAAACTAAACCCTGCAACTTGGACTAAAAAATACGCAATTGCCGTCCTTCCTTTCATTACGACTCTAAGAGAAGGTCTTGAAGCTGTTGTTTTTATTGGTGGTGTTTCTTTGGGAACACCTGCTACCGCTTTCCCTCTTGCTGTCATCTGCGGTATTCTTGCTGGTTCTGCTATCGGATATCTCATCTACCGTGGCGGTAATGTAATGTCAACCCAGTATTTCTTAATTGCTTCAACGTGTTTCATCTATCTCATTGGTGCTGCCTTGTTCTCCCGCGCTATTTGGTTTTTTGAAATGTATGCTTTTATTCGCAAGGTCGGCGGCGACGTTGCTGAAGAAGGTGTTGGCCCTGGCTCATACAAATCCACGTCTAGTGTTTGGCATGTCAACTGTTGTAATCCTGAAACAGACAATAGCTGGATGATCTTCAATGCTCTACTTGGTTGGCAAAACTCTGCTACCTTTGGCTCCGTTATTTCTTACAATGTGTACTGGTTAATGGTAATTAGTGTTTTCCTGGTTCTCATGTTTGAAGAGAAGTACGGACACTTTCCACTTCTTGCGCGGTATCAAAAGAAGATTGAAAAAGAGTTATCAGAAGAAGAGAAGATTAAATTGTTTGCAGAAGCTGAAGCGATTGCCCAAAACTATACAAAGAAAGGTCACAAGAAGACCATCAGCGCAGTAACGGCCGCAACTGTGGACATTGGGGGAACAACTGCGGTAGATTACGTGGAAGACATTGGATCCAACAAGATGAACAGCATAAGAGTCGAGGAAGAGTCAATTGGTATGGATGATCTCGAGCGTGACTCGTATTCCCGCTCCTCCTCTGGCCATCCGGAATCACCAGGATCTTCATCCAGTGTAAATAAACACGAAATCCAGCCAGCAGACGGTGTAAACCAGACCAGGTTTTAATTCTGGTATCATTTTAAAGGGGTATATTGTTCATCGTCAAGATGGTAATAATAGAAAAAAGATGGGATGAAGAAAGGTGCCTATAAGGTTTTTTGATGAGTTTAACTACACAATATACTTTTCATTTGATTTTCCGTATACAAAATCAGAGAACATCTTTACATCTAATACTCACCGATGTTTTTAGCTGTAATTATTGTAACCAAGTACATGCCATATCACTGTGAATAAAAACTAAAAGTCAACATATACGAATAGAACACTGATTAGAAAACCAATCATTATCTGATTGATCTGATTGATCTGATAATCCCCAAACAGCCATCCCCATCAAACCAATCACACTCCTGCATTCTCAACCCTTTCTTTATCCTTTATCCTCCTCCCTAATAAAACACAGTATCTTCATTCAAACCTATCCATCGCATTAATATCAGCCTCAAAATTCCATCATGAGGCCAGACAACAGCCACGTTTTTTTTGTTTTGTGGAAAACCCTACAGGTTTCTTGCCATGTCACTTGATCTCCCCATGACTTGGACAGTTTGCAGCTGCCTGCTGAGGCAGTTTCATGCTCAGCGGTATAACTCTTCACTTCCATATCTGGACAATTTTGCGCAGATGATAGAATATCCCTGTAATTGAAGTCGCCATCACGTTGAGATCTCTCATCTCAGCCATTCTTGAACTGTTTCCATAAATCGTTCACAATACCAGCAACAAGACTGAAGCAATCAATTACTCCAGGAAGGTTTACTGCACACAGCCTTTTCTTTATCCACAGTGTTAACAGTTGAGCAACGGCTGGTTGTACGGGAATTAACTTATTACAGAGTTTTTTAGATGCAAAAACCCGGACCTTTTCAAAACAGCGCCATTAGACATTTGGCTTTTTGAATGTATTGCTTTTAACTGATTTTTGAGTTACTTCTTTTTTTCTCTCTTTTTCTCTTTCCTTATTTCTTGCCTTTTTCTGCCCTTTTATCTTTCGTTTTCTGTTCATTCATTTCTATCCTTTTAAGGACTTTTTGGTGGCAGTTTCACTTGTGCTATTTTCAATTACAGCATTATCTAGCCACTTGCTCTTTTTTGTTGTGGGATTTTTCAACATTAATACCACTCGCTCATTGCTCTTTCGTTTATCCCTTTCACTTTCACTTTTGATCTTTTTGATTTGCCATTTTTTACATCGCTAGTTCTGTTTATTATGGTCTGGTACAACGTTTATGCCATTTCGTTTACAGTTCCATACTCAAAAGCCCCTACAGAAGCTCACACTGCTCTTTTCATTGCACCTGAAGACCTGAAATCTGTCGATGTTGTACCGAATCCAGATTACCAGCCAACCAAAGGTTCACTACCGCAGCAGTCTCGATTGGGGTCGGATTCTGCTAGCAATGCATCGCACCAACAGGCTAATGACCATCATAACGAACCAACCAACAAAACCGAGCCAAGGTATTTGATCAGGGTCCCAAAGGTATATTTCATTGAATACCATGGATTAGTGTACGACTCAGCTGGAAAGTTGGAGAGGAAAAAGATGTCAGCGACTCAGCGGCGTGAAGCATTGTACTATATTTCCAAACGCCACAGAAAGCGCCTAGGCCAACATGTGAAGGCCAAGGCGGCGTCAAGAAACATCGATATGGGATCCCAAGGGGCTGACGAAGAGTCTGGCGAGGAATACGTGATTGGGGATTATGAATCAGCGTACTCAGCTGCGCCTTTTGCCGAGTCAGATGAGGATTCGGAGGAAGAATACTCGGAAGAAGAGGATGCAAATGAAGAAATAGACAAAGATATGGGACTGTCAACACATACGATTCAGGCTCCTAAAGCAATGGCTATGCCAGAATGGTTACGCCAAGCAATTGATGGAGATCAATCACAAGAGATGGCCAAGACACCACTTCAACAAAGGATGGAAACAGAAGGAACTCCTGAATATATGTTCCTTCACTCAGGAAATGTCAAAACAACAGGCGAAAGTAGTTCCGTCACTGAGAACGTGGAGGCAAATATTGGAACTGGATACCCGATCACTGGGTATATTCTGCTAGGAAGATCTCAAGATCCCCAAGGAATCCTCTTAGCTGCAGAGAGTGTTTGCAAGTTTTTAAGAGGTTCCGCTGATGACCATTACTCAAATAACACTGAATCTCCAGCTTCTCTCAACTCTGATTTCAATGACGAAACAGATCCTATTAGTCATTGTGGTGTTGGCCCACATGCATCCAAATTATTTATCAACAGTGTTATCGAAACAACATTTCACCAGCACATCTTCTGGCCTGTTGAAAAGAATGAAGAAGAAGAAATGGACCAGGTTGCCTTTGGGTTCTTGTCCTCACTAAAGAAGCCTGATAATCCGGTAAAGTCAACAGCATTTTCCAATGCTCATGAGGGCGTAAGCGTGAGCGTTAATGAGATTGCCGTGAGCGAAGAAACGGATAGCCATCCTACAGAAGTTTCACAGACGGGAACTGTTTCCACTTTGGAAGAATTAGATTCATCTGCAAAGGAGCAACCTAACTCTATTCCAATTGTTTCCTCTACCCCAGTTGCTTCTTCCATCCCCTCCAAGCCTCACCCGCATCATCATGAACACCATCACCGCCACTTTTTCCGTCGCTATCTTAATACACCCGCACCTTCTTCCACCGCACCAAAGCCTGGAAGTGATATCACGTTGAAACTTCCTGTGCCTAAAAAGGAGCGCAATCAAAATAGTACCACCCCTCCGGTGATCAAGGAATCGGTTCCAGTCAAGACAGATTCTCAACACCAAAACAACTCTTCGTTGCCATTAGCATTCCAAAAACCACCATTGAATACCCCCACTTCACATGTTTACGCAGAGCCAAAGACTCCTACCTCAGTATCTGTTCCTGTATCTAGGCACGGTGCAGCAACTTCTCCTAGCCCTTCACCCGCATCCGTTTCTCGTATCAACTCTCAAACATTTTTCCAACCCCAAGAAATGCACCAAATACCTGGCGATCGATACATCCGACGAAAACCAAATGCCCCTAAATCTAATCCAGTAGACCAGTTTAACAAACACAAACCCCACGTTACAAACTCTGGGGCTGATCCCTCGATTCCCGCTACAGCTCCCAACCACGGTGCAGATGCTGATTTCTCAGCACCACATTCTAAAAACACTCTACCTTCTGGATTAACAGCTGGACAACAATCGTCATTGTCTCCTTCGTCTGCTTCTCCGTCTCCACCGAATGGCTCACGACCTCGATCGTCCTCTAATTCGAGATCGAGACGCATTTTTGAAGCCGTTGCTAATAAATTTAGCAACTAGCTCAATGGTCATTTTCACGTATTCTTTCATTTGTATTAATTTCTTTTACTAAAAACTCAGCTATAGCCCGAAATTTATAGGTGTCATAACAATTCATAATAAGATGTAGGTAATCATCCAGTAGTACAGTAAATATATGTAACAAATAACAAAACATAATTAAAAAAAAATCTCCATGAATATTATTTCAAAATCCCCTTTTCCTGGGTATTTTCAGTTTGTGGTATACAACATATTCATTACACTCATAACCGTGCCATTGGCGTCATTAATCAACATAAACGTCTACAGTAAAATCTGCTTCTAATTCGGTGTCACCGACTGTACCACTCATATCAATATCTTCATCATCAAATACAAGTCTAATTTTCTTCGAGTCAGCTTCTGAAATTTCCTTACGCTCACAAAAGTACTTTGCAATCTTTTCGATCGGCGTCTCAGCACTGACCTTGACAATAATCGGCTTGTTGTCTTTTCCTTTAAGTTGAATGGGGAAATGTGTGCCATCAACACTAGGGGACTCAGACTTGGCTGCGGCCTCGGCTTCTACCCTAGTTCTCTCAGCAATAGCAGCAAGGGCCTGCTCACCTAGCTTGTCATAATCAGGAGGCTTTAACTGAGCTATACCATCTTGCAACTGCTTGGCCTTGATAGCCTCAAATTCATGTTGAAGCATGGCGTCAACGTACATAGCAGCGCTATCCTTTGTAACATTTAGCACAGCAGGTGTAGTATGATCAAAAATTCTCTGGTTATTTCGAACAAATATAATATCTTGTTCTGGGTAAAAAAAACCAGGGGATTTTAACATAAGGTACTTTAGATAATTTGGACGAGAAATAGTAATCGCATCAGTGCTATGAATGAGAGTCTTCCATAAGGGAACATTTTCAAACCCGGAAATTTTAGTGGTAACAGACAAACCCACCCTAAAGGACGGCACGTTATTAGACTGATTTCTTCGCTTTTTGCGATTTAACAACATTTGCTCATAACTTCCAAGAGGCTTGGGTACCGGGGTGCTGCCTATAGACTCAGAAGACAGCGGCATCGGAGTTGGTGATAATGATGGAGAAATGGAAATAGGATGAGAAGAGATGGAAGATGTATTCGACATGGGGAGAGTTCGAGAAGGTACTGTTTGTGTACCAAATGTTTCATATCGGGCTTTTTTATTCGGTGAATTAGTGTCAGTGTCCTCATCGTCGGAAATGACAATATGCAGCTCACGCGTTGGCTCAGGAATTTCCACAGGAGATTTTCCAGGTTGGTTAATGAGAGCTGGTATAATGGATGGTGAAACAGAGGTAATATTAGAATCAGGAGCAGATGTGATTGAAGTAATAGGGAAATCTTGAAAGGTTTCTATATTCGAAGGCTCAGCAGATGCGAATTCGGGGGTATCTTTTTGAGGTGACGTTGTGCTACTAATTTCAGAAAGTTCTTCAGCTTCGATGTGCTTGTTAAGGATGAAAAAATCATCGTCATCATCATCTTTGAGAACGCCTTTAGTAGTGCTTTCTCCAGACGTCGCTGGTTGATCAGGCTTTGCTCGAGGGACGATTTTACGCCTACGTTTAATCCCCCTAGATACAGGACCAGAGGAAGTTCCTACAGGAGGAGAAGATGACAAAGAAATAGGAGCCGGGGCATCTTGTGAAGTTTGGCTTGTGGCTGACTCAATAGAAGTGTTTGTACTCCCAGAGTTCAGTGAGGTGCTGAAGTCAACTGATTCTATTGAAGATGTACCATCGGACATTTTCTGAATAATACAAAGGTCGTAGAGCGTTTACCCAAAACCAAATAAACGTCCTTAATAAACCGCAAATAAACGGTATTCACAGTAAAATAAAAAAGGTATCAACGAGAGAGTAATGCAAAGCAATGGTATATCCAGACTGTCAACTATTGGTCGTGGGAACAGTCATATAAATCGTCCGCGAAATAAAAGAAAAACGCTAGAGTGGAACTATAAGATGAAAAAGAAACATCATCTCTAGTAATGCGGACATAGCTTAGCAGCTCGGGAGCTGTTGGCACACTGGTGGTAGTGCAGGATCCCATCTTCGTGATACATAGGCCGGGTAATGAAGGTTAGGGTTTGCGATTTTTTTCCATGGTTTTGTTCTCGTCATTAGAGCTACAGGCTGGTCAGATGATATATCACGAGCAGTATCACCAGACATTGATTGAGAATCACGTGATGAGATAGATGTAAGTTACAGCTAAGACTTAGTCAACACTTTAACCGCATCACTATTATAATCTCCGTTCATACCTCCACTTCACACTGTATATACCATACCATATATATATCATACAGATACCAATATGTCGTTTGTAGACAACGTTGACCTGGAGTCTCAAGCTCCTTATTCCGATTCCCCTGAGTTTGATCAGCTTAATGAACGAATATCCACTACATTATTTGATATCAACTCTAGCTTAGGAACGCTTCATAGCCACCTCAAGGCCCTTGGCAATAAGAAGTCCAGCCATAGCATAGAAGAGCGTGCTGTGTCTCTTGCGGAGGATCTTAGACATAAATTCAAAGACCTCACCGATCCGATAAAAGAGCTTTCAGAGTGGGAGGATCCTGCACCAGCCCAACGGTTTACTCAGCAAAAGTTGTCAAGAGAGTTCTCAACTGCACTTGGAGAGTTCCAAGATATCCAACGACAATTGGCAGAAAAGCAGCGAAAGTCTATTATTCTGAGCAAGGAGCTACAAGAACAGAAAAGACAATATAATAACAACCAGTCACTTATTGATGCGGAAGAAAGCGACCAGCCGCAGGAAGATGATGAGAACGGTGTTGTTTTACTGCAGGAGCAGGAACAAGAGGAGCAGATTAATCAACATGAGCTTGATTTCCACAACCGACTAATTCAAGAGCGAGAGGCTGAAATTCGAGGAATTGAACAAGGCATTGAGGAGCTCAATGAAATATTCTCTGATCTAGGCCGCATCGTTACAGAGCAAGGTACCGTCATTGACAACATTGAGGCTAACATCTACGACATTGCTGGATCAACTAGAAATGCCGCTGCCGAGCTCACCAAGGCTGCCAAGTATCAACGGAATTCTAGGGGAAGAGCTTTTTGCTTGCTCATCATTTTATGTGTCATATTGGCTGTCATTTTACTGGGTATTCTTCTATAATCGTGCTTCACTATGTGGTTAACTTGTTTGTTTAGAGACTTTCAGCTTTCATGGTCTTATTTATCTTTGTTTTTTCTTATATTTTGTTTGGTTTACTTTTGGTTTTAATCCTTTATTTGCATGCCCTATTTTTTTTTTTTTTTTAGTATTTAATTCTACATAACTAACACTAATCTTTTTTAGTATTGTTGAATGATAATCAAAACAATTTCAGGTTAACTAAGTATTAGTATTTTTGGAAAGTTCTACTTAAAGTCTGACAGTTGCTTTCTTCTAAAATTGGCGCTGTCTTATTCAGATGGGCTAAAATTTGTGTACGGAGCTGATGTAGCGCCTTAATGAGTATCTTATACTGGTCATAAGACCTGACTTCAAACAAATGCCTGATACGGAAATAAGACATCAGGAACATTGAGATGCTTACAGATAAATACAAGTAGAAAAAGAAGTGTAGCTATTCATTCATGAAATATGCTACGCCGCTCAAAGAAAGCCCGTTATACTTAGCCGTTCCATGTGGTACTATTCTTATCAGAGTGTGGACAATTTACCCTGAAGTAAATACAGTGTCACACATTACCTTCCACTCTTTTTCTAAACCAATTCTCTTATTGAACACATTTATATTCTGAGTTATTCCGAATAAAAAACCAATTCAAGAATATATACTTATACATATATATTTTCAAAAACGGTGACACACTAGTTTAGTTTGGAATCAGTCACCAGGTCACATTGTTAGCTTCTCACCCCACAATCACGACACTAGGATACGCTTCGATGCCAGAACGAATTTATATACTCGGCACAAGCTTTTAGATATTAGTCTTACCTCCTCTTACACACTTATTAACCATTTTCATCAATATCCAAGAATATTTCACTCAAAATGGGTCAGTCTATGAGTTCGTCATCTAGTCAAAAACTTACGCATGAACAAGTTCAACGACTGTTTGCGGCTCGATGTGCTCGACAGTTTAGACCAATTGAGATATTTTCTTTAAAAGTAAGTTGTTTTTCTTTTGGAGTCTTGAAAATTTCTTACCTGAAACCTCCCAATCGTTCTTTTCTTTTTGATTCATCCTCCAAGTTGTGCTTGCTACACATGCGTTATGCCATTTCATATGAAGACACACCTTGACTAACTTGTATTATTTGCAGGAAAACTTCAAACAACTTTCTGATAAAGAGAGTAACATTTTTTATTGGAACCAAGATACATTGTAAGCTATATTCCTGTTTGTTTACGTCGCGATGATCCTAACTTTTGCAAACTATAGTACACGCTTCCTTGCAATTCCTGACTCAACCAATGTAGCCAATCTTCTTTTTAAGAGCGTGAGCGTACTGGCCGCCTTTCCATTTGTTCATAAAATGGCACCCGCAGTATTGACATATGAAGCTCTTGTGAAGATCATTGCGTTATATACACGACGCTTAAACGGTATCTTAAATCCTGATTATGATTTAGGAAAGCTTCTGTTCTATTCGTTTTCAACGGTTGAAAACCGAAGAAGCAATGATGACAAAGAAACATTGGAATCCTCTAAAGACAAAAACGATATTGCCCATGAAAGTGATGATGAGGACGAAGACCTTGTTGTGTTTTCGATAAGTGGCAAAGAGGCTTGGAATAACCTTCCGTATATCATAAAGTATGATCATGAAAAGTCATACCAGATCTACATTACAGCATATGATTTACATAATCTTGTTTCCTTTTTATTATGCATTTTTGATTTGAAGCCAGAGCTTTCACTCGCATCGCAAAAATACGCAGAGTACTTTGGTGAAAAACAATATACCCATTTTGAAAAGTCAGCTCTAAACATTTTAAGAGCTATTGATCCCGATCTCCCAGAAAGGGAAAATTATTCTAGTAAAACAGAATGGGAAGACAAGTTGAAGGGAGTAAAAATTGAATATTCCCAATTTTCAAAAGCATACCAGAACTCATTTCCATATTTATTCCACCCACTTAGCGCCCTTTTTGAAAGGTTCTTGTTCTCTAACGAAGTAAATGGTAAACTAGTGCCTAAGGAACCAACCGGATTCAATGAGAAACCAGAAGAAGGCATTGAAAATAAGCCCAGTTTAAATTCATCTGTGGGAACAAGCAAAAAATCCTTAAAGAGTGGAGATATTTTTGAACGCGAGGGAACCACAAAACTCATTAATCCTGCAACCATGGCTCAGTTAGGAACAATATTCGGACATGAAATATATGGAAAGTTTAAAAAATTGTATATTGGATCTGGCGCTGGGTTTTCATTACGTTCTTTTGAAACAAAGGTTTTTAAATGGAGAGCCCCAACATTGTTGCTCATTTCTGGCCGTGAAATTGAAGTTCCTGGTGTCAATTCTAGAGAACGTCAATTTAACGATTTTATTCCGCCTTTGTCATCATTAAGGGGCGAATATCTTTCTTCAGATCATACAAAACGACATCCCAGGAGCTTTATGTATTGCGCATATATCACAGATCCTTGGAAAGCACATGCAAAGAAGAACTTTGGAAATGATGAAAGTATGATAATTCAGTTGAAACCAGTTCAGGATAAGTTTAGCTCTGTCCCAATTGTTTCTTCTGGGCCATATAGTACTCGAAATCCTCAACATGAGCAATTCGTATACTTTTCTAGAGCCAAGCCAGGAGGAATTGGATTTGGCTCAGCACCTCCTCAGCCCCTAAGTAAAAGTGCAAGCAAAGTGGTACTTGGTTCCTCAGCTAGTAATTTTAGTTTGGGTAATGTTTCTCTCACTTTGGACGATGCATTGGAGTTTGGAGTTTTCCGACACGTTGGACTTGGTGGATCATATCGGCCAACCACAGGTGCACGAGAAGCCAAAGAATGGGAAGACCGATTTGAGATTTCCGAAATTGAAGTCTGGGGCAGTGGCAAAGATGAAGACCTGGAAGAACAACGAAAACAATGGGAATGGGAAGAGCGTGAAGCTCAATACCGCCAGCGAGTTAATGTTAAAAATATTGGGGAAGAGCGTGCCTTTCTGGAATTGGCGGGGCTTGTGGGAAATCATGGTAATGGTGGATCCATGGGATAGTGGATCTTAGTTTATATATTTGTCATTAATCATATTTAATTTTTTCATTCATTGCATTTTATTTATACAATACATTATAAACTGTCTTTAAAAAGTAAAAACAATCATTTCTTTCTTTTGGATGAGGCCTGGTTAATCATTTTCTTTTTGACATTCTTCTTAAGCTTGCTTTGTCTTTTCTCCCTAGCTTGTTCCTTTAGTTTCTTCTTTCGCTCTTTATTCTTTTCCTTATCTTTAGATACACGGTTCTCATCATCATCATCATCTTCTTCTTCATCATCATCCTCTTCGTCATCATCTTCACCGTTATCATCATCTTCATCCTCATTTTCACTTTCAGCTTCTGCCGGCTCAGGAACATCTTCAATCTTAGCAGTTCCCTCAGTAACTTGTGGCGCGTTGACACCGACGTTTGCAAATAGTTTGTCACCATAAATAAGCGAGTCAGCACCACCGGTTCTAACAGTTTCAACATCTCTTTCCACATCGTAAACTTGCTCAAGGTTCTGGGGAATATAGACTTCTCTGAAAATCGCATCATCATCTTGGTCCTTCTGTGTAAGCTCTTCCTTAGGCATCTGACTCAAAATCTCAACCAAATATGGCGTATTCTCCAATTTGACACCACCAGTAGCACCGTTAACACCATCGTACTGAATGGGAGTAATAGTATCGGGAATATCGGTATTAGTAGCAGTGAAAAAGGTAGCTACTGGGTTGAAAGTTGTAATGAACTGGAAAACCCGTCGCTCGCTAAACATTATTTCAGTGTGTCCTTTCTTTCTGAAAAAATCAGTGACATTCTTGATATCCATTCTTAAAAATTCAAGAGAATGAGGGTGGTCATGTTCTACTGACTGTGACACATCAATTATCCAAAGCTTCTTCTTGTGATAAAGAATGTTATACTCTGATAAATCGGCATGCACCAATCTGCATTGCTGATAAAGAAGTCTCATGTATGCAATAAGCTCATAATAGAGCCGTTGGTACTCTATATTGGGATTTTCAATCAAGTGGTCAGCGTCACGGAGACGAGGACTGGCCCAGCCCTTCTTAGTACCGAGAAATTCCATAACCAGAACATGCATCTTAAGGAAAAGAGGTTGTGGAACAGGAATATCCGAATTGGTTGCAATTCTTCGTAAATTTCTGAATTCTTTTTCGGCCCACAACTTGACCATCTTTCTAGGATTGTGTTTACTGTAACCATTACGGAAACGGAATTCACCAGTAACATATCTATCACGGTCCTTGAACACAAGAATTGACGTCTTGTAAACCTTGATGGCTCGATGTTCGCCTTCTTCGGTCAATGCATGGTAGACGTTTGCTTCCTTACCAGTAGAAATACAACCATTAATCTCGTAGACAACACCTCTGTTAATCATCTTGAAAAGAATCATACGAGTTCTGGGATCCAGCACCTGCTCAGTAGTCGCTCTGTTGGCTCTGTCCTTCCAAGCTGACTCTAATCCTCTTGTACGGTTATGGGTAATTGAAGGACCGCTGGTTTGCTCTAACTCAGGTACATCTTCATCACCATTGATGTTGATTCTTGATGCATATTTCTCAAGCTCGGCCTCTTCTTCCTCCTTGTGCTTCACATCATTTACACTCTTCTCCTCCTTATCTTTTTTAGATTTGGAAGCCGTATCCTTTTTGTAGGTTTTAGGTACCGCTTTCTTTTGCTCAGGGATGGGACGGCCGGCCTGTTTGGCAGCTGCAATAGCAGCTTCCCGCTCCTTTTGTCTTGCGCGGTTTTTCTCAGCAATAACGGATGCTGGGGTAGATCCTCCCTTAGGGTTAAATCGAGGAACAGTGCTTGTCTCAGCTAGTTGTCTAGATCTATTGTATTGGGTAGTAAGAGTACCGGATCGGCGAGCCGTAACGTCATTGGAAACTTCAGCGTTCATAATGTCGGCTTCAATGGATGCTTCTAATTCGTCATCCGAATTAAAGTAATCGTCAGCAGCTGTAATTTGTTCCTCATAATCGGAGCCTGATTCGGAATCAGAATCATCGCTGAGAATGCCGCTATCATTAGCAGTCGACAAATGGCCAAAACTGACCGGTGCAAGATTTTGGGGGACAAGACCAGGAATGACCTGAACCTCCCCTTTATCGTTTAATGTATGGGTATCAACTCCAGGCATGATTTTCTTTTGAATAACAGGCCGAAAATGTAAATATACTATCACAGTTATCAACTAGGTTGGAAAATTTTCAGTGAGCCAAGAATAATTCGAATCTAAACGGCTGAAAAAAAAAGAAAAAAAAAAAAAAAAATTCAAAAAGACCGGTCATATGACCAGGTCATGTGCTTCCAAATCTGTCTGTGACAAGTTTGCGACGGATTTAAACTTCACACCTAACCCTGGCACATGGGCTGCAGTACCACCAGGTCCCGCTCCAAAGACAAAATCTTGTTGCTAAGTGATTACATAATAGGCTGACACATGATCAGCCGTGGCAAATACCTTGATTACAAGAACAGACTAGACAGAACCGAGTCCGAATCAAACACGACTAGTGTAGATGAGGCGTATACTAGTCCAGCAACACAGGCCTTGAGGGCTGGATAGCATTGATGTAGTACACCTCTGAACAGGAAAGCAAACAGACGCATGAACTTGAGCGCTCTGCTCGGTCTTACCTAGTTAGTAGAGATCTGCTATGCGAGCCATGGTCACGAAGCTTCAATAGCCTTCAGTGGCGAGAACTTGGCCGGGTCTACAGAGAAATAGCGTGTCATCAAAAAGCTTGCAGCATCGCGCAGCAGCAAATAGTCTCGCTCAGCTGGAACAGGCTGGCCGCCAAATTGAGCTCTAGAGCGAATGTTTGGTGGTGGAGGAGTGGAAGAGCGAAAGGTGAAAGGTGAAAGTTGACATTTGACCAGATAGTTTTGGGGTAATACAAAGCAACACGTCTTCCACCACCATCTTTTCTTCTCACTATCCACTACTTCACTTTCCCAACCTATTCACAGAAAACTTCCACCACCCCTTTTCTTTGTGTCCATATCCAGTGGGCGCGAGCTTTCTCGTTCTTCTTTTTTTATAGACTCCTACTCTCACTAGATATAGACGCTTTTAAATAGACTAATAGACATTGTCTGCTCCACCATCTTGTGCGAGTCTAAGCTTTGTTTATCCACTTGTCCTTCGCCAACTCATTGACAACTCTCCATAACAAAACCCTTTTTCAAATAAGTTCCCCTCTAGCAGCCACCTAAAATCAATTTGGAATTAACTGTCTTTGCAGCACACTAAAGTCTAGAAACCTATCTTTTGGCGTCTTCCCAACGATTTTTTTCAACCCAGTTTTCCGTCAATAAATACCCAGCACTCCCCCCCCCTCTGTCACTTGCTCTTCTTGCTCTTCTTCTTCTTTTTCGAAATGTCACAAATACCTCATCAGAATCCTCGAGGTAGTCCTTCGCCATCTCCAACTTCTGAATCCTTCCAGTCCAGGTTGGATACACCTAATACACGTACAAGTTCTGAGAATACAGCAGAGTCTGCAGCTTTAGATACAGTCCCCTCATCACACGCAGTATCATCACCCTCTTCAATTGAAGAGGATTCTTCCCGTTCACCCACTCGCCAATCTCCTCCTACACCTACAGTTCCGATTGACGGCTCGAATAATAATTCGTTGATCGACGTGTCTGTTGCTTTAGACCTTCTCCCAAAAGACCTTCGTGGTACATCATCGTCTGGAACTGGCATAGCCACTCCATCTTCAGTTTCTGCTCTTTCATCCCGCAGACCTTCCTACACTGCTGAGTTTTCCAGCTTCCCCCGTCTCTTAAGCACAGCTCAACCCACTTCTGGAGTTGCCTCCCATCAATCTTCAGCCAGTATGTCAAGCATGCACACCTTTCTCTCCTCTCTTCCACCCCCTTCTGGTTCTCGAGCCTTATCTGGAACACCAGGTGCAGAGCCTTCCGATATTTCTCGTATTACATCCCCCAATGGTGCTCGTCCAGATCACGGTCCCATTGGATCTGGTTTCGGGCTTCAACATCGTCGTTCCCTTACCTTTGCTAAGCCAAACACTGAATATTCTTTAACCAGCAACATTGCCAACCTTAATTCTTCTAATAATGTTAGAGCCAATCCTTGGAATGACGCTGGTGCCGCTTCTTATAACATGCTAGGACCCGGTTCTATCTCCCAAATCTCAACTTCTGGCCCGGCTGCAGGCGTTGGGGCCTTGGCTAATTCGGGACCTAGCGTCGTACGCCGTGCTTCTGCCTTTGGTATCCTGGGTGTTCCATCTTATGAGAGACGCATGTCTGCTACTGGAAACCCCATTACTACAGGCTCTTCTGCTATCACAGATAACGGAGCTTCTTCTGTTGCTGCTCCAGTCAACAGCGGTATTGTAAATGACATCTGGTCGTTTGGAAACTCCAGTAAGGTTTTGTCCTCCCCTAATTCTAACCAACTTTCACATAACAACAACTTAGTTTCTTCTGACAAAGTCACAGCAAATATTTCTGTTTCTGGACCCCTCCAAAATACTTCTCCCCATTTGACTCAAAGTCCTGATCCTTCTTCTTCTTCCCCTCCTCCTGCTCTTGAAAACGACAAACACCAGGAAACACACCCTACCCAACCATTCACATCGCTTTATTCCCCTAATTCCAAGTCTGATATGCACGCTATTGATCCAAAACAGATGGCTAACTGGGCTGCTCCTGCTAATCAAGACACTCTTATGCCTATGCCTATGATTCAGTCATCTGGTTCACCCAGAAGTCCGGTTAACAATCTTCAACGCAACTATCGCTCAGTTTCGTTTTCTCATAATGACTCTAGATATCTTTCTCATGATAGTATTCGTGACCATATCCCTCCTCTTGCTGCGTTTGCTGAAGATCCATCATTGGCTATTCAAAGACCTAACCAGTTTCAGCCTGACTCTCGTAAGGAATTTGTTGATGCCTTCAACCAGTTGTCTACAAATGAAAAGGCCTCATATAACTTTAACTCTCAGTCAGTTTCTGGACCTTCTGGTCAGCCATTGAACTCTGTCATCTCTGGCATCTGGGATCCTTCTGTCCGTCGTCATTCTTTGGCTACAGCATCCGATCATATGCGTTATCAGCCATTGACAAACAATCAGCAGCGTCAACATCAAGAGCCCTTGGTGCAAAAAACTCCTAGTGCTGCGCCCAATGGTCAACAAAAGCAGTCTTTCTCCGGCCAACCTAGTGTATCCTCTAACCCACACTCCAGCACACCATCACCACCCACCTCAAACACTACTACTGCTTCCAACAATCAAGTTGTTGCAACTAATGGCTCACCCAATGCCTATGCCCCTCAGCCTCACTCTACTCAAACCCAGCCTCATAATACTGGAAATATGACTAACAATTCATCTATGTCCCAGACCCAGACTCAACCCTCCAACGTTGCTACTCCAGCTATTAGTGGAGTGCTTGATCCTGCAATTGATGCTTACTTTAGTGATGATCGTTTGATGCGTAATGGTGGTTATGACTTTTCTGACATGACGTTTGAGCCTCCCTGTACTCAGCGTGCATTGTCTTCCCTTATTAATCTCACGGGAAGCCGCTTGTATCTGGTTCAGTTCAAAGGCGGACGTGTTGATGTGTTCCATATCCCAGATAACTCTACCTTTGAAGTTCATTACGGTGATTTGGTTATTGTTGATGCTGATCGTGGACGCGATCTTGGAAAGGTTATACGTGAGAATTTAACTCCTGAGGAGGCTGGTTGGATTAAATGGAGACAGTTTAGTGATCAACAGGCTGCTCTCCAGCAAACTCCTTCTGAGCCCGGTTCTCCTACTGACAGAGAACACGACAATGTCAAAGATGACAAGGCTAAGAGCAAGAAGGAGGAGAATGTGGATTCCAATGAAGACGACTTGAGCAAGCTTTCACCTGATAATATTACTATTGTTTCTCCTAAGCAGATTCTTCGTTATGCCCAATTTAACGAGATTCAGCAAATCATGATGAAGGAACTTGATGAGGAAAAAGCTGTTAAAATGTGCTCTTCTAAGGTTATTGAAAAGGCCCTTAAAATGCGGGTTGTTGATGCTGAATATCAGTGGGATCGTCGCAAATTAACATTCTTCTATTCTGCTAACCATCGTATTGACTTCAGAGAGCTTGTTAGAGATTTGTTCCGCATTTATAAGACACGCATCTGGATGTGTGCTACTCATTCTCCATATTCTCAGGAATTTGATGGTGATGGTTCTTATATTGATAATGCTGCTCAAACTGGAAACCGCTACAACACTGTTACATCTACTGCCGCTACTAGTGCTGCTGCTTCAATGGCTCCAGGAACGGTAATTAGCAGCAACTATGGGTTTATTGGTGGCTCAAGCCCTTCTAATACTGGAAACTCTGCGGCCCCTGGACATTATCAGCAACAGCAACAGCGTCGTAGCAGCAACCCCAATTCACCTACTCGTAATGGCCACCACCACAATGCCAATTATAACGGTAATTTAAATCGCCCTAATGGCCGTAACAACACTGGGTACCGAAATGCCAGTAACAATATTCGTCGTCCTAATTACTACAATGGTGGAGAAGACGGTTTCCAAATGAACCCCAATAGACACGCTTCCACTGGTTCCAATGGCAGAAATCAAGTGTCCGCCGCGGCACTTGTCAATGGGGTACAATTTACTCCCTCTGCCAATTCTTTTGGCCAATATGCTGGTAACAACTTCAACACTGTCCCTCCTCAACAGATTATGAATCAGCAGCAACCAAACAATGGCTGGAGATACCAGCATCCGCAGCAGCTAGATACGCATTCACAGCCAACTCATAATTCTCAGAATTATAACTTTTTCAATGGTCCAATTCCTCAAGACAATCAATACATGATGAATCCTGAAAATATGTACAGAGGTGTTAATGGTGGCGTTGTGCCCAATGGCTATGGTATTAACACTGGTGGTGATGCTATGCCTATGGGTAATTTTCAACCTTCATCATATCCTCAGCCATCCTCTGGAAACGTTGGTCAGAATGTGAATGTTGATATTTAATCTTTTGGTTGCTTGCAAACTATTTTAGATTACTCTTTTTTTTATTTGCTCCCAGGTCTTCCATTTCTACTTTTACATCACACATATACCTACATTCTCGATATACACATTATGGCTTGATATCCGACATGTTTGATACCCTTTGGCACTTTCTCGTTAATCCTCTCTCTTTTCCTTGTGTATACTATTTTAATCCTACGGCTCTCATTCGACTTTGTTAATACAAGCAACTTATTATTACCCGGTAAACTTATGATTTTACGAATACTCTGGAGTTTTTTTTATTTTTTATTATTATTGCTACTAGCTTGGGCCCGAGCCCTTCATATATTGTATTTGCATTGATTTTCACATTCTAAGTATTTATTTTTTGATCCTTTTTCTTCTTATGACAGGGCTTGGAAGAAGAAACTGGAGATGTTTGATACAAACAAACTTTTACATAATTTGGACTTTGTTTTCTTTATATTCTTTGTTTTTTAATTTTTGTTGGGCACTTGTTTTTTCTGTTTACATATATTTATATATGGGCTAAAATTAATTTATTATCTTTTATATTACATGTGACAAACTATTTTACTTTAGGATGGCGGAATAGATTTGGGAGTGATTGAAATAGAGCTTGCTTGTCTAGTGAAGAAGGTTAAGCTCAAGAGGCTTGACTTGTTAAAACTATGAATCGCAAATAAAGTGATTCATTGGAGAAAGGCTATCGAACAATGACAAGTAGCTAAATGGCCGCGCACGTTTGAACAGATTAACCTTGAATTTTTTCACGATATTGTTCGCTGACGCTAGAGGATCTAAGGTATAAGACTTGCACTTTACTATGGAAGAAGCTTCAGCGATTTGAACTTTTTTTATTTTTAATTAGTAGAAATTTCAGTGCCAGCCCAGCTTTTGCAAGTTTGGAATAGGTTTGTGAGATGATTATTACTCACGATGCCCGTGCTGATTATATGTGAGTCAGCATGATTCACTATGGTTTCTATAAATCTAACTTAAAATTCACTGAAAGTATCAAGTATGAACAAGTCTGAATAAAAGAAAAAAAAAGCCTCAGAATCAAGAGTATCATTTATTCATATACCTTGCAACTTGCCAAATATTTTCATTAATAACTACGGTAATAGACGCTTATTCTTGCGATAGACACGTTAATATAAGGAGTTTAGGCCAGAAAAAGCATTGAGTATTAGTACGGTATTAATTGCCTTGGCTGTTGATTCTATTCCTATTTTAAATAATTTCATATAGCTTTAAAATTTAAGCACGTCAAGATTAGTTCATTTTATTACTTATATATTTGCGATGACCTTCTTTTAATTAAAAACTAAGCATAAATGGTAGCTTGATCAAGTGTGGGCTTTCGCCACACGAAAAGTACGCGCCTTCCATAGACATTATTGTCAAGTAACGTGTAATGTCTTCGGAGCACGCGTCAGTCAATGCCTACGCGATATATGTAATTGTAATGTAACCCTGATGCGTGAACTCTACCGCGTG
Organism: Magnusiomyces fungicola; assembly: GCA_900654225.1. Taxonomy (NCBI): domain Eukaryota; kingdom Fungi; phylum Ascomycota; class Dipodascomycetes; order Dipodascales; family Dipodascaceae; genus Magnusiomyces; species Magnusiomyces fungicola. The sequence goes on from CAACAH010000002.1 coordinate 170,803, forward strand.
ATGGCCCTTGATTTGCTGGTTTTAAATGATTATTAATTTTATATTGGTTTTGGATCATGCTCACATGTATTATATTACTTTTTTGAAAATCTAGATATTGGTGCCTACTTATTAATTATTATTTTGAAATATCTGTTGTGTTCATCGACTTTATCTTTTGGTTTATTGTTGAACTGTTGGTCATTAAACTGTTGTGCTGATATATACACGCGCAGGTATATCACCAAGCGATCCAACTTTTACGCGTCTTTTTCGGTTTTTTTTATTTGTGGACCTTTCACTCGAACACAAGAATATCCCTCCCTTCTCTGCTTCCAAACTTTGACATCGCCATTTTCTCTTCTGTTAGACAGAGGTTAATCATCAACTCTGGAAAACTATTGTTTTTTTACAGTATTTCCTTTATATTTGCTTCACCGCTCTACACGTCTCGACTTTTACGTCTTCAATCGGCGTTTGGCACTAGCACCTGGACAAAGAACCAAGAAAGCAGCAATATCTACGGGCCAAGGTAAATGGAATTGTGATTTTCTTATCATCTACCACACCTAATACGTTTCTAAGAGTTTATGAGATTGTTGTATTCTTACCTGATTGAACATTTCAGTTAAAAAAAACCGGCGGGCAGAAACTTGTGCAACTCACATCATCCAAACCATACAATTTATAGTCAATATCTTACGCGAATGGTCGGGGAATCGGTGGACACCAAGGCCGTAGAAGTAAACAATACAACTTCTTCGAAGATTTCAATCGATTCAGAAAGCAAACCCAGAGCTATTGGGACTGAGAACATGGCTGTCAAGGTTGCCTCAACTTCATCGACAGAACTGTCAAACGACCTCGACATCAATGATATGTTGTCTTCGATGAAGAAAAAGTTAGGAAACTGGAATCGAAGGATAATGCATCAAAATCAAGTACAGTCTCGGGGTCAAATTTCTGCCAATGTAAAGCTTGATGGTTGTGTGGACGGAATTCCAAAAATCGATACGAATATGACATTCTCCACTTCTCAGACTGCAGCGCGTAACGAAAAAAGTGATACGCTATCACTCTCTTCTAATCAAATCCGTTCATTCAAGGAGGTCATAAGCTTGGTAAGTGTCTGATCTGGTTTTGTTTTGGCCTTCTTTTTTGTTTTTCATTTCATCTAACTAAAATCTTTACGTTTTGCTAGAATGACGCGTCAAAGACACGACCCAAATCAAGCTCAGGTGTATATCCTTTAGTCTCGACAGAAGCAACAAGAGCAACTTCATCTTCAACAGAAGATGATGCTTATGGGAATTCCTCTCCCTCTGTCGCTTCATCATTTTCTTCGTACATCACCCACCCGACTCTAGGTTACTCCAAGCCCACGAAAGCTTCTTCATCGGCAACTATCATTGACTCTCGACAAGATTATTGTGTACCTATTGAAGGCACATCTGATGCTTCCGGCTCAGAAAATACAGATGATACCTTGATGAAATCTAATACCCCTACAAGTAAGCAGATGATAAAAAGTCGGAGGAAAATATCCAGTAGCGGTGTTGCACCCAAAATTATACCCATTCAGTTGCAGTCATGGCCTCCACCGTTACCGCACCCTTCGTTATCTGCAACATCTGGGTTCTTGCCAAACTCTAGCTCTACTCCAAAACGAGGACCAGAATCCCCTCAAAAGAATAGAAAGACTTTATTATCCCCATTGAAATCTGCGGGGTCCTCAAAGATTACAAAAGATTTTTCAAGCTCACTAAATGGTGCATCTACACCGTCCTTACGTCTTGCTCAATTTGAAAGAAATAGTTCACCAAACTTGAGCTCAAGGACTTTCTCTTCTAGATTACACTCCACATCTTACGACTCATCTGTTTCTCGTGCACGATTGACTGTCAGCTTTAGTGATACTCCCGAGCACTTTGATCATGGCAGCCAGAGATTTTCACCCCCATTGCCAAATTCAATATCTTTAAAACACGCTTCATCTTCAACATCAGTTATATTACCACCTGGTTTATTGACCAGTGATACATCTCCTGAACCTTCGTATGAAATAAAAAAGGTCGTTGGAATTTTGAAATCGCCTAGAGACTCGTTTCCTTTTGATACCCTTCAAAGAGGTGAAAAGTCTCCAAGTGAGCTTGGTAAAGATTCTCCAATGTTGGGTTGGCTAAACAAGCCAAAGGAATTGGATGAAACTGAGAAGAAAAAACTGGAGGAATTGCGTCAAATGGCATTTGGATCGAGTATGTCACCTGAAGAGCCAAAGGTGTCATCATCCTCAGTTCTAGAAGAAGATGCTGATACCAATGGTAAAGAAAAATCGATTGCACCCATTAGAAAAGTGAATTCTTTTAGTTCTTCCTCAATCCCATTGAATGTTGATCTCTCCCAAATTGTGAAGCGCCTAAAGACGACATTTAATTCAACCATTCTTAATCCGCTATCTCCTGAAATGTCAAGCGATGATAATTCAACGAAATCTAATGTTGGTGCATCTTTCATTAAATCTGAGGAGAAGGTTGGATCCGATACACGTCAACTGTTGTCCCCTCCTAATACCACTTCAACACCCAAGTCGAGTTCATCTCCAGTCTTTCCATTGGGAAATCCTGATGCATCTGATGCTCGCGTGGCACTTGCTCGTATGATGAAACGTTCTACCTCAGCACCACAATCCACCTCAGATGGCAACACATCAGTGGTTGAGGCTTCTCCTAATAGCTCAACGTCGTTATTAAATAAAAGTATGGACTCTTTTGCGCGTCCAAGACCTGTTGTTGCTTTGTCTAGGACCGCGCAATGGGAGGCAGTTGCTGATGCAATACTTGTATCTAATGCTAGAAAGTTGAAGCGCGAATCGCCTTTTCAATCTCCACACTTTCCTACATATAGCACAAGCCCGGAAAACAATGATCGTTCAACAAAAAGCTTATCTAGTCTCCCATCCAGTTCAGCCTTTTCTTATGCTATCAATCACTATAATCAAGTGAGCCGGCGTGAACGACGTGATTCTGCTTCATCTGTTGATGAGGAGGGTACATTAGGATCTGAAAAGACCCGAAAACGGAGGCATTCTGGCCTTACTAATGGAGAAAACAATGGCATATTTGCTGATGAAAATGGTGAAAAAACCAAACGAGGTGCTAATCTTACCACCAAAGCTAAGAGACCAACTTTGGCTTCTAACAAATACAATGGAAGCCCCACTGAAAAAATAGGACGTAAGCGCAAGATATCAAAAGCTTTACCCCAGATTGCATCAACCTATGTTTCTTCACCAGTTTCCACGACGTCTTCTATTAATACATCATTGTCAACACCAGTTCTTAAAGAAAACTCTAACCGCAATACCAATTTTCAATCCAGCCCTTTGAGAGTTTCAAACGTACTACCCAATTCGGGGTCACCAGCATCTTTGAGACGACTCAAGCCTGCTGCCACTCCCATCTCAATCGGTTCCAAACATAACAATGGTATTCCTGCATCTAGTATGTCTTCCACTGCCACTATTCCCGCTGCCACTGCCAGTTCTCCATCTCGTGCTCGAAATGATGACGATACTGATATCGAGCCCGAACACTCTGGATCTTCACTCAATTCGGTTTCCTCGTCGCCTCCGCGTCGAACTGTTCAATCAGATACTTCGTTAGCTCAACCTAATGGAACACACGAAAATGTAGAGGCACGAGAAGCTGAATGTATCACCAACTTGTTATCATTACGATCTGCAGCTTGGAAATAACTGGCTCCTTTTGTTCTGTCTCATTATCTGAATCTTTAGTCTTTCCGTTATCTTTTTTTTACATGTACTCTTAGAATCGTGCTCAATATCCTAAATGTTTCAACTTTTTGATTTCTTTTATGTTAAAAATAAAGGATCAATTCTATAAATTGCATTATATACATTTGTTTCCAATTAAATTTCGTCAATAGTAATGATTATGATCCATCACATATTTCTATCCAACATTATATGTACATGGTATGATGTATGGGTATTTTTGAATTCTTTTTAGACGACTGTCTCAATGGCAGCATCGGGCTGGTAAATTTCAGCAAGATCCTCAAGGGCCTTCTTTTCAATGATGACAGTTTCAGCCTTGAGAAGATCTCTAACTTCGAGAGCTTCCTTGGTAATAATTTCTATTCTCTTGCCATATGTTTCGGTGGCCTCATGGAACGACATTCTAAATTCGTCGGGGATAACAAGTAAGTTTGTTTTTTCTCCAATATTGTGGGTCTTAACAAACAACTCACCGGCCTTGGGGTGGGAGGTAACAAAGTCGGCAGTGACGCCTTCGTCCAAGACTAGTAATTTACCATTGGTATACAAGTGAGAAAGAGCAACTCTGATGGCCTTGGCGTAGATTTGGCGGGGAAGATCAGTAGACCAATCGAAAGGAGCGTGACGGGCAAAGGCACGACCACCATCGTTTCTGGTGGGAGAACCTCTGGAACCCATACGAGCGTTACCGGTACCCTTCTGGGGTCTAAGCTTTGCATTACTGTATCCCATTTCGCTACGGGATTTGGAATTGGAAGAACCCACACGGCTACGGTCAGCTTCAAAGACAACAGCACGCCATAAGATATCTCGCCGTAAAGTTTCGCCAAGAATAGATGAGGAAACGGGGATCAATGTCTGTGGTTCAAGAGATGGGAATGATCTGCCGGTTGTTAAAACGTATTTAGGACGCTCTATTTATGTGAAAAACAAAAACTGTTAGACGCTTTTAACCAATAACGGCAATATGATGTGTAATATTCTAGCTAAATTCATATACATACGAGCAACTCTGGATGCGATTAGGTCCAAAGCAGAGATTCCCTCTGGGGCAGCTTCTTCTTTGGCAGCTGAGGCTAATCCTCTAGCAAAAGCCTTTGAGGAGACAGAATTAAAAACTGCTGCTATCGATCGTCGGGCAAACATAGTTGTGGTTATGTGTATCGGTTGCTGCGTCTTAGGGAAGGATCGTTTGCCGGAGCCTAAGATGGATATGAAGAACCTTGTGCTGGTGGTTGGTGAAAATTTTAGTGCACAATGTTTGATTCGTTGCATACCAGATTATATTCAGTCACGTTGTTATCATGTGATGGCTTTATGGTGAATATCTTGATCGATACGAGCCAGCGATATTTTGGCATATAGCCGTACCACTGTTTAATTACGATCGCAATAGCAGTGCTAGGAAATAGGCTTCCAGAATATTTCAAATTTCATTGTGTTTAAATATATTCATATCTATATGCAAAATGCTTAAAGAAAACACCTCTTCCAGCAGGCCGCCGAATGCTTGAGAGACAATTATTGATAGTAAGATGTGTGCTTAGGTTCACCAACAGCCGAAGGGTCGTGGTAAATATGAGCACAGTTTAGCGTAAACATAATACTTCACATATTCTACGCCGTACTATATAATCATATATTACAGCTTTTCCCATTTTAGTTGTTTTTATTCACATTAAGCGATATAGTCAGCCGCTGGATCATGATCCTCCTTTAATTATCCTTCTTTCTATTGGCGACAACGTTGATGAGAAAGTCCGAAACGGTATACACCATCTCGACTGTAGTAATGTGGCCAAGTCCTGGTTCCTCGTACAAGGTTTTGTCTGCAGGGGCCTCAGTCGATGGTCTTCCAGTCAAAGGGAACTGTTTAGAGAATGGGTAAGAGAGCCAAGAAGGCACGAGAGGGTCGTCCCGAGAATTGACAACAAACAAGTTTGGCACATTCTTCTTTGCGTTGTCAAGAGTGAGCCTGTCTTCTGCAGATATCAAGTTGTGAATATGCTGAGGCCAAAATCTGGGGAGGATATCTGACCCGGCGTTCTTAACACCAGCAGCTTCTAAACGCTCGACAAGCTCCGGCCATGACAAGTACGCAGCACTGTTAAAAGGTAGTTTATCATCATTTAGAATTTTTGTTTCCAAAAATTCACGAGCGTCGGCTCGGGAGAATCCACAAAGCTGATAAAGAACTCGGTGGACTAGCATAGTAGTAATATCTGGGGAAGCGATGATTGGAACAGCGGCCAACAAGTTCCGGTTCTTTTTCTGGGGATCAGAGGAGTCCGCATGAGCAGCGACCTTCCAAGATACATGACCACCCTGGGAAGAACCAGTAACAATATTCCAAACCTTTTTGAGTTGGCCATTTGAGGAAGTGGTGAGCTCTGTAGGAAGATACCCAGGTAAAACGTCCATAATAAACTCGGTATCCTGAGCAGAGCCGAGAACTACAGTGACAATGTCGTGACCATGGTGAGAGTTTCCCTTTTTCCAGTCTAAGTTGCCCTCGCTGATAACTCTGTGTCCGTGGTTTCTCAAGTCGAAAGCAGAAGCAACAGCCGGGGGGAGATCACGTCCTTCGGATCGAGCCTTGTTGTATTCATGGAGAAAGATGTGGGCCATGCGCTCTGAATACTCATAAGTACGAGTTCTAGGATGGACCACATTGAAAATGACCAGCTCGTCACTTGGAGCGTTCTTGAGGGACTCTGTAGCCTCTTCTATTCCAAACACATGAACGGGAAGACCCCCAAATTTATATTCAACGTGCGACGCACGAGAAACATGGTCTGGCACGTGAATTTCACTGATTGCTGCTTCTGTCTTAGGAGCCATTGTGGATGTATAACTGATATATTGAAGGAGAAGAAGTGAATCGAAAGAGTCGGGAGTGAATTGAAAGGAAAAGAGCTGTTTTTAAAGTGTAAAACAAAAAATCATACGGGAATCGGGAAAAGGTATTATGAAATGCCACTGAGGTGCCTTCTTTGGTGGGGTATGCTGATACCCATACCCGATCATTGTAGGTGGAAGTTAAAGGAGTAACAAAATGACAACTTCCAGCTTTGGTGTTCGCAACCTCCCTCCAGTTAATAGGTCGATAGTCGTGATTGACCAGGAGAGGTTCCTGGTCCTGGTCTTGGTCATGAGGATGGGTTCACTGTTTTTGTTGATATGGTAATCGGCGGAATCTTTTGCTGCCATTCCGAAAATGAGTCATTGTTTGTGTCAGATTAGCAATCATTATATAAGCGATGGCCACCTTGACCCGCTCTTCGGTTTTGGCCTATTCTACTCTACTGTCAGCAGATGGTTTTGAAAAACACACATTGCTAAAACAACTTTATGTACTTAGGGGAGCCTTGTTCAATAATGTGATGTTTCTGTCATGATAAAAGGTAGATTGGGGTAGGGCAGCACCGTGTTTGGTGACATTTGCAATAAATGAGGTGGCGGGTTATTACAACCTTGTGTTACATTGTTACTGCATTAAGCATTTCCGTAACGCATTCCTTGCTTACCCAAGTGGGAAGATAAACTCTGGCAAGCCTTTTGTCTCTTTTTCCTCCTGCCAACCACGCCAATCTTGTCTCTCTCTCCCTCTCTCTCTCTCTCTCTCTTACTTTCTCTCCATCTTCATTCTTCTCTTTTTGTTTTGGAATTTGTTGCTAAGAGCTAAATCAAAATCGCCCTTTTAATAAAACATGGGAAAATCAGACTTGTCTGTTAAATTTGTTTAGCTTTTTGAATTTTCACATCCTTGTTATGATACTGTATGATTTTGAAACGATAATCTCGAGGGTGGCAAAAAAATTTTAATTCATTTTTTCTCACCGTCAAATGGAAAAATGCCAAATAGCCTTTTGTGATTTGAAGCTGTACATGGCGGAGCAAGGCATACTTTTTGGTGATATAACTTTTGACCGTTCTGAAATATACGGTGGTTTGTAGACCTGTGGCCGGCTAATATTCGCCGCTTACCCTCCACTACTTAAGTCGGAGAGAATCCACCATTTTTTTTCAAAAAAAATTTTCTCCTCCTTTTGTTTTTTGTTTTCTTTACTCCCCCCAAATTAGCCAATCATATCACGCCATTCCACTTACCCTCTCTTTTCCTATAAGACCCTTACCCTGTTTTTTTACTTCTATCTTTGATTACGTTATTATCATTTACGCGTCTTAATTTTGTATTTATTAAAGCCTTTTCGCACTTTTTGGTGTCTTTAACCTCTCCACACGCGTCTGCTTATTTGTAAATATTCTTTACATGTTTCTTTCCTTTTCTCCTACATTCTAAACGACTGTCTTGTTCCTTCTTCTATCAGGCCTCTTTTAGTCATGTCCTATAAGGAAATTGATATCGCAACTCCTACAACTTCAGACTTATCGCATGACGAAACTATATATCCCTCTCAGTCATCTGATTCATTAAAACAAATCCAATCTAGTTCAACAATGTCCGCTCACAATCTGTCCACTCCTATCTCCTCGCCTTCTGGTGACACCTCTATTCTTTCCGCTCCAAAGCCTGCTACTGAAAATGTGGCTGCTGCTCCTCTCTCTCCTTCAGCTACTTCGGAAAAGGATTCCCACCCAAAGGACATTGTCAACAATAATGACGAAAGTGACGACGATGATGACGATGACGATCTTTTTAATGAAGCGGATTTATCCCATGACTCTAGCGACTTGCCAGCGCCTGTTCTTAGCTCACAATCTAACAATAATAAGTTAGCATCCTTGGAAACACTACCTGAGCCTGAGACTGAAAAGGACCCTGGCTCTGCTGGAAAGCGTTCTGCCGACACAACACATGATGAAGCTAACCCCACAAAAAGACCAAAGACTGAGGAGGAAGATACTAAAGTTAAGATAGAAGAATTTGCTCCTCGAGTCCCAGAAATTCAGCTTGCTGTTGATGGCCCATTAGACCCACGCGACCCTACTCCAGGAAATCCTCGAATTCTGGCCAAGCACCAAGTCAAGTTTGCTCTCGCGTCTCTGCGGGCTGTCAAGAGATTAAAGGATGCTGCTCCTTTTGCTGAGCCTGTTGACGCGGTAAAGCTTAATATTCCAACATACTACACGATAATTACTAACCCTATGGATCTTGGTACAATTGAGAGAAAGGTCCAAGACGGTCAGTATGGTTCATTTACAGAATTTAGCGCGGACATGGAGTTGATTGTGGTCAATTGTGTCAAGTTTAATGGTACAGATTCTTTTATTTCTAATATGGCGCGTAACATTAAAGCTTCTTTTGATAAGCATATGAATAACATGCCAGCTTATGAGCTTGCCGGTGCAAGTTCAACCTCAAAGGCTAAAAAGCGTTCAGTCAATCCTCCAGCAAGTAAAAGTCAGCGTGCCGCCTCTACAGCTACCCCTCCACCTGCCAAAGCTGTTTCAGTATCTCCTAAAAAGGTAGCCAGACCAGCATCTATAAAAGAGAGTTCAGTTCCTGCTAAAACTTTATCTAACAAGTCTACAGCAAAATTACCTGGACCTGCTACTACAGCTGTAAGGAATATTGGCAAGAAGCCTAGTCCAGGTGCAGACTCTCAGCCATTTGCTCTTCAACCATCTGGTATGCCAACAATTAGACGCGAATCTTCTGCTGGTGGCAGACCAAAGCGTGAAATACATCCACCAAAGCCAAAAGACCTTTTATATGGTGATGTTAAGCCCCGTAAGAAAAAGTATGCTAATGAACTGAGGTTCTGTGGCAGTGTTCTTAAAGAATTGATGAGCAAGAAACATGAGGCTTATAATTTCCCATTCCTACAACCGGTTGATCCTGTGGCTCTCAACTGTCCCACTTATTTTAACATAATCAAGGTGCCTATGGATTTGAGTACAATTCAACAAAGGTTTAATACTAACCATTATGAAGCTGCTGATGAATTTGAAGCCGATATTCGTCTCATGTTTCGAAACTGTTACAAGTTTAATCCTGAAGGTTCTCCTGTTAATTCAATGGGACATACGCTGGAGGACTTGTTTGACAAGAAGTGGAAGGATCTTCCCGTTACGCCACCAAGTCCACCTCCTATTATCGTTGAGACAGATTCAGAAGAGGAGTCTGATATATCAGACAATGAACTAATTAAGGATGACCCAGCAATTAAATATCTTGAACAACAATTAGAACGAATGCAGAAAGATTTGGAAAAGATGAAGAAAGAAGCATTGCAAAAGGCTCGTGAAGCCCGGGATGCACGCAGAAAGAGCAAGAAGAAGAAGACTAATGGATCGGTAGGAGCAGCAAAGAAGGGCGGTAAGGCATCAAGTGTTGATAATACAGGATCATCGCGACGCAAGTCTACAGCTGGTTCTGGCACTGGGCGACGTACTAGCACTGCTGGATCCATTAATGGTGGACCAGTGAGCTCTCCTTATGTGACGTATGAAATGAAGGAAGAGCTATCAAGAATGTGTCAAAATCTTCCAGAAAAGAAGATGCGACACGTTTTGAAGCTTATCCAGGAGGGTATGCCAAACTTTAACAGCGATGATCAAGAAGAGGTTGAATTGGAAATTGATCAGCTTAACCCAGCTACTGTGCTCAAGCTTTATGATTATGTTGTCAAGAGTACTAAGCCACCTAGATCCAACCCAGCAGTATCTAAGGCATCAGGCAAATCAGCAGCGGCGGCAGCGGCGTTGGCAGCAGCACAAAAGCGTAAAGGCAAGCCAATGTCGGAAGCTGAGCAAACACAAAAGATTGAAGAGCTGCAGCGAAAGCTTGCAGAATTTGATCGAGCAGAGACTGTTGTTGATGGTGAAGAAGGTATTTCTGGTGAGGACTTGATGATTAGTGCTTCAGGGGCGGGAATGGCTAGTGCTGGTAATGCAGGTATCGGTAATGCAATTAGTGATTCGTCAGATGACGATGATGACGATGACTCATCTAGTTCCGAAGAGGAGTAGATGGATAATGGTGAGTGAGTAAAAACGCAGTCTTTTGTCGTAGAGGTTTTTAAATCAAAAGGATTGTTGTTGCAGTTGTTTTTGTGTATATGTTTTTGGTTGTTGTTTCATAATATTTGAAGGAGCATTTGGGATGTGAAGCGACTACTTTACTCGTAAACCGAAAAAAAGTCTTTTTTTTATTTATTTGAAATGATTGTTGTTTTTTTAACGTTTTTTATTTTTTTTCTCTGGAATATTGTATTGATATGTTTTTTTTATTTCTACCCTCTCCTATTTTTTATTTTTTATCTTTTGTTCCTTTTGTTTATTTAATGATTTTTTTAAAGCAACCTTTTAATTTGTAAAGTGAAAAGAATAAAAATAGAAAAATATTTAAAAAAATATTTAAAAATGTGTTGATAATGTAGGTATGAATAGGTGGTGGTGGATATCAAAACTGGTGGGATCAATAATCTCGTACTGACGATAGTGGCAGACCTAATAGATCTAACCAGAGATGACAAACCAGATGTACAGGTAGTGGTTCATAACAGCAACGGGTATCATGAGACAGCAGTACACCAAGGTATTCATCTAAACAGATGGTCAATATTTGATATAGAATGTGTTAATAGTGCAGTCATGTGTGTGTGTGGCGGTATGTGTTTGTATGTGATTTTATGGTATGCATTACCGGTAACCACCAAAAAAGAGTTTTTTTTAGTGTAGGTCAAGAGGATATGATAGTGCCCAGCGTGTTAGCCACTAAAAGTAAAGGCAAACTTATTTGGTGGTAGAACGAGAAGGATAAGAAGCAAAAGCAGAAGCAGAAGAAGGGTAGTGGGTTGTAGTAAACGGGTGGATGTATGCAGTGTTGGGACAACAAGGTATATTCATTTTTTGGGAGGAATCAGCAGTGCAGTGCAGTGAGGATGGTAGTATTAGTAGTGGTATTTTTTTTTTTTTTTTTTTTTTTTTTGAGATAGGTTAGTAATGGTGATGGGAGAGAAAAGAAAGAGATGATGCAAAAAAGCAGGCAAATTGTGAGATTAGATAAAGGTTCATGAGGGGTTTCGATTTGTTCTTCCTTTCTTTCTTTCGCTCGACTAGTTTAGAATTAATGGCGAAGAAGAGCTGGTTGGATCACTAGATGAGAAAGCATTAAAAGAAGAGACGGTATCAAGAGAGAGAAGACGGATATTGGTATGAGTATAAGAGAGAAGATGAGACAGAAAGCAGAACCAAGTCGGTGATTAACAGTAGTAGCAGCAGCAGCAGCAGCAGTAGAAAGAAGTGTATGAAGAGAAAGAGTCTGTTTCTGAAGGAGCAAGTGTGGTTTTTTTTTTTCTTAAGGCTTATATAACCCATTAGTTATACAAAAATACTAGTGGGCAGCACGTGATGGTGAACAAGCAATGACAGCTGGTGAACCAAGCCAACGGCTATGCTTACGAGCATCTACTACTACTAGTACTACCGCTACTGCTACTACGACTAGTGGCACTCGAGAAGCTTAAGCCTTGAGTCTCTTTCTTGAAATCCTTGAGAGACGATGCCGGTCTGGTCAGTCCATATACCCACCAAAACACGCATAGGATGTATTTCTTTTGTTTTTTTTGAATAGGACAAGAGGCTCGTAACGGGAGCAGCCTCTTACAGCCTTCCACGGTTAGAGTTTCGGTTCCTTTATTTCATGTACATGTCGGATCATATGAGCTACTACTATATATCTGCTTTGACGATACTGCTCATACGACCCTCGCGCTCTGTCTCTCTCCTGTTCCGCGCTGCAAATTTCACTACATCACGAGAGTGCTCATGCGCTAGCACACGCTCGGAATAAAAGAGCACGGGAACCGGAAATGCTCAAGCTTGTTTGCGGTATTTTGTGATCCCGATCACCTCTTTTCTTTGCTTTTTGTGCATTTTAGTTTCAATCATCTGAATTGAATTCAATTGCGAGCTTTAGTCACCGAGAGAAAGCGTGTGTGACCTGTTTGTCACCTGTCGCCACCGTGCGTCGCTGCGCTATTTTTCTTGCAATCGCCCAGCAAGTGCCGGCTCAATCTTGTTTTATCACGCTGTTTGCATTCGCCGTTGTGTTGCATCACATGATTCTGCGGAAATAACGGTTTCCCAATGAGGAAATATGCCTCGCAGACTGGCGTCAGCCGCGCTGGTTATCGTTTTGCAAACAAAGTCCCAATGGCTTTTTCTTTTTTTTCTTTTTTACGGCGCTGAGCTCTGTGTCGTTTCCTCCATTTCTGTCCATATTAACTGTATTTCTCTCTATACTAACTGTCATTCTCGTGTGACTCTCTCATCTTTTAGTAACAAGTCGCAAGATTTCTAATCCGTCTTAATAATCCGCACAAATTCCCATTATAAATACTACTCTGAATCCCTGAACCTTTCACCTTTCCTTCTTTCTTTTTTTCTCTTCTCTATCAATCAATCAATCAATCAATCAACTAACCAACTCTACTTCCTCCTTTACATTCTCCTTTATAACTTCTTCGTTATTCACTTTTTTTCATCATGATTTTACCATCTGATAACTCTCTCTTTGCCCGTTCTGGCAATGAAGCTGTCCAAATCAACCCAGCTACTGGAACTAACTTCCACATTACCTCTCATGGTAGTGACTGGTACTGGGCTCTGTTTGCCGTCTTTTCTGCCTCCGCTCTTGGTGTTTTGGGCTGGGGTGTCTTTGGCAAACGACCTTACAAGCGCCTGTTCCACTACCTGACCGTTTGGTCTCTTTCCGTCCTCGCCTTTCAATACTTTACTCAGGCTTCGGACTTGGGTTGGACTGATATCCAAGCCGAGTTTAATCACGTCACTACTTCTACTCAGACTACCAGCCCCGGTTTCAGACAGATTTTCTACTCTAGATGGGTTGGTTATTTCTTGGCCTTTCCTCCATACCTCATCAGTTGGGCTGCTCTTGTAGGTCTTCCTTGGTCTACTGCCCTGTTCACTGTCGCTGCCCAGCAAACCTTTGTTATTTCTCTCTTGATCTCTGCTCTCATCAAATCTACCTACAAGTGGGGTTACTTTGTCTTTGGTCTCGTCGGTCTGTTCGTGGTTCTTTTCAACCTTTGGAAAGAATACTTGTTCGCTGCTCGCACCATTGATTCCGAACACGGCTCTTCCTTGAAGAAGAACTTCTTCATTATCAACACGGCTGCAACCATTATCTACATTCTCTACCCTATTGCCTTTGGTCTTTCCGAGGGTGGTAATGTAATCCAGCCTGATTCTGAAGCTGCCTTTTACGGTGTTTTGGACTTTGTCTTTTTCTTGCTCATTGGTGCCTTCTTCCACTTCAGCGCCGAGCAGGTCGATTTTGATGCCAGAGGTTTCTCCCAGTTTGATAGCAAGGTCTTTGCCAGATCCCCAATCGCTTATCCTACCACCTTCCCCCAACAGCAAACTACTTCCCAGGCTATTAGTCAAGACGCTGTTGGAGAAGTCAACCCCGAAAAGATCACTCCCGTTCATACTCCCGAGGCTGCCGCCACTCATCAAAGAGACTCTGCTTTGACAAACACTTTTTCTAATGAAACTGCTCACGAACAACAGCAAGCTACTCTTAATGTCTAATACAACCCCCCATAGTACGCTGTCTGTTGCTTCAATTGCACTTAATTCTTACCCATTTTTTGCTTACTGATTTTGATTCCTGTTTGAATCTCAGTATTTTTTAGTTGTTTTAATTTTCCTACTCTTTTTTTTCACATTCCTTTCGATGTTTATTGAATAATTTTAATTTTTTAATTAATTCACTCGCTCGCGATTCTAATTTTTAATAAATAAAACTATAAAAAAAAATTATCCTGTCCCTTTGTAATTGTAAAAATCCTTTTAAAATTCACTCAATAAGATTGTGACTTGTGCACACATCTTGTTTTAGTGGCTTAAAAATAAAGTAAAATGAAATGTTTAAATTAAAAGAAAAGAAAATAAATAATGCACAAATAACAAAATATATATGTCATATCATATCATATCATGAGGATAATCAAAACTAATGAATCAAAAACAATGTAAAAATAAAATCAAAAAAAATCATAACGTTAAAAAAAATGCAATAATTAAATCATTCAATAATTGTAATCCCCATAAATGGGGCATGATGATGTGGCTTGGAAACTCTCTTCTTCCTCATTCAAATACCCAGAAAGCTCTTCCTCATATGATGATGAATCACGTTCTTCTTCTTCATCTACTACTACTTCCCCCTCCATTTCCTCTTCTTCTTCTGCTTCATAATCTCGCTGATTAGTATATGCTTGTTTAGTTCTAACCCGCTTGCTGCTACCACTTCTCTTCACATAGTCGCTACTGCCACCAGACATTTGTGAAATAAACCGTGTAGTCTGCATGGGCGACGGGGTCGGTAATGAACTGGTACGACGAACTTGAGCTTCTTCTTCTTCCATCATAAGTTCAGAATCAGCCGATTCGTCTTCATCCTCTCGTCGGCCGTAAGATGGGCCATGCTCTAAAATAGTCATCAAATCTTGACGCCCTGCATTAATCGTTTGTAAAGCATCCATCGCCATGGCAAATCCTGAATTAATAGAGTCAACAATTTCATACATGGAATCAGCCCAATGTCTGATTGAAATGGACTCGTTACGAAGATGGGCATTCTCACATTCAAGACGGTTGATCCGTCTCATAGCATTGGCTAATGTACTAGCCGAAACTCCTCCCCTGTTAAAATCCTCTGAACTGCGCTGGCTTCTAAAGTTACTAGGTCTGAATGGCAACCCAAAACCTTGTGTAGGCATAGGTGGGAAGCTCCCAGTGCTCTTGCGAGCTCGTCTTTTAGTTGGCGAAATACGGGCCAAGCTTCTTCTCTTGCAAACCCGGCTCTGGTCAATTCTAGGAGGAATGCTAGTAATAGGTGATGCCAATACACTTGCAGGAGGTGGAAGAGTACCAGGCGGCATTGATTTGGTTTTTCTCGATTTTGAACGTCGAGCAATCGTATTCTCGTTAGGCTCCGTAGACACTGCATGAATAGTATTGCCGTTGTTACGGCCAAAGCCATTACTACTCAAAGAATTCCGAGTAACATTAGGATTCCTGTCCAGCAATTCATTCACGTCTCGTGTAATTTTTTGCTTAAAAATCTTCACTCCCGAAGTGGCTGTAATTGCTGGCATAAATACATCATCGTCCTCTTCTTCATCGACAAGCCTCCTTGGCTTGTGGCTTGCAGAGTTTTTGAAAACAACGCTACCTTCATGTTGAGGAGGCGATGACAACATCTCAGAAATGTGTCTCGAGTTAACACCCCGTGGGGAAGATGGGTTGACTAGCCTTCCAAATGACATCAGCTCTTTGATTTCTTCGGCTTTCTGAGAATCACTAACTACCTCTGATGTTGAAGAATACGGTGAGCTCTTGGTATATGACTCTACAGATTCCTCAGATGATGACTCTGTCGGGCTTTCCGAAATAAATGTTGTTCTTTTAGCTACCTTGGCACGCTTTTTAATCCCATGTCTAACAGAACCTGATGATCGTATAGTTTCAGCCTCATCAGTAGCGCGGCTGGCTGATTCATCGTTCTGCTCTGCGGCATCTGTGACTTCGCTTAAAGACTGTGCCAGAACCACGGGGCTACCCATAGATTTGCGTCGTAAGGATTCTTGTTTAGCCTCCTGCTGCTTCAACTTTGTGCGTAACCTGTCTCGAATGCGTTCTGCAGCCTTGGTGCCCATTGTCGGAGAAACAGCTTCTCGTGGAATAGGGGCTCCTAGACCATAGAGCATAACAAGATCCTCAAATCTAGGAGTCGGGGGAACACCTATTCCGGGAATATAGTAACCGTGAAGTGCGTTTGATGTAACGGACGGAGGTGTGATGCCAATGTTTGGAGTAGTGGGTTTCCGTGGGCCTGGGGCTTGCCTACCAGGGGTCATAGGATTGTAGACTCCCTGTTCCTGAATAGGTTGCAGTTTTGAACTGTTGGTTTTAAAATCTCTGTCGTAAGGGCCACCTGATGCATAAACTGTTGTAGGTATTATTTGTTCATCTTCGTTATCATTCACATGCATATCCTTGTCAGACTCATCAGAATCTTTCTCAGGGGCCCAACTGCCACGTTCATTCTCAAAAGAGCCCCCTCTAACATTGGCTTCTTCCATCGAGCTGTCCATTTCGTCCTCACTGTTGTCTTCAAAATACTGGGGCGAGGATAGCAATTCGTCTGATGACGAAACACTATGTTCTTGTAGATCGTCAACTCTTCCGTCATCATTCTCCGGCAGTACAGAACCCTGCTCAGCTTCACTATTTTGTACGTGAGCCTCATGCTGATGAAATTTGTGATCAGGTAATTGACCATTAGCAAGCATAACTTCAGGGCTAGAAAGGGACTGAAGCTGTAAATTTCCGAGTAATGAGCTAGGATGGTGATGGATAGCAGCGTAAGGCATGGTTAACGAGCTAGTAACTTCCTTGCCTCTGTTACACTGGATATCCACAAGAGGACTACTCGGAAGGTTTACATTCTTGCGAGGACCTCTGTTGCTTGTCAATGGCGGTGTGTCATAGTAATGTGCATCATGATCACTAGATAAAGCAGAGTATAATGTCGAAGCATTTCTGTTGTTGAAAGCTGTGAACCCATGCTGAACGGGATGCTTATTAAACCTAGCCTTGGATTTAGTAGGGGATCTGGAATAGTTCATGTTTGCATCCTCCTCTTCAATCTCATCATTAGCATGTTCCGTTTCGTCTGCTCTGTCAATTCGTTTATAAATTGTATGCCTAGGAGATGATGGAACATATAGGTTAGAAAGGCTGTTTCCAGAAGTACTGGAAGACATAGTTTTAGAGTTGTGTAAAGTATATGATGGGAACTTTTGAGCTTTTAAATCAGTCGCGGGTCTGGTAGTAATGTCACGTCGATGGCTCATAATCAGTTTAAATTCGACGCGTAAAGATCAAGCGTTTATGAATATGGACAATTGAAAAGATGAGTAGAAATTGAGTATTAACAACCCAAGATTAATCCATAAGCTTGAATAACAAAGTGCCGTAAGAAAGCTGTGTGAGAAGTCTATAATAAATATAAAAGGTGGAAAAGGAAACAGGAATGGTGTACCAGAAACCTGTTGCGATGGGGAATATTTTTTTTCTATGGAAACTGTGCTGGCCGACACGCGTACAAATCACGAGTTGTGAGTTTTACACCAATAGAAACGTCCCAATACTCACAAAAGTAAACATGGAGGCTTTAAAACAAAACGCGAAACGTTGCTAACAACCCTCAAAAGTCAACAAAACCAGGGTCGTGTTACAAGAGTTGTTACATTCTAAACCCTCATATATATACAAGCTATATTGCTAGGCAATTTATCTAAAGATGACCCAAAGCTGGGTAGTTTTGTATTCTGCTTTGAGATTTACTGGTAATTCTCAAACACTCAAAAATCAATCAATTGAACTGGTTTGGCTTGATTTCGTCTTTATAAGACCTACAAAACGTGCAAGTCTATACTTGCCACCAAAAATCATTTGTAATTAGGGATATTAAACATAGAAATGTACTCTTCCCTGAAACTAAAAAACAATCATACAGTTTTTTTAGAATGAATATAACTTCAAACTTATCACTAATGAATGGCAGAGGGGTCTTCGTAAAGCACAAGCACATGACCAGTCACATGAAAAAAGCAGTCACAACCTGTTTAAATTCTGCTAAACATATTCTGAAGTATACCCCAAAAAAGGTCTGAAATATACACAGACTCTAATATTTGCAAACCGGTGACCACAAAACGTGACCGTTATGTAATCCTGTGGTAATAATGCGCCCAGCCGCAGGCTGTATGTGGAGTAGAATTAATGACAAATTTGGAATTCGACGCAATGAACAACATGTTACAACTACTGTAACCATGCTAACCCAGTGCTAGAGTCCAGCCAAGTAAGCCATTTTTGGCGGTGAGTGTGTGGTCTACTGCCAAAAAATTTTCCTCACTCACTTTTACCTTTCCCCTTCCTTTTTCTCCCTTTCCCTATCTTGTCGTCCAATCCGTCGAACAGCCCAGCACTATACATCGCCGCCAAAATGAGCTTCAACAAGGAAAAGGAAATCGAGGAACCCTCTAAGATGCAGAAGATCCGCGTCACCCTTACCTCTACCAAGGTTAAGGAGATCGAGAAGGGTGTGTATAATTAAAAAAGATTTTACATCTCAAGCAACTGTAATAGTACACCATGCCAATAGTTATCGTTATATATCTGCCCGTCAACTCGAATTCAGTCGCCAGGGATATTATGTTGATGGATAGATTAAACTTTTGATTGATGTTTGTGGATTATCGTCTATACCCATTTTTTGATGGTGATTTTCGTCATCATGAAATTTTCAGCTGTAGATATAGGCTGTCATATTTCTGTCAAAATTATTGAACTACCCGTTGAAGAATGTTTATTGCGATTCAGTATGGGATACTTGATGTATCATAATTGAATACTATGGCTTGGTGATGCTTGAAGGTAGCTTTTATGTTCTTGACCATATTACTAACTCTTTTTTAGTCACTGCTGACATCGTTAAGCGTGCTAACGACTACAAGGACAAGAACGACGACAAGGTCTCCTTCAAGGGTCCTATCAGACTTCCCACTAAGCACCTTAGAGTCACCACCAGAAAGACTCCTAATGGTGAGGGTTCCAAGACTTGGGACACTTACGAGATGCGTGTCCACAAGCGTATCATCGACTTGTACTCTCCTATCGAGATTGTTAAGAAGATCACCTCTTTCAAGCTTGAGCCTGGTGTGGAGGTTGAGGTCGTCATGGCTGCCTAAGTTCTGTCATTCTAAGTACATAGAATAGAACAAAAAATAACGAAAAGCAACAAAACCTTTAATGAAATAATGTCTTCCTTTTTTGAAAACTGTTATGGTTCCCTTGTTTTCATTATTCAAACAGTTCGAATAAATAAAATCGTTGTTTGTCTGTAAATTATATCAATCCATTACATTACATTTGAGTTTTATTTCCTACTTTATTAGTGATGGTTTTGGAATCAGAATCAGTCAATCAAGTTGCGTAATACGTAAATGGAAATATGTATTTCTAAAAAGCTCAAATTAATATGATAATAACAATATGTGATCTAAAGAACTGTCTAATTCTGGAAATACTCTATATCAGGCTTTGATGTTCTTATCTTGAAATTTCACAATCCCCCATGTGATTTTCAAGATCTCTGTCAATCTAGAATGTATTTGTCCCCCACAAGCATTTCTAGATTCAATATAACTGGCCAACTTGTTCTCACGTTGATGAATGCACTTGAATCATTATCAAGACAAGTCCTTTCCCCGTAAGTTCTTTCATAATGATTAGAGCTGAAGAACACATTTCTTGATCCACCATTGGTGTATTCTTGAATCCTCAGTAAGTTCAGGATGAAAACTAGTTCCCAAAATTCTACCCTGGCGAACTGCAACACAAATCTCGTTACCAGTCTTGGTCATGGAGCCAGGAAGAGTAGCAAGAGCCTGTACCTGATTCTCTTGCTGGATTTTTGCCCACTCATCAGAAATAGGGGCTGAAGCAATGGCACCCTTTTCTGTCTTTACGGCAGTTGTATCCAAGTAAATGGTAGGATTGCCAGATGAAATGTTGATAGCTTCGATGACTGGGGCCCGAATGAAAACACACTGGAACCCATTGCCTTTGGTTTGATCTCCCAGATCTTTCAAGGCCGGGATTTCTAAGCTTGTGGTGAACGAGTCAACCTGGCTTCCAAAATGATTTCTGTTAACGCGGACATCTAATCCGCCAAACAACTCTTGACCGCCTTTTCTAGCACCCGATGCTTGGTTAGCCACGAGAATCAAGCCAGCACATGTCCCCCAAACTGCCTTGTTTGTATCGTGGATAAAATCTCTCAATGGACCAAGCATACCGGTTCTTTCAGCGACCAAAGAAATAGCTGTGCTTTCTCCGCCTGGAATAACCAGGCCACTGCATTTTTCCAAATGTTCACGAGTGCGTACCTCAATAACGGTCACAGGTTCTCCTGAAAGTTGAAGAGCCTTTACAGCCTCTTTTAAAAGATAAATGTGTTCAATGAAGGCACCCTGGATGGCCAAAACGCCAATAACAATAGAACCTGTGGCAGTCATGTTTCCTGTGTGGATTTAAATTGTTAATCAAATCAAATAAAGTCTTACCTTGATGGAAAAAAGAAACAAAAAAAGAGAAAAAGAATCTAAAGTAAAGCGATATATTACGAGTATTGTTGCAAATCAGGAGTAGGTGTAAGAATTAGAACCGGATAGTGCCTAATATCCCAGATCTAGTTGGTGATGACTCATCATTTGGTGAATTTGTATTGGTGCAACAGGTGTGTTAAGTTATGAGAGTTACTTATGTTCACCATACATATTTGTGTAGTTGTTAACATAATGGCAACCCAAATTGGTGGAGAAAATTAACAAGTACCAACTTTGAAACTCCCATTATAATTTATATCCTTGTATCAATCTTTTCATCTCAACAAATTTTTATTTGTACGTATATAAGTGTTAAAGCAGAACTATATCACATATTCATTAAACCACAAGTTAGGATAGCATTGACCGCACTAATAGCTCTATTATTCTTTTCCTTTACCACAATTCATACCTTCAGACTCCATTTTGTCACCCAATTTACCATAATTATCTTGTTGCGATTCCTTAGAATTTTTTGAATGCTTGCGAGAGAGATGCGCAGAGCGGTAGTACTTTTTAAACTTATCTTTCATAGATAATTTTCGGTTAACACCATTTTCACTAACTCCAGATTCAGCGGCAGAATCCAGCTTTGGGGACCGATGTTTAAGTAAACTCTTGTGTCTTGTTACTCCTACTGCAATATTACCCTGACCGTTCTGGTCTTTCTCTTCATGGATAATCGCCTCTTCATGTACATTAGTTTTACCTATTGCACAATAGTCTTTGTCGGCAAACAATGAATCGTGATCAAAAGAAACATATCGCTGTGTGCCTTCGTCTAGTTCGTGATTTTCAAGTTTAATTACGTGTTTTGATACGCCAACAATCAAGTTTCTTTCCTTATTACCAGATGATTGCCCAAAATTATTCTTTGCTTCAACAAGGTCTGATTCCATTGCTTTGTCCCGTATTAATTCTAAATTTAGGCCATTTCTGCGATTACGATTGTTTGTGGCCACTATAGTTGGGATTGCAAGTCCAATCTCGGCATTTGCTAATGAATGATAGCTTGACGATGTAACATGCCTTTTGCTAGCAGTATGTTGAGATGCAATTGTTTTTCTACTACCAACTGTGTAGACAAAATCTCGTGTATCATCTGTAGATGTAATAGAGGATGAGGAAGAAATATCACCATTGTCATTATTATAAGAAATCAAGCTTCCACTTCTCTGAAAACAAATATCTCTTTTAGAATCTTCCAAAATTTCTCTAGATTTGGTAGGTCCTATGCTGAACTCTTGACTAGATGGCGAGAGTTTGGTAGCCAGTGGTTTATCATTGTATTTTATGAGGCGGTTGAATCTTATCTTATAGCTTCCAGACATATTGAGAGGGGAGCTTCTGGGAAAAGTCTCAATGCTATCACCGCTTTTAACTGAATCTAGTTTCTTTCCAACTTCTATCACAGTGTTCCCATCAGTAGCGACAATCTTTGGAATTAGACTCTCTATACTAGCAGAGCTTAACAAGGGCCTTGTAATGTTCCCGTAGTGCGAGTAGTTTCCCGAAAGGTCAACCGGCCTTCCAGCCATAGTAGAAACACGAACATATCTCAAGGCACGTTCCAAAGCAATCATATTTGAATCTTTTTTAACCTCTTGACCGATTGGAATTTTGGAAAGTGCTTCAGCTTTACCAACCTTTTTAAAATTACAAGCTGGTCCAGAAGGTGATTTGGCGTAATCTTTCAATACAGAAGAAGGTGAATCTATACCGATAAAAAGGTCGAAAACTGTGTCAAGTTTTTTAGCTGAGCTAGGCGACATGTTTTCGTTATTCACATCATTTTCAAAGTGCTGAGTATCAGTATTGTCATATGCCAGACAAACTTTTGAATTTGAACGGAACCTATTGATATCTCCCAATGGATGTGGCTTCAGAAAAGTTGAATTTTTTCCAAAATATTTCTTGGCTAGAAGATATTGTTGATTTTGTTCGGGTGATAATAAACCTTCAGACAGATTGGTATTCAAATCGTCAAACTGAATGGAGAGACACTTTTGCTTTGTAGACTGCATAGCTGTAAATATTGACTGAAAATGGGGTGAAGAGAAATGTAACAAAGGATGTATAGTTTTTATGATTTTAAGGAGACTGAAAGAGACGATAATCAATTACGATCAGGTTGTTGTGACATAATATCGGTAAAATGTAATATTACCTAAACAGGAAAATAAATCAACACATGATAAATGTTTTTTAAAAACCCAGATGTATAATAAGATAAATTTGAACAAAAAAATAGAATAAATTATAAATGTCATTTAATTAAATGTATTGAAATACCAGCCACCCAGTAATTTAAAGCCATTACAAGGTGTTGGCTTAACAATCCTTCTGTCCTGAAGCCATTTTAATAGAACTCTCACTTCATTCAGAGAAAGAACAGGGTCCAAAATTGACCAAATGTTTTCAGCAATATCACCCGGATGGTTGGTTAAGTGCATAATAATCCAAAACACAAGTCGTTCAAAAATTGGAAAACTTAACAACCCTTTAACTCCAATCCAAATATATTCACCTGGAGCCCCCATTGGATAGGATATATGAGGCCGACTAATACGGGTAATTGAAGATGGTCTGGGGTTCTCCGGGCCATACTGGGTACTAGCCTGATATGATTCTAATGAAGAAGATGCTGAAGAAGATTCTGGATCAACATGCGATCTCATAACAAGATCGAAATCGTGCTTGCTATAGTTGATACGTCTATTTCCTATCGTACTGCCCTTACGACGAGAGGATGTACTGTCGTCTGTTTTAGTTTGTGACTTTATACAAACGACATCAGCTTGATTAGTACTAATGAGATCAACGACACAAGGAATTGCATGATCCTTTATATAACCTGAAAAAAGCAAACCCTTATTTTGGCCAAATGTTGATCTCAATGTCTCATAGAATTTTGAGACAGAGTACATGAAATTTTGCTCCACTCGTAGAGTAATACTGGACATAAATTTGTCAGAGAACATAAAGTTTCTTCCAGGACGTACTTTTTGAACATCCCTTGCAACATATATTATCGATTTTTCAGCATCCAGTTCTTTCATTGCTCTGTTAATAGTGTTATCACTGTATTGTAAAAGTAGGTCGCGAGCAACTGCTGCATCATATTGTTGTTCGGGAGTAGCGATAAGAGCTTTGATAGAGGTTTTTGCCTTTGCAACATCTTCGTTGTATGATTGTCCAGCTTCTGTCTTAGTTCGGGGAGCAGCCATTGCCCAATTGGCAAGCATATCATCCATAGCAGCCATAGACTTTCCAATTGAAAGAACAGCATCATGGTTGGAGGTGTACTTCTGGGGAACAACAATATATTCTTTCTCAAATTCTTCTCGAGATTCATACAACATAGGAGATCCATCAGGATCCTTAAGCATAGGAGACTGTTGAACCCAGTAATCAACCAAGTAGGGAATGTCCAAGTCATCAGGATCCATAAGTTTAATTTCACCATTTGCATATCCACGTTCAAAAATTTTGATCCAAGATTCCGTCAAATTCTCAATGAACTTCATACCACCAAGTTTAGTTCTGCCTCTCGACCAAATACGTTTTGCTTCATCTTCCGTGACTTCTGGGTACCAATACTTAAGCTCGCGAGTGATTTGGACCCAATCGAATTTCAAGTATTTAGCGTCGGTAAATGCACGACAAATGATAATAACACGATAGAAAATACCCATATCCTTGACAATTAGATTTAGCTTTAAGCGGCCTTGGCCAACTCGCGATACGTTAGGACGTGAAAACTCACCTTCACGAACAGACTTGTCAAGCTCTAGACTTCGAGCAACAGGGTTGAATATTTGACTTCGTCGCTTCAGAGAAGTTCGGATGATTTTCATGGAGGTATTAGGCGTTCTCATAACAAGAGGATCCTCACCTTCAGGTAAATCTAGATTCTGAGAGCGTTTCTTTCTCTTTCCAGAATGTTTAGCAGGAATATCATCATGAGATGCATCGGATCCCGATTTCTTTTTGGATCTCCGTTTCCTGGATTCCTTATTAGAACTCAACCGAGTATCAATATCCACATCCATTTCATCAATATCAATGTCAGCTTCATCCATATCAATAGCAAGATTACCATCACCTTTTTCTTTTATTCTCCTGGGGCCTCTTACCCGCGAGCTACGTAGAGCTTTATCAGCTTTCTTCAAACGATCTGTAGCAGCTGTTTCCCGCAGACGAGTGGTGATCTTAAGATGTCGATTGCTGCTTTTCTGGATAAGGTCCTTATATTTGTCAGTAACAACCATGAAATTTCCACTTTCAGATTTTCGGGTGATACTGTGTGGTGGCCGTCGCTTCTGATTCTCTAGGCTTTCACGTAGTCTTGTTTTAGCATCAGTAACACGGTAATCATCATTAGCAATATCAGCTCTTAAAACAAGGGACTTGGTGATGTGGATAGAACCTTGGCGAGACATATGTGGGAAAGTAATTCGAATTACTCGAACTTCATCTTCGTCTGTAAGCGCCCGAATGCACTTATCATAGGTTTTCTTATCCATAGTAGAATTGTTTTCTTCTCGGTATCGTTCGTTATAAACACGCAAAAATTCAACACCATGCTCATATACTCCATTAAATGAGTCTAGAACATCCAAAACACGTTTGTTACGCTTTTGATCACCAAAATCAAAAGCCTTGGTTTTTGGAGGTGGTTTCCAACGACTTAATGTTCGCTTCTCTTTGGAACTAGGCGTAGAAGATACTATCGCAGGTACCGTTGATGGTGCATTGTCGATCATTTCTACATCTTCAGAGATCTCAGAAATCTCAGAAATCATAGGCTTCGTTTCCATCAAATTAATTGGCTTAAATTCTGGAGGGGGCGGAAGGTCTTGACTTGATTCAATAGTCACATCAGTCTCTTTATCCGGAGATTTAGGTCGTGTCTGCTGAATAAGTGGATCAACCAATGCAAGGGAATCATTCTGAGAAATTTGTTCGGACCAAGATCCGGCATTTTGTAAAGCAGCAATTGCAGTTTCAGGAGCAAGAGTACCATGATTGGAACCAGACACTTCCTGAGACGGAGTATGTTGAGAATCTTGTGTCTCTGATGTAGCGACTAAATTTCCAACTTCCGTCGAAAAGGATGCGTCGCCCTGTGAGTCCGGTTTACCAGAATTAGCGACACTGACTTCCTCAACATTTTCTACCATAGAATCACCATCTTGAGTATTGTTGGTCTTGCGCTTTTTAGACGGTGTACTTGAAGCTGCATTTTTTCTTGGACGCCCTCTCTTCTTTCCAGTGGAAGGCTGGATATCTGGTATTGGTAATTCAATACCTTTCTTTCTCGCTGCGACAATACCACCATAAAATACCACCTCGGAGCGCCCGTTCTCTGTGATAATATTTGCTCGTCCAGGAAGGGGTGTATATCTCGCTTTCTCCATCGCTGCTAGGGTATCATATTTACGTTCACCCTGAAAAAAGCCACCCCAAATTGGATTGGGAGATATTCCACTGAATGCTGCATATCCAGTATTTGAGAAATATCGGTAATATTTGATACGAGCGGAAAAATCAACACCACGAACTACCAACAAATGCCCAATTGGGGTATCAGTATATTTTTTTAAATCCTTAGAAGAAAGATTTCCAGCCAAAAGATCAAGTTCACGACCAATAACTCTAAAATATCCTCGACCTGTTAGTTCATTAAGAACCACACCGCCAGGAACACCAGCTGAAGCAGAAGCATTAACAAGGTGGAAAATTTGATGACTCAAAGTGTAAATCATATTGAACGTGTGATTAGCGAGTTGGGATATCCGCCTAGAGGAGTCAGTCAAACTGACTTGTTGCATCTCAGATAAATCAGAAGGAAGTACATTTTCTCCAGGAACATCCATGCCTTCAGATTCATCATCCTCAGCATAATCACCCTCCTCATCCTCGTCATTCTCCTCTTCATCGGGATCATCTGAAAGAGGGAGGTCTTTCACAAATTTTGCACATATGAACTTTCGCGCTGGAGCATCTTCACGGCACATAATAAGCTGCTCAATATACCCTTCATCAGTTAATCTTCTGAATAGATTTACTAACCGCACACGGTCAACACTGAATTCTTCCACCATATCTAAAAAGAAACGAATGCCATTTGGGGCAAGTTTGCATGATTCCACAATTTTTCGTCGAATAAGTTTCTTATCCAGTAACTTTGACTTTGGCCCACCTTTTTCTTTATTCCCATTTGTCGCTGGCTTTTTAGATGAATTACGGTGAACCCAAGTAAACTTTCGATAAACTGATATATAAGTCCAAGAACCATTCGAAATAATCGGGTACTTTTTAATTAGTCCCAGCTTGATAAGAAGATTTAATCTTCCGGTGATGGAGCGAGAGTCTTGCTTCGTATCTTTTGCAAGTTTGGAACTCGTAATACCCTCAGCCCGAGCCTTAGCAATGTGACATAATAGCTTAAAGGGATATTCGCCCAAATCTGATTTTCCCTTGGGCATACCAGTGAGTTTAAGCCACAGAATGTCCTCTTTGACCATGACAGATATCGAATCTTCCTTGTACAATTGAATCAATTTCCAGTAAGGAAGGTCTCGTTCGTTCTCAGGGATCTACACAAATTCTGTTAGTATGGGCTGATTCAATTACTAAAAAAAGACACAAACTTACATCTTCACCATCTACCAAGACTCTGAAATCTTGACGTCTTCTGCTAAACCAAGTCCAGACTATTCCTTTATAAAACTCGTCAACTTTCGGAGCATATTGTGAAACATAGCCCCATAATTCCTCCAAAGAAGTTTCTATTTCAATAGAAAAGAAAAATTGCATAGTTAGTACCAAAATTAATAAGACATCTCAACCGCTAGCTGAACCAACAATAATGGAACATTTTCATAGAGGTGTTTCGTGAAATTATAAACAATTGATTCCTATAAAATCATTTTGGCATCGAATGAACATGGGAATTTAACATTACCAAATTTATCCATTATACTTACGCGTATCTGAGTTATACGATAACTCCTCGAGAAGGTTCTCGACTATTTGGGGAGGAGAAAGGACTAACATTTTCAGTAACCCTCACTGGAATTACGGATCCAGATGTAGTTATTTTTTTAATATTTTCGAATTTAAACAGTGTCGTTGTTATCAGTTAAAGATCATGCAAGTGTTGTGGGAAGTGGAGGATATGACGCGAATGTGGTCGGTGCTTAGTTTTTTTGAGCAGCTAACAATGAGAACCCTAAACCTTACGACTTGATGGCATTTAGCAACTCCTCTAAACGTGAATGACCAGAAGAAACTCATGGCCAAAATTTTGAATCTAGTTAGTAGAAAAGAAAAACCATAGCATTCAACCAGTTAAAATTCACATTTCTCTTTATATTAATGATCTGTTTGATGATAGCATTTCATAAATGATGAAACCTCCAAAGCACGTGACACACAAGAATTCAAAGACATACAAAGCGGATGGGAAGTGTTATAATTGGCATTGAAAGTTGAAAATTGTAGGCAAATTCAATTAAAAAATCAGCCTAATTAAACTTATACTAGTATTATTTAGATTGAATTGCCTTCTTTATTAATTTCAACAATGTTTGTTCTTCCGTATTAAAGCCCAGACTGAAATTTACGCAGAAAAATATATATCAGACTTGTTTTGCCGTTGCATTTTTTCTCTCTGGTTCTTTATTGTTCGCTTGACCTCAAAACGGGTTTTTTCATCTAAACATTTGAAATAACAACAAATCCACATCCTTAAAAAGTGGATATTTCAAGACAACCCAGTCGGCTTTGTGGAATATTTGTTTCAATGGAAGACCAACGACATGGACGTCCTTTGCGCAGGGTTGCGCGAGCTAACCCTTACGCCCGCCCAGCTCATTCTTCAGAGAAGAGAAATGAGCAAGAGAACAAAGTATGTTATACCAGATTTTTATTTGTCAAATTTATTGGCTGAAAACTAACAAGTTTATTTCAGAGAGAAAAGCAATCATTATATTCTCGTCTAAAATCGTTTGTTGCTTCTGCGTGGTCATTTAGAAATGACGATGCACCCACAGAAGTTCAGGGGAGCCAGCGCCCGGACTATCGTTTGAATAGAAATCCATTCAACAGCAAGGGTGTATTTACATATCCTAGCCCTGATATACCCAGCGCAGAAGATCTTCCCATCTCTTCGATACCTAATCTTGATGAAATTCTGTCAAATTATAATGGCCCTAAGGATTCAGGATCCCCATATGAATTGCTATACGAATTTTTTCAAAGGAAAAACGCCGAAAAGAAGAAGGAGCCACTTTCACGTATTGAGTTGCTAGGTATCAACTCTTTGATACAGCAGCTCCAGCCAAAGAGTGAGCGTGACACGTCTGTTTTTCCACTTGTTTCGATTCACAATCCAACCTTGAGCGGTTTTGATAAATACCCTAACACCGCTAACAAGTTTAACCCAGTATCTAAAAGACAATCTCGTGTTGATGAAACCCAGGCCTCCACTACTCTCCAACGACGTTCCAGTGGAAATAACACAACTGACTTGCCCCATTACAGTCCACACTATACAGCGAACAGCAAGAGAACTATAGACTCACCAATTAACTTCAAGCCTAGAAAGATTATCCGTTTAGAATCCATTCCAACTACATATAGACCAGCAGGTGATCTTTGGGTTTACAAGCCTCATCCAGATCTTATTAGAAGGGATGATGACGATGAAGATATGTCAGTGTCATTTGATGGAGGCCATGACAATGATTCAATATCACTTTCCAGGGTTGGTGAAAATGCAGATGTGCGAGAAGAAGAAAACACTAGTATGAGTCAAACAGCCTCGACGATGCTTTCACTGATTAACCCAATCGACGACGAGACCCAAATCCACTCATCTTCCAAAAAACTATTACCCACTGGCTTTACTTCGCCACCTAATGCGTTTTCTCAACCAAAACGCCCCTTTGTTAACCCATACTCATCTCGAAACAACTCTCGGGTACATACTTCTCGCAGAGCTGATGTGTCACCTGAATCTTCCAATAGCATTATCAAGAACTTGGAGCTTACCATGCGCGGTAATAAATCTCCAGTTTCGCCTAAGGATTCTGAAGCAGGCGCTTCTCCTGGATCAGTGGACAATTCATTCTTCAATAATGGTAGTCCTTCGTTGCAAAGAAAACCAAACACAAAGCTTGTCGATAAGCACAGACCTCCTAGACCCTCGTCACTTCGCAAGTCTCTTGTTGCCAATCCATCTGAGTCTGAATCTACAGACTCGCCTATAGTTTCGTCTACCTTGGTCATCAACAAGCCTAAAATCACACCTACATGGGTGGCTCCATCCGATTTTATTGATGACGATGAAGACGTTGCCAATGAAGAAGCAAATAACGCTAGTCAAACCCCAATTTCTTTCCAGAAATCTACAGCAACAACATTTGGTCTACCAAAACAGTTGAGCCCTCAAAACTCACCAGCGCCTACCGGTCTTTTTACTTTTGGCACACCAAAGTCTCAAGAGCCTAAGACAGGTTCGATTAGCGAGTCAACACCCAAAGAAGACCACGCATTCTCTAAAGCATCTACAGAGCCTACTTCCACAAAGACTCCATTCAGTTTCGGAAACCATGATGCCTCGACAAACACTGCCTCTATTCCCAAGGCAGCCGAGCCAGTGCAACAAAAATCACTTTTTTCAGCTGGTGTATCTAGCCAGCAGTCAGAAAAGGCTTCAAAGGGTCTTTTTGCATTTGGATCAACAGAAAAGAAGGACGAGGATGGATTGAAGCAATCATCCGTTGCCACTACTGTTGATGTTGACAAGGATTCCGCAGCTGCTACCACTGCCAATAAACCGTTTACATTTGGAGGATTTGGCACTGAAACCAACAAAGATACAACTGGTGCTAGCAAAGCACCTTTATTTTCCAAACCGTCAACAACTGGATCACTTTTTTCAACAAATGGCGCCAGCTCGTCAGCACCCAAATTTTCATTTGGAAGTACACCAACCGCAATAGTTTCTAATGCGGGAGGATTTAAGTTTGGTAGCACGGCTGTGTCAACACCCAGCGCCACAACCGCGACAAAGGATGAGAATACACAACCAGCGACAGGCACTACTGGTGTATTGTTTGGTGTTCCAGGTTCAGTGGCCAGTGAAGAGAAGTCAGATGACGCACCAGGCAAGCTTTTGTTTGGAAGCAACAACAATGACAACAACAACAACAACAAGATATCTGATGAATCGGGTAGCAAAACAAATGGAACAGTTGCTACAGCTGTGAGTACATCAGAGCAGATGACTGAAGAAGAAGATAATAATCATAAGAATAATGAAGATGAAGATGATGATATGGATTTTGATTTTGAAGACTCTGTTGTTATTGAGCCCCCAGAAGCACCTGTTGATGAAGCACTTGTGAAATCATTCCGAGAAGACTATGTATTTTAGAATAGATGAAATAGCCAAATCCAAAAGAAACAGTAACAACCAGCAGTTAGCAGTGTACAGCCAAGGAGGTTTAGGGAAGTTGATCTGATGGCCAGGCTATCGGCGGTCAAAGGGGGTCGGGTCAGCCACGGCAGATCAGCCACATCGGCTGATGGGGCATCCACGTGACGTCATTATCTTGTTATCTATCGATACATGGATCAAGGATACATACAGTGGCCCTTATCTCAGAGCCTTTTATTGAATGGAGAGGTTTTTGTTATTATTTTATTATTGTATATTTGTTATATTCTTACTTTTATTCCTCCTCCCCTTCCTAGTTCTCTCTTTCTCTATATACCTCGTTTTCCCACCGTCATTATTGATACACTCCACATTCTTTTCCATTATGGATGCTGCCGACCATTATTACAACCATTGTCCGTTAGCGGATGAGTCCGGAGATCAGCTAGTATATTGGATTGCCCAGTACACCGGGTCGTGTGTCTATGGATCGATGTCAGCTTTTTCCTGGACGTTTGGCTACATTTCACTGACATGCTGGCTTGGAGCACAACTCCCCCAGATCGTTGCAAACTATCGTAATGGATCGGTTGAAGGCTTGTCTTTTGGTCTTGTGTTCAACTGGTTTATGGGAGACTTTACCAACTTTGTTGGCTGTGTTCTTACACATCAGCTTCCGTTCCAAACACTGCTGGCCTTTTACTACATTTGCGTGGATATCATCTTGGGTGGTCAATATTATTACTACACTCGACCGAAACAACAGCGGTTCCATCTGCATAGCCATCGTCACGCTCAGTTGCACAAGGCAGCACTCGCTCGTCAGCGTCGTTGCCAGCAGGAATGGGTTGCCGAAGAAGACATCTCCCCGATCTCTAGTAGAATGGAGATGATCAGCTCGCACCCGTCTTCACCAGTGTTGTCTCCATCAACCAAACCTGTCAATGTTCCAGGCCACGCTCACGCGACCACCGTCGAGCCCAACAGCAATATTGAGGGGGAAATCTCTAACACCCCAGGATCGATATCATTTTTTAAGCCCCCATCATCAGCCAACTTGAAGACATTGTTTACATCATCATTTGTCGCTTCCTTTTCTAAAGTTCGCGCAGCTCCGATTTATGAATCAGCAGGGTCCTCTACTACCACAGCGGAAACAGTTCACAAGATTGCTCGTACGGGCTTAATCGCTTCATTAGTGCTCAAATCCGAAGCTATTGGAGTTTTGTTTGCATGGATTTGCACATGTTGTTACTTGACATCGAGACTTCCCCAAATATACTCTAATTGGAAACGTAAATCAACGTCGGGAACCGCTATTTTGCTCTTTCTTGCTGCGCTTACCGGAAACGTAACATACACGCTTTCCATTCTTTTGTCCAAGAGTGCTCGTGGGCCCGAAGGTTGGGCCTTCCTAAGAAATGAGCTTCCATTTTTGCTGGGGTCTGCGGGTACAGTGATGTTTGATGTCACCATCTTGATCCAGTGGATCATCTACAAAGAGGAATCAGATAGCGAGGATTTGGAAAAGTACCAGCCACTGGATTCTCAAACCATTGAAGGGGTTCTTATGAGCGACGAGGACGACGAAGGATCCTCTGTCGATTTGGACAATAAACTTGAGGAGGAAAGCCATGAAGTAGACAAGTTTGCAGACCAGCATCAGCAGCAGCAACAGAACAATAAGAGTTCCAGATCAGGATCAGGAGGATCATCATCAACTTGGTTTTTAGAAACTCAAAACAATGCTAGATCAACAACAACAGCAGCAGCATCTTTCGCATCGGAGTACACACCGTTGTCATCTTCTCCCCAGCGAAGTTATACCACCCTGAAATAATACAGATACAGTTATACAAAGGAGGGTTTGGTAACCATATCATCAAATCAGATACCAACATTTTGCACTATCAGAGA
Organism: Magnusiomyces fungicola; assembly: GCA_900654225.1. Classification (NCBI taxonomy): domain Eukaryota; kingdom Fungi; phylum Ascomycota; class Dipodascomycetes; order Dipodascales; family Dipodascaceae; genus Magnusiomyces; species Magnusiomyces fungicola. The sequence continues at coordinate 204,122 of CAACAH010000002.1, forward strand.
CCTTTGATTATGTCTCTCATCTCTCTACATTAGCATTAAGATAGTAGACAACTTTCTTTATGTCTGGCAATTAAGCTTTTATTATTTATTTTATATTTTTTGTCTTTTTCTTTTGCTCATAGATTCTTGTTTTATTTATTCCAGTTCTAGAAATGGATTTGCATCAACAAGTCCTTTTGCAATATATATGATACATGCTTGTTTATTGTTACCTTTACGCCGGATTGAGGGGGTTTAGGCTATATATATACCATATACACCACACGACTAGTGTCATGTTACAATCAAAGGAGGAGGAAGAGGAAGAAGAAGCAATTACGACCAGAAATTTTTCGTGTTTTCATGACTATCACATATTTTTATTGTTCTTTTTCATTGTTGCATTATTATCAATTTATTACTATTATTACTAAAGTCTTAGAATGTCAGATTCATTTATGAGTATTACCATTCCTAGTAGGTGCAACAACCAAGATTGTGGCTTGGTTAGTAACAAGCCTTGGTACGAGTCTTGGTACCATTGCATGAACAGTGCGATACTCCAAGTTGGGCAGGAGTTGTTTATCAGAAGTAACAGAAAGACAGAAAGACAGAGTGTTAGAGTTTTTTTTTTTTTTTTTTTTTTTTTTTTGGTTCTTTTGCTGCTTGGAATGTCTGCAAAGATAAAATGTGATTAGGTTTAGAATTTAGAATCAAACGGTTTATCATTCATTTTCAATACTAATATGGATTGAACAGATATATACAATAATCAACCATGCCAGCATCAGCATCAGCATCAACAGCAGTTCAAACGTCCCAGTTTGCATTCCTGTGCAATCCATAGACGTCGCTTCATTGCATATATATTAGAGACATATAGACATGCTGCTTTGCTTGTTGATCCATGGCAGCTGCATCTATCACTAGCAAGGTTCATTGTTCTTTTCCCCGTGCAAATTTTTTTCTCTCATTCTCTGTGCGTGTCGTTCCCACCTTGAAGGCCTTCTAGAAGCACAGATAAAGCATCGTATACACCCCAGTATCCGGGACGAAAACCCAAGTCCAAGCTTCAGCGGCAATACTATCAACACGTAAAATTATACCTAATATATATACACACACACATATATAGACCATATATATAAACGACAAATGGATATATTAGATATAACCAGCCTTGGAACCCATTATTCCCACACATCCAGCCACTTGCGCCACCATTCGCCGCCGCCACGTCACATTGGCGTTCACGTGTCCAGCTCATCTCGTCGCCCATTCCCCACACATAATCAGCTGACCTGGGCCTGCACGGCGTCGGCGTCATTTGGCTCTCCATTGTTCGTGTTATTTAGGCAGTTTGAGTCGCCATGGGTCACTGCCGTATATATTTTATACTGTATGTGGGTGTGCTATACGACGCGTGTGGCAGTAGTGGTAATAGCCATAATGGCGATCTGTGCGATATTGAGTGAGTGTGCTTAAGAGGGATTGTGCACAAACAATTTGTTTAAAACTAATCGCCTAGTATCTTTATCCATTTACAAGTTTTTTAGTTAAAATTGGCCTGAGTACCTCAGAGAATGGTAAGCGTATATTGTATACATCCTTATATATACCCTTTGCCGTACCAATGTGTTCATTATAGTCATGTGAAAACCACGTGACAAATCGCCTAAACTGAACATCCAACGTTCAACTTGACATCCTTATTACTTTTTACAGCTTTTTTTACAATTCACATAAACCGCGCTCTTTCATCTCAAGTTGTATTTAGAAGAACAAATTTGAAATGAATAATGACAAGTTTATTCATACAAAAAAACACCAAAACTTGTTCTACAATAATATAATGATAAAAATATAAAATAAGTTACCTTCAATATATATAAATTTACATTTATACACATTCAAAATATATGCTAATATACCAAAGATTAATAAAGATCATCTTCAATAACTCGTTCCCAAACTTCTCGCGATTCACTCCACTCTTCAAGCTCCTTCAAATCGCAAATCACTTGGTCGTCTCTAACAAGGGCTGGCAACTGGCGGCCATTGGATCTCCATTTCCAAACTCGGCGTGCCTTGTTGTCCGTGCCTAAATCAACACCAGTGTATTTAATTTTGTAACTGTCTAAAATAAATGCCATGCGAGTAGTATGTGTGTGCATATTATGGCTGGCCGTGGCTAATGACGTGTAAAGGAAAACTTCAGGTTGGACAAATGCCTTCTTACTCAAAGATTTTGGCTTGGAAACTGCCTTTTCGTCATCATCTTCAGACTCATCTTCAGAATCTTCCTCTTCCTCCGATGATGATCCTTCTTCCGAGTCTTCCGAGTCTTCCTCTTCATCAGAGTCGTCATCTTCCTCCTCATCCTCATCCTCATCATCATCTTCCTCTTCACTCTCTTCTTCAGAAGATTCTTCTTCACCACTCTCTTCTTCTTCAGACGATGACTCGTGCGCAGTTACTGGAGCTGCTGGAGTTTCTTCAACAGGTACATCTTTGCTCACTGAAACATCCTCTTTAGTATCATCTTCATCCACCTTGGCTTCAACTACAGCAGCTTTAGCAATATCAACAGCAGTAGTATCCTTGGGAGTGCCATCATCATCAATTGCACGAACGTCATTATTCTTAGATGAATCAGCCAAGTCTTCCTGTTCAGCAATACTTTTTTCTTCAGCAACAGGTAATGCCGAATCCTCCTCAGAAATCAATTTAGAATGCTTTTCAGACTCATCGCTAGACTCGGCCGGAGAAGATGGTTCAGATGCCTTTTCAGGTGTTTCTTGTTCAATGACTTGGGGAGTGACAATATCCTTCTTAACTTCAGATTCCTCTTCAGTTGTGGGTAATAGTTCCTTCTCAGCATTCTCAGCCTCGTCAGTTTCTTCCTCTTCAGAAGGCTCTTTGGTGGTGCTAATCTCAACATCCTTTGTATTTTCTTCAACAGTTTCCTTGGACTCGATTTTAGACAAAGACTCTTCTTCATCTGCGAGATGTTCTGGCTCCACAGTCTTAAGAACTTTCTCAGATAAAACCTCAGTTTCGTTGTCCTTCTCAGGCTCTTCAAAATCAGTATCAACCTTGGTTTCCGTTGGCTCAGCCATTTTAACCTCAGGTCCCTCCTTTGGACTCTCCTCCTCTCCCTCAGATTCGTCTTGCATCCATTCCATTGCTTCCATCTCAAGCTCAGAAAGCTTGTCAGCAATTGAAGTGGACGCTGAAAGAGTTGGCTTTGAAAGAGAATGTGATGAAGTGGAAGCAACAATACTACGTACTGGTGGAACAGTATCATCAGCAGTTGATGCAACCTCGGACTTGGAAGAATGCTCAACTTGCTCGGTCTCCTTGACGGAGGCTTCATCAGCAGTATTTTCTTCAGCATTTGGTGTCGCTTCTTCTCCTGTTTGGGATGCGGGTTCGTCAACACTAACATTTTCAATCTGTTTAGATTCTATTTTTTGTTCGTCTGATTCCGTGGCAACAGTAATAGTGGTTGCGTCGTACGCGTCATTTAATTGAGCAGATGATGACAAAATTGGAGATGAAAGTTTATCATCCAAAACCACATCTTTAGCTTGTGTTTCAGATGAAGAAGAAACTGGACTTGAGGCCTCTAAATGCAAGTTTGTAGTATTGACCTCTGCCGTTTCTTTCGACTCTTCCACACTTTGAGACTCTAGTGGTTCTAAAATACCAGCGTTTGTAGATTCAGACTTTTCATGATAAGAGTCCTCTTTGGGAGAATCTGGAGCATGGCTTGTGGTACTTGTAGAAACAGAGTGGGTCGATGATGGTGAGACACCGAGAGATGCAAACCCAATGTCAGGTTTACTAGGAGTATTTGGAGTATTGGGGGATTCGGTACTCGAGATTACCTTTTCTGGGTCGGGGGATGAGGGATGTGATGGCTCAGATGAAGTTAGTGGTGTGGCCAGATCGGATGAAATAGGGATGGCTTTAGGAGACGAATTTAACAACTTTGACAACTCTGAAGAAGCCTTGACATCCCTTGAATGTGACAATGAAGATATACTGGGAGATTCAGCTTGTAATTCCGGCTTTGATAAAGTGCCAGGGTTGGCTAGCGTAGGAGTAGCATTGTTATTGTTGTCGCCGGTGGTGTTGGGTGATATGTTATCATGCGAAATAGGAGATGCCAGCAATGTGGATTTTGTAGTCTGCTCCAAAGATGAGTTTGAAACAGATGCTGCAGTTGTAGATGTAGCTGTAGATGCAAAAGTAGCTGTTGGTGATATAAGAGAAGATGTTGATTCCTGATGCTTTACTGATGAAACACTGGATGATTTGGAAGCCTTGGATTCAGGGGTGGTGGCTAAATCCGCTGTTTGCAGAATTTGGTCGTGCAAAGAAGGCGAGGATTCTTCAGGAAGTGGCAAAAGCTCATCAGCATCCATAGCGTTGAGAAGATAGGAAATCTCAGGAAATAGTGACGTGCTGGTCGTTGTATCAGCTGGAGGGAGAGAAGCGGTAGATGTTTGTGATTTTATTGTTGATTTTGATTGTGTAGCAGTAGCAGTCGTAGTCGCGGGTGGCTCCAAACCCTTACCCACATCAGCCTCACGACCACCCTCCTGGAGATAGTAGCCAGCAAAGTCACCCAGATCATCGTCATTCCACAAGGAACTTTCTGTTTCAACGGCTGGAATGGCAGCAAGGAAGGTGGATGTCAACTTGGGTGGTTCCAAAGAGCGTTTCTCTACGACTGTCGTAGCGTTAGCGGGTGTAACAGGCTTTCTGTCGGACTTTTTGGTGCTTGTTGTGCTTTTGGGTTCCTCCTTCTTAAGCGAGTCCTTATTTGCATTAGTCGCAGATGCAGAAGCCCCGTCCAATAGTGACGATCCGGTTCCGAAATCTAGTAAATCAGAGGAAAGTGAAAAGTCATTGTTTTCCGACAAGCTAAAATCGCTGAGCCCACTGAAGGACGTGTCTTTGGTCGAGTTTCCCAAAAAGTCATGTGTGCCAGATCCGGAAGTGCTCAAAAAGTTTGTAGAACTAGATCCTCGTCGAAGGTATTCATTAGATTTACTAGAGTTGTTTGACTCGGACTTTTTAAGCGATGCTCGAGAGGTGACGGCTTTAAGGTCTCTGGCAGAGGTCTTTACAGACAAAGATCGAGCAGGAGTGTGAAGCATGCTAGAAGATACTGCGCGCTGGTTTTGTCTGGAGCGACTGTCAACAATGCTAGAAGGCAGCGGCTTCTCACTGTCAGAAGTAGACCCCTCAAGGATGGGAGCGGGCTTTCGGACAGCCTGCGGACCGGCTGTAGCGTTTTCTCGCATATCGCTCATTGACGAAAACCTTTTTACGCCCTTATTACCAGAAGGATTGGCAGCTGAAAGTGATCTCTGGCCTGGTTTCTTGATCTGACGACCAGACCCTGGGTAGTTAACGCTAAAATCATCTTCGGTTTTCAAATTGTATGCCTTTTTGGCGCGAGGAGCTGGGCGACTGGGCTGAGGTTCTTTCTTAGAAGAACGAAACATCTTCTTGATAGAAGCAAGCCATGGTGGATCTCCAGCCATTGTAACTGAGTTGTTTGAAAATCAAGGGGTTGATAAGAGAAGCGGTTGAAAGTCCTTGAGTAGTAGTAGGAGCTATTGAAACAAGAGTACACGACCCAAAATAGAGTTGTGCAAGGGATATGAAAAATGGGATTCACGGAGAATGGGACTCGTAAAAAAAAAAAAAAGTTGATTAAAAGATGGAAATATGAGTATTTTTTGGTGATTTTCGAAAACAAAACGAATACAAAAGAAAAAAAGACAAGAAGAAGAAGAAGAAGAGGTGAAAAGGATAGAGAAAGTAAGGAGAAGCTGAATTGTGTTTTACGTACCGGTTATATTTTTTTGGTGCTTTTCACGTTTTCTGCACCCCTGGTTGCAGGCCACCCTGCACCTCTGCAACACACTCATATGCCTCCACAATTCTGTATTCTGTTTGTAGCAATTTGAATGATTTTGTTGCTATATTTATTGACTGCAATTGATGATAAATGATCTTTTGTGAAGTACTCAGAAGCCTCGATGCCTTGCCAAAGGCCCGTCTTTTCGTAGACGAGAATATTTATTTTTTGGGCGCCAGCTGGTGAACCTTCAAGTCTTTGGAAAGGGCCCCACACCGTACCCTGTTCTAGGTAGTTATCTCAATCTGATGCGGTCTTTTGCACCGATCTTCTTCCTCTTCTTTTTCCACATATCAGCTACATGGTTGTAGTTTTGACGTGGCCAGCACATGTGCTCCTGGCACGTTTATCTGGCCAAGAAGACTCAACCAGCGTTATTCTTTTAACATTCATTTGACTGATCTTCATGACAAAGTACGGGGTTTAGCTTTTGTTCTATGTAATATTTTCAAAGCATTTTATCCTGACATGCGCATCATAAACCAGCTTCGATTCAGCGGTCACTTTGCTTCACCAGAAGGTTGTCAAGTCTAGTCAAGGTTAGATGCTTCTAATCCTGCCCCTTGACACTTTATGAATTTGTAATAGCCCGCTTTTTCATGACTGAATATTCTTTTCTTCTTCCATCCTTTATTTCTAGTTTGCTACGGTCGTGTTGTAAACAAACCATCAGATGGTCTCTCTCATAGAAATATTGGTCCGTCGGCAAGAATACTGATGTTCCAGATCTTATCTTGGCTGTCGAGCACTGTTTGACATCCATGCCATCGTTTAAAACACAAGTTCCAAGGTCCTTTTTTCTTTTTCTATTGTTTGCTATACACGCGTTGATTGTATTTCCCAATCCTCCTGTTCCTAAATACAGACTCTAAAATCCCCACTTGAACCTCTCCTTAAGAAGCCTAGTCCTATAATCCTACAACTGATTTCTCTTGTAAGCATGCTGACGCTTTATTGACTTTTCAGCTCTGTCATTTCATTTTCAGCGGAGTATATCCGCTAACAGTTTTTGCTTTGAACAAGGAGTATGTTATAAGAATTCGATACACGAAAGCCTGAACCCCTTTTTCAACCAAGCCGCTTATCCAAAAGAGGGCATGCACTTTATCATACATACATGGAGGTTGTTTATGAGGGTGGTTTTGGAGTTTCTTATCGTCATGTGAACACCACGGGACTGACTGTTTTAGGCCGTAACCAGCCAGATCTTGCCTATAAGACAGGCCAGCTTTTGAACGTCAAAGAAATACCCTACACAATGATTTCTGGTTGAGATTCAGTTTCAATTGGACTAGTGACTACGACACAAAGTGTGAATAAAGGAAATTGCAATCATATTAGCATGTGCACAACGGAATACAACAAGTAATCAATTGTATGAAAAGGCATGATCTGTTTTTTTGAAAAAATAAATAAATTAAAATTCTATTAAATACAACTATCTCAAGTTATCAATTATTAATTATTAGTACAATGCAAGTAATATACCAAGTCTTTTTTTACAAAGACTCAATTGTCAATTTGAATGCTAACTCGACTCTTAGTCAACCTCTTCAACAGTGACCGAAGGCTCGCCCGGTCCTGCTGCTCCAGCACCGCTGGCACCAGCTCCGGACCCAGCTCCAGCTCCGGCTCCGTAAAACTTTTGCATGATGGGGTTGGCAACTGACTCAAGCTCCTTTTGCTTGTCCGTAAACTCGTCGGTAGCAGCGGTATGGTTGCTGTCGAGCCATTCAACTGTCTCTTTGATCTTATTCTCAAGAGTAGCAAGGTCTGATGCATCAACCTTCTCCTTGAATCCAGACTCTGACAGTGTGTTCTTCAGAGAGTACGAGTAGGCTTCAAGTCCATTCTTGGCCGCAATACGAGCTGCCTCCTTGTCATCTTGATCCTTGTACTTCTCGGCATCTGAGACCATGCGCTCAATGTCCGCCTTGGAAAGTCTGCCCTTGTCGTTGGTAATGGTAATCTTGCTGCTCTTACCAGTACCCTTCTCAACCGCTGAAACGTTCAAGATACCATTGGCGTCAATATCAAAAGTGACCTCAATCTGAGGAACTCCACGAGGAGCAGGTGGAATGCCTGAAAGCTCAAACTTACCAAGAAGGTTGTTGTCATTGGTCTTGGCTCTCTCACCTTCATAGACCTGGATTAGAACACCAGGCTGGTTGTCGGCATATGTAGAAAAGATCTCTGACTTCTTGGTGGGAATGGTCGAGTTTCTGGGAATAAGCTTGGTCATGATACCACCAGCGGTTTCAATACCAAGAGAGAGTGGTGCGACATCAAGAAGCAAAAGGTCTTGAGTCTTGGTAGAGCTAGTGTCACCAGAAAGAATAGCAGCCTGGACAGCAGCACCATATGCAACTGCCTCATCGGGGTTAATGGCCTTTGAGGGCTCTTTGCCGTTGAAAAAGTCTGAAACAAGCTTCTGAACCTTGGGTATACGGGTAGAGCCACCAACAAGTACAATGTCGTGGACCTGAGCCTTGTCAATCTTAGAGTCACGGAGAACCTTCTCAACAGGCTCAATTGTAGATCTAAAGAGATCCTGACAGAGCTCCTCAAATCTTGCACGAGTGATGGATGTGTAGAAATCAACACCCTCATAGAGTGAGTCAATCTCAACAGAAGCCTGGGCAGAAGATGAAAGCGTTCTCTTGGCACGCTCACAGGCAGTTCTCAAACGTCTGAGAGCTCGTTGGTTGGTAGAGAGATCCTTCTTGTTCTTGCGCTTGAATTCTTGCACAAAGTGGTTGACAAGACGGTTGTCAAAGTCTTCACCACCCAAGTGTGTATCACCAGCAGTGGCCTTGACTTCGAAAATACCGTCTTCAATAGTAAGAAGAGAAACATCAAAAGTACCACCACCAAGATCGAAAATGAGAACATTCTTCTCTTCCTTGGAGCCCTTGTCGAGACCATAGGCAATGGCAGCAGCAGTGGGCTCGTTGATGATACGGAGAACGTTCAAACCAGCAATGAGACCAGCATCTTTGGTGGCTTGTCGCTGGGAGTCGTTGAAATAGGCAGGCACAGTAATCACTGCATCACTGACCTTGGTACCTAGGAAACTTTCAGCCGTCTCTCGCATCTTTGTGAGAACCATGGACGAGATTTCTTCAGGTTGGAAGACCTTTGTTTCACCCTTGAATTCAACCTGGATGGCAGGCTTTCCACCCTTGTCTATAATCTTGAATGGAAAGTGCTTAGCGTCGGTCTGGACTTCAGGGTCAGAGAACTTTCGGCCTATCAGTCGCTTAGCATCGAAAACTGTGTTTGCGGGATTCATAGCGGCCTGGTTCTTAGCAGCGTCACCAATAAGACGCTCAGTGTCTGTAAAGGCAACATATGATGGAGTGGTTCTGTTACCTTGGTCGTTAGCAATGATTTCAACTCGGTCGTTGGCGTAGTGTGCAACACAAGAGTATGTTGTACCGAGATCAATTCCAATAGCTTTGCTCATTTTGAATGTGTGTGTGTTTGTTGTGTGTGAGTGTGTGTGAGTGTGTGTGTGTGTGTGGAAAATATATTGAATATATTTCAAATGCAATTGATTGAATGATTGATTTGTTTTTGTGTGATGATGAGAAGAAAGAGAGAAAAAAGAAAGTGAATTGAAGCAAAATCCCAAGTCTTTATATATTAGAAAAGCGCCATAGTTGGCAAGCCTCCAGGATTTTCTAGGTCCATGTCGTGCGGCTGTAGATGGTTCTGCCATGTTCTTGAACTTACCAGCGAAATCTATGGGCTACCCCACAGCTAGCCTAGTTATCGTCACTGCGGGAGCCCTATCATTGATTCCAGAATAATGTAGATTATTGGATTATTAGATTATTTTCTCAGATAATTAAAATAGTAATATGTATTCTGGTAATGTCTAGCGAAATCTTGTCACACCTAGTCAATGACGGTATTTTCTGGATCCTTCCAGAGAGAGCAGTTAACTAGAGGAAAAGATCACACCACTGCGTCTTTTTTCTTAAATTCCTTTTAAGGAAAACTAAACGAAAGTTTGCGTGATCCAACATGAAGTATTCAGACATCAAGCTCACCAAAAAAAGTTTGTGGTAAAGGTTCTTTTGTTGCCTAATTTCAACCAATGACATATATTCGCGTTGCGCTGATTCCACACTTTCTGGGTGGTTTTTCCAGGCTTGTTTACGGTGGCTCGATTTTGTTTATTAGAATCTGTACCTAACTAGGTCTAACTACATCTAACTACATCTACAATAATTCCGTGACAATAAAAGCAAAGGACATCTAAATTCAATGTCATATCTGTTAAGCACACAGCATCCCAATTTATAATAGGCCAACACTCGTGGTATTCTTTTCAATAGCCGACAGCCGATCATTGTTGTTGTCTCTTTCTTTGGACCAAGCATGATGTGCATTTTTATTCCAAAACGCCTCAGTGTCTCTGGAAAAACTATCCGAGAATGATACACCAAATCTACTTTTCATCTCGCTGCGTTCCGTATCATAATGTGCTGCTTTTCGTTGACCCGCCTTGTCGTTCTTATATGATATCTGGTTACTGGTGCTTTCCATCCCAAAGTCAAGCGCCCTTCCTTCAACAAGGAGCCGTTCACCACCCTGCAAGAAATTCCAGAAAATTGAATGTTGGATAGCAACCTTGGAACTGTGGCTTCTGCATCTTTCAAACAACTTTTTCAAAAGCTCCAGCTCCTTAAAAACAAACCTGTCCCTTTTATAAGCCCACTTATTAACCAATGTTTCATCTTCTTCAGATAATAGTACGCTACTAGGCTCTATCTGCTTAATGTGATCATGAAGACGGTCAATTAAATCACCTGAGTGTTTAGCTAGGTTAGATATAGTATCATGGGCTTTTTGAACAATACCAATTTCCATTTGTACACCCTCATCCAACGCTATTTCTCTCCCGGGTGTACTCAATGAGTGAGACTTTGGAATTTTTGTAGCAAAGTTCACTGGGTTGGTAGGTGCTATACCAGTGATTTCCAAACTGTCAGAACGGTCAGCCTTTTCTTTTTTAATTTTAACAAAAGAGGTGGTATCAGGTACTGATGCTGTTGCTTCAGAAATATACTTGGAAGGTACTTTGTAGTTTAAACTGGTATGTTTTGGTGCCTCTTCATTGGCTTGAGAAACGTTTAGGATCTTGGTCTTCTCGGCAACTTCTTTAGACATAACACTTTCCCACCGATTAACAGTTTTAAATACCTTGGTGCACGCGTCTTTGATTTCTTTGGAAGAAGATGAGTCGGGTGAATACTTCATACTTCGACACAGCATAAGAGCAAACTTATAGACGCTGTCTGATGAAGGGAACTCAAGATCACTAAGAGCCGTTAATTGATTGTCTGAAAAAGAGTTTATCACTTCAGTAGGATCAAAAGACTTTGCAGTAAATTCGAAAACAGGAACGGTAACTTCTTTGACTCTCATACTATTTGAGTGTTTTTCTGGCTCGTTAGCTTTATTCGTTTGTGTCGTAGCCAACGAATGCTTTAATTTAGAGGGCTTGGGAGCCACTGATTCTTTACTTGGTCGCTGAGTCTTCAACCTTTTAGTCGTTGGCTTCTTAGCAACTCTTGTATTCCTCTTTCTGGTATTAGCTTGATGATCCAAAATTTGACTTTCCACATAGTCAGCGTCTTTCTTATCATCATAATAATAATCATCAGATTCAGATTCAGATTCAGATATCTGAGAGTCTACACCGGACGATTCAATATTCGGCTCGCTTCTCTGGAGCTTGAGTCTTGCGGTAGATTCAAGATTACCAGCCTTTCGTTTCAAGGCTGAGGACTGATTCTCGGGGGATCTCGATGTAAACCTGCTGGTTCTTTTTTTCTTACTGGCATATGTCTTTGCCTGATGTTTGGTTTCACGAGCCATTGAGAATGTGACAGTCGATATTAAACGTTGAAGATGAAAATGGGATGAAAGGTAAACGATAGTTTAGAGTGGATGTGAAGGAGAAAAAATCAATCTGATGGAATTCTAAGAAAGGGTGAGTCGATTTGAATTTTGAAGGTATGATTTGATTTCTTACAAGTCCTGCCAGTTAGCTACAACCTGGACAGCATCTTGCTGAGATTTTGCCTAAGGATTCAACTCCCAGAGAATTTCATAAGCATGGCTAAGTACTCAGTTTTCATTGCTGAGTTAACTCGTTTAGATTAATTTGTGAGTAAGTATTCGTCAATAATTGGCAAATCTTACTCCACAGATAGGGTATAGGAACGTGAGAATATTACTGATTAAAATTGCCATGCTATGGTGCACGTGATTCTCATTTTGGGAGTGGATTTTAAGTGCTATTTCAACTATACCAAGATCTCTCATATATCCCAGTTTTATTTAAACAGAATGCATTGAATAATTTAAATTCAGCTCTAAAAATACCAACAAAAAATTTCATTAAATGATAACAATACAAGTTTATAAGCTTCCAACACCATTATGTTAGTTTGGGGTTTACAGTCCTTGATCAATGTTATTAATATGTGCCCGATCAATTTTAATATCTCGTTCAGCAGCAATTGGTACTCTAGACTTCCATCTAGGAGATTGTCTGGCTGAGATACCCGAGACAAACATTTCTTCAATGTCCTCAAGAGTATGACCTCTCGTTTCATAAACGAAGAAATACACAACAAATATAGAGATAAAGGTGAACCCACAAAAAACGAACCCAAATTTATATCCAATGGCTTTGGTGGCGATGGGAGCGACGATAGTGATGACAGTGTTGAGAAGCCAGTTAGAGGCAACAGCCAAGCTAATACCCTTTGACCGTATCTTTTGGGGGAACATCTCCGAAATAACCAAGAAAGAGACAGGTGCCCAAGTTCCAGCAAATCCAACGATGAAAATGCATGCAAGAGCAATCATTCCAGAGCCAACCTTTGTACTCACAATACCGTTCTTGTTGAGAGCAAAAGAACCCAGACATGCAAATAGGATGAGAGAAATGAACATGACGATGGATCCAGTCATGAGGACATTGCGACGTGGGAATCTGGCAATTACAGGAATACAAAAGATGGTTCCAATCACATTGACAGCACCGAGGATGATGGAAGTTGCAAATGGGTTGATATTACTAACTTCCTTAAACAGAGATGTACCATAATAGAAGAAATAGTTGATACCAGTGAGCTGCTGAAGCATCATGATAGACATACCAAGGATAATACGGTACATTATTTTATCATCAAATGTGCAAATATCTTTCCAAGATGCATTTCCAGTTTCTCGTGTGGAGTTAATAGATAACTGCATGTCTTTAATCTCGCGTGCTATGATAACACTTCCGGAAGGAAGACCCATAACGCGAGAAAGTGAGTTTTTAGCACCTTGAATATCTCCCTTAGAAATGAGATAACGAGTGGACTCGGGGAGAATAAGAATGCAACCAATAAGGATCATAATAGCGAAAAAGCAGATCAGAAACAGGGGAAGCATGTATTGACCAATATTGTTAGTCCAGTAGCTTGCACAGAGAGAAACAATTTCTCCAATAAGAATACCGACAGTCATTAGAAGCTGGAACATTGACACAAGAACGGATCTCAGTCTAGCTGGCGAGGTTTCACTAAGGTACATTGGACAGACAGCAGACAAGCCTCCAATACAGAACCCGCTAACAATACGGCCAAACAGAACAACACCCCACACATTGTGGCCAGCTCCCTGAATCACTGATGCAATGCTAATGAGAGATGTGCAGATAATCAAACCAGTTCGTCGCCCCCATTTGTCTGCCAATTTACCAAGTAGCAGGCTTCCAAAGAGGCCGCCAAAGGAAACACCGGCTACAATAAGACCCGATCGCCAGGATGGAATTTGGTATATAACAGGGTCTGTTGATATTTTATCGCCGACAGCTTCTGCATATTTAGGCATGTTGACAATACCTGAGATGGAGCCAGTATCATAGCCTTGTATAAGACCACCGGTTGCGATCACAAGACATATAGAAATTGTTCGGACGACATTTATTTTTTGGTTGGCTTCGTCTATGAAAGATTCAGTAGATCCCACATCATCTTTATTGGAGGCTTCTGAAATGTTGGATTCCTCTTTGATGTCTGACATTGTTGGTTAGTTGAATTGATCAGAAAATGATAATGCACAAAATATCATAAAAAGTGAATTAAAATGATCTTTTTTCTGGAATGATGGGATATATATACTCAATTTTTATCCATGCTACTTTATATGGGTTTCCAAGTAATGCTTAGAAAGATTAAGGACTTTAAAAAGATGCATGGTTTAGCTTCAATTACTGGCTTAATAAACAAACTAGTTAGGCATTCAAGAGACAAATAAGATAATAGCATTGAAGTAATTTAGAAATTATGCAATTCCTAGGCTTGAGATGAAAAGAATCAGTTAAATATCAAGCTACAATTAGTTCCAAATACCCCCACAAATATAAATATAAATCAATGCTAAGAATAATCACAGTTATATAGCAAGCAGTGAGGCTTGATATTTTGAGTCTTCTGTGATTATTTTAGTGTTTACCATTTTATAGCTTTCTGAAAAATAAATTCACATATTTTAACTAATTCTAAGTATGTAATCAAATGCCCCAATTTCCATCAAATAGTGAGTATTGAAGAGATTCTTGGAATCTAATCAAACTAGCATCAACATCTAAAGCTGTCTTGACGGTGCCATTTTTGACTTCTGATCTCCAGAACTTGTGGAATTTGAGCATTAGGGTATTGTGAAGATTGGAAATAACAATAAGAGTTTGGCTGCGGAGCTTTGTTAACAAATCATTAATATCAACATTCTCTGGATCCTGACTGTTGTTGGACACCAAGTCTTTATAAATCGACAAAAGATCAAGATTGAAAAGTAAGCCTCGATAGAGGAAGCGGCCTCCAATAGTTTTTTGAATAAATAAAGTAATGTGGATAGAAACGAGAGCGACAGAGTACCAGGCTTTACCTAAATCACCATTAAATGAGCCTGACTCTGCCATAATATTTCTTGCTTCAGCAGGATTCGTAAGGCAAAAGTTCTCAAAGAGTCTAAATCCTAGTTGGCCTGTAGCTCTGAAATCAGTAGTTGGATTAGAGCCCTGGAATCCCAATGCAACCCAGTTCTTTTCGGCTTTGTATCCTTTTTTAGGTAGAGGGACTCTTAAATATACTTCACGCTTATCAAATGATTTTTGAAAAAGTGGGTGGTCATCAGCACTTCCGGCACCTTGGTTAGGCTCACCAGTGACTGAAAGTAATGGCTCATCTTCTTCATCTTCTGGGACGGGTATATCTTGTTCACTATCTTGAGCATGGTGTGAGGCCAATACTTCACTTCCATCTTCATTTTCATCTTCATTCAGAGGTGTTTCAGGAACAGCCAACTCTGCGGGGAAAACAGTTTCAAACATTTCAACTAGTCTCCTTTCTGAATCCTCATCCCACTTCACACTAAGCTTACTATCGTTCTTAAGATGTTGAGCGACAATATTATAGTTTGCATGAGTAGCAAGACACAGTATTAGAAACAAAGCTAAAAGCTTGTCGGTGGCACCTCGACCAATCTGCTGCTGAAACTCAATAATTTGCTCATATTTGGTGTTCTGGAGCTCGTGTGCATCACTAGACTCCTCTTGAATGTGAATAGATCCCAAGCGGTTATCAAAGCCAGAAAAGTCCACTGATGAGTCTAAAATTAAATGTCTGTTGACCAGATAAACCAATCGACTAAACTCCTTGGGGGAAGCATTTTCAAACTTGGAAGAGTTCAGTGTCAGCAGTGATATATCATGTTCTGCATAAGCTTCAGGTAAATATGGTGTTACATAGTCAAAGATGTATTTAGCAATCCATAGACATTCAGTAGCTGGGACTGTATTAATAGGGCAAGGCCCGGTATCAGATGATTTGTATGTTCGTAAGGAGATCCATGCGGAATAATCCAGAAAAGAACCTGGATGAGTAGTGAGGATTGTGTATAGTTGAAATATCGACGACATGATAAATAAGGGAATTCCCAAAATAAATAAACGTAACTCCGAACCGGTCGGTATATATAGTGATGTGAAAAGTAATATAGTAAATGAAAATAACTTGAGGGTAGGTGGTCCTAATTTTGGCTGGTAAGAAATGAGTCACGTGGATATAACGTTTCAGCAATTATGTAATCCGGTTTTCAGGTTGACCTATGATGAGTGGCTGTGAGATAAATTGTTTTGCCGTGAGTATCATTTTCTGTAGTTTACATTTTACCTTTTCGCCATTTAAGTAACAAAAGAAGTGTATAATATTGGTTCTTTAAGAATGCATCGAATGTAGTGTAGTGTTGGACAAGCTTCTTCTCTCTCAGTTGAAATAAGGATTTGGAACGGCTGTACAGCCGTGCAAGTTCTTACTTACTGTCCTTTGAAATTTAAAAAATTTTTACATCCCTCACGCTGCGATCAACTTCACAGTTTGCACCCGAAATATACTTCTTGGTACAACTATTATTTCGTTCCTAACATTTACGTTATCTTCTTCATTAAACGGCGTTATCTCGTGAATCGTCTGAATCAATCATATATCTGTTATAGAATTTTCTCTCCAGTTAAGTGCAACAATGTCTGGTCAAGGATCTAGCTCCAAACCGAATCCTAATTTATTGGATGAGTATGATAATTCCGATAGTGACTATGAATCTGAAAACGAATTTCAGGTACCTAAATCAAAAAGCGCTTACACCACATCAGTGTTACTTGGATTTGCCGATGAAACTGCTGGAAAGGTCGATGAAAAGAAGGCTTATGATTCCGAAGCATCGGAAAGAACAGCAGAACCGACAGTTTGGGATTCTCGACTTGGTGGTCAGCCTATTTGGTTGCACCCTGATTCCAAGCCTAGCAAGGATCTTATAATATGTAAGAACTGCAAGAAGCCATTGACGATGTTGACACAGCTTTACTTTCCTAAACCTGGAACTTTTTACGACCGAGTTATTTATGTTTTTGTGTGCAGAGATTCTGAATGCCGACGACAGGATGGTTCCATTAGATGCATTAAAGGTATTCGACGTAACCCAGAAGAGGAAAAGGCTGCATTAGAGAAGATTAGACAAGAGGAAGAGGAAGAAAAGGCCAGAGCGTTGGACGAAGAGCGGGAAAGACTTGAAAAAGAGGAGAAGCAAAGGAAATTGGGTCAATCACTGTTTGCATCTACTACTGAGGGAAGTGATCAGTCAAATCCTTTTGCCACTGGCCCATTCGGAGCGCCAGAAAAGCAAAGTGATCCATTTGCAAATCAACTTTCTTCAAACCCATTCAGTAACTCTAGTAATCCATTTGGCACACCTGTTAAAAGCAAAAAGGATGAGACACCTGCTAAGAAAACATCTACTAAGATTTCTTGGGCTGCTGTTGCAGAAAGAGGAGGTCGTGAAGCAGAGAAAAAGCCAGAAAGCAAACCTGCATCTGTTAAACCAGAAGTGCCTCAGCCCACAAGTACAGAATCAGAAAATATTGACCCAAAATTTGCATATGATACCTCTGAGATTCCCAGCTTTGATATCTCTTTCTACCTGGATACCGATTATGAAAATATTGATCCTCGTAAATTTGGAAAGTCAATTGACCTAAGCAAAACATATTCTAGTGCACTTACTCCTGAGCAAATTAGAACGCTTCTTGCTGATGCTGATAATGAAGATGATGATGTTAAATCAAAGGGTAAAGGAAAAGGAAAAGGCAGTGATTCTGCAAAAACAATTTCAGAACGTCTTGGCGATAATGCTGCAATTGGGCAAGCTCTTGGTAAACAGGATCTTACATTCCAAAACTTCATTGAGTATACTAAGCAAAACAACGACCAAATTATTAGACACTATCGATCTGCTGAAGGTTCGGAAGCTACATCTGAAAATTCTAATCTTAAGCCTTTACTATATTCCTCTGTGGATACTATTGGAAAGCTAATTAATGATGGAAGTAAGCATCACGATAGCAATAATCTGCTAGATATTTCAGCCATTCCCAATGATGCTTATAACAAGAAGCGTTCTATAGAATTGCAGATTATGCCTTATGCTATTAGTGTTCTCGAAGAAAATATGGATTTTAAGGAGATGCTGGAGAAAGGTATGGAATGGGGCACAATCTTTGTCGCAACACCTGAGGATGATGACATCCCCAAGCTAGACACTAGGGGCATTGGCTACACTGAAGAGTGGGTTGGAGTACAATGGGAGACACAAGATCAGAAAGAATAATCTGGTTGGTAATCTCATAAATTTTATATATTCATACAGTATTAATAATAATATACATTTGAAAGAAGGACAAGTTTAGTATCACTTAGAGGTGTATTATTTACAAATGTGACAAAATCATTGTCTATTATAAAGACAAAAAATTAAAAAAATATCCGAATGGTTATGCTATTTACAATGCAATAATATTAGACGATTAAAAATGTCTTTGGATCGTGATTTCTTCAAATGACTGAATAAGGTCCCCTTCTTTGAAGCCATCCCAGTTATTGAAAGAGATTCCGCATTCAGTATCCTTCTTGGCTTCACTAACTTCTTCCTTAAAATGCTTAAGCGATGACAGGGTACCCGTATAAACAACTTCGTTGTTACGAAGAACCTTGACTTTCGAGGATCTCGAAATGATACCATTGCTGATTCGAGTACCGGCAACATGTAAAGTTTTGGAACGTTTCAAAGAAATGCTGAAAATTTCCTTGATGGTTGCTTCACCCAGTACCTTATGCTTAATTTCAGGTGCTAATTTACTTGCAAGCTGAGCTGTGACGTCCTCTAGCAGCTTATAAATGATACGGTGCTCCATAAAAGGGATATGTTTTTGCTCGAGTTTATGCAATAAATCTCTGTCGGTAGCAATGTTAAATGTCAAAATGGTAGCACCAGCAGCTTCAGCACGGACCAAATCGTTATCGTTGACAGCACCAACACCCTTGTAAAGGACAGATGACTGTACCTCACCATTTCCAAGTCCTTGAATACTATCAGCGACAGCTTCTGCAGATCCACTGACATCCGCCTTGATGATAAATGGTACAATAGTTGGTCCTTCTTGTTTTTCTATTGTAGCTGCTTCTGAAGCTGTGGGTTCCACTTCAGGAGGCAGTCCCATCCTGATACGCTCACGTCTGACAGCTTCTTTTTCTTGTTCTAACTGCATTGATCTCCGTTGCTCGTTTATAGCTGCCACATCTTCTGCGCTCTTGGTAATCTTCTCACGGTTAATTCTGTTCTCAACAACTCTCTTTGCTGTTCCTTCAGATTCAGCTTGTAGCATTTCATCACCAGCATGAGGGAGATCTTTCCAACCAGTAACTTCAACGGGAGTACCGGGGCCAGCAGATTTAATAGCCTTACCGTAACTGTCTCTCATACTTCGAACTTTACACCATGTGTTTCCCGCAACAACAAAAGATCCAACCTTGAGAGTACCTCGACGAACTAAAACAGTGGCGCTACTTCCCTGTCCCTTTTTCAGTTGAGACTCAACTACCCATCCTTCAGCGTTTCCAACTTTAGGAGCCTTAAGTTCCAACATTTCTGACAGAGTAATAATAGCTTCTTCTAACACATCAATACCTTTACCAGTCTTGCCTGATACCTGTACTGTTTGGGTTTCTCCGCCGTAGTCTTCAACATCAACTTCATTCCTTGAAAGATCCTCGATAACCTTCTTAGGATTAGCATCAGGTTTGTCCATCTTGTTTATTGCGACAATGATAGGGACACCTGCGTTTTTAGCATGCTTGATTGCTTCTTTGGTCTGTGGCATGACTGAATCATCCGCAGCGACAACCAAAACAATAATATCAGTTACATTGGCACCACGTTCTCTCATGTTTAAAAATGCAGCGTGACCAGGGGTATCTAAAAAGCAAATCTCCTTATCGTCACTCATTTTGACTGAAAAGGCACCAATATGTTGAGTAATACCACCATGTTCTGAATCTGCGACTGAAGCATTTCGCAAATAGTCTAAAATAGTGGTCTTACCATGATCGACGTGGCCCATGATGGTGACAATCGGAGGTCGCGAAGGGACTTTTGAAAGATCTTCGGGTTTAGGGGCGGGGAATATGTCAAGACCAAGCGAGTCATCCATGACCACGGTAAATCCAAGCTCTTCAGCAACAAGCCCAGCAGTCTCTTCATCGATGATATGATTGTGTGCTAGTTCTGTAAATCCCATGTCGCTCATAAGGTTAACAAGTTTAGAAAATTTGATGTTGACAACGTTTGCAAAGTTGGACAACGAAATAAATTTAGGAATCGTTAGTGTAGGTTTGACAGCAACAAATTCCTTGATCTTCTTGGGCTTTGGTTCCGGCTTAGGTACTACCTTAGGTACAGTTGGAGATCTGGATTTCTTATCTTTGTTTTGACGCT
This sequence comes from Magnusiomyces fungicola, assembly GCA_900654225.1. Lineage (NCBI taxonomy): Eukaryota > Fungi > Ascomycota > Dipodascomycetes > Dipodascales > Dipodascaceae > Magnusiomyces > Magnusiomyces fungicola. The sequence continues at coordinate 224,436 of CAACAH010000002.1, forward strand.
TCTGATCTTCCTTGGGTTTAGAAGGCTGACCATCTGTAGGTGCATTACTCTGATTGTCATTAACGGGTTTCTTATCTTCTTTCATTCCTCTAAGTTGATTTTCCATCTTTTTTCTTTCCTTCATCTTTTTTTCTTCAGCTGCTTTTTGCTGTTTCTGTTGCAGTTCTCTCAATCGTTTCATTTCTTCTAACTGCTTTTTTTCCTTTTCAACTTTTTCCTGCTCCAATTTCTGTGATCTCGACATGATTTTTCCAGCACGAGATCTTGGAGTCTTACTCGAGTATAGTCGCACACTTGTTGAGTCATTTTGGTAGCTTATGATAGCTGAAAATACCAAACGTTGTGGTGTTCTCCCTGCAAGATTTGCGAGACATCTAGTACGGTGCACCGGCGAACAAAGTCTTAGCGAGTTGATCATATTGTCTTAACCTCAGGGTGTAATTCTCAGAGCATTTGCTTAGACAAGTTATACTAAACCGATCTGGATGTCATAAATTTGAGATGTTAGGGTCCGCAGAACGAAAAAATTCATGATCTGGAAAATAATGCATTAATGCCCTAACCCTAACTTTTAACAAGCTCATCTTCAATAGTGCTTGGATAAAGTAACACACCGTTCACGACTCTTGCATATCCAGAAATGATCCTTTATATTCATGTGAAAACAGCTACAGGATGTTATACTGTTTGCTCAAATTAATAAGATTTGGGACAAAAGTTGTTATTTGAGTAGAATTCAATCCTATATACAGAGTTTTTAACCATTTTACTGATAATGATATACGGCAATATCACGTCTTGATACCCCATATATGAAATATCATCCCATGTCTTGAGCATTCACCTATCTTCCATCTCGCTATTTTATTTATAGAAGATATAGAATCCCAAAGAATTTCCTTTGCAAGAAATTTAACTTTGCTTTTCAAGAATACTTTATTTAATTTCAGCAGTTCGACAAGACGGTAGCAAGCTTGTTCCTCTGAGATGAATTTGGGTTCATCAATTATAGCCCATTCAGTTGTGCTTCCTATCAACCAAGGTTTCTGGTTTGAAAGTTTATTATGTATATAGCATAGCTAATTTATGGTTTTGTATCGAGTAATACTGTGAGTTACTTTCAAAAACCTATATATTTGAGCGCAATCCCTTGACTTGTAGTAACTTGCCAAATTCCCTTTCCACTACTCAATTGACTTAAAACAAGATTACACCTTTCTCTATTACCACTTAATTGTCTCCAATATGACTACTGTCCGTTTCCAAACACTTGTTTCCACAGGGAGCTCTGAACCCAAGAAACTTTTTGAAGTGAAGCCAGGTGAGATTGATCTTGATACTGTTCATGTTCCTCCTCATCAGGTTATCATAAAGGCTGAAGCCTGGGCAGTGAATCCAATCGACTGGAAGCTCTTCATTAATGGCGTTGGCGCTTCTAACTCAGTTGTGGGAAATGATGTTTCTGGTACGGTCGTTAAGGTTGGACCTGAAGTTAAAGGATTCTCTGTTGGCGACGATGTCTCTGCCCTGATTATTGGTGGCTTTATATCTCGCCCTGAAGGTAGAGGTGCTTTTGCTGGCTATGCTTATGCCAGTGATTACCTTTCCATCAACTACGGTAAAGGGGGTTTGCTGACTGCTTCTGACTTTAACGGTATTATTCCTGTCGGTCCTATCAAGTCATTCGAAGGAGCAGCCTCGATTAACGCTGGTCTTGCAACAGCTGGCGTCTGTTTCAACACCACTATGGGGTTTGCTAACCTCAAGCCCTCTGAGTATAACAAAAAAAAGATTGTTCTTTGGGGTGGTGGCTCCGCTACTGGTTTCATTGCTATTCAAATCGCTAAACACATTTATAACTTGGAAGTTATTACTGTTGCCAGTTCTAAGCACCATAAACTTTTGAAAAAGATTGGTTCTGATTATACATATGACTACAGTACTTCTAATGTCGCTGAAATTATCAAAAAGGAACATCCTGGCGTTAAATACGCAATTGGTTTGGTTTCCTCTAAAGAGACTGTTCAGAGCCTCTATGATATTGTCGATGATGGAGCAATTGTTGACAATTTGTCAGGAGTTTCTGAATCCGACATTGAAACTGACCCTAGAAAGAAGGTTGAAATTAAATCTACTCTAGCCTTTATCCTTTCTGATGCCCCGTTTAACTATGGCGATCAGAGAATTAAAGCTACAGAAGCTGTGCTTCAAGATTATGACGATTTTATTTACAAGAAGATTCCTAAGGATTTTATTCAAAACAAACTGCAGCACACTGAATTGCAAGTGATTAACGAGCACCACAGCTTTTTGGAATCTTTCAGAAAGGCCATTGAGACTGTTGGCGAAAGTAAAGTTAGCGGTCAGAAACTTATAATCCGTGCCCTAGATGTCGAAAATGAAAATTGATGGATTTTTATAATCTAGTTTATAAATTTCAAATCAAGAAAAGTTTATAAATGTATTTACAAGGAAATATTAATAGGTAGAAATAACATGTGGTATTAAAAGATTAACGTAATTCAATGTCGTACTTTTCACTCAACTGTTTTCTAAGGTCGTCTTGAAAGTTGTTGACTTCAACGTTGGTAATGTTTCTATCCATACTTTGGTAGTTGATTCTGTAGCATTGGCTTCGTCTGCCAGTTTTGGGGTGAGTAAATTCATCAATAAGAGAAACATTTTCAGCCAAGTCACCAGCAATATCTCTAACAAGAGACATAATGTCGTTTTCATGGACACCTTCAGAATCCTTTGGAATCCAGAAAGCAACATCACGGACGACTCCTGGGTGCTTTGAGTAAGGCTTAAAGGTAGTCACAATGTTTTCAGAGAATTGGTCCAAAAAGCGGGGATCCTTTGACCAGAAAAGACGAATATCAGGGACACCAAAAAGAAGCATGGCCATACGTTCCAAGCCAATACCGAAAGCCCAAGAAACTTTGTCATCAATTCCAACGTTTCTCAATACATACTGACGTTCAACACCACAACCGCACATTTCAAGCCATTCACCCTTCCACCAAATCTCAATCTCGTAAGAAGGAGCAGTCCAGGGGAAGTAAGCTTCAATCCAACGAGCCTTAAGTGGCTGCATGAGATCAGGGTCTTCGGAACCGGCAGCAACAGCAGCTTCACGTGCCTTGTTAAAAACAGAAGACAAAAGTAACTCGATTGTACGCTTCAAATGCTTCGAAACTAATTCGATTTCGCGGTCAGTCATACTTTCTTCCTTAGGGTTTCGTTCAGGATGGAATGCAGGGTTAGGATCTTCGACAATGATATCAGGCTTGGGAAGGGTATCCAAATCGTGTTGAATAGCATCTGCAAGAGATTCGCCAGGGAACTCTGAGCGAGACCAAGTGAATGCTCCTTCCATCTGGTGAAAAGCAGGGTAATGGGTTTTATCGATGGTATCACGGCGATAAACATCGGCAGAAATAAGATAACCAGGTGTCTGGCAGTTCTTATAACATTCAGACTCATGAGCAGAAGTGTGGGTACGCAAAAGAGTGGTAGAATTGATGTAGTAAGTATCAGTCTTTGAGCGACCTGGGTGGTCTTTAGGAAAGCCAAGAACATCGAAATTTTCATAGGTGGAGACAACAGGTTCAAAAGAATTATAAAAAGTGTAACCACCTATTTGAGAAAGCTGGTTCTCAAAAACTCGACGAAGAATGCCAATAGGATGAGAAGCATTAAGATGGAGCTTTCGGTTAGTTAACTCAATAATGGAGGGTGAAACGTTTGTCCATTCATCGGTAGGATAAGATTTTCCAAGAATTTCAATGGTGTTAGATGATTGGGGCTGGGTTGAGTACCCTCGGAAAGCAGAGGCAACACCTTTAACATTCAGACGACACAATGTCAGCCTGGTAATAGCTCTAGTGCTCATTTTATCAAAGGGGAATTGATTGTGGAGAGAGAGATTGAATGATAAGAGGTTGATGTTTTTGTCAAGGTAGGGTAACCACAGGTGTGGCCAATAAACGACACCGCCAAACTTTTCACCCTCATCTGCACCATACTGATCGGAAGCTTCTCAGGCTTGATTATCGGCGAAGCTACACATCACAAACAAAATGTTTGAGGCTCGTTCAGTCCTTTCGCTTTTCCGTGGCGGCTTCCAACAGATCCGCTCCTCTGTCATTGGAGCCCCCACTCCGGCTCCGGCCTCCTCCATCCTCACATCAGTTAGACACAAGCACGAGTATGCACCTCGTTTTGTCAAAGTCGGCAAGAAGCACAAGGGTCGTGTTCCTGTTCGTATTGGTGGTTCTATCAAGGGTTCCACTCTCCAGTTTGGCCAGTTTGGTCTTCGACTTAAGAGCAACGGTCTTCGACTTGAGGCCATTCAGCTTAAAGAGGCCGATAACTGGCTCATGCGTACCATGAGAGCCAACCAAGGTCAACTTATTCGTCGTCTTCAAACCAACATTGCTGTGTGTGTCAAGGGTAACGAAACACGTATGGGTAAAGGTAAAGGTGCCTTTGATCATTGGGCTGTTCGTGTGCCAACTGGAAAGATTTTGTTTGAAATTAACGCTCCACACATGCACGAACAGATTGTTAGAGATACTTTCCGTGTTGCTGCTGACAAACTTCCAGGTGTTTATGAGGTCGTTACTTTGAAGGATAAGCCAAAGGCTGGATTTCAAAGTGTCGATATCCCTGAGAAAGAAAACATTGTTGCAAAGATGATTGCCAACCCAAATCCCAAAACAGCCAATATTCTCAAGTCTAAGGAGGAGTTCTACAAGACATTCAGTGGACGATAAAGGTGGTTTTTGGACAATGGAATGATTTATAGAATATTAGGGCATTGGTGACATGGAAGAATAAAATAACACCAGAAAGTTTTGTATATATGTAACTACTACTAATTTTGTCTATACGACTCACTTTGATGAATAGGAATCAATAATACTCATAAATTTAGTAACACATGCTTCAAGTTGGAAAATTGGCTTTGAGCCTTGTCTTAGTCTGTGATAGTAGAATGCAGAAGCCTCAACCAAAGACGGGCCGATTTCAGGGTGAACCTTTGCAATGATGCGCATTGTCAAAGTCTTCAGAATATCAGTTGGGGGGATACAGTGAGCAATTAGATCATATAAATCCGCTCGAATCTCCAGTATTTTAGCAACAGTTCTGGTTTTGATAATATCGTCTGCAATTCTAGAAATGACTTGCTCCCAGTCGGGAGTTGGAATGTTCACATCTGCTGTGATTGTTCCAGATGTATTGATCGCGTACATTGCTTCAAACATTAGCAAAGCTTTTCGCAAGTTTCTGTGAGCAGTGTTGGAGATTTTGTTAAAAAGCCTTGCTTGATCAGCTTCATTAGTTGGTATCTGGATTTTTTCCTTCTTGGCAACACTCTGGATGACAGCGCCAATCTCCTCAGTTGTTGGAGCAGCAACTCGCACTAACAAGGTACGAGACTTGATAGGACTGATAATGTTGGCGACTGAGGTTGCCAGTAAAATAATACGCAAATTCTTGGAATATTTTTCCATAGTTCGTCTGAGAGCTGCTTGTGCGTCTCGAGTAAGAGAGTCTGCCTCATTGATGATGACTGTTTTAAATCGATGCTTGGATGATGTGTCGACGGACTGGGTTTGTGCAATATCTTTCAACAGATCCTGTATAACAACTCGATCATAGTTTCCCATATCACTGGGCGTAATTTCAATGTGGTAGTTGGAGGCAACAACGTTAAACTCAACCTTTCTGGAAGAGGATACCTGAAAGACACGGGACATGATCTTGATTTTCTCAGCACCTGGGCCGTACAGTTCTTTTAACGTGGCCATGACCCGCGTTTTTTTACCGGCACCTGACGGGCCATACATGAGCATATGAGGGAAGTCGCCAGTCGAAGCCAGCGCTCGAAGCTGAGAGCTGAGCTCGGGGTGGAATGTGAGCTGGTCCAGTGATTTTGGACGGTGTTTGTCGACCCATAAAGACATTTTGAGAAGTTGGATTATAAGATAAGAGGGTTGAAATGCCAGAGGTGAGGATATATAATTACAATTATAAGACGAAGACGAAGACGAAGAATGGGATCAGTGTTTGTTTACTTTCGTGCTGTTTTCGCGAACGGTCAAGGCCGGGTAACTTTTCATTAGGTAATATGTATGTCTGAGATTTTTCAGCGCTAACCAGGCTTATTATGCAAGCTAATTAGCGGATCCACATGGGCTTTTCAAAAGGCGCCGCCGAGTCTTCCCCAGCTATTGGAGCTCTCAGCAGCAGCAGCAGCAGCAGCAGGTCGTGTGAACGAGCAGAAAAGCAGCAGCATCGATCAGCAGCTCACGCAAATAGGACCTGGGTAAGGGCCTGAGTCCTGTTTGTCCTGTAGTAATATAATATACAATTGGTAACAAATGTATGTCAACGTGATGTTACACAACCCTGGCTCTACTTTACAGCCCAAAGCCCCCGGTTGCGCCCTCTCCGCATTTTAATGGCGATACTACTACTACTACTACTACACTACCACTACTGCTATCTACGTCCTCCCCCCTTCCTCTTCCACTCCACCCCCATCCGCTCCTCAGCTCACAATGTTCATCCTACCCCCAACCACACAGAAGTACCCGACGTACTACTCGTCGGGTACTATGTTCAACAATATCCGTGGTGAGAGTCTGTCCAACATAGAATCTAACAATTTGCTCGTTCCTCTTACATCAGAGCTTTCTTTCTCTGCACCAGAGGGTGTGTACGAGGCGAAGGAGTGCCTTACCCTTCATAATCCCACCGCACACCCGTCAGACCCTCCTCCGTCGACGTACAACCCGCTGGCTCCAACCTTGTATCTACCGCAGACCCATTCCAGTGGTGTTCGTCTCTCTGTTGTTTCATTCAAGTACCAGCCACCCCCGGGCACTTTAGAGGCTAACGTACAGCAGCAGCAGCAGCAGCAGACACAGCCATATCCTCCAAGTGGCCGCCAGTCTCTGCAGTCCATGAACTCTCTTTTTCAGTCCTCTTCTTCCGGTGGTGTGGCTACACAGTATGCATCGGCTCCAGGTAATCTTCAGCAATCAGTCTCGTCTCCACAGACCCCCGCTTCCAAGTCCAGATGGACGCCCTCATTTTTTGGAAACTCATCTTCGTCCAATTCAAGAAGAGGTTCGGCCTTTTCAACTGCTCCCCAGCAGCCTCCTCTTTCGCCTGCTATCGAAGAAAAAAACCCACTTGACGATCCAGAAACTTCGAACGGCGTTCCTATTAATGGACGTATAAACAGCGCAGCATCTGCTACGCCATCATCCCACTCGCTTGGAATTGATACTACTACTCAAAACGAAAGCTTTTCCAACTCTGTATCTCAACAGTTTAGTGCTGCTTCTCCTGTTGCTGGTAGAAAGAAAAGTATTGTGTCATCTTTGACATTGGGGTCACTTAACATTGCTGGAAGCAACGGCGAAACGTCATCATTGCAGGCGGTTCAGTCCGGTGCTTCAGCTTTTGTGTGCCACCAGCCTACTGGTGTAGTTGGAACTTCTATCATTCCTCCAACTGCCATTGGAAGCAACCCTGCTCTTAGTAACCTGCATGTTCTTATCCCTATTGATGCTCCTTCTGTTAGCAAGAAGAAGAAATCAAAGCACAACAGTTTGGTCAAGCATTCTTCTTCTTTTCTTTCTAAAACAGTTGTCCATGACAATCTGTCACGACGTTTAGGAGACCGCACCCTCGACAATGAGTTTGTCATCTGGGCCAATTTCGGAAGAACTTTACAGTGGCTTGACTTCTCCACTCGTCCTGCTGCTTCATCTTCTGCACAAGTTTCTAGGGAGGAACCACTTTCCAAAATTTTGTTTATTCGATCCCATCCTCTGTGCCACGATGTCAACCTTTTCACCCGTTCTCCAAATGGCCTGGATGTGATTGTGGGTATGTCTTCTGGCGATATATTATGGCTTGATTCGGCAAATAATAGATACACACGACTTAACAAAAATGGTGACGTCACAAAGTCACCTGTTACCGCAATTAAATGGCTTCCTGGCTCAGAGAATATGTTTGTATCTTTGCATGCCAATGGTGCTCTTATTTTGTTTGATAAGGATAGAGAAGATGGCAACTTTGTTAAAAGCGGTGGTTTAACTCACTTTGACCAAAGGTCGACTCAGGGCTTCCGTATTGTCAAATCATTATACGATGACTCTGACAACACCCAAAGTGGAACCAATAACCCCAATAACAGCAATAACAACAACAGTAATAATAATGACGCTCAAGGCGTAAATGCAAACAAGCAGAACCCTATTGCTGTTTACAAGTTGTCTCACAAGCCCTTGACTTCAATTGAATTTTCTCCAGACAGACAAACTGCAGTTGTCACTTCTGTAGATGGGTATCTACGATTTTTGAATTTTGCAACAGAAGTTTTGACAGATGTCTTTCCCAGTTACTATGATGGGTTTCTTTGCTGTGCTTTTTCCCCAGATGGTAAATATCTTGCGACAGGTGGCGAAGATGATCTCGTGAGCATTTGGAGTGTTAAAAGCCGTTCCATCATTGCGCGCGGTCATGGCCATCGCTCATGGGTCCGCAGGGTGGCATTCGACCCTTGGAATTGCGATACAGAGTACAACTCATACCGTTTGGGTTCTGTTGGCGATGAAGGTGACTTGTTGTTATGGGACTTTAGTCCAAAGATTTTGTCTCGACCTAAGGTTCAACAGCAGACGAAGAAGAATTTGCGCAAAACCAAGGAAAACAGACAGTCTAGTATGGCCAGTGTTCGAAGCCCACTTCTCGCGTCCAGCCTTAATGGAAATGGCTCTTATTCTAATGGCAACGGTGTGGCAGCAGATGATACTTACTCGTTGAAGCCAATTGGTTCTGCCGGGGCACTTTCTATTGGAACAGGATTGGGTAGTACTATTACATCCACAACCACTGGAGGGGCAATTGCATCTGGTGGCAGTGTTTTCAACACCATTCCTCAATCAACGGTAGTTCATCCATTTGTACCCAAGTATGACGTTCCTCAACTAACTCCTGTTGTTACTTTGAATGTCAAATTTGATTTTTCAAAGGTCCCTCCCCCAGACACTCCCCTGACCGACAGCTTTGGCATCCCAATTGTCGCTGCTCCTCCACCTGCGAATGTGGGATTGAATCCAACGACTACTCCCCAAGCTGAAGGGCTGTCTGATATTGTATTCCTTGAAAAGTTCATCATTGTTGCTTCCAAGGATGGAAGAATTTGGACTTGGAATAGACCCAAGACCTCAGCTCCAGCTAATGTAGAAAAGGTATCAACTGGAGGTTTCTCTTCATTTAGATTTTAAAAAAATCTGAGAGATTATTTTCAAATAGACTTGTACTTGACAGGTTTATACACAAACGGTTGGTAAAATTCCACAACATTATTTTCACAAGTCTAGCTATATCTAGTATCTAGTATATATAAGTACACATGTAATTTTTTTTTTTTTTTTTTTTTTCCCCCCTTCTGCTTTTTGATTAATTTTTCATTTTGTTATTTTCATAATTCATCTTATGTAGAGATTGACGTTTGTTTATTTTTTTTTTTACTTTATATTTCTCAATTTGTTTTTGACTTTGATTTGTTTAGTTTACAAATTGAAATTCTTGTTTTGAAAACAGGTGAAAAGGAAATGGTGCAGTGATGAAAAATTTCCAAAAGTAGTAACTTTCCCAGACAGGCCTAGAAACTGCTACTGTTACTGCTGCTGTTACTGTTACCTGATGAGGGGCTTTGTAAAGTATATAACTATATATCAGACAAAAAAAGCTTTTTTACCTTGTCTTTTTAGGCACGAATTTGAAAGATGAACAAAGCGGACGGATTGTTGGGTGAGGCTTTCGAACAGCTACGAGTGATGGCAAAACCCCCACAATGTGGGTAGCAAATATGTTCCCTTACCGAGCATGTATAGATAGTGTGTGTGTGTGTAAAAAAAAATTAATAATAATGTTGTGAACCAAACACAACTGGAATCTTAAAACTGTGACATTACAAAACTCTTACTAAACATATGCCTATACTTAGTCATATGTTTACCCGGCCTTAGCCTGCCTACAATAAATACCCGACCCAATCCATGAGAATAGTTCTTCTTCTTCCCTTCTCCTCAAGTTTCTCTTAATTGTTTATCGCACAAATTGCTGACACCTATCACGAGAAGTTTGAGGCGCGGAGACAGAAGAATCACTTAGGTATCCCATAGATAGACTAATAGATTCACTTTTCCGCTACATAACCTTTTACTTAATTACTCGTAGAATCATCTAAAGACTGACTCTGACTCAAATTTGGGGATTGTCATAACAGGGTCATAACAATAATAATAAAAATAATAAAAACGGATCTTTGATCATGACGATGATGCGGCGGGGCAAAACGGGACATTTCCAATGTGTTGGGGTGTATGGGTATTGAGGGACTCGGGCCTCGGACAATGGGGATGGGAATACAACCCAGGCAGTTTGCAGTTTGCAGTGGGCAGTTGGCAGCTTTCCCTCGGTATGTTGGTTATGGCTGTGGTGTATGGCCGGCGACAGCCACAGCTTGAAATTTTTGTCCAGAGCACGGCTACGTCTGGTGCTCACCCAGCCTCCTGCCTGCCGGTGCATCACGTGTAGCACGTGATCTCTTATATACACCCTTCTAAGATATATATTTCCTGGCTTGGGCCTGACTCGGCCATGGCTCACCGGCGCCTGCTGAAAACCTCGACCTGCTTTGACCTGCTTTGACCTGTTTTGCTCCCGGCGTCTACTCCTCTCCTCACTTTGGTGTGTGGGGACGCGGCTCTCACACATACATACCTGTCACTGCATACAGAGCCCAGTCACCAGCGGTATCATCTCTTAGGGAATAGCCGCTTGGGGTGCGATTTGGCTATCAAGAACCGTCTGGAGTAAACGTATCATAAACAAACACATCATAAACGCGCCACAGGTACATCTATCTGTTCATCTCCATTTGTAGCCACTGCTGTCTGCAACCTTCATCTTTAGTATTGTTATTATAGATTATGCAATCTTAAACTTAGTAATGCCCGTCCACAACTGCGATAGTTACGCCATGCTAGCTGTGGGTCATATGATTGACAAACAACACCTGTAACCACAACGCACCGATAACTGAATACGGCCGAAACCCCCAACTCTAGGAAATCACAGCGCCATCCGGAGAAATTATCTTCTTCTGGATAATCTTCAGTTCATTTACATCCATGGAATCAAATCTCTTTGGTATTATTATTACACTTGCAAAGAATCATCAAACCATCCAACAAGACAACTAGACCCTGTCGTAAGCAACTACACGTATAGAATTGGAATTGGACTCTCAAGTCCTAGAAATTGAAAAGCTTTGTTCGTTTTTTTTTTTAAAAAAGTTCATCCACATTAGGTATACATATAAAAGAGGGAAAAAAAAATGTCGTTACAAAGTATTAATTTTGGTCCAAGGTATCATAAATTGTTTCAAATAAATTTTTTTACTGCTCAGAAACGACAAGAGAAGCAGCACCCATACCGGTACCAATGCACATAGAGGTAACACCAACCTTCTTACCAGTAGACTTGAGCTCGCTAAAGAGAGTAGCGTATTGTCGGGCACCGGTAGCACCAAGAGGGTGGCCAATAGCAATGGCACCACCACGGGGGTTGACCTTCTCGTAAGGAATGCCAATGTGTTCGATAGAAAAGATAGCCTGGGAAGCAAAAGCCTCGTTGATCTCAAAGACATCGACATCTTCGTGAGTCAAGCCCAAGTCGTTGAGGACACTTGGAATGGCGTAAGCAGGGCCAACACCCATAATCTCTGGTGGAACACCAACAACCTTGCAGTGAATAAACTTACCAATGATAGGAAGGCCAAGCTTCTCAGCAACGGATCTGCGGGCAAGGAGAACAGCACCGGCACCATCTGAAATCTGGGAAGCGTTACCTGCGTGAGTAGAACCATCCTTCTTGAAAGCGGGCTTGATCTTGCCTAAAGACTCGGCAGTGGTACCAGGGCGGATACCTTCGTCCTTGGAAACAGTAACCTTGTGCTCGTCACCCTTGTCATCAACAACAGTGGCCTCGATAGGGATGATTTCTTGGTCGTAAAGGCCAGCCTTCTGGGCCTTCTCAGCCTTCTGGTAAGAGTTAGCAGAGAACTTGTCCTGAGCAGCTCTGGAAATGTCGTACTTGGAAGCAACGTTTTCAGAGGTGATACCCATGGGAATCTGGCAGCTGGCAGCATCAGGGTTGCTAAGAATCTTATCACTCAAGTTAGCAACAGCTCTGGTACCGTAGTTTTGAGACATGGCTTCAACACCAGCACCGATACCAATGTCAATCTGGCCAGCACGAATCTTGTTGGCAATATCGTTAATAGCAACCAAACCGGAAGAGCATTGACGGTTGACAGCAGCAAAAGGAACAGTGTATGGGATGCCAGCGGCAATGGCAGCAGCACGGTGCTCAGTAACACCAGAACCAGTGTTCAAAACGTTACCAACAACAACATCACCGATAATCTTGGGATCAACACCAGTTCTCTTAATAAGACCCTCCAGAAGGCCACAGAGGATGTCGGCAGAGCTAGTGTCCTTGAAAAGACCACGGCCACCCTTGGTCAATGCAGTTCTGTAGGCACCAACAATGACAACGTCATCAGCGTGCTTTTCGAAAAGCTTTTGCTTGTTGGAAGAAGCGTTGTTAGCAGAAAGCTGGTTGGAAATAGCGGAAAGTCTGTCCATTTTGTGTATCTGATATAGATATGTGTGTGTGTGTGTATTTAAAATAATATGTTTTAGTTTTCCAAAGTCGAGAAAAAGATGGATATATAAATAGTTGAAAAGAATAGTGAATCGAATGAAAAAGAGATCAAGGTAGAGATTTGTGGGGACTTAAATAGGGAAATTTGCGGGGGATAGACCCACGAACCTTGAATACAACTAGCCGACCGCCACCTCGGGCTATTGTGAGCTCACCGCTACAAACAGGCCGATCCAAGAGCTCTTGAGGCTGGTGGCAGGGTAACTTCGGACTATAGCTGGTTAGCGGTGCCAGTCGTCTATGGCGTTGGAAACATTGCCGAGGCACAAACTGCACACTCGCCAGTTTGCCATCACATGACAACCGAGACCTGCGGGACAACATGTGAAAAGAAGCCATGGGGCTCCGATTGGCCTGCCTGCCTGGATGTCACGGCTTATATAATTGATATTCACTTTATTACTAAGCACAACCCCATATCAGATCATGTGCAAATCCCCATTGCTTTCTGCTATTCATCGAGGAAGCTTCAAGCCTGATTTTCCATGTGTATGTGTATGTCCCATGATGTTTTTCTTGGTTTTTCTTGGTTTTTTTTTTGTTTTTTTCGTTTTTTTTTCGGAGCTTCAACTATTTGCTGGCTGTTCTCAGTAAACAACCCTAGTCCGGCTCGCAAAGTTTATAATTACTGATTTGGCTCCGCTAATTAAAAACTCAATGACACGTGACTTATATACCTCCGCCTTTTCCGTGGCTTTCTCAATAAACATCGCAACTTCAAACTAACCTTCCTTCTACCTAGCCATCGCCACTATGGGAAACGCTGCAACAAAAGAACAACGGCCCCGGTCAGGGTCTATGGCCTCAGTGGCAACAGACTTTTCTGGACGCCGCATTTCTAACACATCTGCTCTCGAAGCTATTCAACGCAGAGCTTCACTTGCGCCCGGTGCAACTTCCGGCCCAGCGGGCTCTTCTGGAACCTCTTCTCATGGCCATTCTCACCGTCGTTCTTCCAGGTCAAAATCTAAAAAGAACGAAGTTCCGCATTTGGTTCTCGATCTTTCTGAAACTGTGGATGGTGGTTATCTGCAGCCCCAAGGCGTTTATACTGGACCCCAGGATTTCAAGTACCCAGTGGTTCGACAACTGATTGTATGTCATTCAGGTTTATTTTAAATATTTTTAGACTTTTTACTAACTTGAACCAGATTAATCGAAAGCTTGCTCCTTTTTTTAAGGGTCTTAACGATTTTAAGGAGTCGTGGACTGACCGTCAGTTACTCGCCGCAATTCGAGGATTGCCAATTCCTTCAAAAGATGAAGTGGAAGAGACCGGTAACAACACTACTCTAGTCACACCTACTACACTTGATCCCGTTCAAGAGCACTCTCCTCTTCAAGAACCCACAACTACTTCCGTTGCCTCCGACGAAACAAATGCCTCTGGCACCTTTAGCCACTCGGATGAATCTCTATCCCGCACAACCGATTCAACATCAGTAGAGAATGAGACACAACAAAAACAACAACAAACCCATTCAATTGAGATTCCGACTTCGTTACACCATCGCGATGGAATTATTGATGGAATTAACAATTTGTCAAGTTTAAATTCTAATAACCCGTTCCTTGACTCTAGCTTGTTCCAACTGCCATCCACGTCTGCTCCCACATCATCGTCGTTCATGATGACTATAGGAGATATCACATCTTTAACTCCAAAATCACAACTTTCATCTTCTCCTTCAGTACCTTTTCCTTCAGTCGAAGGCTCTACAAACAGTAATTCTTACACAAATGTTAGAACTCTGGACCCAGCTGCCGTGAAGCCTAAAAGAGCCAGCTCAGGTAGCGAAATATCTAGCCCCATCGATGAGAATAGTAACAAAGCAACGTCTTCTACTCGTTCTCGTGCAAATACTACTTCACGATATGGGCCAGCCCCGAATAATCCTGAAAATAAGGTTTTGGATGAGGTACTTCTTTACCGAGGTGCTTCTGAATGCCCTATTTGCTTTTTGTACTACCCAAAATACCTCAACATCACACGCTGCTGTGTCCAGCCTATTTGTACAGAGTGCTTTGTGCAAATCAAGCGCTCAGACCCTCATCCACCCTATGACGATCATGATGAAGATGGAGCAAATACCCCAAACAGTACGACTACTCCAGATTCGGCTTCAGTTGCGTCTAATCAAACTACTGAACCTCTTCTTGTGTCTGAACCAGCTCACTGCCCATACTGTATGGTTACAGATTTTGGTGTGACCTTCACGCCACCCCCATATAGATCAGGTTTGGAGTCAAGCGGGGGATTCAAAAAGTCTCTTTCACAGCTGGGTAGACTCACTGCAAGCAATAATGCAAAATCGGCTGAAGATAAAACAGTTGTTGAAGATAAATCGAACCCTTCATTTGTTTCTTCTACGGATGCTGTTACATCCCCCACAACTAGTACTGCAGGTAGACGAAGGGGTTCGATTCCACCCAATGCACCTGAAGTTGTTACGATTGATCGTATTCGACCAGATTGGTCTCTTAAACTTGCCAGCGCCCGAGCTCATGCTGCTCGCAGGTCTGCACAGGCCACTGCTCTTCATGCCTCTGCATTCCTTATAGACCCACAGCCTCGAAATGTGTCAGGCTCTAGCAGTAGACGGAGCAGAGGCGTTCTTAGTGGACGTAGAAGAGGAAATTCTACTGAATCTGTAACTTCTGGGGCTTCTGGGGCTTCTGGAACTCCAGGGCCATACACTCAAGCCCATGAAGCCCGCGTACGTGCACGTTCACTTCTTGAGGAGTCTAACGCATCCTCACCTAACAGTGGATATGTGAGAGGAACACGAGAAGAAAGGGATGCCCGTGAAGAAAGAATTAGAGTTCAGCAGTTGGAAGACATTATGATGATGGAAGCGATACGGTTGAGTCTTCTTGATGAAGAGAATAGAAAGGCTAAAGAAGATGAAGAACAGAGAGAAAATGACGAAGATAGTGAAAATGGAGATAATGAGTCGTCTTCTGCCAGCGCAAATAGCAACAGAAATGGTGAAAGTTCTGGGGTGTCACACCAAAGTCCAGGGAGTAATTTGATTGACTTGTGATGTAGTTTTTCTTAAAGTCTACGCACATTTCTAATCAAGTTCTGGAGATTACTCTTTGGTTTGTTTTTATTTCTATTTTTTTGCATTTATGATCTGAGGCGGTGCCTCTTTTGAAACCATTACATCAACATCCCAAGAACGAACGATATTATATTCCATATATATAGCATTCATTTGGTATTTATATCCCGTGTATTTTTTCTGTTATAGTTATCAAAGTAAAAAAATTGTCCATACGCACGTTTATCCGTGATTTATTTAGTAAAAGTAAAAAAGTACATTTTCAAGGCGCCTGGGAGCAATTTTGGCAATAGCATTATGCTAAGTATAGCTGTGAAGCAAAGCAAGAGAGCAAGGGGAGGCAGCAAGCTCCAAATATGTAGCAACTTACAAGATATGCAAGCCAAATTGTTGCAAGTTACGTGTGAAGCCGACGATCATCGTTTAGACACGAACTGGGGAGATGGTGGTAGGCCACCAGTTTCCCCATACCGTGCCGTTTTGTTCCAATGTTGCGGGTCAAAAGGAGTGATCGACGGATGGGGTAGATAAAGATAACGATATAGAATGCAAATGTAGATTGGTTTTGAAAAATATGTATGTATATATATATATATATATATATAATATAATTAGAAGTTGAAGGGTATTGATGGTGTTATAGATTCATTTCTGGCAAAAAAAAAGTGAATCGATGATAAAGATTTGGACGCAGTACTAGTACGCAATACAATCTTACTCTGGATAGTCTTTAAATTTAGAGATAACGTATTATTGTATACGTCGACTAAGTAAGTCACATAAAAACCACATATTCAAAATGACTAATATTTCTGTCAGCTAACATACCATATGCTGTGAACCAAACACAACTGGAATCTTAAATTGGTGACATTACAGTTACTTACTAAACATACGCAAATGCTTAGTCATCTGCTTATCCAACTCTTTTGTGCCTACAATTAAACATCCAATCCGATCCATGAGAATTGTTCTTCTTCTTCTCCTCTCTTCCAGTTTCTTTTAATTGTTTGTTGCACTAAATGCAGACGCCTAATTCAAAAAGTATAGGAGTGGAGCTAGGAGAATCACAAGTCAGTATCATAGATAGACTGGTAGATTCACTCTTCCGCTACATAGCTATAGCTATTAAACATTTTCTCGTAGATTCATCTAAAGACGGAGTTTGACTCAAACTTGAGGATTGCCATAACATCATAAATTGTAATGGAATGTGTATGTAACTGAGATGTATACTGAAATAGTTGTATAGCTTAAAAAACATACACCTCTTGCACAACTCTGTTTCTGTTCAGCTGCGACAACGAGAAAACTTTCACCACAAACTTCTTTTGGTGAGTTTGATGTCTGAATACTTCATGTTGGATCACGCAAACTTTCGTTTAGTTTTCCTTAAAAGGAATTTAAGAAAAAAGACGCAGTGGTGTGATCTTTTCCTCTAGTTAACTGCTCTCTCTGGAAGGATCCAGAAAATACCGTCATTGACTAGGTGTGACCAGATTTCGCTAGACATTACCAGAATACATATTACTATTTTAATTATCTGAGAAAATAATCTAATAATCCAATAATCTACATTATTCTGGAATCAATGATAGGGCTCCCGCAGTGACGATAACTAGGCTAGCTGTGGGGTAGCCCATAGATTTCGCTGGTAAGTTCAAGAACATGCCAGAACCATCTACAGCCGCACGACATGGACCTAGAAGACCTAGAAAATCCTGGAAGCTTGCCAACTATGGCGCTTTTCGAATATATAAAGACTTGGGATTTTGCTTCAATTCACTTCCTTTTTTCTCTCTTTCTTCTCATCATCACACAAAAACAATTCAATCATTCAATCATTAAATTGATTACATTTGAAATATATTCAATATATTTTCCACACACTCACACACTCACACACACACTCACACAACAAACTAACACACATTCAAAATGAGCAAAGCTATTGGAATTGATCTCGGTACAACATACTCTTGTGTTGCACACTACGCCAACGACCGAGTTGAAATCATTGCTAACGACCAAGGTAACAGAACCACTCCATCATATGTTGCCTTTACAGACACTGAGCGTCTTATTGGTGACGCTGCTAAGAACCAGGCCGCTATGAATCCCGCAAACACAGTTTTCGATGCTAAGCGACTGATAGGCCGAAAGTTCTCTGACCCTGAAGTCCAGACCGATGCTAAGCACTTTCCATTCAAGATTATAGACAAGGGTGGAAAGCCTGCCATCCAGGTTGAATTCAAGGGTGAAACAAAGGTCTTCCAGCCTGAAGAAATCTCGTCCATGGTTCTCACAAAGATGCGAGAGACGGCTGAAAGTTTCCTAGGTACCAAGGTCAGTGATGCAGTGATTACTGTGCCTGCCTATTTCAACGACTCCCAGCGACAAGCCACCAAAGATGCTGGTCTCATTGCTGGTTTGAACGTTCTCCGTATCATCAACGAGCCCACTGCTGCTGCCATTGCCTATGGTCTCGACAAGGGCTCCAAGGAAGAGAAGAATGTTCTCATTTTCGATCTTGGTGGTGGTACTTTTGATGTTTCTCTTCTTACTATTGAAGACGGTATTTTCGAAGTCAAGGCCACTGCTGGTGATACACACTTGGGTGGTGAAGACTTTGACAACCGTCTTGTCAACCACTTTGTGCAAGAATTCAAGCGCAAGAACAAGAAGGATCTCTCTACCAACCAACGAGCTCTCAGACGTTTGAGAACCGCCTGTGAGCGTGCCAAGAGAACGCTTTCATCTTCTGCCCAGGCTTCTGTTGAGATTGACTCACTCTATGAGGGTGTTGATTTCTACACATCCATCACTCGTGCTAGATTTGAAGAGCTCTGTCAGGATCTCTTTAGATCTACAATTGAGCCTGTTGAGAAGGTTCTCCGTGACTCTAAGATTGACAAGGCTCAGGTCCACGACATTGTCCTTGTTGGTGGCTCTACCCGTATCCCCAAGGTTCAGAAGCTTGTTTCAGACTTTTTCAACGGCAAAGAGCCTTCAAAGGCCATTAACCCCGATGAGGCAGTTGCCTATGGTGCTGCTGTCCAGGCTGCTATTCTTTCTGGTGACACTAGCTCTACTAAGACTCAAGATCTTTTGCTTCTTGATGTCGCACCACTTTCTCTCGGTATTGAAACCGCTGGTGGTATCATGACCAAGCTCATTCCCAGAAACTCGACCATTCCCACCAAGAAGTCAGAGATCTTTTCTACATATGCCGACAACCAGCCTGGTGTTCTAATCCAGGTCTATGAAGGTGAGAGAGCCAAGACCAATGACAACAACCTTCTTGGTAAGTTTGAGCTTTCAGGCATTCCACCTGCTCCTCGTGGAGTTCCTCAGATTGAGGTCACTTTTGATATTGACGCCAATGGTATCTTGAACGTTTCAGCGGTTGAGAAGGGTACTGGTAAGAGCAGCAAGATTACCATTACCAACGACAAGGGCAGACTTTCCAAGGCGGACATTGAGCGCATGGTCTCAGATGCCGAGAAGTACAAGGATCAAGACGACAAGGAGGCAGCTCGTATTGCGGCCAAGAATGGACTTGAAGCCTACTCGTACTCTCTGAAGAACACACTGTCAGAGTCTGGATTCAAGGAGAAGGTTGATGCGTCAGACCTTGCTACTCTTGAGAATAAGATCAAAGAGACAGTTGAATGGCTCGACAGCAACCATACCGCTGCTACAGACGAGTTTACGGACAAGCAAAAGGAGCTTGAGTCAGTTGCCAACCCCATCATGCAAAAGTTTTACGGAGCCGGAGCTGGAGCTGGGTCCGGAGCTGGTGCCAGCGGTGCTGGAGCAGCAGGACCGGGCGAGCCTTCGGTCACTGTTGAAGAGGTTGACTAAGAGTTGAGTTAGCATTCAAATTGACAATTAAGTCTTTGTAAAAAAGACTTGGTATATTACTTGTATTGTATTAATAATTAATAATTGATAACTTGAGATAGTTGTATTTAATAGAATTTTAATTTATTTATTTTTAAAAGAGAAGCATGCCATAATTTTGATGTACTTTCATCTAGTGGTTTGCACCATGTATATGCCTTTGGTTCCTCCCACTGTTTACCCTTTGTAAAATGTAAACTTTTTGTAGTACCGTGTGAACTAAATTTTTCATAGGCGTGCTCTAATCAAAGTAGCATATCAAAAGACATTTAAAAGTTAGGCTACGGAGAACTTTTGTAAAGATGCTTTTAACGTGCTTATTATATGAGTTGCTAGCCTCAATCATTGTGCACGGCTATGTTTCTAGCCAGTGCTATCCAACCAAGAAATCTAGTTATTGCCTAAATGGGTAAATATCTAGACTTGTGTTTTCTATATATGAACCAGACAAAACAGAATATACCACGCAGCACAAAATCTTTTTTGCTTTTTGTGTTTATAGTTGTTGTTGTAGGAAAGAACATCAAAGTTGAGTAAATGGTTGATTTGCTAAAATATAATAAACTAATAATCTCCTACTTACATTAAGTATCTATATCAATGCCGAAAACTTGACTTTCCTGAGTCCACCTCTTTCGAACAAGCGTACTAGAAACCACTTGGTGAATTTCATTAATTTGTACAAAGCAACGGAAAATAAAATAAACGGTTTTACTGGTTTGTTTAATAGAAATACATGGAAGATTCCAAGTTCTCTTGCTTAATCACTTGTTGTAATTTTAGGAAAATAGATTTGCCATTCACCTCTGACGTTTTATACAACTTCTGGTATGGGGGGTTGAATCCAGATATTATAAATAAAAACTGCTCATTTTCGCAGACAATACTAAATCATACACTTTAGATTATAACAGGTAATCTACTGGGCTCGTAATATACAGATGTAATTTTGCCCACTTTCAAGCAAATCAGCCGTTGGAAAAGGTACAAAAAACGGGGCTCTTCGATCACGTTCACCTAAATAACAGGATGTCCACACAAAACATGCTAGTAATATCAAACCTTTTTTTACTTTGTCAACTTTTTCCTTTCGGTTTATGAAGTTTGGCGACTCTCAAAGGCTTGTTTGCGACTTTTTTTTAAAAAAAAAAAACGGGTGTCACGGTTTTCCCCCGAAATGTGGGGATTATATGTGTATCACTATCAAGAGACTATAGTAAAATACAGACAGGTACTTACACACATGAAATTACTACTCTGAAAATGCCCTAATGTGCGTAGTGTAATAGGCTATCGGGGATCATAACATCAACCTGTATCACATGACGCGCACTTTTTAATGATTTGAATTGATCAGCCTCCTCACATTGGCTCGGTTTTTTTGACGCGCTGAACGCTGATTTCTCTGTGGATTCGAGTGTAGATGACTGATACATGAAAAGAAAACAACAACAGAAAGAGTTTATGAATGATCCTACAAAAACACTTCCAGAGCTTTGATGCTAAAAATCACAGCCGAGCAAAGTGCCCGACTGAAGAAATCAAAAAAATACATTGTGCTAGCACCTTGTTTGCCTACAGCTCTACATTTGGCCCAGTGGGGAAACCAATAAACAGGCGGAACTTGGAAAGAAAGAGTCATTATGTAATCTACCGTATGTGAATAGTATGTATCAGCTGCGATACATGTACACGGTGAAAATTTTGTATGTAGCCATTCTGTACCACCAGAATTTCCAGTGCCGTCGTCGTGTTTGCTAGCTGACAAATACACACAGAAGCACATGACATGGCACGGTCCAAAAGTTCTGGCTTTTGGATGGAATGCCCGAGATTTATTGTGGTCTTGCAACTCGCGGCTCGTCTGTTCTACTTTTGTCGGATATAAAAGTGTTGATGATTTCCCCGTAAATAAATTCTTTTTTTTTCCTTCTTCTCGTTATCTTTATACTTGGTTTACTACATACAACAACCACTTACCAACCCAATATCACATTCTTAAATATTTTTTCACAATGAAGGTTTACTACTTTGACGGCCAAGAAAACGAAGACATGCGTCTTCCTCACGATGGAGGCTCTCCCGCAACTGCCAAGGATCTCGAAGCCATTGGAGTTCACTCTTACCACTTCGACGACCTTGCTGATGTCGACAAAATTGCCAACGAGCGCAAATACACTTCCCGTGATGAGATCGTAGTCAGCCCTACTTCTTTTGGTGGCGAAGAAGCCTACCTTGAGAAGCTCAACATGTTCTACTCTGAACACATTCACGAGGACGAAGAGATTCGATACATTCTCGACGGTGCTGGCTTCTTTGATATCCGTGACAGAAACGACAGATGGATTCGTGCCCTCGTTACCAAGGGTGACCTGATAATCCTCCCTGCCGGCATCTACCACAGATTCACTTTGACCACTGACAACTACATCAAAGCCATGAGACTCTTCAAGGAAAAGCCCAAGTGGATTCCTCACAACAGACCTGATGCTGACGCCAACAGTTACAGACAAAAATACCTTGAGGAGCTCTCTGCCAAATAATTACCGTGATCTACTGCTTTGCGTTGGTAAATACACGATACATTGGGTTTATGTATAGCTTAGCTTTATGTATATGAATTAATTTTTAGTGTCATTCACAAGGATCTGGAACAAGCGATTTGACTCTTTTTTGGGAAATCTTGAAATTATTTCTGGCAAATCATTCGTGCACCACTTAAAGTTGGTAGTTTATGGCTTTTTGTCCTTGTAGAACAATAAGTTTCAGTCCGTGCAACAACTGGCAAAAAAAAAGCACACTAAGCATCCACTTCACGTGATTTCGCGACAGTGCTCATGACAGAGCTGACGAGTAGCCCGAGCTTGTAGCCTTGACAATTAAACCAGTGAGAGTATCCTACTATTTAATTCCAGATTGTCGTTCCATGTTTGTGTACTACAAGTTCCACAATCTCAGTCTGTGGCGGGACATTGACTTGCTTGGTGACTTGCTTGGCGAAGAATTTAAACCTTGAAGCGACTGCAACTGTTTTTTTGGTGAGCTTCAACACCAGTTACTCCATACATATTAGCAAGGAAATGAACCAGGATTGCGAGGGCTCTCGGGTATCTTCAATTAGAACTTGTTACTTCTTAAAAGCAACCCTATCGACGTAGCCTATGTTCATTGTTTTAGCCGGCATAATATGGAAAATTAGGTGTATCGAAACTTGATGGTCCATCAGCCACTTTATCTGGCAGTGCCTAACTAGAATACAAATGACTGTAGTATATAGTCTAGAAAGTGGTTAACAGCGCTTGACTAACTGACCTAAAAGTCTTTCAGTGTGAGATTCAAACCCAACATTTTAGGCAGACGGGTGGTTGAATCCGGGTTAGGAGTACATCAAATAAAGGAAGACTCATCTTACAGTCTTACAGAACTATAAATATGTGAAATCAATGAGAATAAAAGGCATTTCTGCAAGTGAATGTGCAGCTTGAAAAAAATAGAGACTCAGAAACATATAATCAATCTAGTGTCTTCAGAGGTAGACTCGGCACTGCACTAAAATCAGGCATCTCACAAGAAAATTGCTAAGCTTAGCATATAGAATATATGACTCATAAACCACAAATTTTCAACAAATATCTGTCATACATTCTAAAACCAAAACCAAAACTTGGCCGTACTTGCCACCTAATACCAGAAACAACCACTTTGAATACTGGGAGAATATGCCCCTGGATATCAGAACCGTTGCACGGCTGCACCACCAGCCGTGTGCTAGGTTTGAGAATATCAATTCGTTAAAAACTTAAGGAAAGCTTAGCCTGTATTTGACTGGAAAAGAGGGGTGAACTATATCATTTAGCAAATAAAAAGTGCAATTATGACAATGATTTGTGACAAACTTAGTTGAACGAGAATTTGGTAGTAATTTGAATTGTCATCGGAACACTTTCATGATCTGCGTTTTCATAAAAAAAGGTCAGAATTGTAGGGGGTAGGGGATAATTGAGTAATTATCATCATAGAAGCTCTTGTAATATATTGGGTGGATCAAAATCATCAGAGGGAAATACCCTTGGACTATCCCATGGCATGGCCGTTGGCCATGATTCAACTAGATCGACTAAGCCAATGGGATAGGCTTTCAGCATCTGAATCACATCATGGTACCCTCTTCATTTCTACCTCATCACAAAAAGAAGAGAAGTCTCTGGTTAGAAAAAGAATTACTGGAACTTATAATGGTGACTCGGGTACCTTGTGCTGATCAAAGGTTTAAATTTGGCTAACCCAAAAACGATTACGACACTGCACTATGGCCAACATTGTCAAAATTGTCAGAATTTTACGTGACGATCAATGTAAAATGAAACGAGAGGACAAACAAAAACTTTTTCAGAATTTCATCTCTCTTGATTGTCCTTTCAACCCATTCCAACTATTCTATTCGTTAAGCATATGACCATTACTAGGTCTTAGCTGCTCACCTACCAAAATACACACATAGTCACATGACTAAATACATATAATGTAACAAAAAACCCGTACCCATCTAAAAAGGGCCAGGTTGTAACATAGCTTCTTGGTGTTGCCTACCACAGACTGCCTAGCCTGAGCACCCACTCAGCACAGCTTGCCAAAATTTTCCCACACCCCTACTCTTTTTTCCCTCTCTTTTCCTTGTCCCGCCTATCTCGATAGCATTCTCAACACACATTCATACATATCAAAATGTCTGCCGAAGCTGCCGTTTCTTACGCCTCCCTCATTCTCGCTGACTCTGATGTCGAGATCAACGCCGACAACCTTCTCACCCTCACCGAGAAGGCCGGTATCAAGGTTGATGCTGTAAGTAATCACTGATGACAATCATGTTTGCCAACAAACATACTATATGAGTCTAAAAAGGATTACCATGATAAAGAAAACACAAAGAATAGCAGGGAATACTGAGCTAGAGTGGTATTGCTGGATGATTGAAGAGATTAAAAGCCAAATTGTATGACATGAGCGGGCTATTTGCTTGAATAGGGCTATGTGAAAATCAGGGCTCACATTTTTCTCAGCGACATTCGTGCACCGCTAGTATTTCTGGCAGCAATTCTTGATATTTCTTTACATTTACATCCTTTTCAGAAATACACGTATATCTTCAGTTCAAAAACTAACCATATTTCTTATTTTTGAAAAATAGATCTGGGCCAAGGTTTTCGCCAAGGCTCTTGAGGGCAAGGACTTGAAGGACATCCTTTACTCTTTCGGTGCTTCTGGCCCCGCTGCTGCTGCTGCCCCTTCTGCCGCCGGTGCTGCTTCTTCTGACGCTCCTGCTGCTGAGGAGGTTGAAGAGGAGAAGGAGGAGTCCGACGATGACATGGGTTTCGGTTTGTTCGACTAAACGCATATCGTTCCTCGATATAAATCATATAATGTCCTACACATAAAAAAACGAACAAAAGTTTTGAACTTTTATAACGAAGTTGATGAACTATTTATGCACCCTCAGATATTAATTGAAAAAAATTTAAAAAACATAAATATTTGCTCGTATTTGTGGCAATATGTCAATTACAGTGACTTCAATATGAAGTTTATGTGTCTCTGGTTTTAGTTTTAGAATTGTTTGTAGTGTTTTATTTGAAAGGTTGTTATTTCAGGATATATCCCTATTTCTACATAATAATATAATCAAGTCAATCGATACAAGCTGCCTAGTTCAAAAATTCAGAAATTCAGAAATCTTGATATGAAAATCCCATATTGTGGATAGTTTCTCATTTTAGAATGGAGGTTTATTCCAATTTCCACATATTTGAAGCCTTGTATATTTGGAATGAAAAATAAAAAACCCTAATTAAACGTATTAATAATGCACTAGTCCTGGTAAAACAGTCACATTAGTCTGAAATATACTGCGTATTCAAAATATTGCTGTGTAAATCCTAGTCTAACAAGAGTCTGGTTGTGAAAACTTTAATCTTATTTATTACTAATGATGACACGTAGTTATATCTACGAATGACTAATGCAACATATGGATGTTACAAGAGATTTCGAAAACGGTGAACATTCATTGCATACGGCTGATATGCTCATTGTAAACAACAATAACTACTTAGAAATAGTAGAAGGGTTAGGTTGTTATATTACAATTTCCTCGTAGCCAGTCAAAACATAAGCGGAGGGCAGTTGTGGTAGTATTACACAACGCAATAGTTGGTGTGTGACAGCATCCGTCACATATATTAAAACATGCTACAGTAGAAACGTGTCACCCTCTACCGTGTAACTTTTTGGTGTGGAAGTGGTCCCCGTGGTAGCGCGCACAACAAACGCCTAGCGAAATTTTTTTCTCCCTCTTTCACCCTCTTTTTTTTGTTCTCGTCCACCCAGAGGCTCTCTCTTCACAGTACGACAGACACCACATACACATAATTCCGACAAGATGAGTGATTCTAAGACTGTTCCCAGCGTCCAGGTGCGTAATTATTGGATCTATATTATTTGACTACGATGTTTATGATGGAATTCATGTTCAATGTTGATTTCAGCGATACACCTCCTCTCAGATTACACCGACCTGATTTTGAAAATTTTCACCGACCATTTGCATGCGATCATGTTTGATATCGACAACAACAAAACATCACAGCAGGTTATACCCATGTTGACGATATTGTATTGATGGATTGGTATTATGGGAGGAGAGACTTGAGGATGAAATGTCATGCTGTCAGCATTCTTCAATGTCAGCTTGGGTCCAAAGCTTGAATTTCCCATAACATGTTTCCGTAAACATCTAGTCTGTTGTTGAATCGATGAACATATTGCTAACTTGTATTATAGACCTTCGGTAAGAAGAAGACTGCTACTGCTGTTGCCCACGTTAAGCAGGGTAAGGGTCTTCTCAAGGTTAATGGTATTCCCATTACCCTTGTTGAGCCTGAAGTTATCCGTTTCAAGGTTTACGAGCCTCTCCTCATTGTTGGTCTTGACAAGTTCGCCAACATTGACATCAGAATCAAGGTCTCCGGTGGTGGTCACGTTTCCCAGGTTTACGCCATCCGTCAGGCTATTGCTAAGGGTGTTATCGCCTACTACCAGAAGTTTGTCGACGAGCAGAGCAAGAACGAGCTCAAGAAGGCTTTCGTTGCTTACGACAGAACCCTCCTCATTGCTGACCCCAGAAGAATGGAGCCCAAGAAGTTCGGTGGTCCAGGTGCCCGTGCCAGATACCAGAAGTCTTACCGTTAAACAATTTACGCATGTTCATCACTTGTTATTGTTTGGATATCTTTCATTCGCAAATTATATACATGTATTTTTGTCTAACGTAAAAAAAAGTCTTGTTACGATCTGAAATATTAATGAAATGGAAAAAAAACTAAAAAAATCAAATCTTGCTTTTCATACTTTTTTAATTCTAGAGTATTTATACAACCATGCTTTTAAATAAAATGTTGATATGCCTATTTTGCATGTATGTTCATTTGGAATTGCTTTCCATTGCCATACTTGACATTGAAAACTAGGTACAACTTGAGCATGTATCATGACTTTGCAGTATGTGGCATGTGACCCGTTAAAACATAACCCGTGATATACCAACCCGCTAGATTAAACTGTGGCTTGATGATGTTGAGTACAGTTATTGAAAAGCTGTAACATTTAGAAATACACATGCCTCTTAGTTGGCTATTAACTGTATTATTCATTTACTTTTGATCATTTCAAACATTTGTACCAATTGATTATGGCCTGTTCCATAGGTGTAGTGTGTAAGGGCCTTGACAAAGGAAAGGACGCATGCTGATTTATCAAGTATAGAATTTACATTTCCATAATGTGAAATGAATCTATCTCAATTCATATTGGCTGATTTATTTCGTTTTATTCAACAAGGCACAAAACGAGAAACTAAAACTTTTCAGTTGTTAAATGTACATGTTGATAACAACAAAATCTCCCGTGTCTTTTATTTGCATAAAAATATAGCCGTAGATTAAAACCCAATTGTAACAAAAGGTTGAAGAAAAGTAGAAGCAAGGTGAAACAATTATGGAAGCATTGAAAGTTATTTTGGCCATCTATTTTGTTGAGCTCGATAGCTTTGACCATTCTTGGGTTATTCATGCTTTTGAGGATACTAGTACTGATCTTATTTTCTTAATATTGACAAGAAATAAATGAAATAAAATAAACCGGAACGAGGAGTCCATGTTACAAAATGAAATAGGCATTTACAGAAATTTCAATACTCGAAATGTTGGAGAGAAGAAGAATATATGTACTATATAAGGTATATTTGACTTTGCTAGCCAATATCAGTAATTGCAACTTGTAAACCTTTACAATAGCAAATATGCACACCCCTTTTTGAAATATTATTTCAAAGCTTGAACGAGTAATAAAAAATATGGAAGATCTTGAGTTTACTTGAAAAACTATCATTTGTCCAGTGTTAGTACCAGTGACTCGCGTGTCAGGCAATGTTAATTTGAAGAAATTGCTGTGAAAAAAGACGGGTTCAAAATTGTTTTGGCCTTTGCTAATGAAGACTAATCAATTTACAAGAGTCGACAATTGAAAGACTTTAGATTTTCAGACGAAATTACATTCGATATTTTAAGATATTGCAATCGAACTGAAAGTACTGATACTACTTAATTGAAATTGGGGATCTTCTTGGTGATAAATTGGTCTGTATTTAAGAATTATTATGAAGGATACAAAAGTGATTTAATCATGTAATAGAATGAATTTATTTCAAAACCAATAGTAAGATCGATTGAGGTTCGGTAGTTCTATAGCCAAATGGAGATTGAAAAGAGGGTGCTAAAGTTAGAATAGTTGAAAAGATGACAATCTGGAGAGATAATGAGTTTGATATACTACAAAGTTTCTAAAATGTAAAGTGGAACAGTCATCTCATCTCATTACAACATTTGGATTACCTCTGGCCCAAGACATGAAAAGAGTAAAATGCCAATGTAAGGTATATCCAGTACATCCCTATACTAAAATATCACTGTCTGACCAGCGTAATTTATACAAAAATTTTTATTTAATATTATTTCATAAACCCGTCACATTTAAAGCGTTTAGAATAGATGTAGGGGATTTATAGCTGTTGTTAATGTTAATTGGCCGTGGACAGTCCAAATGCTACGCCTATAACCGGATCCAGCACGGAGCTCACCAAACATTAACTCCAATTGGTTGAAATATATCAGTGTAGTTAAAGACTGGCAATAAGTTATCCTTAAGCCATCTTTGAAGACTGTGAAGCCTTGAAAATGAGTCTATTCGAAAACTTCAGAAATAGGGTTGTTATGTGTAAGCGTATGGGTGATACTGCAACCTAAACTATTTCTGCAATATTCCAATTATTCCGATTATCACGGTTAACGACAATATGAGGTATTTGCAAGTTGAGATACGGGCTCAGAAAGTGGAATATTATAACTAGTTAGTTTCATTTAATGGGCAGTATCCTATTAAAGAGGTTGTAAATTTTTAGCCACCTTTGCCTTTTAGCCCTGGAGACTTGTCATTCTGTTAAAGAATTTTGGGTTTTTCCCATCCTTATTTCCTAATATTGGCAATTAAAGATATTGCAGTTAGCCTTCAATATTTCATTCCATTCTTTTAACGCCCAAAATCACTATAAATATTATCATGCTTTGTAAATTTTGATTTCAGTTCATTTTCAATTGTTATTGGCCACTATTGCTACTACCGGGTAACTAGCTGGTGCTACTTGAGTAGTCCAGAAAATTGACCAAAGGAGGACGACTGTCTCGTCTTAGCATTTTTTATTAAACTTTTCAGAATTCTGTTTAGTCTTTAGTATTTTGGTATAACGACCTATGATACCTCCGTGAAGCAGGAATTTGGCATCATCGCTCTATTAAATCATGTTTACCAACCTTATTTGTGATTCCATATTAGTTTCTTTCAGTAGCTGAATATCATGTTACTATTAACCAACACAAGATCCTGAAAAGACACCAGGTAAGAACAATATAAAAGATTATGAGCTCAAGGAATGAGTATAAAGAACTGAAGGTTGATACATATTCTAATCCAATAGAACCTGCTATATTATTAACAAAGAAATAACTGAAGAATTTATACAAATTTATAACTCAATGAGGGCTTATATTCCACGGACGTAAAGAGGAATGAAAGTAAAAGGTCAAGAAAAGGTAACACAGGAGAAGCTGAATCACGAACCACAAGGCCTACCTTTGGTGAAGGGAAACGTACGCCGGAAACTAAAGTATAGACTCAAACACAATTAAACACAGAGGACATAAGCGACATTCTACAAGAAACAGGTTTTAAAGAACGATTGAGACATGAAGATAATATTTCTGGTATTCAGCTTGACCAACAAAGTTTGCGACCTACCTATCCAGCCGTATTGTCATCTGGATACTTATCTTCGTCATCCATTTGAATAAAAACAATGTACACAAAGACAACAAGTGTCTTGCATCTCCAGTCGACTTCAACCTCTACCTCTTCTATTTCTTTTTTAAAACAAGTGCTCACCACCCAAGAATAACATAAACTTTCGGTACTTTGCTGCCTCTTGCTCACGACACCCAGCATTCCTCACACTTGACTGAAAAGCTGTTTGACAATACGGAACAGAATGAAGAAAGATCAATGAGACCAGAACGAGACAAAAAAACACCAAAGCCACCTGCAGATGCAGAAACTTCATACACACCATCTACTTCCACAGCAGTACCAATTCCAAGGTCTACATCTACAACAAGTACACCTACACAGTTATTCTTTGGACCAAGGACACATAATATACTAAACGAAATAGATAATAAAGAGGAAAACACTCAGAATCCTCAGGCTGAACAAGAATTTACTCAATCTAAAAATGAAGAAACACAAAATAGAAATGTTACCGATACCCAAGTACAAACCTCTCAAACAGAGTTAAATATCCCATACTTACAACCCCTTCAATTCCCTCGCTTTCAACCCACGGAATCAAGCTCTCCATTAGCTCCTGGGAATCCGCATCTTCCACCAAAAACACGGATTCACAAACTTCAACAGCCTTTCCGCTCGCCTCCAAAAACCAATCGTCCTTTGCACCAACCAGTTCAGATTCCAGGATCACAGTCGCGGCTTCAAACCAGTCCGTTTCGTGGTTCGCTTTCTCATCATCCTCATTCCCAACCATCATCATTATCTTCACCGTTTGTAGCCGTACCATATCTTCCACCAGCATTTTCCACTTCATCATCATCTTCGCTAGGCTCATTGACCTCAACACCTACAGGCCCGTCATCAAGTTCATATTACTCAGTCCCAACAGCATCAAATACCCCAAACAATTCTCTCCCTCCAATATCTAGTTCCACACTATCATCAGCCGCCCGACGCACGTCATATCCAATTGGTGGACCACCTAGTTCATTTACGCAATCACCATTCTATTCCTCGCCAGTAAACCTTAGGGACGTCAATTCACAGCAGCAAACCCTTCTTTCATTGACATATTCTGATATTTCAAATCTCTCTGCTACAGCTCTCCGAAACCACCTACAAACATCTTTACAGCTACTGCATTCGACAAATCTACAAACTACTCCACAACAAACTGATCCTTCTCCATCCTCTTCTGTATCGTCTGACAGGATACAAGAGTCACCATGGCAAACATCGCAGCAAAGGCTGGTTAAACAGCTGAAGCTTCAAAATCAATTGCTGACAATTGAGCTTAACGAAATCGAACAGCGATATGCAGTAGAAAGGGGCATCTCGGAGCGTGAGACTGACAGGTTTATTGATGAACATAGGTCTAATGTGGATGAGATTTCAGATCTTCAAATCAAAGTTGAGACATTGAAGCAAAGGCTTGCTCAGTATGAACCCCCAAAAGACTATACCCACGAAAGTTTTCAGCAAGATGAACCAGATGAATCTGGAGCAGTAGAAGGTGATAACAAACCAAAAGAAAGTGGAATATCAAATGAAGAGATTAGAGGGCATGAAGCCAAGCCGCATCATCCATACCAGTCAGATTCAACACAGTTTCCGCACCTACAAGAGAA
Source organism: Magnusiomyces fungicola (assembly GCA_900654225.1). Taxonomy (NCBI): domain Eukaryota; kingdom Fungi; phylum Ascomycota; class Dipodascomycetes; order Dipodascales; family Dipodascaceae; genus Magnusiomyces; species Magnusiomyces fungicola. The sequence goes on from CAACAH010000002.1 coordinate 256,306, forward strand.
GTTATTGCATGCCCGTTCTACTACCAGTTCTGCCCCTAACCTAGGACATTATTCGCCAGTCGAGATTGATCGAATTCATAGCAATGATGAACAGCTGCGTTCACAAAGAGAGCCCATACAAATATCGACCAGTTTCAGATCACTTAGTAGTTTCTCTAGCATATACTCTAAACTTTCAGAATACAGATCGCGAATTATTCGACTAAAGGGGCGTGTTAAGAGCTCAGAAAATGAGCTTGAAAGAGTTGATCAGGAAAATGAAGGCTTGCGGAATGCACTTTCTGTGGAAAAGACAAAGCATGAGACGTTGAAACAGAAACTTGAGGAAATGGATAGAGAACTGGATCAGTTGAGAAAAGAGAAAGAAAAGGAATTAGTGATCAGGACTCAGAAACCAGTGCCATGGCCAACAACAGCACCGCCAGCTGGAAAAGGTAACGATACTCCGGATAATAAAGGGAAAGGGAAAGGCAAAAGAGAACGAAAGAAAAAGTCAGAAGGATCCACACAATTTGAATCATCTTATGAGTACTCTGAAAAGCCATTACAAACGCAGATGCAAATGCCACAAGATTATTCTCTCTTATCGTACCACCATGGATCAGCTCCTATCCTTCCACCGCCTGTACCTCCAAGACCTAAACTACAGACATCCTCCCAATTTCAAATACCAGAACGCGAGCAAGCCAAAGCTCAGCAATCTTCGTACCAATATCCACCACTCCAGTCAAGTGCTAGTACATTAGATTCATATGGTCAATATATATTGCAGCAGCCATCAACGCCTTCTGCTCATCCGTTTCTAGACCCCCCTAGACTTGGATTCTCAGCATCCTTTCAATCAGTTGGCGGTGTTTCTAGAACAAGCGGCGATGATGGATTAAGAGAGCCAAGATCGTCGCTGCAATTATGCTCACCAGGAGCAACGACTTCAAATCTCCCAATGCCATTTCAACCACAAGATCATACTCCACAGCAGTATCGATACGAACAGGCGCCAGCACCTCCAACTCCTCGGCAGCCTGCACTGCCTCAACAGCACCAGTATCCATCCCAGTATTACCAACATTCATTTCCTCAAGGGTATCAATATCCCAGGCAACCGCCTAGTTATCCTCAATATTATGACGAACAGTTACATTCTTCCCCACATCATGTTCAGCCAATCTATTCCAGTGCTGCGTATTCCGGCCAACCACAGCCTACCCATACCCACTTTTATCCACAGACTCAAGAACAACTGTCTAGCACGCCACGGATTCCTCCTTTGAGCAGAGCTCCACAACCAGGGTCTATAGGGCCGACACCGGGTTCGAGAAGCCAATATGAAGCGTCTCATTACGGGGTGTATGAACCCAGCAGTAGTGGTCTTAGGGGAGAGGCAGGGTCTGAAGAATCAAGACATCGGCAATATCCAGCAGGTGGACCGGGGTCAGAATCGGGTAATGCAGAACGCTGGTGTCAAAACCGCCAATCCGAAGAGGTATCAGCGGTTGGCCCAAGACGGCCAGCACGTGCGGTTGGGGAACAAACCTTCCAAAGTTCAGCCGCGGGAGACCTCGACCCCAGATTATCCACGGCTGACAGCCCACCGACAGTGGGAACGGGAGAAGACCACGCGTGGGTGGCAAAAGAGCATCGTCAGAGCTATGGCTATATCTACGGGTATGGACATGGAGCCGTCAGTGGGAGGAGCATTGGTGACGGAGGAAACGCAGCTCCCTACCAACACGCAACTAACTTTTCCAGAATCGAGCAATCCCGAGAACGTGCTGAACCATATTCCGGACCCTTGCTACGCCACGACACCGCAAACAGGCCAGCAATCGTCCCTTCTACCCCAAACTACGCTCCGGGACTGGCGAGCACTAGGGTGTCGTCGAGCGTGTCCCGGAGCAAGAGTAACCGGCGCGTGGCTTCAACGGCTGCAGAGTCGCCCCGTAGAAAGAAGCCCCAATTCTAGACGACGACGACGACAGCCTGTAGCTTGGACTACCACACACATTGGATGGTGGGACTTGAACAATGCAAAGCCTTGAAAAGGTTTTTAGTAATATACATGTGCACACGGACAAGGCAAATTCACTCAAAAATAAGATTAGAGCCTGCTATTGTTCATTGTCAGGTAATGAAAAATGCGACAATTTCCCTGGATTATGTAAAGTTTAGAAATGGCACAGCAAGCGTTTGTCGGATGCGCTGAAGCAGGTGCTGAATAAGCGGCCGGTTGCGTTCCTGGTGTGTATAAATTTACTTCTCGTTGGTTTTCTTTTCTTCATCCCGCCATACAGGATTTGTTATATATATATATATCTTCCCTTCCCCACCCGCTCTTCTTTCTTTCTTTCTTTCTTTCTTCCCTGTTTTTGTAAAGATTAGGTCAAGGTTATACTTTAGAATTTCATCCTATTCATCTTTCCTTCATTCTTACTAGTCCTTATCAACAATGTCTTTCAGTGCTATTGATCAAAAGGCTGTCGACACCATCCGTCTTCTTGCTGTATGTATACCTTTTGAATTGGAATTGTTGGGGTAGATTTTGTTTTATCTCGTTTCCTTTTCAAATTGTGTCGGTCGTTCTTAAGATTCTTTTTTTTTTTTTCAGCCCAATTGTTGCAACAGCTTGATTCAATTACATGTCTTCAGAAGCCACTACCAGCTCTTTAGGCCAACCTGTTCAGATTTGATCTAATCAATTCTTCCCAACAATGGCACCATTTCCTTCTAATATCCCAATTGTCTCTTATTTGTCTCATTCAATGCTCCATTCCTTTCAATCAGACATTTATTTGATATAATCCTGTCTTGTTCGTTTAGATTCTTCACGCTTGTTTAATCAGGCGCTTGCAAATCTGTGTGCTCTCCGAAATCGCTGGTTATATTTTTTCATCACAATTAGACTGGCTAATTAGATTTATGGTTACTATATCTGGGAAATAAGGCCAATTTCAGATATTCTGTGAGCGAGTTTATTAAAATTGAATCTGCCATTGGATCCTGTTTAATTTTTGTCTTTTTTTCAACTCTGCAATTGGGTTGAATACTGAATCTTGATTCGCGTGATTTAAAATCATGAATACCTTGACTAACTATAATACCCTTTACTTTTAAACAGGTTGATGGTGTTGCTGCTGCTAACTCCGGTCACCCCGGTGGTATGTATATGCCTTGAATTTACTTTAATTGTATACATTTTGCTAATTTTGCTAATTTTTGTCTCAGCTCCTATGGGTCTTGCCCCCACTACACATGTTCTTTTCAACAATTTCCTCCGTTTCAACCCCAAGAACCCTAAATGGTTCAACCGTGATAGATTCGTTCTTTCCAACGGCCACGCTTGCATGCTCCAGTATGCTCTTCTCCACCTTTACGGCTATGACTTTTCTATTGATGATCTTAAGCACTTTAGACAACTCAACTCCAAGACCCCTGGTCATCCTGAGGCTGAGCTCCCTGGTATTGAGGTCACCACTGGTCCTCTTGGTCAGGGTGTTTCTGACGCTGTTGGTATTGCCATTGGCCAGAAGCACTTTGCTTCTCGCTTCAACAGACCCGATTACACACTTTTTGACGGTTACACTTATGCCATTGTTGGTGATGGTTGCTTGATGGAGGGTGTTGCCTCTGAGTCTTGCTCCCTTGCTGGCCACCTTCAGCTTAACAACCTTATCGTTTTCTACGATGACAACCATATTACCATTGATGGTGACATTAATGTCGCTTTTACTGAGAATGTTCTTGAGAGATTCCAGGCTTACGGCTGGAACACTCTTGAGGTCAAGCACGGTGACACTGACTTTTTGGGACTTTATGATGCCATTACTGAGGCTAAGAAGTCTGAAAACAAGCCTACTTTGATTAAGGTTACTACTACTATTGGTTACGGTTCCAAGCTCCAAGGTACTCACTCTGTTCACGGTGCTCCTCTTAAGGCTGATGACATCGCTGCTGTTAAGGAGAAGTGGGGTTTCGATCCTTCCAAGTCCTTTGATGTTTCCCCTGAAGTTTACGACTACTACAAGAAGACTGTCGCCAAGAACCAAAAGTTGGAGGCCAAATGGGACGAGCTCCTCAAGTCTTACTATTCCACGTTCCCTGAAGAGGGTGCTGAGCTTCAGCGCAGAATCAAGGGCGATCTTCCTGCCGATTGGGAGAAGCTTCTTCCTCTTTACAAGCCCGGTGAGAAGGAAATTGCCTCTCGTAAGCTTTCTGAGTTGGTTCTTGACAAGATCTTTGACAGTGTTCCTGAGCTTATTGGTGGCTCTGCTGATCTTACCGGTTCCAACTTGACTCGTGCTGTTGAGTCTGTTGATTTCCAGCCTCCTCTCACTGGTCTTGGCACTTATGCTGGCCGATATATCCGCTACGGTGTTCGTGAGCACGGTATGGGTGCTATTATGAACGGTTTGGCTGCCCACGGTGGTATCATCCCTTACGGTGGTACTTTCTTGAACTTTGTTTCTTACGGTGTTGGTGCTCTTCGTCTCTCTGCTCTTTCTAAGCACCAGGTCATTTGGGTTGGTACCCACGATTCCATTGGTCTTGGTGAAGATGGTCCTACCCACCAGCCCATTGAGACTTTGGCTCACCTCCGTGCTATTCCCAACCTCCAGGTCTGGCGCCCTGCTGACGGTAATGAGACTTCTGCTGCTTACTACAAGGCTTTGACCAGTAGACACACTCCCTCCGTCCTTGCTCTGACCCGTCAGAACCTTCCTCAGCTTGAGGGTTCTACCGTTGAGAAGGCCTCCAAGGGTGGTTATATTCTCCAGAAGGCTTCTGACAAGCCCGATATTACCATTGTTGCCACTGGTTCCGAAGTTGCACTTTCTGTTGAGGCTGCTAAGGTTCTTGAGAAGAAGGGTATTAAGGTTAACATTGTCTCTCTTCCCGACTGGCACACTTTCGACCAGCAGCCCCAGGAATACAGACTTTCTGTTTTCCCCGATGGCGCCCCTGTCTTGTCTGTTGAAGTCATGAGCACTACTGGTTGGGGTAAGTACGCTCACGAGAGCTTTGGTATCGACAGATTCGGTGCTTCCGGTCCTTACAATAAGGTCTACGAGTACTTTGGTTTTACTCCTGAGGGAATTGCTGAGAAGGCTGAGAAGGTTGTTAAGTTCTACCACGGCCAGTCCCTTAAGTCTCCCATCAACCATGCTCTTTAAATTATTTAACAGCATGATTGATTTAATGATCTAAATTCTAAAAAAATGATATGATAAATTTTTCTAATGATGATTTCTATTTGTATGTTTGTATAAGATTAAAATACGATAATAATGTGTTTTTACATTTGGTTTAAATATTGATTGACTCACTCCCATGTAGTTGCTCAAAAATCAACAATTGAAATTCTTTCCCACATACATTAAAGGTTTCTTGCAGGGTGGTAGTCTTCCAAGATCCGGCAGAGAACGGTGCAGGTATGCTAATGTTAAAGAAGGATATGTTACCAACTCTGGCACTACAATCGAAGTTTCGTTACAGTATTTTAGGTGCTAGTACCCAGCAGTGAGTGAGTCCGTTTTTTTCTTTTTGTTTCATATTCCTTTATATATGCCTTATTTTCATATATAACACATGGAGCTTAGTCTTTTTTCTTCAGTTTCAGTATATACAATCTTTGTATCTAGATCGCCATCACTAACAGGGCGTGACGGAGTTTGAACTGAGTCGATAGACTCGACTATAGGAGGCACCTCGCCTTTAGCAGAGTTATAAACAAGGATACCATTTTCAGATGCATATTTGCGCTCATCTCTCTGGTATAGAGGAAGTAATACAGTAGCCATTATGATAAGTACTAGAGAGCAAGCGGCAGCGAATACATACCCCTTGAGGAAACGAGGACCTTCAGCAGTTGGCCAGAATACCAAGGAAGCAATGGCAGCAGAAATCTGACCAACAATATGCATGGACATGACGGTTATGGCACGTCGTTGAGGATTGAACCGCATGGCATCAGCGGCCCACGAATATAGAGCAGGATCCACGGCCCAGCCCGTATATTGGAATGCGTAAGCAAACCAGATCACGGCTTTAGGCAAGTTCCAAACTGCCAGTAAGGTGTTAGCCATGAGATTCAAAGCTTGTAAGAGAACGATACCAAACCAACGCGATTTCATGTAATCAGCGATACCGGCAGATAATATGATCCAAAAGAAACCAAGTGAAGGGGCGATCCCGGACAACTCGTCAATCTTAGGAATGCTAAACTCGTTGAGAGATTTAAGCCAGATAAGATAGGATGAAGAAACTGTGTTGCTGCTGTTCCAGGCAAAGATGTCCATAGTCACAAAGAAGTACCAGCGCCAGTCGGAAAATACATCACACCAAAGTTTCCAGGAAAAAAAGCTTGGCCCTGTATTTTCTATAACAATGTTGGCATCTGTTAAACGCTTTTTGGCAAGATAGATTTCCTTGTCAGTAAGGAAGATGGAATAACATTTTTCTGGGGTTCCTGGTAAACACCAAAAGCCGATAATGGCGATAGGGAATGTAATTATTGCGTCGATGATGAACATCCAACGCCACCCTTCGAGTCCGCAGACACCGTCAAGGTGTTGAAATGTTGATGATTGCAAAAGGCCGGAAGTTAGCGCACCCAATGTTTGACCAAAATAGAAAATGGCACCTCTTCTTGCGTATTCAGAAGGCTTATACCAGCAACCAAATAGGTAGTGGATAGTTGGGTAGAAGCCAGATTCAAAGATACCAACAAAAAAGCGGTAGACTTGAAGTTCAGGGACAGACTGTGTACGATAAATTAACAGTGTGAAAAGGCCCCAGCCAATATCCATAACTGGGAGTAAGATATGTGTTGGCCATTTGTAAACGAGATACATTAAAGGAAACTGGAATATCACCGCGCCGACAGTAAAGATTGAGTATGTATTGATAAGATCGTCACCTTTCATGTCTAGGCATTCTTTCATGCCTGATACATATGCATTGCTAATGTTTGAAGAATCAAGATTTTTGACCCAGTACATTACAAAGGCGAAGAAGCAGAGAAAGAGATCAAGCTTAATAATAAGACGACGTTCTTCTGGAGTATCAGTTTCTTCGAACCAATGGAACCACTTTTTTTTCTTTGGGTAGCACTCTTCTTCTGGTAATGTTGATGATACCTCGTTTTCATTATCATCACTATTCTCATTGTGCTGTTGCCGTTGTCGTCGTCGGAGTTGGGATTGGGTATCGCTGACTGTGGTCGACTTTTTGTATTCATACTCATCAAAGACCTTCCACCATTTTCGATGAGCTTCATCTCTGATTTCATATTTCATGGCACCATTATCTAACTTGCCTTCTCTGGAAAAGTTGTTATTTTGATATTCAAGAGGTGTTATGGAAATTATGGTATCGGCTTGGTAGATGTTGTCTTTCTTCTCGTCTGGATAATCTGGGGATGGGATTGAAGATGTGCCGGCGTTGGTTTCGTATAAGGAGTCATCAATTACTCGAAGTCGTGGAATAAATCTCCAGGCCTGTTTGTTAGGCGATTCCCTTTGTGAAATGCCAGTTGTGTGACTTGGAGTTTTGTGGGTTGGCCGGTTGTGGGATATTGGAAGCTCAGACATTTTTTTGTGACAAGACACCTATAGAATCTGGATCTGGGCGTAGAAATACTGGTAAACAAAGAGGAGAATGAAACTAGAAACCAACTCAAGTTTCTAATGAAATCTCAAGGGATTCCAATTTTGATGGAAATGGTTTACTATTTATACCTATTTAAGGTTGTAAATAATAACGTATTCAAAATTAGCCATCTTGGAAAACGAAGGAAAAAAATACAAATCAAATCCCAAATGGCAGTTCTTAAGAAATGATTCCGATCGATAAGTTTGGTACATTTTGGCGAGTCTTCCATTTTCTTTTTGGCCATGAATTCTTAATCTAATTAACGATAAGCACTCCAAATCCAACAGCAAAACGAATCTCAAAAAGGTTTGTATATATCAGGCTGCTATTCTTTTGTCTTCTGAACACCCTGATACCAGTGATAACGCAAATAGGGTCCAAAATCATGTCAAGGATGATAGTGTTATCCTTTTTTTTGATTTGGTTTACTGAACATGAATAAGTATTTCATGTTTATATGCTTCCGGGAATAGAATCAGTTGTGAGTGTATTTATTGGACATTACCCAGTCAGGAAAATTTTATACTTGCATATTCCAAACTAATCTTTCCAAATCTCTCAATGTTTGCTTTTTGATTTAATGACTTGAATATAAATCGTCAAAATCACATTTTTTGTTATGAATTTTCATAAGATACGTCGGAGTAACTTTGGCTGAGGTTGCTGAATATGGCCTATTTTTGGAAATCTTCAATAGGACTACCTGATATACAAATAATAATTTTACGGGATACTATTAAAATCTGCTATTCGAGTAGTTTGGGGACGTGAATTTATGCCTTGCGCTACCGATTTATATCAATTTTATGTATCTAGTGGGAAAATCTGATTACAAGTTCATTCTCAGGAAAAAAGGCAAGTTTTCTAAAGATATTGTTTGTGTAATTGAGAAGCTGAGAGCGCATTAATCTATTGATTATCGTTAAAGACTGGGCTATGCTTGGTCGTTGGTTGTGCTGATATATGGGCAGGCTAAGCTAGGTGGCTGATTCTGTAGTATTGTGAATGATTCAAATTAGATGCCGAGATGATTATCATGCCAATTTTTACCCATTAGTTGGTTCACAAGCATCTAATGGGAATTTTCCACTCTTGGTTTATATTTCTAGCGTAGAAAGATTGCTGATATATCAAGAAGATTTTGAACGTGTGTGGAGATTGGGTGATACGGTTTTATTTTACTTTTTCTGGAACTTTTAAAATATCTAGGTATTTCAATTTGATATGTGATTATTTTTTATCTTGTACTGCCATTGCTTTGATTCATGCACAATTCAGCTTGGAGATGTTAGTTGAAATACTAAAAATAATATGATATACATATGTCTGTTTTCTTTTTGTTTTTTTTTGTTTTGAAGGATGGGATTTATATTGAATTTCTTTTTTGCCAGTTAGAGGTAACTTATACGGGAGTTTGTAACAAATAAATAGGTCGGGCTTTATGATTGAAAATAAACAGCCAGGTAAATCCTTGATGAAACGGATTTACAAATGTTGATAGAACTAGTGTTATAGTTCTAGAAACCCTTTCTTCAAATTGGATACCACCTTTGCAGAGAATTAATCAAGTAATAGGATACATGGTTCTGATTATCTAATGGCTTTCCTTTTTATCATTACATATGTCTCGAGTATGATTTGAGCTTCAAAAAAGGTGGGTCTGACTTTGAAAGTAACCCAATTGCATTTATTTATGTGTATATGGTATTTCTAAGAAATGTTAGATTTGAGCTTGAACATTATTGGAAAGTCACAATCTGATTCGTTGTTTTCATGTTTCTCTAATTGTATACAAATCAGTATAGTGTTCTTTTATTACATATGTGAGCTTATACGAAGATATCAAATTTGAGTCTGTTAGTAGTTTATCGCATTTGACGTGTATACTACCTATACTGTGATTCGATCGATAAGAGCATGAATACATCAACGCTGGGTGTAAATAGCGTATTCATGAGAGGTTGCTTAGTTACATCACTGGTATGTGTAATGTATTTGTGCCAACTTTGCTGCCATAAACGTTGGACTTCCAACGGTAAAATGTCTTAATAACGGTTTATTTAATCACTTGAATATATAATGTGGTAATAGATAAACGACACTAATGAGATCAATAGTAACAAAAAATGCAATCATATACAACAAAAACTTATGAACATGGTATAATGGATATCTTACGATTAACTAATGCATAAAGGAAATAAAATAAATACTGGCTTCAAGCCTATCTTCCCGCAACTCTTGGAAGATTTAAATGCTTTCCATGCTCTCTATTGCTCTGCACCTTCCCTGTAGGTATTGGCTCTGATACACTGTGCTCAGATGTCATTGATGAAACGGATCTATTTGAGACAATCGACCCACGCCTGCTATGGTTAATGGAGCGTGGATTGGTGCCATTTGCGTTACAATCATCATCTAGTGCACCGTAATTTCCTCCCTCTGCACCCCCATTTGGTGGCGAACCATTTAATGAATGTGTACCTGATCTATGAGACCTATGTCGCCTTGATCCTCCGGCGGAATGAGAAGACATAGCAGAGGACTTGCGGGATAACAATGGACGTTTGTCCGGTGGAATCTCTGCGCCTCCTGGAGCAAATGAGATGCTAGGGCTTGGAGGCACACCAGGAACGGCAGTAGCATTAGCCAAATGTTGATGCTTTCTTCGTCTACCCAAAAAAAGTAACAAAGCAATTGAGATAATAACAAAAATCAAGATAGCTCCAAAAACTACACCCAATAATATAGCAAATGGCGTTTTTAGGTGGAAAGGTGGTGTAAAAGGTGGGCTTGGGCGAATGATCCAGTCAGGAGACAAAAAGTTGTCAACATATAAAATCGTGGAAATCTTGCCAGACAATGGATGTTTAGTGGTATCGCCTCGCTCAAGAACTCTAATCTCATGATGGGTGTCACTCTCCACAATACTGACAATATAGATGTCAGAATCCACTTCTTTAGCAGTCAGATGAACGTCATTTTGCAGAGATTCAGTATCATCACCATCTAAAAATGTCTCAATGGGATTCCCAGGAAGAATATGCATACGCAACAAAATGTCAATATGAGGGGTATAAACAGTGATATTGTTAGCACGAAGAACTTTGTTAGACGGGGCAAGAATGGTATACTCATTGCTAGAGTCAAGAACATGAGATAAGTTACGTGCAACAAGTAAATCAACAAACAATGTTGCATCGACTGAACTTAAAATGTTTTCAGATGTAACAACAACAGTGTCAGGGATGTTAAGCTCATTTATTGAATGAACCACACCAGCACTGGACAAAACATCAGCAGTCTCGACACGGTAATGAAGATCATCAATGTACAAATCAAATGGATAGTAATCTTCTTCATGAAGGGCGATGACTTCTCCATCAATCAGCGTTGTTGTATTCAAATCGGAATTATCAAATAATGCCTTGTCATTAATAGGTTTTGTTGAAACGGTCACATTCACACCATCATAAAGCGATGTTTTAACAGTATCAGAATCTGAATAAAAAGGTGTCTTAAGAATGTGGGACTCGAGGACATAACGTAAAGCCGTGGAGTTAGACTCAAGATATGTTGTGACCAGCCCAAGGCTTTTCCAAGCAAAGGTGGTAGGCAAAAGAACAGTCCAGCCGTTAGTGGCTGGAAGGTTGAACAGCCCAAGATCATGAAGATAATTTGCAGACCGAGAGGCCCCAAGAACGGATCCAATAGCGAGATCTGCTGTAGGAGGGGCGTCCAGATTTCCTTCAATGAGATAAATCGTTGTATTCCCCACAATATAAGGACCTGATGTTACTTCGTCGTGTAAATTCAAATATATCTTATTACTTTCCTCGTCAGCAGTAACCTTGATACGCTGGTTTCCATAACCTAGTCGCTTAAATTTGGCTTTAGAAACAAGTAAATAGTTACGACTGATGATTTCTTGTATATTGAGAATATGCTGACCCTCAATAAAGTGGTATAACGTGGTTGGCGTCGACTCAGCAAATACGTGATGTGAAAGTGAATCAAATGTGTTATCAGCATTTCCATATTCACTTCTCTGGGATTCAACGACATTAGGATCAGAAGAAATAAATGAGCGACGAGAAAGGATCGCAGAATCTGACTCCTCGATGGGGACAAAAATGGTTTGTTCTTGATCTGATATTGAGCCATTGATAAGATGTTCCAATCCCCTAAACTTTACTTCTTTAACAAATGTTTCGGCACCTAAAATAAGCATATGCTTTTCAGGGGTAAATGCAATTAATGAATGAATATCTCCATTGTAACCAGCTAAAAATGTGTCGTAATAATGGATAATACCGTCGCTCGCAATTTCATTAGAAAAGGTGGGGGAAAACGTGCTGTTTACGACCATAGTAATGGAGATATTCCAATATGAACCGTCCTCTGATTGCAAAACTGCGCTGGTATTAGATCCACTGTTACTTTCGCCATTATTATCTTTGGAAAGATCCGGGATGAGTGGTGAGGACACAAAGCTAGAAGTCATAGTTTGTCTCTTGAGCAATTTAATACGGTCCTCCCTTCCCCATTCCGATAAGAGGTACTGAAGTTCCAAATCACTGAGCTGAGAATTGAAGGCTTTATCTGAAGGAACGAAAATGGTTGAAGGTCCATGGAAAACAGGTTGGGAGCAGTCATGCTCAGAGCTGAATATCTTGTAGAAGATTTGAGTATCGGGATTTTCCTTCAAGATGGTGCAAGTAGATTTTGGGATGGACATTAGTCTATCAACAACTTGAACAACACCTCTGTACTTTGATGCCTTTAAATCCTTTTCAACAATAACGGGAAAGGCTGCAGGGCTATTACCTATTGAAAGAACTTTCTTTTCGTCCGAATTCCTGTCGGGATTGTCCTTCTTAGTGATGAATACAGGGATGCTTTTGTAATCAACGTCAACAAACTCGTCGTCTTCATTGTCTTTCTTATCAATGCGAGGAATAAAATATGGTACAGAATCATAGTCCTTGGTGTGCAAATACGAGGGATAGATGCCATTGACATGTTCAATACTATCAGAACCCAGTAATTCAGTTGTTAGAAAAGTCGTATTGAGTATGTGATAAAGGATAAGGTCTTGTGTAACAGACTTTGGGTTAACGTCAAAAAACGCGTCGTTTGACGGTGCTAGGAACGTAATATTGCGGGATTGATTGATCAGAGGAACGAGACCTAGACGCTGAAGATGTCCGAGGATAGTTGAGAATTGTGCAGAGCTTGAAAGGATGTCTATAATTGAAGTTGTTGGTTGGATATTATGAGGTGGCGGGCTAGCCTTTGCTTCGCCTTTTGAGCCACCAAAGAAGCCCTGTACTGATAAGGAAGCTTCATCGGGTATTGTTAATGTTGGGGGTATGTGATTGCCTTCAATAGGTGCATCAATGGGGTTTTGTAGATTGTTAGAATCAGTGTTTTGTATATTGCTGCCAACATCAAGGTCTTGCGGTGATAATGAGGTTGCTCGTACAAAATGTGAGGCTAACAGAACCGTAATAAGGGTGGTAATGAAGGACCTTGACCAAGCAAGCTCATGAGAAGAAGTGGTGAACTTGCTTCTCAGCGATACTCTCATGCTAATTTGTCTGATGCTGAAGAGAATGAAACGAGTGTTGGAAGTATTAAAGGTGTGTGGCAAAAGAAGAAAGAAAATATAATGTCAAAAAAAAGCGAAAAAAGTAAATAAAAACCAGGACTACCAATGGACACACCAAAAACGAAAGATCAATTACGGCACTACTGGTTCATATATGAAAATGGAAATATAGCAAGTGTCAAAAAGGAAGAAAGAAAAGAAGAAGAAGAAGAAAGCCAAGAGCCGTGATGCAAAATTTTAATTTTTGATTGAAAAGGACGACTTGAGAAGCCTACATGGCCGATAACCTCAAGATCATACACTGCATTTAGCATTTAACTATCCACCGTACTATGAAGATATACTCAATCATAACCGGACTGAGCACCAGAACCAGATATAGTGAGCACAGCAATTATCCACCATTTAACATTTATATTTGTTTGGACATCTGTCTCGCATCGATTGTAAACGAAACCAAAGATCCATTCAATCGCCTTATACATTAGATCTACTGACCTCAGCCTTTCATAAGCTTTTTTCCAAAGATTGGCGGCCAGCCCTTGTTGGGACGCACGATGGCTCGCTGGCTGTCGTCTTAACCCTGTGTTACATAACCATCTCGTAATGCGCACCAAGGCTTGAGCGGTCACGTTTACCGTGCCACATGATGACCAATCATTTGTCATCAGGTCATTACATGGCTGCTTCTACACACACACACCTACACACCCACTTTTTCTCATTGTTCCATTCCCCCCAGCACCTTCTAGCACTGTGGTATTATTAATCCTTTCCTTCGAGAGAACCAGCTTAACTTCCACCGTAGTTCCTGTGCTACTGTTGTGTATAAATTCGTCTCCTGTTTCTTTTGAAACTTCACCTTTTTCCTTTCGCTTCTCCGAATCTCCATTTTGTTGAGTCAAACTAATTCACTAACCCATACGTCAAATTTTTCACACACATCACAATGGCCCCAGGTGCTGACTTCCATCCTGACTTGAACGTCACTATTGTATGTCCAGAGTGTCGCATTGTTCCTCCTGATCTTGTTGAAAGATTTGCCGAAGGTGACGTTGTTTGCGGAAATTGCGGTCTTGTATTGGGTGATCGAGTTGTTGACACTCGAAGTGAGTGGCGTACCTTTAGTAACGACGATCAAGGTGGTGATGATCCCAGTCGTGTCGGTGATGCGGGAAACCCATTAATGGACGATAATCAGCTGGACACGTTAATTGCAGCTGGTGCTCCGGGCTCTACACTTGGTCGTGACTTGAGTCGAACGCAAAACAGGTCTGCACATGCGAAAAAGAATAATGAACTCCAGGATGCCTTTTCAAGAATTGCACAGATGTGTGAAGCATATTCGCTTCCCAAGATGGTTCAGGATGCTGCTAAGCAAGCGTTTAAGCTCTCATATGAAGACAAAAAGCTCAAGAATAAATCCAAAGAAAGTGTGATGGCTGCAGCTATTTTCTTAGCGTGTAGACATTCTGGTGTCGGTCGTACATTCAAGGAGGTGTCTGCCTTGACTGCTGTCCCTAAAAACGAAATTGGAAATACTTTCAAGATTATGGAAAAGCTGCTACGTGAAATGCCCGCTCAAAACGGTGTTGGTGCATCAGGTCCTGGCGGAGCTGCTAAGGCTATCTCCACGGCCCTTGGTACGCCGGCTGGTTTGGCAAATGCTGCAGGTCCACTTGCTCAGACTACTGCTCAGGACTTGATTGCTCGTTTCTGCTCATACTTGGGTCTTAGTGCTCAAGTCACTAGAGCTGCTGAACACATTGCACGAAAAATGAAGGAACTGGGAACTTTGGCTGGCCGTTCTCCAACATCTATTGCATCAGCTGTTATTTACTTTGCATCCGGTCTCTTTGGTGAGCCTCAAACAGCAGGAAAGATTGCGGAGAAAGCTGGCGTCGCTGAAGGTACTATCAAGAACTCATACAAGCTTTTGTGGCCATCGAGAGAGAAGCTTATTGATCCTGAGTGGATCAAGACGGGTAAAGCCAACTTGGACAATGCACCAAAGGTTTAGATGTGAGAAGAGTGGGAAATCCAAATTGACTATAGCTCAAAATGACTATAAGGGTTTTACTGGGTAAATCTGTCAAGAAAAAACAAAATCTTTTGATATTTGATGGTGCATTCAAAGATTTGGTTCTGGGAGACCTTGGTGTGAATCTCTCAGTTCTTTTCTTGGAATACAAAAAAAAAAAACTTTTTGAAAAAACGTTTTACCAATCAACTTGCATTTTTTTCGTCCCAACATTTATTTATTTCAAAAGTGACTTTAGCATCTGTCGAATTCAGGCGAGATCTAAGGGATACCTCAAAATGATTATGGTGGCTTATGTATCAGCTATGGAATCATGTTCGATCATGAGTCTACCATGCACTTTTTTTTGGACATTTTTTTAATAAAAATATCTTATATATTAAAAACTCAGGAAAAAATATATATAATGAATAAAAGCCAGAAACATTTATTTAAACTGAAAACATAATATTTGATCGTACCGTGACTTTTGAGTCAAGCGCTAGGTCTGAGGTTTCGTAGTATATTGAATGGTTTAGGGTTCAACTCAATATTTGCTGATTTACAAGGGTCAGAAAAGTATCATTTTTACATTTATTATAATGAATTTATTATTATTATTATTATTATTATTGAACTTGCACTACACAGTATCATGAAATGAGGGGTAATACTGGATATGTTATGGCTGAACGTGCAATTTTATTCTATTATATTTACATGTATACGGCAAAGGTTCATATGATATACAGTCTTTTACTCAATCAATCAAAGCAGCAGCTCACCCAAGCTCAAAACTATACATTTTTGGTGATGGACGGGCACAGCATTGTGTGTGTGTTATATTGGTTTTATTTTTAGACTGGGAAAAGAAACAAATCTCGTACCCAAAAATCATACAGAAAAGCGAAAGAAACGGTTTTAGTGGCACCGAGCAACAAAATGCGCGGCCTGGGAAACTTTTTTTTTTTTTTTTTTTCTTCTTCTTCTTCTTAAAAGCATCCTTTCGAAACCAAAGTCATCACTACTGTGACTACTGACTACAGACAAAGTTGCTACTTTGGTATTGTGTGGGTCACAATAACTTCAAAATTATCAAATTGAATGTAAAGCTGTTCAATTCGTAGAATAATTAACATGTATATATAAGATTGGAGTATGATAAACAAACAGTTGGAAATAGATATATAGAGGGACCGTGTATTCCAAGTGGCAATGGAATACAATGGTTGGTGGGCTAAGCCGTCAGAGAAAAGCGGGGCGGTTGCGTATCAGTACGAGATTGCGACAATTTGTTTTGCACGTTGGGGGAATCAACTCATTTTGAGATAACAAAGCACATTCACGTCAATTGGGTCAATTTTACTTGAAGCTTCATTTAGAGAGTAGGGTATGAGCTGGTTAATGATAGCAACTGAATACATAGGCTCTATTCATGGATTTTAGTGCTCCTTCTTGTCTTCTTTAGAGGATAAGACGCCAGTAATAAGCCACCAGGCAACGACACCGCCAAAGATATAAGTAAGGGTGGATTTGTCTTTACTGCTAAAGTCTTCGAGCTTGACGGGATCGCTGGGGTCGTTGGAAGATTCAAAGAAAGTGAGGAGTTCGCTCTGACTGCGGGTGATAGGTTCATGGTCAGACATTGCGCTAACTTCACCAAGGCCGCCAACCTGGACAACATCACCGGGCTTAAACTCGTCGGTAGGCTTGGGCTTCTCAACCTTGACAGGGTTCTTGGAATTCAGGTTAGTCCATGCATCGGGTAAAGTGGGAATTTTGATTTTAACAGCTTCATCTGAAGCGTTGGCATTTTCGGGAATTTTAAAGTAGTCAATGGTGGACTCGTCGCCCTTAGCAAGCCTGGCGGACGACATAGTAAAACTTCTGGTCAGGACATTTTTCCTGCCTTGCTGTTGGAGGTATCTTGAAGAGAGACGAAGCATCTGGCGACTAAACGATGGTGTAGACATTGTGAATGTGTATATGTAGGTGGATTGAGTTGTGTATAGCTCAAGGTTGTAGATATTAATATCAAGCAAAGGGTTTAAGGGAAATATAAGGAATGAAAAAAAAAAAGGGAGAGAAAATATATTTATAACTGGGAAAAAGGCAGATATTTAAATGTAGGCAGAGGCTGAAAGATATGGAGTGGTGAATCACGTGTTTTTTGTTGAGTTGGTTGAGCTGAGCAGCCAAACAAACCCCCCTCCAGCCCTCTTCTTCTTACTCACGGCGTCCCAATTCCCATTGCCTATTTCCCGCTTTTATCCATGTCTCAAGCTTTCGTCACAGTGGCCTAGCAGCAATCTTTGTTTAAACTCTGATTGATGTTCATTGCTTTAGGTTCATTTCCTATTACGTCAGCGCACCAACGTCATGGCAATCAATTAATGTTGGACGACTTTGTTATCATGCCTGTTACTTTGGCTTGATCAGTGGGCATTGTTGTTTGCGCTGTCGCTGTGACAGTTACTGCGTCAACCTCGTGCTTTCTTTCAACGTGGAGGCTATCGAATTGTACCAGGATGATGTATGTCAACTGTGAGTTTGTACCTCGTCAACTTTTGATTCTAGTATCTGAACCAGCCGTTTTGTATATTGTGCTCAGAATGTATCACGTATGGATTTTCTAGAAAGATCCGATTACACATTTTGTTACATTATGTTACATTATGTTGTAACATATCCACGCACGTGCTGCTTATTTGAGTAAAGCGTGGCTTTTTTTTTATGATTGTTAATTACTCTACCTATGCGTTTACACCAGTTTACTAACTGCTGGCAAAGCTGCTGCGCAAGCTACTGACTCTGAGCCACAGACTTGATTGTTTTTTACCCGGGAATTGCATTTTTTTTATAATCACATTTTACTGCCTGGATGTTCAGGGTTCTAACTAGACTACTAAAGAACCTGAGAACTAGTTCCTTCAACGAGGGAGCACCCAAGACGAGAAATAGGATTTGGATGAGCATAAACCCCTCTGGATTTCCAATTGACTACCCGCTCACTTCTTTCTCTTATTCGTTACTTGATTGGGTACTCGAAAGCCATGTAGCGGGAACTAGCAAAATAGCAGTATTTCAAGCCAATTCATGAACACAGCAGACTTTCGGGACTGTGTATGAAATATACCAGCAAGACAGAAGTGTTCACCATCACTTGTGAGATTAAAACCATCTGGTAATGACAATAATAGCTCGTTTTCATACGTGTTATAAACGAACCCAATCATTTTCGGGAACCCTGTACACTGCCAACAGCTGCTGGGAAATAAAGTTGAAGCGCGCCCAAGTGCGAGCTGACTAAGAGCTTAATTGAGTCCAGCGGCCTAAACAATCATCTGTCAAAGGAAAAGACCATCAAAACCGGCACAACCAAAGTGAAGCTCACCAGCCACCTTGAACGATCCAGAACGCTGTATATTTTTTGCAGCCAAAAACAACAAGCCCTGTCTAATTGAAGATGAGATGTGCGTGAGTGTGGCAAGTGCGGTGATTAAAGCACAAACAAATCGGACGTTGGCCGACACGATTACGTAAAAGCCGAACAAAAAAAGTGTGCCATGAGTTTCACGTGAGCTTTGGTGATTTTTCAGCCAATTTCATCATTCAACATGATTTTGCGAGACGATATATTTTCAAAAATATGATTTCTTCTCGGACTTAATTTCTAAGCCAATCTACGAGGGGGTTCTTGTTTTTCTTTTATAAAACCATGTGTCCCCTCTGCTTTTCCTTCTTTTTTCTTCTCCCTTTCTCACTTGTCGTTCCTCCGCCTTTATTTAGCTTTTTTAAAAGTCACTTTCCCTAGGAAACCCACCAGGTCGTCAAACTCATCACCATCTCTATAACTGAGACATTTAACTACTCCAGCAATATTCAAACATGACTAACAACAGAATAGAGTTATCGTCTTCTCACCTCAGTTACATTAACGGTGCACTTTCTAACAAGTCTGCCAAAGAGATACTTGAATGGTCTTTAATAACTTTCCCCGGTCTTTACCAGACCACTGCATTTGGTCTCACTGGTCTTGTCATCCTGGACATGATTTCTAAAATTAATATTGACTCACATCCTATCGACTTAATATTCATCGACACGTTACATCACTTTCAAGAAACGTTAGACCTGGTGAACAAGGTTCAAGAAAAGTACCCCAATGTCAAGCTTCATGTCTACAAGCCCCAAGGCGTGTCTTCTGAAGAAGAGTTTTCCAGAGAATTTGGCGAATCCCTTTGGGAGTCCAACGATACGCTTTACGACTACCTTGTCAAGGTTGAGCCTGCTCAGCGGGCTTATGACGAGCTAGGTGTCAAGGCTGCCATTACTGGTCGACGACGAAGCCAAGGTGGTTCCAGAGCCCAGCTCCAACCAGTTGAATACGAGACTGACACCCAGTTGATCAAGATTAACCCACTGTATAACTGGAACTTTAACCAAGTCCAAAAGTACATTAAGGAAAACAATGTTCCATACAATGTTTTGCTTGACCAAGGATATCGATCCGTTGGTGACTATCACTCTACTGCTCCCGTCAAGGAGGGCGAAGATGAGCGCGCCGGCCGATGGAAGGGCAAGAACAAGACTGAATGCGGAATTCATGAAACTTCTAGATTTGCACAATTCTTGAGGAATAGACAAGCTCATACTACTACAGTTGCACCCACAGCAACATCTGCGATTTAGATTTGTTCTGGGCAAGACTAGACAGCTCTCACTACTCATTTGCTCTCTAGGGTTTTTCATTATTTATAAATTGGGTTCAATCTTTTGCATTTTTTCTCTTAAATAAGCTACTAGGCTAGTACTATATTCTCATATTTTCCTCCACTTTTCTCACAAAGTCTTATGCAACTCTATTTTATATAAAACTGCCACTATTTTAATGAATATCATGAACTTTTATGACCAAAAAAAACCGTTGAACCACAAGAGCTTGATCATTACATTTTGAACCAATCAGAAGAAGCCCGAGAAAGGTTTGTACTATCTTGATATCAGTGCTGAAACCGAGGGGAGCAGCTTAAACTGACCTATAAAAATCCGGCGTACTGATTCTATTTACCAAGTCAGCTGATCATAGTGAACTACCAGGTTCAGCGCCTTTAAGCAGCTAACATTGGCGACCTACAGGACCAGTTTCAACGGATTATCCAAGTGTTGGAGGGCTTTTAAAGAATTCCAGACAATCATATAGATTGCTTTTCAAGGCAGTTAGTTGATGAAAGGGTTCAACTCTCAAAGAAGCAAATATCAGTTTATTTATTATTTTCCGTGTTATACCATTCAACTCATTGAGCAGTTACAGATATAAACCCATTCATACCAGGAATCTATACACACTACTGAAGAGTGTCGCTGTCAAGCAATTGTAAACTCATTGTATTGGGTAATATACGAAAGCCACACCATTAACCATCGATAAGCGAAGACAGCTATCAAGTATTAGTCATAATTAGATAAGCATATCAATAAAATTTTTTTTTTGTAGAGTCATCGTCCATAGGTTGGTCGGCGCTCGTAGCACAGATAGGCACTCCTTGCCAATTTTTTTCCCTCTTATCCCACCTCAACAGCGTTCCTGAAACAAGGGTTTTTCTTTTCTTTCTTTACAGCATTTCTTGTGTAGATGAAGATTTTTTCAACATTTGTCAAGAGTCATATTCCCGTTCGATCTTTATTTTTCCCAATAAAATCAAATTCTCTCCCGTTTGTTTGCATAAAAACCGTCCAGTCCAACCGATTGTATTCTACCGGGTTACACACGGATACTAAATACCAAGATTATAGAAGATATCCCAATCACAAGCTAACAATGTCCGACATTGCTCAATTGACTTCCCGCCTCCAAAGTTTTGGCATTAAAGAGCCTATTGCTCCTTACCCAGGCTCCAACCCTGCTCTTAACCCCGTTGATCTTTTCCGATCCTACATCGCCCAGGAGCTTTCTCGAGTTTCTGAGATTCCTGAAGCCACCATTTTCCCTGCTCTTGAATGGACCAATACTTCTGACCGTGGTGACTTGATCATTCCTATTCCTCGTATCGTCCGTGGTAAGGTTGACCACGAGGCTCTTGCTACCAAGTGGGCCGAGAGCTTTGAGAAGAGCCATTACATTTCCAATCTCATTGCCAAGGGCAAGTTCATCCAGTTTTACTTCAACGTTGACCTCCTTGGTAAGATCTCTATTGGTGATATCTTGACCAAGTCTACTGAATACGGCCGTGCTAATATCGGTAACAAGGAGAAGGTCCTTGTTGAGTTTAGTTCTCCTAATATTGCTAAGCCTTTCCACGCTGGCCACTTGCGAAGTACTATTATCGGTGGATTCCTCGCCAATCTTCATGAGGCTCTCGGTTATGATGTTGTTCGATTGAACTACCTTGGTGACTGGGGTAAGCAGTTTGGTATCTTGGGTGTTGGATTTGCCCGATTTGGTTCCGAGTCTCAGTTAGAAAGTGATCCTATTCAGCACTTGTTCGAAGTCTACGTTAAGATCAACAAGGTTATCACTGAGGAGAAGGAGGCTTCAAAGGCTGAAACTGGTGTTGAGACATCT
This sequence comes from Magnusiomyces fungicola, assembly GCA_900654225.1. Taxonomy (NCBI): domain Eukaryota; kingdom Fungi; phylum Ascomycota; class Dipodascomycetes; order Dipodascales; family Dipodascaceae; genus Magnusiomyces; species Magnusiomyces fungicola. The sequence continues at coordinate 278,149 of CAACAH010000002.1, forward strand.
AGTACTGACGACGAGGCTCGTGAGTTTTTCAAGAAGATGACTGAGGGTGATGAGCATGCTCTTGGTCTTTGGAAGCGATTCCGAGATCTTTCTATTGAACGATACAAGTCTACTTACGAACGCCTTAACATTTTCTACGACGACTACTCTGGTGAGGCCTCAGTCAGTGATGAGACCCTTGAACGTGTCAACAGAGAGCTTGAGGAGAAGGGCCTTATTACTGAAGATAATGGTGCCAAGCTGGTTGATTTGACCAAGTGGAACAAGAAGCTTGGTAAGGTCATTGTTCAAAAGAAGGATGGTACCTCTCTTTATCTTGCCCGTGATTTGGGTACCGCTATCCAGAGAAAGGAAAAGTACAACTTTGACAAGCTCATTTATGTCATTGCCACTCAGCAGGACCTCCACACTGCTCAATTTTTCAAGATCCTTGAGCTTATGGGTTATGAATGGGCCAAGGACCTTAAGCACGTTAACTTTGGTATGGTTCAGGGTATGAGTACCAGAAAGGGTACTGTTGTTTTCTTGGACACCATTCTTGAGGAGACCAAGAATGCCATGCACGAGGTAATGAAGAAGAACGAGGCCAAGTACTCTCAAGTCCAAAACCCAGAGGAGATTGCCGACCTGGTTGGTATGTCAGCTGTTCTTATCCAGGACATGTCCGCCAAGAGAATCAACAACTATGCTTTTAACTGGAGTCGAATGCTTTCCTTTGAAGGTGACACTGGTCCATACCTCCAATACGCACACTCCCGATTGCGATCTGTTGAGCGAAACGCTGCTGAAATCACTCACCAGGACCTTCTCGAAGCTGATCTTTCTCTCATCACTGAAGAAGCTGGCCTTGAGCTTGTCAGACTTCTTGCTCAATACCCTGATGCCTTGCTCAATGCTCTCCGAACTCTTGAGCCTTCTACTATTGTCACTTACCTCTTTAAGCTTACTCACCAAGTTTCTTCTTGCTATGATGTCTTGTGGGTCGCTGGCCAGAAGAAGGAGCTTGCTACGGCTCGTCTTGCCCTTTACTCAAGTGCCCGACAAGTTCTTTATAATGGTATGAAGTTGCTTAACCTTACTCCCGTTGACCGCATGTAAAACTAGATCATACTTTTTCACTTGTAAAATCGTCATGAAGAAAAATAACCCGGAATATAATGAATTTCTATTTTGCTATTTAATTGTGTATAATATATTTTTTTAATTGTTAATTAAACACATTGGGATGTCAGCCACAATTTACTAAAACTTATGGGGAAGCAGCCACTAATGAAGCCCGGACATACTACGGAGGCACCAGAAGCGGGCTAAAAAGGAAGGTTTATGGGTGATGGAATACGAGAACAACAAACGGGCTTGCAAAGAGATATGGCTGTGGATCATATGAACACAATCACATGACAAAATGTGACAGATGGAGAAGGCCACAAAAACTCGAGTAAGAAGGTATAACCATGATAAATCAGTGACCAGAGTGCTGGACCGAGAAACAAGGCGACAGGCAACAACAGGCAGCAGGCAGCAGGCAGCAGGCAACAAACGAACAAATGAAGAAATGAAGAAATCAACAAATGGCCCATACAGCATACAGGGGCCACAAACAATTCACTAGCCACAGTTGAACGTACCCACCAATGAGTCACCGCCACACATGTGACTATTCGTCATGAAACATGCGAGAAATAGTGCAGAGTATCATACAGTAAGGTTCGAGAGGCTGAGGGTACAGATTCCTTTTAAACTATGGAATTTCCTGCATTTTTTCCAATTAAAATTTTCCTCTTTTTTTTTCTCGTTTCTTCTTCCTTCATTAGTTACTTTCGTTTAATACCAAGCACGCTTCACAGATTGCTATTCTACTTACTCACTTTCATCTATCATACACCTCAATAACAATGGCTGTCCAGGCTCCATGGGTCGTTCAGAAGTTTGGAGGAACTTCTGTCGGAAAATTTCCTGTTGAAATTGCTGAAAAGATTGTCAAAGTTTATTCCCAAAACTACCGAGTCGCTGTTGTGTGTTCAGCCCGTTCCACCAACACCAAAGAAGAAGGAACCACTACAAGACTTTTACAAGCGGCAGATTCCGCCCTCAGCGGACATATCTCGGTGAGCAATACTGGCCGGAGCTCTGCTCCTCCTCCGATCAGTGCAGTTCCAAGCCCTCTTCATCGGCCTGTGTCTTCGGAAGAAGACGATTATGAGCTTGCGCAACGGCGGGCAGAAGAAGGCGCCCTTCACAACATTGAGGCTATCCGGGAATCGCATTTGGCTGCAGCTCGATCCAACATTGAAAACAAAACGCTTCTTATCCAGCTTGAACAGGACATCAACAAAGAGTGCAACCAAGTTTTAGGAATCATTAGCGCAGCAAGAGTGATTGACGAGGTTTCCGCCAAGACTCTTGATAATATCATTTCGGCCGGTGAGAAATTGGCTTGTCGCTACATGGCTGCGCTTATCACCGATAAGGGCTTACCGGCCAGATACATTGATCTCTCCCATATTGTCCCATCAGTATATGTTCCCACGAATTCCAGTTCTACTTCTGGCGGTTCCAAGACGGCAGCACTAGATTCAGACTTTTACAACTTTGTCAAGACCCAGATCAAGAAGGAGGTTGAGGCCAAATGCCCCAATGGCGAGATCCCAGTCATCACAGGTTATTTCGGCGTTGTCCCTGGAGGTCTTATCAACGGTGTTGGCCGTGGCTACACTGACTTTTGCGCAGCATTGGCTGCTGTCGCTCTCAAGGCCGAAGAGCTTCAGATCTGGAAGGAGGTTGACGGTATTTTCACAGCGGATCCCCGAAAAGTGCCGACTGCCCGACTTCTTTCTATCATCACACCAGAAGAGGCTGCCGAACTTACTTACTACGGCTCTGAAGTCATACACCCTTTCACCATGGAGCAAGTCATCAATGCTCGTATTCCCATTCGCATCAAAAACGTCATGAACCCATTGGGCCAGGGCACGGTCATTTACCCTGACGATTTGGGTTCCAACACATCGGAAACCAATTCCCCACCGCGGCCCCCCAAATCGCTAGAACGGGTGTCGTCCAGCTTTTTCAATCTATCCAGCCTAGGCAAAGGTGGTCCCACGGCCGTCACAGTGAAGAGTAACATTATTGTTCTGAATATCCACTCAAACCGCCGAGATCGCTCGCACGGCTTCTTGGCTCATATCTTCACCATCTTGGACCAATGGCGACTGGTCGTTGATCTGATTTCCACATCCGAGGTTCGAGTGTCCATGGCATTGCACTCCAATCTCCCTGAAAAGAAGTTTAAACAGGCCATGGCGGAGCTGAAAACTTATGGTACTGTCGATATTGCTAGAAAGTTGTGCATTGTTTCTCTTGTCGGCAAGAACATGAAGTCGAATGTTGGCATTGCTGGCAACATGTTTTCTACTCTTGCCAAGGCCGGGATCAACATTGAAATGATTTCTCAGGGTGCTTCTGAAATCAACATTTCCACGGTCATTGACCAGAAGGATGCGATAAAGGCTCTTAACGTGTTGCACCAGACGTTGTTGAACAAGCCTAGCATCAGAACACCCAATTTCGGAGGACTGAGCGATACCGCATAGGATTCCTTTTCCAGGCATGAATCATCAAAATTTTACATAGATTTATTTTTTTCCTACACTAATTTTTCAACAAAATTTTTTTTTTTGGCTACACTATTCTACTAAAATCTATTCATTATTGTTATTTATTTTTTTCTTTCAAACTTTGCGTCTTGTGTTAATGTTATTACGAAAATATATTGGGATTTTTTTTTCTTCACAAAAGCCAGTCTGCATACCAAACCGCATTGATATCAGTACATAAAGAGGCAGGAAACATACAGCGAAAGTCTAAATGGCGGATATGTTGATGGATACCACGGTGACCAACCAACCCACAAAACCTTGCAACTGCGGACCATAATCTTGATAAGACGTGGATTGTACAAAAGTACAGAAGAATACCAGTAGCAAACCGCATTTTATTTATTTATTATTGTTATTTATACTGGTTTGCGGCCGACAAGGAGATGTGGCAATGGAGAGTGGGTGTCTGTGTTTGGACGAGTTGGGATTACTTTTTGGGGTTATATTTGGGGTTTACAATTAAATTAAATTAAATGGGATCATGTGAAGAGGTTGTGTGCAATACCTAGTCTTGTGAAAAAAAAAAAAAAAGAATATAAAACAGAATATAAAAAAGAATAAAGCATGAAAACCGTTTGATATACAATAAACAAACCAATGCTAGAGACACCTGAGGTCATTGCCAATTTCTCATGTTCTTATTGAGCGCTGATCTTTTCAAAACAATGTACAACCCCATACTGCTACCACATTCACAGCCATTCTAATCAAACCAGTGCTTTAGCTTTTAGAAAGGGCTATATACATGATGATGATACCATAAACACTTGGTTCTACGGTTCAAGGGGGGTTTATTAAATGCCCCGCCAACTTGGCTGGCTTCCCATCGCAGAGCGAGCATTGACAAAACATTCCTCCTGGTTTCCAAGCACACGGGGGTTTTTTGTCTTCCGAATCTTTCATGCTTTATATACGCCTTTGAATTTTGACTTGTGCGGAATGTGGTATGAGATGACTCTTGTTACGAGTGCTAGAAGCAAAGTCTTGGATTAAACAGATCAGTACCACTGTGTCTCCTACATACAAGTATAGAAACTGTAACAAGTTGGTAAAGTGTGTTTTTACAAAAATCAATACATGTCAAACCCACAGTCACAGTCACAGTCACAATCACAATCACAATCACAATCACAATCACAAGCAGTAACACAGCGTTATGAGTGACGACTGGTGTTGGTTGACAATAGAATGAATCAAAAAAAAAAAAGGCTGTTGGTTGTTGCCTGTTGCCTGCTGGGTATAACTTGGTAGAAAGACCCTAACCCCATGCAAAGTGGCGTTGTTGTTATGCGCACGTGACTAGGGATTTCTCAAGGCCTTTTTGACTGGGCAAAGAACACATATTAAATAGTTCAAGTTTTTTTTTTTTGCATACAATAATATATATTAGATAAAATAGCTAAATTAAAATGGAACAGCCAATTAAACCCCTTTTCGTCCTTTTTATTTATTTTTATTTTATAGTACCATGCCTGTCTGCAGAGTTAGTAAACCCGGGGTTGCAGTGACAGCCAGTGCCATTGCAAGTCGAACAAAGAACCTGGCTAAACTGAGTTAAGGAATGGCTTGTAGCGACTTGTCTTCACCTGGAAGACATTCCCAAAACAAACAACCAAGAAAGGGATGAATTGGAAAGTAGCAAGGAAACAAACAAAACAAACAAAAGCAGTAACTGTATTGTATATATATATATTGTATATATATATCTGTATACAAGAAGGTTATTATGTATATACACATACTGCCAGCATATTGCTGCTTTTTCTCTGTTTGAAATAGAGAATGCGCTTATGAAAAAACAAACACCTGGTCCTCTAGCTTGGACACCGCTCTAGGCTTGTCGTACCCTAAGTCTACTGCTGCCTTCTTTGTGGCGGAAAGCATAGGCGGAGGACCACTTATTAGTAACTTTACGCTCTTTCTTTTGGTTCCCGAGGAAGAGGACGTGGCAAAGGGCCGAAAGGTTCCTGAACCTGCCTGCAAGCTGTTGCTTGTTAATGCGTTTTGCGTATTCTTGTGCTCCAAAGACACCGCGGAGCGCTTGCTAAGCTGCCCATACATTTCGTACACCTGCGACTGAGTTGATCCCGTCCCGGTCCCAGCCTCCGAAGCTGCTTCAATCTCGTCCATCAGGTTGATCGGAGGAGGCGGCGCACAGTTTTGCTCTATGATGTCTTTCGTAATGTAGCCGACTCCGCCCGCCCAGTGCCCATCGGGCGGCGGACTAGTGAGCACGTAATGGGCCTTGAATCGATTGTTGGACTGCGATACAAGGGCATCAATCTCTCGACGCAGGAGAATCTCATCTTCAGTGTTATTGGCGTAAATAAGATTGACCTTGGTCCGATCCGCTGGGTTTTTGGCGATTGCACACATCAATTGGTACATGGGCGCGATGCCCGTCCCGCCAGCAATCATGTTTAATGTAGACACAAGATTGGGCGTATATAGAAAGTTCCCAACCGGTCCCAGAACCGAAATCGAGGATCCCAAGGGCAGCGATGCTATGTGCCGAGTCACATTTCCAGTCGGAAACGTCTTGACAATTAAATCAAAGTATCCATAGCCGTCGTCAGAGTTGGACAGTGTCGGGGTTGTGAGCGTAGCCTGGTCGTCATACGGGTTGTGGTCATGTATTTTGATCGCAGGACACGATGGAACAGGCGTGTATGCCCGGGTCACGCTCTTTCCGTCGACGGTGGCTCGGACGAGAATGTGCTGGCCGACGGGTAGCTGGAGTATGTCTGAAGACCGAGGAAGCGCAAAACGATACACCGAAGTGTCCGAATTTATGGGGGTTTTGTGAACTAAAGGAAAGTCCCGAAACCTTACTGGCGACAGTAAAGCAGATCCGGCCAAAGGAGAGCGTCGTCGTAGTATCAAAAAAGTGACGGGCCCCAGTAGAGCCAGCAGCGCTAATATCAGTGAATTCATGGTGGTTGAATTGTGTGTGATTGTGGGTGAGATGCGCGGCCATTGTCCCACCTCCTCTTCATGCTTTCCCTTCAAGTGAGTTCTTGACTCTCCTCCCACTCGCTGCCCAGAGATGGCAAACTTCGACATCATGCCCTACGCACAACCTTTGCCGGGCCAGTCTTACAGCCATGCTCGCTCTTCGTCTGGAACTGTATCTACATCAAATCCAAAAAAAAGATCCCATCATTCCCAGTCTATGAATTATTTTTCCAACATTGCCAATCTTGTCTGCCTGTTTTGGTTCAATGAGTTCCCTCTGCTTGACAAAGCCTTCAACGATGCAAAAGCAGTAAACCTCCAGCTCTATACGCTTCAGCGACCGCAGTCGTCGATGCCTTCTCCATCTATACCCGGTGCCCCATCTCCACCGCCTCCACAGTCTCTCAAGAGCCCAACTGGCCCGTCACTCAACCCATCTGACACTCTCATCACAACAGATGCCACCGCTACTGGTCCAACGGCTCCGCTGGACAACATCTATAGCAACAGCAACACCCCGCTGTCGTCTCCAGCGATAGTCAACTCACAGCCGTCCTTTTCTCACCAAAGAGTTTCGTCTAACGGCTCTGTCGGCGGCAGTCCGTCATCCTCGGTGCCAACATCGTCATTAACCTTCTCGCGATGGTCCGTACCGTCGGCATCGTTCCGCCAGTTTATCATGAGTGTGATTAGACATACTCAGCTCCCTCTGACCGCAGTCTCGTTAGCTTTATTCTACATTCTTCGGCTAAAGAAGCTGTCGCCCAGACCAATAGTTGGCAACCCCAATAGTGAATACCAGGTTTTTAGCGTAGCTTTGATGCTGGCAAACAAGTTCCTTGACGACAACACTTATACCAATAAGACCTGGGCTGATGTGACGCATCTTCCTCTCAGGGAAATATCCACTATGGAAGTCGAGTTCCTTGCGAATATGCGATACTCTTTGGTAGTCACTGCTAGTGATTGGGAAAATTGGCAAAATCAGTTGAGAACTTGGCTTGCAGTCCATATTTTTTGGTGCAAGCCCTCTACTTGTATCGGATCTGGATCCTTGGCTCCAGGTGTTGAGTCCAGCTTGATGGGAAGTCCTCCAGCTATGTCATCGCATTTCCACTCAGTCCCTCCACCAATATCGTCTCCGCTGGCAACGAATTTTCCAAGTACAAATCCCAACAATGGATCATCTAATATTACTGGCCCCGTATCCAGCACTAACCAGCATACCTTCACCAACAGTTACTTGCCTCTCAATGGTGTTAACAATCCTGTATCAACCTCCACCGCCAATGTTTCGGCCGCGGCTGTAGCTGCTGCCAATGCTCGTCATCTTGCTCAAGCACAGGCTCAGACCAAATCTCAAATTAAGGCTCAAGCTCAAATCTACCAGCTTAATCAAGAACCACTAGGCCCTGGCATAGAATCTCGCCCATCAAGCACGATTGGTATTCCGATTTCTAAAAATCCATCGTCCAACAAAAGATCGGCCCCAGATGATTCCGACCGATATTGGTATGATGCACAACAGCAACAGCCTCCATCCAAGAAAATCTCTTTGGAAACACCCCCTCCTTCTGTGTCTCAACCATCGTATCGATCTTTTACAAATTCTGTAGTGTCAAATCAGTCACAGCAACAACAACCAGCTCTTCCTCCTCTCATCTTCCCGTTGGGAAATACTGGAGTCGGGGCTCCCAATTCTGTTACTATGAAAATGAAGCCTCCAACTACAATGTCTATGCTAAACAATTTTGCTAACGGTAGTGCTAGCAGCAACAATAACAATGGAATAATCGGTGGAAACGGACTGAATAATGCTCTTCTACCTATAACAAAGAATACTCCACTTACTACAGTTGAAACGACCCAGGCCATGAACAATCCAAGAATGATTCAGTTTACTCAACCAAATCAAATACTACCTCCTCCAAGTGCTAATGCTACTAATATGCTGAACGCTATTAATTCAAATACCCAGTCGAGATCTTTGACCAACCCCATCATTCAACAGTCTCAATCACAATTAACCAGGAGCCCCATTCGCAATTTGCCAAATCTTTCAATCATTCCAAATAACACATCTCATCATATTTCACCACCGACAACATTTATGCCAGTGTCTAATGGATCATCATCCATGCTTGCTTCTACTGCATCTACTCTTAATCATTTGAGCAATGGTCCTTCCCCGACTTTTTCAACGGGACATGTTTTACCATTACCTATGCCTGGTGCTATTGGCACCAAAACGCCTATTATGGGACAACTTGGACCTCAGAGCATTTCTTCAGCAACTTCGTCTGCTGCCACTACCCCTACATATGGAATTATTTCCGCAACAAGGCTCTCTTCAAGCCCGTATGCACCTGTTTTCCCTATTCGTACATTATTAATCCCCACAAGCAACATTCGATCGCCATTCAATAATGTAAATAGCATGAATAACGGCGTAGGATCGTTGGCATCTTACGGATACCCTAATGCATCACAAAACACAAATACTGTATCACAAATATCCCAGCCTCAGCATTCCGGGCTATCAGGGATGTACCAACAAGGCCACAACAGGACATTGTCGCAGAATAGTGGAATCGGTAGCTTTGCAACAAATCCTGGAGCCCCAGTGCCTGTTGGCGCGGCTGGTGCTGGCGGAAGCAGCAATGCTTCTGGTGGAGGAGGATCGATGAGTCTCAGCGCAAATTCTTCTCCATGGAGGCTTCCGCCGGTGGTAACATCTCAGACGTCCACTCCACAAACACAACAGCAGCAGCAGGTGCCCATGTATTATTACTCTATTACAGATTATAAGTCCAGATTAAACCCTCAGCCTCATTGTGGTGTATATACCCAAGGCATTCCTAACCTGCCGCCACTTATCAACCCTCCCCTTTCATCCATCTCCACGTTAGACAATGAGCTGTTAGGATACAAGTCGACAATGTCTCCACAGCATATGAATGGGATTCCTACGGGTAATGGCGGAAGTGGAGGGGGAATGCAGTTAAGACCCCCGCAACATCAACAAGGCGGCACGGTGGCAGCGAATACCTATTTACCGGGCTTATATGGAGGACAACAGTATACGCAAAACCCGTTGTTTAGCGTGTCGTCCATTGGCACCCATGGCGGTGGAAATGCGCCTAGTTCTATTACGACACCTAACAATAGTGTTTCTACTGCTACGACTCCTGGCTCCCAGCTTGTGGGTCTTAATATTGGTAATCTGTCACAACAACAGCAGCAACAAGCACCACCGCACACCCAACATCAGTTGTTACCAAATAACGTAAACAACAGCAGCGGTAATCGTTCTAGCAATTCACCAGGGCAGATGCTGCCTGATTTCACATATCCTCCTCGATGAGCAGAGTTTTAGTTGGAAGGAGAGTGAATACTATTTGTTTATTAAAAAGACCCAGTGTTTTTTTAAATTTACTATACACAACATTTTTATATTTAGATACCATTACTCTTGTACCAATGTTATTATTTTTATTTTTTCAAGTATATTATTCATGCATTTTGTATTTTATGTACGTTTTTTTTTCTCTCTCTCTTTTGATATATACTTTTTGTATTTGATAGCTATCTGTGGCAGTAAACCATTTTTAAATATTAAACATCTAGATGCTTACAATTTGACAATTACCTTGAATTATCTCTGGAGTATTTATAAGCAGAGTTGATGAGAATGATGCCATACTGAAAGTAATTTTAGGGAACAAGAAAAAAAAAAAGAGAAAAAAAAGAGAAACAGAAAAGAGCTCATGACAGACCAATTGCAAGTATTACAGATTGTTGTTTCCGTTCAATTCATTCGATTACAGTATGGCTGATTACTCCACGTCATTACCACTTACCCATCAAGCGAAGCATCCGAACTGATAACACTGGAATGTCTACAACGATACCAGATCAGATCATAGATAATAGATCAGCAACGGATCGGCTAGAGTACAGTCCGTAGAAAACGGTCTAAGGATCCAGCAACGCTTTCCAAGAAGATATAACATATTTGATAATTACCTTATATATACACTCAACACTTGTGAACATTCAAAACCTTTCCATATTTCCATATTTCCATACAAGCCAAATAACCAGGCATATATGTCTCATGCCCTCCACCTTCACAGTGGGTCGGATCTACCAGACAAAATGGCAAAACGCTATTACATCATTGTGGAATATTGTGACATACGGCTGAGTCCGCTGTAGTCATGCCTTAGTAACCACATTCCAGCGACTGTAACTGTAACTGAAACTGTAACTGCAACTGCAACAGCACGCACGCAACACCAACACCACACACTGCGATCAGTTTTTTTCCTGAGGCCGTGTTTGGTTCTTAGCTCCTTGTTCAACTCTCCTAAAAACAATTCCTGGATTCTTGGTATCCTTGCCTCGCCATTCTCCCTATCTTAGACTCGCCTCGTCCTCTGTACCACCAGCGCATTCGACTACAGATCCCACCTTTAGATCTTGTCCGTAGTCGTTTCATCACATCTAGACCCCCCCCTCCTCCCCCAGGCCCCAGCTCACCATGGTGCGTCGAACATGCGCTCCTCTTCGTCCAATTCCAACAAACGTTCCCTCTCGGACTCGCTTTTAAAGATCTTTTCATGCTTCTCCGTATCGCGAGACCCATCCCCGTCGTCGTCCCACAGCCGCAATCCCCAGAACCCAGCCGCCGGCAATGCGGTCGCTCCAGCCTCAGTGGCCCACCCTCAACAACACTCGCAAGCTCAAGGCCACCAACATCGCCTACAATCCACGTCTCCTAGAAAAAATAAACCCCAAGAAAATGTTTCTGCATTATCAAAATCTCAACCACGACAGCATTCCTCGGCCGCGGCAGCGGTACCAGCCAAAATCTCTCCTGCTTCTGGTGGTGCTGCACAATCTACATCTGTACCTAAATCCGCCGCCGCCCCTCAACAAAACATCCAAACATCTTCAGCGGTACCAGGTGCTACGGCAGCGATATCCTCATCCTCACCAACGCCCTCCCAAACAAAGTCTAAATCCTCCTCACAAGCTCATAAACGAACCCAATCTTCAGCCTCGCAAGTATCTCGTACCGAAAAATCAGAATCCAGTGACTCAATCTCTACTACCAAAACCCCTGTTTCTTCAGATGTAACAAAGGATAGTGGCAACAAAACAACACCTGCTACCCGGGCTCATACCGCCTCTGACACATCAAAAGATGACCCAAAACAATCCTCTCCTACACTTCCTACCGTTACAGCTGCCTCCCAGAAACGTTCCAGTTTAGAGCGCCATTCCAATGTCTCAGAAAAATCAGACTCTCAGCCATCATCTTCGCACCAGTCTCAACAACCATTGAATAATCTCCATGATACATCTGCCGGTAACGATAACGCTTCTACTCCTGCATCTACTCAAGCTACATCCTTAAAAACAGCGAGTGCTGTAGCGGCGGAACATGCTCACGAATCCGGTCAACCAGCTAAAAATTTAGAACCGCTTCAGCAGGAACAACAAGACGAAAATCCCCAGGCATATTCACAGGATGACTATGAATCTGATACTGAAAAGGATGGAAATGCTTTGGTTTTGGGACAGGAAATTCCGTACAACCCATACCACGAAATGGTTAATGAAGACGGCTATCTTCTATCCTCCCTTGGCCCTGGTGCTGCCCTCTTAAACCCACCTGCACCTGAATTCAAGGGTAAAAAGTGTCTTGTATTAGACCTTGATGAAACTTTGGTTCATTCTTCTTTCAAATCTCTTAGAAACGCTGACTTTGTAATTCCCGTTGAAATTGATTCCCAGTATCACAATGTTTATGTTATCAAGCGACCAGGTGTCGATGAGTTCATGAAGCGTGTTGGTGAATTGTATGAAGTGGTGGTCTTTACTGCTTCTGTCTCTCGTTATGGCGATCCTTTACTTGATCAATTAGATATTCACAAGGTTGTTCATCATCGTCTGTTCCGTGAAAGCTGCTACAATCATGAGGGTAACTATGTTAAGAATCTTTCAGTACTAGGCCGCCCATTGCGCGATACCATCATTATCGATAACTCCCCCATGTCATATATCTTCCATCCTCAACACGCAGTTCCAGTATCTTCTTGGTTCTCTGATACCCATGACAATGAACTTGTTGATATGATTCCCTTTTTAGAAGATTTAGCACAAGACAAAATCAGAGACGTTACTTTATCACTTGACATGAACGTTGACGAAGAGGCAGATAAAGAAGAAGAACCTTTTGATCTTGCGCCACCATTCCTTCCAGATCCTGTTGCTAACCCAATTATGGGGCATGTCGACAGTTGATTATGATTGATTATGGTTGAGCTTTTTTTACTCGACTTTAGTAACGGCTTGCACAGATGCTTTGGGTATTTGTAACTTTTGTTAAACTGCTTAATTCCTTTTTCCAAATTTTTTCTTTTCTGTTTATATATTCTCTTCTTTTTAATTTTTAATTTTCCCCCTATTCTTTGATTCCTCCCATTTTCTTAATTCTCTTCTTTGTTTAAACTGCCCTTCTCCATCCTTATCAAAGATTCTCTTCACATATATGCATTTTCTTCCAACCTTTTACGTTTTACTATGTCTCTTCTGTTATTAATGATATTTTTAATACTTTATTGATCTTCAAAATTGCAGATTTGAGTCTTTGATTCAAAATTTGGCCTGAACGTTTACTACGTTTATTTCATATCGTTACTATTGTTTGCTTATTTCTTGGTATTGATTCATTCTTTAAGCAGTTTGAGTGGGCCTTTTGAAAGCCAAGGTAAGCAGTGCTAACTTGAGTACTAGCTGTTTTTCCGTTTCTTGATGTTAATGTCAGCTTTGTCGGTACGATAACTTGTTATAACTGTGATGTTTGGAGAAATCATCATCAAGCATCACTTAATCTTCATTAGATTTATATTTCACAGTTTTAAGTTTTTTCTTATATTCGTTTTTGTTAGAATATTCTTTTTTTCTAAACCCCCTTTTTAATTTCTATTCTCTTTTTAGTACCTTAATTTGTAATTTCTATTATCGTTTGTCCATATCTCTTTTTTATTTGATATATAAAGCCTATATTTGGTATGAAATATATGATAATTGATAACTTATCTTGTTAAATATCTCTCACCTGTGCTTTAGGTGTGTTAGACGATCTTAGCACCAAGACTAGCAGTGCTAAGTGCCAGCATAAAGGACCAGGTATTTTAAGGTTCAAAGATAAGGTATGGACAGTGTGGGTTCTTTTATGGCCGAGAGTGAAATGGTGTGAGGATTCAAACCTTTTTCTAGTTAAAAAAAAAAAAAAACCATATTAAACCTTCAAGCACACACGTTTTTTTCCCATCGTCCTGGAGATGTTCAAAGGGAGGCTATTGAGACTATATCTTTGAACACACCGGAGATCCACTGCCGCCTATTAGACATTAGACATTAGACATTAGGTCTACAGGTCTTTTGGGAAAACGACCACCGCCTACTCCCACTTTACATATCGTGCAAGTGATTATATATTGCAAGTTCTAGGGACACGTACCATTACAAGAAAAAAAGCCAGACTTTCAACTTCAAAATGCGTGTTACATACAAGTGTATCAAGCGTTTGCAAAGAAAGCTCACTTTTGTGATGAATAAAACTAATATCGTTGCAAGTTTCCAGCTCGAAAACACCAGACGTAAAGAGACACAGATGTTAATGGATGTTAAGATCAACCCCGCTGAACGGTTTAGCAGTTTGACTTTGTGAAAATCTAAAATCTAAAATTTATAATTTAAAATTTAAAATTTAAAATATCAAATATTTATATTACTAAAACAACAAAACAACAAATCAAAAACATATATATAATGCAAACAGAAACAAGTACCATGAAATAATAATAATCTATTAACAGTAAATACCATAAATAAATTAGGTATACCGAGTTTATTCCTCGTCGTTCTTTTGGTCCTCGGGATCTTGTCTGTTGGGATCGTTGAAGGCAGTACCCAAAATGTGTTTTTGTCTTTCGGAAACATATGGAACTGTGCCCTTTCGGGAGTTTCTTCTGAGGTTGTCCTCTTTGTGCTTGATCTTTGAAATCTCTTCTCTCTTGGTATCGCCGGCTCTCTTGACAGCAATCGGCACTTGTCTGTGTCGCGAAATTCTGCGGATATCGTGCATGTGCTTGTATCTTTCTTTGAGAGCGTCGTCATAGTTCTTCTTGGAGATTTGGCGAGAGTTCATGATGGCAACACGCTCACTGGCGTTACGTCTCCATAATCGGACATTTCCATCATCGGAACCACTGAGAATGAACTTTGAGTCGGTTGTGAAGCGAACAGCAAATACATGCTGCATACGCTTGGTGTGGTAGATATCACGAGAGTGACCCTCTCTTTGGCGGTAAATTCGGATTGTTCTGTCATAACTGGCACTGACAACTTCCTGTCCAGTTGGGTCGAAATCAACATCCATAACGGCAGCAACGTGATCCTTCATGACATTTACTGCTCGGGACAATTTTCGCATGTCATAAAGATAAACATTATGGTCTTCGGAACCAGCAGCAAACATGTATGCTTCCATGGGATTCCAGGCGATGGCATTTGTTCTCAACGTGGTGACGAGTTTTTGAATGGGAGAAGAGGTTCTGATGTCGTACAGAATGATGGATCGATCACTGCCAGCAGTGGCCAAAACAGAAGTCTCAGTCATGTTGAACTTGACTGTAGAAACGTTGTCGGCACCCCAACTCAGCGTGGTTACTGGCTTTGATGATCTGCTACTGTCCCACAATTCAACAGCATCACCAGCAGTGACAAACTTTGGATCATCTCGGTGATGGTCAACTCCCATGAAAGCATTATCACCCTTGTATGTTTGCAAAGGTCTAACTGTCTCCTCAGTGTCACCACCAGTTCCTTGTCCACCACCTCTTACTCGGCGGCGATTTTGTGACTGTTCCAACTCTGCAGCTGCAGTATTGACATCCCACAGTTTGACAGTTTTATCGGAAGAGCATGTCAGCAAGTTTCCGTTAATATCGACCGTCATACCTCTAACAATGTCTTCATGTGCTTTAACCGAAAGGACCTCTTCTTGTCTTGATAAGTCCCAAAGCTTAACAACACCGTCACCACTTCCTGTAGCAACATGGGCAAGGCTTCGCGTGTTCTTAGCAATACTATAAACACCATCAATGTGACCTCTTCCAAGTTGTCCAACAAATGGCTGTGCAAAAACTCGATCCAACTTGGTTGCGTTTAACGCTCTGGTATATTCTCTAGCTCGTTCAAAAGGATGTAAAGCTGGGTCCAAGTTACGTGGCAAACGCTGTGTGTCATCAGCTCTAACTGGAACGTAGTTATCGCTGGATCTGCTAATAGTTTTGATTTTCATTGTGATATAGAATGGGTATCAAATAGTTATTCCGTTGAAATAAAATGTCGATTCAAAGAAAGAAAGAAAGAAAAAAAAAAAAACGATGGTTCTAACACATAAAAATTTTCTATGGTGAACTGCTTATGTAATTTTTAAAAGCTTGCACGGCTGCTAGAGCTCTTGTTAGGTGCACAGCACATCATGTGACTGTAACCTGTTCAGTACGATCGACTAACGACTTGTACAATCTCTCAAGTTGGAGGTTCATATACTTTTGTGAAAAAGTATCCAAGTACATTAACTGCAGATATTCTATTTGGTTTTCAGCATATACTTCAAGCTTTGAAAGCGCAATTTCTCTTTTCTCAGATATGATTTCAGAAGCATGGAAGCGTTCGTTATTCAGTTCGACTAATAAGTTAACGGGCAGCAGCAGCAAAAAGAGCAGTTGAAAATTCTCAACTCTCTCCTTGCACCAATGTTTTCAAGAAGAATGGAATTATCACATACCAATGATTCAGCACTCTATTAAAACGCAATCAGCCTATTCAACTTGCAGCAACTCATTCCGAAGAATTCGCCTCATTGACAGCGACTCGGAACATACTCCACTCTTAGAGCTTCAGAACCCTTCACCAAGACTGGAGAGATGAAAACAGGATCAACACAAGCAGGAATACAGCTATGATACATGAAATAAAACTGTTTCTGTAAAAGCAAGGGCGTCGCCAAAGTGCACGACATGGGGAAGGGCCGGGGTCGACATACTAGGAAGTCACATGATTCATAGAGCTTTATCGAACTGTACTGGCTGGCGTAACTATTATACCAAACACACACGAGTCCTAAGGTAATTTTATTTGGCTGGACAATCTTCTTCTTCCCCCAGTCAACCTTTGAGACCAGAAATACCTGGAAATGAAACTATACCCTTAATTTATGTCCCATCAGAACTATTATGACATTAACAGGGGCAGGGTAGGTGGCTCTGATGGGTCTCGAGCACCTCAACATAACTCACCTTTTCTCCCTCGGCCTTACAATTCTAATCCACCTTCTGTTAATCGGTCATTAATTAATGAAACATACAGTACTCCTGCAAGTATACGTGACGTACAGCTTCAAATGAACTTTCATAACAGTAGGCAGTCTCTCGTGAACTTTGAAAAACGCAAGGCGGACGTGCTAGAAAACCTGGAATCTGGTTCACACATGGTCCAAAAGAGAACCAGAACAGACAACTCTCAGTTTATTACGACTTCCCACCAGCAATCCAGTCATAGTACAAACAGTATTTCATCGATACCGACCCAGAAACGCCATTCTAATTCACCTCAAAATAACACCGTCCTTTACAATCATTCAGTCCAAATACGCAACGCGCCCCAGCAAGATTTGCAAAACACATCAGGAAATTCACATGATATCATTCAACATGGACCTCAGGCGCTTGATGCCACTTTCAATCCCGTATTGGCTTCTTTAATTTTGAAATATTTTACTCCTATTACGGATCATGATGGCTCTATATTAAACATGTCTTGCAATTTTTGTTATATGGTAGTGCTTAACCGCCCCCATGATGATATGGCCCGACATCTAATCAAATGCAACAAATCTCATTATTTCGTCAAGCGTCGGCTTGAAGAAATGTTTTTCAATGATGTATTTTATTGGAGTGAACTTAAACATATTCTTTTATTCAGAGTTATTGCATCTGGATACCCTTCCAACTTTTATGACAGTGTGCCGGAGCGAACATTTTTGAGCGTTTTGCAAGTTCCTGGTCTTAAGCTCGACCGTGATCAAATAACCCATCATTATTTACCCCGTATTGAAGTCTGGCATGATCAAACTGTTTTTACTATTCTAGATACCTGGCGTAGCGTCTCTGTTGTCATTGACTGCTGGCCATCAGACTCCCAAAAAAGTCTTTACTCAGCTAGCTTTGTTTCCAGCAATAACCACTCTTATCTTTGGTCAGTTTCTGAGTTCCATCAAGGCGAAAACCCACTGAAGTTTATCAACCCCCTTTTGACAATTTTAGAAAGACTTGAATTTGAAGATTTTGCTGTCTCTGGGTGCTGTATCAATGCACCTGTTGATATTGATACTGTCAAAACCTTTTTGAATAATCGAAATATCATTGCAACTGTGACGCCAAGTTTTTCTGACTTTATTCTTTATGCCATAGCAAATATGTTTAAGGATCAGATTATGATGGATGTTGTGGATCAATGCCTTATTTTTCAAATTTTCATATCTATTGAAGATAATTTTCTTGATACGCTAATCAATTTGGTCAACAGAAAAATGCCCAAATATTCTCATATTCAGTTTCCACAACCTTATTACATTGTGATGGCTGTTATGCTCCTGAATAGAAAACTAAAGGTTATTACATCGGAGTTAAACCAAGCTTCTCAGTATGAAACGATTTTTGAACGTCTTCATCCTATTGTAGCTATTTTATTGGAATGTGCTGAAGTCACCCGGTTGTCCATGGCTGCAAAACTTACATTGTCTGATGCCTTTATTGCTTTAGTGATGCTAATTCTCAGAGTTGAAAAAATCATAAGCAAGTCAGCTTTGCCAGATGAATTTGGATCAGTAATTAATACTGCGTTACTAAAATCCTGGATAGCGTGGTGTAGTAATGACAAGGTCATGACAAGCGTTTTATTTGATATCCGCTATGGCGTCAAATTGAACAGTCCTGTCGTCCGTTATTGTGCAAAAAATGCTGTGATGTACACTGAAGCACTCGCAGCTCAGAAAGGCAACAAAGTATCTGAAACATTATATAACCAATTTCAAAAAGAGGTCGATACATTTACTCAAAGCAACCTCTATGAGCCTAAAGAATCAGACGCCATTCGTGCATGGCAACTTCACCATGAAAATTATCCACAGGTCATGGGGCTAAGCAAGATACTTTTTTCACCTGTTGCAAGCACCAATACTTTTCGTCGTCATGTTATTCCTGATACTTCTTCAATTCCATCAGACATTAAAGAACTGTCACCTGATGAAATAACAATGTTTTATAAAGCTTCTCGGATTTTGAGTATTACTTCGCCAACATTTATTGATAAACACGGCTACCATAAGCTCAAAGATGTTATTGCAGACTACCAAATGAAGGATAATGCCCTCAGAGAAAAGATTGAAGAAGACCAACTAGAGTTTTTTACTTACCTGAAGGAAAAATTTAGCCACAACGGATTTGAAAGCATTGAAGAGCCTTTTTCGCTTGATTTGGACGAGCATACCTCTTCCGAAAATGTCCAACCTCATATTAAATTCGATACTGAACGCAATGAGATGCTGGAAAAAAGAGCCAGGGATATCATGGAATGTCAAAATATACTTACCTTGAATCCACATTCAGGACACCCTACCGAAACTGGAATCTCATCTCAGGAA
This sequence comes from Magnusiomyces fungicola, assembly GCA_900654225.1. Classification (NCBI taxonomy): domain Eukaryota; kingdom Fungi; phylum Ascomycota; class Dipodascomycetes; order Dipodascales; family Dipodascaceae; genus Magnusiomyces; species Magnusiomyces fungicola. The sequence continues at coordinate 297,550 of CAACAH010000002.1, forward strand.
AAGGACGATTCTTTGGTCATCATTTTTGATGATTTAGGCCAAGCATCATACTCATTGTACCAAGTTTTTGATGTTAAATCTCTACTTCGACAACGAGGGATTTCTTCAGAACGTCCCGCTGTACTTGCTGAAATGTTTCCAAGTTCACAGATGAATACACAAGAGTTGTTACCACTAGATGAAGATCTGGACGCATCTGAATTAAATAGCAGCAGAGGTGAATCATTGTCTTTTAATGAGTAATCCGGCCGTTAAATCGAGCAAAAAAACACAATGAAGCGCCAATGTCTACTCAGCCTTTTTACTACCAGAGCAAGTAAATGGTTTTCTGTCAGCCCAGGAACCTCTGCTAATTACAAAATATCTTTTGGAAGCATGTGATCAAGCTCCAGTTTCTCATTAAGATCTGCATATCAATTATTCACATTAATAAGCTATAGTTGTACCGAAAAATCAAGAGGAAACTGCTAATTTTACTGCTTCTACGGCCCAAAAGATGGCAAGACGACTTGAAACTACGTCTCGATTTAAAGCCACATCAGCTCAAACAAAGATTGATATTTTTGGAAAATACTGGAACTGGACCCCGGAGTTATAATCAATCGGGAAAATCTCAATTTCTTCAAGGGATTAAAACCAGCAGCATATTAACAAATGGTCAACATAGTGCTGATTTTATGTTGTACAAGCTTCCAGAGACCAACACATTAAAACCCTGCCTCATGTCTTTGACCGTTGGCGATTCAAATCAAGTTCGTGAAAAACGTCTCAGGCTCAGTGTTAGGCTGCTCAAATACTGTTAATAATTTATTGCAAGATACACTGCATATCCTATTTATTTTTACTTTTCTATTAATACTATTCTGTTTTTTTAGTTTTCATTCTGCCATGTTCTTTTTCCTGTTAATGCTAGGGAATTTGACCTCAAACTTATATTGTTCAAGACATCACTCATGTAATAGTTGAAAAGAGCCCCAGAAAAATTACCCCGGATGACACTACTGATAGGAGAGTTGGATACCACATTATTGTTAGGAAAGACAGGAATTGATATTCTGATATCTGGGGTGTATGGTGGAGGTTCTGATAATGTCATTGTTGCCAAGTTACCACTGCATTTTATACTCGTCTGGCTATTAATTGGTGAAAATTGGGCTTCATTCCACCCTTGACCGTATACCAAGCTTCCCAAAGCGTTCTCATCAATAGCTATGTTGTTACATCCAAGTGGGTAGTCAGAAGTAATTTCCACATCCAAGTTGCTCCAGTTTCCAAAAGAAGATGGAATATACACATTTATCATGCCATCCGAGCCGGTAAGTGTTGATTTTATTGAAGGAAACGATGTATCTGCCAGTTCAATATACATCATTAACACGCTTCCCTCGCCCACGTCTAACTTTCTAAATGTTATTGGTACTGACTGACTTTCAGTATATTGAGATGGGTCCCTTAAAAAGCAGCTGAATATAATGGAGCCTGCCACGTAAATAACAGGCCAATCTTCGACAACCGTGGCGGTCAGAACATTTGTTTCCGGATCAATACTGACATTCAGCACCTCAATACCGACATCATTATACACTGGGAAAGGTTCAGGAAAATTGATGAACTGATATGGGAGTGAAATATTGGCAGTAGATCCAAAAGGAAGACCAAGTTCCGATTGAATGTTGACAGTTACCAAAATAGAGTCGTATGGATATATCTGTAAAGAGGAGTTGGCGTTCAAACTTGAGATCTCTACATCAGTAAAAATACTAGAGTTCAACTGTGAAGAGAGATTAGGTGGAGGGATTCCTAAAGGTGCGGGGTTTACAATTAAATTGAAAGGAGCTGAAATGTATGTTTGCCAATTTGCTAAGGTTGTCTCATTAGGAATAAATGTTGGTACTGCCGGAAGAACTGCTGTAAAAAGTCTATAGATTCCGTCTGGTATCGCACTGTCTAGAAGTTGAAAGACATAAAAGGCTCCGTTGGATGACCGTGGCTGCAAAGTTAGCGGAAATTGGTTTATAGGCTCTACAATTCCAGGACTAGCTTCGAGAAAGCCAAAAGTCAAATTGTCTAGATTAAATGAATCTGATACGACCGCAGAAAAGACTTCTGTGGCCCCAACAAGGTATGGCACATATAAAAATGCGTCTTGCCCGTTATTAATGGTTATATTCTGGTCATCAAGTGCTAAAGCTGCATCAGTGATAGCGTTATGGACAAGGAATGGCTGTTGCAAACCTTCCCAAGTCAAATACCTATCCACATAGGTTCCAGTATATGCTGCGGAAACCTGGTCACCGTTATCACCACTGAACAAAAGTTTACCTTGATAGATTGGGCCATAGTCAGCATTAACTGATTCGGGCAGTACCATAGAAACGTTGAAAGTAAAACTCGAGTTTGCTGGAATTATTTGCTTTTCATGTTGTGCGTTTATTTTGACAAATTGATGAGTGAATGGAGGAAGATATGGGAATATTTTTTGATCCGGCCTCTTGCTGAAAATTGTAACGGCAGGTTGATGAATCATTTGATAAGTTACGGGATATTCATTTCCATTGTATAAAACAACTTCAAAAGAGAGCTTTAAATTGGTCGAGATACCCATTGACAAAATAGGGGTCGATATTATTTCGGTTTGAGTGTCTAAAAGACTTGTGGCATTTACCATTCCAAATCCCTGAAGGATTAATGGAGTTGTGTATTTTCTATTAATCAATTGTTAGATTGAAGGGCGATAACTTGAGAGTAGCAATACTTACTGTTCAGAAAATATATCTGTATTGAATGCAATAGGAGATGCTGTTTGCATCATCTTTCTGTCAATTTCTTCAGCAATGTTGATGTTACTGAAACTTTCTCTCTTTGCTTGGATATATAAGGCAGCTACACCTGCAATCTACAAGAGGCGTTAGAAAAAAAATTCCGAATTAGACAGATCAAGGTAATACTCACATAAGGTGCGGCCATACTAGTTCCACTCATTACAGCAAATGTTTTGTTTAAGTAGGTTGAGAAAATGTTGGACCCTGGAGCAGTTACATGAGGATAGAGATTACCAGAATAATCAGGGCCCCAGCTTGAGTAAAGGCCCATCTGAAGTTCGCTAACCGAGTCCTGAATAATAACGCTTCTGGGTATTGTGCTTTCTTCATCCAATATTATGCTGACATTGTTTCCCCGATTGACTTCATTTGTGACCCAACTACCAAATCCAGAAGTAACAGCACCACGAACAATGATAGGATCATACATTCCTCTATCAGGACTGGGGTACCCTTGCGCAAGATTGAAATTGTCTTCATTGGTGTAGTGCAATACCACTTTGTATCCAAGTTTAGCTACTGTGATATAAAACTGGTTGGGCTTGCATGATGGCATGCTAGGAAATAAAAGAGCAATTGGCTCATTATTTGAGTTGGGTGGAATTTGACCTTCCAAATTGCATGCAGTGTCTTGAAAAACAAGTAAAGAAAATGTTCCAACAATACCAGGCTGAACCCCACTGGCTGGAGTGTATGCAAAAGTGTGCCAATTTCCTGAAGTTGATGTTACATTTCCTTCATAGGCAAGGTATTGGCCGGTGGAGGCGGCACCAACTGAAGTTACATGTCGGCCAGATGCAACAGAATTTCCATAGAAAGGGCCAACGGTTCCAGCATTGGCGGCTGAAGCTGCAACAAAAACCCCTAGTTTAGTTATTCTACTAGCCAAGATTGCCATTGGATTTTCTTCATAAGCAACACCGTCGACTCCTAGAGACATGCTGATAATGTCACAGCCATTGTTAAAAGCATCAATCATAGCGTTAATGATTGTATCGTCACTTGTAACCCCAACACAACCAAACACCTTATAAGCATATATTGTGGCTTCCGGTGCGACCCCAACAAGATGACTGTCGTTTGATGCCGCGATGATTCCTGTAACATGGCTGCCATGACCATAACAATCCAGAATATCGTTGTTTTCTTCAAAGTACCCTGTTTGGAACTCCTGGTTATAAACGTTACCAACAAAGTTCCACCCATATGCAATTTTGTAGTCCTCTCCGAACCCCCCTCCAAGAGCATTGTCATAGTAGTAAGCGCCACTATCGATGACTCCAATGATTACACCACTACCCGTATAACCTCGTTCGTGAAGTTGCTGGACGCCAGTTAGCGCATGGGGATTCCATCGAGGATAAGTAAAGTTTTGTGGAGCTCCATATCCAAACTCATTGGGGTTTATTCTTGTTTCACTAGGCGTATCCTGCTCATCTCTGTTGAAGTTTTTAAAAACGTCGTTATATATACTGCATGAGTCACTAGAAACGTAGCAATAGTCGGTGTCTTCAATTACGTCCTCTTGTGTTGAGTTGTTTCTCATATCACCTGGTCGTGTTTTAGGATCCTTGTTGAAATCAAAAGACTCTGAATTGTACTGATTAGGACTTCCTATTATATTATCATTTTTACTGTGCTCTTGGATGCCCATATGTTTTTTTAATCTTTCCTTTGAAACTTGAGATGTAGAGCCACTAGCATCGTCGCCGAAATGTGTGAGCTGGCCATTTGGACCTGATGTTGTTGGATTGTGGATTGATTCAAATTTTGTTTTCAACTTACCTTTTATGGTTTCAGTACTAGTTTTGGAATCTTTCAAATGCACTTCCCGTGAGGTCCAGGCTTGCTTAACGTCAGGCAACAAGTTGAGATATGTGAGAAACTCATCTAAGTCGTTAATAGGATCTGAGACAACAAATGAAAGACCATAGAATAGTTCCTTTGAGGTGAATCGGTGAATTGGACTTGCTGAAATACCACCTTTGTTAAGTGATTTGACAAAATCAGAAGCAACATCACCTGAAGAAGATTTTTTCTCAAGACGACTTGGATTTTCCAGTTCAACAATAAATCTTCCTGGGATGCTGCTGCTGGCTTGTGTGCTTAGAATAAATGCTGCTAGAGAGAGTAAAACACGGAATAAACACAACATCTCGGGAAAAAAAGAGAGACGGAAATGGAAGAATGTTTCAATGTTAAGTTAAATTAAAAGTCATACTCAGTGGGATATTTCCGGTATATAACTAAATATATATTCTACCTAGAGATTTGTAAGCTTTTGCTACTGACGTCCCTGTAAAATAGTAATTCAAGGTATATTTTAATTCGAAGATTTTTTAAATTGTTATAAAGTAGGTTGACTTCTTAGAGGATGAAAGAGAAGATAATAAATCTTATTAAAAATTCAAAACATGCTTATTTTGCTTAAGTTTTGAAGACCCCATATATATACTTTAAATCTTTACGTAGCAAATCGATCTTTAACCTTTCTGTTAAGTGACGGTTTCTAAAAGCTGTAAACAGCTTGCACATAATTTTGCATTTTACATGATCCAAAGACTTTTTAGTCAGAGATCAGGTCTCTCGCGATATATATATATTTACCATAACACTTGGTGAAATCGCCGGTGCTTAAAAGGGCAGGGACACACATTTAAGCATTACAAACCAGCTAGTTGAAAAAAATATTAAAGTTTTGTTCAATCAGCACTTTTGACAATTGGACTCATAAACGCAAATATCTATCATTGAAGCTTTATGTATGCATATTTGATCATCACGATCCATAAGATTTGGCCATAATAGATTGTACAAGGTACGTATCTCATATAAAGCAAGTGTGCATCAGCTCTAAAGATGATCACTGTTATAACTACGTATACTTATAATAACGCCTTTAAAAAATCAATAAGATAGTCATCTGGGGTAACTTGTTGTTTGGTGAACGGTGGAGAGCTACGTGCAGCCTGGTTTAATGGTGATGTGTTTGATCCTTGCGGCAGAGCTTCTTATTTTCATCACAAATTTAAAGTTGCCCTTTCCTGTTTGGCTTCACCTAATACGCAGGATCGGTGGAAATATGCCAATCTGATTTAATACTGAGACTCGAGCTAGCTTCTATTTAATAATAGAAATACTATGCGATTGACACCTAACGGCAACCATAAGTTTTCTTGTTTATGGGCTGACGTATTTTCACATTTAAATGTTCTTACTTGACCAGAAATAGAATCAGATCTTAAACAAAATCTCTTGTAATTGAAAAGGAGCTTCTAGAACTTCATATGGAAAGGTTTTTGAAACATTAGACTTTTAAATTTAAATAGTAGTAAACTTGTAATATCTGTAGAACACTATAATTTGGTTGAGAATTGCAACTCAAAAAAAAAAGCTGAAGCAGTTCATTGTTCTATGAATATTCCTTTAAAATCATTGATCGAATAAACAAATCATAGCATCAAAAAAGATTCACTTTTCAAAAATAACAATATAAAAGTATTTGAACTTTAATCATTGTTTTAGTATGCAACAGACAAAATGCCTGAGATTTAAGTGTTTATTTGTATGTTTATTTTCGGATGCTATGTATCTTTTTTGTGTCACATATACTGAAGGTTGGTAAAACTCAAGTAGATAACTATGTGTGATTCCCATAAAACCTATAAAAGATTCCACCAGAAGCAGCCATCGACAGCGCATAATTGCAGTGGGGCCTTCAGTTGGGCTGGTATCACTGTGAATCCACTGAATACGCATTCACTTCAAAATTGACTTTTCTGCTGCATCCTGATTTCCAACGTTGCTGAAGAATACTTTTGAAAAGTGCGTATAAAGCAAATTTGTACTTCATTAAAAGCTATATCCCTACAAGTACATGTTGAATTAAAGATCCTATATTGCACATATTCATAATAGATGTCACTCCATAAGTAGTCCTCAGATACACCTATAATTAAATTTTAACCCCAGATACTGAATTTACTGTCTTATTGAATTAATAAAACATATTTCAGTTAGACACAAGAACAATCAATCATTACAGTAAGGCATTATTAATCTTGTCTTGTTCTTCCTGCGTATTCTGCTTTATACCAACTGATGTAACCTTGATACGAGACTTGCCTTTTGTTTTGGAATACTGCTCGAACGAACTAGTTAGAATATACGGCTCCTTGGACGTAGTAAATTTATAAGGGCCTGCTGTATGATAGTTTGTGCCATTGTAAGGAGAGCTTCTATAATTTACATTATTAGATTGCCGAGGCCCTCCCAATAACGGGAATTGGCTTTGCCCAAGTGAAGTATTGGGCCAGTAAAAGGATGTTGTATAGCCATTGTACCCAGCAATTTGGTCATGGTGGTGCTGATTATTATGTATAAAACCTGACGTGCCAGCATTGTTCAATGGCTTTCCAACATCATAACTGAATTGGTTGTTCAAATGAAATTGTTTTGTACCGTATGCTCCAGCATTTAAACTCATATTGTTTCCAGCTCCAGTATTATTGCGGTTATAGTTCTGGTTGTAGCTATGGTTTTGGGTTTGATGATCTCTAATTCGGGCTTGAATCTTCTCATGTAGATCTGGGTGTATGGTTCGGACAAGCCAGTAGTTACGTCTGACATGAAGTCGAACATCTGCGACTCGATATTGAAGAGCCTGTGCACAAATTTCAGCAAATAATTCCTCACTCACTGAAGGCGGCACTTTGGGGTGAGTGGTGTTTCCAATACCAGACTTTCCAGCAGTGGTGGAAAAATCTCCACATAACAAGTCTCTGTGGATCAAAGAAACAGAAACAAAAAGAATGTATACTGATGTATTCTTGGCAGATTTAGAAAGATGTGGCTGGCTCCAAATACTCTTAACAAACTCAAGAAGTGCTGAAAGATCAGGCTTTCCAGCAGGCATGCGTAAACAAAGTAATACCGAAATCATGTCTAGCATAGAACGCAAAAGCATAATATAACGATATGTTGGCTCATCATAGCTATTGTTGGAATGTGAGTTTGATGCCCCATTGTTTCGATAAGCGTTCAAATTAAGGGATTGATAGTGTGCTCGACGAGTCTGATGAAGACGTAAGATATAAAAATCATAAACCAATTTCAATAACTGAATATTCGAGGATGGTATAAAGGTATCAGCGTGAGAAGCACCAGCTCCCATATCAATATCCGACACCTTTCTGTGGCAATCATTACATTCGCCACAAGCACAAAAGCCACCATCCAGTTGAGATTTCGAATATATTACCTGAGGAGACCCAAAAATCAAAAAATCTACAAGAAAGTGAAGAACAGAAAGAGATGAATTACGACTTTCAGAAAAAGTGGGGAAAAAGTTAGGAGACATGAATAATTTCAAGCAAAGGCATGTCAATCTTTTACGCTGTTTAATAGTCTTGCTCAACTGCCATTGTGTCTTTTTAATCAATAGCTGCCTAGTACTCTCTTTGGTATCTTTTCCAGAGGTATCGCCGTTTAAACGCTTAAGATCTGACTGTAACTCTTCTATCGTCTCATTAATACCACGAAGTGCAGATCGTAATCGGGAAACAGAAACGGACATGTAGACATAGGATGTGGTATCCTTGTCCGCAAATCCATTTGCCAGACCTTCAAAAACTGCAAATGTCGAAGAGTTTACACCGCCAATATTAGGAGATTGTAGCTGAATAGATGAGTAGTATTTTCGATATTGGACTGCGCTATTGTTGGTATCATTGAAAGTATATGGGCCATGGTGATGCGTACAGTCAGAAGAATGAGTTTGTTGCAAAGATTCAACCAGAACAAATTCATCATCAGTGTTAGTGGAAAAATCCGTGTTACCGGGTTCAGAGCTGTCCAGCAAAGGAATAAGTGTTTTCGACATATCATTCATAAATATTTCAAACTCAAGCTCACCTTGAGATTCAGGATCAAATACTGTGAATCTTCTGGAAGGAAACGTTTGAGTCTTAACGTCCATATAAAGTTTGATATCTTCTGAAGTAGTAAATGGCTTAAACGTTGAAACCCCTTCAAAGAAAACACGTCTAATATCATGCTGAAAACGATAACTTCGCATATCATGTGAATCGTAAACAATTGTAGTGTCAATTGCTGTGGTTACTCTGGTATTACAGATCTCATCGCCAGTTCTAATGATAATACTGGTTGCGTTTTCAGGAGCGCCATTAGTTATAGCAGAAAAAGAAATACTTCCTTCAGAACTCGATAAAACTGCTGAAGATAATGGCGAGACAGTTGAGGGTGACAGAGATCCAGGGAACAAAACCGGAAGATCCTCTAAGCTATCAACCTTCGAGCTCTCAGAAGCATCATTACTTTTTGGCGAATCAGCTCCATCATCACCAATTTCCACAACTGAAATTCCTCCATCAGAAAAGCTGGCATGTCTACAGTTGCGATTCTTGAGCTGTGAGCGGTGAAAAGTAAGCCAAGTTGTTTCCTGTAAGAGCAATGCAGCATGGTACAATCTTTTTGTGATGGACAAGAGGTGAAAAATATAGCCGTTAACAGCCCTCAAAATATCTTCGATAAATTTCACTTCAATATCTACTATAGCTTCGTTATCTGGGGCTATTGCTGTAGAATACAGAAACAAGTTGAACTGTGCGACGAAGAAACACAAAGCCAACCAGAGCTGAACCTCGCGATAACTCAGATCCCCAACAAGATAAAAGTCTAGAACGTACATAGTTAGTCAGGTTTACAAATAAAGCATTGAGATCAATATTAGTTGTGGGGGTTCTTCTCTAAAGATGATATTGTGTTACTATATGATACCATATGTTTTGGTGAAGATCAACCCAAGCTCAAAAGCGGCGAACAGGCTGACTGCAATCGACAATTCAGGAGATCTGTCATATAAAAACTGTAGATTCATGTCAAAACCTGTAGATAAAAAGATATTGGGAAATTATTTTACCAATAATGTAAATATGGGAAACAACAGGTGTGTGGAAGTAGAAATGTGGAAGAAAGGTTAAAGGAAAGGCAGCAGTTGGAAGTCGTTTTTATACACTGTGCACCGTCACAAGTTCACCGTTGGGAATAACCTTGCAACGCATACCTTTCTACCTTCCTAACATTTGCTGGAAAACAGTAAAAGAAAACCAAAGCTTCTGAATTCTTTTTGCATGCTACAATCTTCATACATATCCTATTGTAAAAACAATATCAGTATAGTAGTTGGTATTTTGTTTAAATCTTAATCTATCTCACTATATACACTCTGTTTATGGCTTCTTCTAGGATTCTTATTGTGATGACTTCGTAAACGAGGAAATAATCTCGGTAATATAGATGGTTTTCTATTTGACAATCTTTCTAAGAATTCCTGCTTCCTTATAAAGACCCCTGTTTTGATGTCATTTTCTGGTAATCTCTGGCCGGAGGTTGAATGTTTGAATGGCGAAACTTTGTAACGAGCATGGTTGAAATTTGAGTATACCCAAGCTGATACACCTAATACTCTTGCACTATGGCCGTGCAAGATGTTCCTTTTGGTTGCGCGTTTTACTTCTCTCCATTTGGATTCACTCATGAGAATATAAAGTAGCAATATCGATGGAATGCTGCACCGACCATCAGTATGGGACCTTCTTCGTGGCCAGAATGATGACCGACTTCTGCAACTTGAGGTCTGAGAGGAAGGCCGGGAGTCATCAAAATATCCTGATGACAGCCTTGAAGATACTGCAGGTCTATAATCGGACAACTCACGAATAAGGCACTTGTGCTTCAATATATCGCGGTATTTCACAGGCTGTAGGGGGTTCGAAGTTTCAATACAATTAGCGTCAGTGTATGTAGCATCAGTGATAATCAGCCTGTTGCTGTTATCGGAACCATATCGACTTTCGCCTGATGATTTTCTTCTCCCAAAATGACGCCAAATCTTTTCTCCTAATGCCATTCGGAAATCTCCATAGACCCACAGAAGTAGAAATCCATAGGATAACATAATTCCCAATGCTCCAAACGTCGAGATTATGTTTTCCTTAAGGGATACCACGATTATCCCCAGGAAAAATAATATAACGGCTTGCCATACCTTGATCTTCCTTGTGGGATGATTAATCGGTTTATCCACCTCTTCCTCATTGTCGGAATCTAATTCTAGAGAATGATACTCTCTTTTAATCTCGTTTGGGAACTGCTCCATAGAATTGAGGTGACGAGCATTCCGTTGTGCTGCAATAGGGAATGAGTGGTCAAAGTTCAACAAGTGTGTTAAACAGTAAGATCAAATATTGGCACATCTAGAACTTTGTGGAGAGGTTTACTACAACAATAATAACGTTTTCTAAAGATTTCTTGAAATAAAAATAACAGATGTTACCATTACAGGAAATATTAATGTATCTTTGTATTTAGGTTATACGATGAAAATTAAAAATAGTACATTTATAGCTTTTCATATTCAAGCTTACCTTCAAGTTTCTTTGCTTCTGCAACCTTTCTGACAGCCTTCATCATATCGTTCTGGACAATGTAGTCTCTATCGTCACGGATAGCAAAGAAACCGGCTTCAGTGACAACATTTCTAATATCAGCACCGTTAAATCCGTCACTCATCTTAACAAGAGCTTCATAATCAAACTCGCCTTGCTTCTGAACGGTGGAAGAGTGGATTTTGAAAATTTCCAAACGACCGACTTCATTAGGAAGTGGAATCTCAATTTTTCTATCAAGACGACCGGCACGTAATAACGCAGGATCAAGGGTATCGGGTCTGTTGGTAGCCATAATAACCTTGGTCTGACCAAGGTAATCGAAACCATCCATTTGGTTTAAAAGTTCCATAAGGGTACGTTGAATTTCTCTATCGGCAGAGGTACCCTCACTAAATCGACGACCTCCAATTGCGTCGATTTCATCCATGAAGATAATACATGGGGCGTGTTCCTTAGCATAACCGAACATTTCACGAATAAGTCTAGCGGATTCACCGATATATTTGTCGACAATGGCGGAAGCAGGTGAGAAGATGAAGTTTGCACCAATTGTTGCGGCAACTGCCTTAGCAAGAAGGGTCTTACCAGTACCTGGAGGGCCATACAGCAAAACACCCTTGGGTGGATTGATACCAACACGTTCAAAAAGCTCAGGGTTCTTAAGCGGTAACTCAATAACCTCTCGTAACTCTCTAACCTGTTCATTGAGGCCACCAATTCCGCCAAACGACAAGCTACCCGGCTCAAAGGTTGTCATGTTGTAAACAAGTGGATCGACCTCGCGTGGCAAAATTCTCATGATTGTGAGTGTGGTCATATCAAGGGCTACTCGGACACCTTGCTTCAATTTTTCCTTCTTGATGCTGTTTCTGCATCCGACAATGTACCTTGGACCGTTGGAGGATTTGACAATAACTATGAAAAAATGAAAAGGTATGTGTTAGAATTGCAACACAGACATTGAAGTTCACTTAATACTTACATCTTTCGTCATCCAATTGTTTCAAAACCTCGCCAATAATCTGACCCAAACTTTGCAATGCTTTGATATCCTATATATTTAAAGTCAAAATTCATGATTAGAAATGCCATAAATAAAATCAATCGATTGAGCAAATGGGTGTTGTAGTTGTTGTGCGAACTGATCGCCACCGACCACACATCAAAACACCTTCAAATTGCAGCAGAACAAATTCCGAATACTTACATCCTCAGTCTTTTCATATTTGCTATCAAGATCCTTAATTCCCAATCTCAATTCTTTAAGCTTAGCATCCCATTCGCGATGCTCCTTCAGTTTTCGCTTAAAGTTATCAAGGGCCTTTTCACGCTCTGGATCGACTGGGGTGGCGAGTTCTGCCTCTCCGGATTCATCCTCCAAAGCGGCCAAAAGGGGATCTCTTTCAGCGTCTTCTGACATTTTAGGTTAAATAAATAATCGTAGTTAAATTCGTTAAATGTGTTGTAGTGTAGGAACTCTATTGTGGAGTGGGTGTGGGTGGAAAGAAATTGTGAACAATGAAGATGTTAAAGGAAGTGATAGCACCATGGTGGTTTGGGTGTTTTGGCCATTGGTCATGTGACTGTGATAGAGCGTTTGGCGCACACCATGTAAATTTTTTTTTCTTATTCGATCCAGCACTCTTTTCAACTATCAGCCGGATAGACAGCAGTAGCAATGGAGTTTCACGCTATTATCTTGTGCGGTTCGGGAAAGCGCTTTGCTCCCCTCAACACCATCACTACTTCAGGTGTCACCAAGACTACAATCCCCAAGGCATTAATGCCAATTGGCAACAGACCCATAATCGCCAATCCCTTAAGCTGGAGTGAAAAGGCTGGGTTTTCTAGTATGCTACCGTCTTATTTCTGTGCTTTTAAAGAGCCATAATCTAACATGTATTCTAGAAATTACGGTTGTTTGCCATAATGATGACCTCTCTGAAGTCAGATCATATGTTGAAGAAAAATACACCAAAGACAGAGCTCATTTCAATGTTCCTACAACCTCAATAAAGGATATCCATGTTGTCGGAGTTGATTCCTGTACTACTGAAAATTTGATTCCAATTTTTAAAAGCGATACCAAAAGTGATTTTGTTTGCATGGCAGGCGACTTTGTTACTGATGTTGAGCCTGAGGCTCTTCTTGATCATCATCGCAATCGTAACACGGATACCATCATCACTAGAATTCATTACAGAAACAATCTTGAAACTCTAGACAAAAAGGTTTTGAAGCCAGACCTGGTTGTCCACACTTCATTTAAGAACAAGTCACCTTTGCTTCTTGATTTGTACACTCGCGAAAAGGTTGCCCAGAAGAAAAGCTTACGCTTACGCGACTCAATGATCATTAGACACGCAAACTCGGTAGTCTCAACTGATATCTTGCCAGCTACGATAGACATCTGCTCTCACAAACTTGTCAATATCTTGATGGATGAAGATCAGTCAGAAAATGACAATGATACCCTTCACAAGGTTCCGACAAAGGGACGACCATGGACCAAGGTGACTCGTGATATTGCCCGTAGATCATGGCAACACAGTAAACCATTTGAAAAGGTGGCAATCGCTCTGGTTGATTCTAGTGCAACTTTTATCAGGGTTGACAATTTAGCAGCATATATGGAAGCCAACCGTTGGGTTATGAAGGAAAAAGCACGAAGTGCTGGTTCAACCAGACCTACACCATCAGCAAAAGGAGCTGCCACTGTTGGTGTTGATTCTCATGTTGGAGAAAATACAGTTTTAGGCGAGCGTACAAATATCAAGAAGTCAGTTGTGGGTAGCAACTGCACTCTTGGAAAGAGATGTCGATTGACTGGCTGTATTGTTCTTGATGGAGTCAAAATTGCAGACGAGTATGTTTTTTTTATGTGTATTTGACTAGGATTGAGTTAACATTTTACTAACTTTATTTATAGCGTTCAACTTGAAAGTTGCCTCGTTGGCAAGAATGTCATTATCAACGCCAAAGCTAAGCTCATTCACTGCACAATTGAGGGAGGCTATGAAATCTCGAAGGACACACAAGCCAAGGATGAGACATTCGAAGGCTTCGAACTTGGAGATGACATCGGGGGTGAATTTGTAATGAGCTACAGCGGATCTGAAGATGAAGATGACTCTGATGGCGATGAAGGATCCGAGTATTCCGATGGTCGGGGAGAATCTGAGGATGATGATGGATTGTTTGATAGAAGCTAACAATGTCTCTTGTTATCATGATACCTCGGACTATGTATAGTAAGTGTCATTACATGTTTAATTATATACTACTAAATGTGATTTTCACTTGAATATTGTATCAATCCATTCGTCTGAGTCTCGCCATGGTAACAGCTAATTTATGTGACTGATACGCCGAACAAATATGACTGAACAGTCGTGAAAGGAAATAGTGTTAATTGACTTGATCAAACGGCATCATATCACTATCAATCGCCAGCCAGTTAGTCACACCCAAATCTGTTACAATTTATGACACATGTTTGGGATCATGTGATATTTAATGGGGTTTAGGTGTAATATTCCAGCCGTATGCTGGATATTTTGGAAAAGGTGCGAAAACAGACCAGTTTCAAACAACTATAGCTCCTCGAAACTCCTGTTTAATCATATTTTATTGTATTGAATCAATAAATATTAAATACATTTTAAAATTCACAGGTTTAATTCCCATTTTACTTAGTAATTGTCTAGTTATTTTTATTTGAATGTGGCGTATCTGCTCATGGCTCCCATAGGCATCCCCAAGCTGTAACAAAAAATGTAACATGAAAATTCTCAGCACTCATGATTTAGTCATAGATTTCCCGTCTGTAGCGTTATAAATTTTCCATTTGTAGCCTTCTTCTTCTCATACTCCACACATCAACACCACCATTCAACAATGTCGGCTTCTACTAAAGCTGTCCCTGCCCCGGTCAAACCGGAGGCTAAGACTATCGTCTTAGAAAATGTATGTTGGTTTGTTTGTGGTTGATTGATTGCCAATTCATCAATCATTCTTATCTTGTTATCTTTTATTATTGATCTACGATCCATTCCCAAAGTTATCTCTACTGACAATTATTCTTACAGACTGCTAGACGTGATACTTTAATTGATATTGAAAAAAAGTACCAAAAAATCTGGGAAGATGACAAGATCTTTGAGATTGATGCCCCTGAGCGTCCTGAAGGTGTCTCTTCTGCTGAGTTCCGCAAGAAGTACCCCAAGTTCTTTGCTACCATGGCTTACCCTTACATGAACGGTGTTCTTCATGCTGGTCACAGTTTTACTCTTTCCAAGGTTGAATTCGCCATTGGTTACGAGCGTTTGTTGGGAAAGAAAGCTCTTTTCCCTTTGGGATTCCATTGTACAGGTATGCCCATCAAGGCCTCTGCTGACAAACTTGTTCGTGAAATTGAATTGTTTGGAGAAGACTTTGAGAACGTCCCTGAAGAAGGATCAGAGGATCTTGAGCCTGAGCCCGAGAAGAAGGTGGCTGCCAAGTTGGATGTTGAAAAGTTCTCTTCTAAGAAGTCTAAGGCTGTCGCTAAGACTGGCCGTGCTAAGTACCAATATGAAATTATGGAGCAGCTTGGTATTCCAAAGAGCGAGATTAAGAAGTTTGCTGATCCTACCCACTGGTTGACATACTTCCCACCTCTCTGTCAGGATGACTGTAAGATGTTTGGTGCTAGAATCGACTGGAGAAGAGGCTTTATTACCACCGACGTCAACCCTTACTACGATTCTTTTGTTAGATGGCAAATGAACCGTCTTCGTGAACAAAACAAAATCAAGTTTGGTGAAAGATATACAATTTACTCTGCCAAGGATGGTCAGCCTTGTATGGATCATGACCGTTCTTCTGGTGAGGGTGTTGGCCCTCAAGAGTACACTGGTATTAAGATTGAAATTAAGGAATTTGCTGAAGCTGCTAAGGATGTTCTTTCTAAGGTTGATTTGACCGGAAAGAAGGTTTACCTTGTTGCTGCCACTCTTCGTGCCGAAACTATGTACGGTCAGACCTGTTGTTTCGTCAGTCCTAAGATCACATATGGTCTATTCGATGCCGGTAATAATGAATACTTTATCTGCACTGAGCGTGCTTTCAAGAACATGTGCTTCCAAAAGCTTACTCCCAAGCGTGGTGATTGGTCCTCTGTTGCTGAGATTTCCGGTTCTGCTCTTATTGGATCTGTTATTGACGCACCTTTGGCCGTTCACAAGAACCTCCGTATTCTTCCAATGGAGACTGTTTTGGCCAATAAGGGTACTGGTGTTGTTACATGTGTTCCAAGTGATTCACCAGATGATTATATCACATCTATTGATCTTGCCAACAAGCCAGAGTACTACAAGATTGAAAAGGAATGGGTTATTACTGAGCCTGTCTCCATAATGACCACTCCTACATACGGTGAGCTCACCGCTAAGACTCTTGTTGAGGAGCTCAAGATTCGATCTCCTAAGGACAAGGACCTTCTTGCTAAGGCTAAGGAACTTGCTTACAAGGAAGGTTTCTACCAGGGTGTTATGGTTATTGGCCCTTACAAGGGTGAGAAAGTTGAGGTTGCTAAGCCCAAGGTTAAGGCTGACTTGATTGAGGCTGGTCTTGCATTTGTTTACAATGAACCTGAGGGACAGGTTACTTCTAGATCTGGTGACGAATGTGTCGTTTCTCTTGAAGATCAATGGTTCACTGAATACGGTGAGACTGAATGGAGGGCTAAGGCTGAGAAGTGTCTTGAAGAGATGAACACTTATTCCGTTGAAACTTTTAACGGTTTCCAAAAGGTCCTTGATTGGCTTAAGAACTGGGCTCTTTCAAGAAGTTATGGTCTTGGTACCAAGATTCCTTGGGATCCCAAGTATCTTGTTGAGTCTCTTTCTGATTCTACTATTTACATGGCCTACCAGGCTGTTGCTCATCTTCTCCAGTCTGACTTTTATGGTAAGGTTCCTGGTACTCTTGGTCTTAAGCCTGAAGAGGTTACTGAGGCTGTTTGGGACTATGTTCTCCTTCATAAGGATGATGCCAAGACTGATGTTCCTAAGGCAAAGCTTGACAAGCTCCGTAATGAGTTTGAGTACTTCTATCCTTTGGATGTCAACATTTCTGGTAAAGATCTTGTTGGTAACCACTTGACTTTCTTCATCTACTGTCATACTGCTATTTTCCCTGAAGAGTTCTGGCCTGCTGGTATCCGTGCCAACGGTCACTTGCTTCTTAACAATGAAAAGATGTCTAAGAGTACGGGTAACTTTATGACTCTTAGACAGACCGTCCAGAAGTTTGGTGCCGATGCATCTCGTATTGCCCTTGCCGATGCTGGTGACACTTTTGAAGACGCCAACTTTGACGAGACAAACGCCAATGCTGCTATCCTCCGTCTTTTTAACTTGAAGGAGTGGGCTGAAGAGATTTTGTCTGACAAGGCCTCTCTTCGATCTGGCCCTAAGGACTCATTCTTTGACAAGGCTTTTGAGAACGAAATCAACCAGCTCATTGAGGAGACTCACAAGTCTTATGATCTTGCTTTCTACAAGGCTGCTCTTAAGTCTGGTCTTTTTGACCTCCAGTCTGCTCGTGACTACTACCGTGACTCTACTCTCACCAGCGGTATTGGTATGCACAAGGATCTTGTTGAGCGTTACATAGAAGTTCAAGCTCTTCTTTTGTCTCCTATTGCTCCTCACTTTTGTGAATACTTGTGGCGTGAAGTCTTGGGCCACAAGACTACTATTCAGAATGCCCTTTTCCCCAAGATTTCTCACCCCGTTGACAAGTCCTTGAGTGATGCTTTAGAATACGTCCGAAACACCCAACGCTCCATCCGTGAAGCTGAAGGTGCCAATCTCAAGAAGAAGAAGGGTAAGGGCCCTGTTTTCGACCCCAAGAAGCCTTCTCAGCTTACTCTCTACGTTGCTGAGAGCTTCCCAGAATGGCAAGAAAGCTACATTGACCTTGTTCGTGAGTCTTTCCAGAACATGACTTTGGAAATTACTCCAGAGCTCCGTCAAAAGGTTGCCAAGCTTGGTGATGTCAAGCGTGGTATGCAGTTTGTCAACCATCTCAAGATGCGCCTTACTCAAGGTGGTGAGTCTCCCAACGTTGTTTTCAACAGAAAACTGCCTTTTGACGAAATCAAGACCCTTGAGGCTGTCATTCCTATTCTTAAGCGTACCCCTACTTCTACTCAGGTTGAGAAGATTGCTATCGTTGTTATCGATTCTAAGGAGCCTGCTAACAGCAAGGACATTGTCTCTGGCGAGACTGTTGAGCTTCCTTCCGGAAAAATTATCACCGACGCCGTTCCCGGCGCTCCTGGTATTATTATTGCCAACCTTTAAATGTTCTTGTAGGGGAAGGGAAAAAAAAGTCTGGAAAAGATATTTTTTGTTTTAATATTTATATGAGCTTGTATTTTGTTGTGTCCATTGACTATTATTATCTTTTTTTATTGTTCTTTTGTGTTATTTTTTCTTATTAAATTTGTACGATAGAAAAGATATCTTAAAATATAATATATATGTTTTTTTTTTATTTTTATATTTAACTTGGTTACCCAGATTAATTGAGTAAAACGAGTGTCCAAAACCACACAAACCCAAAAACCAAAAAAAAATAATAAAAACTTGTAAATAAATATAAATATGGAAAAATAAAAAGTACAAAATGGGTGATATATCAAAACGATTCAACTATAACAATATAAAAATAAAATGATCCAATGCATTTGATTCAATAATATAAACCTGTTATTTATACTTTTGATTTTTTTTCTTTTTCCGCATAACCATCAGCTAATCTTCCTCTTCTTCATCTTCTTCTTCCTCTCCCTCTTCATCTCTTACAACTCTCAAACCTCCCGTGTTACTACTTCTATTACCTGGTTGTTTCAAGTTTACCGATATTTCTACCTCTTGCTCTTCTTCATCTTGTTCTTCTTCCTCTTCTTCTTCATCAACCTCTTCATAATCGCTATTCTCATCCTCTTTACCTTCCAAAATCACGCTGCCATGGTTAGAAAGCTTACCACCGCGAGCATTGAAATGCGGAGCCTCGCCAATTCCAGGCATTCGGGCGTCACCAAGTCGTTTACTGGAACTCATACTGGTTGGTAAGGCAATGGTAGTAAACCTACTGGTTGTGGATTTGGACGATGCAATGCTGAACCCGCTTCGGCCGATAATGGCACCATTGTTGTTGTTGCTGCTGCGTTTGGAATTTAAGCCGGATCGATAAAGATGAGCAGAAGAAAGAGGAGGTGCTGGTGAAGAAGATCCTCCCTGTTTACGATTAGACATTCTGCCGAACCGAGAGCTCACATCAGCAGCACTCGATCCAGAGTTAGTAGTACTAAACACTTTAGAAGATGAAGATGACGGCGAACTGATCCCGTTTGTCATTGCTGCTCGACTACCAGATTTTGAGCCATTAAGACCACCGCCAAGTTTATGTGCAACAAACGGAGACCCGGGCCGTCGAGGAACAGTGTCAAGGCCAAGACCACCACTTGAACTGCTATTCTTTGCTAGAAGATTCAGTCTTGTAGATGAGTTGTTTCTGGAACTGTCACTGGCATAAGAAAGAGAGCTAGATGAATAGAATGCATTATTAGGTCGACCCTTTCCAGAAGATGAAGATGTTGATTTTCTATGGTTTTTAACTGTTGATGGACCGGATGAGTTTTCAAAAGTTCGACTATCAATAGATGACAAGGACTGACGTCTTTTCCTAGTCGACGAAGTTGAAGAAAGAGAAGAGGCACGGGACAATGATAAAGAAGATCGGCGACGCGATGAGCCTCTACTCATTCCTCGCATCATATTATGGCCTCCTTTTCTTGAATGTGAGCCAGAAGCTCTAGACTTTTTTCGCGAGTCGGTACGAGATAATGAAGAAGCACGAGAAGATGAGTTTGTGCCTGAATATGATCTGCGTCCTGAAGATGATTTGTTTCTCAATGTGCCACTGCCTGTGGATCTCAATGATCGAAGAGAGCCCGTAGAGTATACTGATCTCAATGAGTCTGACGACGCCATACGAGGTGGATATTTGAATGAAGATGCGCCACCGCCAGTACTACTACGATGGTGATGATGAGTCCTATGGGATTTATATGAACTCTGTTTGCTAGTAGTTTTGTTTTTCTTCTTATTATTGGCGGTGGCATTTGATCCGTCAGACATGGCAGATTCATTATGAGATATATCACCTTGGCTTTGAATGCTATTTGTTCTTCCGGATAAAAGGGGTGGAGGTGATGATTCTGAGCGATGTCTTGGTCTTCCCAAATCATCTCTTATAAACGCTGACGAAAATCCTGAATTGATTGATAAACTTGATAACGACGACGCTTTAGAATGCGATTTTTTGTGTGACTTTCCAAACGTTGACCCATTGCTTCCCGGATTAGGAGTATTGCTTTGGCCTTGTTGTGATGTATTGTCGTTGTATGACTGAATTGAAGAAAGAGATGACGAAGTTGAACGACGGCCCATATAAGGTCGACGCAAGTAATGGTTACCAGAACCCGATCCCCCTGTACCAGGTGCCCCTGCTGAATGGTGTCTTCGAGGAGTTCTAGAGCCAGTTGTGCTGCTACCAAGAACAGGTGTTCCACCGTTGATAGAAGAGAGTTCTGAAAAGGAGTGCTGATCGTAGCTGCTTGATATTTGAGAAGAGGTGGCAGAAATTTGTGAGAGTCCTGACAAGGTAGAAAATTGCGATATTTGAGACACTGGACGCTGTCGTTGTGATGTGTGATTAAATCCAGATGCAAGTGCCAGGCTGGTTCCATTCAACAGAGTTCCGTTGGAGCTCAAATTGTGACCTACTGGCGTATTGCTTTGAGCACTACCAGTACTGCTCTTTCTGGAGGCAATACTGGCAGCGCTAGCATATGATCCCTGCCGCGGCTTATACGAAGGCTTTAATGGAGAAGAAGGTGGCATTAGTGATGTAAGTGTATCGTCTGCTGGTCTTATCGAGGATGTTGCATTATTACTTTCAATATTTTCTGCAGAATTCTCAAGGCTATTTGGACCAGATTTCGAATAGTTTTGAGTGCCTTGAGTGCCATTCAATTTCCCATTTTCAATTGGAGTTATCGAAGCAACATTGATATTTCCTACAGACCTTGCATCTGCCAACTGACTTTCTCTGGAAACAGATCTTTCTCCTTCCAACGAATTTCCATGAAGGGAGTGCGTGCCGATTGAAGAACCATCTTTGCTATCATAATTGGAATCCATACTCTCACCTCCTCCAGCAAATAAAGATCTAGAAGCTGACGGTCGCTGGGTGATTGTTTGTCTCTTTTTCCTTCCATTAGACGAACTAGGAACTACTAGTTTCATCCAAGCATTCTTGACAGCTGACACAAATTTTCTATCCTTCTTTTCAAAAGTTGGGACAGACTGAAGATTTTCATGCATGGTAGACTCGGATGTATTTACAGACGAATGAGCTGATTTGGATGAAGAATGTAAACGAGCCCAGCCGTGTTTGGATTGCTTGGCATGGGGTTCAGGTTGTTCTTCACTCATATTATCTCTGCTTTTGGTATTATTGTCATTGGGAATATGTGATGGTACCTGAAATTTAGTCGCATCTGTGTATCCTTGGTTATCAGTTAGATCTACAAAATGAGGGTATTCACGCTTGTTAGAGGCTGGTAAACTTATTGAAGATCTATTTATGCCAGCTTCAGTAACGCTATTCAAGTTATCCCTGAAAATGTCTTGTAATGTATGCTGCTGTCCCTTAGAGTTTGGAACGTTATTACTCGAGTACACTCGATCTGGAGTAGCTTTGTTGCCAATTGTTCCCTGATAAGCATCATGTGTACGTTGTGTTGGATGCTGAAGATCCTTTGGAAAGGTGTTGTTGAATTTGATGTCTTCGCGATCATGTTGAGACTCACCATTCCAATAATCGTGCTGTGATTCGACAAAAGGTGGATTAGGTGTTCCTGGAGAGATAAGGCCATTATCTGCATTATTACCTGCCCCCGATACAACCAATTTTGCAATGTTGGTGTTACTATGATTTGTTAAGCTAGTTAAACGAGATCTTTCCGGTGGTTTTGTTACTGTTTCATGTGTAGGCTCTAATTGGCTGACAAAACCTTGATTGGATGCATTGGAATTAGAATATATGATTTGAGATCCTGCAACGTTGTGTCTACCAATACTAGAAGATCTTCTGCTTCCTGTGCTGTGTTTTCGTAGGACAGACGCTTTTGAGTTGGTAGAATCATGCCTGCTTAGACTGTATCGTGAGAAACTGAGGCTGTGCCCGTGATGGTTATGGCTAGAGCTACGGTTTCTTGCTCTGCGATCTGCAATTTTAAGTTCGCGATGCAAAGCCAGCGCCCATGTTCCAGCCAAAGGGTCACATTTATTTTGTGACACACTCTCACGTACTGCATCGGTATCAAATTGGGCTGCTCTGAAGGTTCTTAAAAGTCGTTTTTCAGCTTTTGTAATAAATGGTGGATATTCTTGTTGGCCGAGTATTTTCAGCTGAGCCTTTCCTTCTTTACCAAGCCATGGGTGATTCAAAACATCGATGATTGAGGGTCGCAGGCGAGGGTCTTTAGAAAGCATTTGTTTTATTAGTTCAAGTGGAGGGCCTTCAATTGTTGGATTCGGGTATGTAGGCTCATTAGAAATGACTTTAATGCGGGTCTGAACATCAGTGTCTTCTTCAAAAGGCATTTCGCCATAAAGGAGTGTATAACAAATCACGCCCAAGGACCAAACATCCACAGCCTCGCCTGCGTACTTTTTACGAAGTAGCATTTCTGGGGCCATATAGCACGTAGTACCGCATACTGTTTCTAAAAAAGACGGAGGAATATATTCTCTGGTGAATCCAAAATCCGAAAGCTTTGCGTCATTGTGCTTGTCAAGTAAAATGTTTTCTAGTTTAAGATCTCGATGAGCGCAATTCTTGGAATGTGTATATGCTACTGCACCACATATTTGCGCAAACAAACGGCGTGTTTCGTTGATGGAAATTCGGCGGTAATTAATAAGGTATGAGTACAGATCATCATTTGGGCAGTATTCCAGGACCAGCCATACTCGAGACTCTGTGATTATGAATTCGTAAAACTGAGCAATGTGAGGATGTTTAAACAGACGATGATGATGGATTTCGCGGACTAACTGAGGATCGTTCTTGGATGCTGCTTTGAGAACGACCTTGGAACGAGTGAAATTGTGGACAGCTAAATAGATTTTGCCAAACGAACCTTCACCGAGTTGGCGGACAATTGTATAGTTGCCAATTACAGCAGGTTCCAAACTCACAATCTCACGGAGGATTTGTGCGTAAGAATCAGTAAGCTAGATGGAGATCAAAGAGTGTTAATATGAACGCAAAGTTGTAAATGAAAAATGCAATATATATATATCAAATCTTACCCTTGTTTTGGCATTTTGAGTATTAACCCTGTTGAGGGAACCATACATGCTAACTCATGAAAAAGAAGGGAGGTCTTTTAATAAGAGGTTGGTTGAAGCAAGATTAAAAAGAATTATTGAAATAACGGAAACGGAAAACAACAACAACAACAGGAAGAAACCAAAAAAAAAAAAAGTTAAAGCAATATGAGCATCTAAAGAAGGTTGAAGTATAGGTTGTCCCAGTGCAAAGGGATTGGGCAACTGGTGGTGGAGTACTAATTTTGTTTCAAATTATAAGAGTTGTTTATCTTTTGCATGTGGTGAAATAAAAAGAGTAGGGGGACAAAATTATCCCCAGCTGATATGGTGGTTTGGTTTTAGTGGTCAATGGTTCGATTCCCACAGGTATGTCTTTATGTTCTGATAAAATAACTAATCCAAGGATGCAAAGATGGCAAAAAACAGGTGTTTAGAGTCAAAGTCTATACTTATCCACTTCTTTTTTTTTTTTACCGTTTTTCTAGACTTTTTGATCAAGAGATGAATGGATTCAAGGCGGATTGGTGAAAGCAGTACATGGAAATATCATTTCAAAAATAGGAGGTGACCTGTCAAAGCATACAAGCCTTGTGCATATATAAAAAAAAAATATTTGGATTTCAAATTGTTATTTGATTCACTCTGTGGGGAACTTGCACTTTTCCCATTCTTTTCGCCACTTCAGCATGAATTCCAACTACTTTAATTTCCATTCACCAGAAGAAACTTGCAATTTTTTAGACGTTCCTTTATTCCAGCCCGACTCTTTGGAGTTTGTTCTTGTGTTTCCGGCGCTTGTGGAAAAGCAACAAGAGAACCACACCACGCTCTGCACAGTTCTTAACGTCATTGAAAACGAGTTTTTGGGCTCGCAATTCAAAGATCACATATGGCACAAAGAGTCGTTGAGGACGAGAGTAGCGTATAGCACTTCGGCCGGTGGTTATTACCTTCATAGCATTTCGCATTACGGAGGATGTGTTGATGACGAATGGCTAATGATCCACATCATGTACCAGCTGACTCTACGGTTCCCTGGTCTTATTGTTCGGATCACCGACACGGATGGTGATGTTTTGTTGATAGAGGCCGCTGAAGAGCTTCCAGATTGGATGGAGCCTGAGAATACTCGCAACCGAGCGTGGCTTTATCGCGGCAAGTTGGTTGTGATTCCACCAGAGTATGGCAATCACGAGGCGCTAGGTTTCAGTGATGCACTGGCGTATCTACAAACACGCTCTCCTGAGACTGTGATTGCGACTAAACGTGGCACAGATACCCCTTATTATCATAACCCTGCTTTGGACCTCCTGGCCTTTGAACGTATCCATGTATACCCCAAGCATGCGCAAGACTTGGTTCAACGGTCTAATATCTATGTTCCGCGCAAGGTGGCGGCGATTCTCCATTCAAACCCTCAAATCATTGCATTGGTTTGCCAGCAACTAGAAGAAGCTGCCCCGGGAGAGCTGGATGAAAGTGGTATGCCATCAGCTGCTAGTGTAGAAACCCTTGCTGAGAAGCTGAGCCGGTTACAACACATTCCTTTAAAGCTAGAAGAGACTGAAGAAGAACGGGAGCTGTCTCGAGACTCTATGAGCGAGAATTCTGAATCGAGCATGGTCCTTTTTGCAGCCAAGTTTACCAAACATATATACGCAACGTTTATGGCGGACCCATCTAACCCACCGCCATGGTTTCCAGCTTTTGTACCGGATGACGAAGGAGTTTCTTATGAAGCGAGCATGTTGGGTACAAAAGTGACGGGAAGTTTGGATTTACTTTTGCGAGAGCATGTATTATTGAATGACGAGATTGAAATTGAAGGAGAAGAAGGGGGAGATGATGATGCATTGTTTGCAGAAAGGTTAGGCCAGCAAAAGGAATTGTTTGAGTCATTGCCTTATATGAAGAATTCAGAAAAGGAGAACATGTTTCATTTCCTGTTTTATGGGAGTCTTAAGAAGAATGGCAAGACATTGGCAGAGGACGTAAATGTGGTCAAGTTTTATAAAGATTTAAAAAGCACCAAAGGGTTGCCTACAAATAGGGAAGTACAGGAATGGGATAAGACGGTTGATAGTAATAAATGGTTTTATGAAATGCTACGACCAGGGGAAGAGGAAGAACAAGGTGGATCAAAAGAAGAGGGGAGAAATAGGAAACAGGAGAGCAAGCTTGATGGAGAAGAAGGAGAATTTGGAGATATGAAACAGCGACTAGGAGGGTTGTTTAGTAAAGTTCAAGAGTACATGACTGGCGAAGAATCAGACGATAGCTCGAGTTCAGACGAAGAGGAAGAGGAAGAGAAAAAGAGAGATGAAGAGCATGGAAAAGACACAGAAAAGAATGTAGATATTGACGAGGATGATTTTTTTGAATTCTTTTTAAAAGAAGCACTCAAGCTGAGTCCCGAGGAAATTGAGCAGTATCGAAGTAATGAAGGAAAGAAGGATTCCAAGACTACCAAGCTGGATGCTACGAGCAACAACAGGAACAAAAAGACAGCAGTGGCAAGTTTTAGAGATGAGCCAATGTATTATGGACCCCAGCGGGCTGACGAGAGTGACGACAGTTCGTTAGCCAGCGAAGAAGAGGATGCGTATACGCGGGACGAGCTACAAAGTTATGGGATATTGAATGAACAAGAAGAAGAAGAAGAAGGACTTAGTGCCAGCGATTACGAGGCGATGCTCAATTTGCTGTCAAGCATGACGGCAGGCGGTTCTAACGGGCAAGGAGCACCGGGCGGCCCGGCAGCAGCCATGTTTACAGAAATGGGATTGGATAAGGATCCAATGTTTCAAAAGATGATGGGATTTGGTGGGAAGATGAATAAGAATGTGAATAATAATGGTAATAAGAAGAAATAGGAAAGGCGATAAAGCGTTTTTTCACATGTACAAAGTAATAATTGAAAGGAAATTGAATTAAATTAAAAATTAAAAAATTAATAATAATAATAATAATAATAATGATAAAATAAAAATTGAGATATCCATGGCCCACAATCTACGCCGGATATTCTCTTATGTACGCACGGATCCTGTGTAGCATTCAATTTCTTTTTTTTTTTTTTTTTTTTACCTGAGCGGCACTTGATAATTTGATATTTTCTTCTTTAGCATGATTATAATGATAATAATAATAATAATAAAATATAACTTTGTTTCTAATTAAAGGGCTAAAATAAAATACATTAAAAAAGTAAAGGCAGTGAATTTCAGGTAACGTGATGCCAACGTATGTCAAATTGCATACAGTTACATACACAAGTCCCACATGAATGAATTTACACGTATTTAAAATGAGAATAAAACTGGCACTTTAATCCGAGTCTTTTTTTTTCCATTAACCGGCCCATGTCAAGGACTAAAAAATTTTCAATCCTCAAATGACTAGTTGATATACAAAACAGCAAAATGTGTGCTAGTCAAAAATAGACAACATCTGGTAATTCAAAAAATAATTTAATATTCTATTAAAAAAAATAACAAAACATGCCCAAATAAAATAAACAAATCTAAAAACAAAACAGAAAACAAGCGGAAGATAAAAGAAAGAGTGGTGAGAAAACTCTTAAGCGATAAGCGGAATTAATGAGAAGAAAGCGTTGCATTATCGGATGTCATAAATAATTTTATAGCCAAAGGCGTAAACAGAGTTTTTTTAAAGATTACAAGCCATAAAAAGTAAGCTTATAACCAGGAGAGAGGATATGACTCTAGGAAAGGTGACGAAAAAGGTGTAATAGTAATTAATGTGAATGCTTGTGTCTTGTTAAGATGCTTAGAGCAAGAGGGCAACACCACCAGCGACAAAAGCACCGACAATGCCAGCGTTGACAATCATGCCAGAGGCAGAGTTAGCGTGCTCGGGGCTAGTGGGGGTGTGGGTACCGTTGGAGTTGGTGCCGTTGGTGGTAGCGTTGGAGGCAACGGCAACAGTGGCAAGGAGGGAGGCGGCAACAATAGTCTTGGTCTGCATTTTTGATATGTGTGATAGATATAATTTGGTAATTAGAAAATTAGCGAAAGTGTGTAAGTTGTAAACGAACGTAGAGTAGCTGAAGATAGACTGGAAAGATGATTCTTTGAAGAGTGAAAAGAAGAAGAAGAAGAAGAAAAAAAAAGAGAGGAATATTAGGAAGATGAGCTCCTTTTATAATTTTGGGGATTGGATGAGAACGAGGAAGAGGACGGGAGAGATAAGCTAGGGGGGATGGGCTGAGTCATACTGAAAAAGGCATAGAGGGGGGCTATAGAAAGAAAGGGCTGCCGTTCGGTCGAGTCGGCAAGACGAAGAGGAAGAGGAAAAGAAAATTTTTCCCTCGAGTGGAACAGAAGCTTCTAGAGGGCAGGAGCGAGATGCCTGTGTTCTACATTTTGTATTTTTATATTTTTATATTTTATTTTATATATTTTATACATCAGCAAGGCTATGTTGGTGGCAATGAAGGAAGATTTGTGTATTTTTTTTATATATATATTTTTTTATATGTTATTATTATATAGCTGCGAATAAAATAAAAAATGACATGAAATGAGTTTATATGATTCACGTATATATGATCTGGGTACACAGATGAGCGGATGCCAGTAAACATAAACATAAACATGGCTGTGAAATATATAGTGTATATCCAGTTTTTCGTGTTTACTTTGCTCCCCCTTGATCCAATCTCCTACTCCAAGGGGGTTGGTTTGGTTAAGGAGGGACGGATAAACAGCCATGTGTCTGTTTTACAAAACTAGATCAACGACTGATATAAACATAAACATGAGCGGGATGGGTATATCAGAGTTTAATAAGAAGATGGTATGAAGGAGAAGATACTGTCGAGTCCACAAGAGGTATGGCCCTGGCCCTAGCCAACCACTTTCTACTGATATGATTAAATACTTGAGAGTAGTACGAAATTTGCAATGCGTTTAAATTGAAGTTAGTTTCATGCTATTGTTTTTGCAATTTGGCTGCGCAACTGCGGCGGCGGCAGCGCGGCAAAAGAAAAAAAATTTTAATAAAAAAAATAAAAAATAAAAAATAAAAAAAATTCATGTTGTTAGCTTGGTGGTTTGAACCAGATTGCAGTAGTAATACTAGTCACGGCAGTAATAACAGGAACATGCTACACGGTTATTGTAGCTGGTGTTGCTGTTGCTATTATGGCTCTGATTACGGCTGCTCTATGACTATTTTACCACTGTACAAAACACAAAGAATTGCACTAGGCGCAAAGAAACAAAAATAAATAAACCAGCCATAGACACAAACCTTGTCTCTTTGGTTTCCCTCGCAGCCCAAACAAACAAACAGCCTCCGTTCTATTTATGTGCTTGTGTTCATTTGATTGACGGTTGATGCTGCTTATCTTATCTGGCGTTTGTAAGTGTGTGTGTGTGTGTATGCACACGACGCGATTAGTCACGCATCAGTCACGGCTGGCCTGATGGCACGGGCCTCCGACCACCTCTTGTCGGCTCCAATCAGCAGTCACTCAATCCTGGTTGTTGATACCGGCGACCCACATTTTATAATTTACAGTTTATGGCTCACAACCTTTCAACCCAAACGAGCTGGCTGCAAATGCATTGAGTTAAGCTTTGGTGTTTGACAACAACGCTGGTAACTCAATCAGCATGAGTGGTTCCTCTACAGCCATGAGCACGTCGCAACATAACTATGGTAAGGCTTTTCTCAGGTCTAAAGCTGTGACCGTGTTCCCGTTGCACAAGGACTGCCCGGACCTAACTAGACCTCGTATGAAGTCAACCGATAGGGTATTAATAAAGCACGCAGTTTTTACACTGCATCAGTACAAACACAAAAAGCAATAAATAAAAGTCCCGATAAAAAAAGCATGTCCAAGAATGTATGTAGAGTGCGCAACCACGTGATGTTGGTTAAGAGAGCATGTGATTTTGTGTTGTTACTATTTTATTAATTAATAAATATAAAATCACAGTAAAATAAAATAAATAAAATCACAGCAACAGCAACAGCAAACCCATTCAATTCAGGTTTTAGTTTGCTCATTTCAACTGCCAACACCCCTTTTCTGCTACCCGTCTCTATACATCTCTATACATCTCGATAATGCACGCACCACTGATCAACCAAACAATGTGAGCCATTGTTAACAATAAATTGCTCTGAAAGAAGAGAGATAGTAAAAAAAGCCTGCCGTTTACAATCGCATGTACAGTTGTCTAAACATTATATTCATACCATATTTTCCCACAGTGAACCAAAAGGGAATCAGGGTCGCTCCAATTGGCCGCGTTTATCTAGAAACGTTGACCTCGTTGTTTTTTCGGACACAGGCTGTCGCTTGGTGCCAAAGTCCCATTTCCTGAACTGGAAAGAAAAAACATGCTGCGTTTTGGCTTTCAATCAACCTAGAAAATTTTTTTCTTTGCAGCCTATCTTTTATTACTTTTTTTTTTTTTTTTTTTTTTTTTTTTCTTCTTCTTCTTCTTTTGCTTTGATACAACTACAAGGTGTCATGACACAAGTCGAAGGCCAGGTCTATAAATAGACGATATCAACTAACCACCAGTTTCTATTTTCTATTTTCTATTTTTTGTTTTCTAGGTTCTATTTCATAGACAAATCGGATTATTTCTCTTAATTCTTCCAGCATTTCCTTATATTTTATATTGTTTAATTTCAACATTGTGTTTCTATTTCCATTTCCATTCTCATTCCCATTCCCATTTTCATTCTCATTCTTGTGTTGAAAAAAACCAATGTTTGACGGTTTTAGCATATATTAAACCCTCTCCTAAGAAATGACCAGGTTTGATCGTGTGAAAGGGTGGTTTTTTTTGACATAAAAATACACTTTTCCAGCCTGGTTGTTTGGCTGCAAGTGATAAACCGATAAATCAAACCAAATGAGGAAGAAAAAGAAAAAGAAATGTGTGCATCACATGACTTTTGTGTGATTTTTTTATTTATTGTTATTTTTATTTCCACGTTTATTAATATATTCAGAAAAATTATTTTTATTCATTCATGCTATATTTTGTATTTTGTATTTTGTATTTTGTATTTTGTATTTTCATATTTATTTTTATTTTTACTTTTATTTTTTCATGTTATTTTTATATTCAAATCTAATATCATTTGCTCCAAGTGACTATTTTAAAATCAAAATAAACCAGCTGACAAATTTAATCTATAACGTTTTATTCGGAATCAGTTTATACCACTGCCATTGTAATAACTAGGCATTCTAAAAATAAAGTGATTCTCATGATTGTATTATTATTATTATTACCATTATTATTATCATCATCATTACTATTACTATTATTATTACCATTACGGTATTACTCTCTCGTGCCAAGTACAATATACAATCAAATTTATATATATCAACAATACACCCCCGTTTATACGAGCGCTACAAACTCTGGCCTAGAATAATACCACATTTACACTAAAGCTAAGGCTCGGGCATCCACCTTGGCACCCTTCCTATTAAACCAGTACAGAAACACAGAAACACAGAAACACAAAAACACAAAAATGCCCATTCCGTGACCAGGATTAATCTCTTTGGTTCACCAAAATGCAAATCACATTCCGGTTTCACCTTTTGTAAACCGCTTTATAGCCTCATGTCTCACCAGTTAAAATCCGCACCGGTTTGGCCAGTCTTTGTCCGCTATAATTCCAACCTCATCGAGTGCTGTACCAACTCTTTTGCTACCTCTTGATCTTGGCCTTGGTTTCTGTTTCGTTATCTGCTCGCAAAGCCGGTCTATTTTTGCTGTCTTTTTGCTTTATTTTTGCTCTATTTTTGCTCTCTTCGTGATCTTTCTGCTTTATTTTTGCTTTATTTTTGCTCTCTTTGTGATCTTTTTCAGCTAGATACATATCTATACATCTACACATGCTTCCCATTTGACAAGTCCCACCAGATTTTGCTGCCCATCATACCGTTTGTTTGGCTGTCCCTATACCTTATTTCTCATTCCTTAGTCGATTTTTTCGTACCATTTCTCCCTGTCTCATGGGCAATGCTTTTCTAGATGTGCTGCAGCCCCTTTGGAATGAGCCCAGCCTTGCGCGCGGTCCAACTAGGCACCAGTGTTACTTCTTTGGGAGTTAAGCTCCACGGAGACCTGGTTTTAGCATTGTTTCAAACCTGTGCCGATAACGACATCAGCAACAACCTCTCCCTCGTTCCTAGAATGCAATTCCTCCGGTATTTAAGGGTTTTGCAAAGAACAACATCAGGCTTGTTAAGTCTAAGATGATCGATCTCCCTGTTTTGTACGGACTTTCGGCATCTCTCTCTCTCTGCTTTCGCCATTCTTTGCTCATATTAGCAGTTTGTATAGCTTTTTTTGCCTGCAAATGGTTCTTTTGTCGCTTTTGGGCTTTTTTGCGTCTTTTCGTTAGTCATCCACGTAGCCTGTTGCCGGCATTTCATGCTAATTTGACTGTTTAATACAGAGTCTACGTCGAATTGACCGCCCATTCGGATCCACCAGTACAACTAGCCAGTCACAGGTTTTGCCTTCAAAGAAAAAGGGTGCAACTACATGTGTTTTGCCAGGATCCACCGGCATCTAAATCGATCTACAGGTTCCATATCAGCTATTCTTCCGCCGGGCCTGGTCCAAGCAGCAGCCCTTCCACAAAGCCGAAACGGTCATGTAATATTGGGTGCTTTTCATATGTACGGCTCTTATAGCAGCTAAATAGTCACTTAATCTCGAATAATTACCAGGGTTTGAATTCCTCAATTGGGCTGATTTCATCCTTTTATTTCATATTTATCAATGCCATGTATGCAAAACAAGACTGTTATGAAAAAATGAAAAAAAAGAAGAAAAAAAAAAGCCCTCCCCTGAAATGTTATTAAAAGCTCATTGAAAGCTCATTGAAAGCTTCTTTTCTATTTTAAAAACACACATCAGGTGACAACCACATGACAAAAGCTTTCAACTTGAGCACCTGTCAACACAACTGGAATACCCAACCTAATAACCTAATAATCAAATACCCATGTTTTAAAACGCCATATCCTGGATAGCTTGCGCTTTCTCTTTTGGAACAAAGCCTCAGTGGGTACTAAGCAGTCCAACACCCATCTGGAACCTTATATGTATTATAGCGCGAAAGCAGGGTGAAAAAAAAAAAAACTACAAGGACCAGCAACTGCTTTAGGTTCCGACTATGCCTACCTGCCGTTGCAGGACCTCTGGTCTGGTTTTTTTTTGGAGGCAACCAGATGGATGCGCACCTGTGGAATCAAACTCATATAGTCTTTGGTGTTATTACGTGTGGCAGACGTCTTTTCTTATCAACGAAAACAATTAAATTAAATTAAATCAAATTAATTAAAACAAATTAAATCATCATATTGGTATAAACGTGATCTTCACGTGATAACACACCCCAATCAAAGCTCAGCAAGTAGCTCAGGTACAAAAATAATACACTCGACTTCTGTTGATTTCTGTTGACTTCTGTTCCGTTATAGTCCTCGACCATCAGTTTAACACACTAATGCCAAAGAAACCAGAGAACAGTTGCTATGTAATGGCTGTTGCGTACCTGCTTTCCGCCATAGTATTTACGTTAGAAAGAGAGAAAGAATACATCATGGCTGGTCATTGATCATTGATCAATACAGATATATATGTACCACTAAAGCTCATTTCGTATTATCAAACAACCTAGTTATTTTTATTCCTGGTACCGTTTTTGCTGCTCGGTCAACGCAATACCCTTATAATCACCAAAATGTACCTTGCTGCTTGTTCGTTTTCATTGATACCGTGGTAAAATACAAAACCAGCCTTTGATCGTTTGATATTCTGATTTCCAGATGTTTGAATATCTAAAATATCTAAAATACTATCTATAGACTAGACCGAAAAACCAACCTCCCATTTAATTCCCAACACCTCCGAGTACCACTCCATTGGGATTCCTGCTAGAACGCCAAAAAAATAGTTAAACTTTATCAACCATGACTCTACGTGCAAGTTCTAAAAGTTCTAAAAGTTCTAAAAGTCCTAACAGTTCCCAGTTCCCAGTTCCCAGTCCTAAAAGTCCAAAAAGAAATACCACCTCTCCTTTTCATTTATTCCAAACTCAATTTGATCGCGAAGCAACACTTGACATATTGCCAAAACATGTAGCAAGGTTGGGCCGAATTTATCCACAAGGCTATGTACATACACCCGCCAAAACTAAAGACCAAACCTAGACGTGTGGGACAACCTTTCAACATGTCACTTTTATTTTTACATCTGCAACCAACACCGCCAACAGTAAATCATCTTCTTTTCTAAAAGTAAACAACTGGCAATGGCATCAAATAAAGTTAAAAATAAATAACAATAAAACCCAAGGATTAGCGTCTGTATGACGTAAGGCACACAAACTCATTAGTAGTGTGCACCATTGAACCTTGCAAGTCCTACAGACACCTTAGCCAGCCTTGAAACCGTGATAATGAAAGCCTGACAGCAAAAAGACGCTCCGGCATAGTCCCAAAAGGGGCGAGGAACAAAAAGAAGGTTTTGGAAGAATCGAGCATAACCGGGTGCACCGCATTAATCGTTTTGTTTTTTTTCCATCTTGTTATTACTGTTTATTATTAGTATCATTTTCCTTTCTGGCAGTGCATTGCCTGGCCAAACAAAGTCAGCATATGGCGAATGCAACATGAATCTTTACCAAATAATAAAGCAAGTGAATGTGAAGCTTGCTACTGGCCTTTTTGGACTTGGACCGTCGCAACATGATGTAACTACGGACTATTCTGCATCTCGACATCAACTTGCTATTCTCACAAAAGGCTCTGCTGCTCCCGAGTGCTGATTTTGTTCGTGTCTGTGCCACAAGAGGGCGAATCAGACACATGCCATACCAAGTCTAGAATACCGTCCAAAAATACATGATACACTTTATCAGCCATTTTCTCCCTTTCTTCATCTTCCTGATACCATCTCAAATGTTTATTTTTAACCCGACTTTGATTAATCCCGTCTAGTCGAGTCGCTAATTACGATGCCTTGTAGCATGCTAGCATTGATCCAGCTGTACAAGGAATAGAGCCATCAAGAGTAGAACTCCAGATACAATCCTAATCAAAGTCAATGTTAATATGCAGTTCTACCTTTTTCTACAAGCCCTTTTGGAATGGGTTTCTTTTGAAAGCTCCGCAGTCTCATTTCTTTCAACTTGCCATGTCTGTTCCTGGATGATAACGCCGCACCATGGTGTTCCTGGATCAAGTCTATTTCACGCAACTTGAGTTAAAAGTGCCTCAGACTTTCTGAATATAATTTACCAGAAAACCGCGATCCAGATATCTATTAATTCAAGACATGTGTGACATGTGTTTAAAACACGGCAGAGATTGACGGCAGGTGATGTGATACATGTGGCAGTGTGAATAGGCTCACAGCCCAAAAAAACAACAACAACAACAACAACAAAAAAACGTCATTTGCCAACGGCTGTGATATTAACAGTGGAATCGAGACATGTACCTTATATGCCCAACTACAATTCACACATACACACACATTCTCCTTCTAATTTAACCATATGATTTTGTACCTGTGATAGACATATCACCGCCAAAGGTTTGTATGAACACCAGTTACATACAACCTAACCACGTGATAAAAATTACATTACAATTACATTTATTTCCCGTGACTTACGCATGACATGCATATTATTTTCAAGGATATTTTCAATCCAACTCGCCACACATGTGAACAGTTTTATCATTCAGCCCACTCACACAGAGATATCACCATACACACACACTGCACCGTTTGATCTGGGATACATTTAAATATAAACCAGGATTCAAAGCCAAGAAAGATTACCAAGGACGTTTTCTAGATTACCAGAAGGAGAGGGACTTTAAATTTTTTTTTTTTCTCCCCCTAGTAAACTCGCGCTAATCTTGTGTTGAGTAGATTTTCAGGCGTAATACCAGCTACCAAGCCTACTTTGAGCAACACTTCTTTTGAAAAGTTCGGTCCATTAGAATAGAAACATCAAAGAAATCATCAGATTGTCAATAGATTTAATTGGTTTAATCATTACCAAATTAGTCATTACTGGATTTTAGATATCAACCATGTCGGCTCAGTTTAAAAACTTTTTGGTAGAATTGACCCTTACCAGCGGCGTCACGCTCCAGGGAATTGTCACAGATGTTGTTGATCGCACCTTGATTTTAAGCCAAGGTAAGTACACTCCTTTTGCCAGTTATTACAACCTCACTCAATCCATTAATCTAACCATCTTTTAGTCACGTATGAGGATGGCGATACTGCCGAAATGCAAGAGGTCAATGGCTTGGATATCAAAGACCTCAAGATTCTTGGAAAAGCTCAGCAACAGCCAGCTGCCCATATCGTTTCTCAACAGGTTGACATCCCTGCTGGTTCTAGCATCTCGGGCGAAATCTCCTCGGTCAGTGATTCCCAGACACCAATTCAATCCGATCCCATGATCGCGGCGGGAATGCCAGTTGGGACAGATTCTAACGCGCAAAACGCCCCTGTTTATCAGCCTATACCCACCCATGCCGGCCCCATCCCTTTAAAGGGATTAGATCACATCCCACCTAATCAGGCCATGAATACCCCACCAGTGCAACAGTATTATAATACAGCATCATCTACCTCTACGCCTCAATTGCACCAACCACCTCCACCTCCTATCCACTATGCGTCTCAGCCTTTTGAAGACCCTGCAATCTTGTCAGCTGTTCCCATTTCTACTGCTCACTCTCAGCAATTTCCTTCTGTGCAACCATCTCCCCACTCTCAACAAGCTCCAGCTCAGCAGATGATGGGCTTGTCCTTGAATAATAATAATGCTTACCCTCCCCCATACCCCAGTAGTAGCCATAACAACGCGTTGAATATGCCGGATACTCCAATTACCTCCCAAGCAACCCCAGCCATCTTACCCCCTAGCTATTATCCGGTGGAACAACAGGAAAGTGCTGATGATGGCGATAGTGACTCTTCCACTGATCCTAATCCGTATACCGCTGATGTGGATTTTGAAGCGCTTGAAGACGAGGAAAGGCGCCAAAAAGCCCGTCATACCTATAAACAGAATGACTTTTTTGAACCTCAGGACCAATACTATGCAAATGGACAGAAGACAGAATACAAAGGCCCCAAGGCTGTCAAACCCAAAATCAAGTCTCATTCCAAACTCGCGTTTGATGATCATAATGTATATGACGTCCAAGACGCCAAGTCTGCGAAAGGAAAGGCCCGAAGACCAAGAAGAAAGGAAAGATATGAAGAGGATGAGGTATATTACGAGGTAAACAAAACACGGGGATTTGGAGGACGACGCTCTAATAACAAAAATGACCGATATTTATCAAACAACTCTGGCTATTCTGGACATGTCAGATCACAGAGTGGATTTGACAGTGACGGGTGGGCCGGTGAGGACTTGATGGATATAAAGGAACAGGAATTTGATTTCCAAGCTAATAATGATCGATTTAACAAGAGAGAAGTGTTTGACGAAATTAGACAGCAAGATACCACTGATCCCAATCAACGGTTAGTCGCATTCAACAAAAACCCATCTAGACAAGTCAATGGAAATGGATATCAAACCCAGCAAAAGTATGGCAATAGAGAAATGGTTCTTAAACGCAAGAATAATGCTAGATGGGCTGGAGATGAACAGGAGGATGACGATACTGAGTATGTTGATGGAGATGAGGATCCTGATAGAAGCATTGATGCTACAATTGATGAGGAAGAAGAGGAAGAGGAAGATACTGGCGTTGAAAGCGACAGTTTGTACGTTGAAGAACTGCCTGAACAGCAATACCGTCGTCGACAATCACTTGCCCAAGTTCTTACGGACGTGAAGTTTATTACGCCCAACACGGGCAAGGCAGTTCCTTGCGCATCGCCTGTCCAAATGGTCGAGTTGGAGCGATTGTCATCGATAACTTTTGGCATTTCAGAGTCTAGTCTCAATGAAAATGCAGGAAGAGGTATTGCAGAAATCACGCTTAAGCATCTTGGAGGATCGTCACGATTTGCATACTCAAACCACAACTTGAGCCCCACGGTTATTATATTTGCAGGAAACACACGGTCGGGTTTGAGAGCATTAACTGCTGGTAGACACCTTGCCAACAGACAAGTCCATGTCATTGCCATGGTTGTTGGTTATAATGAGGGCGGGTCGCCGGGTGATGGAGAAGAGCTGATGAACACTGGAAGCGTTAGCATGACTGAATTCAAGGAGCATATTAAAGCTTTGCGCTCTTCCACTGCCCGAGTTGTCAAAAGGTATGATGAACTGCTGAATGAGCTGAAGACTACAGACTCGCCTCCAGAACTTATTATTGATGGCTTGCAAGGCTATCAAAATACATTGGATGACTTTGGTGAGAGGGATGTTGCGACAGTTATTAACTGCATTGACTGGGCTAACCGTCAACGTGCCCCCAAGGCTTCACTGGACATTCCATCGGGAATTGATGGAGCAACAGGCATGACGCTGACCCGTAATAAGATTGACACGGCAACCAATGGGTCGGCCAACGGTCGGCGATGGCCTCATATCAAGGCCAACATTGTTCTTTCGTGTGGGTTGCCAGTCACTGGACTGGAAAATGCGTACATGCTTGGAATCACCACACCCGAGGAGTGGAAGCATTACATTGTTGACGTTGGCTTACCAACCGGAGCTTTGCAAAAGGGCAATTTGCGACGATTTGGCAAAGTTTGGTTTGGATCATATTGGTTTCAACAGCTGGATGTTATTACCAAGCCGTTGAATTAAAGAGGTATTTATGATGGATATATATTGATGATAAGTTACATGTTGATTATGATACAAAACAATGGGTAATATAGATTTTAATAGAATTGAATACTTTTTTAATCTTAGAAATAATAGTTTGGACGAGTAGAGATTAGGCTGATACGAGGTACGTTATCTACAAACTACAATGCTTGCCAAACAGAACAAGCTAGTGTGATATGAAAGTAGCCAATTTATCTATCCATATACGAAGAAAAAAGGAGAAAGAGGCGGGTGCACGTGGAGAATGAAAATAACAAGAGAAAATAGGAGGTGTTGCAAAGAAGGATAAGGAGGCCAAAACGTAGACAGCTCCAGCTGGAGCTCGCAGTAGTAGCCATATGGGTTGAGGCGAGTCACGTGCGCTGGCGGCAGTGTGTGGCGCTCAGTAATAATAAATAATTTTTTTCTTTCCTCTCTCTCTCTCTCTTTCCCTTACCCTCTCTCTTTCTCTTTTTTCCCCTTCTCATCATCCGCCAACCTCTCTCCTAACAATCTTTCCCACACACAAAAACACACACCCACCTTACCCAACCACCTATCCACACCCACACCTCTGATTAACATCAACCTCCACACACACACTTTTTTTTTTTTTATCATGGGTGGCTGCTGCAGTACTTGCTCTGGTACGTTTTTTTTTTTTTTACACTGCCGAATCTGTCTTTTATCGTCTCTTGTTTTCACTTAAACACTCCTTTCTCTCTAATTTCCCCGCTTTCCTAGCTAGCTGATGACGTGAGATTGTGCTAACTTTCAGGCTTATCTTTTTCACTCCAATATAGATCACCAACACGATCAGCCAGATGCATATCCCCAGCCTCTCCAGGACAAAGAGCGAGACGCTGTTACTTTACTTCTTCACTATCTCGACAATGTAAGTGTTTCCTGTTGTTTCTGTTGATCCCCCCCCTTTTTTTTTATCCCCTTCCTATTCTCCTACTTTTTTTTTTTAGAGTTGTTTACGATTGCTCTATATTATCGCCGTCTTTATCACCTTGACTAGCTTTTGCCATTATCAATATCCAGTAGTTGCAGTTCTATGAGTTATATTCTGCTTATTACACTTTTTTTTTACGGGTTGCTTTATTATTTGGATCGGTCATTTGTTTTCAACACGCGATTTTTTCATATATACCCCCGTCTCTCTCTCTATTTCTCTTTCTCTCACCATCCGTAACCTTGCGCACGGCACACCCATGTTTACATACGCTCTCCGCAATAACCCTAGCTTGTCCAACAGTTTTTAAAAGTGAATGCACCTACGTAAAAGTGTTTATTCCCCGTCTCGAAGATGCGCTGTTGCTTGGTTTATGTTTATGTGAGTGTTGCCATAACTATCAGTATGCAATGCTTGCCTATCGGGGATGGCCTTGCGCCCATCACCATTCTCAAATGCAATTGAGCCTTTTGCCTCTATCCCAAACTTTTGTTCGTCAATAATACAAATCCCATAACCTACAGCCCTAATACCAGTTCTTTGCTCAGATTTTATTTTGGGAATCGGTCTATTGAGGAGATACAAACTAGTCTAAGACGATATCATGTATTATCTGCAGCAACTTTTTTTTATTATGATTATCAGCAGCTGGGGTAAAACAAAAAAAGTTGTATCAAGAATATTTGTTTATCTAACCGCATATCCTCGTTATCTAGCGCGATGAAGTTGATTTCTTCAGTAGTGGCCCACTCAACGCTTTGACAACTCTTGTCGACTCTTCAAACATTGAACTACAGCGAAGCGCTGCTTTGGCATTTGCTGAAATTACCGAAACTAGTAAGTATTCAATTTTTTTCTTTTGCTTTCTTATCTAACATTATATTGTCTAGGTATCCGCGAGGCCAGCAAAGAAACTATAATACCAATCCTCAAGCTTCTCGATAGCGATGATGTTGAGGTTCAACGTGCCGCCACTGCTGCTTTGGGCAACCTTGCTGTCAACAGTGCCAACAAGAAGCTCATCGTCGACCTGGGTGGACTCACGCCTTTAATAAAACACATGCTCTCACCAAATGTCGAAGTCCAGTGTAACGCCGTTGGCTGTATGACCAACTTGGCGACGCACGAACAAAACAAATCTACGATTGCTCGATCAGGGGCTCTGATTCCATTAACCAACTTGGCCAAGAGTAAAGACATGCGAGTCCAACGAAATGCTGCAGGCGCTCTACTTAACATGACGCATTCCGGTGAGAACAGAAAAGAATTAGTCAATGCTGGTGCCATTCCGGTTTTGGTATCGTCATTAACTTCAACAGACCCAGACGTCCAATACTATTGTACAACAACTCTCAGTAACATTGCGGTGGATCCAGAAAACAGAAAAAAGCTGGCTGATGAGGAGCCACGATTGGTTTATCACTTGGTACAATTGATGGGACCAAGTAACAGTGGAAGAGTTCAGTGTCAGGCTGCCTTAGCATTACGAAATCTGGCTTCAGATTCCAACTACCAAATTGAAGTTGTTCGTGCCAACGGATTACCATTCTTATTAGACCTTGTCAAAGCCCAACCAATTCCATTAGTATTGGCTGCCGCTGCATGCATTCGAAATGTGTCGATCAACAAGGCTAATGAGCGATTTATAGTCAGTGGAAACTTTTTGCCTCCATTAGTACATCTTTTGGACACATCGGAAAATGAAGAAATCTTGTGCCACGCAACATCAACCTTGCGAAATTTGGCCGCAAGCAGTGAACAAAACCGGGTGGAGATTGTTGACGCTGGCGCTATTGAGAAGATTAGAAAGCGTATTATGAATGTTCCAGCGCAAGTGCAAAGTGAAATGACGGCTTGTTTGGCTGTTATTGCCCTTGGTGACGCCCCCAAGACTGCTCTTTTTGACAAGAAGATTCTCGACATTTTAATTTACCTTTCTCATTCGGATAATGTTGAAATCCGAGGAAATAGTGCAGCAGCAATTGGCAATTTGTCTAACAAGGCAAACAGTTACGCGCCATTTGTAGCCAACTGGGAGACCCCTGTTGGAGGAATCAAAGGCTTTTTGATTTCTTTCTTACGAAGTGACAAGTCTACATTTGAACACATTGCCACTTGGATGATTCTACAGCTGTTGGAATCAGATGACCGTCAACTGCAAAAGCTCTTGGGCCAATCACAAGAAATTGTGGATTCTCTTCAGCAATTAGCCTCAAAGTTACAGACGCCTGAAAATGGACAAGCTAATGGAGCTTCAGAGAAGCTTGTGAATGGTGCCGAGATGGCAAGTTCCCAACGAGCGGTACCTCAACTTGCAGAAAAGGCACTCCAGTTGATTAGTGGACAAAAGTTGAAGAAGTAATATAACACCTGAGAGCTGTTACTTTGCTCAGGCCGAGTATAATCGAACGAGAAAGTATTTATAACACTGAGATGAACTACTGACGACAACCACATGGAGATTATTTGTTTTGATTTGTAATAATTTAGAGGGAAGGAAGGAGGGATAATATAGCCAATATGAACAACTAATACCACCATCGTCACCTAACTAACCTATAAACACTTGTACTAAAATAGTGTTCTACCAGTCTGATAACTCTATATTATTCATGTATACTAATTCTCCAAAGCCTTAAATTTGCATATATTTAGTATATATATCTATATATATAAAAAAAAAACACAGTAAATCTTTTAGTATAATATATATTTATGACCACATTGAACAAACAAACCACGACGGATTTTGGGTATTAATGGCAATATGAATTTGGGTGTAGGCACGCTGGGAAAAGAGCCATTGTGATCATATTGTAGCAGGTAACAGCAG
This sequence comes from Magnusiomyces fungicola, assembly GCA_900654225.1. Classification (NCBI taxonomy): domain Eukaryota; kingdom Fungi; phylum Ascomycota; class Dipodascomycetes; order Dipodascales; family Dipodascaceae; genus Magnusiomyces; species Magnusiomyces fungicola. The sequence continues at coordinate 339,918 of CAACAH010000002.1, forward strand.
CAGAGAAAAGTGCGGCAATAAAGTCACATGAGACTCACGGGATGCATGTGACAGAGCTTTGATAACCTTAAACAGGAAGCTACATTTAAATTTAGCGTTACAACTGGGTACATTAGGTACAGAGATGGGTAATTCAGGCATTTAGCAGACAAACAAACAGAAACGAAACTAGCACCAAGCGTCTGAATTTGCAAGGTATACAAACAGGCGACGCTTGGTTGATGAGTAAGTTAGGTGAGTAGGGGGGAAAGTTAGAAGAGGGTGTATGTAAAGGAATGTGTATAAAGGAATATATAAAGGCGTTTATAAAGGAATCTACATACAGGGGAGGGCACAAGCTGGCGACTTACATACAGAACCGAGCTGGCCCTAACACCCACCCACCAACCACCTTTGTTCCACGCACACAGCAACACAGCAACTCTGACATTTAAACTACCAGCTTGGGGGTTTTCTGAGAGTTTTTTCATCTAGGTGTACTTTCGCGTCTTTGCACATTCAAAGCTTGCTGATCCAGAGTCATCTACGCGCATTTTTGGTCTTCATACTCAAGGTTAGACGGTTGAGATATTAATTTTTTTTTTTTCACTCTCTTTTACCCTCCCCCTTCATCCAAGCACAACTTGGCAAGATGCAAATATGGGAAACTCAGATAACACACCGTCATCTTCAATAGCCTCAGACTCTGCTACTCCAAATCCAGCAGCTCCGAAGCCCGACCTAAATAACAAAACACAGATAATGGCAAGTGCACCCATGCAAAATTCGGAAAACGCTGCAGGACAGGGAATGGAGACTGAACCAACAACAGCAGCAAAAGTTGCGCAGAACAGTAGAAACGCCAGTGCCACCAAAGTTGCACGCCATGGAAATAAATTAAAAGGTACGAATGCACTTCTAGTGAATGGTGTGAATGGAAATGCAAGGAAGGTTGAAGAAAAAGGTAACAACACTACACAAACAAGCATTCAGTCTCAACAACATAAAGAAGCAGCAGAGAGCATGTCAGACACGACAAAGCACCCGTTGCCCTTAGTCATTGACTTTTCAAAATCTTCCTCATCCAGTATACATCCTGGCACTACAGAAGACGGCAGTTTGTCAGAAACACCCAATCCAAACTCACAAGATGGTCCTTCAACACCACCTCTTCCTCGACCAACAAATTCCCCACAGTTAAATAACAAGTCTGGCAACCATCCAAACCGTACTAGCGCTGCTGTGGGTTCAACAAGTAAACGTTCGAATATTGCACCTAATGTTTCTGGTTTAGCACCTGGCAATAGCTCACATCCTGCCCCCATCTTGCATCATTCGAAGAAGCCAGAGCAAAGGCAACCAAAGCCAAAGGTAACCCATGCTTTCACTTTTCCAGCAACAGAACCCGAACCACTTTATTCTCCCCAATCCCCGGAATCTAGAATTTCTCCAGACACAGCTTCTCCTCGAGATTCGTTGTTTTCTCATAACCACCGATTCAGCTTTTCGCATCATTCTCACAGCCATAACCCTCAGGATAGTCCAAGCGGAATACGTAGGGAGGCCAGCGTTAGTCGGTCACACTCGCACAAAGACAAGCGAGCCAACGGAGGATCACGAAGTCATTTATATCGCTCTTATTCAAATAACCGGTGCCTTAAAGAACAGCAACAACAAAACAATATCACTTTATCATCGCCCCTAGCATCAGAAATACCCTTTCAAAGCACCGAATACCCTCTCTCTCCAGTCACATTGTCCGAAATTGAAGCATTTGTCAAACTTACTGCTGAAGCGCCAAAGCTGCCAGCTTCTTTTAAACCATCGCAGTCATCAGAGATGTACTCAGCCATGGCCGCTGCAAACTTTTTGGGAATTCCATATTCCAAGCGTCCAGCTACTTCGGGAACAAACACTCCAGGTGTTGCCAATACCAATGGACCAAGTCAGAGCACTCATACCAACACACCACCCGCTACCAATAATCTTACAGTTCCGGATCAGCACAATCTGACCTTAAAACACAGCAAATCATCTTTATTAGCACCACCGAGTGCTAGAACATCTTTTGACAACTTGTCACCGCGTGCATCATCATCATCGTTAGTCTCGGCTAGAGCATCATCAGCAACAGCAGCAGCTACTTTTCCTCACATTGTACGGCCCGTGCCTGTGTTTGTGTCAGATCAAGTGACGCAATCTAGAAAAACTACAATCGCTTCATATATGGCGGGTGCAAACAACACCAATACTAATGGGCCATCTTTGTCGACACCTTCCGAGCAGAACAAACTCAATGGAGGGATTTCGTTGTCGTTGCCTTCTTCACAAGCAATGGGCTCTTCTGGGGCTGGGTCTGGATCTGGATCTGCTGGTGGATTGCCAAATGGTGCGGATGTAAGCCCGAGCGGTGCTACTACGAACCCAAGACCTTCTAATTTGAAATTGGCGTTACCAACCGATGCTCCTCCATCTATTATGGTGTTCCCTGAAAGCCCAATTGGCAACGGTAATGGACTAAGTCCGTACAATTCTCATTCGGAATTTTCAAATAGCAACGGAAGATTAAACGGCAATGGACTGGGGATATCCACAACATTGGCAAATAACTATTCCGGTTTGCGGCATCATAGCGCTGGATCTATAATAATACCAAGCAGTCCTATAAGCATAACATCGACAATGGCAAATGGATCAGCCCAGTACAGTTATTACCAAAATGAATTGATGCATGATCGACCATCACAGCTCGTTCAAACAGTGCTTGCTGAGAAACACAGGCAGTTGGTTATTTCTTCAGGCGCAAGTCGATGGACGTCATTTGTTGCTGCAACTATGCCAACACAAGTTCAAACCGCCGGTCTTGGTGATTTTGAACAAACCACACGAGTACAGCCTGAAGACTTGGATGCTCAAATTGATTTGGACGGTGCATGGGGTGGGATGGATGATGACGGAAGCTCTACCACGTCTTCTAGTGCTATATACCGAGTGGTAAACTATTTATTATGTTGTTTCATGAGTTTTGATGATGGCAGCAACTATACGCGAGACATGGACGAGGAAAGTACTTGGAACGAAAAGAGCAACATGGCTCTGCGAGGAAGATTTGATGCGAACCATCCCGACTTGAATGAAAAGAATGGGGTTTATCCAAGATCAAATGCAGGTGCCGACTCGGATAATCACAGCGGGTCCTTGAATCACCGCGGCACGCGGTTCAATCAAAATTATGGTGGAAATGTGAGACGGTTTGTGGAAACCAAGAAACGAAAGTGGCAGCCCAAGTTTTTTTACATCATGTTGAACAACCCGTTGATTCCATTGACGCTTCGTTTGTTTAACATTATTCTTTCTATCCTTGCTTTGGCCTTGGCGTGTTCTGTTTTTGTCAAATCCCATCACAGCGGTGTTCCCCAACAGCCGTCCACTATCATGGCGATTGTTGTTCAAACTTGCGCGACTGTGTATCTTGCGTTTATCAGTTATGACGAGTACTCATCCAAGCCTCTTGGGCTGCGTGATTCCAAAGACAAAATGCGACTAATCATGCTTGACCTGCTGTTTATCATCTTTGCATCTGCCAATCTCTCTCTCGCTTTCAACACGCTTTTTGATCCGATGTGGCTTTGTCAAGACGACGGGTATATTGAAGGTCCTACGGCCACCTCTTCCACGCCAACCGCCACATCTACCATATCCCTTGTCACGGCCACCAGCCTTGTCTATGGGTCTGGCAATGAAATCAGTCTTTCTTTGTACGATCCATCAGTGTGCCGACGACAGCGTGGCCTTGTATCGTTTCTGCTTGTCATTTTGGCGTCTTGGATTATTACATTTACCATTTCCATGTTTAGGTTGATGGAGCGTATTTCCGGAGCCTGATGGCTTTTTATTATTATAATTATTATTATTATTATTACTACTACTACTATTGTTGGTTTCATTTTGCGATGCAATTTTCATTGCCAGCATATATTTAACATTTGTATTTTTTTTTTATTCAATTATTTAACTATTTGCATTTTTTCTCTAATTCTACATTCATTAGTTACTATACCAGCGTCATGTGACACACGCAATATTACTGCTTTCGGCCAGCAGTGGATGTATGACACGTCCTGCTATTGTCATCATTTGTAACCGTTTACGTGACAAGCCGTTACATACATGGGCATGTAAGCTGGTCCAAAGCGTGGCTCTGAAAGGAACAAGCAGAATGGCTCTTCAAGAAAGGAAGAAAGAAGAAGATACCGTCTCGTTTGGGACCATTGGAACACAAACACCGTCTCCAGTCCGCTAGTCGTATTGGTCCTGCTGGCAGGGTTGGCCAACGCGAAACCTAGCAAGAATCTGTACTATATAGGCCATGACCGTGAAACCATGGGTGTATATACAGTTTCCACGAGGAAAAGAAGCAAGAAGCAAGAAGAAGAAGAAAAGACACCTGTACATAATTCAAACCTTTTGAAATCTTCCAGAATCATGAATCTCTACTTGGTTTCATTGGGGGTTCTGCCGTAGTTGTTCTTCCTGTCAATATCCACACACTGGTGGGTTTTTATTTTATTTTTTTTCCCTCTTGTGCCTAGACCCTCACACACACACACACACACACTTTGGCTCTCCCACACGGTGCGTGTAGCACTTTTGTTATCCACAACACATCCACCTTTCCCTTGCCTCTCTTTCTCTCTCTCTCTCTCTTTTCTATTCCCAAGCAGCAATTCCTCATCCCCACCTCCCACATCCACAATGTCCGCTCCACCGGCTTTCCCCAGATCTGGTGATATTGAATCGACGTATGTTTTTTTTTTCCCTCCTCAATTGATACACCGGCGTGCGCAAACAGCCGCTACCGTCCTTCATTATCTCCTGTGGCGACTCTTGTGTGTAACAGATAATATACATGCTCATACTGATATGTGTTTGGAAGAACAAAACAATATACTTTCCTCATACCCTTTTTTTATTATATATATATTTTCATTCTATTATTGTTTTCCAATGATGCTAAAATCGAACATTAAATTACTCGCCCTCTCTCTTGTGCAATACAGCTTCTAACCTGTGGATTTGTTTGTTATAGATGGGCTTTTGTTCAATATGGAGTCGAGAAAATATTAGTCAAAGATATCAATGAAGGTATCGAGCCCGGTTTAGTATGTATATACAGCTATATATTTTTCCTTTTGATTACATTTTCTAACGCTTTTTTTTTCTTCTTCTTCTTTCTTCTTCTTTCTTTTACTTTAGTATATGAATGTTTATACGTAAGTGACATCCGTGATTACCGTATTATTTTCGCAATCCTTTCAAGCCCTGTGCTAACCAGATACACCCATTCTTTCCTGTAATCTAGCGCAATTCACAACTTTTGTGTCAACCAAAATGGCAACAACCAAGGAGGCCACAGCTTTGGCCATAACAGAGGCGCGCAGCTACTTGGTGCCGACATTTACAACCGATTGGTTCAATACTTGAAGTCCCACTTGGCCGATCTCTTGCTTCAAAGTAAGACCTATAGTGACGAAGGCCTTGTTAGCTACTACATTCGCATCTGGGATAGATACACCACTGGCTCTCGCTTCCTCAACAATATCTTTGCCTACATAAATAGACATTGGGTCAAGCGCGAGCGTGAAGAAGGCCACCGTGATATTTACGATATTAATACCCTGTGCTTGATCCGCTGGAAAGAAGACCTCTTTTTCAATCTCCAAAGTCGTCTGATTGATGCCGTGCTCAAGCTCCTCAACCGCCAACGAAATGGTGAAACAATTGAAAACCAGAGCATTAGAACAGTTGTCCAGTCTACAGTCGCCCTTGGATTAGACGAAGGAAACACAAAGAGAACCAACCTTTCAATCTACAAAAAGTACTTTGAATTTGATTACCTCAAAGGTATTGACGAATATTATGCTGTAGAGGCTGCAGAGTTTTTGCAGAGCAAGGGCGTGGTGGAGTATTTGAAAAAGGCTACTACTAGACTTAAAGAAGAAGCCGATAAAGTTGGCATGTACCTCCGCCAGGAATCAGAAGAACTCATCAAGCAACACTCGACCCAGGTTTTGGTTACCGATCACGCCGTTGAAATTCAAGAACAGTTTTTGCCTCTACTCAAGGCTGATCGCGAAAGCGACTTGAATCTTATGTTTTCTCTTTTGGAGTCTTCTCCTGACGGTCTCGTTCCTTTGCAACAAAAGCTGGAGAGCTATGTTGGCGAACAGGGTATTGCTGCTGTCAGCAAGTTACTGGCCGAAACTGAAGATTCTGTCGATCCTCAAAAGTATGTTGATACACTCTTGAAAATTCACGACAAGTATACCAATTTGGTCCAGGTTGCATTTAATGGCCATGCGGAAATGAGTAGGGCTCTTGATACCGCATGCCGTACATACATTAACAAGAATCCCGTCACTACAGCTCCCAAAACCAAGGGCAGCAAGGTGCGACCTGCCAAGACTCCAGAATTACTTGCCAAATATTCTGATATGCTTCTTCGCAAGTCAACTAAGCATGCTGAAGTAGCCAACCTTGATGATGCTTTGAACAATGTTATGACTGTCTTACAGTTTGTCGAAGAGCAAGATGCCTTTGAAAAGACTTATACCACCACGCTGGCTCGTCGTCTTGTCAATGGCACATCCTTGTCAAGTGATGCTGAGAAGAGCATGGTTATCAAGCTCAAGGATATCCGTGGAAATGAATATACCAACAAACTACAGCGTATGTTCCAAGACATGTCTGTTTCCGAAGAAATGCGTGATCAGTTTAGAGAGTACTTGGAAAATAACGATATGAAGGCTGTTGGAGACTTTACTCCAATGATTCTTGCCGACAGTTACTGGCCATTGCCTAAATTCTCCTCAGAGTTTAAGCTTCCAGACGAGCTCCGTCCAATTCAGGACAAGTTTGTCCAGTACTATAGTGGTAAGCACAATGGTCGTAAGCTTCAATGGCTTTGGAACTTTAGCAAAGGTGAACTGAGGGCAAGCTTTTCTAGAAAAAGCAAGACTGCCTTTACTTTCCAAGTCTCTGTTCTCCAAATGGCTGTTCTCTTGCCTTTTAACTCTGCTTTGGAATACACATGGGAACAGCTTAAAGAAATCACTCAGTTGGATGATGAGTTCTTGAGAGGCACTGTTGCTCCATTAGTCAAGGCCAAGGTTCTTGTCAGTAGTAGTGCCGAAGCTAAGCCAGAAACTGGTGATGCCATGGACACTGAAGAGCCTGAGGAGGGCGAGAGTGCACCTAGCAGTTCAGCTTCAGCCAAGAAGAAGAGGTCTGCGGCTATTGATGAATCCAAGATGGGACCTGGTTCCAAGTACAAGTTGAATTTAGACTTCTCCAGCAAGAAGGTTAGACTAAACTTGAATGTTCCTTTGAAGAGTGACCAAAAGAGAGAAGCTGAGGAAGTGCAAAAGGGATTGATGAAGGACCGAAGAATGTTTTTGGACGCTTGTATTGTTCGTATCATGAAGGCACGAAAGGAACTATCGCATGTCCATTTGATTCAAGAAACGATTGACCAGGCTTCCAAGCGGTTCAAGCCTTCAGTTGTTGATATCAAAAAGTGTATTGAAAGTCTTATTGAGAGAGAGTATCTTGAGCGTGTAGATGGAAAGACTTATAGATACCTGGCATAATATAAAGCAGCATGAGTCAATAATGATAATAATAACAAATAAAAATAACTACAAAAACTAGTATAATTTCAGAAATGTTGAATGTTTTTATCAAGTGAGGAAAAGGTAAAAAGTAAAAAGTAAAAAGTAAAAATGCATGTAGATCCTCTAGAAGAATATAAGTAAGTTGTTTGAAACAAATTTGAAATGTTTAAAATAGAATGATCAAAAAAGGAATTGGGCCCAACCGGGAATTGAACCCGGGACCTCTCGCAAATTGCTTAGTAACCCTAAGCGAGAATTATACCACTAAACCATCGGGCCGCTATATTTGGAAGTTTTACAGTGAGTATAAGATCTCAAAGGAAGAAAATTTGGTAAAACTCGATATCGATAATGCAATGAAAAAACTTTGTAATAAACAAGTGAAAACTACAATGGATCTGTCAATACCTTATAAAAAAACTAGAAAACTGTCCAAACTTTAAACAGCATATTTTAAAGAAGATGGCCGCTGCAAGGAGAGTTCAATCAATGGTATGTTTTGGAATCTGGAAAGTTGTAGTAGTGGCATATCTGGTATGGCCACCAGATCTCTATATTTGATGTGCCTCAGGGTGATTGTTGAGTATGGGTGCCAAGGTGTGGTATCACAAGCTGATCAAAGAACAGAAAAAAATGAATTAAAAGTAATCCAAAGTTCAACGGGAAGAAGAATTATTGGTGCTTTTTTTCATTCTCATTTTTTTTTTTAAGACTGCTCCAATATTTGAATTACACGAGGGACGTGATGTACTATAACCCCATTGACATTGAGACTGTTCGCTTCTACCAGGAGAACAAAAAAGGCGGTAAGAATAAACCAGTGAAAAATCACTTGCAGATATCATTTGAAAAAACCGTAGTTGCTAAATTCAGAGGAGTGTTTCTCGGGGTGAGCAAACTCAAATGTATATGGCCAATGGTTGAAGATTGTCCGCCTTGGGAGTTGAGCAAAGCTGGAGATCAAGATACAATCAACGCAAATATGGAAACAAAAAAAAAAATTTTTTTTTTACAAAATCCTGGAAGAATCTTGGACGGTCATAAACCACATGCTGTTAAGGGAGTGGAGATACTTGTATATACCATACAGAATAATTACTGGGGGAAGAAAAAAAAAACGGAATGCGAAAACGGAGTTACCAAGCTGATTATAAAAGACTTTATATGAAGAATGAGCAGGAAAGATTTGAGCAGAATCACACGGAAAAGAGCTGGAGCAGGGGCTTATTTTGTGATTTCTTCTGCCCAAATAATACTGAGAACTGGAGGTTTGCTCGAGCTAATTAAAGCACATACTGTCAACCATCATTATGGAAAATGCAACAAAAGAAAGTTGCCATCTGGAATTGAGAATGTGTTATGTGTTATCAAGGTTTTAATCTTGATAGCTTGATCTGCAAACCAGGGTTGCTGAAGGAGCCTAACAGTTATATTATGTATGGCCCTTTAATTGAAAACTAATAAACTGCTGTTTTAGGACTAGTGCAATCTAGAACCATGTCACTTTACACCAGCTGTCCAACAAAAGCGAGCCACAAGTATCGTGGATATGTTCTGTTTTCAGGCCTGGTTAGACCGTACCATCTTTCCATTGCCGGTGCTTTTATCTTTATGTTTGATTGTTTTTTTTTCTTCTTTTCACCACAAGTCTTTGCACAGAGTATTACCAACCCCCTTTTGTTGTTTTTCTCTTGGTTGCGGTCTAGACTGTGAAAACTCCATTACTACGGAGATAGGGCTCAACACGACGATGTTTATTTGAGTTATTAAACAAGCTTTCCAGGCACGCGGAGAAAGGAAATGGCTTTTATACTGTTCAGGTTTTGCAAAATCCAGACTCTCGTAAATATAAACACCTTGATTTATAAAATGTGACGGGGTTTAATGCGAGAACTATTTACTATACCCCAAACTATCGATATTGACTTGCCCAATCTTAATGCCGTTAAATCCTTGATTTTGAAACTTTTTATTATTATAAACAAGGCGTTAAAGAGCAGTGCCACAACACCAAATAAGCATGGGAAGAAGTGTCGTTTTTGTTTCCGTTTCCGTTTCCAAGTAACACTCCAAAGGATATCACAAACAACTATCCCTATAAAGGCTATAATGCTACATTCATCTATAAGATACACATGGGCTCTGGGAACGCCATCACTCGTTGACATGTATACCTATTTGTGGTAGCTTTGCTTCTGATGAAGCTTACTTGGCTGTGTATTGTAAACCTTTTGAGTGAATCACCAGTCTCAGGTTTTTGACATCTTACGCACTAGCTGCTGGTCAATCAAAACAAGCATTTATGTCTTGCTTGCCATTTTGCATAGCATAGGACTTAGACTGGTAGTTTCTGGAATTATGGCTGCAATCACGATTTGTGCCTTATGGTTACCTTTTGGACAAACCAACAACAATAGCCTTATTGGTTTTTTCATGCCACATAGGTTTGGTGACGGTTGAATATATTTCCTTGTTCCAGTCTTCTGTGCTCACATTTGCAGAACCAGGGACTGCGGAAGGTGGTATGGAATAACGTACCTTGTGGCTTCATTGACCTTATTTATGAGTGTCTTTTTATTGGAATCTCTAATCACTGATGAAGGAAAGAACTATACCAAACTGGTGATTTTCAACGGTTGTTTGTATGCTGGAACAACTGCTTCTTTGATATTTTCAAGATGCTGTGCCGTGGGGTTCAACTTCAATAATTGGTAGTCTCAAACTGATTCATATCTAAGATTAAATAAGCAACGGTATAACATACTAGAGAGTTGTCAATTTGGCGCTGAGCGCTTTTTGGTCTGCTTAATAATATTGCCAGTTGTAAATTTCAATTGAACTATGGTTTGAATGGTATACTTGATAAATCATCAAAGAAAATCACTTGCTGATAATATAGAAATAGCAAAGTCACGGAAACAGGCCCTTTTTATAATGCTGTTCATCTTTTCACAGCTTGCACAACTATTTTACACTTGGGCAGTCTACCAATCAACCGACCATTAGACCCCTATAGTTGCTAATATTTCAATGCTCAAGTCTCAAATAACCCAAAATAGACCATTTCGTTTTAATATAGGTCGTTTTTCCTCTAGTTAACGGCAGCGATGACCTATAATTTCCGATGGCTTTGCTTTGCACAAAGTGCCGTTACGACATGAGCTGAGAATCGGGGCTGATCTCAAGTCCTGAAAGGTGCTTGGGAGCACGTTGACCACCTGCAATGAAAATTGCCGCACGAACAATATATACGATTTTTGTACGGATGGCTAAGAGCCTCTTCATTGTATTATGTATAGCCCTATAATTAAACCCACACCCAAGTTGCCATATCGTCTATAGCTGTGGCTGTGGACAGCCGAAAGAGGCTGACCACCATTCTGCTAAGACGTCTCCGCTTGAAAACAGAAAGAGAATAATTAGGAAAGGCATCTTCAAGAGTGAGGTCATTAAGCCTCCTAAATACTCATGAAGAGCAATCACAAAATGACAGCTATATTTGGTATGATGAGGACTAGTAGGCAGACAGCCGGAGCGGAATCACTGTGCGCCTTTTCCTTTCCAGAAAAAGGCCAAAAATCGATGCTTTATTCCAGCCGATTGGAGTACACGCAATGATGCTAAACATCATTACTGAAAATGCAATAAGAAACAGCGTTGCCGTATAGGGTTAAGAATATGTCATGTATACTACCAAGATTTGGTTTGGAAGTATCATGGCACTTTGGTACAAAAGTGTGAACCAAAATAAGTTGGTTTTTTATTATTGGTATCGTACTGTATATTTTGGTGCGGTTGAGCATGCCGTCAAAGTAGCGACTTTATTAACACTGTCTGAATTGGCGATCCACCGTATTACTAGGAAGGTATTAGTATTATGTAACAAATTACCAATCATTATCTCTTAATCTTGCCCTATTTGAGGTTTAAGCATAAATTAAACTACTCATGACAGCATGTGTAACAAGACAAAAAGTACTCTCCTGGCCTGTATTTTTTTTATATATATTATAGGATCAACACTACTTTGTTAATCAAACTTACTAAGAGATTGATAATTTTAAAAGTACTTTGAGCACTGATACTCAGTATATTAGTTTAAATAATGCAAACAAAAAACAAAAGGCGATAAATATAATTAAATCATTTATTATTATTATTATTATTTTATTATTATCATAAATATACAAATGTAAATCTTCTATAAACAATTAAAAGTAGCACTTTAGTTGGCATACTTGGAACGACCACGTAATTGAACACCATAGTGATAAATTACAAATGGAATAGCTACCATTAAAGCAGAAACGCATGCCCAAATAGAACCGGCCTTGCCCACAGGATAGTCCTTAGTAGCAAGATTCTCATACATGGGATAGGTAAATAGAGGGAAAACTGAAGCCATCATGGATCTAACAAGACAGTTACCAGCAAACACTGATGCCATGTATCTGTAAAATCCTCGGCCAAGGTATGCAAAAATGGACTGAAAGATAAATACTGCGCCGATAGCAAAAATAAAAAGCGACATCACCGGCGCCATCCAGTGGGTGTGAGAAGATGAGCCCCAAGAGAACAAAAAGATTGCGACTGGAAGGAAAAACGATCCAATCATGGATGGAATTAAAAACTTTTCAATATTGGGATTCTCAGAGGCCAAAACTCTCTTGTAAGACAAAAGGTAAAAGAAGCCACCGACAATACCACCAACAATGGCAGCAAGGTAAACAACGCCACCTTCAATCAGGTTGAATCCATAAAACTGCTCAAAAACAATAGGAAGAGCTTCAAACCAGGAATTGACAATAATGTAGATAAAGGCACAGTACATGTTGAGTGCCAAAACAATAGGCTCGAAAAAGGCAATAAAGATTGGTCTCCAAAGAGTTTCAACGATAAGGTCCTTGGTCGACATCTTTTCTTGGAGCTCATATGGAGAACGAATAAACTCATTGCCAGTTAGCTTTCGTAGACGGGCAGCACGTCGGTGAAGGATGGTAGCGTGATTAGTCTCAGGAAGTAAGAGAGACAAGACGCAGAAAGCAAAACCCGAAAGGATGCAAAGAAACCAAAAGCACCATCTCCAACCAACAAGCTGAGAAAATACACCGCCAATCAATGGGCCAAAAGTAGGGCCACAAAAGGCACCAATGGCCCAACCAAGAAGACCAATAGTCAGTTTGTCAGGAGTGAGAACGTCACCGATTGTAGCACCACCGGTCGAGAGAGCAGGCGAAGCAGCGAAACCAGCAAGGAAACGGAGGCCAGCAATCTTTTCAATAGTGTCCATAAGAGCAGTGGGGACTTGGATAATGCAAAAGAAACCCAGGCAAATGAGGTAAATGAAATTTCTGCCAATTGGAGGGTGTTCAGACATTGGAGAAAGAACCATAGGGCCGACAGCATAACCCATAATGAAGGCAGTCAAAGGAAGAACAGCCTTGACGCGAGTAGTATTAAGTTCGCGTATCATCTCAGCAGCGCCAGGTGTGTAAATTGAGGAGCCCATGTAAATGGAAACTGTGAGAAAAGCAATAGCAAAGATAATCCACACTGATTTAAAGCTTGACCAGTTTTGTGGGTTATCAGGGTCTTCGGGGCCATACCAATCGACCATAATGTATTCGCCGTGGTTTATGCTTTTTGCGTCGGTATCAGGGTTGGCCAAAGGGTCTTCAGACTTTTGTGGCGACACGCCAATGTCTCTTTCTTCATCTTGAGATTCGAATTTGAGAGGATACCCATCCTCGTCTTCATTAATCTTTTCTGTAATGGACTCAGATCGGCGATTGCCAGAAAGGCTCTTGCCACTTGCATCAGAGACGGATCTGGTAACCTCCACACCCTGGTCGTTGGGACTGGACTGGTTGGCAATGTGTTTACTGGTCTTTTCGTGGAAATCAAGAGGCGAACCGTGCAAATATTTCTCAGGCACTACAAAATCAGGCCTCTGTTCTGTGTATGGGAACAAGCGGCCACCGGTAGCGTGGTTGACAAGGTACCCAAACAGAGAGTCTCTAATAATGTCGGGAACAGGCATTACTGAATTGTTGGACTGAGGACGATAAGGTAAAAAAAGATGTTATAAACAAGAAAATTAAGTTTTATTAAAGTTGGAATACGAGAAGACGTAATAATTGAGAATACTGAGAATGAGATAATAATAAAATAAAAAAAGGAAGAAGGAAGGAAGGAAAACGGACCTATTTATATGTTTATTGCTGGAACGTTGCAACGCTGTAACGGTGTATCAAAATGGTACCAACGTAACACAAGTTACAGAGCATTCGGAGATTATAGGCAGGAGTTAGCACACAAATTACGACTCAGAAGAACGATTTTGACTCCAATTCGGAGAAAGCTTACAATTGCAATGCTAAGTCCATCTTTATGTCCTTTACTTTGCCGGATCAGCACGCATACATGAGTCAAGCACCAGCGTTACGTAACATTTTACACTCCGCGCCCACTATCTCGACTACTTGGCAGCCGCAGCAGTCGCGTAGGTGATACAATTACTAATTCCCGGCAAGGAGCTGCGACCTGCGCTTCCTAGCCGTGCCTGGCGAACAGATTACAAACCACCCACGCTTTCTCTCTCTCTGTCCCTTGACTGACCAGGAGGATATCACGAGAAATTGGCAAATGGAGCGCAGCGTCCAACGCATTTCAACAGACAAGATTCCTGATTAATGCAATAGAACGTTGCGGTTTTTAGCTGTAGTGTATTGCCCGTCTTAGTCATGCCTTTATGTAGCGCACGCTGTTTGCGGGGCAGCTGGCTATCCGACTCACCCAGCCAAACCTGCACGGCTTCGAGTCAAAGGAGCGGCTGGAGCCATGTAGCTTGAGTGCTGGTCACGTGCCGATGGTGTTTTATAATTGGCTAGTGGCGTGTGATGCATGTTATCTCGTATTGCCGTAGTTGTAGCTCTAGCTGCCGCTGCTCCCATTACTATGGCCAGCTCAGCTTTGTCAACAGGCTAAAAGCTTTACAGAGCACCCCTGTATCTGTCGTCGTGTTCTAAAAACAGTCACCAGATTCCACTGTATTCCTCAACCATACTGCAACCATACTGCAACCGCCCACAGAAAAGACTCGGTTCACGGTAGCACAAGTACAATTTCCCAACCGGCTGAACTAGCTGGCTAGGCCGGTATTCTAATCCGAAGCTAACCCTGTGCTATAGTTACACATTCGATAGTTACACGTTCGAAATGGTTCTTTTTTTGGTGCATTGAAGCATGGGGACAGCACGGGTGCTGGGTTGCGATTTAGGAAGAACACACGCAGTCTCTTTCTCCTGGTCAAATGTTTAAACATTTCTCATTCCAGCTGTTGAGTCAACAGTAGCAGTCCCACTTTTTTTCAAATATCACGTTGCATGGCTTGTTTACAAAGTTGAATGGAGTTTGCCAGGCTTCTGAATAGCAAGATGTCTAGTGTGACCTTGCAAATATTACCAATGGGGCCTTGTTTCTTTTTCTCTTTTTTTCTTGCTTTCTTTCTTTTACCAAACCCACAAAATTAACATTCTATTGTGTTCCACGTTCACTGGATTGCAATATTCATGTTCCGCTCCTCCTCTTGTTTTTGATTTCAAGATCCAAGTTGCGTGTCACGTGAGCGCGGATTTTGGCCAATAGAAGCAAATGGAAGCCGCTGCTTCCTGGTTCCATTTCCACCACTCAAAACCCTGCATCCCAAACTCTCATTTAAGCAATGGTATTTTCTAGAAGAAAAAAAAAATTAAGATTGCATTGGATGCGTGCTGGTTGATTATCACTTGTAATTACAAAAACTACAAGATATGCATGACTGGATTCGAACCGTGAAGGATTCCATTCCTACGGAGATAGGGCTTAATACGTTGCTGTATATACGAGTTGTTAAGCAAACTTTTTCGTGTGTACGTGGAGAAAAGCCAAGGTTTTTATATTGTTCAGGCTCGCAAAAGCCGGGCTGTCTGAAATACCCAGATTGTAAATGGAACGGGGTTTAATGCGAGTACCATTTGCTATGTCCCAACCACTAACCCTGGCCTGGCCGACCTTAATGCCGTTAAATCCTCGTGGAATTATTATTATTATTATTATTATTATAAACAAGGTGTTAAAGAACAGTGCCACACCACCAAATAAACATGGGAAAAGCGTCGTTTTTGTTTCCGTTTCCGTTTCCAGACTACATCCCAAAAGAGATTACAAATAAACACTGCCAATGAGCAATGCTTGGAGTTAAAATCAAGTTATAGACTTTATGTTAGACTCAAAATTAAAGTCACACGGCATCACGTGTGTGCTGTGACAACTGAAATCTGGCTATACACATATACAGCAAGGGCAAGCCGTCTTCAAGTGGTGAGAAACGAGCACTGTCGCTTGTATTCCACGATGCTAAGATCTAAGATGCTCGTGCTCCAGGAGACACATGCCCTGTTACATAACGCAATAAATCCAATAGTCTAAAGACCCGAAAGGCACACAGGCAACATAATCGGACATGTCGCAGAAAGCTGGTATCACGTCCAGTGTGTTTGTAATTACCCGCACGATACGCCCAAGCCTCGCGCTGTGTTCGGAGAAATTCTCATGCCTGTGACTTTGTTCCGGGTGCTTAAAAATCAAGCCTTGGAAGTAATTTGTAATACAGCGAACGGCTAGCAAGGGCACCACGTTAGATACCAAGCATTTCGCCGTATTGGCACGCGAATACACTCATCGTGTAAAATGATTGAGTTTGCTCTTGTATTTATTTACTTTGGCACCGTTTTACATCCTCCGCCAACTCAGTTATCTCGGTTACGCACCGTGACTCACCATACATATACCGGTAGCCGTGTCAATTTACATTGTAGCCCAAGCGATGGCAGGGCTAATACTCACAACGTGAGCTTCCAACATGGACAGGTATAGGCATCCCTGAAGACAATTAATAATTGGGGAATAAATACTCAGATTTAATAGTGTCTCTCGTCGTTTTACAAATAGAAGCCACTAAACAACAGCAGGCCAAATAACGCTTATTAATTGCAGTGTCGGCCCTTCCACAGCTCGCAAGCTCTTAGCAACACAACAAACGTAAGGCCCCTTGCCATATCTCGATAAAGCCCAGTAATTGGTTCAAACGGGACATATTGTTGGTTACAATTTCAGTTGAGTAAAATGATCTTTCTATATATGCAACTACCCAAGCCGATTCTCAACAAAATAAAACGATTCTAAAAATTCCAAAAACGATCAAAGATTTAGTTTGATAACGACTGGTCATGCCATTAAACACTATTGAAAGACGTTGGCCGACTTAAAATCCTGGAAAAAGGCGTGTTAGGTATCATCCAAGCAAATCCCTATCCAGCTGTCCATGGCAATTGCTTATGAATAGTCTGAGAGTTCAAAAGGTAGAATATTAATCCAGATGTAAGTACTTCATAGTGATAACTGCAAAAAAAGGCTATTCGTGGCAATATAAAAACTGCTCAAGCTGAACCCCAGTATCCCTAAAGCATTGCCAGTAAGTTGTTGTCGTTTTTTCCCTTGAACCTGAAAGCAACCGGACGACTAACTTCAATTGAAGCTTTAGCAAAATATTTATACTTCTGTTGGAAAGGATACCAAGTGTGTCAGATCCCTTGTCGAGGCCAAAATGTTGCGGAAATTTACAGATATTAATGCTCGTTCAGCACAATTGATTGGAATAAGCAAAGCAATTGTAAAGGCGAGATTGAGAAAAGCAACTTAGTGCATCTTGATACTTTCTCCAAACTTATACTAATTCCCTGTAAGTCCGTTTTGAACAAGTTTAATGAAAGTAACAAACAGCGTCACAGGCCCTACTGGAGATGTCAAGTAAGGTAGCTGAAAATTTTCAGTCATTCCCGCAGCACCCAGCCATAAAACGGAACCAACAAGTCAACCACACGAATACTTGCAGTGTTTCTGTCCGACACACCTTGCTGCTATAGACATCAATAAACCTGAAATACCAGCAGCAAGCTGGCCAGGTAACTAACTAGGTACATCTTCTCAATTCACAGGCAACAAAAATACCAAATACCGTTAAATCTTGATCATCTTGTAAATTCTGTGCTTGCAATTGCATTAGTCTGTCCCACTGGTACCACAGATGCCATAGTCTTTACATGGAAATCAACCTCTCGTAACCGTTTATTTTTTTTTAACTTGTGTTAACAAAGCTATAGAGTACCTATTTAGCGGCTATTCCCTGTACTAGGGTGTATACAACCCTGACCCATATAAAACACACGTTAATCACGTCCACATCATGTGACTACATTTCACATGACTTTACTAAAAGCTCTCTACAGAGTTCCGATATCGGGTTGTGTGACCGAGAGAATCTTAATCTAAGCCCATCGGGACAACGTCTTTTAGGGCAACCAAGCACGAAAATAGCCATTAAATATGGTGTAATCCAACAACCGATTTCCCAATTTGAAGATCCAATTTGTAATCAACCTTGCTCCCCACCTTTTGTCACTTTGGCAACCGTATATAAATCGCTGCCGCTCACCACTTCAGCCAGCTTTCAACTGTTGTTTTCTTAATGTCAATTCTCATCAGATCAACTTCTAAACGTCTTCCACTATTTTTAAGCACTGTCCCCAAGCAATTGAGTTCTGTTTCTTTCCAGACATCACTGTTCAGCTCCCCACACAAACCAGCCACTTTATCTCATTCCAAGTTTCAAGTCAGAATGTCTTCCACGCAAAGAGGCGTTAGAATCCACGAGACTGGCGACTTTGACGTTGTCAAGTTTGAAGAAAATATCCCCATCCCAGAAATCGCTGACAACGAGGTCCTCGTCAAGAACTCGTATGCCGGCGTCAACTTTATCGAAAACTACTTTCGCCAGGGTCTCTACCCCGCAAAGTTTCCAATGACTCTCGGCCGCGAAGGTTCAGGCGAGGTTGTTAAAGTCGGCAGCAAGGTCAAGAACCTGAAGGTTGGAGACAAGATTGGATACCTCGGAGGTGGTGCTTTTGCAGAATACACCAACGTTGATAGCAACAAGGCGGTCGTGATCCCTGACGGTGTCTCTGAAGAGTTGGCTGCTGGCATTCTTGTCAGCGGTCTTACGTCTTTAACGCTTGTCAAGGAGGCTTACAAGGTCAAGAAGGGCGACTACATTTTAGTATATGCTGCTGCTGGCGGTGCTGGCTCAATTCTTGTTCAACTGGGCAAGCACATTGGCGCCCACGTTATTGGTGTTGTTAGCACTGATGAAAAGGCCAAGATTGCTAGAGACCTGGGTGCCGAGTTTATCATTAACCACAAGACTGAAGACATTGCCGAGCGTGTCAAGGAGATTACAAATGGCGCTGGTGCCATTGGCATTTTCGACAGTGTTGGAAAGGCCACTTGGGACGCTTCATTCAAGTCAATCGCCAGAAAGGGCTACTTGGTTTCTTATGGTAACGCCTCAGGCCCTGTTCCTCCCATTTCCCTTTTGACTCTGTCTCCCAAGAATGTCACTGTCTTGAGACCTACCCTTTTTAACTATGTTGCCACTGAAGAAGAATGGAAGCACTACTCGACTGAGCTTTTCAGACTCATTGCTGACGGAACGATCAAGTTCAACATTAGTAAAGTTTACCCTCTTTCCGAGACTCGCAAAGCTCTTGAAGACATTTTCAGTGGAAAGACCGTTGGCAAGCTTGTTGTTAAGATATAATTCATGTAATGTAGCCTGCAATGATTGCATTCACCCGTTACGTATCTATATAAAAAATTGGTATTGAAGGTTTGTATATTCGATTCACATGAAACAATAACTGTATAACTGTCAGCTACTTGCATCTCAAAGATTTCAAAAAGACCAGGTTGCATCATAACTAAGATGATGCCGAAATATCTTGCCTAACAACACCAATGGCGTCAACTGCCATCGTTTTAAAGTAAAATACATTTTTTACCGCCTGTAGTGTTGGAGTGGTATTTGTAGAGATTTGTAAAGAAAGTGCATATACGAGAACTGGAATATTATATTATTAGATAGACCACAATCAATCATAATGGTACATGCTAGTTCTCCCAGTTACCAACTCACATGATTTCATCCGTAAGTTCACGTTACCGCTGGGTCACGTGAATGTGTGTAAGACATGCGTGGTACACAGAAATACTCTATCGTGCGCGATCAACTGGCTGGTTTTGACGCCATTCTTTTGTTCTCCCTTTCTTTCTTTCCAACACCCACTTGCAACTCTTTGTTTCTGATTTAAATATCTCGTACTGTACATCATAATATATATTACAGATACATAAAAGCTCAATGCGATTGATCCTTAGTAAACCGATATCGATATTGCAAACTATTTAGTTTATATATTGAATTTTTATTTTTTTCGGGTATACAACAAAGTCCAAACTAAATCAAAATTTTTTAAATATAAAATGAATATAAAATAAATAAAATAACCACACACACTGCTCCTCTCCAGAATCATCATCATAACCTTTGTTTTAAACATATATATGATCAATAAAGTCAAACCAGCCCTATATTAAAAATATTCCTAAGATTAGGGTATTGCTAAAATTTTTTTATTCTTTTTTGAAAAAAGGACCCACACTCTTGAAAATCAAATGTTTACATGGTGGCTTCATTCTTCTTGATAGTAAAGCTGGTAAAGCCAGTAACGTCTTGGTTTGCCTTGAACCATTCCTTGATCTGAGAAACCAATGTTCCTCCATTCTCAAGGGCAGTAAAGTCATCAGCACCGCCACGAGCAATGTTCTGAATGTGAATGTTGGGAACAGTTCTTCTGCCAGTCTGTTCACCAATGTACTTTTGGAGTTCGGGACCATTAGGATGCAAATCAATCTCAACAACGACGGGCTCAGGTGTGATGGTGTACTTGACAAGCAAAAGATCCTTTGCAATCTTGGAGAATGGGCAGTAGCTCTTGGAGAAGATGACAAATGGCGATTTGCTCAAGTATCTCTTGTAATCGGCCTCAGGATTGTATGTCTCAGTCTTCTTTGCAGCGTCATCGTCAACTGTGGCAACCTCCTTAGCCTTCTCCTTTGAAGCATCAGGCTTAGTGACTTCGACAACCTTATCGGCAACGGCCTTCTATATAAATACTTCTGTTAGTCTAACCGTTATTCTTCAAAGTTATAACACCGTACCACCAGGCGATAAGGGTACTACTTACACTAGGCTTTTCTTGACCAACAAGTTGCTTTGCGTCTTCAGCGATCGGCTTCAAAACCTGTTCATTTACTTTTTCTGCCTTTCCACGAGCCTTTTCAGTAGCAGCTTGAGCGGTTGCCAAAGCACTAGATCGCGAGTCGGAAGAGAAAAGGAAAAAGACAATTGTAGCAATGATTGCAGCAATGGCAATAACACGAGATCTTCTGGAAGTAACCATTTCTAATATATTTGTGGAGTGAGCTAAAGCAAAGTGTTGTGTTGGTTAATAAACAAGAGAGTAAAGAGTTGGGCAGGAAGAAAAGAATTTGCAAGTGACAAGTTGTAAAGAAAAAGAACAAAACTGAGTAGAGCAATGGGTGCGGTGGTCAATTTATAATGGGGGGAGAATTTAAGTTTTTTAGAGTGCATGTCCCGCCATAAAACTGGGTGCTGTGCTATCCACAGAAGAGAACCAGGTGTATGGATCAATAGACTCAGACTTGCCTTTCTGTAGTTCAAATAGTTATCGCGAGTTGACCGAGTTTTCCTAGTGAAACCATGCCATGGGAACTCACCGTAAGCCCAGAATTGAAAAAATTCAACCCTGCCTAGGTTGCTAAAATCCATGTGTCATAAACCTACGGCTGGACCCATTCTCAGGGATAGAGACGTGGTTAGAGACCAATCGCATACTTAAATCACAAGTCTCAAGTCATAAACGCGGAAAAAACCATATTCCAAAGTATCTAATCGTCATCACAGTCTGTTTGAACCGGTAACATCCTTCTGGGCGCGTATTGATTCTTCTCAGTCACATTTAAAACAATCTGTATCAAAGTACATACCACTATTGTTTATCATCTTGCTGAAAACCTGGGTGGAAAACAAAAGATAACCAGAGACTAACTTATTGATACTTTAAGCGTTAGCCCCGGGTATTGGCATAAATCTCACCAAAGGTTCAAACCTATAAATCGAGCATGTCACTAGATCTTTTCTGGACCATATGTATTAGTATCCACAAAACTCAATTGGGCATGTATAAAATAACTGGAGAATTTCACTTACCTTTCTGATCAAATATCGACACTCATAATCTATCAGTACCCCTGCTCCTTCCACTTCCTATCTCCATCTTTGCAGATCTTGCACCAAACTGAATCGCCCTTTTCTTCTCATGCTCTACTACACCAAGACCTCCCTCTTGACTGTACTTTTTAGCTAAACAACGAAGCACAAACTTAGTGATAACAGGATCCGCCTTAGGCACCTTAGGCACCTTCTTATTTTTGGTCCTCTTAGGGTTCATAATAATGGTATTCTGTATATCATTCACCGGTTCGTTATTGGTCTCGATAACTAGAGGATCTGAATTTTTAGACGCATGTATTTTCATATCCAAAGGACACACCCCCATAGCCCATTCCACAACTTCTTCATCCAAATATATATACCGGAGCTCACGAGCCCATGTGCTGCATACTCGGTCATCACGACCAAGATTTCGATAATGAAGCCGCGAGAAATCTGTTTGAAGCTCCTGTGCCAACTCTTCAAATGGATCTAACACTATATCATGAGACTCAGATTGAACACTGCTATTCTTGATTCCATTTTCAATGATTCGAGCATGACGCATGTATCCACCAAAAAGTTCATCAGCACCAAGACCAGACAGAAGGACATTTGCTGTTGTTTCGTAATTCTCAGTTTTCTCAATTTGACTAGTTTGCAAGTGTTTGGAATACATGGTTCCACGCCCTCTCGATGCAAAATAAAAGGCAATTGCAATTGACAGGTCCATAACTGAACTACGAGGATGCATTAAATCGCAGACACGCTGTTTGTGGGACAATGTTTCCTCATAGGGTATATTTATTTCAACAAATCGTAAATTAGGATAACAATCCGACAAGCTATCCCAAGATTTGCGACCGAGGGTTCGGTCAGGGGTTTCATATCTTTCATCAAACTCAAAAATATGCTTTGTTGGAGCTGGAGAAGGACAACTTTCTTTCGAGATGCTAGAGTTGGGTTCCTCTTCTTCCGTCTTCTGCGCTTTGTTCTTCTTGTTTTTCTTCTCAACCTTGCTCTTAGATTGTTGTTCCTTTCGTTTGGTTTCAGCCTTTCTTGGATTTTCAAAAGCAACATTAAGTAAATCAATGGGCTCTTTATATCCTTGAGTGTTAACGTCCTTCATGACTTTGGATACATAATGTGCAAGAAGAGAGCAGTCAATGCCACCAGAAAATAATATAGCAATCCGAGGTGCCCCAGGTGAGAGATCAACAAATTGAGGATTTGTTGCCGTTTTTGTTCCAGACCCTGTAGAGTCGTCTTCTGAAATCGGCTTCTTGTGAACAATGTGTGGAACATCTGCTATTCTGCGTTTAGTTGCCCTTAACAGAATTTCATCTAGCTCATCTGTAATTTCCTGGTATTTTATAGCATACTCTGGCGTTTCTGTAAACAACAAGTCGTCCGATAATCGTATTCTGTTGACTAAATTGTAAGGATATTTAAGATGTGAACCCCCATCACTCTCATCAGGAAAAGTCCACTGAAAACTTTCAATTTTGAAGCAATTCAAATCCATCTTGAACAGCTTTCCAGAAGGAATCTCCATAGTCTCAATATCTATATTCGAAACGCAATCCTCAGTGTCTTTAGATTTATCTCCCAATGGGTTTGGCCCTCCAGCTACACTACTGATAACAACTCCTGATTCCAATTCTCCTTCAATCTCAACATTAAGAACCGAGTCATCCTCATTTTCCTCCAAAGACGACTGAGTCTCGCTGCTTTCTTCAGTAGGTCTTCTAGATAATCTTATTTGGCGATGCATAACTAAACTTCTTCGCCCTATAATGTCTCGCGCAAACCATACTTCATTTCTTTTGGTATCCGTGACCACAAATGCATATTCACCTCGTAGTGTATTCAAAAACTTTGCAACCCGTGTCTCTCTGGATTCATTATCTTCAATTTTTTCGGATGGGAAGAGGGCAGCTTCAATTCCAGAAGCAAAGTATGCTGTGTCATTTCCTTCAATACAATCATTATAAAGTTCACCGTTGAATTGAATAATAAGGGAATCCTTCCTAACACATTCTGAACAGCCTTGTGTAGGTTGTTCTCCGGGGAGTTGCACGATAGGCTGCTTTGTAAAAGGCGATCTGAGAGACAAGACGGTAGACAAGAAATGAGCCTCTACGCGATGATTTCCTGATGTTGAACAAGACACATCTAGAGATAGATCAATAACTGGCGAAACATAGTCCGGTCCTCTGTTTATGGTCTCTGATTTAAGAGATGAAAAAATCGCATTTAGTTTTCTGTTGGTGTCTGAGATAGTCGTATTACCATGACTAATGTTATTGCAGTTCTGTTTTATAGCTTCAAAACAACAGAGAATTCCACACATTAGTTCGGGAAAATGTTTGAAACGACTTTGAGATTGAACGTCAATATGTTGTGATGAAAAAAATCTGTGTGCCTATAACCCATCTGCCGGTTACATTGAATTTATCTTACATACAAACAAGCATATTAATAGGCACTTACAGTAGTAATTGCAAACATGTAACAGAACGCGGCATTCTAGAGAACCGAATAAAAAACATACAATCTTTAAAATATCTAATATACAGATGAATGATATTAGCATTGAATTAGCCCATTCGCCAAATATATTTTTAAAGACCAAGTTAGACGCTCATAAAGATAAAAGTTACCCTACCTAATATATCAAAACTTGTCACTAATTAATTTGCAGCTAAATATCATTTCAACAGTCAAATACCCAGCAATAGCAAACTTTTAAATACCAAGTGAGTTTAAATTAAAGATCAAAAAGTATACTTTACATATTAGTATAATTAATAAAAAAAAGGTATGTATACAAAAAAATTAGGAAAAAGGGGTCATAACAAGAATAAAGTCGTAAAACCATCATCGATCACCATATCATCAACTCATTAAAGCAGCCATACAAATAAGATTAGAAACAAAGCCCCAATACTTATACTCTTACTAGAAGCAGCGCCTCCTACTTCAGGGACAGTATAATTTGCACCTGCCCAAGAGGTCAAACTCGAATTAGTTCCACCATTAACCAACGTTGTTAAGATGTCTGATCGTTTATTAGGAATCTTTTTGACGGGTGATTCTAAAGGCACTCTTTTAACTACTGTGGGTATTGAAGCAGGAAGAGAAGCTACTTCTGGCTGAGAACTAGGTAAGATGGTAATAAAATCAGTGGTCAAAGCACTTGAAGGGGCAGAGCCTGCCTTAGTAACTTGAGATTCAGAGGCAGTAATAGTTTCAACTCCTGTAGCTGATTCAATAGCAGAGGTTTCTTGTGCTGTCTCTAGAGCACCAGTAGACACTACTCTTTCTACCGGGACGGTTTCAAAGGGCTGAGTAAATTTAGTCGTGACTGGCTCAGGAGTACTTGAGAAATACACCACAATGTCTGAATTTTGTGGAACAAAAACCGTTGACGTTGTGATACATCCTGATTCATGACAGGAAACTGTCGTTGTGGTATATACCAAAGATGCTAATGATGTAGAAGCGTGATGAGCAGCGGAAGATGAAGCTTGAATAGCGGCAGATGAACCAGCAAGATCTGCCGCAGAAGCAGAAGCATTGGCTGTAGCATGTGCATGGGCCATGGACGATGCTACTATTGTTGCAGAGGCATGAGCAGATGCTGTTGCAGAAGCATGAGCAGCAAAGGAAGCAGAAGCAGTAGCAACAGCTGAGGCAACAACTGAAGCAGTCGCACCAGCATTGACAGTAGCGGTTGCATCAGCAATAGCAGTAGCAGTAGCAGTAGCAGTACCACCAGCACTGGCAGCTGCTGTGACATCGGCGGTAGCAGTAACAACAATTGTGACACCATCAAAGGAGGCAGTGGCCACAGCAGTACCAGTAGCATTGGCGGTAGCTAAAGCACTAGCACCAATAAAAGCGCTCACGTTTGCAGTGACAGTGACAGTAGCAGCAGCAGTGATAACCTCATATGTGGCAGGTTTTTGGTTAGAATTAAAAGATGTCGAAGGAGCAATATGCGGAACAGAAGTTACTTCACAAGCATTGCTCATACAAACAGTAACAACAACAGTCTGAGTTTTTGTAACAGGATTGAAATTGGTAGTGGTAACATTTGGAAGAGTTGTAGTTGTGGTGATAACGGATAATTCTGGTGACGTGGAAATTCCAGGGCCAGATTCAGAAGCAACGGAAGTCTTGTTACTGAAACTTGGAACGACTGAAGGAAGTGAATTGGTGACAGAGGTGGAAATGGGAACGGAATGTACAACTGAACTAGAATGAGCCGGCAAATATGTAGAACTGGATGTCTCCTCTTTCCCTGTTGATAAGGCAGAATGAACTGTGGTGGTAAGGTCATGATATACTACAGGAATGATAGTTCCAGTATCTGAAATTTGGGTAATTGAGGTAACAGTAGCAGTTGTGTTAAAACCATAAGGAGTTTTGGTTTTTGATACGTAAACAGGAACAGTAACAAGTGATGATGACACATATGAACTAGTATAAGTGACTATTACTGTCTTACTCGAGGATATGTCACCAGCAATATCTGAAGATGAGACAACTGAGGTGCCTGGAGAAGGTGCAGAAGATGGGACTGTAACTTTGACACTAGGAGAGCTGCTGGCAGATTCAATTTCTGAAGAAGTGAAACAAGGTAGGGTCAAAGTGGAAGCTTCATATTTTGTTCCAGAAACCTCAGATGCGGGAATGGTAACAGTTGTAACTCCAACTGGAGTTGGTTCAGCAGTAACCCAGTACGTAACGGTAACGGTTTTTTCACCATAACTGGTTCCTGAAACCTGAGATGCTGGAATAGTGACAGTTGTAGTACCTGTAGGACTAACTGAAGGTTCTGGAAGACACGAAACTGGCACCGTAAGTGTTGTACCATGATAACTAGTACCTGAGACTTCTGAAGCAGGAATTGTGACAGTAGTAGTGCTTTTAGAACCAATAGTAGGCTCCAATTTGGAAGTCGTAGAGTAAGGGACGATCAGAGTAGATTCATGGAAAGTAGTTCCTGACACTTCAGAAGCTGGAATGACAACAGTTGTTCCAGTGGAAGAAACCGATGGCTTTGATGACTTGGGCTCAGCTGACACCCAGAATGTAACAGTAACAGTTTTTGCGCCATATGTAGCGCCGGATACCTCAGACTCGGGAAGAGTGATTGTAGTAGCACTACTAGCACTAACTGAGGCACCTAATGGACTCGATACAGGCACTGTAATTGTCGTTCCGTGGAAAGTTGTTCCCGATACTTGGGATGCTGGGATAGTGACAGTAGTATAGCTGGTTGAGACAGAAGCAGGCCAACTTTGTGGAGTAACTGAATACGGGACAGCAACAGTTTTTGCAGGATATATAGATTCCGAAATTTCTGAAGATGGTAATATCACAGTGGATACTCCAGAGGATGTACCAGAAGGACTTACAAGTGGAACGGTAACAGTTGTTGCTTCAATAGTGGTTCCCGAAATCTCAGAAGCCGGAATAGTGATAGTTGTAACTGGCGAGTTAGATCCCGATGGCGTGACACAGCTAATTACAGTTAAAGTAAGTGTCGAAGCGGGTTGAACAGGACCGGTGCTTGGTGTTGAAGCGGGGATTGTAAGCGTGGAAGTAATTGTGACAATGTCAGAGAGAGTTTCAGCAGGAATAGTAATTGTTCTAGTTACATCATTAGCTCCTGTTGGGTAAATGGTAACAGTTGTAAAACTAGGAGTAGGAGAAAATTCCGTAGAAATAGGACACGGAACAGTAATAGTTGTAGTTTGTCCTCCTGGTGTGGATGGCTCTAGTGTAATTGTAGTATAGTCTTCCGATGTTAGCGATTTGATAACTGTTAAAGTGACTGTAGAAGCCGACTGAGTAACTCCAGGAGACAAAGTAGAAGCTGGAATTGTAATCACTGAAGTAACAGTAACAACATTGGTAACTGTATAAGAAGCTGGGATTGTGATTGTTTTGGCAGGTTCACCTGGAATGCTAGGAGATATAGTAATTGTGGTAGCACTAGGCGCCAAAGGAGGCTTTGTGACTATACTAGAACCGGGAGATGTAGTTGTAGTACCAGTGGCTTTTTGTTCAGATTTTGTAGAAGAAAGAGTAAAGATAGGAGAGGATTCAGAAAAACTTGGTGTGTTGGCTGAAATGGTAACATTATTGGCCTGTTCATCATATGTTGTGGGTCGACTAGAAACATTACTATGGGATACGACAGAATTAGTTGTAACTCCTTCAATTCCGGAGCTAGAAAAAACAAAAGTATTAGATCCCTTATGTTCAGAATTGAAACTACCAGAAGTAGGAACATTTATAGATGGTCCAGTACTGGAGGCACTGAGCGAGCTAGTAGACCCAGGGAAATGAGTTGTGAGTGAATCTCCATTGATAGATGAGTTCTCAAAAGAGGTATTCAGCGTAGTGAGTGTTTCACTGGCAGTTTCAGATGTAGGGGTAACAGTTGAGTTTCCCAAAAGAGTTGAAACTGGCTGGGTGCTTGATAAATCAACAGAAGTAGTTATCAACGATTGAGAGGTTTCTGAAAGAAGCGTGCTTTGACTTGATTGAAAGGTTGTAGAGTTGAATTCAGAAGATGGAATACTGGAACCTGTTCCTGCTGAAAGAGAATTGCTGGTAGCAAGTGCTATAGTTGTTTCAGAAGGGCTTACAGTAGAAGATGATGTCACAGATGATGAGCTGCCGGTACTAGACACAGTTGATGCTGATGCATTTACAGTTGATGTTTCACCTAAGAAAAATATATGTAATGTTAGACAGACAAGTCTGGTACCCAAAAATAAATCAGTACATACTTTCGGAAGATGCTGACCGTAAGTTTGAACTAGAGGACGAGAGGGGGCTCAAAGACCCTGAAAATGTTGTATGAGAACCACCAGCTGAAGTAGGTGTCTGAACTGGGCTAGGAATAGTAGCTGTATTTGAGTGATCACTAAAGGTAGCAGAGATTTCAGGAACAGTAAGTGTGGCATCACTACTTGGAACAGAGAAAGTGAAATCACTTACGCCACTAAAAGTCAAGTCAAGACCAGGAATAGTAAAAACAATATCTCCACTTATAGACTCATAAAACGAAGGATTGAATGTTGGAATAGGGATATCAGAAGGATTAAATGCTGGAAGAGTAAGGCCAGAGGGTATAACAGTGGGAATAGAGAGGCTAGAAATGCCAATTGCAGAAAATGAGATTCCAGGGAAGTTTGGAATACCAGTTGGAATTAAAGTTGAAATATCAAAACTTGAAGGATGGACTCCGCCAGTTGGAGCTGATGGAAGACCACACTTTTGAAGAGCAGCCGATAACTTGGTCCCGTATTCTCCCCAAACAGTCCAACCACAATCAAGGCAACCAGAGATACTTGATCTGAATAGACTATGAGAATCACAGATATTGGTTCCATTCAAACTAGCAGCGACTGCAGCATCACACTGTGATTTACATTGAGATATCTGAGTAGAACTGGCACTAGACGGTGAAAAAGTATTCAAATACTCTAAAAGAGCTTCTTCATAATACTGTTCATAATATTGATAATATTGTGATATCTCATGTTGATAATATTGAGAGTACAATGAAACCGGTACACTATCCCCAGTATTCAAATGTTGATCTGTTAATGTGTCAGAGACAGAAAACTGAAGATTGGGACCAGAATCAGATAGACCCTGGCTTTCACCAAACGTATGGTCAAAACTCTGAGCAGAGGTTAATTTTCCTGCCAATGAAATTGCAGTTAAAATTATTGATGAGGGAACCATATTAAAAAGCCAAATTCTTAATCCCAAAATGTGATGTGAGAAATATAGGAAAAGTGTAGTGAGGTTAAAGACAAGTTTAGGAAAGGAGAAAAGGAAATAAGTTCCCTTGAGGAAATGACTAAATATTTATATTCATAATATATTGGAATAAGAAGAAAACAATAAACTGGTTCAAAAAGCAAGGAGATCTATCATATTCTATGTTTGTGTTGCCTTTGACTTGGAAGTGGCCCCTTGGCTAAGATGAAATAACAAGAAATAACATAGGGCCACATTATATTGTACGTAACCTAAAATATAAATTCAACAGTTTGGAATAGATGATGTCATGTTAGATTTATTTAGGAAACAGTAAGATATCCTAGAGCTCAGTTCTATGACATTGTCTTTGAAGTACTCCAGCTGCTAACAACATTAACAGCAAATATCATATGTACCGCGGTAGCAATTTCATTTCTCGTTAGTGAACTAACACTTCATTTTGTCTTATTGATTCATAATTTTAATAAAAGATGTTAGAGATTCACATTTCAACGTTGGAAATGGCAACCGTTGAAACATGAAAAGCATGTTTTACACGGACTTCTCATCAACTCGGTAAATAAATTTACGTGGTATTGATAGTATTAAATTCTTTATTTAAAAAACGGTCCATTAGTACAAAATCATATGAATTAATATTTCAAGACGGAATCACACCGTTTCTATAGAAGTCAGGATTTAAGTGGTATACATGAAATTTCTCAGAACAAATTGAATAAACTTTCACGTTTAGTTCTAAAATATTCAAGTTTAATCCCATTAATCAACCCAAATTTTTGGTCAGATATCCTGCGGCATGAATATTTTTTCAATGCCGAACCACATATTTCCCGTCCCTAAGCCTTGTCCTTTTTCTCTCTCCTTCAATTGATTTCTGAGTGCAATCATATTTTCGGTACAAAAGATAAAGCTTGATAAAAGTAATATACCGAACTGCAATTGAACTGAGCAAAATTCAAAGGTTAAATACAGTTTCGCTAGGAGATTGTTGTTTCAGTTGTTGATCGTTTCACCTCGTTTCCTACAACACATTTTATAAGTAATTGCACTATAGGTATACGGAAAGGAAAACTGATAAAACAATGTGAAAAACGCCTGGACTCCTTGCCATCTTTGCTTATTTTACAAAATATTAGATAAATCTTAAGGGATAGACTGAATTATAATTTTGGTTAAGATACAAATGCAATTTCACATAAATAGTCCAAGTGTAAAGATCTATTAGAGAAATATCTACTGAACATATTGTTCATTAAGCCTTTTAATAAAACTGTGCAGTGCAAAACTTGTAGAATATTAGAAAAGCAGGAATTAATTATTTGAAGAATAATTACACAAAATATGCTCAAGAAGGTAGGTAGTTTTTTTAACAAAGTTTAATCCCTTACTGTTGAAAAAAACTTTCGCCAAAGAAAGGATCGATACCTATAGTGCAAATTGCTAGACAGCTGTGTTCAGTTGGAATAGTGTTCAGACTATTTCAAAGGCTAATAATAATAATAAACGTATATGAGATATAAATAATCTTGAAAATAAATATAGTACATCATTATTTTACTACTCTGACAAACAATTCCCTATTTATCATAAAGTTGAACTCATGATAGCTGTGTTCAAATACATTTCCCAATATTCTAACCTGCGGCTGTCAAAACTAACCGCCGCATGACTGGATAACTAGGCGTGATTACCTAGTTACACCAGTTTTGACAGGGTCTGCTGGCTAGCCAGTGCTAACAGTACAAAATAGTCATATAGCCGAACAAACACATTTGCATAAAAAACAGATGAACAACAGCAACCAATTACCAAATAGAATTACAAATAGAATTTGTTCAAACAGAACTATTTCATAGTTCAAGCACCTCATCTCATCTTTGGGAATTGACTATTTCTTTTATAATTTTTTTTGAGACCTTGGAATGGATAGGGTAGTCACTACCTCATTGTTAATAGTACTCATATTACTCTTTTCAATAAAATTGGTTTTAGATTCCTTTTAAGACTATCTTTATACAAGTGTCTTGGTCTCCTTCCAAGTTGAACAACTAATGGCAAAAACCCAAGAAATAAAGCTAAACAAGGGACCTTTTAGAAAGATGATGGGCGGTTTGTATAACCAGGTTTGATTATATAATTACATGATAGCCAGCTTTGGATCCAGTGCCTTTTTTTGAACAAATATACATTTCATGAAAAATCAAAATTATCAATTACAACGGCTAAGCGAGTTATAGTCATGTACTATGTAAATTTTATAGTAAGTTCGGTTCTGTAGTTCATACAATGTTGGATACAAACATTTTAAAATATAGCTTCTCAGAGATTGAACCTTTAAAATATCAAAAGATGAGTTGATTTATAGCCAGGATTTTTTTTAATTTTTGAGCTCTGGTGCAATAATGGAAGAAAATGAAACTATAACCAAAACTAAACGTCTATACCAATTTTGATCATTAGGTGCGAAACCAAAACAAAACAGCCGAGAAATTATTTGGTTTTTTCTCAATAGCTGAGAATGCTACCACTTTATGTGTTCATTTAGCTGATCATCAAGAGCCCTTTTATCAAATCTGTTTTTTCATCACTGTTTCAGATTACCAATGTTATTTAAGATACTGAAAATTCAATATAAAATGTTCGACACCAGGTTAATCCATCTTACCCTACACTCAACAACATGGTATACAATACCATAGTACCTTTAGGATTTGAAAAGTATCATTGCAAAGTTAAAAATTATATGTCCGGTTGGAGCATGTACAAAAGAAACTAATAATGATTAATCATATTCTAATTTACAGCGCGCTAAAGAAATGTTTCCTGGAATGATTCAGCAAGAAACTTTCCTAATATTTACAAGTATTTAATAGTGTTTTCTTACAGCCATAAAGTAATTACCCATATGAGGAGATCCAACCATTTTCCAACCATAAGCCGGAATATATAGACACCCTTCACTTGAAATAACATCACAGTCAGATCTCTGATCAAACCATTCTCTAAGCTCACTTTCATTGATATATTTTGAGAGATGGTGAGTGCCCTTGGGTACAATATTCAGAAGATCTTCACCTACAAAAATAGTGGTGAAATAAGATATCGGAGTTCGGTTAATGGTAGACATAAACATCCATCCTCCAGGGCGCAAACGGTCCAAAGCTTGATTCAAAACCTCAGCAGGATATTCCACGTGTTCCAAAACCTCAAATAACGTAATCATATCGTATTGTTCCTTACTCTTGTCCAAAGAGCCCAATTCACAAAGTCTGTAATCTAACTTATGAGCTAACTTGGGATCTTTTTGTCGATGAGCTTCTGCGACAGCAAGCACATCTGGTGACAGATCAATTCCTCTGACTCGTTTGGTAAAAGGTAATCGCGCTAAACACTCGGACAGAATACCTCCACCACATCCAACATCTAAAACCTCAAATTGTGGGCCAGCTCCTTTCGTTTTTCCTAGTAAACTTTGCTCGTATGCCTGGACTTTTTCTGTGTAATGTTCCTTGACGTTCTCAGGCAGCAAGTCAAACGAGTATCCTGGAATGAATTCCTTTTTAACTCCCATCTTATCTGCATTGCTATTAGGCATTTCACTCCAATTAGACTTGAGCATATTGAAAATGAAATCTAATCTCAAAAGATTCATTTTGTGAAGAATGCGCTGTGGGCCATTGACATCCCACCAAGAGTCGGCCAGCTGAGCAAAGTGTGAAAGCTCGTCAGAAGTGGTTCCAGTATTTGACGAGTGAAATCTGATTATATTTCGCATTGAACTGCTGCCGATAACAGCAGTCTGTCGTAAAAATGGGCGAAGCATTGATGTTGATCTAGTAATCATTTTGATCTTATTGGCAAGCGTGCTGTGAGTAGCGATTATAGAGAAAGAGTTTTTGGTGCTATGTATACATGTACTGCGATATTCTTCAGTTCTGAATTTTACTCACGGAATGAAGCAACGATTACAGTCTTTTTTTCTGGATTTGAGCAGGTTAATAGACGATATATATATTTAAATTACCAAAAATATGAGTTATGTATAAAATATTTTAGAGAGTTTACCAAATTTATTAGCATTGACTTGTTATATTTATTATTGTACTTCATGTGGTGTAATACAGTTACAAAGTGAAATTACAAGTTGTGTAATCCACGTCAAGAAATGGCGTTATCATCCCTAACCCCTGTAAAGTCACACGCCACTTAAAACGCTCAAAAGTTTTCATCACCACCACCACATCCGTTTGGCTTTCACATTTTAATCACACTTGACACCCCACAGTCTGTTTTCAGCATTTTCAAATATGGGCACTACCACCATCAGCTCCACTGCAAGCTCACCTTTAGACGCCCGATCCACATCCCCACTTAACGTTGAAAGTATCATTTCCACTCGTCAACGTCGCCACAACGCTGGTAATAGACTCCGTCAACTTCTTAATAATGCCGAAGAGCCTCTTGATTTTGAAGATGAAGAAGGCCACAACATCTTTCAGGAAGTTGAGGGCGACGACGAATTTGATTTAAACGCTTCAGAAAGTGAAGATGAATTGGATGATGACGATGCTGAGGATTCTAAATCAAATGAAAATGCCATTGACGACAACAAACCCAAGCGTTTGCGCACAAGCAATCGCACATCAAAAAGGCGAGCCGCGCCAGAGCCTTCCCCGCAATCACCAAAGCGTCAGAAGATAGGAAGTGAAAACGATGACGATGACAACCACAGTCGCGTGGACGATGATATGTTTTCAGACTCTAGTGAGTCGGATTCCTCTTCTAATGATGACGATAGCGCAGGAGAGAAAGAATACCAAAAACAAAGACAAGCGGAGGCACGTAGGGCTGTTAAAAAGAAACGTGACAATTTTATGCCAACATCTGTCCTTAAAGCCCAACAACGTCGCGCACGGATTGATAAAGCTGTGAAAATTCAAAAGGAAGATGTACGAAGTGATGAGGATGTTGCTGCTGCTGAGCTTGAGCGTCAAAGGCTGGCTAAACGCGAAAAGTTGCGAATTGCAGCAGATCATTTTATGTCAGAAAACAGACGTCGATCCACTAGAAAAGCCGCTGTAAAGAATGCAGAAGGCGTCCTTAAACGACTGAAAGAATCGGAGGTTCGAAGAGCTAAAATGGCAACACCCACGGTCAAAATTGTTCATAAAATAACCCAAGAAGAAAGATTGAAGGAGGCAGTTATAACTGAAAAGAAAAACGTTGAGTCACTTAATACATTCTATCAACAGGAAGAAGATCGCCGAAAGTTAAGACGCGCAGCACTTCTTGCTAAGCGGGCCCCAATGACCTCATTCATCCGTTATGTTAGCAAAACTACCTATTTTGAACCTTCTCCGATTCAACCTCTTATCCAAGAAATTCCTGTCGAAAGCCAAAAGTCTTTGGTAAAGCGTGATTCTAAGCGTAAAAAGGAAACAAAACAAAAGCCTTCAACTTCTAGTGTTATACAAGATGTTGAAAATCATGATAATGATGATACAGACAAGTTGCAGCTTTCCAACCCCGACAATTTCATTCGAGATCAACCACAACACCATTCTTCACACTCTGATATCCATGATTCATTGTCAGGTTCCAATTCATCCCAGATACCAGAACATGGTTCAGATGTGAATGTTTCTATGAATATTCCAGTCACTGCTGTAACTCATGACCACTTACCTTCTGCAATTGACAGTCATTTGACTCATAATTCGGTTGATATGATGGATTCCATTCCTATTGATCCAACAATTCATGATACATCAGTACATCAGACTCCAGGATTACCAGTTTCTAGTGTTACAGACCATGGTCATAATCCTCACCCTTCACCCCCAAGTCATATGGTTATGGACCCAACTTCTGGCAATCCATACGATACCCTCTCGCCCGTAACAATGAGCTTCTCCCATCACGAGGATGATTATCGTCGTTCTACAAGTGTTGAACAGCTTGAGGCTGATTACATTAACTTTCATGTTGCTGAAGAATCAAGCGAGATTGTTGATGTTGGTATTTTACCTGAGCGTAGAGAAACAGAAGGTAGCGTTGACTTAAATCTTGTAAAAGGAGAACATGAATCACATCATATTCATTCTGATGATATTGGAATCCAAATTGCAACTACTAGTGCAGTACTTTCATCTTCTGTGGCCTCAGTTCTTGGATCACAATCCCCTTCTGCATTTCCTATGTCTGATATGATTATTTCAGATGTTGATGAACCTAAATCAGATAATCTTCAGGACCACAAATCTAACTTGGTTGTTTCTGATCATTTAAGTGCTGAGCAAGAGTCAATAATCATTCCGGCCAATTACTCGTCTACTATAATTCCAAGTACTACATCACATGAATCGCCCACTATAGATGATGTGAAAACCCTCCAGTCTCCTCAAATAATACCTTCTGAGCCAACTGATATAGCACATGTTTCTTCTCCAACATCCATGGATATAATGAAGTCCCACTATGGTCAATCAATTGCTGAAGAGAATCTTCTCAATTCCCAAACGCCGATATTAGCCTCTACAGAAACGACAGGTGCCGAACCTCAACCCGCTTTGCTATCAGAATCTGTGGATACATTTCAAATGACAAAATTGGATGATGCTTCTGAAGTTCTAGATGATCCACCTTCTCGTGTTGTTCAAGGTCCTCGTGAATGCCGTGCAGTTACTACTATTAGTTTAATGGAATTCCCCGAAAGTTTTCACTACACCACACCAGATATCCAGAAGGTGCTTTTTGGTCCACAATCACTTGAAATTCCTGTGGTACCACCTGAACGTTCTAATGACCTCTCGGGCTCTATGGCTGGTAGCTCATCTGGATATGGAGGTCGTAAGAAGCGTAATGACAAAGTTGGCGACACAGGAAAGAATGCGAAAGACAGCGAAGGTGCCTGGGCCAACCACAAGGAACAAGATTCTGCAAGAGGAAAATTGGCCAACTCTTCAGGTTCTAAAGCTGGTACAGCGAAGGCAGGCTCTAGCGCTTCTCTTGCTTCTCTTACCTCGAATCCCCTCTTTTCTCGAGGCTTTGGCATGAAAGTTGGAAGTACTGGCCTCAGTGTTTCAGGGACTTCTGTTGGGCCCTTAGGTACTGGTGTAATTGGTAGTGGTGGTGGTGGTCCTAGTGGTCTATCTGCTGCCGCTGCAAACGCCGCTGCCGCCGCCGCCGCTGCTGCTGCTGCGAACGGTGGACTTTATGGTGGAAGCGCATCTGCTCGTGCAAAGTCTGCTGCTGCTTTGGCAGCTCTTCAACAGGCGCCTAAGTGTGTTATTACTGGTAAACCGTGTAAGTTTGTGGATCCTAAATCCGGACTACCATATTCTTCTATGGAAGCGTTCCAAATGATTCGACAAGTTGTTAATTTTGATGTTCCTTGGAATCAAGATTTTGGAATTTTTATGGGACCGCTTGGTAAAGAGGCTCGTCACGCAAAGGGTGTTCCTCCGGGTTTTGCTAATCCAATTTAAAATCAGAGTTCTATGCTGGAAAGTTTCATGATTTTTATGCATATTTAAGATCCAAAGATCAAATCATTCTCTTTATTTAACATCACTCATTATTATTATCTTATTTCTTTGTACAGTAGCCGTATGCTTTTATGATTTTGTTTATTTGTTCCTTGTTTTCTTTACTTGTTTTTCTAAAAGTTTATATTTGTTAATTACTACTTTCAAATGATGTACTAATTCCATTAAAAAATTGTGCTAGAGTCTTTTATCATTAATTGATTAATTTCCATTTCAACATGTTTTATGATTGATATAAATACAAATAATTCTCGGTTTCTATTTCTCTACATGTCAATCGAATATAAGACGTATACTTTAATTACTTAATTCTTTTACAAAAGGGCACCGAATCCAAAAGTGACCTTGATAGGTTGGGTGTAGTATCGTTCAAAGTTTTGCAAAACCTCACCGCCGTCACTCAATGGAATACCATCAAAGTGAACCTTGACAGCAGTATCACCTTCTGACACATTTTCAGTAAACTTGAGAGTGAGAGTAGCGTGGTGGCTGCCTCTCCAGTCCTTGAGTCTCCATGTCTGCTTGATGAGCTTGTTTTCCTGAAGCTCCAAAAACTCACCGGAAATGTTGCCACCAAAAAGAGCGTACTTGGTGCCAACGCTGGGGAATCCACTGGACGAAGGAGCGGGTGTATAGACGGGGGGAGAACGAGTCCAAGCACCAACACGAGGAAGCTGAATAAAAGTAGCGTACAATTCAGAAGCAGGTGCATGGAAAGTAATCTCAGTGTCAGCAGTTTCAGTGTTGTACTCAGCAACCTTGGGCTTAGAATCAGCATGGGCAGCTGGGGTAGAAGATGAAGCTGCTGAAGTAACAGCGGCAGCAGGTACGTTATCACTCTTCTTCTTTTCACTGGAATGGATATCACTAATGGATTCTTGTTGGTTGGATTTAGTAAACTGAGACTTGACCTCTTCAACAGGGTGCTGAATTTCGCTGCCATGCACTCTCAACAATTCCTTTCCAAACGAAGCAAAGAGGTCACGAAGCTTAGGAATAATCTCCTTGCGAACAGCGCCTCTCACATCATCCTTGACTGAGTTTGAAGGGCCAGTGATGGTAGAGATTTCAAATTGGTATTCGTCTTTTTCAGTGTCATAAGCAACTTCCGGGACAGTGATTTCACCTGTGACCTTTGTTTCTTTGGTATCATTTTCGCCCTCTTCATTGGGCTCTGTGATAGTACCGGTGTACTTATAAATCAACTTCATGTCGAAAAGGGAAATGACCTTGCCCTTACGTTGGTAGACGCCACAATCACCTTCTAATGATTTAAGCTCATTGATAGCTAGCTTCAATGGGTTATTGGAGATTTCGGTGGTTTCAGAGACTTCTTTACCCTTCTCTCCAAAGTATGTCTTGGCCCATTCAATGCAGTTCTTGTCGACCCAGTGCCAGTTGTTAGGATTGTGGAGAACCATTGTTATTTATAAATGAGAGAAACAAATAAAACAGTAAGTTGGTCTGTTAGAGTCCAATTGAGGCAGTTGATAATCTATTGATGATGTTAGTTAGTTGAAATAGCTTTGGTAATTGTAAATTTATAGAAAAATTTATATAGATCCAAAAGAAAATTCTAGATCAAACCCGTTTACAGAGCCACATTATCATCCTAATGAGCGAAATGGCAACGATTGTACTTACCCAGTTTTTGATGCTCAAAGGTCAGAAAGTTTTCACAAATTCAAAATTTTGCAAAAAAAACAATGAAAGCTGAGAGTTAAAACACAGTTAATGAAGGGAAAAAGAATCTTTGAACAAAGCAACACAATGGTATAGAAAGAAATAGGTTTATCACCAAAAATCTCAAATGTCATAGAAAACGCTAGAAAAATGAAATCACGTGAACTCGAGTTGATATATTACATGCGGCGCAATTCTTGAAGTTAGTTACAACTATATGTAACAACTTTATTGTAGAATATGGTCACGATTTTCTTTTAATAAAACCACATGATATTTCTATTAAATCGCGTGATTGTAATATTTATACCTAATTAGGATGATCCATTTGCAGACTTAGATCCAGGTTTTAGAAGGTTTTCTCACTGGATACGGTTTTGACATTTTGAAAAAACTCGTGTGTTTATTTGAAACCTCTTCGATCACAAGGCGGTAAAAATGCTAAACGAATAGCCATTTATTCATTTGTATTTATATTGATCTAGTTAATTATATGTACTTTAAAACTATGTAGAAGATAAAATAAGCCACCAGTTCACATGATACTAAAACAATCGAATAATAGAAACAAAAAAAGGGAAATAAAGCAAAAGGGGGTGTCGTTACATATGTTGGTTTGGGTTCAACAAACTGGGCTTAATAGTATCAAATGTATCATCGCCGGTATCATTATTTTGCGAAAAATCGCTGGTGTCATTAAGAGTATTGATCTGGTTTTTATTTTGGAAATTCTGGAGAAGATGTTGATTGGTCATTAGTAAGTTCATATTCAGGTTTATGTCGTCCATGGAATTGGTTGTATGTTGCGGTTGCCTCAGGGTGTTCTGGTCATGATCCTGGAACTCGCCATCTCCGACAAACCGCATCCTATCAAATTGAAGCTGCTCATTAATGGAACTATTGTTTCCATCAGTATTTTCAGCATGTGCTCTGATTGCCCCAAGAATTTCATCGATCATTGCTTGTCGCTGATCATTTGAGTTATTGGCACCGCCTATTGATGCAATACTATCATGTCCCTGATTGGAGCTATTAACTTGGCCCATCAGGGCCAAAAGATCTATTGGCGGTTTACGATCTGGGATAGAGTTGGTATCGCTTAATGAGCGCTGTTCTGTATTATTCAGTTTCCTAGAACCCACAATGGAAGAAATAGAGTTCACAAGTTCTGAAGTAGAATTGTATTGGGTATTGCTACTACTTGAACCGGGGTTTGTACCAGATTGTGAGTTAGAGATACTGGACGCGGCCCTAATCATATATTCTGATGCAAACGAAGCAATATCAGAAGTGCCTAATGAGTCAAGATCTATACCCGCAAGCATGTTTCCACTGCCGCTAGCTTGGTGATAATGCTGGCCATCAGTTGAAATGCCCTCCAATCCTGAAGTGCTTAAACCTGAAAAGTCGTCAGAATTGCTCATTTCAGAACCCAAAATTCCTTTACTGTTCATCGCGGCCATTGATGCAATAGCAGCAGCGGCCTGTTGCGGACCTTCGCCAGGGCCAAAGAAAGTGGCCATGAGCTCATCAACACTAGGAAGATTAAGAGGTAATGCTTGAGTAATGAAACCAAGGCCACCAAACTCTTCGTCCATATCAATGGGAAGAATTTTGGCAACACCTTCAAGGAACCAAACTGACTCCTTCATTTCGGATGTAAAAGAGCGTACAAGCTTGTAGTATACTCGAATAATACGCTTGGCCCAGGTATCACCAGTGATGAGCATCTGAACAAGATTTTTGTCTAATAGTGCTGGGAAAGAAAAAACACGCAGAATAAAGTCAGACTTATAACGCTGGCGGAAAAGCTTGTCGAGATAGCCTAAAGCATGGAAATAGGGTGATGAGGGGTTGACAGGATACAAATCACGAAGATCGTCGTCAAAGCACTCCAAAGCAGCGCTTGGCTCTGGCTCGCTTTTACCAGAGTTTGCGGACATGAGACCCAATGCTAAGTCGCTAAGATCAACATTGACAAGTCGGAAAAAGCGGGATTCTTTACTTGGAGGACCGACAGCAGTTAAAATTGTCGCAGCACCTCGAACGTGATGAAGCCATGCTGACGCCGGAAGAGACGCTCGGGAGGATGTGTTGGGTGGGGATGCATTGGCCATGGAATCCAAGATCAACAGAATTGAAGAGGCGACTAAAGCATCGAGGTTCTCTTGAGTAACATTGCGAACTGCTTCACCGAGAAGCTTTAAAGCATCTCCACGATGAAAAGTGACAACCTGCTCAATAGCTGCAGGATCATTTTCAAATTCAGTTCGATGTGCTCTTGAAAAGTGGTTCGCAGAGAAGGTAAGGACGGCGTGCATTAAAAATGGATACTCAAAGGCCATTTCGGGAACATCCTTTGCCCAAATATCTTCGTTAGAAATTCCAGCAGCAACAATAGTCTTCCATACAACAGTAGTGTAATGATAAAAAAGGCGAATATCCATAATGTTGAGACCGCCCTGGATTAACGGGAACGTTGTTGTTTCTGCAAAAGAGCATTCTAAGCTGAGGTGTTTGCAGTTATTGCAAATGGGATGTGTTTCGTCACATTTGACGCGCCGGCGTTTACAGGTTTTACACCCGTGGCGCGACTTGCTATGAGGCCGTCGTTTAGTCGTTTTGTTCTTACCCTTAACTGGGTCAGTTTGCTTTGATGAGGTTGAGCAGCTGGAGGCGCAGCGGCTTTTTCTGGTTTGGCGATCCGAAGAAGTTGTCTTGGAAGGTTTGGATGAGGAGGTGGTAATGACGGGAGGAACATACGGCTGAACATTGGAGCCGAAGTTCAAAATCTCTGAGAATTTCACAACAGATGAAAGAAACCCTAAATAGACAAGGTGATATTAGGTTGATCCCGTTGAAACTTGTCGAACATCCGAGCACTCGTGTCCAGAGTGAGCCATACTGTGGGTCGAGGCGCCGGGTGGTAAGAAAGGTGGGTCATGTGATCTCACAGGTTGGTGATTTTTGGCTTTTGATTTTTGATTTTTTCTTGGCTTGACCCTGGCCAGACAGCTGTAATCATATTTGTAATAGTGCGAATATAATTCAATATTAAATACGACAGGTAATACGCTGTTCTAATTGAGCTTTCGTAGAATACTTCATGTTATGAAGTTTTAAGGTCTTCCAAATCCTTAACAATTGTTACAGCTTTCCATGATTCGAAACATTAGTTGGTGTTTTGGGGTCTTTTTCCATGTCTACAGACTAATACATGAACTACTTGTAAAGGGTGCGTGTGCTAGGTTATATTATTGCTGTCTTTTACATAGAGCACAGCTCAAGATTCACTGTAAAGTCAGGATCGCCATCACCAGAGATCTCAAATCAATAGGCAGCCTTCAATGCGTATCCTTCCTTCCAAAGACCAACTACAAATATTAGACAGGGACAAGTAATATAGAAGCCTTGAAAGGTTCTCACTTACTTAGTCTAACAGCAGAACTATTATGGGACTGGCTGTACATTTTATTTTAAAGACATGTTTGCATCCCAGTTTACATCTCGTGGCTATATATGAGCTCATTGCTTCATGGCCTTCTTATGTTAATTACATCTTTCAGGGTGTATCGTAGATTCCTAATAAACCAGAGAGTGTATGAAACT
Source organism: Magnusiomyces fungicola (assembly GCA_900654225.1). Classification (NCBI taxonomy): domain Eukaryota; kingdom Fungi; phylum Ascomycota; class Dipodascomycetes; order Dipodascales; family Dipodascaceae; genus Magnusiomyces; species Magnusiomyces fungicola. Next base: position 382,454 of record CAACAH010000002.1, read on the forward strand.
GAAACAGTAGTCAGAAAATGCCTGTCATGTATCATATTAAATATACCAACAGTGCTAGATAAAAGGTATTTTTAAAGAGCAACAGCGCCACCGCCGATCAACTGTATTAAAATCGCGTCAACATAAAACACATGTAAATGTTATTGGCAGGCTAGTCAATTTGGAAAACTATAATCTAGCTTCACATTTGGTATTTGATATGTGATGGAGGTATCATAGCTATAACCAAAAATCGTACACATGTATGCGTATTTTGGCAGCGAAATATCAATGGCTGGTGTGAATGATCGATCTCAAGTTACAGAATAGCAATCGTGTCATTATAACTCGCCATCTTTTGCAGAGCTTATTGCACTTAGTCAGTCATAGTGGCTGCCCTAAGCATCACGTTCCGTAAGTCACAAGTCTCGACCTATAAGGATATCTCATGGCACATGGCACAGTCACCTCGTAACGATAAGAACAACTTAACCTTTCATGAGTCATATTAGAAAAGAAGATCTTGTTATGTCAGATGATAGAATGACTCTTTTTTCAATTCATTCCTCGTATTCGACCCGTATAGAATCATGTGTAAATAATTCGTATTGCTGGAAGAGTATTTCGTTTCTCAAGAATCAATGTCACCAAACCAGTCTTAGATCACATGTTGGCAGAGGCAGAAACCTCTTGCTTCTCCGTTTCCTCGTATTTCTTCTGTAAGTCTAGCAATTCCGCATAGGCCTGCTTAAAGTCGCTTTCGTCAGTTTGGATTTCTTGAAGGATCTTCTCTGTATATGACATATAAAGGACCTGTGCCAACTTGAGCTCTGGAGATACGTTCTTACGTTTCTTAGCATTTAGACTCGAGTCTTCGGCTGCAGATTCTGGTCTTGTGGTATCCTCTAACTCCAGGCCTTCATTTTCTAATAATCGAAGATATAACGAGCGACATCTCTATGCCAAAAAAGGAATTATTGCAAGTTAGTATTCAATCTAAAATCAGGGAAAAAGCAATGGATTGAGGGGTCAGGATCGTGTTATTAGCCCATCATCACTAACTTAAGAAATAGAGAGACTGGGCGAGAATTATCATCTCTTCATGTAATAAGGAATATCTAGTCAAATTCCATCACACTTACATTAGCGGTCATTTTCTTCGAGGAAACATGCTTAAGTAATGGATGCTTCTCCAATTCCTCCGCAATCGGTCTGAAAGAGTCTGTTCCCTGCTGAACAACAAGCTGTGCAAGAATAAGCTTGAGCACTAGTGGATATTCATCAAAGTCTGGCTTCTGGGGCATTGCTGCTGGCCTTTGGTGTTCAGATGTGTATAAAGGGAAGTGCCAAGTAATTTGCAACGAATAAATAAAGACTGTCCAAGTCTGTCGGGATATAGCTCTAGCAGTATAACAGTGAAAAGTCACACTCGCAGAATTCTGGAATAGGAGAAGTAGGAATTGAGAATAACCGCGTCATTCAATACACCTGTGATACTAGCGATAACTGCGTAAGATGACTCTTTGGTGGGACTAGTGATTGGGTTTTGGACTTTTTGTGGTGTGCCACCTGTGTGGTCACATGACTCAAATACCATATACTCTGTCTAAAATTTTTACTGTCATGACAGGGCAAGTTGTGTTTTTTTCCTTCCTGTTTTTTTATTACTTTCCAGCTGTTCTTTAGCAACTAGTATAAATATCTCTCTTTTCCTTCTTTTTTTTTCTCTTTTCTCTATCATTTTCATCTTTTTGTTCAACCAAACCCCTGTCTTCTTTATGAGAATTTAACTTCTCTGTCGAATCGAACTAGACTCAAACTATCCATACTTGATAATACCACACAAGATCTTGTTACCACATATACATACTATAAAAAAGTATCTTTTTGTAAAAAAAAAAAATCACTGGCCCTTCGGATATCCATACCCAATCAATCTCTTTGCATTAAGACATATAGATGCCCAGCGTAGCGCCTCAGTCAAGCTCAATGGAATCTCCTGAATCGGTGTCTTTTCCTCCAATCTTCCGTTCTCACATTGATAACTGTCAATTTGGAGAATGGTACCCCAAGTATAACCGGCTTACACCAGAGGCGAAAATTATCAAGGATTTACCACAGGAGTTCATCGACTACCTGCTATCAGATGGTATTATTCTTCCCCCAGATGAAAGCGATAATGAAGATGAGGGAGTGACAGCTGCAGAACTTGATGCACGCCCTGGTGGCCGAATTCGAGAACTCGACTCGAACATCAATGCCAACTTAGATACCGTTTTCGACGACAGCGATGATGAGGATGCTCCAGCGGATCCGTCTCTTAAATTTAAGGCTTTGCACCGAGAAATTCGAAAAGCTATCAGCGATCTTGGTGGTTCTGTCATTCCTAAGCTCAACTGGTCTTCACCTAAGGATGCAGTTTGGATGAGTTTAACAAACTCTTTGAAGTGCACCACACCATCTGAAATATATCTGTTGTTTAAGTCATCATCTTTTATTACCCACGATTTGACAGAGCCTTATTCTGGGACTGTGGAAGCCACCACCAGTGAAAACGGTTCTGTTGATCCTCCTGCTTCTTACACCCTGGTTCTTCGTAAAAACTTTAATTTGAACCCATCATTGGAGTTTCGTTGCTTTGTCAAGTCTCGCGTTCTGGTTGGTATTTCACAGCGCGACCACCTTAACCACTACACCTACTTGGGAGAATTGAAGGATTCCCTTGGCTACGAGATTGAAGAATTTTTCGAGAATTACTTGCAGGATTCATTTCCTGATGACAGCTTTGTCTTCGATGTGTTTGTCCCCGAGCCGTACGATCGTGTTTTCTTGATTGATATAAACCCCTGGGCTCCTACAACCGACCCTTTACTGTTCACTTGGTACGAGTTGTTGAGCATTACCGACGAAGAACTTAGACCCGATAGATACCGCAACAGGGTTTCATCATCCCCTGGCTCTCCTCTGCCCTTGGACGAATCCAATGACAGTGATACTCACTTCAGCATTCCTATTCCCATTCGAAACAATGGTAGCCGTTCCAGCCTTACTTCACGCAGCACTGGGCGCAATAATAGCATTGAAAGCCTCAGCAGCATGCGCTTATTAGACCTTAACAGTACTTCACGAGTTACTGGCTCCACCATTACCTCAATTCACGACTATTCCACTAATAATCAGGAATTATCATGCAATAGTTCTCACCCTTCATCCACTGTTGTCTCGATTAACAATAGCCCCATTATTTCCGAGATTTCTAGCGATGCCGAGCTTTACGAGTACGAGTTCCGACTGGTGGCTAAGGAACAAGGCTCCAACGACTTGTTAGGCGGCCGAGTTCAGCATTCTGAAAATCGAGTCCCTAAAGACATTGTCGATGCTAGCATGACTGGCCAGGGTATTGCTGAAATTGCAAAGCACTGGAGTATGCTTATGAACGGCGAAATTGATCAGGATGATGAAAGCTCTGACGAAAGCGATTAATTGAAAAGAAAGGGAGGAAATGTACATCTTAAACATTAAGGCTCATTAATATACACATTTAAAAAGGAATTCCTCCATGTGTCCCTCTTCTCATTCCACTTTGCATCTTTTTTTTCCATTTATTTTTGATTTAATGCCCCTGCTTATGACCAAGTCTAAAAAAATCATTTTGAATTTTTGTTTTTGTTATTTTTTTTTATGTATTCTTTTTAGTTTACTCAATACAGTTTTTTAAAGTAAATTTTTATATTTCAACAGACTATTGATTCAATTATAATATTGACATAAACTATCATAAACGCAAATTTCTAATCTTTCCAATTATAGTTACCAAAGTGGCACAAAGTTATATTTTGTGGACTGCATCTGTGTTCCTACTCAAGCAATATGTAGTATAATTTCACAAGTCCTTAGTATAGCCACGAAACCAGGCATTCAACAATCAAAAAGGTACAAGCAATCTCAGTTTAGTACCCATCGGTAGATGGAGGAACCATAAAAGCTCTCGGGGCTCCAGGTACATCAATCAAGTTAAACTGGTGATGAGAAGGCTGCTGAAAGCTAGTGGAACCGATATTTTCGTGCTCTTGGCTCATCTTCTGGTACTGAAACTGGTTATTGTGCTGCTTCTGTTGACTATTTTCATTGTGGTACTTGTCGTCTCCTCCGCCAAACTCATTATTTACTTGAACAGAGTTGCTAGGTGAGTGATGGCGATGCTGGAACTTTTCCTGGTTAATGTCCAAACTGGAAAGAACTGAGGAAGGCCCAATCAAAGGACCAGAGAACGGGCCAGGCTGAACACGAGGTCCAGTTGACTGAGGCGAAAACAAACCAATGCGTTCAATGTTGGCAATGGAGCGAAGCTTACGATTCATGTTGTTAGGAGGTGGGAACTCCTGATACTGACCGATAAGCTCACTGTCGGAGAAGAAAATCAAAGGACGATAAGCAGGATCTAAAGAATCAACCATCAAAAAATAAAATAAAAGAAAGTGTGTGATTGTTAGAAACTGTCAATAACAAACCAGCCTAGTTGTGTGGATGACTAAACGCCTTACACTCCGATGAGATAAGGGATGAAGATAGACAAAACACATCAACAAAACATTAGAGACAAATACACTTACTCTGATCCATAACACTAGAATTGCGGAACTTTTCAATAAGACACTCTTTTCCCTGAGTAATGCACTAATCAAAAGAAAATGTTAGATTAACTTCGACCATAAATTTTCACCATTTTTAGTTTAAAATCAGCAAAAGGAAAGTGTTTCTTAGCATATATATTGGCGTATGAAAGATCACAAATCTTTTCAGAGTTGAAGCGATTCCACTTGGTTCCAGCACGAGCACGAGCAAAGGTTATGATATGCTCGGGAGAAATAAAAGACACAAAAGCATATCCAACATTGCATTTGTTGGCAAAGTCAATACGGAGATCTAAGAAAACAAGATGTTAGCACAATAACAATGAAAAACTAGTCAAAATCCAACTTACACAAAAAGTCATAGGTATGTTTGTTGGTAACATCCAAATAATCCTTTAGCATTTTCTGGTCAACCTTATTAGGAATGTTGCGGAGCATGACGGTAGTTCTAGTGTCGAGGCCTCTAGAGATACGTCTCAAGTCAATAACATTATTTTTGGAAACATTGGCTTTGGTAACAACATTAAGCTCACCAAAATCTTCATGCTCTCTGTTCCACTGGCCATATGAATTAATCTGATAATGGGGGCCAAATCGCTCCTTATTCATATCAAGGGACCCATTCTTAAGGAAATCATCCAGAGTATCACCCTTGCTCATCAATGGTATGCCAGAGAATGGAAAGTTTGAAGAGGCACGGCGATGAGGGCGGTTATGAGCAGGAGGGTAAATGTAGCTGGGAGCAAAGGCAGTAAAGGAAGCCAATACATCACCGGTGATAGACTTTTCCTGAAGAATGATACTATCAACAAATGTAATAGTGAGCTCTGCACCTTCAATGAAACCGACAGAAGTAAAGTGCTGAAAAGAAGCAAACGCACCGCGGATATCATAAAATGAGTATACCATAGCTTTTCTGCCGCCCAAAAAAACATTCCTCATCGACTCAATTTGACCAAGACGAGAAACTTGGCTACTAACAGCAGTCCAGTGGTTTTGGGAAACCAAGTGGGTAAACTCAATCTGGATAGTGTCATAGCTACACAAATTCATGGCGTTTTGAATGTTCGGGATTGGAGTCTAAAATACCATGTTAGATGTTATCAAACGATCAAGATCGGATGCCGAGTAATAAATACATACGTGTTCAAGAGCGTTAATGCGCTCGACCATAGTTCCGGCAAAGTTGAGGTTGAAGAATTCAGTCATTTCCTTTTGAGCCAGTTCAGCTTGATTGTTATTGAAGTAAGCGACATACCCTGTCCCTCTATCAAACTCACACATCATCATTTCGCCATAATTCTAAATTTATAAGTTAGGGGTAGATGAAAGAAGAAGAAAAAAGCGTCAAGCTACATACCTTACAGAACTGAACAAAAGAGCCTGCTTCAAAGGAAAGGTCAAGATTGGAAATCTTCAAAATTCTAGGAAGAACTGGAAGGGGGACAGATTGGGGGATGAACGGAAAAGCGTGAACATTGTACTTGTCAAGTTGGGAGCTAGAGTGGGAAGGCTTTAGGGATTCAGCTCTTGGAACAAAATTTGTGTTAACAGAAGAAATGAAACTTTCACGAGGTGCCTTTGATTCAGAAGGAACAGTTCCAGAAGGACGTGTACCAATGGGCGTTTGGTTCTCATTGTTTGTGGCAAAAGTTGCAGAATTGGGAATTTCAACCTTGATGTTGGAGTTTTTAGCCATATACAGAAATTTGGATATAAGTGCTTTCTCCTCATTTTCCATCGAAAAATCTATCACATAAGAGATGTATGTTAGCAGGCTCGAACCAAAAATCGGAATTAATGAAGAAATACAAGAACAGGGTTACGTGAGATGCACATACCTTGTAAGCGCTTAGAGACCTTTACGAGGTCCTCCTCAGGATTAACGTCAAGCATATCCTCATCTTCGGAAGGAGAGTGCAAAAGACTTTGGGGAAGAGCGTACAAACACTTGTCATCATCTTCCAACTTTGGATTCAATGTGGGAGTAGTGCATCCAGAAGAGGATGTATTTTCAGAGTAGCCAGAAGCAGAATGCTCTTCCATGGAGTGAAAGGAAGATCCGGAGGACATGGTTCAAAAATCCGCTAATTATTGGGGATCCAAAAGTGCAGGTTCAAGAGTTAGCAAAATAGCCAAAATAAAAAAACAAAATGGTTTAGAATTCAATCCAAAAGGAAACAAAATGGTGCAAAATGCAATGATTGTTAACAAAACTGAACAACAGAGTAATAGGTAGGATGAAGAAAAAGAAGGAAGGTTGATTAGAGGGAAATTGACGGCTTTTATAGTTGTTGTGTCGGCTGAGAAACCAGCGAGGAGTGGGCTGTTGGTTGAATTCCCAAAGCACAGTTGTTTAATTGGCAAATATCCAAAATGGGAAGTGTACCATATATGCCTATCTCAAAGGCCAGCTATCACCGTATAATCACAATCTGGATGTTTTCCTGGCTGTCAAATATTGTTTTTTCCCAATTTAAATGCTGTTTCAGTTGATAAATCCGGTTTTAATATGTGGTGTTGATTGAGTTTGTGACTAGCCGGTTGGTGTTATTTTCCAGCATCCAAAGTGATGAGAAATTCAGCACATGGAAAGTTTTTTTCTCTCGCACCGGCCTTTCTTCTTCTTACCATTTGTTTTGCAAGATAAACAATGACTAGCCACGCTTTTTCCTCCTTTATCCTTGAGGAGAATGCTCAGGGCTCCTCATCTGGCAACAATTCGTTTATTGAATCAGAAGGAACGTCTCATACAGCTCTAACCGATACATCCGCAACATACGCAGAAACTGAAAAAAGCTCTATCACTATGGCTATTGACTTACGCCAGAGCACAGTTGGATGTTCTGTGTATTTCAAAGAGAACAAGAAGATGACGTTTTACTTGGACACTACCTTTCAATCTCACTCTCTTGCCTCGGAATTTGCTACCTTGTTTAGGCAATGTAGGTATACCCAATCTTTTTAGATATCAACTGCATCTAACAGCTCATTGTAGGGAAATCGACATATAAGCCGGGACTAGTTTTGATTCCTTCCTCTTTTCCAACCGAGTTGGAACACATCGTTAGGAACCGCGATATTTCAGTTGAGTATGAGATAAAAGTTAGACCTCACTCTGAGTTTTCTAGGGCAATGGCCACTCAAAGCCTCTCTTCTGCCTTTTCTAGAAATCCTAGCATATTCCAAGAAGACTACGAACAACTTGTTTCTCATTCTCATTTGCGCTCTTGGATTCGACAAATCAACCCAGAATCAGCCGATTTAGAGTTAAACGCTTTTAACGAAGCTTTTTTTGATCAAGACAATCAGATAAGCGTATGTGATAAACTAACTGACATGTTTTACCATAAATCTTCAACCCCTAACTTTTGCTCAAATTTTATGTAGGCTGGGTGTATATCTGCTCTTCTCGCCTATCTCACAAATGAAGAAGAAATTGATCTTGCTCGTTCTATTAAAAGCTTTTCGGTTGCCTCACAGTAAGTGATTCTTATCTTTGATTGGTCAATCACCAACATTTACAAATCCCCTGGTCTTTGCTCAATTAACACACCATCATTATAGACAAGATTCCATGATTATTACAGCTGATTCCATATCTGCTCTTCATTTATTTCAAGAAGGAACACATCCAAATTTACATTATTCAAATACAAATAGCCGTTCAGCATCTTCTTCTTTATTCAGTATGTGCTGTGAGCTTTGTGCATTTTTCTTCACACTAACTTTGTTTCACTAGATGTTCTTAATGAAACATGTAGTCCTTTGGGCTCTAGCTTGATGAAAGAATGGTTTTTCAGACCCTCCACAAACATTGAGCTGATTACATCTCGTCATGACGTGGTCCAAATCCTCACATCATCGGAAAATATTGACTTTACCAAAACTTTACGTGCCTCACTTCGCAAAGTCAAAAACATCCCTCGCATTGTTAGGGATTTGGAGATATGTTCACTTCCATTATCGGACTGGAATGCCCTCGTAACATATTTGGAAGAGCTTCAGATTATCATTTCTACATGTGCTAAAATAACTGACTTTGATCAAACTCTGTTGGCAAAAGCGTTAAACACTGCTTTTCCTAAAGAAGAAATCATCAAGGCTGTTGGTAGGATTTATTCTATCATATCTTTTGAAAGGTCTGCAATGTTCAGCAGGGTAGTTGTCCAGGAAGGTGTGAATCAAGAGCTGGATAGTGTTTGCAAGGTTTACAATAGTATCGAAGTACTATTAGCCAAAGTTACTGAAAAAATTTCCAAAGGCTTTCCAGATTCTGTAAAAAGCTTTAATGCATTATACTTTCCACAGTTGGGTTATCTGGTTGTTGTCACAGTTGAAGATTCAAAAGTTATTGAGAAATACAGTCAATTTCAAGAAGGGCAGTGGGCCATGATATTTTCAACAGAAACTCATTGCTATTACAAAAATAACTATATGAGAGAGATGGACGCAGAATATGGTGACATTTTTGGTGTGATTTGTGACTATGAGTTGGAAATCATACATGCGTTGCAAACTGAACTTTCTGAGTTTTCAAATTCCTTTAACAGTTCATGTAACATTCTGGCACAATTAGATTGTCACCAGGCTTTAGCATGGGCTGCCAGAATTAACGGCTATACGCGACCAAACATGATGGAAGACAGATCACTTGTCATTGAAGAAGGGTTTCATCCTCTGTACGTCAAACTAGTGGACTCTTTCATTCCAAACAACATTTCTCTAGTTTATTATAAAGATACTGGGTTGAAAGACAAAGCTGAATGTTGGAAATCTGAGAATTTATTACTGGTTACGGGGGCAAACTATTCAGGAAAAACAGTTTACCTAACACAAACTGCTCTGATTGTGTTCATGGCACAAATTGGCAGTTTTGTTCCAGCAAAGTCTTCAACAATTGGAATTGTTGATAGAATACTTACGCGTATCACTACTAGAGAATCAGTTTCTCGCAGTAAAAGTTCTTTCATGAACGATTTGGAACAAGTTTCTTCGATATTTAGAATGATGACTCCTAGGAGCTTGCTTATTATTGATGAGTTTGGAAAGGGAACTGAAACTAGGGACGGTGCGGCATTATTTGGATCTCTCATAAAATCTTTTCAGGAACTGGGTAGTAAAGCACCCAAGGTAGTAGCCAGCACGCATTTTCATGGTACGTTTTATTTTATTTTACGTTTTATAATTTTGAATCGAGACATGAATCTAACATTTTTTTAATTAGAACTTTTGGAACAGGGTATTATCCAAGAAAATAATGGGCTCAAATTATGTCATATGGAGATTTTTGTGAGCGATATCAGTTCTGAAGCTGGTGGAAGCGAGCTAACATTGGCTTCAAATGGAAACATTTCTTACCTGTACAAGGTCCAACCTGGCAAAGCGAGTTCTAGTTTTGGAATTTGGTGGGTTTTTTTATTTATTCCTTTCTTTTAATGTTTCTTTCTTTTGATCCATACTAACTGTTACTTTTTTAGTTGTGCCAAGTTGTGTGGAGTTGATGAGGATATCATCAAGCTTGCAGAAAAGATATACCAGGAAAAAGTTCGTGGTGGAAACTTTTCTACATTTTTCTTGAGGTTTTCTTCCGAAGAAAAACAAAGAATCAAAATTGCTGGTCAAATCATCAAAAGATTTTTGCAGACTGATATGGAAAAAGTTAAGGATGCCAAAGTCTACTTGAAAAAGCTGTTGAACGCTGCTGATTCAGTTCAAGCTTGATACATTGGGTATGAATTGCTTTCTTATGTCAAAAATAAGTATTTGAATATTTTCCAAGTAAGTGTTGTTTCAAATATATAACTTTTGAATAATTGTTTTTTTAATTTCTAGTTACATTAATTTATTTTTAATTTAAATAAAAAGTGGTACAAAAAACAAAAATGCGAAAAATGAAATGTTTCCCAAATACAAATTAAATATAAGATATTCCAGCTTAAGAAGCAAATTTAACAGACCTAGACAAGTTCTTCTTGATACCTGTGGACTCACCACCATATGCAGTTGTAGGTTGAGTGTAAACTCTTCTGACAGACTTGAGCTTCTTCTTGGCATCTTCATACTTGGCTCTCTTCTTGACTCTAGCGTTTCTGTTCTCTTTCTTGGTCTTGCGAGATGCGACACCCTTGTTTTTAAGGATCTGGTATGAAATAGCACGCTTTCCGTCTTCGCCAATTGTATCATCCTGAGCCAATTTTCCAAGCTTACCTTGCTTGTATGCTTTTTCGGCCATGGCGTGAGCGTCACGTTTCTGTTGCTTGCGAGTCGCTGTTTGTTCCTTGACTTGGTTATAGTAGTCTTCAGCTTCTTCATCCTCTTTGGTTGGCTTTTTGCTCTTTTTCGATGTATCTTCGTCTTCATTGTCACTGAAGCGATCAGCTTCATCGTTCTGTTCGTGCTTGAGACCGCGCAATCTAGCTTCCTCAGCCAGACGACGCTCTCGCTCAGCCATACGCTCTTGATATGGTAAGTCAGCATCACCAGTAAGCTTGGCCATGTTTTTCTTAGAGGCTTGGTCAATCTTGGAGGTGTAGTATCTCAAGTTGCGCTTGCGTTGCATCTTATCGTCCAAATCGGCAAAATTCATGTCTGCACTCTCACCGTAGTCATCAGCAGGGTTGTGAATCTTGGCCTTGGATTTTGACTGGGACTTTTTGAGAGAAAGATCCGCGAGTGGAGCACCCAATTCCAAATCGGAATCATAGTCTTCACCTCGAGAGCTCTCCTCTTCATCCTCTTCTTCTTCTTCTTCTTCTTCTTCTTCTTCTTCCTCTGCTTCAGCATCAGAATCAAAGAATCCAGCAAATTCATTCTCATCTTCAGATTCGGAATCTGAGTCACCTCCTCTCTTTCTCTTGGAAATACTGTTCTTTTTTGTTGATGAGCTGACTGCAGATTTAATCAAAGCCTCTGTATCAAACATGTCATCATCATCTTCAGACGACTCGTCTTCCTTTTCGCTAAGAGTCTTGGTACCCTTGCCCTCAAGAGAAGACACTTCGACATCTTCTTCACTGTCTTCTTCATCAGCATCGACTCCAACAATCTTCAACCCCTTGACACCATTCCAAAGCTCACGGCTTCTTAATATACCCTCCATCACTGGATGCTCCTTCAAGTTGATCTTTTCAGTGCCGGAAATGTTAACAACAAAAAGAGCAAAATATGTTGTAAGTGTGCCAAGATAGGCGGATCCAGACGCATATTTAATTTTGTTGACCTTGAAGATCTTTTCTTCGATTTGATCTTCTTCATCAGACTTGGAATTTGATTTAGCAGCATTCTTGACCTTGCTTTCAAACTCGTCCATTTGATCCTTAATGTCATTCAAGGTGCTTTCCAACTCGGTTACCTCTTGTGAAAGAGGAATGACCTCTGGGTACAACGTCTCCAACAGAGTCATACGCTCTTCGGGGCTCAGCTTTGTGGGATCCTCTGTAGGTAATGAGCCCAAAAGTTTCTTCTTTGATGGGTCTAGACGTGTTCCATCTTCGTCAAAGTCTTCTTCGGTGGACTTTTGAATTGCTTCTCTTTCGGAGTCTTTGGCAGATTTTTCCCATGCGGCAAAATCGTCGTCTTCAAAGAAATCCGATCGCTTCATTGCACTCAAGTGCTTCTTTTGTAATCTCAGGGCTTCCTCCTCTTCCAGCTTGGCATCTTCATCATCCTGAGCATCATCTGCACCGTAATAGTTGCTGCGGGTGGTACCCCAATCTTCAAGTTCCTCGTCACCTCTTTCTTCTTCTTTGCCATAGATATCCTCGTCATCACTAACATCTGAGGCACGTTGAATGCCCATTACTTCCTCGTCACTGAGACCCTCATTGTCGCTGTAATTTCCGTATTTGGCAAACTTGGACTTGGATGCTTGTGATTTCAGCTGAGATTCGCGAGCGTTGTGAAAAGTTTCAACGGCATCGGGCTCCATGCCCAAGTCGTTTTCGGGTTGGTTTGATCGCGATCGTCGAGCCATTGTTTTTGCAGTTGGATATACGTATAATTCAGCAAAATGGCTGTCTTGACCGAGAAATGTCGTAGTTGTTCAAACTGGTTTGTTGGTGTCGCTACCTGTACAGAAAACTTATATAGAACTTGAATAGATTTCAAAAAAATTTTGCAGCTTGATGGTGGATATGTGCGGCTGTATTTCTAGATCACGCTTTTTAAATTTTTTTGTTATCATGTGATTATAGATGCTACTAATGAGATGTTACATTACATATGCAATAAGTTCTGTCATACAAGCGTCATGTTTCTCACGTGCTGGATCAACACGGCTGAAGGTGGTTTTCTAGGTGAATCGAGAGTTTTCCAGCAAAAATAAAAAAAATCAGAAACCTCCGGCAAAGCAATTGACATCATCAACTACAAACCAACGTATTTGCAACGTATAGCCGGAATCGTCCCTGGTTCCACCCGGCTTCTCCGCCCTCTTCTATCCATTTTGGGAAAAAAAACTTGTACACCTTAAGAGGGACAGCAATCATAGTCCAAAGAACAAACGTTATGACGTTAATGCCCGGATTTAAAACAACCGCCTAAACTTTAGACGTTTTGGTTGCAAACGAGCCAAGTCCAGAGAGTTCTGTGACATGTTACACATGCGCTGGCACCAATTGCAAAGTTTAGTTGTCGCCACTTTAAAGAATTGTTTTAAGGCAAATTCAAATTGGAGTTTGAATGTGGAGAGCACCTTGCAAATCTCGTGATAAGCGTTGGACTTTTTTGAAAGTTGATGGATCAGTGCGGGACAAGAGCCAATGTGCCATAGACTATGCATGGTTCGGTGCTAGGACGGTGAAAGTCTGGTGAAAGTCTGGTTTATAAGTTGAAGAAATGGGTCAAATGAACTTGTCTCATTATAAGAATCAGACCACCTTGGATATGGAAGAAAAGCGCATGCCTTTGGTGAAAGCTCCATAACCATGCTCAATCCCGTTTTCAAGACGTCGAGAAACGCATTTTTCAAGGGAAAAAAATACTATTCAGGGACGTGTTGCCCTTGTTGTGTGCAGGTGCGATTGAGCTCTTGCTTTGGCCATCATGGTAACAAGCTTTCAGGATAGGGAAGAGCGTGGATGGATGTGGAACCTTTGAGATGGCTCGCGCACATCAAACTAAAAAGGCCTCACCCAATATATGCTTTATACATGCTTTATATGCTTTTACTTTAACTAAATAGCTCAAAGAACATCATGGAACTCTCTAGAGCTTGTCCCAGAGTTGCTGCGAGAGTCAGTCCACTACAGGTATATATACCTGGGCTTTTTCCTCAACCCACTTCCTTCTTTTTCTTACTACATCTTTTAATCTCCAATACTCATATATCAAACAATTACTTATCACTACTAAACATATTTATACAAAATGAGCAAAGCTGTCGGAATTGATCTCGGTACAACATACTCTTGTGTTGCACACTACGCCAACGACCGAGTTGAAATCATTGCTAACGACCAAGGTAACAGAACCACTCCATCATATGTTGCCTTTACAGACACTGAGCGTCTCATTGGTGACGCTGCTAAGAACCAGGCCGCTATGAATCCTGCAAACACAGTTTTCGATGCTAAGCGACTGATAGGCCGAAAGTTCTCTGACCCTGAAGTCCAGACCGATGCTAAGCACTTTCCGTTCAAGGTGATCGACAGGGGTGGAAAGCCTTCCATCCAGGTTGAATTCAAGGGCGAAACAAAGGTCTTCCAGCCTGAAGAAATCTCGTCCATGGTTCTTACAAAGATGAGAGAAACCGCTGAGAACTTTCTAGGTGTCAAGGTCAACGATGCTGTCGTCACTGTTCCAGCCTATTTCAACGACTCCCAGAGACAAGCTACCAAGGATGCTGGTCTCATTGCTGGTTTGAACGTTCTCCGTATCATCAACGAGCCCACTGCTGCTGCCATTGCCTATGGTCTCGACAAGGGCTCCAAGGAAGAAAAGAATGTTCTCATTTTCGACCTTGGTGGTGGTACTTTTGATGTTTCTCTTCTTACTATTGAAGAGGGCATTTTCGAAGTCAAGGCCACTGCTGGTGATACACACTTGGGTGGTGAAGATTTTGACAACCGTCTTGTCAACCATTTCATCCAAGAATTCAAGCGCAAGAACAAGAAGGACCTCTCTACCAACCAACGAGCTCTTAGACGTTTGAGAACCGCCTGTGAGCGTGCCAAGAGAACACTTTCATCTTCTGCCCAGGCTTCTGTTGAGATTGACTCTCTCTACGAGGGTGTTGATTTCTACACATCCATCACTCGTGCAAGATTTGAGGAGCTCTGTCAGGATCTCTTTAGATCTACAATTGAGCCTGTTGAGAAGGTTCTCCGTGACTCTAAGATTGACAAGGCTCAGGTCCACGACATTGTCCTTGTTGGTGGTTCAACCCGTATCCCCAAGATTCAGAAGCTTGTCTCTGACTTTTTCAACGGTAAGGAGCCTTCCAAGTCTATCAACCCTGATGAGGCCGTTGCCTACGGTGCCGCTGTCCAGGCTGCTATCCTTTCTGGTGATACCAGTTCTACCAAGACTCAAGACCTTTTGCTTCTTGATGTTGCCCCATTGTCTCTTGGTATTGAGACCGCTGGTGGTGTTATGACCAAGCTTATTCCCAGAAACTCCACTATCCCCACCAAGAAGTCTGAGACCTTTTCTACCTATGCTGATAACCAGCCTGGTGTTCTAATCCAGGTCTATGAAGGTGAGAGAACCAAGACCAAGGACAACAACCTTCTTGGTAAGTTTGAGCTTTCAGGCATTCCACCTGCTCCTCGTGGTGTTCCTCAAATTGAGGTGACGTTTGACATTGACGCCAATGGTATTTTGAACGTTTCAGCAGTTGAGAAGGGTACTGGTAAGACCAGCAAGATTACCATTACCAACGACAAGGGCAGACTTTCCAAGGATGACATTGAGCGCATGGTATCAGACGCCGAGAAGTACAAGGATGAAGATGAGAAGGAGGCTGCTCGTATTGCGGCCAAGAACGGTCTTGAATCATACTCGTACTCACTCAAGAATACCGTCTCTGAGGCTGGATTCAAGGAGAAGGTTGATGCGTCTGATCTTGAGACTCTTGAGAAGAAGATCAATGAGACTGTTGAGTGGCTCGATGCCAACCACACTGCTACCACTGAGGAGTTTACTGACAAGCAAAAGGAGCTTGAGAGTGTTTCTAATCCAATCATGCAAAAGTTTTACAGCGCTGGTGCTGGTGCTGGTGGCCCAGGCGGTGCCGGCGGATTCCCTGGCGGACCTGGTGGAGTTCCCGGTGGCTTCCCAGGTGGTTCTGGCGGAGCAGCTGGCGACGACAGTAACGTCACTGTCGAAGAAGTAGACTAGAGGGATTTGACCAAGCAAAAAAAGCAAAAAACTAAAATGAAATGAAAATAATAATAAAATAAAAACGTTCTTTATGGCAAGACTAATTTATAATGACAATACGATTGTGATCCGGTTTATGTAATTCTTAATTTATATTCTTTTGAAAAAAAAAAATATAGCATTTATCAATTGGCAAAAACACATTACGCGCAGATGATAATAATTAAATTTTTTTAAAGTTGTAGGTTATTTTACACTTTGCCGGCGAGTATAAACGAGACGGATGAATCACGGAATAAGTATAAGCACTTTCAGTTTACTTGCCTGCTTGCCTACTTGCCTACCTGCCTATACTTTGCTTTACACCAATTTTTTTTTAAAAAAAGAGTATAAAAATACAGCCAAATGTGTATATATATATATTGTATATATATATTGTATATTGTATATTGTATATTGTATATTGTATATATTATTGCCACGCGGCTGTACCCGCCCTGCCTGGTCTTGGTGCGGGACCTGAGTGGCGGTCGCGGCAACTAACTAGTAACACATGTGTGGGCGTGATATCCATACATACAATATACAATATACAATATACAATATACAATATACAATATAAGGATTAAGCTACTACTCCTACTACAGCAACGCCATCATCATCCACATATTCCGCTATACTCTTGTTTGCGTAGTACCTCGAACCCTCAACACAAAGAACCCACATGAAATCGTAGCAGTAAACAACTGCATATTATTGCATTCCATTCTAGCTCTTGTCCTCCGATAAGATTTTGAATCCGTAGAATAATATCTCATAGAATGTATTGATTTTCCAATGCTCCTATTAATCTTTCTATGGTACACCGTCAATATATTTGACGTATATAGAAGCATCACATTTATAAATCCCAGAAATGGCATTGAGCAACTGCACATAGCTTTTTTTCTTTTTAAACAAACCTCCCAAAATAAATATCTAATAATAACAAATTGTATCCAAAAGTCTATACAAAAGACAAACGTCTGTGTAAATAAATGCAGCCTTTGCAAGTAGTGGCCGCCATGTTCCAAATATTAGCACAGGTTAATTAGCTTTCTATAACCCGATTCGCAAGTGTACTGTAAAACGCAAAAATAGAATATCTACCACCATGCTAGTGATATAATAATTAGGTATTAGTTAACAAGAAACGAAAGCAGCCGTCATTTCTCATTCTTCCATTCTCGCAGAAAATAAATCAACCCATCAATGATCCAACATGTTCTATATCTATACTTTCAAGTAAACGTGTCCAACTTGGACGGTGATTTATTCTCTCTTGTTGATTATGTTGCTTTCGACAGCCTCTTCAGAAACAGGGAGGGACCATTTCTGGTCCTTAGACTGAGCTTCGGGCTTAGCGTAAAGGTATGTAGCAAAGATAACAATGCTGGAACCGAGAATAAAGTTGATGGTAACTGAAAAATTGAAAAAGTAAACCGAAGCGAGGAAAGAAATCAAAATCGAAATGGAAGTAGCAAAGTTCTTTGCAATGTTATCGGCAAATTTGACGCAAAGAGCCACAATGATACCGCCAAAGGCTTGGAAGAAAATGGCAGTCCAAACAACAAAATTGTAGCCATAGAAAAAGCCCTTGTCAGAAATAGAAGCACCATCCTTAAACAACACACCAATGAAAAGAGCAGGGAACAAAGAGTAGAAAGAGAGCTGGATATTACGAACCCACAAGGATGCGTTGGAGCCCTTGAGAACCTTTTCAAAGTAAACGCCGGCGAGGCCAGACAAGCAGCAGGCAATAGTAACAGCAACAAGGCCAAGTCCTCTGTTCATTTCATCGTGAGCAGAACTCTCGCTAACAGCTCTGGCAAGAAGCTTGGGGATTTTTCCCTTAACGTCTCCGACAGCTGATGAAGCTGGAGCAGAAGGGGGAGTGGGCAAGATGATAGAGACAATGACTTGGAAGAAACTAGAGAAAGCTTCAGGAGAAATTTGAACAAGAGCGATACCGAGCGTAAGAAGGAAAAGAGAGATCCATTGGTTTCTGTTCAAACTTCTTCTAAGCATGGTGACAGAGAAAAAGGCGGTAGTAAGAATCTTGAGCTGGTAAGTGACTTGGAACGTAGCGGCATCGAGATTAGAAACGGCCGTGTACTGGAGAGAGTTTTGCAAGGTGTAAAGGAACGCAGGGATGGCGAGTTTCCAAGAGTCGCCAGAGAAAACCTCAGTCCAAGTGGCCTTCACGCCAATTTGCTTGGATGAAACAAAAAAGCAGAAAAGGAGTTTGAAAATCTCATTCAAAAGGACGGCGGTGGAAGGAAAGTAGCGCGTATCAGCGTCATAACCAGGCATAATGCGAGAATAATGCATAATCTATCAAGATTGGAAAGGGGGACTATTAGAACATGTACAACGGAATAACGTCAGCCATTCAAGGGATGCTGTCGGCATGAATTGGCAAAACAAAAGGAATTGCAGGTTGCGGCATGAATGGATATAAGCGCATTGACAATCAACTTACCAAAATCAAAGACGAGTTTTGTATCGTCAACTATGCGATAAGACTAGTGTTAGTAAGAAGCACGACTGGTAGAGGAGTCACGAAAATGCAAATACATACTGTAACAAGAGAGATGAGTTTGAGAGGAACACCAAACAGAGTTGGCACTTGATTACTGTGCTGGACAGACATTGTTGATTTCGGGATAATAGCCAAGGTGAATTAAAAAAAAAAAAAAAGGTTGAGCAGGGTATATATTAAGCTAATAAATAATAGCAGAAAGCTTCTTTGTGTAGGCTAAAGAGGATTGAATGACCGACTTTTGAAGCAGAGCTCTGGATGTGGCTGAGTAGATAAGAAAGTGGTGAAGAGGAAGAAGAAGAAAAAGGAAAGAAAGAAAGAAAGGAAGGAGGAAGAAATGCAGTGTTGGTGAAATCGTTTGTTGTGCTACAGCAGAAAAGGTAACGTGGAAGGTTTTTTTTTTTTTTTTGTTCAATAAGATTACCCACCACACACACACACATAGCCATACAAACACAGCCATATATACATTTATTTAGCATACATTTAATATACATTTAATATACACACACACAGATATTGATCGCCAAAAGCCACAACAACCAGGATATTTCGATAAGCCTGGCTAGGCACTCATATTTCGCTGTTTTTTTAATTAGGCTTCTTTGAATGCTATTATTAATGAACATACTAGGCGTGTATTTGATTTATTGCAGGAGGTGTCATTGGCGAGTGTCGATGCCCGTGCTCGTCTCAATGACGTGTGGCTAAATCACACGGCTGCCACGTGACGCGTGTAGAGCATGCCACATCTGGTAACACCACCAGGAAACGCGCTCAGTTCCTCGAGAAAGAGAGAGAGAGAACTCAAGATAAGCAAGCAGTTGTGATTGACAGTCAGCTACCGTCCGTGGTTATATTTTTTTTTTTTTTTTAATCACTTGTAATCTGGCTGTGCGCTTTAATACGTAACAGCTCCCGGCTTTTATCAGTCAAACCCTATACGAGCGTTTTATACCTTCTATTAATAGATAGACTACCCATTTTTGATTAGGACTTTAAAGTGCTGGAACAATAATTACAATATACATGTCAGGGCGTGTAACAGGTTCTGTGACATTTTCAGCGCTGTTACTTGCGACGATATTACACTTGTTGTGTCACGACAGCCCATCACGCGAACCATCATCTGTAACTTGGATGTCGACCAGCGGCAGGACTAAAGATAATCGATAACGATCACATATAGTCTATTCGTGCACTATTCTAAATACACCAACAGTTGGACCTGTTTTAGTTTCTTATTCACAACTTTTATCTATTGATACGTCCTCATGCTCAGATCGACAGTAAACAAGTTAGACGGCTGTATGTATATCTATATCAATGGGCTTGTTTCTCACCAAAGCATCAAAGCGAACATTCTTACTCATGGGAAAACTTGGCTTCTTCTTCTTTGGAAACCTCTGTTCCATCCACATTGGCAATTATATCCTTAACAAGCTCTCTGAGATACGCATCGTCCTTAGCCTTGCCAATGATGCTGACAGTGTTGATACCCAGCTTGATATGAGGATAGCTTCCCACTTTGATACCATACACGTCGGCCGCCTTTTGCTTGAGCGTGAGATAATGGGCCATTTGTGATTCGGTGTGGTGGGTTGTAACATAGTATCTGACAAAAGAGCCTGCCTGTAATCGTTGCTGAATATGCGGGAAAAGACCGTCCAGCATTCTTTGGAACAGCTGAGGAATGCCGGGGAAAATGTGCACTTGCTGGTTGATGGCGACAATAGGGACCCACAGCTTGGGATCAACATAGATGGTTTCTACCTCAACCCCCTTGGCCTGGTCAGCAACGGGGATAGTAGCCATGCGGAGCTGGGCTTCGTAAGCGTCCTTCTCTGTTACAGGGTCAATCTTGCGACGGCCCAGTCTGTGCATCTTGATCTTCAAATCCTCGTCCACAGCAATGCCCACGCCAAAAGACTTGGCAATAGCCTCGTAGGTAATGTCATCGTGGGTGGGGCCAATGCCGCCGGTAGTAATGATGAAATCGTACTTTTTGGACAAACGCTGCAAGGTCTCAACAATGTCGGCCTCGTCATCAGCAATAACAGTGATGTTTTTAAGCTCAATGTTGTTGTCAAAGCAGAACTTGGCAAAGTAGTTGGAGTTTGTATCTTTGATCTTGCCGTTGAGGACCTCATCACCAATGATGAGTGCGGCAGCTGTAGTGATTGATTTAGCGCTCATTGTTTGACTGAATGAAGACGTAAGTTGGTTATTGAGGGCTAAGGTTCGACGAATGGCGGATGTGGAGTAGGGGCTCGATATTGGAGATTTCAAGAGATTGGCTGCGGTACTGGAGGTGTGTTGGATTAAACGAAAGGTCATTTAGGCCAACTTGTATACTAAAGAATATAAAAGGAATCGAATGGAATAGATAAGCTAGACGACAAGCCAGAGGTTGGAAAAGAGGCAATATTATATTGGTTCTGGAAAGCCTGGGGTCTCTTTTATGAGGGGGCAATTGCTAACGATTGTCGGTAAGCGAGCCATCCTCATGTCACGAGACGCGCCTCCGGGCCGGAACGAGCGGTTTCCGCTTCGTTAGGCGGAGTTGGGTACAAGTGGTGCACCACGTGGCCCATCAGCATAACAGCCTTTTCTGGCGGCGTATTTCTCGGTCTGCTAAACATTTCAGCACACCAGTGTGACACAGTTTCAAGAGATTTACGCGGCATGTTACACCGCACAGCTTCTAACAGTTCACTATTCATTCCCCTTAAACCTGAATTCCTTGACGGTGAGGTCTCCTTCCTAGTTTTGGCTGTTTATCGAAACCATCTTCCATTTCATCTAGTTGTGAGCCGAGTTTGGTCAGTTGCTCGCATTTCATTAGTTTCTTTCTTCTCACACCATGGCTGCAAATTCCAACTCCAAGCTGGCGTCCTCCAAAGGAGGCTCGGCTTCCAGCAATCGAAGTCGCAAGGGCATCTCAGCCAAAGGCTTAACCATTGGCCTCAAAATGAAGATTTTGGACTACATTGACGATTACGCCCGAGTTCACGAGAAGCGTCCCACGTATGGGAGCATCATTCGCTGGTTCCAAGAGAACTTTAACCGCAAGATTGGGCAAGGCACCGTCACCCGCCTATTCCAAAATGAACGACAGATTCGCGAGCTCGCTGCGCGCGAGGGTGGCAGTGACATCATTCGAAACAAGGGCGCAATGTACCCTGAGCTGGAGAGATTGCTGGCGCTTAGAATCCAAGATGCAGAACAGGAAGGCAGTGAAGTCTTGAAGCGCCAAAATATTCGAGACATGGCTATGGAGATTTTCCAGGACCTTCAATCCAAGGGTTGGTATCCAGGCTCGACAATGAATTTTAGTAACGGCTGGTTGGAAAACTTTCGAGAACGTCAGGTTGGGATTCCAAAGCATTTGCCTCGAAAGGAGTCTTCTGCTGAGCTTCATACCCCAACTATCCCAGATTTGTTAAATCCTCAAAATGAAAGCAGCGTCAGCATAACTGCTAGTCAATTAGTCAACCGGTTTCCGCTGAATTTAGAAATCCCGACGGAAAACTATAATACGGACCCGACAGACAATGCTAGTGCCGGTCAGGGACATCACTCTGAAGGAAATCCACAGGTGGACCAAGTTATGAGCGTTGTCGGTGCTCCACCCAACAGCAACTCTGGAGACAATGGCCCGGTTGATCCAAGCGGCATGGTTTCCAGATTCCCATTAAACCTGCAGGACTCGGATAGTCCCGACGAGGGTCACCACCACCACCATCTTGATCATCATGCTCCGGGGCTTGGGCTCGCTGCCCAGAGCGCCAGCCAGCAAACGCAGCAGAGTCAAATCCAGATGCACAAGCTTGCCAACGACGCAGCTGCAGCGGCGGCAGCCGTTGCTGCCAATTCGCAGCACCAGCACACACTTCCACACCATCAGCAACACGTCCAACACCAGCACCAACATCAGCATCAGCACCAGCATGCACACCAGCACCGACACCAGGATCCTGATGACACTGGGCTGCATGCTGATTTGATAGCGCATGCGTCTAGAGAGAGCACGGATGAGACGAAATTTCAAGAACAGTTGCAGCAGCAGCAGCATCAACTCCAACAGCAACAGCAGCTTCAACAGTCTCAAGCACAAATCTCACATCCTTCTGATGGCGTAGATGTCAAGGCCGCGACTGATATGATGAAGCAAATCGTCATGTCTCTTGTAGAATTAGACCTTGAAGGTCGAACAGCACATTTTGATCATTTTGCCGCGTCGTTAGAACAAGCTCGGATTTTATATAAACGGATGAAGTCGTACTGCGATCAATTATCATGAAATTTAAGCATTGTTTTTTATTATTATTTATTTTTGTTTATATATATTATTTATAATGATCTGCTTGATGGGTTAATAAATTTACAAATTTTTCTGCAAGTCATAACTAGCTTGGTTTTAAATAAAAATAAAAAAATAAAAATAAAAAAAACCTCCAAGTGGTGTGTGTGTGTGTGTGTATGTACGTACTGTATATAAACGCTTGACCAACAGAAATATATGGCCAATTGTAGAGTGAAGAGAAGCGTTCGAGGCACGTTTGTGTGTGTGGGTGGGTTTTTTGGAGGGGGGGAGGATATAAGCGGTGACCTGGTGCGTCGACTGCGTCCAGTATATCTCTAGCAAAGATTGGAGAGCTTTTACAAATGGTTTATAGATTATAAATAACAATGATAACAAATACAGAAAAAGAAAGAACAGAAAGAACAGAATTTTATTTTTTTCTCTTTCAATTTTATTTTTTTTATTTTATTATTATCTTGCTACTGGTGTTGGTGTTGGTGTTGGTGTTGTTGGTGATATATGAAAGGGACGAGCAACGTGGTGCGTGTATATGCAAAGAAACTGTTTGGCACGTGGTTTCATAATGCGCATCAGGTGATGTGGTTTTTCTTGCTGTGCAACGTTTATTTGTCACCTACAGAAACGGCGAGGGGGCCAATTGCGTATATTGCACCAATTGCATATATTGCATATATAGTATGTGTATTTCTCGGGTTCGTTTGAATTTTCACAAGAAACATGGACCGTGGGATCTCGAGGTCTTTTTTAATAAAAAAATAAAAATAATAAACTTGGACACCCGTCTTCCCCAGGCAACAACACTGTGGCAAGAGGGTATACCCATATAGTCTTTCTTCTATTTATTTATATACTGTTGTGACAATGGCATCATCAGCACTAGAACAAGCTAGGCTGGATTGGCACACTGAGCTGCTGGACCGGATCCAAGTTGAGTTTCTGTTTGGTTTTTTTATATAACGTCGAGCCGCTGTAATTTCTCACGGCAATATGAGCAATGGTGGTGCTAATAGCACTGGCAATGCTGAATAATCCTGATGGATCTCGATCATCAAAGTCTAACAAATGAATGAAATGTATATATATATACATGTCTAATATGAACAATGTATACGACCAATTGTTGGATTTCTTTACATGTCGTGATTATTATTATCACCACCATCGCTTAAAATCCCTTTTCAAAGACAGAATGGAGAAATTAATAAACTAGAGTTTAAAGTAAATCATAGACTTTGAAGAACCAAATTCGTTCTGTCTCTACCTCTCTTCCTCTCTATCTTCCTCTCTCTGCATCTCATTGTCAAATCACATTCATCCTGATGCTAATTGACCAATTGAGACTACACTTGGACGCCTGAAACAAATAAAAAGGCAACGGGGAGTCTGGTTAGATACGCACGATAGCATGATAGCTGTTGAAAGGTCCCGCACCGTGGGACTAACCAGCCGCAACCTATGTTTTTTTTTTTTCTTTTGGTGTTTTTTGTCTTTTGTCTTTTGTCTTTTTGTCCTTTTTTTTTTTTTTTTTTTGCGCTTGTTCAAGCTTGTAATAATGTTGATTCATATTCATAGGTTGCTCAAATAAAGTATCATTGCGCGCAGTGATTGAAAAGATATAATACTGAATAATAAATGCTAATAACTGGGGTGGTATTTTAGCGGCACTTTCGCGGGGTCATAAGTCCTAACTAATCACACGCTCTCTCTTTCTCTCCATCTTCAAGGGTATACATGGCTTATAATATACTTTCACAGGTAATGCGCAACCAACACTTGTAAATTATACAGCGTCCTGCTTCACATGCCCTCTCTTTC
This sequence comes from Magnusiomyces fungicola, assembly GCA_900654225.1. NCBI lineage: Eukaryota > Fungi > Ascomycota > Dipodascomycetes > Dipodascales > Dipodascaceae > Magnusiomyces > Magnusiomyces fungicola. The sequence goes on from CAACAH010000002.1 coordinate 407,113, forward strand.
TTTCCTTCTTTCTCCGTCTTCAGCTTCACTAAATGAAACTTCAAGGCGGATTTAAGTCTCCAAACCCAATTGGTCAAACCTCCACGAAAAAAAGCCCAATGTGAGGGGAGCTGCAAAATCTGGTAAAAAGTCTCAAAATTGCCATAGAAAACACATTGATTCATACATATAAAAACAATTGGCATTTACAAATAAATAAAAATCAAGAAAAGTTCATAATTAAACAGTCTGGATTCGAATCAATCGAATAGACCTGGGTTGTAAATGGGCTAGACATTTAAAAGTTGTTGCCGCCATAACCACCCTGGTTGCCACCTTGGTTGCTGCCGTAGCTGTCAGAGTTGTCATTGCCGCCAAAGCCACCTTGGTTGCCACCCTGGTTACCGCCGTAGCTGGAGTCATCATTGCCTCCGAAGCCACCTTGGTTACCACCCTGGTTGCTGCCGTAGCTGTCAGAGTTGTCATTGCCGCCAAAGCCACCTTGGTTACCGCCTTGGTTGCTGCCGTAGCTGTCAGAGTTGTCATTGCCTCCGAAACCGCCCTGGTTGCCACCTTGGTTGCTTCCGTAGGTGTCAGAGTTGTCGTTACCGCCAAAGCCACCTTGGCTACCACCCTGGTTGCTGCCGTAGCTGCCAGAGTTGTCATTGCCGCCAAAGCCACCTTGGTTACCACCTTGGTTGCTGCCGTAGCTGTCAGAGTTGTCGTTACCGCCATAACCACCTTGGTTGCTGCCCTGGTTGCTGCCGTAGCTGTCAGAGTTGTCATTGCCATAGCTATAAAACTCACTGTTAGAACTCACATCTTGGAAAAAGCCTGCTCCTCATCAATTACTTACGAGTTGTCATTGCTTCCACTGTTGTTGTTGTTGTTGTTGTTGCCGCCACCGAGGACCTGGTCAGCGAGACCACCGAGCTTGGAACCAAAGCCGGAGTCGTTGTTGTTGTTCTTGTCAGAGCCAAAGATCATTTTGAAATTGAATAAAAGAGTATAATGTGTGTGAGTAAGAGGTAATAGAAAACAATTGATATAGAGAAAAGAGAAAAAAGGAAAAGAAATTGAGAAAACCAACAGGAAATTAGGATCCTTTTATAGTCTGGGGAATACGCCTTGAGTGCAATTGAGTTTATAGGAGCCTCACACACGCCAACCAGGAACTCTGTTCAGGCCCAGGTTGGACGCTTGGTTGCTTTCACTGGCAATTGCTTTTGATCCGAGTTTGTGGCATCAATTGGCCGTCATCTGACGAAAGCGTCTCTTAATTACAACTGGAACCAGCACCGAATGTATACGTGTGAGCATCTACATGCTTGTTTGGTGTGTTTATACAGGCAAAAAAAACGTAAAATCCCCGCTTTAGATGTGCTTGCATTTTTTGGTCTTTTATTATTTAATTTTGGTTCTTTATATTTCAAACTCTGTATATGAGACGTGTACTGTGTATTCCAGCCATGTTTGTCATATTCATATCCATATCCTCATCCTCATCCACATCCACATTTAAACCACTGGGGTGATGGTGACGAGAAAATGCTGATACAGGCAATGGCGATGGAGTTGGCGATGGTGCCATGTGTGTAAGACACGATGTATGTATGTCGGTGCGGTGGGATCATAATGAATAATCACCACACACCAATATCAGAAATCAAGCCGACGCAACAGCGGCTGTCGTTGATTGATACACGCGCATTCCATTATCATTCATTCCAGCTTATCATCTCTCGAGTCTGGATAGTCTGGATAGTCTTCCCGGGACAATTGGATCTTGAGATGAAAAATCATACAGCCTCTGCCTGCCTTCCTGCCCCTGGAGCTAACGTGGCGTACAAATTGGTTTGCACTATTGCATTTGTTTTTCTTTCAAGACACCATGGAACCTGTGTTTCTACAATAGGTCCGAATTTGTCTGCTTATATTATTGTGCACTGTTTGCAGAGTCTTGTGTAATCGCCAGTAATTATCAGCAGGGCGTGTATGGTTTCCCCAAGGCGGGTTGATTTAAAAGAGTTGGTGCGTTTCCCGTTTGGTACACAACTCGCGGCGTGCTTAGTGTTGTGAGTGTAACTTGGGCAGTCTATACATGGAAAGCATCACACAACACGAGCGAAACCCGCCGAGATGACAAATATGCTGCAAGGACTGGAAGGACTGGCTCCGAGTTGGAAATACATCTGATGCTGTTACCGAGAGAAGAAGAAAAAGAAGATGCATCGCATAGACTAGAACACAAGCTGGCTACGGTGCACAACCTCTTCTCCGGAACTTTATCCCAATTAACCACGGATAAAACTGCTTTGAATCTTTTCAGTCTCCAGCTACGGCTATTTCACTTTGTTTAATTTAAGACAAGCCCATAGACAAGCTGCTGGTAGAAGATATTGTTAAATCAGTTAAATGGTTCTGGACAGTTTGCGTTTACTGGCGGTCTGGAGCCTAGCCACCAGGCGCAAAACTAGTCCAGCAAAACCAGGGCCAAGTTGCACTTCCAGCAACCGTGCTCGCAGCATTGCTCTTCAGGACGATGGCGATGAATGGCAATCAATACCAAATGACAAATGCCAAATGGCCAGGCTGCTTCAACCCCATGCGCCTTTACTTGCGAGATCATCGTCCTGTTTTGTTGCGCTACACGCCTTTTAAAGTTCATCACCTGCTGTTCCTTGTGTCATTGAGAGCTAACACCACACTCACACACGTGCAATTACGTAGTAACCGTAGTTAGACACTTTGCGTGCGCCTTGAAAAAAATAAAATAAAGTAAAATATAAAATATAAAAGATGAAAAAATAAAAATAAAAATAAAAATACAAAGAGCCTCGAGGCTTACGCATTTAGTATTCCAGTAGCAGTCTAGCAGTCTAAGTGGTATTGCCATGTTATGATTATTATTTTGACTGCTTTGTGGCAAACTCCAGCATTGCCTCAGCTCTGCTGTTCCAACTGTTTCAATCACCTACAAAAGCCTCCATTCTTCTCCACTCCTCTCCACTTTGTCGCCAGCCAGCCAGATATATTTGTTGGTAAACACGCCCTGGGCTCTCTCTCTCTCTCTCTCTCTCTCTCTCTCCCGTTACCCTCCTTCATTGTCCGCCGTGACTTCTTGTTGCTGACACCCACGTGTATGTATGCCAGCCGTTCGCTTTGGTAGCAACCGCAACCTCATCGCGTCCAATTGCAGAACAATGCATCTTTACTTCAAATTAGCCAGTGTGTTCCTTCATTCCTCAACCCTCCTTGAATGCTAAAGTTCTATTTTAACTTCCCACTCAAATAGATCTTGCAATCAATTGCACGCTGCTACAAAACAAAGACACTCGCATTTGTGCCGAGCGCTTGATTGTCTTTTCTAAACATCCTTGCGCCTTTTTAAAGTATTTGCTTTATTTTACTTTCCCCTTTCCTTTTGGTACCTGCTCCACGTCTTCTAGAAAGCCGTGGAGAATTGGTTGGCTACCAATTGTTCCTTTTTGTTCTTTTTCACAGTGTCATGTGACAACTTTGAATTTTTCAATGCATACACATTACTTATTTATCTCAAAATAAATAAAAAAAGTGCGTTATAGATGTAATCTTCAACCTGTTTAGATCATTTAATAACTAAAAGCCAAAATAGCTACATCACATTTGTCAAAATTAACAAACATTATTCTTTTACACATAAATAATCTACACTTTCAAGAAGCCCGCGTAGCCCAATGGTTAAGGCGTTAGACTTCTAATCTGAAGATTGTGGGTTCGAGTCCCACCGTGGGCTGATATCTTTTTTGCTGCTTTTCTTAATGAAAATAGTTTGTTTATTAATGGTATTTTCTTCATATTATAATTTGACGATTTTAAATGGCAGTTTTTTTTGTAGGTTTGCAAAAGTTTAATATCATGCTAACCTACAGTTTGAAAATACGACCACTATAAGAGTGTCACGTGAAACCCCAAATGGCCCACGATATCACGATATGAATATATTTTCTGCTTAAGCGGTGACTTTACTATTACTGTTTTTAATATTACTATTTATTTCATTATTTCCTTACATCAACCCATCGCGAGGGAGCACATATCTAGTATACACCCATTGCTTGATAGCATAATGATAACTTTGAATTGAACTGTTAAATGTAGTTCTAATAGGAACGAAACTAGTCATAATGTCAATGAAGATTCTTATGCCACTGGTAGTAAGGAATTCGAGCCATCGTATTCACCTTTTAACTTAAAAAAAATGTAATTAATGGCATATTTTCGTGTCATTTTTATTTTTCACAAAGTAAATCACCATATTAGCTATGGCCACAATCCAGCTACATATTCATATTCATACACCTGTTTATATTGATAAATATTTTCTTAGAATAATAGCCTCGTTCATTCACTTGTCTGTACATTTCCCCGTACCATTAGATCAATTGCTAAATACCGAGTACAATCCACCGATAAATAGCAACCAACAAAAGTCCTGCACAATGGTTCTCACCATTTTAATGTATCTTGCTCCTGTATAAAGGTATTCATTGAATGGGTGTGGGATATAGTTTGCAAACTTGGCAATCGTGGAATCTGCTGGAGGGGCTCCATTCTCGAGAAAGAATCTTGTGGATTGCAAGATCAGCTCAAATGTAGAAAAATAAAGCAAAAGCTTGGATGCCGAATAAGTTGTAATCTGTACAATCGGCTCTGAATTGCCATCAATGTCGCCAAGACTGTGTTCAGGTGGGAATTTTGAAAGCTGAGAAAATGTGAATCCAGAGCTAAGGGCGAGAAACGTAAAAACTACCAGATGGATCAAGATCCAGAAAAAGTCCGCCTTTCGCGATTTGGGTGTAGATACAGTAGTGGTAAAGGTAGGAGAAGGTATACCGGCTCCAGGAGAAGCAGCACCATCAGGTCCAACGCCAGCACCGTTGGGCATACCCATCATGCTGGCAAATTGACTAGCAAACGCATTGAAATCCTCTGCAGGCGCGTCTTCAGATCCCATCGAGTTGAGTTGGCTCAGCAGCTTGAAAAGTGGGTCTTCTTCATTGCTAGACCCTTGTCCTCCAGGGTTACCGCCATTGGGTGGCTGGGAAGCGTTGACTAAACTCTGAGCTTGAGATGAGAATGGGCCGGAAAAAAAGTCTTGAGTAGCTTGAGGCATAGCAGATGATGGTTTACTGCCAATTTCATTTAAAGGCATAACATATGGGGAATCCTGGGCTGCTGGCGAAGGGCTAGCGGCCGAAAGTGTAGGCTTTTCACCCTCTCTTCCCTTATTTCCTTCAGTAATCTTGGCAAGGCGATCAGCAGCTCCTGCTCTAATCTTTTCCTGTCTGCGGCGACGGCGTTCTTCGACTGAAATTTCAGGCATGGTTGGAGATGTCTGAGTTGTTGAACAAAGATGGTTTAGATGATCAAGATCAACTAGCAGTGAAATTGCAACGAGCCCAAAAGAGCGAGGTGTTTTAAATATTTCCGTCATGTGACAAGCAAGTGATAGTCATATGATAATCACATGACCCAATAACGATAGTGACTAATCACACACACACACACACACACACACACACACACTTAGACCCCACAATGATGTGAGGATGCAAACTCAAGCCCCGGCTCGAACCACCTTCATTGCTGAAATATTATCGTGGGCTTTATAAATGAAATCCAACAAGTTGAGCAGACTCCCCTTGGACCGTTATTAAGGTTTGCAAGTTGCTCCACTGCTGCTTCACTAAAATTTCGTATTATAATTGGCGCCATTGGTCACAAGATCCCCCGGACTTTCTTTCATGCATGGAACACCGACCTCGGATTTCCTTTTCCTCTTCCTTTTTTCCTATTTCTTTTTTTTTGCTCTTCTATTTCCTGTGTATATTCCTATATATATCCACCTTTATATTTCTTACTATCCTTATTCTTTTGCATATTTAAACTCTTCTTGTCCCTTTTACCTTTCAGAAAATTTATATACTTTTTCATCCACATTTTGACAGCAGTCCAATAAAGCAACCGACTACCGTATTCTACTACCGCTTTATATATTCTTTATATGCCATGGCGACTGCGGCAACAGCTATTAAAGTGTCTGCCGAAACTGCTCAGCGTATAAGCCATTATGCCCGTTTTCCTCCTACCGCATTGAGTTTGTCTCAAATGGCCCAGTTCGGCCAGACCCCTTCAACTGCCACCGTGTATCGCGCTTCTCAATTCATGGCTGATGAGCTGCCTGTACGCTTGGCTCACCGTGTTCGTGAGTTGGAAAACTTGCCCGATGGACTCGCAGATACTCCAAGCATCAGACGTGTCCACGGTTGGTACGTAAAGTCCTTTGAAGACATTACAGAAATGCAACGATATGCCCAGGAGAAGATTCCTGATCGAATTCGCGCCAAAATGTTGCATGTATCGAGCGAATCCTTATCAATGCCTGCAAAACAATTCAATGACAATGGTGAGGAAGACATTATCAAGCCTACCTTGCAAGACGACAATGGGAATGTTGGCACTGTAGAGCAGGCTGGCAGTGGCCAAAAGTCCTTTTTTGGCTCTCTTAAAAACAAATTTCTACAAGGATTTGGTGCAGGGTCCCCACTATTGGAGTTTGATGGTGACCAGAAGTGGCCAGACGAAGTTCACACGTATCTTAGACTATTTAAAGAGTGCTTGACAACAGTTAGAAAGAGGCATGATGCCGTGGTCACTACCATTGCTCAAGGCATTAAGGAGTATTCCGAGGTACAAAAGAGTTCCCCAAGTTCCAAGTCTCTTCGAACTAATACCCAGAATGGATCTTCAGTAAGCGGCGGGCTAATCAACGTCGGAGATGGACTATCGGTTAATCATAGAGGCGTCCTTGAGCTTGATTTTGCTGAAAAGCGTATTCAAAGCTTTTTGGATCGATTTTTCATGTCTAGAATTGGAATCAGAATGCTTATTGGGCAGCAGTTGGCCTTAATGGAAGGAAAGTTTGCCCCAGATTATGTAGGAATCATTTGCACCAATACTGGAATTAGAGATATGATTCAACATGCCGTTACACTGGCTGAGCAAATTTGTGAAGATACTTATGGACTATATGAGGCACCAAAAGTGATTATTGAATGCGATCCCAACCTTCGATTCATGTATATTCCCGCGCATCTTACACACATGATTTTCGAACTCACCAAAAATTCTTTACGAGCCGTTGTTGAGAAATACGGAACTGACGTTGATTGCAAGGACTATCCACCAGTTACAATTGTTGTTGGAGATGGTTCTGAAGATATCACCATTCGTATTTCTGACAAGGGAGGCGGTATTCCCCGGTCTGTCCAGCAAATGGTGTGGTTGTACAACTACACAACTGTAGAAAATACGCCGAAAATTGGGCCCGAGTTTAGCGAGCCTATGATGGGAGCACCGATGGCTGGCTTTGGCTATGGCTTACCCATTACTCGCCTTTATGCAAGATACTTTGGTGGTGATGTTGTTCTTCAAAGTATTGAAGGATATGGAACTGATATTTACATGCACCTCAACAAACTCAGTACCAGAGAGCTTATATTTTAAACCCATATAATGTAAATCAACAGCTATGCTTTAGATGGCATTGTAAACTCTTTCATAATGAATTACCTTTTAGACTTTTCAATTCCCTTTCCTTTACTTCTGAAATATTTTCCATGTGATGCTTGGTTTTCTCTTGGGTCCTCATAGAGATCATCCTCATCCTCAAGAGCCTTTCTCCATACTTGATCTTGCTCCTCTTCCTTTTCTTGCTCAATCTTTTCCCTTTGTCTTTTGAAAACATCACCGATAAGTCGCTGCTTTGACGATATTTCGCTGACGTCCACTCCTTTATAGAGAGCTCTCCTTAGTAGAGTGCGCCCATGCTCTATGCTGATAAAATGTGCGTGGCACCACAGTGCCAAGGCATCAGGACTGGCTAGAATAGAACAAATATCTCTTTGCTGATCACTGTTCATAACCGGATGTAGCTGGACGTGTGGAAAATAACAAAGGCTTGTTAGGCTTGTTAGGCTTGCTAGGCTTGCTAGGCTTGTTGTGCTGGGTTGTGAATATGCAAGCCCTAGTTGGTGACAGCCACATGTTTGGGAATGGAGGTGAGTTTCCATTTTGCTTGACATACACACATTGCAGGGCAGGCCCAACCAATCAGCACGCACTCTTTTTCATCACCCACACACAACCAGTTTTTCTTTTCCTTCATCACTGCCTTTTTCACTCATCGCATATCCGTTCTCAATACACCCACCCCTAACCTCGTACACCATCACAATGCTTCGATTGATCCCTAGATCCACCGCCACCCGGGCATCTGCTCGCCTTTTTTCCACCAGCTTGCGATCATGCTACCCAAACGTTCCTTCACCCATTTCCGTGGAGGATGCCGAGAAGGATGCTCGTGTCGCTGAGGTCCTTGCTAGCCAGGCCCCCAACCGCAAGGACACCTGGGCTCCTTCTCAAAAGCCCCGTGCCCAGGCTCTGACTGGTGTCCGAGTGGTCCAGCGCGATATTGAGTTCCAACCTCGCCCTTATGCCGGTATCGAATTGGTTGCCAAGCAGCCTATCGAGTACCTCCATGGCCACGACAATATTGCCGTTTGTGACGGCGGTAGAGGTGTCCAGGGCCACCCTAAAGTTTTCATCAACCTTGACAAGCCAGGAGCTCACCCATGCACATACTGCGGTACCCGATACGCTCTTGACAAATACAAGGAGGGCATTGAGTCTGGAGAGTTCTCAAACAACGTCAAGTCATAAACAAAGATTCCCCAGAAAAAGACCAACCATAGAAGAAGAAAGAGAAGAACCACATACTTTGATTTACGGAAAATGAAAGATTGGATGGACGAAGGAGAATGCACACACATATATCTTTGATAAGCTTTTGATGACGGAAGCTTGATTGAAGGTGATTCTCGGAGCATACAAATTTATCTAACTATTAACTATACCATATTATAATTTCAGCCTACGCACCGCTTTTTTGTCATTTACTACCCATTATTATTTCACCTAAAGTGTTGAAAGCATGTAACAGTTTTTAGATGAGTTTGGCTTGAAGTAGGTTTTAGATACAACGACCTAATTGGCCACATAATTAATGAAAAACATTTTTTTAAAAAAAAAAAAAAACAAGAACTATGCTGATGTTGCTATTGAGATCTCAATCCCAAGCGTCTCATGCTTTATTTTACCACAGCGCCCAGTTCTTTTCGTGACTTTAATTAAACACGCTGTAGATGTAGACATGGCTAGTTATATTGCAAAGTATTAACCGAATTACGTAACCGCGTGTATGTATAAGCGTTACATGACTCCTCAATTACAGTCAGTCAAGGACATGCGGAGGTGAAATTCAGCCTTGTGTGCAAGGGCAAGACTAGTCGTCAAAATACTTGTAGTTGCCTTTCTTCCAGCGTCTTTTTTGATTCCTTTCCTTTTTCCAATTCTTGTTTATTTATTTTTCAATTTGACCTTGAGCGTCTTTGACCTTTCCACTGCTTTCTTTCCAGGTCACAGCCTAGCTTGGTTGATAATACACCCTATTTCAATAATCTATATATCCAGTTTTGAGTAAGTCACGCATATATAATTCCAAGTTCAGTGTTTCAAGACAATGCGAGGTATAAGCCAGCCATTAGCATTAGCATTGCTTGACAAGAAGAACGAAACAAGCCGGGAAAGCCAATAAAATTTATTAACCTTCACCGAAACACTAGTCGCGAGACCACAGGACATGTACCATGGACTCTCGCCAATATCACAACATGCCAGTTCTAAAGTGTGTCGACACGGCCCGAAAACGAGCCAGCAACCATAGCAGCAACAGGAACAATGCTCGGTGCATCACACTCATGCCTAACAAAGAAGCCTCCGACAGACAACCGTTTGGCGTAAGTCGCCAGTGGAATGATCACCAACTCCTCTCGTCCACGAACCAGAGCCATACATGGCACGAAACTAGAAACCATGGTTGTGGAAGCAAGGGCATCTATCACCATTTTGACCACCATGGGCATGGCGTTAATGGACAACATTGCCCTTCCAGTAAACATCACTGGAATGACCGCTCTCTCAATCAGCACAGGCATACGCATGGCCGACACAGAAGAGACAGCAATGGTGCAAACGGCTACTCGGATATCCATCAACAGCGTAGCAATTCCACTGGTTCCGCTTACAACCCCCACAACTGCACGGCAAAACTCTCAGGATTGTATTTACCCCCTGCAAATACATCGGAGTCAGGCGCGCAACCTTCAACTGAGAACAACACTCGGAGCTGGGGTAAAACAGTTGAAAAAGACATCCAGTTAGTATTAAGTCTCCTGGGAATTTCACCACTGCCTGAAATTAGTATATCATGGCTTCCTGCATTTAACCTAAATAATGACTCAAGTGTACCCCTCGCAAATAATCGTGATGGCCGCCGCAGTGGGCTGTTTGAATCGACCCTAAAGTTCGAAGATACTATGCAAGCTGCAAAATTTCAGCAAATTGTTGGGAGTTCCTTGAAACTGAGCAAAACGTGCACGGCAAAAGTTGAAATGGGCGGTATCGATGAAGACAGACAACTGGAATGTAACAAAAGAGATGAAAGAGAGTCGTATTTTCAGCGAAGCCGAGACGGTAGACCAGTTCGCTATAGTGATCCTAGCTATGGGCTGCATAACACCAAGTCTTCTCTAGCAAATGTGGTTGATGAATCAGTAGAGTTTGGAAAGTTTAGATATTCCAATGATCCTATTGACTTGTCAGGTCAAACGGATATTGGCGATGTCGAAACCCCAATGCTACTACTGCGTGAACTTAGCCAAAGTGTTGTATCTGAGAGTGCTCTTTATGAAGCAATACACAAGTTTCTAGAAAACAACAACCACTCAGTTTCCCATGTCAAGGACAATTTAAACAACACAAAAATCAACATCAAAAGAGTTCTGCTCGCCAAACATACAAATGGCAGTTCATCATCAATCCCAATAGCTGGGTTTGCGTTTGTGGAATTTACCAATTTGCCATCGTCTAAAAAAGCCCTGAGCATACTTGAAAAGAGACAGTTGACCAAATCGGAGCCGCTATTATCCCATATTGAAGTTTCTTATGTCTCGCTAGGGTCTTTTCAGCCGGCAACTCAAGATGGAATCCTTTCCGGGAATGCTTTCAAGACAGTAACAGGCCAGTTTATGGAATATTGGAACAAAAATCTACGGCTAGTTGAATACCCATCAACAAATATATTGCCTTACCAAAATGACGTCCAACAAACCAGTGAAGCTTGTTTGATACCACACGCACTGACAGAGCTGTCTGATCCCGCGGCAAAACAACCAGATTCTAAACTTGACGTGGAGGATAAGCCAAAGGAAAAATTTACCATGAAGTTATCAAATTCAAAGATTACGATGAAGCCAATCTCTCTAGTTTCTAATAAAATTCAGACAAAGGGAACAAAAACAAAAAAGTTAATGTCACTTGATGATTCTAGTTGGAAATCTACATCTGAATCCATTTCACAGGCTGATTATTCAGGCACTGGAACTACTACCGACAAATCCTTAGAGATCTCACCAAACATTAGTAAACTTGGTACGCATAGAGATGGAATATCTGATACAAAAGCAGGGTGGACCAGTATTGGTGGGAAAGCAAACAAGGGTAGCAATACAAATGCGAGAAATATCAAGATTGGGGTAATGAAAAAAGAACCTTTGGCAACCTTAACAAAGAACCTACCAACGAAAAATGCAGCACTTTTGTCCCAGCTAAATAAATGGAAATCAAAGCATGCTGAATTAATTGCTGAAGAGGACGAAAAGTCTCATCAATCTGAAGAAGGTAATGTGAAACAGCTCTCTACAAACAACACATCATCAAGTAACCAGGGAAATAATATCCCCAACACCGAGTCAGAAGGTTCTTTGCATTTTTTAAACAAAACGGAAAAAGGCAAAAATGCTGTAATTGAGAGTGATCCTGATGAAAGTAGCAAATTGATTGACAAGCAAATTAGTGAGACAATTTCTCATTTAAATAAACAGGACCTCAACACTGAAGACTGTGTTGCGGTAGCAGAAGAGTTACGGCACATGCTAGTCAACAAGAGACGGGTTCAAAGTTTGGATAAACGACAGGCAAATACCAAATCTGGATGGAAAAAAGTTTGGGTGAATCAGCAGCAGCAAAATTCTCAACAAACAGATGCTCCTAAGACTGACGAAAAGGGTCAAAAGGAGAATATTGAGCCTCAGCCATTATTATCCAAAGGCAATATTGAATTCACTTCTGGAACCCAGAAGCTTCTTGAAGAAGAGAAAATCCCGAGATCATTTGGATACATGGCGTTTCTCCCATCTGGCTCCAATGAGGCCAAATCTAGTGAACTGAAACGCACTCCCGATACATCTTCCTCATATTCCACAGAAAGACAAGTCGATTCGTCAACCAGTCAACAACAGCCCTTTCTTCCTGACAGTCTCGGGTTCGGAGCCAGAATGCTGCAAAAAATGGGCTGGTCCGTCAACACAGGATTAGGATTAAACAGCTCGGGCATTAAAGAAGCAATTATACCTAACGCCATGTATAGCTCTGGGGCTGGACTCGGCGCCTCCCAAGAATGTGTTTATGAAGAACAATATGAGAAGAGCGTGCAGCGAGGTAATCTGAAAAGGAAAATGATACAAGAAACTTTAAGAGATAGAGCGATGAAGCGGTTAAACCGATAACAGTATAATTAACCGGATTAGTCCAAATATGAAAAATTAATAATAATCACATTTAGATTTTTTGTAAACGTAAATTAACAATTGATCAATTAACAAACAAAATATCAATCTAAATAGAAATAAACAAATGCAAAAGTCATAACAAAAAAGTCAACGTAAAAAAACTGGAAAAAGAATTTTTTTTTTTTTTTTTTTTTCAAATAACATCAGGGAACATTTCATCAATCAACACATCCAGCAAAGAGTAAACCAGATGAGCATTGAGCTTTTCATGCTGGAACATTTCAAATAGATTATAAGAAGCATATCTGGAAGACGTAGAACCCACGATTTTGACACATGCGTCTCGGATCAGAGTGTAAACAATAACTCTGGCATCATGCTTGCAACTCATTTTTTCAGCACCAGAACGTACAGGAATGGCATGCTTGGCTGCCCGCGTTTCCATAAACGAAGCGCCTTGTGGCCACATCGAATCGAACAACTTTTGAACTGCATCCGTAAAGCCCTGTTCGGATGCCAAGCTGCTCATAATAGTATCTCTAATCCTACGTTCAATAGTGCCTCCAAGAATTTGTTGCACCACAACAACGACAGCACGTCCTCTCACCCAATTGTTTCCTCGATCAAATCCAAAAACTTGAATGAACAAGTCACAAATGGGCTGAATAAATGGTTTGTGGGTCGGATCATCTACCTCAGCTTCTGCTTCCAACGCCATACTGGCATAATCAGTTGCGGAATTTCCAACCACCCCTCCTAGTAATCCTGATTGATCAGGATCGTCACTACCGGTATCTTCGCTATTAATATTATCATCGTTATCAGCGTACAACGAGGACTCCAAACTACCAGCCGTTGCTGCAAGAGCAGCAGCAGCAGCAGCACCTTCTTTTGTAGAATTGTCAATTGAATCTTTGACAGAATCAATCGAAAATGTTTCTGACGACAAAAACATTCTAAACGCCTTAGAACGGCAAACAGCAGGCATTTGAAGCAAGCTCCTCAAATACTTTTGCAAACCAATTCGTCGAGCATCAGCAAAAGACTTTTGCTGAAACTTGAGAACTACACGTTTTTTGGGAAATGGCAACTTGCGGACTTGTGGAAACATAGAGCGTAAGAGCTGGTGTAGCTGAAAAAATTGTGAATATCTTCTTGCAACCACCCAACCTGCAGAAATATTTCCATCCGAAGCCAAACGCTCAACTTCAATGACATATAGTATAAAAGGTCCATTGGAATCCTGGGCACTCATATAGGATCTAATTTGAATATTAGACCTTCCATACAAACTGTTATCGGATTCCTGAACTATGTACTGCTGCCTTTGTAATTCCTTTCGTTGAATTTCTCTTTCTAAACTTGCTTTCGATATACGCAAAACACGCAAGTTTCCAACATTATTAGTGAGCTCGGCCTTCCTAAGCAAGGGCTCCAAGACCTTCTCCTGGCGATATAGAACTTTAATTTGTTTAGTCAACATATTGATTGCCTCAGTTAATCCCAAGTCACCAGGAGCAGCCAGATGGAGTTCGCTCATTTGCTCATCACTTTCAGCTTCTTCTCCAGAATCCATATCAGAGTACATATCACTATCAGAATCATCAAACAATGGCGTGAGCCCACCTGATGCACGCTTTCGTTTCCCTTTGTCTTTATCATCTTTACTCCTCGAGTCTTTGAATTCTTTATTATCTTCCACCAAATCACCCAATCTGTTTCCAGGCTTGGAGAAAAATGAGTTTGCTGCAGTAGAGTCCGAAATATTGAAAATGTTGCTCTTAGAACCAGACGATGATGTCCCTTTATTACCCATAATGGTATTAAAAACTTTTTCAATGTCTTCAACGTCTTTAGCATTGGGCTGGTTTTGTTCTCGTTCATGATTTGGTTCCTCGTAATCGGAAATGCTGTCCATCTGTAATGAATCGATTGTGCTTTCAGTTTGCCTTCCACCCACAGCAAGAGGTTTTTTTCGTCCCGATGCTAGAAAATTCAGGAAAACATCGCTTTTCTTATATTTAACCAAATCAACTTCTTGCATCTCCTTAAAAACCGCAGTCTGGGTATAAATCAGAGCGCGACGTGCTTGTGTTAGAAGTTCAGGTGTTTTTTTTGAAGCTTCAACATAGCGCTGGACAGCAGCCTGTGCATCGTTAGAAATGCAAGAAATTTTACCACCAAAGTAAGTGTTATAGATTTGGTAAATGTCATTCTCGGTAGCAAGAGATCCAGCAACGGATATATAATCCTTGTCATTTCCTAAAGCCAGATCATTAGGATTGCCTTCAGAGTTATTACTAAATACTCTGCTATTCCTGTTAGAAGGTCGTCCACTCGAAAAATCCTGAGAGTTTCTTTTAGATGACAAGGGCTCATAGGAATCAAAATTGTCATTGGAATCCTCGTCATCATCTCCATTAGCCACTTCAAGTGGATTGCGGAGACCATTCATAGTCAACCAAAACTCTACTAATTGAGTGCGTTTGGACAAATTCATATACTCCATAAAAGACAAACGGAAAGTAGGTTCGTTTAGTATCTGCACCAAAGTATACCCTCTGCGGGTATCTTCATTAAGCAAACCCCCTTCTTGCATATTGGTATTCATCTCTTCTTCACTTACAATTCCCGGCAAAGCACCAGTAAGTTTTGCTAATAATTTGTCAACAGCCTCTTTAGCAACATTCAAATTATTAACATATGCGGTGTTCATCTTATCCTTCGATGCTCGTTGAATCTGAACAGTAATGTAGTACAATATTTGCCGCGCCTCCGTTACAGACTTACACTTCTTAAGATTCTTTATAAACTTACTATAGTCGTTTTGATCAGCAGTTGGCTTAAGTAGCGTCATAGCAGAATCCGTTGCTGAAGATTTAGATGGCTTAGGGCCTGTGCTGCTTCCAAGTGTGGCATGCTCGTTCAAAGCCTTTCTGAGCTGTTCAACTTTCTTCCGGTCTTGAAGGGTTGGGCCTGCGAAATTCACAATTAGCTGGTTCCAAAAGTCGGGATCTGATAACATCGTAAGTGAAGGGAATAACACAGAGCATGCCGCAATATCTCGTGCCAAGTGATTTGCAACGGTGCTGGTCGCTGTTTGGCCTATCAAAACCGGAACAAGTTTTTCACAAAGACCGCGTAACCAATTCTTTCGATACGAATCATATTGATAGTGCTTCAAAGGAAATAGAGCTGGATGAAGGCGGCCTTGAGAATACTGTAATGCGACAGCATACTGAAACTCATTATTATCTGTCACAACCCTTCCCATGGATTTCTCGCGAACAGCAGCATCAGCAGCTGTAAACTTTCGGAAATGCTCTGAAACTATAGGAACCATTTTTGTAACAATCAAATCTGCCCAATTGATCTGTGTAGACTGAGTAATGAAACGAGAAAGAACTAGTCGTAGAGTATGATCGACATGCGATGGAAACGTTGGGTCAGCAGAAATTGACTTGTACCAACTTAAGACAAAGTCGCGAATAACATATTCAATCAACTGGTTGAATGAGTCGGAAACAAGAAACGAGTCTGGGTAGAGAGAGAACGGCTCTTCCTTATCATCTTCCAAAGCAGCCACTTCCTGATTCCACTTGTCGCCTTTTGTAAAGGCATATTGCTTAAAGGTTGCACGGAAAGGCTTTCGTTCAGCTTGCATCTGTAAAGACATATCACTGGGGGTTCTCAAAGCTGCCAGTCCGAAACCACCAAGTGCAATGAATAAGCCTCCCCATATGTATAATGACCTAATGAAAAAGAAATAGAAAAGCTGTCGAACAACAAACCATGTAATAACCACACTTAGAAGCACCAGTCCTAGTGCTTCTAAGGCAATTGACCGCCCAAATAATGTAATTTGGATTGGCTTATACATATGACGAAGGTCTGTTGTTGAATGCTAGTGTGTGCTGGTTACTGAAAGGGGAGAGTAATAGGCCGGGATGGTAATAATACATCATAAGTCACAGTCTTTAGGTCATGTGCAACATCAAAAGCACTGTAACAGAGCACTGGACAGGCTTAATATGTAGTATTTAAATATTAAATAATAGTGATATTAAATATTAGAGTGTGATTAATATTAAAAATTGCCACTCTTATGTGCTCTCATAAACAACTTTTAGAATTGAGAAGACCGTTGTTTACTTTTGGCGAGTAGGCGGTGGGTTTAAGAGCTTTTTCCGTTTACTAAAAGCATAATAAACCACAACATTGGGGAATGTAAGCATCAAATGCGATGAATAAACAAGTCTAAAATTGCACAGTACAAATAATTGAGATTCAGAGCCCTAAAGAAATCCAGAATTAAATAAAAATTCAATTGTTTCTTGAAACCCTTTGCAATGTGTTATATGAGCACTTTACCCTAACCCACAAACATGTGATATACTACGCGATGGATAAAGTATAGAGCCTCGCCATCTACTGTCAACTCCAATCGCCACACCTGATTTACAAGTCACGGCCTAAAAGGTTTGATTGAAAAAAATGGAGGATGCAAACATAAGCGACTCAAGCGATTCCATTATGCCTTGGGATGGTGATGAGCGTGAGAGTCTTAATAAGGACCTTCAAGAAGTTCAAAAACTGGCATCCTATTTGGAATCAAATCAGTACTCACGCGAAGCTTTCACAAATCTCATTAATAAGTTTAAAAAGATGGGTCCATCAATGAAGGAAGAACTGCAAAATGCAAGAGCATCCATGGCTACTAGAATTCTTTTTACAGAAGGTAAGTTAGCTGTAGTTGACTTAATAAAGGAATATATACTGATATGTCTAACTTTTATAGAGGAATGGGATTCATGGCTAGATGAGCCTGGCGTACCTGAAGAGGTATTACTTGAAATTTTCCGAAATGCA
The DNA here is from genome assembly GCA_900654225.1 of Magnusiomyces fungicola. Classification (NCBI taxonomy): domain Eukaryota; kingdom Fungi; phylum Ascomycota; class Dipodascomycetes; order Dipodascales; family Dipodascaceae; genus Magnusiomyces; species Magnusiomyces fungicola. Next base: position 424,692 of record CAACAH010000002.1, read on the forward strand.
GTAAAATGCCTTCCTAGTAAGTATTTTCAACCACTTGATGTCAAGAGTATCATATAACTAATCAATTGTTATCTAGCACCAACAATGTGGAGCAAGTACACTTCTTTCTTAATATCAAAGTTTAGCGATGGTATTAAAGAGGGGGATTTCTCTTACGACAACATAATCAAGACTTTGGAGCACGCATACAAATCGGTGAAGTACAATATCCCCAAAAGTTCATTGATTTGGAACCAGTATAGAGATTTTGTTTCAATGGGGCTCGAGGACTCTCAAGCACGCGACTCTACCATTGCAAAGTTACGTGATATGTACCTGGAGCGGGTATCAATTCCACACAAAACATTGTCAGATACCTACAATGATTTTTCATCATTCACTACAAACACCAATAATGAGAACTATGATAAGGAGATGTCAAGTGCGTACAAGATTTATTCAAATACTCTAAAACTTTTGGAAAAACGCGATACATGGGAAAAGCTAATCAAAGACGATACGTCGCCTGTGAATTACGCAGCGTACATTCAATGGGAAATAACATTGGAGCCTAAGAAGTTTCAGATTGCCGGTCTGACAATGGCATTATATGAACGAGCTCTCAACGAATACCCGGAAATACCTGAGATTTGGGACGATTACATTTTATATGTTACGGAGAAGGCCTTTTCAGTTTATGATATTTTAGCTATCGTCGAGCGAGGATTACTTGCTTGCCCATTTTCGGGTTTACTGTGGGCGCACCGACTTAGACTAAGTATGATTCAAAATGCAAACTTGGACGAATTGAGAGATATCAAACAAGCATTCACGAGCATACCTGCAGTCAAGAGCGTTGAAAGATACCATGATTGGAAAACTTTCATTGTAGAATGGATCACTTATCTCGCAAGACAAGAAAGACAAACTCCAGATAGCGCTATTGAAGAATTACTGCTGGATGGTGAAGAAGCATTAGATAGGGCCAAGGAACAAGGTAAAGTTGATCCAAATTTTGAAGTTGAGCTGACAGTATACCGTGCATTTAAGCCTATTAACTATGATTTCTCTTGGCGTGATATGGTAAAAAACCATGGTGATAAAGCCGAGTATTGGATCACAAGAATCGATGCTGAACTAGACAGTGGGGCTGACCATGAGACTATAAGGAAATCTTTTGATGCTGCTTTGAAGAGAAAAAGTCTTGACTGGCCTGAGAAAGTATATGACAAGCGGGTGGAATTTGAAAGAAATTATGGTACACCGTTAACAATTCAAAAGTCACTTGCTGCTTCTAGAGTGGGATCTAAGATATCAGAGCATAAACGAAATTCAGTATACCAACAACAATCCACCGTTGAGACCAATCCACAAGCTGTTCTTCATCCAGTCGAGATTATTGAGTCAGGAGCCGTTAAGCGTACATTCGACGATATCGAGATGGATACTAATGATGATAACCCAACGTCAGAGTTCACCCCTGCCTCATCATCACTTCCAAACTTAGAGGTACCTAGCGCAAAAGTTTTCAAAGATACGCATACGACAGACAATAATAGCCGCGACCGCGAGAACAATACTGTTATTGTAAGTGGGTATCCAGCCTCAGTTGTTGAGGCTGACTTACGACGCTTTTTTAAAGACTGTGGAGAGATCTTAGGCTTGAATATAGGCGATGAACAAACAGCTACTGTTGAATTTTCAGACCACTTTGGAGCACTGAGTGCTCTTACTAGGGATAACAAGAAGTTAAAAGGCTCAGAGGTCTCGGTAAAATCTGGCGAAGAAACAACACTATGGGTTACAAATTTTCCTCCAGAGTATACTGAAGAAAACATTCGAGAGTTATTGGGCCAATATGGAACAATCATGTCAATTCGATTTCCATCCCTTAAATTCAATACTCATAGGCGATTTTGTTATGTCCAGTTTAGCGCTGCTCAAGATGCTCGGAAAGCAATCAAGGCATTGGATGGTGAACATTTTGGAAATTTTACAATTCAGCTGAAGATTTCTGATCCTTCAAAGAAAAATGAACGCTCTGGCGCAATATATGAAGACCGTGAGGTGTTTATTAAGGGTTTAGATTTTAACAAGGTTGATGAGAATGAACTTAAACAAATCCTAGGTGAATATGGCACAATCGAAAGAATTCGCTTACCATTGAGTCGTGGTAACGAGAAGCTTGGAAGACTACATGATGGATACGGATTTGTTGTGTTTAGTACTGCAGCCGAAGCAGAGGCAGCAATCAAGGTTGTTGATGGAATGAAATTAGGCTCTAGGAATCTTCACATATCATTGGCTAGTCATAAGAAAGCTGGCCCAAAGAAAATCTCCAAGGTAGTAATGGACCAGCCCCATGATATTGATGTAGATGCTAAGAATCTGACAGCTGACATTAATGCAAGAACCCTATCGATTTCAAACCTCGCGGATACCGTCAACGATGCCCAACTAACTACAATTTTTGAAAAATTCGGCCCACTTAAACAAATCATTTTACGACCTGATTTAAATGGTGCTAGAGTGGAATATGCGAATGTTGCCGATGCTGGCAAAGCTGAACTTTCCCTTCAAGGCCATGTAATTGGTGGTAAGCCGATTTCAATCGGAGCTCAAGCTCCTAAACCAAAGAGCAGTAATGTTCAAACGAGTAATAAACCTCAACTCATTCCACGTGCTCTTCTTAGAAAGAAACGTGTCTAAGCTTGTTAAAGCTAATATATCTATTAGTATTATTAAGTAGAAGTATATACGGAGCTCTTTTTTGAAAACTATTATTATGAATAATTTAAATAATAAAATCTTTTGTGTGTTGACATTAATATACCCCAAGATTGTTTAATAAGTATAAGATTAGGTTGTAGTTTACAAACTTGATTGTGAGAAAATATAGTTAATAACATCAAGTAAGTCTTGTTTAGTACCACTGGTACTTGGCGTAGCAGTGGAAATGTTACATAAATTAGTGTAGTATCTATCTAAGACGTCTTTTCGATGTAGCGTAACCTGACCCATACAAGGTTGATGATCTTGAAGTAATGGTGCTATCTCTGCCAATTGAAGCATTCATGCCTGCCATATCCCTTTCCAATCTAGTAGAGCCAGAATAACCTACAGACATTTCCAAAGGTGTTGGTATTTCAAAGGAGTAAATGCTATTCGAGTCATAATCATCTTCTGCTTTAGTGTATGGATTCCAGTTATGAACGAGTGATGCGTTCAAAGCATTTTGTGGGCTATGGGCAAATATATCACTAGAGACAATTGAGTTACAAGGGTATGAATTACTAGGGTATTTCTGAATAATACCGTATTCAAAGTCATTAGCAGTTTCACTGGGTGCAGATTGGTATTCATCCAACTCTGGTTCGCCATCACTTGGAAGGTAAAACTGACGAAAACGCTCTTGAACTATTTTGATGGTTTTTTCTTTGATTTCTTTCTTGTCGTCTAACAAGAATGTCACACGCTTCTTGGTTTTACCTAAAGTGATTGGAACTTCTTCCAAGCTTGTGAATGTGTCTCTGTTGTACTGACCTTCATAAGGTTGAGAGGTACCGATTGTTTCCGCATTCACCGTATTGTGCTCTCGGACTGGACTTTTAGGATATCGTTGTGAGGCAGAGTGTTCAAATTTAAGGAAATCACAATCAGATTCATCTGCAGAGCAGGAATCAATGTCACTCGTTTGTTCTTGATCAAACAAGATTTTTGGGTTGGTACTCATTGGACGCGGCTTTTTCAAAATAGACTTCATCTGAATCCAACTCAACTTATTATTTTCTCGTGAGATACTACAATTGGACGAGTCAATAGAGTCGTTCTTCTCTCTCTTTTTTGAGTATTGTAGGTATGTAGTTGGTGCGCTGTAATCGGAATGAGAGTGTGCGCCTGAGAAGTCTTCCGCGCTGGAAGTATATAGATCCGGCAAACATCCAAGCTCAGTTGTATTTGGGGTACTGATATTTTCATTAGATATCTCGATCGAATTAATATTTATGGTAGCAGGAATTTCAGATATAGTAGGGAGTCTATCACTTTCCGAGATATCTGAAGGTACCAACTCAAAGTTAGACGGGGAATCATTGTTAGATATTGTATTCACAATAGCACCATTCTCCGGATCAATATTTTTTTTAGCACTTTGTGGATTACCAGAAGTACAAACCCTCCATATACGTCTAAAAGTATGCCTGCGACTATATCTCAGTCCAAGTCTCCAAGACCTTTTGGTTGTAATTTCATTAGTTGAAGATAATCTCCTCGACGCTTTTCGAAAATCAGAATTTTTCAAAGAATATGATACCATTCTATTCGACCCACCCAATCTTTCGTACTTAGGTGGTCTATATTGTACTGATAAAGATGAGTTTCTAGAAATTGATTTTATTCTTTTCGTTGAAGATCGTCTTGGGGACAAAAAGCAAGTAGATTGGAGACAATTGGAGGATTTTCGTAGAATAGAGCCACCTGGCTGGCGTTGAATAGGAGTGGACTGACTAGCTAATGAAACTGGAGACTGCTGCTTACTGATATTCAAAGGCTTTGTTGTTTCTGGCAAGGAATACCTCAAGGGAGAATAAGTGGCACCGAGATTAAAAATGTTAACTTGATTGTGGCCATTTGAACTACTGAGTCCATTAACTAAAGTAGCACAACTCTTGGATGATTGTTGTAAAAGCATGTACAAGCTCACTGGACATTTGAAAATTCTAAACAAAACGTAGGCATCAGAGTAGTCATACTCCCCTGTGGATTTGACACATACCGAAGATCTGAATTCGCTAGACTTTTGCATTTCCCAAGTGCTCAATAACTGTTTAACAGTATAGGAGTTCCATAACAGATTGAAATAAATATCCTCAAATTCTTTTAGTGATATTGTGTTAAGTGCAAAAATCCAATTAGACCAGTGGGAACCAGTTTGCACACTTTCAAAGGTAGGCTTTTTATGAGAAGATTCAATCGGACAGTTACCTGTTTCCTTGAGATTGTTTTTAGAAGAGAACAATCTCAATGAAAGATCAAAAAACCCTTCATATTCATCCCCAATTTGTTCAAAATGTTTCATTAAAGGAGCAAAGATATCGATAAACTTTTTAGTAGGCTTATTTTCCGAGATAACTCTCCAATTTTGTATGTAGCCAGAAATGTCAGATATATTTAATTTAAATTTCCCTTCGAAGATTCTACCGTAAATTCTCCTCAAAATATTTGTAAATTCCATCTTATCCTTAGATAGATTTCTCATCTGGGATCTTAATAATACGCATCTTCCTTCAAATTTCAAATGCCCACAACTTGAATCATCTGTATCTTCACCGACGTAGTTTTGGCCTATGAATGATTCTATTTCCTTTTCTAGTATGTTTTTAAACCTATTAGTAACATCTTTACCGGTTTGCGAGTTATATGCCAGCTTGGAGTATAAAAGAGTAACCCAAATTAGCCTGATAATATGTGATATAATAGCCTCTCCTGTAACAAAGTAAGGTGAGCAGACGTCTGATACTTGGTTTAATGTACTGAATGCGTTAATCAAAAACTCAACTCTTTCGGAAGGCATAGGCATTTGGACAATAGGAAATTGTTTCTTGCTTGTGGGGTCAAAAGTTTTTCCATATATATCACTGCTGGAGATCCAATAAAGTGAAAGTAGTGCAAACGAAAATATGGTATGTTGGAGTTCCAAGTTGTATTTTTTTTCTTCAATATAAGGTGCTGATTCAACTTGAGTTGGGTTTTCCATCTCAGGGAATATTCGGAATAATGAGCTACTGCCAGATGAGACATTGCATTTCCTCTGAGCTATAGCACAGAGAGTGTATAAAAGAGGGAGTAATTCCGAACCGTGTTCGCTTTTTCTTGGTAAATAAACTGTTCCAAGACGTTTATTTGTCAAACTCTTTGGGGATGGCAATAGTTCATTACATGGGTAGAGATATTGATAAAGAGCCTCCAACGAGGTGTCTAAAAGCTTATTAGATTGGCCCGGCAAATTGAAATTGCAAGCAATTATTATCGCATCACAAAGAGATGGAATCATTCCTGCACTTTTATCGATACGGAAAGATTTGAAATCAATGTTGATTGGCAAGGTGAACGCTTTTATCGTTTTTCTTCCGCCGCGAATGCTATTACGTTTTAAAATAGTTTCATAATAGGAGTAAAGCTTGAGCTCGAACAATTGTACTATCTTAGTCCAGATGTTTGATATTGTTTCTGTGTCTTCATTCTTATCTCCTGCACAAGTTGGGGTAGAATAGAGTGTGGCTCCGGAAGTAGGATCGTATCTATCAAAGGTGTTAGCTGATGTGTTTATCAGTGTAGTTACCGAAGAAATAGGAGAGGTATAAAAGAGTTGATGTGGATGTGTATCGTGGGAAGTCAGTGGTAAGTTTGAAGGAGCATTCGAGGCTCTAGAGAGATCTGGATGAGTGTGGCGCATTTTATAACACCCATATAGAACACATGTTAAAACTAACAACCAAAAGTTTCATAGGGCACTCTCTAGTTGAAGTTGTAAAACTAAATTTGTAGGGAAGTTTGGAAAGAAATTGTACAGGCTGATATGATAAGCAGTATAGAAATAAAAATAAAAATAAGGATGATAACTTTGGTGATGTTGCGAGGCTTGAAGTTGCCAAAACTTTGCTTTTACACAACAATACGTCTGGTATCTTTTACTTCAAAGAGTATATATTCTTTTTCCTATTTCTAAACTCAAAGAAAACATAGTCATATTAAAAAGATAAATAATTTAACAGCAGTAACACGAACATTACTAAAGCTGAAAAGCGAGAATTCCACACAAAACGTTTACTTTAATCATCTTCAAGAGAGCTACTTTCGCTACCCGATGAAACTTCAATGTGTGTTAAATTGAGAATAATATTCTTAAGATCTGTAAATGCACGGTCCCTCTTTTTGGACTTTTTGACAAGTTTGGCAGGGACTTCTGGTGGCTCCATTTCCAGTGGTCCCCCAGAGAATGGAATTGTAGCCATCAAACTGCATTCGTAAATCAATCTGTTTCGAGCTTCCCCAACAGGTAAATTGGTAATTAGACATGGAAATTTGTGGATTAATGGAAGGCGAGACAGTTCAGGAGATTTTGAGACTAATTGCTGAAGTTTGATGTATTCCATTTTGGTTTCAAGTTGTTCAGGAGGAAGGTTTGATATATTAAGTAATTCCCCCTTGGCGGCTGCTTGATCTCGTAAAAGTTCAAGGCTTTTGGAAATAAAAGAATCAAATTCTGGAAGCCGCCGCAGTTTTAGCCGATAACCTTCCCTTTTAAATAAATCAATACCAAAAGGACGCAAATGCGTACTTGGAAGCCCTTGGGAGATATCAATTTTATTGGTTTCAAAGATATGATTTTCAATAAAAACCACGTCATTCATGGTATCCTCAAACTTATCAGGAGCTTCCGAAATTTCATTGCGACTCTGATCCGATAATTTTTTGACACTTGCGAAAAGGCGGTTATACTGAACTCGTTGCTGAATTATCTTGCTTTGCAGCCAATTCTTACTACTATACTTGGAAGATAATGCATCATTATCCATATTCATTACAAGCTGACTCTGCTTCTCTTCAATTGGACCCGATTTATTTTCTTCACCTCCAATAGACGGGATCTTGGAAAGTTCCTTCTTTTTCTCCTCAATAAGCTCTTCAGCCTTTTCAGACAACCACTCTTGCCTTTTAAGAGACTGTGAAGTATATCTATTGGTCCATCGGCATGCCAAAAGTTTGTCCATTGCTTTGTTGACCCTTTCTCGAGCAGTTGTATCATCTCTAGGAAACATTTTATCACGATCAAGTCGAATTACTAAGCCACCAGGTTGGTTTTGAAAATCTTTATAGTTTGAAATCGTCGGATCTCCATCGTTTTCAGATCTATCAGGGTAAGCAAGGGATTTAGGTGCTGGTTCGGTTGAGCTGGAAACACTAATAAGATAATCAACATACTTTTGGGTCGACAAAGTTATGTTAGTCGATGATTCCTCGTCGGATTTGGGAGGTTCTCCGTTTCTGAGGTAAACAACACGCGTTTTGGGGGGATTGATACAAAACTTGGCTCTAATTGCCTTTTCCCATCTTTTGGCATCCCTTTTTTGAGCGGGGGTAAGTGACGCTATAAGCCTAACAGATTCTGCATGCGCTGTTTCTGCAGAAAGTTCAGGAGTGACACTTGGTGATTTGGTGACGCTTTTCTGGGGAGATGCTCGTGAAGCTGAAGTTTGTCTGGATTTTGAAGCTCGTCCCAAATGATCTCTATTAATATGAATGACAGGAGTTTTACTGCGTCTTGAATTTGAAGGATGGGTTCCAGATATTTTCTCAACAGGAATGCTTACCAGAGGACTTGGACTGGGTATTTGAATGGGTGATTCCACATCCTGTTTTTGAGAAGAGTCCTTCGGCTCAATGGTATTGGGCGCTTCTTTCTGTTTTTCTGGTAGATCTCCATCATTGTCACTATCAGAATCCAATATTTCGATTATTTTCCTACGCTTCGATGGCGAAATCATAGCATCTTGGCTGTTGTTTGAAGACTCATCATTTGATTGGGAATAACGCCTTTTTGATTCAGTAGATTTTTCGACCTCAAGCAACTGTTCCTTTTCTTTGTTGTCTTGGTGTACATGTAGTTCGAGAATGTGACGAAGTGCGCCCCGAGTAATAGTTTTTGCGCTATCCACAGATCCATCAAGCTCAGAATTAGAATGAGGACGAGGCTTTGTAGAAGATGAGGATGCCGATGATGGAGGTTTATGTTGTGAAGCCGATGATTCATTGTTTGAATGCTCCTGTATAGTTAACCCTTGTGATTCTTTCTTTTTGCCTTTCTTTTCCTGTCTTTTATCAACAAGGGTTTCTGGGTCTGACGAAGGTGGTAAAATATCTTCAGTTGGAGCTTCTGATTGCATCTCTTTCTCCGCATGCACTTGCTCTGGTTCTGGCCCTGGTTCATGAGGTTGCACCAGCTCTGGGGCACTGGCTAGCTCTGCTATATCATTCTTCAATCCAGTCATAATTTCTTGATAATCTAATACATTTTCAGTCTCGTTTAATCCAGAATGTTCACTGTTATCGTCTTCAAACATCAAACGGGCTTCTTCATTCCCATTTTCCAACTCTCTCTCATAAATCTTTTGGACCAAACCGGGAAGAGGTCCTATGGCATTCTGATATAGCTGTCTGAATCTTTGATGAATAATAGTAGCCTGGTCGGGGGTAATATTCTCGTGTTGTATTCCTGTATATTTAGCAAACCAGTTCTGAAAGATATTGCGAGTTTTGATCACATCATTTGTTGACAATAGTGGATATTCGAAATCTGTAGAAAAATAATTGACCGGTCGATCTACCTCATTCTCCTCATTGTCAACAGTGCCAGTCACGTCGTTTTTGAACATGGTAATTGATAATAACTGGGCAGAAAGACAAAGATTTGGTATAGATCAAGTGATTAACAAACAACACGGCAGTAAGCAAACAAAGTAAAAAACTGCCATCAATAGAAAAATGCCATGGTGATTGGGTTTGAGTATGGCACAGAGGTAGATGGATAAAATATGAGCTTGTTAACTAAACAGACCGCTGTAGAAGAAAGTATCTAGTGTTTGTACATTTGTACAATTGCGAGGTAAGAGACGGTTCTACTCTGAATATAAGATACGACTTAATGAGGATCATCATGTGCTCATAATTGCCCTAAACCTTAACTATTACGAAAACGGATAATGCCCGATTAAACTAACACACACATATATCATCACATGACGGGACCAGGTGTCAGGCTGTCAGGCTGAGCAACGCTCTGCTCTTCTCCACCTTAGACTTAGCCTCATTGACGAACCTTTTTGGATCTCTTCATTTACCATCAACGTTCAAAAACTCAAAAGCTCCCAGCATTTTATTCAGTACCCACGCCCGATCACAATGGATTCCTTAGACGACCATCGCCTCTTTAGATTCAGATTCCCTCACCTCTCGTCTACAACACTACGAGGTGCTGGTGTCTATATCGCTGGTGCCTTTGTAAGTAGCCATTGGCCTTTGCCGGAATTGGCTCATTGCCTCCATTTGCCTCTTTCATTTTATATCCTATAGTTTGGTTTACTGTTTGCTGGAATACGCTTTATATACCTATTAAATTGGTAGCCATGTGTGAGAAAATCGCGTCAAGTTGAGCAACAATAAACTACAGTGCTTTAGAGCAAATGTTGATTGCAAGAGCGATTCCGGGATTCGCAACCAATACAATTATATACCTGGAGGTTTAAGATATCCTAGGACTAACACTGATTACCACATATTTTGTTTAGTACGCTCTCGGGTTCTATTCTTTATTGGACAGTGCGTTGTTTTCTTCACACGTCAATGGTTCCGATGTGCATGTCAAGTTTGTTGACTGGCTTCCTTTCATTTTCAGCAGTTTAGGAATGCTGGTGATTAACATGGTTGACAAGGCCCTTTTATCTTCCAGCGACTTGTATTCATTTGGTGGTGGCAGTGGTGGAATCAATTCCACTGAGTGGCAAGCCAAGGTGATTCTTTTCATGGGCTTTTCACTTTTGGCAGGTGGCCTTGCTGGCTCAATCGTTCTTTTGGTGCTTAAATATGTTGTTCCAAACTACCCAATGCCCACTTTTGGAATGGGTATCGAAAACGTTGTCGCCAACGGTTCTGTCATGTTGAGTTGCATTACTTTGTGGATTGCCCAGAATGTGGAGGATGAGTACAGCTATTCTTTACAGTTGTAAGAAAGAAATAATGGCGATACTCTTATTGGCCTATTTAAACGGCGTAACCTGACCGTTTAAATAAGCTTTGCCTGGTTTATGGCCATTGGCTGTAAAGCCAGCGAGGACACTTGAAAAAGATGTGGTATATACCTGCGGTTATCTTTGATAACTGACCCAGATTGAGAATGTGTTCATAATGGCCATACTACCTGAAATACAGTGGCTTATTTTATTTTATTTTGATTTTTTTCCAAGTCGTTGATAACTTTTGCTCTCTTCTTTTTTCTTTTTTTTCTTCTTTTTTATTTTTATTTTTTTACATAATGAAACAACCCTTATTGCTAGAATTTTAATATCAAAATCTTGTGCTATTGCTTAGCCCAAATACTAACTCGAGTCTCCCGATAAGCGAAATGAAATTAAATGAAATGAATACATGTCGCATCTTGGCTAAAAAAAAAACTCCCCGTTAATCTAAAAGATTCACAACAAGTTGGCATTTAAATTTATTAAACCACACGGGCAAACAGGCCAAGTATGTCTGTCAAGGCAGCGACAGTGAACCGGAAACTAGTTAAGATCAAGACCTCATATTCTCATTCTTACCTCATCTCATCTAAACCATAGAACAAGGGTAGTTGCTCAGCTTTCAAACCAAACGTAATGGGGTTTTCTTTTCAATATTCCTTCTGTCAGAATCATGTCAATTATTTAAATAAAAATGTAATAATAAATCTATAAACGAGAGTGCGTATTTATACAACAAATTATATAACTCACCACAAAACATAAAACATAAATTAAAAACTAAAAAACATAGATTTCAGAATAATGGTTCTTTTGGTGTGATCTCCAGAAGAAGAAAGTATACAACAGAAAGGCGGCATACAACAAGAATACTGGCCGATATAGGGCCTTTTAACGAAAGAAATAATAACAAGTGAAAGATCCAAAAATAAAACCTGATGAAAACAAGAAATTACCGTAATCATCATCAGTGCCATTGCCTGGCCAAAAACAATGCTTTCGAGCCCAATGCTTTTTTCAAGTAACCATCCTCTACCCAGAATTAATCCTTCAACAAAATTTCTTCGTAGCTTTAAAAAATAAGAGGCACGGGATGCATATAGTATATACTTTATCAACTTTTTTGAATTGATTTGTGCTTATCGTTGCAAAGGGTAAAAAAATTTCATACGTAAATAAAAAAGATGGAGTATATACGTTGGTAAAACGAACAGAAAAATACAAAATACCTTTTGCAAATCTTAATTGGTGAAATAGTTCAAGTTATCGACAGCCATTAAAAGACAGGGCAGTAACAACCAAACCCGGGCATTCTTCATTCTATCCATAGTAAGTCGTTATAAAACATCGTTAGTTGGCATTGGTTTTGAACTGTTCAGGGCGAAGTGGCACAAATCTATCCAAATCAATACCTTGAGCAGCAAGCTGAGCACGGGCATGGGGAGGAACGAGCTTGCTATTGAGCTCAGGAGCAATCGACAATTCAAGAGGAGTAAAATTGAATAATGGGGGTAATTCCCGAGCAGGAGCACCAGGGTTACGAGAATCAGGAAGTTTGGTGTTAGGATCTCTCAACTCATCAAAGAATGGGTGGGCCATGGCCTCAATAGCAGATAAACGAACGCCGGGAGAATACTCCAACAACCTGGTTATTAAATCAATGGCATCAGGGCTAGCTTTTCGGAAAACCTTGTTGAAAGGGTGTGGTTTGATTTGTGGAAACTTGTGTTCAACATAGTTAGGGTTCATTGTTCGGATCTGTTCTCTAGTAGGCGTTCCAAGAACCTTGATAATCTCCACAAGCTGATCGATTCCAGACTCTCCTGGGAATAAAGGCTGACCAAGCATGAGTTCTGCCATAACACATCCAGAAGACCAGACATCAATCTTGGTAGTATAGTTGGTAGCACCGAATATCAGTTCTGGAGCACGGTAATAGCGCGAGCAAATATAGGAAACATTGGGCTCGCCAGGGACCAAAGTCTTTGCTGATCCAAAATCACACAACTTGAGAATGCCACTGTGGGGATCCAACAAAAGGTTCTGTGGTTTAATGTCACGATGGCAGATACCAAGTGCGTGGATATATGCGAGCGATCGGAAGAGCTGGTAGGTGTAGAGCTTGACTTCAATGGTTGGCATCGAAGCTTTTTGCTTCGCAAAGTGACGGAGTGCTCGGTAGACAGTTTCAGGAATGTATTCCAACACAAGATTCAAAAAGACTTCATCCTTTTCAGTAGAGTAGAAAAAAGCCTTGAGTTCCACAATGTTTGGATGGCTGACTTTTCTCATGATTTCAAGCTCACGATTCTGTAATAATAAAAATAAAAAAATCACACGCAGTTAGTTTTATGCTACTTGTTCTGAGAAGGAGGTCATGGGAGCACGAATATCAGTCTGCATTGGTAAACGCGGATACATCTGCGTATATAGAAACGTTAGAAATTGAAGAAAAAAAAGAGCGGGACATACCTTAAATCGCTTGTCTTGAAGAACACGCTTGATAGCAGCATCTTCGCCAGAAGGAGAGATTTTTGTTTGGAAGACGATACCAAAGGAGCCACTTCCAACAACGTTCTGTTGAGTGTACATTAATTCCTTGTACTCACCCGTCTTACCATCTTGAACTTTTTTACAGACTAGCTGAGACATGGTTTATCGTGAAACTGGGGACAATTAAAACGAGGATGACAAACAAAAGGATGGCCAAAGAGAAGGATTAGTATGAATCTGGAGGGAGTATGAGGGGCAAGGGCGGAGGTGGGGTGTCAGAAGTGTAGTGGCACAGAGAAGCGTGACTTGGTGGGCTTAAAGCTAGTATTGCTGTTGAATAATTGGTGCGCGTTCACGTTACTTGGTCTTAGTTGCTGATTTAAAACGGCACGGGGTCTGTTAACAAAACCAAACTGGAAGGAGCTAAAAGGCGATAGATTAGAAGAGTGTGTTTAAAAAAAAAAAAAAAAAATTTAAAGATAATACACTCTTACAAGCTAGGATTCTCCAAAAGGATAGGCGTAAACGTGTATAGTTAGGTGATAACTGGTTCTACACGAGTGATATCTATGAGAATGGAGGGAGGGATATTACTGTAAAGGCGTATTTCAGATCCTGAATCAAGAAAAAGCTGGCAGGTGTCTGTAAACACAATTGTCCAAAGATTGGGTGATCTATGCGAGAGAGGGTTGCGCTTGGAGGGGAGGGGAGGGTATAACAGTCAATTGCAAAAAAGGATCAAGTAGTGTCAATTCTCCAGGCAAAAGCAGGACTAGTAATCACAACGGGCTAAAATGAGCAAGGAATAGAGTTGAAACTTAAAACAAGGGTTGATGCTCGAGCAGAGGAGATGGATATGTCAAAACAATTGAAGAATGAACGTTGACTCAGTTGGCAGAGCAGAACAAGAGTGGCGACTCACGAGTGAAGAAGATTCCTGGGGATTGGATGCTTCAGAGGCGAGAAACGGGCACACTACAAAGGGAGAAAAAAAGAGAGGAAATGAAGAAAAAAGAAGAGGAAGAAAGAGAAGAAGAAGAAGAAGAAGAAAATAGGCGCGAAAAGGGTCAATTAAATTATTGTTGGTAACCGTGATGGTAGGAGAGAAAAAGGGAGGGTGCGGAAAAAAGGCTTAAATGTATGGTTTTGGGTCAAGTGACCGTGTCCACTACCTGCCTGTCTACAATGTGTCAAAAATTCTCTCCTTTGGGAGCCACGCACTGGGACGCTTGTCTTTTGATGACGCTACATGTGAGAGATTAGATGCGTACGGTAGGATCTGAGGAGGCCAATGGAGAGCCAGGCTCAGTTGTTTGTTTGTTTGTTTGTTTGTCTGTCTCCAGGCCAGGAAGGTTTGACTTGCTCAAGGCTTTTCGCTGCTGAGCAGCAAACCCTAAAAATACCACGACATTATATTTCAGAGTCGTTTAGAAATTTCGCATCAAGGTGCAGAGGAGGCCCATGTGACATAACCACTTGCGGGATGGCATATCAAGATGTATATCAAGATGTATATCAAGATGTATATCAAGATGCCATATCAAGATGTATATCAAGATGCCATACCAAGATACCATGGGCAAGCCAAGAATACAGTAATATACACACATACAAATACAAATACAAATACACACATACACATGCGGTTCTTGCCAGCTCTCAACAGTGATTTACTTTAACAGTACTTAACGGTGCCTGACCTGCGCTCTTTTGATGCCCTGGCCGTTGTGTGGTTCGCGCAAGTTTGGCTTTCGAACCGACTCAACTGCTGCTGTGTTCACACCACCTTTCCCTGCAATACACCCAGGCCGGCAAGAATGCTGAATTGGAACTCGAGCCTTTGAGCCTTTGAGCCTTGGAGCCTTTGAGCCTTGGAGAGCGGTCGGGTCCCACGACGCTGGACAAAGCAACCTTTCCTTTGGCTCGCCCGCAGGCTTGTGTGTTCTCTGGCGTCCCATTCCAGCGCACGCGCAGTGGATGTGTTCGTCATTGGCCTCGTGTTCCGCACCGCACAAGGCTGACCACACACACACACACACACACCAACGCCGTCACCAAAGCGAAGAAAAAAAAACCGCCAGCGATCATCGCCTGCGCCCGAGACGGTGATGGGCTACCAGGTCATGGGACTGTTGCCGCCTGCTTTGTTACAGAAGCCTAATCGACTCTGTAACTTGTGCGCTGTTTGTCATCAGTGTAACAGCTGCCCTTCCCCGCCAACCGCGCGTTCTGGCAATGACGTGATGTCTGACAGGCCCGCTGTTACTCCTACCACTTGCAACCTGTTCACACTCTGGGCAGCACTCCTCTGGTGTTTTCGTCAATTGGCCAGGCTGACAACGCCGGTTCCAAATATAGACCGATGGTATGCTGCGTCTAAAAATACTGGCTGCAAGGTGATTGCGAAATGACTGCAAAGTGACTGCAGTGACTGCTAAATGACTGCTAAATGAAATGACTGCTAAACGATACGGGTTATTGTTAATCTAGAGGTCTCGTTTTATTCAAATTACATTTTCCAAGTATGCTTCTTATCGCACATCTATCCTACAGTTCCTCTAATGAATCAGCCAGCTCTCAAACCACGCTCGCCGTCCCGGAAAGCAGACGTGGTCCGGGATGGGAGTGACAAGTCAACAGCAGAGTGATATAGCTCCCTCCTCTGGCAATGACACCGAAGATGTGCTCATACAATACTCCACCCACACAGACGCAGCTCCTGGTTTTGCCAACAGTCTGGCATACCCAGTAGCTTGCATCCTGTCTCTAAAGAGTGTAATAAGGGCCCAGGTCGTCCGCCAGAATGCACGAAAACTGAGAAGGCAGCCTTTTGGCCTTGTTGGGCATACAGGTAATACCAGTGCTATTGATAAACATGACAGCGTCAGAGATGTAGACCTCGTATCTGTAAGCATGGCCATCAGCACTGACCGTGGCAATATACAGGCAGAAGCTTTTTTTTTTTTTTTAAAAAAAAAAGTCGTAGTGTAATTTGTAATTTGTAATTTGTAATTTGCCAAATTTGAATGTCTACTGTTGACGATGGAATTTCTTGGGTTAAAAGTTGGCAGCCCAGGCCTTGTTATGCCCACATTGTGCCTGCCTGCATACACATGGAACAAAAAGGCCCGCTTAATTATAATTATAATTGTAACTGCAATTATATATAACAAGAGACTCATACACTGTGACTTGTGTTCTGTGATCTGTTGTTTCGATGCCAAATCCGTGGTCACAATTAAATGCGATTTATTAGTTGGCCTGTACTATAATATGATTTGTCACAAATAGCCGAGTCCTAATCATGCTCAATTTTATACACTAACCGTGGATGACGCATATGTTTGTTATTCCAATTGGGGAAATATTACTCGTTCATTTCAAATCTTCAGGTGAATATATTGGTTTTGAATAAAAAAAACTAAATATCAAATCTACAACCAGTTAAGATTACTTTTCCAGGAATAATCTGTCAAATACCCGAATCAATTGGAAAATATATCAACTCTTAAGTACTTATTCGTAACTGTAAACTTGTCCTTTTTGGTCTTCAAGAGAATTACCCGATAGCCCCAGATAGTCCTTAATCTCGTATCGTGTTCTGTAATATCAGGCGCGTTTTTACAAATCTCGTGTAACTGTAAAAACTTTGGAATTTCAAATTCCACAATGTCACCAAACGGACTCACACCCAATAATATGCGTTTACCTCAAACTTCACCCCTCTCTAGTCTTGATATTTAATCACCAATTACTATTCCCTTATTACACCAATCTTCCATAAAGTCGTAAAGCGTATCAACCGCATTTCCAAATACAGGTAAGCACGTTGGGAAACAAACAAGGTAACACATGCTACTTGTTCTGTTCTTCTTGACGCATTTTCACTTTAAAAAGCTTTTATTCCCATCAACCGTCAAACTGCAAGATCAAAATCAAATCCGACACTCTTAAGCAATGTATAACGGCATAATAAAAGCCAAAGTTAAAAGTCTTTTTGTACCCAAGCCTGTAGCAGCAGCAATACCTTTAATGTCAAAATGACACAAGATGCACCCCTAGGCAATAGCAAAAACAGCACTGCTTTCTTGGATTCTAAGCAACCATCGCGCCAGTTCATGTGGTATTCCTTTTCACATCCTGTGCCCGGTTCTGGATAGCTCTGGATAGCTCACGCTTGTATTAAGCTGAACAGCCACCAATGATTTTAACAAACGCTTCGGCAAAATCCCTACCATCATGCTCATAAAGAAAAGTGACTGTATTCAATACCAGATGATCAAATCAAGATCTCCAACTTTAAATCCACAAATAACCAATTCGGATCCCCAAACAATACACAATTGCCTCATTTGGAAACCGTTTTAGCGCTTGTTGTTTTCATTGCTTTCGTTTGCAAAGTAAATTTCTTCCAGCTCGTTATCCGGTTGTAGAGACGTTGATGGTAACTCCAGATTCAACGATTCATCCAGGTCAGGCTCTATTCTGTGGATCTGGTGCTTTTGGATCTGTTCGTTTGGTGTTAGCACAGCTCCTACCATTGGTGAGCTGTGACGATTGGACACATTGTCTCCAGTGCGATGTGGTCGAGTGCCTTCGCTTTGGTAATCTACAGAATAGCCATTCTGGTTAACTCCTGGTGTAGGCCGCAAAGGCAGTGCAAGGTCTGTGGTATTACCTGAGGGTTTTGGAAGTAAATCCGAGATGAGCTTGTACTTGTATTTAAAAGATGTCGAGTCGGAATCTCTAGTAATGTCATACTTTCGCCGCTTGTGGTATTCTCGCGAGGGCCTACCGGTATACGGATCCTCTGCGTTACTCTTTTTGGTTTTTCTTTTAAACGACCTCTTCCATTTTGAATAAGACGGTGGAGATGTGCCTGAGTAAGAAGTATCTGATTTGGTGGATGAATCAATTGACTGCAAAATCGGGCGGTCAAATAAATGGCGGAATGACGACAAGTCTTTAGAAATGAATTGGGGTATATGGATAGGGCTGCTTGAAGACTGCCCAAGCGATGTGGTATCAATAAGCTCTGGGGCCGGTTGTGCGTTGTGAATCGACACAATATTGGACGGCGCTAATTGAGAATGGCTACCAGGTGCTGAAGTAGCATAGATGCCACCGTCAACGTGATTCCGGAATAACTCCTCTGACATTCTCATAACTATTCTTGAGTGTTCCTTCGCCCATAAGAAGGATTGGCTGAGTTGCAAGTGCCGGCGACTGACAAAAGACTTGAGACATGAGGTGCGCATCACGGCTACAAAAATTTCAGGAACAGTCCCTGGCAGCGTGCCGGGTAACCTGAGACCCGAGCACGCGTCATGTGCAAATCACGTGAAACGCTCAGACCTGTTGTTGAAATTCAGGAGCGCGGGTACGCCATTCGAAACGATAGCGAATCTTATCGGAACCAACGTAGGCGATAGAGCCTTGGCGATAGCGCTCAAACGGAAGGATAAAAGGAAAGACAAACCGTGCTGTGCTTGTCAAACACCGGCAATTGGCTGTTCTGATCCCGAGTTCCAACCACGTATCGCAATTCCATCCATGTTTTTTTTTTTTTTATTACTGTTTGGCCAGAGGTTAAGAACAGTTCACGTAAATTAGGGGCGTAAAGTACAGCACCCAAGTTGAAAATCGAAGGTACCCCCCACAAGGGTTTTCACAGCCCAAAGCTGCCTGACGGTTAATTAAAGTTGATAGCAAACCATCAATTGAGTCTCTCGGGATTCGGGTCTCTTGAGTCGGGCTGGAGGTTGTGTTAGAGGTCTGGGATAATCCATCTCAGCGTCGTTCTGCATGATGAATTACAAATGATAGCTGCCCACCTCTGCGCCGTGGGGGGAATGATAGACGAGCTGAAGCAAGCAATTACGTTCTATTATTTCCTCACTTCTTTATAAACACCTCACAAGTTCCTCTTTTTTCAATTTCTTTTTTTTTTTCCTCTCTTTTTTTTTTGTTCTTTTTTCTTTTTTTCTTTCTTATGCTGTCACGACTTCAACCACGACTAAGTGTCCTTTCTTCTTTCTCTAAATCTTTCTTTTCCCCACGCAACGCCTATCATCGGCATCCATCTTTCGTCAATTACTTATACCAACGTGCAACAATGTCAACCTACGGATCCGCTGCTGCTGAGAGAATTGCCGGAAAGACTGTTTTGATAACAGGCGCTAGTGCCGGTATCGGTAAGGCCACTGCCCTCGAATTGGCACACGCTGCAAACGGAAACTTGAAGCTCATTTTAGCTGCTCGAAGAACCGACCGATTGTCTGATCTTAAGAAGGAGCTCGAGTCCAAATACCCATCGGTCAAGGTCTTACCGGTCGCACTTGACGTCTCTAAATTCTCCACGATCCCACAGTTTATTAAGGATCTCCCTGCCGAATTCAGTGATATCGACGTTTTGATTAATAATGCTGGTATGGTCCACGGCATTGACAGAGTCGGCAGTATTGACCAGCAGGACATTGAAATTATGTTCAACACAAACGTTTTGGGTCTCATTGCATTGACCCAAGCCGTCATTCCAATTTTCAAGAAGAAGAACTCTGGTGACGTTCTTAACATTGGATCTATTGCTGGACGTGATCCCTACCCTGGTGGAGCTATTTACTGCGCTACTAAGGCTGCCCTTAACTCGTTCACCCACTCCCTTAGAAAGGAAGTCATTGATACCCGTATCCGTGTCCTTGAGGTTCAGCCTGGTGCTGTTGAAACAGAATTCTCAATTGTCCGATTCAAGGGTGACAAATCCAAGGCCGACGCCGTTTACTCTGGCACTGAGCCCCTCGTTGCTGAAGACATTGCTGAGCTCATTACTTTCACTCTTACTCGACGACAAAATGTCGTCATTGCTGAATCTTTGGTCTTCCCATCGCACCAAGCTTCTGCTTCCCATGTTTACAAAAAGAACTGAAGCTCTGGCCATTCCCGAATATAATTCGTGAATGCCGGTAATTAGGTAGTTGTGAACTTGAAATAAAATCGTTTGTGGGTTTGATTATCGTTTATTCAAGAACTCTATCGGTATATTAATAACAAAGTAAAAAAGTCATGGTACAATTACAAAAAAACAAGTGGAAAATATAATCCAAATAATAAATAATAATAAAAATGAAATATAAAAGTTGTCAAGTCATTTACTTCAAGTACTTGATCACGGCTCTGTTGAAAACATCAGGGTTATCCAGGTACAAGTGATGGCCGGCAGTTGGTACCTCCATAAATTCTGCCCTTCTATCAAATGGACTCTGAATGCCCTGTTTCTTGGCATGATGCTTTACACTGACATCCAGCTCGTTAATGGTCCTGACACAGACTCTGCCAGAGTCGCTGTCCATCCAATCTCGGTCACCGTATAACCAAAGAGAGGGACACTTGAGGAGGCCAAACTGAGGACCAACCCGTTCGAGAAGTGGCATTCGTGGAAATACACCTGGCGCTAGCAATCTTGTAATGGCGTACTCACCAGAGCC
Organism: Magnusiomyces fungicola; assembly: GCA_900654225.1. NCBI lineage: Eukaryota > Fungi > Ascomycota > Dipodascomycetes > Dipodascales > Dipodascaceae > Magnusiomyces > Magnusiomyces fungicola. Next base: position 445,441 of record CAACAH010000002.1, read on the forward strand.
CTTGGCAGCGAATGTCTTGTAGGCATACGTGTGCATAGCTTCCCGCTGTGCTTGCGGGAAGCTGTGGAAACGGTTACTTGACCAATAACTGATCAGTCGGGGACCTAAAAACATACTAGATCGAATCAACAAGAATGGGGAAATGTGGGAGTTCCACAAGTAGGTCATCTTAGGGCCAAATCGATCACGCCGGGACTGGATTAAAGCTTGTCCTCTTGGTGTAGTACCAAATTCGGTTTCCCGTGTTTCTGATTCAAGACCGGCGCCACCTTCAATAGCAGCTTCAATTTGATCAGCCGTTACAGAAGCTTCTTCTGGAGTTTGCTTTTCGCTGGAGCTACCGCTTAAGAAAGCTTTGCGGAAGGAACGTTCATTGTGGACAGACGGGTCATAGCCGTGCTCCACACCAGCAGGAGAAACAAGAACTAATTTTTCAACACGGTTGGGATATCGGAATGCATAGACAGCAGCAAGGTATCCACCCATGGAATGACCCATGAGCACAAAACTTTCAAGTTTCTTTGCCTTTCTCCAGGCTTCGAGAGACTCGACAAACCAATCTTCGGTTTCTTTGACTGCAAGATTTTCGTTAAGAGTGTTGGTGGTCGTGCCAGTGAAATCCAGAGGAGAAGGAAAGGCAACCTCACGGGTTACTGACAAATCGTCGGTTGGAATCTTAAATTTCGGTCTGGAAGATCCACCATATCCTAGCCAATCCAAAGCATGAATATTCCAGTTTGGTCCAAGACCAGCGGCCAGAGGACCAAAATTTTTGATAAAGAAGCCGAGGCCTGCACCATATCCATGCATCATAACAAGGGTCTTTTTGTTTGCATCTGTGTTGAGTTCATTGGTTTTTGACGGTGTAGTGATGGCGTATTCGTTTATAAAATAAGTCCTGTCCTTTTCCGTTTCTTTACCGCCAGTGATAGTGGCCTTTAATGAGATTTCAGTGTGTTTATGCTCAACTTTTCGATCAGAAGGAATACCTTCGACCAGGCTCAATATGCGATCTTCGGCTTCCGATTGCGACGGTTGCCAAACCCACTGTTTAAAAGCCTCACCATAAGTTAAAGGCTGACTTTCCGGAGGCCGGTTACTTCGGGTTGATTTAGTCGAGGAGGAAGTAGAAGTCGAAGAAGCTGAAGTTGATGACATTAGAAGTGAGAAATAGATGGAAAATACAGCTATGAAAACAAATGAGTAGGAAGAGTAAGAAGAAAGCATGTGAATGAGAGAAGAAAAAAGAAAGGGAAACAAAAAAAAAAAAAAAAAAAATCGACCAGAGTGTTTGCGTACCAGCTCGTATTTATATTATTTACCCAGATAGACAATACTGATTTTTTTTTTGAAAGGGGCCAGTCCAACGCCTCCCAAAATGTCCTAGTTAAGCATCCGTCATGTGATTCATAGATGAAAAAAGGTTCTGCGTCAGAATTCACGTGAATCGCAGATAAAGACCGCTTAAATCCATCTGATTTGCATTCTAAGCCGTTCACAGAAACGCTTAGAACATGGAGATAATTGCTATTTGATGTCAGATGCAAATTTTCGCTCAACATTCGATTTGCAATCATATCTGATTAGAGTTACAATAAGGGTGCAATTTGGTATGGCTTTGAGCTGTTGTGGAAATAAGGCTGGGCGGCATTCGGCCCAAAGTTTCTCCCCAGCCCTGTATTTAGCATTGCCCAGCAAATTTTGCCATTGATGGAGATTCCTAGCAAGCAAGCGCTGCCATGTCGCATGATAAACCTTTAACCCGTCGCCAGCAGATACGCCTAGCATTGAGGGCTGGATTAGCAAGTACAAACTTGGTGGCAAAGTCAAAGGCCAGGCATGAAACTAGGCTGCTGGACAGCAAAAGCGGAAATAGCACTTGGTCACGTGATTATCATGCCAAGTAGCGTGGAAATATGGCGTGGCGGTTGCAAGCAGGTCTTATAATTACAAACACAGTTCGAGGTTTGAGGTTCGAGGTTCGACTCCCACAGATGCAGCTCTACTTATATTCTTCCAAGTCTGCCGACCGTTTTCCGAATCTCTCCAGAACCGTTCCGATTTCCAACTGCGTTGTTGGGGCGCGTTCATTGGAGCCATGTCCTATCCAGGCCAATGCGTTCATCGACAGAGAGCCAAAGTCATTGTGAAATATTTAGGCATAACACCCAGAATTAGGCAATATGTAACCCTTGAAGTGCCATTACATACATTCCACTTTAAAGCAGCCCTAGTTTAGCTGCCATCCCTTGGTCGAGATCCAGCGACGCCACAGACTCAACGAATCGACGAACCAATGCTGAAGTTGACAGCTGTCTTCCTGAATCTTCAGTGACAGCTTTCATCAAAAATACAGAACTATTTTATCAAACAGCAATTGCAATCCTCCATATTTTTACGCTGGCAGAACCGAGCACCAGCCTCTAAATACCCGAGTAGGTGGCTAACCAGGGTAGCTATCATCATCCATTGCGTTATACGGCGAGGCTGAATCGTTCTCCTCTTTTTTTTGTTTTTGTTGGTGTGGCTCGGCGGCTGGCTCTTTCTTGCTCATCAACCGCCAATACCTTTTAGTTTTCAAATCTTTGCTTTTTTTTCTTCTTTTCTTCTTTTCTTCTTTTCTTCTTTCCTTCTTTCCTACCACATCTTCGTCGTTTTCTTTCTAACTATTCTTTTTTTGTTCGTCTCTTCCTGGAATCTTTTCAAGGCAAGATCACCCGCTCTTTCAGCCTAGTTTGTTGTGAGTCACTTTTCAAATCACAGCTTTCCGTCTTATCTTTCGCTGAAAGCACAAACCCCCCAAAAATACATATACCGACGAGAAATACATAATGGCTGATATTGATTCTCATCTTGTTGAGGCTGATCCAAATTCTGGTCAACTCCGTGTTTTCAAAGACGTTTTTGCCGGAACTTGTGGTGGAATTGGTAAGTATTACTTCTCATTCTGTCGATTCTGTAAAGAAATTTGAAGCCTCATTCGAAAATATATGACTGTTGAAATGCTTTTGCTATTAGCTTTGACCAATGCTCAAAAGCACTTGGTGCGTGGAGATTTCGACGATAGACCAGCTTTGATACCTGTTACATACCTGTTACCCTTTGTGGTGTGCTGTCTTGGTACTCTTTTGCCCAAATACCATGATATTACTATATTATACCTTTTATATTTCTCTCGTTCAGTATATATTTGAAATATTATATTACTATTAATTATACCAGATCCCCCTCCCTAACGGCCGTGATTCCATTTTGAAAATTTTTAGCCGCGCCTCTGTAACCATACTTCGATCTCTCAGGTGCCGAGTAAATTCCAAATTATTGCGGTTAATATTGTTGATCTTTTCATCTTGCAGAAGCGGACCCAAAAGCACATTTTCCAACGATTTGCTACAGTCTCGTGTGTTGGACCGTTAGGTATTCTTTTCCATATTATGGCTATTTCGCCACTGTGCTGCACATTCTGATTCAAGCTGGATACAATGTGAGTCTGATAAACTAAATGGTGGCTAGAAAACTCTATAATGGAGCAATTGTTCAATACCCTAATAGTACTTTTGGATGACGGCTCAATTTCAAGATTAACCTTGCCTAAGCCTACGCTGATTTACTAACAATTAGAATAGCCCAGGTTTTAAGTGGTCAACCTTTTGATACCACCAAGGTCCGTCTTCAGAGTGCACCTTCAGGAACTTACTCCGGCGCAATTGATGTTGTTAAGAAGTTGTTGAAAAACGAAGGGTTTTCTGGTTTTTACAAGGGAACATTAACTCCGTTAGTTGGTGGTAAGTATCACATCAATGTCCTCACCCCCATGTTGAAACCAAATGATAAATCTAACATTGCTTTCTTTAGTGGGTGCATGTGTTTCTATTCAATTCGGTGTTAATGAGTTTATGAAACGTCACTACAATGCCCAAAATATTGCTCGAGGCCTACCAGCTGGAACACCACTCACTAACTCACAGTTTTACTTGAGTGGTGTTGCCGCTGGTGTTGCCAACGGTTTCTTGGCCGGCCCCATTGAACATATTCGTATCCGTCTACAAACCCAAACCACTGTGAAGCTTTTCGACGGTCCTATTGACACGATCAAGAAGCTCCATTCTGCTGGCGGTGTCCGTGGCATCTTCCGTGCTTTGGTTCCCACACAGCTCCGTGAAGGCCATGGTATGGGTGCTTACTTCCTTGCTTTTGAGGCTCTTGTTGATAACGACGTAAGAAGAAACAATATCCAGAGAAAAGACATTCCCAGTTGGAGACTGTGCACTTATGGTGCTTGTGCTGGTTATGCTATGTGGTTAAACGTTTATCCTTTGGACATTATCAAATCAAAGTTGCAAACGGATGCACTTGATCCCAAGAAACAACAGTACAAGGGTATGCTGGACTGTGCTGCCAAGATCTATCAGCAAAACGGCATCAAAGGTTTCTTTAGAGGTTTCGTCCCTACTCTTGTGAGAGCAGCTCCTGTCAATGCTTGCACTTTCTTTGTTTTCGAGCACACCATTAGATTCTTGGATGAGAAGTTCCCATCTTAATGGACAGATTTGAAAGATCTGAATACAGAGACATAACGGAGATGTTTCAATGATAGAACAATTGGATAGAATATAATCAACCAAAAAAAAAAAAAAAACATACTATTGTATATTGACGTTTGTTTATTAAAAAAAATTGTTATTGTATAAACTTAATTTATTTCATGATTTTTATTTCACAACTTTACAAGTACATGATAATTTGCAAGTCCTATCAATTATTGACACAATATAATATTAAAACATAGTTACTCTTTTGGTTCATCCTCCAATCGTCGCAACAAGTAATCAACTTCAACCTTCCTAGTGAGTGGAATCACCCAGTTTTCGTAAATCTGTCGCACTGCTTTGGGATCAATTTTACCTTGAGCCTTCTCAGACCATTTAAGAGAAGGATCAATACCATAAGTTATAGCCTTTTGTTCGAGACGGTCGAGGATTTTTGCCTCTACTTCTGGTTTAGTAATAGCCTTTTCAATGCCTTTTGCGTCCCGATCCTTTATTAGTTTTGTGAACAATTCCTTTTCCGACTGGAATTTAGACTCAGCAACAAACTTGCCAAAGTGGATGCGGCGAGATAAAGCCTGTAAGCATTCCAGGTCGCAAAGTGCAGTACTTCCGTAACTGTCAAGCTGGTCGCCTTTGTTTGCACTCACCAAAGGAACAATCATTTGAATATAGACAGCTTTAATGATATCATTGATGTTCACGTCACGGGTGTACCATGCCAACACATCAGGGTATCCAAGGGAGGGAAGAATTGGGGAAGGCAAGGAGCGCCTAGGAGCATGTATGGCTGGGATAGTAGCCGGATGCCCGTCTTTAGGAGCGATACCGGTAATCTCTTCAACAGCGAAAGAAGACTCAGCGTTCATATTCTTGTGATAAAAAGGTTCTTCGTCAGGAGACTGGTAACGGCGAACTTTAGATTGGGTGCATTCCGACTCGTAGACAAGCCAGTCGAGGAATGATCCGTTCCAATCAGGGATCTCGACCTTGCCAGGCTGATAGATAGAATTTGAAGAGTAAAACTGCGCTCTTTCAATCAAGTTGAACAAAATGGTGTCTTCCAAACGAACCAACGTTTCTCGGATATTGTTCAAATCCAAAACAGTCTCTGGCTTTTTGAAATCCATCGTGACAGATTCTTTTGTAGAGTTGTTAGTACTGGGGGTTGATGCTGCAGAAGATAGAGATAAAGAGTCAAGGAAAGAAGATAGTTGAAATATAATCTTATATCAACAGAGTGAGTGTTATTGCCAAGTTTTGTTCAATAATTAAACAGAACGATAGGGCGTAAAAGCTTAATGGTAGAAATGGGTACAACACGCAGGTGAATGAACGATGACTGAATTCTCCGATCCGGATCTGCTTCAAAATGTTCGAGACGAAACAACAAAAGTAAGTACTGAAAAAAAGGGGAAAGAGAAGTTAAAGAAGATTAACAGAAAAAATGCGGAGAAGAGTATATATATATGCAAAAAAAAGAGGGGCAAGAGACGATTCTTTGAGTTGCCAAACACTTCAAATGGCCGATATAGGCAGCCAAAGATTGTGTCATAGCAGGTCATGTGACATCAACATTGTTTTTACGGCATTTTCGCTTAAAACCTGTGTTTAAAGTGGGTATTTTGACGATCTTATCTCCAAAATGACAATTGAGCAGTTAATCATCAGTAATCCATAAGATTTTTTGTGGCCTTGGAAGGTTTCCTAAATGTAAAGCGAACTTTGTCAGTGTTAATATGCAAAATTGCGCTTTTCTGTGTTACCAGGACATAATGTATATACCCTTGCAATGGTTTTTTTAACTCGTATTGTACGTTTCCAAATTGAATCTGAGAATTCGTTTCTCGTCTTGTCTTTTTCAACAGAAACAATTCTATAATCATGAAAATGGTTTTCTGGTGAAAAGGCTTACACTCCCCTCGTTCATCAGGTCTTGTTGATTATACCCCAAACACTTGGCCCTTACCCTCTACAGCCTCACACTCAAGTTCTGCACAATCACCAACCCGACAACATCGTGTAGCTGGCAATCAAGCTTTTCCTGGAAAATGTCCGAAGTTGTGAGTCGTTTTTTTCTTTCTTGCATTTATCGTCCCTTTTTAATCATCTATTCCACTAGGGAGAGGCATATGATCTCCTCAATGACCTATCCAACTATTATCCTGTGGGCTCCGTCACTTTTCACGATGTTCCGAGACTTGTTATGCGAGGTCTGACGGCTCCAGATGGATGGTACTGGTTTGACTACAATAGTTATGATCGTGCAAACTATCGGTCTCCCGGGTTCAAGCTTTCGCCATTGGCAACTAGTATGCTTTATCTGCGAGATAACTTCTATGCCAAGTTAACGTACCGTGTTCTACGTACCCCGCGCGGAAACCAAGTCTTTCGAATACGCGTGTATTTTCTCATGAGCGACATCATTGGCACTTCCAAGATTTCGAAACTTAAAGCTTGGCTGAAAAACAAGAACTCAAAGAAGACTGGTCATGTTTCTACAGTGCTCAAGTATTTGGATTTTGGTGTCAAAAGTTGGAATGGATATAACACCACCACTCCCGTAGAGAATAGTGACCAAGAACCGGATAACGGTTGTTCATCGATTCTGTCATTCTCTATTTATGTACATAAAACTTCAGAACCAGTCAGCAGTAAACATAAGCCCAGGAATGAACTCGAAAGGAATGTTGATAGATTCCTTCGCACAAGCTGTTTGGTAGATCAATTGGTGGATCATGACAAGTTTTCCCAACTCTCTTCAAACGACAGACTGCTTAAGATATACGATTCACTACCATCTCATTTAGACATTAGTCACATGTCATTACTCGACGATGAAACTATAAAAGTTCTAGAAGAGATAAACAATAACACGATACCAGGCTTGAAGACTAAGCTTTATAATTACCAACTAGAATCAGTTTCCAAAATGTTAGACACAGAAACTTTTCCAAAGAATTTACCCGCTTTAAACTTTGTCAAATATCAAACTTCCTTGGTGAAAAATCCACCAGTCGTGTCGATAAATCCGTTAACATTTGATATTTACCAGAATCCTGGAGAATATAGTGCTCCGCGTGGAGGAATATTAGCTGAAGAAATTGGAACTGGAAAATCTTTAATATGCTTAGCTTTGATTGCTGCTACCAGCAAACAATCAGCTATATACCCTCAGGAGACAATACTCCATAGGGTTGTGTCTTCATTAGATGGTACTGAGGGTAGACAAAATTGCAAGTCTTTGTACGAATATTGTGCTGTAACTATTAAGGAGAAGATGGCTTATTGGAAGCATTACTATCCAATGCTTCCTGCTTCGTGCCAACAACGACTAGATGCGGTGGACATGTCTTATTATTTACCTGCACTGGCCACGGAAAAGCAAACATCACAAAAAAGGCCACGGTCTAAAAAAAGAGGAAGGATTGCGGGGCGCAAAATGGATTCAAACCAGCGAGAGGTACACCTTTCATCGGCAACCTTGATAATATGCCCTCCGGCTTTACTTTATCAATGGGAGTCTGAAGTGTCTCGTCATTGTGATACCAGTCTCTTGAAAGTCTATTCAAGCTTTGATATGGCTCAGTTACCAGATTTGACTGAGTTAATGGAGTATGACATTGTGTTATTAGGTGCAATGTGGTTTGATGAAAAGAAAAGAAAAAAGCAACGAACAGGTAAAAGTACCAAGCCAGCTAGTAGAAATGAAGAAGCTCTGAGCAGTTTGGATCCTCCTGATTTTGAGGAAAGAACATGTGATTTGGAAGATGAGTTTTTAAAGCTTTACAACATCCATTGGAAGCGGGTTATTATTGATGAAGGGCGTACGCAAAATATTTCGTTGCCTCAGTTGCAGCTCATTTCAAAACTGTGTGCGGAAAGAAAATGGGCCATAGTAGGATTATCAAACAGGAGCGTGAATCGCCCGTTTCCACAATCTGAACCAGCTCCTAGTTCAGATTCTTGTATTGAACTACCCTTGGAAAAAAGCTTAAATACGCGGCAAGACCTTGAAAGACTTGGTAATATACTCTCTTACTATCTATGCGTTGAACCCTGGTACAGTTCTTATACCAACTGGCGCAGCGACATTATAAACCCTTTTGTGAAAAACGCATTATCTGCAAACGTTCAACTTGGGGTTATCCTGAAATTCTTAGTGGTAAGACATAAACCAGAGGAAATATGGAAAGAAGTTGTATTACCAAATATATATCAAAAGAAGGTTCAATTGAGACCGTCAGCTCACAATATTACTGCATTCAGAGTGTTTGCCGCCATGATTGATATTAATAAAATAATTTGTGGATACCAAGCGCATGATCAGAATGCCATGAGATCTTCAACTGAAGATCCGCACTCGCTTGTTGACAAGGACTTTATATTACACCCTGGCAGCATTACTGAGCTTAAGACGTTTGTCGAAAATCTGCTAATAGGGACGTTTTACTGGACTGGGTTTTCCAAAGATATCATGGAGACATTAATTCAAGTTGCTCAAAAGTACTTGAACGAACATAGCAATTCCAGTCAGGAAGATGACAGAAATTCGAAATTTTTGGGTGTTGCGATTCAGCATATTCAAAACGCTCTTGATGATCCAAGTTTCGTTGACACCTCGGAGACTAATGAAATGGTTTATTTTTTCCAAGTCGATAAAGACGATGAAGCACCGACAAGCAAAATATTCAGATTAACTGGAAAATTCGCATTATTACTTCAGCACTATTTGGATATTGAGCAGCCCAATCCGTTTCTGTTGGAACAACAGGCGCGTGCTGAAAAGTTGCACAATAAGCGGAAATCCGTCGAGGACTATTATTTAGAGCCTTTCACCTCTTCATCATTGTCAATCGACAATTATGAAAATGTTCCATCTTTTCAAGATTTACAGAAACTCCGGCTTGTTGGTACCTCCTCTTCTAAACTTTCGTACCTCCTTTCACAACTCTTTATCCACTGCACGTCCGGCAATGCGACAAAATGTTTGGTGTTCTATCAATTTCCCGACATATGTTTTCATTTATCAACTGCCCTTTATCTTTTGAAGATTCCCCATTTGATATATAACAAAGACTCCACACAAGCTCAACGATCGCATATACTATCTGTATTCCACTCGAGCCCAAAGTACCTTGTCTTACTTATGGACATCAACTTGATTGGAAATAGTTTAAATCTTTGTGCAGCTTCACGGATATACTTTGTCAATCCTTTGTGGAACTCAGACCTAAAAGCTCAGGCTATCAGCACCTGTCGCAGAATAGGACAGAGAAAGGAAATTCACATTGAAACTTTGATCTTGGAAGGATCACTTGATGAAGAAATGGATAAACTGAAACGAAACACGACAGCTGAGAAAGACATCAGCCATAATGAGGTCAAGGAAGATACTAGTAAAAGAGATGTGCTGCGGGCTACTGAGATTGTGAGCGATAAGCAAATAATCGAGTATATATCGAATACCCAGTACATAAATGTGGATGATAACGAGCAACAAAACTACGATATTAGTTACATTTCAAGTCTTCTTGATGATAGTAATAGCAAATCATTAGGAATATTTCCATTCTACAAGTCTACAGATGACGACGATACACAGAACCAGCATTCATCAGGGCAGCCTAGAGGCACTCAATTGACAGGTAAGAGTAAGGGTATTCGGTCTATCGTCAAGTCGTTAAAATCAAAGTGAAATAGTGTTTCAAAAAACATCAATAGTTTATAATTCGCGAGGGATCGGTTATGAACAGCAATAGACCGTAATTGCTGGAAATCTTCAAGGGTATCTGTGTTTTATAATAATAAAAAATTAGATAATTGTACACTATTGGACGATTGAAAAAAGTAAAATGTTAATTAAAAACTGTATTTTTTATTGACTGGTTGTGTATATTTAAATCATCATCAAAATATTGTGTTATACAGCTGAGAAGAGTTAGTAGAATAATAAAACGGACGTAAAAGTCATGCTGGATAGATCATATTATTTAAAACAGGAAGATGGAACAGAAAAGTAAGAGGATTCGCAGGTAGAGCTGGTTTAGATAATCGGGGATGGGATTTGTATGTGTGTATATATAATTTAGGCATCGTCAGCAAGGAGCTTGTTGAGCTTAACGATTCTAGCGGAAACAGAAAGGTCGACGGTTCTGTCACCAACCTCAACAACAAGACCACCAAGGATATCAGGGTTGACCTTGTTAGTGACCTTGAGCTGCTTGCCGCTGCCAACAAAGGAAGATTTAGCGATGGAGCCCTGGAGACGGTTGATAGTCTTGGTGTCGAGAGGGGAGGCGGAGGTGATGGTAGCTTCCACAATTCCCTTGGAAGCGTTGGCCAAAGTCTCAAACTTGTCAGCGATGGCTGGGAGAAGAGACAATCTGTTGTTCTCAGCAAGGACGTTAAGGAAGTTGGTGACGGTCTTGTCGGCCTTGGAAGAGGAAGAAAGGGTTTCGACGATAGCCTTCTTGTCGACGGCAGAAAGGGCAGGGTTGCTCAAGATCTCAACAAGCTTCTTGTCCTTGCTCAAGACGGTCTTGAGGCTAGCGAGGGAAGACTCGGCAGCAGGGAGGGCGGAGGACTTGACAGAGGCGGTGTACTAAATAAGCAAATTGAATAAATTGAGTCAGCATATAAAAAGGGCAATCACAGAAATAATGCACCGATAGTGATAGTGATAGTGATCAGTGTTGTGTATAGAATTGAAAAATGAAACTTACAAGAGCAGAAGCGTAGGAACCGTCGAGACCAAAGAGCTGAACAGGAGGCTTAGAGGCGTCCTTGGCAGCAGTAGCCATGGAACGGGCAAGAGGACGAGCGGTCTGGCGAATAATTCGGGCAGCGTACATTGTTGTTGGTTGAAGAAGGAGAGTCTAGGGCGGACGTGGATCGAAGACGTGAGGGAAAAGGGAAGGAGAAAAAGCAGGGAAGGTGAGAAGTTTTGGCGGAGTGTGGTGGTTGGCTCAAGCCTGGGCAGAGGCCCTTCGTGGAGAGAAGTGCAATTGGCCAATCACAGGCAGAGCTAGTTACCCGGCTGGTGTGAAAGTTGCGGCCCAATGAACGCACCCGAAAATTTTCAGTGTGTGGGCATGTGAATGTCGCGTGATACGGGCACGCATAGTGGCTGGCACCACCACCAGCGACTTTTATAACAGATCAGGCACCCAGCTGAAAAATTCTCCTTGATCTTGATCCCACAGCCATTCAATCAACATCGGCATCCAGAAAACCATGGCTGGCCAGCTTCTCCAACTGACACGCTCTGCGCTGCGTGTTAACTTGAACACCACCGCTCGACTTGCCTCTCCCGGCATATCACAGGTCAGAGTATTTTCATCAACCCGAGCAATCCTTGCATCGCCATCTAAGGACAACTTCGCTACCGAGACGGAAGGAAATGTTTCTGAGATCATCAGCAAAGGCTTACACTCGCACGGCACTCAGCGTCGTCAGAGAACCAGGCCTACCTCCAAGGGCTTGAAAAAGGCCGAGGAGCCTGAAGAGGTCGCTAGCACCGCCGACCAAATTGCCCAGGGCCTCAAGTCATTGGAAATTGTTGGATTTAACGAAAATAAGGACCCTACTGCTTTAGAGCAGCATGATCAAGAGCTCAAGAAGCGATTAAAGATCGCCAAGGCTGCCGTTCAAATGAAACAGTTCAAGCCTTATTCGCCTTCTCTTCGTTGGTACCGAGCTCCTATATACCCTTACTTGCACAAGGGCGGTCCTGTTCGTGCTTTAACTGCTTCAAAGATCAGAGGTTCCGGTCGTAATAACCACGGTAGGATCACTGTTCGTCACCGTGGTGGTGGTCATAAGCGAAGAATTAGACAGGTTGATTTCTTCCGAAACGACGAGGGTACCCAGACCGTTGTAAGAATTGAGTATGACCCTGGCCGAACTGGTCACATTGCTTTGGTCGAAAACACCAAGACTAAGGCTTTGTCTTACATCCTTGCCTGCGAAGGCCTTCGTGCTGGGGACACTGTGGAGTCTTTCAGAAAGGGTGTTCCTCAGGAAATCATTGACGCTGTCGGTGGTTCTACTGACCCCGCCATGCTTTCTGCTCGTACTGTTCAGCGCGGCAACTGTCTACCAATTTCTTTGATTCCCATTGGTACCATTGTTCATAACATTGGTATTGCTGCTGATGGTCCCGGCAAGTTTTGCCGATCTGCCGGTACTTACGGCCGAATTTTTGAAAAGCACCCAGACAAGAAGAGAGCTGTTGTTAGATTACAATCGGGTGAATACAGATATGTTGCCCTTGATGCATGTGCTACCATTGGTGTTGTCTCCAACCCGGCTCATCAGCTCAAGTCTTTGGGTAAGGCTGGTAGAGCCAGACACATGGGTATTAGACCAACAGTTCGTGGTGTTGCCATGAACAAGATAGATCACCCTCACGGTGGTGGTCGTGGTAAATCCAAGTCTAAGAAGATTTCCATGTCCAAGTGGGGTACCAAGTCCAAGCTTGGTTTCAAGACTAGACGTGGTAAGAATACCAACAAGCTTCTTGTTAAGGACAGACCAAGAGGCAAGGCTCAGAGATCTGGTAGAGCTTAAAAATCATAAAGTTATATTGATACCTTGTTTTGACTTTATTTTTCAATCCTGTTTCTATTTGCCCAAAAAATACTTTCCTTTCCCAACTATTGATACCTGCGTTAAAGTTTTTGAGACGTTCGTTTTGATTCTTTTCTCATATCCGCCTTGTGAATTACATTTTCCTCAAACCTATTCTCTTTTTGATCATGACTATGTCATATTTTGTTCTAGATGTTGTTGATTTTTACTCATGATTTTTCTCCCCTTTTTTTACTTCCCATATTGATCCTCTTTATGTACATGTTCTTTTCATTCCCCGTCCTCCTCTCTTTTTGGCATCGTGATTTTCCCTTTTTATTATTATTATTATATCTGCTTTCATGTATCCTTCCTCCTCGAGTTGCCGCCTTGTGTATAATAATACTGGAAAAAAAAATACATTAGATAAAAACAAATATAAAAAATAGCCGTTTGTATATATTATATATCTTGTATGTTTTGTTTTTTTGACAATAGTTGACAAAGAAGTAAATGAAAATAAAAATAAATGTATATAATACCAAAGTTGAGCCTGAAACTCCAATTGCTGGTGATTTGAAGGAAATCGATTGTAAATGGATCCTAACCAAGAAAGATACAGAATTTAGAAATTGTCAGTGATTACGGGGTTTATTTCTAGCATTGAATCAAGAGCATTTAACAATAAAAAGAATAATAAAATAATAAAATAATAAAAATCTCAGTCGCCCTGATGTAATATATAACAAGTTCAAAATGGAATATGCCAATCCATGCATGATAAATAAATAAAGCTATAAAAAGATGCTACATTTGTAAAACAAAATGATAACAAAAACAATGGTACATAATGAAATGATTCTGATGGTACATATAAATAGTTAAAATGATTCCAAAAAAAAAAAAAAAAACTTTCCAAGCCGTGTGTGGGTGTATTTCATTTTTAATTTTTTTGTTTTTGTTTTTGGCTTTGGCTCTTTTTTTAAATGAGAGGTTGTCCAAAGTCATTATTGACAAATTCATGTAGTAGCATATCGGCAGCGGTAGGGCGCTTATGGTAGTCAATTTCAAATGCCTTTCGTAAAAAGTCTTGGCCTTCAAGTGAAGCGTGAGGGGGTATAGAGGGAGGAACTGGTGCTTCTTTTCCAATATTGAAGAGTGCTTGGAAATGCTGGAGTTCGGGAAATGGACGTTTACCAGTGTACATCTCGACAACCAAGCAACCCAAGGACCAGATATCAGCCTTGAATGTGTATGGCATTTGCTTGACAACTTCTGGAGCCATCCAGTAAATGGAGCCTTGAAGAGACGCTCGTGCATTCTTATCTTCAAGCTTCTTACTGATACCAAAGTCGGAAATCTTGACTGTGCCCTGGGTGTCCATCAAAACGTTGGCACCCTTGATATCGCGATGGATGATAGAACGTGAATGAAGATATTTCAAACCATGAAGAATTTGCTTGACAACCTTGCGGATGTGAGACTCTTCAAAAGCACCACAGTTGACCAGCATGGTGGCAACAGAACCACCAGGCACGTATTCCAAGAAAATATTAAGAAAGTTAGAATCGCAATTTGAACCAAGGTACTGGACAATATTGGGATGCTGGAGATCTCTCAAAAGATTCATTTCGCGTTGTAATGCATCAATCATACTACGCTTGCGCTGCTCCTGCTCAGATCCCTTATCTCCCAACATCTCAACCTGCTTGACGGCCATTAATTCACCAGTTACAGAGTTCAGACCAAGGTAAACAGTACCAAAACTACCAGAACCAATCAATGCACCCTTAATCCAACGAGATGGACCCGACTGTTCGCGCTTGAACAATTCCATAAACTGCTCCTCATCATCTGGTATATCGGCAGGATTTTGTGGAGGATCCGGAAGATTATTATTGTTGTTACCACTGCTAGGAGTAAGCGTACCTTGGACATCAGTTTGTGAAACACGGTTAGACATTGTGGAACGAATAGACATGTTACTGGCACGACGGCTAATGGAAGGAGGTTGGGATTGTGGCATTTGCTGGTGGCCTCCTCCCGGAACAGGGGGAAGAGTCTTTTCTTCATATGATGCAACGGAAGATGAACTATTAGGGCGATCAGAACGAGTTGACAATCTTGAAGAAGTGGCAGAAGTCGGAGTGTTAGGTCCATTAGAGCTCGCACCAGAAGCGGATGCGTTAGAAAGAGATGAATTTCTGTGATTGTACAAAACATTGGATGAAGGATGCCCAAGAGAAGGAGAGGAAGAGGTAGAAGAGGGGCCTTGACCAGGGCCAGTAGGAAGAGGTTGTGCGGCTCTACTTGTAGAGTAAGCACCCAGACCCATGGTTTGGTTCCAAACGTCTTCAAGGGAGGGCAATGGAGGAGCGTCATCATCTTGGAATTCATGAGGGTAATACATGGCAATTGATGATCGCTGAGATAATCTAGACATTCGTGACATGCGCTTTGTATACATCTGAGAGTTACGAATGGTTTGGCGCAGTACTTTAGTACCCGCTTCGGGGAAATATTCCTGCAAACTCTCGAGATTCTTTGAAATGTGCATGCTTTCGGGCCTGAATCCTTGAACATCGGTAATTCTCTTTTTACTGCTTCTAATAAATGTGGCACCTCCTCCTCCGGGAATCATATCCTTTCTCATAGCATTGACACTTCTGCCAGAGTCAGAGGTGGATCCGTTTGGATTCTGTGAATGATTTCCAGAACTATTACCGTTGTGTCTGTAAAATTCACTCTCTTCAAAGGATAGTATGCTGTTTGCACTATGCGGCTGTTGGTAATATGAAGGGTCGCCCAGTGTAGAACTAGACCCAGAGGCAAAAGGTATTTTAGATTGATTCGTAAGAGTATCCAGAGTTCCACTTTTGCCGCTGGAGACGTTGTTGTTGGAATTAGATCCATTACTATTGCTAGAGCCATTCGCGGCGGCGGCAGCTGCTGCTGCCATATCGTTATAATTCTTAATTATTTGCTTAGAAGATGCTATTTGAGCTTGAGTTGGTGTTGTGTTTTTAGGACAAATGATCAATCGATCACGCTCGCGGCGATTTTGACTATGGCAAACAGTGATAAGTTCAAAGTCGGACAATTGTCTAATGGTGTTACCTTTTTCATTATCGGAAACAAAGATGAGGCAGGCTTCTGGTTTGATTTTTTCAGAAGCTGAGGAAGACGTAGACGTAGATGAAGTTGAAGTGGCAGAATTTGGGCCAGATGTAGATGGAGAAGGGACAGATGTAGAAGGATCGAGTTTTGGATCAGAAATTGACATGTTTTTGGCAGAGAACTTTTTCATTGCTTTCCTCCTGATAGAGAGAGCATCAAAGTAGCGTGAGACATTAACGGCTACACACTGGCCTCGAATGTTGATAAAGGTAGCTGGGGGTTGTCGATCAGGCTGGGCAGGTAGATCTTGTTCACCATTGTTATTACTGCTGTCAGACTGCAGTCCGACCCTGTGTGAGTCCAAAGTGGCTGACGATGGGGCTGAGTGCGAGATCTGTTGGGTTCGTGAGGAGGTTGAAGAAGGATGGCCATGGCGTGGTTTAGGTGGGACTTCTGGAGGGACGTCAGGTAGGCGACTTGAGCTGCTTTGGCCAGTTGGGGTAAAGAATCCGTCAACAGGCGAAGTTGTTCTGCTGCTAGGAGAATTGGGGAATAGTGAAGATGTGGAGGAGTTTCTGGGTTGCTTTTGTTGTTGCTGCTGTTGAAAAGTATAAAGATGCTGATTTGTTGGAGTTATTGTGCTTGTGAAACTGCTGTGCTTTGAAGAATTACTTTTGTAAGAGGTAGGAACAGCCGTGGATGTGGTACCAGTTGTGGCAGCAGGGTTTGTGATATTTGTAGATGTGGAAGAGTTAGTAGAGGATAGCGAAGCCTCTAGTTCAACAGTCTTTCTTCTTAGGAGTTTGAGACTTTGTTGAATTCGGATGCGATCGCCTACTTTTTTAATGCCCAAGTCTCGGAGCGAGTCTTCGTCGCACTCTAAAAGGATATCTCCAGCAATGTGATTTTCTTCAAAAGCGCGGTAATATGCACCACAATTGAGACTCTCGAGCCAGTCACGGACATGGTGGTTTGTCCAAGTGGTGACAGGACTGGAGGGGATTGATGAAGAAGACACTGAGGCTGGTGATGTGTGCTCGGACGTGGTCGCCGAAGGGGAGAAGGATGGGTATAAGGGGCTCAGATTGCCGGTTGTAGAAGAATGGATATTGTTAAAAGGTATTGATGAATTTGGAGGAGGAACAGCGGTGGGAGGAGCGGACAGTGAGGAAACGGAGTTGAATGAATACTGGGTGCTGTTGTCGGATTGACTGTTTCTGGATGGTTTTGGCGGAGAGGGAGGATCAGACGATTCAGAGCTTGGAGATGAGAGGTCGGAGCTGAAAGCAAAAGAGCTTCTCAGAGGGGAAAGGGGTTCGGGAGGAGGCAAATAACCCGCCATTTGGAAATAGTCAAAAGGTAAAAAGGTAAAAAGAATGTATAAAAAGAGAGAGAGGGAGAGTAAAAGGAGGGAGAGACAAAAATAAATTTAAAAAATCAAAAAGAGGGGAATTACAAAAAGGACAGAAGAGTTAAGGTTTATTATTCAAAACAGGTTCTGGAATTTGGGTTTTAAAGTTTAAAAGGAATCAAAAAAAATCAAAAGAAATCAAAAGAAATCAAAAGGGAAGACGTGGTAAAAGTGAAGAGGGAAAAGCGACAGATTTGAAACTTTGATAACGTGGGTAAGAAATTAAGTTCAAAGGGTGCGAATTTTCCAACACGATTGGGTTATTTTTACTGGGAGATCTTGAGCGGAAATAGAGTTGTGAACATGTGAAATAAGGTGTTCATTTCCCAGAGATTTTGCAGAGGGTGGAGATGTTGGCCAAATTGAGCATGAACCGAAAAGTAGCGATGGGGTGTTTACGGTATTTACAGTGTGCGAATGGAGGTTTTGCAGAGGAAAAAGGAAAAGGGAAAAAGGAGAGGGAGAGGGAAAGGGAAAGGGGAGCTGGCGGGTCACGTGAGAGAGGGGGTTGTGTTACAGGGTGTGGCATGACAGGGTGCTTGATTGGGATAGAAACGAAGTGGGCAGAGAGCATTTCAGCATGGCAGCATGATATGGCACATCACGATTGAGTAATGAAAGGAGTTGTACAAGGAGTTTAGGGAATGAGCTGGTGTTATGCAGCTGGGATTGGAAATTCTATTTTATGTGCCAGGCATTAGGTTGCTGATTCCAATTTCCCGGACCAGGATGTGAATAAGATGCAAATAATCACAGATACAAGTATTTAAATGTTTAAATATATTTAAATATATTTAAATATTCAAAGATTGCAGCATTTTATATTACCGGTCTGTAACGAAACCTGGAGAGAACTGGTTTGTTGATATGACACAAACAAAACTAGCTTGTTTAAACGAGATGCGGTAGTGTAATGTAACAAAATGAAATCACATGAAAGGGCGCGCTGTTACTGATTTAGCATGACAATATTAATCTGTGCTTGGGGTATGGTGTCATGTGACTGATAATAAACAGGAAAGGCCACGTGGTGCGTATGCCTATGATTCAAGTCTTAAAAAAGCTCACCGAATGCCGAGAAGGTGGAGGGACGGAAGCCTGTATTAGTTTGGGTTGGAGAAAAAAGGCACGGAAGACGCATAAATCGAGGCCGGGCCTTTTGTATATATATATAGGCGCAGACGAGGGCATACAGAAAGAGGGAGGTGCTGGGGGGAGATGGGTAAAAAGCCCATCTGACATGAGCCTATTAATTAAATTTCTAATTTTTTTATTTTTATTATTTTTATTATTTTTTTTATTTTTTTTATTATTATTTATTTTTTTAATTCGAGAAACGTGAGCAACTCGGCTTCAAAACGTCCGGAAGAATGGAAAACATTACAGTCCGGATTAATTCGTTTTCTGCACGGTGCGTGGGGAGTCATGTGACGTGAATGCCGCTGGAATTGCTGGAATGGTACCAAACCACTGGGGAATGGTGGCTCTTTGGCTGAATTTAATCTTCGTGGTGTGTAGGATACCAATGAATACAACAAATATGAATGAGGAAATCGTGGTGATTCATAAATCTTGATGGTATTGATAAATACCGATAAAACTGGGAGTAGAGCGTATGCTTGTCTCTGTCTAGGGCTGCAATAACCCCGTGGCAGGTCTGGATCGCTGCATATAACTCCGAGGTAGGAATGACACATGATTACAGCGTGATTAGTAAGACTACCCCATAGACCGATAGAGATGAGAGTCCTGTGACAGAATACTAACTAGACAGGCTGGCTGCTGCTGCCAAGGTTGAGGGAGATTTCGCCGTTGATTTCATGGATTGTGTAAGCAATGTACAGTGTACCAGTGTACCAGTGTATCAGTATATCAGTATATCAGTATATCAGTATATCAGTATATCAGTATATCAGTATATCAGTATAAATGCCTGGTAGTATGTAAGAAACAGCGAGATCCAAGTTATTCCGCACACAAGGCTGATTGACCCTTTATGGATTTAGACTCCATTTTTGTGTCTAGAACTAGAGCTGGGGTCACTGGGGTATGTCTATTTAGCAGCGGCATTTAGTTGGAAACTGCGATGATTTAGATTTGAGAACAAGAGAATTTGTATATATAATAATAATAATAATAATAATAATAACAATAATACAGTAATAAAATAATAAAATAACAGCAATATCAATAAACCCTGGATATTCCTCAATCATGTGACCCCAACAGACCGATGGTCGCTTTTGATTTGTCATCTGAAACTGCGTCTTTTTTTTTTTTTTTTTTTTTTTTTTTCTGCTATTTGATCCAACCAATTTGTAAGGGTTTTCAAAGGCAATTTTCTGGCTTTTTTTTTGTGTACCAATGAATATGAAAAACAAACTAAGAGGAAAATAGAGCCCTTCCCCCTCCATCACGAGGTCGAGTGACATCTCCAGACACGAGGAAATAGGCGCAATTGCTGGTGCACGGAAAAACCATCCAAGAGCATGAAAAATTTGCTCAGGACTGGAACCAGCGACTGGAGGTTTACAGATGGGATTCTTTGGGAATAAAGCTTTAGTGGCTGCTGTAGCTGCTGGCAGTGGGCAGTTACCGATTGCATACATTGCGAGAACAGGAATTCAATTCAAACAAGAATTGTAAAACCCGGGGTAAGCGCAGACCTATCGCCTGTAGAGCTAGGCAAAAGGCATTGACAACTCAGTCGAGCAGTAACGGAACCAAATCTCCAATGGGTGAATGTCTCATGGCGTCGTCAAGAATGCGGGCAATTACAACGGCGTGGAATACCGCTGTAATCCAAGGACTAAAGGAAACAAGTCCGAAAAAAAAAAAAAAAAAAAAAAAGTTTAACGAAAAAAAATGCGTGGCTGTTAGGTTGGTGAACAGGACGGGTTCGGGCCCTTTTTGTTTGGGACTCGAAAGGAACGACACGATTTTTTCTTCAAAGCGACATTCAGTTCGAGTTATTTTGAATGGCAAGTGACGAGAAGAGTATATTAACTGTAGAAGAAGAATGCAATATGTCAAGTTGAAATAATAAGATGAAACAAAATAAAATAATAATAATAATAATAATAATAATAATAATAATAATAATTATAACCCATTCACACGACCCGACGTCTCACAAAATATCTACACGGCCATGCTGCAACAGACTACAAAAGTTACCGAGGAAATCGCAGTCTTCTTCCCTGTCGTTGCCGTCGTCGTCGTCGTCGTCGTCGCGGGCTTGCTGATGGAAAAAAGGCCTTGAAAAAATTCGCCAACGTGGTTGGCCAGCAATGTTCCCTTCATCCTTCACCCGCTTACCTAAGCAGGCAGTAACAGTATATTCATATAAATTGAGTTCAATTTCCACCCTTTTTTAGCTGGTTTTTTTTTCTTTTCCCTTTTCCCTCTTCTTCTTTTTGGTTAGGAATACTATCATCCTGATATCCACTTTTAAGAGTCTGCTTACTGTGTGTATCACCATCACCTGATCCTCTATATCACCACTCTTTGTCAACATTCACAATGGCTTCCCTCGTCAGAAACTCTTTCCTTCGTCCCTCTGCTATCAACGTCGCTGCTGGCCGTGCTGCCACCGCCGTTGCTGCCCGCTCTTACTCTACCAAGGAGCCCGTAAGTGTCTGCTGCCTCTATTCTTGTTCTGTTGGTTTTGGTTCTTGGATACCCTTGAAAACCACTGGGGGAAAGGTTTTTCCGTGCTGCTCTCGCTTGTGATTGGCCAATTCCTTTTTGCTGGTGGTGGGACGCCGAATCCGGGGAACCTCCAAGTGGTGGATTGAATCAGCCGAGGCACTTTGCTGCCTTTTTTTTTTTTTTTTCACAGACTTTTGGTGCCAACTATCTTTTTCATGTGGCCGTCTCTCGGAGTGATCCATCTCACATACAGAACACATCCCCTATTAATTACATTAATCATATTAATCATATCATACTAACACCCTTCCTTTTTATAGACTCTTAAGGAGCGCTTCGCTGAACTTCTTCCTGAGAAGATTGAACAGATCAAAAAGTTGAGAAAGGAACACGGTAACACTGTTATCGGTGAGGTCCTTCTCGACCAGGTTTACGGTGGTATGCGTGGTATCAAGGCCCTCGTTTGGGAGGGTTCCGTCCTTGACCCTAATGAGGGTATCAGATTCAGAGGTAGAACCATCCCTGATCTCCAGAAGGAGCTCCCCAAGGCCGAGGGCGGTGAAGAACCCCTTCCCGAAGGTCTCTTCTGGCTTCTTTTGACTGGTGAGGTCCCCACCGCCACTCAGGTCAAGGCTCTCTCTGCTGAGTTCCACGCCCGCTCTGAGCTCCCCCAGCACGTCAAGGACCTCATTGACAGATCCCCATCCACCCTCCACCCCATGGCTCAGCTCTCCATTGCTGTCAACGCTCTCGAGTCTGAGTCTTCTTTCTCCAAGGCTTACGAGAGAGGTGTCAACAAGAAGGAGTACTGGACCTACACTTATGAAGACTCTGTCGACCTCATTGCCAAGCTCCCTGCCATTGCTGCCCGCATCTACAGAAACAGCTTCAAGGATGGTAAGCTCGGCCCCACCGACGCTTCTGCCGATTACTCTAAGAACTTTGCTTCCCAGCTTGGTTTCGGTGACTCTAAGGAGTTTGTTGAGCTTCTCCGTCTTTACCTCACCATCCACACTGACCACGAGGGTGGTAACGTCTCTGCCCACACCACCAAGCTTGTTGGCTCTGCCCTCTCTTCCCCCTTCCTTTCTCTTGCCGCTGGTTTCAACGGTCTTGCCGGCCCTCTCCACGGCCGTGCCAACCAGGAGGTCCTTGAGTGGATTCTTGAGATGAAGCACTCTGTTGGTGACAAGATTACCCCTGAGATCATTGAGAAGTACCTCTGGGACACTCTTAACGCTGGTCGTGTTGTTCCCGGTTACGGTCACGCTGTCCTCAGAAAGACTGACCCTAGATACACTGCTCAGCGTGAGTTTGCTCTTAAGCACATGCCTGACTACGATCTCTTCAACCTTGTTTCCACCATCTACAAGGTTGCTCCTGGTGTCCTCACCAAGCACGGTAAGACCAAGAACCCTTGGCCTAATGTGGACGCCCACTCTGGTGTCCTTCTCCAGTACTATGGTCTCACTGAGCAGCAATACTACACTGTTCTCTTTGGTGTTTCCCGTGCCATTGGTGTCCTTCCTCAGCTCATTATTGACCGTGCTGTTGGAGCCCCCATTGAGCGACCCAAGTCTTTCTCTACTGAGAAGTACGCTGAGCTCGTTGGTGCTAAGATCTAAATGGTTTTTCCAATGTGTTTTCAGTCCCAATTCCCTTTTATCCCCGAATACCACTACCCTTGATTATCTATGACTACCCTTATAATCACTCTTACTCTTTTTGTTTTCCCCGAAGCACTAATTTAAAAATTTGCGTAATGATTTTATGTATTTAACTTTTGATATGATAATGTAATGTGTTTATAACTGAAAAATAAATGCTTTGAAAAAAAAAAGAAATTAAAAAAAGTGTTTAAATGAAATGTGTATTGTTTAAATTTTGTCCAAGAGAATGCAAGTTTTTCCGACCAACCAAAGATTGGGTTTTTTGTAGGCGAAAAGAATTTCAGTTCCATCACAACGGGCAGCATTTTTTACATTTCCAACAGCTATGACCTAATTATTACACTTTTATATACATCTCTGTACATCTCTATACATGCCCTTTGTTCTCCATAAACGATTCCAGCATCCACAAAGCAATCAAATCCACACACGACTTTACCAAAATATCACTCACGGCCGCGACATGAATTGGCAAACAGCGTAGGGTGCGACATATAACCTTTAGTTTGTAGTTCTATATTATATATTACATATTATATAATATGTACAATATGTGGGCGTGATATATACATAACAGAATAATATATAGAGGAATAGAGGAATGAAATACATTATATACAAAAGCTTTGCATGGATCCGGTGGTAAGGGTTTGGAGCTCTGAGCGTAACATTATACATGGCCACGCTTACATACATAGCATATATATGTTTTGCGTCAACTGTTATTAAGCATGACATCCACCTGACAGGGCCAGCGTCATGTGGCAGGCATACATTCTATATGTAACATACACACAGGAAGAAAATAGCGCGCCATGTATGTATGTTGGCACATGGGCGGGTTCCCGAAATTGTGCCCAAGAAATAAATAAAATAAAATAAAATAAAATAAACGGGCGTGGGCCAGCCTTGCAAGTCTTATATACCGTGACCGCCGCATGGCTGAAAGTGTCTTGTAGTAGTAGTAGTAGTAGTAGTAGTAGTTATAGTTTCATACTTTGTTATATATTTATGATATTTATGATATGATACATGTATACATCTAATTGCAATGCTGGTGTTCATTAGGTAGATTAGACGTTGTGAGTTAGTATTTGCTAACGTTTGGTTGTTCTTGTTTCGCGGTAAAAGTAACCGTTTGAGTGGCACGTCCAGAAGCAGCAGACAGCAGACAGCAGACAGCAGCACTTGGAAAGAGAGAGAGAGAAAAGGTTATTAATAAGAATTGGTGGCGATGCCTATAGGTTCACTCGGTCCAAGGGTTGGCTATGGAACACAAATACAAATGTGCAAATGTACGAATGATCAATGAACAAATGTACGAATGATCAATGAGCAATGAGCAATGAGCATGTTCAAAAAACAGGCTAATAGTCGTAGAGTTCAACGGTAGGAATGATTATAACCTATATAACCTATACAACCTATTACAAGTACAACAAGATTAAAAAGATTAAAAAGATTAAAAAGATTAAAAAGGTTGCAAGGCTCACATGAACTTCACGGACACACGGACACACAGACATCTAGTGCTCTCGCCTTTTGCAGAATTGCTCAATATTCTAAAAGAGATTGCAATGAAAATAAGACAGAGTAGTGAGAACAACAGGTGAATGGGAATAAGAAAAGAAATGGCTTTCCTTGTCCACCTTGTACATGCGCTACGTTTGGCGGGTTTGTAGAAATGGGTACGGTTAAGTGCGTGATAATAAACACACACATGTGCCATAACAAGACCACAGTTGGATGGCCATGAACGACAGGCAAACAACTTTACTTCAGCCTGCTTCAACCTATGCAACCAAGTTTATACATCCTCTCAGCCACAGCGCAAATCATACATACAGTTCAAATTATAAAAAGCATATATTGAAATTAACTATAGCTATGGATCTTTGGCCGCAATGCGCACTATGATATGGTAATAAATAATGTTATAAACTGAGTCGACAGTTGAGCAAAAAAAAAAAAAAACCAAGAAAAATACATAATAGTAAAATAGTAAAAAAATACCTATTCATTCATTAATAAAACACCTCATAAGAAAATAACAACAAAGAAATCGTAATTGGGGAATGGAAATAGAGCAATGCACTGGTTTATGAAGACACAATCAAAACATGGTACAAGATAAATAGAGCCAGTTGACCATCACAATGGCATTGACCTTGGATCAACAGCATGTGACAAGCCAGTTCCATTTCCAGCTTACTGACGACAATAATGTCAAAGACTTCATTTCCAGTGGCAAATACAGGTGTATGTAGTAGTAGTAGTAGTAGTAGTACTAGCCATCGTCCCCAAACAGCTCATGCCGTCATGTCGTATTTATAACTCGCCACAAATCTCTTCCCAGTCCTGTGCAGACAGTTCCAAGGTGCCAAAGGTATTCTCGCCAGAGTAGGTGATGTAAAGGAATCCATCCGGGTCCTTGTGCTCCTTGTAAATAACAGACATAAGGGCAGCGGTAGGAGGAAGGATATCGTTAACAAAGATAAAAACAGCCTTCTCGGCAGGGAGTCTAATCCTCTTGCGGATAACATAAACAAACTGGCCAACAGTCAAGTCGGCAGGAACAAGATACTTTCGCTTGTCAATAGTCATGATATCAGACTTCTCTACCTTTTCACAAATAACCTATTATAATAGCGTTAGTGACTCAACCACTTGAAATTAGGACAAGGGTGCCAAATGCTCTTCAGTGCAAAAGCTCTGGCCAACAACAAAACATACTGGAATTCTGTCATGGTACTTGTGTCGAATGCGATCGGCCTCAGCCTTTCTAGTCTCAAAAGAGTGTTCTTCCTTGAATTGAGATCTCATTGCTAATGCGTTCAAAAAGTGAATCAAAAGAATGCGTGTGGTTTAAAACGATACAAAGGGTGTCGTGTTTAAGTGGCTAGTCTGAAACAAATAACAAGGAGCACTTGCTTAGATATAGTGTGTGAACTGGATAATGCACAGAGAGGTGGTTTGGATATTTGTTAATAAAAAAGAAGAGATGATGATGGAGTGGGAAAGTGAGAAGAAAGAGGAAAGGAGGGCAGAAGGTGGTGAGTCGAAAGCTTATATACTGGTGCTTGGGATTAGATAGGCTTGTGACTGAGATAAGATCTCCCGTCAGGGCTACGCTTATCACGCTGTGCACATGACTCGCACTGGCCCAACAACACAAAGGCCTCGTCATTGCGCTGACTTATTGTGACAGCACCTCCCCGCATAACCTCGCGCACACGCGCCATAGTCATGTGTTGGTCACTGGATCTGTCACGTGTGTCTTATAACCAGGTCATGTGACCAATTGCTGTAATGCCTGGTTATCTTGTCGCTGGAAAAGGTGTGCTGACTTACCGCTGAGCCTTTTCTTTTTTTTCTTTTTTTTCTTCCCTTTCTTTCGTCATGTTAGAAATGCTCTTATGGAACACCAGCCAGACGTCATCTTATATAAATACTCCAAACTTCCCGTCTTTTTCTGCATTTTTTCCAAGTTCCGTTGACTGACATTAGCGCTCGGCCTTTCTTCTTCTTCTCATTTGCATTTTCGTTCATATATATCGCAAATAGCATGATTTTCAATGGACATCCCCCCAGCTTTCTCCTCCCAAAATGATACCGATTCCAGCTCCAGCTCCTATACTGCTGTCGGAATCGCCACTGCCGTTTGCGGTAACCTTGTCATCAGCATAGCTCTTAACGTCCAGCGATATGCTCATATTAGGCTTCAGCGGCAATCCTCACAGCTGTCGTGTGCCGAGAGTCAGCGTACCGACCAAGAGACTCTCTCCCAACAGCAGCGTTTCAACCCTTCATCTAGCAATACCGATACCCAACCATTAACCAAGTCCCCTTCCCGGCCAGCCCTAAAAACTGTTCACCGAACGCTTTCACGAACTAGCATCTTTTCATACTATCAGCCGCAAAGCAGAACTCACAGCTTTACGAGTTTGGGAACTAGCGGCATCTTTGCCAATGTGGAAGCAAGCTCTCACTATCATAAACATGATCCATATTGCAATTGCCATAATAGTCTTGGTCTCAGTCATCGGAACTCTCAAATCGTGGGTCCCAGCAGCTCAAAAGGCCTCCACAGATCTTTAAAAAGTAATCCACAAAGCAGAAACAGCAGCAGGGCACCAAGCAGGCAAAACAGCATCAGCAACCTCTTAAAAGTCCCTCTTTTGGCAGTGCCGTATGAAAGCAATCCAATCGCTGGAAATGACACGTCTTCATCAATAATCGCGCCAGCAGAAACAAACAACCCTGGTTTACCGTTTGTTAAACCGGCAGGGTCGGCGTCTACTTCTTCCGTCCCGCATTCACCCAAGAAAAGTGAAGCATTTCCTTTTGACAAAGTAAACCACAATGAGGGCTCAAATGGCGATCAAGTTTTTCCGTCTGAGGTAGTTTCCGAATCCAATTTTAAAAATCACGATAGATGTCATAGTACGGAAAACTTGAACTGCGATAGCAATCGCCCAGAATCAGCCACTCTCACAAATACTCCAGCTACAAGTTCCAAAAGAAGCAATACTCATGTTGATTTGAACTTGGATATGCAGCGAAATACCCACCGTAAATCCCAAAGTCATGTTACCCTAAATATACCAGAGTTGGCACCTCAATTGGAGTTTAATGATCATCATACCAACTACAATTCAACTAGAACTGACGATTATACAAACGTCCAAGATCCCTCAAGCCAGCCTAACTATCTCAAAAGTAGCCTATGGTGGTTAGGCGCAGCCCTCATGACTGTCGGTGAGATTGGCAACTTTGTCGCATATGGATTTGCTCCAGCTTCAATCGTTTCTCCACTTGGTGTTTTGGCACTTGTCTCTAACTGCATCATTGCTCCAATTTTTTTCAACGAGAAAATCGCCAAACAAAACTATACAGGTGTAGCTATTTCGGTCCTAGGAATCCTTTTCATCATTACATCGGTCAACCCCTCGCAGTCACAATTTCCCTCAAGTATAGTCCTTTTAAATACAGTCTTGAGGATCATGAAGGAACTTAATCCTCATGATTTTATTCTGAGTGCTGTGTCGCAGCTTCCGTTTAAAATATACCTAATTGTTGTTTTATCATTGATCATAATCCTACTCTTTGGTACAAATCTTCAAAAGATTTGGGATTTTTCATCTGAAGCCTTGTTGTTTGTTACCTGTCGAAAATCTCGAGAAAAGGCTTCGGACATTCTTTCAGATACTTTTTCACAAGATTATTACTCACGTTTACCCGATTTGGGAGATGAAAATAATACCTACCCAACCTCTCCTAAATCTATTCTTTCAGCATCCTCTACATCCTCTCTACAGTCATCGCAATCCTCTGACTTGTTTTCCAACCTAGGACTTGTCGCTTTGTTTGGGGCGTTTACCGCGTTATCCACAAAGTGCTTGAGCAGTATTGTTAATTTCTCAATCACTGCTGCTATCGAAGACCCATTAACCTATACATTATTACTTGTGCTGGTTTCAACTGCTGTGTTCCAAGTTATTTTTCTTAACAAAGCTCTTCAAAGATACAACGCCACTGTTGTAATTCCAGTTCATTTTGTATTCTTTACAATTTCTGTGATTATTGGATCTGCAATTACTTTTCATGACTTTGAAAATTCATCACCTTCCCAGCTTTTTAGATTCTTTACTGGGTGCTTACTCACGTTTTTGGGTGTGTGGTATATTACCTCAACCCCAGAATCTTTGCAGAGCGATGACCAGAGCTCTGAGAGTGATGATACGATTCACAATGACACTGATAGACCGACCTGTTTGCATTGCCATCGACCTATAGATTCGTCAAGTGATTATAATAACAGATTTCAGCAAGGTGACGTACATACACGGTTTAGCCCTGAACTAGATACAATACTATCGCCATCCTTAAGTCATCCAGAAGGGAATGACCGATACCCACAACTAATTGAGGAGGAGGCGCAAAATAACAAATCCAGTTCTGTACCGCATTTTTTTGATTTTAGTTATACTGGACAAGAGGATCATTTTACAGACATGGAGAGAGCTTGTCACACCCACGCAACAGAGCCTGCCTATGATGCTGTAGAACGGCAAATACACCCTCTAAGTGCTGTTGAAGATGTTGAAGCAGATGTAGCATCAAAAGACCCTGAACAACCAAAATTACACAATCCCCCAAACATTTGTTCTTGGGATTCTTCTGAGCCGGAGTCTAACAAAATCATTAATGAAGCCAGTGTTATAATATCAAAAGATGGAGGTTTGGGGATATCATATGGGTCTACGATAGCTAGCTAATGGTAATTATACTACCTATTTTTTATCATATTAAATCAACCTGTTGTACATAATATTGTGAATTTATTCACTCGTTTTTTAATGCTAAAATTATACCTATACTTTATATTCTGGAAATACTCGCATTTAACCCTAGCCCCATATTTGTCATATGTCAAGGTTTGTAAATACAGCGACAACTTTCCTTCTTCTTCTGTATTAACACGCATAACACGTATTATCACTAATGGAAGCCTACAATCCACTGTGTTGGATTTTAGCCTTATCCTTTGAAGGTACTTCAATTAAAACTTATTTTGCAGCTACTATCAATACGCCATGATTACTTTTCAGTCACTGCCCTTTGATCTTCATATCGCGCTGGCAGACCACCTGTCGTGGCTAGATATCTACAATCTATCCCATACGTCGCAAAGGCTCCAACACATTTACAGGCCAATATCTTGGAAGAGTTGCAAAATAGTTGAGTCCAACCAAAAGATATTTGGCGCCCGATATATTTCTCAAGAAATCCACAAACTTACAAAGACGGACGAAGAGCCTAGCTGGGTCAAGACGGAATTCATTCAAAAAATATACTATGACGATTTGTATAGCAAGGCCGCTGATGTTTTGGAATCTTTTACATTGAAGAAATACCCGTCTCTTAAGAAATTCAAATATTTAAACTTTGCTGGGCCTTATATTGATAGCGATACAAGCTTTGAGAAATACATTTTGATAAACCAGAAAATATGCAGTGTTCTGGAGAAATCTGATGTGTTAAAGCCCAAATTCTTTCGGTATTATAAAGGCATGAGAATCCCAAACAGTATTGGGGGAATTACAAGGTTTATGGGCGAGTTAAAACAACCGATTTTTGGCTCGAATATCACTAGCTTATACATAAGCACCAGTTATAAAGATGGCATAGCAGACTTGAACACAGATT
This sequence comes from Magnusiomyces fungicola, assembly GCA_900654225.1. Lineage (NCBI taxonomy): Eukaryota > Fungi > Ascomycota > Dipodascomycetes > Dipodascales > Dipodascaceae > Magnusiomyces > Magnusiomyces fungicola. The sequence continues at coordinate 475,617 of CAACAH010000002.1, forward strand.
TTAGTATGCTACCCGATGTTTTCCCAAGCCTCAAAAAGTTGGAAACAAATATGCCACCTCTGGCGTTAAGAAACTTGATTAGTATCCTTCCAAAGCTGGAGAAACTGCAGAAGTTTACAGTCGTAATATACTACTATTGTGACTTTTCTGATCATCCCAATGAAATATTCACTGGCCAGGCTGAGGATTTTGAGATTTCCACAAGTTTAGAAGAACTTGCTAATATACCCGAGAATATAACAAATACCAAAATACACTTTGCACTGTTTCTTTCGACTGACCACGAAGCCAATCTTGCTATAAACACCGTTGATAACGACGAGTTGTTTCACTTGTACGATAAAGAAAATAGGCTTCCTTTGGTGCTTCCCAGTGTCAGATCAATTGTCTCTACCGCGCCCGATAATGGTACTAATATCAGTTTGTTAAGGCTATTTGAAATATTTTCGTTCCCAAATTTGAAATCGATATGCGTCAACAATTATAACTTTGATGTCAGTGAAGACGTTGCTAAAAACTTTTCAAATGTTGATTCCCTTGATCTTCAGCTTGTGGACCAGGTAGCAGCTTACTGCAAATATGATGGCTTCTCAGCGTTTCGCGAAGCATTAAACATGGATATTCTTACGTCGTTTAGTACTGTTTTCCCATCCCCGTTTGACCATTGCGGTAGCGATGTTTTGGACGAGGAATACTATCTTTACAAACTACTACGGAAAGTCGTCAAACCCTTATATTTTCAAATGGAAGAACAAAATTTACGTAAAGAGTATGGAAATATTTCTGATTTTCCAACTGAATGTGCCTTTATATATGGCTTCATCAGTTGGCTTTCAGAACCTATCTGCTCAGCGATCCAGTTTCTAAAACGCATCAAAAGTGATCCCCATAAATACAAAATTTTACGCGCGTGGCACCGCGCAGAGATGCTTCTCAGTCAGCTTACATTCCTAAAAAACCTAAAGCGACTGGACCTGATGTTTTGCGACTTTCTTTTTCCGTGCGTCAAGCTGGAGACGCTTATTTATTTTCTGGAAAAGCTTTCGGATGTTCAACTGAGTCTAATCCAGTCGACCCCAGTCGATCTTTTGAGGCCAAATATGACATTGGGGGAAGATCAGCTGGAATTTCATGAGCCAATTCCTTTCAGAAAGGTATGCAAGGAGGATGGTAAAACCGTTTTTGAAGTTTACCCAGCTCAGTTTCGAAAACTAAAAGAACCAGAGTACTACGAAACCCTCAAGGCAAGATTTGTTGAATATCCTCCGGACGAATATTACTAATAGATAATCACTTTTACTCTAAAAGGTCATTTCATTGTATACAGTCTATCAAGTATATATATATATATTATTAATTTGGGAAATCCTTGTTATTTCTTCTTGTTTAATCCAAGTCTAGCCTCGATAGCCTTTGCTCTTTGTTCACGTTCAAATTTCTTTCGTTCATCTGGTGTCATTTCCAACAAATTTGCATTTGTAGAGGACAGTTGTGCAATATTGCCCTTATTCAATTGACCACCCACAGTATTTCTACCAGGTGTGCTAGATCCTAGAGTACGGCCACTTGCCAACTTTCGTGCTGCCTCTTTCTTCAACTTGTCAACTTCCTTTTGTTGAGCCTCCATGATGAGGTTACGGTTAGCTTCATTCTCCAGGTCCCGAGCCTTCTTTTCCTCCAATTCACGGGCCTTTATTTCCTCCTTGGTTAAAGCGGGCCCAACCCTGGCATCCTTATCCCAATCCCAAGAAACTTTGCTATCAGAAACACCTTTTTCACCCATCACAGACCTAGCTAATTGAAAAGCGTCTTTAGTAGCACGATCGTCAGCAATCTGATAGGCGGTTTTTCCACTATCGTTAAGTATAGTTGGGTCTGCACCAAGACTTCGAAGCAATGATGTGACGACAGCTGGTGAACCCCTAGCGCTGGCATAATGTAGTAATGTCGGAGCATGAGAGTATTCTTGGTTTGATTCTGGAAACAATCTAAATTCTGCTGTTGAAAGTTTGTGCTTTTTGATATATGCAATCAAACTCGGGACTTTGGATCTTCGAATAAGCTGGGTAAGTTCTTTAGTATGAGCTTCCAACTTTTCTTCTTCTTTCGACAACGTCTTGGTCTGAGTTGCCTTGGTGGTATCAGACTTAGAAGCAGCAACTGTCTTAGGGATAGGTTTGTCAATAATCTTGGCATGAGTCAGCTCCCACCATGCTCGCTTGAGTTCTGTAGTTGTGGCACGCTTTGTGGTGAAAGGAAGATTTTTTATTCTTGGGTCTGAAGAGACAATTGGAGCTTCCTTGTAGTTCATAAGAGTAGCACGGTTCATGCGACCACTTGCTCGGATGTAAATTGAATCAGCTTTGCTGATATATGGCTTAGCCCATTCTCTAAGCAACTCTCGAATTTCCTTTTCAAGGGCAGCTTCATTGTATCGACGCAACGTAGAACCAGCTGAATTGGCTTTTCCGTGAGCGTTATCATTAGCACTTTGTGATCCACCCTGTTTACGACGTGTAGTGTACCTGTGGAATGATTTATGGGCGATCACTTGCATATTAGCATAAGGATTTGTTGGTGTGGGAGGGCGGTTTGGAATAGGACTATGAGAAATGATTGCACCTGAAAAGTGGCCACCACCAATCATCAAAATGCAGGATATTCCATTAGGGTTGAGACTGTGAATAGCCTCCATGAATCGACCATCATTGGAAAGCTTGCTGATATCGGACCCATCTGGTGGCGAGACGTAATTTGAGTTAAACACAGACTTGTAGACAGCTATAACCTTCTCTTCTGGAATTTGGCCAGGTGCGTTATACAAAAAGTAGGGAGTGCCCGTGATTTCTCTTTGTTTCTCGTCATCTTCTTCATCGCTTGGATTATTCGATGCTTGGCTACCTTCTGGGATACTGCCTAGCTTGGTTTTCTTCAAGAGTCGTCCCACGGGATCTGTGTCATCTGTGTCACTTGGCTCGCTATCACTCGAGTCGGAGCCAGAAATACTTTCATCAAGCTCACCCACCAGCTTTTCAAACTCTTCTTCTGTTAGTGGAGATTGGTTGTGGAAACCTCTTTTAATGTTGTAGCGATGATAATCTCTACGGTAGTGATTTCGAATATAATTAGGATCTTCTGCATCTCCAGGAATTGTTCCACAGTAGCGACATGTTGGTCCAGTCTGTTCATCCACAGATTTCTTCTTATTTTCGGCGTTTTCCAAAAGTTCAAGGTTTGAGGCTGTTAAAGAGGCGCCGGCCAGTGTAAAAGGCGATAACTGGAATTGAGAAGTCAGACTATACACATAAAGGTCTGGCGATTTAGTAGCCTTTGGCTTGGTATTCGATTTGTTTGTAGGTCTCGACATGCTGTAGGTGTTATTCAACGAACTACCAGATATAAGAACAGCTATATGATTAAATGATGGAGGAAAAGAATAGTTGCTTGAAAAATTCAGTTCAAATAGATGGCGATTTAGCAAGCTTTTAAAGGCTGGAAAATGATATGTTGGTGCCTAATCAATCGACGGTTGAAAACACAAACCAGCAAAGTGTGATGAATGGGTATGATTCACACAGAGTAATCCCCAGTAACCCAGCAAGTCTGAGTCATTACATAAGCACCCGAACGCCACAGCCTTCTGAGCCAGTCAACCACAATCTTTGTATTCCATTTAGAGAGTTCAGCCATTGCCGTATAAAGATCTTGGTTTGAGTTTTTAATTCATTTATAGTGTTAAAAGTCAATGTAATTGCCTAGTCATTTATGGCAAATATGCAATTAAACTATCTAAAAGGAGTCGAAAGTTATTTCAATAGGTAATACCTTCTGTCCAAGAGCCTGCTCAAGTGGTTTAATTCCTTGGGCCTGGAATACAGACGGGCCTCGCTCAGTAACAAATAAATGGCTCCGATTAGGTGAAACCTTTACATATAAAATATCAGGCTGAGGGTCTTTTGAATCAACATTTAATGGAGGTACTCCATATGCCTTTCGAATCAGTCCAGGTAGCTTATAGGAAGGGACTGAAATAGGTCGGCTTGTCCCTGACTCTAAAGTTTGCATTTCGTCACCTTTACCAAGGCTGCTAAGGATCATGAATTGGGTGGTAGTGACCTTTTTGGCGTCACCATCCTCACTGCTTTTTCCTTCTAATCGCAGCGACGAAAACCGTTCCAGTTGTGGTGAATACTGAGATCTCTGAGAGTAATTGCGACGTTGGTAAGGTAATGTTTTAGTAAATGTCCATTCCTTAGTACAGGCATAGCTAAAGAGTTTCTTTTTGAAATCAAGTTGTAATATTGCATGAGAAATTCTTAAAGGAGAAACCAGTTGCTTGTCGTGTAACAACTCCCAAATTCGATAGGGAGAAGTAGCAAGAAAGAATGAAAACATTGCATCTTTAACTAATAGTCGATCAAACAAGGACAATGATATCTGGTTGTTATTGTCCCGAGAAACAGTAGATCGGTACTCCTTTGTAACAGTATAGCCTCCGGCGTCCACAAGACGTTCAATGGTTTGAGAATATGTGTTAAATTGCTTAATAAAATGATTATGAAAGAAATCATAGAACTGCTTAAAAGCTGAAGATGCGACTACCCCCTTATGGTCCAGATCAGGCATGTTACTAGACACTAAGTATTCACCTGTATAGATGGAGGGGTTTTTAATGTAGCTCTCAATATGATTTATCCAAATTCTATACAAGTCTTTCTCGTATCTTTTTCTTAGAGCCAAACTTTCCTTTTTGTATAGCTGCTCAGAAACACCTAGACACACGGCTTCATAGCCTCGAATAGAATGAGTGATGAAACTTGCAATAGCAGATGCTCTATTTGATCTAATGTGTTGGGAACTATCATGGTGATCACTGTCATTTGTCACTGGTTGATTGAGAGATAGGTTATATGGAGCCATGTAGGCTTCGACACTTGGTTCCCGGAGGTGATCAGCATGAACATATTTCGAGAAACAAGACAGATAGTCTGACTGGTCTTTAACGTACTTCCGGACGTTGTTTACGTTGTGGTAAGTGTTAAATGCACAAAATTCATCTATTACGTTCGACATGGCGGATATATTGGCCGAGGTATTATCAACCAGGTTCTCCAAATCTTCGCAGGTATGGGTAATATAATCTTCAAGTAGCGAAAACTTTTCCACAAATTCATTCCAAGTGGGTGCTCCAATTGAAGAAGCAGGGGTACTAGGTGCAGCATTCGACAATCCAGTTGTCAGAGCTGTTGAAGGAGGCTCTTTTGCTGGGGGAATAGAACTAGATATCGAAACTGAATCGGTAGGAACCGATGTAGTCGCAGTGCCAGAAGTTCGTGACTTTGGTTGAGCCTTGCCCTTGGCTTTGGCCGTTGATTTAGACTTGATAGTGCTTTCACTAGCTCCCATTGTTGGGGTCAACTGCGAGACAACTGATGGTTCTGGGGAAAAAGTCCAAACAATCAAGTCAATAAATAAATAAATAAAAAAACCCCAAAAAACGGCTGCCTCAGCAAAGTGTTCACGGGATTATCACGGGACTGTCCATCATAGCAGCAACCCTAGTTTTGTAATGTTGTAGGGCTGCTAACCAAATTAAAAGTACATTCTCTAGCTTGCCTTGCCTTAACTCACCAACTGAATATGAACATTGCTCTCTGCTCTTCTACAAGCTCGCTACCCCATAACTGTACCACCCCCGGAAACATATCCACACCAATCGTTACTCAAGATGTCCGGGCCACCTCATGTTTCAGTGGCTCGGTCAAGTGGTAATAGAACTGCAAGTCCTCTGGCTCAAGCTCATCCCACTGTTCAACCTCACATTGGGCGTGCGAATACAACATTGTCAGGGATGAGATCACCATCGAAAAATACGAATAATCGCAACTATGTGCGACGAAACTCGACTCCTGATGTATCTGAAGCCTCAAAATCCCATAGCTTTCCCACTATCTTGACGCTTCCTGCACAAGTGTCTTCTAAGCCTCTGACACCCGGCGATGGCTTTTCTCCTTCTCGCCTTAAACGTCTAATCGAAGCTGCCGAAAAACGGACTGATTTATTTCTTAATAAAGAATCTACCGAAAGGCCTTTGACGGACTCCAGTCACGCACACACATCCCATGAGGGTAACCGCCTTTTGGAAAATGCACCTTCATCCCAAAAGCACACCGATATTGTCGCTCCATCTAATATTGAAACTGAAAATCAAGGTGATACTGAAGAAAGCGGCACTCCGCTATTAGCCCGCTCTACTTTCACTGCACATCGATTACTACACTCTACACCTGCCCAAATGGACCAGGAAAGTCGGGTACTTACAATTGGTCCTCTCCCCCGAGAGTGGGTGGTTCCTGCTCAAAGAAACTGGGTGAGAAGATACGAGGCTCTAAAGAAAATTAAGAAGAAAATTTGGAGAAACTACAATGGCACCAAGAGGACCGATCTAGATGCATTTAATGATGAACTATTACAAGAAGTAGGAAACTACGAAGCGCCTGAGCCTCCTACTGCTACGGTGCCCAATGCGTTCACCAGTACAGAACAAGTTAGCTCGACGCTTCTTGATGATACTGACTTGCAACAACGCTCTGGATTTTTTACCATGGATAATAATGATGGTTATAAAAGTGATGATGCTTCTTCTGTTGAGATGCGAAATGCAGGGAACGTAGGACAAACACATAACCAGTCGACGGTGCACCCCTCATACGGTACGGTTAGATGGAATGATGGTCAACCTAGTAATCACAGCGATTATGGTAGGTCATCATCTCGTTCTCAATCTCGAGACCGTATTAAAATGCGACGTCAGTCAACATTTAGTCAGTTGATGTCAGATAAGGGTCTTCAACATGTTACCCCTGTTTTTGATGAAATCAATATCAAGGCAGATAGTGAGATCGTTGTTGATAGTGATAATGACATTGGTGAGTTTCAAACTCATGGGACCAGCGAAATAGACCCTCTAGATTCTGATACCGAATCATCTGTCTCTTCAACTGATAGCTTAGACACACGGCTAAAAACCCATCATCAGCCAAAACCTATTCTAATAGGAGTATCAAAGGGACAAGCCTCCAAAACTTTGCGTGGAATTGTAAGTAGTCAGCAAAGCCAACAAATTGTTGGAGATGGAATAACAGATTCTGGTAATAAGGCTAGCATTTACCTTACCTCGATTAGAAATAAGTATGATCTCCAGCCTCCTAGGCCGTCAACAAGTCTGGAAAATGTTGAGCAAGGAGCATCAGATGATACAGACAAGTACGAATCTCAAAAGCTTACATCTAGCCACGTTGACGAATCCCCTGAGCTCCTTCCGTTTACACCTAGTAGTGTAATTTCGTCTTCTGACCTATCTACCTCGTCTTCAAGTGCACGCTCATTTGTTACTGCACACGGCTCGGTGATTGGCAATGGTGATGAAACATTTGATAATTCTTCTATATTGAGCCCAACTAGTCAGATTAGTTACGACGAAATAGGCTTGCCAAATTCGCATATATCAGGTCTATCACATAGCATCTCACCGCATCCAGCAACCTCTGACTCGGTTGAATCGTTTGCTACCGCCCGTGGTGGAGTATCCACTCATAACAGTAGCCGTCATAATAAGACTGAATCAGAACGTGCTGGTTCAGCAGAAAGCGTGACAACAAGTACGCAAAAATCGGTAAATAAGCGGCCCACTCACACTGAATCATTTCAAGATATGTATGCACTTCAAAATGCACCTGAGATGGAACTCCCAGGATCGCTGGTTTCTACTATTAGACAGCCTCATCAACAGGATAGTGGATCTACTACAGGATCCCTCACGACGATACAACAACAACAGGCAAATGAAGGGTCGAAAGATATAGTTTCTTCAAACTCAAATCACGAGAATGACACACCAATTTCTTGGAGGCTTCCTGGCGAGGAAAACGATTTCCCAGTTAGTCTTGAACCATCTGATACCGAATCTGAAAATTTTCCTACATTACGAAAGTCTTCGGTTTTAGAAGAGATGATTCGTTTACGAAGTCGTTTTGATGAAATACAGAATGCTAGGACGTCTATAAAATCTCGACCAGTTCGTCATATTCGCCGGGCCACCACCCTTAATAAAGTTACCAACAGTGATGGCTTTTTTGATTTGCGAAAGTTTTTAGCCAATAAAGAAGTGGGTGAAGCTATTCGTTTTGAACATATACTAGTCACTATTAAATCCACAGACAATGGTGTTTTAGTACCTAATGATTTTAATGAGGCTGAAACTATTGATACTCGAATTTTGGAGCGTTGGAAGGAATATATTGTTGTTGCTAGGAAAACTGCAGATCCAGATAAACCACTTGTAATTCAGTTTTATTCATCCAGAAACATCAAGTTGATTGACCCAGACCTCAAGCCTGCATCGAAGCATGATTTTCACATTTCGAAGGATGTCACCGCCAAATTATATTCTACCCTTGACAAGACTGTAGCTGTCTGGAACTCTTCAGGAGCTTCTCAAATCAACTCCAAGGGTAAGAATAAAGACAAAGGTACCAAAATATATATTTTTTGTACAAGAACACATTATGCATCGACTAAGCTTTTTGCGTTTTTTAGAAAGTGCCTGGGCACCAAACAGCCTTCTTCAATATCTCTGTCTATTCCAGATCTCACTCTCAAACTTGATATCCCAATTCCATGGAACACTATTTTCAAATATCATGTGTCATATCTGAATAATATTCAAAAGGATGAAATGTTGAGCTATTCAGATTTAAAGTCAGTGCTTGTTCGTGGAACTCCAATAATTGTTTATATTTTAGCATCTGTTTTGAAAAAACTGGTGTCAATCGATGTCATTCGCGATGATTTCTTGGATATGTTCATTTCTCAAAAGGTTGGGTTGGCTTGGAGAAGATATGATCGGTTAGAATGGGTGCGAGAAAGTATGGATGAGTCCATACATTCTGGGTGGGTACTATACAGCTCTCATGACTTGGAAATGCGACCAAAGGCACATTACCCTTCACAGGTTACATTTGATGATCGAGCAAAAATGGAGGAGCCAATCCCTGTTGAAGGCTTTCTTGTTAGACTTTCTCGATGGAATGGCAAAATATCGAAAAAACATCAAAAGGAATATTCCGATTGGGTTAAACAGCAAAATCATGATACTAACTCAACCTCTGGTGGAAGAGATGTGAATAATAGCGATGTTAATGCTCTTTTTTACAAGAAGCTGTATTTTCATTGCCATGATAATTTATTATTCTTTTCAAATCCAAAAAGGTCTGTTCCTCCAGCCCCACCAAATATCACCAACGCTGAACTTTTGTCCCAAGATGTCGCATATGGTGAAACTACACAAAATTCTTCAGCATTTCCTATATCTTTTCAAAACCAGTCGACATCTAATCCTAGTTCAAGCAATGAGCCTATTGAACTTCCAATTGTTTATGAGACTCGTCCTTACAAAAATGACAAGAATGAGGAGATTGAATGGCTTAATGACTCTAATTCCACGGCCAAGCATGCACATGTATATGACCAGGCTGCTGCTTACGAAATGCATAGACGTGTATCTATGATTGTTGGTTCTGATGGATTTATCGATCTTTGTGAAGTAGATGTTGTCCGCAAAGTGCAGCGTGACAATCTCAATGTTGACGGCAAACTTGGGCATTCGAATCCTTCGTACTTTAACCGTCTTTTCCACTATCCAGAGTCAGGAACCAGGGAGAATGAAGATGTTTCTGATGATGGCATGGTTACAGGTTTTGATGACGATACAGTTTTTGAGATTGTAATGCTCGGTGGTATTGTTATTAGACTCCAAGCATTCAACAAGTACACTAGGGATTTGTGGATTAAATCATTGACAGATCTCTCAGTTTACTGGAAGCGTCGTGTATACGAGGATGTTGCATTGCTGAACATTGTCCGACAAGCTAATCTTGATCAGTTACATGTTGATGAGGACTACGAGCCTTATGTTGGGGAAGCTGCTGCAAAGTGGGAAACAAGTGGAAGCATTGCACATCCCTCAATTTTTCATATTTCTCGGATTGCTTGGGCCAGGTCAATTGCTATAAGAGGTATTCTTTACCAAAAGCCTAATAAGCATGCATCATTTCGCAGGTATTATGTTGTCTTGACGTACGGTTATCTAATGATGTACAACATGTACTATCGTACTGCTACTGGAACGGCCAAGCATCGAGCCGACCACCGACGATACCAAGCCATTTCGTTGGAAAACTGCTATGTGTATTCTGGAAGCGCGACGCAAAGCGAGCTTTTGCAGAGAGACAAGTGGTTTGATCGCAATCATCCCGGAAGTCACTCTATCCCACGAGTTTATCCTGATGGATGGAAGTCAGCGGAAGAAGAGTACCACCGATGTTTTGTCCTTTGGTTCGCCACGAAGCGTCCAATTGTGGACAAGGACAGTAATGCCTTGCGACTGGCGCGAACAAAGGGAGGAGCATCTCTTCGAAGCCATCTTCACAAGAATGGCAGTGGAAAATTTCCAGCAGCCAGTGCTCAGGAAGAGGATATGCAGAATGATGACAGCCGTGAGAATGAAGGCGAAGGTAGCGGTTCTTTTGGCACGCCTACTGTAAAGCTGGCAAACAGACTGGGATCGGCAGGTGTTTCAATGGTTTTCATGACGAGATCTAGGCAGGAAAGAGACATGTGGGTATTGGCACTTAACACGGAGATTGGGCGAATGGTTCAGTCTTCTACGAAGGATATATTTTTGTCTTGATTGTTTTATTTATTTATTTTCCAAGCATACGATTTGATTTCATTTGACTTTTATATTTTTTTTATTATCTTCTGTTTACACTATTTTAATTCTCTTTGTTTAATCATTGCATTTTAATTTAACTAGTATTCCAGTTAACCTTGGTTAATTAGTATAGCATTTTTTGGTATTTTTGCATTTATGGACTAGAATCAAGGTCTTAATATATATACATATATATACATATATATATATGTATCTACGGCTTGACTTGATCCCCTTGAAGGGTATAAAGAAAGAAAAAAAAATTAACTTTTGTTTGTTTCCAAAGAATCGGTTGTCACCGTAGCAGTTGACAAGTTGACAAGGTGAGATGGCTGACTGGGTGCTTGAGGAATCGGGCGCAAGAATGAGTTGTAGCGCTTAACCAGATGGGTTGGTTGCCAGTAGCAGTAGCAGTAGCACCACTGTTAGTAACGTGATAAGCACATGACTCTGACTGGCTCATTTCGATATGTCCCCTAAGCTGGGTGACGTAATCGCGAATCTTGGAAACAAGAGGTGTAAATATCCCCGTTTTGGGCACTTTCAGCTTGGCCGCTGGACCAAGTGACGGGTGAAAATGCATCCCAACAAACTTGTGAGAATGCAACTGCATTAGAGAGACGTAGATTAGGTGGTGTATGCTGTTTTCAGTTGCAGGTTGCTTTGCTATTATCTATTGTACATGGTCTATGGTCTCTCGTAGTTGTATACAGTAGCAGCGGAAGACTGAGGTATCTGAGAGTTTTGAGGCGTGGTTGCCACCGAACAATGGTCAATTGGTGGCACTTTTGAGCGACCGGGCGGCTTGGAACAAACTAACGCTCTCAATCTCGGCAGAGGTTCTTTGACGAGCAAGCACAAAGCGAGCGTTGTTGTTGCTGAGGAATTCTCGTTGATTCAGCGATTGGAACAAGGTGGTGCGGGGTAATGACTGGCCGCTCTCAAGCAGGCGAAACACAAACATACGCCCACTGGGCTTATCGAACCAGAATCCGGGGTCGGGGTGTCCTGAGCTTTGGGGGCTTTTGTTCCGGTTTCGTCGCAATTTGCCTAGTTCAGACTCGGTTTGACAACACAACAAGGGTCGTATCACGTCATGCCAAAAATGCCGTCACACTGGGGGTTTGGCACCAAGGGCTACAGGCCAGGTTTGAGACTCTCTTATCCGCTTGCTCAGTCCCTCGTTCTCTATTAGTATTATACAATGAATCTATGCTATTACTAGCAGGCATCTGTCTATTTTATATATAAATATTTAAATTTCCGTCTTTTTTATCCATTCTATTTCGGTGTCCTCTATATCGTGTTTTGCTGTTTACTACGAACTTTCGGCAACCCCAACACTAGTCAAATCTCAAATCAAACATTTTAGCACGCCTTGCAAAAAATTTTCACCACTTCTCCACAATTTATGTTTCTTCGTTCATAATCTGTGCTACTTACCCCGTCTACTAGCTGTCAAAACTTTACCAAACTCAATTGAACCACTTTACCATCTAGAGCCTGCAATCCTGCGTCTTTGAACCTTGTTTGCCTAAAATAGAAGCCTGCAGCCATGTCTGGGTCAATCAATCACTCCACCAAGCTGCTCTACAAGATTATCCTGCAGGGCTATTACGACGACGAGGATGAGTTTGGCGAGATCCTCGGGTGGTACTTGCAAGCCCGCTTCGGCGACATTAATCGCATAAAGACCTCGGAGATTATACAATCCTTGAAGGACTTTCAGCTGATCCCTGACTACCGTGCAGCAAATGAAGAGGGCCTTGGGGACAAGATGGGTAGCGGTGACGACCCGAGTATGCTACTACCCTCAGGAACAAGCACCTCTGGTATCCCGGGAACGCCCACAAGCTCCTACAGTGTAACTAGCAGCAACAGCGTCTTGTCGGAAAACGACCATACATGGGTTGCAGAACTCTTGTCGTCGTCAACTTCTAATGACCAGGACTATGGGATGTATAGCGGTGCTGCCAGCGCAAAACGGCACGCTGTCAAAGCCCACATCAAGCACGTACTCTCGCTGCCAGAGTCAATCCGCATCCCCATCGAGGCCTTTGAGTACTGGTACGAGTATAGGGGAACAGCAAGGCCAATGGCAATCTCTCTGTTTATTGCTGGAATCCATCGCAAGGCCCATGACGTTTTGATATAATGAGGACCAGCATTACAAAAATTCCCTGAAACCATCTTCACACCAGTCAACCTGTATTACTAGCAATTTATGTCAAAGGCTTCAAGTCACATAGAGATCTGGGAACAATGTTTTGAAAAGTTGTCCACAGATAACTTATAAGCTGCTGCCCAAATTAGATTTTTGACATGCTGGCCATGTTCAACAATCAGCCTTCAATTCCAGCGCCTGCTCTTGAAACTGATATTTACTTGTTCTTTCATTTCAAAAGGATGTACCTTGTTTCGTTTCACTTGGTTCTATTATTTATTTATTTTTTACTTGGTGCTAATGGCGGTTTCAAACCCTGCAACAATTGCGATGTGCTCTATTCCCCCAACGCCTGCTTTATAATCCCAAAATGTCTCCAGCTGTACTATGTATATATTAGATGAACTGAATTGTTGTGTAAGTGTAAATTGTATTATTATTGTATTGATGAATAAATGTACGAGTTGGTTTATTGCAAGTTTTAATTCCAAAGATTTGACGTATCAAATGTGCAAGTGTATTGGCTGGCTCTTTCTCAATGAACGGACAGACTACGTTTAGGGTTAAACTAAATAGTAGAGAAGTATGTATATCTACCATGTAGCACATAGAGGTTTTCTTCTTGCCTACAGTCCTTATCAGTTGTCGCTTTTGCTTGCTTGATTTTGGTGTTAGGGCAACTAAATTACGGATGGTTATATTTTACGCAAATATGAACAACCTCTTTCTACAAAGTACAAAAGAATTTATGGACTTTCACTCATAAACCAAACAACAATAAAACAAATATAAAATATAAAATATAAAATAGCTCATCTCGACTCGCCATCTGAAATCTGACTTGACTGATCATCTTCAGGCACAGCCTCCTGTTCCGTTTCATTGTTTCGCAGGTAAACATACTGTTCACTAATAAACGCCAACGTGGCTCCATCCGCCTCCTCTAACACTTGAGGATCCACCAATGCTTCTTCATCCTCATTCTCATTCTCATTTTCATTCTCCTCATGTTCGACATTGCTAGACTCTTCTTGGTCCGTCGTGTGGCCGGCACACTGATGAAGAGCTGATGAATTTCTAGATCCTACCTGCGGCTCCATCGAACTAGCAGCTAACCCTGAATTGCCATGTGTAGGTTCTTCACGCGGCCGTCTAGTCCGCTCGTTTCTTCTTCTCCTTGGCCGGTTTGTGTGTCGAAAACCGCCAGATGGATTATTGCCTTGTCTTCCGTACATTATTTCCATTCTCTGGAGTATTTCATCATCTTCCACCCCTCGGTTGCTGCCTTCTGGTGGTTGGGAAACAACAGTTTCTTGAGGGGTTATGTGTATCCCAGGTCTACTAGTAATAGGATACTGGCCGTATCTTTGCTCAAAACCGTCATTTTGTGGGGCACCCCAAACGTTGTGATTCCCATGTACTTCTCGGTGTTCATGTTGATTGTTGCGTTGTTGTTCCATGACCTGCTGCCTTTGATGGTTTCTGAGTTGAGACTCAACATATTGTTCGTAAGTTGGCACCCCAGCGCTTCGCTGATTCAAAATATCATTTTCAATTCGAGAAACATATGAGACAAAGCTCTCATTAGGGGTAATATAATGAGGGTACCCTAAAATAGGGCCAGGACCATAACGAAACGGCCTCGCAACCATACTTGGTTCGCTTAAGCCATAAAGATTTAGCGTTTCTCTGTAGTTGTAGTGTAAATGCTGATGCTGAGCCGGCACTTGCGGTACTCCAAAAGGTATAATATTCCATGGAATAGGGCCACGGCCGATATTTCTTTCAAATCCATTAAAATTATTACCTTCAGGTTGAACCATCATCAAAGGAAAGTGGCCATTATCTATATTAGGCATGTTGTTGTTCATCATGTGCCCATCAAAGTTTCCAATACCCGCATGTATTGCCGAAAAAAGTGTTTGTCTATCAACAGCAGCATGTTGTTCTTCTAAAGTTGCAGTCCTTGTAGACTGCATGGGTAAAAAAGGTGGACGTGTTGATAAATTTAAATTAGATGGGATAATGCCAGGGTTGGCAAAGTTTTCATTAAGGGTGTTGGTACCAACATTGCCTAAGTTGTTGTTAGATTGGTTAATACCAGGATTCCCATGACGTTGATAAGGCATTATAAAAGGAATGTCGTCTTGTCGAGCATCATAAAACCGGTCTCCATTGATAACTACTGCTTCTTCGTCTGTAGTTTCATCATCCCCAACTACATCCCTAGATCTTGCGTGGTGAATCACAGGATTTCTCAAGGTATCGTTTTGAGACCTCCAAGGAGCGCGGAGATGGTTGGTGAGTTGTTCGTTTGCAGGGTCACTTTCACTTTCAGGTTCGGGTTCTGATGGAAAACTGAAATTGTTATTCTCATGATCAGCTGGGTGAATTGGAGTGCTCATGGTAATTTGTGATAGCTCTCTTGTGTAAATAAGAGATTGGTAATTGGAGTGGGAAAATGGAAATTAAAGAAGAGTTAAAGAGAAAAAGGAAAAAATAATCACAAGACTTTATTTAAAGAGTTTCTTACCAAACGGATGTTCCAAAAAAAGTTTATAGATGTCACGTTTTGGATACACAAACTAGTCTAAGCGGGTTGTTCGGTTGTGGATTGTAAACTAAGCCGTTTTGTGAGCCGCAGTTAGGCACAATTGTACCTAGTTTCTGTGCTAAGATTTACTTCAAATTAGTCAAACAGAAATAGTAAAGTGAGATTAGAACTAGTAAAGACCTTGCAAAAGATGTTTTCTCTTTGGTATCAGTTTTCTAATGCTCGTAAAAAAAGATTTCGTTATTTGTAGTATACTATTATGTTGTTATATAAACTTGATAGCTACTGGGATTGTCAAAACTTCAGGAAACACCTAAATATCTTTAATAACTGATGGACAGATACTGTATCCAGCGTATTGAAGCTGCTTTTTGATGCCATAATGGCTGCTTCTACCCCCACCCTGATTCAATTTGGTCTAACTCAGAATAATCATAGAATAATCATAGGAGTACAAGTCACTCAATTTGTTTCTATGTTCCTGTATAGTTAATGTGAACAATATAATAAAAATTAATAATATCGACTATACTGCTAACCCTTAAGAATCACTTTTATTCTAGAATAATTATGTTTGAAACAAATCACAAGTGAATTACTTGGACATACCTTGTTTAATTTTACCTTGGCTCATTCTCATGGGAAAAACTTGAATTGAAAGCTTTTTAGTAGTTTATTATGCCAAGTAATCCTGACTTACAGGTCAGATTAGTTACAAATTGCTAGTGCTAGAGTGTAATTGAAAAGAGTTTTACAAACATTTCAAATAAAACCCTGTTGCTGAATGTACTAACAATTTAACCTCCACAACTTACTACGACGGTATTCGCTAGTTTGCCTTTATCGTTCGCTCTTCAGGTCTGAATTAACAAAACTTTGAAATTTTAAAGGTGTTTTTTCAATTATTTATTCTTTTACGGTTTGGCCATTTACTAATTTTAATGTTGATCATCGAGTGAAAGGTTCTTCTTCATTACAATTGGAAATTTACATCTGTCAAGAGTTTCTGTTTTGATCAATTCCAGAATACTTGAGTACTCTGGCAAACAAGGAGATTTTCAGACTGCCACCTTTTTTTACTGCAGGATTTCTGGCTTTAAACCAATTCGCTCTCTTCAAAAGAATTATAGAATGAACTTGGTTATGAGATTTGCTTCTTTTTAGGCACATAGCTTCATGCTTAAATATACTTGTAAATTCCTAGGATAGCTCGTTAACTTTATTTACAAGTGAGATATTCCTCCAAATACTAGCCTAGTTATATATGGTCATCTCTGGTGAACTGAACAAAGAAAAAACCATGGGATGTTACAACTTTAAATTACACATTCACGTGAGTCACAAAGACACCCACTTAACACAACAAAAGTTTCCTATGGCAGTACATTGTCGTTGGTTCCACAATTTACTGTCAACTTTTGTTTATTTTTCATTTTTTTTTTGTGAACATGGCCCTTGTTTGGATTTGACCGCTTATCAATCCATAATGCAGCAATCATATGTGCCGTTAAAGTCCTGTTCCCGGCGTTACCAATCACGCAATCTAAGTTAAAAACGAATGTTGGAACCGTGGTTTGGATGTAACTCTGATAATACATGGCTGGTTGAAGTGCCCTACGATTTTTGTGGAAAGCGTTTCATTCTTGTTCCGTGATTGATCGCCTGGTTAATTGGTTGTTCTCAATTTGTTTCTGGTTTAAATTTTTTCCATCTTTTCTTGCCTCCTCATCTTTGTAATATAAATACTGTGTTATACCCAATTAAGCATATTTGTCAGTTTATTTCTCAGTTAACAGAGTCCTTCTCCCTCTATCTTCATTCCTTGTATCAAATATCTATTCATACTAAATACACTAGACTTACTCCGATATGTCACCAAGTACCACTGATTTAGAGGTAAGACACGAAAGTTAAAGATCGTTTTGGTATTGGCCTAGGAAGTTTACTAACAGCTGGCATCTTTCATTAGCTCGACATCCTTGACTTGCAAGAGCAGGAGGCTATTCTGCCAGCTTTCAATGCAGACATTGCGTGGGAAATTGGCTCAATCATTCGACGACGAGCTCAAAGGCATTCTTCTGCTGTAGTCATTAACATTACCTCTGTTGCCGACCAGACTTTTTTCCATGCACTTAGTCGAGCAGGCTCAAACCTGGACAATCAATCTTGGATTCAGCGTAAGCGTCGCACTGTCAATCACTTTGGCCGCTCTTCATTTTACATGGGTTGCAAACTGCGAAGTCAGGGCAAGACGATTGAAAATGGGTTCTTTCTCTCTGAAAAAGAGTATTCTACCCAAGGCGGAGCTTTTCCGATTAGAGTCAGGGGGACTGAAGGAATAGTGGCTGTAATTGTCGTCTCTGGTCTACGACAGGACTTGGATCATGCTCTTATTTACGACTCTCTAATGGAGTTTATTCACAGCTACAATAGACAGCAGCAGCAGCAGCAGCAACAACAACAACAACACCACCACCACCACCAGCAGCAACACCAGCAAAGCAACAGTCAAGTTACCACCCCAATAATTGGTCAAGATATCCAATCAGAGTTTGAGATTGTAACAGGTATAGCATCTGTGTCAATGGTAGATCTTGGTGTCAGTTACGCGTAAAAACCTTTGTGGCACTTTAAACCTTCTTATCATGAAAACATCTACAGGGTTTTATGCACATTCTTCATTCCAAAAAGTTCGACTTGCCTAATTGCTAGCTGTACCATCTCCCTAATATTTGAAATAAAAAGTTTTTTTTTCTTTTCTTTTCCATTGAGTATTACAAAGTTTCATGATATTATTTATGCAATTTCGCTCCGTACATAAATATTCTTGAGTTTATATTCACCTTGTCGGGAGATTTTTTAACAAAACGTGATTCCCAATGCGCCCATCACGTTGCCGCTCTCTATTAAATAAACCTGCTACTGTAAACGGCACCTTTTTATGTACACTCTCTGTATTATCTATGAGCTTTTGTTGTCATTTACTCTTGTTTAATAGGAGAACAACGTTACCCCCGGTCAATAAGCGAATAAGCAAACTGGAAATTGATGCAGGATACCCCCTACAAGTCTAAAACAACTCAAACCACAAGCAGCCTCAAACCACCCCAAAGCCTTCATTGACCTAGTTTCTCAATATCTTAGTTGATTGTGAAGGCAACTGTTTATAGACTCTTATATACTTGTAATGCAAGAAAGGCACACTAATATGTTGACAAACTCTCACATTTAATTGAACCCTGTGACGCACTTTGAATGTTTCCGGATTCAATCTTGTCAGTACAAACTCAAGAGAAGTATTGCCTTTTGATATCCCCCATCGCGTCACCAAACTGTTTGTATACCATTATTTTCGTATTTGCCACTTCAGATATCCCATTTCTGACAGTGATTTACAATTATCAAAATCCCATAATACTCTAGGCGTTACTAATACCCATCGTGTATGGCCCTATATTTGCCCTGAACTACATGCTTGATATCTTGATTTTACAGACCCCATGTTTCTAGTGCTTTGCCAGCCATTTACTTTGTTGAAAAAGTCTGATTGAGGTGGATTGTTCAATTTGACGGTACATGCGTTTCTTTTTCTTTTCCGTTATACCCAAACGCAACAGATACCTGTTTCAAAACTAGTGCCCTTATTGATAGTTTGCCCAAGTATATGTCACATTAGGGGTAATCTAATCTGGTCTTAAAATGTTAACCTCGTTTTGCTTTTTCGCCCGATAGTAATTAAAAGTGAGGATAATACCCTTTTCAATTTGGGCATTTGTAAACAGTCCCCATTAGTTTAAACATTTGGGAGAAACCCCCCTGACAACCACTAGACAAGAGATCCAACATCTCAACATGATAGCTAAATTGGCCTCTACCTGAGATCCTACAAATCATTGGGTAACAAATAATTTTAAGTAATATCTCAAGCCGCAGTCTATTTCAGACTATAAACGATTAAGCCGGAAGTTTGGGCGTAATTTAGATCAATTTTTAAAAAAATTAATAGCTATCATTCCTTTGAGCTATAGCTTAGTGGGTATAACTAAAATTATCTCAATCAAAAATATTAATGAGGACAATAATTTATGGTTTATTAACTGCAACTTATATACTTACCATAGAGAAGAGGATATCTTGTGGGATTAGACAGCCGATTATAAGTGACGTTAATCCTTAATCTTTAGAAAGCCGGTCATTCATTTAATAGTGAGGTCTTCTTGGACTTCGGTCTCTGTCCCTGCTGTCTCTGTATTTTCCACCATCGCGCTTTCTATCTCTATCCCTATAATCACCTCTATCATTTCTGTCATTTCTGTCCCTAAAGGGCTTTGATGGCCCTCTAGGATTACCAGGACCACTACTTCTTTCACTTCTCGGCCCTGAGATTCCACTTCCTCTGCGTCTATCTCTGTCGCCTTTACCACCTCTACCTGAACTGCCATACTCGTCATCAATGCTTTGTAGTACATCTTTCTTTGTATAGTTACGGCCTCCCAGTCCACCTCCAAGCCTTCGCGGTCTCCATCTTTTTACTGTGCGGCCACGTTCAACGTCGACAAGAATTTTTCGTCCTTTGATAAGTTTTCCATTGGCCTCATTACAAGCCGCTATATACAAGTCACTTGTTAGTCAACGCCCGTCATCATTACCAAAAATCAAATACTTACTTCTCAAGTCACGCTCGCGTTCAAACACAATGAAGGAATATCCTCGAGACTTTCCAGTCTTTGCATCTCTTACCACACGGATCTTTTCAATTGGTCCATATCGTGAAAACTCTTTTTCCAAATCGTTTTCCGTGATGCTATACTCCAGTCGACCTACAAATAATGTCTTGTATGGGTCACCACGAACTTGTGGATCGCTATTAGGGTCCCCTATAAAAAAAATGATTCACAGTAAGCCAAAGTTCCAAAATAGTCCGGGAAGTCATGATAATGAATCTCCAGTTTCGCAAAAAAAGACTTACATTGTTCAATTGATTTTTTGAGATTTTCTTCATTGACCTTTTGCTTTGCTTTCTTCTCACGCTGCTGTTTTTGAAGCCAACTTTCGGTATGTACATAGCTGTCGTTTTCCGAATATTCCTTAAATGCGCGTAAAAATGTGCTTACTGGTGTCATATATGCCGTCCTTCTTTCTCCAGGCCCATAATCTGTCGGAGGAAGATAGGGAAGAGGTGGTCGGGGCGTGAAGAGATTCGCAACGTACGGTGGAAGCCTGTTCACATCAGTCTAAAATTTTATAGTTAGAATTAAGTTATAAAGCTGTATCAAAGCTACGTGCGATTACTTACCATTGTTGTGTTCTTGGTGTTGGTTGTCAAAGTGCTATTCTCCAAAAAAAAGTTGTTACTAAATGTAAGATTTGAAGCTTAGGAAATGGAAAAAATTCAGTGTGTCACGTGTTTATCACAACCACCAAAAATTTCAGCATTTTGAACAAGTCACTTTCAAAACAATAATCATCGATACGGAATGATTACACATCTATTTCTACGCTGAATATTGTGTATTTACAGTAATTTTTTTTTAATTTTTTTATTTACTATTCAAGTTAAATAAAAGGATTCTCTAAATCAATTTTATTCCATAAACCACATTTTTACATTATCCATCATCAATGATGATTCATCATTCAAACTTTTCTTGGAAAATCATAAAATCATTTACTCTTCGTCATTATCTTCCTCCTCAAAAGTATTGAGGGGAACACTGTAGATCTTAATAATGGGGGCGTTAGGATCCTTCATAAGAACGTACTTGCCATCATCAAGAGCAGCGACGATGTTAACGATAGACTTGACAATACCCCAACCATTTGCAATCTTAAGGTTGATCTGGCTGGCAAATTGTGTAGGTATCTGGCTGACAACACCAACGATAGAGTGCTTGGAATTGTCCTTGGGGGTTTGACGTGAGACGAAACCAATCTTAATATTAGCAGCACCAGAAAGAATACTTTCAACGGTCCATCTAGACAACTTGTTCAAGTTCTTCTTCATTTCAGCAGCAACAATAGCACCACGCTGGTTGTTGAACTTTTGTCTCCATTCCAAAACACCGTTAGGAGCATACTCATTAAGAGCCTTAATAGTGATGTACTGGTCTGGCTTTCCAGGAACATAGGCATCGACTTCTGTTCGGATAACAAGGTTAATGGGTTCTTCATCGTTAGGTTCAGCCAAGTTGAATTTACGGTATCTGTAAGCAGTTGGAAGAGGAGGGGCATTGTCATCTTCTGAGGCGAATGGGTTGGTGTTCTCAAACTTAACTCTGGGGGTACCAGTTACGGCATTAGCGGCAAAGTTCTGGTTGATATAAGTAGCCTCAATGGACAAGTTGGTCGCACTGTTAATGTTGGTGGATGCATCAGCACCATCAGAAGGAGGATCATAGGTGTTCTCGTCAACAGTAACGTAGTCTAATGGACCATCGTCACGCTTGTCAAGGAAAATCTTGCCCTCAGACTTGTTGATGATAATGTCCCAAGGGTAAACTGACTTTGTGGAACACATAAGGAGTGAAATGATTGAATCAGTAGCAAAAACGGTAGCAACTTCGGAAGCAGCGAGTTTCTGGATAACTGGATCATCGCTGGTGGTAGTGTTGTAAATAGCTCTTTCAACATGAGGAAGAACCTTAGTAGCACCAGGCTTATCCAAGTTACGATTGTAGGGAAGGGCATAACCGTACTTAGCAACATCAGCACCAGGCTTGACATCAAACGAGAGCTTCTGAAGTTCGTTGAATTGGTTGGACTGAATAAGCTTCCAGGTATCGGCAATCTTGACAGATGCATCACGGTTCTTCTGGGGTCTCTCTTCCTTCCAGCCAAACTTTCTGCGGCCGGCAGCGGGGGTGGTTTTAGATTGAGGAGCCTGAGATCGGGCACCACCAGCAACAGGTCTTCCGTTATTGCGGAGAGGAGTAGCGTTGTTGCGGCCGCCCTTTGCCTTGATGACAGTGGTCTGTCTAGCCTTAGGGGCCTTGCTGTTGTCGACAACGGAGAAAGATCCTGAATCAGCGGTTTCCTCAGTGTTGAAAAATGATGCAGCAGCACTAGCACCATATGCATGGTAAGGATCACGGTGATTACGGGCTGGACGCTTGTTGTCGTTCGTCACCTTGTTGGGATCAGCCCAGTCGGAGAGCTTACCAAGCTTGTCGCTCTTGGAGTAAGGAGCGTAAGGAACATCGTTAAAGCGGAGGTACTCAGGGACCGATGATGGGGGACCCCAGGTGTCGGTTGAAGATCCAAAAGAAGGGAGCTTAAAGATGTGATCAGAAGACATTGCTGTTGCGTGGTGTGGCAGGAGAAAGCCTACTTCGTGAAAGGGTGAAGGGTGTAGTGAAATTTTTTCACGGCTGGCTTCGGTACATTTGGGCCCATCACAGTATTACTCAGCACGCCAGCACCACCATATCTCTCGAACGCCACACCTCTCTCCATACTATCACATCTCACATATATCCCAACCTCCATTTAACTCGACATTATCACACACAACAACACCAACCTCATATCGCAGCAACATGAACGGAATTAGCGTCGATATTAACCACCTGAAAAAGGGTGAAGTCAAGTACGTTATCCTTTACAATTGTGTCAAACTAATGGCATTTACTAACATTTTTCCTCTAGTCTTGGTACCTCCATGTAAGTGGCAAATCTAAAAATTAACAGAAACAGAAAACGGTTCTTAGGGTCCTATTTTCAAATTTATGATTTCTGTTTGATTATATTGGTTTTTCCACGACAGTCAATGTTAACCTAATCGTCGTTTAGTATGGCTGTTCACTTTGATGGTGGCGTTATTCTTGGTGCTGATAGTAGAACCACCACCGGTTCTTTCATTGCCAATCGGTATGTTGTGAAATTTTTGAAATGAGTATATCTCGAGAAATGCTTGTTTGTTTTTGGTTGAAATTGAGCGGTATTGTCTAACAATTTTTATTTTTAGTGTCACTGATAAGTTAACTAAGATTCATGATAAGATCTGGTGCTGTAAGTTATATTTTTTTTATTTCCATTACATTTGAATATTAATTAACAACCTTTATAGGCCGGTAAGTTTTTTTAGCTTGTCTTACTTTACTAGTCATTTCGGTAATGAACAGTGTTACTAATTTTTTCATACAGATCAGGATCAGCAGCTGATACTCAAGCTGTTGCTGACATCGTTAAGTATCACCTTAATCTCTACAGGTAAGTAACTGTTTTTGTTATTAGAAATCCCAGTTTTCGGTACTGACACGGTTTCTAGCTCACAAAATGACCGATTACCGACTCCTCAAATCGCCGCTTCCGTCTTCCAGGAGATCTGCTACAACAACAAAGATAACCTTACCGCCGGTATAATTGTTGCTGGTTATGATGAAAAGAACGGTGGCGAAGTTTACAGTGTTCCATTGGGTGGTAGTATACATAAATCTGAATACGCTATTGCTGGTAGTGGTTCTACTTATATTTACGGTTACTGTGATCAGCACTTCAGATCTGGCATGTCTAAGGAGGAAGCTATTAAGTTTGTTAAGTCTTCTCTTGCCGAGGCGATCAAGTGGGATGGTTCTTCTGGTGGTGTTATTAGAATGGTAGTACTTACCAACGAACCTACTGAAAGATTGATTTTCTACCCAGAGGATTACCGATCAGAATACGTTAACCACTATTAAAGGGTATGAAATGCTTGAAGCGACAATTATGGGACCAGTAGACTAAGTTATTTTCTTGTTGAAATTAGATAAATTGTATAATGACCTAAATTAATTAAGAATTCATTTAGAATAAGGATTTCTTTCAATTGTGTGTCGTCAACCTGACGGATTGTTTATGATATTTGGCGTTAAATACTACGTTACATAATTTGGCGTATTTCACCATGTATGTATGTATTATTCATGGGTTGTATAAATAACGTCTATAAAATGTACTGAAATTTAAATTTTAGGTATCACAGCTTACAATACCTACGAATTTGTTTACTTTTCAGATTCCAACACATTATTCATACATATTAGCCATACCATCATCACCTCAATTGCTTCTGATATTCACGTTACAAATGAATGACACATCAAACAGCACAGCTCGTCATGTTATCCAGGAAGAATTAGCTTCATCACTACCGAAAGAAACTAATGCGTTCAACGTTTTGTTTTATAAGTCCAAGCCATTGAAATCCCGTCCATTGATTTACCGACAACCGCCACGATCCAAGAAAGATAGGGATGAGAAAAAGGACAGTGCTGGCAAGTTGAAGAACCCGAAAACTGTGAAGGGTTCTAGTGTGTCAAAAAATACCAAAGGAAAGACTCAAAAAAAGAAACCCAAAAACACCATCGATGCTTTGAAGGTAATTGAATCTTTAAAGGATAAGGATTATGTGACCAGCTATTTCATTTTATTGACACATGAAAATTTGATTGTTTACGCGATTGAGTTAATTGTATATGATGCGCCGGGAGGTATCCAGACACTATTTGTATCGAAAGCTGATACCACAGGTCACTATGGGTTATCACCAAGCTCTGACACTTCTGGTAAACCACCAACTCTTTCATACGCCAAAGTCACTGAAGGTATTCTTCGTGCAGTGATTAGATGCTTCATTGATCCGTTGCGACCACTTAGAATCAATCTCTTTGCTCGGGCTGAAAAGCATTATTTATTCCCTTTCTCTTCAGAGCATCCTAATAGAAAGCATTTACTTACAGGTGCCGAACTTGTTAGGTGGTGGATAAAAGTTTTGGATAATGTTTGTGAAACCTCGTCATCTGCTGTTGATGGAGAAAAGAGAATTCCTGTTATAAAGACTGTGGAGAGAGCAAGGCTTCAGATCCCCGGTTCGGAGCCTCCTAGAATCAAATCGTATTTCCCTGCTCGCCAAAGATCTAATGCACCTGCTGATTCAGCACCCGAAAAGTTTCAATGGCAAGTTGGTGATATTTTCTGGCCTGACGATGACCCCAAATACCCAGCTGTTCGGTGCGTACCCAGGTTCAGCGATGACCCCCTTACACGCTATATTGATTTTCTTGTTGGTGAAAGACGTGCAACCACTACTACACAGAAAATCTTTTGGATGGAACTTCAGACACGCCAAGAATTTCGATTAAGTATTGTTGTTGGAGTGGTTGGAATTGAAGGCAAAGTTAACTTGGAAAGCTCTGTGTATTATTCTGATAAACCTTCTCAGGATTTGCGCAACGAGAAAGTACAAGAAACTGAGAATACCTTGGAGTCAGACAGAAAGAGGATCTTAAATTTGAGTACTGCTACGGCTGTTGATAAAAAGATATCAGAAAAAGGTGGGAGTGAGTTTGCAACTACATCCAAATGGTATATTGACAGAGTTCATGAATATGTAACGACATTAGATTATGGCGAACTAAAGATGAACGAAACAGCTACCACTAGATTGCTGAGTACATGCGATCCTAAAGTAAAGTTTGAAATCAAAGGCACACTAGAGCAAAGAGCTACACCTGTACATACTGCAGTTGCAACTGGTGGTGTCAACATCTTAACCGGACTTGTAAAAAAGAAGAAGAAACCTCAACAAGGTTTAGGTGTGACAGCAATGGCAGATACCACGAAGGAGTCCCAAGAAGCAAATTCTGCATCCACCGTTATTTCCTCCACTGGAGACGAAGTTAACACATTGAGCACTTCTTTAATTCGAAAAAAACCAAAGAAGAAATAATTTTAGACTTTTATAGGCTTATCAGCTCTCACATAATCTCTTTGATCTGCTATATTAAAGTTAAAATTGATTGTATATTAACCTAACTAACTTGAATATCGTTGGTATCTTCAGGAATATTCAAAAACGTTTACTGACTATTATGATTTAATAAAATGCTACTCAACTTGTAATAAGCGTATTCTGCGATAGTAGACGGTCCTGTATCTAACAATGTTTTTTGAGAGTCATCGTGCTCTGTAAAATCTGGACTGTTGGACACAACAGTATTCATCTCAGCTTTCTTACCTAAAAATAATCCCATCTGAATTTCTCTTAAAATGTGTTTATTACTGGGATCTAGAAACCAAGGATCTCGAAGAATAGACATCCCTTTCTTGTAGTCAGCGTGCAACATCTGGATCCAAGAGGTAGTTGGGTCAGTAGACAAACAAACCTTATCTTGAGTCTCATTTTTTGAGCTGGGATTTATCCTACCGTAATCACTCAAAGATACACCTAGATATTCAATTTTGGAAACGGGATATGCCGTACCGTTCTTGAATTGTGTTTGAGTGGCATATTTGTAATTCATAAAAATGGCAATACCGTGAGGGTCTGAGTCTACGAGTGCAAATAATGGAATGCTGGGGTGTGATGAGCTTAAACAGGCCAGAAAGTGACGGCATGCCAAGTCTGGAAATCCTTTTCCAGTTACCAGAAGCACAGAACCAGGAATAGGAAATTTGTCCAAGACTCTAGTACTATAGTAGCCATTAGCTGTAGAATCTCTGTTAACAACCAAACTTTCCAGGTAATTGGAATCCTGGCGCTCTTTTTTCTCAGAAATTGACTTGGGCATAGTAGTAATGGATGTTTGAAATAATGGAGAACCGCATAATTGGCGATACACAGCTTCTTTCTCAACCACCAAAACCGCACAAATTGGGGAGTCTAATTGAACATATGAAAAGTTCACATCAACAGGAATAGTAGAATCCTAGACAAAGCAAAGAAAATATTTTTTGTTAGTTTTGAGCAACAAAATAGAAAAAAAAAAAGACAGTTAATAAGTTTTTAATGCAATTACATTGCGCAATTCTTTCACTTTGCCATCGGTCCCAACTACTGAAATATTCCCATAAACACAGGATTTAGGCGAAGCAACAACATTCAATTGAAGCCTGTGGACATTTAGGGATGCAGCAATCACATCAATGGACCTATCAACCACCTTTTGAGTCTTAAACAGAGGAACGTTTTGATAATATAGGTCGCGTTTAGTGGTAACAGTCTCAGTATCTAGAAGTATTCGAATTCGATATAGAAGGAAAATAAGGATTGTAAATGTTCGGCTAGAATTGTTTGTGCGACTACCGCTTACAACCAGATTTGTACTACTGGAATCGTTGTCAAAGCAGCGTATTGAATCAAGATCGTAGTTAAGACTCTTTGAAAAGTGTGCTTGATTGCAACTATCTGGATGGCTAATTTGAGATGGATTTGCAGCTATACTGGAGATGGAATTTAGCCTTGCGTTAG
Source organism: Magnusiomyces fungicola (assembly GCA_900654225.1). Taxonomy (NCBI): domain Eukaryota; kingdom Fungi; phylum Ascomycota; class Dipodascomycetes; order Dipodascales; family Dipodascaceae; genus Magnusiomyces; species Magnusiomyces fungicola. Next base: position 503,335 of record CAACAH010000002.1, read on the forward strand.
ATGTTGAGGATTTGTGTGGTGTTACAGTTTCGAGAACAATATTGGAGGAATTGGTAGAATGATTAGAGCTGGACAAGGTATTAGCAAACAGACCTTGCTGAATATTGTAACGAGGTATATGTTCGCCTTGAGAAATAGCAACAGACCCCAACATACTGAAACCAGGGCAATTGCTTTCATTTTTGTTTGATATTTGTAGAGGGTTCTTGAAAATAGAGACAGATCTCCGACGGCGTTTTGACAGCAGTGTGGAACGCAAGGAACCAATTGAAGCGGCAGGAGGGAAGGTAATGTGCTTGACTATTATGTGATTGTTCCTGGTAATTTGAGTACGAGCCTTTTTAATGGAAGCTAGTGTGTCTTTTTCGGCATCAGTATTAGCATCATCAGTATCACCAGCCGTGTCTGGAAGGTTGCTGTCCAATATCGGATCCAGATCAACAGTTCTGGAATCTCCACCACATGTCAAAATGGGGAGAGTGAGTGGCTGCTTGTTTAAAATCTGGGACCTAACGCTGGCCAGTAAAAAGTCGATTTTATCTCGTATGTCGCTGCTCGTGCTAGGCATTAGAGGCATACGGATTCTAGGGTCTTGGTTCTTGATTGCCAAATTTGCTTTACAAAAAAACACGCAAGACTAGGAACTCGCTTTAGGTATGAGGACAAGGGATCAGCGAAAGTTAGCTGGAATATGAACTTGTTTTGGGTATCTTATCGACGTCCTAGCTTTAGCTGCTAAACATGTCATTAGCCTGGGACAAGTGCACGTTTTTGTAACTGAGGACGGGGTTAAATGTGAAGCAGGCCATTGAGCGTCAAGAACGCCATCACAATTCTGAATCAACGGGTAGTCAGGATGAAGACAAGCACCAAACGCGGTCAAAGGAAAAGAACACGAATGCCCGTAGCCTTGAATAAAAACGACAGAGCTGTGCCAATTCTTTAATCGCCCTCAACCTCTCCCATAGAAACACACAGAAACACAGAAACAGAAACAGCGGCCAGCCGTGTTGAAAGGCCTAACCCACATGACAGGACGCTTACATAACGAACAAAATTTTCGGTGAGGTTCCAGACCCGTCGCCAGAGTTCCGGGTGCCAAAAGATAGCTCGGACCCTAGTGGAGCTGGGAAATCGCCCAGTGGCAAACGCGTATGGCATCGTCAGTTGACACAGAAAAGCAATTCCGGGTTTTGATGGCGACACCAGCCAATCGTGCTAACGCGACACATGTGGTACTCCAAGGCCTCTGGCGCAGCGGGGCTTATCTAAATGCGCGTCTACCTCTTTTTCCCACCGCACCTCTTTTTATTTCTCACCAATCACCTCTACCAAGTCACTATTAAGCCTGATATCCTTTAAATGACTAGCGATATCTCACCTGCATTTTGATAAACCTTTCACCCCTATCGTTGTAGTTCACGCTTTTTTTGCGAAATTTAGTTTCAATTTTCAGCTGATGGCTACCCCTACCAGCAATTCTTCTCGAGGCTTCCTCCAGCCTCCAGTTCCTGCCACAGCTCAACCGCAAAATGACCGCGCAAATCCCCAAGCCAAGGTCTCGCCGATTTTAACTGCAATGACCAATTCAAACTCCTATTTGGCAGCAAATTCGCATGCTAGTTCTGACTCTTCTAGTTCCAAAAATTCATTATCTTCCTCATTATCTTCTTTGGTATCTGCTGCTGTTCCTACAACTCAACCTTCCCAACCCATTACCAAATTCAAAACTGCATTGAAGCCAGCTATTACTCAGTCTAAGCTCACGGAGGCGATTGCTCCAAAGAACTCATCGTCAGGTTCACGGCCTTCCAGCTTCCTTTTTGACGCTACTGAGTCCAAGTTCCCACCTGCTAGCTTATCCAATGGCTTGGACCCTTCGCCATCACAGCAACTTACAGACCCATTCGAAACGCCCGATGATCCAACGGTTGGGTCAAGAAAAGCTTCGAGGTCTTTGCGTCTGTTCAAGGAAACTGACGAGACTGAAAATATTTCTTCCGCTCATGGCTCTTCGACCCGATATGACCGTCACCATTCCCACTCCCATCATGGCAGCTCAAAGCATCAGCCAAAGCGTCGCCATAGTTCAAACAAGGAACGTGTGGCGCCGAAGTCTGAATCAGTTTCACCGTCATCATCGATACCATCTTATTCACAGACTTCTGTTAAAACCAAAGGCACCCCGCCCAGTCCTCACTCCAGCACCAAGGGCAGCGAAAACTTTAACGAGCTTTCCAGGAAACCGGCTAGTTCCACAGGGTCTGAATCTCAAGAACCATTATCGCCATCTGCTGCCCAGCAAACTAACCCAGTAAGCTCTTTTGATTCAACACTTAATCAAGACCCAGCAAAGTCGATAGTATTCATAGGCTCTACTGACAAGACCACCACTAGAAAGAGTTTATCCAGTACGCCCAACTCCGATTTGAATCTACATGATGAAAATGTCACCGAAGCCAAAGTGAAAGACCCAAATTTTACTGATCCAGCCAATAAATTACAAACCAAAGAAAAAATTGCATCCGATAGACGCACTTCTCATGCTGATTCGTTACTACACGATATATTATCTACCAAGACCCACGTTGCATCCAATATACCGCCCACATCTTCTGGTGGACTTTTATTATCAGCTCAAAGACAAGCATCACGGCCATCCCCCCAGGAAGTTTCTTCTGCTACATATTTTCCTCATAAGCCTAAACGACCACATGGTGAAAACGAAACGACTCCTAAAATTGAGCCAATCCAACTCCCGGAAATTAAGCAGATTTCAGATGTTTCTTCTTTGTACACCTACAAGTCAAATTCACGTCCACCCAAGAAACCTAGTTCAACTGTCATAAACTCATCTAGCGAAACAAAATCCACAACCAACGCCTCAAGCTCACCAGCTACAGCATCAGCACTTACGAGAGCAATTAACAACTCAGAATTAAGCCAAGATACCACCCCAATAGATCTTTCACGTTCCACTACCAGAAGTGATGATTTGGAAATAGAACCAGAAATACCAACAGCTACATCCTTATTAAGTGATGAGAGATCCTCTCATGAAAGCAATGGCAATACCCCTAGACACAAGAGTGGCAATGAAGGTGAAGGTCAAAGTGTCACTGATGAGGATCGAGAATCTGGCTCTAGAGTTCATACTGATGAGGTTAGTAATACTGAAGATGTTGAATATATTACAGAATCTATTCAACACCACAGTGGAGAAGGTGATACGATAGAAAATTTCCCACTTTCTGTTGAATTGATGCCTTACAAGCACAAAGTGGGTGGACATACAGCCATTTTTAGATTTTCACATAGAGCTGTTTGTAAAGCATTAGTTAAGCGCGAGAATCTTTGGTATGAAGCTATTGAATTGCGACATGAAGAATTACTACCATTTATGCCAAAGTACATTGGTGTTCTTAATGTCCGCCATACCGCTTTGTCTCAAGACGAAGATTCCACCAACAATTTACCCAAACTTGACGACACCCCACTTTTGAATGCACAATCTTCTAACTCACAAGGTGACCTTTCACCTTCTCCTACAATGAATGCCCAATCTGTAGCAGCTGCAGCTGCAGCTTTGACCGGTCAATATTCAAACAAACAGGCAGGCCGATTGTCTCTTAATTCAAAATTTGTTGGAACACATGCTAATGGTTCCCATAGCATTTCAGCGGTGGAGTGTCTTCCTGAAGTTGTTTTAGATGATAACATTCACATTTTTCCCGATTCTTTACTTCGTCACTATTCCAATTCATCTGTTCCTTCACCTGAAAATATGTCTCTAAATTCATCATTCCAGTATGATTCTGACACTGCCCTTACACATGGACACAGGAAGAGAACTTCAACTTCATCGTCAGGGAATGGATCATCTGCTCCTATCCCCACCAAAGATTCTCCCGCACTTTCTTCCCCATCTGTTTCGTCCAAGTTTTCCTCGAGTCCATTAGGTAGCACTTCTTCTGGTGCAACTACAGTTAATCGAAAGTTACAGGAGCTTGTTCTTCGCGAAGTATTTGCACCGCGACGGATAACATATTCTCGTGACAATCGCGGATTAAATAATTCAAGATCTGAATTTGGATCGGGACCAGGTTCACATAGCAGTCGTGTATCTAGTTCTGGCGTAGGCACCAGTGGTAGCCCATTAGTATCTCATAAGAGTATGGATAATATTGCTGCCCTCAATCGAAGCGGCAGTGCCAGCGCTAGTATCAATAGTAGCGTTGGATCTAATGGTAGCAGTACTGAATCAATGATGATTCCACATTACCGAAGCCATTCGTCGGTTTACCACCGCCAGCGATCTGATTCTGCGAGAAGCTTGCCAAGAGGTATGAATAATGATATGGCTTCATCGTCACCCACACAATCTTATATGAGTACTAACAATCGTAATGGTCCTAATTCTTCAGATTCGTTGCATCGTAAAATGGGTTCCTATACCCGACACTCTATATCCCATGGATCACAGGAAAGTGTATTTGGAGAATCATTGCGTCGAGAGCTTCAGAGACAACGTGCTGGCATGCGAGATGTTGAAACAGATGAGGCTGTCTTGGAAGAAGACGAAGGGTTATCAATTATCAGTCCAAGATCAAAAGGAAGACCAAATCTTAATGGTACTGCTGGCGCCGATGAAGATGGTAAAGACGATGATTTGTTTGAAATGGATGATGATGAGATTGCTAAACCCAGCGTTATGTTTGATGTTGGCGATGAATCTGAAAAGCATGGCGATGACTCATCGATCCAGCCTGGATTATCACCCTTTTTGACGGCAGTCCCCAGCTTACCACAGTCACCGAGGGCTATGCAATCATACAGTAGCCCCGGACGCATATACACCAAAACTGAGCTTTTTATTCTTCTTGAAGACTTGACCAGCGGTATGCAAAAGCCGTGTGTCATGGACCTTAAAATGGGAACCCGCCAATATGGTGTTGATGCTACACCCAAGAAACAAGCGTCTCAGGCTAAGAAGTGTCGAATGACAACTAGTGGTGAGCTTGGGGTTAGAATATGCGGCATGCAAGTGTGGGATGTTGCTAAAGAATCCTTCTTTTTTCAAGATAAGTACTTTGGCCGTCGTGTGAAAGTTGGTCCACAGTTCAGAGCTTGTTTGAAGAAGTTTTTGTACAATGGAAAGTGTAAACGGTCGATTCTTCGTCACATCCCCAAGATTCTGAATCGAATTTCTTCTATACAGAGAATTGTTGGACAACTGGATGGATATCGCATGTATGGGTCAAGCTTGCTATTAATGTATGATGGTGCTCCCATTGTCAATGAACAAGGAGAAGCCGAGCGCGGCGACGCATTGGCTTCTGGTAGCACCGATTCTCCTACGTATTCTCGGGTTCCTGGAGAGATTTCACTAAGAATTATTGATTTTGCCCAATGCATCACGGCTGAGGACTCCATGCCTATTGGCACCACAGTTCCTCCGCGACATCCCAATTTGCCAGATGTGGGATACCTAAAAGGCCTGAAGTCGCTGAAACGCAATCTGAAAATCATTTGGCACGAAATTACTGGGCAAGAGTTTGATGCGGATCCTCAATCGATAATTACAGTTCTTAAGGACGAGCGATATTTGGAGCCTATTGAGGATCTTGATACATTTGATATTTCCAATTATGGAGAAGAGGAAGTTGAAAAGTATTCTGAGTTGGAGAAGAAGTTTAGACTTAGATATGCTAAGGCTAGAGAAAAGAACCACAGTGTGTCAGCTGAGGACGTTGAGGTGGATTCGAGGGACGAACAAGAGCTGGATTACCTGTATGCTGATGACGATTATATTACAAGGTATTCAGATAGCGACGCATCTGTGTAACGATTGTTGATTTCAGCTTTTCAAAGAAAAATTGCATTCTTTTACGATACCACTATTTTATTTCTGTTTTTCGTTACTTTTTTGTTTTTATGATGTTTTGCTCTTTATTGATACCTTTTATTTTTCTTTCTTGACATTGTTATTTGTGCTTTTATAATTTGTATTTGCAGTTAATTTAAAAGTTTGTAAGATTCTATTGTTTTTCTCTTGTTATTTTGAGAAGGATTTGAAGGCACGATGCAATTGACCATCGTTTTCAATGAAGCTAACACCGGGCAGCAAACAACTGACTGCAAGTAGAAACCGAGGCCAGAACTGTTTGGATATAAATACTAGCAACCATCGACTTGGTCTACAACAGGCTTGAGGCGCAAAAATAGCCACTTACGACAGTCGTTGAGGTTTGTTGAGATGGAAGCGGCTGCCAATATGTGGTAGATTAGGCTCTGATCATGTAGATAAAACGTGACATTCTACTCGGTGGCAGCCACACAACGCGCAGTACGGGGCCTGTTTTTGCACGTATATACCAGCTCTACACCAACTACCCCTTTCCCACCCCCGCACACCAAAGATGTGTAAAATGTATATATATAAAACAAAAGTAAAGAAAAAAAGAAGCTCTCGGATCTGTACCAGCTAATCAGCTAACCCGACGATTTCACAAATATAACTACTTGTGATTGCCTAACGTAATAAGTGGGGTTTCCAAATCGTCACCAGGAATATAAATATATATGTATCCACGCACAGATATGCTCAATTCCTACCTTTTCAACTTTCTTTCTTTCTTTATCACCCGCCACACACACTCTTTTCCACCCCCAGAATTTTATTTTTTTAAAGCGCTGAGAAGCATATACGCTATCGTCATTTAAATCAACCAACAATGAGCACATACCAGCAAACGCTCTTTCACGTGGAAGAGATGGTCATCCCGGCCATGCATCCTCGGTGTACACCTCTTTCCACCGCCAATTTTCGGGCCCGATTGAATCTTTCGTGCAAGATGTACAAGCCTAAGGACAGGGACAATGAAGAAAAGATGGACATCAACCAGCCTTCTATGTTTTTTCTGAACGGCAATGGATTTCCAAAGGTTTGTACTGGAACCCGCTGAATAGTGGTCTGTGATCGCCATGGTGCTAACAGCGTTGATTTAGGAATGCTACGAGCCTCTCCTTGAGGCTTTTTACACCAGCTTGAAAACAAGATATAATATTTCTTTGAACTACATCTTGTCCATTGATGCTGTCAACCAAGGACAATCCGCCGTGATTAACGAGAAAGCCCTTGGAAATGACGGTATGTGCTCTTGTTCACTCATTTGATGCTCAACTTGGTTGTGTGTACTAACAAACGTTTATAGTCCATTGGACCGATAGCTGGCGCGATGTCGTTTGTATCCATAGCTACTTGAACAACGCGGGCCACCCAATCATCGATACACCTCTAATTGGTGTCGGCCATTCGTTTGGTGGTAACGTTGTTTTTGGCGCTAGTTCCATCAATCGTCGGATGTTTACTACAGTTTTGGGGATTGATCCCGTTCTGGGCGACTACGCAGTTTTGGAGTTGGACAATCCCTTTGCTGCGCTCTCTTATCGCCGTCGTGATCTTTGGCCCACTCGTGCTGAAGCCACTAAAAGTCTTCGCAGCAATGGGTTTTATAAGCGTTGGGATCAGCGTGCTTTTGACAAGTACATTGAATATGGCATCAGGGACTTGCCGACTTTACTTTACCCAGAATACCCTGATAGCCCCAATGCACCCAAGTATAAACCGGTTCCAGGTGAACCGGCTGTTACACTGACATGCCCAGCAAGAAATGAAGTAACAACATTTGTGAATCTTCCAGAAGAATTATCGGCAGACTCCAAATTCTTTATGACTGACACTTTGGATTGCGTCCACGCCATTAAGAAGACCAAAATCCCGACCAGATTTATCCTTTCAAGCGTTTCCAAGTCCAGGTATCCAGTATTTGCTGCAAACTTTTTTCACAATGAAAACATTACATACACTTGGGCTGATGACAAGTATAATCACAGTATACCATTTGAGCATCCCGAGGACTGTGCAGAGATGATGACCGATTACCTGGGCCCTCAAATCATCAAAGCAATTGCACAGATAAAAGCGGAGGATGAACAGTTGAGATACCCTGGATTCCATCCAGTACAGATTGAAAAGTGTGAACAACTTCTTAAGGAAATGAAAGAACTATATGAGGCCAAGAAGCGAAAGGCAATGGAAAAACAAGGTAAGAAGGCAAAGTCCAATTTATAAGTTTAGGAGAACCAGCAGAGAAGGGATATAGTTGGTATTATATTTGAGATGACTTTTATCTATATATATATACATGCTTTAGATCTAAATACATATCGTATTGATTTCGATATGCTCAACGAAAAGGTTTATTTAATTGAACTCAATTGTAATAAATGTCACATTCAAACGCTCTCCACACAAAACCTGAGCTTGTTCTTATCTCGGTACTGCCTGTTCAGCCGCGCTGCGTGCATTTCAGTTGGCCAGTGGTTGCCGAGGCTTGATCGGCTTGTATGGACGAGGTTTGGAACAGTGCCGCAGATGCGACACACCTGGTGGAAGATAGCAAGAGCGTTTACGGGAGAAGTAAAGACGTGTATAATACGAGGTTTGAATTGAGAGCAGCGCAATCACGTGAGAGACTGTAGATTCTAACGGCAGCGTTTCAGCGCTCGAGATTATGGATCTAGGCTGAACCCTTTCTCGACAGACGCTTTTGACTGGGAATCAGTACTCAGTACTCAGTAGCCAGTAATCAAACCCAACGGCTTTTGCGAGCCTGTCAAACTGTTGAGTTTGGGGTGGCACGCATGAACCAAGATCTAATCCCAAGTAACAGCAGCATACCGGAACGACAATAATAATCATGATAATCACCAACAACAGCCATGCAAACCAGATGTATAATTTACGATAATGACAATAATGTAACAGTAATAATAATTTTAATTTTAATAATTTTAATAATTTTATATCCAGGTGAAAATCTCTTCTAAATAACCGACCAACGTCTCGTTCCACGGCTACCGGCGGCCTGCGCCTGGCCTGTCATGACACTTTGACGGTGTGTGACAGCTGGTTTGTATGCGACGTGCCTACCCCATAGTCCTGCAATTCCAACGCCAGCTGTGGCCCAACCCCGCTTGTCCCGGGATCTCACCGAGAAAAAAAAAAAACTATTTAAACGTTTCATTATCCTGTTTATTAATTTTTTTTTTCTTACCCTCGTTTGCTTTTCTGTATTTCTGTCTTTCTATTCTTTCGACCTGTTCTTCACATATATCTTTGTTACCCCAAAGCATCCTCTAATCAAGGGTTTCATTCTGTGCTAATCCTAATCTTCATTTCTCTCTCATTTTCTCTGAAATTCATCCATCTATCTATATACCTACCACACATAATGTCTGCCATTGCTAGATCTTCTGTTCTTAGAGCTGCTGCTCGCCGAATTACCACCCCCAGAATCGCACCCGTTGCTAGCCGAGCATTCCACTGCAGCAGGGTTGCTCGCGAGACTCAGACCTCTATCTTCCAATTTACTGATGATGAAGTCATGTTCCGTGATGCCGTTGCCCAGTTCTCTCAAGAGGTTGTCGCCCCCAAGGTCCGTGAGATGGATGAGAAGGAGGACATGGACCCTGCCGTCATCAAGGGCATGTTCGACTCTGGTTTAATGGGTGTCGAGACCCCTGAGGAATTCGGTGGTGCCGGTGCTTCTTTTACTTCCGCTATTATTGTCGTTGAAGAGCTTGCTCGTGTCGACCCCTCAGTCTCTGTCTGCAACGATGTCCACAACACCCTCGTCTCCACCTGTATCAGAACCTGGGGTTCCAAGGAGCTCAAGGAAAAGTACATGCCCATCTTGGCTACCGAGCACGTCGGTTCCTTCTGTCTTTCTGAGACTTCCTCTGGTTCCGATGCCTTTGCTCTTAAGACTAAGGCTATTCAGAACAAGGATGGCGACTATGTTATCAACGGATCTAAGATGTGGATCACCAACTCTAAGGAGGCTGGTGTCTTCCTCGTCTTTGCTACTGTCGCTCCTGAGAAGGGCTACAAGGGTATCACCTGTTTTGTTGTTGACCGCGACACCCCCGGCTTCTCCATTGCCAAGAAGGAAAAGAAGCTTGGTATCCGTGCTTCTTCCACCTGTGTTTTGAACTTTGACGACGTTGTTGTTCCCAAGGAGAACATTTTGGGTGAAGTCGGCAAGGGTTACAAGATTGCTATCGAGTGCCTTAACGAGGGCCGTATCGGTATTGCTGCCCAGATGACTGGTCTTGCCATGGGTGCCTTTGAGCGCGCTACCAGCTACGCCTTTAACGACCGTAAGCAGTTTGGCCAGCACATTGGTGAATTCCAAGGTTTACAATTCCAGATGGCCCAGGCTGCCGTCGAGATTGAGTCTGCCAGACTCTTGCTCTACAACGCTGCCCGAATGAAGCAGAACGGTCTCAATTTCGCCAAGGAGGCCGCCATGGCCAAGCTCAAGGCTTCCCAGGTCGCAGAGATGGTTGCTTCCAGAGCCGTTGAATGGATGGGTGGTGTTGGTTTCACCCGCGAAGAAATTTTGGAAAAGTTTTACAGAGATTCTAAGATTGGTGCCATTTACGAGGGTACTACCAACATTCAGCTCCAGACCATTGCCAAGTTTTTGCAAAAGGAGGCTGCTGCTCGATAAATGACAAGGAAGGAAGAAATTGATAAATAATAACCCTTTTTATGACCAAAAAGAATTGTATCTATATAATATTTATATATGTGATGAATTGATGAATATGCATTTTAATTTTGTTTCAATGGTTTTTTTAAAAAAAATGAAAGACTATGGGCAGCGAATTTTTCACAAACGGCGCAGTTTCTCCACAAAAAAAAAAAAAAAAAAAAAAAAAAATTAAATCAGCAAAACCTGATAGTCATGTGACACGGCTATCATTTTGGAAAATAGCCATTGTTTCCATATAGAATACCACGATGAGCCAAAATATATAAAATAAAATATATAAAATAAATAAAAATACTTTAAATCAAAACAATAAACAAAAGTAACAATAAAATAGTAAATGCAAATAGAATAAATAATCATAACAACAAAATAATAATAATAATAATAATCTTGTTTTATTTCTCCCTCCCTAATCAAATAGTTCAAAAACCAAACATTATCCATACTTTTTTTTTCGTTTTTTTTTTATACTTTTCGTTTTCTTTTTTCGTTTTCTTTTTTTTCAAGAGTATGATATAGCATATATGGGTCATCAAAAATCATCATTCGTTTGTTTATGATCAAACTACTCATCATCGTCGTCATCATCATCGGCAATTGCACACTCGTCGTCCAAGTCTCCAAATTCAACATCTATGATCCGTTTGAATCGACCATATCTGTCAAGCGTTTGGTTCTGGCTGCTGCTTAGACTGGTCGACATGGTTTCCTTGTGCTGGTTGTACGACTGTGACATTAGGACTTCAGGCCGTCCATATGATCCGTATAATCCATAGGAACTCGAGGCTATGGAAGAAACTGTGCCATATGATGTACCAAATTGGTCAGGCAACAGCTCCCCTTCTTGAATTCCTTGTAATGAACTGCCTAAAATACTGCTTCGAGACTCGCCAGTGTACGTATTGCTGGGAAACGTTCCTCCAGCATTATGCAAACTTCCAGGTGAAAAGCTTTGAGAACGAAGCTTCTCCCGATACACCGCACGTGGAGAAGGGCCTGAAGGCGAGGCGCCACCAGGCATGCCAGACATGATGCTTTGCATTCTGGCGTTTACATTCGACGGCGAGGTAGAAACCCTGTTAGGCGAGCCGATCGGGATCTCAAGAATACCAACACGGGTTTTCACAGAACGAGTTGGAACTGAACTAGATCCATTTGTGGGTGAGCTTCCGAGGAACCCAGGCGGCGGCGATCCTACAAACGACGTTCTTCTAGCCGCTCTCTGGTTATTAGTAGGACTGGTTGGCGAGGCTAGTGGCTTAGCAGTGTTTCCCGACCTTCGTGGCCGTAGTCCTGTGATTGTGTCTGTGCTCGAAGTCATATGATCAACGGGTCCGATTATTGGGCTCATCGAATTAGGCTCATTGATCTGTTTCATAATATGACTGATGGTTTCCACACCAGTGCCGGTGATATCGTCAGCTCTGAAAAGTCCCTCTTCGTCATCATCGTCGTCTACAGCGCTTCCCGAAGCCCGATCAAGGACAATGTCATCGTCGTCATCATCAATAGCACTACCATAGCGGCCCTCCTCCTCCTCCTCGTGCAAAACTCCAACACCGAAGCCAGCTGGAGAAACAGGAGAAAATGGCGGGGCCATCTTGTTTAGTTGCATTCCCAAATTTGAAAAATTCGGCCCACCAGGCACAAAGTTTGGTCGTTGTGACGTTCGCGATGACCTAGATGACATTGAGGATCTCGATGAGCGGGATGACCTTGTAATTTTCATGGGCGCTCTGCTGCCCACAGTCGATGCAGATGTTGCTGCAGTAGCTCCATCAGCAGGGCTCGTGCCCATCATGACAGTGGTGCTGCTACCACTGCTTCCACTACGGCTGCTTGTACCGCTACGATGACCCGAATTAATACTGCTGGAGCTTCCAGTGCGTTGGACCGGCGAAGATAGAGATTGTGAGACAGGCTCGGGGTTTGGAGGAGTAGAATCATAGCGGGCAGATGGAGGTCGTGTAGTTGACGTCGACGACGTCCTTGGCGTAATTGATCTAGAGTTTGTGACGGGACGTGGTGCAGTATTTGCATGCTTAGAGACAGTAGAGGTCGGTAATTTGGTGAGATTGATTGTGTCAGTCGCATAGGTCGAATATTTTGATTTTCCAGAATAACTGGAGCCCGAAGTTTCAGTTGGAGCCTTCTTAAGTCGAATTACCAGTACGGTTATGTTATCTTCCGACTTGTTGTTGAGTGCGTGTCGAACAAGAGCGCTCGAGGCCTCTGAAGAGTCGTCAATATATCGCACAATATCGACGGCTTCTTGACTAGTGCATACATCCCATAGACCATCGCTAGCAAGAATAACTAACTCGTCTGCCTCAGGGTCCAGCAAGGTTTCTGTGACATAGGGCCGGGGGGATACTGCGGGCTTAAGGGTCTTGTCACCTAGAGCCCTGCTTACAGCAAGGATGCCGTTAACCCGGGGCATGCCAAACCGGTCATTGGCAACAAAGGCCCCGTCCATGGCATTGATACGGTCTTGTTCGGCTTCGTCCTTAGCTCGGTGGTCGTAGGAAAGTTCTCTGGCTACACCATTAGACGAGATGACGATACGAGAGTCTCCGACATTACAGGTGTAGAGATATTTGTTGAGCAGCGGTGAGGGGGAGTTGATTGCCGAGTTCTGCGAGCTTTGGGCGCCAGCCAATCTGCTTTTGCGCGAAAGGATGGATGAGTTGAGTGATTGCAGGGGAGGTGTAGACAGTGATGATGAAAATGACGACAAGGATGAAAAGGAAGGGGAAGCCGGAGATATGGTCGAATAGGACCTTCGGGTCTTTCGCTGAATGTGTGATGTTGGAGGTGTGTATGCATTTTGGTTGTGAGGTTGTTGCGGAGGGTTGTACATTGGTGAAAAAAAAGAGGAGGACGACACGGGCGAGGGCGTGAACGAATCAGTAGAGGCCAACGACGCTGAATGAGCCGAAGACATGGACGACGACGAGAGCGACTCGCAGGCGGGAACCGGTCGAAGGCTATTGCTGCCGATGGCGGTGTCAGCTTGACCTTTGGAAGAGACATTTGCAGCAACCCTAGAAGGGACTAGTGGGGTTGCAGCCGAAAGAGAAATGATCGCCACAGCAGCGGTGCAGCCACTCTTTTCGTTCGGACCATGGCTGAGAATCTGTCTATCAGCTTCGTCAAAGGCTGAAGCCATAATCTCTGGAAAGCTCCAGTGCGGAGTAAACAAGTCCAAATACTTAGCCACAGTCTTATAGAGATGGTCGGCGCACCACTTGGATGCGTAGTCACCCGAGTGGCCATCGAACACCGCGTAGTATGCGTTGAAGGGCGTGTCCATGAGCCCTGGGGTTGGTGATTGGGGCACCATGAAGTTATTGACGATGGTGCAGGTGTCTTCCATGCTGGTGCGGAACCTGTTGTTGGCCGTAGTCATGAACGACGACTGAGGGACAAACAACGGGATAGCCGATTCAAGATGTGGCGGAAGCAGTTTGGAAGCATCGTGCGATAAAAATGCAGACATTTTAGACGGCCGGTTTCCACTAGAGCCAGCAGCAATATCGGTGCTGGATATGGAAATGTTCATGACAGATGTGTGCGTGTGTGTGTGTGTGTGTGTGTGTTTCTATGTATGAGTATGGGAGGGTGGAGAAAAAGATAATGATTATTACGTGAGGTGATAAGTGAAATTTCAGAATCAAGTCACGCCTTGCCATTATGTGGTGGTGGCACGCGCCTCTGATTGGATGACAAACACTGATTAATTAGCTACAAGCTTAAAAGTTTATTGTTATCTGCCCGGCCTGTGTACCAGTTCGGGGCAAATAAAAAGCGTCAGAAGCCGACAGTGCAATGGCAACGACACAAAGTGCCAAATCTCGTAGGCAAGCCCAGAGGAGATTTAGCGATAAAACCAAAAATAGGAGTAACAAAATAAATGGCACCAGAAGTGCCGTTCCAGTTGTTACACTGAAAAGAACAGATACTACACTTGATCTAAGCCAAAAGGCAAGAGATTCTGGGGAAAAAAAAGAAGGGTTTCCAAGGGGGACGGGCTTCTTTTATACTTTTCGGAAAAGGCAGGGTAACTGCTGCGCGTTCAGGATGCAGCCACCTCAGACACATGCGGCGTCTCAGGCAGGGTAACCTTTTACTAAAAGCCCTAGCGATATAAAACACGTCGTCACGTGAATCCACATGGAATAGATGGTGTCGTCGTGTAGCTATCGCTAGCTGGATACACCAGTCCTGACCACCCGACAGCCAGCCTTAGTTTCAGTTATCATGTCCGAACCGCAGCTCGTGGACGCCAGCCATCTCATCAGTCCTCAATGCTTTCTTTCGCTACCTTCTCAGAACCCACCGCACCCATTCCCCGTCAATCCGCCGGCCGATGCAACAGATCCGTATCGCCTGTACCAGTTACGGTTCTACCGTCATTCCGCTGAATTATGCCGCGAGCAGCTTCTTTCGATCTCTTCGCCGGTAAATACTCTCGAGCCAATTTATACGGTTTTCCGTCTGTGGTCAATTCGCCTTTCTGCTCTTCTTATGGCTCGCATGGGCGGCATTGCCCGTGAGGAAAGCTTGCACATGGGCGATCTTGGTGCTGATCGGTACCGTGTTACTGCGGGTGGCAAGTCCATTGTTCCATGGAATCTTCGCCTCCTTGTGATACGGGTTCAAGCGGGTACTAACCATAAAGAGTGCACCGAGCAATACCATTTCTTATCTCAAGAAGCCCGTGCAAATACCCAAAAAGAGAAGCTGTACCTAGTTCGGCTGCTTGCCAAGAAAAGGGATCTTGAACAGCGGCTACGAGACGGAAATTTTGCGAGCGAGAAAGACGACAAGGCTGGCAGTGAGAAAATAGAAGAGAAAACCAAGGAGGATCTGGAAAATACATTGAGTCAATTGGAGTCATCTGTCAAAGACTCTAGGAAACTACTTGCAAGATGGAAGGCTCGATTGAGAAATTTGGGCTTATTCACCGCCTCGGGACTCATAGGAATGAGAGATACCAAGACAGCATTATCCCTTCTTCAATCTCTATACACTGAGTGCAGTACAAATAAACCAAAGAAGGATTTGGAAAATGATGATGAAACACCAGCATCTCTCGCTAAACGATTTTCGGCCCAAGATTCAGATACCGAGCTTGCCGAATTCAGAAACAAAGTCATATTTACCCAAGCAATGCTATATCTCCAAATTGGCGATACCATTTCTGCACGCGAATGGTTTGCAAAACTCAAATCTCATGACAGTTCTTCTCTATTAGGCAATGCAATGTGTGCCATTGCAGATGCCGATTGGGACGAGGTGGAAAAACTGTTGAATGACCATGTGGCAAACCCCCCAGAAGAAAAGACTAAAAGTGAAAGCGGCGATGAACCGTCGTCACCGAAGATACCCGATCAATTTACAATCTGTAAACGCACCCCTTTTGATATCGCAGTTTCCAACAATCTCAGTCTAACAAAAGCGAACAGGGGCGATCTTTCTGGTGCCGTATCTCTATTGGAAGGTCTTGTTTTCGCTGGTGTTATAAGCCCAACTGTCATGACCAACTTGTCCATTTTATACGATCTGCAACAGGAAGCGGGGAGAAAGATGAAAAACAATATGCTTATAGAGCTGAGGAAACAAGGATATCTAGCATTGGAAAACTATGACTTTTTGCAATGATCAATGAGCAGTGAATAAAACATACACTATTATTTATTTACACTACCCAATCAATAAACTCATAACTAAAATTTTATTATTATTTATCTTCTACCATGTGGACCATTTTCAAAAAAAAAAAAAAAAAAAAAAAAAAAGATACATCAGTTGCGACTGTTAAACAAAAATAAATTTAAAATCATTTTCCTCATCATATAAATGTCAATAAAAATAATGTAAATTGGAGGGGTAATCTTATAATATATAAAAAAAAAAAATAGAGCAAGCTAAACTACACAGCTTGAATGTAGATACACTTTTAAAGATCAGACAAAAAGTTGCTTGGAGCCAAACCAACTCTACCTTCACCCAAGACCTCAGTCTCCCACCAGCCGTCTTCCAGCATCTTAATAACTAACATAATATCGCCTTGTCTAAAACTGACTTCTTCAGGAATGGCAGCACGGTAATCAAAATTGGCTTGTGAGTAATGCAGGACTGGGCGGCCATCTTGTGAAACCGTTGGCAAATCGCCAAGAGGACCATTACCCGTATTTCTTCGACTATTGTTGTTAGTGTTGCCATTAAACATAGCACTTCCACTTGCATTGCTGACAAAACTACCCTGAGATGAGCGTGCATTAATTGCTGGTCGGCCACGGGGCTGTTGTTGTGGTTGTGGCTGCTGCTGTTGGTCGTAGCCTCCATTGCTGTTTTGATCATGACCATAGTAAGAGTTACGGTTGGCTGGACTGTTAACACCATGAATAGGCCCAGAACTACGTCCCATCATTCCAGGACCAGGAGAGACTGCTCTGTTGCCAGGACCACCCATCCCGCTGCCTGAACGTGGGTATCTCTCAAATTCAGCAGCTGGTATGCTTCCATATCCTTGAGGATTTGGAGAGTTGCTACGACCACGCATCATCATAGGGTTGGGAGATGGTGATCTACTGATACCTCTGTTCATCATCATGGGGTTTGGAGATGGAGAACGACCTCGGCTCATAGTCATAGGATTGGGTGATGGGGATCGACCATTGTTCATCATCATAGGGTTGGGTGAAGCTGATCTTCCACCGCCAAATCCAGAAGATGGGCCATATCTATCATCAACATTGCCTTGTCTGACCTTCATAGGAGAAGCAGATTGAGATCGCTGGTGCTGTATCATACTGGTATTATGCTGCTGTTGGTGTCCACGGTTCATTCCGTCCACACCATATTGTCCCATGTTCTGGAAATCACCGTCATACATTGTGCGTGGTCTCTGCATTTGGTGGCCTTGAGGTCCAGGACTGGCTGCTCGTCTGTCCATGGAAGACCTCATAGATCTGTCATTGCTATTATAGTAGCCATCAGATCCAGGCCCTCCTCTCTGCTGCTGATCGAACATTTCACGAGTCTGGTTAGAGTATCTACCAGAGGCAGCCTTCATTTCACCTGAAGTAAAGGCAGGGCCAGGGGGAATCAAAGCTGAACCAGAATTCTGATGTCTAAGAGCAGGACTGCTGCGGTTTCCTTGTGGAAGGCCATTAAACTGTTGCTGAGGTTGGCCATATCCTGGCTTTCCTTGAATGGGGGTACCACTAGTAGGTCTACGAATTGGGTTGCCAGGCATGTCATCTGCGGGTGTATTTGATCCACCCGTTACCTTAAGCTTCTCCAGCGCCATGACAAGAGGATCATCGCGAGAGAATGACTTAGCTGGACTTACTGATTTGGATCTTTGAGAATCATACGGAGATGAACGAGAGTTAACACCCAAATCAAAGAGATTGTCACCCATTGACAGCACTGTGGAAGGCTTGGTGGGTGTTAAGTCCTGTCTAGGATCCTGTTGTTGACGTGTGGGAGTAGTAGAGCCCCCGGCCGCACTGCCAGGTCTAGAAACAGGGCCACTACTAAATGGTGCCCTGGGTGGATTGAAAGACGAGGTAGAGGATTGTGGCTTGGGAGAAGCATTGAAAGAAGAATCAGAGGGATGTGGCTTTGTAGGACTAGTTGAAGTGGATCCAGCGTTATATCCCTTGTTAAGATCCTTCTTAGATCTGCGGCGGAAAGGAGAAGCCCAAGTACGCTTCTTTGGTGTATCATCTTGTGAGTCATTGTAGCTGGGCGATTTCTGCTGAGCATGTTGAGATTGAACAGGCTTTCTAGTAGGAGAAGCAGATGGTGTGTGCATAGCAACAGTAGCAGCACCCAGGTTGGGGTTTGAATTGGAAGCAGACTTGGTTGAATATGGCGAGCCAGGGGACATCTCGCCTCGTTGGAAACGAGGGCTATTATCAGAGGGAAGTACCAATCTGGCAGACTGGGAATTAGCAAGGTCAGAGTTACTGTTATTACTGTTGTAGCCATAAGGACCCTTCATAGGAGGGGCGAGATCGTGTTCTTGTTCAACGTCGGATATTGAAGTAGGATTTGATGACATTGAACCCTGAGGAGACATAAGTCTTTGAATAGGGGATCCCCGTTGAGATTCATAGTCATCATTGGGAGGGTTGAGTGTAGGAACCTCTTGTATACCCTGGGTATCACTGATATAAGGTTGTCGTTGATAATGAGATTGTTGATTCTGATTCTGATTCTGATTCTGACCCTGAGACTGAGCAAGGGAATGGCGAGCAGACATGCGGTCTCTTTGAGCGCCTCTTACAGAAGCAGCGGGATTATAATTAACCTGATGTTCTAAACCAGCTTGCGAGACACGAGGAAAGTGAGCTGTTTCAAAGGTTCGAGCAGTGGAGTCATTGCTCTTACCACCAAGATAGTTGATAAATGCTGGAGGGTCCATAATCTCAGAGCCAGTGGCATTTGTCCGAACAAAAAGGTCATTATCAGAATAAGCATCAGTCTTTTCAAGAGATACGCGAATATTTTCACAGCCTTCATCGTCGTTGACACAAACAGTAGAAATGACATTGGTAAAGTTCCAAAGGTTTGACTTCAAAAAGTTTACACGCTCTTCTTCAAGATCTTGAAACTTGTCACAAGCAAGCTTCCATTCTTTAGCCCACATATCTGAAGCCTCAGCAAGCAGTCTAAGCGAGTTCTGGTATTCTCTCTTGGATGATTCCACGCCCAAATGAGCTTTATCGAGCTTTGCGTTATTCCGCTCCAGTTCCCTACCCATAAGAAGGTTCTGCTGTGCATAGTACGAGTTGATTTTGTTGCACTCCAACTCAAACTTTTCTCTGTTACGTTCAGTTGTAACACTATAGGACTGCTTAGTTTTAGTAAGTTTGTCAACAAGAGCCTGGATATTTTTTTTGTGGTTTCGCGAGTTGTTGGAAAACGTGGTCAGGGGCTCGCTCAGTTCAGATCGAATCTGGGAAGCAGCTGTGGCATGAGATTTGCCTGTTATCTCAGTAGTTTGGCGAACATTGTCCAAAGCTTCTCGAAGAGTTCCAATCTCAAAGGATCCAAGAGTCTTTCGGGAAAGGGCAATGAGTTTACGCGAGTATTCTTCTTCTATAATAGCTCTCTCGCGATAAAAGTTTTGGAGTTCTTCAAAAGTGTGCTTAACATCATTAACGCGTGTCAACAAAACAGGCACGCCCGATTCGCCATCGCCCCAGAAGTTGTTTGCAAATGAAAGCACCTCTGGCTGGTGGACTTGAGCCATGGTTTAAAAAAATCGAATAAGTGTGAGAGGGAGAGATCAGAAGCTGAAAGCAACAAAAAAAAAGAATAAAAAAATAGAATAGTTGTTTATGGAAAGAAGAATGTGGTTAAGAGTTTGTAGGGGATAGAAAAACGAGAAAACGGCAGAATTAAATATAGGGCGACATTTTATTTACTTTTCAAGTGATTTGAGCAACCAAAGTAGGGTAAAGTCAGCAATTTACGCCTTGATTGTATATTTTTGTTTACTTTTCGTTGTGTTTGTTTATTATTATCCATAATGGGCACCAACAAACACGGCGAACCAAGTCTGAGGTTTGGTTTAGAACCTAAATACGTTGTTTTGCCCGCATCCAGCTTTCGCATACTATATAGTGAAGTGTGCTAGACATTTTCAATATTGCTTTCTTCACGATCTGCTTTTTTTTTTTTTTTTTTTGCTATACTCATTTGATTTTTTTTTTTTTTTTTTTTTTTTTTTTTTCACTTTCTCCAATATGTATGGCTTGCAAAAGTAAACAGATCAGCCGTGTGATGCGGTGGAATACAATTGTGTGACATGTCATGTACAACATCACATGATTGGACTCGCTTAATTCTCTCCACGTGAGACAAACTACCTCCCTGAATCAAGTATCTCCAACATGGCCCATTCCTCTTGATTTGTTCAAGCCACACATGCTCAGTAACAATGACTGGTCCCAAGTCATCACTCAGGCACCGCAAAGGCGGCGACACCCCTGGACAAAGTACCACCAATTTAACTAATTTGATACCAAGATCACACTCTAACCACCACCACCGAGCGCTAACGCTCAAAAACATATTTATTGCGGCCACGTTTCTCAAGGTGCTACTGTTCTGCTCTTATCATTCAACCGACTTTGAGGTACACAGAAACTGGCTCGCTATCACATCCCAGGTCCCTTTAAGAGAATGGTACACTGAAGCAACATCACAATGGACCCTAGACTACCCACCTTTTTTTGCATATTTTGAATATTTTCTTACCTGGTTTGTTCCCCAAATAGTGAAGAATGATGGATGTCTGGATCTTGTTGAACAAGGCAACTACGGCTTGCCAACAGTATTTTTTCAGAGAACCACGGTTATTATCACTGAGATTGTGCTATTCCTTGCTCTACAACACTACATCGATATTGCCGGTGAAACTCCAGATGATTATTCCACTGGAGCAGGTGAATCAGGAGCCGTAATAGACGAAGATACCTCAGCATCCAACAAGAGATTTAAGAAACTTCAAGCATTTGCTGTTGCAGGATCAATTGCGCTTTCTCCAGGCCTTTTGATTATTGACCATATCCATTTCCAGTATAACGGCTTCATGTATGGAATTCTTATTTTCTCCTTGGTTGCAGCCATGAACAATAATCCACTGCTTTCAGGTTTTCTTTTTGCTGTTCTTCTTTGCTTCAAACACATTTATTTGTACTTGGCTCCTGCATATTTTGTTTATTTGTTGCGTATTTATGTTCTTGACTCTCCCCAGCCATCTCCTTCTCAGTCCAGCAAATCCTTCTTTAGACCAATCTGGCCTGTTAGGAGCATCAATTTTCCAAATACTTTTCGTCTTGGTATCGCTGTTTTGACTCCATTCTTCCTTGCATTTGCACCTTTTGTGTATTATGGCAAGATTCCTGACATGCTGTCAAGACTTTTCCCCTTTTCACGAGGTCTTACTCATGCTTACTGGGCTCCTAATGTTTGGGCCGTGTATTCTTTTGCTGACAGAGTTTTGGGATTTCTTTCCGGAAAAGCATCTGCAGGCTCTACTAGAGGAATTGTTGGAGATGTCAATTTTTCGACGTTACCAGAAATCACACCTAGTCTTACCTTCTACCTAACCCTCTTCTACATGTGCTTAGCTCTGCTGCCATTGTTCTTGTGGCCTACGATACCTAGATTCCTGGCGTCTGTGACACTATGTGGTTATTCTTCTTTCCTTTTTGGCTGGCATGTTCATGAGAAAGCAATATTGCTTATCATTTTCCCCTTATCTTTCTTGGCTCTTCGTGATCCCCGAATACTTGCTACATTTACTCCATTGGCAGTGGCAGGTTATATATCACTTTTCCCACTTATTTTCACCCCAGCAGAGTCACTTCTCAAAGCAATCTATTCGTTTGTCTGGTTTCTCATGTTTTTTCTTTCGTTTCAAAACTTGGTTCAAGTTCGAAGTGTTCATCGCCATGTCTTCCTGTTGGATCGTGCTCGTCTGATCTATATGATAGGATTTGTTCCTCTTTTACTTTCAAGCTTTGTCATAGATAAGTTCTTATCAGATCGATTTGAATTTGCCTATCTCATGGCAATAAGTGTTTATTGTTCAATTGGAGTAATTGGTTCATGGGCAGCATTTTCGTGGCTCTACTTTTTCGATGAAGAGCTATGGTCTTAACTTTTTATCAACAAACTAAATCGGTATCTCTATGTTTTGTCTCCCTTTGTAATTTAATATCTAGTATTGATTGTAAGATTAATCACCCTAACATTTAATTGGTTTCAATATTCAAAAGAACAAAAAAAAGAATAAATTAATAAATAAGTTTTAAGAACATTTCTTGCAATACCACGGCGTGGCTTCGTCTGGTATTTCTTTTATTTCATGGCACGTATAATGGTGCCAGTATTGGCATTTTTCACACTCAATCATATAATCAAATTCGCCAGTATCCAAAACTAACTCTTCTTTGTTGCAAATAGGGCATATACTGTACTTTGGTAAACTTTTCTTTACACGTTTTGCGCCAACTTTCTTTTGCACTTTCTGGCTAGAGTTAGTGCTAATTGGCCCATCTGAACGCCGGCCTCGAGTATTTCGCCCTTTGTTGAGTTGTAGCTGACTATTTAGATCAGAACTCTCATTGGGGTTATCATTAGAAGGACTTCTCCGAAGGTTACCACTATCATTGAAATGCTGTTTTTCATGAAAATCGACATTCTTTTGGTTGTTAGATGTATCGCTACTGTTAGACTGTTGAATTGAGCTGTTTTTTCGACGAGTGCTCCTTCTCGTTGGTGCAGGATAAACTTTGGCTTTTTTTTCTTTCAAGTGTGGATGCCCACTTGTTTTCTCTTCAACATTGTTCTTTGGTCTCTTGTTATTGGTGTCAAACTCAGATGTGTCAAGTTGATCATCGGAGAGACGTCTCTTGATTCTATCCGAGTCACTAAAAGAGCTAGTTATTATTGAGTTTCTGGGCGCCATTTCGTATTGTGATGACTGTGGACTTGGAGACCGGCTATTTACAGGGGAATCTGGTATTGGCTTTGATATTGTTTCAGTTGCAGCAGACTCGTTTTGCTGTGCCTCCGTTTGACTTGGCTGGGTAATATCATACGAGTCATTTCCAGAAGACTCATTGATTGGTATATGCTGTTCATCCAATGTAGAATCAATATTCTCATACTCATCCTGATTGAAAATGGTTGTCTGATTCATGAAATCTGTCGAATCCAGAGAGCTGTATTTAGTAATGCTAGTGCTTGCGGAAGTGGTTATGGTGTTATCTGCTTCAACAAGTGGTATTTCTTCCTGAACTTGAGCAAGATTAGTAGAATCACCATTGTTTTTGGAATTCGGTTCCTGAGCTGGTTTGCTTAATGTAGAATTTTGGTTTGGTATCGAAACCTTCCTCTCCATAATGGGTGTTTGGTTGGGTTTGGATTCTTCATGCTCCTTTTTTTTGATTTTGGTAGTCGATTCATCCAAATTGACAGCTTCCAGATCGTGGCCTATTTCACTCGAAATACTATTCACAGCACTCACATCCTCGAGTTTGATGCTCAATTTGGTCATTCCGATAGTTTCCAACTCAAGGTTCACTCTATTTGAATCATTTTCTGTCTCTTTCACGCTATCATTTCGAATCATTTCATCCGCGGGCCTATGCTCTTGATTTTTTGAATCACTTTGATCTGGAGGTTTTAATTTATGGTCCACTAGCGTATCAATAGCCTCAGGAATTTCATTATCCTTAACAATGACACCATGAAATAAGCCGGTTGAAGTTTCTTCTTCTTCAATGGGAATTTCAGACACAGTGTCTTGTATTGGCATGGATGTAGTATAATCTATTCTATTCTTGTTCTGTCCAAGATCGTCAGAAAATTGTTCGTCCTGATTGTGTTTGAAATTAGATGTAAGATGATCATTTTCCATAGACACTTTTAACTGTTTCAACAGAGATGTTGGTTCTGACTGTTCTAACTGTTGTTCTTGTTCAGATTGTGATGATAGCTCAGGCTGCTTCAACTGTTGTTCCTGTTCCGATTGCTCTAAATTCTCTAACGAGGGCAAGGCGCTATTGTCCACACTTCTTTTTGAGTTGTCTTCAAGTGAATCCACATCAGCTTCCTCGTTGGTGAGTTCTTTCTTAAATTCTGAATTCTTGGTTTCAACAATCGTTTTGCTATCAACCTCAATAACACTGTTGTCAAGTGTGGGTTTCAATTCGTCTATCTGGTCGTGTTGTTCATTTGCACCATCTATTACTGCCCCATTTTGTGATATATCATCTTTCTCAACCATACCTAGTGGATTATTATCCTTCAAGTTCTGATCTACAGTATAATCCACATTAGCTACTATTTTTGTAACGGTTTGGTTTATTTGGGAATCTTGTACTTTCGGAATGGTATCTTCTCTAGACGAGATAAAATCAGATATGGTTGAGGTAGTTAATATTGTGCCTGGAGATCGAGGCTGGTAATCATCGTCGTTAGGGTCCAGAGTTTCAGGCTGGAATGAGTCATGGACGGTAAAAGCTTTGGGACTGACTTCACCGCTTAGTGGTAATGTACTATTTTCTTTAACTTTACTGACCTTTTCACTTGTGAGGAAATTGTCTCTCGATTCACTTTTTTTGTATGGTGAAGGGGTACCCTGTGACGTTATCAGAACCTCGGGTGATTTTTCAAGGAGTGGATTTTTAATAGTAGTTGTTGAACTTATCTCAACTGTCTTACTGAGTATTGGTAATGTAATTTTCTCCTGGTGAGTTTTAGATAGATATTGCTTAACTTTACCTTCATCGGCTTTTGGAGAGGGTTTCAAGGGTGATGTTATTTTCGGTTTATCAGGTAATATTGGTGTTGTGATCTTCATTGCCTTGTTACTTGGCATTCTTTCTGTACTAAGATCTTTGTTATGTTCTGTGTTGGCACCAAAACCACCATCAATTAATTGGACCGAATCTACCTTCAATTCTTCCAAATTGTCCTTCATGTTTATCTTGGGTTGAACAGTAGTATCACCTTCAAGTTCAGGGTATTTTCCTTCATGCTCTGTATTTCTTGTGTGTGGCACTTTACTTTGACGTTTTGACGGCCCCAGTTCCGAACTTGATTGATATGTTGGTCTATTATTGCCTATCCTCGTTGAAAGCTCAAAAGGCCCAAGCACATCAGCAGATTGAGCAACTGCTGTAGCCTCCCCTTGAAGACTGCCTGAATGTAAACTTTGTCGAGCTCTCTCACGGCGCGGTTGAATTGGTTCAGGAGGTCCTATTAATCCAATGTAAAAAAGATCATCTCTTGAGTTCACACATTCCAACATCTTCAAAGCTTCTTCTGCTGAAATATCATTTATGGCCATTAATCGGTTTAGCATGGTTTCGGGTGAGTCCACTACACCAAGCTCTAATAGATTCTCAATTACTTTAAGTTGACGAAAGTGAAATCGCCTGTTTTTGTCTAATTCCTCCGAATTTAATCCACTCGTAGGCGATTCCGATTTTTTCCCATCTTTTTGGGCCCTTCTAGATTGGCGTCGATGGCCACTGGTGTCTTCTTCATAATTAAGTAATGTAAATTTCCAAGGTTCGGACCATGATTGATTCACAACTTTTTGCGTTTCAATATTAGGAGTATTATCTCTATCACTTTCATGTCTCTTATGCTTATCTCCAAGTTGCTGTTGCGTGTATTCAGCGCTCTCACCACCAATTACCTCATCTGTGTAATGCTCTTCCTTCTCATCTTCAGATTCAGACTCAAAGACAGCTTGCAATTGCTTATTGATTAACTTTATTCTTTCGCTACCACTTTCAAATTCACCTCGGTTTTCAGACCTTCCCTGAATATTGGATATTTGCATTTCGTTGGATGATACCTCTTTTGAACGATGTATTAACTCTGGGTGCTCCTGTATAGCATTTAACCTACTGCGCAGTTCGTTTACTGCTTCGCTTTCAAGATAATTGCGAATTCTGTTAATCTCAGACCGAGTATGATCTTTGGCTTGATTGATGGCTGATCTTATACGTACGGCTTCGGCAAATGAGTTAAGGTATAAGAAATGCAGTTCGTCTGAGGTTTTCAATATGTTCCGCGTCGAATCCTCATGTTTATATTGGCTTGTGTTTCGGGAAACGATGTTCGAAGCAAGTGAAGACATGCCTCCCTTGTTATTGTCAACTGTCAACAATTTGTCATTCTTGGTACTTTGAACATTGGAAAAATTAGACAAACTGGAACTTTTGGGTGTATGTCTGCCCTTTGTGAAGCTGTCTGGATCTGGAAGAGTAGAAATCCATTCATCAATCTTGGATTCTTTCGGATCTGTACGCTTGTTAAGCCATTCAACCGGAATAAAGAGATTAAAAGGATCCATTGAGAGTGATTATCTCCGCAAAGCAGCTAAGAGCCCATAGATTTTTTTAAAGTCGACGTTTGGAATATTAAAAATTGAAAGTTCATGTGAGTCTAATATGAAACGTTTAGAATAGTGTGTACAGATCTGTAGTGATTCGGAAATCCAGGATATTTAAGTTGTATGCAATAAAAGTCATTATTGTATCACGTGAGTTGAGTCGGAACAATCTTACTAGGGTAAGGCGATTTACCTCATTATAAAAAATTTTCCACTCTCTAAAAGCTTCTACCTGTACCACGCCAAAAGTTCAGATCGATAACTGGTATAAAATAAAATGCTTCGCTTAAGAACTACATTATCTGCTCGGGCATTCTCGTCTGTGTCTTTTACTGGTCGATACACTCAGAAATCGTCCTTAATCAAAGCGTCTTCTCTTATCACCAGATTATCACCTGTCTCTTCAGCTGGCAATTTTTTACAGAGCGTTCAGTCTCAAAGACCTTTTTCAAGCTCAGTTGTTAGAGAATGGAAGTCTGATTATGAATCTCGTTCTGGTGGATTTCGCAATGACCGTGGGTATGATAACGACCGTGGATTCGATAGCAATCGCCGATATGGTAACGATCGTCGCTCCAATAGTCGAGGACGTGGTGGAAACAACAGGAAAGGTAGCGGTCAATCTGACTTCGATTCCCAAAGAAATACTGCTAGAAACAGTGGACCTGAAGGCGATGGTTTGATGGGTTTGGAAAACTATGAAAGAACCCGATCATTGGAAAACGTTTCACTTATAGAGCTAGCCAAAGAAGACGCTCTCAAGAACCAAAAACTTAATGAAGACGGTTCAGTTATAGAGGATTCAGAGGAAGTAGTTAGCACTAACGATGACTTTTCCAAGGTCAAGACCCAATTGTTGATTGACCACAAGATTCTTTCTCCTGTTCTCGCCAACTCACTTATTCACAACCGAAAGTATTTGTCATTGACAGAGGTCCAGTCACAGACTATAATTCCTGTCTTGAGAGGAGAATCTATTGTTGTTCGAGCAAAGACAGGTACTGGTAAGACTGCTGCATTCAGTATCCCAGCCATTCAGCACGTTCTTGATGCGATCCAGGAAAGTAAGGCTGAAAATGGTGAAGACAAAAAGGCATCTATGGGTGTCAAGGCTCTTATTATCTCTCCTACTAGAGAGCTTGCTCAACAAATTGCTGATGAAATCTCTGCAATTACCTCTTATGGCCCAATGCGCGAAATTTTAACTGTTTGTTTTGTCGGTGGTATTTCTAAGGGTTCTCAAATTAGACACGCATTCCGCGGAAGAAAACCAGCTGATATTGTTGTGGCAACACCCGGTAGATTATATGACGTGTTACAGGAACCTGGTATTGCCCCATTTTTTGCCAACGTTAAGATTAAGGTGTTGGATGAAGCTGACAGATTACTTGATATTGGTTTTTCTGATCAATTGGCTGATATCGATGAGGTTTTGAATAGTATTTCCAACTCAGGAAAATTCCAAACAATGCTCTTCTCTGCTACTATTGACAGAAGGGTCAAGGAGTTTGCCAAGAGAGAATTAGGGGCTGGAGGAAAACTTGTTGATACCGTTCCCGAGAATGAGCCTGAAGCTCATACTCTTGTTGATCAGTCAGTTCTTATTTGTAATTCCTGGAAGGATATTTACCCAGCTACATACCACGAAATTTCCAAGTCCTTGAAAGAGGTTTTGGCATCCAACGCTGAAGGTGAAAAGAAGATTTTCAAAGGTATTATTTTCTTGCCCACTGTTCCTTCAGTAGACCATTATGCTCAAGTTTTACGAGTAGCTTTCAAGACTGATGAAAACATTCCTGCTGGTAGCAGGCCTAGGGTTTTGACAATCCATGGTAAGATGACACAAGGTGCTCGTCAAAGAGCCTCTGATGACTTCAGAAAAAGAAATGAACCAACTATCCTCATCACCACCGATGTTGTTGCTCGTGGTATGGATTTCCCTAACGTCAGTCATGTTTTCCAGATGGGTACTGCAAGAGATGCTGCCAGTTATGTTCACAGAATTGGACGAACTGGACGTATTGGTCACTCAGGAAAGGCCTCTCTTATTATGACTAAGTTTGAACAGCCATATCTTAAAGACCTTGAACGCAAGAACATCAACCTTAAGAACATTCGTCACTTTGCCAAGTTTTCTGAAGACAACGCTGAAGCTGTTGCTGATGTTGAGCGTTTGGAAAAGGCTATCGAATTTGTTGATCTCAGCCCAGAGGAACTTGTTGATATTGCCAACAGTATCGTGACTTCCTACAGTTATATGCGCAGAGGATACAGAGTTGATGGATTGGCCTATTTAGATGCAAATGCTCAATTTCCTCAACACTTGTTCAAAATGCCTGATTTCAAATGGGCCCCACGCATTATCCAGAGCTGGGGTGCTTATGAGAATAGAAGAAGCGGAGGAAGAGGTGGATCCGGCTTTGGAGGTAGAGGTGGATCTAGTGGCTACGGAGGAAGAGGTGGATCCAGCTTTGGAGGCAGAGGATCTAAAGGTGGTAACAGAGATAAAGGATATGGCAACTTTGATAAAAGGGATAGATTTGACTAATAAGTATTGTAATGGTTCTTTCTAACATACAATATTACAGACCTGTTTTTCTTTTTTTTTCATATATATATGTTTACTTTGCATTTGATTACAATTTGTAATTTTACTGGAGTTGTTTGTTACGTTTGTCGATGAATTTTTTTTTAGTCCCCGTCTTTTCTACATGTATTATAACATTTATGTATATATTTCTCTCACTAGTTCTATTGGTTTTTTTTTATTTGTAAATATTATTCTATATATACTTCAAAAATTATATTAGAGGTTTCTAATTAACCAAATTAAAATAATCCAAAACCCAACTCCTTCGTCTTCAATTGACCATATCAAATTAAAAAAAACCCCCGCTATAGCTCTCAACATTGAGCTTGAAAATGCATTTGGCTCCAAAAGTTTAGTAGACAGCTTCCATAGTTGGTGCAGGATAGCGGCGAGGCTGTTGCTGCTGCTGCTGGGGTGGACCCTGAGGAGGATACTGCTGTTGGGAGATAGGAGCAGGATGCTGTTGGTTTTGGTTTTGGTTTTGGGGAGCACCCTGAGGCTGGCCTTGAGGCTGCTGCTGCTGCTGTTGTTGTTGCTGTTGTTGTTGGGGAGGCTGCTGCTGTTGTTGAGGAGGTGGCTGCTGTTGCTGGAGGCCAGGGATCTGCTGAGCCTGCGAGTTGTGTTGTTGTTGTTGTTGTTGTCTGTTATAACTACCAATGAACTCCTTAAGAGCGTCGTAAATAATCATGTGGTCCAAGTCCTGTCTCAAGCCGGAAACAACGGCGACTGCGACAATGCCTTCAGTTCCGCGGACTCGAAGAGGGAAGCCACCACCGTGAACAGCGTAGTCCTTCTCGTTTAAGAAAAAGGCGCTTTCAATGGTCTTGTTCTGACGTCTGAGCTTGCAGCCCATGTAAAAGGAGGAGCGGCCAAAGTGGATGACGGTTCTTCGCTTGCGCTCAACCCATTGCTGGTTGTCCAAGTTGGTTCCCGGTTTACTCAGAGCGTGGAAAAAGATGTGACCGTTAATAGTAGCTATGTTGATAGCAATAGGAGCAGTCTGCTGCTGAGCGCGTCGTCTAATGATAGAGCCGATTTCCCAGGCAATGTCCGCATTGAAAGCAGGAAGAATAGTCTCTTGTTCTTGAAGATCAAGAGTGTCAAGCTAAATTAGGTTATCTGTTAGTCAAAGCCGTGAAAGCATCGGAGGAGGTCCGAGCTGAGTAGTTTTAAACTCGAGTTTCATTCTTGAAAAACTTACGTCCATGTCATAAGTGTTGGGGGACATTTTTTAGCTTTGTTACAAAATTGAAGGTTCTTTTCGACGTCAATGTTTCAAATCAAACAAGGAAAACAGTGCAAGTAGTTTCAAAATGCTAGTGAAAAAGAGAAAGGGGGAGGGAAAAAAAAAAAAAAAAGGCTGGAAAGACTCCCAAGTGGTGTATTTTACCGTGGATTTTCAGGGAAGGAAAAAAAAATGAGATGGCTGTGTGTAAATCGACGCTGGTTTTCCTAACCTTAACCAAATACGAATCAAAAATAAACACCGCTGTGGCTGCTCTGCTCTGCTCTGCCATGTACCGTGTTGCAGTGTGCGACCATGCAGTGGCCACGAAGAGGAAGCCCAGGAATACGTTCGTGGGCATTGGTTTCTCCAAGCATATTCCAACCACGCAACTCTACAGGATGCAACTAGTTAAACAGCTGGAATACTAGTTTTCAAATTCAAAATGAGAGGAACAAAGCCTGGGAATATGTATAGCACTAAATTGATCGAGTAAACGGCTAAATCAATTGTTCACATGACAGTCATCTGATCCGTTGTCCACGTGATGTTGTGGTTGTTAGCTTAGCGACCAGCCTCGTACATTTCATACATTTCACACATTTCATGGTTTTTATTTATTTATTATTCAATCTTCTCGCAAACACCTTTATTCCCGGCCTCCAGTTTCAACTATCTCCTACTTTGCTTGCTTCAGATCTAAAAGTGTCGTTTGCAAGCACAATCTCTGTGGAAGTAACACTGATCTGTTCCGTGCAGCCAATTGTTTCAAGCCCGCCAGCCTCGACAATTTTTCAATATCGAATGCCTGTCTCGTTTCGTCGCTTTGATACCCTTGACCGATTTTAATTTTCAATCACAATTGCTCTGCTACGTCTTGCCTTTGTATAATACCACCTAGTACCGCAAATGGATGCAACCGTCTCAGTAGACTCATCACGAGACAACTCCCAGCCACTCTCCGACTCATCTATCATTCCATCTTTGGCGTCGTCAACCCCGCTAACAGCATACCAATTAAATGCTAGAATCCACAATTCAGAGACATATCCTGTAGACCCCTCTCTAGGGACGTTTGGTTCAGTAAATGATGATGAATCATCGCTGGGTGATGCGGCGGACGGTGCGTATACAAGAAAATGGTTTAACCAAGAAATTACTCCCGTATTATTGGAAGGAATGAGGTTTTTGGCCAGAGAAAAGTAAGTGCGCAATGAAACTGTTTTATAATCTTGAATATTGCCAACTAACATGTTGACCCTACACATAGGCCAGTGGATCCTTTAAAGGCACTTGGTAGCTTTCTTCTTGAGAAAGCCTGCGAGCGACTTAAAGAAGAGCAAGAACACTACAAACAAGAAGATCTGGCTGCACAACTAGAAAATAATGTCAATGGTACTGAACAGCTGTATGGTAATGACCAAAAAGAGAATGGAAACGGTGATGATAAGCCACCCTCGCCAAAACGACAGAAAACTGAATCATAAAAAAAAAATTGGTATTTATTGGTTACAAAGCAATGTTACTAAGACATAGTAAGAATGAATAAGGAATAAAATAGAGCAAAATACAGTTATTGGAGCAAGACAAGATGTATCGGTTAACATAAAGCACACAAAGCAATCGCCCAATATCATCAAAGCTTAGCTGTATGGCACACGTAACTTGGACTAGGAAACGTGAGAAATAGAAATTCAATTGTACCTACATTTGATCAAGGCCATTGGTAGTTGGAACCGTCATCTTTGTCTCGCTATGTACGATTCGAATGTAAAGATCTTTCATGTAACCTTCAAACATAGCCTGGGCCTTTTCCTTGGACATACCTCGCAGTTTCTGCCATTCAAGAACCCATTCACGGCAGTCTTTGACATCTTCAAAGATGTTCAGGTTACTAAGAAGAATAAAGCATGTGCGTATAACTTGGTGAATAAAACTCATATCATCTTCTGTCAAGTGGATTGTAATAACTGCAGGAGGAGCCTCTGCATTTTGTGTCTTTACTGGCGGTTGAAAGCCTGTAGGACGAATGGCTTTGTGGCTGGTATCTGGGTCATGCTGGTAGGGCTGATATACTACATCGCCTGACATCACCATCATCATGTTATTATTCTGGTGAGCCACGGAGTTTCCTCTCGGCCTCATTTGATAGGCAGACTCATTTGATTCAAGTTGAGGTTGTGTGGGGTGTTGTTGGTGCTGAAAGTGTGATTTTGGAGCTTGCTTGTAGGAGAACAAGGACGCCACTGACTGTGAATCGGCATAATCCACATTATACGGTTCGTAAGGTACGTTGTGAGGATCTCTAGTGTGAGTATCGCGGGCAGAATGTGGAATTGGAGGTTGCAGTTGGGGCGGAATACTAAATTTTGACAAGTGATTTTGGCTCTTTGAATGAGGATTCATAATCATTTGAGGTGGCTGCTGCTGCTGCACATGAGTGAAGGAGCCCACTGTAGTTCTTGAAGAGGTAGGGTCTTGAGAATATCTCATATTGTCCAATGGTGCACCATTTGAGTACTTGTTGGATGAGCTTCTGTTGGAATTGAAGGAAAGTTTGGCACTATTTTCCAAGCTAAGCTTCTGGCTTTCATATGAATTGATATTTTCTGATGCCTGGTAAGTATTGGGGATTCCAGCAACCCTACGGGCTGGTGTCAATGCGGATCTAGGGATAGATTCTTGACCAGTGTTACTTGGCTGGGATTGAAATTTGGTGTAGGTGTAGTTGCTATTTTCCTTGTATTTGGTGCTATTGTTGGAAACTACGGTTCCAGGATAAGTAGCACTATTGTTTCGGCTGAAAGAGATTCCAATTGGAGCGTTTCCAAACGTTGCTTGAAGGTAAAGCCTTCTGGCCCGGCGCTGATCCGTTTTGGAAAGCTGGTGGTAGAGGGCTTGGAAGATTTGAGTAGCACGGAAATACCCCAAAGGTTGTTTTGGAATGTGCGGAACAGGTTTCCATTTAATAAATAGTGGAATTGTACCACGAGCCAGATTCACATTGTCTGTTCCAAAAGTGTTGTAGGCATCTGTTGCTAAAGCTGGCGATTGGTGAGGTGCCTTGCTAGAAGCAGGTTTGGCAGAACCCCCAGAGATAGGTTTAGAAGAAGATTTTGAGGAAGGTGAAATTCTCGAATTAGAAGTAGAGACTGGTTTAATTGGAGGAGTGGTTTGTGGAGATTGGGCAGTTGGAGTTGCAGAGTTGGAATAAGTAGTCATTGTCGGAACACTTTGAATGAAAGATTGGAAGGCTAGGTATGAAAGAAAAAGAAATAGACCAAGGTTGAGAAAAAAGAGCGTAAATAAAGCCTTTTCTAAAAGAAGGCTAGCGAGTTTTTGGCTGCTAATTTTGACGGATTTAGTTTTTGAGGATGGAGTGTGCTAAAAAAATATTTCAGAATACTGCGTCCCAGGAAATAAGTTAGGAACAGTACACCTAGAAAAAGCAAGAGGCCGATATCAAACCGATGAAATAGCAGGAAGTAAGAGATATTTGGTGTATTTGGTTCCCAGGAACAAGATGTTTGTTGCTGAAACTGACGAATGCAGAAGAAATGCTTGATGATAACTAGGTAGTTGGTCGAGGAGAGAACTGGTGTCTTATATATATATAATGGTTTGGCAATTTGGACTGGATATACGGTATAATCTGTTTTTCTTTATCAAGCTATATATATATATATATATATATATATATATACATCTAACAGTACATTTTAATTTTTATTCTCTTTCAATATCAATTCCAGCTTTTTGCTTTCAATAGTTTGGTAATTACCTGCTTTTCATTTCAGCCTTTTTGAAATTTCGGGCCAGCCTTGCGTTTGTGTGTGTGTGTGTGTGTGGCTGGCCTTATCGATAACAATATCAAGACTGTTTTTTAATTGTTTGTGACAAGGTAGATCTTTATATTCAGTATCTAGTTATTAAATCATCTGTTACCTCGTTTTATGGTTGGCTTTTGGATGCCTGTTTTTAATATCTCTGTGGAGTGAATTCTGTTGTTCTCGTCATCTTTAACAATGCATCTTTGGTTTTTCTATTCCTTCCATTCGGCTCATTGGAATTAAAGTTAATCAATCTTTTTTTTTAAAGGCAAAGTCAATCACCAACCAATACTACTGCTTTAGGTTTTGCTTACTTTGTTACTAGGCATATGTTGGTAGCTGCTTCTGCCTGGGGTCTGTTTGGGAGTGAACACTAGTCCATACACACAATGTATCATAATGTCATGAAATAAAATAAGGCTATATACAAGGGTACAAATATTATCACACCTTTTCTGTGAAGATATTATATTAAAAAAGTATCATGAAAGATATTTTTTCCGTTTCATCTTCTTTCATTACTCATAAACCCCACTGAACGAACATCTTATGAAACACGAGAGAGCTTTCAAATCACACGATTTCCAATGGAATCACACATGTGCACTTAGAAACGTTCCTTTCTTCCATCTCCATACTCGGCTTCAGCAACCGTCTCCAGGCTTAGATCACTAATAGCTCCAATAATGCACCACCACCAGCCTCGGTACAAGGATTTGACGCCTGTCTTGCCATTTGCAATCGACCAGAATGTTCCAAAAACGCCCTCGTAAGGCTCAGGTCTAACAATAAGGTCAGCAGGTTGAAGCTTGGAAGGTGCAAGTGCTTGGCTTGATGGTGATGGCGTCAATGGGGTATAGGAGTTGGAACCTGTCAAGTATGCCATATGAGCACGTCGAACAATAGTCTCAAGAGGAAGCTTGATACTAATCTCAATCAAGGATCCAGCAAAGGTCAATATACTGTAAAGAGTTGGCATCGCAACTCTGTCAACACCAAGAATAACCTGGAGAATATAGCCAGAGGACTTACGGGCAAACGAAGTCACACCAGCAAATAACGCGGTGGGAAATACCAACTCGGGGGGACACAACCAAGATTCAAGCTGCTTCAATGACGTTCGAAGAGATCTAGGGCCGCTATTGAGCGTGGTGGTCATTAGTCTGGTTCTGATGACACTAATAGGTGCAAGGATGACAGCAGTAGTGACTGCAGCAGCGACCGCTGTAGCCAACGAAGTGCCTGGTACTGGGGAGTATGCTATATCAATAAAATGGGGATCCGGGACCCCACTCAAAGATGAGTAAAACCCGCACAACCAAGCTTCAATCGTCACCTCAAACGCGTCTAAAATAAACGAGGTATTAACGGCCCTCCACATTCCACGCAATCCTCCCTCATAATAGATTGCAAATACAATATCTATAGTGTCAAGACTTGGTGGATGAATACGATTGGTATAGGCTTCGAATTTGGCGTAAAGATCGAGTGCGGCAGCAGATGTTTCAGTGTTACTTCTAACGATGTTGGGCCGTTTTGTCTTTGGGTGATGTCTACTGGAGCTGATAGAGGATGAATGGCCCTTGTGCTTATTTGGCTTGGATCTGTTGCGAATCTTACGAGCAGACATGTCGTTTCCAGATGATGTAAAATAACTCATTTCGTCATCAAGTTCCTCTTCTGTTGGATCAAGGGTATCTTCCTCCGGTACAATGCTTCTTCGGGAGTGATTATCACTGCGAAAACTTAGGGAACTGCTGCTTCGGTATGCATATTGATTATGTTGGCGTTGAGGTCGGTACAAGTCATCGTCTTCTTCTTCTATCAACTCGATATCAGAGCCACCATCGCTGTACTCCGCTGGATGCTCTACAGAATTGCCAATCTCACGCTCCACATCCACCAAAGTTTGTGGCGGCACAAGGTCGCTCCAATCTCCAACTTGAGAAACTAGCCGGCCAACTCTCCATGGCTGCGAGATAAAAATCTTTCCGTAAAGACGAAGCATTGATCGCAAAAGCTCAGTGATTGTGTCACCAGTTGAGCCAATATCCAAATAGTCATACTCTTCAGTAATGATTCTTCCACTTGCCGTAGATCCTGACGCTGTTGATAGCCCATTTAATCTAAACCCAGAAGGCCCACGTCCGGATCCTCCCCCGCCGAAGCTTTCTGTTGTCCTATTCCCAAGCAAGGAATGCGGATCATTTCCACTTGTTGAGATTATGGTTGTGTTGTTGTAGCTTGGGATTGTAGGTTGCTGGAGTTTTAATGGTGACTCAAACGAGCCGGGGTTATAATAGGGGCGAAGATTCGACGTACTCCTTAGACCAGCTCCAGGTGTAGCGGCTCCGATTCCAGACGAACTTGGAACGGAGGAAGGGCTTTCCAGTAGAGAGCTTGGTGTTATGTAGTTTGGTTCTTGCATATTATCTATCAAAGGCTTTTTGGGTTGCTATTTCTATGTTTTTGTCTTTCCCGGCTGAATCTAAAATATTGGCGACTGTGATTATTCGGTCGTGTAACTAACTGTTCCCTTTACTATTCTATATTCTCAAAACGTAGTATCGCGCTGTTCAGAAGAATGAGGCATAGCAATCGAATGGATATAAATTAAACTCTTGGATGCTAATGGTGGTAAGGTCATGTCCTATGTGCAGGGAAAAAAAAAAAAAAAGTAAGCGCCACCAGTAAAGCCACGCATTAATTGGGCAGTTATCGACCCATTTGCTCACGCGCGCCCACAAAGAACCAACCGTCAGATTTTTCAGTGATAAGGCTGAAGCCTGCATTGGCCAAGTAGTTGGCATATGAAAATACTGCCTTCATCTTATCAAATGGCAGGTTTTCCAATTTTGGTGGGAATGTGTCAAAGATATATAGCTTTATTGGCAAGTATATATAAGTATATAAATAGTTAAATAACCAAAATAAATCAAAGTAATCCCAATTCATAAAGAAACAAAAACAATAGTGTTTTCATGTCATTTTAATTCGTATAATTCATAGTTCATAGTTCATAGTTCATAGTTGTGTATCGTTACCAGTCAGGCTAGTGCTTAGTCTGAGAAATCGAGTGTTTCATTCTTTGTAAACATGCTCACACTTCTTCCATTCAGTCTACCCCCAATATTCTTCTTTGCACTCTTTCCAACTCTCTGCTTCTTAATGATCAACGATCCTTCATTCTCTTTGCCATATCCTTCATCACTTTCGCTTTCTGATGCATGTGTTATTTGAGTTCTACCATCATTAGCCTGGCTATTCACAGGTGGAATGAGTCCACTGCTGCTGTAAGTGCTGTTGCTTCTACTCACATTGCTGTAGTAGGTAGAAGACGAATCTGAATCTCTTCCTCGACTATGCTGGTTACTGGTTCTCTGAGGGACGCTATTGATGATCGCCATGGTTGCCGAGCCCAGTATGTTCTTTGACCTGTTAAGTAATGCTTGGCTCAGTCTTCGCTCAAAAGCTTCAACCCTACTCTCAAGCTTTTCAAGATCTTCTACACGACCTGTGTAAATAGTCTCCAAGCTAGCAACCTCCTGTTGTAACGTAGCTTTCTCGGCTCTTAGTTGCTCAGCATGATCTTCAAGTTGTTCAATCTTCTTTTCGTGTCTTTCAATGTCCCAGTTCATAAATTTCAGCACCTCGTGCTCCTTTTCCTTGACAATCCTCTCTTTCTCTTCTTGCTCTTTCTTCTGCAATGCATTTTCCAAGGATTCAACACGCTGAGCTGTGATACTAGATTTTGCTTCAGC
This sequence comes from Magnusiomyces fungicola, assembly GCA_900654225.1. Lineage (NCBI taxonomy): Eukaryota > Fungi > Ascomycota > Dipodascomycetes > Dipodascales > Dipodascaceae > Magnusiomyces > Magnusiomyces fungicola. Next base: position 541,306 of record CAACAH010000002.1, read on the forward strand.
TTCAGCAGCCCGCTGCGTCATCGCCTTCAATTGCTCTTCTAGTTCTTGAATCTTCCGGGATTGTTCCATTTCATATGTTTCTGTCTTTCTTTTTTCGGCCGACTCTAAAGACTCCAAAACACTAGAGAGAATAGTAGAAACATGATCACGAATTGTGTCTGCTTGTTCCTTGTGCTGTAAGTCGTGTTTATCAAGCTTGGTAGAAATTTCAGCCTCGATAACGGTGGAAAGAATAGATAATTGATTCTTAATGCCGTCAAAATTACTGGACATGGTTTCGACACCACTCTTAATCAAGGATTCATTATCTTTGATCAAACTTTTGCTGCCCTCAACAAGTGATTCAGTATTGGTAATATGAGACTCCACGCTTTGAATGCCGGTATTTAATTGTCTAATTTCATCAAGCTCATTCTGAAACAATTTACCCATTGTTCGTAAAAGCTCATCCTTAAGTTCTGTCTGATCACCACGACTGGTTGACTGATATGTCTTCAATGATTCTGAAAGACAATCTAACTTTTCATCTGCACTTGAAGTGTTGGTCAATGTTTGCTGGATTTGTTTGTCAACGTTGGAAATGGCCAAAACGATGTTTGTTGATAGAATTTCTTCAATTGACTTGAGTTTGTTGGTTTGTGAGTTTCTGTCCTCATTTGAGCTGGTTCGGAATAACTGGACCTCATTTCGTGCGGAGTCTAAACCGTCAAGAATTTTGACTAATTTGCTGCCAACGCCAGAAATTTCAGTTTCTAAGAAATCAAGTTTATCAATCTTTTTAAGTTTCTCTATACTTTTTGAAGTGCCTGAAAGCTGTTGCTGAAGATCGGATACTGATGATACAATGTCCTTCATAGAAGAGTTCTCAAGGTTGGAGATCAACTCTTCAAGATTAGAAAGTTTTTGTGCTCTTTGAGACGACGAGTCATTGACAATATCAAAGAGGTTAGACAGTTTTGTTTCAAGACTTGACATGTTGTTTTGGGATTCGGTTGCATTTGAATTGATGCTTTTGGAAAGCAATGTAATTTTAGAATCTACCTCAGAGAAACCTGACTCTAAATCGCTTGATCTTGAGTCAACACATGAAAGGATAGACTTTTGGGTATCGGAAAGAGAACTAGTAAACGCATCCTTAATTAATGTCAGTTGCTGGACTTTCTGATCTTGAATAAAAGACTGTTGCCCCTTGGTACTTGAATCAATAGCAGTCAAAATGGAGTTTTTGTTGTTGTTGATGGACAAGTCTAAAAGATTTTGTAGAGACTCCAGATGAGAAGCATCACGTTTCTGACTTTGATTCTGATATTCCTTTGAATGCTCTACAATGGTAGACATGATAGCGTTATGTCCAGGACTAATGGTTTCTTCGAGCACGTTTTTAATCGACTTAATCTGGCGAATATTGCTTTCCTCAGCTAGCGTTTTATGTTCCTTGGTGTTTGCCCCAATTGCAGACAAAATAGATTCCTGAGTTCCAGAGATACAACTCTCAAACGTATCTTTAATGAACTTGAGTTGCTCAGTATCGTGCTTCTGAGCGAGATGTTGGTACTCCTTGGAATGTTCACCAAAAGAAGAAACAATAGCATTTTTACTGCTGCTGATATATGTCTCCAAAGCATCTTTAATAGATTTTAATTGCTGTTCATCTTGTTCCCGATTGAATTCCTGGTGCTCTTTTGAGCAGCTATTAATCGTAGAAATGATATCGTGTCGATTATTGCTAAGAGCATTTTCTAACAACTGCTTCAAAATTTTGGCAGTCTGCTGCTCGTGTTCCTGCTCAGCCTCTTGGCGATCCTTCTTAGAAACGCTGACGCCGTCAATAATCCGGTCTAATCGCCCTTCAATGTCTGAGAGACCATTACTTAAGCTTTTTTCAACACGCTCGCCGTGAGAATCAATAGAAGCTCGAATTATTCTAGTGTTGGAATCAGTAATGGTTTTAATAGATGTCTGGTTCTCAGCCTCATGGCGATTTACTAACTCTTCGAGTCTATCATATAGCAAGTCGGAAACATGAGATTCGTTATTAACATCATCCTTTCGACCTTGTTCCAAATCGGCTTCCAAGTTGGTAATTTTTGTTACAATTTCAGGAATAAGATGATCGTTGTTGCTAGCTGATGCTGATGATGTCATCGTGAGAACTATCTTGTCAAGAAGAGTGGTAATGCAATCTTCCAACTCTGAGATCCGCTGAGGGATCGCGTTGACCTGTTTCGTGCTAGACTCTTGAGAACGTTTAATGATTTTTGAGAGCTCTGAGACGACTTGCTCTGATTCTTCGCTGACCTTGTTGCAAATAAGATCTGTATACTTGGAAGAGCCATCAAAACTGTCTTTAATACCACGAAGTAAAGCCATGGACTGTTGCTGGTGAGTTCCAAGGTTCTTTGAAAATGTAGCAAACTCGTCTAGAACAACATTGTTTTTGCGAGTCATGACTCTATCTAAATCTTCGTTTGTGACAAGACCCCCTCCTTGTTGCTGGCTAGCTTCTTGATTTTCAGAAAAACGTACCAACTTAGACATGCTAGACTCCTGTGTCTGAGCGCGAAGGGAAATCTCACGGGTTTGCTCAATAAGGGTGCTGACCAGCGCTGAAATTGTTTTACTGTTATCAAGCTCGGAATCAATAGAGGAAATAATAGATGGAATTGAGTCTGTAACTGCCTGTGATGTTTTATACGATGCAGCCTTTGTGTCCATTACAGCCTCAAGAAGAGTATTGAGAATAGCCGAGTTATCAACTGCAGAATTGCTTGTTGCGCCGCCATCAATAATGGTATCTTGAATGGCCGCGAGAATAGATTTAAACTCACGCGAGTTTTCCAATATCTCCAAGGTTCGCTCTTCATTGATAGACATGTGAGAATTGCGCGCATGAAAAGGTTGTCGAATAGGACTGGCAGTCATACGAAAGGGGCTGTTCGCGACTATCCCATTAGGATTGGCCGCAGCCGGGTTAAGAGTTGGAGATCCAGGCTGTAAAGGCATTGGAGGAGGGTTTCGGGTTGGATCAGAAGAATCCCACAAAGGGACGAGTGATTCTTTAGGAGATGGCAATGAGGATTGAGACAAGTTTCTCATAGCAACAGCCAGCTGTGAAAGATAGGTCGATTGTGCGGCCGAGGATTGTTCAAGTGCCGTAAGGTACGGGGAAGTGTTTTGATAGAGGAAGCGAGATTTGTAAAGGTGCTGGGGATTAAAAGATGATGGCTGATAATGATAGTTGACCGGCGTGTATTTGAGGTTGTTGTTGTTGTTGTTGTTGCTGTTGGAGTCCTGGTTGCTGGGGTTTACGTTTAAGACCGATCTAACTATAGACCACAATGCGAAAAGAGACCGAGCTTATCACGTAGAAAGAGGTGTGAAGAAATATAAATTTAGAATTGTTAAGATTTTGTGAGGTGGGAAAAGGAAGCAGGAAGAAGAAGACAATAAACTGGATGTACCGTTTACGAGAGTTATTATTTCATGACTTTAAAAGTAAACAAAAGATTCACGACAACCAAGAGGAAAGCAGCATTAGCTTACAACATGCCAAAAGTATTGAATTGTCTAGTTATATTTTTGAAAACTTGTAGCGGGGAGCTTCTCCTTTATATTAGAAATTATACAGCATTTAGTGTTTTCAGAATTGTTTATTTCAATTGCTTCCATCACACTGTATATTAGATTTTAAAACTGTGGAATAGAACAGCGCTGTCTAGGACACTTTTGTTTTGTTTACAATTCAACGTGGGCTGTTTGATAAGGCTGTGTGTTTGTTTATTTGTTGCCTAAATAGGAAGGTGGCTATTGTTTGTTATGCACAGCAAAATGTGGTCTGGTCCGGTGGCAGAAACACGGTTTAGTTCCTGAGCCTGGTAATAACTCTGGAGCGTGAGATTTGTTTGGTATTCCTGAAGCTGGACGTTGTAACTATGTAGCAGTTTGATATATAAACGGCATGGTTGTAATAATCTGTTGAATTAAAATCAGGAATCAAGTGTGTGGTGTAGCAGTTAACCAGCTCGAGCGGTAGTCAGCTTTTTTCTCTTTGCGACTAAATAACTACGCAGCTTTCAAACTCGCTTAGGTTCCTTTGAATATACTCTACGCCTGATTAACTATTATAAGAAACAACGCAAATTCACACACACCCCCCTCCAATTTTGCGTTTGGACTTCCGACTAGCCAATAAACGGCTAAATTTGTATGTATTTACCTTCCTCTGTAAACCTTTATCAGCCGTGCTTTCCCAAATGGAAACTAACAGTCACACACCTATGTGTATATTTAGGTCCGTGTATATTTCAGTCCGATATTCATTTTTATCCTTGGTTACAGAACTTTATTACTTGTTACAAAATCGGTGCCATTGGCAAATTATTAACAAGCGCTGTAAATGATTACCTAACATGTTACAACACTTGAAAATTTTTCAATCTTGTGCCGAATTGCAGTCTTTGTGTGAGGAAGCGACGCTTATTGCGGTGGGTACCACTAAATTTCTAGTAGTGGCTGGCACACACTCACTTTCCTGCTGACTGTTCTCTTTTTCCTACCTTTTTTCCCTTTTCCCCTTTTACAAGCGTTAGGCATATTCGACCACAGCCCTCTAGACGACTTTACATATCAACAACAGTAAAAATGGGTTCCAAGTTCATGAAGTCTGGCAAGATTGGTACGTCTCAATTATTATTCGATGCTATGTTTGCTAGATGATTTTACGAAATGCATTTGCGATTGGTTTGAAGTGTGATGGCGGGAGCTCTAAGAGCTTGGAAAAATTTTATCTCATGTTCAACAGCACCTCGGCCAGTAAAATGCGTTAGGTTCAATGATGCTATGATTGTAATTTTCAACAGTATTGTGTTTTTGGATAGTGTGTTTTGCAGGTTTCGAACTTTGTGCTGCTTGTATTGAAATCAAAATCGGAATGTGCTCTCCATTAGACTTGGAGAGATCATCTAGTAGAAATACGGTTCTTACCCTATCTGAATATTGTTTCTAACATTTAATTTAGCCATTATCGTCCGCGGTAGATACGCTGGTAAGAAGGTCGTTATCATCAAGCCTCAGGATGATGGTTCCAAGTCCCACCCCTTCGGTTACGCCCTCGTTGCTGGTATTGAAGCCCACCCCCAGAAGGTTACCAAGAAGCACAACGAAGAGCAGGCCAAGAAGAGAAGCGAGATCAAGCCTTTCGTTAAGCTTGTTAACTACAACCACATCATGCCCACTCGTTACTCCCTTGACATTGAGGACCTTAAGAACGTCATCAGTGAAGAGACCTTTGAGGAAGGTTCTTCTCAGCGTGAGCAGGCTAAGGCTGCCATCAAGAAGTCTTTCCAGGAGAAGCACCAGTCTGGTAAGAACGAATGGTTCTTCACCCAGCTCCGCTTCTAAGCAACTCAAAGTAATGTGATGAATATATACAAAAAATAAAATGACCCCCTTTTAATGTACTATTACCGCTCTTTGATTATTCTTTGGTTTCCACAATTTTGCATTCTTCCATTTTATCTTAATAAACTTGGTTTGTTAGAAACGTGAATTTGACTTGGTGTCCGATCTGTCGTTGTGTGAAGTTTTTGTATAAAAATTACAACAGACTTGTGGTGGTATTTGTACAAGTCACGTTATATTTTATAATTCCATTTTATGATAACTACTTATTAGACCCATACGTTTTCAATTTTGTGGGGGGAAGGGTTCAGTCAAATATACTAGAGAGATGAAAATAGCTCAGCTTCTCATTTTAGTCTCCTAGCGGAACATTCATGATCATAATCGAACTACTGATATAGCCGAGGCTTGTATCTTCAGAAAGAAAATTGTTCAGGACAAATGTAGAAGAATAGCCCAAGACGAGAAATAAACCTGTCTTGATAAGCTGCACACGCAAAAAGGATGTTTGCAATTTGTTAAACATTACGTAACACTTGAAAATCAGGTCAAGACTCCCATCTAACATTTCAACATTTTGGTATGATCTCTGAATTTTTCCAAACATTGACAGCCAATCATACTGAAAAAGATGTTGACGAGATCTACTAATTCAACGATCATCAATGGTACGAGGAGGATTTTATGTCACAATTACTGCAATTCATTAGTAGCTACTTCAAGATACAGCTCTACCTCATCAACCACAGGAAGTTCTAATGCTAAAGTGAAATCTTCATGGGCATTGAAGAAGCCTCAATACGACTTTAAGCAAATTGTTTCTAACGCTGAAAAGTATTTGGAATCAGCACAACTTCGAAAACTTCCTACAGAATCTATAAAGCAAATTAGCCAGAGCTACAAGGGATATGTTGAGGCAAGAAATGAGTTGAACCTCCTTCAAGCCAAAAGAAGAACGTTAGAGTCCATCCTAACACCAAAAAAGAAAAAGGGAAAAGGCGAGCAACAGATCGAACTGAACGCAGAAGAACTACAAAAACAGGTCGAAAAAGCAAGGTCTGAACTGAAGCAGTTGAAATCACAGGCAAAGGAACACGCTAATAAAGTTGATGAGTATGAAGCCCTGTTAATGTCAGCTGGTGACCTTGTCCCAAATCTTATCAGTCCTGATGCATTTATTCCCGAACCTCAAGTAGTTGACATGCTTAATGATAACAATGGAGCCCGTCCCCTTATGGCTGAAGGTACGGATCATGTTTATGTTGGAAAGAAGCTGGGGCTAATTGAGTTGGAGGCCGCAGCTCGCATCTCTGGCTCTTCTTGGTATTATCTCACGGGCGAAGGTGCTATGTTAGAACAGGCACTAGTCAACTACGCACTCTCAAAAGCTAGAAAACATGGGTTCAAAATGGTTATTCCACCTTCAATTGTTCGCCAGGAAATTGCTGGAGCTTGTGGGTTTAGACCTCGAGATCAAAATGGAGAACAGCAAATTTACAACATTGAAAACTCAGACCTCTGTTTAACAGGGACAGCAGAGATTCCCCTTGCTGGTCTTTATTCTGATACCGTTATTGAATTTCCACAAGAGGGCCCTGATGCGGGCGTCAAGCGTGCTGTAGGCGTGAGCAGAAGTTATCGGGCAGAGGCTGGAGCAAGAGGACGCGACACAAGAGGACTCTATAGAGTTCACGAGTTTACAAAAGTTGAGCTTTTTGCCTGGGCTGATACCCAAGACAGATCTGTGAAATTATTGGAAGACATTTTGACACTCCAGAAGGAGATTATTTCAGAATTGGGAATCACAGCTCGAGTCCTTAATATGTCACCAGATGAGCTTGGAGCACCTGCATACAAGAAGTATGATATTGAAGCTTGGATGCCTGGTCGTAGGGATTGGGGAGAGGTAACATCCTCATCTAACTGTACAGATTTCCAATCAAGAAGGATGCATACCAAGTACAGAAACAATGAGGGTATGTTGGTGTTTGCCCAAACTCTTAATGGAACTGCAATGGCTGTGCCTCGTGTTATTGTTGCAATTTTAGAAACATTTTATGATTCAGAAAAGAATATTGTAACAATTCCGGAGGTGCTTCAAAAGTGGATGGACGATAAGAAATATATATCACTGTAAATAGATGAAACTTGAAAACGAATGTAAATAAATACCAATAAACCAACACTACTAGACATTTAAAATATGTGTATTTAGAGCTTCTCGATACAACAGGATAAGAACCGTTTAGGTGGACCCTAGGATCATACAAGCATCATGAGTCGACCCTACTTACCATTAAACGGTTTTTAGCCGCACATTGATCTTGTGTGCTTTAGAGGGATTCACAGTCATCTACTGATGGTAAACTGAGAGTGACGAGTATCATTTCACGAGATTTAAAATCATTTGAAACAAATGTGATACTTTATTCGAAACAAAAAAAAAACTGCTTACTCCAAATCTCAGAGACCGCTATTGGTCTAACAGGATTTGAAAGTGGTTATAGCATAGTGCTGTTATTTACTAACATGTTCTGTAATATACCCGCTATTTATCACTCCAGCCTCTATATGATGTATTTTTTAAAAAATCAAATGTGATTCACATCATTGAACAAGAAGAACTTATATATTGAATACATTGTATTTTAATTCTATCATACTGAATTGACACTTTTTGCTTCAATCCTAACGTTTTACTAGCAGTTGGTAGTTGTTGGCTGACTGCGCATCTTTCAAAGCTGCCTCTATAGACTTTATCACCACCACCACCACATGCTTTTTGACAGTTTACATCGCACCTCATATTCTTACATTGTAACTTTTTTTTTCCACACTCAGCTTCTGAAATCTGAAATCTGCGATCAGTATTAGATTGACATACAGTTTGAAGGGTAAGCTCAATATCTTCTGTTACGTTAATCTGTTTTATTTACTAATTGTTTTTTCTTACTAGGAAGGAGTTTATTCGGCGTTTGTATCATTTGAACTGCTGTTTTTTTATTCCTTTTATATATTCAGTTTGCCACTCAACTTTTTGGCTCGACACCTATGAGTAACAAGATATTTTCCAATTCAACTTAAATAAGCCATAATGCAAATTAAAAAATCAGCGAATATTGCTCGGCGGCTTGCTGATATGGTATGTATATATGTATTTGATTCTTGGTTTAGGAAATCCCGACTAATTCAATTCAATTTAGCCCCCCGACTTGAGAGACCTTGTCGACGGTTTGTCTAAAATGCCACAAGAGCAATTGCCACCGCATTTAGAAAGCTTTTGTCAAAGTTGGAATCGACCAAGAGGTGACCTCTGTCACTGGATTTCCATACTTAATTATTTTGATACTATTCTTGAACAGCTTGTCACAAAATATGGCCTGGATCAAGACGAGATCACACCAAAACTTTTCTCATTAGAAGACGAACAAGTTGCGACGTCCATTCTCAATTTTTCAACATTTCTTCTAGATAAATGCTCTAACAGAGGAATATACAACAGCGAAAAATATGTTAACAATCTTATCTTGTCTATTTCTCCTGAAGTGAGCAGCGCAGCACTTAGACTGATGGGCCGTCTTGCGGAAAGAAACGTTGACTCAAGATCGGCTCGATCATCACTTCATCTTGATGCGAATAGACTTCTCAAGTTTGCCACATGTGTGACCAGTCGCAATGGGGAACATACCATGTCCGACCCAAAAACTATCATAAAGTACATCAACAATGTCGAAGTGCCGAGTAGCTTTTCACTTCAATACTACAATTCTCCTTCAGTAAAATTAACGACTGCCCAAAAGTCCAATTCTCACTCTAACCAGCCAGAGTCGTCTTCCCGTCCTCAAATTCACACTACAGGCTCTTTGGTATCTAACAGTCCCCCCACTTCCACCAAAAGCAGAAAAAGTTCATTGGGTTCAATAAAGACACGACATGGCGAGAATAAGCATATTACCAGTCATGAGGGTCTCTCCGAGTATGTTATTTCCACGAAGGATGCTTTAAATCAACCACTCGACAAGATTATATCTGAGGCTTTTAAAGTTGTGCCTAAACAATATTGGCTAGATGTAGTCATTAAGGCTCATCTTGCTAAGTCAACAGCAAACACTGAAGAAGGTGCTCGACTACGTTCCCTGATGCTTCAGATGCAGTGCCATGCCTTAAATATTGCATGTACATCTCTGTTTGTTGATGGAAGCTTCGACAATAAAATCATGATCGAAAATGTTAACCTAATCAAACAACTCTCTGAAATCCTCGTTCCAGAGAATCCATTTGATCTTAAGATCCGCAACGCTGCTATTGATGCTTTCTGCTCGCTTTGCTGCCATCCTACAGCAGTTTCGGAGATTATTGTTAACCTTTCCTCCAACGTTACACATGGTACTCTGATGCACGTTATGCGTGGAATTCTAAAGGAAATAAGGAGTGGTCAGGGTATGGATGAGGAGTTCTTTTTATTTGTGGATGGCATGATCTCACTTTCTTTACAACTTTCACCAGCCTCACTTCAATCTAATTTTGGAGGTGCGACACCAGGAGGAACAATTCAATTGTTTTGGGAACTAGCTAAGGAAGAGAAAGCTTCGCCCCGTATTCGTACCAACTCTATGGATGGTTTGATGCGGATTGTGACTGAAGTTCCTGGATACTTAAGCACCTTTTTACAACAAGAAGATGGCTGCCAGGCATTGATTAAGATTTTGGAAAACACAATAGAGACAGCACTTGACCCAACTCGTTGTGGATCACCTCCTACCTTAAGCTCTATGGATTATAGTATAAACTATCATATGATACAATGGATTAAGGTACTTCTTCATTTCATTGTTTCCATCACAACACAGGCCCGAACAGCTGAAAGAATACAACAGATTTTAGACTCCAAGTTTTTGGTTTATACTCGGAAGATTATCCAGAACCCCAAAGTTTTTGGATATAGGGTAATTTCTATTACACTTGGAATTATTGGTGGCCTCTTAGAAAATGAGTCTTCAACATTTGGTATTATGTCTGAAAATCATTCACTAGACGGAATTTTAACTGAAATACCTAATCTTCTTCAATTTTCATCTGGCCTACATGGTCCGGTTGCCAGGTTTTTGAGCTCGGTTGCCCACAATGAAGCTGGCCTAAGTATTGTTAAAGAAAGAAAGATATTCAACGCTTATTTCGAATTAATTTCCAAGAATCTGGGTGAAAGAGAAAGTCTAAAGCATTTAGGTTCATGTCTAGATCATATTTGCACGGAACATTCAAGCTTACGCCCTATTGTTATTACTGAAGTCATCAAATTACTTGATATTATTATCACCAAGTTAAACACATTTAACTCGCCCTTTCAATTTTTTTACGAACTTGACTCTGCCAGTGAAAGCCCAGAAGAAGATTTGGCATTGGCAAAAAGGTATTCGTTTCTTACTTCAACCGTATCATTTGTTGAATCTGTTCTTCGCAATCATTTCTCTCGTGTTGAGTTTATCAAACAAAAGGGTGTAGAACATGTTCTTGACATTTTAGATAGCCCAGCTCTTTCTTACGATTTTTCTTTCAACTTCCCATCGATTTCTATCTACAAAACTCTGAAGCAGCTTTTTGATCTCGATATTGACCGTGAATATGTAACAAACGCTATCTTGTCGAAGCTCTCCAACACTATTGATAATATTGAGGCTAACATCAGATCATTCCCTGATCCTGATAGCGACATCATAACTAGCTCAAATTTTATAAGTTTCTTGGAATCTGTGGGTCCTCTTCAAAATGTCCTCCATTGCTTTATGTTTACAGTTTTTACAAATTATGGTACTGGTTACCGAATTACCCCTGTCCTTCAAGCACTTTCTGGAGAGAATTCTAAAAAAGATCCTGATGCCGAGAATGAGACTCCTGAACATTTTCAGACTCTTCTTACACGCTTGGGAAAAGTTCACCAATATTTGACCTGGGAGTATTCTCGAATTTTGAAGCACATTCCTCAAGATGTTAAGGATGCTACACATCCAATTCCATACGACCCTGTTCTTAATAACTTTTTCCGCAAATATCAAGATACTGCTGAGTTCAAAAAACTTAAAGAACTGGAAGCCAAACTCCCTGATGATGTTTCACACTCTCAGCGTTATAGAATCATTAAATGTTCTCGATTCATGCTTGGAGCTTGCGGAAACATGGTAACAGAAAATTTTGCTGTTATTTGTGCATTCCTTTTTCGCAGCCTCTCAAACCAGGTTTCAGATAAGGTGGTATTCAAAATTCTTGATATCATTAGTGCGGTATACTATGATAATATTTCTCTTTTCAATGAGCGTCGCCAATATCCTGAAATTTCTGTCTGGTATTTGGGCACTTATTTACGAAGCCTTGAGAATACGTTTACTCTTAACTCCAAAATGAATGAAGGGTTGACATCTGGACCTGTCGTTTTTTTTAAGCAACAAGGTGGATTTATGTTGGTTGGAGATATTGCGTTACAACTTTTTAAGGACTCACGATCAAGCGATGAGAAAGATCCTACCTGTACAGTATTAAATGAAACTTTGGTAATGTTTAACATGCTCGTCGATTATTCCAGAATATATGGAAGTGAGATGCGAGGTTGGGAAAGCCCTAGTACTGTCTTACCCAATCATTTTGTCTTTGCCCAATTTTTCACTGAGCTTCGACTCACGGTTTATCACTATGTCTCTAAAATGTGGAACGATGATGAGATTGAATCAAAGCCCCAAAATGTCATTAATATTATTTTATCGATGTTGACTCGTCTTTTCACAACCACTGGCGAGACCAACTCAGCTCGCACTGATGCTCTGAACTATATTGACTGGCATGAAGCAGCGCCATCCCAAACACTTTTTAATTCACTTAAGAGTAGTTTTGATGTCGGTGGAGATTATGACCTGCTTTTAGAGGTTGTTGAAAACTCAATTGATTCTGTGGATACATTGGCTACAGATATTTCTACTACTTTCAGCCTTGATAAATCTGAGGTGCAAAAAGTCATTGAATCAACCAAATATTCAAAACCACCAAGACCCATAAATGTTACAAATGAGTCAGGCGTTGCCCTGCGAAAGCAGGTACAATTGGATGAATTAAGATCTAGTATTACTAGTGGTGCTATTGATAGGGTTGTTGGAGTTGTACGTGGTAATCCCGATGTTGTTTTAGCTGCGTCTAATCTTATTCTTAAGTTTGTTCCATCCAAGACATCTAAGGAGCCTAAGAATGAGCTAAACACATCTGCTGTTAGTGAACTTCTTATGTTTATTATGTCATTTGATCCGCAAATCGAGGAGAATCAAAAGCCATTAGAAGGATTTTCCCGTCTACTCGGTATCCTTTTGTCCAACTCTACCATCAGATATTCCAGCCTTACCGAATTATTGGAATTCACTACTGTTTTTATTGATATGATTGAAGTTCCCGGGGCCTCTAACCGGAAATGGTTTCCCTATATTTTGTTGATCCTTGAGGTAATATTCTCTATAAAGGAAATTCCAGATGCTGTAAACGGTACCTCGAATATTCCTAAATCACTAGCCATGTATTCTGAACAAATACCAGAAACTGATCCTTTGGACCCGAGCTTTCTCGATAGAACTTTCAACGTGCTGGTTCAAGTTACAGAGTTGGAAGATGAATTTTCCGTTGTTGTTGTTCATCGACTCCTTGCATTCTTCACCAGGGACCACAAAAGGGCTACTGCTTTGGTACAGCATCAATGCTTCCCCAACCTTTTGAAGCGAGTACAGAAATATTCCAAGCCTTCCAATAAAGACGCTGACAATGAAACGCCAAACCAAGCCAACAAGAATACGGATAAACCTGGAGATATTGTTCAACAGATATGCACTTCTCTTATACTCATTCTTCGTAATTCTGTTGAAACTGAAGAGATAGTTAAAGCTTACATGACTCACAGAATCCGAAATAAGTTTAGTTCTAGCTCTGATACAATGAGTCTTGGTCGCTTTATGGAAAGTCAACGAGAGGCAATAGCACGATCTCCTAAATTTTTCCTTGAAGTCCTTCAGGATCAATGTCTAATTCACCATCCTAATAATAAGTCAAAGAATTCCAACGGGAATACAGAAGGGCTTTTCATTACCCACAAAACCAATTTGGACAAGATGCTTAAGGATACCCAGCGCCAGTATGATGAATGGATTGGAATGGAAGTTAAAATCACTGAGGAAAAAGCGACATCCTCTATAGATGGAGGAGAGTCTGATGTTTCGATGGAAGACGCACAACCTGATACTGATTCTAATTCAGTTCCTGTTGCCACCACTCCAGACAGTGCACCGTTGAAACCTATTCTTTCTAACATTCCTAGTCTCACAACCACTACTGCCTCTAAGTCGGTGGCTTTAGAAAACCCATCTGGAATTATCAATATTCTTTTGAACGAGTTATTTTCGATTGGGCTAGATAAGATTTTTACGGTACCTCTTAAAACCCCAGAAGCATTGGCAAACTGGGTTAAACAGAACCAAAAGACCAGTGAGAAAATAAAGGACAATAAGAAAAGTAGTGACAATCCTTTCTTCCACTACGCTAGCTTTTTGCTCCAGGCACTTGCTGAACTTGTTGCTTCTTACGATGTTTGCAAACTTGAGTTTCTCAATTACTCTAAGAAATCACAATCATCCTTGCCAATAGTAACTTCCTCCAACTCTGTTCCATTTAAACCTCGCCATACCTCACTGAATTTTTTCTTACAAGATTTAATCCCTATTGGTATTTTGGAATCGAGTAACGCTATGCCATACTATGAATGGAGTAGCATCTCTTCATCTGCAAGCCGTTGTCTTACGGCGTTACTTTCCGCTAGTGACGAGAAATTCTTAGAGACCCCAGAGGAGCTTCAAAACGAACCTACTTTGGTCTTTGTTAGAAAGTTTGTGGTTGAAACTCTTGCTAAATGTCTGCGTGATGCCAATCTTCAAGCGACTGACTCACTTCTCTGGAGATATTCTAAAATCTCTGCACTTGGTGATTTGTGTAACCGTCTGTTTTCTGGTGGTTCATCAATCCCTCTTGATCATTTTTCTACAACCTTTTTTGGATTTCACGATGGTAATGCAATCGCTAAAGTTGCATATGATAAGCAGTTTGCTTCCGTTTTAACTGCATGCCTTTCTGAAATTGATCTCAATTATCCACAATGCCGAAAACCAATCAAGATTCTTGTTAAATGCCTTAACAAAATCTCTCGTCTCTCAGTAGAAGTGGATGAGGGTACACAAGAAAAACCAGAGGAAGATTCTGTGATGCATATGCTTGGTGAATTGTCATCAGAAAGTGATTACGAAGAGGAATATACTGATATTTTTAGAAACTCTGCATTATCAATGTATGAAGCTGGAGATGATGGATCTATCGACGAAGAGGAGATTCTCATGGACGAGGGAGACCATGTCAGCGAAATTGAGGAAAACGTTGCTGAGGAGATGGATTACCGTGATGATGAAGCGCAGTCAGATGTAGCTAGTGACGTCGAGCTGGAAGAGGATGAGTCTATGTATGACGAAGATCTTGATAGTGAAGACGACTCACAACTAGGTTCTGATGAAGAGGACGATCTATCTCAAGATGAAGACGAAGATGTTGAAATCATTGATGAGATGGATGATGATGGCATGGATGTTCAGCGCATAGTAGTTAGACATTATGATAATCAGTCAGGATATGAAACATCAGACGAAGAAGCAATGTCTAATGATGAGCCAGAGAATGAAGAAAGCAATGACATTTCTAACGATAATCCTCGTATCCTTGGCGGAAATTCAAATCATCATACTCTGAGAATCAACACTGAAACCATGGATGCCGCTTCTGAGACTGAAGATGATGACATCCCTTGGGAGTCTTTTGAAGAGTTTAATGAAGTCGACGAAAATGAAATGGAGTTGGCTGAGACTATGTTCCAGCAACATGATCATAGAAATCTGAACATCGAATTTGATTGGCAGGGTTCCCCTACCGGAGACTTTGATTTTGGAGAACACAACACTCATCATTATGAAGTTAATGTGAGTGATCCTATTTTTGGCTTACCGTTAGGTGGTTTCCATGGTGCTTCTGTCCGTACTTCTGATCGTCAATCTAGAAACAGCACCTTGTTTCAGCCATTACTTGCCCCATCTGGTACTCAAGGAGTTGCTGATGCTCTGATATTTGCATTGGATTTTCTCAGTCATGATCGCTCTCACTTTGGTGTTGCGAAGAGTTCAGAGGGTCGCATTTTCAAGACACTTGCCCGTTGGGAAGAGTTATCACAGATGTTCAAAATATTTACAAGCCTTGAAGTCAGTGGTAGACTCAGCCAGATCTTTTTTTCCACCACCAATCCTGCCTCTCTTAAACGTTATGAAGAGCTTCATAAACTTGAAAATTCTCTTGCTGATAAGAAGTCACAAGTCGTTAAAGCAGTCAAGCGTGAGGCTGATGAACAACGTGAGCGTCTTGCACGCGAAAAATCCGAAAAGGAGGCTGCTGAACGTTTAGCACAGGAAGAAAGAGAAGCTGCTGAGCGTGAAAGAGAAGAGCTTGAAAACCAGAGAAATCAGGAGATTGATGATGTAGAGGAGGAGACGGCAAGCGTTGAAATGCCTGACGTTGATGCCCCTGCTACTGAAGCTGCAGTCCAACCCTATATGATGAATATTGGTGGCCATTCCATTGATGTTTCAGGCTTGGGCATTGATCCGTCTTTCTTAGAAGCGATTCCAGAGGAGTTGCGCGAAGAAGCATTTACTCAACATCTCAGGGAGTTACAAAGAAATGCCAGTAGAGGAGACCACCAAGTTGAAGAGCTAGTTTCAACATTTTTAGGTGCTCTTCCTACTAGTGTTCGACGTGAGCTCTTAAATGAAGAACCAGATAGTGGTGGAGAAGAAGGAGATGAAGTGGCCACTACAGACCCCATCGATCA
Organism: Magnusiomyces fungicola; assembly: GCA_900654225.1. Lineage (NCBI taxonomy): Eukaryota > Fungi > Ascomycota > Dipodascomycetes > Dipodascales > Dipodascaceae > Magnusiomyces > Magnusiomyces fungicola. The sequence goes on from CAACAH010000002.1 coordinate 557,648, forward strand.
GTCATCATTTTTTGCCAGTCTTGAGCCTGCTCTTCGCCGCACACTCCTATTGGAACAGGACGACCAAATTCTCAATACATTGACACCTGGACTTGCAGATGAGGCACGCGAAATTCGACATGGTACTGTAGGGCCTCCCGAGACACCATTTGGATTCAATTTGCCTGGCTTTAATCGACTTGACAGACACATACCTAACATCCTTCAACATATCCGTCGTAAACCAGATTCTGATCAACCAAAGAAGAAAAAAATTACTGCAGCATCTCTTCATGTTATCGACAAACAAGGTGTTGCTGCTCTTATTCGTACCTTATACCTTCCTCAACCAAACTCTTTAGAATCGCTTCATCAACTTTTATTTGATTTATGTTCTGAAAACAAATCCAACCGTCTGGACATTATGAATTCCATTATTCATACTCTCATGGATGCCTCTGCTGATAAGGCCGCATTGGATCGTGGCTTTATCCACACTTCTAATATGGCTCGATACGCTCAGAATAGTGATGCTACAGATTCACCCAACAGTCTTTCAAGAGTGCCCATTGGCCACAATGTCCTTGCTCAAGAAATCACACCTGGTATTGTTGCAAAACAAGTATTGGAAGCTCTTGTATACATATCCCATAAGAGCATCCCTGTTCGCCATTTCTTCCTTTCTGAACATGATTCCCCTCTTGCAAAACGCTTTACTGGTAAAGGAAAGAAAGGAAAGGGCAAAGGATCTAAGTACCCAGTAAATGTTCTCATCAACCTTCTTGGCAGACCCACCATTTATGAGAATAATGCGACTTTAGAGAATCTTTCACTGGTGTTGTTTGAAGTTACCAAGGGTATACCCCTTCTCTTGAAGTCTTTAAATCAGAGTGACAACAAGGAAAAAGAAACCAATGACTCTATTTCTGACCAGCCATCATCTACTTTACCTTCTTCTGAAACTATTGCGTCGTCTATTTCTGAGTCTACACATACCAACACTAACACTGGTGATGTGATGAACTCTTCAGATACCAAAGCTTTGCCTAGTACTAGTAAACAGCACCACCCGCCCTACATTCCTAACAAAAATTACAAGCTTATCTGCAAGACGCTTTTTTTGAAGGAATGTAGTAGTCGTACATTCGAACAAATGCTTACCGTCATTAAGAATTTGTCTAGCATTGAAGGGGTTAAAGATTTGTTTGCAAAGGAGCTTGTGCATCAAGCTGCTTCTTTTGGACCCAATATTATTGATAATTTGCACACATTGAACACAGCTATCAGACATACTGGTGACGATGATGAAGTGTCGTCAGAAGCTCTGGCTCCATTTTCATCAGGTTCTTCCCATCAAGCAAGTCTTTTGAGGGCTCTTGCTGCTTTAGATTATCTTTTTGATCCTTCTAGAGACAAACCAGCGAATGCTACAAAAGACAAAGTTGAAGAACCCCCCAATGAAGATTTCCTCAATATGGTTTATACTAAATTGAACTTTGGTCCATTGTGGAGTGCTTTAAGCGAGTCTCTCACTTTGGTTCAGCAGAGACCTGCTCTTCTGTATGTTGCTACAGCTCTACTTCCTTTGGTTGAGTCTTTGATGGTAATTTGCAAACATAGCTCAGTTCGCAAGATTTCACTTCGGGAATCTGGTAACTCTGGAAACAACGAGCCTGTATTTTCATCTAAAGTTGATATTTCTCAGGCTCCTTTGGAAACTCTTTTCTTTATTTTCACTGACCAGCATAGAAAGATCCTTAATCACCTTGTTCGAACAAACTCTAAGCTGATGAATGGATCATTCTCAATTCTTGTGAAGAACCCCAAATCTCTTGAATTTGACAACAAGCGAAAGTATTTCTCAAAGAAGTTATATGACAGTGGCGTTATTCACACTACACAGCTCAACCTTAATATTTCTCGTGATACTACATTCTTGGACTCTTATCGCGCTTTGCATTTTAGAACAGCCGATGAAATCAAGCAGGGTAGACTTCATATTAAGTTTAAGGGTGAAGAGGGAATCGATGTTGGTGGCCTTACTCGTGAGTGGTATCAGGTTATGTCACGTCAAATGTTCAACCCTGACTATGCATTATTTGTTCCTGTCACTTCTGATCATACAACCTTCCATCCTAATCGCACATCTTCTATTAACGATAATCACTTATCTTATTTCAAGTTTATGGGTCGCATTATTGGAAAAGCTATTTATGATAACAAGCTTCTTGACTGTCATTTCAGCAGAGCTATGTACAAGAAAATCTTGGGTAAACCAGTTAATCTTCGTGACATGGAAAACTTAGATCCTGATTTCTACAAGTCGTTGCAATGGATGCTTGAGAATGATATCACTGATATCATTACTGAGACATTCTCTATCGAGTCAGATGATTATGGTGAGTTGAAGGTTGTTGATTTGAAGCCTGACGGACGAAATATTGCTGTTACAGAAGAGAATAAAGCTGAGTATGTTCGTTTGGTTTGCGAATATAAGCTTATCAACAGTGTTCGTGACCAGCTTGACCAGTTCTTAGAAGGATTCCATGATGTCATTCCCAAAGATATTGTTTCTATTTTTGACGAACAAGAATTGGAACTTTTGATTTCAGGTTTGCCTGACATTGATATCGAAGATTGGCGAGGTAATACGGAGTATCAGAACTATTCCCCATCATCCCCACAGATCAAGTGGTTTTGGCGTGCAGTTCGATCATTCGATTCAGAAGAGAGAGCCAAGCTTCTCCAGTTTGTTACTGGTACTAGTAAGGTTCCTCTTAATGGTTTCAAGGAACTTGTAGGCATGCACGGAATTTCAAAGTTCTCTATCCATCGTGATTTTGGTAGTCAAGACAGATTACCCTCATCTCACACTTGCTTTAATCAACTTGATTTACCTGTATACGCTTCCTACGAAAACCTTCGTGAGGCTCTAATTAAAGCATTTAGTGAAGGTGGTGGATCTTTTGATCTGGCTTAATGTATTTTGTTTTCTTCTAGTCATTTTTTTTGAATTTATGTGTATTTTATTTTCTTGTTAGCTTTTCTGCATATTCTTTTTTTTTTTTTTTTACAAATTATCTGTTTATTACATATTATATTTTATTTACTATTGAAATTTACGTATCAATCTACAAATAAAAAATTTGAATATTAACATAGTCGGCAAGCTGAAATTGACATAACCTAGGATACGGTGTCATAATAGTTGTTGTGTACTTGACAAATAATCACTTTCTTATTGTTAGAGATTCCATCATCTTTACCACACACATCCCACATCCCCACATACCATTTTTAACTTCTACGTGTCGAATGCAAATAGAACACCTGATAGTACAAAATCATTACCGGTCGACAATGAATACAATCAACCATAAGAATAATCACCTTACGGATGATTCCTCGGATGAAGAAGAGTCATACATATCCTCAACATCTAGCCTTGAAAACGAAAGACTCCTTCCTTTAATAGATACCAGAAGCATCGCCAGCAGTACTCCCAGCATCTCCAATTTTCGAGGACTCGACTCTAGTGCACAATTTAGAAGTAAGGCTTACGACCCTATATTTAGTGACTATGAACCGTCTTTTTTGCACTTGAGCAATAGTAGCACATCTGTGTGTACTCCATGTGATGTTCATTGCCACGAAAAATCTCGACCACACAGCAAAGTCACTTTGCGAAGAAAAAAGGCCGGATTGTTTATTAATTCCAATGTTCAAATAGAACCTGTAAATAATGATACCCATTTGGATTTGTTAAAAGAAAACTATGGTGCTAGTTTGGATGGACGGATTGATGACTCTCCACTGGGTGATGTCTCTGCAACTGTAGTTCATAAGTTAAAAGATTACTCTCAATCAATTATCTATGAACAGCTGTCAGAAAAAACGTTTAATAACAGCCCTTCTCTGATATCACATAAAAAGCCTTCTCCGGACTACCAGACGGCAAACGCGTCGTGCTCATTTATTACTCAACAAGACTCTAATGTGTTTGGTGATCAATTCTTTCGTCTCACTCCTACAAAAAGAAATAATCCAAGCGATGACGAAGTTAGCAAAGAACGCATAACTCCCGTTTTAAATGGGGACTTGACAAATACAGGTATGAATGAATGTATTCCGGAATTTTTCAGGTACTTCAAGACGCCAGGTACTGGAACAAGAAGGGGGTTTCATTGGAAGGGGTTCTCCTTTTGCGGAGATACAAGCAACCAAAATAAATTTCTTTCTCCAGTAAACAATAGTCCTGTAATGTTGAAGTGCTTCAGTGATTCATGTGAATCGGATACTCTTGAAAGTGAGAGACAGAGCATCAAGGATGAAATTCCAGAGACCCAAAATGATCATAAAGGCTACACTAGGATTAATTCAACTCACATACGCTTTAGTAACCATAAACTTGGGAGAAATATAAGCTCAATGTTTGATACCCAGAATACAAACGATTCTCCATATCGTCTTAATGAGCCAAATAATGTAAACAAAACTTTGAGCCCTCATTTACTGAAAGATTCTATGGGATTATCACAGCCATTCTTCTCAATCAATTCACAGATTTTCGTATCATACCTGAACCATAACACCTTCCCTGAATATGTACATGCTTTTGAAAGAGTGGTTTACCCTTCTGCTGGAGTTAAAGGCCTTTATTCACAAATTCAGCTCACTTCTTGTTTCACAAATTTAAGCAATTCCCAAATAAGCGAGAAGACTGAGAACATATTTGTTCCTATGGCGATTCTTTTGGATTACAATAGCCTTAAAACTGATGAACAAGTCCATCAAGCCAAAGAAACTGTATGCCATATTTGGGCCATATTTTCTGAATACTTGCCAATATTGACAGTCTTTTCCAGCTCAAGTGAATACAAAATGTTATCAGATGCAAGTAATCTTGGAGATATTAATATGCTTTTTGATACTCAATTTTTCAAAGATGAACCGGATTACGCTCAGGATATCATATCAATTGGAATCAAACTCATTGAAGAGTTTACTTATCGAGAGAGGTACGTTTCAAGTACTGGGAAGGATTATTGTTCTCGGCAAATTTTCATAATTACTTCAAGTTTGGACTCTATTTCAAGGACTATTTTGGATCTTCCAGGCACAAGATACCATATTGTTTCTATTAATGGAAATGCCACTGTTTTGGATAAAATTCTGGAAAATTCGCCGTCAGAGTACATGGAAAGAGATACAAAGACAGGATGGACATTCACTGGACTCCCTTCTCTTGATATTCTTAGCAATCTTAAGCAGTGTATACAGACTGATACCCATTTTAGACCTCTTGAAAACGTAATGGTCACATTGCATTACCCCAATCAAAATATTAACCCAATTGTTATTTCAAGAATTCTGAGATTATACCCAGGGAGCAATATTAAACTGTTGGTAAGGTTCTTGTTACCCGATACCCAAATAGGAGGAATACGGATTGTACAAGTTGATGAAAAAGGTGGTGATATTTATAGTAAAACTCCATTGCAGGCATTTAATGTGGAAAACTTTGGTCTTGGGTATATTCACAACCTTTCAAATAAGGATCTAGGCAATATTACTCAAAACTTTATTGATTCACATGTTTGTGGAAAAATTATATCATCTAATCACAGTATTTCTACTGTTGCAAACACTATTGTTTACTGTTATATCAAAATATCCTATAGGCTGCCATATATACAAGGAAGAGTTGAGAAAGTATTTCAGGTGTTACAGGGAGATGAGAATGATCTATTTAACTTCAGTGTGAACATTAACGATGCTCCTGAGGCCGAAGCTGAACGATTGAAGTTGAAAAACACAGAAGAATTTAAACGGTTGATTAGCGGATTGTCTGCTAATCCTATCGATATTTCATTGTTAGACAATGTGGAAGAATATGAGGAAGAATTCGTGAACGAATTTGATGAGATGGAGCGAGATGATGAATACGGGGACTATCCAATGGCGTGCGATGAATACCCACAAGAAGAGAATGACATTACTAATGGTTTGAAATAGAAAAATACCAAGCACCCAAGGCATTATTATAACCCAATTAATATTATGAATAACATGAATTGAGATTTGTCATTTCAACATTCAAGATCACATTTGAAATTATACTGTAAACGTAATTTAAACTCCTATATGATATCATTTATATTTTTTTTCCTTCGTTCCTCATTGAAGTCGAATATCCATTTAACATAGTTCATCCTATTGGAATCAGCCCCATGAATAGATATGTGAGGAATGTCACTTAAGAAGCAAAGTTCTCTTTCCATGAGCATAAATTCCTGTTTCCTTGCGCAGCTGTCAAGACTCAAGTCCTTACGTTTATAGACCACCTCGGCATTTTCCAAACTATCCAAGCTGCAAATGAGTTTTAAAAGTTGAATTGATGGGTATAGTGAGTCAGTCCATTTAACTGAAATCTCTTTAACTGCTGGAAGTGTTTTAGCTTTATGAAAAAAAGATTCGATAAAATGAGTTTGACGCTCCCAGGAATCGTCTGAAATAGAATTATAGTCAAGAAAAGATGGGTTATACCTAGAAGTGCACGGGCTTTTCCAGTAGTCCATTACTATCTGTTCTACTCTTCTCATTGTCTCATTTGTAGATTTAGGAAATAAAATTGAAACATCAAGGTAGTAAAGCTTATTGAAAGAAGGGAAAAGATTGGTTATATATAGGCCAGCATCCTGGTAGCTATCGTCGTATTCCAATTTAAGATCGAGATGCGTTATATGTGAAGGGAAATTGTTCTGAAAGCCAAAATCAATACATTCTATGTATGGAAAATTCAGTTTAGAGAGATTAGGTAAAGATGTATGTTTGAAGAATTTGTTAAAGGGAAAGTCGCACACTAATGAATTTCGGCCATTTATATGTGTAACTTTTGTTAGAATCAGGCCGCTTTCTGAGTTCTTGAGTGATGAGATAGAAACAGGAGGGGAGCCAGAAGTTTCTTGAAAAGGAAGGATCGGAACAAACACCAAGGTGAAGCTCCTAAGCCATGCTGGGGCCTTGTTTAGCTCTTTCAAGTTTGAAGAGATGTAAAGAGTATGTGCGTTCTTATAGTCGATCACCACTGTAAGACATTTTAGTTTTAATAAACTTGCTAGTCCTTCAAAAACTCGTTTAAATATGCTGTTGTGGTAAATATTTATGGTAATATCTTGCAAGTTTGGACAAGGAACCTGTATTAAACTTGTATCTTGGGTATTCATATTAACCAATTCACCTCCGAGATTCAAAGACGTCAACCGATCTCCGTAAAGGGGGTTTCTCAGGTTGTGAGAGAACTCGCGAAGAAACGTACTTCCGTGATGTGTATGGTCAATAGACATCAGAAAGTCGCCTGAATGCGCTGATATTGAGTATTTGATCATATCTGGTGTGAGAGAGCTAGAAAACCTTAAGATCTCTTGCATCTCGGGGGTACATATATATCTTATTGCCTGGATATGGCTTAGAGATGGAAGAATGGTAACCTTGACCAACACAGGATATATTTTTGGAGTGATTTTAACGATAATGTCCTGGAATCTGTGTAGTAAAGTATCCAAAATGATAAGCTCACGAATATTTTTAGTCAAACCGTTGGTGGCTTGGTATGATCCGAGTATTTTGGACGAAGATATGCATCGAAAAGAGTTGGAAGACTCATCGACGTAGAATGGAGGGATATTTACATAGGGTAGAATAACACAGCTCGCCCAAGACTCTGCAATGTAAATCGGCCGGAGCTTATGGCATGTTTGCGAGACAGATGTGAGATCAATTGGTGTCAAGTAGCGTGAAAGGGAAAGGTGTAACTCAGGAGGCAATGTCTGGAATTTTATCGAACTTGAACTATCCATATCTTAAACAGGAATTAAACAAAATAACAAACAAACTGTCCAAAGTTGGGGGTTGTCAATAGCTTTGGTGAACGGGCTTGTAGGCTGACTATGGTTTGTGGTGTGGCGTGTGATTGATAGTACCCATAATTAGGTTATGTGAGTCTAATTTCCGATTACACCAACGCTAAGCTCACATATGTTTAGCTTAGCAACCCATTGAGTTTTTTGGCTCTATTTTATATCTGCCAGTAGTCTAAAATATGCATCAACTTCCAGGGACCAGTTCGAATCTTCGGGATTGCAGTATCTCGGCTGTTCTTAAAGAACTCTTTCTTAACCTCCAGAATAGCACCCAAAATACAGCCGCACGTGAAACATAACATGACGTTAGTACAGCGCGCCTAGTCACCCCAGCCAGTTTGACCAAGCCAAGCCTGTTGTTTTTCTCACAACCTTTGCTCATTTATTTTACCAGTTTCAGAAACACAAGCAATCTGTTGTTGTGTATGGCCACTGGCTGTAAATCTCAGTGTTTTTTGTCCAGACTTTGCTTTACTTGTTGCCTTTTGGGTTTCTTCTGTGTTCTTATCTTAACCATCGGTATCTCAGAATATCAACTTCTCATCAAGCTTCATTGAATTCCTTGGTTATACGACAACCGCATATTTCCTCGTTAGATTGGATTTATATTTACCTCAGTTGATATAAGATGGTTTTGTCAACATTTAGTATCTCAAAGACCCTTGCTGTTGTCTTCTTGATGATGCAAGTCGCCACTTCAGCTGTCATCATTGACCGCGTTTTTCCTCAAGACTATATCCAGAAAGCAGCTGGCCTTTTAGACGCGAACAAGCAGGCACCTCTTTTGGCCGTTGACAAGCTCCGTTCTCAGCAAAGTGATTTCGCTGACGAGTTGACTACATCCAAACCAATTGTTATTTGGCATGGAATGGGTGATCATTTTGACTCTAGCGGTATTGAGCGCACTTCTAATACTCTTCAAAAAATCACTTCTAGCCCTTTTATATATGCTATCAGATTGAGTAACGATTCCAACAGTGATGCTGAAGCGTCAATGGTCGGGAAAGTCACCGAGCAGGTACGTGCACGTTGTGCTTTGAATTTTGTCTTTGAAGAAAGAAGCCCTCCCGACCAACTAACCTGCGCCTAATATAGGTTGACCAAGTTTGTGAACAGCTCAGAAATGTTCCAGAGCTTGCTGATGGCTTTAACGCCATTGGATATTCTCAAGGTGGTCTCTTTTTGAGAGCCTATGTCGAAAAATGCAACGATCCGCCTGTTTCTACTCTTATTTCTTTTGGCTCTCCACATAATGGTATGCTATATGATTGGTTTTTGCCGAGCTGACGGTTGGGGTGTGTTAGACCTTGTTCCCCACAGCTTATTTAGCTAAGACTGAAGCTACTTGTATGAACTCTATTATTGACCAAGAATGTTACTCTCGCTATCTAGGTATCGGTGGACTTCCTGCTTGTGCGGAACATGATTTTTTCTGCAACAAGAGAAACCAGGTTTTTGAGTCTCAGGCATATTCAAATTATGCTCAGAACCATATTATTTCCGCTCAGTACTTTCGTGATCCTACTCGATATGATGAGTATTTGGAGAACTCTGCATTCTTGGCCGATGTCAACAATGAGAGAACCACTTTTGACCAGGATGGAAATGCTGTTCATGGGAAGCCAGAATATGCAGCGAACGTTGCTTCCCTCGATCGACTTGTGATGGTTATGTTTGACAAGGACATTACTGTTGTTCCCAAGGAAACATCTTGGTTCTATGAATATGATAAGGTCAATAAGCAATCTATTCCTCTGCAACAAACATCTTATTACAAAGAAGACTGGCTTGGTTTAAAGACCCTTGATGGTGATGGCAAGCTATTTTTTGAAACCTTGCCTGGTGGCCATATGGAGATTGAGGAAGAGGGCCTTGAAGACCTTGCCGCTAGGTACCTTGTTTGATCATTGATCATCCCTATTTCTTTCTCTCCTGCATCTTATAACCTCTTTCATCACACACACACACACACACACATTCACATTGATTTGAAATGTCTGCATTATGTAATACCCCATAGATTAAGATGTAATGAGTGGTCTTAACTAGCCTGTATTTAGAATGACGAAGTTTATGACGGTATATATATATATATATGAACCTACAAAAGCCAGTGTAACTAGTTTTATATACAGGTTTTCTAATATTTGAACCTTTATATTGGTAATCTGAATGGCGTATTAGCAATAACTTACAAGATTTGTACTATACCTACGTCAAACGCTCAACGTGCAATACAATTAATGAGTCACTCTGGAAATGTACTGCTTGCATTAATCAAAACTTACTTTTGTGCGTCTCTCTCGACAGAAGGGCACAACTATAATGGCCCACGAATTGATATGGCCTGCGACCGTATATCAACTGAAAAAGGAATTTTGGTTTTCTAAAATAAAACAGTGCTAATAGTAAAAGCAGATGAAATTAGGATATATACACATTTGTAAAAAAATTAAAGGACAGTGTATAAACATGAATGTCAATTAGTTCAAGGAGACGCATCACGTCTTTAGAAAAAAACACAATGTTTGTCATGTTGCCACATATAAAAGCAACACAAAATGGATTTCATGGTCTTGTGAGTCATTTATGTATTAAAACAGGGCTCCGAGTATTGTGAGCCCGTTTTACTCTCTAGCTGGTTTTCATGCCATTAGCTTTCAGTGCTATGAATCACTGTTATCGTCTTCATCTGCATCCTTCGAAGACCCATTCTTTCCATTAAGTGTAGGTTCCACCTGTTTAGTATTCTTGTAGATAGGCATACTTGCACTCTTTGCTGTCTTCACGGTTATGGCCTTGACATTATCCCATGAGCCCGGAATTAACGTGCTCTGCTTTGACAAGACATTTGAAATAGCAGCTGCAACGTTTTCCATAAGCTGTTCTGGGGTAAAGGATGAAAGTCCAACCAAAATAGAAAGGTTCTTTCCAGGTGCCTTGATTACTGCTGAAGAGCGGGCAATATATTTCAGCTGGTTTTTGATAACAAGAGGATCGGCAATAGTATCACGAATCTTTTGGATTTGAACTGGGGTAGCATCCTCGGGAATTGGAGGTTGAAGGGAGATGGGGACAGGAACCGTGTGTTTGATTCCGGGGGGTTTAAGATACACTCCCGGTCCAAATATGTGTGTAAGAGACTCCGCAGTGATCTCTGCATCATTGACAATGATGTCGAATGATTTGACATATGCAGGAGCTACCTTGTGTGGGTTTTCATGGGTGTGCTTTGTCTTTTTTGTTGGTGGTTCATTACTGTCCAAATGGCGACGACGGTTCTTTTTTGCTATTATTTCAGCAAAACTAATCAAGCGAGAACGTAACTTTCCGGTCGACACAATTTCCGTAAAAACGCCATGAGTTGGGGAGCTTTTGTCGGTGTCTAACACGGCAACCACAGGAGCGCGAGGATCGCGAGTGATGAGACAAATGGAGAGTTCGCTGAGTTTAGGTCGGATTCTGTTGGGAAGGGGAATAAGGTATGGTACAATAGAGCGTAAGGGCGTTATATCATCGTATGTCTGAATGTTAATATAGATAGGTTCGCCGTCAGTAAAGTTGGAATCATTAGGTCTATTAAGGTCAGCCTCAAGAGACTTGGGCTGTTGGTGTCTGTGCCGACCTTGTTGGATGTATATTGGATGAGCGTGTTTTAATAGCGCAGTACAAGATTTGCGAACGTGTGATTTATCAAAATCTTTAGGTAAACGCGATCGATGGTGAACCTTCTTTTGAGAATCTGCTGAGCTGGATGACGAAGATGAAGATGTGGAAGATGGAGGAGGAGACAATAACGTATTCGAGAATTTCGAGTGTGCCGAGCGCTTAGATTGAATGGATTCCAATAAGGGGGATGAAGGTCGTGGGGAGCTGCTGGATTTAAGTACTTGAGTCCTGTTGCTACTGCTGCTGCTGCTGCTGCTTCCATTAACAGCCGTAAGATTAGATGGCGGTGTGGTTCCAGAAAAGGATAAAGTCTTTCTGTGTAGTTGCTCAAGTTTTCTTCTTCGGGCTGACAGGTGATCTAACGAAGAGCCTGAAGGGGTTACTGGTGCCGAAGCCATGATGATGATCGGTGTTGAGATGAGATGAGGTTGGTTGTCCCAATATGACAATTAGGATGTAAATGTTAAGTCAACAATTGATAATGTGACTAGTCAGAATATCGAGAATCTAAAAAAATAATGATAAAGTCCCAACAGCAAAAAAGAAATAAGAATGGACTCTGCTCGACAGTCCAAAAAGAATGCCAGGTAAATAAGCTCGGGATATTAGATACGAGGGTAGTCCTGCTGGTACTTGGTATGAATAGGGAGAGGGAAGAAAAAAAGAGTTGCTGCCGAGTGAACATCTCAGCACGGAATCGCAAACCGTGGTCCGAGTGTAAAATGTTATGTAATATGTCACGTGAGGGTGTTGTTTCAACCCTTGTGTCCCCACTCGCTTACCCTCCCTTTCATCCACTCCCTCTTACCCTCCTTTCATTTCATCATATCCATCACGCCTATAGTCAACGATATAAGCACCTTCGCGACGCGATTGCAGCGTGTATCCGGAATTTTCGCAGTCGACTATCAATTGATCCACCTCTTTTACCTTCCAACTGTAAGTATTTGCGATTGCAATGCCGGTGGCGGCTTGTAAAAGCTTTTTGTCTCAATTCTCGGGTTGGACGTTTTCTAACTATCCTCAAGCTTTCACGTGCTGCCCTCAATGCCAAGGCTAAGCTCTATTATAGGTATCCAAGGTTCGCGTTGGGGTTTCCATCCAAAAGAAGCTGGAGCTACTACCAACGACAAAGACGACAGTTCGTCGGAAACTGATAAATTTGACCACAACGAAACTGAAATAAATGATGGCCTGGAGCAAGTACCCGAAGAACAGAAGACTCAAGATGGCCAACATAATGGAGATTTAGACCCAGCAGATCACCATAAGACTAATACCTCTGCCACAATAACAGAGCAGGAATGGTCTGTAATTGAAGAAGCTAGCAAAGCTTACGAACAGGCACAAGACGACGAAACTTTAAAGCTTCCTGTATCTCTTCAGAGAGAAGATGAACCTGAAGACGGTGAAAGTAAAACTGGCGAATCGTTGGAAAACTCTAATGGCCAGGGCGATCAGCTTGGTGCAGAAGCACTTCTGGACCTTGGAAAGCAAAAAGGGCATCAAAGCGATGAGTCTCAGAGAACTAAATTAGACATCGACTCCTCTAAAGTGGAAATCGACGATAGCCGTGAACTGTCGAATAGTGAAAACGCGACAGATGTATCATCAAAGAATCATCAAGCGGCAGAGTTCACTGAGGAGCAAAGCCATAATCTTTTTGCCGAGCCGGACGACCATACTCAAAGTGAGAACCTTGATAAACATGAGTTGGCTCTTAGTGAAGATAATAAATTGTCTGGTGCATCATATTCGTCTACCGCTGCTCTTGTAGCTGCTGCTGCTGCTGCAATTGGAACTAGCTCTTCAGCCCAAGATTCCTCTCAACAAGCCACAGCTGCTTCTGGGGGAAGTGGTCCTGTACTTGACTCAGAATTACAAGCACTTTTAAATCAAGATCACCCTAATTGGCAACGCTTCTATTCAGAAAATATCAACAGTACTGATGAAGGTCCTTCTGTTGAGCTATCAATGCTTATTAATGAAAATGACGGATCTCCAGTTCATTCATCGATTTCAATATCAACCAACTCGCGACCATCTACAACATCCGCTGTATCTCGCACTCCAGGTAAGCGAGGAAGAAAGAGAAAAAATAAGGTTGTTGAAGTAGAGTCCAATAATTCAATTCAAGAGGGTGAAGTCGATCCTAGTCTGCAACAAATAGACATGAACGCGTCAGCATCGGAGGCAATTGCTGCTCGGATTTCGAAGGAGCAGAGTCAGTTAGAAGATGCATTACTACATGCATCTGCAATTGCTCATGATATTCAGTCACAGTCATCATCTTCATCAATGATTTACAATGATGTTATTATACATGATGAAGAACGGCCGTTAAAGAGAAGAAATATTGAAGTTCCCCCTTCTGTTAATGATGAAATACACGACAGTGGTGATAATAGAACCAATGGTGACGACGATAATGGGATCAATAGTCTGATTCTTAATGAAGCCTTACGAATGGCAAATGTTAAATATCAAGTGCAAACTGCTGAGAATGAAGAAGACATATCGGAGCCGGTCGATACCGAAATGTCAGGTGAACCATCAAATTACTGGGACCAGAGCCCAGCCCAAGCTACTCGTCAGCGGGCTACAAATCGTGTTCAAAAGTCAGCGGCGACAACACAAAGGAAGTCCAACAAGCGAAATAGTACTGGAACAGACTCAATATCATCTAACTCGAATGTGGGTTCTTCTGGACGTCGAAGGTACTCTAAGCGAGAATCAATTGTTCAGCAGCAGTCAGAAATTCCACACGATGTCATGTCAGATGTTCCTACAGTAAAAGAACTGGACCCTGATGACCCTTCTATGATTGATCCAAACTGGCAATCATCTCAAGAACTTCCAGAGCATGGTGGAAGTTTTACACAAGAAGAGATTCTCAAAATTGACACGTTCATGAGTAACTACTGCTTAGAAAATCACATCAATAGAGAAGCTCTGTGCAATAGAGTCTGGTCAAACGAAAGAGTTAAAGATAACTTTTGGGATAGGGTCGCTGATGTTTTACCACATCGAGCCCGGGCTTCTGTTTACAAACATATTCGCCGCGCATATCACGTTTTCAAGTCTCGTGGAAAGTGGCAAGATCAGGAAGATGAAGAGCTTAAGATGCTGTATAATGAAAAAGGATCTCAATGGAAGATTATTGGACAGCTTATGGGACGCATGCCTGAAGACTGCCGGGATCGATGGCGAAACTATGTCAAATGTGGTAATAATAGAATGAGAAACAAATGGGATGCTGAAGAAGAAGGGAGACTCCGCGAGGCAGTGGCGCAAGTCATTGCTGAGCATCCCGAGAACGAAATCAATTGGACCTTGGTTTCTGACAAAATGGGCGGTACTCGATCTCGAATTCAATGTCGGTATAAGTGGAACAAAATGATGAAACGTGCTACAATTGCCAAAATTGACGCAATGATGACACAAGACAAATTATCCTTAATCAAATACCTGTTGGATAATGGCTATGAAGACGAATCTCAAGTAGATTGGGATGGGTTTGCTGCAATGGATTCACGCGGTTTCTGGAGTGGTGCTGAGTTGCAAATGGCTTTTGAACGGCTTAAACCGAAAGATACCTATCTCAACAAATCTTTCCGTGAAATTGTTCTAGACCTCCACGAAGAGTTATCTATGGATGCCGGAAATCTCAAGGATGAAAGGCTACGGGACTCCATATCTGAAATAGAACTCCAAACGGCTGATAGCGTTCCAATTGCAGCATCCGCAGTTAATGTGGGTAGTGTTAACAACTCAGGAGCAGTTCACTTGCCAATACCATCGGTACCAACAACCTTGGCAAACGGTTCTGTAACTGCACCCGCCTCATTAACACCGCACGTTCCCATTTCTGCTGGTGTATCTGTAGGCTCATTGCCAAGGGATAAGTCTGTATCCATATTAAGCGAGGACCAAAGTACTTCCAATCAAGTTCCTGAATCGGCAGAAGTCTCTGAAGATCACACACGCCGAATTGACGATACTCAACATGGGGATTTATCCTACAGTATTGGACGATCGAGTTTATCGGAAAACAAGCAGGCCTTGGGTGTAATTTATTCGGATGGTTCCAAGCAACAGATCGATGAGACTACAGTAGATCATGAAGGCGGAGACCATGGAAGTGTAGAATCGTCACGAGATCTTTCTCAGAAAGACGCAGAAGATCTAATGGCTGTCGCTGCTGCTGCTATGCAACATTCGGTGTAGGCCATTTAAGAGCCAATCCTGGCTACATCCAAAAAAGATGTAATATTATTTGTGAGAGTTTTAATGAGTAATAAAATTTATGAGTTATGATATTTATACATACACATCTTTAGGATGTATCAATCTGTACTAACTGTTGTTTTCGTTTTCTGGCTTTTTTTTTTTTTTTGGTCTTATTGGAAAGTTTGGCTATTATTATAAAATCCAAAAAGCTAGTAAGAGAAAGCGACTTTGCTTGGGAAAAGGAGGGTAAGAGGTTGGGATTTGATGTGTCAATTGTTTTTTTTTTTTTTTTTTTTAAAAGCAAAGAACCGAAAGCTTATTGTTACGTACCGGTATTGGCATGAGGACGAAACCCGTTTTGCGATCAATACGGAAAAGAAATCTAATTGATTAGATTAGGCAACCGAACCATAAAAATCTCAAAATATCAAATCTAAAGCTTTGGACTCTGAACAATGAAAAGCATCCAGAACTGCTGGATTATTACGATTACGCCTAAACTTGATCCATTTGTTATTTTAATGTCAACTTGGCCATTTTTTCTAGATTATTGTGAAAGACTACTGTAATCAAAATCAAAATATACAAGTTCAAACTACAACTCAAATAGGTAGATCAAATCATGGGTTCACAAATAATTTATTTTTCCATCTGTAGTTTTATTTTAGTTTTATGTGTTGTATGGTTTCATTAATACAAAGCACTTAGAACTTGGAGAACTGCTTCTTGCCCTTGGTAGCACCAGGAAGGACACGAAGGACGTTGAAGCGGACAGTCTTGGAGAGAGGTCTGCACTGGCCAACGGTAACCTTGTCACCCTCCTCAACACGGAAAGCAGGAGAAACGTGGGCAGCAAGGTTCTTGTGGCGCTTCTCGTAACGGTTGTACTTGGGGATGTAGTGGAGGTAGTCACGTCTGATAATGATGGTACGGTGCATCTTGGTAGAGACAACAGTACCGGTCAAAATCTTACCACGGATAGAGACAATACCGGTGAAAGGGCACTTGTGGTCAATGTAGTTGGAGCTGATGGCCTCAGCAGGGGTCTTGAAACCGAGACCAACATCCTTGTACCAACGCTTGGTTTCCTTGTTGACCTTGGCCTTGGAGAGAGAGAAAATGTGAGGTTGCTAAATTGAATGTTAGCCCTTATTCTACTTTCAAAATTTCATCTCGATCATCGAGAAGCTTAAAAAAACTGAAAATTTTTCAAACATCACACAACAGAAACTTCCATCAAACATGAACACAATTTTAATTCTAGATCATCTTTTTCTTGCAAAGTATATGCTTCTTAACATTCCTAATCCTTCTCTTCGCAGGTAACGTTCATATTGTCCATCCATCTGTTCAAGTATCGCATTTCAATGTTATAAGCTTCAGTCGTCGAGTTTTAATAAATATAACTAACCTTCTGGAAGCCTCGCTCAGACTGAACAGCTAATTCGGTGGCCATTTTGAATGTATATGTCGAAAGGTGAGGGTGCTGGATATACGGGCAGTCGACTCTGGTCTAAGAAAGCAAAAAAGAGAGGAAAAAAGGGAGGAAAAACGGTAGAGGAAAAAATTGCGTGGGAGGTGGGCGCACAGGGCTGCCAGACGCAGAGGGCTCACACAATTTTCATAGTGGGTTAGGGATACACACCAAAATGTTGGTCTGAGCACACTTTTCCTAGCATAACTTGTAGTATCCTACCATTTGACCTATTTTGGGGCAGCTTTGTGCGGCTCCTGCCGATATATAATATTTTTAATCTTTATTATGTAATTATTACTAATGTGGGTTTTTTCAAGTTGAGTCGTCTTTGTAAAATTTGGTGTGTCCTTCTCTATAAGACTGTAAGTTACCCAAACCGCCACAAATATTTCAGACTGTTAGGGTTAAGCCCTAAATAACCATGTTCGCCTAACCCTGGACAGTTTCGCGATTAGTATATGATATTATACGCGTTATATATAACTGCCGAATATTTTGTCATAAAACTCATGGAAGCAGGATATGTGACATAAAATAGTTTGGATATTTGGTGTGATTTGGTTGTACTGGAAGCGATTGTGTTTGGGTGATTCAGAGCTCTACCTTGGACTGTATAAGTAAGTTGCGTAGAAAGATGATATCAGTACCCAGCACGGCTACTACTTGGATCAAAAAGTAATTGAATACATTACGCTGTAGAATACACCTGTGGCAGATTGAAACTGTATCGATTGAAGATATTTTGGTGCAAAGATAGAGATAACAAGTTTGGAGAAATTCAATGACATCGTTTTGGATTCCAACAATGACCCAAACGGTGAGGCTGTAAAAACGGCTGATTGCTACTTTCTTGTATCATTTGCCCTGTCTTGTTTTCATTTTTTTGAATAATGTAAATAGTTGCCGTGACTGGTCTTTATAAAAAGCTAGCGAATATAGAGAATATAAAGCATCACACTTCAAGGCCTTGAATATTAGATTTCTGGATGTTGATAGCTCGAGCAAATGGAGAAACCTTTGCTCTTCTAAGATTTTTACAGTGTGTGGTACTTTCTTAGAAATCTTATTACGTGAAGATATTATTATTTATTACAACATGTATCAGGATTCATGGCCTATTAAATTATAAAATACCAACTTAAGCAGTAAAACTGTTTTCGTTAAGTGCACAAAATCTGCCATCGTCGTTCTATATTCTGGTGCTGATAGATCCCCGAATCTAAATTACACATGTAGCTAACAGCTTACATGATCGATGTTATGTATGTAGAAACTGCAATTTTGTGGTTGTTATATTCGTTATCTACATGTACAAATAAGAATAGATGAAATTTAAAAGTACGGAGCTCAATCTATGATTCCGGATGGGTTATTGGAATGATATATGTACCAACACTCAGTCAGAAGCATATTTAGTTCTTGATACTAGTCAATGTGCTAGCCATTTCATCAAACGACATACTGCCCTTTTCCTTGATAGTTTCAGCTAGCTTTTGAATATCGTCCTCAGAAAGTCTAACAACATACGATTCGTTGTTGACAACAAAAGCATCGGGCAAACCGTGTGCAATCTTGATTTCCTCAGGATCACTGATAGGCAAGTACTCTCCAGCCTTAAGCTCATGTAGTCTTTGCCTCATCTGTTCCTTGAGCTCTCTCAGCTTCTCCTCTTCTTCCTTCTGCTTTCGCAATCGCTCCTTGTGCTCTCGGTCAGCTTCTTCATTTCGTTTGGCTCTTTCTTCACGTTCTAGTGCAATAAGATCACCATACTGCTGTTCAAACTTTTCGTGTTCAGCCCTTTCAGCAGCAGCGACGTCTCGAACGTATTCGTGGTAAGCTCGTCGTTGATCCCTGCGCTGCAATGATTTGGCCTTCTTAGCACCAATAGTTCTGTTCTGTCGAGTCGCTGGGCCAGGACCGGCACCGAAAGCCTGTTGCAGTTGAAGATCTAAAGTTTCTCGATCAGCTATATCAGCATTACGGGCGTCAAGTTCAAAATCAACGGCATAATCATCTTGGAAACCCTCATAGTCTTCAGGGCCAATTTCAATTTCAAATTGCTGTCCGAGAGTGGGCTGTTGTTCTTCAGTAGGGGATTCATTGTCTTGATTGATTTGAGCATGAGATTCACCTTCATCTTCTGACAAACCATGCTCTGGTAAAACACCTCCGTTCAAGATCCTGAGCTCATCGAGACTAATACGAATCAAGCGGTCAGTATTTTTGGGATCAGTAACCATATAAGCCTGAGTTTCGTCATCATAAAAGACCTCAGGAGATGCGCCAAACTTCTCCTCGAGCTCCTTTTGTGTTGGTTCAGTGCCAGCTGAAGCAGGTATGTCTCGCGTTGGAGCAACCGAAGCGGTCTTTCCCTTGTCGACAGACTTTTGTTGCTTCTTGGTGTTCTTAAAACCTCTTGAAACAAAGTACACACCAAGTGCACCTAATATCAAAAGTTGAGCAATCTTCAATGGCTCTTGAGGGATAATATTTCCTATTGACATTTTGTCGGAGAAGGGGGAAATGGTGGAATTCGGGATGAAAAAGGGTTACCCTCAAGGTTAAAAATAGTGTAAACAAGCAATTCCACAATTAAAATGGCAGATGATTCAAAGGATTAGCGAGAGTAGAAATTTATCAAAATCAAAATGGAGGATTCAAAAGGATGTTGTTGTAGTTTTGTAGAATGTCGGGAATGAAAAGTTACAAAAAAGTGATATGATCTGAGGGATGGCAAAAAAAAGGATATAACGTGATTATATAACGGCTAGTGACTAACGACAAAATCACCAGTTTTGCCCTGCTTTGTCTAACTTTCCAAAAACGCGAAAACTACCGACGAGAATGAACTGGGGTTCGAGGAGTATTTTTCTCCAGAAATAAACGCTTTTTATTATTACTACCTGGCAGTCTTGAAATTGCTGTTTCATCTTATTTGCCAAACATCACATGATAATCACGGTACGTGTCTGTTTTGTTGTGTATCATCCAGCCGTGCAGATATATTCTTCCTTCCCCAGAACCATCCTCGATTCGTTTGTCTGAAGAAACACTGGAATCCAAAGAAATTATATTAAATGGTCAATATTGGAATCCGGTTTACTTGATAAGTATGTATGTCTATAAAAAATGATCTTCTGGTAACGTAACCAAGATCACAAAAATCCATCATCGTTACTAGAGATTGACGATGGAAAAATCATGCTATGCCTGTGTGCAGTTCTACTACCCACTCTACTTCCAGCTCTGCTGGAATTGATTGCGTTACTGGAGTCTGTCACTCCAGAGTACTGAAAAGGTGGCTTTTTGTGCCCAGATGGTGTTGTGATATATGATGCAGATAATGATGTTGATATGGCCGTTGCTAGATAGCTCCCGAGAGATGTCTTACGGCGGTTGTCAGAAGAAGACATGATAGATGAAAACGTCGGGGCCAAGTAGCCAGGTGTGACTGAATTCGATGTTGAAGAAAATGTGGACATAGAAGATGAGCTTCTTATGTCTCCAACACTAGACACAGGCCGGATCTTGCTGTGATCCGGTCGGACATGCCTGTTGTCGCTGTTAGGTGGATTGACAAGCTCAATTGACGAACGATGCTTGCGAATTAGTGGAGTGGAAGTGTGAGAAGGATTTCCCGTACCACAATTGTCAGAACTAACTTGGAATCTGCCAAGATGACTAGTAGTTGCTAACGTAGCACTGCTATTACTTGTTGATCTTTGCACTGTTCGGAGACCTGATCTTCTTAAACCTGTACCATTTAGAGTAATACCTTTATGAGAGCTCCTGTTTTCTGAATATTTATGAGGAGAATCAATTAAGGTGCTTTCATTCAAAACTTCGTCAAATTCTGGATAATAATTTGTAGATGGGATAAAGCTTTTACGAGGAGC
The DNA here is from genome assembly GCA_900654225.1 of Magnusiomyces fungicola. Lineage (NCBI taxonomy): Eukaryota > Fungi > Ascomycota > Dipodascomycetes > Dipodascales > Dipodascaceae > Magnusiomyces > Magnusiomyces fungicola. Next base: position 578,821 of record CAACAH010000002.1, read on the forward strand.
ATATCTAGGGTTAAGTAAAGCCGAAGAAGAAGAATGTCGGCGATTTGCCATCACAGGTGTGACAAGATGAGGCATACTCTGACGACCTCGAAGTTTATGGGGTGTTAAATATTGTTGATATTGCATCTGTTGAGAATTCTGGGAATACTGGACTGGATGTGGTTGCCTGGGTTTGTATTGTTGTGGCTGCGGATCACCTTGATGTCTCACAATGGGTGGATATTCTGAGTAATTAGCTTGTTGATAATTCCTAACACAGTCAGTAGATGCATTAATTGCAGGGTTATAATTTGGATAAGAAGTTGACTCGTCTTCCATTATATCCAAATCAGCTTCAGCATATACATCTGCCCTTTGCATCTCGTCAAAGTGTTGCACCGGAGAAAGTTCATCGTTCATAGGAGTTGAAAATAACAAAGAAGGGGAAGACATGGAAGGTGCAAAGCTTCCAAGATGAGGGCTACTGTGATTTCCATAAGGTTGATATAATGACTTGGATGCTAATGGAGAAGGCGGAAGTTGGCCATAATCAGATTCTTCTTCATCCACAACTGTTGTTTCAGAATTTAAACGAGTTGTTGGAGTTCGAAATGACGTCGGGCTAGATGAAATAGAGAGATTACTCATTGAATTATGTAGATCGTTGGAATTGATACTTAAAATGCTACTGGCGAAGCTGTCATTGTTAACATTAGGACTAGTGTGTCTACTCTTCAAAATGCTGGGAAGAACGTCCTCAAAGGATTTGGTCAGTGAGCCAGATAAGGCAAGATTTTCGTAAAACTGAAATTTGAGTCTGTTTGCACGCTCATCTAGGACGTTGTGGAGTTGAAGTAAAACGGAATCCAAGCAGTTTGTCTCAGATAATATATAGCGAGCAACTTTTTTGGAAACTTCATCTGCTTGGATATGGATATCTTTGGTATTTAGTTGTTTCACGCTAGACGTATCATCATCTGTATCGTCAATGGTACTATCTACTTCAGCCTGCTTGTTGCTGTTAATGATTTGCTCTGAATTTCCATCCTTCTCACCACTTTCATCATGATCCGTATCGGAGACAGCTTCTTCTATGGTATCTGACCCGCTTGGGGTGTCTGAATCGATATGATTGGCTCCAGAGCGCGGTTGTTCCTCCCACAACAGCTGTAACAAGCTATCAAAGATTTCATTAACCAATTCCTTATTTATCTCCATTTTGCGGAATTGGTATCACAGATTATCAAGTCGTGATGAAAGAAGGGAGGCGTGGGTCCAAGGAGAACATAAGAATGAGTGGCTTCAGGGGCCTACAGCAAAAGTACCACAATAAACCATACATATTTGGGCAGTTTTAAGTTTCAAGTCTTAAAGTACTGATATATCAACCACTTTTTTTATTATCTACATTCATATGATAGTTGCAGATACTATTACAAGATCAGAAAATTTTAACATCGCTCCTGCTGTTAGCCACTGGCAAGAGGATACGCAGTTGTGATGGTGAGGCTGGCTGAAGCGCATAGCCTCTATCAAAGGATTTGAAAACATTAGCATATATTGAAGGGTATAAATACTCATATTCATTCAACATCTCTTTGACAACTTGGCCAGTATTATTTTAACGTGGTAATTATGCCCAGATCATCATTAAAACAAACATAGTATTTTTTTAAAAATACAATTACATGGAATATACGATTGAAATCAATTATTTAAAGTTTGTGCTTAATAGTGCCAGCAGCAAGATCAGCGAATCGCTTTTGGGGATAGCCTCTTGCAAACATGTTGATACCAGCAATAACCTCGTCGTGTTCAGCTTCCAAATATGCAGTTTCATCAGCCTTCTTCATCAACTTCTTCGATATAGTTAAACTCTCTTCATGAAGGCCGCCAAACTTCTTGACAACCCAATCCTGAACAAACTTGTTGAATTTGTCGACATCAGGATAGTCACTGGCCTTAACAAGAACATTAACGAAACCAAGCTCGTACAATCTTTGAACCTTGACTGGGGAAGAAGCAAGCAAAAGCTCACAAGCGGTTGAGTAACCCAAACGGCGAGTCAATGAAAGGGAAGAAGCACCCTCTGGTGGAAGACCCAAGTTAGCGAAGGGAGTCAAGAACCAAGCACTGTCTCTAGCAATAACGATATCGGCGTGTGCAATGATGGCACTAGACAAACCAATTACAGGTCCATTGAGGGCAACAACAAAGACCTTAGGGTGGGTATAGAAGGTGTGAGTAATTGTGAAGTTACGAGCACCGAAGCTATAGGAGTGTAAGCCTCGCGCACGCAAGTAACCAGTAACATTTTCGGGGTCGCTGGGATCCTCAATCTCTTTGAGATCGTACGTATCAATGTTGCGCTCTTTGGGATTAACGGTGGCACCAGCACTGAAGAACTTGCCACTGGATTGAAATAGGGTGATGGTAGTGTTGGGATCTCTAGCCGCAAGGTTCATAAGCTGCTCAACACGACGGTACTGAGCTTGAGTCAAACTGTTGTACTTGGTAGGGTTGGTGAGGGTAATGATGGCAATCTTGCCAACAACCTCATATGATACACCGGATTCTGACATTGTAAAATCTGATGAAAAGGGAATAGTAAAAAAAAAAAAAAAAGGAATGTGAAGTAGAAGAGAAAGAGTTGGAAGGAATCGAAAAGGTATTTATAATTAATTAATCTGCTACAACTAACCGATCGGTTGTGGGGTACTATATGTACTGTGTGGTTACTGAGGACTTCCTCGGTCTAATTCCTAGCGGGGAACGTGTGCGAGACTTAATCTTTGAGCCGCTCGTTGATCAACTTTGTGTTAACTTTGTATTAACTTTAATATTAACAACTGTGTAGCTTTCAGTGAAAGCAATCTTACTTCATTTCATTTGTTTTTATAGCCAAATTGTATATAATCTACTTATATATTGGACGGTTTTCTGATCAGTATATTCAAAAAAAAAAGAATGCACTAAACTCCACATAAGAGCCAGATGTTGCAATTTAGGTGTCTTCATGTCTGTTCTGTTGCAACTTCCTATAAACGACGCCGCATATCTAAAATCATATTGAATCACGTGATCCACAAATTTTCCAACCCGCCTGCACCAGCCTGCCATCAAAGGCTTTAAATCACCACGGTTTATTTCCCCTTGGCTAAAATCCTAATATTCGTCCCACAATCTCATCTGCTTGATTCCTGATATATCATTTCGCTCAGATTATGTTTTGAGGCTTTGATTTTCAGGAAAGTATTGACAATTCCATCCACTAGCATTCATTTGGTTCGTCACAGCGTTAAGCTGTCGGCTTCGTGGCAACGCTTTAAATCTTATAATACCCATCTTATTAAACGGTCCAAGTCGACAGTTGAAAAACCAAATAAACACCCGTTAATTGTATCTCTTAGTATGTCTAAATTTCATCAAACTAAAACACCTGAGCTCCCTCCAATTATTGGACCGGCAGGAGTCGTCCCTCCTAACGACTTTCTCACAGGAAAGAAATCAACCAAAAAGGCAAAGAAGAACAAGGAGACGACTGGAGGAAATGCTTCTCAACCTCCACAAACTTCTCAGATTGATATTTCTACCAGATCCAAAACAGTTATTCAAGTTATTAGTCACCATACTTCGGATTCCACCTCTCCAGCACTTCTTTTGCAAACTTCGGCTGGCCATCGTCATTTCTTTGGCAGATTTGGTGAAGGTTTGCAACGAACTATGAACGAGAATCGTATTAGATTTTCACACCTTGAAAATATTTTCATTTCTGGGCCTCTGAGTTGGGGATCAGTCGGTGGTTTACCTGGTATGATCCTTACATTAGCGGATCAAGGCCTTTCAAAAATTACCCTGCAAACAGCCATCGACAACCTTCCTTGGGCATGTGCTACTTGGCGTAACTTTATTTTCCGTGGTGGCCTTGATTTCCAGCTTCAGAATACCAGTCGCACCCTTTATTTCGACAAATATATATGTGTTAAAGGTGTTGCGGTTCGACCTGAATCATTTTCAGAGGAAGAACATAATGCTCGATTACCAGAACAGCTTGAGATTGAACAAAAGTCCTATGAGATTTTCAAGCAAATATTTCACAATAAGAAGAATACCAATGACAGTCTTGATTCACCAAAAGGCAACCGAAAAGGTTCAGAGCTTGCTGCTATTTCCAGTGTTTCTCTCCCTGAAACTAAACACGACCCAAGAGTTTCATGTTACATTATTCAGCTTAGACCTTCTCGTGGAAGGTTCTTACCTAAAAAAGCTATTGCTTTAGGTGTTCCCAGTGGTCCACTTTTTTCAAAGCTTGCTAATGGCGAGACAGTTACGACGCCTGACGGAAAGATTGTCGAACCTAAGCATGTTCTTGAACCACCCAATATCAATGATAGAATTTTGGTGATTGATTGTCCTTCTAATGAGTATGTCAAAGATCTTATTAATGGTCATGATTGGCGTCAGTCTTTGTACCCTGAGTCTGAAGCTAACAAGGATACATCATATATTGACGATGCTGAAGGATACACAGAGAAGGTTTCAGTCGCATACCATATTCTTGGAAAGTCTGTTGAACCCTTTGAAGGTGAATATTTCAATTGGTTGACCGATCCAGATTCTAAAGTTTTCACAAAAGATTGCATGCATTTTTTCACACATCCTGACTATATAACTGATGGTATTTCTTTTGATTCAGCAGCTCTTCTGAATATGAAATTTAGAGAAACATTCCCCAAAAACTTCAAACAGCTATATACTGCTGACCCAAAGAAGAAGTTTCCAGATCCAGCCACCAGTGGATACAAGTTTTTCCCAATGCTTACACAAGGCACGGTTGCGCTTGAGCCTCAAATTATGTACCAGTCTAATTTGGAAAAAAACGGTGGAAAAGTTGATTGGGATGCTCTTGAAAAAGATGACAGTACAAAGATCGTAATGAAAAAATTTGATGAACCCACTGTTAAACTTATACAAGAGTTGGAATCTGAAGTCGAACCTCATTTACGTGACATTGAAGTTGTCACCTTGGGAACTGGTAGTGCAATGCCTACCAAATTTAGAAATGTAAGTTCAACTTTAGTCAGTATACCTGGTGAGATTCCTCGATCTATTCTTTTTGACTGTGGTGAAGCTACTTTAGGAAATATGAGGCGTTTATATGGACCAGAGGGTGTAAAGGAGAGGGTTGGTCAAATTGGCATCCTATACATTTCTCACTTACATGCAGACCATCACCTAGGTGCCATTTCATTCATCAATACATGGCTTGAATTTACAGAAGATACCCCTGATCGGTCATTATACGTAATGGGCCCTTGGAAGTACTTTAATTTCTTGGATGAATGGTATCAACTAGAACCAGCCATCAAAACTGGACGGTTACGATTTGTGGATAATGACAGTGTGATTGTTGGTCGTGGTTTTGACCATATACGTAAGACCAGAACAGATGGCAATTTATGGGTCAGAGAACTGAAGCAAGATTTGGGACTGTACGCTGTAAAAACGTGCCGGGCTGTTCACTGTGAGTTAGCATATTGTGTTACCTTTGGCTTTTCATTAGAAGACGACAAAACATTCACAGTTTCCTACTCTGGTGATACACGGCCTGTTGATTTCTTTGCAAAGGTAATTGGCCGCAATTCTGATTTACTAATCCATGAAGCCACTCATGAAAATGAATTACAACATGAAGCGATTAAGAAGAAACACTCAACCATTTCAGATGCTCTTGGAATTGCATACACCATGAAGGCAAAGTACACAGTACTTACTCATTTCTCACAAAGATATCCTAAGCTTCCTAACATGGATGGTTTGGATGACAATGCAAAATGTAATCCCGATACTTGTGTTCACGGGGATGAAGATGCCATTACCCCCCAATCACGCAGTCCTAGTTCGGATTACATACTCAATGAGAATGGAAAAAGAAGTCCAAACACACCATTAGAACCGTTTTCTCTAAGCGATTCTAAACGGATTTCCAGATCTCGGTCAGGCTCACCTAGCTCAACCTTTTCTCGCAAGAGTCCCAAGCCTGTATATATTCCCCCAGGCCACATGCCCAAATTTGCATTAGGCTTTGATGGGCTTCACCTCAAGCTCTCTGATATTCCAAAACAAAAGTTACGATTTAAGGAGTTGTCAATGTTGTTTGACGAGGTACAAGCAACTGCAAGTAAAGAGGAAGAAGAATTAGAATTGCAAGAATGAAGGCTGAAATTTGCTTGAAATTTTTGAAATTATCAATATTAACTTATATATTAGATACTCAATGCTATAAGTACCACTTGTAAATACAAATTAATGATGTTTTCAATTATAATATTATTATTTTTTATATTTTATATATTCATATTGACAAGTGAATATTTCTAGTTCTTGAATAAATAAATAAAATTACATTCTCCGTTGTCTGGAATGAGTAGAGATCGTGTAATCATCTTTTAGAAGGTTTAACAATATTCTGCTCATCGCTTAGTATTCTAGAAGATGATTTGTAAACCATTGAACATTCTTCAAAATACAAAGTTTAACCCAAATAACTTTTCTTTACAAATTCTATTCTTGAAGGAGATTCCTAACGATTTTTAAGGTTCACGCATGGATAGAAATTAAAAATATATCCTTACACCAGACCTCTAGAGTTACATTATTAATAAATAAAAAAGAATATTGATGAGATTTTATATAAAAACAAGTTTTATACTGGGCATAGATATTCTTGTCCAGGTCTTGTCCAAATGCGACATACAGAGTCCTACTATGAATGATGAAGAAATAGTTGATATATCGGGGTGGTATTTTAATTAAACAGGCGAACAAAATGCCAATTGGAATGGACAAAGATTTTTATAAAGTCTGTAGTAATTTTGTTCCCGACACTGAACAACAATATGCTTTTTAAACAAGAATATAAAGGATAGGAGAACTTGGTATTAGATTACAAGTGAGGGTTACCCTACTTCCTAGTTTTGCAATATCATAACCAGTTGCTAAGAAGGAGATCCTTGACTCGTTTTTAGATAGGTGATATTTCTGCCGAAATTACGTACCGTCTTGTTTAGCCTTTACTTGATAAATAGCCCATCCTTTTATTCGGCTTACATTGAAGACGGGTAGAAATCAAAAAATAATACCAGAGATATTATTCGATTCATGTGAGGATTTGTATGCCAACACTTTGGAACCTTATTGATGGGTTTAAGTAGCTAAAACCGCCGTGTTGCGTATTTCAGTGCTGTTTGATTTGGATATTTAAATCGGATATTACGGAGCTGGTTGAATTTAGGAACACGCTGAAATATTTCAGGTATCCTAGAAAGCTTCATGTTGTTGACCAGGTTATTGATATGTGGGGGAGGAGAGTACTACCAAAGTAGGAACTCGCTCAAGCAACAACTGAAAAATCAATGTATTATCAAGCATATATAAACCCAGGCGGTACACTTGTACTTTATTCGGTTTTTAATTAGAGTCAGGCAGTATACTAGTACATAAATATTTTTGGTAAATTGATGCTTTGCCCGTTATTTTTTCCTCACGAAATATAGTTGCTGAACACTTTTATGTACACAAACTCATGGTTTCTGAACTCTACATGAAACCAAACTGGCACACAAATTGGAACGTTCAGTATTCATTGCCATCAGTTATACGGCACCATTTATCCAGTTGCTAAACTCTGTTAATGATCTCGCTGAGCTGAGCTTTTTTTCTTTTTCGTTATCTGAAAAGAGGAAAACACCAGTATCCAAGTGTCTTGGAATGATAAATAGCCCGGCCTTTCTTTTGACTTTATGATGTCAGATACTTTTCAACAGTCTCTACCACTGTCTCTAGACCCCAAAATCTAACCAGGCGTTTATAATTTACACCTTTGTTGGAACCAAATAAATCATTGAGTTTTCTATTTCCTTTTTTTTTTTTTTTTTTTTGTAAGTGGGGCGTAGCGGCCAGCGAAATCCGATTGTTGTAGTTGTGCTATGTGGGTTATTTCTTGAGCGAGGGCGAGGTTTACTATCGTCTAGCATCAAAATAATTTGGCTGAATGAGAGTATCTAACCAGTTGGCCAATATGACAAAGGGTTTTATTTTTGGTCTTGTCTATATATATGCTCCTACTACTAGACGGGTCATAAAAACTGTAAATAAACGGATTCCCTCCGGTAACAACAAGCATCAATGTAAAGGAAATTTTCAAAAACCGCTGCCTCTTTGCCTTTAATTGGTATCTAATCAAAATATTGAGAATATTCATACTTGTACCTGTTGTTAATATTGTAATTTTGGTTTCTTCATATATACACGGGATAGTCTGTTAGCTTTATCAAACGAGAAAGCCACACATGTGCGTCGAACATTAGTTCAAAATATTCAAATCTAGCTAATATTTTCCTCTGGACCTCCCTGAAAACCAATATTATAAACTAGATCCTTTATATTATTTGTACCAACCACTGCCGGATGGCTTATTAGTATTATTGCCTACAAAGAATATCATTTTACAAATGTTTCGAGCCACAGGAACAATTGCTTTTGGCAAAAAATATATCCCTACATGAGTGTAAAAAAAGAAAGAAAAAAAGTAATAATTCTAAAGATGGAAAGTCTTTTTTTATTGCTTGATAGAGGTAGTTTGAATAATATATGACATTTTTCCATGTATAATATATGTGATTTATCCCCGAGACAGAAAATAAATGAGCAAATGTAAAAATAATTCTTGTTTGGGGGAATAAAATAAAATGTTTGCACAATTTGAAAAGATATGTTTTATGACCAAAGTTGATAATTAAAACAAGTTGATATTTTATTTAAAATTTTCAAAATTTTCAAGATTGTTAAAATTGTTAAAATTGTCAGATCAGTCAAATCAGTTAAATTCCAGAAATGGTATATGCGCCGAAAACCAGTTTGAAAAAAGGCCAGCTTGATCCACACTTAAGTTGCAACAATTAGAGATGATGCACAACATGGTTGAACAGTATGAAATATAAGTCATTGATAACCCAGTGAACCTCGAAAGGCATAGTTTTTAAACCCCATTGAACGAGCCTGCTACCTGGTGTCAAAACATTGTTCCTAAATGGCGATTATTTTGGAAGCTACATATACGTTATATTAGGCACGTTAATAACGGGAAGAAGTAAGATGATATGCCAGATAAATCTTTCAAGCTCAGGCCAAGATATATTAAGGTGACTCTCCATCGTGGAATCCGGCGGCTCTGTATTACGGTTAAGAGGATGTATTACCTCCTTGTTATCCCTTGAAAGACTTTGTTTGACGGCAATGCGTTTGTAGGTTTTTTTGGCGCGGTAGGCCATTTGCCATTCATCAGTTTTGAGTTGGTGACCTGGGACAAGTGCACAGCCGTTTGTCTTGTCTTGTAACTGGTATATTGTAATCAAATGAGACCAGGCAAGCTTCCCATAATCCTGTAACTAAAACACACACGCCCTCCCCCCACAAATAGTCTAAGCCGTCTTAAGATTGTTATAAACGGTTGACTTAACAGGTAACGGCGGACATGCCTACTTCCGACCCGAACACAACCAGGTAGCTAATGTTGAGCCCTTTTGGTTATCACGAGAAAAAAAAAAAATTCTGCACCTGTTATGAAAACATGATCTTGTTGTTATTGTAATAGATTTCTAATCATCAGCCCAGTCCAGTCCAGCCCGACGTTCGATCTTTCCAGCCCGGCAGCAGGTGGCTTTGAAGATTTGTGAGCAAATATCCGCATGTTTGTATTTTGTGACTATATATTTTTTTTTTTCTTTCCTTTAACATAAATGGTGTTTGCCAAATTTACCGCCAACTGTTGAAAACTTGTTGTTTACTTTGGTGGATCCTGTCCAGACAGCAATCTGGGCCTCTCGATAAGAATCTAGCATAGTCCTTTTCAACAACAGCTTTGTAATCCCTTGGCTATTTTAAACAATCAAAACAATGTAGACAAATTTATTAATTAATTATCCATAGAAATTAACAGAAATTTTTTTAAAGTTACATATTTATATAATAATAATAAAAAACAGGATTAGAAAAGATTAAAATAAAACAGAAAAAAAGTTACATATATATCATTGTCGTTCTAGTTGTGATGCGTTCATATTCATTGAATTATCTCATTAAATTAATACCACTTTTGGTTCCTTTTGGTCCTCTAAAAACACTAACCACTATTGTCAGGTCATAGTCATCCATACTCGTGAGTATGCTTAAAGCCACCGTCATCGTCTCATACTGTACATTTATTTGGTCTTTTTAGATTCAGAGTTAAGGTAAACTCTCTGGTCATCACCTTCAACGTCTTTCAAAATCTCTTCCATCTTCTTAGACTGTTGCTTCCATGTCGTCACATTATTCTTAAGACCATTGTCAAAGAGTTCGGTATCTGGCTGTCTGTAAGAGCCACCGATTCTGTCCCAGAGGGTAGTGTACTGGCCATAGTTGTAGTTAAAGTACAAGTGGTGGATAGTATGACAGGCAGTACCATTAACAATAAAGTTGTTAAGTACAAAGTAACCGTCATGAATCATGACAGTCCACATGTTGACAAAGATGAAAAGCAAGAGATATGAAACCTTGTGCAGAGGGAAAATAAAGGGGAAAATGTGATAAGGAGCGGATTGAAGAAAGCCATCCAATGGGTGGAAAGCATGAGAAGCAAACGGTGTGGAAACGATCCACTTGTGGTGAGGCTTGTGTAAACGCTTGTAAAGAAAAGGGTGGTGGAGACCTCTATGGATCAAGTAGACTCCAAAATCGGTAAACAAAAGGAAAAGGGGGAATTGAAGCATCAGGTACCAGAAGGGGTAGTCACTAGTTCTCAAGTAGAGTTTGGAATATCCTTTGAGTTCTAAAGCAAAGCAGAGACCGGTATAAAAGGACATTGTTGGAATGGCGGAAAGAGCCTGGTTGATTTCCATGTACATCTGGTTTTTGAGATATTTAGGGTGGTTAAAGGTTTCCTTGTCAAAGACAGTAGCATATGCAGCCAAGGCAGTCAAGAAGTAAAGGATGACACCGAATACCGCTGTGATGATAGTCAAGGAAAGGATTTGACGGAAAATGTTGTCACGAAGAAATAAGGATTCGTTGACATAGTGGGAGGCCTCAAAAAGAAAGGGGATTTTACCATAAATTTCAGGAGAGTTGTACTCAAAAATCTCGGCAAGAGGGGTGGACTTGATCAAGGCGGTGGCATTTGTCCAAACCTTGGTATCAGGTAGCGTGGAAAAGTCAGGGAAAGACTTGATTTGCAAAAGGGTCTGAACAGCTTGGGGAAGTTGGAGGGTTCTAGGGAAAAGGGTTGCGTAAACCTTATCAAAGAAAAAGTTGTCGCAAGTTTCCAAAACTAAATCCATGATGACGATATATAATGGATGTGTGATCTATAACAGGTATTGTGTTGTTTAGTTTACAGCAAACTAGAGGGATATAATGAGCAGTGAAACGATTGAAGAAGATTAACACGAAAGAAAAAAAAAAGTTTATTAGCCGTTCTTAACCACAGGCTGAAAAACTATGACGATATATATATATATATCTGAGCTGGAGCTATATAAAAAACAGCCACGCCGGCTACTGAAGAGGGCTTTTAAATTCAATGAAATGAGCGCAAGCCAAAATCCAGGAGATCGAAGAGGATCCAAGAAACGCCAATGATGGTGGTAGTAGTGGTATTGGTAGTAGCAGTTGCAGGAGAAGAAAAGGGAAGTTCGTGGGAACTTGGGGGGTATATATAGCTGGCTAGCTAGGGGAAGCTGATATTCTTTTTGAGTGGTGAGATTTTCATGCCAGAGCCCTGCTTACATCAGCGTCGTTTGGTTCGGGTCTCCGTCTCGCGTCCCTCGTATAGTGTCATGTGACTGGCTGGGAGTGGAGAACGTTTTGTTCGAAAAGCCGCAGTTCCCAGAACGGGCACGCGCTTGATTAGAAAGCATCTGATAAGCGTGTGCACGCAGCTGTTTGGAGAATGAAATAGTTGCGGGTCCCTTCAATCACAAGTCCACAAATGCGTTTAAGAGATGAGGGATATCGAGAGAGTGCACAGATACGCACTGGTCGTATTTCGAGTCGAAAGGGACTTGCATGAGCAAACAAAGCTGGTTCTGCTGCCGTCGAAAAAAATCAAATGGTCTAATCGCCTGATTAGTGAAAAATTATCTTCCGATTTGTAGCTACTGGAAAAGACAAGAACAGTTTGTCAAAGTTAAGCACACAGGCTAGATCTCATGTTTATTTCGGCATGCCGTTATTAGGCTATTGCTCGAAACGAGAACGACCCACCATAAATACAAGCATAACAGCAGGCAGCAGGCAGCAGCAGCAGCAGCAACAACAACAACAATTATGTGGTGTGTGTCTATGTATGAAAACAAGCCGAGACAAATCTGATGATCTAGCTCAGATTCTAGATATTTGTCGCTCTGACTTGCCTTTCTGCCGTGCTATATTTTATTTATGGCCTGTGTATATATGACGGAACTTTATCTGCTATAAAATTGGCTTCCCCTGGAATGATACACGTCAGTTGGACAAACCCCATACATACAATGTACCTTGGAATGCGCTAGCCAACGGGGGAGGTTAACTGACAACCCTGTCAATTTGGCCTGTTCTGGTCATAAGTGTCAATTAGCATTATCAGTGACCTTACGTAATTGATTTAATACACACCAACAACAGGCTTGAAATTTTTCATCTTTATAGACTGTTTTGCTTTCACGCTATGATATCTCACGCTCAGTAAGGCTTGCGGGAAATAGATAGAAACTCAACAGTAACAACACCCTAAAACAGTACAAACATATTCCATCAGCAACCTGTTAAACTACCACTAATAGTCGCTAATGAAATATGCAACAAACGTTTAAGCGTTTGGACTAGTTTAAGTGTCGTGGCCGTGCACCGCTAAACAGTACATGCTAAGTGGTGTATCAAATTTAATTTAAGCCAGAAATTTAAAGTCGTGTGTTTGCGTTACAGCATGCAAACTCAGACGCTTTATTAGTAATCTTACCTAAGAGTCCTGTAAACCCACACCCCCTCAGCTGCTGTATTGAAATACTATAGTAAGAAGATCATAGCCATTTCCAGCGTTAAAGCTCTTTCTAAATTTGAGTTTAAAAAGAATAAAATTTCCAATTTGTTGCTGCTCCGGGTACTAGGATTCTTAACTGTCCGAGCTCAAGCGGAAGACATCTTGACAAGATCTGACGAGCTTAAACCCAAGACAGGAAACAAGCCTTGAAAAAGGTTTTGGTGAATTATGACAACTGAGAAACCTGTGTTTATCAAATTACTATTTCAAGAACATTTCACCCACAACTGAAACACTGGTTGGCCATAGCTCACATGTAACTTTTGTGCTTGTTGACCGCTGTGTTTTCACATAAAAAGCAGCGAAACAGCGGCAAGGAGAGAAACCATGTAATCTTACACCCACAAAGAAGAAAAAGATATAGCTTTCGTGGACACATAAAATTAATTTCTACATTTTGGTATCCTTCCATTCACAAGATTTGAATAACGTTTATGAACAGCTTTTGGTGGTTGATCTGTTCTTGAGAATTTTTCCAAAAATATGCACAAGCTAAATAGGATTTGTGCTTTTTAGAAATGACTTTTATTAAAACATGGAATCTCTTTCAATTTGACCTCTATTTTCCTGTATTAAATGCTGTAAATGCTGTAAATGCTTATTGGATTACTAGGAGGGCGTGTGATCCAGCCGGGTAACACTGGCGATAACTAGGCTGTTGATCCTGTTTCGCCGCCTTTTAAAAAACATGGATGCAGGGTTTGTAAAAAGATTTCTCCACTGATATGTTTTTTTTGTACAAGCTCAAGATGGAAAATGCCCCTGAGCCTACCAGTTAACTTTAATCTACAATATTAAACTATGAGATAAGCGAAGAAGCTGTAGATTAAGGATTAAAGATTAAAGCTGTGTAACGACTACGTTGATTAATCATATCATATCATACTCATAGTAATGATATCTGTTACTTGAGCAATTGTAATGTACCATAGATTATCACATTATTCGAATACTAGATATATATCACAGGAGTGCCGTGAGAAGAGCTTAAAGGAGTAGATTTGAATTTCAAATGGAGAAAGCAATTATATATATCACTGAGGTGGAAGCACAATCAAAGAATTCAAGAAATAATTTTTCCAATTCTTTTGTGCAAACCTTCCGCATCACTAGATTCCGAATTTTAAAAAGCTTTGAAACCACTAGCCGGCTTATTATAAGACGCAGTATAATTTATTACTTGGGTGGTCGGGTGGTAATAGAGAAAGCTCCTCAAGTTGTTGGCACAGAGCAATTATACAATATTTTCTGCACCAGCTGAGGAAACAATGAATTAATTGCAATTAGATTCTACTTTTTCGTTTACAACCATACAAAAAAAACCTATAGTTTAAATAAAGACTTGAGGTTTTGAAGACATGAAATAGTAAACTCTACGAATACCGATTGGAATATCAGACAAAAAACACGCCATTTGATCAAATTGACCTGGATATTTTCTCATTTTTCCAGGGTATAAATAATAATTGGGAGATGTGTATGAATATACACATCTTGACACTGCTGCAATTAGTTTTGGCTGCTTTGCAGAACCTAATCGAGCAGTCTTAACCCTTACTTGACTCTGATTCAACCAGTCTTTTGTTCCTCTTGGTTTCAATGGGCTTTATATTGTCTACACTACTATTTTATCTGAGAAACGGGGATGCAACATGTATATAGTAATAGATTGATTTTGAGGATGTGGTATTTTAATTACCATGATCTTTATCCAATACCGGTTAGTATTAATATCAATCAGATCAGACACATTTTATATTTTATATTTTATATTTTACATTTTATACAAAACACGCCCATCTTGATTGCCGATGTGTTAGGTTCTTTGTCCAGGTTAATACGTGACATCTATAGGCACCGGACCACCATCGACCTGCATAACTAGATGCTGCAACTTCCCATCAAGCAATGTATGTAAGCTGGGTTGAGATGATCATGTATGTATGAACGAGACCTAAGTCATCGAGGTTTGCTATACAGGAGTACCAAGTATATACAAGTACAAGTATACAAGTATACAATATATAAAAATACAAAAGTGCACGTATATTTGAATGTATAAAAATTGAAATACATGATTCCATAAAAAACTGGTCATTGCTTTTTAAATAGTTGGATCTATAACATTCACGGTAACGAGAAGAAAATCCACCTTCCGTACAATATAACAAATAATATAATTATTTCTTGTTCCATTCATTTCATCAGCTCCAGGTTACAAAGTACTACAATTATTTTGACACTTTATTCTATCAAGCTGCTTCTAAACCAAGTGCCGTGCTCGCTTAACTAGTTCCATCCACTGCTAATACGTCTGATTTGTATATATTATTTTATTTAATGGCAGTTTTGAACAAACATGAATCATCAGGACATGATTTGGTATATGTTCCAAATCCTTTTTCTCGTTCCAATACCAGGAAAAAATAAAAGGTAAATTATCTTGATCCAGTAAAATACAGTGTTTCATTCAATTACAGTTTTTTTTTTCTTTTTGCTACTAAAACCAAAACCAATTTCCTTTTAAAGAAAAGAAGCAAGAAAGACACATGAAAAAATCGGAATATTTCTCTGAGGGTTTATGCAAAAAGTTTATTGATGTAAAACGTCAGAAATCAAAATCCAAACCAGCAACGGAACTCGCAGTATCTAGTCCATTATTCCGGTTCAAATATTAGGAAACTGGTTTGATTGGATTATGATTTTTATCAAATGTTATTTATTTTTTCTTTAATTTCATAACCCCTTCTTAATGTCTTTTTCCCTTTTTGTCAAAACCAGTAGGTATTATGCCTGAGTTCATTTAAATACAATCAGATATCTAGTGTATTTCCTTCATCTTACATTTTTATCTATTCTTCTTTAAGCCTTTTTTCAATATGGATATTGTTCTCGAAATTTTTGACAATCTGATTCTTGATCAATTTTATGCCTACTTTTTCCCAACTCGTCTTGCATCAAGAAGCATAGAGACCTTGGAAAAGGTTTTTCACAACCCTACCGTTTCCAACTGGATACTATCATCAATTGACAGTAGTCACTTTACAGTTGACCCGGCTGCAACGTCAAACTCAACGGATTCCATATACTCATCTTGTGTATACGGAAAAACCCCATTTTTCATTCCTTCCATTTCACAATATGCCAACCAGTCGCTATTCTTGCGCGACAATCCAGTCCGCCAGTTTGCTTCTCTGGTGATGCTGACGTCTGTCCTTGGAATCTTGCTGTACCTGATGATTGGCTCCATTTCCTATTACTTTTTGTTTGAAAAGGAAATCGCCAATCATCCCAAATTCAAGAAGAACCAAATGGCCATGGAAATCCGACAAGCCATTTATGCTATTCCCGTCATGTCTATTGCCGCTGCTCTTGGGTTTACTTTTGAAATCCGGGGATACTCCAAATTGTATTGGACCTTGGAAGACTACGGATACTGGCATATTCCCGTTCAAATTGGACTGTTCTTCTTGTTTACAGATTTCGGAGTTTATTTCATGCACAGAGGTCTTCACCACCCTCTCTTTTACAAGCACTTGCACAAGACCCATCACAAATGGCTAGTGTCCACTCCATTTGCTTCTCACGCGTTTCATCCAATGGACGGATTTCTTCAATCGCTCCCCTACCACGTTTTCCCGTTCATTGTGCCCACGCAAAAGGCGGTTTACTTGACACTGTTTGTGATTGTCAATGTGGGAACAGTGCTGATCCACGATGGGAACTTTTTCATGAACAACAACATTGTCCATGGCACGGCTTGCCATGCAGTTCACCATTTATACTTTAATTACAATTACGGCCAGTACACCACGCTTTGGGATCGTCTTGGGGGATCGTACAGAAAGCCAGAGCCGGAGCTGTTTTCACCTAGTTTGAAAAACGATAGAAACACATGGAACGAGCAGGCTAAAAACATTGATTTGATTCTTCTAGAAATGCAGGACACACATGATTCAGATCTTAGAGACCAGTAACAAATATATACTACAGAGAGATATACTACAGACTTGATGGTGCTGTTGTTGCCGATGTTGTGTTTACTAATATATTACCTTATCGACGCTTGGATATTTGCACAGAGACGTGCCTGTCGTTTTACACGGGCAAGGGTGTTACGTAACGCGCGCGAGATTTACGCGCACTTGATTTTACACAGGTTACAGCGCATCTGGGCTTGAGTAAATAGTATATGTACATGTAAGAGTTACAACAATAGGCAGGCTCGGTGTCATAACTGTGCAGATAATAAGCTAGTACATGCACGTGAACATGTGAAGTGTTTAATAATTCCCCCAGAGCCAATACTAGTATAAACGCTGGTTTTGGTGTGGCCGGGCTTATACACACTGCTGAAAGATAAAGATTCCAAAGGATTCCAATAGGTAAACTGTAATTGTCGGGCTTGCTATTTATATTTGTACACATGTGTGTATATTTGCGTTTATTTATGGCACGGCCATTATCATGGATTGGACATTACGTCTGAATTGGGTTTGATATGCCCGGCGATTCATTGTTACTACGAACCATCACATCTTACATGTTACACTGTGTATTCTCTATTTGAAAAAAGAAAAAACGCAGTATGGGTTTGCGCTAGCTGGAAGATGAGTCGAGATACTCATCTAGGGCGAGAAGGAGACTCAGTCATCTCGCCAACCAGAGCCAACCAAATTGCTTCGTTTAATAATCGGGAAAAATACGGCCTCCCAGCAGCTAGCTAGCTAGCTGGATGGCGCCAACCCTTTGCCTCCTGCTGCCAGTAGTTTTTGTGTATTCCTAGCACTGTCAACTTGTAGAATAGCTGCATGAGGAGGTGCACGATACGAAACCTCCATCGGCGTATGCGACGGGGAGTTAGAGATGGGCTGGGCCCAGGGAATAATTTTCCGTGGCCAGACTAAAACCCAAGTCCCGCTTGTGAATTGTATACACAAATACACGGTGGGTGCTGTGCCAGGTCTTTCATTATTAATACTACCGAGAACCTTTGAGCGACTTTCTTCCTTTTACATATAAGCAATATAAGCAGCAACAAGAGGGACTCGAGGTCCAACCAGGCGTTGAGGGGCTCCGGTAAAAGATGCCAAACCCACAGGTCGCGACTTGTAGAGCTGGCGAGAGAGATCGTGGCCATGTATGTAACTGCAGCGTCCTAGTTACATACAAATACAGTCATTAGCGTCTTGTTAGCTGTTGCTAATGCCCGGCTATGATCTGGTCACGTGATGTGGATTCACAGTAATAATGACAAGTAATAATGAACACAAATAAATGGAATCCGAGCTGTGAAAAGAGCAGGTTTATATATAACATCATCACAATCAAAAAGCGAGTATACTCGGCTGGTTTAGTCTTGCGAAGGACGTGTCAATGGCTGGAGCACGGCTATTTTGTGAGCCTCCGACCTGTATCGCAGTGCCCATGTTATTACCTAAAGGGGTAAACGCCATTTCGATAAAGGCTTGACAACAGCCAGTTATTGTTATTGACGTATTCAGACGACGGAGCAGCAGCCTATTGGGTTTCAAATGTCGCTGGTCTTATTTATTTCAGCTGGTAAACCTGCTTGCTCAACCGCGCGCTCACTACAGCCGTGTCCCATGGCACGACACGATAGCAAACCACCACGAATGCTTGCAGCAGCCGGAAGTTGCTCATCTCCGTGAAACCTTTGCTTGGCGAGCTGACTTGGTCTTGTTAGATCTGAGACTAGTAGCATATTCATAAATACCATAAATACGGTATTAGAGACCTGCCTGGTCTTCAGGCTGTGTTAATAGCCCATTGGTTAGTTACTAGGGCCCTATTCCAACAATTGATCCAGCAGCTGGGCAAAGCACGTCACACAACTGAGGTGTTTTTTGCAAATCCTGTAAATCTTGCTAATGCTTTTACTCTTGCTTCTGGCTTGGCGAATAGCAGCTCCTGTTGATATCCGTGTTCAAAGATAGACAAGTGTCCACACATATGCATCTAGCCCTTTGAAGGGTATATCAGAGTTCGGATTACTACCACCACCTCTACATATCCATGGTGCTAGTCAGGAACTCGGCGGTGAGCTGTTGGTAAATAGAAAGCACTAGGAGGTTCGTATGAAATTAAACACGTTTCTCCACATCTCCAGCCTGTGAACAACGCCAGCCGGCCTGGCAAAGAAAGACACGCTGAGAAGCCTGTAGACCCCTTTTGCAGGGTTGTGCACGGTAGGCTGGTTGAAATGGCCACCCACGACGCAGCACACAAATTATGAATACATTTGTCATGTCATCTCAGTGCCTTAGGGCTGTTGCGATATCACTACAAGATTGGATCTTTCTTCTTTCTATCACGGGAAAAAACAAACAAACAACTAGCAAACAAGGTATCGTAGTAAATTTGGTAGAGGCTTTTCCATGTACTATAACAATGCTAAACAGTGTTCAGCTGGGTCGCTTGTTGGTGAATGCTTCCACACCACTGTTCACAATAGACTGGTCCAAGCAAGGAATATTGGCGGGTTTTAATGGCCAACTTGACGCAAGGTCGATACAGATGACTTGACTGACAGGTCTAGACTGTAGCAGCCAGACGGACCAGAAAAAAGGCACACCCAGGCAGGCGAGATTAAAGCATTGGTAGTAGCAGTACAGTGTATATAGAGCTTTTAGAGATGAACGAGTACATATTCCAGAGCACCATTCAGCCGGTACAAATAAAGAAACGCCAGGCTATATGGCCGGTTTGCAAGTTTGGAGCCAATACGGAATGTCGTAGTAGTAGAAATGGATAGGCTCTGTATTTAATATTTCGTATACATGCAAATGATACCAGCAGTATAGTAGCAATACAATAGCCATCTGTTATGAATATTAATACTAATACCATTCCAGTACTACCTCTCGAGTGGTATATAAATACCAACACAATCGCACACCCTCGTATAGTTCGTTTCTCAAATGGTATGATTTTCTCTTATTATAGCAGCATTTCTAAACTGCCAAATGAGTCTACAAGGCTAATGTAGGATGTCTGTGATTTGATCTGGAAATTCTAATGAACAAGCCAAACAAACAAATACACAAATATGTATATATATATACTCGCAACAATTTCTGCTCTTTTCGCTAAATAAATATATTCATTCAAACACATTTATAAATACAAGCAGGCTCATATATATTATATTATATATTATTATATATATAGTTGCATGTTTCCGTCTAAATCCCTTTCTCCTCCGAATCCTGGTCGATCTGTTGCCTCGCCTCTTCCGCACCAAAACCGAGCCGTAAATAAGATCCAGCCAGTTTGCACAGATTTTAGCAAAAAGACTCAAAAAGAAACTAGCACAAAAAAAACGAGCGAGTCTCGACCAAAGTCTGGACCTCCTTGACCGTCTCGTATTTTATTTTATTTTGTAGGTAAACTTTTGCACGGCTCATAGTGCATTGCAGATAATAGTTTTACACTTGATAACACCCACTTATTGGTTCTCCCCGGGAAGATGCATCATAATTGACCTTGTTCAATAGCCTCCTTCTATAATATATGTATTATTCACACCCACCCACTCGCACACATTTCTTGTGTATATATACACAAATCTTTGTTAAATAAGATTTACTATAATACTCATAATAATTTACACTCAATTATCACTTTATGCCGCTTTTGATCATACAATTATTATTTGCTAAAATCCAATTGCAACCATTTTTAGATGCGGCCTCTGGTTCCTCTTCCTCAAATCTGCTTGGCCTTTCTTTCATTCTTTCGTCTTATTACGTCTTCAACGTTTCGAACTGGCTGGCCCAGCTCAAAAGCAATTCATTCCCTCGTCTTATTAATTCCTATAATAATTGCCTTTCTCAGTTAAAGCGCTACATATGCCTGTCCTCCTATACGGTTCGGAACCAATATAAACCTATATAAACCTACCGTTCCCTGCCTTTTTTCTCTCTTTTCTTCTCTTTTTAACTATTTTGGTGTTTTTTCTTGTTTCCACCTTTTATTTGTTTCTCTCTCTCTCTCTTTCCCTCACCATCCCTTATCTCTCCCTATTACTCCGCACTTTAAATCACAATGATTCTCTTATACCTGCCGATCATCTTCCCAGTGTTCTTCCTCATCTACAGTTTTGTATCAGTAGTAGTCGTCGACATCATTTACAGATACAAGGCCTTTAAAAATGTCAAGGACAAAACCGGTCTCGTCGAAACCGTCTACAACTTTCCCTTTGGCCTTCCATGGATATACGGCCTGGCAAAAGCCAACAAAACCAACTCAGTCAATGAGCAGATGAAAAAGGACATCACTAGCACTGGCCGCCTTACCATTAGAAATGAGGTGGCTGCTCAATTCCTTTTTATGACTTCTGACCCTGAAAACCTTAAAGCCCTCCTCGCTACCCAGTTTGAGGATTTTGCTCTAGGTGATAGACACGTTCAAATGCTCCCCCTTTTAGGCGACGGCATCTTCACTCTTGATGGTGGCGGTTGGTACCACTCTCGCATACTCCTTAGACCTCAGTTTTCTCGCGAGCAAATTTCACATGTTGTTGCTTTAGAGCGCCATGTTCAAAATGCCATGAGCAGATACTTGAATGCTTACCAAGAAAGTCAATCGGATTCCCCCATGAAGCGAGATGGTTATGTCGATGCGCAGGAACTGTTTTTGAATCTCTCTATGGACTCTGCTACCGAATTTTTCTTTGGTGAAAGTGTAAACACACTCACTGGAGGCAACCCCAACATGCCTGGTGCTGTGAACTTTGGTGAAGCTTTTGATATTGCTCAAGATGGTTTAATGAAACGTGCCCAAGTCCAAAAGCTTTACTTTTTGATCAATAGCAAGAAGTTTAGAAATGCTTGCAACACTTGCAAAGATCTAACCGAATACTACGTTAAATCGTCTATCGAGCGAGTCAATAAGCAAAAGGAACTTGATGAAAAAAACGGAGACAGTGAAAAGAATCCCAATGATCCATATATTTTCCTTGATGAATTGGCAAAGGTTACGACTGATGTTAACGTGTTGCGTGACCAAGCTCTTAATCTTCTTATCGCTGGCCGTGATACTGTTGCTTCGCTCCTTTCATGGATGTTTTACTCTCTTGCCTTGCACCCCGAAGTTTTCGAAAAGCTTAGACGTGAGATTCTCCAGGAGTTTGGAACCGATACTGACAAGATCACCTTTGGAACCTTGAAGCGTTGCAAATACCTTCAGTACTGTATTAATGAGACTTTGCGATTGTACCCCACAGTCCCATGCAACGTCCGCACGGCTACTAAAGATACCACTCTTCCAAGAGGCGGAGGCCCCGACGAGAGCTCGCCAATCTTCATTCCTAAAGGTGCAAATGTCATGTACCATGTTTACACTCTTCACCGCAACCCTGATTTCTGGGGTGCTGATGCTGATGTCTTTCGACCTGAGCGATGGAGTGAACCTAATGCGGGCCGTCTCGTTAACCACCAGTGGACGTATCTTCCTTTCAATGGTGGCCCTCGCATCTGTCTGGGTCAGCAATATGCACTTACCGAAGCATCTTATGTTGCTGCCAGATTCTTACAGACTTTTAAGCAAATTATTCCAGCACCTCAGCTGCAGGACGGCACTTCAAGGCAAGATATCCAACTTACCCTTACTATCAAAGGAGGTGTTCCTCTCATCATGATTCCCGACAATGATTCCCGGATACCTGAAGCATCTGAAAAATTGATTGATGATACTGAAACTTTTAATGAGCAACCCTCATTGATGGCTTAATGACTTTATTTTTATTTTTTATATTCTTATTGTTACTGTTTATATATATACGTTTTTCATTTGTAACTGTTTATGACTAATGCCTGCTTGTATATGTTTATGATTCTTTGAAATTTCATTAAAACTGACATCTTACACAAGAAAAACAAAGGACTTTTAAATTTTTTCCATCGTCAAAATGTGGATACTGAAATTTAGTTCCAAATAACGAAAATTGCTAGGGTATGTGTTGTTCAACTACGGTAGCGTTTTTGAAGCCACTTTTGTCTTGTGTTACAGTTAAATATGTAACTAACTTGTGTAACAGAGTTGGTTAGCTTTTACAGGTCACATGATCCAAAGTCACGCAAGATTGTAAAATGGACAAATCTCATGGTAGGCAGTACTTGGAGGGCGATGCCACTTGATAAAGGTAGGAATTTTTTTATTTTATTAAAAATCTATATTTCATTTACATCCCTCAGATCAATTCAACCGCAGAAGTGATTGATTCTGCTACTTTCTTTCAATCACCATCATTATCAGGCTGATACTTTGAATGCATACCTATAGAATACACCATATACTATAGAATATCCCACGATCAAGATACCCAAAGGAAGGTCTACATACACTGTTTAATATCCAATTCTGAGAGGTGTGATCCAAAGCTGATAAGATAACACATTCTCTAGATCTCCAAGCTCTGCGAGAAGAGACTTCCATTTACCAATTAATCAATTAATCCGTTAGCCTTATATATATATAGCCATAATATACATGTGGAAATATACAGCCAAAGTGTCATTCATAGCCCTTTCATGGGTCCCGGTAGTCATGACGGTCACAGAGAATGTAGCTCATTTCGGCCGCATTGAAGGCATAAGCATGAAGCCAGCGCTAAACCCAGACAGCTCACTAGGCTGGACCGACTTTGTCTTTCTCTGGAAGTACCGGATACGCGACCCCGGGCAGCTGAACGTTGGCGACGTCGTGCTGCTGCGCTCTCCCCAGGACCCCGACAAGATCTTGGTCAAGCGCATCTTGGGCGTCCAGAAAGACAAAATCCTCACAAGACCCCCATACCCCCGGCCAATCGCAACGGTGCCCAGAAACCATCTCTGGGTCGAGGGCGATAACCTCTTCCATTCTGTGGACAGTAACACGTTTGGCCCGGTATCTGCCGGCCTCGTCATTGCAAAGGCTACCCATGTCATTTTTCCGTTTAGTAGATTTGGCCCCATTTCGTCAATAGGGGCCCGGGAGGCGCGACTTGATGAGCTGAAGCAAGTTGCAAACGATCGCAGTAATAATAATTAGCATGAGGATTAACAAAATATTAAACCTCTTGATCCACTTTCTTTAAACATTTGTTCTTTTTTTAAAAAAAATTATCATGTTATACTTTATGTTTTTACGTATTTTTTCTTATAGATTCTTGATAGAGCTTTTTTTTTTATTCAATATTATGACTCGCATCCCTCGTAAGAAACGGTTGTATCAAATAAATTATACAAGCATGGATTTTAAGATGAGCTATTTACAAAACAATTTTATACAAATACTACCACACACACATGCAATCATGAATGTTCCAAATTCACAGGTTTAAAAATCAACAATCCTTTTGTCTCTAATTCTCTTTTTGTAACGTCAAGGGTAGTTTCTCTTTTTTTAAATGAATTTAGTTTTCAGCAGAAACCTCTTCTTCTGGTGAAGATACCTTTTCATAAGCTTGCAACAACTTGACAAGCTCCTTCTGCTCGTTCTTTTCAGGAATAGCTTCGTTGATTTCTCTATTAGCGATAACGGTATTGACAGCGTCCTGGATTCCTTCAGGGGTATGAGAAGCAATGAAAATATGATAAGCCTCGCTGATATCTCTAGGAGACTGAATAATGTCCTTTGTTTCACCGGTCAAAGTGGGTTGAAAACGCCAGTATTTAAAAGTGGCAACCTGCTTAATACCACGAACAATGGTTTCGTTAACGTCGGCCGAGGAAAGTTGGGGTGTGATGCCGTAAAAAGCAAATTGGAAACGTTCAAGATAGGCCTCCATTTCAGCGTCTTGAGTATCGTCGGCTTCAAGATAGGTCTTTTCAACCTCTTCGACAATAGTATTGTACTCGCTCTTGAAATCTTCTAAACTGTTCTCGTAACCTCTTTGTCGCTCAGCCAAAACTTGACGTATTCTCCACATGGTGTCACGAACATCCGCACTGGCTTGAAGAAATGGATTCTGTTGCCCGCTTGCCTCGAGGGAATTGTAAATTCGGCCTTCTCGTTCCAAAACATTACGTTCCTTAACGGCTGTGTACCAAATGGTATGTAAGTCTTCAAAAGACTTTCTTCTAAGTTCTTGAACATTCCAAGGTCGTCCTACAACACACACACAAAAGCCTGTTAGAAATCCGTCACAAATTACACATGAACATTACATGTAGAGAATATCTCTAATGTTTACATAATCTCTCTGACATACCAACTAACTCAAGATCATCCTTGGATCTAATAAACTTCTTATCGCTGAAAAACTGCCATAATGGGTGGTCATCCTTAACCTCTATACTGCTGGCCTTGGGAACAATTGGAGATCTAAGTGTGATATTTTTTCTAAGTCTGTCTTGAACAATGGTGGAGGTCTTGAAGCCTCTTGCAAGAACCAATGGGGTATTTTCTACCGAAGTAGCGGCACTAGAAACGCCTCGAACTGTTGACCTGACAAACATATTTAAATGTGAGGTGATGTATTATGACGAGAAAATGATTGCCGGCTCTGCCGATTGTATATGTGGTGCAATGAACCGAACAAAAAAATTTCAAGCTGTTGAAAATTTGGAGTGGTGTTGAAAAAAAAAAAAAGGTTGTGGTAGATCAGGCCAATCACAGGGGTGGCTTGTGATTACCCGGCCCTAAAATTCTTAGTGTTCGAGCTGCAAGCGCAAAAAAATCATGGCCAAACCTCCAAAAACAGATCGCTATCACCAGTCAACTATTGATACAACAACAAAAAAAAACAATACGACACGCTAGCTGTACGCGTATTTAGTTCTCTTCCATTCACAACATAGCACATCATAATGGCATCTTTAGACGTCCTAAAACCTAGCACCTCTGTCGGTGAACCTTTCGACCTTGTTAAACTCTCTCTTGATGAGATTGTTATTGTTAAACTACGAGCTGGACGAACGCTGAAAGGACGACTTCATGTATGCATTTTCCCATACCATTTCTCATAATTTTTATATGGTCTTTGATTTCTAACATGTGCTTTGTAGGCATACGACTCACACTGTAATCTTATCATGAGCAATGTCGAAGAAACGGTCACATATCTTGAAGAAGGTGATGATGAGCCAAAGGTAAGCATAAGCATAATATCTATTGCAAATTTATCGAGTTGGATTATATATTAACAGCTTTTTAGGTCGTGAAAAAGCATAGTGAAACAATGTTCGTTAGAGGCGACTCTGTCGTGTTAATCAGTCCGCCAACACGCAACTAGAAATTTAATCCACAGTTTGTAATGAGCTTATGAATTCTACGAAATGTTTTTGATATTTATTAAAAAGTGATATCCAAATGAATAAATGAAAAAAAAAAATTAAAAGTGATAACATTTAGTACATACCCAGAGTAACTCATACCAACATTTAAAAAGATTCAGTTGGATTTAATTTTGCATTTACAAGTTTAGCATTCAAAGAAAAAACCAATCAATATATTTATAATTATTTGAAATAAATATGGAAGTATTGAGTCTATGATGGTCTACAAATAAGATATATGTGTCTACTAGTAAACAATAAAACAAAAAACGAGAAAAAATCAGATGGAGTTACGACGGTTCAATGGCTTACGCGATTTTCCCTTGACTGATTCAGAACCAGGTATTTGAGGAAAGGTACCATTTTTCTTGATATCTTCCAGGTACTGATGACCATAAATGATACCAACTCGGTAAATCTCTTCAAACTTTCCAAAATCAAGCGTAGCATAATCATCAATTGGAGGCCGAAGATAATAGACACCAGGAGTGGACTTTGCCTTCTCCAAGGCACCAACAGATGATACATAAGCAAGTCGCTGCTGAATTTCGGCCAGATTGGGAACGTTGGGGTGGCGTGAAAAGACATTCCACCTATTGAATAATACCCAAAGACCAGAAAGAGAGTCACCATAAGACATGGGAGTAGTGTCATCAACACTTCCAACATCAACAGCAAAAACATACTTTGCACCCCATATTTTCATCTGTTCCACAGGCAAATTATCCACATATCCACCATCTAGAAGCATACTTCCCTGGTCGGTAAGTGGCGGGAGCAAGCCTGCAAGTGACATAGAAGCACGGACATATCTCCAAGCATAGCCCGATTGGTGAATTTCCATACGGGAATGAGTAATATTCGTAGTGTTATTGAAATATCTCAGCCAAAAATCTTCAATTTGACAGTCGCCAAATGCTTTCCAAATTCCACGGTTAAACTCGTGGCCTGTAGTATAAGAAGTAGCTGGGTATGTCAAGTCAAAGGCCATACGCCACAAACTTGCAATACGACCTGCAAATTGCTTGGTGCGAGCATAAAGAGGGACCATGTCATAGTCTCTTGCGTAAAGCCCACCTACAAGCGAACCAATCGATGTTCCTCCAACATAGTCAATAGGTACGCCGTTCTCCTCAAGGGCTCGAATGACGCCAATATGCGAAATTCCTCTAGCACCACCCCCACCAAGAACCAGTCCAACAGCATTACCAGAAAGAATTCGAGCCAGTCGAGCAAAATCATTCTTGTGAGGAAATGTATTAGAATAACTGGGTCTTCCTCTGTGTCGGTATTTGGTAATTAGCTCAGACTGAATTGATTTAACCTTGTTGCGAATAGCAGATAATTTGGAACTGGGTCCAAGAGATCGTTCAGAGTCTATCGTTCGAGACATTTCCATTTGAAGATGATGGTGAGTATCAACCCAAATACGATTCTTTAACCACTTGGCTGTCAAACCAGGTGAAACATATCGTTCATGATGAAGCAAAATAAGTTCTGTCTTGGCTGTAGTTTTCATAGTGACCAAAAGTCGTTCATATTCACCAATGTCAACTTCAGAGGAAGAATCAGCTAAAAGCAAAATACAGTCGGCCTGTGCAATGCATGTTTTTGTCCAAGGTGATGTTACCGGAGAATCCGCCAAGTATAAAACAGTTTGGTATCGTTCTTCTAAATCAGCGAGGTATCCTGAAAGCTTCAAATCGCCGATTTTGTTAAAAGCATTACGACCCAGACGACGTAACACTGTCGCAATATTGAGCTGAAATACATCATGACCAACTTCATTGTATGCGCTGAGAAGTTTTGCTCCAAATTCAGCAACCGGGAGTCCTTCCGAAATCGGAACCACTGAAACAGTTCTGAAGTTTGAAGATGGTGGAACTTCATATCCATCAAGGGAAGGGGCACCAAGCCGATTAAGTACTCTTGACGCAACAATTCGAGAAATTTCAATTGTAGTTGAAGGGTGTCGTCTAGCCAAAATCTCAAATAGGGATCGTGGAAATTTTGCTAATTCACTTTCTCGAATAGCATGGAGGGTATACGGGCGTTTAGAAACAGTAAGGACCTCAAGTTCACCAATTGACTCCCCTTGACCATACTCACTATGTATCTTAACATTTTTGGTGGCTTCTTTGTAAACTGAACGAAGACGGCCATTCAAGACAATATATATTGCATCAGCATCATCCCCTTCATTAAACAAAACATGACTACCAGGAACTTGGATCCACTCCAATGCAAAGTCTAACAATATAATTATGCTAGAAAGGCTTTCAGTTAAGGTATTTGCCATACTCAAAAGAATTTGTGGATACTTTTCTTGCATTCGCTCAATAGTAGACTGCGGTAAAAATCCAACATATACGTCCGATCTAGCGCGAACTTCAACGAATGACTTTGAAGAAAGAACAGATGCAATGAATCCAGCAATTCCACCAGGCTGGACTGTATACAGCAAAATATAATTATTCTTCTTGTCACGGTATCCAACATCCAAACTTCCATCAATTACGTGAAAAATACCGTGAGATTCACCACTTTGCTCAATCAAAATCGAGCCTTCCTTGTAGAAAATAACCTCAAGCTTCTGAGAAGCCTCAATTTGGGCATTTTCAAATGAATTCTGATTTGAAGACTCGACAGACTCATCATCAGCAAACGCAAACCTCAAATCGTCTGCTCTAATAAAATTGTTGATAATGTTATTGAAAGAGTTGCGTGGCCTGCGAGGGTATGAATCATCCAAACCAGATATCAAAGGACTAGCATTAACCGATGTTAAAGGCTCACGGCTTTCAATGGTTTTATCCAATCCCAATACAGTGAAAATGCATTCAGTTATAGCAACGCGCAACGCGGAATCAGCAGTTTCTTCATCGGCAGAAAAGGACATTCGCTTATTCTTATCAGGCAACGTTGACTTCTCAACATGTAACGTGTCGATACGAGATAGTGGAACGTTTGTCAACAGATCACCTGGATGAGACTTATTTGGCTGCAAAACTACTTGGCGAGATTTGAAGCCATGGCTATTGGTATCAACAGGAAGATTGTGGCGAGACGTTTTTGGCTTGCTAAGATAAACAAAATCCTTATCATTCATGGGCTGTTTTTGTAGAAGATCCTTAATTCCACTAACTGCTCGGTCTTTGAGATAAGTTGGAAGTTCATACCTTGCATTTTCGTTCAACATCATTTCTGTTTCAAAGATCTCCGATGTAAGGTCAAGGTAGTGATGAGCAGTTCGAAAAGTGACTCGAGAAAGACGTGTAAGAACCACTTGAATGATATTTACAGTAGATTTGGGGTATTTCACTACTAGTTTATGGAATGTGCTTTGTGGAATAATAGCAATTGTAGACTCATCAGCTGCCCGAATAATCACATCTTTCAATTGAACGTATAGATTTGGTGAGGCCTTGGATTGAAACGGTGGAGAGGCAGAAGTATATGGAGTTCCCATACCAGGAGTTGGCCTCATAGGTGTACCAACTCCTCCACTGGTATCCAAAAGATTTAGTTTGTCTAAAGAGATTTGACTTGAAGGCTGATTAAACTTGCTAAAACTGCTGTTATAGCGATCTTTGCTAAGACTGCCTGTGAACAAGGACAGTACTGTGAACAATGATGAAACAGAAGCGCCACGTTGAACTTCATTGATTAACTGATATTTTTCGCCATCAATGACAATCTGATCCTCTTCAGATCTCTTTACTAAATCAGTATCATTTGACTTGACATACACCTGAATCGTACCATCCACTACCACTGAAAAGCCATTATGCTGATCCAATTTGAGAGTTTCTCCCACTTCCAGCTTATAGGTTTGCATTTGACGCGTCAACTCATGAAATACTGATCGCTCAAGAAAACCAAAAATCTTTATAGCGCTGAAAAAATCTTCCAGATAGGTCGAAAATCCAGACTTGGAAGACGTATCGTCGTTTCCATCCATAAACAAGTCAAGCTTTGATTGCTGGCGGGGTACATCGGGGGGCAATCGAGAATACGTCGTTAAGAAGCGGTATCTTATAAACGCCCAGGTTATAAGGGCAAATAAAACAAAGATCAACAGTCTAGAGGATGTTAGTCAGACTCCAGCAAGCATTTAAACATGAAATTGGTACTAACAGTGAAGATAGCCTGAGAGTAAAGCTGAAACGCTTTCCCAAGACTGAGAGTAAAGAGTAAGAAACGGATTGAAGCGCTCGGAAGATAAGTCTGCCTATGAACCAAACAAACCTCGCCAGGAAGTTTGAGGATTTCCCTGAAGTTCCTTCATCAGAGGCAGCTACTAGTTGCGGAGAAGTCATTGAAGAATCCATAGTTTTTGCTTAAAGGCATGCCTGTGACGAATAACAGTAACAGAGTGTAGGTGCTCAAATTTGAAAAAATGCCAGGTATTTATACAAAAGATAAGAGGGGGTGTTAAGTTGATAAGATAGAAACTTAAGAGTGTAAAAGGACAATTGAGTTTGAATATAGCTACTAACAGTGCGAGTTGCAATATGAATTCTCGCATGCTTTGTGTGATAATCTCTCTATATTGCTTTCCGACTGTTACATAAATAAATCATATACAACGTTGCTAGCATACATAAGTGATACATACATATATGTTAGTTTGATCAGGGTTAGGGTCATATTTAACAAAATTTCAAACCTCCGTTCGGTATCCTCGAAAACCATGTCGTAAGATCATCACATTTTCCCATTATAATGATCAGGATTTCTCAACGGAGTATACCAAAGAATCTCTACAAGTCCTGGATACCATGTATTGGAATCAACTCTCAGGTCCGATATGCTTCGAATCGACAAAATGCTCTACGCCGGCATGATAAAAAACTGTACTCGGAATTTGAAGAGATGAAGCAGACGGAAAACCGAGTGAAGCTCAGAATTGATCCGACAAAAGTAACAAAGTTTGAGGTAAGTTGTCTATGTTGATTTTCTTGTGGAAATTATTGTGTTAACTGAATATCACTGTTAATAGGAATTGGGTCTGAGGCAGCCCGTAGTCAAATCACTAAAAGATACATTCCCAGAAATAACAGAGCCAACTCGCGTGCAAAGGAACATGCTTTCATTACTGAATTCAGATTTATCGTTATTAGTTAAATCAGAGTTTGGAACAGGAAAATCATTGGCTAATGCCCTTTACTTGCTTTCAAACACACCAGCAAAACACGCACAAAATACCCCATTTATTACAAACCTACTACTAGTCCCTACACCATACCTTGCCGTTCAGTATTACAAAATATTTGCTAAGCTATTAAAGAACAGTCGTGAACCTATCCATAATGTTGTTCAGTATGTGTTTCGAGATAAAGCTGAGTGCGAACAAAAACAAATCGATCTTTTGAAAACTCACCCTGGTCCCCAAATTTTGATCGGTACTCCAACTAGAATTTTAGATATCCTTTCATCTGATAACAGACTTTACTTACCACTGCATAAACTTTCATACATCGCACTAGATGATGCTGACCAGTTAATACCTAGTCGAGACTTTTTTGCTGAGGTCCGACGCAAGAACAATTCAAAGCATGATCACAGCAAAAATATTCCAACATTACTGTTACTCAATCATATTATTCCTGTGCGTAATACATATATGCGACAGGAACGTGACGTATTTATCCCACTAAAGTTCCTTATGGAGTCGTCTACAGCCGGTAATTATCTGAAAGTTGTCGCAATGAGAAATAAGTGGATCGAAGGTCGACCCATGCTCCGACTGGGTACCGATTCTATTGGTGGAGAATATAGAAACAGAATGCCTAACGATGTCAACAGTTATTTTGTCTCGTACAATCCACTTACAGATGAACTTACAGATACCAATTATGATGTGTCTTCTGTGATTCCCCAATTTGATTCCAAGTCGTTGGATGTAATTTCAGAACTAAATGCTAGACGTCTTCCCAAACATGTAAGTGACTATGCAGCCATGAGTAAGAGTCAGCGCCTTAAAACACTGTCATTATATTCTTCTGCATTAGCTAAAACTATACAATCTGATAGCGAACAAGATTCTCATGGCAATCGCCGGCGTGCTTTAGTTGTGGTGCCAGAGGCATTCCCAATCAAGACGTTTGCGGAAGTACTTGAAGAGACTGTTGGAATTAAGAGTGCTAGGCTTGATACGCAGAACAATACTTGTGGATTCTTTTATCGAAATGGGGAGGAAGAAGTTGAAGTTGATTCCGAAACATTTTTCAAGCAGCTTGCAACCGAAGGATCCGAATATGATAAGCTTCCTCAGGTCCTTTTAGTCAGAGCCAAACAATGTCCAGGTGTGGATTTACCAGGACTTGGAAGAATCTACGCACTTAGTTGGGACAGTATTCTTTCTACAAAGCTCTACCAAACAGTTGCAGGGCGGTGTCGAGTGGCACCAACTCATGAGCGAGGTGAAACTGAGGCCAAGGGACATTGGAAACCTGCACAAGACCCTGAACAGGGAAAGATTGTAGTTGTTTCGTTGATTGAAGAGACTAACGACATGCGCTACAATATGCTTATTGCTGGCTCAATGTTCAAATCAGGCATTCAGCAAACCAAGTTTTTTGACAAAAAATAATATTAGTGTTACAATGGTAATAACATAATTTGTAAATAGAACATTACTATATTGCTAAACTCTTCTCATGACATCTAATGTAATCTCGGAGTATTTATTATAAGAACTGGTATTGCTCCATATGAATAAAAGAAACTGCAAAGAAGATATTATT
This sequence comes from Magnusiomyces fungicola, assembly GCA_900654225.1. Classification (NCBI taxonomy): domain Eukaryota; kingdom Fungi; phylum Ascomycota; class Dipodascomycetes; order Dipodascales; family Dipodascaceae; genus Magnusiomyces; species Magnusiomyces fungicola. Next base: position 611,946 of record CAACAH010000002.1, read on the forward strand.
GGAATTTTATTAATAACCCAGGTAATTTACATCCTAGTAATAAAACATCTCAGATATGCGTCAGTCTAACGTAGAAAGCTGCTAAAGTCGCAAGATAATTAGCTAGTTGCTAATTGATAAGTGTGTATTAATACAATTTTGAGATTAATTTAAATGGTACTGTCATATTAGCACTTGTGTAGCTTATGTATTTATGGTTCAAATCCAACATATTAAAATTTCTGGACTTTCAAAAGTTTGAAGATCTTCTAGGAGGTGGGGTATAAGATCTGCTTCGGCTTCTACTGTAATTCCTATCTGAACCGCGATCAAAATCGTCTATTGAACCCCTTCGTCTTCTTCCGGCACCTAAGCTTCTGCTTCTGCTTCTGCTTCTAACTCTACCAGGGGAATAGTCTCTGTGACGTTTTGAGCGACGGCCTTCTTCTGGGGAATCAGATCTTCCACGTTTGGGTCGGTACGTGTCCACTCGCTTTCTTTTGACTTTTCGCTCCCTCTTTCTTCCATTGCCTGATCTTCGGCTACCATTGTCGCGTGATCGACGGGGAGGGGGGCTAAGGGTTCTAGGGCCTTTGAGAGTTCTAACAAAAACTGTCTTTCCATCAACCATGCCGCCGTCCATTGAAGCTTCGGCCCGGTCCGCCTCATCGGGAGATTTGTAAATAATATAACATGAATTTCCTTCCAACTTTTTCAACTTTTTAATCTTGATACTTGGACGTGCAAACCAAACGGATTCTATTCTACCGTATCCACCAAAAATCTCACGAATGTGATCTTCTCGGATTTCAGAGGTGACATTGTCAATCACGATTTTCCCATAAGGCCCTTTTCTATGTTCGTTTCGACGTCTTCTGGGGGATCTTGAGCGAGAAAATGATGACGAACGAGAATAGGAAGACGAGCGAGAATATGGGGATCTTGAACGAGAGTATGAAGGGGAGCGAGAATATGGTTCATCTCTTGAATAACGACGCGAACGGCGTGGTGAGTAGGACCGAGATCGTGAACGCGATTCAGAAAATGAACGCGATCGAGATCGTGATGCTGGAGAATAGGATCGTGATCGAGGAGGTGATTTGGAGAAGCTGCCTCGGCGTGGTGACCGAGAAAGAGATCGTGATCTTGAAGATGAGCGGGAAACTGGTGAGCCAGGGATCTGATCTTCTTCTATGGTATCCTTAGTATCCTTAATATCAGGCTTTTCATTGGAGACTGTGTCCAATGAAGCTTCAACTTCTTGTTTATCTGCTGGGGCATCAGTTGGCTCCTCTTCGGCGAGAACAGGTTCTTGCTCAACCGGGAGAGCCGCTGTAGAGTCTGGTTCAGACCTGTAAGACATAATTGAGTTAGTCCAAATTTATATAGTCAAAACACACAAATATTTTCAATAATAAACGCGTTACCGATTCATTGTTCAGCCTGTAAATTCTACTTACATTTTCTGGGATGCTGTAGGAATTGATAGGATGATTCAAAATTGGGTGTCTTGAGTATGCACTACACGCTGTCCAAAAGTAATCCAAAAGTAATGATTACTATAAGAGAAATAAATCAAACAAAAGGTTGAATGCTTCAAAGAACAGTCGGTTACTTATTTAGAAAAGCACCTCTCCAAAAGCTTATAACGAAAATTTCGGTTCTTGGGTATTTTGGTTGGTGGTGATTGAGTTAGCTGATGAACTAAAGGATTTTGGCGAAAAATTTCAGAGGGTTAGGATATTAAGTGGCCCACAAGTCATCTGATCAATGCCTCGTGACCTTAAGTAGCAAAAACCTTGTACATTTTTCTTGTTGTTAACATGAAAAATTCTGTACCGCTTGAGCTGAAGCACATTGCATCGCCCTTGTGATTATCAAGGCTTAATATCTGATCAAATCTCGCGTAAGGTATAGGGCCCGAGCCGTTGTTACTGGGATTTGGAGCAAAATGTGAAACGATTTGGTTACATGGCTGGCCACATATGCAAGGGTAAGCTAGTTACTTCGCCATGACACTTGCGCGCAAGCTTGGCAACAATTAAGCTTTCCAACTTATGACTTATGATCGATCACGTTCAGCCTTAAACCCTAATTTGGAGTTAAGATGGTTCTTAAACCTAAAGCTTGATGTCATATGTTCTATTTTTACATGTTGGCGAAACACAAATGACAAATGCAACGCTCCTGGAAAAAAGATTAAAGTCAATTTTAATCATTTTTGCTTCTGGGCCGTCTAATACTCTTTGTTTACACACTATTTTGTGGTCAGACAGTGCATTTTGCTATTGTCTGTTTCTTTGCTGGAACATCGAGGTGTCCCCACAACCACTGTATATATTGCTATTGAAAGCTTGCTTAAAAGGCTGTCTATTTGAAGCATTTGAAAAAGAGGGTAGACAAACATGTCGAAAAGATCAAGCAGAATTGATCAAGACAAAAAAGGTGATGAAAAAACTTTTAAGATTGTTGATCAATACTTTATTAGACAGCTTGAATGTAAACAATGACAGTTATCATGTCACATTGATTGGATGCGTATAATTCCAATTCCTCAAGAATGCCTTGAAAATAAAAAAGAAACGGCAATTATAGTTTTCATAAGGCACAAGTCGTAAGTTATAACACAAGTTTTAACATGTGAAAGTATATAGAATGATTCACGTTGGTAATAACTGACTAAGTTAATTGGGTCTTTGGCCTCCAGTTGCAGTTTTGGAGGTTTATGCCGATTCCAGAAAACGAGGTAAAAAGGTTTTTATGCGTAGATGGTTTAAGATTCTTTCTATAACTCCCAGGTTCCATGGTTAAAAGGAATGGCATTATTCTAGATAACTTTGGCATTAATCCAGGGTAATATATACTCAATAGTCCAAGCAGGCATATACTTAGATAAGACCCTGTTTACAGTAAAGTAGTAACTGAAGGATGATAGAGAGGAACTAAGAACTAAGGACAGGTAGAAAATAGAGAGGAATTTTTGATATATCTCTACGAGAACCAAAAGGTTTGAGATGAAGCAGAACCCAATTTAGCATTCTTGAAAGTAGCAAGTTGTGAGTCTTAATGGATAACGGGATGTCACAACAGAAATGGAGTTGGATATTACCCGGAATAGGCTTCTCTTCTATGGCTTTAACATAGATAATATGATTCCTGCGTAGGGACTGTCAAACCAAGGGCGTATTGAGGGAGTTATCTTTGGGTATCGGATAATCTCTAATGGTGATAAACCTGTCAAGGAGCAGCGGGAGTGATATGATGCGATTGGAAAGGTGTAAACACGATTTAAAAGGGTATTTAGAATCAGAGGTTTAAATGTAATCAAAACTTGGAACAGACTATTAGTTATATATTTTTTCAAAAAATAAAAATACGATGACCCAAAAAACTATTTGGAGATATCAAGGACATCTTTTGGAGATACTTGTAGCTGAACCTTGATTTGGAGATTTAGGCAGATTTGGAGATCAATGCATTATACTTTGATTTCAATCTTTTTTTATTTGAATAGAGATGAGATGGTTAAAACTAAAACAAGTATTTCAAACTGCCAACATGTTACAGGCTTGAAATATCAATACCCAGAAACATTTGGACGAACGACAGGATATCAGAAACAACAATCCAGTAATATTGATATCCTAAAAAGGAGACTATTACAATTATGGAAATGGTTTTTTTATTTTTTAATTATTAAATAGATTGACTGGATATAGGAAATGTAAAATGACAAGCTTCAGGTTATTTGGGAAGCTTAAAGTCTGTTTGAAAGCTTGATTGATTATTTCACGAATCTCCAGGTTACCAGTTTGCACCCAAGTAGGTCTGAGCACCAAGATGGTATTCTGGTACCAAAGTACTACTATTCTCAGCCAATAGAGTCTGACCTTGCAACAGCCATATACAGAAAGTCCAACCCATTCCTCATCCCCATCTCTAAAATATGTAATATGTACCTACATATTCATCGCACCCATGGCCGTCATGTAACAACAATGAAATTATAAAGCATCTATAAAAATCGGCTATAAAACGCCATGGATGTAGGTTCCCATGCTGAAATATATATATATATATATATATAAATCCACAAATGGGTTCGGTCTAATTTACCATTTTACCCGTGGAAGCGAGTTCATTGATGGCTATAAGGGTGCTGAATAAGATGATATTAAATACAGAATACCAGCATACGCGAATGGAGGATATACCACAAAAACTGGGTCATATTAAGAACCAAGCCTGAGAGTTTTTTGATTAATATGAGAGGGCAGCATTTGTAAACAAGCCAAAATACCCAACCATGGCTTTATTTCCGGGGCATCTCTGTGGTATGTGTCCACTAACCTAAGTGTAAATTAAGAGGAATATGAAACACAAACATATTCCTTTATGTGCGCTAACAACCCGTATAATTCCACATAGTGGTAAACGACCGGCGGTGCTTTGACATGGATGGTAATTGCAAAGTTAACGAAATACGATGGAATGATGGAGTGTTAGTCTGTATTTTGATCAGGGGAAATGTTTGATGTTTGACAAAAAAATAAACAGAGAAATAATAAATAAAAAAAGAACATATATATAATATATAATGAACACACAGATAAATCGCTCTCTCTCGTCAGTCAATTTTTGCTGCTGCTGGCGGTGTCCCTTATTTTGTTTCCCGTTTGGGCGCATTTCAAAAAAGCCTTCCACGTGACTAAAGCCCCACATATGGAGAGGTACATAAGATGGTTACTAATCAGAGCGACTGCACATATAGCACTTAGACTTAAGGCTTGCCGGCACACCGTACACAGAACACAGCGCACAGCGTTTGATGCCATCATCCTAACTCCTATTCTGTGAAGCACCAGCGGTGCCTGTAGGCTATAACCATGGGTTATTAATTCCTGGTGACTTGCTGAGAACTCAACAGAGTTCTTATGTAGCAATTATGTATTTCTGAAAGACTTGCGAGATCCTACCTGGGACGCACTTTTACAAATCCGGACCTTGTTTTTTTTTTGTTTCGAATTAAAGGGCTATTCGCAATATAGTTACCAGACTCTTTGCCAACCTCTCAAGTCCGGACCTTGGGGATTTGCTACACCCCTTGGTAAAAGGCGCTCGTGGGGTTTGTAGACTAGTCGTTTGGAGAGGTTTCTGACGACGATAGCACGCGGAAGACAGCTCAATTACAATAAATGCAAAATACATAAACGCCAGTGTGATTGAATTGAACTGTGATATGTATATAAATATGTAGAGCTTAGTTCTATTGTTGTAAGGCTCTTTAAAATGGCATGGCTCAAACTGTTCAGAACGCACACAGGAAATCTGGCCAATGGCGCGCCTTGAATTGGGGTTTGTGGTGGGTGTAACCCAGTTATTGTCGTGGTCTCCTGTAATAGCATCATCGACAAGATGGGCGCTCACTCTGAACATGGGATTCACGTTTAGAATTCTGCATTCCCCCATATGGTTGCTTATACAGGGATGGTCAGCAGCAGGCGTTCTGTTGTGTTGCTCTCTCTTTCCCGCTCTCACTTATTTTTATATCAACTTCTTTGTCGTTCGGTATAATGTGTTGCGTGCTTCTCGGCCCTCTCCTCGTCTGACAAACAGAGCAAACCTATCACTCCGACGCCGGGGCACTAAAAAGCGTTGTTGCTGGCTGCTGGACGACACGGTAATATGCGGTATAATATTAGTAGAAGGATAGATTCAAAGAAACAAACAAAAACTTGGCTTGTTTTTTTTTCTTCCCACATGCTAGGAAATGAAGATGGTTAGAGCCGGCTTCTGATTAAATTGAATGGGTTTGCTAAACTAAGAACTAAACGTCCAGACAACACTGGCAAAGATTTTTCGCTTGATCTCTTTGTTCGCATCTTGGGAAAATGGGACGGTCATAGTAAAGTGCTATAAGCCCAGCATGGCATGTTGTGATATGTTGGACGGGGCTTGTTTTTGGCGACTGTCGAGTTCAAATCCCGAACAAGCCAAATACTGAGCGCTTACTGGCCAGGCCAGGACCGCCCACTGATCCCGGCTGTACGCATGATTGTGTATATGGGGCATTACATACATTTCCAACCTTTCAAATTGAAAGAGATGTATTATAAAATGGAAAAATGACCACCTCCTACAGAAGACATTCAAATACAGCCAATGGCTTGGCCATGGCAAAGTGAACAAAGTGAAGCCGCACAGCCGTAAATACATAGGGCGTTGTGACTATCCGAGTCATGTGCATTAGTAAGCCGACCGTTGCGTGCCGTTGAGTTTCTCTTTTTTTTTTTTTTTTTTTTTTTAAAAAAAAAAATGTTTTGCCTACTCCAATCAACCATTGGACCAGCCAGCCAGCCAGCCTTGGTCTGGCCTGGGTCTGGGTCTTTGTGGAAATTCCACGAAACAATCGGATAAAACAGACCGTTCTGGGTAATAAAACTGGTTATCACATACGTGGGTTAGAATATGTGAACCCCCACCAATAGCGCCGAAAAGCTAATAAGATGAAAAATCATAAATTCGGCAAATGTATGTGCAAGGTGTTGACATTTGTTATCATAACACCGTCACATCATTATTGTAGTGTTGGTCGCGGAAGAACAAATAGCTGGGCCTGTACGCTCCAGGCACAAGAGGATCCAATGTTCCTGAATGCTCAGCGAGACAGCTTGGCCCACCAAAATCCGCACACAGACAGACACACCCGCACCCACACCCATGCCACGTTAGTTCCGTCCGCTGTCATACTCATGTTATTAAACATCTGTATTAATATATACCAGATAACATGTAATATATTAATCGCATCTCAACCCCATGAGATGTACGGTTACCAGTACGCCTTCAGGACCACGTGAACCCATGCTTTATGAAGCCAGTCGTTTGGGACATTTCGTTTGATTTTGGCAAGTAATCAAGACCCCAGGGCCGGTCCAAGGGAAGATAGAGAAGAGCCAAAAGAAGATGGCGAAGAAGAGGACGAGTAAGCAATACTGTATCACGTAGCAACAGGAACCGTACAGTGACCTTCAAGTAAAAGTCCTGCTTCGAGGTGGTATTTGGCTGGAAATTGCATGCGGGGATAAAGAAACAAACGTTTAAACGAAGCTCTCTCTTTCTCGTGGCAGTCACTGAGATCAAAACAGAAAAAATAGTTTGGATTTTTTTTTAATTTTTTTTATTATGAATATTAAAGGATTATAAACAAACTAAAGATAAAATAATAGGTTAAACAGGAAAACAAGGCAAATATAAAAGATGGTAAACAAATCTAGTAAAAACAAATTCAAGTTCTACGTTAATAGATGATGTCTCAACGCATCAAGCTCTTCGGATCATGGATGTCTTTTTACAAACCATCAATCACATCTTTTTTTTTTTTGTTATTTAATAATATGACCCAGGTGGTGGTGGCAGATACTGATCTCTGGGAGTCACATTTCCAATGGAAGAAGAGGTAACTGACGAAGAAGAGTTGGACGAGGGCAGACCTGAGGAAGAAGGAGACGACGAGGAAGGTGTGGAGCCATGGAGAAGTTGAAGCGGATTGTAATTTGCTGGTGCTCCATTGGCAGTGGCGGCGGCGGCGGCGGCGGCTTCGGCCGCAGCTTTGGCCTTTTGTTGTGCCTTCTTTTCTTTCACAGACTCTAAATATGTCAAGCTTGCTTTGCCGCGTTTGAGGGGAACCCGGAGGTATTGACAATCTAAGTTGACAGCTATATTAAAATATAAAAATAAAATCCATTGATTGGAAGAAATGTGTGTGGTTAGTAATTAATCTTACACTGTTTTAAATTCTGTGATTTGTCAATTAATCCCCTGTATATTCCATATACCAAACTTGAAATGTCCAGTAGTTTGGCATTTGGTAGATTTAAAACCAAAAAAAAAAAAAAAATAACAACAAAACTTACCAATACAGTGACTGCAGGGCTGTTTTCCATCACACTTGGTACGAAGGTGGTTACATTGATCGCACGCTCTAGTTGTTCTTTTCCTGGGCGGAGGATTGGCCGGGTTCTTGGATTTTCGACGGCCTTTAGCCTTTGGAGTCGTTTCGTCGCCAGTGCTTCCAGGTGTTGAGTTTGGAGTGGTGCTGCCCATGCCCATTGGAATACCTTGCGCATTTCCGCCAGGGATCGCTGATGTCGCAGACACTGGCGGCGTCAGCATTGCGACCGAGTTGAGTGATGAGGTTGGAATGTTGAGCGGATAGAGCTGAGATTGAGAAACAGAGGAGGTGAGTAGCGATGCGCCGCCATATTGAGGGTCTTGGGATTGATGATGAGCTGACAGCGACGGTGCCAGCATGGAGTTGTAGGTCGATGAGGACGTTTGTGGAATTCCACCGTGGAAATATTGGTTGGAAATATCGGACTGGTAGTATGGTTGACTGAGCTTCATGTCGGGTTGATACGCAGAAGTGTGAGATGACGATGGCGCTGGTGGTATTTGAAGGCCTTCGCTTCGCGACAATGTAGAGTCATAGGATGTATTTTCCATTTGTAGAGGCATCGCATAAGGCATATGTGACAGCGACATTCCTTGAGGCATTATGAAAGATGGCTGATTTAAAGGCTGCGAAGAACCGGTGTATTGCTGATACCCTGGAAGAGCTTGAAGGGCCATTCCCGGTGAAGCTGAAGACGCTGACCCTGTAGAAGCTGTAGCTGTACTTGGAATCATTGACGATGGCGTTTGTGAGTAATATATTTGTTGAGGGTGTTGTTGAAAGGCATTTGGAGATTGTTGGTAGTGAATCGAAGTCATTGGTGATGAGTGTTGTGGGGGGATGATTGGAATACCGGGTGCGAATCCAGGAGAAGTGGAGTAATTTTGGTGTTGTTGTTGCTGTTGTTGCTGTTGCTGCTGCTGATGCTGATGCTGCTGCTGCTGCTGCTGTTGTTGTTGTTGTTGCTTATAAGATGAAGATGTCGCCAGGGTTGGATCGACAGAGAAAGATTGTGAAGAGCCGGACATATTCTGGGGAGAGTGAGATTGAAGAAGAAGGGATTTATGGGTGGGATTGAAGGCTTATTTAAATCATCAATCTCTTTGCCTTCTCATGTAATTAAATATTGAGGAAAGGGGAAAGAAAAAAAAGAAAAAAAGGAAAGAGAAAGAAAAGTGCGAGACTCGAAATATAAAGAGAAGGAAAGAAAGAAAAAGAGAGAAAAAAATTTAAAAAGTGTGCGAAGTGTGCGAAAGCGCGTGTAAAAAAACGAAAAATATAAAAAGGTAATAAGAGGGATTTATTAAATATGTTAGACCGAGTTAGCTCTAAAGCATGAATGCATAGTTATAGATCAAGAACCTCAAATAAGGCAATTGTAGCAAGTGCAACAGTTTACCTGCAGACTTAAAGTCTTACGCAGACAAATAAAAAGGCACCATATCGTCTTTAACTCTAGTGTTAAGTCGTTATAGTCAGTCATAGGGGTATCTTAACTTATTTTGCCACTATCTTAAATCTTCCGACAGTCATGTGTTTAAACAATTTAAGCGCTCGTACAAAATTATTACTCGTTTTCTAATGAAAAGGCATTCACTTTGAACTGACAAAAAAAATGGGGAAAAGGCCCAGTGTTGTGTTTTTTTTTTTCAAATCCCTATTCGGGAGTCTAAGTAGTTCAAAAGCGACCAGGAAGGTCAACAGTCAAGGGGATGCCACAACCGCTTAAGGACCATTATTTGCGTTTAGTATTATTAAGCGTTTATTTTCCAGAATAGCTTAAGTCGACTCGGGTCCAATGACACTTGCAACTTAATACCTACGCAGACTTAAAAAAAAGTTTACAAGTCACAAGCTTTTCCAAGACCTGAAAAACCGCAACAAAATGAATGGTGGACAAAATATGGCCTATGAAAATGTATCCAATTTTTTTTATAATCTTATTTGCTTCTCTCACTGACCATGGATAATATGCCTAGTTATGATAGCATTTAAACCGAAAGGTTCAAAAGACGAAATATTGATGAACCTTTGCGTGGAGCTCATCTCATGACAGATATTATCCAGTATCAATATTGATTAATTGAAGATACGACAATTAGTATCATTTCAGATTGCTTAGAATGTTGAGGTAATTACAATTTCAAATCCCAGATTGTGGCAAACTAATTTTAAATCTCTCAAAATAATGAATGTGTCAAAAAAAAACAATAAAATCAAAAAGACAATGGCAATGCTCATCAACTTTTTATTTTATGTTTTATCAGTTTCTTGGCTAGTTACGATTTTTCAATGCCACAATGCCACAACTTTAATGAAATTGAATATGAACTCGTCTTTTAATCTTCTTTAAACTTTTGTCACGAACACAACTCAGACAGCGCAAGCTTGATTGTATTTTATCTTTTGCCGCCATTTGCACAAGAGTTGGGCGCTAAAAAGTGATGGCCACGACAATGGGATGCCTGACACCTGTGAGCCACCAAAGAAATATGGTTTCGGCTGTGTCCTTCAAAAGTCGATCTAGCTTTACGCCTGCAAATTGAGCAGCAAGTGCTTGCGCCTTCACGTAAAGTTCAATGTCACTGCCGTTCAAAAACCGAACCTCTAGGATCACGGTCACCTGATGCTTGAAAAGGTTCACTGAGTTAAATTGTCTTTATATCATAAATGTATGTTTCTGTTTAAGTCGCGTTGAGCAGCTACACCTATATTTAACTAGTCTATCTTTGGTTCTTCTGAGAAAAAAAGGTGGCATAAACTATCCAAAGCCCGTGAAAACGGTTTGGATACAGGCTTGCCCGTTATTTTCGAGTGCTTGATGGCGGCATCCCCCATACGTGGATTTTACCCTTGACTATTTGGCCGTTCAACTAGCAGTACACAGTGTGATATGTACTACACCCACGCTGCTATTTATCCCGGAATGCTTTTCCAAACACTTAATCGGTTATTGCTCAACTTTTGTGTCTTGGGAATTGTTGCTGGCTATCGCAGTGATTCAATGCTTTGATTTGATCCTAATACTGCTTATTTTTTTTAATTTCGCAAGATACAAGACTGGCTTTAATGAAGAGTTCGCTGTCAAACATTTCTATTTTGCCACAATCGTTTACTTGCAACAATCGATTGCAACTTTAACGTTTAATAACAATGAGATCAGCTTTACAAGACTTTGTTATACGATAAGTCTTTTTCGTTCCTTACATCCTCCCCCTCTTCTTGCAAACGCTATTTCTCAATAAATATTAAAATGAGTGTATTTTTCCCATATTTTTCATCTCCGTCAAAGCCAAGGGCTGGTGTGAATTTTTTTTCATAAAGTTACGGACCCATAGCAACCTGTGCCAATGAAAAATGGCCATTTTAAGTTGGGACAAGTCAAAAGACTTCCCAAGTCAGAGTTAAGGCCATTTACCATTACATACAATATTATGTGTGCAATGACTTAGAGCACAAATTCTGTAATACAACTTGCCCACCACTTGCAAAATGCGCGGCGCCAGGACGAAACATTTATCTGCAAAACTAGTCCTCCTTAAATTTAGGAGCTTGGTTTGTTTGCAAATATTAAATATTTGTACTTTAGATTTCTGATTTGTAAATAACGCCCTGTCTAATTGATTGCCGAATACTCTACTGTATCTAATTAGATATGGGGCTTATTGAAATGATTAGCCCAAATATATTACCAAAAAAGGTCACCAATTAAGTAGTATATATAAAATATATTATATATTCTGCGTATCAAAAAGGCTATGCGGCACTAGCTATCAAGAAACTTCATACCAGTGCTTGTTTATAAATCAAAGGAATTATATCGATTATCATCTAGTTCCCGATATTCCTTCTGTCTTAATTTCGGTCATCAGATGGATGTTGTTCTGGAGAAGAATTGAGATTATTTCAACATTCTACATCTCCATATTTTGCTGAAACCAGCAGCTGCACACATTGGCGGTACCCTAACATTTTTTATGGGAGTGTGATACCTACACCCAGTGTAACAAAGTATACTAAGATTTATCAAGGCACGCCGTTAGAGTTGGCATATGATATAGATGTACATGGCCAATTCTGAATTCCAGCTTCAAACAAATTCATGTATCTCATCTCTCATCGCTCCCCCTTTCCGATGGTCACCACTGATCACGATGATAATATTTTCTCAACTGGGTGTATTTGGTCGTCTACATTCAAAGAAATCTTTGTAGGTTCCAAAATCTTAAATATCCTGGGCCGAGAAACCATTGATAGCTTCAAAAACTTGGACAACCTCGATCAGTTTTAAGGATGTTACAATGAGTGAACCACTTTCTGGATTACACATACATACACCTAAACGATACATAACATAACAGCCTGACATTTACTACTAGCCTGTGGTAGTTTTCTTCCCATTTACCATTATCGTTAGTCGCCGCCTTTTCGAGCACTTTTGTCATGTAGTGATCAGCGGCTCGGTATGAGTATTGAATTCCAGCTAGTAGATTGGGAAAATTCTGCCAAGCTCTCTAGGATTTTGGTCCCAACATTATCAAAGTTTGGAGACGTTTATTTTGTATTATTATAATTACTTTATGAAAGACTCAATTTCTCTCAGTTCCTTTGGTATGTTTGGTAGCTTATTTGTTGTCCAGTTTCTTTCAACCTGTTTCAATTCTAGTCTGGGCCTTTGCATCGGTGGCTGTTCCATGGGTATTTACTTGGTTCGGTCTCGGTCTTGTCGTCGTCTCATGGTTAGAAGATATCCTTGGTTGGAATTTGAAATACTACTCTCCAAACTTGTTGTAGATTGTTCATATTTGAACTTTCGTAATCACATCCTTTTTATCTGGTCACGAATAAATGCCGGTGTGTCTGTTTTTGTTTATTCTTATGGTTATTTGTTTTATTCCGGTTTCCCGCCTTGATTTCAATCTAGCTTAGCCAATTGCAATTAAATACCCAGCTTTGACTTTGTATTTACGGGATTGTTAATGTCTAAATTAATGGGATCTACGGCCTGTAAACCTTCATCTGGTAAAGTTCTCTAATCACAATTAAACATACATCTTTATTTTGAATCAATCTAATCTCCATTGAATCCATTATGTGCTTGCAAAACGTCTCAGCACTTGTAAATAAAGTCAACCCAAATTAAAGCTCACTGGCAAATAAATGACTGTAATAGCTAACAGCGTTTTAAAGATTATAATTCATGTTTCTGGCTTTCTATTGATCAAGAAAGAAGAAAGTTTCGCTCAACAAACTTGACAGTCAAGGAAAAATGTGGATTAGATTTTGGCAGTAAGAAATGGAAATCAATAAAATACATTGTGGCCCAATTGTAATATTTAACCGTAAAAGAACATGAGACTTCGACTTGAAATATCATCATTCATTTGACTCAATAGAGACACTAGGAATATGAGAGTATCTAAGCAAAAAGATAAGGTCCGAACGAGTAAATCTATGCCAGGTTCCAATTTCATTGGTAGTAACCACTAGGATAATAAATATAAACAAGGCTCAAGTGTTACAAGCCTTGCATTTCCTAAGAGCCATGATTAGTTGGTATTCAGATACAAAATACAAACAGTATCATTCGCACGTGATGAGATTACCCGACTATTTGATTCAAGAACCAATTCTTTTAAAGCGGTTTGAAGATATAAGGCAGTCTTAAAATCCCCATGCGACGCAACTGTTATAATTACTGGTCTCTTCTGGAAATACTGTCCCAGATACCAACTATATAATCAGCCAGAATACGTTGGAGTTGCTGAAGCAATATTGAAATACCACAGGTCTTAAAACTTATTTCTTTATTCTAAACACTTTGAAGAAGTGGCAAAAGGCCACAGATGTTGCTAGTCGTGGACTTGTATTTTTTTTTTAAAACTGTGTTGGAAGGCATGTTCATATTTTAAAAAAGAGCTTTGGGTTTCAACTATTAGCAAATGCCATCAGCCTCAGGCGTTTTAGTACCTGAGAGGTATTCAGAAGCTAGAATCACATGGCTATTGTTGAATATAATTTTCAGATGAAATTTGTTTGAATTCTAAATCTGAAATTATTATACCATTGTTACCAGTTGAAATTGTAGCAATTGTAGCAACAGTTATAGTTTTATTTAACTGTCACTCTCTGATTTCTAAATGTTGAAAAAATATAACAATAAGAGGTTATCTGCCACTTTCTTAAAGCCTTGTTTTGAGCTCAGGACTAGGTTTGTAAACACTGTTAATAAACCCACCAACTGGAAAGTCCAAACCAACATACTGTTTGAAATAGCAAATAAAATTTTTAAATGAATATTGAGGTAAATGTAAAATAATTTGAGAGTGACTAGTGGAAAATATTTAAAATCACTCAGTGGCAAGTGAACAATATATTTCATTTTAGCTTAGATCAAAGTATTTGAAAATATTCAAAAAAAAATATATTACACCAGATCAGCGCGGTTTAAAAGTCAACCTTTACTCCATCAGGAAGAAGATGGAATTAGTATTAATATAGTCAGTCATGGCATTAGGATATATTACTACTTGGCAAGATATTGATTTGAGCTCAAGTTCTTGACATTTCTATTTCTAGGTCCTGTTTGCACGAGTACTATGCAACAGCTTATATGCCCAACTTTGAGATTCTACATCACACATATTGCTCTGAGAAAAAAAAGAAATTGTCTAAAAACGAACCATTCAACAAAAAAGCTTTTTCGTTTTAAAAAAATCTTTCAAGGTCCAGTTTTGCCACCCGGAAATGACTATATTCAAGTGTTGGGGTATAGAAAATTTTCACAAGCCCAACTTGAGCTGATTGTAAAGAGAGGCGGTCACAAAAAATCCTAAGTCGTAAGTGCGATATAAACTTTTTTTTTTTTTTTTTTTTTTTTTTTTTAAACTTTAGACCCCATCCTTGGATTATTTGTAAATTCGAGAAAAGAACTGAGAATAAAAGTTAAAATGATTTTCAGGAACTTAAGCTTAGTCCTGGTCGGGGAAGTAATTAAGGTATTTCATTTGATGTGCTTCTCAAAAATATTTTTCATTTCCAAACAATAAAGAAAAAGACTTGAAACAGTAGTTAAGAAGACTTAAGGGGGATTATATATAGAGAGCGGCAATATCTATTTTAAGAACTGGAGTAGAGGCGCAGATTTAAGGACATGGAGCACAAACGTAATATGTAGCAATTTCCCAATGCTGCAACGCCTTAGTGATAGCCTTTTGGTTTATAAAATACGTAACACCAGACATACGAATTCCCACAGCTATTGTTGCCTTAATCCAACAATGTGCGAATTTATGGACGCTTTTTCTGTGGTCTTGAAAGAACCATTGTATGTATTTGTCACCTACTATTTTATAGCTCTGGAATCTTATTTGATACAAGTCACCGGAGTTAAGAAATAATTTAAGACGGGAGTCTCAGTATTTTTGTATTATAAAAAAAGTAACTAAGAAACGGGGGTACGGTACAATAAGGGATAACCAGACGAGATGAAGGACTCTTGCTGTGGAATTTTTGACTTGGGTTTTATTTTTATATTTATTTTTATTTTCGAGGACCATAACTAGCCAGTTTTATAGTCCAACCTTCCGGTGCCTAGTCCGGGTAGGAACCCTCCGTTCGGGTATCGGTCAGAACGGCCAACGGCCGTTAGAAAGCAAAAATGCGTATGAAGGACACTCTTGACCGACAGCATTGGCGTCCCCGAGCGAGTCTGAAAAAGAAATTCAAAAGGATGGTGAATCTTCGGGGCTGACTGAGACCAGAGTGTTCCGGCTGAGGAACAAGACTGACGCACATAAAGGCGGAGGACAAATTTCTCAGCAGTCTTGTATGACTAACAAGTTGTTAGTGGCATAAATTTGCAAGAATCTGTCAAAAGGGTGTTGAATACATGAATGTGCGCTTGGTTTAAGGATAGGCAACTTTAAAAAAAAAGTGCAAAAAATTGAGTAATAGCTTTTGAATCGAGATAAAAATAAAACAAGAAATTATGGTGAATAAACCTGATTCCTATATTTTTTTTTTTTTTTCAAAATAAACAAGAAACGTCTTTCTAAATGCGCACCTGAAATGCTTTGTCTAGCTTCTCTCTTAAAAAAAATTACCAAGGCGGGAACTCTTAGCCGCATTCTTGGTTTTGCTATGGGCCGTCAATTTGCCGACAAAGTCATGTGATATTGGATTGAGAGTCATCTAGATTTAAGACAGTATTCTGTGTACATTTAATACATAGCCATTATGATGGGTGTTTTCTTAACTAATGGCTGAATCACCAAGACATTAATGACAATTTCGTACAAAATACAAATTTAACTAGCACTGTCAGGACTTTGGACTGAATGCAACAATAAGCAAGATTTTGGTTATTACCAACTAAATAACTGAGTCCATAAGGATGGTTTGGTTCTTAATGTTTTCTTATCAACTCCTAGAACCTTTGGTTGTGCACCTTAAATAAAAAGCACGATTTCTACTTTCGTGTTATTATGATTAAGTTTGGCTCGACCCAAACTGCTGCTCTTAACAGTAACCGCCACGGGCTCTCACGGGTTTTTGAATCCTGTCGAAATTGCCCAATGCCAGAGGCCCATGTACGATGCCACTATGACCGCATTCGTCCTGGATCGGTTTGGTTCCAGAGACTGCATCGACGTCTTGAAAGAGATTCAATCGATGCCGTCCCTAATAAATAACATGCGATGAAACCGACGACACCACTATAACAAAGGTAGGGTGTCAAAGTCCTGACCTCTGAAGAACCGGTGCCCAAAGCGTGGAACAATAGTTGTGCCAGAAACGATGGATTTGGCGGAAACCGAGGTCGTCTAGTATGCATGTTCATTTTATTCTGTGCCAAAAGACTGGATTCAATTCCCAGCAGAGGGGATGGAAGGGAAAAGATCTTAGTTGTAGCGAGGGAGCTAACTCGGGCTTATCGACACGCATGTATGGTCACGCCCCGCTTCGTGAATCAAGCCAGTAAGGGGTGGTTCTTTTGTTTGATAAGATCCGGATCGATAGACTGGATTCAAAGGTTTACAGGTTTACGCCTTTGGATCCATTGCACCCAAGGCTTTGCAAGTGTTCCATAGGCTTTTCATATGATTTGACATAAATGTTAGTACTATTTCACCAAATAACTGAGCCAACAAAGAGACTAACGACTTTGTTTGGCATCCGATTTCCGCCAACTGCTAATGTAAGCAAAAAATATCCCCGGTACTATTAACTTGCTGGAAAAACAAGATACAGACAAGAGTATTAACAACGTGAATAATATGAATCTGGTACTTGTGAGCAGACAACAAATTCCACTGCTTTAACAGCGAATCTTGGACAAGGTCCTTAGCAGCTGGGTGATTTTCAATCAGAGTCGGTGCCGTTCCGACTGCTATAGTATGGTCCGAATAGCAATGACCGAGGGGGTGTCTTGTTCTTAGAGTCGAGCACTTCAAGCAAAGGCAAAGACATTATGAATAGTAATGGTAGTAGTAATAATAACAATAGTGATGAATGAAAACTTTTTTAAAAAAACTTTCAAAATCACCAAAACCTGCCAACTTGGCCGGTATAGAGCTTGGCGACACAACCCGGGGATCAACCACTATTTCGTCACTTCGGCAAACAGACCGAAACTTATGGAGAATGAGTATTTCTAAAAACAAATCCAAAAACATAAACGACATCGCCGACATGCCGACCATGGCCCAGTGTGGATAGTACTACGTAGCCCTATAAACAATAACTAGCAATTATAGGGCACAGGTAAGCTTTCGCGATTTGTGATAAAGTGCTCTACTTAATCCTGCTTAATGCATATATCGATTAAGAAGAGCTTCCTTCTTAAAGCGTTTTAAGTCACCAAGCCTATCGGTTTCGTATGTTAGTGCGTTTGATCATTAATGCATAACTACATTGCTAGTTACACGACTGAGAATGGGGCCACAGTTTTGTTTTGGACTTAAAAATATATTCTGGTCAAACACTGTTGTCCAACTTACTTGCAGGGGGGTCAACCGGGAGTTTCTTAAAATCTAAATATTATTAAGCCTATGCTTATTCTTAGTTTTTGCCCTCAAGTCTATCTGCAGTTTACTAATATCTCATCTACTATGTATCGTCAAGTTTTGACACAACAAGTTCCATCCGAACGAGCAGTTAGTTCATGTCGGTTATAAATTTCAGAGAACTTTTTTTAAACATCACAACTCAAACCTTTTTAAGGCTTGCAATGTTTGTTGACTAACGGTAATTATATCCACTCTACCCGCACCAAACAATCCTTGCTCATTTCACAAGTTGAATTTGACAGCTTCTGCAATCTCAAATCGATAACAGCTGGATTGAGGTACTGAGGACTTTGATTGGTCAAATAATTTGAGTCATGGACTTCTTAGCCAAGGCGTCTGGAGGGGGGTTCAAGTCGGGATTCTTTGCATTGTTTCTTTTTTTATTCTTTTGCTGTTGTATTTTACTGAAAATGTAAATATAAATGCTATGTTCAGGACATTTTCAAACCTGAAGATGATGGAAATGCATTCCGACTAAAATGAGAAGGGTGATCCAAACCCACGAAAAGTAATATAAAAAAATGTCAACCAACCGTTTAAACCACATAAAAAAAGTGTCAACCGTTTATTACTATCGGTTTTATTGTATTTAGGGGGCATGAGTATTTGTTTGATGAGATGATCTGGTTAAATGTAATTCAACTTCGTTAACTGCTATATTTTTTTACTCTACATCTGGCCAGGTCTTTATCAAGTTTCTTTCCTCAATCACTCTACTCAACAAAGATCTCCTTTTATTTATAATTAATTGGGTTATAAACAATTTTCAGTATGTGATTTAGATAATATGATACGAATCGCAAGCTTCTCACTACATTGTTAATTATTGAGTGCGAACCAGTTTCGGTAACTTTAAAAAGAAAAATCCCAGGAAGATCCTTCTTGAATACTTTATTAAATCTCAAGGGACTGAGATATCAATCATTATGTCTGGTCTCTTCGACTTGCTTTTTTTTGTTTTATTTTAGGCCGACTGCCAGACTAGGGCGTTGTGTTAATATCAAAGTACCCTCCTATTGAATAAATTGATTAAGCAACCAATGCTTAGTTTGAATAAAAACGCCCTGGCCAAATCTATTATCCATAACAAATATCACTGCTTAAAATTTTTTTTTAATTAAATTTTTTGATATTAATACATATAAAATCATACTGAACAGTGTTAACATTTGAATCCATGTGTTTTTTTCTCACAGTGACAAGTATTATTTGATTCAAAAATTTTGTTGTTTGTGTTTGCTCTTTCGACCTGCGGTTTTTGCAGAGGCAGTCTAAAGTGGAAAATCAGTTTCCTAAATGTCCCAATTTGTAAATCTGCCATTATTGCTTGGTATTTAACTCATAGATCGTAAAGTTAGATGGAAAAAAGGTTTGACCAAGTGTTGTACAGTCAACGCTGAAAACCTGCGGAGCATTTTTCCCAGGTTTACTATGGCTAATATGTAACTATTTTAATACCTGGTAAATTGATTTTTATCCAATTTGGCTTAAACCCCAGGGAAATGGCTTAATAATTGAACGTGTATTTAAGCCAAGGTCACTTATTTATCGATTATTATATATTTCATTTGTTTTTCTTTCATATCTACCTCCATCAAAAGGTTCGAGCAGTTGAAGCTTACTAAGACTTTCTTTAAATGTAGAATTAAGTCACCTGCGTCTCCTTAAAATGGTTCTTGGGTATAATCTAGTATAGGCACTTGTATTAATCCCATGAAGGAGGCAGTATCACAAACAATTATTAATAGAAGAGGGGATAAAGATCAATCAATTTGAGCTTTTATTTATTTATGATTCATTTATATTAAGCGAAGGTGAAAATTAATGGCATTCATGCTTTTAAGCGGTTGGTCAAGTTATTATTATTGTTATTGTCATTATCCAAAGCCAGGTTTTAAGTAATATGTCAACGATTTCCATGAAGACAATGTTCATGCCACGCATTGGCATATAACACCTCTCATAAACTTAGAATATCTACAATAACTGTTGTCTCGGATATACCTCTCTCGGCCATAAGAATGGTTGTCATGTATCTCCATATTGGCAACAAGAAGTGCAAGTACCGTGAACTGATGCCACCTTTGGAGAAAAAAAGCATGACACCCAGAACTGGAAAGTGATTCAAAAGGCCCTAAATTGGACGGCTAGCTGGAAGAGTATACTTGAAGGTTTTTAAAAAAGATAGTTAATAAGACGTCACTAGAATTTAATAATTTTATGCAAACCGTATACCAAATAATGCCTGAAGAATAGACAGAGCCTAAAGAGGATTAAATTCCATAAACCGGAAACTAAATAACCGGGAAACAAGCTAAATACGAGAAGGTTTTTTGGTATATAAATATTACCATCACTCTTTCTTCCCGTATTATTTGATTTCCCTTGAAATTGAAAATGAGGTACTAAGCACGGGTGTGTTACTTTATGACTCGTGAGCTGTGAATCATGAGTCACCACTCTTGTTTTGGATACACAGATTGTAGAGTCGCCTTGTTATAAATGAGAGTTATAGCGGGTACCACCTGTCACCAAGGCATTGATCAATACTGTTTGTGTGTTTACTTATTGGTATTGATACTTTGTAAATTTTTTCTCTTTTCACAAGCGCTGAAATTCTTAAATCGCTGGTGCAATACCCTCTTAGTACATTTATGGCAACAAATTCCGCCTTTACTGACTTGTGTTTGATCGCGACCTGAGATCTGTGATCACGAGTATTTCAAAGACACTACATGGCAAAGACCAAACTGATCGTCAAAAAATATGTTTGAAGATATTTTTGTATGCTCCCTGGCCGCACAATGGCTTTGATTTTGATATCACGCATTAGACACGAAACATGGCACTATTTCTACCTGAACAATAGAAGGGTATGGCCAGGGCCCTTATCCGTAAATTGAGGCTGAAAGGCCAATGTAAAGCCCACCGAAAGGATCAAATGGTGTATCCCAAAGGTTGGATCGTGCTGACTTTAGAGTTGCCCATCGCATTTAAAGCCAATGCCCCAGGTTCGCCTTTCCCTCTTTCTCTCCCAAAGATTAATACAAGGTACGCATGATGGCAACTGGCGAGAAGCCCAAAGCGGGTTTTCTTCCTTGTAGGAGTTTGCTGTGTCAGCTGACAAGACCATAATTGTATGTAATTCAATTACATACAACACAGAAGACGAGAACCAATTCCAGCATTCTTAATTCTTTCTTCGCTATCCAAGGACCACCAAAAGAAGCAGCATATATACAAGAAACATACATCTCTGAGATCTACTTCCTGATGACAGCGGTAACCATCTCTGTTTAATTTGCCCTGCTTATTTCCCGCTATAACACAGGGTCCCATACCTAGCTGCCGCCACTTGGTGAGTATCCGCTGGGGCCACGTGCACAGGAATAGGCGCACACAATGCCAAGAAATTAAATCGGGCAAAAATGTAAATTGTATACAAAAGCTGTGTATGTGGGAGTTATTGCATTTGTCGATTTGCATGGTAGCCAAAGGGTTGGGTTGTGTGAGCTTGATAAAATGCCTTTCAAATATAAACCAAGGAAACCGAACGTGTGCGTGTGTGTAATTCCGTTCCAGGACTAAGATCGAAGATCAATGATAGTAATCAAATAATTCACCGTTCTTACTGACTGGGAAGTTGGAATATGCTTCTTCTTACTTGCCTGCTAAGCCAATTTCCCAAAGTAATCAACCTGTGTATATACAAAAAAACCATAATACCAGGTGCAGTTCATAATAGTACGGCTTTCGCATTTGGGAGAGATGACTTGGTACATCTGCTACTGATAGACAAGACTTTGACCTAGATAATCTCGGGTTAATCTTTAAATGTCCCAAGAGGAAAAATTAAACGATACATATTAATCAATTGATCCGTAAGAACCTTATCATTTTAAGAAAAATCCTGTTTATTTTAATCATTAATTATCTTTTTACAAAACAATTTTTTATTTATTTCATCATGTATATTGGAATTACTTTCCAGAATAGTCCAGATATCATATTGTCCAATTAGTGTTCCTCATTCGTACTCTTATAATCGCTTTTTTAAAGCTTAGAATCCGTCTTGATAATGTTCTTGGGGGTTTGAGTCAAGATCTCAATAGTCTCGCGCTCCAATCTTTCAACAAGGTCCTTGCAACTAGGAATATCATTGATGACACCAGCACATTGACCAACGGACCAGACACCAGCCTCAACATCACCAGATGTGTAGACAGTGGAACCACGAGCACCAGCAACCAAGTGACGAACATCCTCAAACTTAACGCCCTGCTTTTCTCTCTCGATTCTGGCAGTCTCAACGGAAACTTCGTTCTTATAAACACGGGAAGTGTTGTTGAATGCACGGAGAATCAACTGAGTGTCGGTTTCCTTTGCTTTGGTAATTTGTTCCTTGACCTTGATACTAATAGGGGCCTCAACTGTGCACATCCAACGAGTACCCATGTTGACACCGGAAGCACCCATGGCAAAAGCAGCAGCGATACCACGAGCATCGGCAAAACCACCAGAGGCAATGTAGGGAATCTTAAGAGCCTTAGAGGCCTTTGCAAGAAGAACCAAACTAGTAACATCATCTTCTCCGGGGTGTCCAGCACACTCGAAACCGTCGATTGAAATGGCATCAACACCCATGTTCTGGGCTCTAACAGCGTGGCGGATGCTGATACACTTGTGAATAATAATGGCACCAGCGTCCTTCAATTGCTTGAAAACGGGGGAAGGGTTACCGGCAGTCTCAAAGACACGGATGCCTTCGTCCAGGGCAGCTTGAGCATAGGCCTTGTAGTCTGGTGGGTTGATAGATGGTAATAAAGTCAAGTTAACGCCAAATGGCTTGTTAGTGAGTGACTTGCATTTCTTGATTTCGGCACGAAGAGCCTCAGGGCTAGGCTGGGTGAAAGCGGTGAGGAATCCAAGGGCGCCAGCATTAGCGACAGCAGATGTAAGTTCTATAAGAAAAAAAATAATGAAAAACCGTTTATCAACACCTTTAAACGAAACTTGGTCCAAGACCAAGTTTCGTTTGAAAAGGATATGAAATGGAGGACAAGGTATTTTGTTAGTATTGCATATAAAGTTGTTGAATTATTGCCAGTAATCTTTTTGTCTCGACCACAAAACTGACGGTTATCCGAACCTCGAGTTCATTTACAATTTACATACCAGCTTTTCCGACCCACATCATACCACCCTGAATAATAGGGACTCTGACGCCAGTAGCCTGAGTGAGCCAAGTATCAAAACGAGCCATTGTGTGTTGTGTATAAATGAGATGAGGTATAAAGTGTTGAAAGGATTAATGATAGTGATGAAAATAAATGCAAATCACAAAAG
Source organism: Magnusiomyces fungicola (assembly GCA_900654225.1). Taxonomy (NCBI): domain Eukaryota; kingdom Fungi; phylum Ascomycota; class Dipodascomycetes; order Dipodascales; family Dipodascaceae; genus Magnusiomyces; species Magnusiomyces fungicola. Next base: position 635,295 of record CAACAH010000002.1, read on the forward strand.
GGTATCAACTAATGAAATAATAAATTAATGTAGAAAGAAGAAGATATTACAGAAAGAAAAAGAGAGAAAGGAAGAAAGAAAATCGGATTGATCTAAAGTTTTATATATCATCAAACGTGGGGAATGGAATTTGGTAGTGAGATTGTGGAGTAGCGCTAAGCTCCTCGGTACATATCTCCGTCTCGGCTAGCGTTATTAATTTGATTAGTCGTGAGGCATGTGGCCGAGGCTGCTTCTCTCAAGCCATGCTCACTTGTGCACAAAAACCACCTCTGAATCACAGTAACCTCGAGCTTTCGTATTTGAAATTGTATAACAAGGACGTTTGCGCTCTTTAGGCTATGTGTCATTACAAATTCATCAGGTATTTATAGTTGAGAAGGCAATCTAGGCAACTGAAAAGCCCTTGAAGGATTGCTAGAGCCATGGCTACCAGACAAGCAACTGAAAGTGTTCATTATTACGGCCACGCTTCACCATGGCCCTTGGTTAATGTGAATATTTGAAATCTTTACAGTTTGAACCAGTGTTCTTCAGCTGTTATCAGTCTCTGATATAAAAAGAAACCTCACATTTGCTATCCTTCAGCCACTTTGAGACAGTCTGTGTAATATGTACCCCACAATGTTACAACCATCATCTCCAAGGTGCATCCTGCCAACGACTGAGTCTAGGTATGGCATTAGTAAAACCAGTAGTCATGATGTGTATATTTGAAGATGACATCACTAGATATTGCACATGTTTTTCCATGAGTCGCAGACTGGATTTGGATTGAGCTCGGCTCTCACCAGGTTAACAACTCGAATGAAAAAAAAAAAAAAATAACATTGCTACCGGCACCACTTTTAGCATGTGACTTGAAATGATGTAATTATTGGTAATCATTGACAGATTATAATATTACTGAAGCCGTGCATGTCGTAGTAATGTCTATTAGTAATCTATTAGTAATATAATTTGTTTTCCTTACAAGGCTTCTTGAGACTTTTTAGGAGCCAACTGCGGGTTTTCTGTTTGATTTTCGGGGCAATATTCCTCCGTGGTAGGTGTCACGTGATGTCGTTTTTAGGATTGTTATTTATGTGTCCTGTCCGTCACTTCAAAGCAAGTGTTTGCTCTTATGTTATATTTACTTTTTATTTTTTAATCCATCAATGCAGAATTACGCTTGCCAGACTACTATCCATCAGCTTGGAGATAATTTAATAGTTCCCAGATGACCAGCATTCCTGATTTTGCAACATTGCAACACCCATAATGCGCTCAAACCAAATACTCAGCATGTATTATTCCCAGCAATATGCAAAGCCAGCCACCGAAAATAATTGTGGAGCAGGGATGTAACCTATTTGGACATGTTTGCAACTCTTAGCCACAGAAATTACAACAGATTATATATCTGTCTGCCGTGATATATACAATTGCTGGTCCAAAGGCTCTATGGAAACAAATCACTAAAGCATCCCAACAACCGAGACTCGGGCTCAGTCGAGTATGGGCTTGGGAAGAAATGTTCACCTGGTAAAACAGCTAGCTACAGTAGGCAAATGAAGTAAAGCGACTCAGCTATTTATCCAGAAACAAACCACCGGAGAATAAAAGGCATGCCAGGAACAAGATTTTACTTGACGATGTTCCTGACAACGCAGCGCTTGTTGTTGCATCTTGGGGGCGTTTATATTCATCCACCAAACCCTAAACTTAATCCCATAACGGAGTTTAGGGTTTAATAATCAGCAGGAACAACACGCTGAGATATCAGCTGCAAACCGTCAAACATGAGCAAACTCCAGTTGAACAAAAATAAGAGGAAAAAGCACAGTTCATCGATAAGACTGGCGATGGAAAATAAAAACAAAGACCTGACAAATGTCATTCCATCCTGGCAAGAGCTCAAAAGAGTCCTACAAAGCAAGGACTGAAGAAATCAAATTCAACTTAAAGGAGTTGACTTGAACTTAGTGGTAAATGCCACACGGTTATATTACCTGTACTTGCTTAATTCTAGGAAAGTTCGATATTTGATTTATCCATTTTTCTTTCTTTCTTCTTTTCGCACCGCTCGTGATATTAACACCAGTGGCCTTGGAGTTCGAAGGCTTTGAGACATATAATGAGACTTCTAATAAGGTGTTGAATAGTAGCGTGGAATATGGTATGTTCTGGCTGCTAAAGGTTTACCAAATCGAAATATGATTTTAGTCTGATTTCAGTTGCATGTAATCATTAGAGTGTTTTTGTAACCGATATTACCTGCTTTTTAATATTTGAGCCATCTTATCCCCGGTTATTATTAAGGCTAACGCCATATTTGAATAAGTGGATAATATCCTTAACAGGCTCGTCTATACCAAGCTAAATCTTGATCCAGTTTTTTTTGCAAATACTTTTCGTTAGATCTGTTTTAAATTTGTATTGGCTGCACCACTGTGCTAACTAAACACACACACACACACGCTGTCGCCAACATCGTACATACATACCAAAGCTTGGAGCATTGAGCTTGTTGGTCAGTATCTAAAAAAATGATTAATTGAAAAGGTTAGAGCTGGAGTGTTTATCATCGGTGAGTGAAATTTTAAGAATAGAGAATTTCATTAAAGCGTCATAATTAAACTGCAAATGGTGCAATTGGGGGAGAATATCGACGTGAAGTCCAAGATTGAACAGTTGAAATCTGAAAAAAAAAATCTTCAACAAAAGGGCGCTTTGCAAAGAGGCAATACTGCACTAAAACATTGTACTCAGAAGCAATATGAAGTCCTGGAAGACTTGCACCCTCTAGCTCTAATGGTTTGCCGTGCAATTCATGAAAACGCGCGCTCAAGGTTGTATCTTCATGACACTCGACCTAGTGAATCTCAAGACTATGGGTAACTCAGAATCAGAATATAAAGAGATGCTACGGCAGTTCTTGTTACTTTCCAAAAAAAAATCCAAAGTTTCTTCTAGTGGCATACATTCGATTTTCTAGGAAGATAGTACTCACACCGAAGCATGGAACAAGAGCGAGCAATTAAACCGGCTGTACTGACGATCAGCACTACTAGAATGAGGGGGTTGACATTATCCATCAGCAATGATGACTGCTAACTCTAATATTAAAAACCAGTGATGTTATCAGAATTCATACAGGAAAGCACTTCAAGGAATGACTGATAAGTCAGGAGGTTGATTCGTTCAACTGGCTGGTGCAAACTCTAATTTCAACGTCTACCTATCTCGACTGGATCTACAATCAGCCATCCTGAATTAAACAACAACATGGTTACGTTAATTAAATACAAGATTGTTTTTGACAATCCGTGTTACATGTCGACAAGTTCCTGGCATGTCCTAGCAAGTCCAGGTCTTGGTCAAGTTGATTCATTCATGAATTGTATCAGGGCTCTTACTTTCCAGTATGTGTTCCCTAGGCTACCTTTCATAAGCGTCGTTTGCTTGTCAAATATCTCATTGTCATAATTCTCATCTTTCTTTCTTTGAAACAAACCCTCGTGAAAATTTATTATATAACTCTTCATTTCCCTCATTTCTCTTCCTTCTTACTTCCTTCCTTCTTCATTTCTCTTTCTCATCAAAAGAATTGTTCTTCACTCAATTGTACACTCTACGCCCTCTGTTAATCACCAATGTCATTGAGATCCTGGATTGTAAACTTTCCCGTCTATTCTCTCATCAAAGGTTTCAGTCAAGAGCTTGCTATCAAGCTTCTCAAAACTGGTCCCATTCCTGAGCATGTTTCTTTCATCATGGATGGTAATCGCCGTTTTGCCAAGATGAATGGTCTTGAGCTTGGTGAAGGCCATGTTGCCGGCTTTGAAAGTCTTTCAAATGTAAGTTTGTGCTGAATTTTTTCTTTCGCCCTGATCTATTAACTAACAACTGCTTTTTTCATTCTCTTCAGCTTCTTGAAGTTTGCTTTGCTGTTGGAATCAACACTGTCACTGTTTACGCATTCTCTATTGAAAACTTCAATAGACCCCAGCATGAGATTGATTCCCTTTTTAATATTATTCGAAGCAAGCTCATTGTAATTGGCCAGAAGAAGTATGTGAATTTTCCTTTATTTTGCCTAGTCGCAATACTAATCAGTTCTTTAGTGAAATCCCATCCCGTTATGGCATTGCTGTTAAGTTCATCGGTAACAGAGATTTGATTCCTGAAGACATTCTTGCTCTTATTGAGAGTTTGGAAGAATCCACCAAAAATAACAAGCGGTAAGTTTGATGCTGTTGAATCACTTGTTTCACTTTTCTAACTCTTACTTAGTGGTGTTTTAAGTATTGCCTTTCCTTATACCTCTCGTGACGACATGGCCCAAGCTATGCAAAAGATCGCTACTAAGGTTAAAAATGGTCAGATTGAGCCCAAGGACGTTGACATCCTCCAATTGGAAAAAGAAATGTACACTGGTGACGATCCTGATTTGAACATCATGATTCGTACTTCTGGAGAAACTCGGTTCTCTGACTTTATGATTTGGCAGGGCTGTGATAACTGTTCTATTGAGTTTACTCCCACCTTATGGCCTGCCATGGGTCCCTGGGATATTTTTAAGATCTTGTTCAAATACAGCTACAAGGCCACCCGCCAGTTCCAGGTTGAGGAAATTCGACAGAGCAAAAGAAACGACGTCATTCTTGGTTTAAATGCTTACAAGTCCAAAAAGCCTGTTGTCAAGCAGGAGGCTGTTGTGCTTCCTAATGTTGAGCATGCTCCAGGTGGAAAGCCTCCTAAAATTTCTGTCACCGAGGTTGCTCGTAACGATGCTGTCTTGGCTGGTTGAACCTCTCAAATTCTTGCTTTCAGAGATTACAGGTGACGGTCACAAGTTAGACTAGACTCACTTTTCACAATTTATTTCTCATGGGAAAAAAGTCTGGGGCTTTACCATCTCTCCCCACAACTCGCTTAAAAAGTTGGGCGATTGTACTTGTTTCTTTTATAAACTTGTAAAATACCCTGGTTCAAAGATGGAATCAGCCTTGCTTTTAATTTAAGTCTTGTAGCTTAGAATCAATGTGTTTTTATTAATAAAAATAAAAATAAAAGTATATATACCAAGCATTTTTCCTCTCCAAACGATTAAAGCGTTTGAAAGAATACAATCGAGAGCAATGTTATTTACCATGGTGAGCAGTTTTCCAAATACCGCATTTCCATGGTCGACTCATCGTTTTGACCAAAAGTTTACATTCTATTTCTTGTATTATCGCTGTTTGAAGTTTGTGCAGACGAAGTAAAGCTTTCTCCTTCATTCAAATTTGAAAAATCCAAACTAACCACCTTTTCATTATCTGCGCTTGCATTTTGCAACTCTACAGAATTCAAGACCTCTTTCTTTTCCTTTAATTTTCTTTCCTTAAGTTTTGCATCCTCGACTCGGCGCAGGTATCCCAAATAGACCACCACCTCAGCAAGCACAGTGAGCAAGAATGCAAACACTGCCAGTAATGTTCTGCGAGCAACAGACCAGTTGGCGTAGACCGCCGACCAGTACCAAGCAGCATAGGCCACAGCGGCGCCCGAAATAGCGATATTGAAAATGGTGGTTATCTGCTCGCGGACCACTTTGATCTGCTGGCCGGGAGTCAATTCGTCATCACCGGTAGCAGCATCGTAGCCCAGGGCCCGGCTGTTGGCGGCGCCGCCAAGCAAGTCGTAGTACTCTGTTTCTTCCTGCTGGCGCCGCAGCTTGGCCATGAGCGCAAGGTACTCGGGGGTTTTAGGCTGCGCGGGGGCTGCAGGTTGAGTGTACACGGACGTGTTGCGGGTCAGGATATGGAGAGGAGTGTTGGTCTTGCGGGAGAGAAATAGGAGATTGGCGCGCGAAATGCAGGGCGAATCGACAGGTACAAGTTCGCCATTGCTGACGCTATCAGATGTACAGGAGGCCGATTTATGGCTGGAATAGTATGAGTCCAGCGCAGCCTTGATAGCAGGCGTTGTGGTCAGTAGCAGCACCATGATGATGATTGTGTTCAGTGAAATGCAGAGTTGGATAGTGGTGGTTGGCTTGAAAGAGAAAGGCTGACACGCCGGAGTTTAATGTAAGTGGTTGACCAAGTAGTCAGGGGCTGGTAATGTAGCAGAGCAACGGCGGAATCTGGTCTAAATATAAACGAGTGATCTAAGCAATTGATCGGGGTGTTGTAGGGTTTATATGAAGATGACAATTCCACAACTTGGACTGCATCTGGTATGAAGCATTTCTTGAATAGTTTTATGAGAATCAGTAAAAACAAAAAGGACCTATTTGGTCGCAATCTAGTGTTACGTAATGCTTAAATGTGTATATGACTAAGCGGATTATTGAGATCATGCCCAAACCCTAGTCAATAGCCGCACAACAGCAGGTTAATTGAGAAGATGAGATAAAAAAGACAGTTTTCTTCATTTTGGTATTTGAAAGAGGTAAGGTTGAGTGAAAAAATCATGGATCAAACAAGCTTGTTTCCCTGAACGGGGGTTTGAGGGACGACTGTTGAGATTGGACGGTCTGGAAGTTGTGTTTCGTAGTTGGCACAGGCTCTAAATTGGTTGTTCAGTTGCCACCCCAGCACCCTACTTGGTAAAACAGGCAAGCAGAAAGCAGAAAAACAACTGCATCCACCTGGAACCAACACCTTTATCGTTAAAATAAGACTGCTTTAAAGATTTCAATACTATTCCTGCAAAACGTGAGATTCAAAAGTCTGGTGATAATCTCCAACAACCAAGCAGCCTGTAATTTACAGAGGCCAGACCAAAAATTACTACGGGTTTCTGTATTTTTTTGCAGCCTGGCTTGCCCACTGTTTTTAGTTTAAGGTTTATAATGACGGGAGGTTTTAGCACATTTGTGATTGGAGTTGGAATCTTTTGTTTTGCCATTATCAATTACTATTCGAACTCGGTCCTTTTTATCCTCAAGTACTGGTTTGTAAAGTGGGCTCATAATTGCACAATTTGAAGGATACGGGTGTGGTGGGAAAGGCAAAGCCGGACAGTAGTAGCAGAACCTTTTCAACGGTTTGCCGACCTGATAACAGCGGTTGATTAAAGGCAAGAACAAGTGAAACGAAATGGAACTCATTAAGTTGTAGAGTTAAGCACACTTAATTCCGCGAGTTAATAACGTTGGGTTACATAACACACCACCGGGTTGAGAAGAGAGACTTTGTGGATAGAGCATCTGGTATATTTTCCAAATTCTTCCTTTATAGATAAAGGCTCGTCGAAAGACCACATTTAGTTAATCACCATACACGGCTCTATGTGGATACAGGTTGCGTCATGTAAGAAATCAACCAATATGGCATTGGTGATTTGTATAAAACCCCAAGCAGATGTAAAAACAAATTTGATTATCAATGACATTATATCTATCAGAGTTCCAGATCAATCGACCGAGTCGACCACAGAAATGCGGAACACTTGCGTGTCAAGATCCTGGAATGCAACTCTCACCAACTGTCCACATTTCAGCCTGAGAGCTGGCCACAGAGCATATTGCTGGGTTTTGAAGAAACTCTGGAATGGTAAGGTCATTATTTTCTCAATTATATATATATATATATAGATGTACATATAAAAGTAGAATGAAAATAGAAACAGAACCCCCACGCGTTAAACGAGCATTTACCTGTCACTGTTGTAGATAGATGTGCGCTAGTTGGTTTGCAAGTGATATTTGCTAAACTCGCTTAAGAACGAGCATCTCTAGTCATCAAGTCCAAATCCACATGAACTAGCTAGTTCCTTTGGAGGACATGGATAATACAGAAACTGGCTTAAAAAGCGTCTAAAACAAGAGATGAAACTGAGTGGGCATAATGGTATTCTTCCCGTTCAACATGCTTAATCCCAGCCAGTGTCAGTTGATTGCACTGGTCTGTTTCCAGTAGAAGTACCAAAAAAAAAAAAAAAAAAAAAAAAAAACTCTACACTGGCAATTAAAACTCGGAGGACGGAGAGAAAATCGTACAAGGATCACAAAACTTGAACTGGCCAGGAAAACGATGGGCTTGGCAATTTCATCAGCAGCCACCGATTGGGCACAGATCATGCTGAAGCTTTCTTCTCAACAGTTACACCTTTGCCATCAAGAAACACTGAGGTTCAAGTTGGGTCTTTCCCTCTTTATAAACTGAAGTAGAACATGCACTTGTACATTTGTACGCCTTTCTGTCTGAACGGTATATATATTTAAGAGTGTCCACCGTCTCGCAAGTCTGTGGTACAGTATATTAGCTAGGTATTCAGGTTTTCAGGAACTATCAAGTTACAGGCGGCTCACAGTTGCGGCATCAGAAGGTTGATAGCCCAGCTCTTTCAACACGGAATGCTAATTGCTAATTGCTAACTGCTAACTGCTAACAAACGCCAAACGCCAAAACCCAAAACCCAAAGCCTAACCCAAACTTCCGGGCATTTCCATGCCATCTAGAAACATTCAAATATATACACAATCGATCGCAGCCTGTTTCATGTGATTATATACGAGCAGTACTCCAAATATAATTTTTATCCTTCTACTACACAGCCCATGCTGCGACCCAAGGCCGTGACTCAACATACATACATGAAAAGCTGCCGTGGAGCTGTAACTGTAACTGTAACTGTAACTGTAATTAGGTCTTTTGGTTTTGTGCGCGAAATGCACACATCGCCCGGCTTCTGCTCCAGCTGCTAATTGCCGAGCTCTACATAAGCATACTCTAATCAAGGCAAGATGAGATTGGTCCAAATTATTGGCAGAATATGTCCTTAGCTCCGAAAACACAGCTTGGTACACCAACACGCCCGACATTCAAATCTTTGTTTCTGGTGTGTATCAAGCAGTTGTACGGTAGACATGCGGTTCTTGACGATGTGAAATAGTAGAACGGTCGTGGCTTTATTGAACCAAGGTGAAAACATAAAACAACCGAAAAGAGTTGGAAGACTCGTGAAGCTGATTCTGCTATTAAAATGCAAAATCGTAACTTGGAGTCCAGCTTGGGAGAACCACACCTGTGAACTTGACATTATTGGGAATTCCTTCAAATTTTTTTTAGTCTTTTTAAAAAGAGACTTGCCTTGCAACAGGATAAGTTGTACAAGTTATAGATATAGATCTATAGCGAATGCACGCAATTTTACGGATCTTTCCCAGAGGCTGAAATCTTCTTGTAAAGAATAAAGAACAAGATACAAAAAGAATATGATAAAGCAAAGGTAAAGGGAAAAGTTAACCATGTCGACGTTATCTGGATTTTAACCGTTTATAGCTTTTTGTTATTACTTCCGGTAGAAATTAATTTAGTATTCTGTAATTGGAATCTAAATCAGCTTTGCAACAGGTCAAATATAACTCCAAAGCCGTTTGAAATTTGCATAACTTGAAATGTATCTAATGAATATTATTATTTTCATTTTTTCTTGACCAGTGTAGCATGATATTACCGCAACCATATATCACTCTCGATCATTTGTTTAAACCCATTTCTTTTCCTAAATAACTTGATCCTGAGGGAATCCAGTTGTTTGCTTAGAATCTAAGAGAATCCTCGACCATATTTCTGTATTTTTGAGCAAAACTTATTTCCAGACGCTAGGAACAATCGATCAAATGCTGACTGTAATATTGCAACACCGGTTATGTACTGGTTTTTTACATAACACATAAATACAGCTTTGGAAAAGAGGGTTCTTCTGTTCTTAACGAGTTGATCACAATCCTTGCCTTTTCTTTTCATTAACTTATCTCATACCCATAATATATAACAAACAAGTACTTTGCCTTTTACTACTAATTGGTGGTTTCCAGTGGTACATATGTACTATGACCGATAAAGATAAACCATTACGAATCATGCTGTAATTCTCCCATGCCTGTTATTCAGCTCCTTAGTCATTGATTTGTTTCGATATTCCAAGGCTGAATGTCACTACCAAGATACATTTCCGTTGTAACTGTTATCGAAATATTTTGTGTCTCTGGTTCGAACCTTTGTGTTGCACATCCTTTTAAACCGTTGACACTATCCAAAAATTTTCAGCAGTGCCTGATCGTGACAGATAGCTTGCTGCTGCCCATCCATCACTTTCAATATCATTGCCAATCACATTGATCTTAACATTTAATTAACATGAACTGCTTCGGGAATGTTTTCAAAGGGGGAAAAAGCGAACCATAAATGATGATAAAACCAAAAGCGATCGCCATCTCTCAAGTGCTTTCACTTTTAAAGTTACGCCATTTCGCACCACGAGTATCTTATAGAAATGTATGATTAAAAAGAATGACTTGTTTATATATTTGTATGTTCAATAACTGACATTTTTGCGTTTGATTTTTATTTTATTCCTCTCAGTCTGGACTTATACATGAAAATTTGCTTTTGAAAAATCGGCAAGAGGACTATGACAATCCTCAGAGCGAAAATGAGAATACAGAGATCACCACAACTAATCCACAGATTAAGTCGGTAAAGGATATAAAAGCCAAGAAACATGCCTTTCTGAGCTTTGTATCAAATCTACAAATGCATTACGAAAATTCTCGGGGTGAAAGTGAGAACACAGACACATCTACGACTAATCCCCAGACTAATTTAGGCAAAAATTCAGTACCCAAGCAACGAGTGCCTCTAAAATTCTTGCCTAATATATATCAACAAGTGATAGACTCTAGTTTATCTGTTAATGATGTCAGATCATTGCTAGTAAGAGATGTGTGGGTGAGATGGAAAGAGTTGCAATCCGAGCACCGGCCAGTATGGGAGACTCAAATTATTACAGATCCTTCATTAAACAAAGCTTCTCAGAAGGCTTTAAGTATCGAGACTAGATCACAAGCACAGCAATTGACTCCTTTAAACGGATTTATTACCCCGCCAGTGGAACCAAAGCTACAGATACCCGATCAATATAGGGTAAAAGCCTTGATATCTCGTGCTTTTGAGGAAGGCTTCATTTATCCCAAATATAGGGCAGCATATATTGATGTCGCCGAAAAACGCGAGTTGAGTCCAATGGAGGCAAAAGAGAAGGCCAAAGCTCTAAACCAAACGATATCCTCTGAGCCTGGAATCCCACATCCTGGAGGTTTTTTAATCCCAGTTTATATTTATGATTCAACCGATGCCTCCATTAATCCAATATGTACCACAGCTTTCATTAACCGATTAGAGTGGCTCTTTGGCTTAACTGCCTTTAAAGTTTTACCAGGCCATGAGCTTTACGACAAAATAATGCCAGGGGCAGTTGTACATCATCCTTTAAATCTGATTAAAACCCCACAATCCTATGGTCCTTTCATGCATGTTCCTATAGTCAAGGTGAGCCCATCAGATGAGTTGGAGCGCAAAATATTGTCAATGGATTCAAAAGGAAGAGGCCAAATGGCTGGTAGCAACCCCCAATATCTCTTTCCGGTATTTGCGGGAAATGACGAACAGGATTTTGAGCTTGCTACGGATAAATGCTTGTCAAATGTGGTGAAAAGCGTCGATATACACGGCGAAGTGAATCTCAATGGGATTCCCACTAGTATTATCACTCCAACTCGACGTATTGCAGAACTTGGTGGTAAAGTGACTGTTTACCTTGATTACGATTACGGACCAAATGTTACGAAAACGGTGGTGCTCACTGAAGGCATGAAGACTATTCCGATTGGTGCGGCAAATGAAGTGGTTTATCGTCACCTTGAAGATGTTTTGATACCAGCAGCTGAAGATGCTAAAATTTCTGGGAAAAAGGACCCATACATGGTACCCGGGCTGATTGAAAAAGTGATGAATATAGTATGGCGCTTGAATACTCATAAAGTTTTACAAATCCCAGCAATATCAGAATATTTTGGAGAAAAGTTACAAGGGGAGAAGCGCAACGAATTCGATGAGGTTTATAGCCCCCCACCAGCAGGATCCTTGAAGGCTTTAGTTACTCGAACTGACCTCCAAATTGGAGACTTTGCAATTTCAAAGGTCATGAAAAATCCCGAAGATGGATCAGTGTTTGATATATCCAACTTGCAGATTCCTTTAGAGTTATATACCACTGCACAGCCATGGGCTGCATTTGATCAAAGAAAGGCACGATTTAAGGCATTTGAGGACATGGGTTTGCATCAAAACGTTGCTTTAGATGCATGGGCTAACGAGATTATTTCTGCGACTTTGGACTGGAGTGACTGTACTGGTACTGACTTTAATGAAATGCCAATAATGATTAATAATGATGAGCATCTTCGAAAAAAGTTGTTATTACTTGCTGCATTGAATTATTTGAAGACAGACACAACAAGCCCTGACTCTTCGTTAGCTGAAACGCAACATAAAGTGCACTCTATGTTTAATTCTATGGTCTTTGGGCAGAGCATTTATAGTCCTAGTGGATTAAATCTAGGTAAAGCATGGAACCTTAACACCTTGCAATATTTTAGAAATGGGTTTGATTTTGTGTATTTGGATAGCTCTGATGCACTGACGAAAGAACAAGAACCGACGGACGAGCGACGGGCTATCTGTAATCGAACCGACAGATACACATTGAAGTCATTTGATATGCAGAGGCTACTTCTTTTGGATACCTTGAACCCCATGTTATCCCAGAACCCATGCCAATGGAATGATGTTGGCTGCCTTGATGCACAGGGCATATTGGCTATTTTTCACTCACTTAGTAATGTTTCTAAGATCAAATTTATGGATGATAAGGGCTACAAAGTTACCAAGGATACGCTAAGATATGATAGACTAAACCACCATGAATATATTCATTTGACATTACCCTATGAAAAGTACATTTTGTACGTTTTACAGCAAGCGGAGAAAAACTACCACCGCATGATGACATTGAAGCAGTTTTATGAAGCCAAGCAGGTTGTCGATGATCTCATTTTACAAATTTCTGGAAATTACCGCTCTGCATTGATGTGCGACATTCTTGATTTCAACTCCTTGCCCAGGAAGAGAATTCAAGTAGCCAAGGCTGTTTACACACATGTTGTGAAGACATTATGCTTTTTGGCATATCCTTTTTATCCATTTGTTGCTCAGACCGTCTATGGCAGTTTGTTTAAAAATTCTGGAGAAGGAAGATCACTACAAAAGTATGCATACAACAGTGAGATGTTTCGGGCAGAGAAAAATTCAACCACGCGATTTTTGAGTGACTACAATCTTATCAAAGAGGTTGATTTTGTTCCTGGAAACATGATGTTTAAGATTTGTGAAGAAATACAGTCCTTAATAGCGCAGGGCCTTGTTTTGCGACCCAATGTCCGGGCATTTATCATTGCTGAACACAATACCAGCCTCAAGTCTTTCACAGAAAGCCTTGGCCTTAATTTTGGATACAGAAACTTTGAAGACATTAGCCGGAACAATACCCTTGTGATCAAGCGAATGTGCAAAATCAAGCGACTTGAAGTGCTGAAAACAACAAAAAGTATTTTCAATTTTGGAAGAGTGGCAGTCAGAAAGTTGGAATCTTCCGGCGGTATCGGGCTTTATTTGCATGTTTTTGATGACCGGGAATGGCTGTCGAATGCTCAATTTAAAGATAAGGAAGCGCATATGGAGGGAAACATACGAGTGAATAATGGATTTATGAACCAATTTGAACAACATAAATTTTAAATAAAAAAAAAATGTATTTATGTATATCTCGATATTAATGTTTCGATGTTTATTTTGTTTGCCATATGTTTGTTAGATTTAAAATGATACATTATGATTCCAAAAACTCTGGTTCAATTGGATGATGCTCTTTCATCGGGCTTCTTTTGGTCCATCTTCTAACCATGACGTTGTTTGCCAATTGAAGTTTATTTCGGATGGTTATTTTGTTTTTTACGTCGTTGAGAGCCTGCATTGTCTCGCCGGCCGTTTGGTTTTCGGCAATGACGAGGGCAGCGAGACGGTCCAGCACCAGCACGGACTCGCCAGCCAGGACGTCGATTTCTTTACCCAGCGCGGCCAGATGCTGAGCCTGAAGGGCAAGTGTTTGGTGCATTGCAGGCGTGCATAGCGGTGCGACGGCCGAGGACACGGAAATGGGAGCGTGCAATGGAGACAAGGATTTGAGATTTGCAAGCGAGGCATGGGCTGATGAGGAGGATGATGGGGCGTGGTGGAATTGGAGTGAATGGAGGAGTTTGTCAACCGTTTCAAAGGAGTCGGCGGCAGATAATATGCGCTCTCGTTTTATTAGCAGAGAGTCTGAATCGGAAATGTTTTGATGATTTGAATCATTTGAATCATTTAAATCATTTAAATCTGTTGAATCTGTTGAATCTCTTGTGTCATTGGAATCGGTCGAGTGCTCGTCTCTTTCATTATCGAGGTTTAGGAATCTCCACAGATCAAGTTCCTCAATCATCCCCACCACTTCCTTGATCGTCTCATGGCTATTAATCACACTGTATGTTTCTTTTTCTGCTTTGCGAACGTGTTGTAATGTTGTCAAGTTTGTTTCGAGGCCAATGTCTTTTGCCGTCACCCCCAGCGTAGCAGCATTGGAGGAATGGCCAGGGTGCTTATCGTCCTGATCGGACGACGACGCGGGATTTGGAGAATGTAGCGCAGAGCTGCGGCGCGAGGAACTTGGTGTATTGACTGTCTTGCTGAACCCGAAAAACGAGGTAGACTTTTGCGGCATTCCTTCAAGTAAAAACTCCAGGTCGGAAATGCGAGTGTCAAGAAAGGAAAGTAGATTGTCGATCGGGTCTTCGCTAGTGATGTGAGTGAGGTCTGATGGCATTGCTCAAGTGCTTATAAATGTGGATAACTTTTTGGTTGTTTTCTTTTGAGGGAAATGATGTAAAAAAAAAAAAAAATAATGAAAATGTAAATGAAAATAGTAATAACTAATATTCTAATAGTTTATTATTGACGGTGATGGATCAAACAAAACAAAACAGCACAAGCCATTCTCCCCCCTAAACCAAGTCTCAGCCTCATGTAACGTGACATTCACGTTACATCGCCAAAGTACAAACCTAAAATAAAAAAACTTTGTGCATGTCCATAATGGAAATGTTAATACAGGACAACGGCCAAAAGGCCATTAAAAGGTATTTCAGGGTCAAAGTCGCAAAAAAAATTGTTCATGGCGCTTGGGAAAGGCACGCGAGGCTCAGCTTAGCCGCAAGTGCAGAATTTCAGTCCTGCAAACCGGGGTCGTCTTGTCGTTTGGACATACACACACGTGGTTCCCTGGAGATTGGGAAAGGCAGAGTGGCTTGCCATGAAATATATAATATAAATATACAAAACTAGAATTAAGAATCAAAAAATTACAAAATATATATAGAGAGATATAGAGTGTGATATAAACAAATGGGAAGAAATTACAGTAAAAAAGCAAGCAGGTGTACATATGAGCATAAAAACAGGGGGGGTATTGATATCAAAGATACTCGTAAGAACAAAAGACGTAATCATTAGTAACAGACCAGGACATCTATTATCAGTAATAATAAAAAATTTAAAAAAAAAAACTCGAGGAAAAAAGCAAAATGTAACATAAGAATAACAAAGGAAACAATACTAAAAGTAAAATCAAATTAGTTGGTGTTTGGTGGTGGCCATTGACCGGTGGCAACCCAACCAGCCTTAATAACAATGAGTGCATCAGCAAGTGGCATATGCTTCTTGAGAACCCTGCCCTGTTTAATGAGCATGCTGTAAATAGAGGGGTATGAGGATTCGGGAACACCCGTCAAGCAAGAGTTGTAGGAACGGAATCGGGCCTGTTGTTCGTATTGGTACTTCTTGTAGTCGGACTCGCTGCCCATCTCCTTACGATCCTCCTTCTCAAGATCCCTCAGCATGGAATTCAGTTCTTCGTCTTCAATATCAGAATCGGCTCCATCATTGCCTGTCCACTCTTTTCGCATACGCTTCCATTCAGCGTAGCCATATGGTGGAAGTTCGGACTCATCAATGTTGTGGGCTTGGTTGTATTTTGCGCGCGCATATGCTACTGCTGAAATATATTCAGAGTCACTAGCATCGTCGTCACTAGCAAAAGGGTCCCAAAGCCCATCGCTGTCATCATTTGCCACGGGGACAGAGGTGTTGGTAATAATGCTATGTCTACTGTTTTGTTTTTTGTCAAACCCAAAAGGACTAGTACCTCTAGAAATAGATCCAGACGCTTTGGTACTGCCTCCGGTAGGTGATCGCAATAGCTTGCTACCTCCGCTCAGCAACTTGGTCGCTGTAAATTTAATCGACTCACCAATGCTTTTTCTTTGAGGGTGAGTTCGAGCAGACGATTTCGAGTTTGCTGGCGGTGCAAAATTGTTTAAAGTATCATGTGCATTAGCAGATTGAGAGGTTACCGACCCGTCAAAAGCCAGTTGAGCGCGTCGGGTGTTAGGAATAGTAGTGTCATTAGGCTTAACCTCATCGGAAGTCTTTGTGTTCAGGGCTGCAGACATGGCTGGTGAGTTATTCGGTGAGATGGCTACGCTTGTCGTAGTTGAAAGTCCACCAGAAGGATAGATACGTTGGGAAGGAGTAATGATGTGAACAACGTCGGTGGGAGATGAAGGAGCAGGAGAGCTTTCAGAGACTTGAAGTTGAATGGTTTGCACGTTGTTGGCTACTGGTCGTGTTTGAGGAGGATTGGAGATAGTTTGAGGAGGCGAAACAAGTGAAGAGTTTTTTGAAGTGGTGGGCTGAAT
Source organism: Magnusiomyces fungicola (assembly GCA_900654225.1). Taxonomy (NCBI): domain Eukaryota; kingdom Fungi; phylum Ascomycota; class Dipodascomycetes; order Dipodascales; family Dipodascaceae; genus Magnusiomyces; species Magnusiomyces fungicola. Next base: position 651,964 of record CAACAH010000002.1, read on the forward strand.
ATTATTAGAACTTTTGCGAGCTGCGTCAGAAATAGACGCTTTTTTCGAGTCTGTAGATCGTGAAAAAAAGGGGGGATTTTGAGAAGAGGTTTCAAAGAGCTCTTCAGCATTAAAAATTTTTTTACCAGGAACCGGAGTTAATGGGTCATTTTTGCTAGGTTTGGATGGCTGGTTTTTGGAAACGGCAGAAACTGGACGGGGAGCGGGAGGAGAAGAAACACGCTCTGATGGGCCGGAGAGCGTGGTAGCATCACGACCCACAGCGGGGGTAGAAGCATCATCAACTGATTCGGGCTGGTTGATACTGGCGCCGTCGTCATTTAACGCAGCGAGATTCGAGTCTTGGGCGGAACGAGGCCTCCCAGTATGAGCATGAGCATGAGCCTGTCCTGCTCCTGTCGGCACATTACTAAAGTAGCTAGCAATCAGACGACGCATTTTTCTGAAAGGGTTGTTGTTATGACGAGTCATGGGCAGGTAAACTTGAGGCTGGCGCTCAGGGGGTTGAGAGTTGGCCGAGCATACAGCCAAAGGTGACTGGATAAGCAAGTGCTCCGCCGGTCCTTCAGTGACAGGCGTCTGGGGAAGAGGAGTAGTAGAGCCCTTGGCTTCCTCAATGTCCCGTTCAGGCAGAGAAGACAGGGGCGCGGGCCGGACCGCATCCTGTCCATCCTGAGCATCCTGAGCACCTGCGGCAACAGCCACATCGTCCGGACTCTTGATATTCTCATCAGTAGCAGAGTTGGACGTGGCTTCGGTGTCGTGAGTAGTGTTTCCATTGGTTCCGTTGCTACTGGAAATGCTCATGCGGGGCGATGCAGTATTGTTTGAGGTTTGTGAAGGCGACCCGACCTCAACTAGAATAGGCATACCCGGGAAACGGGAGGACAGCAATGCTGAATCGTGCCGGGAGTCGTCATCGTCGTCCAGGTGGTGCCGGTTGTCCATGATGGTGTGGCTAGCGGTGCTAGAAGAAGGGCGGTTTTCGGCAAAGAGGGATCTGGCGTCCCGGCTGTCTTGGCCAGGTTTGGCTTGATCGTCCACACTCGCGTCACGCTCCTCCTCCGACTCTTCTCTTAGCACATCCAATTCGTCGTCGTTGTTGATGGCTTTAAGGACGCTTTCTTCGAAATCAAACCCAATGTCCAGGCTTTCCCGGAAATATAATAAGGTTTCGGGAACTAGCGACATTCGCTTAGCCATGGTTTCCTTGTATGCTGAAGGCACCGAAGTCGGCGGAAGTGAGGCTCTACGACTGGCATGGCCATTTGCAAACCTATTAGAAAATGCACTACCCCTTAAAGCAGTAGGCTTGGATGAAATTGACGAGATGGAGCTTGTTGGTCGGAGAAATTCTGGAACGTCAAAACTTGCCTGGCCATTCGTGGTGCCCCTGACGGTCGGTTTGTCGCTGCTAGGCCCACTACTTCTAGAAGGGTCGGCTACTATGGACTGGCCGGCGGCTGCCCCACCAAGGATGCTTTCGGATCCAAGAGTAGGGGACGGCCTGGATTGGTGTGACAAGGATGGGACGTGTAGTGATCTTGATCGTCCGATTTCCACCTTGGGAGTATCTTTGGCCTCTGTTGGTTTAAAGCTGAAACTCTTAAAAGCTCGACCCCTGAAAAACGAAGAGCGACGTCTGCCACGGCCAGTGGCTGTAGAGTTTGTTGTAAGCGCTGTTGCTGAGGATTGGATGCTGTCGACATTGTGCAATTCGTGGCAGAACAAGGCAGAAACAGGTCGAGATCTTGGTTTTGATGGGACTTTGACTTCTTTTGCTTGCGGTTCAGAGACCGCGACTACAGTAGCAGAAAGATTGGTGGCGGCAGCTGCGACAGGAACGGGTGGAGCCGTGGCTACTGCTACCTCTTCAATCTCATGTCTGGGGACTACTTTGGAAGACGTGAGGGCTATTCCAATGTTTTTATCGCCAATAAGATGCTCGTCGGTAAGGGTCGTGGAGCTTCCATTTGAAGACTTTTCCGGGCCTCGTGATTGCTGGCTGTCGCTGCTCAAGTCGAACTCCAAGCCGGTGAAGCTAAAACTAGGCAGTAGCACTGAGAGCTTGTCGGAACGCTCAGGCAAGACTGAGGTCTCACCGTTCATGTTAGAAACAACGCTGCCGGATCTGAACAGCAGAGTCGAGCGAGGAGCTGGCAAACTATCAGAAAGGTTTGAACCGCCAAGCGACAATTGTGGTTGTAGAGAGTTTGGACGAAACGTAGCGAACAAGTCCGGGTTTTGAAAGGTCCTGAAATACTGGCTTGAAAGCGACGACGGCTACTATATGTCGCCTGGTCAATGAGGAATGTTTATAGATGAGGATGAAGAAGAAGGGTTTATTTAAGGGGAATTGGAATATATTGGAATATATATATGTAGGAGTGTTTACTATTATGTGGAGATTTTGGTTGGCACAAAATAGGGGTATGTAGTAGGCTAAACTCTAAAAAAAAAAAATCCATTAATTGAAAGAAGAAACCATTCAAAAGCGTTTGATATTTGAACATCAATCACCAAAGCAAACGATTCTAAGACTATAGATTTTCAAAAAAAGACCAAAAAAGTGGTTTTATACGATTTAGTTTTTATTTGAAATGAGCAAGCACATCCAGACATATATGGCATATATGGGTGATACTGCCAATCTATTGACAATATACTTTTGTGTAGACTAAGTATTGCTTAACTACACGTTAATTACACATTAATGTTTGTTTTCTGGCTTGAAAATGGAACACCAATTGACAAAATAACACGGATATGTGCTAATATTAACCTGGTTTTTTTCGGTTTTTTTCCTTCTTCTCTCTCTCTCAGACGGTAAAAATCTAATAGGAATCGAGTTCTAACAACACGGCAGAAAGAACAAGGGTATCGTATCCCCCATCCAAGAAAGAAAGCATGCTATACCTTTGAATAACCAGCGCTGGTCAGTTGGAATCATCTTCTGTCTAAATCTCAACGTCGGTTGGGTTTGCAGTCTGAACTCTGAATCGCAGCGAGAAAGAGGAAGAAAAGCCAGCCCATCCAGATCATGAAACCTGGCTCACATCTGCCTACAGCTTCTCGCAATGTGTGAAAACTACGCTTCCGGGCTAAAGACCTGGCTTGTTTTGTGCGCGACTACTACTAACACACGCTGCGCTTTATTGATTTTGGCTGCATGATAACCCCAGATGATAACACTAAATGCTACAAAAATAGCAAGCTGGTGGAAATAAGGAAAACCGCATTCTTACGCGTCTTCTTGCGCTTCACCTTGTTGACCAAAACTGATTAATACTCGCTCGGTTCCTCGACTAAGCACCGAATATGCTGCCCATGTGCGGCTGATGGCGCTCGCTAACCAGCTGATAAGCCCCTGAGTTAACCAGCCCTAACCCATTGTGGAGTCACGTGGACTAGTGAGTCCAGCAGCGTTCTCCTTGGCCATTTATCCATTTTACCAACGTCTGCAAGTATAAAAGGGTCTTAATGTCTATATATGCCTATATATGCCTATATATGCCTATATATGCCTATATATGCCTATATATGCCTATAAATACCTTGAATACCCTTGGATCGTATCTTTTGGTTTATACGCGATTCTTTTCAATGTTCCCAAATGTGACATTGCTATCGTTCTCGGCTCAATTTGGAGGCGCTACAAAAGCTAACAAACACATTATTGCTATTTAAATTGAACGCCCGTCGTCTTTAAAATGGTGTTTGATTTAGTAAATCAATTAAAAAAAACTGTTCCGTTTAATTTAATTTTGACAGCTTGTACACAACAAGCTGTGTGTGACTCAACTGGTACGTCGGGCTCGATATGAGCACACACCCTTCTTTATGACCACAGCGCTGATTTTACCATGACCGCTTTACATGCTATGATTCACAGCGTGGAAGACCTTCCAGTTCCAGCATGCTCTCAACATTCGGCTTGAACCTTGAAATCTAGTTGTAATTATGTTACAATGTTAATTAAATTTAAATGAAAAAACCCTGTCTTTATACGCATCTCTAAACAAATTATCAGTTAGGCAACCTTTTCAGCTGGTTTCTTCCTTGTAGGTTTGAACTTGGGATACGCAAATCCTGACAACATCCACTCCACCTCTGCACGCTTGACACCTTCATCTTTATCCTCATTATCACCTACTTTGCAATGTCGTTTTTCAATCACATCGGCAAATACATTCTTAAACTCAGACCCCCATTTATCAACACGCGCACGCTTTCCAGAAGTAATTTCGGAAATATGACCGGGCTCAACAAAACGTGTATCGGCAATTGCATAACTGACACCGTCGTGTGGAACTCTAGGCACTCCCCAATCCCGTGAAAATATTCCATTGCGAAAACTTCCGCTATATCGTAAGAGACGTGGAAGAATAATAAGGGTAATAACCAAATCACCATACGACTCAAGTCCCCGTTCTTCTTCCTCTTCTGCTCCATCCTTCTTAGGTGATGAACCATATACAGAAATAGACTCAAATGGGCGTTTGTATCCCTCCAAAGATTCCAAAAGCTTGTAATTTAATTTTCGCTGAGGTTTGGATGGTTTTTTCAAGGGTTGTGTAACATCTTCTTCCTTTTTATCACTTTTTGTAGGCTCTTCTTTGGATTCCTTGGATTCTGTGGATCCCTCCGATTTCTTCTCTTCCAAAGACGCTTGATCAGACCTCTTAATGCTGTCATCCTCCTCATCTGATTTCTCTTTTTCATCCTTTGGATCCTCTTTTTGATCCTCCAATAGCTTCTGCTCGTTTTTTCTTTCCTCTGCAGTCTTCCATGGCAAAATTCCCATGTGATATAATACGGCTACCAGATCACTGTCATCAGTATATACATCAGTTCCCCATACTCTTCGTTCTTGATCGACATTAGGGTTTGTTTGCCGGCTAAGATATTTTCTAGGAATTCTGACCTGGAATATACTGTTCTCTTTACCATCAAAACGAGGGATCAGTGGTGAATTGGCGTCAACACGGACAGATCCATCCTCTAAATTGTAAATATCACCAGCATTTGGCGCTCCTTCTCCAGCCAATGGCATAATGGAATTGTTTGAGCTTGTTGTAGTTCGATTCGGAATATTTTTAAAGTCTTCCAGAATATAAACCATGGATCCCAAGTTATATCGAGGAAAATGCTTCACGCTCTCATATACCTGATGGCTTCCAACAAAAAGCTTTTCGTCACTGCTTACATAGAAGTATGGATGTAAGCTTGGGTCATACAGGCCGTTTGAACCAAGTGCTGATTCTCCCGAGGTGATAAGATTTGAGCCTGGGCCAGAAGGAACTCCGTTAATATCATGATACCCAATAAATGTCCTGGATTGTGGATCATGGACATGATTATGATTATGATTTTCTGGTGACATTCCTCCTGGAGCAGGCAAACCCTCAACGGTATGTGTGTGTAGGTGATGTGTGTGGATTCCCATAGAAGCAGGGCCGGCTGAAACATCTCTAACATCGCGTGCAATAGCTCCCATGCTTGCTTGAATACCGGCACCTTGTGGGGGCTGAGAAGCGTTAGGCCCTAAATCATTAGGCTGATGACCTGGCTGCCCAGGAGGAATAGTGTTCGATGAAGGTGATGAAGGCTCTATAAAATGAGAGTGGTGAACTCCATGAGTGTGACCAACGCCGTGTTCATGATTATGACTGTGATTATGGTGATGGTGATGGTGTGGCTCAATACCACTACCCGCTTGCTGCTGTTGTTGGTATTTATGGAGTGGGGCAGAAGCAAATGGAGGCGCCAAGTTTGCTGATTGCTCGTTGTATGGGCTACTTAAAGTTCCGCTAGGCTTTGAAGATGAGGTAGACTCGCTATTAGCATTCGTGGGAGGAATTGGTGTCGTCGTGTGATTTGGAGGAGACCTGCTTAGAGGTGCCGGTACTTGTCCAGAAGCATTAGGACTATCTAGAGCCGGTTCCTGGCTGATAATATGGTGATGGTGGAAGTGATGTGGGTGATGATGGTGATGATGACGTTCATCAACAGGCGACTTCTGTTGAGATGGATTTTGAAGTTGGTGATGCTGGTTTGGTGGAGATTGTGCAGGAAGACCCTGCGATTCTTCTCGCGGTGTTCCCATAGGTTCTGCAAGTTTCTTGAGTAAGGATGGAGATGGTCCAGATTGCTGCTGTCCTTGAGTTTGCGCTGTCTCTTGTTCAAGCCGTTTTCTTCGAGTATACTCCATTTCTGGAAAGTTGAAAGATGGGATATTTCCTTTGGATGAATCATTTAAAATACTAGGCCGCGGCAATGGCTGCGATCCCGGCAATGGAGGAAGCTGCCCAGCTGATATACTAGGCAATGATGGAGTTCCTAAAGAGGAAGTTTGGGGACGCTGCAATAGTGGAGAGGTAGTCAAGACTGTATTTGGGGCAGAATGAGTAGCTACTGGAGACGTTGTAGCTGAGTGTTGGGGTCGGGCCTGGGGCGACGCGTTAGCAGGAGGGTTAGCGATTGACGGCTGGGAAGGCTGTTGAGACGAAGATGAAGGCGGATTTGACTCATTTTGATCCTGGGGTCCGCCCAGAATGGAATAAATTGACATAGACATGACGACGCGTCGTGGTGTCGAGAAAGCTGATAAAAAACTGTATTTTTCACAGAGTGGTGGGGGTGTGGAGTGGAGAAAGAAGATTTGTCATTGGCAGGAAAACCTGTCGCGATGTCAGCCACCAACACCGACACCAACACCAGTCTTCACTCACATCATGCATTTCTTGTTATTGGCTTTGATTCTTGTTACCAGCGTGGGAGCTTTTGGTGCTTTAACTTTCATTCTTCTTGCTAGGGGAATATATAAAGCTCCGCAACGCTCCAATGGGACCAAGTCGGTAATGATCCTGATGGGCTCGGGTGGCCACACAGGAGAGATGGCTCGGATGTTAAGAGACATCAACCTTTCACCGTTTGACCATAGAGTATGGGTATATACCGACGATTTTTCAGCTAAAAAGGCTAGGAATTTGGATTCTGAGCTTCAGAATAGTCAAAAAGCCCGTTCCAATAGTCCTCGATTTGCTTCGCTTCCCCGAGCCCGACGGGTTGGTCAAAGTTGGATAACGACTGTTTTTTCAAGCTTCTATTGCCTAATTGCTTGCTTTTACATGATTGTAAAGGAAAAGCCTTCTTTGGTATGGAACTCTCATTGATTCCTTTAGCCTATTTGCTTCTGACCATCAATTCTAGATCATTACCAATGGACCCGGATCCAGCGTTATGCTGTGCTACAGCGCTCTGTTCCTGCGCGTAAGTATACTCTATTGAAATTTCCACTTGGCCTTGCTAACAGCTTAGATTTAGGTGTTGAGACTGGCCGACACACATGTTCTCTACATTGAGTCCCTCGCTCGGGTGAGCACTCTTTCGCTCTCCGGTCGCCTGCTGTATCCTGTAGCAGATCGCTTTGTAGTCCAGTGGAAGCCTCTTGCCAGCAAATATCCCAGGGCTGTATACAAAGGCATTCTTATCTAGTTATATGGCCTAGTGGCAAACCCTAACCCATGTAATATTAACTAAGGACCATCGTATCGACATCTGACTTGCAACTCTACTGTGCACTTGCTTGCTTTTCTTTAATCTCTCAACCACAGCACCATAATGCCTTTTTCCAATCGTTATCTCAGCGTCGATAGTATCGGCAACCTTCGAGATGGTAATGATCGTGTAGTTGTCCTCCGTGGTATCAATCTTGATGCAGCCGCGAAGCTCCCTTCTCAACTGCCATCAACATTTGTCCCGCCAAATGTTGAGTTTTGGGACGGTGATAATGTTTCCTTCGTTAATCGACCTTTCTCTTTAAAAGAAGCTCCCACTCATCTCAAACGCATTAAGTCTTGGGGCTTCAACACCGTTCGCTATATTTATACTTGGGAAGCACTTGAACATAAGGGCCCGTATGTATCAGTGTGTCCAAATTATGTAGGATATTTGTATCAACCTAATCTAACAGCTTCACATTAGAGGAATTTATGACGATGATTTCATCGACTACACTATTGAGGTTTTGAAACTTCTTGACTCTTATGGCTTCTATGTCTTTTTAGATCCTCATCAAGATACCTGGTCCAGGTTCAGCGGAGGTTCAGGAGCCCCATTATGGACCTTGTATGCTCTTGGACTCAACCCAAAGAACTTTGTTGATACTAACGCTGCTATTATTCAAAATTTGTCAGACGATCCTGAAAATTTCCCAAAAATGATATGGCCAACAAACTATTATAAAATGGCATGCCAAGTTGCATTTACTTTATTCTTTGCCGGTTCTGACTTTGCTCCGGATGCTATTATCAATGGAAAGAATATTGAGGAATACTTGCAGGATTCCATGCTAGAAGCAATAAGACATTTTTACAAGCGAATCGCTAATGAAACTAATCTGTTCAACAATTCCATCTTTGCAGTCGAATCTATTAACGAGCCCAACCCTGGTTTAATTGGAAACCATGATCTCGAAATTATTCCAGAATCCCAAAAGCTCAGAAAAGGACCAACGCCTACAGCCTTTCAAGCTATGCTTCTTGGTTCTGGTCTTTCGTGTGAAGTTGATGTTTTCGAATTCAGCACCTTAGGACCTAAGAAGACTGGTACTTGTACAGTTGACCCTAATGGAAAGTCTGCATGGGTACAGGACAATAGGTATGATTTGAAATACGGATTTGAACGAGGCCCTAATTGGAAACTTGGTCGTTGTATATGGGCACAGCATGGGGTTTGGGATGACACCACCAACACTCTACTCAAAAAAGACTACTTTGGATTTGACCCAAATACTGGCGAACCGCTTTCAGAAGAATCATTTATTGATAAATACTGGGTCCGATATTGGAGTAAATTCTTCATGGGAATTCGTGAGATAAATAAGGAGATTTTCTTGTTGGCACAGCCTTGCGCTATGGGTCTTCCACCTAAGCTTAAAGAAAGTGCCTTTATGGACGGTCGCGTGATTTACTCACCCCATTTCTACGATGGTCTTACGCTGGTTCAAAAGCACTGGTCAAATCTTTGGAATGTTGATGTTGTGGGTGTTCTGCGTGGTAAGTATTCTACTCCTGCATTTGCCATTAAGATTGGTAAGTCAGCGATTAGAAACTGTTTAAGGGATCAGCTCAAAGTAATCAAACAAGAGGGTGTTCAAAGTTTGGGTAATGTTCCGTGCCTAATGAGCGAAACAGGAATGCCATTTGATCTGGATAACAAAAAAGCTTATGACTCTGGCGACTTTTCTTCTCAGAGGGATGCACTGGACGCTTTAGGATTTGCTTTGGAAGGCGCTCAACTGAACCATGCTTTATGGACGTATTGCTCAAAGAATGCTCACAAATTTGGTGACCACTGGAACGGTGAAGATTTCAGTATATATTGCAGACGAGATTGGGAGGAGGTTAATGAGGAACTATCTCATATTTACGCTGCGCCGACTCTTCATTCGACACCAAATGAACAAATGATTGATAATGGAGATGCAGATTCAAATGCAAATGCTGATGTTAAAGATGAAACAGATACGGGAGAAGATATTGGCATTTCTAATCTCTCTTTTGGAGAGGGTTCTTCTGCGAGTTTATCTACCCGTATTGCTGGAAATGAGTCTTCAGCATCTTTGGTATCGGACAGCTCCGAAGTTACATTAATGACTCGCTCACGACGGCAAAATTGGGGAGCCAAGCCTGAAAGCAGCGGCTCAAATTCTACAAATAGTTCTAACGATGTGTCAATGAACAGAGCAATTTCTGCTGTTGCTCGACCATATCCTGTTGCTGTTAAGGGTCTTATCAAAGAATTTGGCTACGATTTGCAAAAGTATAGTTTTAAGCTCGTGCTTGATGCTGATGATTGTATAAACTCTACTGACTCGTCAGCAAATGAACGATACTCTGATACTCCTACTATGGATGTTGATATTAATGGAACTGTTGGAACAGAAATTGTTATACCCGATTATAGTTTTCCTGATACAAACTTCAGTGTGACCCCGTCGTCAGGAACCTGGTCGTTTGACGAGAATACTAGGATTTTGACTTGGTGGCATGATCAAGGCAATCAATCTATTGAGGTTGTTTCTCAGGATTCACCTCGACAACGAGATTTTGAAAGTTCGTCAGCTAGTATATACCTGGGATATGATGTAGATACCTGGCGCAACTGGTTTTCTTCTTGCTTTGGCTATGATTGATTTGAGCATAATAATTATTGACTTTTAACGGACTTGCATTGATAATGATAATAGATACAACTAAATTTTGAATAGCACATTAATTACAATATCTTGTGTTTGTAATTCTTCCACATGTTCAAGCTTCATACAGTACCTAGTAGAGAGTGTCTATGTTTCGTATCAAAAGTTCTTGGGCACATAACTTGGAACTTATATGCGGCATGGCTGTTTAAGACACAATTGTAGCTCGTCACTTTTTTTTCCTGAAATATAATTAATAATCAATTGGCATTTATGGAAAATTTTATAAATTTTAAATATATGTCTAGGAGACTTATTTTCTCTCTCTGAAGGGTGTATTTTTTTGTGTACGTAGAAAGTGTTTTTATTCATATAGGATACAAATTATGAGGTGGTTACAAAATGTTATAAATTAAAGGTGTAGACCTAACGGTAGTACTCTTTAATTAGACTGTTCTTCAGGTTCACTTACATCAACTTCCTCTCCCCATTCTCTAAGGTTTCTAGAAATTACAATTTCCCACATAACAACAAAAGCCATGACCCACCAAGCAAGACCAACGACACCAATCTTCACACCAAACGAGTAAAGGTTTCCAAGCAAAAAAGGACCGAGACAACGAGCAATAGAGGTAACACTTGAAGCAAGGCCGTGGACACGACCTAAGACTTTTCTGCTGGATGCTGCATTTGTGACCAAAACAGGCATGGGAGGAATAGCAAAGGTTCTTCCGAGAATTACCATCATGGCAATTGGAATAATGGCAGCAGTGGTAGTCCATCGATTATCAATACCGGGCTGGTTTTCCAAGTCAGCTCCACCAGCAATGCTTACGGTGGTATTCGAGGGATTGTCGCCGCCAGTGCCAAAATTAGGAACGTAACCGATACGGGTTAGAAGGCCAATGAATGGAACCAGGGCATAGGCAAGAGGAAAGACTCTCAAACTTAAGCGATGAGACTTGGCGTTACCAAGCCAAAAGGCTACACGAGGATAGACAAGGAATTGAAGGGCAACGCCAGTTGCTCCCATAGCAGCCATCGCTGTACCAATTCTAGCAGATGGCATACCGAGACCACCATTAAAAATAAGTGGAAGGTGCTCGCCTGGGTATAAATCAGTGGTAGAGTTGAAAATGTTAGGAGCTGCAATTGCAGTGGAATTATTGCCGGCACCACCATGTCCGTCTTTGAGAATGAATCGGGGAGTGGCCATGAACAATGGAAGAAGATGTAAGAATGCAGGGCAGTGGAACATCAAAAGGGTATAAGCAATAAGGGTAACACGAACTGGTTTCGTCATGATTTCTCGAAGAGTTAGCTCCTTTGGAGGCTCCTCGGGAACTGGTGCTGGTGCTGGAACAGGCGTAGAAACGTTGGATGAAGAACTGGACGAAGTAGATGTAACGTTGGTGACAGATTGAGATCTACTATCCTGAGTTTTCTTTGGCTGCTCCTCGTCAGACTCGTATGGATCCAATGAAAACTCTTCATCGTTGCTTAAAATTTCATGTCTTTCGTCAAAGCTAGCAAAACTTTCTCTGCGATCGCGCTGTCTCCTAAACAACTTGGAAAGTCCTCTCTTGATTAGCTTACCAAGCTTCAAGCCGTAATCATTTTCGGAATTTAACAAGCTGTTGGGGCTTTCTGAAGTTTCTTCCAAAAATAAGATCAACATGGTCATTCCCAAAAAGAGAACAGGGAATGGAAACAAGTTTGGTAGTAAATAAGGATACTTTTCAAAGATCTTTTGGTGAGCCCACCACTTATCAGGATAGGTATAGTAAGGGTTAGCAAGCAAACCACCCAAAACAGGGCCAACAACGACGGCGACATTGACAGTAAGTGGCATTATGGTGAAAGCTCTAGTTTGGTACTCTTTGTGGTCAGCAACAAGCTCAGCCATCATGGTTCTCATAACACCAACGTTACCGTTCAAGGCACCGGCACAAATTCTAGCCAAGGAAGCAGACCATACGTTTGTGGAAAAGCCAAAAAGAAGAGTAGAAATAGCAGTACCAATCAAACCACAAATCAAAATGGGCTTACGTCCATATTTGTCACTTAAAGTACCCCAAACTACACCGGTAAGAGCTTGGCCAAGAGCAAAGGAAGACATGACGATAGTACCAAGAGCGGAAATCTCAGAAGGCTCAGTGTAGCCAAAACTCTCAATCATGTAGTAAAGATAGGGAGCAATAGAGTTGGATACCAAAGGCTCAATGATTCGGCACAAAACAAGCAAGATAATTTGTTCCTTGTGAGGAATACTCCAGTAAGAAACTTCTTTAACTTTTTTACCGTCCTTATCGATTTTGGTGTTGCTCTTGAACAATCGAGAAAGGAACCCAAATCTGGAAGGCGTATCATCAATTGATTTACGAGCGTCAAAAGTCAGCTCGTCACCTTCGTCGTCTGACTGCAGCAAACGATCGTGCTCTTGGGCAGTAGACTGCTCGAGTTCGAGCTCAAGATCTTCGCCAAAGGTGGCATCTTCAACACGGCCAGTTTGTTCAATGACGGCAGGATCATTGCGAAAAGACTGATCGTTGGTGTTACGTTCAGTGGACCTAGTGGCCGACTTATAAGAAGAGCTTTTAGATGGCATTGCGAATGAGTGAAGGAAATAATATGAAATGTTATCTCTTCAAATCTCTTAGATAGTTGAGTGGAATCTGTACCACAGAAACGATAATTAAATTAAGGAAGTGAGTTAGGTGAATATTGAATAGAATCAGACATGGGGAAAAAAATCAGAAACCAACACGAAATTCCAGAAGATTGGTTAGTGGGTGGGAAAGAAAAAGGAAGGGAACAGTGAGAAAACGGCCGCTATTTATAGTGCGCGCAACCTGTGGAACATGGATCTCTCGTAAGATATGGTTTACAGAAAGTTTGCGAAAAGAGTCCAATCAGAACTGTAAAACGGTCGACAAAGAGCAAACGTACGCAATTTTTAGAAAAGTGTTCCGTTCTCCACTACAAGAGAGAATTAGTCAGAAAGGCAGCCTGCGAAACACCTTCATGCGCGAAAACCGGACCAGAAACAGAGCGCCTCGTCGGAAACAGAGAGAGTCTGGCCAATAAACGTTGAAAGAGTCTGTAAAATGCTTAGGTAATCGTTTCGTTTGCTGCGTTTGTACGTTGTCGTTTTATGCGGCTGCTAAAAAGTTTTATTGCTACAGCACGTTGCTGCGTGCCGTTACAGAAACAGCAGGAAAGGCCTATGAAACATTATATTTTTAGTTGCTGGAAAAAGGTTGTTTGAATATCCGGCGATAAATCTCGTCATAGATCAGTAATCTGATAATCAATCAAATATTCACTATTAATCCAAATTCCATCAATAGTATAACTAGAATACTGATAAATAAATACCCAAACAAGTATAGGATAGGATAGGATTATCACCAATTTTAAATTTTAAATAGTATTTTTTATTTTTATTTTTATTTATTTCAAAGCTATATAAATACAAATAATAGGCACTTGTCAGACTACCATACGCGCCCACCTAATACAACCCTTCCGAAGAAGTACATGTAAAAGGTCGAGATCATCGCCACCTCCAGTCCTATCTCACAGTATCCAAAGATAAAGCAAGAGTCAAAACAGACAGAAGCTTATAAAAAAACAAAACGTCAAGGCCAAGGCACAAGTCCATTGATCCAAGACAAAATTGCACAGTTCTCACTCTAGGGCGTGTAGGTGTCTTCCTCATCATCCAAGTTGGAATAAGTGGCTCATTATCTGAGCGTAATGAGGACGTGACCTATAGAAATGATCCTATAGAGTACGTCGACATAAAGAAAAAAAGAAGAAAAAGTCCAAAGGGAGCGGGGGGAGCCCTCTATTTATACTGTTCCAGGGCCAGCCGTTGGAAAAATTTTCTTGAGTAGGGTAACCTTGAAACCCGTCCCCTCTAGGGTTTATATGTATGGTGAGGATTAGGGTCAACGTTTTGTTACTGTGCCTATTTGTGCTACTTAAATTGCAACTGCACAATAACAGACTGAAATGCCTGGTTCGACAGGTTTCGGCAGCTCTCAGAGTATACTATGCATGTGTATAACTAGTAGCTTTCATAGCTTTCACAAATACTTACAAGTAATTACTAAGATTTACCATATACCATAAACCATAAATCGGTTAGAACTTTAATTTAGCCTATTGACGCTGATCAACGATTAGGACCAAAGAATCAAGGTAGCTTGAGGGCTTTTATAAATAAAATTCCATTTGCTGTAAAAATACACCTACTAATATACAAGCATTAGATAACACGAAATAAACGAGAGAATTAAATTTGATTAAACATGAATAATAAATATTTAAATAGTGGAATTTTAGGATAGTGATATCATAAAGTTATTTAGTATCGGTTCTTCAACATGCGAGCACCGATCTTGCTTTCCCAACCAACAGCCCTTTCAAAACCGTTAGAGCCGCGTTGGTAGTCAAGGAAGGCCTGTACAATCTTTTCACGGGAGGTCTCAACGAATGGACCATGCTGGACAATTGGCTGATTTAAGATCTGACCAGCAATAACGAAAAACTGAGAACCGCTCTTAGCGTCTTCTGGAACAATGGCTTCAATGCCGTCACCTTCTTCATTAAAGTAAATTGCGTCGTATTGATGATATGTCTTGCCGCCGACTGCGACGTCTCCGCTCATAACATAAACCAAGGTATTGAATCCGATAGGAACAGGCTGCTTTACTCTTCCACCGGGTTGTACCTTGAAGTCCAAAAGCCAAACAGGAGTGTATGCCAAATCTTGAACAGAAGTGACACCGTATGATTCTCCGGAAATGACCTTGACTTCAATCTTGGGATCGGGGTTTGCAATAGGTATTTCGGCCGCCTTAAGATCTCTGTATCTGGGCTCACAGTTCTTGAGTTCAAGTGGAAGATCAACCCAAAGCTGGAGACCTTCAACATGCTCAATATCTCCATCTTCAGTCTTGTTGATACGAGGCATCTCAGCATGAACAATACCACGGCCAGCAGTCATAAATTGAAGATCACCGGGACCAAGAGTACCAGCAGATCCAGTAAAGTCCTCATGATCGACATTGCCCTTAATCATGTAAGTGATGGTTTCTTGACCACGGTGTGGGTGGTCAGGGAAACCAGCGTCTGGGGAAACTTTAAAGTGGTCGAGCATAAGGAAAGGTGTAAAGTTGCGAACGCTCATGGTACCAATGGAGCGACGAACACGGGCGCCCATGCCTTCAGCCTGCTCAATGGCAGGTCTGACTTTAGCAACGGCTCTGGGAACAAAGTTAGACATGTCTGGTGTAGTGATAGTGTTGGGAGTGGATGTACTGGTGTTGTCTGTAATATCTTCTCTTGGAAAAATCTGGACAGAAATGTTTCTAGTTAATTCGACTAGTGGTGAGTAGAATAATAAAGCTGTAAAAAGTGTTATGAAAGATAAGACAAAAAGCTTTTTGGTTGATGATAGGAAAGACATTAGAAAAAAACGAAAATAAAAGGAAATAGGAGAAATCCGACCTGTTTTATATACACTATTTTATAGCACTCAATCTATATTCAAAGCAGCCGCCGGATAATATACTCTAGAATGGAGCGGAAAGGACGAGAAGAAAGCTGGGCACCACCGTTGTCAGAAGAGACTCATTGTATATATGTAATTATTAAACGATGTTTGTCAACGTGCTTCCTGCCGTCCAAAAGCTTTAGTGATGGATTATTCAAGTCTGATACGGGCGTAAGTGCGCGCTAAAGCACATACAAGCCAGCCTTACTAAAGGATTTCTCATCTTAGAAATCTTAGCAATCAGATAATGTGACAGAAACAGGTCGATCAGCTGATCGGAAATAGTGTGTTTGCCTGTCCCGCCACTGTCCAGCCCGGTTATAAAATCCCCGTTTCCGGTAAACTACTATACCCATGTGATACCACTGGGCTTTATCCATATACTGGTAACCAGGCGTGCATGTGACTTGCCAATCTCCCGCCTCTAGTTTACAGATTCATAATAGAATGGATACTTTAGACATCGAGCTAAAACAGAATAAGCACAAGGACTTATGAATAAAAGATTAACTCTTGAAAATAGCAAAGATCTGGCTAGGGCTAGGACATCTTATTTCTATATACAGGTTTAGGGCACAAGTCTTATGTCACTCTTTTCAACCGCTTGCTCTGGAGGCCATGGGAACAGAGTCCTTTAACTCCCCTCCTGTTTTACCTCGTTTATCAAATACTAATGTTTCACTGAAAAGTAAATAGTCTCGTATTGCTTTGAAATAAATGTATCGCAATAGAGCAAGAAAGGACATTGAAAACATAAAACATTATAATCTGCACAAACTTTATTGTCCACCTAGTGTTGGTCAACTTTGGCTCATGCCCTACCTAGTCCCCGATTTATCTTTGACCAAAGCCAACGAAGATCTATGCTCCCTTCAGTTTCTTAGACAGGGATAGAAGATCGTACTTAGCTTCTCTCGTATACCACCTGGTATCTCCAAATAATTTAAAGCTAGGCAGAAAGAAAATGCACAGCGTGCTGCATAGTTTTTATTTAAGCCTTTGCACCGTTTAGTGATTAGGTGTTTCTCCAACAGCCATGTCATCAATCAAAACATGAATAACAGCCTTTCAAGCTAGAGAATATCCAGATGTTCCCGTTTTTGCCGTAAAGGTTCTTATCCAAAAGGAATTTAACTTCGTTAGACCATCAAAAAAGGAGTATCGTATTATACCCCCAATTACCAAGCGACTAATATTCAGCAAAGTGGCTCTAAAAAGGTTTGGCCCATCAGTAGTAGATAGATCAACAAAGAAAATCATGCTAGATCATTTACCTTTCTCAATGCATCACTTTAGATGACTGATGTTTATTAAGTCAAAATTCGTTTATTAAAAGAAATATAATATAAATAAGAAAAAAAAACCGATATGCCTTGTATTCCAAATTGTCCGTGGGTACTCTCAAAATCAGGGTCATTAAGATATTCTGCAAGTGATTGAGTAAATAGTACAGGAATATCGCATATTTAGAAATCATAACTTGGAGCTGACTCGTCCCTCTGTCTTTTTTCGTGTAGTGCCTCATTTACCAACTCATTCGTAAAGTTCCTGAAGACTTTAATATAGGGACCTAAAGACGTCCTCTCTGCATCAGTAATACGCTGTTTCTTCGAAGGATTCTGTGATTCATCGCCAGATTCTTTATCTTGGGATTCATTCTTTGCATAGTTGTCCAGTTCTGTGAATAATGAATTTAAAACAGGAACGTTCAAAGGATCAAAGTCGTCCAAGTTATGCAAATCAATGGGAACACAGATCCTTCCTGTGCTTGGGTGAACACAGAATGGCGCCTTCAGCAAGTGATTCAAATGCTTAGAAACTTCAGAATCCAATCGTGGGTACAAACTGCTCAACATAATATCTTTTTTGATGTTTACGATTGCTTTTGCGTTGACATCTTTGTACCTGGTAGCAAGGGTATCAATACTCTCCCACCGTCTTTGAGAAAGATTCTTACCATTAATATCTTCATCCCGAGACAAATTGGAATCACCATTTCCCCAAACCTCCCGAAGCTTACTGACTAATACCCTATCATAGAGCTTGGTCAGTAGCGAATCAACGTTTTCGGGAACCCTCCATTGGTCCTGCTCATCCAACATCTCAACAAAGTAAGATGATAGTATGTTAATTGATCTCTCAAGATGAGGGTGTAAAACGCCTGACTTAGTAACAGAACCAGCGTAGCCAGAATGTGTCGAACCTTTCTTTGTGTACAAGGCATACTCGACAATAGCCTTTCGTCGGCGGTCGTCTAAAGCCAGCGCTCTCTTGTCGCACACCCAAGCATGTGCACCTCTTCGACCAGAATAGACCCATAAGATGTGTTTGAATCCAAAATCCTTTCGTAATGCAGTGTCAACAACCTTGATTGCAACTGTAACAAACTTCCAACATTTCTGGCAGATCTTCTTGTCACTGCAACATGTTCTGACATCATCATAATCCGTCAAATCAATATCAAACACAAGCTCCTTGCGTAATGGTTTGAATGCCTCTTTTTTAACCATGTTACGCTTCTGAGGATCTTCCGTATAAACAGGACCGATTTCAAAACGTGACGGGTTTAATAAAATGAGCTTCTCTTTGAATGCCTCTGCGTTTGGAAATGATTGGTATCTGATATAACCACCGCTTTCAAGAGTAAAGGCAAACTCTCTGTGTGTAAAGTTTGTTGAAGGTGTAACTCCTTGATTGAGCCATTGGAACAGTAATCTATGAGGATAAAATCGTTGGTAAAACTGGCGCATCATCTCAGAATCGATGAATGGATCCTCACTAGCAACATAGAGAATATTAGAGTAAGCACAAATAAATTCAGATTAAAAGCATTTTTGCATACCCATTCAAGAAGTCCTCAATCTCTTGATCTACTGAAGGCATATTGTGAGTATTACTGGCTATAGGTGACGGATGGGTTGTGTGATGAATGTTATGATGTATCAAGAAGAATTTGTGTTGATCTTGTTTTGTTTATATTTCGCAGTGGTGGCTGTTTACTTTTATTACGCGTGTCGCGTGGATCCCACCACGAAAAACTCGCGTTACGGGAGCGGTAAATAATCCTTCTAATTGCTTTTACTTTTCTCTAATCTCACTCTTCCACGCGCTCTTACCTCCAAGTTCACTACATTCGAAAAAAAAAAAAAAAAATTCGGAACCTCTTGCAGATAAAGACAATAATTATTTTCATCATATTTTCTCACTCCCTCATTTTCATAAAGTTATTTTAACATTATGGATTTAGGATCCGACAGCATTGGAAGCAGTCCAGTCCGTTTCTCTAGTCACTACACCTCTCCTATTTCAGATCAGTATAGTTATAATAAGCTAGAATCTCGCATGTCTGATTCTAATACTGGCGGATATGGCCAAGAACCATCTGCACGATTTCAATATTCAACATCCCAGCATGACCAAGGAAATCCAAGTTTGACTACAATCCCTGCTCCGCCACTTCATACTTTCCAACCAGTCGCTTCCGTTCAAATGGATTACGGCTTGAATTCTTCGCCTTTTCCTGGAAACTACGCGTCTTTCAGTAACTCTTTGAGCTCTCCTTCATTTTCAAATGGGGCGAATGGACATATCCTTAATTCCAATTTTGGGCTTGACGTACTTCAATCACCAGCTCCAGAATCTCACGTTTATTATCCAGCATTTACTCCACAGCCTGTTACATATTCGGCTCACATTGGCCATGTTATTCCTGTATCCTCTTCACCTCTTGTATATAATCCGGCAATGGACCCATCTTTTGATCCTACACTGGATCCGATATTTGATCTCCCTCTTCCTCCAGTTTCTTCCAGCGACCATGGACTAAATGATATGTACTCAATTGAAGGCGCGGGTTTGGGAACAGGTCCTACACCATACGGCACTCTTCCTTCATCTGATGGACAGTCCTCCTTTAATCATGAATTTGTTGAAACTTATGACCCTAATGAATCGATCAATAATGTTGTAGATATTCAATTGGGCCCAAGAATACTTTCTTCAGATCCAATTAACACCACCCAGCAATATCATTCGGAAGAAAACTCACTTTCAAGCTCAATGGTCACGCCTCCTATGTCATCCGGATCAGCCAAAGAAGAAGATATCACTAACATTTCCAATAGAGATGAAGACTCTAGTTGTTCGATGGATACCAACGAGGCTCCTAGTAACAATACCCAGTCCTGCTCTAATAAAGCAGCTACAGGTCCTTTTTCATTCATGTCGACTTCATCATCACATAAATATCCTCCGAAAGTCGAAAAGAAAAAGAAAAGTAACAATTCTGGTAATTCAACAAGCGGAAAATCTCTTCATACTTTCTTTGGAAAAAAAGATGTTATTTCGCGTAAAATTCCAGACGCGTCTAAGCCTAAAGTTTTGGTTGGTAAAAGGATTGGTGGAAAGAAAGGTAAATCATTCGTATTAATATTCAAAATGAAATCAGCCATGCTGGAACAAGTTCAAAATAGTTTAAAGACAAAGGTCGACACTTCCAAGCAACAGTCGCTGGAATCAGCCATGATTGTTACTATCAGTATGGAAAAGGAAAGGCTGAAATCGCTGACCAGTGGTTCCCCAGCTCTGAAAAGAAGCTATACGAAACCCGACAAACCTCCACAAATTTTGCTTTCAGCCTCTCCTCGCCTTCCCATCCTTGCGCATTCTTCAAACTCCACTACTTCTACTTTCCAGGCCAATGTTGTCAATATTACTAAGACAATACAAGATTCTAATACACCATCTATTGAGGTAAAGCCAGTGGAGATAACAAGTTTCCAGGACACTGCAAACGCAGTGGACCTTACCCAAACTTCCATTCAAGCTTTCACAGCAGCAACGCCGAAGAAAACAAAGACAGTGCCTCCCAAGTCTTCGGGCGTGGGCAGTCTGCACGCATTTTTGGGGCTCCCGCCACCGGCTCCTCCGCCAATTGCTGTTCCTGTTGCTGCTCCAGAGCCTGAGACTGTCCCAAATACAGAAGCTCCGGTTAGTCCTGCCCCCAAGTCAGTCTCAGTATCCACCTCTTCGGCAGATAACTCCAAACCTGTAAGTCTTGCATCCCTACTTGGTGTTAAACGTGAAAAGAAAAAGCATTTGGTAGTGCTTAAATTGCATCCTAAAAAACTAGAAGCAATTGTGGTTAAGCCATCCAACAAACCCTCTGCAGCAAAGCCTGCCAGCAATAAGCCTATTCATCCGTTTTTCTTGAAACATGTTCGGCCTAAAAGTAAGTGTTTTCATTTTTTTTCATCTCAATAGTCGTTTGATTGCTAACTAATTATTTAGATACATCAACAGATCCTAAACCAGCCAACGCCGACTCCAAATCTACTCCGTCTTCTCTTGAAAAACCGGTAATTTCATCTTGTACTGCTGCAGTCAAAAAGCCGACCACTTCTTCTTTTGGATCTTTGAAAGGACCTGTATCATCCAAGAAACAGAGCATTCCTGTTACACCAGCACCATGGCCAAAGTTATATCAAATGAATGTCACAGGATTAAAAGAATCTTCAGAGCTTTCACTGATACCTGCATACACTGATGAGTTCTCATTCTTTGGGCCCATTAAACAAAGCATTCCTGTTTATGATATCCCTAAATCAGACACTATTCTTTGCAAGTTTTATGATAGAGTTCTTGATTCTCATATCTTGGACGGAAAATTCATTTCCAAGCAGCAAAGAGATCCCCAGTCATTTTTAATTCCCCCAGTGAGAGCCTCAAGACTTACAAAGTTCACATCTAATGACCTCGCTAACATTATCAGTATGACGGTTACCAATCCAATCTCCCTAACTGTCTTGGATTCACTTCTTCAAAAGATACCTTTTGAAAGGTCTGCTTTTGAATCGCATACTCACGAAACAAAGAACTGGGTACAAAAATATGAGCCATTGACGGCAAGTTCTGTAGTTACGGCCAACTTTCAAGCAGTTAATGTTCGCAATTGGTTAATACATCGTCTTAAAGCTTTAGGGTCTGGGAAACCTATTGGAGAAGTGAGGGGAAAAAGGAAAAGGAAGAGTGCTAGAAAAGTTGTTTCAAGCGATAGCTTAGAGGGATTTATTGTCGATGATGAAGAAGAAATTGAATATGTCACAAGCTCTGATTCTCCTTCAACCCCCAATTACAATAATGATAATAATGACGTTTCCATGACTGATATAAACTCAGACAACATTGATATTGAATCTTTTCATGTTAGACAACCCGAGATTCTAATCCTTTACGGCTCGCCAGGATCTGGAAAAACCAGTTCGGTGTATGCAGCTTGCAAAGAGCTAGGTATTTTTGTTTTTGAATTGAATTCGAGTGACCAAAGAACCGGTAAAGTTGCTATGGACAAGTTGGAGGGTATGTCAAGCTCTCATTTGGTTCACTCTAATAAGAACAAGGATGGTTTTGGTATTCATACACAGAAGAAAAACGGATTGTTCAACTTTATCCAACGGAAAAAGACTTCCTCTGAAAC
This sequence comes from Magnusiomyces fungicola, assembly GCA_900654225.1. Classification (NCBI taxonomy): domain Eukaryota; kingdom Fungi; phylum Ascomycota; class Dipodascomycetes; order Dipodascales; family Dipodascaceae; genus Magnusiomyces; species Magnusiomyces fungicola. The sequence goes on from CAACAH010000002.1 coordinate 674,203, forward strand.
ATCTTCCCCAATAATATCAGCCGCTGCTTCGCGAGATCAATCGCCTGACGACCCAAACCTCAATAAGAAGTCTAAACATCAAAAGAGTGTTGTGTTGCTAGATGAGGCTGATGTTCTGTTTGATCATGAATCAAGTTTTTGGCCAGCAATTGTCAGCAAATTTTTGACATCAACAAGAAGGCCTGTGATCATTACCTGTTCAGATCCTAATCGCTTATCCAAAGATATCCTTTCCAAATATGACGATGGGTTTATGGAATTCAGACATGCTGATTCTGATGTTCAGGCTGATGCATTGTGGTCTATAGCATTAGCTGAAGGCCATCTCCTGGATAGAAAAGCTGTGTTGCAGTTGATTCAAGAATGTGACCAAGATTTCAGAAAAGCCCTAAATCAGCTTCAATTTTGGTGTCAAATGGCTATAGGTGACAGACAAAGTGGAATTCACTGGCTGATGAAGACTAAAGAGTTGAGTAGAGAGCAGAATACAAGGTACATTTCCGAAAACACCTTCATTGGTGTTGAGGTCCAAGGCGGCACGTACAGTAAGAACTCATCACTAGACTTGACAGATTCTGATCTGGAGATTTATTCCAAGTCCAGCTCTGCTAAGTCTTTTGATGCCCTTAACTCATTTGGAATGCAACCCAACCTCTGTTCATTCCCTCCTACTTCCAGGGATGAACATCACAACGAGCTGTTGAGGGATTTGGATTTAAAACCCTGTGTGACCACTGAGGGATTGAAATCCGTTTCTCTTGATACATGGGGACGGTTGAGTGATGCACTAAGTTGTGCAGATATTATTAAATCCAAAACCTGTTCGCAATTTTCTGTTCCCGATATTTATGAGAACTTGGATGCTGTTGCTGAAGAAGCTGATGAATTGCCTGTGCCCTCGGATTATATAATTGGAGATGGATATAGTTCAGATGTGAATACCTTGATAACCCAAAAGTTCACAGAGCCACTGTCTTTCGAAAAAGTGCATTACCCTGATATTGTGAAAACAGCGTATAAGATGGCTTTGGATGTTTCAACTGCCACATTTAGTAACGAAGCGTCTGAACTTCCAGCTATTGCATTCTTTCCTGCATCTTCACCAAATCTTTGTGCTCGATCAACAGTAAATGACATTCGCGAGTCTCTTTACGGGCTATCTCTTTCCTCTGGATCATATTCATGGATTACTCATGTTGCCTACACATCCATCAACGCATCAAGTCCTGCGATTCTTTCCACAGAACTTGCACCATTTATCCGTGCCATTGCTCGTGGAGATGTCCGAAGACAAGAGATGGTTGAAGCGGTAAAGAGAAAGTACCTTGATGATCAATTGCGAGCACAGACAGAGGCATTGAGATGGGCACATCGAGGAAAAGAAGATGGTGATGATGATTCGATACTACCTGATATTGCAGGAGGCAGTCAAGTATTAGGTGCTTTAGCCTTGCCCATTGAAACCTCTACAGGAATGACACACGTTTCTAAGCACAATTCGTACCCTTTAAACATTAATTTGTCACAAGATACCATTACAGGAGACTCTCCCCAGCAAGTCGCTTCTGCTTCTAGTAGCTTTGATCAATTAGCCCAGAGGAATTCTAGTCGTACAACTATGCGAGCTGCTTATGCATCGGTTGGCCATTCTGCAGCAGAGGTTATGGCAGCTACCAGAAGATACCTTCAAGAAAATATTGAGCTTGATGAAGTTATTAAAACTGCACCCATATGCTGTAGGAACTGTACTAATGACCCTTCGCAAGTTGCTATTAGTGCTCTAATGGAGCTTGATCATATACTGGCACGAAGAAAAGTTGAAGAACGAATGGCTGAAGAAAAACGAGACTTGATAGAAACCAATTAGTCGTAAAAAAAAAACAGTTCATTTGCATTTTCTTACTTTATTTAAAATTTGCATTCTTTTTCGTAATCAAATATATTTATTGATATTCAGATGATAACATTTCAGTTTCGTGTATAAAATCGACCTGCAACCACATCTATATAGAGATATTAAACAAATAAATAAACATAATAGTTCATCGGACTGATATATTATCACCTACGAACCCAAAATCCCTGTCATCCTTATAGAAGGACAGTCTTCGTACGGACAAGACCACCGCCAAAACGTCTTAATGCTCTGGCCTTTGGCTTCAAGGTCTGCATTCGTCTGAATGCTTCCTGAATGTGGCGGGCCATGATAGGCTTCATTTCCTCCTCTGGGCCATCAAACAAATGGCGTTCTCTCTTTCTCTTTTTCTCATTTACTGGTTCACCAGATGACGACTTGCGGTTCTTACTATTTCGAGACTCTAGTTCTTCTTCCTGCTCCTTGACCTTGAGAGCCTCCTCTGTCAACGTCGTGACGATTTCAAAAGTTAGGAAACCAAGGATATCAATAATATCGTCATGCGGTTTAACATCGACCAAGGAAGAAAGCCCGGCCCATTCGCGGAAACGTTTGGCCTTTCTGTAAGTAAAAGAGGCTTGTCGGCACTCACTCCAATGTACATACTCTTCCCTAGTCATTTGCCGCGTTCGTTCATCTGCCATTTTTAATCTTTGCAGTGTTGCTTCATTAGCCTCAAGTTCACTTTCATCAATCTCGTCGGCTTCACCATTTTCTGTTTCTTGCTCTAAAGGCTGTTCTCGGAATTGGAATGACAGCTCCCAAGGTAATCGGACTCTTGATTTCTTGTATGCTTTGTTTCTCGAGGCATCAACATTAGCAGCACCGGGTCCTGCCGCATTTCCATTCGGGTTGCCTCCGGCAGGACCGCCTCCTCCACCTATTAACCCATCATCCAGGATGTCCGCTTCTCCGCCTTCTTGATCTTTGGCATTTTTTCTCACGTCTTTCCAACTTAGGTATGTTCGTAGTCGGTTGACTTTAGCTTTGTCATGTCGAATTAGAAAGATTAAATCTTCGGGGGCTATCGCTCTTGATCCGCGTCGTAAGGCTAGTGCTGTTGCTTGGTACAGAATTTCGACAACTTGGTCGCGTACAACATCTTCAATTAAAGACGTGGATTCTAGCGGAGGATCGCATGTTTCTCCAGAAACAAACATCATCTAATAACAGTAGAAATGGGGGGGGGGGCAGTTAGATGTCATGTCTAATTTTTGGATTATGCCTTCAAAGCTCTCAATATAAACAGTATTTAATAACATACCTGCTGAATTTCCAGTCTGTACTTGTATTTATCTTTCTCTTTATCAGACATTATGGGTGACTTGACCTGTTCTACTTGATATCAATGTGAAGTGCAAAGAAGAATGAAACCGTTATTTGGAGTCGGCTAGTATCGTGTATAGAGTTAGTGATAGCATTGGCTAGGTAAAAACGAGACCGAAAAGCGTAAATTAAGGTATAATATTGAGTTGGAACATGTATTTGAAATACAGGAAATCTTTCGTACGCAGTACATTTTAGCATTAAAATAATAAATATAAAGTAAGTTGGTGAAAATTCACAAAATGATTTAAAACTTTAAAGCAAATTATTTTGTACCTTTTACAAAATTTGAGTTTATATAATAATGATAATTTTATTTTTACAAGCCTTGCTAGCTCAATCGGTAGAGCGTGAGACTCTTATGATACAAGTTATCTCAAGGTTGTGGGTTCGACCCCCACGTAGGGCTTCTCTTTTTACTATTTCATTATTAAACTTAGTGGTACAATTTTTTTTTCAATTGTAACACATTCATTTCCATTGTATCCATAACTTTGTAAAACACAAAGTAAAATCTAACTAAACAGTCTAATAACAGCAAAGGTAACGTTGATAGCGACACCGCTTAAGACTGATCTAAGCTGCCGCCTTCTAAAAAGATTTGGTTCCTTCATAATGAACAGCACGAAAACACCCAAAAACATTCCTGCGACGAGTCCAATAAGATCATCTAAATAGTCTCCGTGTAGCGAAGCAAGAGGTCCCTGATCTTCAGCTGTAGCAGCCGTATCCAGCCAGAGTTCTTCCATTTGAACCATTTGGTTTTCACTTTCATTGTTTGTACTTGGTCCTGCGGCAGTTGCCGCTGTATTCGTATTAGTGCTGGTATTACTAGTATTTGAGGTAGCAGATCTTAACCGATTTCCAGATTCAATTCCATTCACGACAGATGCTCCACCGAGTAGCGGTATTGCCTCACCAACGGATCGCCCTTCTTGACGCTGGACATCTCTGTCTCCGTCTGCTTCTTCGTCCCCGCCATAGCTCCTGGCAAACTGTCGTCTGAGCTGAGCAATGTCTGCTGCTGAAAAGCCAGCATTCCTCAGTCGGTCAAAACCTCGTGGCTCTGGAAGTGTAGTCGAAGCAGGGTTAGGAGCCGAGGAGTCCAGTGTTGCTTCCCGCTGAAGATCAGCTGGTGACAAAATCTCACCCACAGAGCAATGGATATAGATACGCTTGTTGGGATCCTGTACAATCGGTTTCTTTCCCTTGTCATTTACATCAATTTTGGCGACATCCTTTGCAAAATCTGTTTGAGGCGTGAGAACCTTGCCACCGGCGATGAAACGCAGACGTCTATTGGTTAAAACCCCTCCTATTCGCTCTCTAACTTGCTGACGGAGCCATGAAACATTTATTATTTGAACATCAGGAACATCTAGTGCTAAATCTGGAGCAGCGGTTGAAAATTTAATGATGAGTGAAGGCATATTCGTTTATTTGGGCTGTGGGGAAGATTGGTTAAGATTGAAATTCGGCCGCACGTGTGAGTTTCTAGGAGGTTGTGGTCGTAGCAGGTTTTTTTTTTTTTTTCTTTTTCTTTCTTTAATACATATAAGAACATTCCTCACCTCAACGACCTTTTCACTCCCTACCATCACTCCACCCTTCCAAGTCAATTCATCAAAACATGTCTACCAAAGCTCTTATTCTCGTCGGAGGTGGTACCAGAGGTACCCGTTTTAGACCCCTTTCTCTTGATATCCCCAAGGTTCTTTTCCCAGTCGCTGGAAAGCCTCTTCTTTCCCATGCCGTAGACTCTGTTGTCAAGCTCCCTGCCATTAAGGAAATTCTTCTTATTGGTTTCTACGACGATGCAGTCTTCAGGGACTTTATTGCCGACACTCAGGCTCAACACCGCGGTATCTCTATCAAGTATCTCCGTGAATACCGTGCTATGGGTACTGCTGGTGGCCTTTACCATTTCCGTGATGAGATTCTCAGAGGAAACCCAGCCAAGTTTTTCGTCATCCATGCCGACATTTGCTGCTCATTCCCATTGAAGGAGATCGAGACTCTTTTCGAGGAGAAGGGTGCCAAGGCTGTTATTATGGGAACTCGTGTTGACAAGAAGGCTGTTCCTCGCAACTACGGTGCTATTGTTCCAGCTGATGACAACTCTCAAAAGGTTATTCACTATGTTGAAAAGCCCGAGTCTCCAGTTTCAAACCTCATTAATGCTGGTGTTTACTTGTTCGACCACTCTTTGTTCGACGTTATTGCCGATGCTAAGAAGGCCCGAGATGCTTCTGATTCCAACTTTGATGACGATGAAGATCAACAGGATGTTCTTCGTCTTGAGCAAGATGTTTTGGTCAGACTTCCCCAAACTGACTCTTTCTACGTCTACGAGACCAAGGACTTTTGGTTGCAAGTTAAGACAGCTGGATCTGCTGTTCCCGCCAATGCTTTGTATCTCCAGCAAATGTTCCAAATCAACCCCAAGGCCCCAGGTCTTGCTGAGCCTTCTGCTACTATTGTTCCCCCAGTCTTCATTGACCCCTCGGCAACTGTTGATCCCACCGCCAAGTTGGGACCTAATGTCAGCATTGGCCCTAACACCCGTGTTGGTAAGGGTGCTCGTGTCAAGGATTCTATTATTCTTGGTGACGTTGAGCTCAAGCAGAATTCCATTGTCCTTCACAGTATTGTCTCTATCGGCTCTCGTGTTGGTTCTTGGGCTCGTGTTGAGGGCACTCCCGCCAAGATTGGTGCTGCGAGCGTCCTCAAGGAGGGTATCACCATTCTTGCTTCCAACGTCATTGTTGCCGACGAGGTTCACGTCCAGAACACCTTGGTCTTGCCTCACAAGGAGATCAAGACTGATGTTAAGAATGAGGTTATGATGTAAATATTTATTGCCTGCATTAGTTCTTTTGTACTTTTATTTTTGTATTTTGTTGTTTTTTTACATTTTAACCCTTTAATTATGTGATTTTTATATCTATACAGACTGTAAAATAATATATATACCAACATATGGTTTGTTTTTTTGGCAATTTAAAGTTTCTTGAACAGATAATTTGTGGGTATGCTTGAGTGATGACATGGCATTTTCAGACATTTGGCTTGTTTTGCTTGTTATTTTTGGATAGGGCAGCCTTACAAACGAAATGCACGCTAGTTTTCAAGTCCCTAAAAAAGCATCACGTTATATTCACGTGTAAAGCTGAAATAAGAAATAAGAAATAAAAAATAAAAAATGAAAAATAAAAAAATCAATCATTTAAAGTTTATTGTGTTTGTAAAAGTACAAAAAGCTATTAATTTTAAAGCAATAGTAAATCCAACAAATTTTCACACATACTTGAAATACGTTTCACAATTCTACTTTTTCAACAAAGCGAAGTGGCGCAGAGGAAGCGCGCAGGGCTCATAACCCTGATGTCCTAGGATCGAAACCTAGCTTCGCTAAGTTATAATTTTTTTTCTTTCTTTCTTTTCAATATTATAAAATGCCATCAAAACTAGTTTATGCGAAATGGAGATACTTAGTGGCCTTCTTGATCAAGAATATATACATCCAAGTACTATTACTGCCAAGTAAGCAAAGTATTTCATTTAAATTAGCATGGGAGTCCATTTTTCTTTAGTTATTATGGTAATTTTCGTACATATAATACATTATTTTCTTCTTCTTCTTGTTCTTTTTCTTCTAATCTCTATTTCATTTATTTATTTCCTTCAACCTCAACAACCTCCTGTGATTCCTTGTCGTAGTAAGCAACAACGTTCAGCTTGAACTCAGCAACTGGAACGCCAAACTGCTTGAGTAATCTGGTTTGTTTACCGTTAAGAGTGTCTCCCTTTTTGCAGACAACAAAGGGCTGATCAATAAAGACCTTTCCGGCCTTCAAGGAGGTGGGCATACCCAAGGATCTAAGAGTGGTTTCGAGAGAGTGGGCCATTGGGACGTCGTCTTCTTCTGGGATTCTGCCACCAGTGGAATGGACAATGCCTTCTGGAATAGTGAAATCGATTGGAGAAATGTCGCCGGCTCTTGCATAGTCTGAACGAACAAAGGAACCGAAATAATCCTTGACAACTTCAGGAGCTTCATTTGTGATCAACAATCCAACGTCGCCAACAACATATGCGTCTTCGCCAGCCAGCTTTTCGAGACCAGGAAGATAGGCCTCAGCTTCAGTTCGTCCCAATGACTTGGCCAGGACTCTAGTACGGCCGAACAATAATCGCGAGCCACGGAGCTCGGACTCTGAACCCTCGGCACCTTCGCTTGGAGTGGCCCAAGCTTTTCGGACTTCTTGAAGGAATAGGTTTCTCATGTGTGCTGCTCTTAAAACGTAAACGTACCGTCGGACATCTAGATACTGTTGAACTTCGGTGCCAACACGCTCCCTGTCTTCGCGTGTCTTTTTGGAAGTCTGAGCCAAGGTAACAAGCTTTGAACGTTTAGACTTGGGCATTGTTTATATGGATATCTATTATTGAGTAGAATGTAAAGTATACTAAACTTTTTTTTGGTGAAATTGTGGATGGGAAATGTATAGGAGACTGATCTAAAATTCCAGTTATAATCTATTGAAAAAAAAAAAAATTTCACGAGACTTGCAAAAAAAAAATTACATGCCCTAACCCGGAAGGTGATTCAGCCGCGTATCATGTGAATTTGGGTAACGTGATGGGAATTGAAAGGCTTGGTTTTTTAAAGCACCTTTTACAAGGGTTTAAGAGTGAACTTTTGGTTGAAATTGGAATTTTTTTAATTTTTTTTAATTTTTAAAAACCCTCATCAATTATTAACAGTCTGTTTTTAAATTATGAATATATACAATTGAATATTGTATCCACTACATCAGAGTTACTAGTTTCAAGCGAGGCTGTCGCTACCTGTTATACAACTCGCCATGGTCGGTTCAAAGTCATCTATAACGATTCCGACAATTACGCCTGATGACTTGCTCGCTTTCCATTTCAAACACTTTAATTCGCACCCGCCTCATATTTCATTGGCTGAGAGGCAATCAGAGCTGGCAGGAAACCAAGTGTCGTTGAATTCTTCAAGTGATCAAGAGCCTGAAAAACCTGAAAACCCCGAAGAGTCTGAAGAGCATGGAGAGCATGGAGAGTCTAAAATGACAAAGGTTCACCATGATGGAACGCCATGTACATTGACTGAGCAGGAAATCATGTTTTTTAGAATGCAAGAGGTCCACAAGAATGAGTTTCTAAAGGAAAACAGCCAAAGGAAAAAAAATCTGCGAAAGGCAAAGAGAAAAGCCAGGGTAAAGGAAGATGAAGACCAAACTAAGAAAAGACGACTTGATAAGGATCTATAGTATATGTACAGTGCACAATTTTGAATTAATAAAATGTTGTTTGAAAAAATATTATTAAAATGTAAAAATTCATAAAAAAAATTCATAAAAAAGTGTATATATATAATATATATATATCGGTTCCTCAAGTTTTGAATCGATTCTCAAGTCGCAAACCACAAATCTTGTCCAAGTTGGTTATGCCTCTCTTGTCCTTTAAAAAGACCATGCAATATTTGGGTATAGTTTGACAAAAAGCCATAGGTTTAGACACAGTAATATCTGTCACCAAAATCGCCGAGACCTGGCTTGATAAACTTCTTTTCGTCAAGACCTTCATCAATAGCACCCGTCACAATCTTTACACCGGGGCATTCCTTTTCAAAAGCCTGGATACCTTCTGGGGAAGCAAGAAGGTTGACAAATAAGATTCGCTCGAGAGGAACACCTCGTTCCCTAAGAACCCGCACAGCCATATTGGCAGAGCCACCAGTGGCAAGCATTGGGTCGAGGAGGAGGACATATCGCTCGTGGATATCTGCCGGCAGTTTAGCATAGAGAAGGTGGGGTTCGGCAGTGGCCTCGTCTCGCTGAATCAAAATCTTACCAATTCTCACAGAGCGACAGACACCACGAAGAGCGGCTTCCATACTCTCACCAGCCCGGACTATACTGACACCACACAAGTGTCCTTCAAAACTGACACCGTCAAAAGTTGTGCCGGTAGGGGTGGTGATGGTGGTGGGACTGACGGGTAGCTGGTTCAATGCGGCTTCAATGACCAGGCGGATGATTCGGTCAGAGTAGAAGATGAAATCGGAGCGAGAGGTTCTCTTGTCTCGAATGATGCTGTTGAATGCAGAGTTAGCAAAAGGCTTGTTGGCTAGTTGAGATATGAATAGAAGAGTTGCAGGTGATATATATATATATATATTAGAGATAGATATACTTACGTGTACAAGCCAACAAGTTGAGGAGTCTGAGGCAAGACAATGAGATTTCCAGATTCAATCTGTTCTTGAACGGTAGGCATGTTGTCAATGGTATGAATGTATATGTGCAAGTGTTAAAGAGATGTGGGTAGCAAGTTGCAGAAAGGGATATAAAGAGAGGATGATATAGAGAGCAAGATGAACAACAAAAAAAAAGAAAGAAAGAGAAGAATTAAAAACGAAACAAGACCAGGCGGAAAAGAGGGTATCTAAATACTTTGCGGATTTTGTGTTTTTCTGCCAATGCGGTGAGACTAGGAAGAGAAAAGGAAGAGCAAGAGATTTTTTTCCTGCAGGATTTAAAGGGTGAGTGACGACGGGCTGATTGTTTTTTTTTTGTTTTTTTGGTTTTGTTTTACAGTTTGATGGGTGTGTAGCAGGAAAGGTCCGTCGCCGCACCGTGACAAGATTGGCGTGGTAGCAGGAGAATAGAACACATGGATATACGAGTCTTGATATGTTGATATGGATGCGAATGGTGCTGCCGATGCGGATAAACGATAGCCAGACGAGCTTGCTGCGGACAAGATATGTAGAGCGAGAACGAGAAAGGGAAAGAAGAGTGATAGTTTGCGGAAAACCTGGGGTACTGGAGGTGACCGACGCTGGCCTGATTAAGTTTATCTTTTGGAAAAAAAGGTAGCGTCGGGGATGGAGTTTAACAAGCGCTTATTTTGATAGTAAATACAACAGAGCAAGGGTTGTTCAAAGGCTGCTCGGTTTACCGGTATATTAAAGAGCTGTACAAAATAAATACAAAGCATTTGAAGATGGTGATATATATATGATATATATGTAATATATGTAATGCTACATTGTTGATATTATATTTGGGCATGATCCGTCGCTTTTTCCTAATGCCATAATACCAGGGCTTTAGGTCCCAAGGTTAAAAAGGACCGGTGTAGCGAACTTGTTACAGAAAGCGATAGGGCCGCCTTATCTTGTCATGTCAGAACGGCGGGCGTGTCACACAAGGCTGTAACAAAATGTTGTAACAGTAGCAGCAGCGCGCGGATCAGCCGCGGGCACCGCAAGACAAAAAGACAGGCACATATCGACCATATACATGGCCACTGTTGTTTCCAGCAACTTTTAGGAGGAAAAAAAAAGAACAAAAAAGAAGCTCATTTGTCAAGAATGCCGAGCATCGAGATAAAAGCAGCCAGACGGGGGGTTTGTTTGAATTGCTTGTTTGGTATTACATGTGTATATCGTTGCTATCGATATCTCGTGTATTATCAACCTCTTGTGGTGGTGGTGTGTGTATGTGGGTATACACTCATCTGGCATCAACTTCTCAATTTGGCAGTTTCTATCACGCTCACACTCTTTGCAGTTAACGACTCTGCTGGAGACAGCGCCACGGCGGAGGGGGAAATCCATGTCTTTTATATATATGCTCATGCTAGGCGATGGTCATTGCCTGTGTGATATTGGCCTTTGGTGCAAGTGTGATGAGATTAAAAGAAGTTTAGGCGCGCGCGGGGAAAGTATTCAGCTCACACTGTAATCTCGGAGCATTCAAATCTATAGATCATATAGATCATATAGATCATATAGATCACACAGATCACACAGACCACCGTCTTTATTATTCTCTAAGAATCGGTCTTGTCAGTCACGTGCTACAGCCCCCAGCCAAGGCAACTCTTAACGACAAGCCCAACACAGCACAGCGCTGGCAACCAGTCATATTCCACGCCTGTCAGTCATATTCATATATCCATCTCAGCAGAATCAAAAACACAAACACAAACTCCATTATCATTATCATTATCATTATTATCATATACATCCAAATTGACAACACCTTAAACTCATTCTCAGTCTTATTGAAAATAATAAAGTTTATTTCATCTCATTTCATCATAATACCACACTTTACTTTATTTTTATTTATTTTTATTTTTTCATCTTGGGCCCTACTTTTCCCCGCTACCACCGCGCTATCGATAAAGCCACACCGGTTCTTATCAAACCAGCTTTGTCTGCCTCTCAGTTGGCCAAAACAAAAGTCTTGTTCGGCTAGGCCTTCTTGTGACACCTGAATCCTCCAATTAGCCCGAGTCTCGGCTTTATCTTTCAAGATCAAGTCTAGCATGTAGAGAAGAAAGAAAAAAAAGAAAAAAAAAAAAAATTCCATTTACAATGTATTTTAAATAAATAATAAAACGAAAAAAAAACAATAACAAAACAACAAAACAACAAAAATAATAATAATTTAAAACCTGAAAATCCCTTCTCTTCTATTTACTGGCTCCGCTATCGCTCGATGTTCGTGGCGTGCACGACGACTCACTCGTGGTCAGCGACATCTGTTCATACTGTAACCCGCTCGGAGTCATGGCTCCAGTGCCTGAAAAGCCTCGATAAATCGAGCTAGATCGACTGGCTGGTCCACTCGTAGGCGTTTGTATACCAGATGTCACCACCATAACATTGACAGGTCCTCCATTGGGTATGCCTTCCCGTTGCGTGGGCTCTAATCGGGCATGGATCCCTCCAACGTACTCTTCCTCATGACCAAGAACCAAGTCTTCAATGTTGGGATGCCCCGAAACCTGCTCGTATTGAGGTGGCGACGTAGGAACATCCGAATATTTAGGAGGAACCTCGTCGTCCCACGCAATGCCTAGCCCAGGTCGCTGTGTAACATTCAAACTAAACTGCATTCGTAGCACTCTGGCAGCGCCCGTCGAAATGGCTTGGTAATGTCCCTTAGAAGGCGCAACCTCTTCTGCAACAACCATTTCAAGAACAAGCGTGTGTCCAATACTCATTCCAAATTCCGGATCTGTCAGGTTGCAAGAAACTCGATTGAGCTGATGCGTGTCAATCTCTGCCATAACCTCAATCTTACCCTTTCCTGAAAAATCCGTCTTGAAATCATTCTTAATCTCTCCCATACCAACCGTTCTCGTATGCTCAATAGTAATATCTCCCGGTCGTTCCCCAACTTTTGGACCTTGGGGTGCTCCACCAGCCTGTAGAAGCGCTTGTTCAAGAGCTTGGGCATCTGCACCGGATCCACGGTGCTCCCTAGCATTGGCAGCCGCCGCAACAGCAGCTGCACCTTGTGTTGTAGCACGCAAGGCAGGTGAGGGCTCGGCTGATGATGAAGGCTCTGAAAGAATTGCAGATCCATTATCAAAGCCCGAATGGTGGCCTATGCTGCCTACCGTTCCGATCGGCCCAATTCGCGGGGAGGAAATAGGTGAGTGAAGGTTATGCTGAGGACCATGTGGTAAATGCAAAGGTGAAGGTGCCGAAACATTGTCTGATGATATCAAGTTTCCGGGATTGCGTCCTAAAGGCGATGGTGCAGCAACAGATGGTGAAGACGCAATACCTGCCAAAGGTGAAGACCTGCTGATAGTAACCGCTGCTTGGGGTGCTGCCGGAGTGGATACATGGGGTGGGCCCGTTACAAAAGGATTAAGGCTTGGACTGCCAGCATTGCTGCCTTGTCCAGGCATGAGCGTAGCCGCTGGTGCGTGATGCCTAGACGACTCTCTTCGAGAACCCAATCTATCGTGATGTCTGTCTGGTGTAGGCGCTGCCATTCCCGTCGTAGTTCCCCCAAGATTTGTACTTCCTCCATTGTTAATTGCAGCCGCCTGAGTGCCAGTTCCACTTCCCGCGAGACCACCGCCTGCTGGCTCTTTTTTAGCAGCAGCCTTCAACGTATTAGACATTGCTCGCCCCTTGCGCGGAATCTTGTCGTAAATATGCTCAGGACATCGGGCAACAACAAACTTGCAAGCTTCATCAATGCGCCAGTTAATTTTACGCATGCGCCAGCGGGTTTTGCGAAGTTGACCTTCCGGGCGGACTGTAATGCCGTCAAGTACGAGCTCAATGATAAAATTAGACTCTGGATACACAATGTTAGGCATTGTCAAATGAGCGACAAGCTCTGTAGGCGGAAAAACTCGAATCGAGTTGCGATCAGGTCCACGCACAATTGCACGTTTTATGTCGAGCGGAAGCTCGTGAATGTAAGGCTCAGAAGACACGGCTGCAACTCCCAATGCAGAAGCGCTATTCGCTGGGTAGGGACTGGAAGCTGGTGATTGCAGCGGACTCACAGGCGGCATTGCCGGACTCTTGGCCAATAACGATGAGGGGCTTTTTGGTAACAGAGCAGGAGACCTAGGCGCTGTACTGGTTGCGGGGCCCAAATGAGGCGAGCTGACAATCAATGGACTGGCAGGCACAGAGCCCGGCTGAACATCAGGAATGGCAACAGCGACCAGTCGGTATCGCACTGTGAAAAGAGGGTCATAGCAGGTTGCAGGAACCGAGCCGGGAATCAAGTGAGAGAAAGGATAAGCATGCGCGCCCTTAGGCAGAGTGTTAGGAGTGGCTAAAACATTCCAACGGGCCAACTCAGTAGTTCGGGTTAAGCAATCTGCGCAACCAAGACACGACGCTGGAAACAAGTGATGGAAATGAGGAGGATCCGCCCATGCGGTTGAGGGAGATGCTGGTGCAATTTTGGCTGTTTGCGGCAATCCCGGTGGGGTTATCGGTGCAGCAGTAATAGCGGGGCTTGGTGGTACCGAAGTTGGATTCAAGCTGGGAGAACCAGGAGCAGACCCATGACTATGTACCGCGGGTGGAGGGGGATTGGCCGAGGTGGCTGGAGAATTAGGAACGTTCAAACAAACGTCTTGTAAAACCGCGATATGGACAGATTTAAGCGCGATACCATGCGGAGCGTTGACGTGCAAAGTAAACAGGCCAGAAAGCAAAGAGCCAGTTGATTCCGAATGCGTACCAATCATCAATAAAGGAGGGGATTCGATACGGAAGTCCATTTTAACTGGGGGTAGCAGCGCCTGCTGAGGAGGCCGCGTAACCTGAGGTGAACCGGCCGATGATGCAGAGAGATAGGGCGATGCCCCGGGCTTCAAGGCCGGAGATTTTGGATTTGCTAATGGCGAAGACGAGCTGACATGAGGGGACCGAAGCTTAGACGTTCGAGACCCCGAGGAACCAGGGCCCGAAGATGTGTTTGTGGGTCGCGAGCTGGCTCGCATAGCAGGAGACCTAGGGAGCAGATAAGGACTCGGGGCTGGAGATCCACCACCATTCTGGCTGTTATTACTAGATGGCCGAATAGACGGGGACAAAAGGGGAGACCCATGAAGTTTAAAGCCAATAGCCATTTTCCAGAAAGAAAGAAAAAATGCAAAAAAATGCAAATGTGTGTAAAATAAAAATATAAATAAGAATATGGGAAGAAGGAAAGTGTAGCGGGAGGAAGGAAAAAGGAAAGAAACAAAAGAAGGAAAAAGATAAACGGCAAAGGTGGGTTATCTTAAGGGAAAATTTTCAGTAAGCAAAAGAAAAAACATAACCATGAAATACATTTAAAAAAAAAAGCATACAGCCTGGGACGTTAAATACACTCGCACCACGCGAAATAATACTCCAAGAACTGAATCAGATACTAAAATACTTATTAGGTCTTTTGCAGACCAATCACAACATTATCGGTGTTTGGGTGCGTTTTCTATCTAAGCCAATTATCATTTTTCGGCACCCAACCTACCTTGGGTGGCACGTGCCCGCCTGCTACTCTTCCACAAGCCTTCGGATTAATCCGAAAGGTGCTCTTCCTCGACCTCTAAGAGCTCCCCTTCGTCATCGGATTCGCTGTTGCTCGCTTCCTCTTCGTCTTCCACGCCTTCATCATCGCCTTCGTCGTCGTCTGACATGTTTTCTCTACTCTCGGCCAACGCCTTTTCCAGGTCCTTTGCTTGCTTCTTGGTCATTCCCGCCGCTTGAACCTGAACGTCCAAAGTTCCCTTTCGCGTAATATCACGCTCCCAGTCGGGCGCCCAGCCGTCTTCGGGGACGTATCCCAATTTTCGCTCAAAAAAGGTCTGAATCGATTCCACATCTCGCTCGAAAAAGAATTGGGCATCTCTGTGCTCAATGGAAACACTCTGGGGCAAGTCAATAACCATCATTTCCTTCTCGTCGTCGTCCTTCTCAGGATCATAGTCATCTCGGATCATAATGTTGAATTCGTTAAAATCACCATGGATCAGGCCTTGCTCCGCCAGTTTAATGATAAAGTTCATACATGTCATGTATAGTCTTCCCGGCTGGTCATGTCCGGACAGTTGTCGCATTGGAAAGCCTGGAACAAGGTCCATCAAAACACAGTGTCGAGAGTAGTCCAAAGGTCTGGGGACTGGGAACCCAGCATCGTACATTCCTTGCAAGACCTGGTATTCTCTGGCAGCTGACAGTCTTGACAGGTACATCCAACTTGCACTTTTTCTGTTACCCATGTATTCTCTGTTCTGCTTAACGGTTCGGAAAGACACTCGTCCAAGTCTGTGGATCTTCAACACGCGCTCATGACCGTTGGGATCGGCGACAATGTAGATATCGCTCTCTTTACCCACACCAATCTGGTTGCCTACACTTCCAACGGTATCCCTCTTGACAAAAGCTTTCAAAGAAAGGTAATCGTAGCCCAAGTAGGTCAAAATCCACCCCTCGTAGCTGGCATTTCGAAGTCGCTTGACACACTTGGCTTTGGCAAGCTCTCCAATACATCGCTCGGTGCGGGACATGCTCCTAAGGCCTGCAAGTTGATTGACCATCTTGGTTGCCACCAGCTCGTGGTTTTTGGATGCCATTTCAAACTGGAACATTGTTAATACACCTTGGATACATATGAATACTTGAATGTATTCCAGGATAAAGATTAGTACTCACGGCAGTCAAAACTCGAAAGTCTTCATTAGAAAGAAACCGTAAATGCGTTGTATCGAACTTCATTCTGACAAAATTTGTGTAACGAACGAGTTTAAAAAAAAAAAAGCGGTAAGAAAATATATATAAACTTAAAGGATAGTTATGAGATCAAACTTGATGCTAGAAAAACGTTTACAAGACTGGGCATGGTTTGAAATTTTTTTATGGCTGAGTCATCATTTGTCAGCACCGGCTAAGAGATGCTAAGCCGTGCGCATATCAGCCTAATCAGCGACTTGGTTATCTTTATGAAAAAGCAATCTATCATATTTAAAAAAAATCTATATTGTAGAGTGAGCCAGAAAAAGTCCAAGTACACGTTTATATATATATCAGTCATATGGATTCATCAAAAACCATAAACATCACAAAAATGCTAATTGTAAAGAAGATTGTTACGCCTTTTGGTAATCTACATCACAAACTAGTAAGCCTTCTCTGCCAACTGATCCACCTAGCAGCTTGTTTTTCCACCACGCCATGCCGGTGACATAGCTGAAATCTTCCGGTTCTCCCTTGTCATAAAATTTGAGATGGCTAAACGAGTACTCCTCGCTCTTCTTGAGAGTTGCCGCCATCACAGGTACGTTATTTCTATCGGTGTCAATGTACTTGGGACCAGAAAACAAGTACATTGCACCCCGATACCATTCAGCAATCCCGGTAACCAACACATCGGAGGTTCCACTGACACGCCGCACAGTTGATAGAGGTGCGCCGACCGAAGTTGTTTTGTTCCAGTCGACGAGGTCTTTAACAGTCTTGTTGTCTAAAAAGCCGTCTGCATTGTATCTGTACACAGAGACAGAGCCGGTGGAGGATTCAGCTATAAATAGTGTCCCGGCCGTTGAAGAAGGATCGAGGGCTCCAGCAACATATTCATCAGGAACATACTCCACTCCAGTAACTAGAGGAGCCCAATCAATTGCATAGTCGCAACTATCGCTCTCCTCACCCAAATCGCACAGAACGACATTTGTGGATTTCCATGGCTGGAGATACCCTTCCACGAGCCTTAAATAACCATACTCGCCAAAAAGGTGGTCATTGGAAACAAAGAATCGAGTTGGAGTCACCGGTGCAATTGCGCTAGGCGTGTAAATGCTCTTGTGCTTGACATCTCGAATGTGCTTCAACACCGGTCCCTCTGCCACTCGATGCTCAAATATACTAACGACCGATCCACTCCGCTGGTGGTTAATTGTGTAAATGGTATTGATTCCAGTTACCCATGTTCGCAGCGCCATTCCGTGTATCACCAAATCCTGTGAGGGGTAATTTTGAATCTCAGTCTTGACAAAGGTTTCGAGCTCCAAATCAAACAGAAATATATCTTCGCGGTACGGGTCTTTGCTTGCCCCGTCGTAATCCACCTCGTATTCTCCGTATTCTCCATCTTTTTGAATCTTGAGACTTTCTGAACTGCGTGGAAGAGAGTCATTAAACTTTCCTAGCGCCGGGAACCATGCCAGCCGGCTTTCTTCTGCACCAGATGCCAAGTATGCAACTGAGTTTATTTCGTCAATGACAACATCATGTGAAGCACCTGTTTTATGGAACACCCGGCACTTGTCATTGTTTAATGGATCGTGTTCTTCGTACTCTTTTGTGGACGCAGGTGCTTTGAACAGTATTTGGAATACTGCTGACAGACAAAGAGGCCCTATTAAGAAGTAAAATAACTGAATATTCTGCATTGTAAACAGAAATGGGGAGGGGCCAAATATATCGGATACCTGTATCTGTTAACACGGAAAATTGGGGTATATATGTAATTTAGTCCAGCGCAAGTTGGTTACTTACAGTCGAAGATTACAAAGATTGAAGATTTGGGTTGCTTGATTGTAATGATGTTGTTCTACCAACATTCAACTCATAACAATGGTTAGTTTGCAACTTGACAAGATGAAAAATTTATGGAATGGGGGTTTAGGAACCAAAAAACCGATAAGATGATAAAAAAAATGAATCTGTCCAATAAAATTTAACCCACATACGTTTTACGATATCGATAAATGCAGTCACGTGACTTGAAACCTGATAGCAAAATGAAAATTAATTCTGTGAAAGTAAATGCCAAGCATATAATTATGAAAATTAATAAATGTTCTAAAAAAAGGAAAAATAAAATGAAAAATGAAAAATGAAAAATGAAAAATATGCAAAGTGAAATATGTATAGTTTACAAATATGAATCAAATGTCGCACGACACATTGGACAACCGTTGGTCAAAGTAACTGTTCTCGCAAGGTCATATTCGTGAGAAAAGCCATCTTCATCAGCACCATCAATTACAGCAGAGCATCGCTCAATTTTTCGTGCAAGTCGGGCATCCATAATTACACGGACGTCTCTTGCAAGCTCCAAGTTTGAGAATTGAGAAGTAATGTCATGATCCAGGTCTGGCGAATCAGGAACTAAAGACGTTTGAGAACCACTAGAATCACCGTTATGTTCGTCAGAAAACTTTTTCTTTACAAGTTTAAAAGATTTAGCAAGACTTCTGGCAGTGAACGAGCTCTCCCCTGGACCACCAATAATCCCACCCTTGTTCAACGTTGTAAATTTTGATTGTTTTCTTTTCAAGCTCTTGGACCAGTTCTCTGAGCTAACATCGACTTTGCGAAGAGTGCCGTGATCAGGTGTATATTCGTATGCCAAGGCTTCATGCTTGACCTGTCGGCGAGATAACAAGCCTTTGGATTTAGCGGCGTCGAGGTCCAAATCTTCGGTATATTCATCCATTCGAGCTTCATAAGCATGGTCACGACCCCTACGGCGCTTGTTCTTAGGTGCTGTAACCCAGTCGACCAAACAAGGATCGGGGTGGAATATGTGCAAGCAGCATGGTAAGACAACGACTTGAGAAGATGGTGTGAACTGCTCCATGCAAACTGGACATGTAGTGTCAGGAGAAGATGACAAAAGATAATCCATAGTAGGAGGAAAAGGGTATCGAGAGCTCGGGATAGCATGCTTTGGCTCTTCTGGGTCTGTGGTTGCAGGAGCTCGTGGATCCAACGAGGTGTACGGCACTTCATGTCGTTTCATTTCAGCAGATAGAGGAAGGGAGTTTAAGAGACGAGCAGAAGGCTGAGGAAGTGAAGAAAGCAAAGCAACACCCTTTTCAATCCACAACTGCTCTTCTTCACTTTTGGGTCCTTGGGTACGATAGTAGCCGTTAGTCATACGAATGTTTCTGACAGTCTCGGCCTTCTTTTTAATGATATCGGATTGAATATGCGTCATGAAACCCCATTCAGTTAAGCTGGTTTTTAGTAGGGGCGATAAAACGGACAGCGATAAACCAATGTTATTGAACACAGCCGCATATCCGTCTTGCTCCGCTTCGTATTTGGAATCAGCATTAATTCCCTCTGAAGTAAGAGTAGCAAGATTGGCTTGAAGAAGCTTCCATTGCTCAACTATTTGCCCGTACTCTCCGGACCTAAACACTTCGTGGAAACGTGTCTTGGTAAATGGGCCCTGACTTTTACTGTCCTTCTTGTCCTCTCTGTAAGACCCGCTGTTGGAGCTTTCGGCTGTGGCAACAGTAAGAGTAGAAGATCTCTTGGCTGCGCTATTTCCACGAGAGTTTCGGTGCAAGTTACTTGCTTGAGTAGAGCCAGGCGACTGGGGGGTTGCAAGGTTAGAAGTGGCAGGAGATGGAGGTTCCCCACCGGCTTTAGAGACCAGGGGTAAGGATTCAGCTTCATGAAAAGATGCAAGAGAAGTGCTTTCACGTAAGCTTGAAGGGCGCTCCAAGCTCGGGCTAGAGCCTCCATTTGGGATAGTTTTTGAGATTGTGGGTGAGTTAGGCACCTTTGGAGCAACAGGCCGAGCGGTAGCAGGTTTTGAAACAGGAAGCGGTGTAGGATCAGGGTGATTGGAAGAAATCAGCCCGCGAAGCCCAAACATTCTGCGTTTGCCAGATTTTGGACGTTTAGTTTCGGCAGCCACTTCAGTGCGGGCTTTACCGTCCAAGGGTTGAAGAACAGTGACCATAGGCGTGGTATTTTTAGGCGTTTGTTCGGAACCAGGATCCTCAGGCTTGTAGGGCTTCTTCTCGAGGGTTGGTTGTTCAGCAGGTTTAGGAGCAGGTTTAGGAGCAAGTTCAGGAGCAAGTTGAGAGATGGGAAGAGCAACTGGCTGCGGTACCGGGGGTTCATGTTGAGCGGGAATTTCGGGCTGGCGGGGTTCAAACATTTCCTTATCCACAAACGCGGGAAGATCCTGTTGAACAACAGCAGCAGAGCTAAAATCAGTAACTCGCTCAAGGGCTGGAACGGGGGCAGGCTCGACATGGTGTTCCGGGCCGGAAGTTTCGGGAGCCGATCCAATGTGTTCTTGGTGCTGCATTTTAGTTTGATAATTGAATAGCTGCGATTGCGCTTTAAGCTCACTTCTTACCTGGCTGTCGAAATCAGGCCTTTTATTCAGACGAGGGTGGTAGGGTTCAGAGTCCGCGGGATCAGAAAATTGCTGTACCTGAGGGTTCTGAGACTTGGTGGGGAAGGCGTGCAAATTAGGGGTTGATGCAGAACTCTGGCTGTTGTTGGAAAAGCATGGAGCAGAGGTGGAGTTTGAAGCTGACGAGTTGGAAGAAATGGGCGACTTGGACAGGCTGTTGGGCTGGCCTGGGTAAAACTCTTTGGTAGTAGGGGACGGGTTTGGGGATGGGTTAGAGTCACCAGATGATGCAGAGTTGTCTCGGTACAAAGCAAAAGGAGAGGGAAAATTTTTCCGCGATGGAGACCGAGGTGGGGGCTCCATGGTGTGAGTCGGAATGGGAGGAGGAGGTGGTGCCGCTAATGGCTGGGCAAAGTCTCTCTGGGTACGTAGTGTAGGAGAGGATGCAGTAGTCAGTTTTCTAAGACGAGCTACATCTTCGACTTCGGGATACACCTGTAGAGAGGATGTGGCTTTCTTTGGATGCTGGGATTGAGCAAGCGTTTGGGCATGCTGTTGTTGTGGAGGTGGTTGCTGTTGTTGTTGTGGTGGTAGTTGTTGCTGTTGTTGTCCCGACTGCAATTGTGCTTGAGCTTGAGTCGGAGGCTGTGGCACGATTCGAACTTGAGTTTGATTCAAAAGTTGAGACTCGGGTTCAGGCTTGAGTTGCGGTTGAAATTCAGGCTCTAGTTCTGGCTCTAGTTCTGGTTCTGGTTCTGGTTCTGGTTTGAATTGAACTGGCGATGACGCAGAAACAAAGGCCTGGATGGAACCAGGAGCTGATGTTCGACCTTTAATAGGGGCTTGGGGTTGAAGTTGAGTCTGAACCGAGCTTTGAGCAGGAATTGGAGGCGGGTACTGAGGCTTATACTGAGGCTGCGGAGGGGATTTCAAAGGAAGATTGACTGGTGGAGAGGGCTGCTTTAAAGCAAGTCTAGGCTGAGGAGATCTCGATCGGAATCTTGGGTTTTGGCGACTCACAAAAGCTGGTGCCATGAGCGTTGGTGAGGACGCGGCTCGGAGATCTAATGCACTTCGGCTTCTGAATTTCCCAAGTTGGTGCAAAGAAGGAGAGCTATTAAACTTGGGAGACCTGTAGAATGTATCTGTTTCATTGATACTGTGGTAAAGCTGACGCTGCTGGCTGCGGGTATCATACTCACCTGAAGACAGTCTTGGAGTCAACGGTTTGAAATTTGCAGAAGCAGACTGCAAGGACTGGGTTCTGGAAGTAGAAGATGTAGGGAATCTAGAGCCCTGGGTAGTTGGGATAAGGTTGTCCTGAGAGATTCTAGAAGCACCAGCTAGTTTTCCAACAACTCGATCTTCGTGAATAACTTGTGACTGAACAGATTGAGTTCTCATAGGACGATGGTCATTGCTGTTCATGAGAGGCTGGATATCGCCAAACTCAGACATTTGAGATGCGGAAGGTAGCCGGTGCTTGGATTGCTGGCCTCGAGACCTCGAGCCATTGGGCCCCAAGTTTGAAAAGCCAGGCGGCAATGGCGATTGAATTTTCTGGGCTGAGGTGATGCTGGGGACAGGAGACTGCACTCGTTGGCTAGGAAGCAAGCCAAGAGAGCTTTGGGATCGTAAGCGAGACTGTTTCACCGGAACGTCGGCCACATTTAACAGATCGATAGTACGAAGCTGGTCTCGAGACGTAGTGCGAGAAGAAGGTCGCGAGTAGCCATTGGGTGCACCAGGACCATTGGGAATATCAAAGGTCTGTGGAATCTGTGGGGAGCGCAAGGCCTGTTGGGCTTGGTGATGTTGCTTAGACCTCGCTGTTGGCAAACCTTGTTGTAATGCCTGATCCTGCTGTGTACCAGGTGGAGGCTGCGATCTGACTCGTGCAGGATTCTGAGGAGCCACAGGGGGAACAGGAGAATAGTTGCTTTGGTTTCGCTGGAATTTTGCATCAATTGGTGCATTTCTTGTAGGTGCTGTCCCGTTTTGTTGCGAAGGAGGTCTGCTATGTGGGTATTTCTTCAACGGAGGGGGTGGCTGTAACAAGGTGTTGCCGTTAGGATCCAACGCTGGACGAGCAGAAGGGCTTTGATGAGGATACAAAGGCTGATCATGGAGCTGGCGAGCAAGATTCTGGTGCGAGGATGGTCTCGGAATCTGTTTCTGAATGGGAGGAGGCTGCTGAAACGCGGCTGCAGCGTGCTGGGCAGCCATCAAGGCAACATTCTTAGATCCATTCAGCTGAACATGGTGATTTGCAGATGCCTTCGGACCGTTGTTCTGGAGATTGTGATTGTGATAGTGGCCCAATTGATGCTGTGCTGGTGCTTTGCTGACAGCTCCATTTTGAGTTCCGGGTGTGGAAACCACGGTATTGGAAGCAGCCGAAGGTTCTTGCCAAGACTGCATATTTTCAACTGGAGCTAGGCCATTCGCAGTAGGGGCCATGGAACTTTTGCTGCTGCCAGTTGACGAAAACAGAGGCGGTCTAGTAGGGCTTACGTTAGGCTGCGACTGTTTTGGCCTGTTTGGTGACCGCGGAGTTGGGGTGACCGCCGGTTCTATGGAGCTGTTGGTGCGCTGTATGGGTTGACGGGAGCTGCCGGAAGGAGATGCTGGGAAAGGGAGCGCAGGAGCGTTCAGGTCGCCCGGCGCGCTGTGATCGAGCCTGCTGCTGCCTCTTAGGGGCTGAGGTTCCTCGATTGAAGACTCTAGTGGACTCTGGAGGGCCACTGCCGGCTTGGAGTTGTCAGGGCTAGTGCTGGACTTTGTGAACAGAGATCGCAGGCGGAACATGCTTCGACTTCGTCCGAAGCCACCATGATCCTGAGGAGTGTCATAGGTCTGCATTGGAGGCTGCTATCAGGGTATGATCAGTAGAAAAGAGAAGAAGAAGAAGAATGAAGGAAGCTTCTAAACAGGCCGGATCAGAAATGGCCTATAAATGTAGCTTCGAACAAACGGAAAAGGTTGAGGCGAAGCAGATCACGACTATGACTATGATAACCAAGAAGAAGAAGGAAGAATGAAACCAGAATTAAAAAAAAAAAAAAAAAAAAAGTGAAAATTGAAAAATTAAGAGATCAAAAAAAGATTCCAACCAGAGTGCCTCCATGGAATAGAAACTTGACAAGTATAAACAGAAACAGGAAAAAAGAATCAGGTTGACGCATTTGCTGCTATCGCTGCTCTATCTTTTTTTTTTTTTTTTTTTTTTTTTTCTTTCACGCAAGAAACATATTTGACCGTATTTAGTAATCAGGAAGAATGCGGCTTAGTCAGAGCAACAAACTCCTTTCAGAACCTTAAAACCTTGACAGAGGCTTCTGCAAGAGCCCGTTTCGCAGCTTCCCAGCCAGTCCGACTCATTCGTGTATCTGCCAACACGCAGCGTCCACTTGTAGCCACCTCACTCGCATGTCCTCCTTTCTGCAGATCGCTTAGCCTCGGCCTGCTGTTCTGAGTAGCACAGTATCCCCTGAAAATACAACAAACGCACATTGCCATGGCCCTTGTATGCCACTTCTCATCATTCTCATTTCTCATTTATTGTTCATTATTGTTCATTATTGTTCATTATTGCTCATTACATCTCTTCTCATTTCTCAGTATTATATCGTTTTTGAGTGCGATACTAAACACAACTAACCTCCACCTTTTCAGGCCGGACTCCACTATAAACCCCGTTCCATTTTCACTTTGGAGCTCACACTCAAACTCAAAAAAACCCTGTTTACATTACACTATCGTTGAAAACTCTAGGATGCGTTCGTGGGTGAACATGCCAATCTGAATACCAGACGTCCAAGTCAGCCTTGAGATGTAACAATATTACTCCAAATGGAGATTAGCTCCCATCGTTGCAGCAGGAACTGGAATGAGACATACACCCACGGAAATAAATATTCGCATCTATATGATACAAATCCATATCCATATGCTTCTCAAAACGTAGTTGTCTTTTTGGGATGATGGGCTGCCACGTCCATTGACTCGAGTTTTGCCGGCTTCTCGTCTTCTGGAATCGTAAGAGCAGCAGCCTTTTGTGTGGGATCAACTAAATAACGTTCATACTCGTCGTCAGTCATGTAACATGTTTCAGGAAGCTTGGGAACGTGGTATTTGAGCCGAACTTCCAGCTCAAACTCGAGATCTGTTCCTTCTGGTATGTTCAATGGTGGTTCTATACGCGATTCAGCCACGCTGCTGCTTGTTCGGGAGTAATTCTGATCATCAGTCATATATAAAGGCTCAAAATCATTTTGATCTTTATTTTTAGACCCGGGCTTTATTTTGACACTATCACACAAGCTCAAAGAGTCGAATTTTTGGTTCAATTCATCCGTGGAATCTATATGCTGATGCTCATTGACTATCGAGTTGGAGGATTTCAAAGAGGTATTTCCAGTTTCTTCAATTGAGTTGCCCAAATCATACCATTCGCTGTTGGATTCATCTGGCCTGGTGCTAATCAAATTCTCACTGCTGGTTGAAAAAGACAGAGAGTCGTCCTGGGAAAATGCATCAGCATCCATGGCAGGTGCTTTAACAGAAATACTGGCTCTTACGTCTTCGGAGTAGCCTATGGCATTTTGGCTATTAAAGAAACGGCACCCATTGTTATTATCTTGGGACGTCAACAGTAGCTCCATTGACTCAAAAGAAAAATTTAATGGTGGAAAGGAAGTAGTGCGACGGTAATAAGCAGGTTGATGTTCTTCTATCGGAGACCAGCTCTCTTCTGCATTCATCAGGTCGTCCAAAAAGAGCTCGGAAAGTTCAGAATCACAGCTAGCTGTATCATTAAAAGCATCAGAAGTACTGGTAGTTTTGGTAGTTTTGGCGGGTTTGGTGGGTTTTTCAGTCGACCTGTCGTTGAAATTTTCATCAGGTTTTGTTTTTGTCAAGTTTAGCAACGATGATACCCCAAAGTATTCACTTCCCGAGTCGCTTAGTTTCGTTGTGCTGATTGCAGTTAGGAGCTTGCGCAACCTGAGAGCCTGAGTATTACTCATCGTGTAAATGGAGTAAATGGAAAGAATGTTAAGAATGCTAAGAATGCTAATACAAGTAGGATGGGCTTATCACTGAGGAGGGACAATGTTGTATAAAAAGAAGAGGAACAAAGATGATGAAAGGAATCAACGGGAAAAGGTGATTTAAATGTTATTCTATCCTTTTATCATTTTCCTATCTAGCATTTTTTTTTTTTTTTCAGGCTAAGCACCATAACTGATCATGGCTTGGTTAATTTGGTACTATTAATACTCAAAATTTATAGCTTAAAACTACCCTCATGTTGATGCGACTTTATATTTTCGGGACCAAACTAGTTGTCTAGTTATGAAATTGGCTAGAAAATAGCGTCGTGTGTGTGGACAAAATGTGATTTTTTACCAGCAAAAGTTTTAACTTGTATCTGTTTTGAACGCATAAAGCATTTATTCAAGTCAACTTGATTAAGAGGGTTTATATTTATGTACATGCTTTAGTAAACAACTTTCAAGTTGATGAATTAATAAATGCTAAAAACGTAATAATGGAGTTGGCATACTAGCTATAAATATCAACCTAATGCTCTACACATGCTAATAATTGTAGATTGTAGCTAGTGAAAAGGTTGAGGTCTGAAAAGTTATCATCGTCAAATATCTCCTATAGCATCATATAGTTTCGCATGCTAAACGTGGTAGAATATAATCAAGAAATGGTATTTAGAGATGTTATCGCAAATAGCATGATTTACACACCTCTTGGAATGATTGTATTTCTCCTTATGGGTAAATTCATTGCAAAGACCTTGTATAAAAATACTAAATATCAAGTAGACAGTCGTCAGTTAAGAGCTGTTTTTTAAGCCTCATGTTTTTTTTTTCTAGCAATTCTCTAAACTAACGCTTTTTTGGTCATTTCATTCATATAAAGATGGATATAAACCTTATGAAAGACTTATTTAGATCATAAACATGTGTGTGTGGAACTACTAATTTCAAAGGTCATTTTTATTTTGTTAGAGCCAGGTTGGTCTAAATTCAGCCAAACCAGCATATTGATAACAGCCAACTGGTACAATAGCATATCACTGGTATCCAAAATTCAACTTGCTTTATAAAGTAAAACATCTTGTCTTTAGAAGTACAATTTTGTTGAACACAAGCAGATGGTTATGATATCCGAAATTTTTGAAATTTTTGAAATTGAACCAAAATGTGACAATAGTACAGTAGAGGTATTACACTGGAGTACAGTCGATAGTCGTGAGTCTAGCGATGAAGGCCCTAGCTGGCAAAGAATGAGCTGGTTGCCTGACATTTGATATAGGGTTTTATGGAGCACGATTCATGTTACACACAGGCTGTAAAAATACTTGGAACATTAAATAAATTATTTGGTTTGGTAATCCGTTCTTGGTTTTTAAAAAAAAAAAAACTGGTATTCGTCGTTATGTGTGTAAACTGAACAAGTCCAAGTTTAAGACACCAAAGTGTGTTTGGCTGTCTTCATGTATGTTACACACAATACCAACTTACAAAACTTATACATACATAAAGAAAAAGACCCACACACATATTTACAGGGTTGGGGTTGTATAAAAGCATTGTTGTGCCACGTGAGCATGAAATTTTTTCGTGAAATTTTTTCAGCTGGCTTTTGGCTGTTCAAATGAGACTTTTGGGGTAAACAGACAAAATGTTAGAATAAGCAATATTACGCAAATCAATCCATCAAATAAAGTGGATAAAAGTATTTAGTAATGTAGAAATTAATTGTGGGTATGTGTTTTTTTTTGTAAAAGAATGATTTATTCAAAAGAGATCATTGCTCCATTTTTGATTTTTTTTTGTTATATAAAATGCAAATTTATTAGAGAAAAAGTGCATTTACTCTTCAGCAGCAGGGATGATTTCAGACTCGGGGGCAAGAATGACCTCAATGTGGGAAGGAGAGCTCTTGTAAGCGTTGACACGACCGTGGGCACGGTAGGTTCTTCTTCTCATCTTGGGAGCCTGGTTGACCTGGATGTGCTTGATGTAGAGGGTAGAGGCATCGAGGCCCTTGGTCTCAGCGTTGGCAAGAGCGTTCTTGATCAAGTCAGAAACAAACTGGACAGACTTAACGGGCCATCTAGCCTTGGTGACACCAAACTCCTTACCTTGGGAAGCACGACCAATGCTACCGTTGAAACGACGGAAGGGAATGGCACGCTTCTTCTCGGAGACAGCGTCGAGGTACTGAAGAGCCTTGTTGACCTGAAGGCCACTGACGGCGGCAGCAGTCTCACGGGTGTTCTTGAAAGAAACACGGAGGTAAGAGCCGCGGGACTTGGCGCTGTTAGCGGAGTCGATGGAAGTAGCTGCGTAACGAGTCATTGTTGCCGTAAAGATCTGAACTGAATAGACTGCAGTGATGGTGGTGATGACAAAAGGTTACGGTGGGTGTAAAAACTCTGCACGCATTTCCATGTATGTAAGCAGAAAAATGAGTGGGTCACGAGGTATGTGTGTAACTTATGTAATGACTTAAGAGTCATGTGATGTTGGGTGATGTGGATTTTTAATCACGTGGGTTACGGCTAATCTTGAAACATTACCCTGCCTGAAATATCACATGAATCTGAGCAGCAGTTACCCTGCCTTTCGTACAAGGTATAACATGCCGTTTACAAATAGATGGCACAAGAGCGTTGAAACACATAATGTATGTATGAGGTGACATAACTTTCCTTGATGACCGACATGGTGATAATTTCAGATACCTAGAACCTTACTCTAGTTTAATTTCAGCCACCTAATTGCGATTTAAAGGTTTTTATTGAGCAAACCGCAAGTCTTGCTTGGCACCGCCCGTGACATTAATTATATATGAATATGCCACTTGTTTGGAGACGAGCTGGAGCTTGTGTTCACAGTATGACTGTATGACTGCAACTTTGGTGAAGGGCTATTTCGATTTTAACGATCGAGAGACTGAATATGTATGCGGTTTACTTGCTGTTTTTCAGTTAGCAGGTGATAAAGGTTGTGCTGTTGTACTGCTGTACTCATAGTGTGAAAAAGGCTGAGAAAGTACAGCTGGGAGAGATGCCACCGTTGCTGGGATTAACTATATAATTTGTTCATTCTTGTGGACACCATTGTGAAAATATGTAGAAAAGAGCCTGAAAACAAGTAGCTATAGCCAGAGTATTTACACGTGTGGATGATATGGAAAAATTAGACGAGTCGATAAATCCTTTGAGATGATATCAAAAATTAGCACTTGGAAAATTGTCAGTAGACTTAAAGAATTGTGGATGAATCACAAAGCGGTCTTTAACTTGTTTTTGTCTCATTCTTTAAAGCCTTTTGAGCAGAAAGAGATGCTCGGACAAGCATTTCGTTTGAAAAGACCAGAAGAAGCTGTTGTTTGGGTACCAAAGCTGGAAAGCAGAGATATCAAATACGCCAGGACAAACAGACCAAAACTAGGCAGCCGCCGAAACTGAAACAAACTGGTATGTATTAACACAGAAAAGCAATATAAGCAAAGACTGAAAAGATTGCAAAGCTTAAAAAAGACAAACAAAAGCACCTGCCATGCACCACCAAACCAGTCTTTAAATTCATAATGAAGCTTTAGTCGTGTGGAGGGGGACAACATGGGCAGAGTGCTGGAAATGTGAGTGGCAGGATCTGGCTGCAGCCGTTCATGCGTGTGTCAGCTGAAGACGCAGCACCGTTTACTTACACCCAGGCCTCCCCGGCGCCTGGTCAATGGAGTCCTCGGGGTGGCATGGGCTTGACAAGAGACGGGGATGGGGCGAGGTTGTCCAATTGAGCAGAGCTTAAAAAGGTTTTCACAAGCACACGCTGATAAAGAAAGCTGGTTAAACGTAGGCTGCCTCCTAACCAGATCTTTTTCCGCTTGAACTGGAGACAAAGGCCTCAGGGACATTACAGGGAGCTGTAGATTTAGTGCCTAGTTCAAAGTTAAAGGGGGAGGTTTTCCTAGAAACATGTAAACAGTATGAAATAGATATAATAAATACAAATAAATACAATTAAACGTCAATATATACATGAAATAATACATTTAATGGAAATACAAAAATGGATACAAATTCACATGGAATTATAATAACCAGCCGAATATAATTTCTAGAATACAGCCAAATACACGCGGTTTGCTGTGGTGCATATGCATGTGTAACCGACGCAAATCATAGCCAGCCTCTATAGCCAGCCTGCCTGCCGCTGTGCTTTCTTCACCTCTACTGACTTTTTCACGCCAGCCTCCTTTGCCTCCAGCTCATCGTGAACCATGAATCAGTCTTCGCCATCCCCGTTTCGCTCGAGACCCGAGCATTTCTTTTCAATGACCGGTCCTACGTTGTCCTCGACCACCAGCACTACTGACTCTACACCCAGAACTGCCGAATCCGCCGCTAGTTCTGAGATGGCGTCTTTAACTACTACTACTACTACTACTACTACTACTACTACACCTCAATCTGAGACCATGTCACACCATCGCCATTATTCTTATCAACCCTCCTCAAACAACTCATACCAACGACCGTCGACTGAATCACTTCTGCTCTCTATCAGTCCATATTCTCAGCTGACGCTGCGTCGCCAACTCACCAACTCATTCAGCAACCAGTATCGGCGTAGGCTCACAGGAAACCAGCACCTAAGGGCTGCCTCTTACAACCCGGAGTTCACCTCTGTTCTTTCATCTTACTCTGATATCAGAAGATTCTCAACCCTGCTAAACACCCACGA
This sequence comes from Magnusiomyces fungicola, assembly GCA_900654225.1. NCBI lineage: Eukaryota > Fungi > Ascomycota > Dipodascomycetes > Dipodascales > Dipodascaceae > Magnusiomyces > Magnusiomyces fungicola. The sequence goes on from CAACAH010000002.1 coordinate 704,682, forward strand.
GCCTTTAGCACTAGGCTCTGATTCTTCTAGCCGCCAGGTTGGCCAAATGGACCAAATTGGCTCTGTACTGCCAGCAAGCCCAAGCACTCCAGTTTTCAGCACCCGACCCACCAGCAGCATTTACCAAACACCATCTGATACCCCAGTCCTCGATAATGATGTCTTTTCAACTCCCCTGTCAACTTTCACCTTCTCACCGAACCCCTCTGGTTTCATCTCTCCTGACCTACAGCTAGAGTCTTCACCAGTGTTTAAATCCCCGCTTGGCCAAACAGGCTTTTTTGTTCCCATAGAACCATCCCCATCTGATCCGGTTGGCGATCACACAAACTGTGGAACTCAGCATGCCAATGCTGTTCCTCAACCAGGAGCCTCGCGAACTCCAAGACACTCGAACGGACCAGATCCGTCTAATCACCCGTTTCATGATGATACCCGGCTTTCCCAGCACACCTTTTCCACCGCATCTTCTTCCACAGCTGGTTCACAAAACGATGCCATGTGTCAGATTGCCAACAATAAGCTCAAAAGAAATTCTTCATTTCCTGATCTAGCTTTAGACTACTCGACAGTTGGAAGTAGCACTGCTAATCGCAAAAGTCCACTGTTGCAGCAAGAGGCACTCGTTGAGCTGAGCTCTGTTGGTGGTATTTCGCCCTCATCGCCATTAGCCGATTTTACCCAAGATTATTTTTCGTCTAGTCCAAACAGTGTAGATCACGGCTGCCACACCACGGCTGGCAACGCTAATGATATCCACACCAGTGACGACGAAAGTGATGGCTTCTACGAGTACTTCGAGGTGGCGGGTAGTCCAAACGATGTCAATGAAGATCAAACGGTCACGGTGGAGGTAGACCCCAGCCGGGTTTCTGGCCATCAGTCTTCATGGGATCAAACGAAGCATCTTACCAACTCTAATAGTTTATCAACGTTGGCCGACCATGTTAATGTGCACACTTCTAAGGCCTCTAATGAGAAAAACGATGGCGATGCAGACTATTCACGGCATGATACCCCACAGCGCCTCCTGCTTCAGCAACCAAAACTGCCAGGCGCTGTAAACAGTGGCCAGCACGAGCTACTTTCAAGTCCAAAACCGAATGCCGTCTCAAATTCAAATGCTGATCGTGCGGATGTGTCTATGATAATACCCGGGTCATTACCTATAGAATGGTATAAAGCCCCTCAAGAGCATGAATCTACACCGTCTACCTTTCAACTACCTCTTCATAAGGGTAGTTCTTCTCTCAACCTAATTGCCAATCATGCGACACTAAAAGACGGAGACTTATCTACACAATCTTCATCATCCTCTTTAGGCGCAGTGTTTAAGGAATTTGCAGCTGCAGCTGCAACATCAAGTGAGGAGGCCGGACCAACAAGTAAATCAAAAAGTGCAACTGAACCATTTTGGGAGACATCAGTAGTAATCAGTGAAACTAAAGATAAAAAGAAAAAGAACAAGTCTCATAAACACCACCGCTGCCATCATAAACACTCTGGCTCGTCTAAAGCTTCGGATTCAAGCAATAGTTCTAAACCTCATCATCACCACCACAACACCTCTAAGAGGTTAAAACCAACATCATCCTCTACATCGACATCTTCAGATGCTTCTTTGTCAAACTCTACTAATTCCCCTTCACTCACTGATGAATCTTCACCATCTCAATTAGATCAGCATTGCTTTTCCAAACAGCCTGTGGAGCCAAGCTCGCATGGTTACATCACACCTTCCTATTCTAGCAGCAGCACATTTCTTAATCCCAACCTTCACACACCCTCTTCTTTGCCGGCACTACCAAGCCACATTTCAAATGTTGCTTCTTCTTTTACACCCAACATCAACCTGCCTGTTGATTTGTCGTTCCAGGAACAACTCCCTGGCTCTCCCAATTCGGTACTGTCCTTTTTGAATGACTATGTAGCTGATGATCGTGGTAGCACGGAAAGTTTGTCTAGCAATTCTGCTACTGTTGACATTGTGAACGAGCTGGTCCTCATTTCACAACAGCATACTCCAACACTTTCAAGCATCCCAATGTCTCGCGAGGGAACATCGAATAGTAGCTATGACAAGTTTTTGTTTGAGCGCTTTGAGTCAGGTAAAAGTGACGAGGAAGGGGGTTCTCAACAAAATGATAAACTAATGGAAGGAACAATATCTCTCCCATTTCTTGATACATCTGACACTGGGGTCTATCTCGCATTGAATAACAGTAGTTATAGCAGCGGCATTTTAGGTTCTGAACTAAAGTCTATCTCTACTGATTCTTCTCAGATTCCAGATTCAAAGGCGTACTCGCTTTCTGAGGTTGAACATAACGGTTCTCATAACCATTCTTTCCAGTCTTCTCACTCACCTGTTTCACTTTCTTCGGCAACCACATCTTCTTCTACAAAGTCTCAGAATGTGGATATAGCCACTTTTCTTGCTGCTCAGAGATTACATGCATCGACCGTTGAGAGCATCTTAAGAGTGAAAGCCATGACTATTTCCAGCACAGCTCTTGACAAAGACCAGGATGACACTGCTAATGTTGATGATTTATCTCAACCTTTACTTACTACAACCTGGAGCTCGCTTGCCAACAAATCCAATTCCACTTCCAGCAAGAGTAGCATGTCGCCGGCATCTCCCAATGAATTTAATAGTGAAGGTGATGTAAACTCATTAAAGTCCTCCAAGTCTGCTACATCTTCTAAATATTCCAAGTCTTCAAGCTCTTCAAAAGCTGTAATTTCAACGAAATCTGACAGGCCTAGGAAATCGTCGAGCTCTTCACACTCTTCTTCACAAACCTCTTCCCACTCTCGTCGTCATCACCATAAACATTGCCGTCATCACAAACACCACAGGAGCTCTTCTAAAGATAAAGATACACAATCTACGAAAGGTAGCCAAAAAATTGTTCATAAGCCATCATCTAATGACCATCCTAATGTGTTAAACTCTAGTGAGAAGCAGTTACTTTTGGATCACCGTGACAGTGCTGTCTTTTACCCTGATTTAACATACAATGACGAACTTGGTCAAGGAATTGGGCACAATATCAACCATGCACATGATCATAGTCATTTAGAAAATAGAGATGGAGGAGCCCATATACTATTCATAAATCCGGACTTTAGTTATTCAGGCATCAGTTTTGACGAGGGCATAACTAACTCCAATTCAAGCATTGAGCACTATGGCCAGCCAATTCAGCAGCAGAATCACTCTAAAAAAATTGGGGAAAAGGAACAAAAGGATACGAATAGTAGCGGTATTATGGAATATGCTTTAGGTGCAGAAACCTTATCTACCACTAATGGCAAGGCTAACACGGTGAACAAAGGCAGCCGCTTTTACCCAGGGTCCAAAAGATCTGCTACTGATTCTGGCAATAATTCCTCTTTAAACAAGGCTACTAGTTTACTTGAGCATCGTAACCCCAACCGCAAGAAGAGTTTTGAGATTATAGCATACAACAAGAACAGAACTGGGTTGACAAGTATTCCAAGCTTTGCTACTCAAACCCGCCGGTTTGAAGATGCTCCAGTTGACTATGTATCCCAACCTTTAGTATCTGATGAGATTTCTCCCACTTTTTCTGAAACCAGAAGATATCTGAAGCGGTGGGATTCTTTGGATGAGCTGATGCAAAACCATCCAACTAATACGTTATACTACGATGCCTATCAGTCAGAGCCTGAAGATGATTTTGAAGATTTTGGTACTACTGAGGAAAGTAAGAATGCAAAAGTTGAAGGTTTGAATAATGCACTCGATTCCAACATTGATGACAGAGAGAGTGAAGCAACAAGTTTTGATGGGTTTGGAAGAGTCTACGAAGAGCACGAATATCGTCAGGAAATTGAATATCGTAAACGTCTTGCTGCCACTCAAACCCAAGAATTGGACCTTACAGATGATGATCTTGAAAATGAACAAGCAGCTCAACTTGGTAATGCTATAACTTTGCAAATTTCTCGTCAGTCTGCTAGGCTTATTACCAATGGTTCCGAAGTGGCTACGATTCAACCAGTTCTTTTGCAGGAAGGTGTGCAAAGAAACAGTACAACAAGTGCTTCTACTGACTCTACTATTACGTGTGCTACTGCTGGAAACTTGGGGCAGAGCACTGTTCGATCAGATGAAGTTGTTGATTCACAGACACCAGTCGGCTCTCTTCCAGAGAATGGCCCAGTCCAGTTGGGCCTTAAAGGCTCAGTGACTCAGACATTGAATCCAGAAACGACTAAACCTAAGATTAAGAAAAGCTCTTCTAAACAATTTCCACCCTTGTCATCATCTTCTACCAAGATCAAGTCACCCAGCCGGCATGCCAGTCTTCTTAACAGAAGTAGGTCTACATCGCTTCGCAAGTCTCAGCTTAATAAGCCTCTGCCCCCGCTTCCTCCCCCAACGTCTGTTGCACCTGTTACTTCTAAGACTATAGCCAAAGTAGTGGATGTCTCTGTCTCAGATGAACATCCAAGAGAATTTCTTAAGACACACACACATCACAAGAAACATCACAAGTCTTCAAAGGTTCCATCTGTCAACTCTAGCTCAAACTCAGTTTCCAACCCGACTCGAGTTTTTCCTTTACAATGTTCCCCCAAACCCACTACACCCATAATAGCTACTCCTTTACCAATCCGCAAAACTTTGGCAACACTGCAATCTATCACGTCACCATCCTTAACTTCTTTGAATGATTTTTCTTTGCCTTTCCAGCTTCAATTGAGTCCTCAATTTGCACAAGCAATCATCCAAGCACGCCGAAAGTCTCAACGATCTTCACTTTATGTTCATCAAGCTTCTCTTCAGTCACAAACTCAACCCCAATCCCACCGTGTTTCAGTTTTAAGTACCATTACAACCCTTTCATCGTCTCCAGTGCTTGAGCTTGAACGCGAGTTGGAGATAGCAAACGGAAAAGGTGACAGCGCCAAACTAAGCAAACTCACTTCCACTCGTCGAAAAATTGGACGCAAGATTAGATCGAGTGCTAGGTTTTCACCAGTTCAAAGAAGAAGTGGTCCAGCCGGAGCAAATGGTGCAAATAAACCCAGACCTCTAAGCGGAGGAGGTGTGGACAAAAATGCCATGTTGGAAAGATCCAGCAAGTCTAAGAGAGTGGGTATGTTGAGCGTTATTCCAGCTTCAGTTTTTGGCTATGGTAACGTTGAAAAAGAAGAAGAAGAAGAAGATCTAGACGGTGTTAGTCACGAGTACATTACCGACAGTGGTGTTATTATGGTGAGTAATGCTAACAACAATCTGCATAAGAAGGGCAGCCGAAGAGGTATCCGACCTCGGAAAATCAGTGTTTCTGGAAACAACAGCAATCACAAGGGCTCTAGCATTAAGATTGGAAATAACACCAAAATTTCAGCAATTCCCAGTAGCTCGAGTCATGCAAATAATGACACTCCTGGTAGTTTACTGGGCCACGATAATGCACATGATATTCCAGAAAAGAGCTATAAAAGTGCACCGCATCCCGCTGGCTCACTGTCTTTGAATCGATCATTATCTTGGAGCTCTGGTCCTGCTTCAAATTTAGCAAGTAACGGCAAGAGAGAGGACACCAACGCTGCTGAGAAAGTCAGAAAAGCTATGACCCAAGCCGGTGAACCACCATCGTCGGCATCCCCATTACCAAGAAATGTGGACATGGAGGGCAAGAATGCATCGTTAGAAGGCACTGCGACCCGCAGTCCAGATCAGATGACAGAGAGTGTCACATCTTTGGCCGTGGTAACAGGATCGAATGTCGCAGGTGAAAGCCGCATAACCCCCAGTGCAGAAATGTTATCAGCAGCAGAAACCAAATCGAGAGCCCCTGAAGGCTCCCAACCCCCAGCCACTGCTACTGAGAGTATCAAAACCTGTTCCAATCCTCCTTCATATTCTTCAGATCTCCCTGAGCTTGACCAAGTAAGCTCTCAACCCCGTCTTTCTGAGAGCATTTGTGGCTCGTCTTTAGTATCTGCGATCCAGGCTGATAGAGTTCTGAACCCAGTAACATCAAAATTAAGTGTAGATACTGCACAGAACGATAGTAACTGCACACCCACCACAATTACTGCCAATACCACTGACACCACTTTTTGTACTGTTGCAGACCACAACTCGATCCTCAACTTAGATTCCTCCACAACACCTTCTCCTTCTTCTGATTCTAGTTCAAGCGACCATTCTCTTGGTGATTTGATTAGCGAAGACTCTTTTTCTGCTGATTCAAGTCAAGCCTTGCCCTTTTCATCTTCTTCTCCCAAAACGATCAAACGAACACATATCTTCCGCCGTCTCTTTGGCGGCGGCAGCAGTAACAACAGCAACAGTAGTGGCACCAACAATGCCAATGCGTCTTCCCAGTCATCTCAAGGTCAACACCAACAACGTGCTGAGGATTCAAATGACAAGCGCGGCTCTACTGAGGCTACTGCTGGCCTGCGTCCCTCCATCTCTTCTGCAACCTCCAATTCTATGACCTCTACTGCAACGACAACGACAGGATCAAAAGGACCACCTTCAGCTTCTTCGTTCAAGGGCAGAAAGTCCACCTCTTCTACAAATTCTTCCTCATCCGCTTCCTCAGTTTCTTCTTCAGCTACAGCCACCCTGAATCGAAACAAGCATAAAAGCAGTAATTTACTTGTCGAAACGGGAACAAGCGAACACGACCGGGAAAGACTTGGAAAATCAAAGTCTGCAGAACGTATTCAACGTGGAAAACAGTCTATCAAACTCGTATCAGCAGCGTCAGCTCCTTCAGCTGTTTTGGACTCTACAATTGACAATGACAACAACAGTGACGATGATGATCATTTTCCAGATAACCAGGATGACACTAGTAAACCTAATACACCAAAACCATCTCAAGCTAACGTAAGTGCTTTATTCTCATTTCTTTTACTTTTCTTCCATTTATTGGACTCTTCATCTCTTCTGCGGGCAAATTCAAAGGCTACATGTTTGTTTATATTTATGATTTTTGTCTTTTTTATTTTTCTGCACTTCAAACTCTTTTGTCATTATGTGTCTTATCCTGAAAGTTTCTTTACAATTGTTCGGATCCATGATACTGTTCCTTTCTTGGAAGACATAATTTTGAAACATTTAGAGTTGTTTAGTGACTGGAATTTTTCAACAAACTTTGACAAAACTTATTCAAAGTGTTAACAAACTTTAAAGAGAGTCTATATATATGGAAGACACAATCCACACACGCAGCATTGAACAGGATAAGCAACCACATGTTTCTGGAAAAGATTGCTTTTGGTATAGCTTGTTTAAAAAGAGTTTTGGCTCTTTTCCTGACTAGCTGATATGATTGATATATCTTCTGAAAATGTTCAGTTGCAGGCTGGTTTTGAATCTCTTAGCCCCTGAATCTTTGTTCTGCGTGTTTGGCTCCACTCCCCACGCAGTGTGACCCTTAACCCTAACCTGTACTAACTCCTTCATTGATTTTTTTTTTGTAAATAGCTTTCAACGACAGTCTCAGAACCTCCGTTTTTGGACTTTAGACCCTCTTCTCCATTATTTTCTCATTCTCACAGAAGCTTTCTGGCTCTTTCTGACGACCCATTGGTAGAAACTTCGTCTTCTCACGCTTCTCACCCAAGCACAGACTCATCTAGCTCTGCTAGTACTATTTCTCCCTTTTCGCATACCAAAAACCCGTCAACCACAAGCACAATCAACTTGAACCAACGTGCAGCTTCTCTAGCTCTATTCCCAGCTTCTTACAATAGCACCAACTCTGCCGATAACAACAACAGCTTCTATAGTGACGGTCTCGAAACCCCTGTTGCCTCTGTTGCGCTCGACGCTAACCCTCCCATACGGCCCAATTCTGCAAGTTTCCTGCACACATCCCCTGCCATTACGACCCCCTTATCACCGTCTTCTGTCTCTTCCGAGCCACGACCATCTCTAGCTACGAAAGCTCCCTTTGTTCGTCCTGTCAAATCGATGCTCTTTCCTCTTGCTACTTCTCAAAGTGATCCAAACCCAACAATGTTATCTGCTTCATCTCCTTCTTCTCCTGGTACAGAAAAGGCTGCGCTGTACACAACTGAACAAGGCCTTCAAAGTACCCCTAGTAGCGCAAGCACAACCAGCAGCACATCCACTAATGAATTCTTTGACCCGATATCCCCATCTACACCTGTTGCTCCCAAGTCAAACTTGGAGCAGTTCCCTTTGGATGATGCCTTATCCTCTCCTTTTATGGATGTTACGATAAATCCCAAGACTACTGATGAAATTGTTCAACCCGAAGATGATCTAGAGGACAATGATCATACCGCCATTCCAACCAAATCTGATGAGACCATTGACAACCCCGTTGCGATTGGTGAAAGATCTACAGAAGACTTAAATGAAAACAACCAGAGTAATAATGCAGCAGACAATAGTGACAAACCAGCGCCTCTGCATACGGTTACAACTGTTTCTGCAATTTCCACTTCCGCTTCAGGTGCAACTGAGTCGAATACATCTTCTTTAGTATCTACATCTCATTCTCAACTGTCTCCAAAGTCTTCTCAACCGTCTTTAGCAACCTCTGAAAGCAAAGAAAAGACTGAGACTCTTGGGTCTACAGAAGAAGAAGCTTCTAAAGAGCCTGTTTCTGACCAAGCTCCTGTCTCAATTGCTGATGAGCCTACAAATACTACCCGAAGCGCGCAATCATTTGCTCTTGATTTTTTTAATGGAACTGCTGGCTTCCTCACGCCAGATAATTATGCTGGCTACATGGGTGAAGGCAGTGAACATGCTGCCGACGTCCGTACCCGGTTCATGGCTCTTTTCAGCTGGCAGGGCAAGTCAATCTTGGGAGCCCTTCGTAACCTATGTGATAAGATTTACATGAAGGCAGAATCTCAACAATTAAACCGCATTATGGAGTCTTTCAGTATTGCTTGGTGTGACATGAACCCTAATCATGGGTTTTCTGATTCAAACATTGTTTACACCATTGCTTATTCGTTACTTCTTCTCAATACTGATCTGTATGCTGCTGACCACAGCACTACTAAAAAGATCTCCAAGTCCAAGTTCGTCTCAAACACAATTGAAACCATCAAGAGCCAAGAAAAAGAATCAAAAGAATTGAGGAGACTGCAACGAAAAGAACGACGACGACAGAGGGAAGAGGCTGATGCCGCTGCATTGGCAGCTCCCACTGAAGAACAACCAACACCATTAGCTTCTGGCTCCTCAGGATCAGAAGTTTCTACAGCTACCAATAACTCTGCATCTACCGCAAATACGGCACTAACTGCTGGCTCATCTTCGTCGTATTCTTCTGTTAACCCTAAGGCAGATTATCGAAAATCCTCATTCTCTTATTCCACAACTTCGTTGGTTGGCTCATCTTACCAGGATGATTCACTTATTATGGTCAATGATCGTCCAATCAAAGTGTTTTCACGCGAGTGGATTTTCCAACTTGAGTCTATTCTTAAAATCTTCTATGGTTCTATTTCTAAAGACTCGCTAGTTCTTTACAGAGCTGAAGAAATTGAGAACCAAAAGAAGCTCGGCAGTAGCCAGTCATCTCACGGTCTATCGTCCTATAATTCTCGAACTTCATTTTCTCTATCAACTGCTGGCACTTCTCTATCTCAGCCATATGGAAGTGGTCTGCTACCTTCTATTTCACTCACGCCATCTGTTCGACAGACTTCTTCTGTTTCGTCAAATCCAGGCTCTGGTGGATCATCAGGAAGCGCAGCTTCCGGTAGTACCTCAACCATGTCTAGTGTTACAAGCGTGGGGTCTTCAACAGTTTCCAACAGTGTTTCATTACTTGGAAGAATTACTGGTTTCAACAGATTACGGCCCAACAGACATCATGATATACACCAGTCTAGAATAGATTCAGGGGCTAATAGCAATTCCGGTCATGCTGATTCTTTTAGAAGAGACTCTTTGGGATCTGTCTTTTCCTTAGACTCTACGTTTGGAAACGCTACTCATCGACATGCTGTTGGCTTTGCTGGTTTGTTAATGTCGTCAATGCAAAATGATGACAGTACATTTGGTCATCACCAATCAGAAAACCACCGCTATTCAACATTATTTGAAGAAGAACCTATTTATGAAAATGATGGAGAAAACAACACCAACTCTAACAATGCTGATGGAAAGAGCGTTGCTTCTGTTGTGCTATCTAACACTACAAGCGTGACCAGCAGATTGAGCAGCACTAGCAGTGGGTTGAGTAGTATTAAAAGCGGCGTTACCGAAGGAAGTGCTGATAGTAGTGGAGCTTCAATCTCGTTTGCAGATTTTACTAAAATTGAGGAAGAACTGGCCAAAGAAGTGGAGTTAGAACTTCACGGCCCCCCATGGGCCAAAGAAGGATTACTTAAGTACAGATCTTATATTGATCCTAATACTGGAAAGAAGTCCAAGAAGAAAGATTGGCAGCAAGTATTTGTTGTGGTTCAGCGTGGTCAACTTAAGATGTTCCAGTTTGACAAGAGTGACAACATTATGGGATCCAAGTCTGGAATTGGTGCTGGTAATTGGATGGAGAAGGCTAACCTGGTTGATGGTTTCCACTTGTGTCATACAATGGCTCAAGAACTTCCATCCACTAAGAAGCTTAAAGGCTATAATGCACTCTGGTCGCTGACATTACCTCAACAAGGTGTTCTTGTGTTCCAAGCTGGTACCAAAGAAATTGCAAAGGAGTACGTGTACACTTGTAATTACTGGGCTGCAAGGCTTTCCAAGGAACCATTTGAGGAGGCTGTCACTTCCATGGAGTATGGTTGGGGTGATTCTATTCTTGATCCCGAGTCTGCAGATCCTCTCAATGAGGATCCTAGCTTGGCCCCAATTTCTACCTCGACATCACTTGCACCGTCAATTTCAAAACAGAGAGGTGGCGGAAAGCCTGGTGATCGTATCACTATTAGAGAATGGCGTCCCAGTAGCCAATCTCTTGTTGTCAGCTCTCTAAACGAAGGCCAGCAGTTTACCAACTTGCGTCAATATGTTACCCGAGCCGAATCCCAATTATCACACCACAACTCTCTACGAGCCAAAATATCTGTTGCATACACCCAAGGCACTGCCAACCGTTCTCGCGCTGCTGCCAACTGGGAACGCAAGTCTCAATATCTGTTGCAGCAGCTCATTCGATACAAGATCTATACTGACTGCCTCGACAAGGCTCTTAAAGAAAAGGAGAAGGTTGAGAAGGAAATGGATGAAGAAAAGGAATGGAGGCGCAAAATGAAAGAAGAGCGCGAGGCCAACGCCAAACCCCCTTCCTCCTCAACTGCCAATTCTGAATCCTAATTAATACCAGCTTCTTTTTTACTCACAAACCCAACCAAAGAGCTACAAAAGTTATATACACATTTTAAAAATGTTTTTTTCCCCCTTCTGTTTTTTCATGACCACATTATTTATATGTTTATTATTTGTTATTTCCTTTTGTTTTTTGTCTTTTTTGTTGTTTATATTTATTTTGTTTTTTTCTCTTTTTTTTTTTTTGTCTCTTATTTATTTGCTGGTCCAACTTTTAATAAAATTGTAATTCTAATTTGAACAGTTTTGAAAAACCAAATTCAAACGAGCCTGCTAACGTTCAGTCTTTTTATTCCTATATTGAAAGAATGAATAATATTTTCTCTCGCTATTAATAGCGAGTTGTGTCACTCAAGGAAAATAAAAGTGACTTTTTTAAATGTCTCGAGTATATATAGAGGTTTAACATAATATATTCCATATATTGATACAAACGCTTGTGAAGCTAGCTCACAAGTATGGCCAATTTCATTAAACGAATCACAAGGACCTATCCTAAATCTGTATAGATATAAATCTTAATAAATTAACCAAAAGACTTCAACTCAATGTGGTTGACACCGGCCTGGGGATTGGCACTTTCATCAACCTCGTCTCCCCCAACACCTGCTGAAGCATTTTGCTGGCCTCCATTCAACATGACATATTGCGTCATTTGCCTTTGCCAGTCTGTCAGCCCTTGCTGAAGAACAACCTTAAACTCAGAGCTTGAGTAAGAAACTAATCCAAGGAGCTTCTTGTTGACATATGCTTGCCGTTCAGCAGCTTTTGCACTAATGGCTGAATTAGTAGAAGTGTTTTCTCCTTCTTCATTCAGCCTGATTCCGCCATTTCCATTCTTTGGGTCACAGTACCACAAAAGCAATGGAATTGTAATTGACATCATAGCCCTGATTCTCTGTCCTTCTGTTTCTGAATTCAAGCTCTTAACAAACTCAACTAGAATCTCGATTACAAGTATTGGGACGCGCTGAGCAGCTTCAATAGAAGCAGCCTGCTCGAGATTGTAAGTGTTTGACCTGTTCTGTTTGATAGTTTGAGCACTCAAGGTATCACCATTTCCAGCTTCAACAACAAGGTCTTCGTCAACGCCTTCATTGTCATCATTATCGTAGTCGTCATTTCTAGCTCCTGATTGAACTATAGAGCTAGATCCATCACCCGTAGCCAAAGCAACAAGAGAAGGGATTGTCTTAACAATCAATGCTTGTCCAATCTTGGATTGGTGAGAAGTAGAAAGTAAAGCCCTCAAACACTCTGCTGCCACTTTTTGCATTGCTGAAACAGTGATGGATTCCACCAAAATTTGAGCAAGTTCATTAAGAACATGTGGACTTATACCTGGTGTTGTAGGAGTGCTCGGCTTAAGAATAGGAGCAGCGGCCTTAAATACAATTACCAGTGTTAGCAAACTCAATTCTTTTTGAGCAAGCTCTTGAGGGGTGCTGGTTGAAGAAACGTTCTGCAGTGAAGTGACAAGTTGAGTGGTGACTATTGCTACTGACTGGTCAATAGCATTTGTGTATTCAGTGTTTGCGGTATTCCTACGAGTAATTGTCATGTTTGTCAAAAGCACTTTAAATGGAACCAATGCAACTTTTGCAACGGTATCACCAATCACATCAGTTTGTTCCAAAATCTTTCCAAAAACGTAAAGAAGACATGCATATAAATCAACCCGGATGACAGTAGGAAACACTTCAACCATTCCAACTAAATCAGAAAGGGCTTCACGGATCAAAGAAATATAAAGAGGCTTTGAGAGCTTTGCCACAGTTGCAGAAGGTGTAGGCTGATCTGCTAAGAATGGCAAAAGATTAGTGAGCGCAAGCATAACAATTCGGACAAGCTCAAAAAGTTGATCAACTCTTTCTGAAAGTCCACTAGACCCAGAGTCCTTGGTATTCTGGTTATCCGGATGATTAATGCATAGACGATAAGCAATGTCAACGACAAGCTGCTGCTCAGCGACACTTCCAGTGAGAACTAATCTGTCAAGAATGTCAACAGTTTCGATAAACACCAAGTCTTTGTAAATAGCATTACCACACACTGCTGGGTGAAGTATTCGCTTCAGTGCAGATAATATCTGTCCTCTTAGTTCTGGGGTATTACTTTCACCAAAACCCATAGTTGACTGAGGTCTAATCAATGACTCAAAAAGAATTCCAAATAAAACAAAGAAGAATGCTGCTGGCTCGCTTCCATACTGAATATTTGGATCTGAAGCAAAATCATTCTTTTCATTAAGAATATTAAACACTTCATTGGGATTGTGTTCTAGTATAGATGCGATAGCATCAACGAGTTGCAACCAAGATTTCTGGTAAAAAGGAAGAATACTGTTACGAGACAAGGCTGAATACATGTGATCAATTGATCCACCAAGTGAAGAGTCTGAAAGTGAAGATGATTGCTCAGGTTCAAATCTAAGTTCAGCAAACTCTCTCAACGACGAGAGCCATAGAGGAACAAGAACAGGAGTGAAAGGAGAAACAACATCCTTCAAATATTCTTTGCTGATTCCAGCAACTTGAAGGTCTGCCCAAGAAGAAAGAATGGCCATTTTCAACATAACCTGAGCATTCGGACCAAGCGATTTTAGATCGCCTAGCTGAATCTCTTTACCAGTACAACTCTCCAATGAGCTAATAAGAAGTTTCAAGATTCGGCCCATTCTGTCCACACTCTTGATAATACCGATACCAATAAATGTCGCACATACATTGATAGCTTGAGCAGCTAGCTCAGGAGATGTATCACCAGTGAATGCAGGTGTAAGCGCTGAACTAATTTGGGCCTGATATTGTTCAAGTAGCGCAACCTCACGAAAGTCAGGATCAGGAGTATCTTGTAGGTATACCAAAACATCGTTAAGAAGCTGGACACCAAGCAGACGCAATTCTAAAATCGATCCTGTTGCAGAAGCAAATGCAATTCTGATGATATCACCAATTCTGGACAAGATCCGATTATTTTCGATTTCCTCCAATGACTTATCCTTAAGGTTAAATTGTAACATATCTCTCAGAACCTCGACAGCAAGAACTCGAGTCTGCCATTTTAATGGCTCATCAAAGGTATTACTGCTACTCTTCTCACCATCGTTGGCACTGGCAAAACCTTCAACTTCTTCATCGGCTAGGTTGGCCTCAACATCCTTAGTCTTATTTGAGTCCTCAGGTCTAAAATCCTTACGTGATTTAAAAAGAACCATCTGAACACGCGAAACCCATTCAAGAGACTCTGTTTCAGCAGTTTGTTCTGCCCATCGCTTAATAAAATTTCGAATGGTTTCGTTCGAAGTGTTGGTATCATAAGCTAACCAGATATCACGCTTCAGATTACCACCAGAATATTGGAAGAATGCCTTGGATCCTGTTCTAATCAGTTGATACAAGGAATCAATAGCAGCTGACTTTATGGGAGTCTGATGTGGAATCATTAAGTATGTGGTTAGTGGTTTCACAAATGTATTGAGATCAATCAGTCTTGGCGCAAAGATGATAAGTTCTTGACTTGCACGAATGGACTCTGCGATACAAACATAATCATCAGTGAGCTGAAATTGCTGGATCATTGAAAGAACAATCTCTTGACTCTTTGAGCTTTCTTGCAAATCAGGGCCCATAATGTCAATTAAAGCATGGACACAGCGAGCAATAATGCGATAGGTAGGGAAATATATATCAAGATTACTGGATGCAACTGATGGCATTTCATCACCATGGGTTTCCTGAAGGTATAACTTGCTCAAAGCCGTAAGAGTGCTGAGTGAATAGTTGGAAAAGCTTAGTCCAACACTAGCAATTGTAATGGAAATAGCTTCTAACGACCAGAAATGAACAATAGGATGAGGGTCATTTGCAAGAGAGGTCAATATACCGACGACGGTCTTAAGATGGAGACCTGCAAACATTCCACCCACATACTTCAAGATGTATCCCAGAGAAACAGAGCAGCCAGCTCGTGAGTTAGGGTCTCTATTTTTGACAATCTCATCGATCAAATACTTAATTACTTCAGCTGAAGAAGAGGAACCAGCGACAGAACATGTCATACCTAACGATTGTGCAGCAACATTTCTTATTATTGGATCAGTGCTTCCCAAAATAGGCTTGAGAATTTTGATCATAAGATTTAAAACCTTGGAACTCTTGATATTATCACGAGCATTAAATGTAAATGCGTATTTAAGAACACTGTATAAGGCAACTGATGCGTTGACAAAGGTAGCATTCACTCTGTCAGACCGTGATGGAGATGATGATGACGAGTAAAGGTAACTGCTCAGCTGAACCAACAAACTCTCCTGAATTTTAGAAGGCTGGAGAGGGAACAATGCAGCAAATAACTCAATCGAAATATTAACAACTGTAGTGGTTGCGGGCATAGGACTGAGATAAAGATTGCTGCTCTCATTTTTGTGAAGAAGAATGTCAACATCTTGTTCGTTAGCAGGAAGAACAGGAGTATTAGCTGCCTTTTCCAACTCACCCAGCCAATCTGTCTCAGAAAGCCAGTGTGACTCTTGCACATCTTTAAGAGGTTCCATTGAAGAGTTACTGCGCTTCTGCTTATCTACATGACGCTCGTGCTGCAAATCCTGAATATCAAATCCCTGAATATTAGTAGTAACACCGTATGCAAAGTTATCAGTAACTTGCCAAATACTGTCAATGGAACCTGCACTTGCAGCAATATTTGTGCTAATACCAGCAGAGTTAAATTTCTCAGGATCAGCAAAAATAGAAAGTGCAAAAGGCAAAAGGTTTGCTGGGAATGCGTCTAGAGTGTGCTGATATTGGGCCAAATAAACATAACACTGAAGGATTCTTCTCTTTAACATACTATCATATAGTTGCACAGTTAGAGATTTGTCAAGCTGATGAGAAGGATCAACATCCAAAAATGCCTTGGCAGGAACAGCATTTGCAAACATCATTGCATTTTGAAGTAGCTGAATAATTCTTCTGGCAACATCTGGGGTGATTAGCTTTGAATTATTAGCAAGAAACGATGAAATAGAACCTAATGCACATATTCTAACATGGTATAGATATGATATTTCCATGGTGCTCTTTTCAGTAAATCTATCTTTAGCGAATATTTTTGGGATTGCATTTTTCCACAAAAGTAAAAGCTGAGATAAATGGACTTTGACAAAATTATGACCAAGAGGCATAACACCACTAATTAAGAACCAAGATATTTGGACTTGCAGAGCTGATGTGAACACATCGATTTCTCCTGTCTCTTTTAAAATTGAAGTGGCAGTAGAAAGAACACGAGACGCAAGGTCTATTGATGTGTATAAGGGATGGTCATACGTAACTTTATTCAAAATTGAAACAAGTAGCGCATATCCCGTTACTTGATGTGAATGCGCTTTCTTAGTTGATATTAAAGGAACTGTCTTTTGGATGGTAGATAATCCTGTGTTGAGTAATGGTATGATGAGAGAAGGGGTGAAGTTGATGAGTTGCTGAAAACATGCAGCTACCGCAACCTGAACAGTATAACTTGGATGAACAATTAACTGAAGCAAGGTATCTTTTAATGTGCCGCTGAAGTTTGAGACAGCAGAACCAATAAGCAAAAGTAGAGATTCAACACATTCTAGCGTTCCAACCAATGTTTCTTTGGAAATATTACCTTGCTCCTTCAAAACTTTAGGGTAATTTTTCAAAATTTCGTTTGTCAGGAATTTAATGAGTGAAATTTGACCAATTTCACCAAGAACCTGGCGTGCAAAAACGTGGGTAATAATAAATTTGGCATGCTTTCGGGCTAAAATGAACTTATGTCTGTGCTGAACGATATTAGGATCACTCAATATATTCACTAAAAAGACCACTGCGATATCGTTGACCTTTGATTCCATTAAAGCGGAATCAGAATCCATAATAAATGCAGTCAATGCCTGAGTGACTCCAATTCTAACACGAGTTGTTGATGTTGAGTGGGTATAAATTGATGCCAACACTAAAAGACTATCGTTGAATGAAAGAGCATATGGCAGTTTGATTTTGGAGCTCGAAGTCCCTGAGGGTGCTGGCGAACCTGTGCGTTCGTTTTCGCCTTCATCAATCTCTTTACCCTTTGGTAGTTTTTCTTGCACAAGCTGTGGAAGAGGTGCATTCGAAAGAAGAATCAAACAGGAAGCAAAGCACTTTGCGGCAGATTGACGTGCAACTGGAAATGGTGAATCAAGTGCCTTTTGGACTGAGCTTTTAAGAGTTTCGTAATCAGATATAGACTTGAAGTGAATGCGGTGTGTTACCAGACTACGAAAAAGCTCAAATGATGCGGCAATAACTTTACCAGACTTGTCGGTTGAGTTGGATTTTGCAGCTTTCCACAAATCTCTACCCAACGATTCTTCAAAAATGTGCCCTGCCGACATTGTGATAAGAGCAAGAGTAGATAACACCGAATACCGGTATCCAGCATGCTAAAAAAATTAGTATATATGCCAAAAAAAATAGTAAATAATGCCCAGTTACTTACAGAGGATGATCCTTTAAGAGCTTTTAGAAGCGTGATAACACATAATGGCGCAACAGATAAAGCCTATATTACGACTTGTTAGAAAAACGAACTAAATCACATCAATTACAAAAAAAACTTACACCGTCTCCAGCTGTTTCGTATATCGAACCCAAAGCTGTTATGGCCATGCTAATATCCAAGGTTAGAAAGTGCTTTCATGGAACGAATAGTGGGATGCCACTTACTGTTTCAGCTCCGATAGTCTGTCAGTTTTCGAAGCGCTGACAATTTTAACAAGCTTGTTTACTGTTTCAAACAAAAATCGACGATGAGGGCCGGAATATACCAACTTGTAAGCATAGCTGAGCTCAATTCGTATTGGCTTGCAAAGGATGGATGGAATGTCTTTTGATTTTTCGACAAAAGACAAGAACGAATTCAATTCAGTGACGACAAACGCCTGAACCGATTCATCAAAGTCGGCATTTTCTTTCAAATGTGACACAACAAGCTCAATCCATCGCACAACTCTGAAAGGGAGTTTTTCAACAGGGACCTGCTCAAATTGAGATGGATCAAACTTTGTTTTAGCAATATCAAGGGCTGACATGATGGTAGTATCCGTCAGCCTCACAAGCTGAATATCGGGTTACTGAGAACGAAAGGATTGTACGTAAATGTGTTGCAGCGCAATTACTTTCAGCTGTATGAAGTGTGTTGAGACAAACAGTGGATGATGAGAATGTAATGTTGTTGATGTGTTGTTCAAGAAGTGGTGGGTAATAAGAGGTGGTTCAATGGTAAGAAGTTGCCAGCGACGTGTCGTAATACTGATAATCACCTGCAACCCTTTGTGCACGACAAGATCAGAAAAAAGGCGTATTATCTAATTTGTTAGGTAATTGATTTATACGCAGCTCAACTACAGCAGCTTGTTTGGGCAGGGTAAGCTCTGATTCTCACATTCTAAAACACCACCAAAACACATTTTTGAAAAGTCAAAAAGTCAGGATAGATCTCAAGATGTTTAAGATACTATAAGTATAGGATACGTATTACTTTCCTGTGGAGTATACATAGATTTGAGAAACTAAGAGAGTCGTGAAAACTAGTGTTTGTTAATAAGAAGCAGACATGCGGCTGAAGTCACTGGTAATTTTACCTGTTTAAGGTATTTCAGTGTTAGATTTAGCAAAAAGTAGAAGCAAGTTTTTCGGCTTGTTGAAATGTTGAAAGTTCTGTAATTCTGTAATTCTGTAGTTGTAGTTCTGTATTTGTTTAATTACGTTAGTGAAGCCAACAATCATAAATAAAATATTCAGTAACAACATATTGTTTTTAATTAAAGGGCTATTCATAATATAACTATTATGCTTTTCACCAACTTTTTTTGTAACAATATACAATGGGTGCATCTTAAAAAAGTTGATAACAATTGATCGCTTCTGTTATATCCAAAAAATAGTTACATCTATGTCACATTTTAGGAATTACAAAGCAATTAATGTGAATTGAGATAAGCTTAGTTGCCAAAGCGTTCAGTGGTCGACCCCTATCTCTTTCCCCACACCCTCATCAGAAAAAACAGGAAAAGGCAAGGAAAAAAAAAATCTCGTTCTAAATAATGGAAGCCCAAAACTGTTGAAAAGGATTTGACCAAGTGTTTCAAAATCATGCTATAGTTATGGATGGTCTTTGCAGTTCATCCAGCAGTTTTTGATACTCACAACAACTATTTGTATTTGTAAAGTTTAGTTGTTTTTAGGCACCAATCTAATTTTAAAATCTAGATTGAATAGGCATTTGCGACGAGCGCCATATCGTCAAGCAAAGCCCGGACAGTTTCGAAATACGCTGTGCTATCTGTACAAAACTGTCGGGAGACGCTCACCGCTTTCCCATGCCTCAACCTAGTTGACCAATTCTAACGCTATCATGCTTTAAAGAGTTAGAAAACTAAGAAAACCAACGATAATTGAATAGATGGTTGGAGGTATTGGATAGCTTCCCCTAGGGAAATATATACCGAGTGTGGAGAGGCGATGACAACACCAAGCTGACTCGGACTAGAACCAAACGCCGTAATATGTTTCTGTCGAGTAACAAATCGTGCACATTGACGAATAAACATTGGGCGTGTTATAATAAAAAGCAACAATTGGCGAGTATTCAATACGGCTAAAAGATCAAAGCCTCGATCTTCAAGTCTTTGAACCAAATAACATGCGAAACGCATTTGCCTGGCGACATAACTGGAACCATTCAATTCAAATGGAATCCCATCTCCGACATCGTGTTATTAATATTAAAAGCAGTGCCAAGGTCGTGAAACATAATGCACGCATTTACTCTTCAAGCCGTTTACAAGTACCCGGTTTCCATATTAGCCCAAAATATTGATAGTCGGAGACGGATCCCCGTTTTTTATGTCTCATATCAAACTAGGCTGGTTTCCCA
Organism: Magnusiomyces fungicola; assembly: GCA_900654225.1. Lineage (NCBI taxonomy): Eukaryota > Fungi > Ascomycota > Dipodascomycetes > Dipodascales > Dipodascaceae > Magnusiomyces > Magnusiomyces fungicola. Next base: position 724,963 of record CAACAH010000002.1, read on the forward strand.
AAGACCAAAGCCCAGGGTTATATCAAATCCCGTGACAGCACACCATAGAATGGCGTGTGGCGGAAAATGCTATGGCAACCCGCCCCGTTGCTAAAGGGTTAGGGACTGAAAGTTGATTCAGTTCACGGGACCAGCACATTAACCGGAATTTTTCAGAATGAATAGCCGAGACCCCAGATCTAATTCGAATCCTTTCAATGTCAATGGTGCAACAGGCTTTTGGTAATTTGCTGTCACTAGTATCCCGCCCGAGTCAATATAAATAACCGGCCCTTTCTTTCGACTTTTCTTTCCTGCATTTCTCTTTGTGAAGAACTTCACTATCGTTGCTTAATTCGTCTTATTTATTGTCAGATTAGCTTCGTTTTTTTAAATTATAACTCATGGCCATTGCAAACAACAAGATTCGGATCTCAATTGGTATGTTTTTTAACGTTCTCTTGATTGCCTCTTAATATTTCTGTTTTTGTCATGAACGCGATGCTAACATGTATAACAAATATTTACTACAGACCGAGGTGGAACCTTCACTGATGTCAGTGCACACGTTCCTGGAGACAAGCCCTACGACATTATTCTCAAGCTTCTTTCTGTCGATCCATCCAACTATGAAGATGCTCCTGTTGAGGGCATTCGACGAATCCTTGAAAAAATTACCGGCCAAAAGATTCCCCGAAATGAGCCTATTGACCTGACTCCTGTTGAATCAATTCGCATGGGCACAACTGTGGCAACAAATGCACTGTTAGAGCGCAAAGGTGACAGGGTTGCTTTCATAGTTTCCAAAGGTTTCGGTGACATATTAAAAATCGGTCAACAGGCGCGTCCATCAATCTTTGATCTCTCAGTTAAAAAGCTGAAGCATCTATACGAACAAGTTTATGAAATTGATGAAAGAGTTACCCTTGAAGGTTATACCGAGAATCCATACCCAGAAAAGTTTGATGTCGAAAACGATAAGGACTTGGAAGTTGGTACGTCAGGAGAGGTGATCAGAGTGTTCAAGAGACCTGATGAGAAAATTATCAAGGAAACTTTGCTCAAAATTTGGGATAGTGGTATTCGGTCATTGGCCATCACATTAATGCATTCTTACATCTACCCAAAACATGAGCAGATCGTTGCCTCAATAGCAAGAGAGATTGGGTTTGACGTCTCTGTATCATCCGAAATTCAGCCTATGGTAAGTATCGCTTGGCTGCAACATGCTCGTATCATTTTCTAACAATGTTATTTAGATAAAACTCGTTTCTCGTGCAAACTCTTCTACAGCAGATGCATATCTTTCCCCAATCACTCACAGATATGTTCAAAATTTTGGAAAAGGTTTCAAGGGTGGACTTGAGGCTCTTGGTAACAAATTGCTGTTTATGCAATCAGATGGTGGCCTGACACTATGGTCGTCGTTCTCTGGTCTCAAGGCTATTTTGTCGGGACCAGCTGGTGGTGTCGTTGGCTTCTCCCGAACTTCCTACGAAAATGACGAAAATATCCCTATTCTTGGGTTTGATATGGGTGGTACTAGTACAGATGTATCAAGGTATAGCGGCACTCTTCAGCATATTTTTGAAACCACCACAGCCGAAGTTACCATCCAGTCTCCCCAGTTAGATATCAACACAGTAGCTGCCGGTGGAGGCTCTATTCTTTTTTGGAGGAAAGGGCTATTTGCTGTTGGACCTGAGTCTGCAAGTGCCCACCCAGGCCCAGCTTGTTACCGTAAGGGCGGACCATTGACTGTTACGGATGCCAATCTGTTCCTTGGAAGAATTGTTCCTGAGTATTTTCCACATATTTTTGGCCCTAATGAAGACGAACCTTTGGATACCGAAATTGTCAAGGTAAAATTTCGTGAGCTTACCAGTCAGATAAACAAGGATAGACCTGATCAAACGCCACTTTCCTCGGAAGAAGTTGCCATGGGATTTCTCACAGTCGCTAATGAGGCAATGTGCAGACCAATTCGAACACTCACTGAGGGTAAGGGATATGCTGCCTCTGGCCATAACCTTGCAAGTTTTGGTGGCGCTGGTGGTCAGCATGCTTGCTCTGTCGCAAAAATCTTGGGAATATCTCGTGTAATTATCCACAAATATTCTTCCATCTTGTCCGCATATGGCATGTCTTTAGCTGATGTCGTCAATGAAATTCAACGACCTGAATCTGTCGTTTTGTCTGATGAATCATTACCTGGATTAAAATCCCGCCTTGATACCATTGCAGAAGAAGCTAAGGAAGAGCTTGTTGCTCAAGGCTTTAATAGTAATAACATTGAGCTTGAGAAGTATTTGAATCTTAGATACAAAGGAACAGAGACTTATATCATGGTTCGTGAGCCCCTTACCAAAAATGACTTGCCTTTTGCCGAATCTTTCATTGAACAACACAAAACTGAGTTTGGTTTCTCTCTGGAGCGTGAAATCCTTGTTGGTGATATCCGTGTCCGTGTGGTTGGAAAAACCCCTATGGAGGCTGGAACTACCCCTGGGGCAGACATTAAGAAATTTGGCTCTAACTTCTCCCCTGTTGCTTCTTCTTCTTCCATTGGCTCAAAGAAGATTTACCTTGAGAATGGTTGGGCTGATGCTAAGATTTACCCAATTGAAAATCTCAAGCGTGGAGATCAAATCACAGGTCCTGCTATGATTATTGACAAGACTCAGACTATTGTTGTCGATGCTAATGTTGTAGCCACTACATTAACAAACCACATTGTTTTGGACCTGGATACCAGCCAAAAAACTCATTTGAATGCCAAAGTTATTGACCCTATTCAGCTGTCTGTTTTTGGCCATAGATTTATGTCTATTGCTGAGCAAATGGGCCAAACTCTTCAAAAAACTAGTATTTCTGCAAATATTAAGGAGCGGTTGGACTTTTCTTGTGCTATCTTTTCCCCTGATGGTGGTTTAGTTGCCAATGCTCCTCATATTCCTGTTCATTTAGGATCTATGTCTACAGCTGTTGAATTTCAAAAGAATTTCTGGGATGGTAAGCTTGCTGACGGTGATGTTATTGTTGCCAATCATCCTGCTTATGGAGGTTCTCATTTACCAGATATTACTGTTATTACTCCTGTTTTCCATCCTCATTCCAATGAAATTATATTCTGGGCTGCTTCCCGAGGCCACCATTCTGATATCGGTGGTATTACCGCTGGTTCAATGCCTCCTTTCTCTAAGGAGATTTGGGAAGAAGGTGCTATGATTCCTGGTTTTAAGGCTGTTAAGGCTGGTAAATTTGATGAAGAGGGTATTATTGATCTTCTTTATACCCAGCCTAGTAAATACCCAGGCTGCAGTGGTTCTCGCAGTTTGAGTGACAGCATTTCCGACATGAAGGCACAGATTGCTGCAAATAACAAGGGCATTTCTCTTTTGCGCGACCTTATTATTTCCTTTGGATTAGATGTCGTCCAATTTTACATGTACGGCATTCAACAAAATGCGGAGCAGGCTGTTAGGGAGTTACTCCGAGGCGTGACCAAAACCCATGGCAGCTCATTACATGCTCAAGATTATCTAGACGACGGTACTGTTATTAATTTGTCTATTGAGATTGATTCTGAAACCGGTGACGCAGTATTTGATTTTGAAGGGACTGGCTCACAGGTTTATGGAAACCTTAACGCACCCAAATCTATCACCCAGTCTGCCATATTATATGTCATGCGAAGTCTTATTTCTGAGGACATTCCTCTTAATCAAGGTTGTTTGACTCCTATCAATATTAAGATTCCAGATGGAAGTGTTTTGGCTCCTAGCGCTGATCGTGCTACAGTTGGAGGAAATGTTGAGACTTCACAGAGAATTACTGATGTTGTGTTGAAGGCGTTTAAGGCGATGGGTGCTTCTCAAGGTACTTGTAACAATCTGACTTTTGGCTATGGTGGTGAAACTGATGGAAATGGCATTGTTCGAAAGGGATTTGGTTACTACGAAACGATTGCGGGTGGTGCTGGTGCTGGACCTTTTTGGGATGGTCAAAGTGGTGTACAAGTCCATATGACCAACACCCGATCAACAGACCCCGAAATCTTAGAAAAGCGATATCCTTGTATTCTTCACAGATTTGCGATTCGAAAGGACTCTGGAGGTGCTGGAGAATATGTAGGTGGCTCTGGTGTGATTAGAGACATTGAATTTCGTGTGCCTGTTCAGGTTTCGATTTTGAGTGAGCGCCGAGCTATTGCTCCATTCGGTCTCAATGGCGGCGAAAATGGTAAGCGTGGCGAGAACTTGTGGTGGAAGTTGGATTCTTCTGATTCAGAAAAGAAGTACACTGTCATTTCTCTTGGGGGTAAGAATACTGTACATATGAATGTTGGTGATCGTGTGGTTATCAATACACCTGGTGGCGGTGGCTATGGTTCAAAAAGTCAAAGAAAAGAACAAGACATTGTTACGAAAACTGGATTTATTCCAAGAGCAGGTGGTAGTGTTACCCAAAGAAATGTCTTGGGTGTAACATCTTCTTAAATTTGTTTATGACTATTATCTTTTCAGATTTACTATTTTACTATTTTGCTGGGTTTTATTTTTCACAAGTTATTTTGTTATATTTCGGGAACTTTTGTTATTTTATATTTACGGGATGCTATTATATTTAATTCATACTGTTAATTTTTCTAAAACTACGATTGTAGCGTTGACAATGTTTGTTTTACTAAACGTTGCTACATCCAGCCCTTAAATCTCACAACAGAATTGTCAATCGCATACTCCTTTTCATCATGAAACTGGACAACATTCATCTTCATATTATTCAAATCTCCGGCAAGCTCTCCCCGTATGGATTCCACATCAAATAAATACGAGTTTTGACTCGTCACTTTGCTAATTGTATCATGACAGGAATAAACATACTTGGAAACCAGACAACAAACCGAGTCTTTTGTTAAAAATTGGCGCTGTTTGTCGGTATACCTAGCTGTATGTTTATTCTTTTCAAACTTCCAAAAGATGTTAGCCCCCAACGAGTTTGTTAGGATTTGCTTCAACGCCCTGGATTCTTTGATTAGTGTGTAAACTCCAGGAGAAAAGGAAACTGAGCCCATGCCTGTAATTTTCAAATGCTTGAGGTTTGTCAACTTTGCCACTTCATTCATAATGAACTCCATCACCATTGCCTTCCAAACATACGTTTTGATGGTTGGCTTATCGCCAAAATCGTCAAACTCTTCAAGCCTCGAAGTGGGTTTTTCTTTGCGAAAGGCAATTAAATTAAACATTCTAACAGCAAACTCCAGTGGAAACTTTTCAGAGAGGTGTTTTTCAAATTCCTTCTTGATCACTTGTAAAAGTTTCTCTTCCGTCAACTTCTCCTCATCCATCATTATACGTTTGGACATTTCACTTAAAAGAGAAAAAGTGCTCCAGATAATCTCATAATCTGATCGGTTCCTTTCCAAAAGATTCTTCTCATTGTGAAAAGTGATATTCAAATACTCCAAATTAGGAGCCCTTTGAATCAGGTTTGAAAAATGTTCATAGTCGCAATTTTCTGTTTCCAAATGAGAAGTATACGAGAGGCCTTTAAGGGACTCAAATCTAGCCTTATATTCAGGTAGGTAGAAAAATGTAAAGCGAGAGTATACAATATTCATAAAGTTCAAATTGGTAAATGTAATTTGAGAAAACAGGATTTCAGGAATCAAAACATTAAAGGCTGCTCCAACTTCACCCTCGATAATTGAAACCCTATGTGTGAATTTTATATTTCTAGAAAGTAGAGTTGGACAGTGTAAAATTGGGTCTGCTCCGATTTCAAACGCTAATCGAATTCTTAATGGTAATTTTTGAAAAGCCAGCATGCTTTCGCAAAAATAAGTGTCACCAAAAAAAAAGTCTACCGCCAGTTTTGTTTCAATAACTTCAAGGTGAGGACAAGCAGAGGGAATCTTTGCAACTATGTGACTTTTAGGAGGGTAAACAAACTTGAGATGAGTGACGCCAGGGTATCGACCAAAGTTACTCAATGTTAAATATCTGTCCATAGTAATCACTTTCACATGCTTGTTGTTTGGAAAGCACTTGCTAAATGCTCCCAAGTTGTCAACATCGCGCTTAGAAACCTGGAGCCACAAGTCATCCATCCGTGGGTCCTGGAGTGGTAGAAACTCAAGAGCATTTAAAGCAGATTTAGATGTGATTGCGACATCATTTCCAATAACCCTATCACCAAGCTTACCCAGGAGCATAATTTTCTTCAAGTTGGGGTACAACTCGCGTTTCTGTTGCAATATCCGAAACAGTTTACCATTTAACGAAGCTATTCCCTCCCACGACTTGTCACTATTGTACTCAAATCTGGCATAAGAAATGTAGAGCACCTCAATGTATTCTGGTTTAAACCATGGATGAGGCAAGGCCAAAAGTTTGAATGTGACGACTCGGAATGGGTATGACAATTCAACTGTGTTGAGCCTTTCTTTAATGATTTGGGGATACTTGACAACTGAACAGCATTGTCTCCATGAAAGCCTGTTATAAATGTCTCGGAGATCAGAGGAGGTCCTACTTAGACTTATTCGGTCTCTTATAGGAAGGTAGTTTGAAAGGTATTCGTGGATTTTAATTGCAAGTTGGCTAAACTGTGACATTATGATGGTAATATTAAAAGAAGAAGAATATGAATAATAGTAATAATAATATAATAATAATAATAACTGGTTATGGCGTTATTGAGGTAATTGAAGCAAAGTAATTGTAAACGACGTGCAATGCTAATACTTTAGTTTAAAGTAAACGATAAGAGACAAAAAAAGAAACCCCTTGCAAACGGATTGGAGATGTGAATTAATGGGGGATATATAACAAGCTTAGGTATCTAGACTTCGAGATGTTTGTGATGCGCACGGCTAACATTCACCTAGCAGTAGAATTTAGAAATAGAAAACCAAATAATCCTTAGTCGTATTCAAACAAGTATATCCTCATAAATAATTACAAATAAACTATATATTTAGTATTCAAATTTAAGGGTCGATAGTAGGATCCCAGCCAGTGACAAAGTTTTCATCCTTTTCTTTAAGGAACTCCAAGTCCTCCTTTGAGATTTCAAAGTCCCAAATGTCAATGTTCTCTGCGGCTCTTTCCTTCTTGCCACTCTTGGGAAGAGTAATGAAGCCTTGTTGGAGCGACCATCGGATGAGGAATTGAGCAGGTGTCTTGTGGTACTTGTCGGCAAGCTTCTGCAAGACGGGATCAACTGGGTTTAATCTTTGACCACGAGTGAGGGGAGAGTAGGCCTCGAGAGCAATTCCCTTTTCACGGCTAAACGAGACAAGGTCATGGCGCTGTAACCAAGGGTGGAGCTCAATCTGGTTGACGGCAGGAACAATCTTCAAGCCATCCCAGTCAAGCAACTCTTGAATGTGGTGTTTGCCGTAGTTGGAGATGCCAATTGACTTGACCTTTCCTTCTTCAACAGCCTCCTGCAAAGCCTTCCAAGTACCTCTTCTGATTTCAGCTCGCTCTTCTGGGGTCTTAGCAGACGGGACACGTGGGGAATGGATGAGGAGCAAATCAATGTAGCCAAGAGCCTTTGCCTTTTCGTAAGAAGCCTCGATGCCCTTCTTGGCCGCTTCGTAGCCATGGTCTCGGTCGGCGACCTTGGTGGTGTAGAATATGTCTTTTCGGGTAATGCCTTGTTCCTTAGCCGCAGGGCTTTCAAGAAACTCGACGATGCCAGCAACGGTTGGGGTTTCGTTTCGATAGACAGTAGCACTGTCGACATGACGATAGCCTACCTCCAAAGCATTGAGGACGATGGATGATGAAATCTCTTGAGGAAGCAGATAAACGCCCAAGCCGACCTGGGGGATTTCAACGCCGTTGTTGAGTTTGACCTTGGGATTCTGAACAGTCATTTTAGTAGTGTATATAGGGGGGAAGAAAAAAAAAAGGGTAAAGATATGAAAAAAGTCTGGAAATAAAAAGTTGGGCAAAAGTCAAGGATATGGTGCCGTTTTTATAGGCGGTGATCAGTGATCAGTGATAGTGGCAAAGCTGGAAAGGATTGCGCAATTGAGTAATCAAAACAGGTGCACTACCAGGCTCCCCCACCTCCAGGAAGCCATGGTTCAAACGAATTGCCCAAGGTGGCAGCTTTCCTCGTGTGGATTGGTAATTCCCAACCGTATGGCGATGATGACAAATGGCGAATAGTTTGCCACAAAGAGATCATTCTCCAGATCTAGCACCTTTGACAGTTTGTAACTAATATTCGAGGAATTGAGCAATTGAGAACCATGATCGAGGTCAGATTGATACACAAATTACGTGATTTGTACTCGTCATTAAAGTCCGTAGATGAGCTTACTAGAGCGACCAGTATGATTAATACGATTAATATGGGGATTAGTAGCTTTTGAATGGCGTTTGCGACCGGTATTTATTCACTCTATTCGGCCCTGGACTGCGGAGTTAACAGCCAAAAGCTAGCACGGACTTTCCTCTCCACGCTGCCTGGGTGTGTTTGTGCGCCGTTCGCTGATAATGACCTGCTGGATAAACGCTTTACCCCCACCTTATGCGTGCTGCTGTTGTATGAGAACCTAGTTACGCCATCGCCAACTCTATGTAGATCTGCCCAGAGCGCCACCAGCAGTCGTTTAAACATGGCGCGAGCAAATAAAAATGCACCGTTTATACTCATGTCTGTACTAGGAGTTGTGTTTTGCAAGCACGCGCTTTGAGACAGCTCCGTCAAAGGTGCTGCCAGTCGTTTGAATCTGGGTTTTGACTCGGCCTGTCATCTTCAACACTGGCTACTGTTTGAAGAAACTATATTTCAAGTCTTACTCACAAACAGTACATTTAAGCGGCAATAAAACAAATCAAGGCTGTCAAAAGCTTTGGTGAAATTTATTCTGACCAAGATGAGCTTTTAGCTTTAGGGATTATAGCTGGATACAAAAAAAAGTAACTAGGCCATGTAGTTGCCAGATACCCCCATTTGTAGAGATAGACATTGCTTGCTGTACCTTATGTTTTTACCATATAAAGAATAAATTAAACTAGTATATAAACACATCTTCAGCTATATTAGATAACATGTATTCCAGACTTGTAAACTCCAGAAGCCCAATCTGAGATTTCATTCTTGTTGAATCAACAGGTCTTTTCCTTTGTATATATTTAATCAATAGTCATTGAAACACCTTGATCCGTTTAAAATCTTGTGCAATGACTTTCTTAATGCTTGCTATGAAAATCAAAACCCTGGGGTATACTCACACAACTGTATCTTTTGATAGTGAGGAAGAGAAAAAAGGTATTCCCCATTTAAAACAACTCCTTAAAACCACATGCTGTTTACTCTCTTTTTTCAAGACCAATCCAGGGGAAAAACATGATAATAGTCTAATAAAACAATAATCTCATAGGTATCATGTATCTAATATTGAAAATAATCAAGCCAAGGAATCCTGAAATAATAATAACAAGACCTGATCAAAGCATGGTTACAAATTCAGATTCTCAGACCACATCAATTTGATAACATCCTCATGTCCACCCAGATGGCTTGGGGTCGACACTCATTTGACACCGGCCCACAGCCGGTCATCGCGCGTAGCTCATAAAACGAAACCCATTGGTAATGTGTATATCCAATATTAGGTGCCCTTTGGGTATTTAGCAAGCATAAGCTGAGAGGTTAATATTCCAGGGAAGAAAAAATTAGTTAATGAAGATAAATTGTAAATCGAAAACAGACACATGTATTTATATACATATTACTGTGTTTGTGTGATGGTATGGAAAGAATGAAAGATCAACTGTGGAATGTAAATTAGGCAATTATTTTCATGCTTATCTTTGAAAAGGTAACGAATTAAAGGGATTGGGTTAAGGACAGAAGAAAAGCAACGGCCTTTAAATGTTTTGTTATTTTGGGTGTGCAATCTGTGGTATTATCATACAAAAATCAACATTGAGATTCATGTTCTTTTGTTTAAAGATGTATATATATATTTGATGTCAAGTTCAAGGAGTTTTCTGTTCTGAATGAAACTGGAATATTAACAGGAGGTAGGGTAAACAAGGTTAACAAAACAACACTAGTCACGCCATAGTCATGTGATATTGATTTACTGAAGACTGAAGACTGAGGACTAAGAACTGATCAAGAAAGATGAAAGATTAAAGAAAGATTTCTTGTTATTATATACAACAAGTAAAATATAGCCCCTGGTTTATTTTAACATGTATCAAGATCTGTAACCTACTTGAATACATTAAACACACTAAACACAATTATTTTGAATCATGAATCATCGCTCAGTACTCCGTTCAATCCTACATTACCTGCCTTTATGCTAATTGAAGATCCTTTTTTTCCTTCAATTATCCCTGAGAAGGATATGTCTTTTGGGTTATATATAGAAGTCGTCTGTTGGGTGAATAGAAATTAATACCGGGAATAATAATGAGTAGTAATGAACAGCAGTAAAATTCGGCATGCTGCTTATGTTGGGATATTCCATTGACAAAAGGTTGGAATCCTGATAAATAATCCAGTATCAAGCGGAGAACGCTACTTGCATGTACCAAAAAGTTGTTACTGCTGCTTTGAACAGCAAAGGCGATTGAAAGACCAGGCGACAGTATTAATATTAGCCTAAAAGACCAGACAGTTCATATTCATAACCAGGTGGTTGTTTAAAAACGTGATTGCTGACAAGACCTGGGCCAAGTGGCCAAGTAATCAAGTCAACAGTACGCACATAATGCTTCAAGGGGTAGAAAGTAAGAGAAGCAAAAAGAAAAAGAACAATTTATCTGATGGCATATACTGTAAAAAAGAAGTGTTGCTTGTAGGATTGTCCCATTGTTCTTTGTTGGCTAATGTTCCGGCTCAGCATTAGGTCTGTGGATTAAATAGTTTGGCCGTAGCAGTAATGGAAAACTCGACAGGAACACGTTCATTCGTTACATGATGCGTAAAACAGCTGTAAGTGAAAATAGCCAAATAGCTAATTGAACAAACCATTAAAACCTTTTTTTTCTTCTGACAGATCCTCTGCGTATAAAGCGATGTTACAGCACTCATTCATTTCTAGTGTACTTTGGTACATTTGTTTGGTTCCAGATTCAGATTGAACGATTAGTGTGTGTTCTGTGTGCGGGAGAAGGTCACACGTTTCTCACGTGAGCCATAGCAAGCGCCTATGTTGGGCTCCTCCATTGTTTCACAGCCTGCATATGTTAACACCGTATATACACTATATTTTTGGTGCCACAGGCTGCTTCTGCTGCTATTCATCCCAAGGTGAAGGATTTCAACTGCAGCACTAGCTGTTTTGCAGCCTTGACTAGCAGTCTATTTCGAACAAATTCGATACAACAGGAAATCCCAGGACTGTGGCTTCTGCTGATATATGAAAGGAATGGGAATCAAGTGTATTGTGAGACATCGTTACATCGATTGATAAACAGCTCTTGGTTATCGGTTTTACAATGGCTCACCAAACGTTTTATATCAAGCAGAGGTTTATTTTTTTAATTTTTAATTTTTAATTTTCATTCTTTTTATCGCCAGTTTATATATCACCTTTATATATATGATTTACGATCGTTTAATGTTTTTTTTTGTGTATGAGTAATCGTTTTTTTAGACATTGATAACCACAACGTATAGTTGGTGTTATTAGACGATGGCACATGTCGCATTTACAGCTGTGGCAGGGTGTTTTTTCTCAACAAAGGTCTCAGCTTTCAAGCGTCTATATGTCAAGAAGGTGTGGATTCATGAATAAGGATATATGGAGACAACGATCTGAGTGTGGTGGACAGTCTTTTGGATCGCTTACTAGTTTGACAGGTCGACTGTGATGGGTGAGTAAGTACGATTAAAGTAACTACGAGGAAAAGTTGAATAGGGAATATGTATTACTCGCCAATTGCCAATTGCCAAAATCCAAACGATCGGCTAGTAGATCAATCAAAAGCAAAAGAAAATTAAATACATGATAATTGAATACAAAAAAGAAACCCAAAAGCTGTTCAAAGTTCATATAATCGGACGACAATGGAAAAGTAAAGGTTGCAAAATAGGGAGCTGCATCATGTTAGTCTAAAGCAAGATGAGTATCTCTTCGATCTTTGGAAATGGCAATATCAGAATATCAAAATTTTGAATCTGGTATACCCACATACTCGTTGAAATCAAAGTTTGGTTTCTTCATTCCGGTTTAATCTTTAAATCAGGCAACAATTCTGATGCACATAGTCGAGGATCGTGCCTTATTTGTCACACGATATAATATTAAAAGAATATAATGAAAAGTGAAAAGATTAAAAATGAAAGTGAAAAGAGAAAGAAAAAGGAAAAGAAAAAGGAAAAAAAGGAAAAAAAGAAAAAGAAAAATAAGAATAAAATAAAATAAAATAATGGGAATAAAATAATAGCAAACTTTAATGCCTGGATAGTCGCGTGACATGTCAGTTTGGTTACCATATGCAGTGAATTTCTACACACCCGGTTAGAAACAAAGTTAGTTAGTTAGTCATCCGAGACTAATGAAAAAGAGATCACGGCGCAGACATAAATCCCTGGATACCTTACAGTTATACAGCGTTGTATATGTACATCATTTTTTAAACTCTTTATTTGTATGCTCAACTGCCGCTCACACACAGCTTTTCGGAAGACCGCGGCTCCTCATCGACCTCGAGAATTAGACAAAGAAAGTCTCGGAACAGCTCGCTCGTTGTTGATATGTTGGCCACACGCGGGTTAAAATGGCTGAGAAGCGGATCTAATCAGCATAAATGGTTCAAGGATTGACAACAATCGGCTAAGAAAGAAAAGAAAGACAAATCAAAGGCGTAGGAAGGAGAGAAACGCGGGGATTCGTGATTTAGAGACTTTTAGATAGTCTCTATTTATTTAACGTTTGCCTGTTTTTATTTATTTTATCTGAATTACACAATTGGCCATTACATACTTTGTTTTTACAACAATAACATGCACGGCTGAGTCTCTTTTAGTTACTCCCCCATAAACGCTTGAAATCATGTGACACCAGATCCAAGATCTGAACTCTAGCAGCTAGCAGTCTTTGTGGGTGATAGATGATATTCATTTATTGTGAATTTTTATTTATTTTAAAATCTCCTTTGCTTTTATAGACAATTGTGCAATGATTTGACATCTTTTCAAATACAAAGAACGGCCGTTTTATCCCATTTACCCTAGCAGTTCTAATAAAGATACTGGCATTAATCATTCTAGGATCCTTTAGTACTAACCTAGTTACCAGTAACAACCTTTCAAGCTGTCAATAGATTCATGCCTGGTTAGCTTGCCAGGTGGTAAGCTTGACAGCCAGCAGACAAGGCTCTTTCAAAAAAGGTACAGTCGGTTTTTTGTAAACCCTTTTTTCGCAGGAGAACAAATGAAATGTCTTGATACCCTTCAAGTCGTGGCAAGGCTTCTGATCCCGGAGAATTAACAGAAAAGAAAAAAAGAATGGTACGGGGTAGGGATTTGTCTCACTTGTACACAAATAACATGATCTTTTTATATATATTTTCTTCATTTCCTTTTTAATAATCATAATCCATCTTTGACCCTGAGAAGAAACTAAAAAGAATAGCCCTATTCCTAAAGCTATTCAAGGGACCCACCCTGCGCTAGATTTGATCCCGATTTGGAATATTTCTTAATGGAACTGCTAATGTTCTTTGCAATGATATTCTTCAAGTATTTTACAAGGCAGACTTTTGACCTTTGAGCTCTTGGCCTTTATATAATTCATTAGGCATTTACAGCACGCTCCTTGTAAATACCAAAAGGACGGCCATTTTCCCTTGATATTCTTCTTCTTCTTCTTTTAGAAAGCCTGACAAATCTGCGTAATGGCCTGACCAGCGGCCTCCCCTTCACGAATGGCACCATCAACTTGCAACACGGTCACGGGAGCCATCCGCTTTTGGACCATACGAAAAGTGCAATTTGGGAGTTTCCAGTTTCCCAGCTTCCTATTTCGTAAACAAGACCATGTCATTTCAAACCGGCGTCTGTATTTTTGCTCACAAGCCATGAGAGTACCCAAGTCATAGTCAACACCAACATCAGAGCTCTGACGGGAGTAACAGGAATGTCAGCCAGCCATATAGCATATACGAATGGTGGCTCATGAGCAGCTACACATTGGTTTTCAAGTAGGCTGACCTCCAACCTCTTTACGATCCAAAGAGAATGTGAGATGCACAGATCTTTTTCATGACAGCTTCTATCACCAGCGCGATCTCAAACGATCTACACCTCCGTCTTGGCCACTGAGAAGTCATGCCATGGCACACAAATCGAGCGTGTATACGATTGATATAAGTTAGACTGATACACAGGAGCCTCGCTGTAAACGCACATACTCCAAGTGTCTTTCAAATCCCACACCTGTCCCTACTACCCGTATTATACTATTATAATATTATAATATCATAATAGCCCATCGTTCAGGGATTATCGAGACGCTGTGCAGAATTGCAGAATTGCAGAATGGGCTGATGAAAAACAAAACCCATCGGGCCCGGTCCCCGAGCTACCGCAAATTCGGCCGGCCTGCGTACTTCCAGGGCCGTTATGTCAGCGTTACGACGGTAGCATTAAAGGAGGTAATAGCGGCCTCCTATGGAAAATGGCGATGAAAATTTTAATCGGCTTTTTCAACAGTCTGTTCCAAGTAATAGGCGCCTGCTATCAAAGGCCCGCGACAGCCCAACATATCCATGTACCGTGGGTTTTGTAAGAAGTATATATATATATATACATCGCTTTTAGGCCTTCTCCTCCTTGTTTACTAATCTTTTCTTCTTCCCATCCTTTCCTCTTTCTTTCCCTTGCTATTCCCTCACACACACACACACACACACACTCAATCTTCATCATGTCCGCCACAGCAGATCCTCATCTGTCTTATGGCAGCAACGATGACAGAATCAAAAAGCTCTTGGCCCAGCGATCGTCCGCTTCAAAGCCTTCCATCAACCACCTTTCCGGCACAGACACCTTGAATCTGATGCCCGATTCCAACATGTCACACGAGTTTTTTGACGACGTTATCGTCGACCCTCATCATATCAGCGTGGCCACCTTCTCAACCGTCTCCTCGTACATGTCCTCCTCTTCAACAGAGTCTACAGACTCTATGGTCTTTTCTTCGTCAGCTTCGCCCTCAAACACCACTGCAAACTCTATGGTTTCAAACTTGACTGCCGTGACATCAATGTCCTTTACTGCCGACACTTGTCCCAAAAATGGCCAGGAAGCCCTCTCCTTTCTCGAATCAAACGTTCCCCCAATCAATACCAATCCTACCCAGTTCAACATGCAAAGAATGGTCCTGTCGGGAACTGAAATCCCCGCCCCGGTAGCCAGCAGTAACAGCTCTATTGCCAGCGGCGGCAGCCAGGGCCGCAAAGTTTCAGCTCCAGCAACGGCCAAAAGATACACACACCAACACACTCCTTCCATGACCCCGTCAACAATCTCCTACAGCACACAGTTCAATCGCATCAACGGGGCAAACCTATTGGGATCATCCTCTCCCGAATATGGAAAGTTTGGTAAGATTGTGGCCAACTCTGTTTCCTCTCTTTCCTCTCTCGACTCTTTGGACTCTAGTTCTCTCGACTCACGAGGCGGACGCTCCTCGGGCCCCCGACGACTTTTTGAAAAGTCCAAGGGAACTGCCATGGTTATCAATCCTCCATACGGTCAAAGAGTATCTGACCATCAGCTCGACCAGCATTTACGCCAACCCTCCATTTCAAACTTTGGTAGTGCATCTTTATCTTCCAAGGCTAGTTCTAATACTATCAACAAGTCTCAAAACAGAGCATCGCCCAAGTTTGATGAAAACACACAGTTTATTGGCGATGCCTTTGACCCTAATTTATACACCAACTCCAATGACTATACCACATCGTTTGGCCATAACAATAACAACCATCACAACAACCACCATCAGCATACACCCTCCAATATTCGTGGAAATCATAATGACCGCCTTGCATTTTCATTAGGCCTTGGATTCGAGTCGAGTTCCATGTCAAATTCCACTAGCTCAAGCAATCCTGACCTCAGCTCCAGATTCAGCAACTTGTCTTTGGGTTCCGATGGTCACACCAAACTTTTCCCCAACACTTCTCAAAACAACACAGTCTCCGCAGCCGGCATTCGCATGTTTGCCGATCTTGACGGCGCGACCAAAACCATATCCACCAAATCCAGCACTAGCAACAACGGAGCTGTTTACGACCCAACCGATCTTTCTTCTGCCTTTTCCAATTTGCATTCGTCGAATAATTCTGTCTCTACTCGTCGTGGCCGCCGCTCGAGCTTTCATGTGATTAATTCATCCGATTTTACCAATGGATATGCGAGCTCAGAAGACGAGGCTGTTGAAGTAGTAGAAGAAGCTACCAGAGCTGACCAGAGCAATGGAAATGAAAAGAAGAGGAACCATAATAACAACAAGAACGATACCAAACACATGCGCAAGCGCAGTAATAGTGTTGGATCGACAGGATCACGAGAATCAGTTCACTTGGATTTGAATTTAGATCTCGATTCGGTTATTCACAGTGCCCTTGTTGAATCCACACAAGCACATCACGAGTTTAACACCCATTCCACACCGCATTCCCACTATTCCGATAGTATATTTAACCACAACATGAACAACGACGGGTCTGACTTTTATCCCGCTTCCACCACCGCCTCATCATCTTCATTCCCCACCGGACTGGACTACAGCAACGACTTGCAGCACTTGACTTTTCATGATAGCGAAGTGTATGTCACACAATCCAACTCTACTTCTGCGTCGTCACATCACGGAGCCCAGCGCAATGGCATTTCCAAATTTGGCACGTCGATGAAGCGATTTGCAAAGAAAATTGCCATCTCAAACGAATAAAATTGAAGATACGTTTGATAGATGTATGTGAATGAATGATATGATTAAGAGATTTTATTATTTTTATTATTGCTACTGTTGTTACGAAATATGAATTATTGCCTTGTTTTGTTTTGAAAATTTTTAAAAAGCATAATGTGATATGAAGTTTGAATTATTTGCTTCTTTTTAGATTCTTGGTTATTTTGACTGTTATTTATTTTATTTTCTTTCAACCTGAAATGTATATATTTATACACATAGTATGAACTTTTAAATTGGATTATAATTGGAATTAGAATTAGAATTAGGAGTAGAAGTAGAATTGGTTTTCATGGAGTTGGGATTAATATTGGGATTGGTATGTATCCCCTTTTGCTTGTTGTTTGTGGGAACCATTACCATATTTCCAAGCACACCTTGCAAAAAAGTATATGGAAACGACCCACACAAACAAGAACTCACAAAGCACCCGTGGATTTACCTGCGACCAGGATTTTAATGGTACGTTTAACCCATTCCAAATGGCTCCATTTCGTTAAAAGCTGACTCCTTTCATTTGAAAAAAAAAAAAAAAAAAAAACCAAACAAGTAGACGAAATATAATGCCATACTTTGTTAACTAGTCATGTGAGACATGCGGCTGATGCCTTTTGGTTTTTTGTTTGTGTCTGTTTAAGATGAACACCACTCGAGCATTCCATCATCACATAGCTAGAATCAAGATTCCTTGTTTTTTCTGGCTCCTCAAACAGTATTGCATTTTATAAGACTATATAGTATCAAGACTGTCAAGACTTCCATGCGACTGGTTGCAAACTATGTACAAATGTGTGGAAATTGTAGCAGCTTTTCAAGAATTCGAAGGTGCTGGTTCCGGATTCCAGGTACCAAGGTACCCAGCTTTATGCCATGATATATATATATACTATATATAGTATAATACCAAAGATACATGGCATCTAATTGGGAAATTTTCCTTAAAGGATTTAATTTTTTTTACAAATGTACACAACTTTTGTTCTGTTGTTCTTTCAGTTTTCAAAAATATATATATAATTTTTTCCTTTATAAAACGTCTCCACACAAGGCTTTTGTTTTGTTACAACTTGTACAACAATTGGACCAGCTAAGCCAAATCCAATTAGCGTGTGGACAAAAGGAACAAAAAGCTCGTGTATGTACAGCTCTTCTTTTTCTGTTGGAATAGGTTCTACGCCATTGTATCCTCTTTTTTTTTTTTTTTTCCCCCTTTTCTCCTTTTTTTTTGTATTTGGTATATTCTGTTGCTTGATTCTGAAGATATACTTGTAGGGCGGTTGTATGTGGGACTTGAGTGTTTATCTAGGTTTTTTTTGTTCCCCCATCACGCCGGCACAAACTTACCCTGTATATATCTATACATATGGCCGATCTTTTCTAAAGAACCTTTTAATTTGGTTTATAAAGTTGCAAATTGTTGGGGAACTCTAAACGGTATAATTATAACCCGCTAGTTAATATCAACCAGACTTTGAAAACAACTCCACGTCCAGGATGGATGGTTATTGTCGAAAGCAGAGCAATTATCTAGTTAATGATCCACAGACTCGTAAACCTGTTTCTTTTTTGGTGTTTTCAATTGTATAAACTAGTATTTCATAACGACCTTTGGTTGGAGTTCTTCTTGGTAGTATAGATGCAACTAATAGTAAAAGTTGCTCGTATTTGATAAACCCCCACACTATGGCACTACAATATAAAGTTCTGTCAAGGGAAAAAAAGAGAGCTTTGCAAGGGTCCAGGAATAGAAATAAAAATACAAATATACCGTGAACAATGAACAATGAACAAAAGACTTGAAAGGCTGAGATAAGCTTATAAAACTCGTCAAGTTGACGCTTCAAAGCCATGTGCTGGCGGGTCACTATGCCTTCACCCATATCAAACAATAGTCTCTAGTCGTATTTTTTCTCTACCGCCTTTTCTACCAAGCTGTGGTTTATGTAAAGAAGAAGAAGAAAAAAAAAAAGATTTACATGGACGCCATGATTGTCTATAGAAATAAAATGATATCAAGTCTAATTGGAATTCCATTCAGTCGGTAATTTTCTAAATTCGACATAAATCAAAAAGAACTTAAAACATGTACATTTACTTGAAATTAGATATCTATGTTATTCTTGAGGAAAAAAATTGCCTTATTAGCTCAGCTGATGGCTTGGTGTTATCTTTACAAACAAATAAACTTCAATTAATTAACCAGGATAACTAGCCATCGAAAGGCTGGAGATTTGTCTTAGACCAAAAAGTTTTTATAACAAAAAGGGCCCTGTGTTTTTTACTTTGTTTGCTTGAGACTTGACAATAGAAAAGAGAAAATATACTATATAATTTTTGTTGTTATTTCTATTGTTCAAGCCGTCCCTTCTCTTTAGGTAAAAGCAGTTTGCCCATACACTCATTTTTAAAATACTAAGCTTTCAATAGTACACTCAACTCAACTCAATTTGATTTAGTTTAATTTAATCCGGCTCGATTCAAACATGGAGTAAATCTCTCTTGATCCCCCACACACCCCATTCTACAACGGAGAAATCGCTTCTGTCACAGATGGTCGAGTTGGATTTCCTGTGTCAAATTGGCTAGTCATACGACTGGTGCATTATTGTTAAGCAGCATACCCTCGAGTCAATTTCTCCAAAAGAAGAATTCTCACTTTGCTCTAGCGGCAAAAACTGAAAAAACAGGCCAAAAAAAAGACAAAAAAGACAAAAGAGACAAGAAAGACAAAAAAGTGAGAGAAAAAAACATGAGAGAATGGCCAAATATGTACATGGTTCTCCTGATATACACTATTATATACCCAACTTTATTCGAAATACATGTGTTTTTCAGCCATACCTATATTTTTGCCCACCAATTCAGCTAGTTACGACCTTCAAATCTTGATTGATCATTTCTAAACTCATTGGCTTGGTATCGTACGACAATCTGAGTGTAATTGCAACACCCTCGCGGATCTGGATCATTTGAAATTTCAGTCGCCTAGTTTTGAAACATGACATAAGACTTAGTTGTTTACAGTAATACTTATATTTGATATATCCTTCTCGCTTGCTGCAAATGTCACACATTGGAAAAGTAACGTGTCGTCTCGATTCCGAAGCCTGTTTGCGCCGGCTCTGCATTGCTTGTAGAAGAATACAGCCTGAAACTGGATTTTGTTAAAAATACATAATCCTACATGCCTGAAGAGAAAGCCAAGGCCATCACAGCTCCTATTTCTATACTGCTATTCCTGGCTTGAGCAAAGACGCCAAAAACCGTTGAAAGCGTGGTTTTCATTCACTCTCAAGAAGAAATCAACATGATCCCAGCGGCACCAATCTCGGAAAAAAAAGTTTCAGTCCAATGTCTCCACGAGCCGGCGGATCAACCTTGTCTGGACATGGGCTCGGAAAAATACGGTTTTTGGGCAGTGAAATGTTTTTTTTTTTTTTTGGCAATTACCAGGCTGTGTTGTCATTGGTTTCTGGTACTCATTGAGAAACTGGTCTTATGTTTTTATTTATTTATTCCAAGTTCAAAGGTTGGCGATCATATACGAATAACCAGCCTTTACCTTGCACAACAGATGCCTCCGAAATGCAACACTTCCCGGTATTAGCCATGCTTGAAGGAAGAAGGAAA
Source organism: Magnusiomyces fungicola (assembly GCA_900654225.1). Classification (NCBI taxonomy): domain Eukaryota; kingdom Fungi; phylum Ascomycota; class Dipodascomycetes; order Dipodascales; family Dipodascaceae; genus Magnusiomyces; species Magnusiomyces fungicola. The sequence continues at coordinate 745,544 of CAACAH010000002.1, forward strand.
AAAAAAACAGTTGCAGTGACAAACAATCACGCCAGTATTCAGGATCTACTAGGCATCCCCGCATCAACTGGTACTACATTTAAAACACTCCGACCAACCGTGGTTCCGGATTACCTTGTTGGCGTACAAGTAAGTCAAAACTAGTCGGAATTGTTTGTGTCTCTTGAATGAAAAGGTGAGACCAAATGCTCCAATCGGTCGGTAGAGAATTATCTACAGTACATGAGCATCCTTCGAAGTCTTATTAATATCTCACGAAGGATGATTTCCATCACCATCGGCAATGTTTTGTCAGAAAGAAGCATATATATAAATCAGATCGAACAGCACCCCTTGCGTATGGCTGATTGAGCATACTCGATTGTTACTGTTCCTTGTGTTTCATCGAGATCAACCCGGTGCGCGCGTTTTCCCTAGGCAGCCCAACGGCTTTTTTTTGGGCTCTCTCTTTTTTTCAGTTTAACATCCTTTCAACCATGATGTACAGCGTATTATCAGCATTTGCAAGGATAGAAAAAAAAAAGAAACAAGACAAGTTGAAAAGCTTTCCATACAAATTATCACCCTTCCCGTTCTCTGGTACACACCTCCAGGTCAATGGATATTACGTCCTTCCTTGCCCCCTTTTCAATGTTGTTTATTTGTTTTAATGATAGAGCTACACATAATACAACTAATCAACTCGTCGCCATCCTTGTACAAATCAACCTAATATAAATTTTCGTGTGGCAGCTTTTCATTGCATGTTCCCACCGTGCTCGCAAGCACTTGTCCGGACTTAGGATCAGCCCGACGTGGTTCCCGATTCTCAGCCCATGTCGTAATGACACTTTGTGTGAAGCAAATCGTATAGGAAAACTCCCGCCAGCATATATCTCTGATATTGCAGGGTTTTTTTTTAACAGAGATGTGCAATTGCGTGCCAAAAGTTCCAAAAGTTAGATTCGAACCTATGATAATAACGAGGAAGCATAACTCCTGGGAACATAGTAACCACTCGACAAACTTGCCTTGCCCAATTCTTCTCTCTCTCTCTCTTTTTTTTTTTTTTTTTTTTTTAACATGTTTTCTGTTGCTCACATTCACAGTTATAGATGCCCCGAGGTTTATTATGTTCTTTGGACCATGCGCCAAACCAATCATGGCTTGTCCTAAGTTGTGTGATTCTGCTCAGGCTTTTCTTGGTCATTATTCTCATAAAGTCTTTGGTAATTAGCTTGGCGACTCTTATATTGCATTCTGTTTTTTCTGTGATTATTCTGTAATCCACTTCATAAAAATACATGGAGTACAAGTATCTCTATTCACCTAACAGTATGTTGTTTATGAAAATTTAAAATTTTCTGTCTTTGCGTTTACTGTATCTTGATTATCAGCTTTGTTCAAGTTCCGAGGCGGAAGATTTCAATCGGTGGTTATAGACATTTGAGCTTGAGCACCCTGAGGAACATTCCCCCGAGTTTAGCAAACACTGTATTTCCAAATGATGTCTGCCAATGATTTTTCACTGAGTTATTCTTGTAACTTTGGAAAACTCTTACCTTTCCTCTGGTAAGTATTAACCACCAGTCTCAATTTTAATGGCGATATAGCAGGTTCTTTTTGTAATTCAAATACTTGCTTAATATTAAAAGCTTTAATAATTTCTCTTGATGCAGAATTTTCAAATTGCTTTTTAAACCCTGGATCCAGAATTAAAATTAGTCCAATCCGTATATCTGATTAATATTCGCAGTAATAATTTTCACCTTGAACTCATACTCCTCATCAACTCCTTTGGCAAGCTTAAATCAGCACAGGCCAAGTAGGAAGCCAATTTGGGATGATGCATCGAGAAGAAAGAAATCGCATTATACGGATTGTAAAGGCTTTCATCAACTTGCAGTTCAAATAATAAAATGTCACAAAGATCCAAGGTATCTTCTTAGTATTCTTCAACACATCAATAAAAGTGAACAGTCTCTGCGCACCATTCTGAACAATGAGCCTTGAAAGGTTACCTGATTCAGTCATAATTCATTTGCGATAGACATGCCAAATAAACAAATCCAAAGCAATGAGATTCCAAGTCAAGCTCTAAGTTTCATAAATATCAAAAACAGGACAGGACTCTCATACTTTTATTTTACCTGGAATTTTAACCGGCTTGCACAGCGAGTTAATTCGTTTCAACTATGCAAGCTTTGCCAAGCGAGTTATCTGTCTTAAAGAATCGTAGCTAGTTATCATTTTCATTTCAGCTGGAAAGGTGAGTACTGTCTCATTGGCATTGCATGCTCTTAGTTACTGGTAAATAAGAGTTCAGATTCGGTGCCTTCTTTCAACGATAGAAGCTTTAGAAAAATGATTATTTTCATGCTAGGTTTAGAATACCTCTATTAGAATAAAAATTGTTGCAAACTTATTATACACTCAAAATGAACTACAGAGAATATTCTAAAGTCAGAATTGATACTTTCTGTTAAGATTTGCAAATTCTTCTTAGATCCCTAACTGTCAATAATCACCCGATTAAATTCTAACAGCAAATATTGGCTGCTCATTGTAAACTTTGATCCAGAAATTCGTTTTAGCTTTAGATATTATGTAACTAACCTCTTAATGAAATTCCTCTCAAACCTGATTAACTTGGAGTCGTTGCCCAAAATTATCTCATCTTGATGACTCCTGGTATAGATATCAATATAAATTAGACGTAACACATGCAACAGTTTTGAAGTTACCATACTCTAGTTTTAATCCAATCTAGTGAAATTATTATTATCCAATTTCAACAGGTTTACCTCAAATCGGAAATCGCCTCTACGCTGGTTTTAGATTTTGTTCATCAAAGTGCTTCCCATTAATATGGGAATATTTAAACCTTGCTTAAAGGCAACACCAGATCGGTAGCTGTTCGCTATACCCACAATATTCATTCAGATTATGTGCATATGCCGTCCGTTCAATACACCAACTTTGGACCGGGCTTTCCATCTTGTATTAAATCCGGTTTTTGAAAGTGGCACTGACCAAGCCTTTTAATAACAGTCAAGAAGATTTCACGTGAATCAGAATGGAATTACCATGCTTGAAAACTCTATATAAATATATGCTTTAGAGATTTAGGAGTAATTGGTGACAGGTTCGAAACCAATATTTACTCAATAATAACTGTGAATTAGCAATGTGCACATCCTCCATCAAAGTTTCGTTGCTACACTAAAAATGTATCCATTAAATAGGTTTTGACTAACACAGGTCCCACATTGATCAGCAGCATCAGGAAAATTATTTTGTGAGAGCCAGCCATTCATAGTCTCAGCATTCCCATTAATTGCAAATAAATTTCCAATTCTCAGGAGTGCAATCCAAATTTCACCACTAAATATAACTGCAAGGATATCATTAAGAATGGTTTATGTAGATACCGGAAAAGTATCACATTATGAGACTTGGTGCTTTTTCCCGGAAGTAACAACATGTGAGTATCAATTAACAATTGTGAAATACCACAGCCTTCGCTAGTTATTGACGTATACAAAGAAGTTTGTTTCAACAAGAACGAGTTCATGTTTAGTCGTACAACATTTTCACTTTTCTGCTGGAGATATTGAAGAGCTTGTATCAGAACTTGGGCAAACCCAAAAGGCTAGGAATGAAACGCTGAAATAATATCTTTAAAATGGCCCAAATTTATGGAATACATAACATGTGAATAGATCAATCGAAATTCATGGTATATGATATTGTAGACACGTGAGGGGCAGGTTGAAATCAAAAAGGACATTTCTGGGTCGTCTCATATTGCTTGAAAAAGTATTAATAATGAAGCTACTGAATTGGTAGTCAAATGGTAAAGGTGTACTTTAAAACTTGTAATATTTAATTGGATCCACTTAGAATTTATTAGCAATTAAACCCACAATTGTAAAAAGAGATGATATGGAATTTAAATCATCGCTCAGTGATTGATTTTAATCCCATGACTACCACCACCGGTAACAATCAAATTGGTATCAAACCAAAAAGTATATTTCAAATCATCAAGTTGGGATGCTTTGTTTTGATTGACGTGGGCTTTTGTTATCAATTGCAATTGGAAATTGAAAATCCTTAGAATTGCAACGTTAAGCTTGGTATATAAATGCGCACATGCCAATCAATTATAATAAATATATGATCACAAATTTGTGATATGTTATTTTTTACTAATGGAATTCTGCAAACATATGCACAGCAATCCCTGTAAACGATTGCAAAGGTATGAAAAGATCTATTGTAAACCGTTTAGAATACAATCTGTTTTTAGTAAAATCATCATAAATCCTTGCTAAAGATAAGGTTCAACCTTGCTGGAAAGTGAATACAACCAACTGTGACCTGATTCTTTAAATTCATAGCATTTTAGTGATATTCGGAATGAAGAACGAAAATTTAATTAGAGCATAGGTATCAATGAAATCAAGACTCAATTAATGGCTTTCTGGTATCACAAATATGGGATGCTGAAAGGAGAATATATACTCAATTTACAATCAAATTCCGGGTATAGTTTGAATAAAGTAATTATCTATAAAAGATATGCCATCTGAATTTTTAAAATAGAAATGAGATAAAATATTCATAAAATAAAAGTGAAACAGTCAATTCTTTTTCATCTGGAAAATTGAGAGGTTGGTGAGCTAATCACCTCTAATCTTTACTATTGAAAGATAAAAAAAGTAGTAAGCACGATCAATAAAATGTAACTCGAGATCTCGACAAGTTGAAACAAACCCCGATCTATTCATCGCAAGAGCCTTCAAAATAGGAAAGGCTATGCCCAAAGTTTAAAGGAAAGAAAGAGTAATAAAGTATGAAACAGCGGCATGATGATGTTTTACCAAAAACTCATCGCAACCGCTATAGCTGATTACTAATGATTAGTAACCACATAAGATTTGGTTACATACAATGTCATTACAACTCGAGCGAGGTCAGCATAATAATATTTACTCCTTTTCGTATTGATTTGATTCCTGTTCATCCTGGCACTTTTGCGGTTTTGTGGTGGATATATATCCTCCAAATCCCCTTTTATATCTGTTTTTCCCTCTGTTTGACCAGTTTCTCATTTAGCATTACTATCCACATTGGTTTATCTTTTTCTTTTACTACCACTCTGCCTTTCTATCTTTCCGTATTCATCTTGTCTTCCCTTCAGTTATCCAGTACACTTGTCAGCCTTTCCAGTCTTTTAAAGACATTGAACTTGTCCGGTAAACCAACCGTTATATCTCATCATGGGCTTGTCTTCTCTCAGCCAAGCGTTCCTTGCTTCCATTGATGCTGACGCAAAAATTCGACAAGCTGCTGAGTTGCACCTGAAGTCTTACACTTTTAATCCGGACACTCCATTTGCCTGTCTGACTTTGGCAGTATCACCTGAATCCCACCCCGTGGTTCAACAGTCAGCTGCCGTTTTTCTTAAAAATCTAGTTCTCAAGTATTGGAAAACATCCATCTCTAAGATTGAAACTGGGTCGAGCCAAGTAAGAAGCAATGGAAGTTCAGCATCAAACGAAACCCTGCAAAACGCTACAGTGACAGCAACCAACCTAGACAATTCGTTCGGGATTACCAGCCCTGGCATGACTTCAAACAGTTCAACTCTTCTTAATAGCATAAACCCTCAATCCATTTCTGGTAATTCATTCTTGCATTCTCCTTCATCTGCCTTCAATCAGCCTTTGTCGCCTGCAAATAGCAACAAAAATGCAATAATAAAAAAGGCGGAGCAATCTCCATTTACAACATTCACAATTGCTCAGGTAGCAGAATTCAAACAGCAGGTTCTGTTCTCTTTCAGAATGGCCTCCCCTATTGTCCTCAATTATCTTGCTAATATCGTCGCCATATTTCTTGATACTTCAGGCGTTCCTCAATGGCCTGAACTCTTACCAACCACCATCAAGATGCTAAACGACCCTGATCCAAATGTTATCTTTTCAGGTGTCTTGGTATGTTTAGAAGCAGTCCGCTATACCAATACTCTACCATTTCAAAGTCAATGGGGAATACAGTTAAAGGTTGAGGTTGTTTCACTGTTATTTCCACATCTTTTCAAAATTGCACATTCCTTATCTTCTGAAACAAACTCTCGGGCTGGTCTCATGCTATGGAAAATTATAAAGTGTTACAGATTAGCAGCTCGTTATGATTTTCCAGAATACCTCCAACAAGAAAACCAACTCAATGAATGGTTGGGTCTCTTTTTACATATCCTTTCCACCTCTTATTCCGCTACGTCTCGAAATTCATCTGCTACTAATGGCCCCGAAATCTCAAACTCTCCATCTCTTTCAACAGCATCTACAGCATCCTTTTCCTCCTCCCTTTCTCATGTCACTAACGATACTTCACCTTCGTCCCAAGATTCATTTAACGACATTGCCAATAAGCCTCTCGATTATACTTTGCGATCATCTGTGAATCCATGGGAAAAATGTAAAAAATGGTCCTGTATGATTCTCTCGCATCTTATGATTACTTATACCAGCCAAGACAAACATGGCCCAATTCGAGCACAGGTTAGGGACTATAAACGGTTTTCCGCAATCTATTTGCAATTCTTTGCTCCTGAAATTGCAAGGGTTCTTATTAGTGATGTGGAAAAGTGGAAATTCAGCCCAAACTCTCAAATCAACTCTACTCGTGACAATCAGTTTGATGAGATCCTATTGTCGTCGTCTCCAGCAGCTATTTGCTCAATAATTGACTTTTTTGAATCGGCGATTACACTCGATAGTCTTTGGGCCCAAATATTACCCAAAATGGAAATAATTATGACACGCTTAATATTCGGTACTCTTATTTATACTGAGGCGGATTTAGAAACATTTTACTACAATTCTGAAGAATATATCTTGACGAATATCGAGAACTTGGATTTTTCTACCCGTGGTAAAGCTCTCAAATTCCTTACATTATTGGTGGAGAAGCGACAGGATGATATGTTTCAGGGAATTTTAATATTTATAAACCAGTGCTTCTCGAAATACCATGAAAATCCTCAGAGCCTTCAACTGTGTCTTGAGAAAGATGCTGCGCTTCAGATCATGATTGAGTTGGAAGACAAGGTTACCTCTAGGACATCTCCAATTGCATCACAAATCAACACATTTATTATTGAGCAGGTTATTGGAGATTATCAATTGAGCTCTACCGCTCCTCAAAACGTTCTTCTCTTATCTCGATCTTGTGAAGTAATTGCCAAGTTTGAGAGCGTTCAATTTTCCAAGGCTGAACAAGAAAGAATTCTCAATCACGTTATGCAGTGCTTTAATAGCAACACATCTGTAATGGTTCAGTACAATGGAGCCTTTGCTCTTCGTGCTTTGTTTATGACTTACCAGCATGTCTGCAATATTTTGAGTCCTCAAATATCACAAGTCATGCAAAAAATGCTTGAACTTTATGAAGAAGTTAATTCGGAAAGTTTGGCATCTGTGATGGAAGATCTCATTGACATGTTTACTGTGCAACTCGCCCCTTTTTCTGAACAACTCTGCTCTCAACTTTCTACTCAATTATTGCGCATTCTTACTGAAATTTCAGATAGAGAGAATAGAGCAGAAGCTTCTGACGCTGATGAATTTTCTTATGTTGATGATCGTCAGATGGTAGCTATCGGTATTCTTAACGCACTTAATACCCTTCTCTTGGCTTTAGAAAAATCTCCAACTCATATTTCTAGGCTTGAACCTTATCTTTTACCTGTTTTCAAAGCGGTTATTGAAAATTCAAACGACAAATTTTATCAAGAGGTGTTTGAACTCATTGATACCTGTTTGTTCACTCCTCGTTGCATTACCCCCAATATGGCACATGTTGTCAGCATGATGAACATTGGGTTTCAGAGGGATCCATCACAATGCTGTGAATATTATGGTCCAGTTTTGTGCAACTTTTTTAATTTTAGCTTCCCTAATGGTCATAAGCAAGTTTTTACAAGCACTCAACAGCAGCTCCAAGATAATGTTAATGATAATGGTGGTACTATTTTTGGTAAACTTGGACCAGGGCCAACAGAAATTTTAAATCAATACCCGGTAGGTCTAACTGAGATATCTTTCCAATTGGCTTTCCATTTTCTAGCTGATTCTGACTCTAAGCAAGTAATCCAATCTGAAGATAAAAAGATTGCCTCAACACTTGCTCAGACTATGTTTCTCACGAGTGCTAGTAACGGTATTATCATTGATACCGGACCTAATCACAAGAGTCTAATTGAATTAGTCTATCGCAGTTTGACTAGTTTGGGACGTGCAATGTCGTCAATTATTACCTACCGAGCTTTGATTGAAGTTATTCTGGCTGCTGCTGTCTACGATGCAAGAATAGTTGCTAATTTCTTGATTGACTGTAACTGTTTTGATTGGGTTATTGAAATCACTGCGATGCGAGCCGATCTATTCAATAGAGCGTATGATAATGCATTAGCAGCTTTGGCATTGTTGAACATTGCAGTCGCATGCTCTGAAAGAAACGATGGATATAGGGAAATGTTCCCCAAAATTATTAGACCTGTTCTCCAATTCGTTTCTAATTACTACAAAGCTATTCAGAACCAAGATATACAGAGAAGGAACTCTCAAATTCTTGATCTGCCGCAGCAAAATATTGGTTTTGTCTATGAAAATCCAAGTTCTGATCAACCCCAACAGGAAAACGGAGGTTTTACATTTGTTAATGAATCGGCAAACTTATCTAATGATACCAGAAACGACTATTACGTATCTTTACAAGAATCTCTTGTTGCTGAACCTGCTCTCGACAACGCATTGGCTAATTTTAACGTTTATCGTATTTATCAAGAAACAATTCATTATTTGACTGCTCCTCTGGCATCTAGAACCGCAGGCACAAGTAACCTCAGTACTATACCCACCCCCGGTACACCATCACACTCACCTGTTTCCAACGTCGCATCCATTAACGATCTAAATAGTAGTACTACATTCCCTGCGTCCGCGCCAACCTCGCCCTCCAATAAAAGCCATATCAACAATGCTGCCTTGATCATGTATTATAACAATTCATTGAATCAAGCTCTTAAGGATCAAGAATTATTGAATTTGCATACCTCTATTATGTCATTATCAACTCTTTAAATGATTTAAAGCGTCTGACTTGTCATAAAATCATAAAATCATAAAATTCTGTATGGTATTTATCTATACTACAGTCTCATGAAGCTATAATTTTGTTATATAACTACTATTTTAGAAAATTTTGGTTCTCTTTTTCATTGTGGAATTAGATTTTTTGTATTTCTAATTGTTTTTGTTTCAAGTCATTACAAGTGTAGTTCTACAACCAAAAAAAACATGTTACTGCTTGCATTTCATCTCCATAAGTGGAAGAAAAACAATCTGATACTGAAAATAAAATATAAATGTGACTATAAAACTCACACTTTCTGCTATTACAAAATTCAGACTTAGACTTGACATTTTACACTAAATATTTCAAGTTACAAAAGGACGGTCAATTATTTACTATTTTTTTTTTTTTTGGTTATGAACATTTGATAGACGATTGCACAAAGAATATATACAAGGGAATAATAAAAAAAAGAACTAATTACAAAAATGTGGTCGCAATAATAATGATTTCTAAGGACAAATCTAAAAAGTAAAAGGTAGTGGTAATAGCACACGCTGTTCTTTTTCGTGTCAATGAGATAGTTTCGTTAAAAATAGGAGTCAGTACACAAAATATCAATCGAAGAAAAGTGAGATCAAATAACAATGTTACTGTTCAATGGAAATGACGAAAAAGTGCATAACTATGATTGAGGGTAATTTTCAACATATGTCTTGGATGGTAGTCAATTTGGGTGTATTATTTATAAATTTAACAAGTTTATCGCTTGGAAATCTCATTAATAAAGTCATTCTCCCACTCAAACTCCTTCTTAAATGGTGCTTCCTCTTGCTTTTGTGGTGGGTTCTGGGGTTTAGCGGTAGTCTTGGAGTCCTTCTGCTCTGGGGCAGGAACAGAGGCAGTTTCCGCGTTGCTTGATTCACCGTCGGCTCCGGGATAAGGAGTAGATGCAGGTCTCTTAAGAGTAAGGAACTCATTAAGTGGTCCATCGGAGTTGGTGGGAATGATACGGAGTTGGTGATTATAAGTCTTGCCGTTAGGGAATTTGAAAACAAAGTCTGAGTCACCAACAAAGTCAATGGCACTGGCAGATTCTTTGGGATTAGAAGGTATAGGGAAGGTGATCAGACTTGAGTCGATTTCAACACCTGTGATGTTGGTCAAGTGCTTAGAAAGAGCGGCGACAGTGACCTGGTCTCGAGGACCAAGGAAACCGGTAGACTTGGCTGGCTTGTGGAGAACAATAACAGCAGGAAGTGATCGAACAGTGGTTTCAACATAGTATAATGAAGACTCGGATATCGATTCTTCTGGTTCTGATTCTAAGTTGTTTGCAGGCTTGAAAAGGTTGATGTTAAGACCAAGGTTATCTAATGCAGCCTTCATATCTTCTTCGGAAGTCATTCTTCTGTTCAAGAACTTGGACTCCTGAGCACTTCGTTCTTCTTGAAGTTTATTAAGTTCCTTCTGCTTAACAGCATCTCGAGCAGCAATTTCGGCAAGAATGTCTTCGCGCTTGACTTCTGGAATTCGTAAAGGCTTATTCTTCAAAACATAAGCAGCACCGCTGTTTCTGTGAAGCTTGTTTCTCATAAATCCAGGCAAAACACTAATGACTTCACCCTTGTATCCAACACCCTCAAAGTCTTTCAAAAGTTGAACAGGGATTCGTTTGTCGCCGGTACCACGGAGAGTGGCCATGGATGTAGAAAAAGATCGGGCCATGATCTTGGATGCGCCAGATCTGAATGCCATTTTGGAACTGACCATGATGTGCGAAATATAACGTTTAAGAAAAAATTCAAAAGTGAAAGGATCTGCGAAATTGAACTAGAGTATCAGATCCGGGACCCAGGTGGGCAATTGCTGGATGACTGTGGGGTACTTAAAGATGAAATCAATTGATCTGGCGATGTGAAAAATTTTGGACGAGCTCTTGGAATGGCAGCTCTGTAATTTGATTGGAAGGGTCTCGTGATACAGTTTACTGTGGTTCATAGAAAATTGTGTACTGGATATTTTTTACATAACAGTTACATAATTACTCCAGATCAGTGTTTTTCACGTGATTCAGGGTCCTACCGACAACCTCGAGCTTTGGCTGCCAGATTTGACAGATGTTGTCTTCAGAAACACTAGCCATGGTCCATGGGTAGTTTTCATTAAATGAGAAATCAGATACTCCACTGGTGTGGCCACCGTGCATGAATAATAGCTCTGGAGCACCATCTTCGTTCTCTTCCTGACTCTGTTCTTCTCCAATCTTGGACATGTCCCACAAAATTACGCGTCTGTCGCTACTTCCACTTGCAAGAACCTGCTCATGATGTGGTGACCACTTTAAAGACGTGACGATATCAGAGTGGCCCAAAAACGTGTGCAGTTTAATGTTGAGGTTACGAAGATCGCAAAGTGCCACACTCTTATCACTACTGCCCGTAGCGAACATGTAGTCAGACGCATAGCTAAAAGCTAACGCGTTGATGGGCTTTTCATGTAGCTGCTTTTTAACAGAAGCACCTTGAACAGCATCTGTTCTAGTATCATATAAATAAAAACTCTTGTCTTCAGAAACTGCTCCAAAAATATGTGGATTCTTACTGTTTTGCCAGCAAACATCATTCACAATATCAGTTGCATCGGAATAAACTGCAACTGGAGACTGAGATCCATTTGTATCCCACAGAGCCGAAGTGCGGTCATCTGAAGATGTCAGTAGATACCCCTCATGGCCAGTGTTCCATGATAATCCGTAGCCATTTTCCTTGTGTTGGACTAATTTTTCGTAGTATGTATCACTATCGGACTTTGTGTTGTAAAGATAAACGGTTCCGTGGTTACTGGCAGTGGCGATAATGGAGTTGTTCTGAGGCATCACTCGTGCCTTATTGACCTCACCTTCATGTTTAAGTCTTCGCTCAATTGTAAGTGTTGATTTCACTAAAGATATCGTGTTAATAACAAAGAGTAGTCAGCAAATTTCAACACGTCTGCTTACCCTTTTGCTTGTCAGAGAACTGTGCCGATCCAAGCATCAAATGGTTTTGCTTGTTGTCTGATGTATATGTTCCGAGAAGTAAGTCCATTTCAATAACATCTGGAGCTGAATCAAGAGGCTTTGCAGGGAGAACCGAGCCTCTGGGAAGGAATTCAATTGTCAAACTTTGCCAATCGAGAACGCTCTCAGAAAGATGAGAGTACATCATGGGGCAATTTTCTTTCCATGTTTTATATTCTGTATCGCGCATTAATAAATGGCTATATGGTTAATTGTCTTAAAGATATTAAATTCACTTTAACAAAATAAAATCTTACCCTGAGCAACATCTTCTTCAGTCTCAGATTGCTGTTCTTCTTCATGCTCTTCTAGTTCTTCATCTTCGACACTATCAAGCGTGGGCTCTATAAAATCATCAATGTTGGAAGTTAGATACCAATCAAGCCGTATTATACTTTTCGTCTAAGGCATATTACAACATACCGACATGAGAATTGGATTCTTCACCATTAGGAGCAGTCATTGCTGAATATAATTGGTGATAGTTTAGTTGAATGGAGAGTGGTTTGGTGGTGGGACGGCTGTGATGTAAAATTTTGGACTTTTGTTCACTAAAAGTAAACAAACCCCATTCTGCTCTACCCCATTATACACACACAAACTAACATTTAGCAATATTGAAAAGGTAAATTACTTATATAATTTGTAGCATATATTGAATTCATATACTATATATTTTTTGTCTATACTTTAAGAATATAAGTTTGTTTCTCCAGTTGGTGAGAAAACATCACTAGATCGACTGTGCAGTTTCCCCAGTCTTGTTTGCGGATGCTACAGTTGAAACAATGTCTAGAAAACTTATAATGGTTGGGTAAGGAATCAATAACTAAGCTATCTCAATATAGATAAAGTAGTTTTCCTTTTCAGTTATAGCTCAGTCACATAAAGTGCAAAGGTGATTATTACGCTTAAGATGTTTTATACATTTCCTTACAACGTATATTAGATGATTCAGTTCAGTTAGCAAAGTATTTCTACAATATCTTTAAGTATTGCACATTCTCTCAATTTGGCTTTGAATACATTACCCCCACATGTATTCAGCTTTTAAATAAATGGTTTCCAAATGTCTAATGAAAACTATAATCACATCATGTCTGTTTGCTTTGTGCATCTGGTATTTTATAAATTTGCAAGTATGATTACTTATCTATTGCATCTTGTGTAACCTTTTCTACTTTTTGTTCTTTTTGCTTTTCTTCTTCACTATCACTAGAATTGGATTTAGTTGATAATAAAAGGTTTTCTTTATTGAGATAATAGTTGCAAAAATTATAGTTCCCTTGTCCAGCATAATAATCACCATATTGAAGTTCCGATAGGATATGGTGCTCATTGCTTGGTGAAAAATTGGGCAAATCAACCGTCAATAAAACAGAATATAGCACACCTTCCGCCATAACAAGAAAGACTTTACTATCTGCCTCGCCATACAAATAGACACCAGGTACTGAAGTATATGCTGATATAAATTCTTGTTGACCAGGATCCAGATAGAAGATAGGCTCAACTAATGATGATCTTTTATTATGGAAATCTTGTTGGTATTGTGCTTCCTTTTCTCTGGGGAGATATGGGCCTAGTTTCACAGTAACTGAAACAATACATGATTCAACAAACGTATAAATAATTTCAGGAAGTCTCCTTACCGATTTGTCAAGCATTTCCTTTGGCATATTGGGGTATTGGGCTTGCATATCTCTGATTCTTTTCAAAAGATCCGATTTTTCCATAACCTTGCAAAAGATTTGAGTAAAGGAAAATGTCTTGGAACTAAAATGCATTTCCAGGTCATTCAACTTTCTTCTGGTAATCGATTTGTCAACATAACCATTGTGATATAAAATGCTGGAATAAAGTGGTGATTCAAGAAGGGCGCTAAGCGCACCTATCATCATAGTTAAAGTCTCTGTATAGTAAGACTCAGCCAGGCCAAATAGATAATATGAAACATTACTATAGAATCCAGCCATCAGTCTTACGCGCTTAATATGATTCAAAAAGGTTATCCCGTGGCGCTCAGCTGTATCCGATGCCCTTCTGAAAATTTCAATCATAGCAGCCAAGTCACAGTTAGTTTCAAGCCCATCGTCTAATTTCAGCAGTGAGCCGTAACAGCGTTCTATTGATTCAATCTCATCACTTCTTGTTTCCAAATTCCACAGCCCTCTCATATAAGACTCCACTAGTTTCATCTGCACATGGCAATTATTGCTAAAGTAGGTCAGAGCCATAGTCAATGCTTTCTGGTGCAATGAGAAAATATGCTTGGCCGTCTGGAATTGAATCTTTACAAAAAACTTTATGGTATTATGCTGGCCAATGACAGAATCACCATCAAGCCAATCTAACGAACACATTGTGGGCCATTTTAGCGCATTTCCATTTCTGTTGTCAATGTCGTTGCTCATTTCTTTTAAATGTTTCATTGCACAACATGTGCATCTATACAATTCCTTGCTATTTTCCTTTAGATCCTGCTCATATTGAATCTTTGGCCTGGGCACAGTATCCTTTGTAAATGGTATCATCCAAAAAGGCGAAAAAGAAACAGTAAACTGATGGAATGCGCGTTCAGATTCGGGTAAATTATTGAGCTGTGCAACCTCGTCAACCGTCCAGTTAGGGTTAAACGGAGCTTTATCTTGCAGCAAGTCTCTTCCTGTTTCATCGATTAAAACAGATCTATCTTCAATTATATGATTCTTCAATAATGCAAATACATCACGTAACACATTTCCCATTAACGCTTCATTCTTGGTGGGGTATAAACGACTAGCCTTTACCATGACATCCGGAAAACCTTCAATATTCCATTCAACGGGATCATCGCAAAAGGAGTATTCCTGTCTTGTTCCATTCATCAAAAATATTGTCCATCTGGTATCAGTTTCTAAAAGGACGCAAACAGTGTCATGTATTCCCGGAATGTCTTTTTTTGTTAGACGTGATTCCAATTCTTTATCAAGCCTTAGCTTCATAGCATTGCTACATTTGACTGGCTTCCAAGAAAAATGCTTTTTCATTGCTGTGGTAAGGTATCGATCGAGAAAGCGAGCAGTTTCGAGTAAAAAAGAAACAGCCTGCTTATTTCGTCCAAAGCAAAGCGTTTTCCCATAAAACTCACTGTCAGGAAAAGGGCAAATAAATCGGACAAACAGAGGTACATGGTCCTCAAGCTTCCAAATCGCGCCATCATCTAATTCTCTCATTTTGGCTAGGGTCTGCGGGATCTGGGTATTGGAGTTATTTTAGAGGTATTATGGGGGAGGTAACAAGAGCAAATAAGGTATATATGAATTGGTTGAAAGGATGTTGAAAGAATTAGTAAGAGATGGTAAATTAAAAACTAGAGTTAATATATCAATTGTAAGGATATGATAGCAACACTTTACAGGTTGTCAAGTATAAAAACCAAATAGTTTCCAAGTCCCATACAACAAGATTTGTACTGAATATTACACTTCCAGTATGAAAACTACACATTCGAGATTGACTCAACCATATGAAAGTATAAGATGCTTCTTAGTTAAATATTCCAATAATAATTCATTTTATGGAAAAGTACGCAAACAGAATTTATATAAACATCAAAGACTTTTAAGCAAACAAAACAGTTTTTTTCTCTTTTTTTCTTGTTGATTCAAATACTGGTATCAGTAAAATCAACCGACTAATATTTTTATTTTATTTCAATCGTGTGTGATAGTTTGTAAAATATTCGTAACATGATGAAAAAATTGCTATTCAAGTTCGGTTAGAAAATTAAATAGTGTGTATCGTGGCGAAAGGCCCAAATCTAGAAGACCTTTCATTTTTGAGCACGACTCTTGTGAACAAAAAACCGCTTAGTTTATCATTAATCCAAATTCTCACCCACTATGTCCGATTAAAGAGGGTATATAGTTAAACTTGTTTAGTTCTTCTCGCCGTTTCTATTGTTGAAACCACCTTTCTTTTGGTGACTCTTTCTGTTTCCAGGCTTAAAACCGTTGGTGTTGTCATAGTATCCATTAGCAGAACCATTAGCATTGCCATTCTTTTTGTTTCTCATACGCTGGTCAACCAAGATGTTTGCAAAGTTAGAAACAGGGACATGACGCTTTTTCAACGCTGCCTCCATACCTTCGGCCGTAGCAAAATCGAGGTAAGCGGAAATTTTATCGTCACGCAGTTGAAAATGTGTAATCTCACCGAAAGCTTGAAGAGCCTTGCGAATTTCTGCCTCAGGAATTCCATCAATATGCTTAAGGAAAACACTATGGTAAAGTATGGTGCCCTTTTTGTTATTGTTAGCATTGTTGTTGCGGTTGTTGTCCTCGTTGGTGTTTGTACTAGTGCTGCTCTTGACAGGCTTAGAGGGGGCTTTAGGCTTAGGAGCGGGCTTAGTAAACTTAGCTTCAGTGGGAGTCTGCGAAGGAGCAGCTGAGGCAACAAAAGCGTATGACTTAGAGGGGCCGGTGGGGGTGGATGAAGCAGGGCCAGTAGGTGTTGCTGTGGCCGGTTCGGGCTGCTCACGAGTTTCAACAGGCTGAGGCTGTGCTTCTTCTTCAGAGGCTTGATCCTGGACTGACTCGGTGACAGGTTCTTCAACCTTGGTAGCAACTTCAGGTTCAAGAGGAACTGGTGCAGGCTGTTGGTCAGGAACGGCAGGAGATTCGTCAGAGATATCAATCAAGTTTTCAAGAACAGGCTCTTCGGTCTTCTTCTCGGTAGTTTCGACGACAGGTTCAACTTTCTCCTCAATTTCCTTCTCAATAGGCTCAACTTCCTTGGTACTGACCTCGGTTGTAGAATCTTCAGCGACATCGGCGGATTCAGCGGTAACTTCCGTCAACTCAACAGCAGAAGCGACTTCGACCTCAGGAGCTTCAGGCTCGGCAGTAGCAGCAGGTTCTTCGGCGGCTGGCAAGATGTCCTCGTCATCTTTAAGGAATCTAAGAATATCATTAAGAATGAAGTAGCCATCACCCGTCTCAGAGTTACCGGAAAGGATGAATGACTGAACAAACTTTTTAGCGGGTTCATCGTTGTTAGAAAGCTCACCGATAACTTGAACCATGAGCATGCTTTCACCAAGAAGATGGTAATCGATGCTTGTGATCATGACCTTGCAGTTGGTAAAATCGTAAGAAGCGAAAAGTTTGCGAATTTCAGATTGGCCAGCCTTAAGCTTAGAAGCCTCACCCTCGACACCGTGAGAAGCAGTGGAAATCTTCTTGTAAAAACGGTGAATAATGTTGGGGTCAGTGTTAAACGTGGTATAGTACTGTTCCACAAACATCCACACAAGTTCGTTATGATCTCCATGGTTAGCCTGGGTATCCTCGGTGTAACCATTGACACCTTCATTGTAGTACTCGCCCTCGTTCACATAGGAGGGGTTGTGGTGATGCTGTGGGTGTTGGAAGTGGTGGTATTGGTGGTAGTGGTGTTTGTTGGAAGCAGCTGGGGCAGTGGGAATGACAGGCTTGGCATGGTCCTGGAAGTTATGAGGGTATGGAGAGGAGGAGGTAGGAGCTGTGGATGGGTGGTTAGAGCCAGCAGAGGAAGGAGCGGAAGTTGAAGGGGATGCGGTGTTAGTGGCGGCAGTTGACATTAGGATATGAGTATCGTAACAATCAGGTAACACGCTGGTGAAGCGAAAATGGTATGCAGATCAAACAAAATACCGCGGTGAAAAATAATCAGTTGAAGAGGTAAGGAAAAAGGCTGGAAAGACGATGGAAAAATTAAAGTAATGGGAATTTATAAAGTGACGGGCAGTAGGCGACACACTTTTCCAACCTAAAAGCTTATAGCAATTGCTGAATAAACGAAGATGATGGATTCAAACAATGGATGGAATGATGTTTGAAAAACAGCAGAGAAGCTTGAGGGTGTATGAACAGAGAGAAACTTTTGAAAATTGCTAGTTGAAAAATCGAGAGGCACAAGGATAAAAATCAAACAAAACTAAAGTCTATAAAAATGATGATGAGAGAAGGAAAAAAAAGCAACAATTAAACAAGAAAATGAAGAGAAAAATGAGAAATGAGAAGGGAAAAGAAAAGGAATTCGGGGAGTGACTTTTCCTCAGTGTTGTTGAAGAATGAACAAGTTGATTACTTGGGGAAATTTATGGTGGTGGTGAATATAATAATAAAAAAGGTAAAACGGTTGGATGAAAAAAATTTAACTTTTGCGCGCTGATCTAGCACCATCATCCACGCTTAAAAAGCGATTCCACCAGTGTTTTCTAGTTTCGCATTACTACTGCTCAGATACTAATTATCTTACGTGTTTTACAAGTTTCTGACGATTGCAGGTTCAGAAAGACGGCTATTGTGAATGGACGACCGTGTCAAACGAAACGGATTTGGCTTTGAGCCATGCCTTCTTTTATCCAACAGGCATTGTGTAGGATGTAGCAGATAGCTCTAAAATTTTTCACCATCACGTATTAATCCATCCAGTGTAGTCGGATTCTATGGTTCATGCTCATTGGAATCCATGAGTACCCTGCTGATTTTCACTCCATTCTCTACAGGCTTTGTTGTCGAGATTTGCGGGTGTTGGAAGCTTCAAGCAGTGAGCGCAGTGTGTGCAGTGTGTGCATTGTGTGCATTGTGACGACAATGACTGGGAAACCCTGATAAGCAAACGACATTCCTCTAACGTATCCGTCACATTGTTTCCTTGCAAGTGTTTAAACTATAACTGTAGTGCCCATCAGCGCTCTCTTCATAATTTACAATTTGATCCTGTCACAAATACAAAGTACATGTCGGTCTGGTAAGTAACTCTCAGCACATCTCCATACTTTTGGGTTATTCATGAAACCAAGCCAGTTTTCAGTTTCATTGGTCTCATCACTTTGTTTTAAATAAAATAATATATTAAATCATCATAATAATACAGTTTTTACAATTCATGGTTCAAATGTCAAGCATGGGTTTGGGTCTAAAGTCCAAGATCCTTAACAACCATGGAACGGCAGATGGGGTGGTAGAAGGATTCATTCTTCTTGAAGGCCTCAACAGCCAACTGTCTGTGAACCTTGTTAAGCTGGCGGTAACCAGGTCTGACAAATTTCATGCGACCAACAGTTCCAAGCCATTCAGAAAGTGGCTTGTAGGATTCAGTGACTCTTGCCTGGACAGCAACGTGGTACCATCTGGAAATGACCTCGGGGTTGGAAGATGAAGAAAATGAATAAAGCTCACCAATGGTCTGAACAGCGGCATGTGTCTTAGGGTCCTTCCAGTCGAGGTCAGGACTGTCAGAAATGCTGTCAATGAACACAACCTCCTGTTGGGAGTTCCAGGTTTCGAGATCAGACTCAGAGAACTTTTCCTCAAAGTAAGCATTTGAGGCAGTTGATGGGGCACTCTTGATGGCATCAACCCATTTCTGAGCAAGATCAAAACAAGCATCGGCAAGGCTTGTGTCAAAATTAGGCTTATCTATGGGCATACCAGGAGCGTAGAGCCAAGTGTCCCAGTCAATTTCGTTAAGAACATCGTGCTTCTCCTTGAAAAACTCATACAATGTATCCTTGAATTGGTAAGTATCAAGAGATCTAGTTCGGAACTTGGTAAAGTAATAAGGAATGAAGGGATCAAATTCCTTCACACCACCAACCTTCTGCTCAATGAGGTATAAGAGGTTGAATCCCTTTTCATAGGGAACGGTGGAGAAAGCGTCATCAGGATCGGCATTGCCCTGCAAATCAACAACCAATGACGAGTACTTTTCACGAGCAGCTGGTGACATAGACTCAATGCTAGCTTCAAGATCTTTCCAGCCAATAATTGCAGAAAAGTGACGGTAAGGCTCACCACGAATGGCTCCAACAATGCGACGTTCAAGATAAACAGTCCAGCCCTCATTGAGCCAAAAGTGCTCCCAAGAGCAGTTTGTCACGAGGTTACCACTCCAGGAATGAGCAAGTTCGTGGGCAATGACATCTACGTTCTGGCGGTCGCCTGAAATAAGAGTTGGGGTAGCAAAGGTGATGTTGGGGTTTTCCATACCTCCGTAAGGGAAAGCAGGCACATTGACAAGAACATTGTATGTCTTCCATTCATAGGGGAAAACAATCTCCTCAGCAGCACGAATAAACTTCTCAGTATCCTCCTCAAACTCATATTTGCAAGCATCCAAAAACGATGGCTCAGCATAAACAAGAGATCTTGGACCAATAGCAGCGCTACCAAGGTCACCAGAGGCAATAGCGAAAAGGTATGATGGGATTGGAACATGCTGCTCAAAAACATAAGGTTGGTCCTCAACACCAGCATCAGGGCGGGAAACAACATTACCACTGGAGACGGTTGGGTATTTCGAAAAGATTTTGATTGTAAATGGAGTCTTGACAGATGGAGTATCAAAACAAGGGAACAATGATCTGGCGTGGATGGCCTGACATTGAGAAAAGAGGTATGGGACCTTCTTACCAGCAGTCTGTTCAGGCTTCAACCACTGAATGGCAGTAACCTTTTCAGTAGTAACAAATTCAAATCCAAGAGTGAACTCATTAGATGAAACAGTGGCAGATCCAAGAGGAACAGTCAAGGCAGTTCCTAAGGGTTCAACACGCTCAGCAGCAAGGGAGAAGTCAGTAGGTTGACCATTAATAGTAGCCTTGGTAACATTAAGGAAAGATGTATCCAACACAATCTTGTCGGTAGAAGCACTGTCCTTGACTTCGAGCTGATATTCAAGTTTACCAATCAACTTCTTGCTTTCCCAATCAATCTTGTACTCAATGTAGGTACGGTTGAAGTTAAAAGCATAGTAGTTGGACAGCGTTGAAGGATCACGCTCCGGCGACTGGCGAGGTCGCTTAGACTCGAACAAAGTCGTTGCAGGAACAGCAGATGAAGGCATTGAAAAAAATCTTGAAAATGAACGAGGAGTAAGTTTCTGTAGGGAACGGGCAAGAAACATAAAAGAGGCGCTGGTGGGGGAAAAACCAAGTGAGCTAACGGCCAAACAAAACGGTTGGTATCGATCAGTAATGACGCTATTATTCACTTGTCTCCACACACGGCGCTGCACCCTGGCTGCGTAACACACAGAACAGATTGCGTAATAGTAAGTCTGCGGCGCACGGCGCATTCAAATTTTTTGACGTGATCAGCGTCGACCGTTTTTTCCGTCCTTTACCGACGACCGTTTCTCACTGGAAAACCACACACCATGATTACGCCTCAATTTTCTGTTCGTCAAGATGAAAATCGTGTCCATATAGATATCCGAGCGCTACATATTCGGTCGGCCGGAAGAGCTTTGGAGTTCACTGTTGATGGTGATCGGTTCTTGTTTGCTTTGAACCCATACTATTTGAGGCTGAAGTTTCCAGGTCGTTTATTATCCGACGAAGATCAAAAGGTTATCGATGATGACGCTTTGAAATCGACAACCTCCTATGATGCATCCACATCTATAATTCATATCTCTATATCCAAAGAAACGCCTGGCCAATATTTTGAGGATCTGGATTTAGTTACAAAGCTTCTGGCAAGAACAGCCAGCATTGCGAATGGGAACGATGAGATGACGGAAGAGGAGGTCAAAGCTAAGGTGGATCAGTTGACGGCTTCTTCACAAGCCTCTGGTCCAAAAGTTTTGATTCAAGATATCAGTGATGAGGCAAATGCTGGAATTACTTCTGCTGATATTGATACCCACTTTTCTAACTTGGCCCAGGATGCTGAAAACTTTGACTGGGAAATTGAACAACAAGACCCTGGAAGAATTGAAGACATTAAAGCACCATCTGGCAATATTCTTGATCATCTCAAAGACCTTACTACTGAGGGAGTTTCCAGTAGTTCTGATGAACCAACTGGCCAGTATGGTTTTAATCGAAAATACAATGGGGTAATCACTATTTCAATTGCGACCGGATCCAATGACGTAAACGATGTAGCCATCCCTGAGGAATCTACCCCTTCATCAAGACACCAGGCTCGATATGAATTAGAAGCGATGGCTTTTGACTCTGACTATTATTTATCAGATACCTTTGATGCACCATTGGATCTTGAGGAAATCCTTGAGTGGCAGTCTCCTGCAAATAAAGTGTTTGAGAAACTAGTGAAGGATTCAACTGCTAAAAAGAGAGTTGCTTTAGAGTCAGAAAATGATATCAAGTTCACTACCAAAGAGATGGATTATATGGCTAGAATTGCTCAAGAAAAGGGGATTACAGCTGATACCCCACAGAATTCGTCATTAGAATATTACAAGACACAAATCAACAATCCAAAGAGACTTTACCTTGGTCTTGTTGCACTTGTCTTTGCCTCATGTTATGAAGAACGGACAAATACTGGTGATCCTACTGTTGAAAGTGCTTGGACAATTGCAAAGATATGCCCGTTATTTGGTTCACTTGATGATGATTTTAGTTCAGTCGCTGAAGTTGTATGTGCTTGTACACGTCGGGCATTAAGCTTTCCTTTGGTTCGAAACTGGAAACTAGTCGGTGAATCAGTATTTGCCAAGGATGTTTATCAGGTTCTTCGTCTTGGTCGTCGTAGAGTCTTACGAACTCTTTTAAGAATTAAAGAGCTTTTAGAAGGTAGCGGAAGTAACGGAGGTGATGGTTCTAGCAGCGCTCAGTACTATGTTTATTCTCGATTGTGGATTGATGATTATGTTGCATGGCTACAAATTGCAGATAGCAACATAACTGATAATGTTATTAGAAGTATTGCTCACGAACTTCATAAGATTGATTTTGGAGATAATGCTGAGTCGTCGCTCGTGCGATTCCAGGAGAATGGAAAGATCTCGCTTGTTGAGCCAGCTTCTAACGGTAAGGTGAGTGGTAAATCATTGGTAGCACTTGAACTGTATGAACTTGAAGAAGCTGGCAGAGAGGTTTTGGCAGAGCAAAATGGACAATCTTGAATTCATATTTGAATCATTCATACTTAACACAAGTCATATTCACGTCAATAATCATCTAATTACAGTATCTAATAATAGTATTTACAAAAGTTATATTTAAAGACAATCCCGTGCACATGTAGCAGGTCAAAGATTTTTCTGATTGCTCCTTCAGTTCTCTGTTTAATATCTATGAGCTTTCTTCATCAGGCAAAACAGAGTTAAGAAAGCCCATTTTTTTGTTATAAACCTGGATTCCAGTAATGAGAGCCATAGAAATAGCAATGGATTTGATAAAAATTCCGTAACCATTACCAGTTCGATCTCCGTCTGGATCTCGTGGACCCCAGGGGCCAAATGAAACGTAAAGAGCTAATTAAATACGGTTAATATTGTGTCCACAAACTTCAGGAGCTCATGCGGTGTATCTCGCAAGTCGCTGCCAAATATTATATATCAAACAAATCTATTATACATACCAGACTTCTTTTCCAAGTCGGACATTTTTCTCCAGTCACCTCTCATTCTGTCCTCGAGGTAAATAGAAATTTCGTCCTGATCCAAGGTGTCCATCTTAGGCCATCTGGTAGCAAGCTTTTCAAGGTTAGGAACCTCGGGATTGGGTTCATAAGTGCGCTTCTTCTTTCTACGAGCAACCTCTTCCTCCTCATCTCCATTTCCTAAGATATCAAGTTTATATGCATTTCGTAACTGCTCTTGTTCTTCTAGTCGCCGCCGGGTAGACGAACTGGAGGGCGAGCTGTAGGATCTTGTTGCAATTGCAGAAACGCTGAGTCTAGCGACAGATCGAGAAGCCAGTGCTTTTAGTCCATAATGAGCCTGTCGGGATATCATGATGATTAGTTGCGACTGTCTTGATAATGTATAACACTGACAGGTTGTCAACTGCTCTCTGTCTCAACAAACAAAGATTTTTCCAATGAGATCGGTGGTGATAATAGAATGAGTAATCAAGCACGTGCGTTTATGTAACTTCTGACTAATGTTAACGCTTGTCGGCTATTTGGATCGCCATCCAACAACTCAGCTAGTTTTAACTGCCTGGTCAGGTGGTTTGGAGACCAATAGAATAAGAGTATTTGTTTTCAGTTTGCTCGGTCAGCAAAAGAGTAAAGGGAGAAAACTGATTCTGCTAATAAAATTACATAATCATGTGTCATCATGACAAACCAAAACGAGTGTTGTTATGACAACATGACCACAACACCAGTTTTATAGCCACTATATCTGGGGATGGTTCCCAAAAAGTTTTATTCTCTTTCAAATTTGCCTGTGTACAAGTCAGCTTTCATTCAATTATATTTTATGCCGTATTAGTCTGTTGCTGAACGCCATTAAAACCAAAGGACTCTATCTGGAAGTTTTTCTTCTTTCTTCTTACCCTTTTTGCCACCAGATCCGACTCTGACTTCTAGGTCCTCTCCCTGTTGCAATATGTCTGACCGCTCAAGTAAGTCGGACACTCCCGCGTATCTCCAAGATGGTAAGTGATTTCAAACCCCTTGAACAGTATTTTGGTACATTTGCTTTCAGACTCATTTCTGTGAGTGCGAATTCAATCATCCATTGGTTTCAAACTAGGTTACTAACGCCGTTCCTTCATGTAATGAATCCTCGTTTGAAGAGGATCATAACAACGATTACCCATTGATTAAGACTTTGATCCCAAAAAGGCTACCATGGCCAATATCCGGAACATCTTGAATGAGCACAATGTTGATTATAGCGCGGCAAAGAAGAAAGATGAGTACATTTCTCTCTTTTCAGAACATATTAGTCCTCGAATTCCCGAGCTTAGAAAGCGATATCAAAGTGTCACCCCGTTTTCAGGAGGCATTGAAGATGCAACTGTCCGACGATCCACTAGGAATTCTTCTGTACGTATCAACCAAGCTCCTTTTTTATTAACTAAAGAGTGTTACTAACTGATAAATAGCGTTCAAACACTCCTGATCCATCCTCTCATAAGGTTTCTAAGTCATCCAAAAAAACATCTAGCAAAAAAGGCAAGAGATCGACCGTTTCTTCGCCACAGCCCGACGACGTGTCTATTTCTAGTATCGCATCTAATGCAGAGGACTCTGAAGGCGAAAGTTCAAGATTAACATCTACCAAACGCCGAACACGTAAGCTTAACAAACCTGCTGTTGATCTTGATGAATCAACTACACGCATATCTGCAAAATCAAAGAAGGATCCATCCCCTTTGAAGGGCCTGTCAACAAAAAGAATCACTCGCCACTTACATTCTGTTGCAGATGGTGAAGATGATAGCTTTAATTCTGATACCTCTACAAAACGGAGCCGAAGAACCCGCGTGAAAACTCTTAGTGTAGAAGACAGTATGGACGATAGTGAGTCAGACGCCCCCAACACATCCTCTGTCTCTGTTTCTACATCCCGGTCCAAGAAAGTGTCACTAGAAACAGCCAAACGCCATTCCAAAGCTAAAAAATCTACTGAAGTCAAATCAGACAAGGTCGATATATTGGATGAGGTTGAAAAGTCCTCTGAAAGTGAGTCATCAGATGAAGATGATAACATAGTGGTTACCCAAACCTCAACAACAGTGGAGGAAGACGGAAATGTTGTATCTAAAACTATAGATACATCCGTTTCCACAGCTAAGGATGGTGTAATATCAGAACGGGATGAATATAGTCGAAACGATTCAATTTCTGTGACACCGCTTAAGTCTTCGACTCCCAAGTTGGCCACCTCAGTACGATCAACTCCAGGCACTGCGTCTCGTAGTAGTTTCAAGTCACATTCAGCCGTCCCCGTAAAATCACCATTGGCTGAGCGATCATCGACTAGCCCGTTTTCTTCTAAAAACTTTTTCCAGTCTAGTGCAAAAAATTCCCCATTTTCTCGAAAGAGAAAAGCTTCTGAAGAAGAAGAAGAAGAAGATAAAAAGGAACCTGATGTTTCGTCAAAGAAAAAGAAGACATTTTCTGATAGAACTGATGACTTGTCTCCATCTAAAAAGTCTCCAGAGAAGCAGACATCAACTCCAGATAGGTCTATTCAGCGAACACCAAGTCATTCGAGAATACCAAACAAGGACAACCATTTGACACCCGATACTAGAAACAGGTTTAACAGTGGATCATTAATCACTCCTGAGAATCGACCTCCTAATCTTGCCCCTCCACCTACTGCCCCGCCTCTTCGATCATCTGGGTATTCAGATGCTTCGTTTCCTGCTCCATCTCCTACAATGCCATATTCTACTCGCAAACAACTTTCGGGAGTGGAAAAGGGACGTCGTATCAGCTTTTTGACCAACACGGAAAATTTGAAAATATCCGAAAAACTTTCAGAGAAACTTTCAGAATCTGTCAAGTCTTCTGTTCCTGAATCTAAGGTTGAGAGTGAGAGCAATAATTCAGTAGTCAATCCTATTAATCAGAGTGATAGTGAGAAGGATGTTAATGCTGTGGAAGACGCTGACGAATCTGTGCAACTGCAAGAGCTCAGGGAGGAAGTGGAGGAAGAGCCTGAGATTGAAGTTGAGGAATATGATGAACCTGAAAATGAATCAGGGGTTTCATCTTCATTTTTGAAGGTTATTTTACTATTTACACTTGTTTCTTCTTTGGGAGCCTTTAGTAAATGGTATACTGTGGCTAAATTTGATGCTGGGTATTGCGACGTTGGTTTTGAACCACCTAGTCCTATATCAGGTCGTCATCTCCGATCGCTTTTTAGCTCGCCAGCACCAGAAACGTGGCAAGGCTACTTTGAAAAAGATTACCTTTTGGAAAAATTAGATGAAGCTAAGTACAGATGGGACGAAGTCGTTGATCACATTCGCCCTGAGTGTGAACCATGTCCAGAAAATGCTGTTTGTCTCAAAAACTTTGAGTTGATTTGCGATGATGGTTTTATTAAAATCAACTCACCTTTATCATTAGGCGGTATATTCCCTGTATCTCCTCGCTGTGTTCTCGATACAGGTAAGCAGAAACGTGTGAAGCGGATGGCTGAAAAGGCTCTTCAGCTGATACAAGACCGAAAAGCCAACTATGTGTGTGGTTATGAAGGCTGCAATAGTGAAGAGTTTGAAGAAGCCGAACTACGAAGAGTTTTATACTCTATGAAAGCTGTAAGTAGCTTGTAAATTTTTTCGGATTTAGGAATTACAACTAACAGAATTTTAGGACACACTTTCAGACGAAGAGTTTGACGAACTTTGGCAACATGCAATTGCAGATGTCGAAGACAATGAAGATGTTATTGTAAGGCAGGGCTCCAATTATTTATTTTGATGTGAGAGCGTTATACACTTGGAATCACTACAGGTTTGTTTAAGACTTTAGAAAAACACTGTATTCTTTTGCTCGATATATCACATCTCATTTTCTATATTTTGATGATTTTGAATTAACCAAATATTATTATAGGTCCGAGAAGTTGATACAACTGACAAACAAACTGGATCACTCTCTGATGACGAACATGAATCTGATACCAATGGATTACATGACAGAAGAACTGGCACCTCGCAGGTATTTGGAGACGGGATCGTTCGACGAAAGGCTAAGGAGGCGTCGACAACATCGACAGCAAAATTTTTTACAACGAGCACGCTATCCCGCCTCCCGCTCGGCTGCGCCATTAGACGATCCATCTCTGGATTCGTGGCTAGATATCGTGCATACGCTGGATTCCTTTTGACTTTAGTCCTATTGGCCTATGGCGGAGTGCAGTACAAGGAATATCGTGATAAGAAGATTGCTCACGCCGAAACTCTGGCCCGACAAGTTGTTGAAAAGCTAAAGGATCAGTTGAGACTTAGCAGAGAAGATGAAAGAGGTCGAACCCTAACTTGCGTCGCTGCTGGACACTTGAGAGATGAGTTGCAAAAAGATGTTTTGGATTTGAAGACGCGAAAGAAGGTATGGGATGATGTCCAGACAATTATCGAAAGCAACACCAACATTAGATCTAAGCAGACAGACATTCGTGGCGAGATCATGAGAGTGTGGGAATGGGTTGGACCTGAAAGCCAGTAAAACTGGTAGCTTTTCACGCAAGATGACAGAAATAAAGTATTTATATAGTTATGATTATATGTAGATTTGCTTTAGCTGTGGACGCTTACTCAATAATATCAGCATTTGTAATTTTTCGTGTACTTGTTTTTAATGTAATTCACCAGCTAATTGCCTGGTTTTCTTATCCTATAGACGTGTAGTGGACTTTTGTGGTGATATGCTTGTAGTGTTGTGGTGATAGCTGAAGATAAGCCGGACGTCACGACACCCGCTTGCATGCCCGTTTTATTTAAACTCTCTCTTCACACTCTATTCCACTTTTCCCACTGTACGAAAACCAATTCAAGTTGATGTTTTCTACACAGCAACCCTTCTCATCTTGATTTCATTTTTAATTTTTTTCCCTAAAAAAAGCCAGAAACTCAAAACCACCAACCGGCCAAACGCTATTAGGGATTCTAGGTCCCCGCTTTAAAAAGCCTGCTGAGTCAAAAGCCCTGTCCAGGCCCTTATCACACAGTCATCTGACACTTGCCTTTTGTCATCTACCTTCACCGCCATTTCTATGCCAGTTAATCACTCTGTCCACGCCATCAGTACTCTAACCAGCTCATCTCTATCGTCTTTGCGTGCGCTCAAGACCTCTTCGACTTCTTCTTTCTCGCGTCTTCGCTCTTTCTTCACCGTCCGCAACCCAACAGCAACAGCAACAACTACTACCTTTGCTGCGGCCGCAACCGTTTCCATCCTCTCGCTAAACACTTTTCTTGTCTACAAGACTTCTGCACCGAAAAAACAAAGCCTACAAAAGTGGCTCAAGAAGCGAAATTTTAGTACTATAATAGCAATGTCTGCAAACCAAGAATCTATATCACCGTCTCTCCAAGTTCCTCCTGGCGCCGAAGTTGCAACCTTTGGTGCAGGGTATGTATTGTTCTCCCATTATTATCCTGTCATTATCGCCTCAATAATATCTGATTGAATCTCATGAATCAGAATCATGAACATTTTGTGGCAAATCGCCTTTTTTTTTTTTTTTTTTTTTTTTGCATCAGTACTAACACCTTGGTTGATCCCGGATTTTTTTGCGGGGTTAATGTTTTGTAGATGCTTTTGGGGTAAGTTTCGCACTACTTGCCACAACTATTGTACAGTGAGAGTATTTTACTAATCTGGTATATGTATCTGTTGTTGAATCTTTAGGTGTTGAACATATGTACCGCAAACACTTTTTGCAGAAAGGTCTTATTGACTGCCGTGTTGGCTACTGTGGCGGCGACCTTGACACTCCGGACTATAGCTCAGTTTGCAGCGGTAGAACCGGCCATGCTGAAGCTGCGCAACTGTCTTTTGATCCTTCTCAAGTAAGCTACAAGGAACTGGTCAACTTTTTTTTCCGTATGCACGATCCTACTACCAAGAACCGTCAAGGTCCAGATAGGGGCACTCAATATCGCTCAGCCATCTTCTACCATTCCGAATCCCAGAAGGAGATTGCGCAGCAAGAAAAGGAAATAATTCAAAAGACTTTTTACCCAAATCATCGAATCGTCACGGAAATATTGCCCATCCAAAAGTTTTGGGATGCTGAGAAATATCACCAGTTGTATTTAGAAAAGAACCCATCCGGATACGAATGTCCTTCACATTTTTTGAGAACCAAACCTATGCAATGACTATCCAAAGTGTGACTGGAACCATTATGGGCTGTGATCCCAATACCCTCTGTGCACACATAATGACAATTAAATTTCAAATAATATATTATCAAGATTACCAAAACTTTTTATGATATAATGAAGAAACAAACTAACTATTCATCTGGGTATATCTTATTTTTGATCGCTGCAGTCTCTTGCATTTAGTTTTATATTACATTTGTTTATTGAAAGGAGAATATTTGAGTTTATGAACACACAAAATGATATGGGCAATACCAAAAAAATAAATTACAGGTAGATTAAAAGAAGACAGAATATATGATTTTTTTTTTAAAAAAGAAAACAAAAAATAATGGCTTATTCTCTGATACCTCTCCAAGGTGGCCACGAAATAGTGAGTGTTCCGTTCCATAAGTTTGTAAAAAACCTCCAAGGTTTGCCATAGAAAATTCTTGCAACTTTATCTCTGATATAGGCCAGCTGCCCAAAGATCCCCAACTCTACAAACTCGTCAATAGGATCAGTAATTTCCTGTAGAAAGTCGCCTATAATACCGGCAATGGAATCGGTAATGAAGGCTGCAGATATTGGGTCGTCAATATCTGCGAGGCTTGCAAATAAGCTGTCAAGGTGTTCTTTTGAAAGCCCAGCAGAGGGTGGGTTATTGGGCCGTTGCTTGCCAACACGACTAGGATGCTTGATTTTGTTAGCATCTTCTGATCGATTCGGCCTCGATACGTGAGACTCTTCTTCTCGAGAGCCTATTTTCTCCTTCAGTCCTAAGATGTAAGCGATATTTTTGGCATCTTGCATGGTAAGGTCTTCAATAGTAAATGTGAGAGACTTTTTAGTAGACTCGTTTAAATCACTGTCGCTGCTACTAGTATTGTTACCATTTGGATGGACATAGTCGAGAGTAACCTTGTGCTTGATTTGACCATCAGAGTCTGTGAATGGAACGACTTGAACTTCGCTCTCTAAAGAAATGGAGGGATCAATGTTGAGTTTAATAGATTTGGAGCGAAGAAACTGATCTCTACTAAATACAGCCCGATCATCTGTGCCCAAGCCTGTATGAATTTGAGGAATAGGTATAGATAGAACTGTCGTAGCTAAACCCCAAATTTGGATGATTTTACAAAATCTCATGGTTATTGTAATATAATGTTAATTGTAAAAAAAGGAAAGGGTGGTTTGGAAAAAAAGAATACTGAGGATGATAAATCATCTCTTTATAAACGCAGAGAGTTATACAGTTTTTATCAGAGACCCTTGAAATGGCTGCACAAAGTCTAAGCCAATGTTTAGTTTATTTAGCACCAAGATTAGTTTTCATAGGCTCCTGTACTATCCAAAGACTTGCGAGTTCTTATCAACATTATTACATAAATCTATGTGGTAGACCATAATACTATTTACTCATTCATTAAAATTCAATTTTCATATCAACTCACCTCCGGCTTCCTCCATTGCTATAACCAGGTCGCATGGGTAGGCCGTTTGTGGATGAAGGTGGTGGAGCCATAGGTGGTCCATTCCTGAAATTTGGAGGCGTAATGGTTGGGAAAGCTGGTACATTATTTAACTGAGGTGGTATCTGAGTTGGATATGCCGGAACACTACTAGTAATCTGTTGAGGGATGCTAGTTCCACCCAAAGGTATTTGTTGCTGCGAAGGAAGCTGGTAGTTATTTTTCTTAGCCTGTGCAGCCAGCAAGCGCTCCGATTCATCACCGTGCCTCTCTCCCTTTCCGTCTCGCTTGAATGCATAATTAATGGTGACTGGGTTATTCATGATATATTGGCCGTTCATGGCTTCCATGGCTCGGTCTGACGCTTCAAAACTGTCAAATGAAAGAAAAGCGTATCCCTTAGACTCTCCGGTATCTGGATCTCTGGCCACTCGTGGTGGATGAATAATGACGCCAAATGTGCTGAATGTTTCTTGAAGAAGGGCTTCATTGACCATTGGATCAAGATTTCCAATATACAAATCGGCACCAACATCGATATTCTTTTGCTTCTCTTGCAGAGCCTTGTTTACACGTAAAATCTTTCCATATAGCCTTATACCATTCATCACATTGGACGCGTACTCGGCATCCTTTTCGTGAACAAACTCGGCAAATCCAAAACCTTGGTGTACCTGATTAACACGGTCTTTTGGCAGATGAACAGATATCAAAGGCCCAACTTGAATCATCAGCTCGTATATCTAAAGTTTGAATGAGATAAAAAGTTAGTTTCAATCGTCTTTTTTAAAAAAATTTACATCATAACGTTGTATTAGGTGATAGATATGGAAAGCATAGGGGTAGCTAAAAAACTGACATCCAAAGCAGGTTAAAACATGATGCTTGATAACGCGTTGTATAGTATAATAATCAAGGCAAAACTTACCAATTCATCGTCAACATTTTCGTCTATATTACCAATATATACCGTAGCTTCTTGGTTTCGTGTAGTTTCTTTAGCTGGTCGACTCGCCATCCTGCCGCAAATGTGTTTAAATTGTAAAGGGATGGTAATGGCGATTGAGAACTAAAGTAACAACTTGTCTGTATGTAACCAAAAAAAGGTGGAAAAATATTTTAGTCACATGCTGTCATATGATTGTCACATGATACCAAATTACAATGAGAATATCATAAATTATAAACATCTAGTTAGTGGCAAAAAGTCAGACTCTACATCTTATGAATATGACATCCATACAGTTGTGATGTAGCTGATTCACAAGCACTCTGCTAATTATTCTCTAATGTCTGAATTGAAGGCTAGGGAAGAGAAAGGACTCGCCCGCAATGTTACTCAGCAGTCACGTGAAGACCAAGAAAGCTGGGGTATATGCTACACGTATTGGAACAGTTAGAGCACATTCCTAGTGTTCAAACACTTCTAGCCTTCCTTTGTAGATACGTGAACCTATGTTGAGTTCTAAAGAAAAAGGGAAACCTCGAGATCACGTTAAATGAATGCGACATAATCTCAGAAGGCCTAATAAGCAGACAGAAACCACGACAGCAACTGCAATAGATCAGTAGATCAGTAGATCAATAGATCAATAGATCAATAGATTAATAGATTAATAGATCAATGAAGCATGTGATATTAAATATCATAAGTCTTGCTAGATTACAATTAAAATGTCAAGATATCATTATACGGTGATTTTGTTGGAACCAGTACAGCTTAGTTTGATAAATTTCTATTCACAAACGAGAAATTGCTGGGATTAGTAAAGCAATGCAATTTTTACAAGTTTAGAAGCAAGGTTCCTTGGGTTTTAACATGCTCTTTAACCCTTGATCAGCAAACGTTTGAATCAATCGAAATCTCATGAATGACGAAGAATCAACCTTTCTGTGCTCCCAAATCAATGAGAGAAAATACCAGAGGTAGGAGTCTTTAAAGTCAATGAGAGAATGCTCAGCGTTAAACGGGCTGTATTCCACAATTAAAAATAAAAAAAATACATAAGCCGTTGTATTTGAGCTTATATATATGAGCCATAGTAAGGACTTTTCTTTCTCCCCCTAGAGATGGAAGAGGCATAGGGAAAGACCAAAAGGGAAACGGCTCAGGCAAAGACTGGTTACTGGAGATGTGCATTTCTGTTAATAAGTAAACCTTAATTGCAATGAACCAAAAGGTTATTAGATTACTCTTAGGTTTAGACCATCTCATCTCACTAAAACTCCTTCCCAGAGCCTCCTTTTCAGGAAAAAGGGAGAGAAAAGAAAGAAAGAAAAAAAGACAAAGATAATCTTAAGATCTGGACGCGTCTATTTTTGTACCTGTCTTTCCCCATATTACAAAAAAAATATTACAAAAAGTTCGTGTTCTCGACGCGACTTTGTTCTTGGATTTAGTGGCCCGTCTTCACAAATGTCAATCTTGCCTTTGCATTTACTGGAATAAAATAACTAGTAATAAATATTCAATATTATCATATACGATTAATTGGAAATGTTTATTTCTGTCACGCGTTTTAATTCCCTTTTGGAATGGCCACTTTTCACTTGTGCAATGGCACAAGTATATTTCGTATTTTGTATTTTGTATATCCTTGATTTACTCAAAGATTATTTAAAGTCAAGTCACTTGTAACAAGTATGATAGTAGTTTATTGTTGAGCCGTTATGAATAACATATTCCACTCAACAAGAGATTTCATTTTCATTTGATTTCATTGTTGGAAGAAAATGTTACATTGATATTCGAGAGCTATTTGACATTAGGGGCTGGACAAATAATATTTTCAAAACACGACGGAAATAATTTTCTAACAGTTGTGATGAATATAGATTAAAGTTTTTGTGCCTAATGAGTAGAGACAGTACGGGTGATTTCTTTGGACTTGTTATATTATCAAGTTTCTGATTTAAATGATACGACTAGTAAGTTTAGTCTATTAGCTAGTTGCAACACTATAGTATGGTATTCTAATGTTTGTAATATTTTTTTTTTTTGGATTTTGACAGTCGCATGAATAGCAAATGTGCCTGAACTAATAGCTTTGATATCTGTAGATAATCAATAGACAGGTCAATAGGGATTGCATGCCAGCTTTTGGACGGAGGATATTCTTTTCCAAAGGATGGTATATAGGCGACACATGAATTTGAACATATTTAGGATTTCTCCATTTCGTTAACTTGGAGTCATGCGCTTGATCTACAGATTAAGGTGACAGGACAAATGATAAGGCTCTGGGATTCTATGTCAATAGGTCTGTATGTTTGCATAGATCTGGTGCTGTTGGCTTTTGAATTTTGCATTGTACTGAGGGGGAAAAGGGTGTATATTCTCAAAGTGGCCATTTTAAATGAAAACTGTCATTTATATGCAACCAGAGTACTCTGTTTTCAATCCGTGCAACTCGGATGTCGTCTCTCTTTTAATTAATAGTGCGCAAAAGTTCCAAGGAGTTATTTGCATGAATAGAGTATTTATTTGCCATAGATTCTTGTTCTGGCTCTGGCAGTTTCCAGCTTCTATTGGCCGTCTGAAACTCACATTGTTGCCAAGTTGATCGGACTCGAGTTAAATCCGAACCAAAGCTGATATGGTGAATATTGTATCATTTTAGTTTGGTAACTATGAGCAAAGGTGTTTCTTGAGCTACATTTTATGATTCAAGTCTAGGGTGACTTTAAAATTTTGATAGTTGTTATTTCTCGGTACGGTTTTTCCAATTTATTAGCTACCAAACAAAATCCCACCGTCTATTTGAAGATTACAGATACTTTTTTCTTTCCCGTACACCATCAAAGACAGTTTGGATCGTTTTCTAGAATATACACTTGATCTACCCGCACAGTTGAGGATCAGTCTTTAACTTTATCCTTTTCCTCATTATTGGGTTACGTGTTGAAACATTTTGATGTATTCTGCTCGTATTGTTATTGCTTGTCATTGTCCTTGGTCTGTTTTTCTTTATAGATAAAAGTAAGACATGATTTACTGCGGACCAAAACCAATTGTTGACTTTTGTAATCCACCTATATACACATTTTCTATGATAGAAGTGGATATTTCATTTCCATTTCCATTTTTAATGACATTTAAACCCCATTGATTTGAGCTGGTTGGGTGACTAAACTAGCCTGGGTATACCAGTTACTGTGAGGCTGGAGCCAATAGCAAACTAACAACTACAGCCTAGTTAGCACACACCGCGCTAGCGCAACTTGGCTTTTGTTAACATGCCAATCGCCGTCGACAACCAGACTCGGTAGTTATCAAACGTTTTCTAAATATCTGGAGAATGGAGGGCACAAGGACTTCAAGAAACGGGAAAGTGGTGGGATTTGCAATTGGAATAATGAGACTCATCTGTGCGTTGCACCTCTGCGTAAAGTCAATTGAGAAGGGGGAAAAAACGGTTTGGAAACAATAATAACAACGGATATTTAATGGCAAAAAGCAGTAAATTTTAACAGTGTTTTGATACAAGAAAAGCATTTTGAATTAAAAACTTGGCAAGTAGAGAGTTCAGTAGAGAAGTCGGGTTTAAATTTGATTAGATGGGTATATCGCTTTTGTTTCGATTGTATTGGGTTTATCGAGCCTTGTAATGACAATACTTGTATATTCATTTCTTTTTGCCAGTAGATCCTTCGTGTCGTTTGATGTCTCGGGAGATGATGTATTTCCAAAGAATTTCCAATACGCAAATTAATGTATATATTTTTATTTCAAGACATACTCATAGCTGGTGATGGATGGTAATTGGTGACGAAAAGACCCAAACAGCTTTATACAACTATAGACAAAGTAAATTACAAAATGTTTTTTCGTGATCAGTATGCTTTTTTTAATAACAGAGGGGCAAGACATTAAAACTGTTGGATCATGTTATTTCTTTCAGGAAAATGGGAAGAGCTGGGTGTAGGTAGGATTAGAACGGCGATATACAAGGGATACAATATATTCACGTATAGCAGTAGGGGATGTAGAAAGTGGATTATGGAAAAGTACAAGACTAGCATAAATGGGTTTGCAGAACTTGAAATGTTTTATATATTCAATACGAATGTTAATGTAGAGCTTAGGGGAAATAAACAAAAAACAAATCTAGAGCATATATTATGGCATTTCATTATGAATTCATTCATTCATACGCTGACTTGCCGGTTATAAGCGAACATGACAATGTCATTTTAGATGTACAGAGTTGGCAGCCGAACTGCTTCTAGCATTTGCTGCACACTTGGTACAATTGAAGACACATTGAGATCCTACTGAGATCCTATTGAGCCTGTTGGGTGGTTCTTCTGGAGTCATTGGCATGCAAAGACACGAATGTTTCTACGACCTTGATGGAACCACTTGGTTGATTTCTTTTTTTTTTTTTGTATTTGTATTTGTGATTCGGGGGGTTGGATCAAGAGGACCAATTTGGATGGCAAGAAATTACAGTTTTTGTGAGTTTCCGGCCGGTCTAGATGAACCTTGTTCACGGCCAATCCTTTTATTTACTTTTGGCATGCATTTGGACATATTTTGCGAGCACGATGGCCGAGCGGTGCAGTTATTTATAAACTGTTGCAGGCATCTGGTGATGGCCTTTGGAGCAAGTTGATTTAAACGGTTAAGAGTTCCCTTCAAGGAAGGAGAGGTGGACCCTCTTTCATTCCACGGGCTGGGTTAAGGGTTTGTTTGGCCAGTGTTAGGAGGTGTTAGGAGAGAACAGCAAGATGGCGACGGCTCCTACTGGGTGAAAATACGGGCCCAAGAGACGAGTAGAAACGGTGGTTGCAGTTGTGCAAGGCTCCAACACGTTCCTGAGGGTCGAGAGAAGGTAAAGGATGGATGAGTAGCTGAGTAGCTGATTATCTGCGAGGAAAAGAACAGCGCGAGAATAATAATAAAAAAAGGAATCAAGCAGCAGGCTGCAATTGCAATTCAATTGCAATGACAGGCCGCTTGTCACTGGCGATGGTAGACTTGGTAACGGAGGGCAGCACTTGTTACCAGCTCTGTCACCGGTTCTGTTACCGGCATTGCTATGACACTTGCAGCCTTCCCTTCCTCCCGTTGCCTATTCTTAGCACCGCGAGGAGCCAAGTACATACAAAGCGTGTGTATGTGGATTCTGGATACGCATGCAGAAATCAGCGTAGAAGAATCAAGCCAGCATTTGAATATATATATATATATATATATATATATGATTATATGATTATATATTTGTTCAAACATTAGAAATAACTTGCTTTGTCCCAAATAAATACAATTGTCATCTGTATATATTCATTGCAAAAAAAAAAAAAAACGCGTGGAAGTGCCACATCCATAGACATGCCCTATGCTTTTCCTATATCCTCGCCACTAATAGCACCCCTCTATAGTCGTTACCAAATTAATGTTTTAGTTTAAATTGCACCCCATAACCCTTATCAAAAACCTCCTCCTCTCCCGTGCCTCATTTTAATCCTGAAAGACCTGCTGTGACTATATATATCCCAGCTTTTCCTCCCTTTCCTTTCGCCTTTTTTCTTTCTCTCTTTTTTCTCTTGTTCTACGTTACCATAGTATCCTCCGTCATTCTTTTATTTTCAAAGCTTTCTCTTAAGGATCGTTCTTTCTTTCAATACTATCATACTTATTTAATTTATTTTTCCTTCTTTTCCCTCCTTATTATCTTTTTATTATCTTTTTGCTATTAAAGTAATCACCCTGTTTTTACTCTTTGTATTTCCGACTATATTTATCACAGCATTTCATTCATTTGTTCTTTTTTTCTTTCTTTAAATTATTCACAATGGCCAGTTTTCTCTCTTCTTCAATCTCAAAGATTGCCATTGCCGCCGACTCATTTGTTTCTGGCGAAAATAACACCACTTTGATCCAAAACGAGTTTGAAAACTCTCCCATTTCTACAATTCCATATCAACAAGATGACGAAACCTCTTTTAGACCCAACAACCTAAAGAACTCTGTCAAGAGCGGACTAAAGAGCTCTCTAAAAGGCATTCGCAAAGACAAGACCAACAAGCACGACATTTACTCTCTCGTCTCCTCTACAAAATCCTCAAAGCACGCTAACAATGAACACAGTATTAACAGCAACAACAACAACAACAACAGCTCTTACCACCAATTTGCCAAGATGGACAGTTATGAAGACCCTTATGAAGATGTCGACATTGAATCAAGATTCATTGCTCTTCCTCCCCGCTCTCACTACTCTGGCGCTATGAATAGAACTTTTGACCGCCGACCAATCGATCCTCTTCAGTCTCGACTCATTGCCAATTTGGTAGTCAAGTACGAACACCTTCCTCAATTTCAAGCTTTTATGGAACGATACCACTGTTTCCCATATGTCACTGAATTCAAGTTTCCAATCAATATGTGGATCAATGAGCATTTGGAAAATAGAACTGCCCGCGCTAAAAAACAACAGGCTGTTGAGGCCCAGGAACAACAAGAACAGAATAACAAGACTGATGTTGTTGTGGAACCACCTCATGATGCTTGTATCGAGCCTCAACAATTGCAACCAACCATTAATGTTAATGACGAGCAGCCTCCCAGCTTTGACGAAGAAGAAACCGACACTGGCTCTAACTCTAGTAGCGACTCGGATGAAAGCGACCAGCTCGATGATGTTGTTTCTGATGTTGCTGATGTTTACATTGTCGGTTCTGACTCTAACACAATTGCCCCTCCCCATGGAGAGGAAGAAGGCTCTACTACCAAGGGTACTTATCATGAATACGCTGAGATTGGCGACTTTGAATATCACAGTAATAATAAGCCCATTCACGGCGAGATTGAACAAGATATTTCTACCATTTCTGAAGCAATGGCTCTTCGCACCCGTGACATGCATCGAAGTCCACCCAAGGCCATTGCCAATCTTTTTGGTTCTGACTCTCTTGACTATGTCATGGTTTCATCTACTGAAAAGGTACAACAAAAACAACAGCAACAACAACGTGCTATTATGGAAGAAGATGAAGATCCTGCTTTTGCACCAGATAATGATGGCTATGGATATGTTTATTCAGCTCAACAACCACGCAAAAAGGCTCTTCAAGCTGATATTTCCCCTCGTGCACTGTCTGGTCTTCTTGGCCGGGTTGGTGCTGAACGGGTATGCACATTTAGCGAAGATGATGATGAAATCAAGTGCATCAACAAGTCTCAATTATCTAACTATAGCAGCAGCAATGAAGATGATTATGAGTTTCAAAATGAATTCAACATTTCGATGGACGATTATGAAGAAGAAAAGCGTCGATACAGGTATCGATCTAAAGGGCCTGGAGCTCTAAAGAAGGACTCTGGAAAACGAGCACTTCTTAAAGACTTTGTTGGAATGTTCAAGTCATCTTCCAATTCTGTTTCCAACAGTTGCGGTCCAGTCATTAATAATAAAGGCCCGATTTATGTCATTTCGACTGATGAGGAGCTTGTTTAAAAAAAATTATTTTAACATTTGCATTTTACTATTTATTTATACCACCACCTTTTAATCGTGATATTTATGTATCATGATTTTTAATTTCTAACGAACCCTGCTTTATTTATTTAAAGAATGACTTTTATTTGTACTTTTTTTTTTTTTTAACTGTTTATGATATATTTTAACATGTATACGATTATGACTTTTTTTTTATTTTTTTACAACAAGTACATTAATAATAATAAAAATCGAGCTTTGTGTGTTAATTGAAGAATAATTATAATTGATTTTTTTTTTTTCTTGTTGAGCAAGAAATAGGGGCATGAAAGTGAATATACAAGAGATGGGGGAAATTAGGCTTTGGAGGGGGTGCTGTGGAGATGGACATGTAAATGCTTGAAGCATGGATTATGAAAGGCATTTATGTTGGAAATAAAGGAGAGATAAATGCCTACATGTATGAAGAGAGAAAAAAGCAATGAAAAGAATGGATGAAGAAGAAGAACTGAAATGACTTGAAATGATTTGAAAAGAAGATATATAGAAGATGGAAGATATACAAGATACGACTGACTGAACAATTGATATTTTCCTAAAGAATTTAAAGACTTTAGTGAATTAGGAATGATATATATATATAGGGAGGTTTATATGCCCATAGGAATTAAACAGAGACGGAAACAGACAGGATCAGCTCACTCCTTGAATAGAAGGGAAATAAAATTAAAAAAAATATAGTAATGATAATAATCGCAATTCAAAAAAAGGATTACATGGGCTGTTACTCAATAATGAATAAGATCAGATCCAAGCGTTGGTAAAGAATGGAGATTGGGGGTCAGCGTTAACTAGGTGGTGCAATTGTTAAAAATAGGGGCAATGAAAGGCAAACGAGAACAAAAGAGGGAAGTAGGTAAATAGAGAATTAGATGATTAGATAAATAGATAAATAGATAAATAGGGGAAAAAGGAAAAAGGAAAAAGGTAAGGAATAAGCGATGAGTATTGCCAATTAGTGGGTTAAATTCCAACCAAATGAACCAAGCGGCGAGTTGTACATAAAGTCATAAAGTCATAAACCTGTATACAACTATACCAACACTTTTAAAATTAAATTATATATAAAACTAAAATGCAACAGAATAAAAACATAACCAAATCATTTCTTAGAGTATTGAATGAGACTCGGCCACTCAATAGGACTATTGTTGCAGGTTCAGTGAGGTAATTCAAATATAGTATATATGGCTGCTGTGTGCACATCGGAACCTGGTTGCCCAAAAAGGAAATACTCCCAAGACCAAAGTGATGAAAAAGGCTTTACAAAATTTTGTGCACATCTTTTGGTAAATGGTAAATGAGAAACGGCAAAGTAATCCATTGATCCATTGATCCATTGGTCGATTCATGACTCGCTATAACTCGTTATAACTTGATAAATTCTTCTAATTTAATCCAAGCAACAGGCTCTCGTTCCTTTGGTTCCTTTGGTTTCTCTGGTTGCACTTGCCAGCTCTAGCTCTGCCTTTTCCGCAACCATCTTTATCCAATTCATATATATTGTAAGCTGACTAGCTCGTCGTGTAAAATTAATTATATATGGTCTTTTGTTTTTTGGTCAATAAGACAGAAAAATAATTTAATTTAGTACATAAATTTACAATAATCAATAATATAAAAATACCCTCTGGTTTACATTGTCTTTTGACCACCTCCTGATGAAGGATAGAAATGTTCATATTGGATTTGGTGTTTAATACAGTTTTATTCATTTTCTCAGTGATTGTGATCAACCATCTTTGTGCTAGATTACTAGTTTACTATATTACAAGCTGATTCAAATTTCATTGAGTTTACAGAGTTTACCAACAGATCAAGCCTGCCTCTTTACATTTCCCCATACATTACATAATATTTACAGCCCCACGTACTTTGACATGGCATGCCTATTCAGATTGTATATAATTTCAACCATGTTGCAACATTCTCTTATTAATCTCATTTATTATACCAAAAAACTAAACATTGATCAACTCATCACTTGTGCAAAACACTAGCAAGAACTGCGACCAGAATAATAATGACAACAACAACAATTGCAAAGCAGATCCACTTCTTTTTTCTGATACTAATAAGCGTTTCTTTAGTCTTAACCATCTCTTTGATACCACCATCCATGTGGTCATTGACTAGTGCCGTATTTTCAACAATGTTGTCAACGGCCACATCCTGCTCGGCGACCATGATTTCCAAGTCTTGAAATAACCGGGCAAGCTCCTCGATAGTTTGGTTAATAAGAACAATTTCCCTATGTCTGTTCTGGACCTCATCGAGCGCATATTGCGCCTCTCCACGCCTGCTACTCTGCCTAATGGCATTGGCAAAAATCTGGGTATTTCCTAGCTCAGCTTCGTCAACAACATTCTTGACCTCGTCCTCGGGTGCGTCAGGCCGTATAGTTCGGAATTGGCGCTCGGCCCTGTTACGGAACTTTTTCCGGAAGCTGCCCTCAACCGATTGGTACCGAGAGACAGACTCTTGAAACTGGCGTTTAACATTTTCGGCTTGGTTCTTCTTCGTGCTGTCTCGCTGCGCTTGGTTGACTAATTGTTGGATGCGCCTTTTGACGTCAGCACCTTGGGCCCGGCTCTGTTCCATCACCCCTGAAAGCTGGTTGGTAACTAATTCGAGTTGCTCTTCATTGACTTCGGAAAGGGCTTGAATGTGTAATTGATCGATTCTGTCGACGGTGGCATCGTAGCTGGCAATTTCCCTTTTGATTTCGTCCAGCTCGGCAAAGAATTCCAACATGCTGTTGTCTTGAGGATAAGAGCTGGAATTCAAATGGCCCATTTCAAGATCACCTCTCGCATGAGAGGCATAGGTGGCCCCCTCAATTGGGGAGTAAGAGGTATCGTAAAAAGACTGCTTCGTCATTAGTATTGGCTCTTGTCAAAGAAAAGTAATAATAAAATGTGGAAAAGTATAAAAAACTAACGGAAAAGAATGAAGAATATCAAGAATATTAAGAATGGCAATAATAGGAATAATATCAGGCAAGTGTGCAAGATACAAAAGACGTTCAAGTGGCTGCCAAACGTAATGTGCAAACGCTTGTTACACAGATATTAAACAGAGTCTTGAAAAAAGCCATTGGATGGACACAAACAATGTTTTGAATACCAATTATAGCGATAATAATATACATACTGACTGTTTAATGTGACTCATGATATGCCAAAAATACTGGGATGGTAGTGTGGTGTAGTAGAAAGAAATAGAGAGGAAAGAAAGATATAAGGGTATTTGTCGTGGTTTATTTAAAGACTATAATAAAGGGGCATGGCTATGTGTGTGTGTTTAGGAACAGCAGCCTCTTAAACACCATTGAAATACCCATCAAATGCCATTATCAACACAGTCAATTAGAGTCAGCACTGACAGCTTGCTTGAATCAGCCTACCTATCAAGCTCATCTTATATTCCTGCCTGAAATTTCCAGCGTTGAGCTAACTCAATTCCCTTGCCAGTCAAACAAACCAGGTCAAGGGTAGCAGAACATTACGTACAGGACACTCGTCAAGTCAAGGGTCAGGGGCCTCTTTGATACATACAGGCCATCGCCAAAGAAGCAACTGCTTTTCAACAGCTTGTACTGCGCTCTAACAATAATAATAACCGTACACCGCAGGCCAGGGTTGGAAGGATCTTGCTTTCAACCATCTACAGAATGTCTGAGTGAAAACTCTTTTTTTTTTGTGGGACCGCTCGGTTGTTTGTCCACGAGTATAAGAGAGCAACGCAAAACGGAGCCATAGAGTGTTAGGCCAATGTTATTTGATCACAATGCATCTTCCCACCAGCAGAGAATTCGATATATTTGCTGCGAATATCGATAGCAGAATAAAAGGTTTGACAGAATGAATCAAATGACTTGGCCTTCACATATGAAAAAAACAACAACCTTATATTCACGTGCATTGCACATGATCTAGCCGCACTCTAAATCGGCCAAAACCTTCAAAACAACTCCTTTCATTTCATGTACCTAGGCTTGTGATTCTCAGCCTTGAATCAATCAAAACCTCATTTAATATTAATACCAGTGGAAACTTTTAATATGCAATTATATACTATTGATATTAAAGGTACTATTGTATGATGTCGCAAGAGGAAAAGAGAGTGTGTGCGTGTCGGGTCAAGACTTGAGACAAACCCTTGAAACATATGATAGCACCATTCATCTAGTATTTCAATAAAATTTATATTAAACAACCACAAAATGTATACTTTAAAAAAAAAAGATTACAGTTTTTCAATATTGGCAAAAGCTTGGAAAATGTGGACCAAAAGCCTCGTATTTATGTCTCGCTAGTTTCTAGTTTCTTGTTTTTAGTTTTTAGTTTCTTGTCGAGTGCAACAGACTTTTACAAAAAATGTCATAAATATATACTCAAAAATAATTAAAATGAACTTAAGATACTTTGGATATTTTAAAAATTTGGCCTTAATATCGTAAAAAAACTTTGAAAATTTCATTTATCAGTATATATACTTCATAAAATAAAAACTTTCACACAAAAAGCTATTC
The DNA here is from genome assembly GCA_900654225.1 of Magnusiomyces fungicola. Lineage (NCBI taxonomy): Eukaryota > Fungi > Ascomycota > Dipodascomycetes > Dipodascales > Dipodascaceae > Magnusiomyces > Magnusiomyces fungicola. The sequence continues at coordinate 789,807 of CAACAH010000002.1, forward strand.
CTCGTGGCCCAATGGCAAGGCGTTCGCCTACGATCAATTGGTTCACACAGCGAAAGATTCCAGGTTCGACCCCTGGCGGGGAAGTTATTATTTTTATAAAATCTTTTTATACCATGCTTCCAAGTTATCAACAATGCTTGTTTATTATATAAATTTCATTTCTTCTTCTTTATATCTATCACTTGGACATTATTCTAAAAGACTCTAGATAAAAAATAATACCAAACATTAAAACTAATAATACACAACTTATCAACAAGCAACAAAAAAAAAAAAAAAAACATGGCTAGAATTTTGTCAATCCTGGCAAAAGGGTATCAAAGTAACATAAAAATACAAACAATACAACCATTTCATTCTAATGGGTATCATCTTCCCACAATATATCCTTCTCATTGTAAAAATAATCTAATAAAACTCAGGCAATCCCAAAATATCATAATTGGGAGTGCCTTGAGAGCAGTTATACGCTCTCTGATATGCAAGTTGGGGAATAATGCCAATCTCTCTTCCCTTCTTGTATGACCACTGGGCTGCGTTATATGTTTCAGTATCCCAAGACCAGTACATAAATCCCTTTGCAGCAGTTTCATACACCTCCATCTGTGCTTCGGCAAAATCAAGCAAAAAAGTCTTGTATTCAGCAGAATAATTGCCAACAGAAGCAGACGATGGCAGAGCACAACTGCACTGAGAATCCATGGTAGGACAGTGTGGTGTGAGAACAGGGTCAGCTCCACCAGGACCTGGATTAAACGTACCGTCCCAACGTGCTCCAACACCAACATTGTTAAGCATCGGTGTACAGTCAGTATCTGCCTGAGACCACTCACCCACAAATGTGAGACCATGGCCAGTCGCTGGGTTGGAAGAGCGAATCAGGTCATCCTTCCAGTTAATACATACATAGTTGACCTTGCCAGCGTGGGGCATGGAAATTAAAGAAGGGTCGAAAATGGTATACTCGTGAACATCAAGCATCAAATTAGGAAACTCATCTTCTGGAAAGACTCCCTTCCAAGCATCAACACCAAGGAAACCGTCACCGTAGACAATAGTACCATTGTATCCACAATTCTCTACAAGGTGATAAGCAGACCTTGTCCAAGCATCAACTACTGTAACATTGAGTGTAGTCATGCGTGGCTCATTGACCAGGCCATAGATTGTAACGAGGTTGTCGTAACGTTCCTGGGCAAAAAAGGTAGCCAACTGTTGGTGAATCTCAAGAGTTCTGTTTCCATTCAGTTCGCCGTCAGGACCATTCAGCCAATCCAAGACACCTTGGCGACCAGAGTGATTCCAGCCATTTTGGCCTCCAGGAACACTATGCAAATCAATATTTACTCTCAAACCGTACTTACGGGCCCACTCAATACCTCGCAACAAGTAGCGCCATGAGACCTGAGGGAGAAAGTTGTCGCCTGGCCAAACACGAACAGCCCAATAACCAAAGGGAATTCTGACATGGTCCAAGCCAGCCTCAGAGATTTCGCGAAATGTATCTTCAGTGACAAAGCTTGCATAATGATTTTCCAGCAAATCCTTAATGGCAGTAAAACCTTGTGTTGTGTTAACATAAGTGGTAAGAGTGTATTCGTCTACAATTCCCAAACTAAGATTATACTTGTCAAAGAAGGAAGGTGTAAGAAAGGGTTCCAAAACAAGCCAACCGCCGAGATTGACACCACGAATAGGTAAAGTATTATAGTCAAAACCTTGTGAAATGGGAGGAACAAACTGATTGGGCTGGGCAGAATTGTCATAAGACGTGTTTAATCCCATGATAGGAAGTCCACCAACAGTGACGTCAGTAAATGTCGTATTGAAATCAGTAGTGTTCAACCAAGTTGAAATGTCGTAAATAGTGCCCTTAAACTGGTCAGGTAGGGTTGCAGTTGTGCTGGGACTAAACGCTGGAGATGTGCTAGAACTACCATTGTTTCCTCCAGAAGACAACAATGTTGGTGATGTAACGTTTGCTTGGTGGGTCTTATTGTTTTTACCAATGACAAGTACTCCGACAGGAACAAGAACAGCCACGAGAATGACAACAAGAGCAGCAATACCAAGCCAGAGCCAAAGTTTTCTGTTAGGCTTTTTAGGAGCAGAGCCAACTTCCTTGGACGAATAAGGATCTCCACCAGGAGGATCACCAGACGCATATGGATGGGTTTGTGAAACTGAGCTCTCAGTAAATTTCTCGTCATAGGAATGAAACCCGTTAGATGGGGGTTGATGTGCTGCGACTGCGGAAGCTGGAAAAGCAACCGCAGGAGCGCTTACCGTACCAGAAGATGTAGAATCCTCGTGTTGAGAGTGCTGATGCAGAGGGTAGCCTGGAGCTGAGGCATAGACATTATTAGAACGGTCTGAAGGATCATTGTACTGGCTATACTGATTGTAGCCGTGCTGCCCGTTTGGACAATTTGGGTAATAACGATCGTTGGCACTCATCACAGGTGGCTGCTGTGAGTCAGAAGGAGAGTGTGTAGACGGAAGCTGAGAGGGCGAAGACGTAAGACTTGAAATCTCAGGCGCAGTACAGGAAGATGGAGAATCTTGCTGGTTACCAGGAGTAGGGTGGGATTGGGATTGAGCAGTGGAAATGGGGAAGGAGGAAGAGGAAGAGTGTGTGTATAAAGATGCAGAAGTAAACACAGAGCCAGAAGGAGAATTACCTAATGTTGCAAAAGGATTATGTGGCGGAACAAAACTAAAGACTTGTTGATTGTTGCTGTTATAATTTTGGTCAGAAATGCGGCCTGAAAGGCTAGCGTTAGCGTTCGAGTTACCAGCGCCTCGTGGTGTTTCTAGGCCCGACGTTCCGAGTGAGTCAAGTTGGTTGTTTCGTCCTGAATCCGGTTGAGACACTCGTCCCTTTGACACCATTGAGTTTGTTGTGTTTTGCTGATTCGAATTAGTAGTGATGGCCCTAGCTTCCCCCAGGTTTTGATCATAAGGCTGAGAAATTAAAGTTTCTGCACCTTTCTTGGGCATAGTTTTCAGCTCAAAGTCTGGATTGTGGAGTTCATTCCTGCTCTTGGGACGCAGTTTGTCCATTATTCTTTGTGAAAACTTTCGTTGCATCTTCTTTTGTTCATCACCTGAAGAGCTTTTATTTTGTTCAGCGCTGTTACCTAGACCGTCGTATTGTTTTTGTCGTGCAACAGCATCTAGACTTTCTTCATCTGCGTGCTCGCTTTCATCTTCATTTCCTCGTAACAAAACTTCTTGAACATACAAAGAATGCAGATGATCACTAGGATCTAAAATTGAATAACTTCTTTTGGGTTGGTGATTAACAGCCCTTCCTCTCTTTTGAACCCTGTTGTAGTCACCCAACTCACTACCTGTGAAAGGAGGACCAAGGGGAGCATTTGCAGCTGCGACGACGGATTGAGTCAAGTTGGCACGAGCCAACCCATCGCCCAAGGAGTCTTCGCTTTTACGTTGTCTAGTGTTGTTATTTGGCAAAACAGGAAGATTAGGTAATGAATCCAAAAAGCCTTTGGAACTGCGCTTATAACTTTGGTCAAGATTTTCGTGCAATGTTTCGGAAGAGATTGGTTGACTTGGTCGCAATGGAGCTGTTAGGGACATATTGTCAATACTTGTTGTTGTGAATATTCCGCGAGTGCTAGGGGTATCTCGACTAACGATACTATCTTCATTATCTGTGTTACGTTCGGGGGTGTCTAAAAGCCGATTTTGATTCACAAACGTGCTGCTGCTGTTCAAACTCCCACTGGTATTGGTCTCAGCAAGCTGAAAATGCCTAGGATTCTCAAGAGGAGATATCATCAAACTGTGACGGGGGTTTGGAGAGTTTGAATTTGCGTTGCTTTCTTCCTCTGAATCATCAATTGCATTGTCTTTTCTGCCATTTAATGGGATTGAAATTATGGTTGGGTTTTCATTCTGAGGCCTGCCGCCGAATTGGTTCTGGCTGAACTGATTAAATCCACGAGTTATATCATAAGAGTCATCATCTTCTTCATCATCAATTTCAAAATCACTAGAGCTGTCAGAATCTTGTTGAAAAGCTCTTACTAACGAACCATGACTCCAGTCCGACATGACGCTTCCCGCTCGCTCAAAAAGAGAGTTGGTATAGTGAGTTGACCCTGTTACATTGGTATCATTCGATGGATCATAACCACGAAATACAGGGGGAGAAGAAAGTAACGAAGACGTAGAATAAGACATTTGAGAGGTAGGGCGATGCGGAGAAGGAGTCGTAGGTTGCGGTTCTCTAGGCTTTGTGGGAGTCGACAGATGAACAGAAGTGACCAGGAGACCAGAGCTGTGCTCAGCAACACTGTCTCGCTGCATCCTTTGAGAAACCAAACGAGGAGATGCAGAGCGAACTTGGGAAATACGGGAGCCTGCGGGAAGTTCTTGGAGACTTCTATAAGAAGATAGAACAGGACTTAAAGGCTGGCTAGAAAGGGATGCAATGCTGTCTTTGCGCAGGGCTCCTGAAGCGCCAAGGGCTGTGGGGGAAATACTAGAAGCTAGTTCATTTTTTAGGAGATGACTGCTGTCATAACTGATGCTTCGAATAGGCTGGATGCGAAGGGTTGCAGGAGGGACTATGTAGTTGGAGTACTGAGTTGGGTGGGAAGGAGAAGAAGACGAAGAAGGACTTAAAGGGCGCTGGATTATAGAAGGTTGCGTCGACATGGTAAACGTATTGTGTGAGAACTCGTAGTACCTAAGCTAGCTGCTTGACTGGTTGTTGTTAAAGAGGAAAGATGGCAACTAGATGGATTAAAGAGAGATGGTTGAAGATGACAAGACGGACAACCCAACAATTGCTGAAAAATTTAAAGGTAGAAAAAAAGTGTGGATATAATATGATTTTTATTTTTTTTCAGGGGCTGTCACATACAATAAGGACTAAGGAATAGCCAACAAGTTCCTATAGACGTGGAATTATATTTCAGACAACAACTGAATTAAACCAGGACAATTTAAGCGGGTCGAATGGAAAGAATATTGAGAGGAAAGGTCTGAAAATTTTATAAATGAAAACAGGCAAAAAAGGGAACTGCAGTAAAATTGTTTTGAAATGGTGGAGGAGTGGGTATTTTCAATATTTCAAGCGTTCTTGTACTATGAAATACACAGGTAGCGAGCGACTCTGCAATTAGTGGGAACAAAGAGTAACCACGATCAAAAGATTATTTTAAAGAATTACAGAAAGATTACTGCAATGGTGATTTAAAACAGAATTTACTGGTTGTTTTAAGAGATATTTTAAATAGCTTCCAGCTTTCTGATATTGTCAACCCAAGTTACCCCGACATATTTCTAGGCACCATTCATACGATTCGGTGAATATTTGTATGTGGATAGGCGAAATATCAACGTGATTTTTCCAAAATCTATGACATATGTATATTCTTGACAGTGCAGCACGATTGCTTATCACATTCTTTGCACATAGGCGACGATTGTGAGCCATTTCATTTCAATGCCATGATCTCTATCCTGTTATTTAGGAGTTTCCCAAGGACCGCTCCTTTTCAGAAGCCCGTGCTGATATAATCAAACTGCCACCAGGGAAGCGAGGGTGTATCAAAAGGGTCCATGTGCATTTACAAGCATGTTGAGCTGAGAGCGAGCATCCATCAAGGCAAATACAAAACCTTGGTTAGGGCAAAGTTCAAGACGCTTTCACTTACACAAGATGCTAAGAAAACCAGAGTGCTCACATATTGCCAATTACCCATAATGGCGATATATATATGCATGCCCACTGTTTCCCATTGGGACGATTCGAGCTGTATTTGGATTTCGGTTGCCAAACCTTGGACAGAGCTCTCAACCTTTTTCCGTCTGAGGAATTGACCCGTTTATAATATAGTAGAATGTGTGTATATACGTCATGGTATATCACAACAAGTAACAGATCAGCCGGATTTGTGAATGCTTGAATGACTATCCCAAAAAGAATCAAAAAATCACATCGTCGTTATTAGCTGAAGCGGCACGACCGACAGCCACTTGGCATGCACCCCTGTTTTTTTTTTACAAAAGGCCGTGTGCACAGCCGTTCGTAGCGGGTGTATCCCTAAATATACACTTAGACTCAAATATACACACACAAAGTGAGTTTGTGCATGTGACGAGATTATGTAATACTAAATACACACTGACGTCAACTGTCAACTGTCAACTAGCTCTCTCTCTCTCTCTCTCTCTCTCTTTCTTAACCACGCCAACTCTAATTTCAATCTTTACTTTTAAGCATACACCACGTATTTTTATTTTATTTTTTTAATTCTAAATATTACAAAAGAATAATTGTACAACCTGTATCATTTACGGGTATTTCCTTATCCTCATCTTAACCTCTAGAATAGACGTCTTGTTGCTGCTGTTGCTTAATCAACTCGTAATAACACGCCCTGAATTTGATTTCCCTAAAACCCCCATAGGCAAGCCAGTCATATCTGTGTATGCCTTTCTCAACTCTTGGATCGGCATTCTTTCAAAATGCGGCATCGAAGTGCCTTGATAGTTATACAGCCCGTATGACTTCATGGCCTTGGAATACCGGCGTTCGTTGGTGGCTTGCAATTTGTTGAGCATTTGAGCTGCGGCCTTGATGCCTCCAATATTGCAGTTACCATCTTTGCTGCGGGATGATGATCCACAATCGCTCCCTATCCGGTGACTGTGCTGATTATGACGAGTTGTACTCAGCTCGCTGTGACTCATCAGCAATGATTGACCTCGACCGCTTGTGCTGTGGAGTTTGGAAGAACGGTTGCTTTGACGACTGGTTTGGCTACCATCAGTCCCCGAGCTATTGTTACCAGAAGAACTTCCGTAATCAGACGGATGTTCACCAATGGTTATAACCTCGTTACTGAGACCATCATAGTCATCTGCATCCAGCTCGTCATCAAAGCTAACATCAACGTTGTCACTTGCATCATGGAAACTTCCATAGATATCGTCTTCCATCCTTTGACGCCCAAGTTCCTCCCAACGGTTTACAATTTCCAGTGCACGAGCTTCCAGGTCTTTACTGTTCCAGTTTAATGCACACAGATTGCTCACACACTGGCATTGGCGTGGAATTTGACAATCAAAGTCTTCAAAGAGACGTTGAATTTCTAACTTGTTTTTCAAGCTCTGAGGAAGCACCTTGGCAATTGCCAATTCACTGTGCTCACAAACTGGCAACTGAATACTAGAAACAGCACTACCAGATCCAGAAGGCAAACATGCCTGGATAATAGCTTCGATAAGTCGACGATCGATATAATTGCCTTTGTTTTCTTCCTCGCGAGCAATAGGCTCGTAATGACGCAGATGCCGAAGTTGAAATGGCCGAAGCGACAAGTTGCAAATAGGTGAAACATCTCTAAGGTACTTAGATTCAGGTTTGGAAGTACTGGGACCAGATTTCTGCGGTATGACTAAAGCTGATGTGGAACCTGATGCTACATTGTCGCCCTTTATTTGCTGTGCAATATCTTTGCGACTGTTTCCATCGAACGTGGTCTTTAACTTGTCATGTAGTGTTGTCCGGGGAGTGGAAGCTGGGTTATAAGTAAGAGCGCCAGCACTAGTATCTTTACGACTTGAATTTCCCGATGCTATCAAATCACAGCCAACTTTGGAAGCAGCAGAACCAAAATGTTGCTGGTTATGGCATTGTTGAGTAACAGGGCAAGGTGCTTGTCTATGATTCTTAAGTTTCAGCTCAACGTCACGTTCTCGTTGGCGACTGTTACGTTTAAGTTCGGCATTTTTCTTCATCATTACCAAGGAGACAACAAGAGCTCTACCAGCGCTAAGCTTTGACAAGGTATTAGTGATTCCGGATTTGGTGGATTTGATGTTTTCTTTGCTGGGCTTAATTTTGCTAACTAGTTGACCGATTTTACTATCCTTTGTTTCTTTCTTCGGGTCTTTTATGTGTCTGGAAAATTTGGCCTTGTTGTTAGAACGAAAATGATGATTATGATGTTGATTCTTGCATTGTCTTTCGCGGTCAACTGCCGGCTCATGTTGCTGACTACTTGTTTTTTCAGAAATAAATAACTTACGCATCTTTTGGGCATTATCATTAATTAAAGGGTTTTGGAGTGGAATCCCATTTAGATTGGATTGGTACTCAGCTTCTGCGCGGTCTTCAATTTTTGCTTCTACCCTTTTTCCCAAATATTCTTCACCCAATTTGATATGTGCTTCTTTTCCATCCACACGACGTACTTCGTGATGACGAGGCAATCTATGGATACCATTATTAAGAGACAATGGGATAAAAGCTAGACTGTTATTTTGCTGAATTTTGTACAATGTCTTACCAGAGCCTTCAGGCTGACCTACCCTATTGTTAGTACCCATCCGTGCAGCAGGAGATTTAGACTCTTCCTGAATTTTTTTGTCTAGATTGACGGCTCGACGAATACCCACAATAGGTCCATTCCCCAGATTGTCAAACTTGTTATTGGTATTAAGTGATCTCTTGTAATCATTGGAATCACGTAAAGAAACATGATTTTGTGCTTGAGTTTGTGAGGCAGCATCTGCAGATATTTCTCTTTGATGCTTAGTATATTCGGCAACTTTCTGGTTTATGCCAAAGTTTGCATGATTATCTAGTTTATCGAGGAGGGGTGTAGCACCATTAACTATTCGAGAGATTGGGCGGGGTTTGGGATTATTGTTTGTAATTTCGGTGTTGTATTTTTTTACCTCCTTTCTGTTGCTTTTTACAACACCTGGGCTATTATTTTTGGATGAAGGCAAAGACTCGCCTCCAACTGAAAACCGTTTCCAAGGCTCTCGACGGGCATCACTACCACTACTAATGTTGATATTGTATTGTCGACTTTCAGCTTCGGCTGCCATTCTTTGGACTTGCAACATATGGTGTCTTTGCCGTGCTTTTTGCTGCTTTTCCTTGCGAGCAGCCATCTCCTTCATTCGTCTCTGTTTTTCAATTTTGAGCTGGATTTGCTGGGAGTACCATTTCTGATACTCACCCTTCATTTCTTCACGAGAAATACTGCAAATGACAGCATTGCTTTTAAACTTTTTGTCGGACTTAAAATCAGGATGGTATGCAATTTCGTAAACTGGAGGGACGGGTAGAGTGGAGATGTCTTCAAGAAACTTGAAGTTGACAGCGTTAGGGTACGCTTCAGAAAGAACTCGAGATTTGCGTTGAGAATGCGTTTCTTCAAGGCTTATTATCGACCTGTTTGTCGGTGTATGCGTGCGTGTAGTTGGTTTTGAATCTTTTACTCCCTTTGTTCGACCCAGAGATTTTGGTATTTTGGATTTGTTGATGTGATGTATTTCGGAAGTTCCTTCGACTGAACCCATAATGTAAGGAGCAGCTTCTAGGGTCTCTCGATCAAAACCTTGGAAGAATGGTAATGAAAATATTTGATTACAAGATTGGACTCGTTGAAGCGGAAACATTTGTAAAAAGCCAGAAATTGCAGTTTTGCAAGGCGGCGAGACTGGCGGGTCAGTTTCAGGAAATTTTAAGCCTGCCGCTATAGCTTTTAAGATCTCTGGTCGATGCCGCACTCGAAATGGTAGTCGTTTGTAAATACATTCGTAAAAAACTACACCTAGTGCCCACCAATCTACTAGTTCCGTATAAATCAGCCCTCGATGTATTTCTGGCGCTAGGTAATTAAATGTGCCTGACACTCCGCTAATCACTGGCCGTTTACACGTCAGTTCTCTTGCAATGTTAAAGTCTGCTAAACACACATGACCTTTTGAATTGATCAGAATGTTTTCAGGCTTGATATCGCGGTGAACTATATTGTGTTCATGGAGATAATCAACAGCACAGGATAACTCAGCTATCCAATGCCGCACTGTGTCCTCTGTGAATGTATATTTATCTAAATGATAACGCAGATCCCCACTATCAACAAAATCTAGAATTAGACAGTAAAATGCATCATCTTGAAATGCATAATTGAGATTGCAAATAAAGGGGTGCCGCAACTTCACCAGTACTTTGCGTTCTTCCAATATTGTCCTTATCACAGCCGGTGCTAAAGTAAAAAGAAAAAAAAGATTTAGAGTTAGTGGTTGCAAATGAATAACAGACCAGGCTATTGGATCAAAAATTTCCCAATATTGGGATGTATTTGTGATTTTACCCCAAAAGATAAGCCTCAAATACCATCCGTTATTAATTACCCCGTGTTGTATGGAACAGGATACCAATATTGCTTCAGTTGAAGAACAAAATACTTACAGTGACGTTTATCAACATATTTTAGGGCGTAATACTTGCCATTTTTCTTCTGCCGCACTATTCGCACTTTACCGTAAGAACCTTCACCGAGTGGTTTCATAATATCGTACCCTGTTAGCGTTAAATATGACTTGTCATCATCATCATTTCCGAATGGCGATCGAGAAGCCATTGCTCCGGTGGAAGCTGTGTTTGACTGTTGATTCCCCATTGCGTGAAAGTGGGTAGTGAAATACATGTAATATTACTCAACCCTGAAGAATGTGTAGTTTTGGTGTTCTGGTGTTTAGCCAGTTTAAGTTTAATCGCTAGAGCTGCTACTGTAAGACTAACGGTGAGTTGTAAGGTTGGTAATGGAATACAGGATTGTATATAAATTGACAGAGAGCTAGTGACTCAATAACGCTCGAAAAAATAGCCATTCAAAGACCCAATATTAAAGTCGATGTTTATTGGGGAGGATGAGCCAAGCACCTTCAATTCTTAAGCAAAAGAAAATTAAGACACCTAATGTTTGTAAAATGTATAAGGGTCTTACTATTTTCTAGTGAGAAAACAGAAAAAAATAGACTAGAGCGGGATGAGGCAGAACAATTTCTAAAATTTGCGAAAGGTCATTGAAAAACTTTTAGGAAAAGGAAGGTTATATATATCATCTCAAACCCCCTTGAAAACTATTAATTAATAAAGATTATATGTAGGTAAAATATACAGTTCTTTGCTTTTGATATGAAGTCAAGCTAGCTAAATAAGTGACCATGTAAATATTTTTTGGTCCAGGTATAAATCATTAGACTCGCTTAGCATAAATCTGACTGGACACTGATTTAGTCACACACTTAACCCTATCACAGACCCAAGCTGTCAAACTTGAGAATGGCCCTTATTTATAATTACTTCTTGAAGCGCTTCTTTCACACATTTTTGTTAATCATTTTCATTTCAAGGCTATCCAATAGTGATATTGATGGAAGAAGAACGTTGAGCGTGTATCCACGAGTTTTTACAAGTTGCCTAAATAATCAAAAGATTGCTCAGCCTCTACTTGAATATTCCATCAAATAACAGAATCATGCTGAAAGAATAAAAGCACAATTTAGGTAAAATTACGATATTAATATCTTGATAGAAAAACACAATATAACCTTTATTATTTCTACTTTCCAACCAATTTAAGAAATCGTTATGAGCCCATGTATGTTGGACAATTATTTGAAGAAAGCTGTATTTACCTCTAGAAATACATGGAAATTCAGGCTCACATGAAAAAGAACAAAAAACATGCAAAATTCAAAGCCTTTAAAGTCATTAATATAGATTTTTCTCCGTAAATTAATCTCCATCAAACTTGATATGATTCGCGTCATAGATTCACTTATGTTGTCAGTTTTTTAAATCACACAGTTGAAAACATCATTTTTACTTCATTACTTTTTATCTGGAAAATTACTTTGCCAATTGAAAGCAAATTGTTAAGGAGAGCCACAGTTACATTATTGTCACATGGAGAAATGATAATTTCCTTTTTGTTTACGCAGTATAGAGATCTCCTCTTTAATCAAATAATTCGAAGCATTGTACTCCTTTATTGTTTGAATTCATTCTAAATTTTTGGTAAAAAAGACGCCGCTTCTTGTAAACATAGTCTAGAATTATGTGAGATACAGTATGAACCGAATATCCAGAGACTTGATTCCAATTACACAAAATCCTGGCTCAAAAGCTCTTTCGGAAGGCTCGCTAACACCATCCGAAATTTATATATTGAAGGAAACTATTTACATAAAAGATCTCGACTCTTAGCGGTTTGATGTCATATAATAATAGTTACTAATTAAAAAAGTATGTTAAACTAGCTTGAACTCACAAAATTCTAAGTTTTGATAAAAAAGAGTTAACTAGCTTCAGAATTGCAACCGCTAGTAGTACTTGAGATAATCGGCTTAATCTGCTTCTCTTGATAAGTAGCCGCCGAGGTTAGCCGAAATGTTAAAATATGGAACTCCGTACCAGCTTTGTTATTATAAATAATGGGAAAGAAGATCCAGCTTAGGATACATTAGAAATTTGTTTTGATACCAAATACTTGACATTATCTCATGTTAATGAATCTCTATTTACCAAGAAAGATACGTTGAAACAAAACAATTTGATAATAAGTTAAATAGCACAACATTGTGAACAAATTCCATGACAATTTTTGGTAAATTCGATTACCTTGAAAATGCCATTGTCAACAATTTTGTAAACCAAAAAGAGACAAAGGTATATGTTCATCCAAGCTTCACATATGAACTTGGAAGCAAATATCTTCAAACAATGTATAAAGTAAATAAATTCTTCCAGAACATCCTAGCTCAATAAAACATTGCATAATAATGAAGAATGTTAATACAATCCGGATTAAAAAAAACTTAAAAGACTTTTGCAAATTGGCATAGAATAATGATAAATTATGGCCTATAGGGTAATGGAGTGGGGTATTGGAAATTGCCCAAGTGGGCGGGACAACTCTTGGATTGAAGATTCAACCTCCAAAAAAGGATTGAGCTTTGCTGTTAAGCTCATAAATAAAAGTCGTCTCAAGTTTATGAGACCACCAAATAACTAGTGGAAATTGTCTTTCCAACAATACTGGAATGCTGCTTAAATTCAGGCTCTCATCTCGAGTAAATTTGGGTGGTGAAAACTGGCAATAGTTTTTTTTTTTTTTGACTCAATTCACAACTGGGATCCAAATTGGGTACTCGGTAATTTCTGAAATAATTTATGTACAATTCAAATATAGTACTCTAGTAGCTATAAACTGTTTCTCACATTATTGTATTTTGAAAGGTATCTCATGTGAAATTCAAATTGGTAACACATAGTCAGAGACTTTTTAACCAATTCGAAGCAATCAAAAATACCTCACCAAACAACAAACTAAAAGTATAAATAAGCTTACTATATCAATCTGATAAATTTATTCTTATTTAGCTCCTGAATTCCAAACAATTATATTATAAGGCAAGGTAGTAGAAGGTATTGGAAAGGCTTCTCTCCAAATTTTAAATGCCTTGTCAGCCTTGCAGTTCTGAAGATTACTCTACAACCAGCATATCTAAGAATATTTGAGAACATATATTTTTCAAAGCTGAGAGAGTCCGAATCTTTAAGACTGGACAGTAACGGTTACTTTGCAAGGCTTTGCTGACGCACATCATTATACTCATCACCAATTCTGCAAGGACAGCAAATTTGGCTACTGGATAGTTGATTGTTGATTGGTAGTCTTGAATAGGTTCATCATGAGTGTCCAATTTATAACAGCTCGTACGAGCATTGTACGATCATCTAGGCTAATTTCTACTCTTCCTGGCTGCAACCAATTGCTAGGACGTAATATCCAGCAAAGGATCTCTAAAGCATACTATTCATCACCTCCAGAATACCCTGGGTTCCCTAAACCTGCTTCTCCAATATCGCATACTCCCTCTACATCATCTCCAGAATTCCCCAAACAAGCAGCGGTCTCACATTCCATTAACCCAAAATCTATTAATGATGCCGTTACGATCAAAAACAAAAGCAAGGCTATCAAAGAAAATGAGCTAGGAACTTTCCTAGCAGAGACAATTCGATCAAAAGGTCCATTATCTCTCGCTACTTTCATGCGCCAATGTCTGACAAACCCCACTGGTGGTTATTACATTAACAAGGATCCATTCGGTAAAGGCGGTGATTTTATTACCTCTCCAGAAATTTCACAAATGTTCGGAGAACTCGTTGGGATTTGGCACTTGGCAGAGTGGATGCAGCAAGGTAGACCTAAGGACATTCGTTTTGTCGAGTTAGGCCCTGGCAGAGGTACTTTGATGGCTGATGTTTTGAGAGTAAGTGCTTTTGTTTGCTTTGACTATTATTAACCTCTTTATTGTGTGACTAACATGAACATAGACATCTAAAACATTTAGGCCATTCATAAGCTCTATTAAAGAGATTTACATGATTGATGCCAGTCCCACTCTTCGTAAAATGCAACACGAAAAGTTATGTGGAGACCGCCCATTGGAAGAAGACGCCGGTAAATCGGTTTGGAAGTCAATGACTAAAGAAGGAATCCCAATTTTCTGGGCAGAAGAGATTCGAACCATTCCCGATGATTCTTTGTCCAACTTTATTACTGCCCATGAATTCTTTGACGCTTTACCCATTGTTCAATTTGAAAAGGTTGCTGATGATTCAAACGTATCCCCTCTGCTTGTCAAGGATCAAAAAGCTTCATGGAGGGAAATGCTTGTTGACTATGTTGTTCCAGAGGTTACTCCACAGGAATCAACCATTCTGTTACCAAATACCACTGTTATTAAATCGACAGAAAGTAAATCCACGGCTGACGCCAAGCCAGTATTCCAACTAGTTAGATCAAATGCCCCTACACCCTCGTCTAGAATCATTCCCAAGAGCCACCAGCGATACGACTCATTGCCCATTGGATCTAAAATCGAGGTATGCCCCGAGGCGTGGGATATTACTGAAAAGCTTACAGCATATATTACCCCTAACAGTAGTAATGATAAACGAGGTGGTACTATGTTGATTGTTGATTATGGTCCGGCTGACACTATTCCAGTCAACAGTCTCCGTGGTATCAAGGACCATAAAATTGTGAATCCTTATGAAAACCCAGGTGAAGCCGATTTATCTACAGATGTTGACTTCCAAGCTCTTAAAATAGCTGCCACCAGATACCACGGCAACCACGTTGAAGTTTATGGCCCAGTAGAGCAAGGCGATTGGCTTCACACTATGGGAATTGGTGCGAGAGCCACAATGCTAGCCCAGGCTCAGACATCAGACGAAGGTAGAAAAAGAGTCGAACAGGCTTATAACAGATTGACTGAAAAAAGTGGAGGTGCAATGGGTAGATTGTATAAAGTTATGTGTGTTGTTCCCAAGACTCAACCCAAACCTGTTGGCTTTGGTGGTGACATCTAGTCATAGTAAATAAGTGTTTAGAAAGTATGTATATATTGATGACTTGAATAAATAGAATCTACACAAATGTGTTAGAATTAAACGTATACTTGATAAATCATCAAGTTGAGGTAACAACAACCTTATGAGGTAGCTTTTTATATGCTGCGACCCATTTGGAGTTTACATGAGGGTCAGAAACGGCCCAAGATATACAGTAATGCTGTAATAGCAGTGCCAACTCCTCAATCTCATCCAAAACCTCCAGATCTCCAATTCGTGCCTTTTCTTCAGCTGGAATCCAGGTCTCGTACATTGACCAAATATCTGCTGCTGCCGCAATTCCACTGTTATCAGTAAAACCCCGATCTGCCAATCTCTTTGCTTGAGATTCCAACGTGGGAAACTTGTGCAAAGTTGGAAGTGATATTCCACGGGAGGCTAAATTCTCAATCATTACTTTTCCAAACGAGTCGTGACCCCCAATCGGTTCATAGACTGCAATGGCTCGGCCATTGGTCAAGTTATCTGTCAACCATTGTAACACAGCGTCTGACTCATCTGGCTGCAAATAACACAAGCAGCATTCGGAAATGATAAAAGTTGGGAGGCTCGAATCCATTCCTTGAAATAAAGGTGTTGTAGCTGTAATTGTTCGAAGGTCTTTTGCATGCAAATGGTAGTGTGGGGTATGAATCTCATCGATGATCTTTTCCTTGTCTTGATTGTTAAGCTGCCCATTTGGCCAAAGAAGCTCACTAATTTCATGTGTATTAATAATGGTATGGGCTTTCTTAGTCGTGCTTACTGAAAAATCGATTTCATGATATATAATCCTATCAGATCCGTATTTCTGAAATGTGTTGAAAGGGCGGGTATCACTCCCGGCACCTAACGAGATAACCTGGCACTTGGTATGTTGAGGGATCGACTCAATCATAAGATCTAACACGGTGTTTATGGCGTAATTGCGAATATAGCTGCCAATGTTAATGACCGGGAATTTTGCAATAAAAGAAGAAGCCACGTTTTCTCTAGGGCCACCTTGCTTTTTAAGACCATCTACAATTGGCTGCAAAAACGGATCTTGAATATATCCCTTCATAAAGGCGGAGTACTTGGATGAAAGTGCATCAACATCTGTCGATTGAATGATCTTATCCTTCCTTGGCGGCCTGGGAGATCCAAGATGCGATCCAACGCCATAAGCGCCAACCCGTGGGCGAGTTAGAGCTGCACCCCGCGCAGCAGCTCCAGGAAATGGTCCTGGACGATGAGATAGTGAAATATGTGGAGCCATAGATCTACCTGGTAATTGATTTGCAGCCTCATGCGGTCGAGTGCCAAAAGGTGATGATGTCTGTGATGGGGCGATGCTAGAGGCATTACTTGGAGGGGAAGAGGAGGTAGAGACAGGCAGTGATTGTGTATCGTTTACGTCAGGCATATTCGGTTACAGTTTATGGACAACAGTTGAGAAGATCAATGCTATAATAGAACGTGTGGCGTGGTTGGGTGGTCTGAAATTTCATGAAAAGCTCCGGACACAGCAAACGAGATGGATGTGATTGTTACTAGGGCCGGTATGTATGTAAGCCAGCTCGAGGGCCTGTAAGCGGTGGGTTAGGGCTTTGTTGACTCATTATTATTTCGTTTAAATTCGCTGCGATTCCGGACTGGCTTTTTCCTTTTTCCTGGAAAATCTCTGATTACCTTTCCACTAGACTTCATTACCCAATCAGCACATTAACAATGGTCCACGAACGAAAGAAAGCTGGTGTTTTAGGAGCCACCGGATCAGTCGGTCAGCGCTTTATGCAGCTCTTGGCCAACCACCCGGACTTTGAGCTGGCTGCTCTCGGTGCTTCCTCCCGATCTGCTGGAAAGAAGTATTCCGTTGCTGCTGAATGGAAACAATCAAGTCCTCTTCCCCAGAACGTTGCTTCCATTGTCGTCCAAGAGTGCAAGCCTGAGAACTTTTCTCAATGCGACGTTGTCTTTAGCGGACTAGATTCTGACGTCGCTGGTGATGTTGAGAAAGCGTTTGTCGACGCTGGTCTCGCTGTCATCTCTAACGCTAAGAACTACCGACGTGCAAATAATGTTCCGTTAGTCGTTCCTACCGCCAACCCTGAACACCTCGATATCTGTGCCGAGCTCAAGAAGCAGAAGAAGGGAATTCACATCTGCATTTCCAACTGTTCCACTGCCGGTATGGTTGTTCCTATGAAGGCCCTCATCGAGAAGTTTGGCCCCATCTCTCAAATGATTGTCACTACTATGCAGGCCATTTCTGGTGCAGGATTTTCTCCCGGTGTATCTTCTATGGACATCTTGGATAATCTCATTCCTTACATTAGTGGTGAGGAGGACAAGCTTGAGTATGAGCCAAGAAAGATTCTTGCTCCTGTCTCAGCCGATGGCATTTCTTTTGATATCATTCCCGAAGAAGATTTCAAGATTTCAGCATCATGCAACCGTGTTGCTGTTATTGATGGCCATACTGAGTGCTTATCTATCAAGTTCAAGAACAGCCCTGCACCTTCACCAGAAGAGGTAAAACAGGCCCTTCGCGAATACAAGAGTCCTATTCAAGAAGTTGGATGCTATTCCGCCCCTGAACAATTGATCCATGTATTCGAAGAGCCTAACAGACCTCAACCACGTCTTGATAGAGACCTTGGACGTGGCTATGCCTGCTCAGTTGGTCGTGTGCGAGAAGACCCAGTATTCGATGTCAAATTTGTCGTTCTATCTCACAATACCATTCTTGGAGCTGCTGGATCAGGAGTTTTGATTGCGGAATACCTTCTTGCCAAAAAATATATCTAAACCAAACGAACGATGAATTTCGACCAGCCTGACTCTCATAGAAAAAAGATTAAAAACAATGAATTATTTATTAAATGCGATATGATTCCCTTAATATACTTTATGATTTAGATGAAAGTGCATGCCTCTTGGCTTTTTTTGTTTACAAATACTTTAGCATTTAACAGTTCAATGCGATGAATGTGTTACAAAGTTGATACTTATTGATGATTCCCGGGTAGCTAAGCCAACTAATCAAGAATTTATTATATACGGTAGTTCCTGATTACTCTGATATATTCTCACTGTCCAGTCTCGTGAAAAGATATTGGTTAACGCCGGAGTAAAAAGTCGCCAGTACGAACGTATTTGAGAATATCATCACCATACATTTCCAGATTTGGGATGAATATCCAACCGTTTTTATCTCCAAGTTTGTATAATGAGTCGTGGATAGGAGCCACACCTCTGTATCTCACACAATTGGAGAAATATATTTCTTTTATAATATTCGATGTATTGATGAACAGTTGAAGCTGAGGTGATATGATTTGAAGGCCTTTCAGAAACAAGTATTCAAGCTTTGGGAGTTTTGAAATGCTCAATATGAAATATTCAAAGAGCCGAATATCGTCCAAGACAATTTCAGGCTTTTTTGTGTTATTTCCGAGCCATTCTCGGTCAATTTGGGTTTTTAAAGTCATGGGGTCACGAAGAAGTGCTTTAATTTTTTCAACTTGTGATGGAGAAAACGATGAAATAGAACCGGGTTCCGAGCGTGATTCACAAAGATCATTAAACAAGCCCGTCAAATCACCCTCATCAAAGCTCCCGTTATCTGAAATTATTTCAGATGCTGGCCGTAATACCATTGATGAGAATTCCTCGCAAATGAAATTATCCAAAGATAGCTTTGATATTGCAACTTCAAGTTTTGATAAAGATGTAAAATGAGCAGCAATTTGATGAAAGCCATAACCTTTTTCTCGGAAATCATTTACAGTGTATGAGAATTTAAGGCTCCGTAGATTTGAGTAACCAATGCCTGTTGGTAGCAAAGATGCCATATCTGAAATGTAGTAACACAACCCCGAAATATCAGCTACCTCTAGGTTGGGAAATGAGGAGCATATCAGAGTGACAACACGATCAGTATAATCCTTTCTTGGAATACTTATCAATTTCACTTGGTTAATAGTGGGTATATAGGGGTATTCTGTGCGCAAAAAGTCGATTCCATTATTAAAGTAAATTTCAATGTCAATATTTTCAGGAATATCAACCAAACAGTGGAAACATTGATCTGAATTTATTTTATCTTCCTCGCTCCTAGGGTCAAACATTATCTTGATGGTATCAGCATTGAGACATGACGTTTTAATTGATGTTATTGCAACCCGAAAAGTAAGTGAATCAGGTTGAAGAAAACTAAATGTTTTCACGCTTGTCAAGTACTGAAATGGAGGCAAGCTAGATGTGCTAATATGAATGTCAGTTATGAAAGTGAATAAGGGTGATGGAGTTTGAAAGCCGTATAGAGATGAAATGGAATCCAGCCAAACACCCGATACTTTAGGTAGACAGTTTAAAAGTCGTCGATGAAACGCACTTTGATGAACCGATGGACTGTTAGCCTCCAACCAGGCCATGGAAACTGACAGTTTGATATGTTGTAGAGATGGCATTATCTCCTTGATGTCATAGTATGCTAACCACAGTAATATATCCTTCGAAATATACGATACATTTGGGTTGATATTCAGTCTAAAGATGGCATTGTTGAGAAGCCAACTATATCTGTTTGGATCACAGAGCATCTGCGCCACTAAAGGCCGCGCATGTGGGTTATCCAAAAAGGCCGATTTTCTAGCGTTTTCAACTCTTACACCTTGTCCGGATATGTCTCGTATTTCGTATGAACCAATAACTGCACACTCACGAAAAGAAAGCGGCCGGTAGATGCATTGAAGAAGGGTGTTGCATTGACTAATAGCGATTATATCTGGAACGGTAAGATACGATAGTAGACGATAGTGAATTTGTTCGTAGAGAGAACAGAATGTTACTTCCATGTTGAAGCTTTGATAGTTACTCAAAGACAACCAGTTCACATGCCTGTGGATGAGACTTCTCCAAGCAGTTTTCAGATGTAAAGTAGTTCGGCGCGTGCAGCTAGTAAGTACTAATGAACATTTATGTTACAATGGCTCAAAGATTGCTGAGTAGCAAACGAATACCCGAAAAGAACGGAAGATTGTCTGTTAGCGTAAAACAAGGCTCAGAGATACAAAATGAGGTTGATTATGTTTATATAAACAAATTTACAACAAGAGAGATAGCATACATACTATAGTTACATACTATAGTTACATACATAGCTATATCTATAGCTGCTAATGGCCATTCCCAACTCAAGTTCTGGCATAGTGCGTACCGTATCATAATAAATGTCCATGTTTTTTAGATAATAATTCAATCACTAATAGAAATAGGAGCTAAGTGATTTAAATACAGGCGATTTTCAATCACATATACTGAGCAAAATTCCTATTGCGATCACCACCATATTGCACTTATAGGGTAAGGGTAGTTGCTCAATCTTTTTCTTCTGTTAAACCCATTACCATCGGCTTATTATATATTTGGTAGACATGGTGTAAACTTATTACTTAGTCCAAAACAACTTAGGCCATCAGCGATGGAGACGATTTCATTAGAGAAAATAACGCCTGAAGACGTGTATGACCATATATTCGACGTACTGGTCACTCATGCACCGCCAAAGAATCGTGATTTAGGAGCTTACGAACGAAGAGATGGCCAAATTACCGTCGATTTGAAGGTCCCAGTTAACTACACAGTACACGGGTTTCTTGCAAACATGCAAACTCGCTTTAGTGACTTGTCGGGTTCGAGCAAGAAAAAAAAGTCGCGCAAGATCAAATCATCTCCCGCCGATAAAAGAAAAAGCACTACCAGTGGGAAAGGAAAGAAAGACAATGGGGAAATGGAGATTTCTAGATATGGGTTTCTTCAGTTAGAGCTGACGCAAAGTATGTCTCTATTTACTTCAAGCACAGAAACATCAACGACAGGAGCTATGTTATGGAATGTGTCTGTATTATTTGTAGAATGGATTCTCAATATTTCTCAAGGCCATGTGATTGATCGATATATTCCACAAAAGGAGGACAAAGAGGAAGAGTCCAATACAAAGGGAGATGATATTATACGACTCCTTTCCTATCCATTGGATCAATGGGATGTAGTTGAATTAGGATGTGGATCAGCTGGACTTGTTTGCTGTGCTTTAGGTCCTATCACAAACTCTTACATAGCGACGGACCACTTGTCCAGTATCGTAAAGAGTTGTCACAAAAATGTCTTGGAAAACGTTCCTGCAAAATACGTCTGGACCGAGAAAGGTGAACAAGAGAAACTAGGACTGCAGGACCAAGAAGATGGTCTTGGCCATGTGGGAGCTGAGGAAAAGATACGAACCTTGGAGTTTGATTGGGAAGATATGGAAAGTGGGTTGAAAGATATAAAGCAAGCTTTGGGGATTACAGAAATTGAAGAGCACCATACTCCTACAATTTCGGAAACAAATTTAAGTCTGAAGCTTGAGAATGTCAGCTTGAATGAGGATGCTAATGCTAGCGAAGATAATACCAAAGTTGCAAAATCGTTCAAAGAAAGCTTCAATTCCAATTCTGGAACTTCACATGAACCATCTTCAGCTTCAAACGAAGATCGACCTCTGGTTGTAATTGCATGCGATACGGTTTACAATGAGCATCTAATTCCACACTTTTTAAATGCAATGGCGGCTGTTTGCAAACTTAGACCAAAAAATGCTCATGCCATTGTTGCACAGCAAGTTCGCGACTCTGAAATAATGGGGTCATTTATGGAGCAGTTTGTAGAAAAATGCCTAGATGAAGAAGGCTCTATCGGTTCTGTATCAAAACCAGTCTCTCACAAACTTTCTGACGACAGTATAGCTAGTGAAGAGCCGCTACCTTCACAGAAAATGTTTGATGTTTACACCGTGCCCGACTCATTTCTTTCAAAAGCACTTGTTAACGGTTACACAGTTCATTATGCTAAATGCAACGTTTAACTATCAGATAGAAATACTAAATGAATATAAACGCGTTTCTAGAATTCGCTGTTATAAGCAACTAAGGACAAAACATATGCTTTTGGATATTCCCAGCTCTTTTCAAATAGACTGCTTGAAATACATCTGCAATCGTTCATTAATCAAAACTTCTACTAATAAATAAAAGTATGGCTTACGCAAAATTCTAAAAATACAAATTAAATACATCTCATACAAAATCATAAATAGGCAACAGAGAAAAAAGTAGAGAAAAAAATTATCAAAGAGGATCGACTAGCAAGAATAAATAAATAAGAATAAAGAATAAATGAAAGTTCATGTGTAATAGTTGTAGAAATAAGTCGTATGCAAAATTAAACAAAAAGAAAGCTGGCACTAGATGATAATAATGAGACGTCTGCGACAAAAACATCAGTCATAATTATTTTTCTCAATTTCACATCATTAAAAATGTCATATTGAAGTCATTATCGCAGGAACTCCAAAAGATCAATCTCTCCTTCATCCTCATTATCATCATCAAAGCCTTTGGCAGGTTGATTCTTTTTGTTCTTTTTCCCAATTTCCACACGTTGGGCTGTTGTACTCTGAAAAGCTTCGTCATCAATTTTTCGTCTATCAACCGAGGGTCGGGAGCGATCTGCAGAAATCTTGTTATTGACATTAGCCAGGGGAGACATGGGGGTATTTCTATTTCGAGCATTGAATACACTTTTGATAGCTACTGGCGATCTCTCACGCTCAGAGCTTGATCTGAGATACTCCTTCTGTGCAGCTTGAGCAGCCCGCTTTTGAACAACTTTTTGGGCTCGGCGACTAGGTGAATTAGACCTACTACCAAATGGCGATATAGATCTATCTATAGGCAGTGAAGGGACAGGAGGAGCTAGGGGCGGGCCGCGTCGGCCCCTTGATGTACTAGGGAGCCGTCCGGAGCCCTGAAGACTGGCAGCACTCAGATTAACATGTTGCGTATATTCGCTAGTAATTTGGTCTAAACCAGTAAGACTTAAGCTATGTGGTAATTTTGAATGTGACACTGTAGACATATCACTGAGAACACTATTAATAGAAGAGTCCTTTTGATGGTGAGCACGAGAGTGTGGTGGTGAAAAAGAATGTGGCCGAGCTGAGTTTAATTTCACAACAGGTGGTGGAGCAACTTTTGCTGAAGGAGGGTATGTTGCATCGGTCGAGTTTGAAAGGTCAGAGCTTGTGGACGCTTGTCTTTCGTCTCGTGGAGATTTAGTTGGTGTAGCTTTAGTATTGATAGCAGTGGTATTAGGGTTAAAATTTATATCACCTGTTTGTGTATGGGCCGTCTCTTCATTGTCGTACAATCCTAGTCGAGCCTTCTGAATGTTTGTGTGAGTTTCAAGTATAGTTTTGTTACCGTTTAATGAGCTAACTGAGTTGGCTAAATTGTGATTGATTTCAGAGCCATATCGAGAATGATTCATATAAATATTACTATGATTTCCATCAACATGAGTTTGACTTCCATATTGATTATCATAAATATTCTTTGCTGCCTGATAGGATGGAGGACATGAAACAAAAGGAAGTGCCCGAGATAGCTGATATTGAAGGTATTCCTTGTTTTCAATTGTGAATATTTTTTCTTTCCGATCAATCCATGGCTTTTCTCGAATGCAAAAAGCAACAGTATCAACAGAGCAATTAAAAGGCTGCATAAAAGCTGCAAAACAGTTAATCCAAAACACACCATGATGGTCAGATTTAGCCTTGTACTGAAGAATATGAACAGCAAAAGGAGCCATCCACAAAAAACAATAGGCAGCTGGGTAAACGAAAATAGACCTGATTTGACGCTCGATAGCGTTCCTTCGCATTTGAAAGTTGGCCATACTTTCCCTTTGGAAATCCCGAATAGCAGCGGTAGTGGCATCTTCACCCGATGTATCAACAGAGTTGGAGAGATACCTATTTGGGGTGAGAAAGCCAAATCCCGGAAAGTAAGAAAAGAAGGCAAGTAAAGAGCGTACACATTCTGCAGACATCTTTGAGAATTTTTGTTTCAATTGTGACTGTTGATGAGGACTCTGGTTTTCCAAGCTGGAGAGCCCGTTCGGGTGGTCTGTTACTGCTACGATTTCTTGTGTCTTTTTTGGATGCATTTCAGGACTAGAGGATCCCAGAATATCGGCAGTGAAATCGTGACCTGTCAACTCCGCCATTGAAATGTCATCAGAAGCATACGGCGATGGGTCATTTATGTATGTTTGAGACTTCTTGAACTCTTTGACCACCTTGCTGTACTCCAGTTTGACATAAATGTAGATTGCGAGATATATAAAGATGATTGAAATCAAGATAACGTATCGGGGGCCCCAGGAAAGAACAAAGCGAGCCCAACGGGGATGAATAGGGAGATAGCACCAGGTAACTAAAGGAATGTAGGACTCTCGGCCATAGGTGACAAAAACAAGCGCCGCCATAACAAGCGGCAGTAATATGTGGGTGCCGTAAACCCAATATCTATAAGGATATAGCCCACCCTCTGGGCCGGAGTACCGCGTGAAAACAATAAGAGCGGTGTGGATAGCAAGAGACAGCACAGCAAAGTCGGCTCCCTCGATAAACACAGAGGTAAAAAACCCGACAACGTCACAGAAATTAATATTATCGTAGGCAGATGGAACGCCTAGAACTCGAGCTGGATACCATAGTAAAACAACAGCCTTTCCAAAGTCGGCCAGCAGTAATAAAAGAATCAGATGGTGCCGAAAGACCTTGACACGCATGGATATATACAAGTATAGAGCGATTAAACCGGCTGTGATACTGAAAGTGCTTGCGAGGACCGACAGCACACGCTGCACATACTCCTGGTGTGGTGTGAAATAGACGGGCTGTTCGTAAGCTTCCATTGTTGCCCGAATAGCAAATGAGGAGTCGCTGGAAGAGTAATTAGAGTAGAGAACAAGGTATCTGTGCTGAATGTAAACAAACGTAGGGCGAGAGGTGTCAGAAAACAGAAATGCTAAGGGACGCAATGCAAAAGTAGCAAACTAGAGGAACAAAAGGCTACAAAAGAAAGGCCTCCATAGCGGAAAGAAGGTGAAGTTGCTCGATGGATCAATGGAAAAAATTTAGGCAAGGAATGAGTGAAGAGCAGAGAAGCAGAGAAGCAGAGAAGCAGAGAGGCCGAGAGGGGAGGAGAACAGAACAATCAAACTATGAAATTTATGCGTCACGTGGAAATGGAGACATGTCATGTGATCAAAAGGCTGCTGGTTGGTAAAAAAAAGCCCCCACCCGAAATCAATGTTTGTTTTTTCATCGTTTTAGTACCTTTCCCTTTTTTTTTTTTTTTTTTTTTTCCTTCCTTCGATGGACATACCATAATGTTCAACGCAACCGGGTCTCAAGGTGCCGGAACAAATAGCTCGAGTCCGTTTTCAAGTTTTAATGTGTTCCAGCAGAACCGTCAGAAAAGCGGTAATAATTGGGAAGCTTCTCAGGGAGCCACCAACACGCAACCAAACACCAATGTAGGGTTTTTTGCGAACAATCAACAGAGCAATGCCAGCAATCAAAGTCACAATGCTTTCAATGGACGAAATAACAATGGACCCTCTACCGAGCAAAATCCTTTTCAAAACCGAAACCAGCGCCAGCAACGACGCGGTTCAGCACACCCGGCTCGTGGTGGCAAGCAAGGTCGCGGCGGAAGCCAAAACTTCAACAACACCAATGCCCATAACACCCAGAAGAATGATAAAAATCCTTTTGCATCGCAGTTCATGGGTCAGCAACCAGCATCGCCGTTTGTACTTCAACAGAATACCCAATTGAATGGAGCCAAGCCATCCAGTCCATTCTTCACACCCCCAAACAGCACCCAACATCCTGGAAACAACAGCAACGGCGCTACAAGCATTCCATTCAAATCTGATAGTAATAACGGGTTTATGACTGGAAATTTTAACAAACCGTTTCAGCAGACATCTGTCGACGCGTTAATATCAATCCCATCACTACCTACCCAACCTGGATTTCGACAGCGAGTAAAACCACCTACTTTGCCCCCAGTATACTTGGAAGAGGGCGCACCGTCATTCACAAGAATAGAGCGGCAGCCTGATCCATGGGACCTCCAGAACCAGCAAGAAATGGCTGGGCTTGAACAGCTTAGATACCAAGGTGTTGATCTAGAAACTCTGTATAAGAAATTTCAAGATATGCGTGAAAACGAGCGCCGAGAAATGGAAAGTCGTGGGTTGGTTGATCGACAAAATGTGAGTAAGAGTTTGAAAGATGCTATTTGCTTCGTCGGCACGTGTCGTGACAAGTGTCCAACATTTGAACGGATTCGTCGATCCTATGAGCTGGATACGAAAACTTTTGAACGCGACGACTCTGGTAACGCATCAAGAGAACTTGCTGTTAAAGCATTTTCACGCCCCGCAGCTGGTCAACCGCCACCCCTTCCCTCTGATGTGAGACCTCCCGATGTTCTTATCACTACACTTCACTACCTTATTGACAATATTATTCCACAATTACCCAAGAGTCACACATTCTTGTGGGATCGAACACGTTCTATTCGACAGGACTTTACATACCAAAATTATATTGGCCGTGAGGCTATATTTTGCAACGAACTAATTGTTCGCATTCACATCTTGTCTTTGCATATTATGCTTACTTCGGATGTTGAGTACAGTAAACAACAAGAGATTGAACAGCTCAACAAAGCCCTCCAAACATTGTCTGAATTATATTCAGAAAACCGAAAGATTGACCCTGGCTTTAGAAGCCCACGCGAAGCTGAATTCCGTGCTTACCAGCTTTTGTCACACATTTATGATCCAGATATTCCGATGCAGATTCAAGCTTTACCAAGAGATGTTTATAACGCGCCAGAACTTCAACTTGCATTGACCCTTCGCACACAGGTTCAGTACATTTCTCGTTCTAATTCTGATAACCCGATGAATTTGTTTGCATCATTTTTCATTTCTCTTACTCAGAATACCCAGATTCCATTTTTATTCTTGTGCTTATTAGAGACACATTTTCAAAATATTAGAACAAACGCATTAGCAGCCATGTCGAAAGCTTACCATCCTCGTGGCAGTCCTTATATTGTACCACGTCTCACAGCTATGCTGGGATTCGATTCAGATCATGATACAATTACATTTTGCACACACTATGGCTTAAAACTTGAGGAGGACAAACAATATGGGCCATGCATTGTTGTTACAATAAGTCCACAAAATCTTATGCCTGGCACTTCTTCTTTAGCCCCATTCAAAGCAACCTTTATTGATGCTCGCAAAGGTGGAAAGTCATGGTCTGACTGTGTGTACGAAGATCCAAAAGTTTCAGCTTCAACTTTTATTTCAAAATCTGCTATTAATATTTTAAATAAAGTTCAGCCGGGTGTATTTCAGGGTCAGTCAACTGTTTTTCAAACCAAGCCGACATTTGAAGAGCGTCAGGCCCCTAAACAAACCTTTTCACAGCCTGCTATACCCCAGTCAAACGCTCCAAGCCCAATTTTCAGCCAATTCCCTTCAAAAGTTTCTTCATTTGGCCAACCCCAGGAGTCGTCAGCTCTATCATCTGAACAACAGAATCAATCTCCATTGCAGTTTTTTAATCCCCCATCACAGAGAAATCCTGTTCAGTCTGTTACCAATCAATTGAAACCTTCTTTAACTCCTCAAAATTTTCAGACGCAGTCAAAGTTGGGTATTTCTTCTTTCAGCCCACCAGTATCTAGTTCATTACACTCATTGAGTGCAGGTCCGCCTTCTCAGGCTCAAGTGCCCCTACACACTCAACCATCCAAATTGGCATTTCCAACATCAAATTCTTTTGGTACTCCTGTGCAGTTACAACCAGCATCTAAACAGCCAAATGTAGCATTTGACTTTGGATCTTTTTCCTCAAACGCTTCTAAGCCATCTACAACTTCTCTTATTGACGTTTCAAGTTCTAGAAAGCCATTGGTACCTGAACCGGTACCAAAACCTGTTTCAAGAGAGCCATTAGCAAACCTCACACAGAGTAGAAATAGTGGCATAGTTTCAAAACCTCAACTTTTTTCAGCTTCCAATAATATTCCCAAGGAACCGGTTTCACTACCTATATCTCCCCCAAAGCCACGATTTACTTATACAGATGAGGATGTTTCCCTTGAGTCTAAGCGCGTTATGAAGCTTTTCGTTTTACGAACTTTGCGTGAATCTATTATTCCAGGTGCTTGGAACAAAATTCAAGCGTCTCGTGAAGAAAGAAAAACGCAGCAAAAAGAAGCCTGTGATAAAGTGATGAAAATGTTAGTTCACGATATTTTGGTTGATCGGTGTATGGTTGCCAGTGCCAAAAAACTTGATTCCCAGAGACTCAAGAAATTAGTTATAACAGGCATCATGAAGACATCAAAAGTGGCTCTGAAAAAGCAAGACGAAAAGAAAAAGAGGCTTGAGGAATACGAAAGGGTGACTTTGCAACTAGGGCGACCACGAGTTTCTTCAGCAGGTGTTTACGCAAATTCACCCGTCACTTTGTCAAGGTCAGGATCCAACGATTCTATTAGTTCTCTGACTTCAAATACACACTCAGGGGCCATTATTTCTAAACGGTCTTCACAGCTTCAGGGACAAAGCCCAATACCTATAAATGCGTTTTCCCCTCAGAATCGAAAAACCACAATTTCTAGAATTACAACTATTCATCAGGTGGCACAAAACCTTTGGGAACCACTAGACATTAAATCGATTGCATTTCCTTCTCTTGAGTATGGTCTTCGCCGTGCTCAAATTTTTGGCCCTGTGACGCTCAAATTTTGTGGCTTTTGTAGAGATTGGGATACCGTTGCTGGAAAATGGGTTAAGACAAAATTGGCACTTCAGAACAATAGTGAAAATCTTGCCAAAGATGATAATGGTATCACTAGTGTAAACGGCTCTACTACTCTTATTCTTGAACAACTACAGGCCGATCCTGCGACATATGAGAATATATCGCAGATTGCATTTGTTTGTGGACTGGATGTCAACGGTATGCCTTCGGTATCTTCCACCTCCAATTCAGAAGATGTGTTAACTTCATATGACTGCGATGCATTATCAGCAGTGCTTGATCGAGTTCTTCCTGTTTGCGTTTACAAGCCTCAACTCTTGGTGATCTCGTGGAGTAATCTCGATAAGCAACAAGTACTTTTGAGGTTAGGCGTTAAAAAATACGAAGAGTATCTTTCTGGTGTTACATTTTGCTGTATTTCAGAGTCATATGGAAATCGGCATACTACATCTCATAACAATAACCTTTTATTTGATAGCCCAAGTCGCCAATCTCAGGAAAAAACTGTTGTTGATCCCACAAGTGAACTCGAAGAGGGAGTTAAAACTCTTTTTTCCAAATTTTCAGCCGAATATTCTGCACGAGGAAAAATAAATCATGAAAGAAAACAGGCACACGATCGACAGGTCCGTGAGTCGGAGTCCAGGCGTCATGAAATCGAGAGGTTAAGCGCTATCCAACAGGAACAAGAGCTGGAACGTGAGGCTAGACGACAAAAATTGAGAAATATTGGAAGTCTCAGGAGCTCTTCTGTTTCGTTATCCCCGGCCAAAAGAAAACATGACTATGCAGGTTCCAACACCCCTGTTCGTGCCCCGCTGCTTAACGGAGTTTCACCATTTCAACCAAAACTATGGCTTACCCCATCACCATCTACTGGCTTGAATACACCAAATTCACGCTCTATCTTCTCCACTCCTCTTACCTCTCGCAAAAGTTTAATGGAAAGTGCTTCTAAGGTTGAAAATGATTCCGACTTGAAAATTCCTAAAGGCGTCAAGGAGCTGAAAGATCTAATATTATCTGTTAAAAAAAGAAGACTATTTCAAAATAATTCTGATCCAGCGTTGTTAGATTCCCCCAAAATTAATAGGGCGTCGACATTTGAAAGAAAAGAACACATGCCATAATCTTTTAAGATGGTCCATCATACTCTTAATGATATTTTGATACCCTATATATTTCAAATGGAAATATTTTTATTGATGATACATTGTTATTTGTTTATTTTTTTAGTTTATTCAGATTCTATTTTCAGTTATGTTATATGTATTACTATTGAGTTGTTTTTGTCCTTCTCTTTATTTTGTAAATATTCATTATTCATTATAGCCAAGTTTATTTATATTCATGGCCAACATTTTTTTCTAAAACGTTTCATGTAGACCATGTTTGGGTTTGGCAATTCCTACGTTTGTTTGATAGGCCCTGCACCGAGAACAGTCCAGTAGCCAAAAGTCATAATTTCAGGATGCTTACTTTCTCTATCTTTATCTTCAGATTGATTCTCACTATCAACGGCTTCAGCTTTCCCTTTCGTATTTGCTGATTTTTTATTTTCATCTTCTTCCTCATCAGCAGGGACTTCAAAAGAAAAGTTGACAAATAGCGGGATTTCCAAAAATGAGGAATCGCCAGAAGGCAAAACCTCAATTGCTATGCAACTCCAATTTTTACTTTGCTGATAAACACCAGCACCAAGCGATCCAGGACCGCCTGAACTAGCAGTTCCACCGCTTGTCAAATGCGCAGTTTTAGCACTAATTCTACTTCCCTCCACGTCGATTCGTTTGGAAAGAGAGCTCTCGCGTTTTATAAACATAGAGGGGACACCTCGAATCAAAGAAGCTTCATCCCAAAGTTCTTCATCCGGGCCCAAGTCTACCGTTGGTGTGATAATTGTGACCTGATGAGAATATCTTCCTGATGCCAGTGAGCTCTCAGTCGCACCTGATGAATCTCCAAACAACCGTTCTTCATTTCCAGACATGCTTTGTCTTGAAATGGTTGCTAAAGATACTTTGACATTCACATGTATAGGATTGGTTATTGTGAGAAGTAAAGTGTAAACGTTACCTGGAATAAACTCTTTGGGATATCCGGATTTAGGAGGAAATTCGCTCAGTCTCAGCGTGGGAAGATAATTATGGGCCATAAGCTTGATTTTAAATCGTACTGAAGAAGGTTTAGCCTCCGGCCTTGCAAGAATATGATGACATGTAGCACATCTCTTGGTACGTTTTGAGCGAAGTGGTTGAGGAACAGGAAGCCTCTGATCTATGTCTGAGCGATCGCGTATAATAGACATGGGTTTAACTTTGAAGGAAGTCATATCAAGAGTACAGGGTATCTCTATATCACAATCGGAATCCAACCTATACCCCTCCTTATCTAATTTTTTTTCGCCATTGTCTGTTGCTGTGTCCAAAAGTTCTCGATACTCAATGAAATTATTTGTCACTGTTGTACTTCTTTCAACAGCTTGTCGCTGATCAGTCGCTTCGTCAACCTCTCTAATTTGTGTAAATGTTTCAGCGCTTGTGTCTTGCTTATTCCTTTCCTGAATTCTTTGTTCAAGTATTTCTGCAAATGAGCGGACCTTATTAGCTCGCGAAGTTATCACGCTCTTCAAATCTGTATTGTCGTCCCCAGAAATGTGACTAGATGTGGTTCCAAAAATTCTATCGTCTACCAAAGCAGCCCTGGTTCCCTCTTCAAGACTTCTCTGGAAGTAAAACATCCGCAGGTCTTGAAATCTCTTTGTCAAAGAATTTAAATTACGGCCATTGACATTTTGCAATTGTTGCATTAGCGAACGACCTCGTTGAAATACTAGAGGGTTATTTTCAATAGTTGGATCAACGGAATCATCATCCACTGCTAGCTTTGAAGAATCTGAAGTCCAAGAACAGTTTGTACAGGCCAATTTATACGAATTGGGCAACTGTGCTGTGACAGAAGCTTGATCATTTTTTAATTGACGCGCACCAGCACGACTAGAAGCTCGACCAAAAGAAGCTGCTGCTGCCGCAACTGCTGCTCCAGTAACAGGACGTGGATTAACTGAAGTAAAGCAATCAGGGCATTTAAAACAGTTTCTTGGGCATCTGTTTCCCTCAGAGCGTGCGGTTGCAGGCGTTACTTCAAAAAGACAGACTGGGCAATATCGGCATACAACTTCCTCTTCAATACATCGTGAACATTTAATATCTTGACAAAATTCGCAGAAGTATAAGTATTCAAGCTTATGGCGAGAAAATGGATCCCAAATTGCCTTAGGAATGAGAGATTTTCTAGATTTCATAGAAGAATCGCTGCCTGGCGGTTGAGCACTTGATCCCATTTCAGATTTGACCTCTGGCAGGGTAGGCTCAATAGTAGATTCCTGCGATGCTATTTTTTGAGACAATTTTTCATCTGAAGAGATGAGCTCACCTTCATGACAAGGACATACAATGTCCACCCATGGGAAAGGCCTGTTGGCATGTGGTGCGGTTGTCATAGGCTAGAAGAGTGTTGTGGATCAGTTTAAGTTATGCTGGTCAACTCTTTGGTTGGGGTTTCTACCATAAAAATGCCAACTATCACCATTTCGCCACTCCCTCAACTACACACACATACGCACACACACATTGCAATCCAACATCTCCTACAACTACAGCAGAGCAATATATGAGTTTAATTTATTTTAGCTTGCAATAAGTTCTCTTAGTTGCATTTATTGTTTATAACAAAAACAATTGAGTTTATCTCTTCAGCGTTTTGCCTTTTCACTATTTTGTGATCAGTTAATGGTATTCCTATGAAATTCCTTAAAAATGATTTCACCAGCATCCATTAGATCATCACACAGCCCTCTCATCCTGCTTGCTACTTTGTTTTTCTTGATTATATCAAATGTCTATGCAGTCACACCAACGGACGATGAGCTGGCGGATTTACCCCATGTCCATGATAAGCTAGGTGTTGATATAAGCACTAACGATGAACAACAGCATCTGCCGCTCCCATTTCAGATACCCAGTCATATGAAAATTGGAGTATCTGTAGAGGATTATTTTAAACATCGAAAAGAATCAAGTTCTGATCAAAATCAATTGCAAGGGTCGAATGAAAACGAAGAGATTGTGGGAGAGCAACAAGATCAGCAACAACATTCAGACCAGCAAATTCTAAACCTTAACCCTGTCACTGAGGAGGAAAGAAAATTCTACAAGGGCAAGATTCTTTACATCGAAGCTCGGGCGATCCTTAACACACTTCCCGATGTTCCAAATCCAGACAACATCGGTCGTTACTATAGACCTCGACGGACTTTATGGAGTGTGTTTTACGACGGGGCATACCAATCAATCTGTAATTTTATCCTATCTCCAGTACCCGAAGCCTATCGATATGCGATTTGCGGCGTGTCTCCAACTTCGGATCTGAAAAAAGATAATACCCATCTTCAAACAATTACGCCATTTTCGTTGCAGTCTCGTACTTTATTATCACTTGAGCGCCAGAAACAGCTTAATATTCTCGACAGCAAAAAACTTGAGCTCAAACGTGCATTTGAACTTTTAACAGAGTCAAGTGAACTGGGGAATAAGGATGCTCTTTTTACTAGGGCTGAATTTTATTTTTATGGTAACTATACCCATAAGCAAGACTTCTACGAATCATATAAATTATATCACGAACTTGCTGATATATCGGGCAATACGACAGCCCAGTTCATGCTTGGAATGATGTACTCAACTGGTATGTTTGGTTCGACTCCACAAGACCAGGCTCGTGCAAACCTATACTACACTTTCGCAGCAGAAGCTGGTGACTATCGTGCCAAAATGGCAATTGGGTATCGGCATTTCCAGGGAATCGCTACACCTAAGAACCTCAAAATTGCAGCCCTTTATTTTAAAGATACAGCAAAGATTGCTTACCAGAACTATGTGTCTGGACCACCTGGTGGAAGACATTTAACCGAATACTCGTGGCTTTTGTCGGATAAAGATGGAGGTGTACTAGGTGAAGGTGCCAGTAAAATTAAACCCGTTCACCACTACCCAATTCTTCCACCTTCTTCAACCCAATCATTTGATATGGCTGTACGGTACCTTGATTATTTGTCACTCCTTGATGAGTCCGCTGTGGTTGCAAGGTATGCACTTGCATTACTTCACTATAAAGGTGACATTGTAGTGGATCCCAAATATTCAGATGCTGTGAAATATGCCAAGGAATGTACACAAAATCCTCCAGATATCTATGGGTCAAATTATTACTATATGTGCTGCGGATTTCTTGGTTTAAGATACATGCGTGGTGAGGGAATTGAGCAAGACTTCAGTAAAGCACACAAGTGGTTGGAAATTGGGTATAAAAATGGCGATTACATATCAGCAGGTGCCCTTGGGTTCATGTACTTAGAGGGTCTTGGTGTTGAAAAAAACGAAGACCGGGCTATGGAAATTTTCAAAAGTAATCAGGATTCTGGGTTTACACATTTTAACATGGGTAGGATATACCTTCGAAAAGGGGACCTAAATTCTGCCTATTTGGAATTTGATAAGGCTTCTAAGAGTAGCGAGATTGGTGGTTTATATCATCAGGGAATGATGTTATATCAGGGCTCGTGGGGGAAAGAAGCTGATGCTGCACCATATTTCCAACTCGTTTCTGAGCGTATTCATGACTTTCATTGTCCATTAAGATGGGCACATAAACAATATGACGATGGTGACTTTGGTTCTGCCCTTCTTGGGTTTATGATTGCTGCTGAAGAAGGATACCAGGAAGCTCAATTGAATGCCGCGTATATGCTGGATGATCAAAGAAGTGCCATTGATATTGGTCGTTTCGTTACCAGGGTTTTTAATATCAAACCCTTTTTATACTTGACCGAGCATGCGAAAAAGCTTATGACTTCAGCCAGAAGTGATACTGAATCTACAGCAAAGGAATTTGACTCTACCGAGCATACTGACTTTGGATCATTTTCATATCAAGATCCAACAGATATAAAAGTTTGGAAACGACAAAAGGACATTGTTGCTTTTACGTACTGGACCCGATTAGCTAATTCGTTTAACGTTGATGCTTTAGTAAAAGTAGGTGATTATTTCCTCTATGGAGTTGGCGTCAAACCCAATCCTAATGAGGCTGCAACTCGATACCAAATAGCGGCTGATTATAATAGTGCGATTGCTCGTTGGAATCTTGGTTGGATGTATGAAAACGGAATAGGTGTTGAGCAAGATTTTCATTTGGCAAAGCGATACTACGACACAGCTGCAGTTGTTAAAAGCGAGGCATACTTTCCCGTTTCATTGTCATTGATTAAGCTACGGGCCCGAAGCTACTACAACTCTTGGCGGAAACCCCCTTCTGATCATACGCATAATACTTTTGGCGAACCAGAGAGTGATAATGAACGTGATTTATATATTGGAAGTGAAAAGCCGAAAAATATATTGGATGATAAAGGGGATAGACCCAAAAGTTTCAGGGAAGGATTGGCAATGTTCTGGAAAAAATGGAAAGAGAGTGGTGGGTTCAATCCTGATCTTGACAGAGATGCAAGATCAGAAAGAAGTGAAGAGGATTTGGAAGCTTTTGGTGATGATGAATTTCAGGAGATTAATATGATGGTAGATAATTATTTGATGTTTGTTATCGTACTTGTAGTTGGCTGGTATGCATATCGAAACTGGCGGCGAAATGCTCAGGCGCAAGAACAGGAACAAGCTCGGAACCCATTTAACCCACCAAATTAGAGAAAACAATGATTCGTTCCACTATTTGCATGTATTTATACGTAATATATTAAGATATTCATTCATATTTTGGTTATAATATAGCTCAAGGTTCTTAGACATTTTTAATCACAAATATGCTGCACTCTCCATTTTCCCCTAAGAGCGTTACTTTCAATTGATAATCGTATGGTGATAATAAGGACTTTTGATGTAGAATTCTTAATTCATCATACTCGGTGTTATATTACTGATGTGCTAAACCCAACTTTATGAATGAGCTAAAGAAAGCTTTCGCTGTAGCGATCATGTAGTTCATTATAATCACATGACTGTTATCATTACCAAACCAAACTGCACTACGTAATATATTATATAACATGGAAGTGTTCCCATTAAATCCCATCATGCTTTCATGCTCTCATAAACTCACATATATTCCTATCAATTGAACCTATATTTACTATGTTAACTATTGTTTCTACATTTTTGGTAGAAGATTTTGACTGATTTGACTCAATTTTACTTTATGCGACTTTGATTTGTCACAAATCCCTTCATATTTACAGAGAGCCAACGACTCCATCGATAGTCTAATTATTTTTATTAGCTGGTTTGAAATGAAATATTCTGGTCAAGATGAAACAAAGCCTTCGATCAATTCAAGAAGAGACAGTGGTAATGTTGATAAATATTCATCCCAATATGACCACAAGCGTCCCAAAAGCACTATGAAAGGGCATAGTACAGTAACAAAAAAGCTAAATTCCTTCGGCGCCAGACATAGCTTTAATGAACATCGTAAAGCTGGTGCTGTGACCTCGGTTTATAATAATGATCTGGAAACGCGTGAAACTAATTCATATATACCAATTGATAAGCATTCAGCGCCCCGAAGTTCACATTACATAGATCATGGTTTATCTCTCAGGAATGGAAATAAGAGGCCTCATTCTAGTTCAAAGGGTAAGTCTTTTGGGCCGGATGAAATTGATACTGCTAGAAGAAACTTGGAAAGCATACATCAACTAACAGTTAAGACAAAGGCATCACCAAGATTATCTGCTCTGCAAGTATACTATCAAGGAATTATTGAAGGTGGAGTCAAAAATGAAGTGTGTAAGCGTGCTCTGGATGCATACAACTTGAAGGGGACCCGATCTTTGTTGACTACAAGTAATATTCCAAGGTGGGCCGATGAGTTTGAAAGTCATCTAAACCACCTTACCTACCTTACAGGACTTCAGTCAAGCAAATATGACCATGGAATACAGAAGGAACTTGACATTCTAATTGAATATTATCAAGGATGTCTTGTCAGGCCCCTAAAGCAAAGTACTAGTCAGAGAGAGGTAGTGAGAAGATATGAAGATGGTGAATCATTTTTAAGTCTATCAGGTAATAATATAAAAGAAGATCATTCTGGCAGTGACGCAAAAGATGGGTACGGCAAAGACGATACCATTAATGGTGAATCTATCACTTTTCAACAATTTGAGCAGTCAAAGAACGCACAAGATAAAAATAGTGATAAAATGCAAGAATCAAACTACAAAGATAGTACTGATTCAAAACCTGGCCCTAAGTATGACAGAACTTCTGAGGTAAATATAGATTGTATCAAAGATAACACATTAGAGGTGCATTCGTCGTGGATTAAGAAGAATGAAATACGTTCGCTGCTGGGTTATTTCAGAAAATTGATCGAGTCCTCCGTCGTTGATACACCATATCAAATATCTAAGGCACATACCTACATTACATATTTTACACATTTGGGAAGTGGAAAAGTCGAAAACGATGAATTAGTTAAATATTCATATCTAGTTTTTCAAGAAAAAGCCAGGGGGTATGGTATTTCAGATTCTTTAGTCAAATCTGACGGGTTTGGAGAATCATTATCGGCTTGGGTAAACGAATTTCGACCTGTTCAAGTTTCATTAATAAACCTCGAGCAAGGACAAAAGTTGCTACAAAAATTAAACCAAATAGAAACCGTTACTTTATACCAGAATGCCATCTCAAAAACTCTTGAAACATATTATACCAGTCTAGCAAACCATAAGACCATAATAGAGTCATATTCAGCTGCTATATCAATATTTGTTGAGACTTTAGACGTAAAAAAGGTGAGGCTTCCTTGTATACCGACATTCGAAACAATCGAGCGATGGATCAATCGATTTGAAGAAGACGGGTCATTAAATCAGATGAAAAACGATCCAATAAAACCGTTTGATATTTCTTAATAACATAAAGTTTGGCTACATTGTCATAGTCTTATAGAATTTTAATAATGAAAATATAATGAAAGACGGAGAAGAATATACAGATGTATTAATGAGAAGGAATAAAAATACACGAAATCACAATGGGAAACCCCCATTAAGCGGCGCCAACCCGTTGTTGTTGGATCCTTCTGTTAACAAATTCAATAACTTGTGAGTTTCCTTCCTTGGTAACAAAAAACTTGGCCTTATTGGGATTTTGCCAAACAACAACACCCAGCTGGTTGGCGTAATTAACAATTGTGTTGTATTCATTAAAGTCGGCAAAGTTGGTAAACAGATACCCTTCTGTAGCTCGGATACGGTCCATTTCTATTTGCCATAACTTTATCTGATCCACAACAGTTGGTGGAAGAATAGGAT
The DNA here is from genome assembly GCA_900654225.1 of Magnusiomyces fungicola. NCBI lineage: Eukaryota > Fungi > Ascomycota > Dipodascomycetes > Dipodascales > Dipodascaceae > Magnusiomyces > Magnusiomyces fungicola. The sequence continues at coordinate 828,186 of CAACAH010000002.1, forward strand.
CGTTTTTCACCATTTGTGGGTGGGCATGTACTGTTAAATATTGGATTATCTGATCAGCTTTGATGCCTTTTTGCAGTGCATCTCTGACGCTTTCACGAGTAATATACCCTGATATCATATTTGCAAAGCGAGTTTTCAAGCTTACGAATAAGTTCAAAACAGAGATTTGAAGCGGCGAACTTGTGTATGCATATAGTCTGAAATTTGTTTCAATGATGATAAAGCCAGAAGACTCTGTGGCAAATGACGATGATAATAGACCATTGCTAGCTGCACTATCTGATGTATTGGGTCGTTCATTACCACCTTTATGTCCAGCTCCACCTTTCGCAGAAGAAATTACCATATCCATCGTTTTTGAAACTGATCTAATAGCTGATGCATCTGAAGTGAGTGTCGTTGCTAAGCGTGTGGGATAAAACCTTCGAGAAGTCATTTTGCGTTGGTAAACAACACCATAATCTCTCAAGTCTTGGAGCATGTGTTTTTGCGTATCACTCAGACTTGCTGATAAGTAGTCTCTTCCCAACTCTAATGAACCCAACATAAAAATGAAATTTAAGACATCAACATGATCCATTTGTAACCTGTCTGACATGCTCAGATATTGGAGCAAAAGAGTCCAGATTTGGGCATTGATATCTTGTAACATAAACTGGAATCCTGAGTTTGTAATCTTCATATTCTGCAGATCTGAGCCCTCCATTAGCCCACTATGCTGTAGTAGCAGTAATACGCCTTCAGGTATATTAGCAGACTCATTGCCAACCATATAGTGCAAAATTGATTCCCACTTTGTTTTCGCGTATTGGTCAAGGAATGGGATATCCACTTTGTGTTTGTCATCAGTCTCACACGGAACACCAAACGAATTACCATCGTCACTTCCTGTTAATGCATTCTTAAAACTCAGCCGCAGAATTGGGTTCAATGTAAGAGTTTGGTGTCTCTCTTTAACGACATGGAGCCCTTTCAGCTTTTTGATGGCTTCTCCTTGCAATCTCTGGCTTTGATTATTAACCAGAGCGTCAACGTAATCTAAAGGTAATGGATCCTCCCGGTATAACATGGACAAGACGAGAGTCTTCGCAAGCTTAGGAAGTAAGCGAAAAATGGCCAAACATGTTGCAGGTGATTGAAATAGACGCGTAAGAACGGCTTCTGGAAGACTTTCAAGGTATTCGTTAACACTGGAATTGATATCTGTCATTTTGTGTGAGTATTACCTATCTCCATCGAACAATTGAAAAATGAAGATTAGCCATTCTGAAAGGTACATGTTTAATGTGTATTTTGTGGCATGAAATTTGTTATTCTCATGTGACTTTTAAGTGATCTTTTGTTTCACGTGATTGGAATCTTAACACGTCCCACCGCCTTTGCGGGTTCAATTTGATTAGGGATCTAGTGGATTTGTTTTGCTGTCCTTGACTTGTCCCCCTTGCAAAACTATCTTCACAAAAATAGGTCGTCACAATGGTAAGTCTTGCAGTTGGATGGTGATGATAAGGAAAATTGTTCAATTTATTGAAACTAACTTTCAGAAAATAAATAGGTATCTATTAGAAACGCACACAATGATTTAATTGTAAGTATAGACTCTTGATTTAATTTTTCACTATTATGCTCGGCGTTGACAAACTCACAAGGAACAACTTATTCTAACATTTCGGACAATTAATTTAGCACGACGCCGTTCTGGATTACTACGGAAAGCGATTGGCAACTTGCTCTTCTGATAAAACTATCAAGATTTTCGAGATAGATGGTGAGAATCAGAAGCTTGTGGAGACCCTTTCAGGCCATGAAGGACCCGTCTGGCAGGTTAGTTGGGCTCACCCTAAGTTTGGTGTTATTCTAGCAAGTGCATCATATGATGGAAAGGCATTTATTTGGCGTGAAGAGAACCGACAATGGTCTAACATCTATCAACACAACGCTCATCATGCTTCTGTTAACTCAGTTTCTTGGGCACCCCAAGAATATGGAGCCCTTCTTTTGTGCGCTTCTTCAGATGGTCAGATTTCCGTTGTTGAATTCAAAGATGAAGGTAAATACGATAGTACTGCTTTCCCAGCACACGATACTGGCGTTAACGCAGTTTCCTGGGCTCCACCTTTGATCTCGGGCTCTATTGTTCAAACTGCTGGACAACAGCCCCAAGCACAAGAATCGCGACGGTTTGTTAGTGGTGGCTCTGATAACCTTGTCAAAATTTGGAAATTTGACTCAGAGTCTGGTAATTATATCTTAGAGACTAGTCTTGAAGGTCACAGCGACTGGGTTCGTGATGTTGCATGGTCGCCATCAGTTCTTTCCAAATCTTATATTGCATCTGCTTCACAAGATAAGACTGTTATTATTTGGACACAGGAAGGTAATGGTCCTTGGGTTAAGAAATTCCTTAGAAGCGAAAGCTTCCCTGATGTTGTTTGGAGAGTTAGTTGGTCACTTTCTGGTAACGTTCTTGCTGTCAGCGGTGGCGATAACAAGGTTTCTTTATGGAAGGAAAATCTGAAGGGCGAGTGGGAATCTGCTGGTCAAATTGACGAGTAAATATAGAAGTCTGAAAAGACTATTTTGAAAAATATGAGACGAAACTCATATTATAACTAATGGCTATGTTATCCCTTTTGTTTATGGTAGGTATATAATATTACAAACAATATTTGGAAAATATAACCTCAGTAAAGAAAGAAGTTTATAAGCTATTGACTAAATGCTCAACAATTTTCTCAACATCTCTGGAAGCAGCTTGTCCAGCCTCCAAGACCTCGGTGTGGCTTGCAATACCATCGTCCATCTTCTTCTCAGTAATTTCCTGTGTTCCACTTGGAGGCTTGTCGACGACAGCGACATTTGTAACCAAACTCAAAGCCAAAGTACGAACACCACCATGACGGGCGACAATAATTTCGGGAACTGTACTCATACCAACTACATCAGCCCCAATGGTTTGTAAAAATCTGGATTCAGCACGAGTCTCATATGTAGGACCAGAAACAAACGCATAAGTTCCCTCGTGAATAGATCGTGAAATGTTAAGCTCCTTGGCAGCTTTGTAAACCAGTCTTCTAAGATCGAGATCATAAGCATCGCTCAATGGTAAGAAACGAGTTCCAAAAGACTCGTTGTTAGGGCCCTTAAGAGGGTGGAGGCCTGCAAGACCAGGAAAATTGATGTGCTAGAACGATCACAAAGAAGAGGTCAGTGGCATTTCATTTTCATGCAAACAATCGGATAAAACTTACATCATTGAAAACCATGATATCACCAACTTTGTAAGACTGGTTAATACCACCAGCAGCATTTGTAGCTAAAGTATTATTGTTAAAAAAAATAGGTTAGAATTCGTATAATTTAGGGATTTTTTTCTCAGCTTTGAGCCACTTTTCTCGAGTAACATACCAATCAAATTGGGAACACCGAGGATGGTGAACACACGAACAGGAAAAATGGTATCCTTAATATCGTATCCCTCGTAAGAACTGAGATATAGTTAGAAATGTTGTTTGAAAAACACAAATAAACTTAAAAGAAGTCTTACTGGAATCTTCCAAGCATGCAAATGACTGGGACTTTATTAGATCCGATAGTTCCCAAGATAAGTTTACCGGCATGGCCTTGGACTGTATATTATATATATAGATGGTTAGTAACGATTTCAATCCATCTCTGTAGTCAACACATACCTGTCGAAACCATGAAACCGGGAATCTCAGAATATGATATTTCAACCTTGCTTGAACTATCAAGAATATTGGCAATGCCTCCAAGACCAGTTCCACAGATGATGGCCATCTTTGGGGTAGAGAATCCCTTTGGGTACTTGCTCTCAATGAAAGAGGCAGCTTTTTTGGCGTTAGTGTAAATTTCATCCATTGTTAGAATTGTGCTTATTTCTTGATTGTTTGATAGTAGTTTGATGTGATATAAGAGATATAAAGAAGAAAAGACAAAGATCAGAAAGCAAAATTCAAGAAATAGTGCTAAAGGGGCCGCGGCAAGCCTTGGGAGTACACCATTTTGGGGTAACCGCCAAGCTGCCCTCCAAGAAAATCATATTACAACCTTAGCCGTATTTACTTACATACATACCCGTTAAGATCTGTCCCTGTCCCGCAATATGCCAGCCAATTGTTAATTACGTTACGCAAATTACACGATTTCGACCCGTAACTTATGCAAACAAATGTGTCCCGTAAATGCTTATTCAATTTGATGTTTTAAAGAAAATTAACTTTACTCTACCAATCTTTATTTTTATTTAATTAATTCGAGTGTTAAAGCATATAATGACATGTAGAATATGTAATATACATACATAGTATTTTGTATGTTAACTGTTACATAAGGAAAGTTTTATATAGGATTCTGTCAACACCAGTGAGTTTGTCACGTTACTATTACTAAGCTTGAATTTTTTTTTTTTTTTCGCTCAGTATCTTGACAAGAACATTGTTAACACTCGCCTTCCAATTGCCTTTCAACCAAAGAATTTGAAAACCGGTTAGCAGTCTACTGAATTTTCGTCAATTCATTTATTCTTTTAGATAGTTCAGTCGTTCTATTTAAATATCCATAATGCCGGCTGCAACTGAGCACGTAAGTTCCACGTTCTTTTCTCAAAAGATATCGTCATACTAATAATCATATTGGAATAGATTCATCCTCAGACGGCGAGTGACATGTCTTTCAATGATCTCCTTCAACCTGTTTACAAGGGAAAGGAGCTTACAGACAAAATCGATACTGCGACTGATAAATGGAATTTGTTACCAGCTTTCTTAAAAGTCAAGGGTCTTGTAAAGCAACACCTGGATTCCTTCAATTACTTTGTTGATGTCGACATTAAAAAAATCATCAAAGCAAATGAGAAAGTTGTTAGTGATGTTGATCCTCAGTTTTATCTTCTTTACAAAGACATTCGTGTTGGAAAGCCCCAACGTCAAGAGGAAGCTACTAGAGACGACTTGTTTACTCCCCAAGAATGTCGACTAAGAGATATAACTTATGCCGCTCCTATTTTTGTGGATGTGGAATACACCCGAGGAAACAAAATTATTATCAACCGTGGATTAGAACTTGCACGTATGCCTATCATGTTACGAAGTTCAAAGTGCGTTTTACATACCAAGAATGAGATGGAGATGGCCAATATGAAGGAGTGTCCACTTGATCCAGGTGGGTACTTTATTGTAAACGGTACCGAAAAGGTCATTCTTATTCAAGAGCAATTGAGTAAGAATCGTATCATTGTTGAGGCAGATGAGAAAAAGGGTATCGTCCAGGCCTCTGTTACCTCTTCTACTCACGAGCGCAAGTCCAAAACTTACGTTCTTACCAAGAATGATAAGATCTACCTCAAGCACAACTCTGTTAGTGAGGAGGTTCCGATTGTTATTATGTTGAAAGCTGCTGGTCTCGTCAGTGACCAAGAAATTTTGCAACTTGTCTGTGGATCAAACCCCAAGTACCAGGACTTGTTTGCCATCAATTTTGAGGAAGCATTTCGCTATGGTGTGTACACTCAGCACCAGGCTTTGGAGTTTTTGGGTACAAAGATTAGAACTGTCCGAAGAGCTGGTACTCAAAAGCTCACACCCATTCAGGAAGGTATTGAAGCCATTGCAACAACAATTATTGCGCACATTAATGTTGATAATCTTGACTTTCGAGAAAAGGCTCTTTATATGGCCATTATGACTAGACGTGTTGTTCAGACTATGGATAATCCAAAGATGGTTGATGACAGAGATTATGTTGGTAACAAACGTTTAGAATTGGCTGGTCAGCTCATGTCATTACTTTTTGAGGATTTATTTAAGACCCTTAACTCTTCGTTTAAGGAGCTTATGGATAAGACGCTTAGAAAACGAAATCTTGCCTCTGAATTTGATGCAGTGCAGCATATTGTATCACACGGCCGATTCATTACTGCTGGACTGAATCGAGCTATCTCTACAGGAAACTGGTCGTTGAAGCGTTTCAAGATGGAAAGAGCAGGTGTTACTCACGTTCTTAGTAGATTATCATACATTTCTGCTCTGGGTATGATGACTCGTATTTCTTCTCAATTTGAGAAATCTAGAAAGGTTTCTGGCCCTCGTGCGCTTCAACCTTCACAGTTTGGCATGTTGTGTACTTCAGATACCCCAGAAGGTGAAGCTTGTGGTTTGGTCAAAAACTTAGCATTAATGACACATATTACAACAGATGATGAAGAAGAGCCTATAAAACAATTGTGTTACGTTCTTGGTGCTGAGGATATTGCTGTAATCGGTGGCTTAGAACTCCATGCTCCTGGTGTATATGGCGTCTATGTCAATGGTACTATACTTGGTGTTACTAGATTCCCATTGAAATTTGTTCAAAATTTCCGATTGATGCGCCGACGTGGAAAAGTTTCTGAATTTATCAGCATTCATTGTAATCATCATCATAGTGCTGTCCATATCGCCACAGATGGTGGTAGAATTTGTCGTCCTTTGATTATTGTCAACAATAAGAAATCTAAGGTGACTGCTCAACATTTATACAAGCTTAAAACCGGACAAATGGTCTTTGATGATTTCCTCCGCGAGGGTCTTGTGGAATATTTGGACTGTAATGAGGAAAATGATAGTTATATTGCCATTTATGAAAGTGACATTATTCATGAAACTACCCATCTCGAAATTGAGCCTTTCACAGTTTTAGGCGCAGTTGCTGGTCTTATCCCATACCCACATCATAACCAGTCTCCCAGAAACACATATCAATGTGCCATGGGTAAGCAGGCCATTGGTTCAATTGCATACAATCAGCTTAATCGTATTGACACGCTTTTGTACTTTATGGTATACCCACAGCAACCGATGGTCAAGTCGCGGACAATCGAGCTTATTAACTACGACAAACTTCCTGCCGGTCAGAATGCTGTTGTTGCAGTAATGTCATACTCCGGTTACGATATTGAAGACGCTCTTGTTATTAATAAAGCTTCTTTGGATCGTGGATTTGGCCGATGTCAAGTCATGAAGAAGAGCACTACTGTTCTACGAAGATATGCCCGTGTTGCTGACAGACTAAATGGTATTAATTACGAACAATTAACTAAGAATTCTACGCCGATACCAGTTGCGCAGCATAGTGAGCTTGACGTAGATGGTATCGTGCAAGTTGGTGTTAAGGTTGAAACTGGAAAAGTGTATGTTAACAAGGCTGTTCCTATCGACACTGGAGATAATCCAAACACCGTTATCAGTGGAAATACTAGCTCCGAATATAGAGAAACACCAGTCACATACAAGGGGCCAGAAGGCAGTTATATCGACAAGGTCATGCTGTCGTCTTCAGAATCAGAAGAGCCCATTATCAAGGTTTTGTTACGACAGACTCGACGACCTGAACTTGGAGACAAATTCTCATCTCGCCATGGACAGAAAGGTGTCTGTGGTATCATTGTTCAACAAGATGACATGCCATTCAATGATCAAGGTATTAACCCTGATATTATTATGAACCCTCACGGTTTCCCCTCTCGTATGACTGTCGGTAAAATGATTGAGCTTGTTTCCGGTAAAGCTGGCGTTTTAGATGGTTCATTGCAATATGGTACATGTTTTGGTGGCTCTAAGCTGGAAGATATGTCTAGAATTCTTGTTGATAAAGGATTTAATTACTCTGGTAAGGATATGCTTTACTCAGGTATAACTGGTGAATGCCTCCAAGCCTATATCTTTTTTGGGCCTATCTATTACCAGAAGCTCAAGCATATGGTAATGGACAAGATGCATGCTCGTGCTCGTGGACCACGTGCGGTTCTTACCAGACAGCCTACGGAAGGTAGATCGCGAGATGGTGGTTTACGTTTAGGTGAGATGGAGAGAGATTGTGTAATTGCATATGGTGCTTCTCAGTTACTTTTGGAACGTCTTATGCTTTCTTCAGATGCTTTTGAAGTTGATATTTGTCAAGGATGTGGTCTCATGGGTTACCAAGGCTGGTGCTCTGGCTGTCAAGCTACTGAGTCTGTTGTTAAGATGACTATTCCCTATGCTGCCAAGTTACTTTTCCAAGAGCTTATGTCTATGAACATTGCTCCAAGATTGAAGTTAGGCGAGGTATTTTAAATTTTATCACAGATTGAGTATTTTACTTGGTTATTTTTGTGCATATATTTTCTGTAAAAGATTTTAATTTTTACTTTTTTGTTGTTTTGTAATTTTACTTTTTAAAAGCATTGAACTTGGATTACTTTTACATAATTCAGTAAAGCACATAACAAGATGATTGATTCAGCCGTTCAGGTATAGACGTTGTGTGTGTGTATTAGGGTTGTGCTGGCCAACCATGCATCACCAATAATTGAAATTTTTTATCACCACCATCAGTTCATTCTAAGCTCTAGCCAACGATCAGCCCTATTCAGCCATAATGTCTAGCAACAAGGCGTTCAGTTCCGTCTTGAGGTCCTCACGCCTTTCTCAGCTTTCTTCGGCGGCTTCTCACTCAGATGCATCAGCTACATCGACCTTCAATAACTATATGATCCCTAATGGTGATCGCTACAGGGGAAAGGTTGCACCTCAGCATCAGGTTATTCAAACCACTCCGGCTTCCAGATTCCGTAAAGATTTTGGTTTGAAAAATCCTATGCCACGGGGATGGAAGTCTCCACACATTACAGTTCAAAGTCTCGACCATAACGGTATGACCAAGTATGAGCACGGATCATCATTCCACTTTAAGAAACGCAGATTTGAAGAAATGGGCACTGCGTTAAGGAGTGACACGGTCTATTCTTTTTTCGAGAAGCCAGTCACTGTTAAGAGATGGGGCGATCTCAAGGTCAGTGAAGCCAATGAGATGCGCGAAAATGCATCTTCCCACCGTCAAGAGTTTTTGAAATTTATCCAGGAAAAGACCAAGAGCCTAATAATTCCAGGTGAAAATAACACAACAGCACACGACATGATCCAAAAGTTTTACGGAATACATGAAAAGCAGGGCAGAATTGTCCGAAGTAACGATGTGAGGGGTAACGCAGGCATGTCTTACCTCTTACAAGGCTCAATGGGAAATGTTCAAGCCAACTCAGGAACATTACATGGTCGTCCAGTTAAAGGGCGTGCAACTAAACTTAGACCCGAAAGCTTCAACTCCAGTACTGCTGCTATTGGTGGTTTCGTTGCTACTTGCCACGCCTCTACCAACTCCAGTACTAAATACATTGTTAGAGAAGCTAAGTTACACGAAGGTGGTGAAGTTGATCTCTCTGTTGTCTTATACGGTAACAAAAGAACAGATGCCTATTCCACCTCGAGTGCGGTCTACGTGCCCACCAAGTCTACTCCTCTTACTACAATGAAAGCATTGTAAAAATGTTATCAGATTACAAACTTGGAGCAATGTTTGAAAATAGCAAGTGTATGATGTGCGCATACCTTTAGATTTTTGTAATATTTTGTCATATAATTATACTCAATGTAAATATTTAGCACTTTATCTTTATGAAATCACGGCAGTTGATTGATTTTAGTTTGAAATTCTTTTTTGAATGAAAGAAATTTCGCGATTCTAAAGTATTGAACGGTGTTTGTATGTGAGCTCACAAGATTCTCCTTACCTGAATTAAATTCACCTCAAACGACTTTGTACGTATCATATACATAGTCCACACCAAGTTGGATATTTCATCATGATGTTGTCAGCATTCAGAGGACTTATAAGACGTCCAACTGCTACGAATATAATTCAATTTCAAAAACTTCGGACCTATTCTTCGGCTTCGAATGTCCCACTTAAACGTGTTTTTGAAAAGTGAGTTGCCAAATTTTCAAACATTTCTGCTTGATGTGTTGGCTAACATTCTGAGATTTCCATGATAGAATTGAGGAGCTAAAGCCTAAATTTTTAACGAGTAAGATTTTTTTCTTTCGTTTGTACATATTATCTTTGTGTTCTAACTTTTTTTCAAAGGATTGGAGGATGTTGTTGCTATTCCCTCGGTCTCGTCAGAGATTTCAGCCCGTGGTCATCTTTTTGAGGTATGAAGGATTGTTTACTCAAGAGTGTAACTATAAGAATATTTTTAACCATCAACATTATCTTTACTTATTAGATGGCTAAATATATTCAAAATGAGGCCAAAACGTTATCAATCAATCTAGATCTTTATGATCTAGGAACACAACTTGACAGTAGCAATGGAAAAGAAGTTGAGCTTCCGCCCTTACTTGTTGGACAGTATGGTAATGATCCTTCGAAGAAAACTGTTTTGGTTTACGGCCATTATGATGTTCAGCCCGCTAAACTAGAGGATGGGTGGGAATCAGATCCTTTCACTCTGAAAAAATATCCTGATGGAAAGCTTGTGGGCCGTGGAGTTACAGATGACAAGGGACCAGTTGTCGCATGGTTCAATTCTATTCAAGCATATCAAGAAGCTGGTGTTGAGCTCCCTGTCAATGTTCAATTTTGTTTGGAGGGTATGGAAGAGTCAGGATCTGAGGGATTGGAAGATTTTATTCGTGCAAATGAGAAAACACTTTTTGGAAAAGCGGATGCTCTTTGTATATCAGACAACTACTGGCTTGGTACATCTAAGCCTGTTTTAACATATGGATTAAGAGGAATTATGTATTACTCTGTCACAATTTCCGGACCGTCTCAGGACTTGCATTCTGGGTTATTTGGAGGAGCAATAATGGAGCCAATGACTGATCTAGTTCGTCTTTTGAATGAAATGGTTGATCCTGTTTCTGGCCTAATTAGCTATAAAAAGCTTGAAAGATTAAGCCAGCCTCCAGATGAAGCTGAGCGTGCATTGTATGATAACATTCAATTCTCAAATGATGATTTGCATAACGCGGTCGGAAAAGATCTGGCAATTTACAAGGACTCTAAAGATACGTTAATGGCTCGTTGGAGATACCCAGCTTTGTCAATCCATGGAGTTGAAGGTGCATTTAGTAGCCCTGGAGCTAAAACAGTGATACCAGCAAAGGTTTCTGGCAAATTTTCCATTAGAACAGTACCTGGAATGAGTACCAAAGACATTGGATCTGCTGTGGAGGAATTTATTAATGTAAAGTGGAAGGAGTTATCCTCAAAGAATGAAATGAAACTCGAGCTAATGTCTGCAGGAAAATGCTGGATCTCTGATCCAAATAATTGGAATTTTGAAGCAGCGAAAAAAGCAACCAAAGAAGTCTGGGGTGTGGATCCAGACTTTACAAGAGAGGGTGGTTCCATTCCTGTTGCTGTGACATTTCAGGAAGTTTTGAAAAAGCCATTGGTTCTATTGCCTATTGGTCGCGGGGATGATGGTGCGCACTCTGCTTTTGAGAAGCTTGATGAGATTAACTATATTCAAGGAACCAAGACGATGGCTGCTTACCTTTGGTACCTCTCTACTACGCAAGCTAAGACAGTATAAAGTTAGAAATATATTGGGGTGTAAAAAGATTTGATTAAAAATACATTTGCCTTTTTTTTTTTCCAAACTGAATCAATACATTTCAATTAAATATGTATATTAATAAATTATTATTTGTTCTATAACAAGTTGAATGCTAAGCTAATTAGTCCTCATCAGTATCATAGCCATCAGGGTAGATCATCCTGTAGTCCACATTAAGTGTTTTCAGCATATATTTCATTGTAAACTTATTAGGCTCATCTTCTTCTTCAGTTGAAGTCTTTAATTCCTGTTTATGAATTCTCACCTCTTCATCATACTCTTCTTTCATAGCCAAATATTCTTCACGCTCTTCTTTTGAAAACTTGTCCAAATCAATCGAATCCTCCTCATAATCATTCATTTGTTGCCTAGCTTCTTCGTCTTCTTTCTTCCTTCGAACAAATTCTTGCATTCCTCCCATTCGCTCAACTTTGCAAGCGGCCTCATTGTACAGATATGATGCCCCCTTTTGTGCAACATCCCTCCATTGCTTTTCAAGTTCTAAAAGTTTTTCACGCTCGCCTGAACTTTGGTATTTCTTGGCTTGTTTGGCTGTTTCGATAAGCTCCTTCAATTTTTTTATTTCTTGATCTAGTAACGAATTTTTCGTGGAAAGCTCGGCGATTTTGGGATCCTTGTGACGTGAGGTTAAAGGTGATGTCCGAATATAATTGGGAGAGTTAGGAGCATGAAGAGTAGCACTAGGGCTGCGTGAAGTAATTGGCCCCAAATTAGGTGTAACAACAGATAATGGAGCGACAGGCGATTTCTTAGTAGGAGATTTATTCACTAAAGGTGGCTCAGATGTAGATGGCGGTGCTAGCTGATATGATGAAGAGCGCGGTTTTTCATTGATAGATAAGATTGGAGATTCTTTCAAATCAAAACCAAGATTCTCCTTGCCTCTATTTAAAGGTGTAGTAATATTTCGTCTAGATGGAGACACCGAATGTGAAAGATACGAGCTCGAACCACTACTAGATGATGAACTAGTCGAGTCAGGTACAGACATCAACTCGGAGCTATTTCGGCGTCTGAGTACTGGGGTTTTAAAGGAAGTGGGTGAGATGAATGGAGAGGAGACAGAACGTAAAGATATAGATTTAGGTGATTTGACAGGGTTGAGTGGGGATGGAGGTGATAGCACTGGGATTGGCTTATCCTGAAGAGATGGAGCTCTTTTCTGAAAACTGTCAATCAAAGGGCCAGAAAATGATCGCGATTTAGATGGTGTAATTCTCTGGTGATGAAGTGGTAATGGAGTTGATTCTCTGGTTGTTGGGCTAGTTGACGAATCTGACGAGTCCAGTTTTCGACGTTTCATAATCTTCAGAGAGCCAGATGGAACGCGTGGCATAGGAATCTTTATGTGGGAAGATTTCCGAGGAGAAGGGATAGGGGGGGTTGCTTGGAAAATTGAGTCCGAGTTAGCAGCAAGTTCGTCTTTAAAGGGAATTTCAAAAAGGGCGTCGGAGTTCAGTGGAGGTATATCCTCGGGGGCAACATCAAGGGAATCTTCTTCCTCATCAATGCTGTTATCAAATGTTGAGTCCATTTCTAGATATGATTTATCATGTCCAACAGATAGATCAAGGGCAGCAGAAAACTCTGCTGACTGGTCCTCCGGTTCCAGAGGTAGTTTGTCATCTTTAGAGTCTTCCACAGTATAGGTTTCACCAGGGGAATCACTGGGCGATCTCATCCCTGAACTTAGGGAGTTGTTTTCATTCGAGACGGTATTCATAGAGTTTTCGGTGGAATGCGTTGTCAATTTATCAGGCTGGTATTCTTCCATAATATAAGTTTTCATTCAGGCGTGAGGTATGAGCAATTTTTTTCTGGGTTTCAGGTAAACTGTAAGGGGAAGAGTTGTAGATGTCTAACTAGGTGAGATGATTTAGATTTTGAAGAATGCACCGCGTGAGTGTGTTTAGGAGTCACTTACATACATATGATAAACGCGTGGAAACACCGGTGCGTGTATATGTATGTGTAATGTACACGGCTATTTACACGTGATCGTGACTAAATATTCAGCCTTACTGAACTCTTCAGAATGCAGAAAAAATTTCAAAAGCACGGCCAAAATTTTTTTTATCTAACGTTCTGATAAAGTATAGCTTGCCAACCGAATATATTCAAGCAATCCGATTTCTGCGGTTAACTTCAAATCGACCGTCTACAACAATGGGTTTAGGAAAGTCTACTAAGAAGTTTCAGAAGAATCATCTGAAAGACACCCTCGATCAACGCAAAGTCGAGAGGCGGTACAAAGATAAATTCCTTAATGGTAAGCCTAAGAAGGCTGCTAACAGTCGGGGTGTTGATCAACTAGCTGAAGCTGCTAAGGTAAAGAAGGAAGCAGATGGAAGAAGTGGAGTTTTTGATGATGGTGATGCTGAGGAATATTTCAATCAGAAAATAGGTGATGATCTCGAGATTCTAAAGTCCAAGGTGCCCGAGCTGGAAGACAACGACGATGAACTTGGCGATTCGGAAGAAGATTCCACCAAGTCTAAAAAGATAAAGAAGACCAAGAAATCGCTTGCCAAACAACAAGAAGATATGAAGGAATCGCTTGAAGGTCTTAAAGAAACCGACCCTGAATTCTACAAGTACTTGAAACAGAATGACGAAGGATTACTTGATTTTGAAGTAAGTGATTTATCCGAGAACGAAGACGATGGCTCAGATAGTGGGATTGAAGAAGGAGACGAATATCCTGAGGAAGTGGACGAAGACTATGAAGAAGAAGAAGAAGAGGAAGGCCGTGATCTTATTGAAGTCACATCTTCTAATATTGCAGAGTGGAAGAGCCAGTTAACCGAAGGACGTTCTCTTTCAGCACTCAAGGATGTTATCCAAGCTCTTCAAGATGCAATTGATTCCTCGAGCAGTAAAGAAAACACAAAGGCCAGATATGCAGTTACTGACCCAGATGTGTTCAACGAGCTTTTAAATCTTTCTCTTCTTCAGTTGCCAGAAGCAATCCAGCATCACATTCCCCTCAGTGAGACTGCTACCGGCTCTAAGCATATCTCAGGAGACAACAAAAAGCTTTCAACTCTGTCAGCACCTTTGAAAAACTTTGCCAATTCCCTGATTACAATTCTTCGCGATATCACTGACAAGTCTGTTGCTGGACTTGTTCTCAAGAGTCTTAGTGAACTTCTTCCTTATTTTATCACTTTCAATAAGCAGATTAAGGCACTTGTTGAGGCTGTTGCAAAACTTTGGAGTACTACCGAAGAAGATGGAACTAGACTTTACGCCTTTGCATTTTTGAAGACTACAGCTGAAGCTCATACCTCAGCTCTTTTAGAGCCTATTCTTAAGGCCACATACAGCGCGCTGATTAAATACAGTCGGCAAAGTAATGTCCATACTATGGGCGGTATCAATTTCCAAAAGAACTCAGCTGCCACATTATATGGAATCGACCCAAACCTCTCATATCGCCTTGGTTTTCAATACATTCGACAACTAGCTGTCCACCTTCGTTCTAGTTTGGCAAACAAAACTACTGAGGCTTACAAGATTGTTTACAACTGGCAATACGTCCATTCCCTTGATTTCTGGTCCCGTGTTCTTAGTTTTGAGTGTGAAGTTGGTAAGACTGAACTTCGTGGAAACGTTTCTCCTCTCCAAGAGCTTATTTATCCTCTAGTTCAGGTCATACTTGGTACTATTCGATTGATTCCAACTGCGCAATACTTTCCTTTGAGATTTTACCTTATTAGAAGTTTGTTGCGCCTTTCTCAAACAACTGGTGTCTATATCCCTATTGTCCCATTGCTCACTGAGATCTTCAACTCGACAGTCATTGCCAAATTTCCCAAGGTAACCGATCTCAAAGCCCCAGATTTCGAGTATACTATTCGTGTTAGCAAAGCCTACCTCGGAACCAAGGTTTACCAGGATGGTGTTTGTGATCAGATTGTTGATTTATTTGGTGAATTCTTTGCTCTTCACAGTAAGAGTGTTGCATTCCCTGAGCTCGCAATTCCTGTTACGATCACCTTACGACGATTTACCAAGCGTAGCAAGAACCCTAGGTTTAACAAGCAATTGCTACGATTAGTCGAGCGTCTTGAAGAAAACGCCAAGTTTATTCAACAGAAGCGCAACAAGATTAGCTTTGGTCCTACAAACCGTGCTCAAGTGTCCGTCTTCCTTAAGGAGTTTGATTGGGAAAAGACCCCTATTGGTTCATATGTTGTTGTTCAACGACAGGTTCGTGAAGAAAGACTCCAGTTATTGCGCGAAGCTGCTCGCGAATCTAACACCAAGAAGGAAAAGAAGGCTGCAGACCTTACGGTCGGTTCATTTGAAAGTGACGACGAAGTTGATAATGCACACGACGTTAGTGATCAGGAGCCCGATTCTGATGAGGAGATGCTAGAATAATTAGTTTAATAGCTAATGCAAAAGATGGATTGGGTGTTAAAAAAAAATATAGATTAGATGTGGTTTTTGTAATTTTACTTTAATAAATTGAATCATAAATTTGTTTTATAAAATATGTTGACAAAATAATGAGCACAAAAACTGATGGTAAACAAGGTAGTTTATTTTCTGTGACTATTATTTCACTGCCAGTGTAAACGTCAGACTGGGAAAATTTTAGCTCAGGTTCAAACCAGGAATAAAAATATAAAGTCTGGTCTAGTATAATCACAGCAATTCCTCATGATATCGGTACGATCGCTTACTAGGCCATTATTTACTCGTACTAAGCTAATTAGTTCGGCTCAGTTAATAGCAGTACCGCTACAACTAAGCTTGACCAGGTTGCTGGCTTTACCTCAAGAGTTAAGCGATGCATCTAGGCGATTTTCGACCACCACGATAAGAGGTCATTCTTTGGAGAGGAGAAATAATTCCAAATTTAGAGATCAGGCCCAAATTCCAATTTCAGAACTAATACCACGGTGTCAAGGTTGTGGTACTCCGTTTCAAGAAGATCGCCCTGGTCACCTTGGTTTCAAGAAAGATGAAGCCCAAGACACTAAGTTGTCTTTCCAAACGCAGAATATGGCACAGCATCATAGGTTATATTCCAAATTGGACGAAACTGCCAAAGTAATATACTCTGCTAGTGTTTTACAAGGCCAAGATGCTGAAATTTTGCAAAACGATGAAAGCACAGAATTGGGCCACGCAAAGTCTTCTTCAGAAACATTAGCAGTTACACAAGACATGCCAAAGCTCGAAATCGAGCATTTTCATACGGGGATTTTCGACCGTCATATTAACCAGCAATTCAAAAACGAAAGGAAAGAGTTGATCAATAGCGGACTGTGCTTGACATGTCGTGATCGAAAAGGCGGCAGATATGTCGATCTCAGCGATGAGCACCATCCAAGTACTGAAGATGTGATTTCTCGAATCCCTCCCACCGGTTCTATTGTCCATGTTATAAGCGCACAGGACTTTCCTGCAAGCTATATTGAAGGAGTCGAAAAGCTCTCCGGCAATAGAAAAGTGATTTATGTTATTACCAAGTCAGACCTCGCCGTTGATGAGCAGTTTAAAGTCAGACAACGATTCGCACCCTATGCGCTACAAGAATTAGAAAAAATCAACCCCAAAATCAACCCAGCGAATGTGTTTTTCACAAGTGCAAAGCTCAAATGGGGCCTCAGAGACTTGTACAGTTCTCTTCCTGGCGATGCGTACCTTTTGGGGCTTCCAAACTCGGGGAAATCAGCGCTAGCTCATGCTCTTGGAGCCCTTTCAAAAGACCATGTTAAACCTAAGCTGTCGATAGAAATAAAGCAAAGAACGTATTCTCAGTCCCACATCCCTTTGACCACCAAATTCCCGCTGAGTTACATTAATGGTGACAAGAGAATCACCGACCTGCCGGCCGTTCACGCTGAACGGCTAGCCATCTACAACTACGTCATACCAAAGAAACTTAAGGCCATTGTTGATGGAAACGTATTAATACAGCGAATGGGCCGTCCAGCCACAGTCCGAGTTGTCTTGACCAGGAACGATAATGTCCTGTCACTGGGTGGATTGGTGTTTGTTAGAATGGATAACGCGCCACCGGGTGTTCATCTGATTTTCTGGTGTCCATCCGGGCTCCATCACACCATTAACAGGAAGTTTGCCAGTCTTGAAAGTGGGTTCCGAAACAGTGCGGTGCAAACTCGTACCAACGAAGAGTGGTTTGTTAACGAGCCTTTTGATTTGGAAAACCCTGATGCCGTAGCGGTCAACGAGGTCACGGAAGTCATGAGCGCTTCAATCGGCCGCAGCGGTTCAGACTTTGCAATCTTGGGATACGGACCTTTATTGGTCCAAGTCTCTGGCCCGGTTCCAAAGGAGGGAGTCAAGATCACATTCTTTGCAAAGAAGGGAGTGGAGATAAGGGAACGATCTCCCATTATATACCACATGCGAGACTTTCGTCTGACTGACCGCCAGACAAAAATGAAAGAACAGAAGAGGTCGGGTAGCGCAAGACACGATACCACTCACGCTGCTAGAAGATAGAGTATATTAATATATTAAATATTAAATGTATATAGTGTATGCTATGCTTTGCCAATGCCTCCGGAGCCTAATGTCAGAGAAAACCGATATTGTATGGTTACGTAACGCTTGGTATGCCTGTGCAGAAAAGACCGGTGATTGGTTGGAACTCCGACACTACAGTAGATTGCTACTTCTGGCTTGACCATTTGAACGCTCCATGTAAGACCACCACCTCTTGTAGTCAGAGTCGAAGCAGCACATATTGTCCCTGGATGCGAGAGACGCTTGTGAAATGGCCGAGCATTCACGGAACCAGAAAACTCCCCTATGTAAGAAGGCTGCGCCAACCAAGCACTCAGGTAAAGCCGTGTACGGTGGTTGTCTCTGGCACCTCCAGCATGAAAAATACTCGGATCTACCGGACAGAGCCCATTCGCCACGTCTGACGACGCACTCTCCTTGTGTCCTTGTGTCCTTGTGGGCTTGCTTTGGAATCCCTCACCTTCTGTTGGAACCCACAACCTGTCTCAAACGGCGCTCTCATCGTATTGCCTGTTTAATCCCCCCCGCTCGCGCCTAGCCTTTCATCTCCCACCACTACTTGTGCGCTACTCACAAAAGGCTCCGCCCTATTGGTGTTAGTTATATAAGAACGCTTAAGGCCCTGTCCTTAACCTTTTGCCTCTCTCAGCACGTTTTTTTCTGCCTACTTATGCTGTATCGGGTTCGCTACTGGCAATATCACCAAGCTTCTTTGCGCACTTCAAAGAGTCTACTGTCCAGCTCCATTTTATCCTCTTCTCCAACAGGCTCCACCCTTGTTTCGCGGCTCGCCTCTCTTTGTTCACGCCTTCCAAAGCTCTCGTCTCCATTTTCTACAAGCACAGTCTTCAAATCTAAATCGATGACTGCCACCGATACTACCCAGAGACTCGCTAGTCTTCGTGCCCTTTTTGATAAGAACGATATCGGAATCTATAGTATGTGAACTATTATGCCTTATTCGCTATGCTTACTACAAGCTTATCAACCAACTAACCCATTGTATCAGTCGTTCTTACTCAGGATGAACACCAGAGTGAATATCCTGCTCCCTCAGATCTTCGCCGAGAATTTATTTCAGGGTTCACCGGATCTGCCGGTATTGCTGTAATCTCCAAAACAAAGGCTGCGTTGGCCACTGATGGCCGATATTTCCTTCAAGCCGGACGCCAGCTTGATTCTAATTGGGAACTTTTGAAACAAGGCGTGCCTGGGGTTCTTTCCTGGTATGGTTGGGTTGCAAAGGAAGCAAATGAAAACGGTTACAATATCGGTGTTGACCCCCGACTCATTTCTAACATTGAGTACAACGCTCTTAAAAACGAACTCGCCCTGTATGGTTTGGAAGACAAACTGGTTGCAGTAACTCCTAATCTTATTGACCTTGTATGGGCTGACAAGCAGCCCAAGCCTAGTAAAGATGATGTTATTATTCTTCCATTGGAATACGCAGGTGTTACAGCAACTGAGAAGATTAAGCAGCTGCGTAAGGCCATTCATTCCAAGCGTGGATCTGGTTTTGTCATTACCGCTCTTGATGAGGTTGCTTGGCTGCTCAACTTGCGTGGTGCTGATATCGCTTTCAACCCTGTCTTCCGCTCTTTCGTTTATGTTTCTAGCAGGGAGGCCATCTTGTACATTGACAAAGATAAAATTAACCCTCAGGTTGCTGAGTATTTAGCTGACAACGATGTTACTGTCAAGGATTACTATGATATCGCTGACGATTTACGCCAAGCCAAGGCTGACCTTCTTATGTACAATGCTTCCGTTAAGACCGTCGATCTTCGAAAGAAGGTTCTCGCATCTGGTGGCATTTCGTGGGATCTGTATGATGCTTTGGGTGGTAGTGAGTACGTTTCCGTGATTCCATCGCCGGTCGAGTATGCCAAATCTATTAAGAACCGAAACGAGATTTATGGTGCTAGACAATGCCAAATCAGAGACGGTGCTGCGCTCATCAAGTATTTTTCATGGCTCGAGAATGAATTGAAGAATGGAAAAACCTACTCGGACTACGAGGTTGGCCAGAAGTCTAAGGAAATCCGATCAAAAATGGACAAGTTCATGGGTCTGAGTTTCGAGACCATTTCCTCCTCGGGACTCAATGCCGCAGTTATCCACTATGCTCCAGCAAAGGATTCCAAGTATATTGTTGACATCAATCAAGTTTATCTTTGTGATTCTGGTGCTCAATATCTTGACGGCACCACCGATACTTCACGTACTCTTTTCTTTGGCGATAACGTTGATCCTGAGATTGCCCATAGATACACACTTGTTCTTAAGGGCCATATTGCAATTGCTCGTACTGTTTTCCCTGAAGGTACCAACGGTTATTATCTTGACGTTCTCGCTCGTCAATTCCTGTGGGCCGAGGGTCTTGATTACCGACATGGTACTGGACATGGTGTTGGAAGCTTTTTGAATGTTCACGAGGGTCCTATTGGAATTGGTGTTAAGGTAGCATACGGATCCGCCAGCTTTGTTCCTGGTCAAATTTTGTCCAATGAACCCGGTTATTACAAAGATGGCGAGTATGGTCTTCGTATTGAAAATGTTGTCTTGGTCACCGAATCAGGCGTTCATAATGAATTTGGGAAAAAGAATTATGCCTTTGAGACCATCACCCGTGTACCAATGTGCCGAAAACTGATTGAGGTCGAGTCTCTTACCAAAGAAGAGATTAAATGGCTTAACAATTACCACAAAAAGGTTTATGAAGATACCATTTCTTACGTGGTTAATGATGATCTGGCAAGAGAATGGCTCAAGAGGGAGACTGCGCCAATTTAAGCGGCTCATAATGTTCTAATGTTCTTTTTTTTATTAATTTAATTTTTAAATAAACTATAAAAACAATGTCAAATACCGTAATCTTCTGTTATTCCAGTTAGTTTTGAGTGTACTTTACTCGATTGATAGTCGAGTGCAAGGGTTGTGCGGGTGGCGTGTATATTGGGTCCCTGCGAAGGTTCAGTCACGACATCAGCCAATTATAGTGGCCCTACCAAATTTTCACTCTTCACCTACAACACTGGGATATTTCAAGGCCTTAACCATCACGGTTTCACGACCCGATCTATATAATCAACATGGTATTCTTTGCATCACGAGTGCCTTCCATGGCCCGGCAATTGATTTGCCGCGCTCCCATGGCTATCCGATCTTTCCAAACATCCTCTCGTTTGGCAGCTCCAGCCCCCGCCAGCTTTCATGAGATCCAGAAGAAGCTTACCGATAGCCTGCTCTCCGATAGCCCTAATGCTTCCAAGATCAACATGGTTGACCTAAATGATCCCTCTCACGTCATGCGAGACCTCGACCGTTTACGTATCATTCCTAGCGATACTTCCTTCTACATGGCTAACCCACCCCATGAAGAGACCATGAGAAAGCTTAACTCTCTTCTTCGCAAGCATATCAACCTTCCTACTGTCACTCGTGAAGAAGCCGACCACATTTCGTGGATCACTTTCCAGAAGTACGCCTCTACAAACGGTGGCACCCGTCTTAAGCCCATTCAATACAAAAACCTGATAGCGGTCCTCAATCGTTTGTCACTCATTGATCCCCAGCTTCTTCCCTCTGAAGTTTGGGACTCCATTACACCCTTTGTCCGCGATAGAACCTCCAGCAAATCTTCACTGAACCAAAAGTCTCTGGACGAATATGGCCGCGCTGAGGTGATTGGTCGCAGAAAAACTTCCAGTGCAAAGGTCTTTGTCACCAAGAATACTGAAGATGCTCAGGGCCAGATCATTGTTAACGGCAAGCCAATAGATGAATACTTTGTTAAGCTTGGTGACAGAGACAACCTTCTCTATCCTCTCAGAGTTGCCGGTCTTGTTGGTCAATTCAACATTTTCGCTACTGTCCAAGGAGGTGGTACTACTGGTCAGTCCGGTGCTGTAGCTCTAGGCATTGCCAGAGGTATTGTCGTTCATAACCCTCTTCTCAAGGCTAGACTTCACCGTGCTGGTTGCATGACTAGAGACGCCAGAAAGGTCGAGAGAAAGAAGCCCGGCAAGCCCAAGGCCAGAAAGTCTTACACTTGGGTCAAGCGTTAAAAGTATTGTATGGTATATTTCATTATCAAATATTCTATACATTTCATATATGTGTATGTGTATATAGATGTGTTTTTTTTTTTTTTAATTCTTTGTGTAATCTTTTCATTTCACTATTTAAATGTAAATAAATAAAATAGAAAAAAAACATCAAGGCATAGGCCATTCATTTATTAAACAACTATATGGGAATATACATGTTTTTATGTACAAGATGCCAACATATTTGAGATAACACCTAACAGCTGTTGGTTTTCACAAGCAGCGGCAACTCTTTCTTTATCATTCAACTGTTTGTTGACTTGCTTCTCACTCTGATGGGTACCCGCTCTAACTTTGATAACAATTCGGTATCTCGGAGGAAGAGCCCTTTCCAATCTAACTCTGATTCCCAGACCAATAAGCGTAGCCAGCGAACAGTGAGTAATAGTAGGAGTAATTTCAACAAAGACCTCTGCAATATCATCTGGGTTCCCCGAGTCTGTGACGTAAATGTGAGGAAGGTTAACAACAGCAAGTTGGCCCAACGTTAACGGATGTTCCGGGTCATTGATTGTTGAAATGAGATCATAAATTTCTTGTGAGTCAATAGGATCATATTGGTCTCCGGGTTTGGGCTTAGATTCTTTGGGTACTGCTGATATGTGGAGGGAGGTTGTAGAAGCTGATAAAGATCCGGGTATATCAAGTTCTCTGGTTTCTAGCTCTTCTTCTGATTCGCTTGCACTGTTGCCTCCCTCTGGGTCTGAGGCCTCGTCATCCTCTTCTTCATCTAAAATGGAATAAAACTCAGTGTCCTGGTAATGGTACCGGCTCCATAAATCGGTTGTCAGAATCTCTCTCGAAAAGGTATCTAATGGAGTAATGGGCTTCCGTGCCGACTTTTTAGAACTAGCGTAGTAAGCGTCTTCGGCACCGTCATTCTGTCGTGTAGGAAGCTCAGAAAGGTCAAGGACTGTAGGATTAGCGTTGATAGGATCGGCAGACATCTTTTAAAAGTGTATGTGTTTCTAAAGAGTCTGAAAGCAAGAGAAATATATTGTCGATTTTCACCACTATTATCTGTAGTATACAAGAAATGGAAATTATGCCAATGTTGCTGGATAGTAAATGGGTTATGCTTAGAAATGCGATTGAATCTTTGCAATATCAGCTGTGGCAACCTCCGAAATTTACATGATGTTCTAAAACTTACGCTGTGAAGGACCACATTTTACGCAGTGCCAATGCACATTACTGAATATACAGTATTGGCAGTGACACTTACGACATTTGACTAGTTCGTGCAAGGTTTGACTTTGAGAATCACTTGCAATTTTTTCAATACTTTACCTTCAAATATTTACATACATCTGCATATAAGGCTCTGTTTGGACTATGCAGACTAAAATAATAGGTATCAGTGGCCCTTCTAGCTCAGGAAAGTCTGTATGTTGACAATTTGATATTATCACCAAGCCCTTCAATTTGAAATATAATCTTATAGTACAAACTCAAAAGCTCCAGTAAACTAACTAGCTACGTGGCCGGTCGCAGACTCTTTCACGTTTATTACGAAATGTTTTGCCAAATTGTGCATTAGTATACCAAGACGATTTCTATCTCCCCGACTCTGAAATTCCGGTTGACTCTGCTACGGGACTTGAAGACTGGGACTGTCCAGAGGCATTTGATTTGTCTTTTATGTCAGAGGTGATCAAAACGGTAAAGGAGACTGGTGAATTCCCGTCAACGTTTCAATCGAAAGAGGAAACCAACACGCTTGGAAAATCAAATGTGTCTGAAGAACAGCTAAGCCATATTAAGAAAAAGATTGAGTCAGTGCCAGGCATCAATGATACGTTTTTCGTTATAGTCGATGGAATTATGTTATACCATGACCCAAAAAGGTTTCTTCCTGATCTTGATCTAGCCATCCTGTTGAGGGCACCGTATGAAACGTTGAAGAAGAGACGGGAGGCAAGAAATGGGTACGTCACTTTGGATGGGTTTTGGGAGGACCCTCCGGGGTACTTTGACAAGATTGTTTGGCCCGGATATGTCAAGACTCATGGTTACTTGTTTGAGAAGAACAGTACTCCAACAACAGAAAATGAGGATGACCAAGCCAAAGCAAGATTGGATAGAGCTCCTCTGACAAAAGTTGCAAAAGAAGAATATCAGATCAATACACCAATTAAACTGGATAGTAACAATTTCGAGGTGTTGGACTGGGCCACCGATCTGATTAAGGCTATCAATTAGAACACTTGAACAGCTGTATTATTGATTTATAGAGTAATAAATGTTTGTTAGTTATTCGAAAGTATTGTACAATGTATTTAGAATAATGATAAGCATTGTAGATTTAGTCTTATCTATTCATGGGATCATTTGTACATGAGACCACTCTATGCTCGCCTACTAAGTGGAATCTTTCCAATCAGGAGTTGATGATGTACTGTTTGTTTCCACTCTCAAACAACGCGGGTTATCATTTTATCACGTCATCAAAATACATCTCCCTGGTTTACTGAGTCTTTTTGGTCTTTTCAGAACTGGTGCCGTAGCCCAACTTGTTAGTAACTGCCAACATGTTTTCTCTAGTCTTTTCAAGCAAGGAATTAACATCTTCACCAGTCATGTTGGCAGTGTCAGTAGGCTCTAAAACTTCAATGACAATGGTACCTGGTTCGAAAGTCCTAGTCTTGAATGAGAATATCTTCGAGTAGTTGCTAACGACGAATGGAACAAGGGGAATACCGGCCTGGGTAGCAAAGTGGAAAGCACCCTTCTTGAATGGAAGAAGACCGGGTTCAGTATAGTATGATCGAGTTCCTTCAGGGAAGATGAAAACACTTTGGCGCTTGGCCTTAACCTGCTTAATAGCGCTTTCAAATGCCTTTAAAGCATTGTTACGGTTGACACGGTCAATGAAAATAGAACCGCTTAAAGTCACTATTGCACAATAGCCCTGTTAGTGTTGCTAAATTTCAGTTAACTAGTAATTATGGACCAATTTACTTACTGAACCATCCCAAAAATGGGTAATATTTAAGACTCTTCTTAGCGGTGACAGAGCAAAACTTGGGGAAAACTGCACCAAGCATGAGGATATCAAGTTCGGACTGGTGGTTTGAGACGAAGACGGCAGGTCGAACCAGTAAATTATGGGGGTTTCTGATTTCAACAGTGATGCCAAGGATATTACGGCACAAGAAGTAGAAAACTCTTGCAGTTGACCATTGTGAAAGACCTTGAATACCTGACAAGGTGAAAAAGACCGATGATACTACACCGTAAAGGGCACATATAATGAGCAGCAAAACGTAGACAGCGCATCGGGTGTAAAACTTCAATGGCTTGATGACGCCAAAGAATCCAAGAACTGAGACGCCTAGAATCAAAAGAGAAATGATACCAGGCATTTTGGGTCTACTTTGATGTTCGGTCGGAGTGAAGGATGTGGGGTATTATGTTTTTCTGCCTTTTGTCAAACTAAGATCAAAGGATCTGGGTATGGATGAAACCAGGGGAGTCGTAACTTAAGAGTAATATTCCTGTAGTATAACGTTTTTATATAGGGGATCTTTTGCCGATACTATCCTTCAAGCGAACTTTACCTGAGAAATAGGATTCGAAGAAAGTTTTGTGCCAAACCCGCTTGAGAAGAGTGAAGAGTGAAGAGTGAAGAGAAAAGCCTGAAGAATGAATGAAAAATTTAAGTGTTGAGATCCAAGTGGATTACCCAGGAAAAGGGTGTGGATCGCATTAAGCATTCAGTTACATACATGTGTTCATCTGACAATATTGTATAAGAAACAGATCACCGCACTGGTTGCACGTGAAAATTGTCAGGTAACAAGTTTGGTAGATTATACCTTCAGTAAATGAAATGAATAATGAAAGAATTATAAAAGATAAAGATAAATGGTACAAATAAATTTTTGGTTGTAAATTTTGACTAGCTGATATATCATCTTTTTATTTATTATTGTTGAAATTAGCAAAAGAAATTACAAGCTTTAAGAAAGCCTTGCTAGCTCAATCGGTAGAGCGTGAGACTCTTAAGATAAAAGTTATCTCAAGGTTGTGGGTTCGACCCCCACGTAGGGCTTTATTTTTTGCTTCTCAAATACGATCAGTGTTCTTGCTGTATCTTGATCTAGTTTTAGAGAAATGTATCGGTTACAGAGTGGGGTGTGCTCCACATAAATCCATTTTCTGGTTTATATATTCTTTTCATAGTTGGTATGTTTTGTACTAGGGTTAGGTTAGCATTTGGTGGGGATATCACACTATTGGAGTGGTAGTATTGCAAGTTCATGTATATTTTACCTTTGTAAACAACGGTGATCTGCTGTGTTTGTTGTTAAATACTGACTGTTCTTTACAATCTCCTTATATTTCCTGGAGACAACAAATATTCATATAAAGGCTATTGAAAAGCTGATATCTTTAAGACAAACCAAGAAATACCTTCTAACTTTCTTCCTTCACTTGATAACTAGCAACAACAACAATGTATAGCAAACACAACGTTAAACCAAATTATGCTGATGAGATCAAAAGCGATGATGAGTTTTCATTTGAAGAATTAGAAGAAGAAGTTTCAATATCAACTAATAAGTCTACTACAAAATCTACTTCAGGCAATTCTCGAACTATATCCAAAACATCAAGCCGGCCAGAGAACAAGGCTAAAAGCAAAGCTAACGGAACAAACGAAAACAAGACCATTGACAATGACAGTATGGATATAGGCGAAGACATCAATCACACAAATAGTACAAATGCGCAACCGTCGGAAAAGGCTAATACACAATCAGAAACGTTTCCGCCAGAATTGATGGTCAGAATAATGAGCGAGTTTGCATTCAAGAACCAAGATACCGAAATGACAGCACAGGCGTTGGATGCGGTCACTGAGTATATCAGAATCTTCACAACAGAAACTATATGGAGAAGTGAACAGGCATTAAGTGAAGAAGAAGGTGCTCTCAAAATAAAAAACGGAGGACATAAAGAAGAGGAAGAAGAAGAAGAACCTAGAATTATTCAAGAGAGACATCTACACAAAGCTTTACAAGATGTTCTACTAGACTTTTAAATACACCTAAATTTATTTCAAATTTTATCTAAAAAAAGAAAAAAAAAACAAAACACTTGTTCTTCGCAACATAAATCTATATACGAACTTGGTTTAATGTCTACTCTTCTGCATTGGGATTGACAGTGACAACCTTGTCTGGGTTTAGTAGTCGAAGAGGATCAACGGAAACCTTCAATTTTCTCATGAGTTGGACAGCCTCAGGTCCCAGTTCAGTTGGAAGATATTCCTTTTTACCAACACCCACACCATGTTCACCAGTGCAAGTACCTTCCATTTCCAAAGCACGTTTAACCATTCTATGAACAACACCCTCAACAACATCACGCTCCGTCTTAGGATCATACATCAAAATAGCATGGAAGTTACCATCACCAACGTGCCCAACAATGGTACCAAAAAGTCCGCTGGCTACAATATCTTCCTTAGTAACGGTCACAATTTCAGCTAAACGTGACATTGGAACAGCAACATCAGTAGTCCAGACATCATGGCCCTTGGGAACAGCATCAATTGTAGACCAAAGAGCAGCCTTTCTGGCAGCCCAAAGTTCAGCACGCTGTTCTGGAGTGTCAGCGAAATGAAAAGAATTGTTGTGGTTTTCCTTGGAGATACGCCTGACATTTGCAACCTGATCCTTGACAAGATCCTTGGTACCTGAAAACTTGAATGCAACTGTAGGAGTCTCAGGCCATTTGCGAGCAGTTTGGCCAGCCTTGTTAACTGCGTACATCATCACATCATCAAGAAGTTCAATAGCTCCGACCTGATGGCCTTCCTGAACAACAGCAGATGCAGCCTTTGCTGCGTCGTGAACATTGTCAAAAGTAACCATAGCAATTGCTTCATTCTTAGGTCTGGGGTGCAACTTCAAGGTGGCCTCAGTCACAACACCTAGCGTACCTTCACTTCCAATAAAAAATTGAGTCAAATTGTAGCCGGCTGACGACTTGCGAGGTCGTTGTCGAGTCTTGAGAATAGTACCATCAGCGAGTACTACAGTCATAGCAAGGACATTTTCTCTCATTGTACCGTATCTGTAGGCATTAGTGCCGGAGCAACCAGTGCCGATCATTCCAGAAATTTGAGCACCTGGACCAGGGTCTGGGCCGAAAAAGAGGTCTTGTTCTTCAAGAATATCGTCAAGTTCTTCCCAACCAAGGCCTGGTTGGACAACAATGTCGAGATCTTCCTTATGAAGTGCAATGACGCTAGACATGCGCGTGAAATCAATAGAAATACCGTGATATGTGGGAGTGAAATGTCCCTCGAGAGAAGTGCCACCAGCAAAGGGGATAATGGGGATTCTGTACTTGTGGGAAATCTTCATAATCTCAGAAACCTCCTCAGTGGACTTGGGGTATACAACAATGTTGGGGCGTTCACCGGGCTTGGCATGGTGAGTATTCCAGTAAGTGTCTGAGTGGGCATCGAGCTCGTCCTGTTTACTAGTAACATTCTCTGGGCCTAAAAGTGACACAATCTCTTCTTTCGCTTTAGCAAACTCAGCAGGACCGCCGTACTGGGGTTCATCGAGCTCGGACAAGTGTGTGGTGGATGCGAACTTATCGGACTTAGATTCTGCTTTGGGGAGAAAGTTAAAAGCAACCCCGGCAGCAGCCACTCCAGCAGTGAAATAAAGGATGCCATTCAGAGATCCTGAGCCCTGCTTGGAAGAACCCGAGGACGCTGACGATGCAGTGCTAGGCTTTGTCGAATTGAATCGTCTAGAGACACCTCTGGGAATAGATATTGGGGTATGAGCTCGGAGGTTAGGCCGAACCAATGTGGTGAATCTTCGTGTAGCGTTCGAAATCATACTTCGACTTGAAAGTGACCAATTGATAGATAGTAAGTGAGCAGGAGAGGCAGTACAAATGTTGAGAAGAAAAAGAAGAAGAAAAAAGATGTTGAACAAGGACAAACCTTGTGGTATTTATATGGTAGACAAATGAGGGCACGCATGGCTAATTCTCGAGTCTTTCTCGATTTGTGCCCCCACATACACCAGGACTGAAATACAGAATGTAACTATATATATATAGAAGATTTACAGGAGATTATATACTGAGAAATAAACTTTGGAACTAAGTTAGAACTGGTAAATCTCAAATAAATACAAGAGAATATATCCTTTTGGATATAAAAAAAAGCATGCTCATATCCTTCATGAGTAGCTTGCAGACCTTTTCACCTTTCGTATTTCCTGCCTTAGTCACCACCGTTGACGTGATTCGATTGTCAAGTGAAAACAATGGCAGAGCCCCATCACGAAAAAACCATATTTTTCAGTTCGTTTATGAAAAGTACAGTGACTAAATCAATGACTATGTATAGTATGGATATCCAAAGATCCTATTGTTCCCCCTCCCCCCACACACGCGTGCTCTCCTACGGGATTTTCCCCTTGACTATTTTCAATTACGATTGGTTGTAACCCAAAGTCCAGGAAGACAAAATTATAAACAACAAAATCACATAAATTACAAGTACATATATTCAAGGAATATTTCAAGTTCAAACAAAGTCATTTAGATATACCTGGTGCCGCTTTTCAAGGCACAAAACCTTCCATTATCGACGTCTATTGGGACGAGATTGGTATCTCTTGGCAGTAGGGATTTGAGCCTGTATAGACGCGGAAACAACTGGCACGGGAAGAGTGCCCATATAAGAGGCTTGAAGTACGGGAAATTTGGCATCAGGCATAATTCCCAACTCTGCGGGTGTGATCTCCTCTTGATCAAGCAACCTCGTAATGCCATTCTGAATTTTGGCCGCAAGCCTTCTCTCGTCCGCAGGAATTATAAATTTGGTGTCATCAGTTTTCGACAATCGCGTTCGCTGCTTAGTTTGTAATTCTAATATAAGACGAGAAATAAGTTGGATCTCGGTTCCTTCACGCGCAGCCTCCAACTCGTCGTCATCAATAAAATTATTCGGCGACCATAACAAAGCATCCTCAAAGTCTGAAGATGTCAAGCCTTCGATTTCTCTGGCAGAAACTGCTGTTTCGGTACTTTCCTTTTCTTCAGAATCTTCTGCTTTGCCATCCTGCTCTTCTTTCGCATTGCCCATTTCAACATCTTCATCATTTTCTTCCCTTTCTACTTCCTTACCTGAAAGAAGACTTACTAGTGCATTCTCTGTAATCATTCGTCGTTGAGTATACTTTTGATACCATACGGAATCCATTAAAGACTTATCAATCATTGAATTAGAGCCATCAATTGTTGGCGCAAAACTCTGCTGCTCGTCATATTTTAAATACTTTGGAACAGGTAAAGGAACTGCGTTGGGATGGGTGAATCCCCACATAAGTGCTGTCGGGGGAATAGAGGGATGTGGAACCGAAGAGATAATGGGAGAAATATAAGATAGCTGGTAGGTACTCAATGGCGGAGCCTGAGGTAAGATCTTGGTGGTATTTAGGTTCATTTGAACACCTGGAGGGGGTCCTGATAATGTGTCTCTGGAATCAAAAGCAGACTTTCCATCCAATGAAGTGAATAAAGGACCGTTTTTCGTGTGAATAATAAAGGCCTCACCATACTGTTCAACGACGTCGGAATAGATTTTGTGAAACCCTTTCAGAACTTCGTTATCATATTCTTCTTCCAGTTCAGCTATTTGTTCTTCAGCAACAGTGCTTCCAATTGGGATAGGTATTTGTTCATCCTTTGACAAGTCCTCAGGCGATAACAAACTAAATCGAACGCCTTCTCTTAAAATCAAATCCACTGTAAATCTGAAAACATCCGATAGTTCAACATAGGCTCTTGATCCGATAGGAATATCTTTTATACGAGTCATATACGCGATCTTTAGATCATTGTAAAATGGGAAAATCGTGGTTGAACCCTCCCCTGAGTATGTTCCTGAAAGATATTTTGTCCCAACGCTTGTTTTAGCAACGATTTTTGGTTTTTCATCATGGTCCTCACCATCGCCTCCAGTATTGTCACTTCGACGTCGTAATCTCCGACTGCTTCGTTTTAAAGTATCGATTTCCTTATTGTCGTCTTCTGCTTCATATGAAACAAATTGGGAGGCATCAGGTGTAGATAGATCGACAGGCACTGCATCGGCGGTGATTAGCTGTGAGCCTACAGGCGATCTAGTAAAAAAAATTAAAACCGTTAGTATCCATTATACAAACATCGAGTATATTGATAAAGCCATAGGAAGCGTAACAAGCATCAATGCATAAAAGAAACACAAAAACACGTATGTAAAGAGCGTGTATGTATTGTAAGCATGGTTGAAGTTTCCGCGCGTGAAACAAGAAAGAACATTTTGCATTTTGGCATTTTGGCATGTATCGAGCAAATATAAAATATGAAATGTAAATATAAACACGTACGATTCAACTACCCGAATTACATCACTTATCAGTAATAGGACCTTGTCTTTAATAGTGTTGGAAGAATCCGCTGAAGAGGGATTTGAAGAGTTTTTGGCTAGAAAGTAATGTTAGAACGCATGCTATAACAATCATGGTTGCAAAAATATCAACAGGAAAAGAAGGGAGTATGAATCCATCGTGAAAACTCATATCCTAAAACGAAATGAACTAACATACCTTTGCTCATAACGCGTCAATTTGAACTCCGTGTGAAGTAGAATTATAAATATTGAGAAACAAACGTGCAAACAATTGCAAGCTTTGAGGAAGAATGTAAAAAAATTAAAGCAAAACAAATGGTTGTTTGAACTTAATGATGGGAAGATATCGTCTGGTTCGTCGTTGTGTAAGGCAAGGTATGGAGAACTGACCAGCCAAAACTTTGGACGAGGAGGTTTGGCAGAAATGTTTATTTTGGTGGCTTGAAGGGACCGTCATATGCAAACCCTAACATCGAAACGTGGGTGCTTACACAAAATTCAAATTGGGTTAGGGTACCGTCGACAACACACTCAGTTCCGTCACCCATATCGCCAATAAGGCCTTCTTACACCAACCTTTTTTCGACACCCCAATCTGGTCCAAAGCAATGGATGACTCTGACGAAGAATACATCGATGAGCCTGAGCTTAAGAAAGGTCCAACCACGCGCCTTAAGGGAAAGGCTTCCACCAAGGATCCTGGCTCGGGGCCGAAAGGTGGAGCTAATGGCTCGCAAAGCATCAAAGCCTTGAAGGGCGCAAACGGCGGTTATGCCTGGGAAGACCAGTACCACAGAAGTTGGGACATTGTTATGGATGACGAAGGAGATAACTTGGAAGGAGTTGTTGCTGGAATGGTCGAAGCAGCCAAAAAACGAAGGATAATATCTTCAACAGTTCCTTTTCAGAGAGGTATCATTAGAAATTTTGTCCTTGTTCTCGACATGAGTTTTGCCATGCTGGAAAAAGATTTACTACCCAACAGATACCAACTCACGATCAATTACGCTATAGACTTTGTAGCCAAGTTCTTTGATCAAACACCCATTTCTCAATTAGCAATTGTCGGCATGTCTGATGGCATTGCTGCCTTGATCTCCGACCTCAGCGGAGCGCCACACGAGCATATTGCCGCTCTCAAAAAGATTAGAAAACAAGAGACAAAGGGAAATCCTTCATTACAAAATGCTCTGGAAATGGCAAGGGGTATATTATATCATGTTCCTTCTCATTCAACGCGGGAAGTGCTAGTTATCTTTGGCGCTCTATTTTCTTCCGATCCTGGTGATATACAACAGACGATAGATGCATTGGTACGTGATCAAATTCGGGTTCGTATAATTGGACTTGCAGCTCAGGTCGCTGTTTGCAAGGAAATCAGTTTACGAACAAATTATGGTGATGAGTCCGCTTATGGTGTTATTTTGAATGATGCCCATTTTAAAGATTTGTTGAATGAATCAACGGCCCCTTTGGCTATGAACAGTCTTGCCACTCAAAATGCTTCTACACTGGTAAAAATGGGATTTCCATCCAGAATTTCGGAAGTTACATCGACTCTCTGCTCATGTCATTCCAAGGTTACACGCGGAGGCTATATTTGCCCTCGTTGCTACGCTAAAGTCTGCGCATTGCCTTCCCAGTGCCCGTGCTGTGAATTAACTCTTGTATTCTCAACGCACTTAGCGCGCTCTTACCATCATCTTTTTCCATTAAAGCCATACCTTGATGTTCCCAAGAAGTTTGCATATCTTCATTCCCAATGCTTTTCTTGTCAATCCGTTTTCCCCCATTATAAAACCATCATAGATGATGGAAATACTCACAGATTCAGTTGTACTGACTGTAGAAACTTCTTTTGTATAGATTGTGATCTTTATGTTCACGAAACCCTTCACAATTGTCCTGGATGCCAGGCAAAAGTCATCCAACCAGAACTTATACCTCAGCCCGAGCTTCGACTTAAGCTGTTGAAAAAGAAAGTTTAAACCTGATCCCTACTAACATATGCATCGATACCCAATTTGAGACTTTTATGTATTTATTTTACTTTTACGTTATTATCCTAATAAATCAATTTAGCTTATTATCTATCTGTGACAAAAATTAAAAGTGCATGAGAAAGACAAGTGACAGAGTTAACCACTAATCTCTTAATACTTGATTGTTTCATTAACCCAATGCAGTCCTTCCTTCTTTTGGACTGCTTTACATGCTGGTAAATCCCAACCAACACCACCAGTTCCAATGGCTGCACCCATACGTGGAACAAGGATACACTCACGTCGTGTCATTTTACCATCCAAGTACTTGGGAACACCAATTGGCTTGGAGAAAGTTATAAGAGCCGTTTCTTTAGCAACGTTAGCTAGCTGCTTGGCCGTAACATCAGTTAGCACCCTCATTCGAACCTTGTCAGAGTTTCCTGTTTGACTAACTTGAAGGGTATTGTAAATTAAAAAATCTGAAGGAACGTCACCAGTGCCTGCCATATTCAGCACAGATCCTGGATGAATGTAAACATATGGATCAATTTCCTCCTCACGAGCAAATGCGGGACCACTAGGTTTCACGCTTGATGGGAATAGTGTTTGATAAGGATATGCAATGATTCTGGTTTTAGACTTGAGCGGTATTTCAGTCGAAATGACATCGGCACGGATTGCAACTTGATCAATAAAACCAGAAGCGATCATTTGCTTAATAGCCTTTACTTGCGTACTGCTTGGAGGTTTCAGTTTGGGCTGTGAGAGCTTCTTTGTAGTTGAATCTAAAGAGTCCAATTTGGTATTCATGGCCACAATGTAAGCAATCTGTTGTCGAAGCTTGTGAATTTCTTCCATTATCTTGGATCGAAGGAAGTGAGACTGTGAAAACTCGACCCGGTCTTTACTCCATCCGTAAGCACAAATTGCACTTAACAGCTTTAAAGCATCACTCTTGCTATCCAAAATAGAAAACTGAGCTTGTGACTTGAAGTACTGAGAACGTAAATTACGCTTCTTTTCTTTCTCTTCCACACTCTCATCATCGAAATCGTCAATTTCTTCATCCTCATTTTGAGCTGAAGGCTTTTCTTCTGGAGCAATTCCAACTTCGTGTTGCTGCAAAAATGGGTCACCAACGGAAAGACCTGCAACGATGGCAACAATGTAGGGCAAACAATCAAATTGATT
The DNA here is from genome assembly GCA_900654225.1 of Magnusiomyces fungicola. Classification (NCBI taxonomy): domain Eukaryota; kingdom Fungi; phylum Ascomycota; class Dipodascomycetes; order Dipodascales; family Dipodascaceae; genus Magnusiomyces; species Magnusiomyces fungicola. The sequence goes on from CAACAH010000002.1 coordinate 862,881, forward strand.
ACCAATGATAAGCATTTTAGCAAATCGAGGACTGAGGGGAAACAAACTCATAGATTTTCCAAGCTTTGTGAGATGCTCTTGGTCATCTAAGGCACCAAGATAATTAAGAAGTTGGAATCCCTTTTTAAGGGAGTTTCGGTCCGGAGGTGTAGGGAATGGAAAGTTGATAATCTTATCAATACCCATAGACTTCATTTGAAGCACTAAACTCTCAATAGGCATTCTTAAGATTTCAGGTTTAGAAAATTGATTAAAGTCACGATCAAAAACTGCTGAAGAAAAAATACGATAGCAATGGCCTGGGCCAGTACGTCCAGCACGTCCAGATCTTTGCTCAGCACTGGCTTTGCTGATCCAATCGACAACAAATTTCTGAACATTGGTAGTCTCATCGTAAACGCGCTCCTTGGCACGACCAGTGTCAACAACATATCTGATACCTGGAATGGTTAAACTGGTTTCAGCAACGTTGGTAGCAATAACACAAAGTCTAGCACCCTCTGGCGGAGCTTGGAAAACCTTCATTTGCTCAGCAGTTGGAAGTAACGAGTAAAGTGGGAGGACATATAATGGGTCATTTTGATCTTGGCCTTCTTCCAATGTTTCTTCAAACCCTTCCTCCTCCTCTTCTTCTTCGCCTTCTTGGGGAATGATTTCATCAAAATCGTCAGTTTCAGCATTTATATTGCTTTCAACTCCAAAATCAATATCCTCCACTTCTGTAGTTGCTTCTTTGGATGAGACAATAACTTTAGGGGAGGTTTCATATCCAGTTTTGTCGTCATCCTTAGAATTGGATCCATTACCAACATTAGACCTCTTCAATGGAAATTCCTTTTTAAGACGTTTAACCATTGTAGTGATTTCGTTTTGACCGGTAAGGAATATCAGGATACCACCACGAGGCAATCTCTGGTGAATCTTCTTGGTTTTTCGGAAAACTTCATCAAGATAATTGTATGGAGTTCTGCGGTTAAAGTGAACAGAAACAGGGAATTGACGAGCGTCGACCTTAAGAATTGGTGGGGGAGTTTCAAATAATGTCTTGTTTTCTGAGAAATCAGAAACTCTAAGAGTGGCAGACATGATGACAATTTTTAGAGGTTTGTACTTTTGAGGGTTTGAATTTCGGAGTCTCATAACTCGAGTCAAGACACCAATTAAGATGTCAGTATTGACATTTCTTTCGTGGGCTTCATCGATAATCAAGGCAGAGTACTTTGATAATGTAAAATCATTGGATAATTCTCTGAGTAAAACACCATCAGTCATGAACTTGATTGCAGTATTTCCTTTAACAGTTGCATCAAATCTGATTTGATAAGCTACTCTGTCTCCCATATTTCCAAGTTCTTGTCCAACACGCTTGGCCATACTAACAGCGGCAACACGACGAGGTTGGGTGATACCAATCATACCAGGAGTCTCACTATCAGGGCTACCATATCCAGATTCAAACATGAACTGGGGAACCTGAGTAGTTTTACCGGAACCAGTCTCACCACAAATAATGATGGCATCATTGTTGTGAATGGCTTCCATGATTCTCTGCTCCTCAGCAACGACTGGAAGTTTCATACGAACTTCTTGGATTTCTTCTGCTCTCTGGACATTCACAACATATGTTTTTCTGTCCAAGTTTTTTGGTTCAACCTTAAGTTCTGAAGGTAATGTTTCCTGATCTTCAGGTCTATCGACTAGCGTGTATTCTCCCTTGAAAACTGGGGTCTCAATTCTTTCATGCTCACCTTCAGTTTGAGATTTCGCCCAATCAGCAAACTGTCTACCTCTGGACTTGGATTCAACAATAATATCCACATCATCAACCTCATCAGCAACGGCAGTGGAAATAGCACCATTTTCTGCCAAAGATTCAGAATCCGCCTCATCATCAATGCCGCCCCACTCTTCTCCATCGTCTTCCGCACTAGAATCTGAATCCGAAGCTTCTTCACCGTCATTATCCTCTCGCTCTTCATCTTCTAGCTGATCTTCATCTTCTTGATCTTGATCTTGATCTTCTTCCTCATCCTCATCCTCATCCTCATCCTCATCCTCATCCTCATCCTCATCCTCATCCTCATCCTCATCCTCATCTTCATCTTCATCTTCATCCTCATCACTGGTTTCGCCGTCAATTTCGGCCAAATCAATTTTATGCTTTTTGGCCTTGTCTATTGCCAACTTGGTTCTCCAAGTATATTTTGGCTTGGGCGTAGAAGTGGTGTCAACCTTTGAAACCTTTTTAATCCCTTGGAATCCAAAGCCTGATGCAAGGCTATCAGATCTCGGTCTCTCATCAATAATGCCTGAGACCCTTGGTAAATCGTCATCGTCGTCATCATTGTTGTCGCTAGCTTCCTGTTCCTGATCCTCGTCACGATCTTTGCTAGGAATTGCTGCAACCGACTTATAACGTTCGGCAAAGTTTTTCATGTCTTCGTCGTCTTCCCAGTTTTTAACTTCGTGATCTGTATACAACAACCGTTGTGTATTCTCATCGCCCTTGCCTTCTTTTTCCAACTTTACCGCTTCTTGAATCATTTCTCGCTTTGTCTGTCTACCTTTACCAATGTCACGCATACTCTTAAGTATTGAGGTATCAACCTGGGATTCCTTTAGTTTTTCAAAAAGAATCTTCTTCTCTTCTTTTTCTATTTGTTTCTCCTAAAGATCAAATAATGGTTAGAATTTCAGTAAAATACCAAAACGTGTTCGTATCCAAAAAAGTACATACAATGTATTTTTCTAAATTTTTCTTTCTTCTTTTTGAGTATGACGATTCTTCTTTTGGCCGTAATTCTTCTCTCATTTTTCGTTTTCGCTCGGACTTTTCTTCCTCTGTCATTGGCAAAAGAAGCTCAGCATTTGGATCAAACTCTTTTGGCTCTTGATCTTGTTCATTGGCGTCTTCACCACCGTCTGGCTGGGCTAGAAATCTTTTTTGGCGAGCACGTCGAAGTTTCTCATTCTTCGCCATCATGCCCGTTCGGGCCTTTTCGTTATAACGCTTTCGATATGTACCCATGCTGAAAACTAGATTTCAATTAGTGAGTGTCCAAAGAAAGACGTTGTCAATGTATGATCGAACTTCCGTGCTTGAAAAAAAATTCAAATAACCATTTCGAAAGCCTTGCGATAGGAAAAAAAAAAAAAAGACCTAACCCATGCGGCTAAACATGCAGTACCCTTATCCACATACATTTAATAATGGGCCAAACCTTTCTGTCCGTAACAATATTACTATGAATGGGATATCAAACCTGTAGACTTTAAGCATTTTCCAATCTTTGTGGTTCTCCTAGTTGTTTCTGATTATTGGTTTGTTATATGGAGGTAAGCTGGAATATACCTCAAGATAATAGTACTTCGAATCAAACAGGCGATTCCATGATCTGTCGCTGTTAGATCATCTGGCGACGGTAATTTATAATGTTGAACCAGATTGATTACACGAAACCAATGTGACTCCTTGATCTATAAAAGGTGTGTTTATCTAGCCCAATGCCTCATTGTTATGTCTTGATAGGGCAGAGAATGCCAACAGACTATGAAAATTTTATGATTTCAATTATTTCTACCAAGTGTTTTCACAAAATTGCAGAGTCTGAGAAATCATACTCCAAGGAAACCTTTATACCTACAAGCTCCATTTAGATTTGTACACTTTTATAAATCGACAAGCTTATTAGTCTTGAGCTTGGTTGTTTTATTGTGATTTAGAGATCTCAGATCTTAACCACACAGAAAGTGAAAGCCGTGCTTGAAACGAAAAAATATACCATCATGGAAATCACTGAATATTCTGATGAAAAATAGTGATATGGTTTTAAAATATTCATTGAGAACCAGTCAGTCTATCAAAGTGATTCATAAACTGGCCTGAGTACCAATAATTCAAGAGACTTGGGGTTGTATTCAGATCTATACTCAGGTCGAACCTACGGAAACTTGAGACTTGAGAATGATTTATTGTTCAATTGAATTCACATGTGAGCTATGAATTTACCAGCTCCACTACAATTAGGTATTTACTTTGTAATATCAAATTCATATTTCATTAATACAATAATCATGTTGGAGTAATTCCTGTGCGAAAGATGTGTGGGTCTGCTTACATAACATGTTAAAATTTTCAGACGAGCTCACCTCCAATCGCACAGCACCCATATCACCGTTTAGGACCTGATAACCCAGAATTCTGAATGCCATTTAAAGACTCCTTGCTTGCGACAAGTTTACTCTGAATTTTAATCTTGTGGCTAATTCAAGCCAGTCACACCAGTTTATCCCCTTAATCTTTTGCTACCTTTAAACTTTTCTTCTTGAGTTTACAGCACCCAAACCCATAGATATTCTATTTCAAAGAGGTTAATTTTCAACAGTTATCAAACTCGTTTTTTGAAGCTTGTTTGTTCAATTGATTGCGTTAATTGGGATTTGACGTTTATTTGACAAAAAATTGTTTTTTCCTTTTCCCACCCTCCAGTTTATGTTGAATTTGGCACTTCATCTCTAGTTGTATATTTATTCGCGTTTATAAATGACACAGCAGAATGCCACCACGCAACAGTTAGAGGATGAGACTCTCAACCTCAGCAATGAAAATTTAGTCCAGCCTAAAATAGATGAGGTCCTTGATACGTCTACTCAAGTTTCCAAAAAGAAAGCAAAGAGTGTTATTTCAAGCGCTCCAGCGACAGACTCAACACAGCCCAAGAATAGAAGGCGTCGCGAAGATAGCAACAGCAATGTACCTGTTGCCTTGTCTCGATCACAGTCAAAGGCGTCACTGCTTGAAGCTGGTGATGATCCAAGTGAAATAAACGCTGACTCGTGTTCTTCTTCCGAGTTTGATGAGCGTGAACTCAACCTACGGCCTAACATCAAACACGTTGTGTATTGCAATTTCAAGTTCAATGCATGGTTCCGGTCTCCACGATATTTTGACGAGTCTGCCCCTTCTGGCGTCACACACTGTTCCCCTTCTCTACATTTAAACAGATTACAAGTTAAGACAGAGTACAACAAGGAGATTGAGACTGTAAGGAATGCTAGAAAGGCAAAACGTGGTGACCACCAAGCTGAATCCGTGCCATCTTCTGAACCCTTAAATTATGCCAATTCGGATTCTAAGACTACATCAAGTGTCAACTCAACGACGAATGACACAACTAATATAGAAGCAGATACAATTTCAACCTCCATTCCAAACTCAACAGAAGAACCAAAACGGGCAATACCAAAAGGTGATGCAGAAGATGAAGGATTGATTGATACTCTTTATATATGCGATACATGCTTTAGATACACATCAGAAGCCAAAGAAATGGCCATACATATTCCTAAGTGCCCGTACCGCGCACAGCTTCCTGGTCGCGTTGTCTACGACTCTCCTTATTATCAAATTAGAAAAATCGATGGTGCGCGCCATCTTCTTTACACACAATGTTTGTCATTATTTGCAAAGCTTTTCTTGGATCACAAGTCTATTTGTTACGCACTAGAAACATTTGATTTTTATGTCTTGACAACATCTGTTGCAAACATCCAAGGTGTGAATCAGTTTGCTTTGAGCAAAGAAATTGAGGTGGTCGAAGGAACCCAACCTACGAACGACTCTCATAAACGGCGAGAAAGTGGAGCTCATTTCAGTGGTAATAATAGTAAACCACTTGCTTCTGGTAATGGTAAGAGAGCTTTACCTCGCAATAATGAGCAACCAACGGCACTAGTTCCTACCGAGTTAAGTTCGCCTCTTTCTTCTCAGCGAGTGATTGGATTTTTCTCTAAAGAAAAGGTGTCATGGGATAACTATAACCTTGCATGTATTACCATATTTCCTCCATTCCAGAAGCGAGGGCTTGGAAAGCTTCTTATCGAATACTCGTATTTTTTGTCTAGAAAGTCTAAAGTAATTGGTACTCCTGAAAGACCTCTTTCACCAGAAGGATTTCTCGCATATATCAAATACTGGAGCAATACTATAGCACTTTACATTTCTCGGCGGTTTGTTGAACATGAAGCAAATTTAGAGATTGGATCAAACGTAATACACGAAGGAGACGATAATACCTTAAAGCCAGACTCTGAAATTCCAAAAGATACCAAGGGTAGACTATCGCTATCAATAAACGAAATATCCAAAGCAACGTATATTAAGGCTGATGATGTTTTGAAAGCGTTGGAATACATGGGCGTTTTAATACGAGTTCCCAAGAGTTTAGACGGATCCCCCGATTTTTCTGTTACGATACCTATCAAGGTGGAGCCCGAGTCAGATACGCCAAGTGTGACTTCAGTAGATCCCACTGAACATCAGAATTTGCTTCCAGTTTTAGATATGGATGTTGTTTCAACATGGGTACAAGATCTTCGGGTCAAGTCATCTATTGTGCCACTGTTTGAAGAATATTGCATTGTTAGAAGACGAATTAACTTGCCAGCAGATCAAGGTGAGAAACGAATGGGTGAAAAGAAACATACAGCGCATGATGAGGAGATAGAAGGTGAGGAAGAGGACGAAGAGGATGATTATGATAGTGAAGAAGAAGTGAAGAAGAGGAAAAAAAGACGAAGATCAATAAAGCGTTAAATGGATAGTGGGTTGATTATTGCGATGATGATTCCCCATGATTAATTTATAGACGAAATAGTTTTTACATTAATATATTAATTTTTATTGAATTCTCAATGTGACGATTATTCAAGATGTGGGTAGCTTTAGATCTCGGCTTTTGTTTAGCATAATACTCTTTCTTTTTGTTGAATAAGGTACGCGCCTACAACCACATTTTCCAATTTCTACAAAATCTCCAAAACTTTCAGGCAGGCATGTATAAAACATATTATTAAAAAATAACCTTTGTCAGACAGTACTTTTTATTTATTTAAGGTTTTTCACTTGTTTAGAAACTGAATTGCACGCTGGAACCTTCCTTGATGGGTTTAGATGGAACTTGCAAAGAGTTGGCTTTGTTGCACGTGATCCCATGTTTGATATGGAAGAGTATTACATGAAGAGGGGTCGAGATCAATATTGATCATATTCTCAATAACAATTGAGATAGATACCTGCTAAAATGAAGCTATGTTTTATTTCATTGTTTTGAAAAACTCATATTCACAAGTTTTATTTTTTATTATTTAATCAATGTTTAGTTTTTCTCGCAATTCGTCAGAGGAGATATTACAAGTCGTTATTACAATACTCCGTCGGCGTGCGCTTCCGCCTTTTCTCGCCCAGGGTTTCTCCAAGCCAACAAGTCGCAGACTTTGGAATTTACCTCCATACTGAGTTCCATGGATATCCTTGCTCTCTGCGGCGAATGTCTCCGATGTCCTTTGATTATCTTTTAGAGTTGGAATTTTCATATATATATGTTTTGGAAAACTCGGCGAGGCTATAACATGGTCAAAGAAAAAGAATGATGTCATTATCAAAAGAGCTGTTAAGTAATGTTCTAAACTCAATAGATGGTATGGAATATAGAATTGAAACTGGTTTTATATATGCATGCAACTACTGGCATGAATAACGTTGAGAGTATGAAGATTTATAACAAGTCAACAGGTTGTTGAAAAGACCTCTTTCATTTGATTGCCGTCTAGAGAAAATAGCCATTATAACCTGTAGCAAATAGAAAAATGAAATAAATAGAACATTGTCTGAAAAACTCGAGTTTATATAAGAGGTGGAACAGAGAAATCCAAAGCCAGCAACCTAGCGTAGTTTGAACTACTGTTGTCATATGAGCCAGGCACCTTTTTATCCTAGAAACGATTTGCCACAACCGTATAATTTCCAGAGTCTGAAGGAACTTCCAAAGAAGAAACTTGTTCTAGTTGCAAAGCAAACAATATTTTCTCAAATCATTGCTATTGGAAAAGTACTAGAGCAGTTTAAATAATTTAAATGGTTTGGAAAATAGAAACTTCAAGCCAGACCAATTGAGTTTGGAATAGTACACAAGTTGTAGATGATGTGTTAATGCTACTAGGTAATAAGAATGGTAGGTGGTTGAAAAACAAGATCGGCACTCAACTAAATACAAATCTGCTGATCTCAAGGCATATATATGCCTTTAAAATGTAAGTGGAGCAATAGTAATAGCAGAGTTCTAATGAATATTAGGCTCATAATGTTAAATCTATATTTTGGAAAATAACATCAATGCTTTAAACGGGCTGATTATCTCTTCTTCAAGGGAGATTATAAACCAAGAGAATGATCATTATATCATTAAGGGTGTACTATAAGATTAGAAAAGTCCAATTTTCCAAATACAAACAAGACAAGACTTGATTAATAAATAACTAAGTCTAGAGATGCTATTAGGTTAAATACGTCTACAAATATTATTACGACTACTATTGATACGGTTGTATTTAGAGAGGTTTTCTAAATGTATCTCAGCAGCAAGAATTTCCAAGGATTACCAGAAAAGGCGCCATGATTAGAACTCCCAGAGTGGCTATTAAAACATTGATTTTTATAGCAGTTTCAAAGTACCGCTCTAAGTTCAATTAGGCAGGCCCACAAAGTCAAACCAACTGATATTTTTTTAGAATTGCAAGATCTGTAGATGCTCTCAACATGTTTGTAAAGTTGGCTGAAAAATCAATGACGGCAAAACTTGTGAATGGGCAAGTACCAGCATAAGTACCTGGTTGATACCTAATGACAGTTTATATAACTAACAGAAACTAGTCAATCTGGTAGAAGATTTAGATTAATTATATCGGCCAAGTTAGCCATGTAGAAACGCACAAAAGAAACAGGCACAATGTTCAATGGGTATTCACGGTGATGGAATTGATTCTGTTGGGCTATTTGAAGCGCAGTTTTGGCTTCAGATGTTGAGTCAGAAAAAGATGAAATATCCTAGTAATTAAATGGTTATTTGCAATGGAACCAACTGTATCATTACTCTAGTTTAAGAGATATTCAAGAACAAAAGAATATAAAAGCCACAAGGGTTCTACTTGGTTAAATACCCAGAGCAATTTCCAGAGGTTTGACTATGGAACACAAGGTTAATTCAATTTGTATTTATATATTTACACGTACAACCCGGAAAGAAAATATAATTATTGTATTATTGTATTATTGTATATCACCAGTATGGAAACAGGCAGTGTGTCGCCATAGGTTTCCTGATGTTTGTTTGGCCAATGATTGAAAATCACGGGGAAAAAAACGGGAGGACTGCTCAATTTAGTGGAAGCCTGTGTAAGGATCTGTATACCCACGAAAAGAAACAAAAAGGTCTAGTTGCGGGCAGTAAGGAATTGGTTTATGTGTTATTAATTTTTAGTTTTTTTAAAAAATACACGCAGATATTGGTTAACTAAATGACAAATTCTCTGGATTTACAAATGTGAAGTTTGTACCTTTATTGGGATTTATAATATAATAACAACACCCAAAAGAGATTTTCAATCATCATAATCGTTATTATTAACAATATTGATATTAACATGGATACAAATATTACCATTACCCCGTTGCTATTGCTGTTACTGCCAATACTGGCCTTATTGCTAATGTCCTGAAAGGGACGACGGCTCGTTTAACCTTCCAGAGTGCGGCTATACCCCTCACAATTCTCACACGTGACTAATTTCGGCACGTCAATTGGTTGTCACGTGCGCATTGTCTGAATGGGGAAACTCCATGTTGCTGTTTGCTTGTGCTGTATTGTTTCCAGTTTCTACCTGAAAGGATTGGCCGAATGGAATTACGAGTGACGAGGATATGTATATGAATTAACTTTGGATGAGTCTAATCCCAGTTTGTCTCTATGCAAATTGTCCAACCTCTTTTTCATACCGTCTCGTCCTGTTCTACAAGCTTGCTAAGTCCTAGAGCCGAAAGCTGCAGCCGGTCTGAATGGTAGAACAGGGATTACACGACTCATCACAAAGCCGGCATTCAGGATATATATATGTATATATGTATATATGAAATTGAAATTAAGCCCAGTGAAACTTCCGTATTCCCCGAGCCAGTCTGGATAGACAATAACAGACAAGCAAGGGCTGTGCTATAGAAATACAATTCTCATGGAATAGATCGCTACATGTCGCATTTCACATGTGCACCATCTCATATATCATATACGATTACCGGACAAAAGAACAAACTGTCGGGGATTATAACCTCCTAGTGGTGTATATAACTTTACTCTATACGAAACGATATACTTGTTCTTCTCCTCTTCCTGTTCATGTAGATAATAATACTATGCTCGTTTGGTTTCTATTTTCTAAAGTCTTGTGTCTGTAGATCATCCCAGCCGCTCCTTTCCATTCATATTGATCACCATCATCATCATTAGTACTATTAGTATTATCGCTCCTGCCAGTGCTCAAAAATCCGCTCATGTAAGCTCTTTTGTATTCTTCTTTCAATCAGCGGTACAGTCCAACAGCAAGTCGCCCTGTTACATGATACATATTGTCGATCGTATGTTGTATGATCTAAACAATTGACTGCTATTCCATCATTCACGTGTATCGTATACGCTCTTTCCCTCTCTCTAGCTTTCTCTCGTTAATATTTCTTGTTTTTTTCACATTACTCTTTGTCTTCCTCTCTTTCTACTCACGTATAATACACCTCCCCTCCCTCTACTTTCTCTTTCCTTTCCCCCCCTCCTCCTCACTTTTGCCTATTTTTGCATGCGGAGCTTGCTGTCATATTAACCACACTCGTATTGTTGCCCATGGCCATTCCATCCATACCCACTCTCCAATCCCTCTGTCCTTTTTCCCCCCTAGTAATTTTAGGCCTACAGCACAATGACTAATGGCCAGCCCAAAATAGTCACAAATGTTCCAAATGTTCCAAATATCCCAACTGTCCAGATATTACCAAAATACCCGAAAATGGCAGGCACTATGGCGCTCTCGGTTTCATGGGCTTTGTTCCAAAATGGCTTTTTTCTGTGCTCCCCTCTTTGATCAAAAATATGTAGCCACTAAAAGCAGGTAACGTCGAACAAGTACACCAGCCTTTTTGTCTCTGTGCAAAGTCACAACTTGTGTGTTGTGCTGTTACCCGGCATATAGCCATTCGCGGTTTTTTAGGCATTTTCAGGTACTAGGAAATATGTATATACTGTACGTACAAACATTTGGAACGGAAACTGGACAAAATCAAATACTGTTCCTAGCATTTCACATGGTAAAGTAGATGAAATGCAGTACGACATCTAAATTATCTCTTGTGCAAAGTAACTACCCTTTTTCTTTTTTGGTCTCAAGCAATTGACATTTTACTAAATAGATACAATCATGATTTCATAACAAAATAAATAAAACAAAAACAACCAAACAGTGTGTAGCATTAAATTTTAAAAAACAAAAAAAACATAAAGCGGAGAAAGATCACTACCTCTTAGAGGTACTCCAAACATAACAATAAAAACAATGAAAAAACGGTATCAGCATGTATATATGTATACATATACTCACCAAGTCATATCTATCGATAATCCTTAGTCTCTTCCATTTCAAGTGCCTTTGAAGAAGGCAAAACTTCAGATTCAACATAACTGGCGCCTGTAGATTCAACCTCATGAGCAACCGCTCCAGTAACAATCTCTCCATCTTCGTCATCACCATCTCCTCTTTCGGCAGGAATAATAAGATTCATGAGAAGTCCAACAATACCGCAGACTGAGAAACCAGTTTCAAGAACAAGGACAACAGCATCAATAAGACCCTGGAGACCATGGTTGTCACCGGCATAAGTGAAAAAGTATGAAAACCAGTCAGGGAGTAGAGTAGCACCAAAACCGAAAAGAAGAGAACAGGTGAGAATGAAACGGTCGCGACGAGTAATAGGGTTGAGGGATGCAATAATGGCAATACCAGAAACAGCGACTGATGTGAAAAGGAAAGAAGTCATACCTCCAATAACAGGGTTAGGAATGGCGACAAGAGCTGCGGCAAACTTGGCAAAAACACCCATAATAATAAGGAAGAAGCAGTTCCAGTAACCAACCTTTCTGTTAGCGCACTTGGTAATAGAAATAACACCATTGTTCTGGGCAAAAGTAGACATAGGAGTAATGGTCATAAGGGAAGAGATAAGACCGTTAAGACCGTCGGCAGTAAGACCACCCTGAATACGACTCTCATACTCGGGGCCAGTGACTGGAAGACGTGAGACGTCGCAAGTAGCGGTGACATCACCAATAGCCTCCATCATACAGACAACATAGATAGCAAGCATTGGGAGAACAACAGGTCCATAAACCGTAAGCTTGAAAGTATGTTTCCAAATAAACGTAGCAGCGGGAGCGACTGAGATACCGGAGGAGCTAAAGTAACCGCAAGCAGCAGCAATGATACATCCAATAAACAGACCGCAAATAACAGCACAAGATTTCATAATGGGCGCACCAAAACGTTCACAAACAACAATCGTTACAAAGACTGAGAAACCAAGACCGATAAACTTGGCAGCTCCCCAAGGGCCTGCCTGAGGAGCACCGACTTCAGGACAGACCATGTAAGCACCGGAAGTAGGGTGGCCGGCACAAGCGTTAGCACCGCCGCCCCAGTTCTGGAAACCAGACTGAATAAGCGAAGCGCCAATGAGCAAAACAACAGGGCCGGTGACGATACGGGGAAAGACCTTTTGAAGAATTCTAGGAGGAATGAAAGAGCAACAGATTTCGAGGAGGGAGCAAACAGCTGAAGTACCGAGAATTGCACCATAACCATCAGGGCATGCGAGTGGGGTTCCATCAGGAGCGCTGGGGCATTTGCCGTTGGCGTACATCTGGGGGATAGCACCTGTGATAATGGTAATGGTTGCGAACGAGGTACCAACGACGGAAATTAAGCCAGTACCAATATAGTACTTTGTGAAGGGGATGTGGAAGCGGGTGATCTGAACAGCGGAGAGGATACCAGAACAGATCAACGAGGCAGAGACAAGATATTGGGTGAGTTCGACATCAAAGTTGGCGACGCCGGAGATGATGAGGGGAGGAGTGATGATACCAGCCAACATGGACAGGGAGTGCTGGAGACCAAGGATCGAGCCCAAAAGAATTGGCATGTCACCATTGAGAGGGAAAAAGGGCTGGTAGGCATCCTTCTTGAAGAATGGGAGATCTGGGGTGAAGAGGTGTGCGTAACTGTAAGTACCAACCAGTCCATCGTATGTGCAAAACTGTCGGTAGCATCTCTCAGCTTTGTGTCGGACAGCTTCAGAGAAGCTTCGTTTAGGGACGGTGTCGACGTGCCCGAAGCCAGGGGATTCTATGGATGAAAGTTCCATGGTGGGTATATATATGTGAGTGTGTGGTTTGTGTGAATAATATGCAAGTAAAGAGGTTTATCTGAGGCGAATAAAGTGAATCTGATATAGATGTGTTTTTTTAAAGAAAAAAAAAGGGACGGAGAAGCCAAAGGGTTTTCTGCAGCAACCTTAAAAGAAGAGGATGAAAAGGAGACTGATGTTCTGCTGATGGGGAAAGAGAGGAAGAGAGAGAGAGAGAAAAAAAAAAAGACCCAGAAGCAAGGACGATCCGGTTGTATTTATATAAAATGGTAATATATAGAATGGAGGTAGGATTAGGACCGCCAGGCAAGAAGCGTATACACATGAGACACGAGATAAAGGAGAGACTGGAACCCTGTTTGCGCTTTGGCTCCAAGTGGAACTGGTTGTGTAGAACTGTGTGCGGTAGAACCCGTTGATTTTGGTTTTTTGGTTTTTTGGTTTTTGGCTTTTTAATTTTTTGGCTTTTTGGTTTTCGATTTTCGACCTTCTCCGTCTAGCCACAATGCATGTGCGTGACTAAGCAGCTTATCTGCGCTATCTGCCACTAATCAATGGGCAGACGACTGAGATATACGCGGCGCAGACGTACATTACGGACTGATACGCACAGATACTGGCTAATTGGCCACATTTGTAGAATCACCCTGTTGGTTTACTATGGCTCATGCGCCAGTTCCACTAGGCGTTCTCCGAACAGCTCCAGCTTATCTATTGTGTGCGTTTCCACTACGGTGCTATTTGTCCTGGCAAAATTTTGTCTTTGTCGGCTAGACTGGAGGCTCGTTACTAACATATCTGGAGACTCAAATTATAAATTATCTGAATGAATGAACGTAACGTTTGTTGGAACTGGGGATCCGGCTGGATGAATGTGAAATACAGACGTAGCTACTAGAATCGCTTGTGACCTGGTTGCTTTCTTGAAGATTTGACTTTAGCATTTGGAGAAAAAAAATAGAAGAAAAAAAAAAAATTCCATGTCGTGTAATTCTAAAGTTATGGCTTTCTTCCAGGTCTTTACCTCTCAATCATGTTTAATAGCTTTTCGCTATTGCTTGTATTGCTTATCCAATTGTCCTTTTTGCATACATGAACCCTAGATTATTTCAACAGTCTATTAATTCATTAGGTTCAGATCAGGTTGATTAGCCAGTTTAATCCTCTGTCTGTCGTTTGAATAATGTCTCGAGTCCTGTTGAGCCAGCAGTGATTTGCAATATTAACAAGAAGCTTCCATGACCTGCTGTCAAGAGTTGAACATGTTGTACCATGCTCTGCAACTATTCATTTTGCAATCACTTTTTTGGACTTGTCCCTAGAATCTTTTTTTTGGTCCACTGTTTCAACCGGACACCCGGCCTCGTCCTCACATTCAGCATACTTTTTTGGATCTTAAGAGCTTTGATTATTTGGGTATTTGGTTCTTCAGGACGCTGGCTTGACAGTTATCGATTGTTTGTCAACGCAAGAGCTTTTGACAAGACAAAGTAATTGAGCAACTGTTTCTATATACGATCCGAGTTTCATTTCAAGTCTCTAAACTAGAATGAATTTCATGGTCCAGGTCTCAACTAATTGGTTTTAAAGACGGAAAAAGCATCGGCCAAATCCATAAGCGGAACTACGGGTTTTACTTGCAATATTAAAAAAATCCATGCATTGGTCCTGTTGGAAAGACTCCAGTCACAACTTTCTCGTGATTGTTAGGATGTAGTCTTTCTTTTTGCCTTTTTTTGGCTCACTTGACTTTTTTCCTATTTTGACAAAATTTTAAAATGTAAACTTATTTTGGAAACTTGAATGGTTACTCATTGAAGTGGTGAAGAGCTTTGTTCAAGTGGAACAAGATTTTCAGTTGTAAAAATTCATTAAAAGATTGTCTTTTTTTGTCTTTTTCAATTTTTTCAATTTTTTTTCTCTTAGTATCTGCTTTTCATAATTAGTCATAATTGTTAAAGGTCTGGGTATCACAATTTGTACAATATTAGCCTGTACAGATTATATCGGCACTTGCAGTCTAATCTATACATCTTATTACAGGGCCTGGAGACCAATGATCCTCCGAGCTGTCCAACTATAGGCTTTCTCCTTTTACCTTGCAAACAAGTACACCCTCTGGACATTTTGGATAATTGCTAGTTTGACAAAGCAAATTCATACAGAAACTTATATCAATACAAATATCACCCAACTTTGTACTTCATGTGTGATAAAGTAGCTTGTACTTGGGTTTGTCCTCAGGCCCAAACCTTTGACGAAAAGATAGAAGATAGAAGATAGGAGGCTATAGTAGTTTAACGGGTTTGAGCTCCAATATATCATTATATCATTGTTCCTGGGTGAATCATGAGTGCAACCTTTTTTAAAATGAAAAAAATTGTCGCTGCTACACTAATATCTAGATATTCTTATCAGATTTGTGTCCTGCATGTGGAATCAATCTTGAGATATAAAGGCTAGGCCCTAGAACAGACGAATCTTCAAAACAAGAGGAAATAACTGGAGTTTGATTTAACCCTCTGTTAATGTTCTGCAAAATCTTTTTCGAATAAAAAACAATGTGTTTTTGTGTGAAAACTAGTGGATCCTCGATGCGTAGTGAAGCTCGTATACCAGATCACAAAAACTGTGTGGTTGTAAAGCAGCCTGGTGCAGCCCGAGCCGCATTACCCAAATACAGTGAGCTGCTGCAAACCCACAAACTTGATAAACCATCTACAGGAACTATTTGAGTATCACATAGTCTTGCAAACGCTATAAGTGGTATTTGAGGAAAAAACGTCACAGTCGTCAAATTGATCTAGCTCTATTGAAGAGCAGAATAAACCGGTTTTGTAGTCTAGCGTGTGTCAAAAGCATTGAATAACCTTTGAATCAAAGTTAAACAAACCAAACATGACTGAGTTGAAATAATGACATTGAATTACTTGATAACAAGCAAAAGAGTACGGAAGGTACGGCTTTAGCACTCATATATGATAGAAACAGTTAAGATTAAACCCCGCTTCATTCGTTTAAACGAGAGCTTCTCCAGGAGGGGAGAAAAATGTGTTTGGCTGGGCAGACCAGATAAGATATACCAGCCCTGGCTTTTAACGACCAATGAGAGAGATGATTATCAGACACTGGATTAGAGATTGCGAGACGCCAGAACCTGACATGAAAAGAAACAAACCCAAGTGTAGCCAAAGCAGAGGCCTTTTAAAATAAAAGAAATAGCATCTTGAGATCTGGGAAGAAACCAGTGTGGAACAAGGCAGGTCATAGACCCATTCTTCAGGTGTAGATTTATAACAGCACTGACCAGAGAAGAAAACATTTCAGCATGTTTTATACAACCTCATCATCATTTATTCGTGGGTTTGTGTTTGTAACCATTCCTTAGCCTTTTCGTCTATCAAAAGATACAGGCTGAAATCTCGCATTATCAGAGTGGTCTTGACAATGGCTCAGATGTCAAGCTGGGTAACTTCCGGGTTTCCTTGAAAAATTAATATGTATATTCAATGTAGTTTACCCAGCTCGACGTGAAGCAGTGCGTGATGTAGGAACTGCAGTACGATCAGTATTCAATAAACCCAGCTACCGAAACGCCAACCTTTGTTATCAAGAGCTTACCTTGGCAAATTTTACCTTGAGTGTCGCTCTTCTCCAGAGGGAGATCACCAATATGCAAAAGCTCACCTCAACGCTGTCAACCCTTTTTTCGGGGTCCAGCAGACTGGCATTATCGATAGCCTTTCAAAGGTGGGCGACGAAGCAGGCTTTTATCGGGCCCTCTCTCATTGGCCTCCAGCCGAGATTCCACGACTTTTGTCGTTTGCCACATATTTTTAGAATGGAACCAGTGATTGGAAATGTTTGAAAATGCTTGAAAAGGTGTAAACGGAATAATAGGAGATGCTCCAGGCTACGGATAAAATCCCCAAAACGACACTCGCTGCACCAACCCTGCTATTTCACAAAGCCTTGTCCAAGAGTTATAGTTTGAAAAGTCTCCGAGATTGACTCTGAATACATTGTGTTTCTACAAGCCGCCCATCAACGCCTAGAGCGTGGTTGGGGAGGACGAGAGCATACCATAGTACCGTAGCCGTAAATGCCCAAGCTCTTTGAATATACGGAGACCATTCATGGGTGTATAAAAGCCGCATTAGAACATGTACCACCGCCAGTCGTCACCCGTCTGCAGTGTTTCTAGATGCGTCGTTGTAGAAGTTGGAGTAGAAGCCAGTGCTACAAGTTGCCAGCTGGGCACTTGTGGGCGCTCGCCGGCCCTCTTTCTACTTGGCGGTACTACAGTGCATAGCACACAGCACACAGCACACAGCACTACAGCACCACAGCCACATTGACGCTCGCTTTCAGTCCTGCTAGAAGCTAGCATGGTTACTTGCCATGCTTGCCACGCGCGCCACAGAAAAATTCTCCAATTGGACGTGTCACGGGAAACCAAGATCAAAGGCATTCTGTGTATATTGGATAGCTGTTATTTTTTCAACGTCTGGCTCTCACTTGTTTCGGGTTCGGAGAAATTTATAAATTCAACTAGACACTAAGCTGCAAAAGGCAGCGGCCAACTAGACTCCAAAACGTGTTGAATCAGTCTATTTTTTTTTAAAGTCAAAAGACATCTTGAACCAGAGATTCATCGTGGCTTTATACAACTTGTCAAGATATTCCAAACCTTTCTTCCTAATCAGACCCCAGATGCTTATATACTATACGTTATTATAATTCTTGAAAGTTTAATACGGGTCAGGACCAATTACAGATTACAATGAAAAAATAAAAAATAAAAAATAAAAACCCTCATTGATACGTCTTGGCCTTAATCAATCCACCAATTACCTTGTGGTTTACGTCGTCTTGGCCTCGTCTTTTTGACTATAACCATCAGTATAAAACATAATGGCACGCCAATGACAAAGTCTTATCAAACAGAAGAACCTTCTATTGTTCTGAAAGTTCTTCCAAAAGCAACCCAGTTTTGCTTCCAGCTTGTAACAGTAATAGCCAGGAAAATGGAATGATTAAATATCTAGTGAAATCACAGGATGCCTACCCTTTGCTGGATCTATATAATTGGATTTACTACCAGAGTTCTTTATTTTTACAGCAGTATAAACAGGCTATTACCAAACTATCAGCTATTTCAACTGTTTCTCCTATAAAACAATGAAAGCTTTAAATCCTCCTACCCGGGATCTATCCTTTTATCCATCACTTATCGACCGACTTGATGATTGGCCAAAAAAGCTTCATTTCTTTCGATCCAACACTCTTCTTGCAACGCGCAATTAAATACAAACGTCACCATTTTCGTATTGTTTATATTATTTTGCTTGGCTGGCAACCACCCTTTTCACTGGCTGTTAGTTAAAGACCTGTACTAGAACGGCACCAAATGCTGCATTTCTCAAGTGCAACCCGTTTAACCAAGGTGTGACAATAGTTTATATTACGTATCAACTTGGGAGTTGCAATGCTCCATTAAACCAAAAAGTAGCCATTATACTCATTGCATGGGTGGAAACTGATCTATTTTTGTATTATATTTCTATCGATAGCTTACAAATCATTTTCTGAATCCATCTCACCGGTCGTCTCTGGCGTAACACGTACTCAGCAACATTGGGAAGTCACATCCTGGGGATCAGGATGCAGGACGACTTTCCAGCACCTTTGTTATACCCAAATTGATAAGTTATCCAAGTTGATAGTGGAACTGATTTGTGTGGTAGCACGCTGCAATAAGGGGGTTGAGCACCACCGTGACAAGTTCTAGCTTGAGAGAACTCAATTCCACAAAAAAGACCGCACTGCCAAACATTTGTCATAGGCTTTGGTGTGTCTATGCAAGGAAAGTGTATCCATACCCAGCATACTTTTCTGCCGGCTGAAGCTTAAATCCATGAGTGTTCAGCTGACAATTCAGTCGACAACTATGACAAGGGAATCCGAGACCATTGCATTGTAGATTGGATGTTAGAGTTCTACTCCACTAGTCTGGCAGGTGGGATTCAGCTGTCGAATAAAATTGAACGGGAGGTTGTCAATATACTCCTAGACGTAAGATTTTCCAGGTCCATATGCATGTGGAACATGACTAAGCTGATGTGGATAAATTGCTGATAAGACACCTGGAAAAGTCAAAATGCACACCTTAAACGAGAATGCTTTAATGCTACTGGCCGATATCTCTCTTGTTTGCAAAAACGCACAAATCCACTTCACCTTCGGGCGTAAACCGCTCGAAAATATACCAAGTCCCGCCTGCCTCCTTACGTAACGCGCATTTGGTCCAACGCGCTCATTGGCCCACCACCGCTTTATCGCAATGTCTTTCTTATCCAGTGTTATCGATAACAGCCTGCATAAGTAGCCAAACAATTATGAACATGGACTGACCTGGGATGGAAAAAACAATCAAGCTATGGATCATCTTTAATCCACCTTGTGGTAGAACGTGCTCACGCCATAGTTTGTGCAGGTGTGACTTTTGAGGAAATGATCCTTCAACCCTGCTACACACTTTTAATAACCCGTCGTACACAAAAATATACGTGCCTGTATCGCAGTCAAATAATATCGTTCTGAAAACAAGGCTACTCTAGAAAACTTACAGACTCATTTAGTAGTGTTGGTTTAAAAACGGTTATGCCAATCTATTATTTGTCATAACCATGTCATTCACTTGTTCGTAGAAACCAAATCTCGTTAGAAGATTGCAAGTAGCTTTTCTCCTCGTGAAGTATCATGAGATTCCATACATGGAATACACTACATTGAGCATACTCTGGCATTATGATCAGAGAGGCAGAGTCTCTAAATGTTGATGGAATATTATACACACACTTTTGGAGATCTGTTGACGGGATATTTATATTAACTGGTTTTGACGTAAATCCCAAAGAGTAGCCAAAAATTGGTTTCAATATCGCTAACTGCTCAGAAAAAGTGCACGTTCAAGTAGCGAGTTATAGAACCATAGTAACAAGTAAATTGGCTCTTTACAACGACAAGAAATAGAGCCTTTTCATAAAATAGCCAGCTAGTTTTCAGGTGCAATATATTGGAAAAGACTATACTATAGCGCCCATGATATTGCATTTCAAACACTAAAGAGGCACTAGGGAAGATCATATGTGATATAAATAAAGGGCAAGTGCGAGATATAGTGTCGGCAGGAATAAAACAGGGGCCGGTTGATCAACTTTCAGGGTCCCAAGTCTTATCTATACCACCACTGATCACGGACCGCTGGTCTAATGGCCAAAACCATGTGGCTCATTCCCTTGGAATCATTATGTCATGTGATTTTAGCCGTATGGGAATAACAAATTAGGAATAATGTTGGAATTGGACAAATAAGCGGTAGGACCGGAATTGGTTACAGTCATTAGGAATTAATTTGATGAGATGGATTTCAAATGAAAAATAAAATTTATCATTATTATTATTATCAAAACTACTAGGTTGAGACACAGGTTGGGGTTGTTGATAAATTGTGCGGTGGAGAGCGTTATCGGCCATATACGGTCGGTAATGTCCTTGTCACTCCATTCCCAAATTTTTCAATTTCACATTGGTATTGAATATCAGACTCATGATAAAGGTCAATTTCACAAATTGAGGGATATTTCATTTACGTGTTTTAGGTGATAGAGAAGAATGTGTTTTTTTTTCTTTTTTTTTTGGATAGGTATTGTGGTTGAATTTTAACTGAACTAGGGAATAAATAAAAAACAGCAAACGCATTCAGATATTCAAATAACAAAATGATCCATTTTCCCTGATAAATTTATTCAACTATTCTGTAGCATAATTACATGTGTGCTGTCAACTCGTGGATCATGACCATCAAACGACAAACGACAAACGACTAGCCTATTGAAATTTAAAAACCAGTTTACAAAATTCCCATGACCAGCCAGATGTTGAAAAAATTGTTTTTGTACAGTAAATAAAGTCCTACTTGACCTCCAACAAAATTTTCAGCATCGTCTTGTGACTTAACTAGCTTTGGTAACGTAATACCATAAGAACACAACTAGCTAAGGATGTGCCCGAAATCCCAACTAACTTGACAAAAAAAGCAGACCATCCTTTTTAATGAAATTAAACCTTTTTGTTTAATATTAAATCTATTTCAGCAGTAACATATTGGACTAATAACGGCCTTCTAGGAAATAATTTGCCGGAATGAAACCTTTAAATCCGTAAATTGTAGAAAACTTTACCATTTTCCATTTCTCCATATCTGAGAAATTTAAATTTCTAGGCTTTAATTAGTTTATGCATCAATTATACCTATATATATCTTTTCAAAATAGAATTTCACTTTATGGATTTTATATATCCAATTCTAGGTATATTCTACTTTTAGCTCTCAAAAGCACTAGGTAAGCTTCATCTTAAAAACCGAGACTTTACCTGGCAAGTCCAGAACTTTGATTGACATTACAAATAGCGGTAGTAGTTTCTCTTGAGATAATCTCGCCTTTTTAAAATTTGCTGCTTCATTTTCTTATACATGGCTTCTGTCATTCTTTGTAGTCCCATGCCCCCAACTGAAACGATGAAAAAAGCTTATTTATGCCAATTTATCTTTCCTCAGTCCATGAATACTTTGTTTCTTTTTTGAATCTCCTCATTTTAATACTCGGTTGGCCTTTGTCAGAGTTTTTTCCAACCATCCGCTGGTCCTGGAATAGTCCAACCAGGTGAAAGGTTTACTCCGGGATCTGTCACCCAAATAAGGTTACAACGAATCTGTTAAGGTCGTGTGTGACGCTATAACGTTGGTAATTGTCATGACGCACGGCTGAGCGCTTTTCTTTGGCACTACCATAGTACAAAAGCTTCGGAGTTGTCCTGAACCTGGTCATCTCAACTTTTCACTTCACTTTTCACTTGCAAATTTGTGAAAACTTCAATAAACTGCCCATGAATTTATTTCTTTCCTGCGTTACTAGCTCCGTTCGTATAAGTACAGGATCAAAAACAAATTTGGTATTTACAGTGGGAAATTAATTAGATTCCCGGTCGCAACTAAATCGAAACCAGCCCCGGCTTTAACCATTTGATTTTCAATAATTTAGTAATTGGTTTTTAAGAAAATTCTGTTCTCAATTGAGCAGTTTTTAAAAGGTATACAACTCAAGCTCCGGTTCTACATACTCTTGACAGGGTCAATATAAACAAAGGTCATCAAAGAATATGCCCTTTGAATTCTAACTATGTGAAAATGGCTACCCGTTCTCAATAGTACACTATGTACTTTTAAAATTGAGTTGACTCATCTTAAAACTAGTTATAATTTTAACAATATCAATTTTAATAGGTGGTGATATTTTTAAAAAGCAAAATGGATAATAAATTTCAAAAATCTTTAATCACATTAGAAAAAATAAAAACGTGGGAATGTCTTGTCTGAAGTTTGTCAATCGACTACCAGCTTTGCCAACCAGAGAGACTTTATGGAGGCTTGATACTATTTTTAGTCATTACCATCTTTTTGTTTCCAAATATTAAAGTATTAGTTTCAATATTGTCAAGAGTCGCATTTTAGGCCAATAGCCAGTTGTAAATTCTACAACAATGTTCAGTTGCTAGTAGAATTCCACCGTTGAAAATTCTCTTTACAATGAATTATAATGCTAATTATTAAAAGAAGTTTGAAAAAGTGTAAAGAAGTTTATTGGCTAATGATTGTCGGTTTGTATATACTAAAGCACATTCAAGACCCACGACTTTATTCTGTAAAGTAGTAGGAGTGAGTTTGGCAGATGTGCAAGGAAAAAACCTCCAAAAAATGAATAGTATCTATAATCTTTTTTTAACATTTCAGTTTACATTTTGAAATGAAGAAATCACATGTACCAATACCGATAACGCAATGACTGTGTAGTTAACTACAAGTTCCCGATTAATAGTATATCCATTATTTCAACCGCCTTTACGTTGCATGCTACTATTATTAAAATTTACTATTCAAGATAACTTTCTGATGAATAATGAGGCATTTGAAAGTTGAAAAAAACAAAAATGCCTGTTCCAAAAGTTGTCGGAAATGAGCGGGCATCGGAACTAGGCAATATTGGTGTGCCCATATGTACTGTGGAGTTGCGGCAGGCCATGCTCAAATGTTTGTAGTACCAAGGTAATAACATAAACAAAAATCATCCATCCTCTTGATTCCCGGGTAAGCCCGCTTATCATGAAAAGACATTTAAATCAGAAAACTATAGTATTGAATTATTGAGGTTAAAATTACATTGAGCATGGGCTATTGGGTGTTCATAATCCATCTCCAGTAACTGTAATGGTTGTACTCTATAATTACGATGCTTAGTAAAGTAGTTTCCAAATGCTAGTTCTTCACTGTGCAAGTTGGAAATAAAACATGAGCAGCTCAAAACTCCAATTCAAGCTTCTACAAATTTTTCTTGTCACTGTTGGTGCAAAACAGTATATTTCATAATTTAATTGAATGCTATTGATATACTCTCATGCGTTTACAACTAACCGACTTATACACCTTTTGGGACATGGGTAGAACTGGGTGACTGTGAAACATTGAATTTTAAAACAAGGTAGATTCTAGACATCATTTTCTGGCACATACCCTTAAAATAATTCTAGAATTTTATATCGAATACTGAAATAAAAGTTAGCAGCGATGAATGAAGGTTGTAGAGCCTATATATAATGATCAGAAGAATCATAAGGGTAAGGGTTAACCAAAGATAATTCACATGAATATCATGTGACAATGTGATGAAGGAGCGAGACTTGGTCATTACAATGGTGAAACAATCTGATTATGTTGTCAACCTTGGGGTTTCATCTATTTATTTCTCCAACAACTTCGACATCTTTCAAGATATCTTTTTTTTTCATACCAGAAAGAATATTGCTGTTTTGGGTGCTTCTTTATATAAAGCCTTCAATTTGTTAAATGATGGCAAAGGCAGCTAAAAGTAAATTCTACGCGGTAAGAGTCGGACGGGTCCCTGGAATTTATACGAAATGGTAAGCTCCAATTTGCTTAATATCAATGTTGGTTTTCGATTATTAAGATGATATGCTGTTTTAGGGATGAAGCAAAATTAAATGTTCACGGTTATCCTAATGCAACTCACCAATCTTTTCCAACAAGAGCACAAGCAGAAGCATACATCAAAGGAGCTACTATTCCCATAGCCTCTACCAGAGCCGAACCATATTCTTCGCGAAACAGAGTGAACAAGGTAAACAAGGGACAAAAGGATAATACTCCATTAACGCCTGTCCAAACTCAGGTCAGGGAATTGGTCCTCGATAAAATTAACTGCGATCCTGAGGATCATAAAAAGATCTGCAAGGTATACACAGATGGTGCTTCTCGAGGAAACGGGAGAGCCAATGCTCGAGCAGGCTTTGGTGTCTATTATGGAGATAATGACAAGCGTAATGTGAGTTGTAGGCTTGAAGGGTCAGAACAGACGAACCAACGAGCTGAGCTCACGGCGATCAATGTTGCGCTGCAAAGGGCAAAGACGGACAAACCAATGCGTTTGGTAATCTTGACCGACTCAAAGTACTCAATTAACTGCTTTACTCTTTGGGCAAGCAAGTGGGAGCTCAATGGATGGAAAAATTCGGCTGGCCAGCCCGTTAAAAACAAAGACTTGATTCAGACTGGAAGGCAATTGTTACAAGATTTGGGGAGAAGTAACATTTTGGTTGAGTTTAAGCATGTGAAAGGCCATGCGAATATCTATGGAAATGAAATGGCAGATAGATTGGCTACTCTTGGTGCAGATAGTGGATAATGAAAAGAGAGCGACGATCCAGAAAATATCTTTCGCATTTTCTTAGTTAATCTTTGCCGTTTTCTTAGTGTGAATTATCAGCAGGCTATTAAAATACTTTTCGTGATTAATCATACGTTTATGAAATTACAAACTGTTTTAAGGCCGGTAATCGCTTTATAGAACCCAACAGTTGTCTAACAATTCTCGACACGAAAAATATTTTGGTTGGAACTAGGCAGTTAGTGATCCATATTAGAGTGGTGAAACGAAAGATATTTAATATCTAATACCATGAGCTTGTTAATTATATGGCTCTCTTTGTAAACAATGGATTATTTATTTCTAACATTTTAGTATAAAATGAAGGTCTTTTCCCTCCATGCCTCTTTCTTTTCTTCTTCTTCTTCTTTACCCAAAATCAAATATACCACTTTCAAGTTACTACAGCTTTCTGATACCGCAATTACTACTCGATTATTATTCATCTCTTCAAAATGAAACTCGCTACCACTTTACTTGTTTTGCTTACAACTATTCCCACTGCTCTTTCAGTTCCTGTTGCACTTGATCAAGTCCAGCCTGATTCTGTCTCTGATTTCCCCGCTACCGTTTACTCTTCTACTGATATTCCCTCCTCTTTTCCTACTGATTCTGTCCTCGACAACGATGATGGCCTTGACTTTATCCAAGCCACTAATGAGAATCTCGCTTCCAGTTACATTTCTCCTGAAGATTACCACCGCATCATTGCTGCCATGAACAACACTGAAACTGATGGCGAGGATATGTTTTCTGCTCAAGGCTTTAACAACCCTCTGTACCGTGAATATGATGGCTCTCTTTTCCAGGTCTTCCGTCACAATGATGGCAATTCCGAAAACGATGAGGTTTGTAATACCATGTCTGCTCCTTATATGCCATATACTGGTTTCCGGTTTATCACCACTGCCAAGGTTTCAGTTCTCTTTTTCCGCAAGAAGACTTCGTCTCTTGTCTACTGTTACCAGGGAAAAGAAATTGCTCGTGCCAGCAAGAAGCCATCTTTTGGAGACCGTGACATTGTTTGGGGTGCTCCTTACTGTTTTCAAGTACGAAGACACTATCAAAGGACTTATCAGGGGTGGGCCATCTGTCGAAGGTTGTTATGTTCCTGCTCGTATGGTTACTACATTCAACACTGAAACTATTATGGGAGTCAGTTGGAGAAGACCCGAGCGCCTTTATGGTGGTTTATTCAGATACCCAGGAAATGGATATAACAAGCTGTCTAACGAGGCTGCTATTCCCGTTGCACCTTTGATGTCAGACGAGCCTTACATGGGGTATGCAGAAACAGTTGGCAGAATGACTACCAAATTTACGGTTCCTATTGCTTACACACCCGATTACTATGGACAATCATATCCTATGGTTTCAGACTCTTGGTCCAAGTACATTGACATTAATGAGGAGTACAAGCCTCTTGTTGCTACTACCTGGCCATTTACCAAGGACGGAGAGTTTGACTGGATGATTGCTTTGAAGGAACTTATCAAGAGTGAGGCTCTTTGGGAGCAGCTGAAGACCATCTACCAGGAAATGCCGTGGAACCCGGAGATTGGAGAGCTTGTTGCGGATGTGATCAAGGGCAAGGCTGATGCCGAAGATCTTATCAATGCCGGTATTTCCAAGGATCTTATTCGCACTGAAGCGTATGGACCATTACACTTTGGGTTTCTTCAGCAACGAGCATCAGATCCCAGTATTGGAGAATGGGCAGCCGATATTGCATTTGATATTGCTGGAGCAGAATTTAGACTTGTTGTCAATCAGCTCAAGACTCGTATGGTTCTTATTGAGAATAAGAGATTTGCGAGATTCATGTACATGATGATTTCTCGACTTTTAGCACCCAATTAATACAATTAATACAATTAATATAATTAATACTATTAATACTATTAATACAATTAACCCAGTCAATAGTATGAAAGTTGTATTTTATTAGTAGTAACGATATAAGTTGATTCAATAAATAAAAAAATATTTTAAATTTACAATTACTCTAGTTGAAATTCTAGGCTCTGTATTTTCCTACCTATATCCACCAGGAACCTCATTGTACATACTATTTAACAGTGACTATAAATATGAATAACCTTATGACAATTTTCTCATGTCCAGCTAAGATTGAAGTTGAAAACTAGACGGGCCAAGCCGTACATGGTTTCTCTCTCTTACTACTCGGGCCGTACATAAAGGTAGCATCGAATATCACAATGGGTGTTGTTAGCATCTTTCTGGACTTTCAACATACAAATTTCTTCCCGAATATTTGTGAAAATATTATTTGAAACATTACTACCCAAACTCTGGTGATTTCCTTTTATACGGGTTGCCTTGAAAACATATTCTGTCAAAATGAAGTATGCTAGACTACATGTTCCGGCCATGACAATCACCTGATCGATGTATGTTTCAAAACAGTGGCTATGTTCTGTATGTATGACAAACAGGTGACCACATTGGGCGTGTTTCTTTCATCAGATGCTATTATCCCATTCTTATCTTGTGTATATACGCTAAGATTTATTAATTAATTTTTTTTTCCTTTCAAAACCTTACTTCCTGCGTTTTATTTATTCATTCTCCAACTCCACTATTACCCCCAACCTTTAAGAATAACAAAAATGGATTCTAAAAAGGACGAAATTACCAAAATGCCTACCAAGGCTGGATACGAACTTCTTCCTCCTCCTGAATATCAAGAAGATGCCGGTGAGCCAGCTCCTGCTTACGAAGACCTTGAGATAGCAGAGGGCGAGTTTGACGAACAGCCTAGTCGGTTTTCCACTGGCTTGTTTTCCTGCTTGGCCAACCCTATGACTGGTAAGTATTTTTCGGATAAGCCTAGAATTGGGTTTTACGGCTAAACCTCGTGGACCTGTATCTAACTAAATGTCACTAAATTTTGAACAAATAGTTGTCAACATTGCCCTCTGCACCCCATGTGTCTTTGGATCTACTTCTAGATTACTCGCTGAAAACCCTCTTAACGCTGAAGCAGACCACCGTAACACCAACTGGTGGCACGTTGATACGTTCCTTTACACGCTCCTTGCACAAGGCCATTTGGAGTTCCTTTTGGGTGCTACTCGAAGAGGAGTTATCAGAAAGAAGCTCAATATCGAAGGCAGCTGTGGTAATGATTGGGCCACCCACATTTTCTGTGGACCTTGCGCAATTGCTCAGGAAAGCCAGGAAGTGAACAAGTTCCGATCCCGTGCTCAGGCTGCTGGTTTTATAAGCCCACAGGTCGCACGTTACCGTGATGAGCAGAACGAGCTCGCAGAGAGCCAGCTTTAGATGATACATGAGTTACTGTCAGTATATCTGTTTTGACGAATATAGCATATATACATCGGCCTTTTTATTATTATATACCACCTTAATATATCTGATTTTTCATTAATAGCAGTCGTATCTGTTCCGTCACAACGCCACTCAGTCGGCGGTATGGTGTCGCTGAAGTCACGAGAACGCAAATGTGTGTATGCTTATGTGAGGCAAAGGCAACCAGCTTTTGGCGGTGTTGGCACCGCACGGCATAACCAAGCCCTCGTTGACTTTGTTCACCCAAGCAGATTCTTGAAGAAAACAAGCATTTGCAGGGACGCGAGGACATGCTCACACAATTCTTTGCATATAGCTCATTTATATGAGCATGTACGCCCTCTAGTCTGCGACAGTGTGTGTAACAGATTCTATTACATCTTCAGCGTTATTACACTTGTTCTATTACAATCATTAGGTAATACACAGTCCCCCGTAGATTGTCACGAGCGATTGGTGTTAGCCATAAAATGCGAATGAACAACTTATCATCGACGCAACTATCGTGTATCCAACAAGCTCTCATACTGGAGTAGTCGACACCAACGACAGCACCCTGTATTATAGAGATCGCCTATAGTCTGATCGTGCTCTTATTATTAAATCTATAACTTCCCCTTATTACTCGTAAGACCGATTCTAGAGTCTCATTCGCAGCTATCGTTTATAGATACTTTATCATTACCATAGCAGATTTACAGTCTTGAGTTACCAATAGACTCTAACGAATCACCTCTTCTCTCCGACAATGAGGTTGAACCGCCCATCACTCGTCTCACAGAGAAGAAGCAATTCACTCAAGGTAACGTTCGTCTCTAAAGTATCCAAAATTACTGTCACAACCAAAGTTGAAGACAGAATCATCCTCGGTCTCACCAGCATCTTGGAAGCCAGCAATTGAGAATCCTACTCGAGACTGATTGACAACTACCTCGCCTGTTACCACCATAATAGAACGGATGATGAGGAATCACAAAATGAAGTCAATTATTCGTTCATAAACAAGTTTGTTATTTGCTACGACGGAGATTTTCGTTCCGCCATCGACTTGATTTGCATTAATGACTGCTCATATGGTATTCGGAAACCGCGTTGACTATGAACTAAGAAAATACACGCTTTATCATTATCTTAGCAGTATGCGTTTAACGATTATCCAGCTTGGGTGTTTGGAACTGACTCCTTTGACGTTCCAGTTGAGGTGAATCAAATGTTTAATTCTCATAACTCCTGGTATATGTTTTTGCTTTCAAGTAAAAGAGTCCTCAATATATTCAGAAATCACTGTCTTTGGCAGGTATTCGAAGCCCATTATTGGGTATAGGCATATGGGCATTCTGAGATTCTGAGATTAAAACTGTAAAGGCGCAAACAATACAGAGAACGTGCTTTGAAGAGGTGCGGCAGCTAGCACCCTAACCTTAATCATGTGATCACAAGTAAAGAACCCTAGCAGTGGGGAAACTAAAATCACGTGTGCTGTTATGTTGTACCATGTTATGTTAGATCAATTACCTCGCGCAGCCGTTCCAAAATATGGTCTGGGTTTTTTGTACAGGAGCCTGCCAGTGCACATAAAGTAGCACCTTAAATCTATAAAAGTATTGTCTCATCAAAATACGGCCAAGGCTCGATTATTGTAGGGCAACAATTTTGGACAAGGATAGTAGTACAGTTGGCCGTTCATCAGAAAGCAGAAGAGTCCAAGTCTCTTCCTCTTAGCAAGATGTAGCTATGTAGCTCTGTAGCTCTGTAGCTATTCCTCAAGCCTAATTGAACTAATACCAAGTGGTAATTGATAGTACATTGAGCCGGACTAACTCTTTGTCCATGTAAGCAGTAAGGCCGTACAAGGAAAATAGTGCCTCTTGAACTACTATAAAAGAGTAGCAGGCCGAAACAATCCTGAAAGTGTCTTAAAAAGTGATAGAGTCAGATGAGAATAGAGAATTGAGCGAAATATCACTTACTTGAAGCTGAGCCAAATAGGGTTACGTTTTGCGGAAATTTTCATCTTTCCATTTTTTCAAGCGTAATAATATATATATATATATTCTCAGCTCATTATTTATTCCTTGACGAGTACGTCTCAGTTTAAAAGCTCAATTACACGTTTAAATCAAGAAAATGTATTCATTAATAGTATATATATAGAATAACAAAATATATAAAAATATAAAAATAAAAGAAAACAATCAACATGTCAATAATTATAAAAAAAAAGTTCATATACGTCCTTCATTAAGGGAATATCAACAGATATTATAACATTTCATAGCAAAAATTAGTTTCATTAGTCGATATCAAGTAAAGTCCAATTCGTTTATAGTTCAGCGTTGCCGTTGGTTGGGACAATGTCATCAGGGCCCTGTTCAGCGTCATGAACAACCTCATCATACTCGTCTTCCTCTAGTTCCTCCTCTTCCTCTTCTCCTTCTTCCCCTTCTTGTTCCTCATAGTTGGCCTGTCTGATGGACAAGAGAGGCTTGTTATCACTAGGGTGCCATTGGTGGAGTGCATCCTCGCAGTCAATAACAATTTGCTTGGACAATTCATGGCCGTCGTAGAGAGGACGGGTTTCACCAGGAGTGACAGGAGAGTCATCAAGAAGCTGCAATAAAGCTTTACCATAGCCTGCACACAAAGCAAGGCGCTCACTGTGCTCTCTAACTGAATCAAACTGGTAGTTGAAAGCTTGCTTGAGCTTTTCACGAGTAATGTTAGACAATTGAGCCTCGGCGACAAGAGACTCGGCCTCAGCACGAACAAGCTCTTGTTCAAGAACCAAAATCTTAGGTGACTGAGGATCCTTGTACTTGAGTTGAGCAATTTGATTAGTAATTTGTTGCTTGCGGTCTCTGGAAGACTGTACCGACGCCTCAATGTTTCTAATAGCCTTCATGGCCAATCGGTATTGGTCGTACTTGTCAATGTAAGCATCATCAATCATGCCCATTTCGTAAATAATGACAGCAAGCTTATCAGTGATGTCAGAAACATCGTCCTCGCGTTCCTCACCCCATGCGGTGAGACCCTTGGCAACGTTCCGTCGCTCATTGCTTAAAGTTTCAATGGCGTGCATTACATTTTTCTCAGTCTTGATGAGCTGGGTCATCTTACGAGCGCTCTCGGGACCTGAAACACCGGCAGCTGATCTGCGGAACGTGTTACCGAGAGAGCCCTTACCAAAGAAACGGCCATTTGACTTAGTACTGGAAGGTGGGACTGGAGCAGCCTGCTTTTCAGAGGCAGTGGGTGTACGGTTTTGACGAAGTGAGTATGTTCTGTGCATGTTGAAAGAGTATGAACTGGAAAACTGGTAAACTGGTAAAAAGGGAGAAAAGAGAATGAAAAATTAGAAATTTATAAACTGCTTGGTTCGAGGTGGAGCAATCTAAAAAGTGCTGTTTAGTGCTGCTTGGTTGCCTTTAAATAAACTTAAAAAGTGCAGACCAAGGTGGGGTTAATTGATGGTTGCTAGTATGTATATTCACTAAAGCCGTGTGGGTTTAGTGGTACTATTTGATAGATGAATGAGGTATTGAAGATTCAGTAAAAATATAATCCAAAAAAGTGAAAAGTAAGAAGAAAGAAAAAAAGCAAAAGAAGAAGGGAGCTGGGTCGTTTTTATACGTTAGAGAAAGGTTGCTTCCGTAGACATTGAGACAGGCTTTCTTAGTACTATGAGGTCACAATAGAAAAGCAACATGAAATATGGACTCAATTGGCTGCAATTGAGTTATCGCCTAATTCCAAGGCGTATTCCATCTTCATTCTATCTTTTCAAACTTCATCTTCTATTGAAATACTTGTTGTTTGATATTATTGATATTATCGAAAATATTTCAATTTTCAACTTCTCTGTCTTTTTCTTGTTTTTGCTTCATTTCTATCAGATTGCTACACAGTAAACCACGGCTACTCGTATTCTTCTTCGTCTTACTGTTATTATCATCAGCTTTAGCAATGATTATCCATTTTTGGATTGTTTATTTCTCTTCAAATATGGGCAGGCAAACTCTAATGATCAAGGTTCTGGATGAAAGAAAGCTACCGTCTTGCAACCATTTTGATTTGTAGCTTATTCGATTTCCTTGTCTGGGTATATTAGCCTGACTTTATATTCCTACCCTGATAAACGCCTCATCTTTAATCTTCCAGTCTTTTCACGTAGAATTCAGCAAGGAAGAAAAATTTCACATGTAGAGGTAATGGAAATGGCTCAATTTCACCAATGAATATCACCTTGACGTTTATTTAAGCTTTGCTTTTGACTATCTTGAAATCACTCTATCAGCACCGTGCTGAGTCTCCGGCGCTCAGTCAGGATACAGCTACAGGTTTTTAAACTTGCCTCTTAGGTTTTATGAAAGCCTTGTAAGCCAATTGATATTCTTGCTATTATGGGTACGTCTCTGGATATCACAACAGAAAGTTCATTAGTATCTGACTGTTCTTTTGGTCTACTGAAGATGAACCCTTTGCAAATTTATTCATGCTCCCTAATGAAACTACATATATGCCTTCCATACTTCATTTCATATATCTTCTATCAACGTATTAGCCAAAAGAGCCTCTGGAATTTGGAATTTAGTCACTCAAATGTGTTGGTTTGGTACTTCCAGTTGACATTCTATGACGTCGCCGCAGATATGCACAAATGTGCAACACAATGTTTATAGGTTAGGGGTTTTACGTTACCCATTATGTCACACAGTCACGAGACTCTGTGTTGTAATGACGTTTTATGCAGCAACATGTCATAGAATTCCTTTTAGTACATCTAAATTGCAGACAAGTGACAGGTATTGATCAATTGAGAGCAACCAAAATGTCATTACCAGCCCGGTGGTCCAAAATTGAGTGGTTTAACGCTGATGATATGATCTAGATGGCTGGACTAGCTGTCTCAAAGTTGCTTAATGATTCTGTGCTCTCCCTTCTGGCGGTCAAATTTAAAGACATAATTACCAGTGATTCAAAGTTTGTGAATACATAGTGTATCACAAGTGATCCCAGTATTGGATTTCGCAAATCGACACAAAGCCCATGAAAGCACAAAACTTATTTTACAATGGCTTAATCATTGTTTAGTATATACAATAAAGTTCCTGGTAGATATGGGTAGGCAAATACAGAGCCTAGAATTTCAACTAGAGTAATTGTAAATTTAAAATATTTTTATGTTTATTGAATCAACTTATATCGTTACTACTAATAAAATACAACTTTCATACCATTGACTAGGTTAATTGTATTAATTGTATTAATTGTATTAATTGGGTGCTAAAAGTCGAGAAATCATCATGTACATGAATCTCGCAAATCTCTTATTCTCAATAAGAACCATACGAGTCTTGAGCTGATTGACAACAAGCCTAAACTCGGCTCCAGCAATATCAAATGCAATATCGGCTGCCCATTCTCCAATACTGGGATCTGATGCTCGTTGCTGAAGAAACCCAAAGTGTAATGGCCCATACGCTTCAGTGCGAATAAGATCCTTGGAAATACCGGCATTGATAAGATCTTCGGCATCGGCCTTGCCCTTGATCACATCCGCAACAAGCTCTCCAATCTCCGGGTTCCACGGCATTTCCTGGTAGATGGTCTTCAGCTGCTCCCAAAGAGCCTCACTCTTGATAAGTTCCTTCAAAGCAATCATCCAGTCAAACTCTCCGTCCTTGGTAAATGGCCAGGTAGTAGCAACAAGAGGCTTGTACTCCTCATTAATGTCAATGTACTTGGACCAAGAGTCTGAAACCATAGGATATGATTGTCCATAGTAATCGGGTGTGTAAGCAATAGGAACCGTAAATTTGGTAGTCATTCTGCCAACTGTTTCTGCATACCCCATGTAAGGCTCGTCTGACATCAAAGGTGCAACGGGAATAGCAGCCTCGTTAGACAGCTTGTTATATCCATTTCCTGGGTATCTGAATAAACCACCATAAAGGCGCTCGGGTCTTCTCCAACTGACTCCCATAATAGTTTCAGTGTTGAATGTAGTAACCATACGAGCAGGAACATAACAACCTTCGACAGATGGCCCACCCCTGATAAGTCCTTTGATAGTGTCTTCGTACTTGAAACAGTAAGGAGCACCCCAAACAATGTCACGGTCTCCAAAAGATGGCTTCTTGCTGGCACGAGCAATTTCTTTTCCCTGGTAACAGTAGACAAGAGACGAAGTCTTCTTGCGGAAAAAGAGAACTGAAACCTTGGCAGTGGTGATAAACCGGAAACCAGTATATGGCATATAAGGAGCAGACATGGTATTACAAACCTCATCGTTTTCGGAATTGCCATCATTGTGACGGAAGACCTGGAAAAGAGAGCCATCATATTCACGGTACAGAGGGTTGTTAAAGCCTTGAGCAGAAAACATATCCTCGCCATCAGTTTCAGTGTTGTTCATGGCAGCAATGATGCGGTGGTAATCTTCAGGAGAAATGTAACTGGAAGCGAGATTCTCATTAGTGGCTTGGATAAAGTCAAGGCCATCATCGTTGTCGAGGACAGAATCAGTAGGAAAAGAGGAGGGAATATCAGTAGAAGAGTAAACGGTAGCGGGGAAATCAGAGACAGAATCAGGCTGGACTTGATCAAGTGCAACAGGAACTGAAAGAGCAATGGGAATAGTTGTAAGCAAAACAAGTAAAGTGGTAGCGAGTTTCATTTTGAAGAGATGAATAATAATCGAGTAGTAATTGCGGTATCAGAAAGCTGTAGTAACTTGAAAGTGGTATATTTGATTTTGGGTAAAGAAGAAGAAGAAGAAAAGAAAGAGGCATGGAGGGAAAAGACCTTCTTTTTATATTGTTTCTTCAGAACTGCTATTTTATTAAGAAAGGCATTGTATGATATTATCAAAGCCATTGTGTATTTTTATTGGTTGCAGGTATTCCAAATTATTAAAAAAGCCTTGATAAAATTTATTTCGGCTCTGGCCAGACTAAAATATCAAACTTATTTTTCGTAGCACTACCAAACCTTCTAAACGTCCATACGAAGAAAGCATTATGATATTTTGTTTCGTTTTCTTTGTGTTCATCAACAATCTAGTAATAGTCTAGGGTATCAGGCTTCTCACGCTAAATATCACAATCAGCTCACAAAATTGGAAATCCTGATAAAACTAGTCTCATATGATTTTTCTAGGTTCCAATAATAGGTTTCTCGATAGTTGGAAAAATGTATTTTGTAGCGACGAATTATGTGAGAATTAGCTTGAGATTGGTCTTCCATAGACTATTGGGCTAAGAAAAACGTATATATAACACTGTGTATAAATGATATAAGACAGTACATGTCTAGTATTCTAGCACACCTTCATTCGGTACTATAGGATTTTCCAGATGTTTATAAGCTTTCTCTTACTCTTTCTTTGGCTATCGTGGTATTAGACTTTCCACAAATTCTGAACAAATGTCCATTCTGCTAGGGGTATCTAGATCTGAAGTTTCTGGGAGAACCCTACCAAACCCTCATTTACATCACTGCGGTATATTCACTCCTAAACTAGGGTTAATCCAAGGTTCAAACTGTGACTGGGAAATTTTACAAGCATTATGTTCATTATCTTGAACAATTGGAGTAATGATGTCTAATTGAAGGGATTGCGCCTGTAGAGCCGATGAGATGGTATCAATAATAGAGTGGAAATGCATGGTTCTGCTTTTCTATCAAGACCTGATTATCACGTGGATAACCTGTAAAGTCATATGACTGATTACGTGACCTAACATGTTGGATAATAGTCGGTAAGTTGTTCTCTAAACTTGATTCACAAGTCAACATATACTTTACAAGCCAGTTCTTCTTCATTAATACCATGCTGATCACGGTACCAGTTTGGTGCAAATATATTTGATTGGGTTCTAATATTATACTTTCAAGAATACCATGCATAAGAGAAACATGGCACTGTTTTCTTATTTGTTAACTTGGACATTGTTGTTCTCACACTTCAAACGACTTGCAACTAGAATTTGAAATTTGCGGGAAAAAGAGTCTAGTCGAATTTAATATTTCATAGCAGAATAGATACCCATTTTCTTAATACCCTTACACAATACCCGAACCGTTGAATTACGCGAGAATCCAAGGGCAAAATAATGTTCGAGGATGGATCAAATAACGCACCAAGACAAGCAGCGGCAGAAATCCTAGGCAATAATATCAAGGTAGGACATGCGGCATACTTGATAAATTACCAAGACCGATTAACTGTATACCAGTATGCTATGCTTGAGTTGGGTTACGATGAGGGCTGGATTTGTGTTGATTCTACTGTTGGATTATACATGAGAATGATGCGGGATAGCATTTGTGTTCTGTCCTGATTAACGGACCTCATCTCCAGAAGCCAACCGAATTTATAAAAAAAATTTCAAAAACGAAAAAATCATGCCCGTCTTAAGAGAAGTTCGAACTCACACGCCAACTGTTATCTAAAACTGTAATAGTGACGATCCCAAAAACTTGGCTTTTTGAACGGTGGAAGAAAACGCGACTAATCTATTTTCTTAACTATTATTGTAATAGCGATAAATGTCTTAAGAATTGGCTTAACTATGGAACTTTATGGGATTTTGAACTTTTCGATCGCAACAGTGCTAGAATAGAGGAAAATCGTGAGTCGCCCTGATTCAAAGCCAGATACCCGGACAGTTTAAAATCAATCCATATTAAATGGTATTTATTAGTTATTCCCCCGCTTTTATGAAGGCATCTTGATATTTCTTTTTGATTTGGCACATAAGGTTTATGTCGCTGTCTTCATTGATGACTACTGAACCGGTATTAATATGATTGACCTGTTGTTAATATGACAACCTTCACCAAAGCCATTACGATCATAGTTCAAGTTGCTATAAAATTGATTGGAAACTTGTGACGATGAATATACATCGTAGAAGGAGCGTGCAGCGGTTCCGAAGTGCTTAATAGGAATTATTTTGACCACCTATCCAGTTGCTTTGAGATGCAATGGCGATGAATCTATTGTTCTAACAAAGTTTTGATTGTGTAAAGATTCAGCAGCAAGTTTGAGTAAAGAGCAAATGGAAGGCGTGTGGGATTGTCCAAGCACGCGTAGATTTGAAAAAATTGGTATAATATATGGGCATACATAGAGACCTTGTGTATGGATAATTATCATTGACCAACAGAAGTAATGTTACTGGAGACCTAGCTACGCGCGCGCGATATAATAATATAATGATTAGGGAAGGTAAAGTTCGTTCTGTGGATTCTTGAAACACTAATAGTGTTCAAACACAAACGCACCGAGAGCTTTTTTGATTAAACGGAAATTAAGCTCATTCAATCGAAAGTTCTTTCTCTTGGATTCCGTGGTTGAAAAAAAAAATGAGTTTGGAAAGGACATCTGAGAGGAGGTTTTCAGCCGTTTAGGAATATATTCAATTTTGATTTCAACGTGACTGAGAGTCATTCTGACTTTCTGACTTTTAAAAGTATATAAACACAGTATATATTTATATAGTATTTGGACGTGTTATACTATTCCCCCGTAATAATTACATGCAACTAATCTTTGAATGTTTCCTCTATCGGCCATCCCGGTCATAGTGGTCTTTGACTTTGACTTTTAAATTCACGGGTAACGCAATAGTTACATGTTATCTGTAATATGCCGCGCTGGTCTTTTTGTTGAAAATTTGCTCTGTTCATACAGTGGTGGAATATATTAGCCATATGTTGCGAGCGTTAACATTCCAGTGCTTTTGTGCGGAAGAATTAGAATTAGAAAGTATATAATAATAAAAAATAAGTTGAAATGAGATAACTTTGGTGAATTCAGGGAGAAGAATATATTGGCAAACGGTTGTTTTTTGGCGATTGTAACGGTGACCAATTGTCTATTGCAACTTGTGTATAACGCGTTGTCTATTGGCTATGACTACCAACCTTGAAAGTTACAATTTGGTTAGTTTCAAGGTTGGTGCACAGAAGCAAAAAACAAAAACAAAAACGCAAGACTATTGACTTTTTGTAAACCTACAAGTTTTTTCACACTTTTTTGACAATATTGAATGGTCTGATTTTTGAAAAGTTGTGCTATATATAAAAATTATATAGGTTCCATAATGCCCTGAAATATTTTAGTTGGAAGCTCAGCCAGCCTGTTTGCATGCCATCGAAGCAGGTGGTCCATAGACCATACCATTGTGGCAAACTAGCTTGGTACTCACAGCATTCTGAATGAAAAATATTATGACAAGTGCCTAAAATAATCTGGTCAATTTTGAATCTCTCTGTCTATTGTATGACTGCATGTTGTATCTACATTATACTAAACGAGTGTTGTATATGACACCTCTTTGTTATTGCTATCGTATCGAGAGAGTAAAGGCCAAATACCGAAGCTTTAATATAAGATCATTTCCTTTTAAATATCAAGTTGTATCTCTAAAGGCAGTGCAAAAAAGTTCAGATACAACATTCTTTTCATCTGCTCGTATAGAAATCCAATGTGACAATGAGTATAGGCAAAAGTTACTCTGCTGTTAGAATTCATTACTCAAAAACAGCTAGATATACGCAGATGAAAAGATGTTTTACAATAGTAGTGAATATAAAGATAAGTTTCAAGGCTAGTTTATATAAATTCAAGTACTTGCGATTAAAAATCAAAGACAGGATAGTGTTTATTGGGGAGTGAGAGGCATACCAAAGTTATTTGTAATGGTATGCTTTAGGTATTGACTCAACCCAACCTTCTTTTAAACCTTTTAAGGCAAACCGAGTTGTTATTTGCAGAGAAAAAAAGATACAGGTACTGTGACCTTTATGCTGCCTTTCTCTTGTGGCGTAGTACTTTTTTCATCTAGCAATACTGCTTCACTCTAATTGCTACGTTAATCTATAGGAAGAAGGATTGACATCACCGTTCGTGTAAATATAAGGTAAAAGAGTGGGGATCTGTGTTTGCGACTAATTATGATAATTTACAAGTCAAGATAGTAAGTAGACAGTTTGAACTGGAAATCCGCACTCTATAGATTCTTGTTGTTCAGGTCATTGACAGCCAACTTTCTAGAATCAGTCCTTCTGTAAATGAACGTGGAAACATGTTGAAAGTTTAATTACAGTTAGGACGCACCAAACGAACAATGAAAAATATATATAAAAGTGAAAAGGATAGAATAATTATCAGGGACGGAAAATGAAAAGAGCTTGAGCAAAATAAGTATATCAAGCTTGTGGGATTTTGTACTAAACCAGACGACTTTGGATGTATTACTTGTGTGCATGAGGAACATATTAATTGTCAAAGCTTTTTTCATTGTATGGAGCAAAACAAGTATGAGGAGTTTATAAAGGAAAGATTTTCAAGACTGAACTTTCAAATTCCAGCATTGCGTTATATATTTCATACTTGCACTGCAGAAGAATATGTTTAGAGAAGATTTGGAGGTTAAGATTTTGTATGGATTAGTTGGAAAAGCTGAAGTCAGATGTGCAACAGATTTGGAGTGGTCTTGGTGACCATGAACTTGAAGCTGACACTTTTTCCATCTAATACTTTTCATAAGGTGGTTGAGTTGATACCAAACTGGCTTTTTGACACAAATTTAGCATAAACTACATGGCAATTGTGAGTTTTCCATTTCTGACTTTCTTATTGATATTAAATGGACTTAAATACGAGTGTCAAGCATGTTGAATCATGTATTCCTGATTAGGAATAATTACACGGGAAAATATAAATTGGAAGGGGGGTTCAAATTTCTCTAGGTGAATGTAGACCATATATATATATCCATTTTTGTAAGGGGGGCTGACCCTCGTTTTAAGGTCGTGTGACCTATGCTGAATGTAAGGATAGACTCGGCAGCCTGCTCCAGGTGGTTGGATATATATACTGGGTTGATTAATGGAGTGGCAAATCTTTTCAGCGAGCTAAAAGCAACAGTCAAAAGCATGAAGGCTGAGTGAAGTTGGCTTGGGTCACTAGATGCCTAGTTGGTGAACTCACGTGGTTGAATATCTTAAGGCGGTACTTACTATCTTTGTAATGATACTACTGCACATACTGCACACGAGTACTGTGCTTGGATGCTGGACTTCTGAGTAGTGAGCGGTGTTTCTTTTACATTTATCTGAAATAGGAAACCATAGGCTTGATGTCGTTGAAGAGGTCTTAGCTTAAAGGTCGTTACTCCAGGCCGGGTAGTTTTTAAGGAGGCCGTTGGATTTCGATACACGTTGCATATGGCGATCCCTAACGGTTTGGACTAGTACACGCCGGATCGGAGATTGGCATGGCTAAATTAAAAGCTACTGGCTGTCCAGACTATCCAAAACGTATATAGGCTACGTAAATATCAGAGGCTTTGCAAGTTTGAGATGGAGCTTGGAGCAAGTATGGCAGGCAGTGGCAGGCAGTGGCAGTAGCAGCATCAACCGCCGCCAGCTTGGCTCTAAACAGTGGTATCCATGGGACGTCATCCCCCAACAGGCTGACAGGCTTTGCTATGAACAAACTGTTCAGGGTTTTGTTGTGCGTTAGAGAGGCCATTAGTTTGTCTTAGTCTATTAACACACTAATCCGGGTATAATCCACATATTAAGCGATCAAGACGGTTAAGTTTGAGGAGGTTTAGTAAGACGCTTTCTTTTAAATGTATATATAGCCTGACTTAAGACTTAAGACTAAGATACGCCCACTCTTTGATAGGGAGAGAGAGAAAGAGAAAGCTGCACCTTGTCCCGACGTAATTTATGCCTGGGTGTTTACCCAAGTGGACTTGTTGTACGACCCTATTGTCGCCATAACCGGGCTGTCACATAGAGCCTCCAAACATATTCCAGCGTTGTACAAGTCTTTGTGTCTGGGAGAGAGGGAGGGAGAAAAAGACAAGCTGTAAATTAATAAAGAGGTGGAATTTATAAATAAAGGCCACTTCCTGGGACAACCATGGACCATGGCATTAACCCTGTTGTTGTTGTACACATGAATATGACGGCGCTATCACTATTAGTGGCGCATGTTGCAATACCTAGCATGCAATTCTGGACGGCATATTAATTGAGGATACGCGTGTACTTCATGTGTGATCCCCATATACATTTGAATCTATATGGTCTTAACCGATGTTGGATCAAACTGTTTGTACACGGCCGGACTATCGAAGATCGTAAGGTTGAATTGACAGCTCTGGCATGGCAAGATGGATCTGAAATAGCTTATATAACTGAGGCACTGTACAGCGCTGTGATCAGTGGAGAAACCCTGATATTACGTGACTAGTTATATGTATATTTTGAGCCGTCGATATCATTAGTGTAACCCTCGAGATGCGTCATGCCTGTTTGACGAGCAAAAGAAGAGCCAGTTTATTTTTGTATTCACCTCCAGCAGGCTTTAGTTCGCTCTCACATGACTGCGTGTGACAGTATCAGCTGACACTGTTCCGAATCACACACAGTGTGCCCTAGGCTCTTATATAAACTTTGCAATTGAGAAAATCATCATGCACAGTTTAACTTTGGCTGTTGGAAGAGAGGAGAGGCGAGGAGAGAGAGAGAAAAAAAAAGGCAAATAAGAAAACAAAGTTTAAAGAAGGGTACGGTGGACGAAAAAGATTCAGAACCGCCGCAACTTTCCTCTCCTCACTTACTTCATCATGAACGAAGAACCGCATCGACAACGACATGTGCGCCGGCCCGCACAGTCCATAAAGCTAGTTTCTTCAATACGGAGATCATCACAGTCAATGCAGCCTCCGTTAGCAGCAGGAGCAGTGCCTGGTTCAGCGGCTTCTTCTACTCGGTTTGCTGCCTCTTTACAATCGTCTGGCTTGACTGAGGAGGATTTCAGAGATCCATTTAGGTCAACAAATTCACAGCAATGGAGTGTCAATGCTGCAAGTGGTGTTGGCTCGGACCGGTCAGTTTCAAAAGATGCCAACATGTCTTCGCTACATCGGCATGCAGTGTCTAATGCCAGCTTTGACTTTGGTTTTACCGACCCTTCTCTGCCTGCTGTTCCTGCACACCATTCACAATATTCACAGTATTCGCAACCAAATCCATTCCAACAGTTCACGCCAAATGTCATTCGTCCTCAACCGATTGTGGCAGACAAATCCAGCTCGTTTAATACAGGTCCAACCGAAGGTAGTTTTCCCAACTCACAAGCTCCTACGGCAATCCCAACATCATTGTCATCTCCTCCATTTCATCCTGGTCAAGATCAGTTTGTGTCTAACCCATATTTTTCAGAGCACCCGGGTCCTCCTCTATTCAAATCGTATACCAATGGTTCACAATATCCTCAACAAAATTTGCTTCGATCGAGGTCTTCATCAGTACAAACTACGCATAATAATAACAGTAGTCATAGTCGGCCATCCAATATACTACCTTCATCATCAGGCCCCTCTCAACACTCTTTTCAAGGATCCAACGGATTCTCTAACAACAACAACAATAACAATCTAAACAATTTGGCCCGCAAAGTCTCATCTTCATCTACTACTCTGTCATTCTCCCAACAGCAAAGATTATCAATTGCTTCCAACAATACTGCCTCTACCTTTCCCAGTTCAGCAACGGCGCCAGCAGCATCAGCAGCACCCTACTCACACAACCATACCCGACTTAATTCTACTTCTTCTCGGTATTCTCGATCATCGACGTCATCTGAGTCCATGCCTTCACATTCAAAAA
This sequence comes from Magnusiomyces fungicola, assembly GCA_900654225.1. Classification (NCBI taxonomy): domain Eukaryota; kingdom Fungi; phylum Ascomycota; class Dipodascomycetes; order Dipodascales; family Dipodascaceae; genus Magnusiomyces; species Magnusiomyces fungicola. The sequence goes on from CAACAH010000002.1 coordinate 906,057, forward strand.
ACAGTGGTTCGTTTTATGTTCGCGAGCTTAAAAGAAGATCGGCTACTCTTTGGTGTGATATTCCATCTAGTGTTTGGGGTCTTCCAATAGGAGTTGTTGATACATCTCGTGTCACAATCACAGCCAGCAATTCCAACGGACATGGGCATCATTTCTTTACATCGGCCACTGGCAGTTCGGGATTCCCTAATGGTAAGGGTAAAGGTGACGTGAATTCTGTCGATATTCGGCACAGCCATCTTACTCCCAGACTTTTGGCTAGCGAGGTGGGCGATGATGTTGACGATTATGCGTATTCTGCCAGCAATCCTGCCAGCGGAAGAGGGAGTGTATCTACTACCATTGGCATACCTCTTTCAACGGCCACAAACGCAGCAAGCAGCACTTTACAAGCAAGCAATGACAATGACAATGACAATGACGAGTATGCCATTGGCCGGGCCAATTCCTCGAGGTTTACTGGGAGAAGAGGAAGCAATACCAAGACTGGGGTTGATATTATGCGGTACGCATCAGTGACGTCGGAGGCTTCAGGCAAGTCGAGAATGTCCAATTTCTCCAGTCTGTCCAACATTTCTAGCTCGGCAAAAGACTACGATGAGGATTATAATGGCATTTACTCTGGGAACACTGGTGCCTTGGGAGATTCAGCCAGTATTAATTCGGTGGAAGATGGGGTTGGTAAAATCAGATTGTTTGCGATGAATCCGGATTCTTCGTCATCAGAAGATGAAGACGAGACAAGAGTGATGAATGAGAGTGATTCGGATTAGGAAAAGGAGTATTATTATTATTATTATTAAAGAAAGATGTTGATATTAATGGTTTGTTGTTATATCTTTTTTTTTCTTAAACTTTTGCATAAATCTTTTTTATCTTTTTCTATATATCCATTTGTATTTCTAGTTAGTATTAAAAAAAAAAAAAAAAAAAAAAAAAAAAAAGACAATCTGATAATAACTAGGTGCATATTGGCACGGCTTTTGTTCAAGTGTTAAGAACTAGGTTGTATTTGGAGTCGACATCTGTACATACGGATGCTATTTACCTGTTATGTACGACACTACGACATGTGACTTAACAACAAGATGCGCTAATATGATTAATATGATTAATATGATTAATATGATTAATATGATTAATATGATTAATCTTTTGCCAGTTTGTCTTAAATTTCATTGCTACTGGAAGAAATGAGACGGACCCAACTCAACTGAGTGAATATCAAGTGCTCAGTGGTGTACATATGTACCAAGCGTTGGCATGCCACCATGCCACCGTTAAGGCTCACGTGCACCCAGTTGCGGTATTAACAGTCACGCGACTGTTCCGGCCGATGCACCTGACGCAGCTTGGCGTGGAGTGTGCCGGCGACGGTTTGTCCAGCCGCGAGTGTCAGCCGAACGTTGGCCATTCACCAGCCCAAGCCCAAACCCAAACCCAAACCCAAAACTCAGAGCTCTAAGTTCAAAATTCAAAATTCAAAATCAGCCATGACGTCAGCTGGTCAATACTGGCCATTGCTCTAGGAAACCGACAGCCCAGGACCGGGACAAGAACCAGCAGTAGTCTTTCCAAATATCAGAGATATCGACAAATTCCTACACATTCTTTTATATTCTTCTATATGCCTTCATATATCATATATGATATAGATGTATATATATAGCATTTTTTTTCTTCTTTCCTTATGCAGCCGCACGGGGACAGTCTAAGGGGCCTATATTTACTTTTCTGTAAAAATATAAGCACGAGCATTGTCATGAATTCCAGTACACACACATGTATATCTTTTAAATATTGGGACGAGGGATATGATCTGTCAACCACTTCTAATAATAGGGATTCAGCAGTGAGGGAGATAGCTATAGCTAGAGCTATATATAATATATAATATATAATATATATACGTCTTTTCTGTATACGTGCTATTTGCCACTTTGCGTGTTTATATATCCCACTACTACCTAACTACATATGACAAACGGCTGCAGAGAGTAGACTAGCGAACAGCCAACAGCCAGTATACTTGACAGTATATTCAAATTCAATTTAAAACAAAAAATAATAATAATAAAAGCTCCCAATCGTTAACCACATAGTTTTGTTTCTTTTTTTTGGCGATTTTCTTTTTTCTTTTTTCCTTTTTCTTTTTTGTGGTTTTCCGTTTTTCGTTTTTCGTTTTTTGTTTTTTGTTTTATTAGCAGGGCTACGATTGTCATTTAGCCGGTCTGACTTCAGTCATTTTGTCATTTTGTCATTTTGTCATTTTGTCAATTTTTAATCCTGTAATTTTTACCATTTTGCCATTATTATTTATATTTATTTTTTCATTTATAATCTCTCTCATCTTTTTTTCTTTTTTCTTTTTTCTTTTCCTATTTTCTGTTCTAAAAACCCTGGTGTTCTCAAGCTAACCAAGCCCCAAGCCCCAAGCCCCAAGCTCCTAGCCCCAACTCCAAGCCCCAAATCAACATTCCTATTCCTACTCCTACTCCTACTCCTATTCCTATTCCTATTCTGGTCTTGATGCCAGACAAACTCATGAAATGGTCACCATCTGTGATCCGTCCGTAAATATATACGCCATGTGTATATAAATAAATAAAAATAAATAAACCAACAAATAAACCAAAAATCCAAAAATCCAAAAAAATACACATCACGGTACTTTATTCCTATTTAGGATAATATCCACCACACACACATTCCTGTTGTAATCCTTTCTTATCCTTCCTGGCCCTTCTGGTAATTAATATATGCCTGCTTTTCAACACGCTGTATAAAACATACATACCAACACAGCTTACCCACCTTGGTTACATACACATCTGGTACACGCTTTCGCCAATCATGTGCTTCCTCAGTTTGGGTCGACCAGTTGTATGAATACCGTAAAATGAAAAATTATAAAATTATAAAATTATAAAATAATCAATTTAAACCTCCTCGGTTCTGCCTAAACCCTTTGACAAACTCACCTTTTCCCAGTTTCTGACTTGGTTCTGTTGCTCGTATACATCTTTACTTGTTTCTGGGTTTAATCTGTAGTTGGTTGGTATGAATATATTCACCTTTTATACCTTTGGCGGTTTTTTTTTTTTTTTTTTTTTTTTTTTTTTTTTAACCCATCTTCAATCAAAAACCCTTAAAATGCACAAAACTCCACCTCCATTCATCACCAAGTTGTATCGAATACACGTCAAGTCAACGGTTTTCCTTGGTTTTCATCAAACCCGTCTAGTTTTCCAATTCTTATCAGTAGAAATTAAAATTAAAAGGAAAGAATATATAAAAAACAATATAAACAAAAAACAAAAAACAACATGAAAAGCAAAAGATTACAAAACGTCTATATAGTCATAAACAAAAAATTAACATAAACAAGGATTAAGTATTAAGGAGTGTGGGTCATTAAATTTGATTATTTTTTTAAAGGTATTAGGAATGGCCTTCAAACAACGGGTTAGGGTGTGGGCCGTTATTTTAGAGTCAAGGGCTGAATTAATGCAAAAAGGAATGAAAGAGTTGGTGCAAGTTGGAAATGCCCAAGTCATCACATTTATGGACGACGGGAAATTGGTAATCGAAAGGATCTAGACTAGTACCGAAGAATCAACGTGCAAATGCAGAGTGATAGGGTTTGATCAAGGGCGGCTTGTTCAGAGAGAAAATGTAAAGTACTGCAAGTCTCTCACGTAAAGATAAATGGTTTTTTTAGACATTACAGGTGTCTAATGGGTTGAATAAATGCAAACATAAAAATATTCACAAACAAGGAGCCAGAGTCCACGTCAAATTCGAGTCCTAGTTTGTCAAGTCCCAAGTTCCGAGTCTTACTATAGGAGGAGGCAAACGGCAAGAGGTCTGAACAAGTGTATTCATGCGAACAATTTTTTTTTAGTATTGGTTGGCGTAGACAGCAGATCGGGACGATGGAGGAACGTTGCTTGAGTGATTAGAAGAAGGCATGCATTTGCCGCACTTGAATTCATATTTGTGTGTGATAAATTCTGGTGTGCAAGCGTTCGTCAGGCCAGCAGCGCCATATTCACAGCGGTTGATGAGAACATTGTACTTGTGTCCGCAAGGATATCTGTAACTGAGGTATCGGCACATTGTCAAGTTTTAAGAGATGGGCTGTGTAAGGGTGTGAAAAAAGTTGAATTAATAGTCGCAAATGTTGAAACAAGGGTTGGGAGCTTTAAAGGATGCAAATAAAAAGACGGAAAAGTGAATTAAGTGCGTAAAAGAAAAGCGAAAGATGAGAACGAGTGTATTAAAAATTAGGAAATTATGAGGTGGGATATGGAAAGATGGAAGTGTATTGAGGAATGGAGAAGGAAACTGAACAAAAAAAAAAAAAAGGGAGGAGGGGGGGAAACACAGTTTATATATCGTCTGGGATAAAGATTAATAATAGAGGATTATGAAATATTTGGATAAAGTTCAACATACAAATTATGTGTCGGTATACCCTCCGAGTCACGTATTAAATTTTTTCTTTTTATTGAATTTCCTATTTATAGTGTATATTTTGTTATTTTGAGGATTTTCCACTGTGATTTAATATTGATATTATTTCCACATTTTGCTTAAAATCTGAAATGTGAAAAGTGACAAGAAGAAAATAAAATATTTGAAAATAATATACACGAAATAATAGAAAAAGGAAAGAAGATTAAAAGAAAATTATTAAAAAAATTATAAGAAAATCATAAGAAAAAAGAGGCTGTCTCGCTGATAAAGAACAGTGTCATAAAACAATGGTATTCCAAAAATTGTAATATTTGTATTGGTTTGAATATATTTATAGTCAAAGAAATAAGACGATACTTAAACCGAGTTAAGTTTATTCTTAACCGCCACTCTACTGATCAGTTGTGTGTTTTGGCTACACTGGAGTTTATCAACCTCATGTTAATGAGGCAAAATAGCACTCTTTTCTTTTGGCCGTGACCAGGCTTTTTATAAATCTATAATTATAGTGCCATTAAAAATAAGTACAAAAACAAAAGCACAATCTGTTGACCTTTTGCTAGCCATTTGACGAGCAGGTCAGTTGATGAGATTTCTAAGCCTGAGCGGTAAAGCTGCACTTGACACAGGTTGAGACTAATTCTCTCACTCTGATGTTTTTTGCCTGGATTGCAATCTACAAAATCCACGCAAAAAAGACAAAAAGACAAAAAGACAAAAAGACGTAAAGACTGCTATTTCCATTACTGCTTACCACTATCAGTGCAATTGGCGAATAAAAGAATTTGACAATGGATTCAAGTGAGGTTAAGCCTTTTTGTTGTAGTAGTTGCCTCACGTGATCGTTTAGTTTGGGTGCCACGGGCATATAGACTCCAGGGTTGTATACAGGTAACGTTACTTTGAGAAGAGGCTTTGACTTTTGCCATTTATTTATTTTATTTTTTCAGTCGTGCTATACGTCGTGCTGCTATATTAAATGCGGGTGAGAAGGTAAATAATAAAAAAACAAACGATTCTGTAGATTTTGGGTGGCGATTCTGGTCCGCGAGAAGGAAATGTATTTATAATTCACATGTATGTATGTTTGTATATGTATGCATTGTCATATCAAAAGCCGGGAGTCCCGTTAATGTGGTCATGTGACACACGGCTAGATGTGGTTGTGCTGTGTATTTCATTTACTTGTTATTTATCATTTACTTGTTATTATTTATTTGTAACTTTACTAGAGTTTAAATGGTGTTTAAAGGTTTCATTTAAAAAGAACTGAAACTGTCCAATCCGACACATTCGCACTAAGCGGTTCATTCAAACTTGGATTGAAGCAAGCAGAGTGTCAAGTAACGCTTGGATTAAAGAATTAACAGGAATGAAAAAAGAGACCGCACATGCTACTACTCCTAATCAACGGGTTGTTACGAGAACAAGATAGCACCAGTTACTGACAAGGGTTGTTTTCACGAATTGAAAGCAGTGCTTGGATAAAGGAATTTGTGTGCCACCGCGTATACTGCCAAGTTGACCAAAACGGGTGATGTTCTGATTGCACAAGCCAAGCTTAGATTAGGCGAATTATCGGTTTACTGGCCGTTACCAAAGGATTAGTAAGGCCATTGTCAGGAGCATCCACACTAAATTCCCGCCACAAATTGCGTGAAGAGCAGGAAGGCCGTTTAAAATTCAAATCTTTGCACCGTGGACGCCAGAGTTGGTTGGAATAGCATTCTAGCAGTGTTGGTGTCGTGGCTGCGTGGATAGAGCACGACTGTATTTTATGTATATACAGTGCGAATAATAGCACTGTCATTAAACCACGATGCTGATGCAGCTGTTGACAAGGGTGTGTTACGGAAGATTGAGTGGTGGTGGGGTATTGGGAAATCCCAACAGCAAGGGTGCGCAAGGCTTTTGAGGGTTTCGACAGGCTGGCCATTGCACTTAAAGCATTATAAGCATTATTCTTATCTTGTCCACAAACTAAACTGCCTTTTTTTCGACAAAAGGTTCCAATTGAGGCTACATGGTTGTGATTTTTCACCCTTCATCTGCTGTACAGTGGCCGTCTTCCACGTGACGCGGCCACAGTTCCGCAAATCCATTATCAATCTGTTATCAATCAGAAGCCAAGCTGAGCCTGGATCCCAGTCTAAGGCCAAGCCCAAGTCCAGGTCTTAGTCGAGGTCGAGAAGAAGCCCAGAACAACAGGACTGAAGCCACGTTGATTGGGTTTAAATGATATATAAATGATATAAATATAAACAAGCTTTAAAGTCCGTTTGCAGGATTCTGGAATACAGAAAAGAGAGAGAGAGAGAGAGAGAAACAAGAGATGCCGTGGAAATATTGGAATTGGGATTATAAAGACCAGCAGAACAAATGGTGCAGATACCTGCTTCTCGTTACCTTGAGGATTTCCCAAAGATACAGATCAAGTTAGCACATTGGCTGAACAGCGCATGCCACCGCATTTGAACAATATATACTGTAATAATATATATATTAGGGCATATACATATAAAATACACAGCGTATGTAGCCTTGCCAAGTTAAGCATGGATTATTACCCGACTTAACGCTGCCCATCACACTTGCCGGCTGTGACAACATTTATTACACGATTATATAACTGGAAATGTGTAAAAATAAAAAGAGCCCTAACCACGTCACACAGCCCCAAGCTACACCAAGTACACCAGGCTGCACCAAACTATAGGCTGCTAGGCTATTAGCCTATTTAGAACTTTCTCTGTGTCCTATATAATACAAACTACAAAATAAAAGCCAAGCTGGACAAGTTTTCGCCTTTCCATTAGCTTGCTAGCGATGTGTGATATTTATATATATACATGACATCACAGCGACGATTTATTACACATACGTAGCAGCTGGCGGCCAGGAAAGTAGATAACAACCGTATATTCAAGCCCGTTTTTTTTAATTTTTTTTAATTTTTAATTTTTTTAATTCTCCACTCCCCCCATCTTTTTTCCGTCCCATTTACACTCACCCGATCAAACTAAATTACACTTACTTGTACTAACGCACTGTGGATAAACTCATCTTCACCGTCTTTTTCCCTTTCTTTTGTATGTACACAGCTAGCGGTTAGTTGGAGATATTTTCCCGCTTTGGGAGATTGGCTAGGGCACAGCTAGGAATGCATGCTTGGAGGTAATGAATGAATACAAAACCCTGAAATGTGTTTATGTTTATTTCTATAAACTCTTGAGCAGTTGAATATTACTACTAGTACTAGTACTGCTATTATTATTATTATTATTTCTAAACAATTTATAATTCAAAATTTCAAATTAAACAAGTCACGTGCAATATAGTTTCTGTGTCTGTTATACTTGGTGTCATGCACGTCTGGCAGACTTTTAGACTCTCGCACTTGTTGCCTGCGAGCGGGCTGTTCCGAAACCTTACCGCATTTTAGGTTGGTTAAGCTTTAAGAGTTAGGACACGGGGTCCAAGTCTGATCTGCCTTTAGGTGCATGGACATAATCAATGAACATTCAACCTTGATAACACTGATGATCAGCTTTCATTCGCTTCCTAGCGCTTTGCCAAGTGACTGGATTTACCTCAGCAAATGGACATGCCTTGTACTTCAAGCAAACAACCCTCACCGTGGCTTTGCACTTTTCCTAAAATCGCACAGTTCAACAATTTGCAAGACACTGTTTAATCAGACGAACGGTAAGTCCCAACAAACCCTCATTTACAATCAAGTGTGTGTATTGTGTATACTATGTATACTATGTGGGTGTCCATGTGTTTGGCTATCGTACCATAGCTACGTACCGGTGATCCACGCATGTAGGCGTAGGTGTAGTTGCAGGTATGGCTGTAGTTATAGTTATAATACAGTTAAGCCACCCTCAAAACTAACCATCTTATATTCCCACACTCATCACGCACTTTCTCTTTTGCAACAACGTGTATTTGCAATCCACAGAACGAAAGCGCAAAAAGCACAGGAAGCACCAATAACACTGATGTGATAATATGTTGGGCATTATTAATGTCCTAGGGTTGAGGCTGGCAATAAAGAAGAACAAAAAAAAAAAAAAAAACCGTGTGTGAATTGATTCGGCAATGAATAATAAATATTACACATGGGTAATTGTAGCCCAGTGCACTGCTGGACTTTTTGCAATTCTACTTCGACAGCACTATTGTGTGTGTGTGTGTGTGTGTGTGTATGTGTGTGTGTATGTTCATGGACTCATTCGTTCATACATGGCTTTTTTTAACCACAGTTGTAGATATCAACTCTATACTCCATTTAATATCCATATACTGGCTACCAGTATTACCAGTATTACCAGTACTTCAATCTCTTTTCATCAGAATAACCAAAACAACTTGTATATTCAACAACCTCATATTGTCGAAATAATATCCCTTTGCATTTAAACTTGAATAATTTACCAAACTTCTCGTCTTCCTAATGAATCAACACACAAACAAACAGGTTTCCCCTTATTTTTCTTTCTCTTTCTCTTGCTCTCACATCACACCAATTAATACATTGCTTTTTTCTACTCATTCACCATAATCTTCACTACTATTGATATTATTACTATTATAATTAAATCTCTGGATAAATAAAAATACAACTAAAAGACGCTGGGGAAATATTAGTATTGTCACACTCCATGCCATACACATTAAACCACCACAGTCATCTAGAAATTAATTATTGACAATGGTATTAGATGATAAAGATGACAGCGACGAAGATGCATTGACCCGTGCTGTATCAGGTTTACTTGCCTCTGGACAGGTGCAAGTCAAAATAGGCGTGTTTTCGTCAAACTCACAACCGCCGATGCACGAGTTGTTGGTACAGCTGTGAGTGGCTCCGTAGTTTCCTGCGGATGAAAACTTTCTTTGCGAATGTAAGCGACATTTGCGTTCTGTTTCCTCCTCTGCTTCAATCTGGCCCAAGTAATCACGAAGCGACCTCTTGTTCACTTCATTGGCATCGTGTATATGGTATTCTGGGGATTGGATAATGGTATCAATAAGATAGTACTGCAATGTGTTCATGATAACAGGGAAAATCAGCATCACAAACACCACTTGGAGCTCAGGACTCTTATTTGTCCACGACAACAGAAAATCGCCAATATCGTCCAGCCAAGGCAACATCTGCTCTATCGAGTATAACACCGACTTCATGCACATCATACCTAGCAAGTATAATCCTGCCTGCTTTGTAAATGCTGACCACCTGGGAGGGTCTCCGTACTGTCCTGAAATGATCCCAGTGATTCCTACTCGAAATGCCGTCATGTGAATAATGTACAAGAAGAACCAAAGAATAGGGACTCCTAAAGTTGTATCCAGTACAAGATTCAGAAAATACCATGTGCAAGGGTTATCGCTCGAATCGGGTACTTCTGAGTGACTGGATGTAATTGAGATAAGCAGGTTGATAACATGCAAGCCAAGCGCACCAAAAACCTGTTTTGAGACATCAAAGAACCAAATCCACCATGGACGAGGCGGGTTTTCATATGAGCGCTTGACTACCAATGATAGAATGGCCAATCCGCCCATCGATGCCTGGATCCCCAAGGCAAGCGGTCCAAGCAGCTGGCATTGAGGTCCGCCGTCATGAGCTGGCGGTGGCGGATGCCTTGGCGGTGGTAATGGGTTATGGCTGACTAACGACGATAAGGAAGGAGTCAGAAACTGAAAGAATATGTAATCTGTAAACGTTGAATTAGAAGCCGTTGATAAAATGTGGTCGAGCATTGTGAATATATAACAAGTGTATATATGACTTGAAGGTAGTAAAAGCCAAAGGTTAGTTCCAGTTCAAAAAGGTCAAGAACGATTAATAACCATAGAAGTAGAAAAGCAAGATCACTATAACAGAGCTTGTTTAATCGCCTTGAAATGTTCATATTCTAGGTTGCTAAAGTGTCACATACCTAGCAAGCCTCTTTGAGTTTAAGCTTAAAATCTAGCAAAGTCCGGTAGATCAGGTTTGGAGGGGAGTTTGAGGGCAGCTCGTAGCAAACAATAGAAGCAAGTACTTCTAGACGGCAAATGCAAGTGATATTTCAGGGAAGGAGGAATAAAGAAAAGTGAAAAAAAAACAAAAACAAATATTGACGAAGAGGAAGAAGAAGAAGAAGAAGAAGAAGAACGTCGAGTCTGAGCACAAAGTTGGGTGTGACCAACAAGGAAGGGCTTCCAGAACATATGGCACGTTTAGCCTCTGAGGTCATATGTGTGACATTACAAGCATGTGTGCCAAAACCGGCCATCACATGATGCGCATGTCCCTCTCCCTCGTTCGAACCACGCCGTAGGCACTTGTTTTTAATTGCCGCTACCGCATGTGACATGACAAGCCACGCTGTTTGTGACAGGTTTGGAACACAAAATTGCTCATGTAACACAGCCATCACCTGATCTTGTCTAACATCCTGTCGTCATTACTAATAGCGGTAATGGGTATTTGAGACTTGAAATTTTCATGCCAAACTCATTCTATTTCTCTTCTTTCCCTGCTCACCACCATCATCCAAAGACGTTGTGTTTTTTCTACCCATTCACCTCATATTATACCGTTTAAAAAATGTCGTCCCCTTCTGTTGCTGAAGCCTGCCCTATCAACACTGGTAAGTAATCTTTTTAATATGTCATGTGTGACAACCAACTTGCTAACCTCGTCTTTGTAGCTGCACCTGCACCTGCTGAAGTTGCCAGTAAGTAATCACCTGTTTTCTACATGCCATTTCGTAGTAGAGGAAGCGATCCTTTGCAAGATCTTTCAGCATCAATCAAACGCTACTAGTACGCAACCAGTTGCGTTAATCTTATATATACAAGTTTTGAATCCAACTTGCCACAACTCGTGTTGGTGCAATACCCCAACTACCATACCACTATCGTACCGCTTTTTGATACCAAAGATTATATTACTAAAATGTGCATATTCTAACTTGAATTTTATTTCAACAGAGCCCAAGCCATGCTGTGTTTGCAAGAACGAAAAGGGCGCTCGTGATGAGTGTCTTCTCTTTTATGGACAAGAGTCTGGAAAGTGCGACGACTTCATCACCCAGTACAAGGGCTGCATGAAGGGCTTTGGCTTCCAGATTTAAATAATCCGACCTGACAATACACCCTTTGCATTTATTCAAGTATCTCTTCAATTCATAAAGTAATGGTACATCAGCTAGACCTCTTTTTCTCTCTATTCTTTCATGTAATAACTCGCTTTTTTGTAAATATCTAATCAGCACTCATATCTTATTCAATAATTATTCAGTTGTAAATATATCTATTTCTAATTTGTATCTCCATCAAGTCATTCAGTTGGATCTTTTGTTGCTCATAATAGCGGATTTTGACTTTTTGTCCTACCTAACCTGAAACATCCTCGAGGAAACTGTGACTCTTAATCTAAACAGCCTCACCACCAGCTCAAAATTATTTCACTCGATGAAAATCATTCCCAGACTAGATTATCCAAATATCACAATACTTACTTATCAACAGAACCGCTTATATTGTTTCTTGCCATGAGCGACCCAAGTTCTACGACCAGTTTGCAGAATTCTGCCATAGCAGCGTCATCCAGAATTAGTCCCAAGCTAACAGTTGAAGATCGCGAAGAAGAATCAAGATATGTTGCAAAACTAGCGAGCGAGAACATAAGGTATCAACAGCTGTGGAGCAATGTTGAGGAGCACCAAATTGAAATCTCAACCGACTCATCATTTGCTCCCTCGCTGTGGTCAAATTCCGTTCCAACCACATATACAATGACAATACTGACCGCGATTCCTCCAAAAAGACTGTTCGTCGAAGATAAAGTTCCAACCAACTACAAAGAAGGCAAGAACGACTCAGGCGACCGAGTGAAAATTGAAGGCGACTTGTACAAAGAGTTCATATTACCATGTATAACCGAGCAGGAATGGTCGATTAGAGAATGGGTCCAAGTGTTTAATGAAATAGACAAGATATGGGAGCACAATATGACTTCTGATACCACATCAAAATCAACTGATCCAGATGAAAGCAAAGAAAGCAACGAAAATAATGGTGAAGATAGAAATCAGACGGAAAGTCGTGTATCCAAGTTTCTACCAGATTATAAACCAAAACGATTAATCATGGCCTGTGTTACAAATGATGGCACTGTCGTGTATTATGTTATTAACAGAGGTATAACACCACCAAGAAGGAATTAAAATGTATAAAAAACCAATAAATTGAAATCCGAGTATTATCATTATATTTACAAATATATATACACCAGTTAGGCAAACCAACTGTACAACCATCCATAGGCAGTGTTAAACAATGTTGGACTGTCTCCTTTTCTAGTCTCTTCAATGTTGAATTTAAGCTCATTAAGATGCCCAATGTTACCTTCAATATAACGGACAAGTTGTGGATACTCTGAAGTAATAAGTGCTCGCACTGGCGCATAGGGAAACGCTTCATTGGTTTGGATAATCAAATGGGCAAGAAGAAGCAAATCAGCAGACGACATGTTGGAAAAAAGCGTCCAAACTGTTTTACCATCATGCTTTGGATCTGGTTGCTCCTCACCACCTAGCGCTATTATATTATCAAAGACCTCGTGAGCAAAGACCATCATTCGCATAGACTCTTTCACTTCTTTAAGACTCAACTCTTTCTGCTTTTTTTGTTCCTCCAACTGGGCATGAAGTCGGCTTAGCGCAGGGTATTTAGTCGTAGGATCTTCACTAGAGCCAGGCCCTCCAACGCTTGAGGTTTCTTGTCTTTGTAAGCCTAATGATTGGCACTGGGCAATAGCAATTGAGCGTTCTTTTAAGGGAACAGCATATTGCATGGGGAATGGGATAAGTTTAGACAGTAATGGTCTTGTAACGTCTTCATAGTTCTTATTCTGCACAAATGTCAAATACTGAGAGATTGCAGCAAGATTCGTATCAAGATAGGCCAGCGTGGCGGGAAGTTTTGTGTTCGACTCGGAACTAGTAAGGGCTGGCGAGTCCAAATCATAGCCAAGTGACTTTAGGTATCGTAGAATAGAAGTGTATCCAGAATACACAGCACCATTGTGTCTCAAAGCTGGCAACACTCCACTTGGAGAAATCTGAGTGTTGGAGCTAGGATATATATGGACTATGCTTTGATCAGAGATTGCCATGCTCAGATACCAGATTGTGGCCAAGCACTCTGGTGAAAATGAGGGTAGTGAGCCGAGCGGACCCCAAACATGAAGCTCAAAAGAGTCTGATTCAGGCATTATAATACTATGGTGTTGTCATATAATCCACCAAGAACTAGCGAAAGGGGATATGTAATACTGTAGTCTTTTAGGGAATTGAATCAAACACATAGAAGCAGACTGAAATTTCACGATCCAAAAAGAACCTTTGGCCAATGGTGGGGATACAGGGTTAGGGCACATGATGTATGTGGTGACTATTTTTTCTGTTGGTCAACCTTCTGCTCTACATCATCACCTTGATGTGTTTTCTATGAATCACTAACTAACATTGCAGTTATTGCAGCACCACTAATCTTCAAGTTGAGTTGCATGACTGCTCTATATGTGACACCTTCATTCTCAGATTTCCTGTTTCTTTTCAACACTTGAATTGTTTGAGAGCCATCTCTTTATCTACACACATCTCTATCAGCTCAGTCCAAAACGACCGCGCGTTCTAATCGCGATCCACATCCACATACAATGTCTTCCTCAGATAAGCCTGGTATTCCAAAATTGGAGCCTGAAGGGAGTTCAATTGCTTTGCAGCCTTCCGATAACGCGTCCGCCGACACCGAAATTGGCTCTAAATCATTGCCAAACGAGCCTTCCACCACCACTGTCAGTGGCGTTGAAACTCCACAATTTTTGCCCAAGAGGCCAGATCTTTCAGCCAGCAATAGCCCGTCTGCTGGAGGTACACCGTCTACTTCTAAAGATACCCCTACAGTTATTACATCTACATCAACTGCATCCACAAGTTCAGGCACCGCTCCGGCATCTTTACATTTATCAACCAACCAATCATCATCAGATTACAGCAAAAATCCCAGACCAACCGGCAAACTTCCTTTAGGACCATCTGCTCACAAACGCAAGCGCGATGACTATATATCTCCACAAGATAAGCTTGAGGGACAGCTGATTAAAAACGATATGAACAGCGTTCGTCACTGGATTATGTATCTCCGTCAAATAGAATCAGCAGGAAATATTGATGCTATAACAAACGCTTACAGTCGTGCAGTGGACGCTTTTCCTTATGCTGCTGATTTCTGGATTCGATATATCCAAGCTGAATTGGACAAGAGTGAGTTTAAGAAAGCCGAGGCCTTGTTTGCCCGTTGTTTGACCAAGGTTTCACGCGTCAAGCTGTGGAATTTATACCTTGTATACGTGTTGAGAACCAATAATGTGCAGTCAGGAGGTGATACGGCTCGAAACGTCATTATGCAATCATATGAATTTGCTCTAAAGCATATAGGCATTGATAGAGATAGTGGGCCTATTTGGGCTCAGTATATTGACTTTATTAGAACCAAACAGCCACAGACAACTTGGGAACAGCAGCAGCAAATGGATCTCATTCGTAAGACATACAGACGTGCAGTTTGTATTCCTCTAAGCAATGTTGAGGTTCTATGGCATGCATACAACACATTTGAAAACGGAATCAGTAAGACCACAGCTCGAAAATTCCTGAGTGAGAAATCCTCAGCATACATGACAGCTCGATCTGCGGCAAAGGAAATGGCAAAGTTGCTTGATGGACTTTATCGTGATGGTGCCCCAATATATAATCGACGACGATCCCCTGATGTACGTGAGGCACAGACTCGTAAATGGCAGGCATGGTTAGACTGGGAGAAGAGTAATCCTTTAGGTTTTGAAAATAAACAAGACATTGAAGAACGCGTCAAATATACCTACAAGCAGGCTGCTACTTCTTTATGGTTTTCTCCGGACTTTTGGTTTAATGCAGCTTCCTATTCTTTGGAAACCGGTGAAGGTACCGATAATGTCGATGATAATATAGATGAAGGTATAGAGCTTTTACAGCTTGGTTTAGAAGCCATTCCATCGTCTTTTCTTCTATATTACAAATTAGCTGAAGTATACGAATCCCATTCTAAATTTCCTGAGGCCAAGGCATCGTATGCCTCTTTGATTGAAAAGCTTAAAGAAAGACGTGAGCTGTTGGAACAGCAGTATAAGGAACAAGAAGAGGCTGATAAGAGTGATGCTCCTAATGATGGCGCAGAATCGGATTCCAAAGCAACTTCTACACCAACCACTGTACTAAATAGAGTAAATGAACTTTCATCCAATAGAGGTTCAACCCCTCCAATTAGAGGAGATACTCCACAACCACCACCACAGACTCCAGCATCACAGCTCAGTCCAAAGCTTGCAAAAGCAAAGAATCAGCTTGATATTCAGGCCAAGACCATGACACATGCTTATATTAGCTATATGAAGGCTGTTATGAGAATGGAAGGAATAACCCAAGCACGACAAATATTTAGTGAGTGCCGTCGCGCGACATATGCGACATACCACATTTACGTTGCATCTGCTATGATGGAGTCTCATGATGGTCGTGATGATATTGCTATCAAAATTTTTGAAATTGGAGCAAAGCGGTACCCAAACGCTGAATTCATTCGTGAATACCTTGGATTTTTAATTTCTCATAATGACGACACGAATGCTCGTGCGCTTTTTGAAAAATCTATCAAATCCATTGAACCTTCTGAAGCCAAAATTTTATACCAACAATTCTTGCAGTATGAAGCAGAATTTGGCGAGTTATCTGCTCTTTTGAAGCTTGAAGCTAGATACCGCTCTCTTTACCCTGATGAGTCGGCCCTTGATATGTTTATGGAGCGTTATGAGATTCCAACTAAAGCATCAAAACATGCAATTGTTGCTTTACACAACCATGTAAACTCCAAGGCCTATAAAAGCAAATTGGCAGATTTTGCCAATACAGGTATCAAAAGAAACAGTGGTTATGGTGATGGCTCAGATGATGATGATGATGATGAAGATGATGATGATGACGACGGCCGCTATGATGGCTATGGCCAATTTGGCAAGTCTGGAAACGCACATGCTCAAAAACGCCAGAAAAAGCTGCGCCATGGTGACGATGGCCACAACGGAAATTTTAGGTTTCCAGGCCATCAAGATTATGACGGTTCCTCTGTATCTGCTAATGTGATGAACGTTATGAAAGCTTTACCGCCACCTCAAGCCTTCACTCTGCAACAGTTTGATCCAAGCAAGGTGGTAAATCTTTTGCAAAATGTTAAAATACCTGATCAGTTGTTGCGTTAAAATATATTAGACTAAGATTTCTACATAATTCTTGAAAATACATAACATTATAATCAAATTTTTTTGGTTGCATTGACCTATCATCATCGTATGTCTTTCATCAAAGTATATATTTGAAATGGTTTAGTAACAATAATTAATATGTGTATTAAGTATTAAACAAGCTATGATAATAATATGTATAAAGAAAAAAATAAAAATAAAAATAAAAATAAAAATAAAAAGTAATAATAATAAAAGAAAAAAGTAAAAAATAGCTTTACACTAGGCCAGAGAATAGAAATCGGAACCTTCTTTAATAGCCTTTATTAAATTGTCGCGAAGTAGCTGGTAGGATGGGTATAACGGTAGCTCCAGCTCGTTTGAGCAAGTATGAGACTGGGGCAACCTATTTACCGAAGAATCATATGCACGACTGATGTGAAAGCCTAGAGAAATCTCCTTGAATCCCCCAGAAGGGACTTGGCTGCTGCCAGTCGAAAACTGGAGGAGCTTGCATCGCTCTTCGGGGGTCATGGAACGTAATGCGCGCCAAAACCATTTAATCTGGGGTGAAGATGCTGTGAAACCATTGTACTTTGTGTTTTGGCGCCAGTCATCAACATCAATATTAGGCAGCCCAGATATCAAGAGTTCTAACTCCTTTTCGTCAAACAATGCAATCAGATTCTTGGGAACAATTTCAAATAATCCCTCCAAAAATTTACCAATTTGTTTCTCAACACTCTTTACCAGCTTGTACTCAGAGACCAAACGAACATATTCTACTTTGTTTTCCTCGGTTACCTCAATGTTTCTTCCATCAGGTTTTAAATCAATGGTTCGAAATTCGCCATAATCATCAACATCAATAGAAAACGATTGAGTAATGATGTCAGTAATGTCATTTTCTAATATCCATTTAAGTGACTTGTAAAAATCAGGATCAAAGTTCTCCATATCACTAAGACCTACCTTTTTCCCAATCATCTGCTTATAAAAAGCACCAGTAAAGTGACAGTCAAGAAGTTCCGCAGAGATAATAGCTTTACCTATAATCCGTCCGATAAATTTAAAATAAGATAAGTAGTTTTCATTAATATCAGAAGATCTGTTAGGATGAAAGCTTTGATGGCCTGAAGCAACTGGAACGAACAGTGCATAATATGGATTTACCAATTGCTTTGAGATAATTTGAAACCATTCTCGAGTTAAGCCACCACCGTCAATGCCATATTCGCCTTTAAACATGACATCAAGAGAACTTGACTTGATTTCGCTTGCCGTTTTAGCACCTAAGATTTCATAAGAGTCCACAAATACATTATCGCGAGTCACATTTAGATAGAGCGTGCGATCACTGCCAAGCCGCCTGGTTCCACCAATGTTCAGTTTATTGTTTAAAAACTTCTTCTTAAACTCGAATTCAAGTAAGTTAGGATGACTGAATAATATTGAGAATGAGCCGTTCACCAATTTGGGATTCATTCGAATGAGATCGTTAAGAAGTTTTTGATGCTGTTCTGCAAACAATTTGAGACTGGATTTTGACGAATCTCGGAGTTTTTTATGATCTGCATCTAAAGCTGCTGGTTCTGATGGTTCTGATTCTTGAGTAGAACTTATAGAGTCATCACTTTCAATTGAACTATTCTTCCAAATAAGCATCAAACATTCGATTAATGGAACAAAAGATGATGCCACATACAAAAGAGATGGCTTCTCTTGAACTAATAGGAGAGGTTGATTGATATCCTTCCACATATCACCGAAATTCAAAGCAGAGAAACTTTTAACAATTAGTTCTCTATCTTTGGGATCAATGGGCTTCTTTGTGGAATCTTTAGTAAATTTCTTTGCTCTCTCCGATGATTTGAATAGACCATCCAATGCAGTAAGAGCCCTTAATAGACGAGTCTGGCTAGATGAAGCAGAGAAAAAATTGTCAAGAGCCTCAGTCGGGACTTTAGAGTCATCTCCTAAAGAACTAAGAACACTGGCAAAGGTCTTGAGATCAGATATAGCCTCAGGTGCAATTAAATTTGCTTGATGAACAAGCCCATTAGCAAAAAGTTCTTTACCACCATCAAGACATGAAAAATTATCAATAGCAGAAAGAATATCATCAAAGATAATGCCTGTGCATTCCTTTAAAAATAACGTTCTGCAAATTAGGGAATAATTGTAATCAGAAATATCAGGAAGCTTGCGAGACTTTAAAGTATTAACCGATTTCACTTCATTCTTACTGAGCTGATCAGATCTGCTATTAGATTCCAGTGAAATATTTCCATGTTCTCTTTTTAATAGTTTAAGAAGAATTGGTACACCCTTGGAAACATCAACAATAATAGAAATAAGGGCGTCTAGAGAAGACTTGTTTTCATAAATGATTGGTCGACCAAGAAATTGAATAAGCTTGTTGATAAGATATCTCTCTTCCTTATTTGATGAATTGTCGATTATGGAGCCCTTATCATTGCCATCAATAAGGGAGTTTTGCCTCTCAGAAAGAAAAAAGTGGCGAGCAGAATTGCTCTTATATGATATAAATAAAAGAGCATATATAGCCTTGAAAGTCACATTAGACGGTGTTATAGAGTCAGCCAAAGTAGATGATAAATAAGTCCTTTTACCGTTCAATAACTTTGCACTACTTGATATCTGAGCATAATAACGGTCAAAAGTGCTTAGGTCCAAAGATGAGTGATCAATAACTTGAAGAAGGGACGTGAAAATCTGGTAACGGTTAGACCGTTTTTCTTCACATAGGGTGTATAAAAGCTCATGTACTGTATCTGATGACTTCAAGTCAGGGAGATACAATGTACGAAGAATTGCTGCAACGCCGTGACTGTCGATTAATCCAAGTGAAGCAGCGGAAACCCTCTTTAATGTGATCTTTTTAGCGACATTATCAGAAGAGTATTTCTGTTCGTTGAGATTCAGGTTATCAATCTGTGAAATAATAGTAGCTTCGCGATCAAGAACAAAATCAGGATTACCAAAGTTATTTTTGCGAATTTCATATGCTTCAACCGCAAGACCAGGAGGTAAAGAGTTAATAACCTCATCATCTACTTCCAGCAACAACATTTGCTTAAGTTGAGAGTCAAGGCCAGAGAAAAATGTAGTAAGGTTTATGGGCTCATTAGTGCTATTATTGTTTTCTGGCTTATCAATGTCTGGCAACTTGAAATCGGAACCAAAAAATTCATTTGTAGCCTCCGGAGAAATTACGCTTAAGAAGATAGAAAGACGATTTTTAGCATCACTGTCTCCATTATTAGCAGCTGATTGCATACCACGAAGATGTTGAGTAAATGCAGTTTTGCGATGTATTTCTGGAATTGCATTTAAGAAGGATGAATCTGCTCCTAAAATTTCGACATCAACTTCATGACTGCCAATTTTTACCAAATGACTCTCTTTTGGGGAACCCACAGGTATTTGAATATTACTGCTAGAACTAGTCTTAGACTCATCCGTTTCTCTTGTCTCCTCACGCTGTGGCTCCACCCCTTCTTCTTGAACAACCTGCCGATCATAATCAACGTTTTGAATAATTGTGCTTTTAATTTCCCTAGATTTGGGAATTCCGCGTTTAAGCTTTGTAATAGAATCTTCAATATCATAAAGATGTTTGAACTTTTCTATAGACAGTTCATAAGCTCTAATGAAAAAAATCCTCATAACTCTGAAAAGCACATCAGAATGTTGGAAAATTCTAAATAGAACATGGATGTCACTCCAACGGGCCAAGGTGCTGATAGCAAAAACATCCCATAGCTTTATCTTGGAAGTGGATAAATTCGTGTTTAGCATGCCTTGAAACGAGGTTCTCAAAAGAC
Organism: Magnusiomyces fungicola; assembly: GCA_900654225.1. NCBI lineage: Eukaryota > Fungi > Ascomycota > Dipodascomycetes > Dipodascales > Dipodascaceae > Magnusiomyces > Magnusiomyces fungicola. Next base: position 926,727 of record CAACAH010000002.1, read on the forward strand.
TTCGTAAAGCCCATGAAGTCGGAAGAAGAAAGTGCTCCCGCTTCGCCATAGTGAGATCAGAAGATGCGAATAATGGGTTGAAAAAGGTGCTATGGCTATCTGAAGATTGGAAACCTACATTCACTACCTGTTCAATGTCTGCAATTTGTGGCGCCCAATTGAATTGAGTTATTTCTGTTGTATAGTACACCGTGTTAGCCATGTCATGTGCATCAATCTCAGGGCCTTCGTCTTCATCATCATGAGAATCCATAATGAGATTGTAATCAGTGTCATCTGAGTCTCGCACTAAGTTGACACTCTCGCCATCATCATTATCAATAGACTCCCAGTCACTGTTGTCATCGGCATTATCAGAACCGACTTCACTATCTTGATCATGCATCTGTGATCCTTCATCATCACTTCTAGGAACCACATCTGCATCGCTGTCTGAATCTGATTCCACATTTTCATCAAAGGCATTTTCAGCATCACTAATAGTAACATCAGAACTATCCTCATCAAGGTCATTTAATCCTTCAACAAGACCCTCCTGTAATTGGTCTTCATCAACATCTTCCTCAAGTAGTTCGTTTGGTTCGTATCTAGCTAGTGACGAGTTCTCAAAAATGTTTGGATGATAAGAGTTCTCTTCTTCAAGCGATATATTTCCAATCAAATCCAATGTTACTGAATCAGAGGTCTGATTAACTATATCATCAGAGACCTCCATAGTGAGTCTGGAAAGCTTACCAAGACATTTCGTAAGGGACTTCATAGGCCAACTGGAGTGCGGAAAATTGACATCAATTTGTGAAAGACACGAAGTAAGAACATCACCTAATTTGAGATCAAATGAAATTTTTGCAATTGCAGCACCGTCATGAAAGGCTACTTTTGGTTTTAATATATTAGATTTCTTGGACTCAGTAGTGGGGCCTCCCTTTGAAAATAGCTGGTTACACAACCTGCTAATAGCATAAATTGATGAGTATCTCCAAACACATGACTCATCTGCGGAACCGGAAATCTCGGTTAGAGTTTTGGAAATAGTATTAACAGTAAATTTGCGGACAAACACCAAAGCCGGGTTGTTTTGAATTTGGTCTATGTCCTCTGAGAATGTTTCGTTAGTCGCTGAAACAAGCCTCATGATACAGAGAGATGCAAACGCAGATATACACTTCCATTCATAATATGGAATAGAATTGGATGTATTAAAAACACCAATCGGTAGTAAATATTTCAAGAAGAAACTTAAAGTAGACTGTTCAGGTTCAAACGGGACGGGAATATGTGGATCAGTTACATCTTTGGTTTTCGAGAAATTGATAAATTCCAACTTGCAGGTGGTATATGATCCTACAAGCTCAGCAATAGCTTGTAGCAGATAGCTTGCATAATGGAAGTTGGGATTTTTGCTGGTTTCATGGGCGGCGTCAAATGATGTTTTATTGTTCTTAAGCCATAAACTTAAGGCTTCTGAAGTTTTTGATGGGACAGTGAACATCTGATTGATATCAATAGATAATAACTCATTTAAGAGAATATCCATTACACCTGATGGATTTGCTAACGTAATTGAACCAGATGAATTGAGGGAAAGAGCTGAAATTCTTGAATAAGATTGCTTTTGTGAAGATTTGTGGGTATCTATTGATTTTGATATCTTTTTGTCTTGAATGCATGAGTTGTAGTTTTCCTGAGATTTCTGAATAGCGCTGTCCACGTAATTTTTATGGGTAATAAATATTGAATTACTCTCTGTTGAACTATCAATACCATCAAAGTAATCTATCAAACAGTTTTCTTGAAAAGTTTGCAAGAAGATTTCGGGAGATCTCGAAATTAAAGACAAGCTGTGTTTCAAAAATTTCAAAAACGATATTTTACCAATAGAAGAAAGTTTTCTCTGTATATCGGAAGACATGATTCTTTTGGTAATATCAGGAGTCTCAACCGCATTACGAACAATCATAGTGAGTAACGAAAAGATGTGAAATCCTAGATCTCTGGACTTGGCAAACTTTCTGTCTTCTTGATCGAGTAATTTTATTTTGCGTTCCTTTGAAGAATAAGTAGCTAGCACATACTTTTTGGATTTATTCAAAAGCTTGGTTAGATACCCGGATTTAACTATTTCAGTAGCTTTAGTATGATCTCGAGTAAGAAATACCAGAAGTCGACAAACAGTGGCCATAACAAGCTCATCATCAAGGTTAGTCGTTTCAAGCATAGCAGAAAACACCCTACCAAAAAGAGAGCGGTCAAAAGAGCTTGTATTTGGAATAAATTCAGTGCGATTTGATAAAATGTCCGGTAAATCCAGAGAACTAAAAATTTCATCGGGAATCTGCGCAATTGCAAAAAGAGATTCAATAGTTAACAACGCATACGGAAACCATGGCTTGGAACAAGCTTCAGGACAAGTTATAATATCAACAATTTTCTCTGCACCTTCAGATATATACGTGAAGCTTGAACACATAGTAATGTTGTCTGATAGAAGGAGACCGAGCAAATGAAATAAGCCAGTTAACGGGCGTTGGCTAGCTTCGTGAGTTGGGTTCAAAGATGATATAGCTTGAAGAATTGATGGTATGGCGGTAGCATTTAAGTCATATTTTAGATTTTTAGGCTGTCTTAAAGATGGCACAAATCTGAAAAAAAGACTGCAAACTGCAAAAACTGAATCTGGATTAAATGTTGCAATCTCAATCAGTTTATTGATAACATCTTCAACAATTTCTGCTCTCAAGTCATTTAATTGAGCCTTCTTTCTTAATAAAACCCCCTTGGTATCAGTCGCAATGCTGCTTTTAGTTGGGATTTGATATTCAACAGACTTTATTAGCTTTTCAACTTCACATTTCTCTAGTTTAAACTTAGAAGCAAGCTCTGTACTGAGTTCATCGACGGATGCTGACTTGTTTTCCAAAATTTTGGAAATTTCTTTATCGTTGTAAGTCTTATCCGAATTTTCTAAACTTTCTTTGATTGCTTTCAATAATGTTGGTGAAGGAGCTGCTTCCGTCCAGTCAATAAAATTGAGAGAATCAGGATCGGCACTGTCAGTCTCGCCTTTAGTTGTGAACAAGCTATCAATAAGAAGCAAAAGAAGATTGATGACATGGGTTGGTTTGTTCTGAACATCCTCTAAATTCCATATTTTAAAAACAGTTTGGAAAATAATGAGTCGAAGCTCCGTGAAAAAGACTTTGAAGCTAAAGTGGTTAGGGAGGAACTTGTCACTTGAACAAAAATATACTGATATTGTTTCCAATCCGGAATAATTGACAATTGTAATATACAGTGAAAGTAATGAATTCAACACAATAAATGCCGGGTCATCTTCTTTGACATGCCTGGAATCTTTATAAAGTGCGAGCAAAATTTCATCTAGCTTTAGAAATCCTCCTTGTTGTTTGAAAAAGATAACAAAGCCTGTATTCAAATTAGAAGCTGTGGATGCGGGCACAGTCATATCAATCATATTCTCAATATTACGAATATATGCACCGGTATATAGTAATGCAATATCTGGAATTTCAGAGCGCTCAGAAGGAATAGAGATATGTTGATTATAGATAGAACTGACAATTTCAAGAGTTTTGAAGTAAGTTCTGTTCGGTAATAATCTCACATCTGCAGAAATTTCCGCAAAAAGCTCAGTTATCATATTGTTGCAGTTGCTAAGTAAAGGTCGGGCACATTTAACAACGCGGTAGAGTTCAGAATCAATATCGTTTTTAGGAAGGTCTCTTTCAAGCTCCTGAAACATATTGAAAACATCAGAGGGATTGTAACCATGAATACGAAACCGCACAGTGCTGCTTTCGGGGTCATAAGGTGTAGGTTTTGTTATTGCTTTGATATTTTCAGGTATTAAATTAAAAATGCGAGATGATTCCCATACAATATCACGCTGAGTCATTCCAATTCGATAAAGAAGATGTTTATAATCTGCAAGAGGGCTAGAGTTGGTTTCGCTTTCCCCTTCTTTCTTTTCCCTTTCTTCAACCAACGCACCAATAATCATGCGCTTTGTTCCCTGTGAACTGTTTTTTATCATGAAAATAAGTCCATAAAGAATATTTTGAAATGACGCTACAGCCATTAAATACTTGGTGTAATAAGAAGTTTCAAGAATATTCTGGTCCAAATTAGGAAATTCCGCAGTCAATTCATTTACTTTGTCAATAATAGAAGAGACTTTACTCAAATAAGTATCGATCACATAGTCAAGATCAAATCCTAAATCAAAAAATTTCGCCAAAGTGGATATAAATGTTTCTGAAGTACGGGGAAAAGCATATGAGAGTGCTGGGCTATCCAAAATATCAATGACATGTTCTAGTCCTCGTTGTTTAATAAATTCCACTAGCGACATATGGTTTTCAAAGATCTCATCGATAAAATGAACAGTAGAGTTAAAAAAATCATTTCGTCGAAAAAGATCCAAGTTTTCCATTTCTTTAGTTTCACCAACGTATTCTAAGTCACGGTAAAACTGAGCAGGGGAATTGAATTCGTCAAGTTTTTGCTTAATAGATCCTAGAAGCTTGATTTCCTCGGTAATAAACATTGGACGAAGATCAACGTGTTCAGATGAAACATGATCCAAAGCTTTACCCAAATATTTAAGACTGTTAGAGCCCAGGTTTTCTGATATTATTGAAAAATACTGAGTAAAAATATCATGTTCCTTAAGAATATCAATACCTGACTCATTATGAACAATTGAGCTGAGAAGGCGTGTAACAGGACCATGAATTTTAGGATATGATTTAAGAAGACAAGGGATATCAGTTAGTAAGATATCAAGCATGTGATTCTCCGTAATCACTTCATAAGTAGCGGACTCATCTTCTAGCAAATTACTGATGAATTTAAGAGCAACAGATACAACCTTTGGGCCAAAGACATCAAAATTTTTGATCACATTTTCGGTACAGTTCAGAAAGGGTAAGTCTGATAGTTGTTTAATTCTTTCATCGGTTCTGAGTTTCTTATTGGTTAAAATGATAAAACGAAAGACGTTTTTAATGAAATTTCCAAGCTCGCTGTCCAAAGTTCCGTCATCTAAGTCAAATTCGGGTGAAAGTGTAGATTTAGACGTGTCCAGAGCAGCTTCAATAGATTTTTGGAGTAACTGGATTGACTGCTCATGGAAGTCTTCTTGCTTCATAAGAAGCTTGATGCTGTCAGGGTGTAGAGAAAATACAGCTAATAAAGCAGTACATGCAGCTGTTCGGGAGCGCACTGGAACATTTTCTTCTTTAACAAACTCCCAAAGCAAAGGAGTTCCTGTGGAAAATAGTTTAGAAGTGGTAGTAGCAAAATAAACAAGAATAATAATGCTATGAATGAATCTCCTAAAGTCCTTTGTGGTGTCAACTTTGTTGCGGATCTCTTGTAAAATGTCACGGCCTAGCTTTAAAATAGAATCATAAAGAAACTTTTGTGAAGGATGTGGTGATAGTGGTTGTCGTAGCAATTGTTCTATGGGTGATGAGAGCGAAATCGGAGATGCAAATGGGTTTGGTAGCGATTCTTTCTGGCACAAATAGAACAATACATTGGTTGAAACATTTCGTATATCATAAGAAAGTGAGTTTTCAAGAAGAAGGGCTTCATGAAATTGAGCAATAAGCGTCTCAAGCCTCAACTCGGGTTTGTCATAGAACTGAGAGAGCATGCCATGCTGCATCACACTGATTGCATAAACCTGCCTTTTAATCATTAGAGTTCTTAGCCGGGCCCCTTCTTCAGTATTTGTCACAGACTTAGCAAGCTGTGCCTTAATAACAACGTCAACCCAACTCTCTTTAGGAACCACATCAAAAGCTTCTGCAACAACTTCGTCGACAGATTTATTAGCAACCTCGTTGGTGTTAAACTTATATACTGAAAGCCCTTCTTTTCCAGTATTGGTATCGTGATCACTAGTAAGCTTCCCAAAGTACTTAACAGTGAAATATTCCGGGGGTGTAGTGTTTTCCATGTACTTTAAAAGAGTTTTGGTATCAAGCATGGTATGTTTTCCTTCTCTATGTGTTACGCTTACTGCATACTTGAAAATGGTATCATTCTCGATATAAAGCAACTTTGAATCATATTTGATTTCTCGTTCGGCAAGACGGGCCAAAAGGTGGAAGCTTGCAGTGCTAATATCAAGTGAGATATTATAAGTAAGAACGCTAACATATTTTTCACTGTTGAATATTCCGCGGTTAAAAGAGATTGGGACAAGGAACCCTGCAAATCTAAGAATCGAAAGAGTCAGAATTTCGTCTTCAGATGAAAAGGGCGTTGGGGACACTTCATGTAGCTCAAGATTGTACTTTTGAATCATATCTTCAAGTAACTTGTCACAATAATTGAGCATGGGTATCCACCAGCAAAGATTCATGCCAGAGCTCCATTTTTCTCGGAATTGGTCAGGCAATGGATCTAAGCGTGATGCCAATTTCTCTTTTGGCGTTTCGCATAAGCCAGCTATGAGGTCTCGCAATCCGGGTGGCTATAACTTGGTTAGTATTACTCCAACTCAATACTCATTGGAAGTCACATACAAGACTCGCATAACTGCGTTGCAAAGATGGTGTTAGTTTGATTTGCATATTACTTGTGCTGAATCAGGTGTAAAGTTGACATAACTTTAGAGGCGATATATATAGTGAAAATAAAATAGACTAGATCGATAAAGTTAGCACCAGCTTTTACGAGACTGCCTGATCATGGAAACAGGTCGCATACCTGAATGAACGCTTGTTTATATGGAATGGTATAAGGATAAAAGAAAGAGGCGAGAATACACGATTTTTGATTTAAGGATTAATTGAGCGGCTGAGCACACGGTGGGTGGAATATATTACACAATAGCCAAGCTGATGCAACACGATTTGTTACAAAACCTTTGGTAAGGTTCAGAACAGGCTAAACAGTGCAAATGGTTGTATGCAAATCGTCTCCTCAGTTTATTACATTTATATAATAACAGTGGAGCTTCTTTTCTCATACTTGTTTCTCTTCTGTCACTCCCTCAGAAATATTCATCACCATTCATCTTGTTAAAACCAATCAAAAAATACTCATTTCCTTTAAATTTTCATCATTGAAATATGTCACGATACGACAGGAATACATCTTATGCTTACACCGATGGTTCGACCCGTGGAAACGGTCAAAGTGGCGCACGAGGAGGTGTCGGTGTTTATTACGGTGACAATGACTCACGCAACGTCAGCAGACCTCTTGAAGGTTCCCGCCAAACTAACCAACGTGCTGAGTTGAGTGCTGTTAACGACGCTTTAAGACAGGCCCCTTATGATCGTCCCGAGCGTCTTGTCATCAGGACTGATTCTGAGTATGCCATGAAGTCAATGACCACTTGGGGAGATAGATACGAAAATAACGGTTACAGGACTTCTAGTGGCTCTTCTGCGCAAAACCAAGATTTGATTCAATCTGGTAGATCTCAAATTAGAGACTTGCAAAGTCAGAATGTATCGGTTCAATTTGAACATGTGAGAGGCCATGGAAGTAGTTACGGAAATCAGATGGCTGATAGATTGGCTAATCAAGGAACCAATAAGCATTAATGAGTTAATTGATGTCTCTGGCGTTTCACTTTGTCTCGTAAAAACTGGCATCTTGATTTAAAATAAACTGGCGTAATATGTATATCTCCTCGTGCAATATATATATAATATACAGTAAAATGGAGTTGTGGATTTACAAGAGTGTACTGTAGATAGCTAAGCGTTTCTGAGACCTGAGAATTGAGAACAGAAGCAATCGCTGATGCGACTGTATCCAAGTTGTATGATGGGAATCATTCTAGCTCTATAGGAGATAGGAGATAGGAGATAGGAGAGAGAAGGAGAAAGAGTGGGGACTAACAGCATGTCATGTGATAATAGTAGCCGTACCATCATGTGCTGCTTAGTCACGTGCTACTCATGTTACCCTTTATGAGCCTATGAATTATTGAGGAATGACACGAATTCATTCACTTTGTATCAAACATCTGGCACTGTTCTAATATATTCCGGCAGCTACCGCCTCATACGCGAAATGTGATTTCCAGGGTCTAAGATACCTGACAAAAAAGACCCCCGGGCTGGATTAGAGAAATGTTGTGACAGCTCATGTAACGGATGAATCTTCTTGAATATTCCATACACAACACAGTCCTACAAGATTACGAGTGCAGTTATCGCCGCATGTGCTGCCAGCGAAAGAAAATGCCACTTGTCGATTTTGAAAAGCCTTGTGAGAATCTATTTATTCGTGGATCTTTTCAAGACTAAATCTCTTTCTCTTTCTCTTTCTTTTCTATTTCTTTCCTGCCTTTCCATCCATTTTTAAACATCATCTGGAATCTTTCTAGTTTTTGGCTCTTTTGTTTTAATTCATCGAAAAGTATAAACCCGATTTCTACTGATCTTTTAAGAATTAAACAGAACCTGGAATTTTCATTTGGTTATACACCCACAACAACCACGCAACTACAGTAATGAAATTTTCTCAATTAGCAGTCTCTGCTCTTATCGCCGCCTCTTCTGTCAAGGCCACCGAGTCTGATAAGGCCGAGAAGAAGGATGAGAAGGTCGTCCACACTCCTTATGAGGTAAGCACTACATTATACCTGTCATATGTTTGATTCGAAAGATCTATATACTTGACAAGTGCAACTTTACTAACAGAATATATATATAGCCTTTGACTCCTCCCGAAGAAGCCCTTTTCTTTGAACAATTTACTCCAGACACCACTGGACGATGGAAGTCTTCCGATGCTATCAAGTCGGGTACTGATGGAGAGTTCTCGTATGTTGGTAAGTGGAGAATTGAAGAGCCCAAGGTTTACCCAGGTTTCAAGGGTGACAAGGGTCTTGTTATAAAGAGCCCTGCTGCCCACCACGCAATTTCAACTATTTTTGACAAGCCTGTTGATAACACTGATAACACTTTGGTTGTTCAGTACGAAGTCAAGCTTCAAAAGAGCCTTGAGTGTGGTGGTGCATACATTAAGCTTCTTTCGGAAAATGAAGAACTCCACACCGCTGAATTCAGCAATGATAGTCCTTATCAGATCATGTTTGGTCCTGATAAATGTGGATCAACTAATAAGGTTCATTTTATCATCCGTCGTCAAAACCCCAAGACAGGCGAGTACGAAGAGAAGCATCTTAAGAACCCTCCTCCAGCTCGTCTCAACACTCTTACCAACCTTTACACTTTAATTATTCACCCTAACCAGGACTTTGAGATCCGCATCAACGGTGCTGTTGCCCGTGCTGGCAACCTTCTTGAAGAGGGTGTTTTGGTGCCATCTCTTTCTCCACCTACTGAAATTGATGATCCCGAAGACGTTAAGCCTGAGACCTGGGTTGACGCTGTCTACATTCCAGATCCCGAGAATGCCGTCAAGCCAGCTGATTGGGATGAGGACGCACCTGCTAGAATTGCTGACCCTGAGGCCTTTAAGCCTGAAGACTGGGAAGAAGATACCCCATTGTACATCCCCGACCCTGAAGCCGAGAAGCCCGAGGACTGGGATGACGAGGAAGATGGAGAGTTTGTTGCCCCCGAAATTGAGAACCCTGAATGCGCTGTTCATGGATGCGGTCCTTGGGAGGCACCCTTAATCCCTAACCCTGATTTCAAGGGCAAGTGGATTCAACCCCAGATCCCCAACCCTGATTACAAGGGTGAGTGGGCTCCTCGCAAGATCCCCAACCCCGACTACTATGAAGATAAGACACCTTCTAACCTTGAGCCCATTGGAGGTATTGGCATTGAGATTTGGACCATGCAGGAGGACATTTTGTTCAACAACTTTTTGGTTTCTCACTCTGTTGAGACTGCTGAGTTTGTTGGTAACCAGACTTTTATTCCTAAGCTTGAAATTGAGGCAGCGGAGGAAAAGATTGCTAACGACAAGAAGCCTAAGCCAAAGGTTCGCAAGAACTACAACTCGCAGCTTGAGCACTTTCAAGATGATCCTGTGGACTTTATTGTTGAGACTGGTAGACAGTTTATTCTCAACTTTTCCGTCAACGGTCTTTTAACCATTCAAGAAAGCCCTCTGGTCTTTGGAGTATTTGTCATTATATTTATGACTGCTTTGACATTAATCTTTGCTATCTCTGGCGTTGTCGGTTACTATGGTCAGAAGCTTTTTGCCAAGAAGAAGCCTGCTACAAAGAGAGTGAAGAAGGAAAAGAAGGAGACTGAGGATGAGAAGAAGGATACCAAGGTTGAGGCTACTACCTCTTCAAAGGCTACTGAAACTGAGACTGTCAAGCGTACTGTTGCTAAGCCTGCTGACAAGTAATTTTGGGTTGTGCTTGAAGGGAACAAGGATGGGAAAAGAAAAGAAGTGTACTTGTGTGATACTAAAGGATGGGCGAAGCCTCTATTCGATGGGGGTGATGGTATGCTGAGACGGCGAATTGATATGTATAAAAGTTGGTTGATTATTTATTTATGTAAAAATAGCTTATAATTAAACTGTACCTGATTATTTACAAAACAATTGCAAGATTTAAGTAGGCACATGACGCCACTGGGGTTTGGCTAACTGGATGCAACGGGGTAGGCACATGGGAGGTGTGGGGTAATGAGAAACATGAGGGAAAAATCATGAAGAAGCGAATGCTAGACGATGGCTATTTTTACAGGAAGCACACGCGTCATAGTGGATGGGATAGTGTGGTGATATGTGAGATGGAGGTGGGAAGTTTGTAGGTTGTGCAAAAGTGTAGTATCGTCCCTGTTACACCACCCATACACACGCCAGCCATAGGTTGAAGAGCGGGGCTAGTGTGATGTGGACTGGATTTAGCAGCGGATCCGAGTCAGCCTGGCTGATAGTAAGATCACCAAAAATACATATAAGACACGAAGAGGCAATTAAGTTTAGATATACAGGATCTAAAGACAAAGAGAAGGTTCAAGCTACTGGATCGGTGTGTGGACCGGGGAGGATTAGCTGGAAGAATAAGCAGCCAGAGGTTGGTTGACTGGGTAGTTAGTTGAGTTTTTTTTTTAATTTTTTTAATATTTTCAATATTTTTTTAGCCACGATTATAGATTAAACAGTAAAGAAAAAAATACACAGCAGAAACAAGAGTATATCGTACGAAAGTAAATACAAGTCTCGTTCGTTTTGTTTATAAAAGTAAAACGTACATATAATTGGCACAGCGTTGGCCGACTCCAAATTACGAATATGGCGTTTGTGCGCATTTGCACCAGAGCTGAGGAAAGGTCAAGTGATTAGCGTGTGGCATGTGCTGCTAGAGGAGCAAAAGGGAACGAGAGAGATACACAGAGCAGTCTTAGGCGTGTCGTACACAATATATATACACATCCAATATACAATATATCTATATCTCTCTTTCTGTATATAAATGAACCTTATATCAAAGGTATATATGGCAGTGGGCTTTTCTTCTTTAATAGTTCGTGCTCCTCCCTTTTTCCTTTCTTCTTCCTTTTCTTCCTTCCTTCCACTTACTATCCTCCTTTCAAATAATCTAATAGTAACTTTATATTCCTTTTCTATCAACGCTTGTTCCTACTTCGACTCTCGGCCCTTTTTATAGCCTCTGTATTCTTGCTTACTTCTTTCAAATCTTATCTTCTCACCCATTTTCCTGGTTTTGAACTGCTTGAATCTCCCAAATAAACGTGCTCAATCTGCTGGTCTAAAGAAGAAACCTAGTGATCCCGGACTCTATCTCCTTTGGGTTCTTGATATCCTTGCACCAAACCTTCCATCTTTGTATCCACCATCACCATCCCGTCACCGCCAACACCAATATTATCGCATTAAACCTCAACCTTCTTGAACGTATGTAATGTGTGTATTATTACTCCATTCTTGGGCTAGTGTTATCTGAGTCTACCTTACCTCTTTTTTATTATTATATATCTATCTTTTATATATGGCTTTAGCCTTACATCCGTCTCACATCTTTAAAATCTTCCCTCACCCTGACGTCCACTTCCATTATTTGCCACTCCACTTCATCACTTGAGCCATCTAGTTCCTCCTCTTTTTTTGATTGTGCAACTCTGCCACTTTTTTGTTTTCTTACACACTCTTTTGGAACAGGATCTTCTTTTGGAACACTAATTTGCCTGTTGTGGAGACCTTTTTACCGGTCACATGCTAACCGTTTAGATCTCAAATCACCACAACATTATAGACCACTTCTTATCAGCACATATCTCTTCCAACCACCAACCCTTCTCCAACAATCCCAGCTTTCCAAGTATTTATTTTTGCCATGTTTGGACTCCTTTTTCGACTTGCCAGGTAAGCTTGTTTCTTTCTTGTCTCTATTAGTTTACAAAGTTCGCTCGCTGACGTCATTCTTTTATCAAGTTCTGTTGCTTCTATCGCACTCCCAATCTTGGGCTCTTATCGAGCACTTCAACAAAATGATGTCTCTCTGATCCGGTCATGGCTCATGTATTGGGTTGTAATCTCGATCCAATTTAGCATAGAATCCTACTTTGGATTCATCTTTTTCTTCATTCCATTCTTCCAACTGCTTCGCTTCTTGTTCATTCTGTGGATGGTCCTACCCCAGACCCAGGGCGCTACCCAAATCTACCTCAGCTATGTTGGTCCCTACCTCGATGAGAATGAGTCTGAGATTGATCACTTTATTTCCTCTGCTCATAAAAAGTTGTATACCTTGTTCTCTGATTACTTTGGACGTATTGTGCACTACGCAAAGGAGTATGTGTCTCATGTCATTACTGGTCAGGACATGAAGCCATTCTCGGCTTCTTCACCCAACCAGCAATTCCAACCTAATCAGCAACAGCCTCTGCCGACACAAAGACCTCATCAATCACAAGGTATTTTCTCAAACAACAATGTTAATTTGGAGAACGCAGTTGGCGCAGGCGCCTCCTCACTTTTCAACAAATTGTTCAACAAGAACAAGCAACAGCCTCCACCATCCTCATTCTTTAACTCTCCGCCAACCCAAGCTTCTTCTTACTTGGACACCTTCTTTTCTCAATTTAAGAGCCCTCCATCTCTGGCTTCTCCTTCTAGATCTATTCCTTCCAAAGATGAGTCAAACAGCCAGACCGACACTTCTCGTACCGTTTGGGGCTCATTATTGGAGCCTCTTGCTCGTTCTGGGGCTGCTGCCATCCAAGCTAGCTTGAAACTCCAAGTTCCTGCTGAAGCTTTCCAAAGCCAAATTTCTGGATTTTCTAACCCTATCACCAACTTGCATCAAGCTGCTTTTCCGGAAACCTCCACGGCTTCAGCCTCTCCTTCTGCTCCTAGTAATCCTGGCCGCAGACGTAGTGGCTCTTTACTTGCTTCTTCCGAACCCCAGTCAGTTGAGGTACTTAAATCCAAAAAGTCATCGTCGAGTCAGGGAACTGTGTTTTCTTCAGGCGCTTCGGTTTCTGTTCAGTCCTCTAATCTCAAATCTCGTGTAGCTTCCGGGTTTTCAATTAGAAGTACTGGTGACAGAACCCCTAGCAACCCTATTGTTGATTCAAGTTCTCAAACTATCATTAATTCTCCATCATCCACCAGAATCTCTTCTCTTCACTCTTCTCACTCAGACTTGCCTAAAGTTGCTGTAAACGAGCATCTTAAACCCTCCAGCTCATCAGCCTCTCTTTCTGCTTCTGACTTGCTCGACTTTGATTTCGTCAAATACGAGCCCGAAATGGGAGATCCCCTTCCTTCTGACACTCCACCTGCCTATGAAGTTGCTAATGCCGGAATTTCTTCTTTGAATGATGCTCCTATCGGGGTCGATTCTGGATCTTCAGTCACTACACCTACTTCTGAAGATTCTGACTCCACTGGCGGTTCTGGCTCTGGCTCTGGCTCTGGTTCTATTCACATTCAAAAAAGAAAATCTTCTTGGTTCAATTGGGAAAAGAAGTGATTTCTAAACGATGAGTCCATGAATCCAATACATTGAGATTTGTTGTGTAGCAATGATTATTCAACGTGTTTTGACCTGTGGACAATACTTCTAGTTTTCCCCTTTGTTTTATTCTTTTTATTTTATTTTCTTTCATAGACAACTCTTGAATTGTTCTTTTTTCCCCATTTATATCAAGAGTTTTGACGACTTTCTCATGATTCCTTTATTATTATTATTATTATGTTAACAACTTTCCTCAATAATCTATTTACAGTATTTTTGATTCTCATACACAATTTTTTTTTACAGATCAGGATTATATACAAATTTGCGAATAGGCTGAAGTTATGTTTTTTTATTTAAATATATATACATTGATCAACTGTATCATGTTGCAAATATAAAGTTAAGTTTTATCTATAATTATTTTTAACATCTTTGAGTATCAAACAGGGATTTGGTCCTACTCGTGTTAGGGTACCATATAATATATACAAGGGCTGTTTCTGTCATTACAAGTCATTATCATTCATAATCTAGATAGCATAATAATAATACAGATGCATACTTTATCGGTCCACTCACCAAACCATTTTTTTTTTTTTTTCAAACCATATTTTCACATTTATTTCACTTCCTTGAATGGGTATGCAACACTCTCGTCCTTTCTAATCCAAACGTACTTCTTCTTCTTTGTAGAAACGTGCTCGGCCATTACCTGCCTTGTGTGCTTCTTTTTGAACTCTCGAATAAACCTGGGATCCCAGAGCTCAGAAGCAACACCCAAATCTTTGCAGCATCTCATCATTGCATTTGACTTGCAGCCTTCGGTGGCGGTGGGAATCCCCGAGGGATCAAAATAGTCCTGCTCGCCTCGTGCAATGGCAACTAATCTACCATGGGCAATCAATGCGTACTCACGGGTGATCATCTTTGGTGTTATGATTGTTTCACTTCGAGGCGCCAACCCCCAGCCGCCAGGTCCAAACGCCCTATTCAGAATGCGGCGGTATTTGATTTCGGGTAGATATAGCAGGCCTTCAGGCTTGACTTCAACGTCTTCTGGATCAATCTGTTCAGTAAGAATCTGAGCAGTTTCTAGAGGAAACGGCTGTAAGCCTAGACCAGAGTAACTCTGTGTCCAGTCAACGGCATCTCCATTTCCGGTGCTGTTGGCGGGGGTGTTGGACTCTTCAAGTGACTTGATTCCAGAGTCATTAACGTTCTTTCCAATGTTGTAAACTGAAGTTGAGGTGGAAAATAAACTAGCACTTGCAGGCTTGGAAATTTCGGAAGATGTCGAGCTTGGTGCAGTTGTAGAAGGGGTAGTAGTAGAAGAGGTAGTAGTAGTAGTGGCCTTCTTGTAGGTAGGTGTAGCCTTGACAGTAGCAAGAGGAGTAAAAGAACGCTTGAAAGTTGATGAACTGGCAGATTTAGTTCCTGTAGAAGCTGTAGACGAAGTGACATAGCTCGCGGTGGAGCCAAGACGTTTATCAACAGCACGTAGGTTTGTGGCAACGCCAAGTACGCGTCGTGAACCAGCACCGAGCAATGTGTGAAGCAATTGGGCCTGTGAAGCAGCTGACATTTTGTTTTTTTTCTTCTTGATCAATACAACAGGTTCAAATCACACTGGGAATAGGGCAAGAGATGTATAAAAGCAGCAGCAGGGTATGTATTATGAACGAGTATCTGACGTCAAATAGGAAACTCAAATTGTCCAAATGATCGCGGTTGATATTATGAAAAAAGAACCTCCCACCAAAAATAAAACACTTCTTGAAGGAATTTTGGGATTAGCGACGGTGCCAGGCTATCCTTTACTGGGTATTTATTGGAATCTGAGACCTGGAATCTTTCTCGACTGATGTGATACCAAGGCAGGGAGTATCGGTTGTTTAAGACGAGGTAGCAAATAAGTTACTCCGGCCCTAACCCTTGTTGGAGCAGGGTAACTCACACTCGATAGGCGGTATTCGTGTGTCTAGTGGCGGCAGCCTTTGAACTGGTTGCATTCGCTTCTTTCGTCCAGGGAGGAATACAAGATTCTGCTGCCGCAAGTTGTAAAGCTGGTTGTATTTTCTCTTGTGAGCTTCTCTTCCTTCACTGTGTCGTTTCCATCCGTACAGAAGAAGGGCACGTGCACGGGAAAACGAGCCAATACTGCAAAGGCATGTGACAGCAGGAAACAGCTCTGTTCCTTCTTCTTGTCACTAGCTGGCTTAAGGACTTTGAGAGGCCTCTTTTGTCAGGCAGCAGCAGGGCATCAGGCTTTTCATAGATTGAATACTGAACTGGTTTGGCGAGTTGGAACGGTCTGAAGATTTAGTGATGTGAAATCCTGAAAATGCATCATTCGCTTGCGTGGGGGCGGGCAGGGTATGAACAAGAGACTTCCGATAGTCCATTGACCGGGGACAAACAGTCTAACTATTTATGAGCCTGCTTGTTGTAAATGACTCAAAATTGATGGCAGCTTCCCTCCAGGAATACGGCAGGCTAGGTTGATATACTAGTCCTGCGTGAGGAAGGTGTGATGTAATGTATTTTGGCATTTAGGAGGGGCATTACAGACGTTCGAATGCCAATTGTGCCTGGTTTTGATCGGTTCGAAACACCCGGGGAGACAATTGAGCTACAGCATCAATGCAAGCAGATATATTCATGAATCAATATGAGCAGAAGGAGGGGGAAGGCAGACCGGTTGTGAATTTAACGGCCGGTATCAGAGGATTCAACGCGGATAATCGCCAATTGCAATTGCCATTGACAGGCCAAAAGGAAGAACTCATAGCTTTTGGGACCCGATTCGTTTAAACACTGCCCGATGCTGACACCATATTTGAGGCAATTATACTGTAATGCCGAGTGCCAGCTTTTGATCCATCTCTGTTGACTCCAATTGAACAGTGTCTATGTTTTATAGTGCGGAAATGCTTAATATGACCGCTATGTGACCGGTGAGCCGCACACTTCTAGAAGATGCACCAAAAGCGGAAAATCTTGCGACAACCAAATGTACCCAAGTATAATATACTAATGGCATTCCTAAAAAATAAAAAAAAACAATACGAATCATATTGTAATCCAGATTGATTGAGTTACAGCTTTAGAGTCTGCGTCTCCAATCCTGGCTCAATATCTCAATTTCAACCCACTTACCCCCCGCGCGGACAGGGTAACTCCACGCATTTACTAGGTGGTATCCAGCCGCTGCTTACTGTGATCTACGGGCTTGTAAAGCCAAGCGTTTATTTGCTTTCTTTTTTCCCTTCTTTTTTTTTCTTCTCTTTATGAAAACTAGTTTTTCCTCTATAAATTCAACTCTCATCTCTTTATAACCAATTCACCCCATCCACCTCCAATTACAAATTCGCAATGTCTGATACTGTCGGAAAGACCATCTCTTGTAGGGCTGCCGTTGCTTGGGAAGCTGGAAAGCCCCTCACTCTTGAGGAAGTTGAAGTGCTTCCTCCTAAAGCGCACGAAGTTAGAATCAAGATCATTGCCACTGGCGTTTGCCACACAGACGCTTACACCCTTTCCGGTAAAGACTCTGAAGGTGTTTTCCCAGTTATTCTTGGACATGAGGGTGCTGGTGTCGTTGAAAGCGTCGGCGAGGGCGTAACAAACGTCAAGCCCGGCGATCATGTTATTCCACTCTACACTCCCGAATGTGGCGAGTGCAAGTTCTGTAAATCTGGAAAGACCAATTTGTGCGGTAAGATCCGACCTACCCAAGGCCAGGGTGTTATGCCTGACGGAACCACTAGATTCAGATGCAAGGGAAAGGAGCTTTTCCACTTCATGGGCACCTCCACTTTCTCCGAATATACCGTCGTTGCCGATATTTCCGTTGTCGCTGTCAACAAAAAGGCTGCTTTCGACAAGATCTGTCTTCTCGGCTGTGGTATCACTACCGGCTATGGCGCTGCTACTATCGTTGCTAACATTCAAAAGGGCGACAACGTTGCTGTCTTCGGTGCTGGATGTGTCGGCCTTTCAGTTGTTCAAGGTGCTGCTTCCCGAGAGGCTGGATCCATTTACGTTATCGACATTGACGACAAGAAGGAGCAGTGGGCTAAGGACTTTGGCGCTACCCACTTCATCAACCCTAGCAAGCTTGACCGTCCCGTTCAAGAAGAGCTTGTTGCATTGACTGATGGTGGTATGGAGTACACTTTCGACTGTACCGGTAACGTTGGTGTTATGAGATCTGCTCTTGAAGCCTGCCACAAGGGTTGGGGTGAGTCCATTGTCATCGGTGTCGCTGCTGCTGGTGAAGTTATTCAAACTAGACCTTTCCAGCTTGTCACTGGCCGTGTCTGGAGAGGTTGTGCCTTTGGTGGTGTCAAGGGTAGAACTCAGCTTCCTGGAATTGTTGAGGACTATCTCAATGGTAAAATCAAGGTTGATCAATTCCTCACACACACCAACAACCTTGAGGGCATCAACAAGGCTTTCGACGATATGCACTCAGGCAGCACTATCCGTTCTGTTATTCTCTTCTAATTAACTATCTTTTACATTGACCAAATGTAATCCTATTTTATAATGATCGAACTAATGAATGTAATATTGTTATTTTGAATCAGTGGTATTATTTTTATTATTATCTATGAACATCTCTATTGCTCATGTTTTCTAGCGCAAGTGTCTTCAACTATAAATATGCTCAAGCTCTCCAGTACTGTGCCAGACTGTGGAATCTGTCAATGACAACGGGTAAGAAAGCATTGACCGAATCATTGATCAAGTTCTGGAAATGAAGTATGGCTTCTTCCTCTGTCATATCCAAACAAAACTTTTCTTTTACCTTCAAAACTGCTGCGTTATCTCTTTCAACCATGATATCAGGTATTGTTGAATGAGACATGAGGGCAAAGAGGTTTAAAATCAAATTTGCTGACTTTCTGAGAGTTGTGTAAGCAGTAAAACAGAGTGATCTAAATCTTGAATAATTCTGTGAATTAATACCCCCCATTCCATCAATAATTTGAATCGGGAGCTTCATCATAGGTGGGAATGGCTTGGGATCATGTCCCAAAATATAACCAAAATCAGCATGGAAAAAATGGCCATCAGGGCAAATCAAAAGATTATCAAGATGTCTATCACCCACACCCAAAATGTAGGTAATAACACAATAGCCCGCACATGATCGAACATAGGTATCCATGCTTTCGTCAGTGACACCAAGTGGTTTGGTTGGATCGGGATTGTGATCACGTAAATAGCCAAGGATCCCATTGTTGTGCTCAGCAAGCACACTTGCTAGCGTCTTATTTAACACAAACTGAAGAGCACCGTCTCGAGGTCCCGTAGCCAAAATTCGATAAGGTGTAAGCTTTAGATCGAGGTTCTCATTGCGTAATAGTTGATCCATCAATGTAATAATTTGAATTACCAGTTGGTCTTGACGCAAGTCATCACCAGTTTTAAACATGATTGGATATGTGCTACCACTTTCATCGAGTGTTGTTGAAGAAAGACTATTAGATAATCGATCAACGATATTTCTGTCACTAGACCTACGACTAAGTTGCACACTTGAACGGCGTGACCCAGCGTTGGAAGACGTTGGTTGAACATTGGTCAATATGCCGCTTTCTGATATATTATCGTATGCGGAAGCAGTGATAGTGGAAGTAGACGAGGCTATTGAACGTGCTGATTCTGATTCCATGTCTGGTTCTGAGAATTGTGGTCCCAAAAGACTGGTCGGTATAGTCTTCAGTGTGATTTTCAAAGGAGATAATGAACTCTTAAAGACTGTGCAGTCTTCTGGAACACATCCTACTACTGTGACTGTAGGATCTAATGGAAGAGGCATGGGTGCAAAGCGAAGAAGGCCATTCTTAGGGTCAGATAGATACATGCGAAGTTTTTCGATTTTCTTCGGTCGAGTGTCTTTTGCCGTTTTAATCTCGGTAGCTACCTTAAGCAACCGATCAACAAATGCAAGTTGTCTCTCCAAAAGTTTGAGCATAGAAGGCTGTTTCTGCAATGTAGCTCCTGGAGACGTTGGTGACATTAAATCATTGGTTCCATCTTCATCCTCTTCTTCATGAGTTTTCAAAGCATTCTGGAATTGATTAAGAACATGCCGAAATATTGACGGCGCACCGTTTTCTTGGGACTCAACAGTCATATACCAAAAGAAATAATTTCCCAGTATTGGGTTTTTTACTGCTCTATTAATCAAAAACTTAGCCAATGATGACCTCTTTCTGGTATTAAATGGTGGTATATTGGTAGAGTTGTTACTTTGCATGGATAAATTTCGTGCTGGCTTATCACTGCGTTCAAAACGCAACGCTTGAACCAATTGTAACAGATAAAGTTCCAGCTCGTGATCAGAGGCTTTGCGAAGTCTATCGACAGCGTATCCACGCACTGCAGGGTGCTTGAAATTAGGACCTAGCAATTCTAGTGCATCATCTATGTCGATTTCTGTCCAACGAGGTAACAATTCTATGACTTGCTTGACTTCCCTTGGATCTTCCCATGAAATAGTCTTTAAAAACTTTGTTAACGCTTGTTTATGACGGGTAATGTAATATCTAAACTTCCAAAGCTTGTCCTTCTCCTCTCCTGTCAGTTCATGTACTGGTGAATAGCCGATAATCTTATTAATATCATCACGAATTTTAGCACTAGGCTTCAAGTCCTTATCAAATACACCAAATTCTGTACCGCGGTTAAGCCTTCGGTGCTTACGCTCGATTGGATTTTCGCGAAACTGTTCAGGATCGATAACTCGAATAAGTGGTGCGTTAACAGGTAGGAAATCATTGTACAATGTATTTCCATCATTTCTAGGGCCCGAAGTGTTATAATTGCTGTAATGGTTTATAGCATTTCCGTTTGGGTATTTGTTCAAGACGTTATCTTGGTTCTGATGTAAAAACCCAGGACTCATTGACTCTGTGTCGTTGTAATAGCCACTGCTAGTCTCGCTGCCATCACCGAATATTCCAACATGCTGTTGTATTGGTAACATAGGCGGAGGTGGGTATATTATATCAGAATACACAATTGGAATATCAAACTGAGCGAATTCAACATATAAATAATGACCATTGGTATCACTTCCCATCGAACTATTCAATTGTTCCATCTTTCGAAATGCAAGATTATCAAGCCAAGGGATTGGAGGGATGTCACCGGTAGCATGTCGTTTCATAAGCTTATGCAAATGTAAATGGTTAAAGTTAGTAATGGAGACAGGCAGCTTTTAACAGTCATAGATATGAATAAACTTACATTTTCTATTCGGTCCACTTCCTTTGTATTAATAACAGCAGACGAAGTTGCTGTGTCACTTTTTCCATCTGCAGCCACGTCCAACCAAACCTTTAGTCTTTGTCGGCCTCTCTTCAATGTGCTAATAAGAATTAATTGTCAGAATCCATGTGTTGATGGCTGATGGCTAATACTGCCACATCGAAACAAACGAGAAGAAAAAAGAAGGCAGCTTCGCAAAAATATATACATACCAGTCATTTTCATCAAATAACCTGACAGTTGTCCCGCCATAAGGAACAAGTTTGCTATTACCTGAAAGGTCCCAAATTGTGATTGCTAGTTGACAACCGAACATGAGCTCAGAGTACCTTATCGGCAACGTCAGCCACTCGTTCCATCTAAACACAGAGATTATCGGTTAGCACCACAATTGAAATCCGGCAAGAAGGACACAATAAATGACAATAATACTTACTTTCTGACATGCCGAAAAGCCTTATATTTCGTGGACACTGGGTTAGTTAGCGGTTCACTGTTTGCAAACAGTTGAACGGTTACTAAGAGGTCAGAGCAGGGACTATATTCAGCATTCATTAGATTAGAAAAGGTGATAACACTTTAATTTTCAACATAGTGCGAGTACATACTCTGTGTTTGAAAGTGTTAAAGCTCTCTCAGGATCTTGAATTAGCTCTGATGCTTTCACTAGAGGTTTCTCGCCTTCAAGATAATCACTAGACAGCATTTAAAGGATGGTGGCGTTCAGTGTTAGTAAACTGCCTTTCTTCAGATAGTATGCAAATAAATAAAAGAACCCCTATTACTGCTGTTCATAATCGAAAACTGCCAGTAAAGTAATAGCAGTAACCATTATCACTTACATCTTGATTCGAAATGGGATTTGGATATCCCTTAGATAGCAAAAGGAAAACGACTTCCCCTCCATTAGTGCTAGACTGATTTCTCCGGGCTCAATATCAATTTTTTTGTCTCAAGCTTGAACTCAATGAGAAAAAGTATACATGGAATGAAAAGGTATCGAGAGTTAGATTGGATACTACCAGGTAATTATAGAAAGGCTGATTGATGGTGATGAAGGTAGCCAGGCTAAGCCGATAACAATCAAAATACGTGATTATCACCTGACATTGCTGTCATGTAGTTTACATACATGGCGATCTAAGTCCAATGTCATTACCTTAGCATCTGTATACACCATCGCGATGATCATCAATGGAAACTCCTCAAACAAATTTTGGTTGTAGGACTCGCGTGGTGTCAACCTGTAAATTTAAATCACCTTTTTGTCGAAAATAAACTGTGACTTTATGATTGAATAGTCTATGTTATTCTATAGTTTTCTTCATAACCAATATCATGATTTATTATAAATGTTAATTAGCGTGAGTTCGTGAATTCTGTAATTGACTTGTCGTAAAATGCTAATGCCCCTCTTTGCTTGCACTCCCACAGTTAAACACAAAATTCCTTTCATCTCCAGATCAGCAATTACTTCCAAGGTGTGTTACTAACAGTCCTATCCTTAAATCTCGTCATTCTCCTTCAGGTAGTCCACAAATTCGTCAATAACAGAGGGCCACGATGCTTCTAAATCATAGTTGGCCAACTTTGGATCGGATTCAAAGTAAGTTGAAAACTCCAAAATCATATTCCATGTATCCTTAGAAATAGACTTCTTGTATACCTCAGTAATAAACTTATTCCATTGTGGAAGTTTAGAGAATTTGTCTGACAATAAAAGTTCCCAATAAGCAATTGCACTCTCAGTTGGTAAACTACGAGTTCCCTCAGCCTTTATGTATGTGAAAGTAAAGCGATAAATAGTTTTGAAATAATCTGGGTCAGTCTTCAACATGACTTGCATATTGGAAACCGCCTTCTTCATCTTGGGAAAGGTTTCGGCACTAAGAATGAAGATTAGTCAATCGTGTATGGATAATATAGAATCACCGTAATACTCACTTCTTTTTAAACCAACCAAAAATGAATCCCAACTTGGTGAAAACACCTTCAGATGGTGCATTCAGTTGATATGCAATTGCCAAAACCGCGGGATCAGATAGTTCGAGGCCGAGGTCCTGAATGAATTGAACGGCACCCTCAATGCCAATATGCCCCTCTTGTGGGTCTAAAAGATCACATTCGTTAGTTCAAAATTTCTAGTTCAAAATCCTCCGAGTCATTCATACCCTCGTATATATTGTAAATTGATTCAATATTGAGAATCTCCTTCTTCTTGGGAATATTTTCCCACTCGACTCTCAGAGTCCTGTCAACGTCATAGTCATATTTCTTAAGCAGAATAAAAGCTTCTGAAGAAGCTATCATAGTCACACTCAAAAACTTATCCAACGCTTCCTTCTGTTCGTAGGACTACAATATGCATGTCAGTAATAGGAATCAGATTATAGTTACAAAAAAGGCATCTGAAGAGTGCAACTACATACCAACACTGGCATCGTTGTTCGAGCCATATTGATATTTGATAACGATTGGGTATAGCAGCTAAGTGTATCTAGTGTTTCCTGGCAAATCCAACAAACATGCAACGTCTTATTCTAAGTGTAAAAAAAGTACAACAGATTCTCAGTACTGAATTGCCAACGCAACGCAAACTTCTGTTGATAAAAAGGCCTGTGATGTGTAGTTAGTAAAGTTGTGGCACCAGGTAAAATAGAGTGTGGTGTTTTACTTTTCACGTGATGGTTGATAGAAGACAAAAGCCAAAAGCCTGTGAAGAAGATTTGAAGAACACGGTTTAAGCGAGTCTTGACAATCATTAAATTGGAAATTCATTAACATATAATAATACATATATGATCGTAAACTAGTAAGGAAGTAAAATGACAATCCTTTAAGCAAAAAAAAATGCTGAAAAGTAAACAAGACACTCATGAATCAACGAGAAGCCTAGTGAATATCAGCTCTACTTGTAAATGTGTAGGCTATTGTGAGCCTGATACGTATGGATATGTAATGTTGATGTGATTTGCATGTAAAATAAGTTCAAAAACTCGTGAATTAGTCATTAGATTCGTTTGGAATTCTGCTTTCATCAGGAGTTTTGACTTTCAATCCATTCGTCCAAAAAGTCTTTAATTTTTGAAAGCAGCTCGAGTTTAACATCATCCGGAACAAGGTCTAAACAAAAATTTAACGAGTTAGAATGCATTCCCTGTGAAATATAGCATCATATTTTACTTACCCAAAGCTTGCCCTTCTATGGACTCGGCGACAGATTCAAAATTGGGTTTATCTTGCGTGCTCAACTTGTCAAGTGCTAGCACATTTATTTCATCAAACCAGCCAGCTTCCAGCAGTTTTCCTCGAAGAAAAGATTTCATCCTACAAAATATAATCTCATGTTAATAAAAGGCTGTAAATAGGGTCGGGTACTCGATAAAGACAATCGGTCTGTTGGTGTAGACCATTAATACACACCTTTCATATTCGCCCGTTTCTAGTAGCTTCTCATGGATCTTAACTTTTATTACTTCTCCAGACTCATTTTTTCCCGTTTCCATGATTAATATCTTGAAAGTAACTGTGTTATGATGTTCCTGAATCCAGTTGTTGTTGTCTGTGAAGTCGGTTTCGCAGAGTGTGTGGCTGGATATGGGTTGTGGTTACCTTACAAGTTGGGGGAGAGAGCCACTGCTCTGAACAGCCCTAACATAAACACCGAACCATTTCATATTTTAGCAGCAATTCTAGCTTTCGCCCTTGTAAACTCGTCGCATCTACGCATTGATTGTTACTTATTAGACAAATGAGTTCTGACTCTTTAAACGAAGCCATGCCACCAAAATTCAGTCTTTCCAAAGCTACTGTTACTAAAATCGAGGCTCTTGTATGTATAATTGGTCGTCATGAACTGATTACAGCTCTAAACTAACAACTTTATTATTTCATATAGGCAACAGATGCCGCCAAGTGGGTAAACGTAAGTCTCGTTTGTTAACGTATATTATACAAGCCATTGTTCTCCTCTTTGACAATTTACATTAGTTGAGAGATCCAAGATGGTTTTCTGAGCTCTGGACGTTAACACTTTTTTTCAGATCCAAAAAATCCATTACAATGACCCAACAGGAAAAGGTAAGTATGTGTATTTAACATTTGCAAATTTTCAAATTTGCATTTAACAAAATATACTAATCTAATATTCGTTAATATAAGCCCGAGATTGGGAATTTGCTTCTCGTCGTACTCGAGTCGCTGGAGCCGAAGTTGATGGTAAGTGATATCATAATATGTTCAACCTAATTCTTCAATCTCTAATGATTTTAATGTTTAATAGGTGTTGGGATAATTGCTATTTTAAAGAAGCCTACTGGTCCCGAAATTCTTCTCCAGAAACAGTTTCGACCACCTGTGAATGGTATCTGTATCGAAGTTCCCGCCGGCCTTCTTGATCCTAACGAAACCCTTGAGCAGTGTGCTGAACGTGAGCTCCACGAAGAAACAGGTTACATTGGAAAAGCTGTTCGTAGCAGTCCTGTAATGTTTTGCGATCCCGGCTTTTGCAACACGAATCTCAAGCTCGTCACAGTGTCTGTGGACCTCAATGATCCCAGGAACCAGAACCCTGTTCCCCAACTTGAAGAGAATGAGTTTATTGAAACCTTCACTTTACCTTTGAAGACTTTCCCTGAAGAGTTAAGGAAATTAGAGGCTCAGGGATTCAAGTTGGATGCGAGAATCCAAAACGTTGCTGATGGAATTGAGATTGCTAGAGAGTATTCCCTTTAAATGTATCGACAGCTATTCATTAGACCTTGCCTGTATTCGTATCTTATTTAATAATCAGATTATATCAAATGTTAGCATCAATCATATATCATAATTTTTTTTTTTTTACTCCCACGACATGTGCTTCAAATATTTGCATATACACTTGTAGCTTCAGTTTACCTTAACCTCCCCACATCGTCTCTGTTGCATTGTGATGTGTAGCAACAAACATATTGTCTGTCATGTAATGAAGCAAAAACCACCAGCCCCGCTCGTTATACTTGCCTAGCATATCAGTGTAATGACATGACCTTCCTTCCTCCCATTTATCAAGTCTTTCATAAGATCGTTCACGTCATATTCATGTGATTCATATCCCGTGACCCCTTACCTTTCTGATCCTTCTGATCATCTATTATATATTTCTAACCTACTATTTCCTCAATCCCTTCTTCTCTTTTATAGCAAGGTTACGTCAATTTACCATCAGTTCTATTACACGAACATTAACATCACCCACAATCACCAAAACTACAACAAAGCGCATACTGTCACAGAATTCGAAACATAATGACAAAGGCGTTTGATTTATCGAAAGCTAGAGTCAATAAAGTTGAGCCATTGGTATGAAAATTCCAGACTGCTTGCCGTTAGATTTACTAACAGTGAGTCTTTTCTTGTCTAATCTTAGTCAACTGAAGATGCCAAATGGGCAGATGTAAGTTAAAAAGTACCATGATTTCATTTAAATTGAGATAAGTTAACTCTAACTAGGTGGTTTGGTTCGATTTCTATGTCTAGCTTCAAAAGGTGTATTATACCGATCCTGCTGGTCAAGGTAAGTTATTAAGGCAGTATCCGTCATTTAGTCTATTAGAAGTTCTAACACTTGGTATTTGTAGACCGTGAATGGGAGTACGCTTGTCATAAGACTCGAATTTCTGGAAATGAAGCTGACGGTAAGTTATCTGATTCTCTCTGCACAACAAACAGATCACTGACAGACATGTATAGCTGTGTCGATTATCGCCATTTTAGAGAAGCCAACTGGCCCCGAGATTCTTCTTGAGAAACAATTTCGACCACCAATTGGGGGCGTGTGTATAGAGATCCCTGCTGGCTTAATTGATCCTTCAGAAACTATTTTTCAATGTGCAGAGCGTGAGCTTTATGAAGAAACTGGTTACATTGGTGTCGCTCAGCACAAGAGTAACCATATGTACGGAAGTCCAGGGTTCACCAACCATTGTTCAATAATTGTGACTGTTTCAATTGATTTGCTAGACCCTCGAAATCAGAATCCCAAGCCAAACCTGGAAGACGGTGAGTTTATTGAAACTTTTTCAGTCCCATTAAAGGATCTAAAACAAGAGGTTGACAAACTGGCCCAAGAAGGTTATAAAATAGAGTCCAAACTTCAAACCATTGTGGCCAGTTTTGAAATTGCTAAGCAATATAGTGTGAAATAAAGGAGAATTAGTCGTTCACATATAACCAAATGGTGATTTGATGCCATAAGACGATCTATATTAAACAAAAGCAGCATTATAATATAAACAAGAAGCCAAATATAACCAAAAAAATGCAATATAAAAATAAAAATAAATAAGAATAGGTGCTCTGTGATTTCAAAGATTTTGGGATTTTTTTTTTTTTTTAAACTTGAGAATTTTCATCTAGTAAAGGGGATGCGTCATTTCTATCATCATCTTGGTCGTTTTCATTGTATCCGGTAATAGTTTCCAAGTCATCATCTTCGTAATCGTCTTCACTTCCGATCTCAAAATCTTCATTAACCGAATTCAGTTCTTCTCTAGACTCTCCAGGAAGTTGTGGTAAAGGAGCATTTAAATCCTTACGTCTTATTCTGGATTTTCTTTTCTTGAGTTCCATGGGTTCTAACTCTATATCTTCTCCTCTTTCTTTATTATCTTCATTATCAACAAAACTCTCGCTCGCATTGTTGTAAATAACTCCCCCTTCATCAGATGTAGTTGGTGATTCTGTCTGGGATAGTCAGTTCAAAGAAACGTAGTCTCCACGTTTAGCTGTAACTGGCTTTCTCTGGTATTCAGAACCCTTTCCAAATCTAAAGTAAAT
Organism: Magnusiomyces fungicola; assembly: GCA_900654225.1. Lineage (NCBI taxonomy): Eukaryota > Fungi > Ascomycota > Dipodascomycetes > Dipodascales > Dipodascaceae > Magnusiomyces > Magnusiomyces fungicola. Next base: position 954,739 of record CAACAH010000002.1, read on the forward strand.
AAAAACAGTTCCTGCAACAACAATAGAAACAACTGCTAAAACAATCCAGGTAATAGTGGATAAGACAATAGAGCCCAAAATGGCGAGAATATGGTGGCCAGTACTTGACTTGTCTTCAGCCAGGCATTGAATGACCTGAGGGACAGTAAAACTGGTGACATAACAATAAAGATTCTTGATACATTCGCCGTCATCACAAGTTGGGACGTAAGGAGAATGACGGTAAGAGTAGTCGAGGTACAATTGTCGGTAAGAACTGTCGTCACGGATCATATTAGCAACATTGTGCCAGAAAGTAGCGTTTAATGGAGCATCCTTGGGCCATTGACCTTTAGGATCATAAGCATCTCTGGATGAGTAAGAGTACTCCCAAACAGGTTTAATAGTCTCAGTATCATTGATGCTGGGAACCTCAGTAAAAGTCTCATTGAGCTTCATATAGTAGTGATGAATGTTGGTAATTTGGAATGTTTTGGCATCAACCTCGTAGTATCTCCAGCCGGGGTTGTACCACTTGTATGGAGTGATACTTTCATCAAGGAAAGCGACATTAACAGCATTTTCAGCAACCTTTTCAGTGGCGTTCTTAGAGTAAAGAATTTGGAATTCGTCACGGTGAGTGTGACCAAAGAAGACACCAGCGACAACGTGAGGAGAAAATCGTTCAATGATTTGAGTGAAAACTTGAGTAGCTGGGGCAAAAGCGTTGCCAGTTTGACCTCCCATAGGAACGTGAGCCATAACCCAAGCGCGTAATCCTTGTTTTTCGCATTCAAGCAACTGATCGCTCAAAAATCGGAAAAGTCCAGAAGGATCGGGATCTTGGCCAACTTGCCAGTAGTTGTAGTAGTTCTCAAGGAACCACATGTTGGCATTGAGAGAAATAACCCGAAGTCCTCGCTTGTTTGTAACGGCAAATCCAGCGTAATGCTCCTTAACATTGGCAGCTTCCTTTTCAGTCATCCAGTTCGAGTCGGTCCACATGTCATAGGCGAGATCAGTATTCCAAGAAAATCTGTTAACAAATCCAGACTTTTCTTGAGCAATCTGGGCATAAGGATAGGTATCATGGTTACCAAGTGTAACGTAAACGGGAATATTCAAATGAGTCTTCATACTGCTATAAACCAGCTTTTCAGTCTCAATGGCGTTTTCCATTGAGAGGTATTGGATATCGTCATGGTCGACCATATCACCAGTGAAAATTGCAAATTCGAAATCGCGGTCTTTACCAACATCAGCAACATTGGACAAAGAACTTTGAAGCAAAGAATCAGGAGCATCACATTGGTATGAACCGTAGGCTTGGGCTGGTAGCAAGACCTTGTGCTTAGAGTCTTCGTTAAATTTCCATGAGTTGCAACACATATTCTGAGAGCATTTTGCTTCAGTTCCTATTTCGTAGTCTAAATCGACGTGGAAATCGGAAATGTGAATAACGTTGAAAGTTTCGCCGGATGGGTCAGGCTGACGGGCGTCTTCAGGCTTCTTGGGCCACCAAGAGGAGAGATCAAAACTGGGGGTTTCTGGTAATGGGCACGCGCCGTTGAGAAAGTGGTGGCAGATGTATTGCGAGTCGATAGACTTGGGTTCAATGAGGGTCAAAACATTGGTGATATCATCGCCAAAAGCACTGCCGTTGACTGTTGAAAGGCCAAATTTATAATCGCATTGGTCTCTAGCATATTTAGAACTGGCATGAATTTTGCAGAATTTTGTCATGACCTGTGTCACGATTCCAGTTTTGGCGGTTTTTGCCAAGTCATGTCCAAATTCAAGAGCAGAAACACACTTTTCACAGTCGGAATGGCCCTTTTTATGCACTATACTGTTGAGTTTCTTTATGCTGGAAGAGATGATATCAGCGTCAGATTTCTTTTCCGCAGAAATATCGTCAGGGTTGGCACTGGCAAGAGCGGCGAACATTACAAGTCCGCAAAGAAGGGCCTGCAAAGCGTATGGCATAATACTTTTTCTGGTCATCATTATTGTGGGTATTATGCAAAGATGAAAATGAAGTGGAAAGCTTGAGAACTATCCCAAGTAGGTCTGTTTGAAATAATCAGATTGAAGGAAAGGAAGATAAAGAAGGAAATGTTATTGCAACTGGGAGCAAGGAAAGATTTTTTTTTCTTCCAAATAGGCAGGACTAAAGCAATTTATAGATATATGTGGAGAGTGGACGGCAAATTAAGATTTTGAATATATTTTTTCTTTGTACTGAAGGAAAGGAAACCTATCACACGGATATCTTTGAACAAATAACAATGAAGTATACACTGGTGATTCGGATCTTTCAGCTTTATATATATGTCTAACCACACGAATCAAGCAACTAAAATAATGTTTAGGTCTTGCTCTAGCCTCGCCAATTTAAAAAAATTTCACAATGATCTATGACATCAGCGAGACAATAAACATCTGGCCAATGAACATAAGCTAAATTCAAATGATTGAGATTCCCCATGATTGAAAAACCAAACATAAATATATCAAACTCCTGATTAAGGGTAAATAATTCAAGGTATCCAACCCAAATGCTGATACGTTTATTCGTCTAAAAAAGCCTTAAAGGCACATATAAAGGAGCTTCTCACGTGCGGCAGCAGAGAAGCCTGCCAGCCACTATTCCAAAGCACGTGGAGCATTGTATTAAATATCCCTCGACAACTTTCTTTAGCATTATATATATTTGACTCTCACGTAGTAGGTAGGATACTATTTATGAAAAAGACCAATAGAATCAGCTGTTGTGTCCTTATGCTTTGTGGGATTTACTAGTATTTATTCTTAGTTATAGTGATATGCCATCCTATATTTGATTTCGATGGTCATGACCAGTGATTAGATTGCTTATCGTGTTGCACGTTACTGTTTGGTAATCAAACTTTAGCTTCGTACTAGTTCTTTAGTTTGATCTTTTTGAAAACGATAAACACTTCAAAGATTATTATCATCATCATCCAAAAGTTGTTCGGTCGCATGGACAGGGTAAAATAATCGGATTTGAGAGCTAATTGAATTGAGTTTCTATTCAGATCATGGTTTCCATTCAAGCCACTTGTGTAACGCCTTTTTTGTAGAAAGTTGAGCTACGAATAAGACCTTTGTCACTATCCAATGGCACCTTCTGAGGTGCCTTCAGTCTTTGTGGCTACAAGTATTCTTCGATCGGTACCGACATTATTTTAAATCAAAAAGAGGTAAGTATACCCTGTGGCATTTGAAATATGCTATGTACTACATTAGATACCTCCGCTCAGCTCTCATGTATACCTGAAGAAACGCTGATGATCGGGAATTAGCAAGGTATATGCTCTTTAGAAATGTTTCAAAATCCAATTTTGTTCAAGGAAAATAAACCACGTTTTGTATAATCATAATTTTTAGACTTATAGGAAATCTCCTTAAATGTTGCGCTTAACGTTTATGCGTGTGATGGATAGTATTCGAGTAATTTAGTAGCAAGCTTGGAGTACTTTTCATAGAAAGGATTGTCTCGCAATTTACATTTTATTTACCTATAATATGGATATAATGAATACTGGCGAGCTGTAAGTTAATTACATTGTTTTAAACTCTTACCCTAAGCTGTAAAACTTGTTATTACATAGAAGTAAGACGCGCTACATTAATATCATAAAATTTAAACGTTAAAAACATCAAATTCTTTAGTATATTTTCCAAAAAACCAATGGTATTATTTCAAAACCTCAGATTAATACACTAATAAAATCCCATATTTTAACTACTATCATACCGCTGAGAATAACAGGAATTTCAATACAAGTTATAAACGCTGAATTTAGATATTCCAAAAGGCGTTACTGTGTGACTTTCCACTTTGGCTCTCGTCATATGGTGTCACTGGTGTCGGAAGGAACTCGGTGTAATATGTAGGTAAGTCATCTATTAAAGGGCTCATATCATTGGCAACGTCCTGAACCCCTTCTGTTTCTCCTGGTAGTATATCTTCAAATGGATATAAGGCTTCACCACTTTCAGTGTCATTGACTGGGATATCAGGAAACAAGAAACTTTCACCTAGCTCATTTGAATAGATGACAGTATCATCAAAGTTGGTATTTTCTTCAATTTTAAATTCGGATATGCCATTATTTCCAGGGGTTGTTAGAGAGATTTCTGGATCAGATGAGCTCTCTTCACCATGATTGGTCCCTATAGTTGTCGGCCAACCGTCTATAGAAGATAAAGACAAGTCTAATAAATCTGTCGGAAAAACGAGTTGTCTGAGTCCATGATCAATAACATGGGCACTTTCTAAAATTTGGATGTTTGTTCTGTCTGCTGGTGATATACTTGAAGAATCTATAGATGAGATCAGTGGTGAATAAGAGGATAAATGATCTGAAATCAGGTTGATTTCTATTCCAACATCACTCAAACCAAGTGAATTTAAACTAGTAACATCGGCTGGTGCGGTTTGTGGAGTTTCAGAAGGCAACGTAGAGTAAGTAATATCATTGAGATTTGTCGTTTTTTGTGAGAATGGAGAACAGATCATTTCAAAGAGTTTGTTATCAAGTGTCGAATTGCATAAATTTATGTCTTCAGTAACAGAGTTGTTGCTATCTTCATGTTGGGATGAGCCTTCGTTTCTGTTGTCTTTATCTGTGATTGTGTGATCACTTAGCTGAGTATTTTCACTTTCAGAAGAGTCGCAAGTTTGGTATTTATCTACTAGATCTCTAATATGACTGCAAATCTGAGGAGGTAATTCGGCTTCTAGTTTCTTGATCTCACTTGTCCATTTTTCTGTGTTAGAAAATTGAAAAACAAGGCAAAAGACATTCGCTCAATGTTAATCAATTGTGTCAATTGTCAGATATTATAACTCGCAAAGTTTCCAATGGGCAAAGAAATAGATATTCATTGTTCAAATCAGTCGTGTAAAGTCCATCATTGTTGTATTATTCGTTGTGTATGCTTACCTTCATCCTTAAATTCCTTTAACCATTCTCCAAAACTTAGACCTTCCTTCGTTTTGAAATCTCTGCAGTTGTGAAACTTGGATGAATCTTCTTCAAATATAATATTAGACCATTTCAAACGTTTTTTCCACTTTGAATAATGTACTAAAGCCCGATATTTAATTTTATTATGTCGAAGAATGGGAGATTGGGTCTTAAAACATCTTCCACAAGGTTTGAACCCATATATTTCTGCTTCCCCCTGATTTTCAAACCATGTAAAATCCTTTTCTATTCTTTCTATTGTTTTTTCTTCTTTGATACTTTCTCTATTCAGTTTTGTATATTTTCCGCATGTTGGCCGACAATAATAACCCGCTTTTCGGTCGCCAAAAAGAAACTTATCGTCGTATTTGGGATCCTTAGATAAAACAGCCTTAATATATTCACGGTGGCCATGAAATGAGTTGCATTGTAACTTGTAATCAATTTTTTTGAGCTTCCCCATGGTAATATTGTGATTTATTAGATAGGTTCAAATTGTTGGTAGTTTGAGCTGATTGGAGAAAAAAAAGCTTAAAAACATGGAAGTTGAGTGGATTTGTCTTTTAATATATACTCAGAATTAGATATTTTCTAAGGTATTTCAAAGTTTCTAAAGGACTTTTAGGTTTTAGTTTTTAATTTTTAATTTTTTTAAAACTAAAGCTACAATAGCTTTGAACTTATTGTGAAGAAATATGAATTCCAGAACTTATCAACTTTAAGAGTTCTCGAGCAACACAAGTTTAGCTTTGGAAACATAGTTTTAATTACTACCAAAACAAGAACAAGCTGTAAAGTTCCTGCTATCAATCTAATTTATAGGAATGGTTTATCAGTTTTCTAGCTTAATTATATATTTAAGTTTGTTATCATACGACTCCATGGTATTTATAACAAATATTCTTCCTCAAGTTGAATATATTACTATTATTGTCCAATAAATATAATGGCGGTTTTAAGCTCCAAGTTTCAATTTTCTTTCAATTTACTTTTTTGAAGATATCAAACAGACGAAAATAACAATTTTAGTAAACTTTTGCTTCTTAACTTTTTCTTTTTTTACAATACGGTTAACAAATTCAGTTTATTGTATTATATGAATTGGGTTTGTAAAAATTGGCAGTTTATGATATGCTAGAATCGGCTATTCATTTACAATTTTAACTTTCTAATTAGTACTTTCTGAACCCGCAATTGTTCAAAACTAGATAATACGCAAACACTACATAGATCAAAACTAGGAGTTTTAACGATTAGAATAGCACTGTTACCATCTAGATATCTGCTCGATAGCAATATCTACACTTAATCAAGCTATATATATACTGAGGATATTATAAGTTAATTTTCAGAATAAACTTACGCATCGACTATGTTGCTGATTGGAATGATAAGACTTTATTTATTAGGAACCCAAACATATTAAATATTTTGGCGTTTACGAGTATTTCAAAACTTGTAAAGTGGAAGTTTGTGATCATAATATATTAACTTTCTCAAAAAATATGAAGCAAATTCTAAACTCTTCGAGTTTGTTGAAAATTTTATTCTATTTCTGTTGAATATATGAATGTTTTGAATGTTTTCTTGTAGATTTCTTGTGAATAAGCCTATATAGAAGATCCAACCATCTCTGCAAGAATTGGAGATTAGTCAAACTAGGTTATTTTCATTCAGCAGTCCAATATTGGGAGCTGCTCTTCGTGAGAGTCTAGAGCTATAAAGGAATAGCACAATGGCCATTTTGATATTTCTTATATCTTTAAACGTGTAAGGGATATTGAGAGGTATATGATCTGGCCGAGAGGTATCAAAATTATGATTGAAATTATTTTTTGGGCTCAATACTTGTGGTTACATTTAGGGAATTCAATGAGGTTGGTATTAATGGATCTGATCCTGAGTTGTGCTGAAAATTTATAGTTTAGGAAAATTGGCCCACTGTGATATACATATATTTGTAACTGCACGCAAGATTCAACTTTCGCACTGCCAGCGATGTGAATTATTATTAATACATGTTCCTAAAACTCCCAAGTAGATATATAGTATTTTCAATTCAAATTCTTACATCTCAGAGACGTAGGGAATAATTTCTTATAGAGTAACTTTTAGATGGTTTTAGGTTTTTTGAGAAAGTCCCTATTTTTAAAAGCAGTCCGTTACTTGAAAGAGAAAAAGCGAGTCGTTTAAAGCTTTCTTAATAAGGTGAATTCCGAACGTTGATTGATTGATATAGTTTATTGTGGGTATGATCTTCAAGCCCATACCTAAGAACAGATATAACTTGATCCCACGTGATGCATCTGACACAATGAGAAGAAGACAAAAGGTTTTGAATTTAGTCAAAGCGTATCATTTCATAGTGTCATATTGGGTATATGCCATGATGGGATTGGGAAACTTTGGAAATGGTTTTGACAAAAAGACTGTGTTTTAACCAGTCAAACAATGCAAGAAAAATATAGAGACGGGCAAAAGATTCAGAGGCTTGAAGTCAGAAAAAATAAAATAATGCACCAACTATATTAGATGCCTTTCCTGTTGCATTATTCTTACGCTTATTCAAAGCTCAAAAAAGTCTTTCTGCGAAATAATTGTTAATTCGGAGTGGAGGAAGAATGAGAGAACACAATTTCTTGTTAACTAAAGCAAAAGTAATTGTGTTACGTAATACTCAAAAGTAAACAAATGATGTGTATATACTATCAGGTGACTTAATGCTTTATAGTCACGTGTATTTATTGGAGTACATTGTGCTATATATATATACAGATCCGTAAGTATGTTCGGCTTATTTAGAAATAGCCCTCACCTTGAAACACATTTCTTAGAATCCTCTGTTTTGTTCGGTTATTCTATCTGTGATAAATTATTTAGGACTCTGGTTTAGAATGGTTTATGATCAAATATCTAACTCGACTGACCCTGAGTCGCTATCACACGTTGGCAATCACAAAGCCCCAGCAGTCGAATATGATGAGAGAACACCAGACGACTTGTCTGAACATATGGGTTATGTCAACCCCAAGAACCCACTAGCTGGTCTTGAGCATTTTAAAGTTCTTGATCGCGATATTGACATTCTTACCCAGAAAGTCGGTCCCAGTGCTGACATGACGTGGGAAGAGGTTACTAATGTGGTTCAAAGCATGGAGTTGTACAAGTTTACAAGACGGCCTCATGATCTTCGAAATTATTTGCGATGGAAATATGTTACTGATCGAGACTATTCAGAGATTGATCCAAAAACGGGAGAAAAGATCTCTGGTATTTTAATGTATATTCTCAAGGTCAGAATAGAAGGACGTTGGGGAAGTGTACTCCCTTTGAGCAAGACCATTGGTAGCCGAAAGCTGTTTGAGGATGTTGATAAGGATGTTTGTATTCTATGGAATGATTTTCCTTATGCATTTGAAAAGGGTATCTTTCATGTTGTGGTCTGGTTAAGAACCCCAATTCCTATTGAAGCCGTTGAGCCATCTGAAAATGGAACCTCGGAATATAAAGGCATTCATGCTACTACACAACTGACCAAGAAATCAAAGGCATTAGTGGATATGTACGTCAAGGTCAATTTTACTGATAATCTTGGTATGAAGCCTGAAGATGTACTTTGGTTCAAAAACTGGGCTGCTTTACAGAGTATTCCCGCAATGGAACACTTTCATGTTTTATTATACAATCCTCCAATGGATAAGTTAGAGAAGCTTTACGGAACTGGAGGGAAACCAATTAATATTGAAATTTAAATTTTCTTGATTTCTTAATCTCAGATAAATGAATACCATTTTACATAGAATAGATATGGGCTCATTAGTATATAAATCTTTTTTTTACAATTTTTTAAAAAATATATCATAAACCACATCACCTAATCCCATTGGAAATAAGCCTTGTGAAATGTAAGTTTCAAAATAATTTGTAAAGCACTCTTTGATGTACATCAAGTGCTAATTTTTCTAAACGTTCCATCAAAAGAGCAATCCTCCTCCAAATCAAGGGTACCAACGGTGTGCAGAGGAAAAACATCATTTGGTAATATAGAAGCAGCTATTCCAGGTGAGTCTGGTGCACGAGATTTCAAAGAAGAGTAAATGTTGTATTGGTATAACGGTTTTGAAAAATCGTATTCGAAATCAAAAGCTGAAAGTGATGAAGATAGACTAGCTTCAGAGCTTCGTCGAGATGAACTAAGAGGATTGAAAAATGACTTGAAGCGTCTTGATGTACCCTTATCTCTGTTTCCCATGCCTTCTTTTTCGGGTATTAAATTTGACAAATTTCCTTTAAATGTATCCTCATAAAGTAGATTATCGGTGCTATCAAAAGCACCAGATTCAATTTTAGATTGTACGTTATCAGTTTCCTCAAGCCTAGCACAGTTTTGAATGCTCTCAATATCAGTTGAAATGTGGGAAACTTTAGAGTATATATAATTTTCATTAGATAAATGTGTCTGGTCATTGATCTCTTGTTTTTTTGATCCTTTTAAAGACAGTCTTGAAAGGGAATCCATTACTCGGGTATACCTTTGGAGTGTGCTCTGAGAGATAAAATTCTCTTCATCAAATGGACTAGAAATGCTCTCAACATTGAAAACACTCGGTGAATGTAAATTACCCCTGGATTTTTCATCAAATAAAGTTGTGTAATCGCAACAAGAGTAGGGATTTTCATACTTGGTAAGTTCCAGCATTCCAGAGGAATTATTATTCATACAGTCCTCAGAATTTGAATTCATCTTGTGCTCAACATAATTGTAAGGTCCTTCAAACAAAATGTCCATGTTAGCTTCCAAACTAAGACTAGAGGTATCGTTTGCTAATTCACAAGCTTTTTCATCATAACCATCCAACAATAATCTTCCGCAGAAAATAGTATCCTCAGTTAACTCTTCGGTGATGGACTTTACCAATTTTGATAGCTGATAGAGTGGAGACTCTACACACATATCCAAGGTATTTGCTCTGCAGATTTCAGACGAGTCAATCTGAAATGGGCTAGGTGGAATTGTTAAAAGACCAGGACTCACTAGGGAACAAGAAGTTGCCAATATGATTTCATTCTCAGAAGTTACCAATTCAGAATCATTCCCAATTTCTATATTGATATTTTTTAACGGTTCATCATGGTATTCAAGATTTGTTGCTCTACAATCTGATAGCTCTAATTGTGAAGAAATGTTTGTAGAAAAATCATTTTCAGGACTTGATGGGAAAGTGCCAAACATATAAACAGGAAACTTGGCCAAAAATTCTTTCAATTCAGTTTCTCCAGATTTTATACAAGCAGTGTACTCGGGGGTATAAGAATTGATTTCAACAATAACTGGGGACGCAAAATGCACACTATTATCAAGCTCTTGGAGTGGTAGGTTGGCATCAGAACCAATAGAAGCTTGGGCATTGTCTCCAAATCTCTGAGTAACATGTTTGACAGGTTTATAAGTTCTTGTGAATCTTACAGTAGGTTCTTTTAAAATGGATTTCAGAGAATTATTGCTTGGTATCTTTTCGGCATCAAGAGTGATTTGCTCAACAATCAGTACAGTGTCAACCTCAGAATCATCGAGTTCAGAAATCGTAGTCACTTCTTTATCTGTATTAGACGCTGTATTATGCATTGAGAAAAGAACGGTATCAGTGGTAAGATCACTAGCATCTGTCAATACCCCACAAACCTTCTTTTCAAATGTGTTGTCAATTTCGCACAAAATTGGACTTTTTGGGCCTATATTTTCTTGATTATCAGACTCTTCTTCATCACTCTCAAAATAATAACTCAAGTCGTCAGTGTAATCAAACAGGTCATCAACGTATTCCACATCAGACGGGTCACTGTAAATATTCAGGGAATCTAAAATTTGTAAATCTCTTGACAATTCCACACTCATCTCGTCTGATGGTATATTTCCAATCTCATTCACCTCATTGTGACTTTCATTATTATCAAAAAGACTTGGGATTTCCAAATTATCAGCTTCATTCCCAACTTGGGATCCTATTTCAAAACCCATGCCCAAGCTATCCAAAAACCGCATAGTCATGGTATCTTCATCATCCAAACTTGCATATCCTTCATCATCGCTAGCAGTTCCGTAAAAAGGATGAGCTCCATCATATCCATCACAGAAGTATTGGCCTTTAACATCCTCATAGGACTGACCCCAGTTTTTTCCACCCTCTAATTTTATTTCTTCATGGGTATCATCAATCAGTCCATCAGCTAAAAGGTTATCAGTCACAGGTTCCACTATTGTAATTTCAGACCTCTGCTCATTCAAATTTTCAACCTTTGAATTATTAGAAAATGTTACAGAATCTAATTTTTTCAAAGATGAAAAATGTGATAATGGTCCAAATGCTGTACAGTGAGTTTCTAAAAACTCGTCATACGCATTTTGAGAAAGAGACATGGAACCTGCCAAAAACTCCAAAAGCGGGTCGCTAAAAGGTTTCTTCTTGTCATCCTTTAGGTTACTCAATTTTGCATTGCAATCGTACTTGTTTCGAAAAGAACCAACAACAAGTTTTTCAGATGTAACCAGTTCATCCTCGCAATAGTAGTTATTCAAATTATGTTTTCTTCGTACACCGGTTGAACCCAATGGCATGATCTCAGTGAGATTTTCATAATTAGGAACCTTAACGGCATGATGGTAAACCAAGTGAGTTCCAGAATACTTGCCAACTCCAGTACCCGTATCCCAACAAAGCATCAGATTCTCATAAACAGAAGGTTCCTGAAAAAATTCAGCATAACTGGTTAAGCTAGCCTTTTCATACCCTTTCATACTTGTAAAGCTGCCAATAGATCCATAATTTTTTGATCGGTGTGAACGGTCTCCTTTGGACCTGAGAGACGGATTCGGAGATCGACATTGAATAATAGCAGTTATAAGGCTTGATGAAACTTCATTACCCAAATAAAACTGGCCTGCTGCCACACCCGATCCATCCTCTTCATTTGGATCTGGAGTCGCGGGGCACAAAAAGAAATCTGGTTCAAAATCTTCTGCTCCCGGTAAATTTGACTTGTCTTTTCGTTTACCTTTACGTTTGGATTTTCTGCAGTTACTGGTATTTTTCAGCTGGTGCTTCTTGCATTTGCTCTTGTTGTTGATAGAAAGATGTTTGTCACATCTGCATCGTGTATGACTTTGTGACTTACAGTTAGGATGTTCTTCAAAAGTCCCAGTCAATGTGCGAACAGACGACTGGTTTTCATTGGCACATGATTCAATTTCATCCTCCTCAATAGTCAAAGGTTCTGAAATGGTCGTACGGGACTCTTCAAGCTGTGCCGTAATGCCCTTCTCTTCGTTTGTCATTTCCGCATGAAAATCATTCTCCACAGTTGCATTACAAGTATTAAATACTTCAGCACTATGAGCCACTAGCTGGCCCGAAAGGGCAGTGGAGAGTGATCCGATGTGTGGACTAAACACAGCCAAATTTCGAAATCCTCCAAAACTGCTCAATGGGTGCAGCAGTCTATTTCGAAAGGCACCAAATTTGTTTCCATTCAGCTTGTCAAGACCTCCTGAAGGCACACCAATACCAGTATTAGTCCCAGCTGAATTGGGGTCAACAATTTTAAGGCTTGACGAAAGAGAAGCTGCAAAAGAAGGGCCTAATAGTCCAGCACTTGTAATCCCAAACGCATTGATCCCTAGAGGTGCTCTGTTTAGATTGCCACTGTTGCAGCAGCTGCCGTTGCAGAAACCGCTGTTGCTTTGGCTAAGGTTGCCTGAAGTTTCGCAGCAACTGCTGTACTGAGCGCTCCCAAGATCATCACTAGTGCACCCCATGTCATCCAAATCACCGCTATGAGGTGGAAAATAAAATCCATCTGAAGAGTCGGACGAAGAGGGAATTGAAAGGGCGGATAGAGCAGGCCACCCAGCAAATTCAGAAGCTTCAGATTGCGGTTGTTCGTGACGCGTTGTAATTTGTTCTGCATTATAAATTCGTTCAATATGCTTGGTTTGAGTAATCTGCGCTTGATCAGCAAAATTGGAATATTGCTCAACCTGAACGGTGGTAAAGTGGGTATCGCCAGTTACTATAGCATGTGAATCCAATGGCTGTGTCAATCCTGTAGACATCTGTGGTTCAATGCTAGCCAGTTTCAAGTGAGAAGCACTAGATTGCTTCCCTGGAAAAATTTGGCAACCATGTAGACGGTTCAAACTAGCAGAACAGCTAGACACTTCTGATAATTTAAGCTTTTTCAATGCTCTTGTCAGCTTATCCATCCCCGGCTTTAATTCACTGTTATAGCCAACATGACTAGTTTTATCTGTTTCAACTAAGTTATCAGATGTTCCTTGTGACTCCTCTTCTTCTTCTTCTTCTTCTTCTTCACTTGGTATTTGGCTTGCTAATTCACCAACTAGAATTTCAATGGTTCTTAATGAATCGTCGCCATAAGCATCATATTCATCAGACATTTCCACCTCAAGGCCTTCTGTTTCTGCATCTTCATTATCAGAGTTCTCAAACACTTGTTTCTCTCTTTCTTTCAGTCTCTTACTTGAAGTCTGAAAGGAGCCAGTAATAGAAAGTTGGCTTGTACTAGAATCAAATTCAAAAGCCTCAATATCCAATTCTCCTGTAAACCCTTGTAAATTTGTTTTGAGTTCAGAAATCTCACAAGCACCCATCTCGTTATGAGTTTGGCAAGCGATAGGACCCACATCCTCAGTCACAACTTGTTTGCTTCTAGCCTCTTCCAACCCATCAGCTTCTTGCACTTGGAAAAGCTCTGGAGAAACTTTGTCCTTTTGGTAATCTTCTCCTTTTTCAGTTTTAAAAATAGGGCAAATGGCATTTGGCTCAGATTTCAAGGTTTGACTTGATGAGATTAAATCACTAGTTGTTCCTGACGAGTAAACACTAAACAATTCTAAACTACTCAAACTACTCAACGGTCTGCAAGTAGTATTATGGATAGACGATTTTAGAGAGGGACCAAGTACAGATGGCTGGTTATATTGGCGTTCAGGAACACCAACCTCTGGGCCAACTAGCCCATTTAAATCATCATATAAATGGTCAAAAGTTTGGTAATGGGCCTGGGGCGTATTTGTAGGTAGTAATAATTTTTGACATTCAGGAACAGCTTCCTCGACAAAAACTTTCTTCTTAAAAGTATCGTCATCCGAATCGCTCAAATTTTCAATGAAATCCGGCGGCACCAAAAACATAGAATTAGGATCGGAAGCGTCTACTTCCTCTGAATGTTTTTCCTTCTTCTTTTTATTCTTCCTTTTCAGTTGCGGGTTCTCATCGTTGCTGTGGGTACCATTGTCCTCAATGTTATGAATAACATCCTGTTGCACTTGTGAATCTTGATAGTCTTGATTTAAAGTTGGTTCCAAAATTACCTCATGTATTAATCCCTTCTCGAGATATGCAAATGATATAGGATAATCGGCACCATTTGCATCACTAACATAGTTTTTACTTAGAAACTCGTTCCATTTAATGTGCATGTTCTCCCTTTCATTAATCATGTAGCTGTGTCGTTTGTTTTCATACAACTTAATCTCTAAACGGCGTGGGTATCCCTTCATGAATTGGCCACATTCCTCTGGCTTTTCCAAATTCACCAGATTCACAAAAACCGAATTGTCGCCATAAAAAGTTGATTCAACGAGTTTTCCAACTTGAGATGAAATAGTATGACTTCCCTGGGTGTGCTGTTCCATGTGGCCTTTAAGAACATAGAGGTGGGGTAAAGTTAGCTTCCCAATGCTTGCTTTGATAGATTGATAAAGTTTTAGTGATCCATCTGGATTTTTTGACTCGTCAAATTTGGATATTGTAACAACGTTTTGGTCATTATAATATATCCGTGTCATGGTTGGGCTTGGCTGAATTATGGGCAGCTCTATGGGTTTGGCCTCAGTATTAGGTAGTGATTCAGATTGCTTCTTGTTTGGCAATTCGTTCGCATCAAAATTGAAAGGCTTTGAAAGTGGCTTGGAAACTTTAGCAAACTCTGTAACATTTGCGAGGTCAGTAAGAATGGATGAAGGACAATGTAATAAAGAGGTTGCTGCAAAAGATGATGAGAAGGATGATAAGGTTCTGGAAGCAGAAACTGTAGAGCAGGGGGTTCTTGAACCTTTTAAAAGGGGAATATCATTGTGTATTTGGCTGACAATATTGTTTGATGGTTTATGTTGTTGAGTGTTGGTGGATGGAGCGTCTTTTCGTCGACACTTGGTTTTGGTTTTGCAAGTTGCGCGGCCCTTTTTGTTGCGTTTGGTTCCTCTAAATGCATAAAGAATTTAAAAGGGAAAGAAAAGAGTTTGTAAAAGGATGTCTTGTTAGAATATCAAGGAATTCGCTAATTTTTAAGAGCAGGTGAATGGTTCATAATCGCCAACCAAAGCGATTACAACGTGATGGTCGTAACAAATGAACAAGTTTTGCAAACAATAGCAACTATCAATAAAACTTACCGATACGTTGACTTGTTGCTTTTCCAAGTATCCATCATAGTGGCATAGGCTGTTTTACCACTCTCTGGTAGTCACAAGTATAATCCAATGGAGGTTACAGGAAAAAAAGAGGAGAACAGAAATTGTAGGCAAGAACAAATAGAAAGAAAATAAAAATTAAAAGACGAAAAAGGCTATGATTGAAAATTTTAGAGTTAATATATCTTAATAGCCCGCCTATGATCTTGTGATTTGCAAAGTAAGGTAAAGTTATAGACACGA
This sequence comes from Magnusiomyces fungicola, assembly GCA_900654225.1. Taxonomy (NCBI): domain Eukaryota; kingdom Fungi; phylum Ascomycota; class Dipodascomycetes; order Dipodascales; family Dipodascaceae; genus Magnusiomyces; species Magnusiomyces fungicola. The sequence continues at coordinate 970,450 of CAACAH010000002.1, forward strand.
GAACCGTTTGTAGATCTCTTCTAGAGTATGAATCTATATAATCCAATCGTCGTCCGATATCTTTAAAATGAAAATTTTGAGATCTGTGGCTCAGTGAGCAATGTAGAAAGAGCTGCAAACAAAAAAATAAAATAAGGTGTGGATAAAAAGAATAAGGAGAAAAAAAAACCAATGGAAGAGAAAGAACAAAACAAAAAAAAATAAAAAATAAAAGGAAAGAGCGTTGAATGTTTGTGGATGTAGGAATATGTAAAGAGGCGATATTGCGCAGCAGACGGGATGTGGTGGTTGGGTAAGGTAGTTTTCATAACTAGCACAACGTCACTGCCAGTACCGGTTGTTTATCCGTTCAGATCTCACCTTGCCATATTCATACATTCCATGTCAATAACACCCGCCCCCATAACAAAATAGAAAAATGGTGCGTACGGTATTATAATCTACTATTGATATACGTTTTACTTCAATACTTGAATGGAATTTGTAATCGGTAGGTTTCAACATGTCAAGATTTCATCTCCAAAGTAACAAACCATGTTAACAACCCAGTTGTTGAAATTTAAAAAGAATGGAAAATAAAGGATTATTAAATAATAAAACATAAGAAAATAATATAAAACGAATCATCATCAATGGCCTCATAATACAAAATGTGAAAAATAAATCATAATAAAATTAAATCATTAAAAAAGGTCGTTCAAAAAAACATTCATACATTAAAACTGCCAAATAGGCAAACAAAAATAATAACAACACCCATTAAATCTCATTAGTATTCTGTTGTAACACTTTCACTTTCCTGCCCATACGCCCTACCTCTCAGTGATTACTCTGCCATGGCCCAAGGAACTACCCATCGATGCCTTTCGGTAATGGCTTTTCAGGTTTCCATATTGACTGGGCGAACAAGTGCCTGGGGCTGAATGAACGCTATGAGGGCTTAATGTATTCATTAGGCTGCTGTGCAAGTTGAGTTCGGGCGTTTGCGGGCATTTAGGAACCGGACTAAATGTAGAGCTGTGTTGTAACTGGGGGGAGAATGTGAGGGCTTGATTAAGAGACGGGGATTTAGGTGACCTTGGAATCTTAAACGTGTTTATTTGATCCGGTCTGGAACCGGCAGACCGGGAATATGAGTGTTGTGGAGGAGGAGTTGCTAATGGTTTGGGAACAGATGCGTGGGTTTGATAAGAACTGGTGGTGCCATGACGGAATACGTGTTGTGGCTGAAGGTGTGAAGGTTGAGTGTTTTCAAAATCAAATTGAAATAAAGAAGCAGGTTCTGGAACTTCAATCTTGCTGTCAATTGAAGTTTCGGCGGATGGTTTCTGAAAATGATGAGAAGGGTTCTTGTGTGGTAACTCTAATGTCACTGCTGCTGGACTAAAACTCTGTGTCTGTGTCTTTGGAGAATTTTTAGAGCCGTTAGACATGTACATTGACAAAGAGGAGGTTGAAGAAGGAGATGAGTAAGAGGAAGAATCGGATGAGGTGGTTGAATCTTCAGCTGACATGTCATAACTAGAAGAGTGGTTTCCAGAAGTGCTCATGGATGTGGCAGTAGTAGGAATAGAAGCAGGAAGCTTGGAAATACCAGAACTGCTAATCATGGGATCCAAAGGACTAGAAAGCTGGTGTCGCGCTGGGACCGTAATGTTAAAAGAAGAAATGTTCCCCGAGGTAGAAGAGCTCAAAGGCAATGAACGCTCAGATCTTTCAGGGAGAGTCATGTCAATGCGTTTGGCCGAAGGAAAAACAAATTTATCCGGATGCGATGAGGTCGTGATTGCTTTTGGCTTCAAAGAAGAAAGGCCTAATTCGAGATTATTAGCAATATCGTTCAAATAGTTTACAAAATCAGTGTTGACCTTGACATTTTGTTGAGAACATTTGACAAGGAATGCGTGCCAGCTTCTGAGCACAGGGATCACGGGAAGAGTAGGATCCAAAAGGGAAATAACAACGGCTTCAATGTACAAATTTGCAGAAAGGTAGAGCTGTTGGGCTTCAAATGAATGGCCGAGAGAATAAAGATAGGCACATGAAAAATGGAGTTGATCTAGTTGGAGTTCTGGTTCATGCAAATCGCTGGTTAAATTAAGAGCAGATTTGAAATTTTCCAGGTTCTTAGCTGAGGAATCTGACTGAGCAAAAAGTAGAGCTGCAATTAAAGGTTTGGAAATATCAGCAAAAGATTCTGAAATAATGGTGAGAATGCTATTATAAGAATGCTGTTTAAGAAACAACTGAAGAACGGAAGTACGCAACTCTGGAGAAAGGCCAGATGAAGCTGTGGAAGAAATAGAATGTTGAACAAGTTCCTCAATTCCCATGAGACATACTGTTGTATTATAGACGCCACCAAAAAGTGCGCAAAGAATGTACTGTTGCATCGAAAGTTGAGTCGGCATAAACTCTTGAACTCTTTGTGCAGGCATTCTGGAAAGATTCTTTAAAACCGAAGAGAAAAGAGAGTGCGTTGTGGCTTTAATTGGAGTCATTGATAGCCTGATGGGACTATCGTTATAACTGGTAGAAATATCGGCAAGCGTTGATTCGGGTGGCGGTTGAGAAGCAGATGCCTTGTGAGTTTTGATTATTCGCTCAGTTCTAATTTGAGTCCTACTTCTCTTTAGTTTACCATCACATGTTGTTGAGCGGGGGCTTTTCGTAATGGTGACTTGAGTAATTTGGCCGACCTTTACATTTTGCAAATAGACGACTGGAGATTCGAGGATAGCGGTTGCACCAGTATCGATAGGCTTCAAGGTGAAAGGTAAACTAGCAGTGTCGATTTCAGATCCACCGTCTAGTAAATTATAAGTGTTAAAGTTGCCTTGGCCGTTAATTACAAAGGCACGGCCCTTACTGCTGCGAACAAGGATAGCGACTATGGATGGCTCACCGTCCATGGGAACGGTTTTCGTTGTAACCTTTTTGGTTCGAACATCAGAAATGAGAAAGCCGGATGAAGAAATGCGGACGACTTTACCACTTTTGCTCCACTGCAAGAAATTAGCGCAGGTAGAAGGCTGCGAGTCATTTGACGGAAGGGCAACCTCTCTAATTTTCTTGTAAGAATCAAACACATCGACAGTCCAGACATACATTTTATCAGAGCCGTCTTTGAGGGCCGCCAGACTTTGAGCAGTCGTGCTTTTTGAAGAGTAATGCCATGCTAATGCGACGATTTTTTTGGGTGATCCTATGGGTTGAATTTGGTGAATGGGACGCAAATAATACGACGAGTCTGTAGAAAAGAACTGAACAATGGAAATGTGGCCTGTGACATAACCAATGGCGTAAATGCCCTTACCACATGGGGCAGCAGCTATGGAAGATACAGTTCCCTGTGGGGTTGGAATTAAACTTTGAGACTGGGTGGATTGTTCGGTGGGAGTTTGCGTGATGTTACTGGAGTCATCGTCGTCACTAACAGTGCTGTCAGAGTGGGAATGTGAGGAGCGAGGGACGTAGATGGGGGTTTCTGCTGCGTCAAAGGAATAAGGAATGGAAGGAGTTGAGGGAGGTTGTGGTGGAGTTGCGAACCGCATAGGAATGGGAGATGAGGACTGAGAGAGCATAGTGATGGGGGTTAAAATGCCAGGAGAAGCGAGATCAAGGCGAAGGATTGTACCGTCTCTAGTCCCTATCAGTGCATATGGAGTAGGCTTTCGAGCACTTGTTTCCTCAGTCGGGCTGGTGAGGTTGCTGCTAGCGTCGTCATAAGTAGCCCAGCATGCGATGGAGACTTTGCCAGTTGGCAAGTGCCAGATGCCGACTAGAGACGGAGGGGCCAAGGTTTGCAGGTCAAACTGGTAGACGGCAATATGGTCGAAGGAGGGCCGGCAAAGAAGGTAGTTTCTGAGGGTTGTGAAGATGGACACATTATAGAGCGGAAAAGGGTATTGGGATGGAGTAGAATGGAGGTCGGAGTCTTTGTAGAGATAGAGAGAGTTTGAAGAGTATACCAGAGTATGGGAGAGGATGGGTTGAATGGCGACGCCCCAGGAAGCGTCCATGATGAAGGGAAGTTTGAAGAGTAGGGATGATGGGAGAGAGAAAAAGAGCAAGCGAAAGGGAGAGGGAAAGGAAGAGAGGATGGGGAGATGGGAAGAAAATGGGAAATTTAGCACGGAGGCGTGATATATATATAAACGAGTGGTGTGTGTGTGTGTGTGAGGAAATGATAGAGGGGGTCTATTAATGCTGGGTATATTAGCAGTGGTGCAGACGTGAGCACGGTGCAGATCTCAGAACGGCGCAATTTCTTTTTTTGATTTTGTTTTTAGAGCAAAAAAGTTTTAATGAACGATTTGACAAGTATTTGAAATATATAATATGAAATATAATATGAAGTATAATATGAAATATACAATATATAATCTACAATATGGCATAAAACACAAACATTGCAGTTTTATTTTTATTTATTTTTTATTTTATACATTACCTCTTTTGTTCACCAAGTCAAAAGACAACGCAACTTCCATTGGAGATCTTGCACCGTTGACATTTGCCCAAGGTATTTCTTTGTCTGGATCCATCAAATATGGAGCAAAAAAGATACAATATTGGATGAAAAAAGAAAGTAGAGAAGCTAATCAAGGAAATATAGTGTGATGTAGTGTAGCGTTATGTAATACTCTGTTTACATCTGCACCTCCATTCCTCGTCTTTGGCCTTTCATCCAGGCACAGTGCTGGTGCGATTGCTACGAATGAAGTCATTAGAAAAGAGCAGGTTATAACTGAGGGGAAATTTCGTTTATTTGGATGTTATTTGATTTTATTTGGTATTTTTTTATTTTTCTTTACGTCATTTGATTTATTATGATTTACTATGATTTTATATGATTTGATCATTGACATGAATGCAATCCAAGCCATATTGAATACAGCATGTATTTAACTACCCTAACTACTAAAATATATCCCCAGTATACTACCCTAACCCACACCAATAGCCCTTAATGTCTCTCGTCTGATAAACTTGCGAAATAGCAAAAAGTATTAATATCTGATATCAAACTCTGATCAAAAACATTTTCAAACTCGTATTTCAAACCTGCATGAAGACGAAAAACAATATATACATACTCTTGACATATTCTCCCAAGCGATGTCCCAAAAATAAAATTGTGTTTCTGTGCTTTTAGTAATTCCCGTACTCGAGAGCAAACCCATCTGATATTCAAACTCTCTCTCTTTCCCTTTTTCCCATTCTCACTCTTCTATATAGAGAAAGCGTCTGCATACGCCGCATTGATGGCCAAGCCAAGTTTAATGTACGGAATCATTTAATTGTGTACACTAATGTTAGTCTGACAGGTATTCAACTTTCCTTGCCTTGATTGGTACAAAACCCAAGTGAATAGGAATTGGTCTGCTTCTTTCTTTTCCTCTTCCGGGTTCTTGTGAAAGCTCTAAAGATGACTTTGAAATCCTCGTTCCACTTGAATCATGAACATTATCCAGCGGCCCCACTCGAATTGGCCACCGTAAATTCAAAAGCCACTGGTTTCGTATTCATCAGCAAACGCACATGGCATATGTGATTACTACAGCCATGATGTGCATAGCATCACACAACTTGTCTCCCGCTGAGTTCAGTTACTGATAATCGACTTGGTTTGCTTACAGTTTGGTTATTATTGCTAGCTTTTGTTGGTATCCGGTAAACTCGTTTTGCTAGAATCAGCTCATAATCAAAATGATGTCATGCGCGGTCGAGAATATTGGAATATTGCCTTGCTATTTATATACACACGTTAAGTAAATTTAAATTTAAATTCAAATTCAAAATAACTGTCCAAGCTCGACTCCTAACTCTTGAACTCTTGCTGCTGCCTATATTCGCTAATACAGCACTAGACATCCTCCCATAATGGTAAACACTGACCAAGAAAGTGCACCTATAACCTGTCCCTGTGGCTCGGATTCTATTTCTTTGTTTGTTTGAAAACCCTAGTTTTGCTTAAACTGATTTGGAATAGCCGAATCTAAGAAATATAAACAATAGCAGTAAAAACAACAACAGCAAGTCGACTGGTACTAATGATTTCGACCTTAGTCCTGCGTGTGGCTGAGCCTTTCTTTCTAGCCTTGTTAACAAAGGTTGTTTTATTTGTTATTGATAACCTTCTTTCTAAAGAATATATATCAGCCTGACAATATCCGGTCTGTTTTTCTTTATTAAATTTCATCAATGCCCACCAATTGCTTTTAATTTATACTACATTTTACCCCATCTTGTGCCTGACTGCTGTTCTGCCATAACCCAAGGAATTTGTTGCACTGACTATCGTTTCAAACTAGTCTTTTTTCATCACTTTTATAAACAAGCGTCTGTTGAGATACATTGCAAAGACTAATAAAATGGTTGGAGTACCGCTGAACTGGACCAACAAATTTAGTCTTGCTCCATTTACCTAGAGTCTATGGGCTTCGGTATACTCAATGCAATCACCATAACAAGAAGAGCTGTACCTTCAACTTTTAATTACTATTGTAAACCCATTTCTCAAAGCTGCACCTATATGGTTCGATTGATTCATTTTCTTTCAAGACATGGAGAAACACCGGCCCAAACATCTAGGACCCTGGCGTCCAAAGACTTGTTTGCAAACTACCTTTACAACACGTTTAATACACGAAACTTCACGTCACACCTTGTTTTAATTCTCTTTTATTATTGTTAAACTATACGACTAAAATGAAGTTTTGAGATGATGAAAAACGATATTATAGTACTTGTTGGCAAACTAGGAACACCACGTGACACGTCTATTTGACTGTTCTTACAAATATGTCTTAATAAACCAGGTTGGAATGAAGCGTCTTTTACTGAAATACGTTTCGTGGTCTGTTGAATGATTTGCTTAAATGACTTGCTTGAATATGTATTTATTGCCAATTGTAAAACTTGGAAATATGTACATGATAATATCAATTTGGACGGCAATCGTATTCATATAAGGATCCAAGTTGATAATAAACTGACATTACATTTATTTCTAGAGAAATTCTGGTAATGGTTTATTATATCTTGGTGTTGTTGCAGATATACACGCTCCATACTACACAAGTGGACGGGTCTATAGGTGGGGACGGCTTTGCCTAGAAGAGGGATTCGGTATGATTATCAATATCCATCTCTTAGACCCCACTTCACTTTTAACTTTTCATTCTCTTCAGATCCAAGCAGTTATTCAATATCGATTAACTTGTAAATCATCCAATTCCAACATCAACTCAGAAACTATTCTGATTACTGCTAAAGCACTTTTTCAGAGGCAAGCAAGAGGTCTGACATCTTGTCGCGTATTTCTGTAGTGTAAGACACAAACCCCCCTCTTCCCGCCTACCCCCAGGAGTACCTCTCTGGAACCCTTCTAAAGATGTACACACTTTTCTTTGGCATTTTTGAATCTGAAACATTACCGTTTAATTTGTTGCCGTGTTCATGTTATGCTTGGGTTGGAAAGATGTTGGCAACGGTGTTCATGGCACTCACAGTGGATTGCACATTAGCATGAAGATCTAAACAGTCTACATATAACCTGGTTGTAGTTATGCCTAGAGGTTTCAATATTGAACTGCAGAAAAAAAAAAAAAATTAACTTTGTAGACCCTGTTGAGACCAATTGAATACCTTGTTTACTTGGCCTCTTAATTGAGAGTAAACAAATAAGAACAAGAGGCATACCATTCAATAGTAGAACCCATAGGCCCGAGACGAGTTATTTACCAAAAGTAGTTTAATACAGTATTTTGCATTTTTTTGGAGTTAACAGAGAATCCAAACAAGAACTTTGTGAGAATAAACACCAGCCAGACCATAACTAACTATCCTATAGCTAGTTATAAAACCACTGGATTACAGCGGATTACGTCATGACATTACACGAGCAGCCATATGAAAGGAATAACAAGACACTACCAACAATACAACAATACAACATTGGCGGCGTTGCTGTTGTTGTAAATACAGTACAACTATTTTATTATCATATCACTGCTGCTGTGCTTATTAGAAGTATTAGAAGGTTGGAAAACCCACCCTGATTTTCACTGTCAAAAGGGATGCGTTCAGGTACCGTTGATTCGCAACGTATTTAATATATATTTCATTTCTCTCCATGCACGCTTTTTAACCAGCGACTTTTTCCTGGATAATTAACATACAACAAACTCGACGATCCAAGTCGTCTTCTTCATTAATGCTATCAATCGGAAAATACTGTGCTCTTCAAATTGCATTCATCGAAAGAATGCTCCTATTAATGATCATGTGATACAAAGTGGCTTACATTCTTATGTCCCTTTTCACATAATTTACATAACATAATCTTAATCCTATGGTAACTTTTTCTCATCGGCTTTTTATATTAATGTATAAAATCTTTGTGTGTAAAAAGACTGTCTAAGGAAGAACCCAAAATACCTGCTTTTTTAGAAAAACGAAATTATCAAATTTTACTAAAATTGTAGATTTAGACATTAAAACTTTCACCAGCAACAAATTCCTCTCGATAGCTTAGCTGGTAGAGCGCAAGACTGTAATGGTAAATCTGTCATCTTGAGGTCGCGTGTTCGACTCACGCTCGGGAGATTCATTTTTTTGCTTACATCTGCAGGCGTACATGCACATTATTGCGAATCAGAGTGCAGCATCGGCAGCCTTTTTCCGGCAATGTGATTTGCCAACCAGCCTTTGCCTCTGCCTCTAAAGACAGTGCACCGCGAGCACTGCTTGGTCTGTGTGTAAGACCAGCCAATGACACGCCAGCATATAGATGCACGATATGAGAGCAATAATCCATCTGTTCAAAAGGCAGCGTTGAAAACTTTTCTCTACTACCGCTACTACCCAGTTTACTGTTATCACGGTCGTCTTCAAACCTCGTGCTGTGCAAGCATCACGGGACTGGGCGGTGGCTGGTGGCTGGTGGCTGCGTTATCTCCGTACCGTTGTGAGCAGCAGCGCTAACGCCGGAAAGAAAGCCAGAAAGCCAGAAAGCCAGAAAGCCATTGGACGGAGCTGCCCGCTGGCTGCACAGATAACGGTCACGTGGGCGATAAGATAGCCCTGTACAGAGCTATCAATCAATCAAACGCTCACGAATGACTAATACCAAGCGCAGTTCGGTGCTTCCTTCTGTAGACACGGTCCCGAGACGGTGTGTTGTCTTCTGCTGCCTGTGTCTATGCGTAGACGTAGGTGTCCCGGCCGTTTTCTGACTGTAATCAATCGCTCATCTGGTCTTTTGTCTTTTCGTCTTTTCTCCCGCTTGTTTTTTCCATTCTCTTCTTCCTCCCTCCTTTTTCTGGTTTGCATTTGCATATACACTATTCCAACTGTCAACTTTTATTACTGCTATCATAATATAATAATAATAATAATATAATCATTATTATCAGTATTATTGTATTGTTGTTACTGCTTTATTTTTTTCTTTCTTTCTTTATCTTCTTCTTGTCACATGCACGCTTATCCTTTCATACCCCAACATCCCTCAAATCTAGCTCCATAGACCCTTTAAAACTTTAAAACTCTACAGAAACACAGGCTCGATTCCATTTCACTCAAGCCCGGTTCTCCATATAGAAACCGTTCACTAGTCGCTTGAATCTGTGGTCAACCGATTGCTCTTATCATTGTCATTTCTTATCATTTTGGTGTGTCCACATTTCTACCCAACTCACTGTTGCCAGTAGGCACATCATCACACCCACATTAACAACCAACCAACTCTTTCAATGAAAACGTCGTCCTCAAATTCAAACTCATCGGTGCCGGCATCATCATCAAATACTGCATCTGGTGACTCAAAACCCCGCCGAAAACGCGCCTCTAGCATCAAAAAAGAGTCTGGTTCCAAAGAATCCAAAGTCAAACGTCAAAAGACCGCACCAGTGGCCCCAGCCGCCCCTTCTTCCCCACGAACAACTCCCAACGTTACTGCGGTTCGACCAGCTGTAATTGGCGTCGCTCGCTCCATCTCGGCCTGTCTCAGATGCCGCTTGCGAAAAACAAGATGCGACCAAAAGTTTCCCTCTTGTAACTCCTGTCTTAAAGCCGGCGTTGAATGCGTGGGCATTGACGCAGCCACCGGCAGACAAATTCCTCGAAGCTATGTCTCTCATCTTGAAGATCGGGTCGCTATGCTCGAACTGAAACTTCAAGAAGTTAACAAGGGTAGTCCAGATACTGCCGCTTTGAAAAACAGCAAGGCCAATATACTCAATGATACCTCGGCCTATAACATACTGACAGGGCCCTCTGGATTACCTGAAAGCAACACCGATACCAGAATTAAATCGGAATCTGGGCTGAATGAAGAATACTTGAAATCAAATGGAAATGGAAAGAAAAATGATGACGTTACCACCGGTGTTGAAGGTATCATGTCTTCTGTTAAAATGGTATCCTCAAAAGCTGCCACCTCTGCTCCTTCCGCGTTTCTGGGCTCTTCTTCTGGCCTTTCCTTTGCTAGATTACTCTTGACTGCCATCAAGTTTAAAGCCAACAACGACCATGGCGCAGCGACTGCTTCGGGACACAATCCTGGCCATTCTGCCGCTACTTCTTCAACCGCCGGGGCTCAGAAACAAAAAATCCATCCCGCAAGCCTTCCTTCAAAAGAGACAGCAGAGAAGTTTCTATACTTGTTCTTTTCTCAGGCAAACTCTCAACTTCCCGTCATTCACCGAGAACAGTTTTTGACAAACCACTTTATTCCAATCTACGGCCCGCTTTCTGAAGGCACCTCTCTGGCTTCAGACTACACCACTATCGGCGTGCCGCTGACTCCATCTCCTGCGCCATCTCCAAGCACCCCTACACTATCTCCAATTATGAGTAAGCAGGCAAACTTGTCGGTGGATGGGTCGGGCCGAAAGGGATCGACTCTTTACGTTGGAAGCAACACCCCAATTGCTATCAACAACTTGAACGCACCACAAGTTACGGAGGAGACACCCAAAAAGGCACTTTACTTTCTTCACCTCATGTTTGCAATCGCAACGTCTATTCACCATCAAACTCACACTGCCCACATTTCTGAGTCGTTTCGTGTGGCTGCTATGCAACATTTCGATGCAGTACTAGCTTCCCCCAACCGATTAGAGGCTCTTCAAGGTATTTTACTACTTGCTCTATATTCAATCATGCGGCCAGCTGTTCCGGGGATCTGGTACGTTGTCGGCTGGGCGCTTAGACTTTGTGTGGATTTGGGCTTGCATACAGAGGCTGGTTTGAAATCCTCCTTAACAGTCGCTACAAACAACAGTAATGGCTCCATCTATGATCCATTCACCCTTGATATGAGACGCCGTTTATTTTGGTGTACTTATGCAATTGATCGGCAGGTGTGTGTTTACCTTGGCCGTCCATTTGGAATTCCTGAGGAAAGCATCAAGGTACCGTTCCCATCACAGCTTGATGATACTCTGATTGTAGAAGATGATACCAGTGACTTGAACGACATTCAAAGCGATCATACCCGTAAAGCCCCTTCTTACAAGATCATTTCACTCAGCTTTTTCCGGATCAGAAAGATTCAAGCAGAAGTTCAGCGTATTCTGTACGACTGTGCTCCTCTTCCTAGAGAATACGAAGCTTTGGAACAATGGAGAACTGCAATGGGCCAAAGACTGGAAGCCTGGCATGCAGCGTGTCCAAAGTCGGCAAAGAAGATGAACTGCAACTTTAATTTGGCATTTATTGAATTGAATTACCACCAAACACGGCTGTTATTATATGGTCCTACTCCATCAGATTCTCCTGAGCCAAAGGAAGACCATTTCCAGATTATTGCAGAGTCTGGAGAAAAGGTCATTCAGCATTACCAAAATTTACACAGACATCGAAGTGTCAACTATACTTGGGTCGCGGTTCATAATTTGTTCATGGCTGGCACCTCCTACCTATATGCTTTGTATCACTCGCCAAAAATTCGTGAAGCTACGACCATTGAGCAAATTGATGCTAATGCACATGCTTGTATCGAAGTACTTTCTGCTTTGGTGGACAGATGCGATGCTGCAGTTTCTTGTCGGTCAACCTTTGAACTTCTCACAGCTGCCATTCTCAAGCTATGCACTCAAGAAAAGGCTGCTTCGTTAGCTACAACTGAAGGAATGCGGCAAATTGAAGGTCCTCCCATGTATTCTCAGAACTTGGGTCCTAATTCTATTTCATTTTCTGAAAGCACTGAGCCCCAGCAGCCATATTTACAGTCTCAATATCCTCCACCCCAACAGCAACAAGTGTTTACACGAAATAGCCCATCTATCGGTAACCAATACCTGAGATCTATGGCACCATCTTCGCTCCAAAACGGGATTTCAGCTGGCCCTCAATCTTCAAATACGCCATCCATACAGCCTCAGCTATCATTATCACAGCCTTCTCAAGTTAATTCACAAATTGCGACTACCAGAGGCACAACATCTCGAGGTAGTCAGACTCGTGAAAATTCCTTACCTAATGGAACTTCTAATAGTGATGAGATGTGGACTGATAATTTTGACTTGGACCTCTTCTTTTTAGAAGCTGGTATGCCCATGTCTTCCAACGCCGACCAGCAGCAGCAGCAACAACAACAACAACAGCAACAACAATCTGGAAACTCATTAAATAACTTGTCTCAGCAACAAGCATATCAACAACAACAGCAGCAATCCATTTCTTCTCTTCCGCCTACCCAGAAACTTCGTGCCAACTCTTTCCTTTCTCTTTCTCCTTACAACAACAACTCCAAATTCCAACTTCAACCTGCTGATAATAACAGCGTTGCTACAACCTCTGTAAATTCCGATACCTCTCCCTACAACCAATATCCCGATGCCAGTGAGTTTTCTCCCAATTTCAATGGTGCTGCCGGTGGTCCTAGATTGTTTGATATTATCAACGAGGTTCCAATGGCAGCAATTTGGGACCAATTTTTCGCACCCAGCAATATGAGCAATGCAATGATGAATCCTAATGGAGGGGGTGAATGGTAGTTAGAATGGAATTTGCTCCTTTTGTCTATAATCGTTAATGGTGTTTCTTATATTAAGTTTTTCAACCCTCCATTTTTGTTGACAATTTTACTTTATTTTTATTTTTTGGATACGACTTTTAGTTTGATGTTTATCTTGTTTTTTTACTATTCTTCATAATTTTTTTTTTTTTTTTTTGCTTTTTGTTAAAAGTTCTGTTACGCATCTTGTGTTGTAATTTTGGTAATAAATTGTATTTGAATGTTATTTGGTCGTGAGTGATCGTAGAAAGAAGTATCTTCTTAAAGTTAATTTTTTTTTAAATAGCTACTGGCTTGGAGTTGACAACTCTTGCTGCTGTTCTAGTCTCAGCACTTGTTGTATCGCCAACTCTTTTGCCACAATAGCCTTGTGAATGATAGTAACAACAGTTTCAGGGTTATCCAAAAGGTTCTGGTCATCTAATACGTTAATCTCATGCAACAAAATCATAACGGCCGGGAAAACATGTTCTTCCTGGGCATTCCGATCATTGGGTATCTCTTGTGACGAAATTTGGGACGATTGGTCTATCGGCGGTGGCACCAACTCATCTCCTATTTGAACCCGAGGTTTACTCATATTTCCCAAAATATTCTTTGGCTGCTGCGGTGCTGCTTTGCTAGCCTGTGTTTCTTTCTCTGTTTCCTCCATCACAAGAAGTTCCACTCCCAAGATGCGACCAGTGATATCGGCAATTAGGTTATTCTCAACAAGCGTCCGGCAGTTTTTTAAAACTGAGTACGGGACGGTTTGAACATGTCCGTATTTATCTTTTGTACAAAGGTATACTCTGACTAGTGGAAGGTGCCTCGGTCTTGGTTCGTCCTGCTGTTGTATGAACGTACCTGGTACCAAAATGTCATCTGAATGCAGTGTATGAGTATCGTTTTGGTGAGACAACGAGTCTTGAATGGATCCATTTGGTGTGTTTATTGTGTCTGAAAGAGTTGAAGGCGTTTTTAGATTTGGAGTGACCTCTGACCGTCTTGGATTAGAATCCTTAAATTCTCCTGGTGAACGAATCTCGTGGGCCTCGCAACATGTTGGATCCTCTACTAGCTCAGCTTCAACAAACAATTCTTCAAGCTCTTCGACAATCAAGCACTGGTCTTTAAGATCATGATGAAGTACTCTGCCAAAGAAACGGACATGGGAACCATTTGGATAACTGGTGATTCCATTAGTTAGCTCGTTGATGGTAGAGAAATACGACATGTATTATTTGAAAATAAATGTATTTCAGCGTTGGCAGTTGGTCTGTGGCAAAGATGCATTTAATGGGGTAGATAAGTAAACAAGGTATAGGTTTGCTTTCAAACATCTTATCTAATACGCACGGCTGGTAATCAACCTGGTGGAAATTTGAAAATTTTCCGACTTGATCTCTTTTAATTAACAAAAAGAGGGTATACATTGTTTTAGAGTTATAAAATACAAATTTCTACCTAGTATTACATTTTCCTGATTTGTATAATGTCAAGAAATTTGCAAGCCTCCAAGAGAACGTTGTGTTCTCATATACAAACTGCTTCGTATCGAACTTTCCAGCCCGGCGATATTGCGGTAGCTCGACATGTCTTACGACCAGACCGACCATCGTTATCGACACCATTATCGCCAGAAAAAGAATGGAATGCTCAAGCGTCTTCTATATCCCACTCGGATGTCATTGGAAAATCTTACCGATCCAGTATCAAGTCTCAAAAAGGACACAAAAATCAGACGTTTATTTTGACCCATCCCACATTAGAAGAATATGCAACTCATAGAAAACGATTAGCACAACCAATATACCCACTAGATGCTGCTGCAATCGTAACTCTGGCCGATATACACGAGGATGAAACAGGTGGAATGGGATTTGGTAGAGTTACAGGAACAGCAAGAGACCTTTTATACCCCGAATTTCCAGAAACTAGGCAATTGCACAATGAGAGTGAAGATTCTCAAGTCGAAGATGCTACTCCTATAGAAAATGCAGAGCCTGAAGTTTATCCCCATCCAAAACCGTTTCTTAAAATGCGACAATATCTTGAAGCAGGAACAGGCCATGGCTCTCTGACTTTGGCCATTTGCCGAGCGATTCATGGAGCCAACTATGAGTATCGACGTAGTGGACAAAAGTTTGACAGAGGTGCAGTTTTACATTCAATTGACAGGAACGCAAATCACTCTAAAAACGGACGTGTGAATGTGCGAGATTTTCGAAGAGGAATGTATATTGGAGATGTTGAGTTCCACTTGGCAGAAAGCCCAGAGAAATGGTTACAAGAAAAGGGTGATGTTTGGAGAAAAGTAGCATTAGGTGAAGATGTTGATCCCAAAGATTTAAAAGACTCTAGATACGGAGATGCAGTTGAGAATGAATCGCCGGAGCAAGTAGCGCAAGATGAACCAAAAGAAGTTGTATCAGATGCTGTATCGGAAACCATTTCAGAAAAGCCAGAAGACAATAGCAACTCACAAGAATTTGAATTTGAGACCCCTGGGTCTTTTCTTAGTGGCGCTTTTCTGGATCTACCCTCACCCGAATTTTCACTAAATACCATTGCCGATCGATTAATTACTGATGCGCCTTTGGTCATTTTCTGTCCCAGTATTTCGCAGATTCAAGATCTTGTCGAAGCCGTGCGAGTTGATGAAACCATCGACATGACGCTTACCAACACTGTCGAGTTATTGCCAGGTATTTCGGGTGGTTCAATGCGTGCATGGGACGTCAGATCAACTGTGGTAAGAGACACCGGGGAGGTTGTCAAGGTGTGCAGACCTAGAGTTGGAACTGGTGTGACTGGAGGTGGATTTGTTGCTGTGTTTAGAAAACTTCCTTATAGAGCTCGCATTATGCTACGACAAGAGAAGGAAAAAGCAGCACAGAAAGAACCTGAAACTCGGGAAACTTCTCCATCCGAATCGTAATTCTCATGATTATAGACACTTGTATATATTAACCTTAATGAATCAATCATAAAAAAGACTTGTTATTTTTACTTTGCTTTATGTATTATCGTGACTTGCTGTCCAATCATCCATCATGTTGCTAGTATCTTAGTTTGACTTGATCTCTTTTCATCAATATCGACCTTGTAATGTCTAGCGTACTAGTATTCTTAGACGTCAGGTATATTTATCATCAGCTGGGTTATCGAATTTCCTCCATCTTACTTTTTGTCCCACCTTTCCGCAAGCAATATTTGCGTATTTACCGAGTGCTCCCATCAAGCTTGAATGTTCTTGACTCCTGGATTTGAGTACATTTCCAACATTTTATTTCCTTTTCTAATGAGATGCTCAATAGCGCCGAATTCCTTTCTTGACATGCCTGAATATTGCCTGAAATTGTTGCTGACAAACTTTCGGAAGTTCAGCTGGCTTTCAACAGGCTTCTTATAAGTAGCTCGAATACACGTACGGTAAAGCGCAATGACTGGAAAATGAGTATAAGTTTAATCACAAGCACGGGTTTCAATTGAAAAAGGGGATTCATGGCTTACCTTCACGTTGAAGTCCACTAAACTTTTTTGCTTTGACGACCATTATGCAAAGTTTGTGTAGGTATAAAACAAATAAAAATATGTGCTTTGTTGAGATGGATCTTTATTCAAATCAGGTTGCAATCTATAAAAACAGGGATTAAGTATATACTGGATGCTGTGTTCATCTGGCTGGAATCGAGCAAAGAATATGAGCAAGTGAATGGCAAAGTCAAAATGGCTGAATTGATTGGCAATGTTTTGTGGGTGGAGCTGAACAGATGAGTAAGGTGTACGGCAGGTGAGTCTGTCAAAAGACTCAGAAAAAAAAAAAAAAAAAAAAAAAAAAATAGCTACACTTTGAACAGCATCACCAATGTGATAACTTGAAACCCTGGTGACTGTAATAGATTCGAAAACGTAGTAATAATCCAAGAATATAAGAATTGCTAGTTTGAACTGTTTACCATTCCGTGTTTAAATCTCATCATAATTGTCATCTTCTTCAACATCTACTTCATTAACCACGATGGCTGTTCGCGGTTTGCTATTAGCATCAATTTCAACCTTGCCAATTCGTTCAATAATGGCCATTCCCTGTGCTACTCGTCCGAATACGACGCTCTTGCCGTCTTGCGACTTTGCTGGCGCCAATGTAATGTAGAATTGCGATCCGTTCGTATTGGGTCCAGAGTTGGCCATAGCCAGGATGCCGGCACCTGTATGCTTTAGCGTTTTCAAGGCTGTCTCCTCGTCTCTAAACAAATGCCTTCCATCGTTATAGTCGTCATATATACTTGTTCCTCCAAGGCCTGTACCACTGGGATCTCCACCTTGTATTATGAACCCTGGGATGACGCGATGAAAAGTGGTGCCGTTATAATATCCTGTTCGACACAGTTCAAGGAAATTTGCAACTGTCCTAGGAGCATGTTGGTCATAAAGTTCCAGGGCAAAAGAGCCCATCGTCGTGTTAAAATGAACAATAGGCATTGTTGAAAGTTTAGTTGTGGTTGCTGATATGGACAGGAAATCAATAGGAAATCAATAGTTGTGGAGACACCCTACAAAAATTTTTAGCCTTCCCTACTACCACCACACACATATTCAACTTTGTTCATATCAGCACACAGCTCTATATCATCATGGGTATCATGTAAGTTATCTTTCATCTACAGTTATACAATAACTAAACAATAGCTAATTCTGTTGTATTTTTGTTTTAATAGCGAGAAAATCCAGCAGATCCAAGAGGAACTTGCCCGAACCCAGAAGAACAAGGCCACTGAATACCACATTGGTCTTCTTAAGGGTAAACTTGCTCGATACAGACAACAGCTTCTTGAACCTACACCTGGTGGGTCCAGTTCACCGGGGCAAGGTTTCGAAGTATCCAAAAGTGGTGATGCCAGAGTTGCCTTGATTGGTTTTCCCTCTGTTGGTAAATCATCTTTACTTTCCAAGATCACCAGAACAAAGTCCGAAGTTGCTCAATATGCCTTCACAACCTTGACGTCCGTTCCCGGTGTTTTAGAATACAACGGAGCAGAGATTCAGATTTTAGATTTGCCTGGTATTATCCAAGGTGCCTCTGAAGGTAAGGGTAGAGGTCGACAAGTCGTCGCTACTGCCAAAACCGCCGATTTGATTTTGATGGTTTTGGATGCCACCAAGCATGACGAGCAGCGTGCCACTCTTGAACGAGAGCTTGAAGCTGTTGGTATCCGATTAAACCGAGAAAAGCCTAATATCTACCTGAAAGCAAAAAAGACTGGTGGTTTAAAATTCAATGCCACATCTCCTCCCAAATTTCTAAACGAAAAGATGGTCGGAGATATCTTACGTGATTACAAGATGCACAATGCCGAAGTTCTTGTCCGTGACGAAAACGCCACAGTTGAAGACTTTATTGATGTTATTAATCAAGCCCATCGTTCATACATTCCATGCTTGTACTGCTATAACAAGATTGATGCAGTATCGCTGGAGGAAACTGATCGTTTAGCACGACTCCCTAACTCTACTGTTATTTCAGTCAACATGGAGCTTGGTTTAGATGATCTATTGGATCGTATTTGGGCTGATCTTGGACTCTTGAGGATTTTCACAAAGCCAAAGGGAACAGCCCCAGATTTCTCCGAGCCTCTAGTTGTCCGTGCCCAGCACAACACCGTGGAAGACGTTTGCGACTCTCTTCATAGAGAAATTAAAAACAAATTCAAGTATGCAATGGTTTGGGGTGCTTCTACCAAGCACAGTCCTCAGAGATGCGGTCTCAACCACAAGGTGGCGGAAGGGGATGTCATTACTTTGTTCACAAGATCCTAAATGTGATTGAATGTGCATTGTATTTTAGCAAGCAATAATAATAAAAAAAAGACAGAAAATATAAAATTAAAACAAAAAAAAGAAATAATATTTACATAAACTTTTAAATTGGATTGAATATCCCAAGTTTCTAACATGGATTGATCAGTGACAAGTTCTTTCAGCTCAGCCGTCAAAATGAAATCAGGTTGTGGTATTATATCACAGATGATCTAACGTCAAATCCTCGTACCACAATATCTCCAATGTATCCACCATCGTTACGTCGTCAAATATCTAAAGAGGGAAAACCAGAGTTATCGAAGGCCGCCTCTCTTTTCCAAAAAGTCCTTAGCTTCGTTGATCTTGGTGGCCAAGTATGGGGATCCTCCTCTATCAGGGTGATTCAACAACATGATTTTTCTGTGGGACTCTTTCAGCTTCGTCTTATTGAGCGTAGTTTCCCTCAAGTTTAGAATTTGCAACGCTTCTTTAGCGGACATCTTAGTCTCGAATCCACCAGTAAGGAATGCGCGGCCACCGACACCGCCGCCACGCTTGCTAAAGAACAGGGCCTTGACAGTCCAAACACCAGCAATAGCCGCAGCTCCCATAACAACAGGTGAGCTGGTGAATGTAGAGGAAATATCTTCCCAAGCTTCCTGGAAAAATCCCTTCTGTTGTGGCCTACTACCGTCCATTGTGATGTATTGTCGAATCTATGAATGCCTGCGGTAGTTTAAATTGGTATTTATAGTGATTTCCGTAAAACCAAATATGTATAAAATGTTAGCTATAGAAAGATTCCGTCTATAATCCCGTGGTGGATGGTTGGAATGAAAATCTCAGAGCTGAACTAGATGCAATCGAACAGAGAATGTCTTGGAATGGAAAGGAAAAAAAAAAGTGTGGGAGGTGCGTTTCTCTTAGCAAGGCCTTTTTTCGGAGCTCACGAAATTTTTCAAATTTTCGTTGCATCACATGATTACAACAGTCATATCATGTGACGCCAAATTTATAATCCTTTCACGTGAGTCAGCCGTGCAGAAAATTTTTATTTTTGATAACGTCAAAAAATTTCATCATTCAAATCCTTACACTTCCTCTGTGAACTATCCACAAGTCAACGAAATACAACCAACACAATGAGAATCGAGACTTGTCACTTCTGCTCCGGCCCGGTATATGTAAGTATTGGAACGGTTTTCATCTGCTTCATGCCTTTTGTTTTTAAATACATCAACGACTAACCTAGCATTTTGCTGTTTTTAGCCTGGTCACGGTATCATGTTTGTTCGTAATGACTCCAAGCAGTTTCAATTCTGCAGAGCCAAGTGTCACAAGAACTTCAAGCTGAAGCGTAATCCCCGTAAATTACGATGGACCAAGGCTTTCCGTAAGAGTGCTGGTAAGGAGATGGTTGTCGACAAGACTCTTGAATTCAGCGCTCGTCGTAATGTCCCAGTCAGATACAACCGTGAGCTTGTCACCGAGACTCTCAAGGCCATGGCCCGTATTGAAGACATCCGAAGAAGAAGAGAACGCGCCTTCTACAAGAACAGAATGGCCAAGAACGCACAGCTCAGAAAGGAAATGGACCGCAAATTGGTTGAGAGCAACCAGGAATTACTCAGAATCAGAGATGTCGAACTCTCCAGATCAAAGGCCAAGCAACTCAAGAAGGAGCAGGAAATGGACATCGAAGAAGATCTCGACGAGATGGACATCTCAGACGAAGAAATGGAAGAGAAGGAGAAGGTTGCCATCACTCTCAAGAACAAGAAGAAGAGAGTTACTGCTTAATTTTGACAATGATAGATATTGCAAAATGTGCAAGGTGGTAGCTGGGAAAATATTTTTGGAGGATACAAGCTCAATATCGACTCGACTGATGTGTTTACTTGCGCGTGGAAAGCATTTTTTCTCTCTGCGGTTTGACTTATTCAACACCTTGGTTTCGCTATATTGATGGGATGAACATTATGATACCTTTGAAACATCTGTTATTTGTATTGCATTAGAGAACGATAGCCTAAGTGTTTTCTTTTCAACTTTTCGTGCTCATGCCCATATACCATCTCATACATTTTAAATTTATGAACCTTAGGTTTTTCGTTCTCTTGTAAAAAAAGTTTTATTTTATTTTGTTACTTTTGTTGTTTTATTTTTATTCATATTTTTTACAATTTTAATTTAAGATAAAGAAATTATTCAACTTGATCCATAGTTTATGATGGGTACATTAAGCGAAATGAAAGCTTGTTTGGACAACTGAAAATACCAACAGCTTTCCAGTTGTGCCGATGAAGCTGAACACAGTTGTTTTGGATTTCATGAATACCAGCAGCACAGTTTATGCTCTGGGGGTCATAACGCTTGGTAAAGCACCGAAAATACTGTACCTCTTCTTTATACAGATTTCAATACTATAACTATCTTTGCTTAAAGCTCTCAGCAAGTAATGCGTAAAAAAACCATTACAAAAGGGCTGGTCAGATACACTGCCATACGGCTGAACAAACCTTCAAGTTGGGCGGTCAAGATGACTATTTTCTCTAAAGTAATCATTGCTTCAATATAGAGCCCGATTACGACTATAGTAATTCCTGATCTTTAGAAACAGACGCTCAAAACTTTTGGCAAATATTGATACAAAATGAATTTTACAGATACAAACACATGGAACATTTCGTTTGAAACGTACCTATTAGCAACTAACAACACGCTCACTTATATATTCTTTTTCACTGACAGCGCAGTTGCTTTTCCTTCAACCTCATCTCTAACAATGGTATATTTAGTATACCCATCTCTCCATAATCCCCAAACCCACGCAACAAGGGAAAGAACAACGACAACAGAGCTCAGATTGGTAGATGGGTATTGCAACCACGCCCACTCTTGCGCAGCCCAAATAGCTATAGCCGCAGGAGTACCATATGATCGCGAAAATATATAAGCTGCGTATGGTATACTCCAGTAAAACCAAGAATAAAATTGGTAATGCAACGAACGAGCACATAAAACACCCACCAAGTTCGAAGCTACTACTGTGGAAAGAATATAAGCAGGCGTCATGTTTTCTGACACCCTACGGGAGCGAATAAACCCGCTTGACTCAAAAAACAAGGCATTGATTAAAGCAGGGATTCCAAACTGTGTCGAGGAAACAACTTGGGTTCCGGCTGGAGCATCTGTAGATGAAGAAGATGCAGGAGCGAGAACTCGGTAGGGGCGCAATGGAGACATCCACCAGCCAGCACGATGCAAGCAGAATCCAAAAACAATTATTGACAAATGAACAGCAAGAAGGGTATAGGAGAATGGCTTCGAAAGAAATATTTCTTCGGGGACAAATCTCCAGTTGACGGTCCACTTGTAGAAGAAAGCACGGGAAAATTCAAATGCTCCCAAGAAATAGTCCTTAGCATATGGTGATCGTGTAACTTTGAGAAATGAATTTTCCAAATCAACTATAGGCAGTTCACAGATAGCAGCAATGTAAGCTTGAACAAGGCTGATGAAAGGAAAAGAAGTGGAATTAGAAACACCAGCCTCAATATCGGACAATCTGACAGGTGGTGCATATTTTTCAAACGCGGCAGGCAAATATTGATCCAAAAGATCTTTGAGCTCTGTCAAATCGTAAATAAAAGGATATGCTACCATGTATTGGACTAATAAAAAGGGTAACGCGGTTCTCAAAACAGCGCCACGGATTCCCAAAGCCTGGAGGTAAATTACTGCAACACCTGGAAGATATAACAAAGAGTTCATCTTCACAGAAACAGCTAAGGAAAGGACAATTGCTGAAAAGGCCCACTTGTGACGTTGAAGCAAAGCAATCGAAATTACAGAGAAAAATGTTCCAAAACAGTCATTGAAAAGACGTAAAACGTAAATGCTGTGTAACCGCTTAGACAATGCAAGCAATGGGACAAACCAAAGGTACTTGGGGAGGTTCTTGATGATAGCGGCAGTAGAATCATTGTCGGGTTGAGCTAAAGGACTCTTCGTTTCGGTAGTTCCCTCAGCATCAGGACTAGATGTCAAAGCAGGCTTGGGCTTGTCTTCTGTTTCGCTTGCCGCCAAAGGAAATTCTGTCACACTAAACACATAAAATAAAACAATAAAATGCGTAAAAACATACAAGGCAAGAAAGATATATTGAGCTTTCACCAGGTCAGCTCCCTTTGAGGTAAGACGCCACAAAATAGAATAAATCGCAACATGGCCAGCTGGATACACTAAAGGACCAGTTCCGCCTTCAATGACGGAATAGTTTCGTTCTCCACCATCAACAATTTGCGTGATCTGCTCCATATAAGCCTTCCAATCGATCTCAGTATCTAATAACGGTTAGTGATTTGTACCCCAGATCAATTTGCCAAAGAGATATACTAACATGGAACCTTTTGAATAATCAAATATCCGAGAATTGCATCCGCTACCAAAAGACAAAAACATAGGGGGTCATAGAAAAACGAGAGCTCATTGGCGATAGTAGCAGCCCTTGATCTAGGCCTTGCGACTGGCATTTTGAGTGTTATGTTGGTAATAATGTAGGTTGACGTCTAAGTGGGACGTTTTAATATTTCTGCGTTAGCCGCGTACACACACCAGTCACGTGCACCAGAAAACGAAATGATCTGTTACAACATGTGGCATGTCACACGAATTGGGCATTTCATCACCACCATAAAAATTTTCGGCTTTTCTTAGTTTTTTCAGCTATATCACGCCGGTAGCTTTTGCACAAACCCACGACATAATCATGAACAGCCTGAAGCATATAAGCATTAGTGCTCGATCAGTTTCTCGTATGTATCTACAGTTTGGTTTGTTTTAGTTCACTTTGCGTGCCGTTAGAGAATGCGATTCCTCATCGACCAATCATATGAAAAATCCAGATCAACCCACAGAAATGCTGACCGTTTGAATTTTGATTCATGTTTAGGAGCTGCTGTTAGACTTTACAGCACTGCTGCACCTGCTGCTTCTGAGTCTCTCGAGGCTGGAGAAATACCCAAGAAGGCACCAAAGGTCCCCGACAATGTCTACTCGTCAATTGTTTTGTCACGAATACCCATTGTTACACCCGAGCCCACTGAATTCGAAAAGACATATTACAACTATCAGAGTGAACTTGAAAAGCGATTGATGTGGACATTCCCTGCTCATTTCTACTTTAAGAAGGGTTCTCTTTCTGAGCGTAAGTTTGTTGCTGCTCAAAGGGGCCCTGTTACTCGTCAACCAGGTGTTTGGTTCCCCAAGGGCATCCCTGATATCAAGTTCAACCGTGAACGAACGCTTAAGCAAGAAATTGTCATCCCACGTGAAAAGGGACCTGAAGGTGAAGCATCAAGTGACTCAGTTTTGAGACCAATTGTTGGTAACCCTCGTATCACAGAAGCTGACAAGACTGGCGACGTTAAGGCTCTTACCCGCTGTTTGGATAGAACTATTTATCTTCTTGTTAACGAGAACGGCCAGGGATGGAAGTTCCCATCATTCAACATTTTAGAATCTGAAGGTTTGCATGAGTCTGCTGAACGCGGAGTTCGTGAAATTGGTGGTCCAAACATGCACACTTGGACTGTCAGCAATACCCCATGTGCTGTTGTACGTTATGGTGATGCCAATCGTGGATCTGTTTTAAGTGAGAACTTTGACCAAGCTCAAAGCAAGGAATATTTCATCAAGTCACACATCATCCATGGAAAGTTTGTGCCAAAAGAGAAGGGTCTGGAGTTTGCATGGCTGGCGAAGGATGAAATCAAGGAGAAGGTTACCCCAGAGTATTGGAACCAAGTCAATGACATTCTCTCCAATCAATAAGCGATAGCATGATTAGAAGCTCCTAGATGCTAATTTGAAGATTAGAATAGAAAACTAGGCGGAATACGATAGTTCTCCAAAAAGTTACATTTTTTTGTTTATATGTACCCTTATTTTTTACATGTATATTTTTGATCGTTTTGTCTTTTGTAAATAATTATGAACCTGATGGATCTTTTACGATTTCAAAAATACATTGTTCTTTATTGAGTTTTAGTTCATATTCAAGTACACAGTCCAGTCCGAGAAATTTCATTCTGAGATATACGCAGTATGACTTAAGCTACAACATGTTTCAGGTGTTTTTTCGCGTACGGCCTTACTCTACAAGACAGCCATGAGTGGATTATAATCTTCAAATCCACATTCTTATTATTTTTACCCTAGGATCTAATTGTTATCAGAATCAATTTCACCAGCTTTAAACCATGGCTCGGTCAAACAATCGCTCCTCTTCTCGGTCTCAGCACAAAGGCTCAAACCAGCCTATCCCCCAAGATCCCACTCTTTCTAAGCATTCGTCGTTTCAGTTTTTCAGATCTTTAAAAACACTTCCTCTTCGCGACTTGAGTGTTGTTGGGTTTTCTTCAAACACTTCTTCATCCTCGTCCTCTTCATCCAATATAAACATCAATTCCATTCCTTCTGTCGACTCCCCTATCAAAGAAATTGCCTGGAACGCGCTTGGCACTCGTGTAGCTTGCACTCATGTTGATCGATCCATCTCCATTTGGCCAGCACTTGATCCATTTGAAAACAAAAACTCACGAATATCTGGGTCTGCAGCTAATGCGTACGCGACATACCTTTCATCAATTGTTTCTCAGTCACCTATTGTTATTCTCCGTGGTGCACATGATCGTTCAATTGAGGCGATATCATGGGATCCTGTTCATGCTAATCGGTTAGCATCGTGCAGTGCTGATCGTACATTTAAAATCTGGGACACCCTCCCCACAGCCGGGCATAGTTACAGCTCTCACAGGTCATCTAGAGTTCGATACATTCAATCAGCATCTTCTTCCGCTTCATGCCTTGCCTCAGTATCAACAGATGTTGACAACTATGTTGTTAGATATTCTCCTTGCGGCCAATTTCTAGGTGTGGGTACGAAATCTGATCAAGTAATACTCTATCACATTATCAAGGAAAAAAAACTAGTTGATGAAAGTGCAAACGAAGCAAATGGGGGTAGAGTAAAGTCTCGAAATGGTAGAGGCAATAGTGAGAAATATACTACAGTTATTACCTTAAAACGACTTTGTTCTCACAAGGAAAGTGATGAAATTTATGATATCTGTTGGTCAAACAACCCCAGAGTTTTTGCGTTATCTATGGGTAACGGAAACATTCGACTTCTTCGTTTCAATTTACACGAGGATGACCTGATTAATGAGACAGCAGAGGATGGCCAGGCTCAACAACCTACTAACGCTGAGAGCAATGAGAAGGAGCCTAAGGATGTGGAAATGCTGGATATTGCACAGATTCAATCTGCAAGGTCTACGCCTGTGCCTGATACCTCTTCTGCCAGAGATCAAAAGACATTGTCTTCTCTTCAAGTTCTTCACACTCTTCGTGGCCACCGTACCGCGATAAGTTGTCTAGCCTTTGATCCCAAGGGTAAATATCTTGCAGCTGGCTCTAATGAAGGTATAGTTAGCTTGTGGGATATTTCTACATCAGACTTTATTTGCTTCAGAACCTTTCATAAGCCAGATCATTCCATCACGTCTTTGTCTATTTCACATGATGGTGCCTATATTGCGTTTGGCGTTGAAGGTGTAGCTGGATCTTCTCATAATACTGCAACTAGTTCTGCCCCAGTAAACCGTGGAAGCAATGGCGGAATCAATATTGAAAATCTTCCGCTGGTGATTGCCCATGTTGAATCTGGAGAATATGTTCATGGAATTGACTACCCTCAGTTCTTTTCACCTAATAATATTAGCTTTGTTCCTGGAAGCAACACAGACCACAGCACAGCTGACAATTCCGACCGCACAAATTCTTCTGGAAATGCATCATCTATTAATGACGATCTTTCAACAACCAATGAAAGCGATCATCTTTATTATGGGAGTGGACTGGGAAGTACTACTGATTTTAGTACTGCTGGAGATAGTCACTACTATCATGGAGGAAGCCAACTGTTGCATCCTAATGGCCAGCAACAACTTTTAGCAAAAGGCACTCGTCCTCTAGTTTCATGGCACCCTTTAAAATACTGCATAATGTACTCAGCTGATACCATGTACAATCCATTTAGTGGAGGATTTGGATTTACAGCAACGGCTCCTGGTGAGGTGCCTCCAGATCGCGGCGTTGGAGGCCCCTCTCCTTTGATGATATTGGGTAGGTTTTGATATGTTTAATGGAGATGGGACGTTTAGAATGTTTATCATTTAATGTATAGCATAATTTTGTAATTTTGTAATTTTTTTCTTAATTTATGAATAGTGTATTATTCGTGACAGTGTATGTACGTATTTTTATCATATAAACGAAACTTGTGTTTGGACGGTGTAAGGGCTTTATCAGAAATATGAGCAAAAGGTTGCACAAGTCATGGTGAACTGCCGAAACCTTTTTCTGTAACTCTATCTATATAGTTGAATCAATTGAATTCGGTTAATTGAGCACAATAGAACGCATGATGGTTGTCAATGGGTAGGTTTCAGTAACTAGTTAAGACTCCAAAGAACTGAGGACATATATAAGATCCACACAACTAATCATAAAGAGCTTTGACAAAGCTGAGATTCCAAAGAGGATCTTTGTGGTGCCATGTCACTTTTAAGACTACAATTTTAGCATTATGTGAATCTGTATAATTTGAAAGAAGCTTAGTCCGCTCTCTATTAAAAAAAATTGTGACTGCTACCAAAAAAAGAAAAAGATACCGTTTATATAATTTGCGGAATTTTAGCAAAGGTTTACCCATTTTGATTAGATCAGTTTTGTTATCCTCAATTCGAAGACTTATAACCTAATCAACACAAGTGACAGGGAAATTCAACAAACGCTTTTTTATTTACAGAGAAAGGTTTGATTGCAACACAAGCATATCTCTAGCTTTTCACGATAGCTAACTCAATTCAAATATTGGTTATCTTTCAACTCTTTCCTCTGTTACTAGTCTTTGTGATAAAATACTCTTGAGCTGTGAAGCAATGTTCACTTATTTCTTATACTTTGGGGCCATCCCCAAGGCATACGCACTTATTCAAACTGTAATAATGGCTTCTCGAGGAGGAGTAACTCCAAAAATATATCAGCAATTTGTAAATTATCTAAAGCACTCCAGAGGCATTTGCGAAAAGAAATGGATCTTTTGAAAGGTTTTGGTGGAGACAAGTTTGGTTGACAAACTGGTGCTGTGGTGAATGAAGATGATTACGCAAAGATATTTGGTTACTTCAATTTAATACGATTTTTCATCGGTTCAACCAGAAGTCTTCAGTGTAGTTAAAACTCTCAGTATATGAAGACTTCATTGGAAGTCTGTCAAGTTGCGGGTTGCAAAGTGTTTAGCTGGATAGTCAAGAGATCCATCTAAGAAACTATTGCATTGTCCAAGCCCTACTTTTATTTTATTTCTGGGTGTATTTATTTGATTATTATTCCAACGTATTGTTTTTGGATCTTTTTATATGATAAAAGAAAGAGTATATAATCAAACTATCTGGATTAAAGCTGTTTTCCTATTCACACATAAATATTCAACTTTTAGCGTATATTCTTTAGCCATCATAAACTCAACAGTTTTAGCATGTATGTATGGAGTTAATAGTACGGCTTACATTGTTGAACTTTCACATGTCAAGCGTTACCACAAAGGCTGTGGACATAAACTTTGATTTGCCTTCAGGCCTCTAACTTTTACACTTTTTTCTGCTTACTCTTAACCTATTCATCCTTTTTTTCTCCATCCTTACATTGCTTCGTCAATAATTATTTTTTCAACATTGCTTCTCTCACTAGAAAAGCAGTACACAGTCTACAATAGCTATCATGTTATCAAAAACGCTTCATTCAGCAGTGTCATCCTCGACTTCTTATCTGAAGGCACGAGTTGCAAATAGCCGCTCAGAAAACGATGAGCACGATGCTGAAGGTGATTTAAGTCTTGACAAAGATGACTTAACTGTTGAAGATGTATTGTCACCTCGATTGCCACCTCCATTGCCACCTCGATTACCACCTCGATTGTCACCATCAGAAGAAGAGGCCAGTGATATATACGAATCGCCTTTAAATTCAGACTCCAACGAGGACGAACCCCCACAATCGTTAGGCCCTTCTTTAGATTCCTCTCCACTGCGCCCAGTTCCAGTTCCCGTCCCTGCCATGAAACATGAGAATGGACCAACAGTACCTTCATCTTCAGTAATAGTTTCCGCTGATGGTTCCCCTACATCTTTGAATAATATAGTCTCTAATAATACAAGTAGCCTAAACTCAGTTTCAGTTTCTGGATATTCTACCCCAACACTTTTTACTGCTCCTACAAGTTTGTCTGGAACCACAATTCCTACCACATCCCCCATTCAACCAGTGGCTCCATTCAAGGGCATTGAACAAAGCAATACCGATGGAATTAAACCATCAGAGTCCGACCTAAACTCATTTGAATCTTCTGAAGACGAAAAGCTGACAGATACACAGGAAGATCCATATTTAGTGGATGATATTACCTCAAACTCAAAAGTTCCCCAACGATCCGATTCGGAAACTCCACCTCCAACTACTCCTTCTGCACCGTCAACCCCGTCTTTACGCGATAGACTTTCTGAGAAAACCGTTCTTTTATTCAATACTATTTCTGCTGTGAACAATAGTAAAGATAAGCGTGCTGCTGTAAACGATGTGGTGGCCGACCTTAAACACCACGTTCGTCAAAAAAGTATCAAAAGCCTTGGAAATATCAGCGGTATTTCGACCCTTGCCGGAACTATTGGCCCCTGGGTAAATGATTTGGCTAAACAGGATACGAATGTGAATGGAACCATAGAGGAATTACACGAGGATGAGGTTGAAAACTATCATGAAGACACATCTACTTCACAAGTAACAGAATTGTCAGTTCCTTTTGGGTTTTCGCCAGATATATCAGAAACGACCAATATCACTAGTATCACTGATACAATGGCTGCTGACTCCTACACGGGCCCTAGTAGCTCCGAGAAGAGTAAGGCTGGATTGCTATCTTCAATTGAATTTACCAACGAACAAACTGATATTAATGGTGATGTGGTAATCTCGAAAGCTTCAATAACATCCAAATCTTCACTTGACCCAACCAGAGAGTCAAATAAAGCTTCGGCATCCAAGAATACACAACAAACGTCTGGAATAAACGATAGTATGATGTCTGCGGCTTTTGGTGCGGCTAATTTGGGTCAGACAATAAATGAAGTTAACAACGCTAAAATGTCTGGAACTAATCTGATTAACAGTAATAAGAGTGCTTCTATAGAAACACAAGCATCTACCTGTCAAAGAGAGTTGGATCAGTCAGTGCATCTTATATCATATGGCTTGAACCAAATTACTACCGACCCACAACTTGCACAAACCTTGGCCATTCATGGCTTAGGGAGACTATCTAGTGCTGTAATCGGCGAGCTGGAGAAAAGCCTAAGCACGGAAGCTAATGTTAAATCTAGCGAAGAATACAAACAGCTGATTGTTTCGTGTTTAAATCCGTTTTTCCGAGGACAAGAGATTGAAGTACAACTTACTGTCAAGGATTCTGAGAGAATAGCCTTGGTTTCTAGTAAACAGAAGAATGAAAAGGACTCCCACAGTATGGAGAAACACATTTTGAAGGTTGGAGAGGGTACGTTGGTGGTTAATTCCCCACAAGGAGTTTCAAATACATTAGGTGCATTTTCAAATCACTCAAGTCCCCAACAGCTAACAACCGCTGGCCCTCCTCCTCCTGTTTATGAACCCCAGAATGCAGCAGAAAGGTGTGTGGTTACAGTTATCAGAAGCGGCGCCTTGGCTTTGCGCACCGCTGCTCCATATGTTCGTGAAGGATTTAGGTTTTGTTTCTCGGCAGCAGTTAGTACAGAAAGAGAGCACCGAGTGATGGAACGAGGGCTGAACATGGTGAATAAAGCTTTCAACTCTTTTTTGGCTGCGTGTCTTGCTGGTGCCACGTATATTGCTATTCAGATTGTGAGATTGATTAAGTATGCAGCTGCATCAGAGTTTGGAAGAAAAATTGGTAATTCAATAAATGGATTGATGCTAGCGTGGGCAGTGGGCCTTGCTCAAGCGATGGTCATACTAGCGGCTGGGGAGACTGCTCAAGGTAGAAATAACGGCATGAATGCGGGTGGCTACTCTTCAATCGATTTTGATGATAGCGATAGCGATGATGACGAAGGCTCCGGAGACGAAGAAGATGAAACCAGCGACTACTATGAACAGCCCAGGGTTAGTTCTGGTACCACCACTGGAACTCTTTTGCGATGGTGGCAATTGGCTTCCAGCAGTAACAATAATAATAGTGTTGGCCTGAGCAATCTTAATGGGAGAAGAAGCAATAGTGCGTCGCGACATGGTTCCGTCAAAAGACGGGGCCATCGTCGGTCCAGAACCAAAACTAGTCATTCAGACAGTACCAACCCTTCTACCGACGTGAATGGTATGATCTCAATCACTGGGGGAAATGAAATGATTGCCGATCCCGTAGCTCCTTCGTCAAGAAGAGTGGCTACGGCGGCCAGCTGGACTTTGCAGCAGGCCGGTAACTTGTGTACGGCTTATTTGATTCAGAAGCAGCAGCAACAGGTCTACGAACAGAATGTTAGAGCAAGTCGGCAGGCCAGGCGTAAGAAAAACAAGCGTTCCGCAAAGGAGGACTGAGCCTGAGCTTACTATTCAGATGTAACTACGCATTAGTATATATATTTAAAAAAGGTATTAAAAGTCAATTGTATAATATATATGTATGTAATGTATATATATTCACAGGTATGAGGAACACAGGGGATAATCATGTGTGTACTAGTCATTATCCATGTAGATAAGAAAAGTCCAAAAGCCAAAGGGGCGAGAAACCTTTTTATTTATTTATCAAAGCGCACGCTTGTTAATCGATTGCAGTTTTCAGTTGATGGGGCTGCTTTGGGTAACTGCGTAACTGGATCCAGACTAGCTGGTATGGGCAAGGGTTCTTCCAGCCGTGCGTATTTGTTTTATTCACGTGACATTCACATTACTAATATTTACGGACCTATGACGTAGACAGCACAGAAAGCTAATCAAACATTCCACGCTATTAATCCACATTTAGCCATACTATCGAAGTACTAATGTACAGTACTATATTGTATTATGTCTCTACATACAGACCTTTTATTTTATTTTTATTTTTATATTTTTATATATTTTTCACTTTCATTTTATTAATAATCTAATCTAATCCGCAACCTTATTCCCTATTCTATATTTGATTACATACACATAGTTAATCCGTTATACAAAAACACATGCTTCACTCAAACAAAGTCTTGGGTCCTACTCACCCATGCCCGCAGTTTTGGTGTTGGCTGTGTAGTTGTTGTTTATCTGGCATTTTCCAACTCTTCGCTTGAAAAATAAACACAACTTATTTTTAGATTCAAAACCATGTATTTTATCAACATATATATCTAGTGTACATTAAAATCAAGGCAAAAGAATAACAACAAGAAAAAAAAAAAAAACAATAAATAAACAAAAAAATTAAATTTCAAAACATCTAAACCCTGAGTGTATCATCATTATGCGTTCAAGCCTTGTTAGGGATGGATGTCTCGTCAGTAGGATCGGGCTTATCACTGTATCCGTATGGGTTCTTGGTAGTCCAGTTCCAAAGATCACGGCAGGCTTCATCAATAGAACTAGTGGCCTTCCACTTGAGCTCAGTGTTGGCACGTGTAGGCTTGGCTGTGAGATCAAGAACATCACCAGCTCGGCGAGCGACAATCTTGAAAGGAAGGTCTCTTCCAACAGCCTTGGAAAAGGCTGCAACAACTTCAAGAACGGTGGATCCAGATCCAGTTCCCAAGTTCCATTCGCGGCAGAAACCCTTTTGGGACTTTTCGGAAGCAGCCTCCTCCTCCTTGCGGACTTCTTCAAGCTTCTTCAATGCGGCGAGATGACCCTGAGCAAGATCAAGAACATGAATGTAATCGCGGATAGGGGTACCGTCTTTGGATGCATAGTCGTTACCAAAGACTTGGAGCTCACGACGACGGCCAACAGCGACCTGGGCAAGGTATGGAAGCAAGTTGTTGGGAATACCACGGGGATCCTCTCCCATGAGACCGGATGGGTGTGCTCCCATTGGGTTAAAGTATCTGAGAAGAGCAGTGTACCAGCCAGGGTTAACAAGGGTGTGGTCACGAAGAATATGCTCAATGAAAACCTTGGTACGGCCATAGGGAGATTCTGGGCCAGTAGGGCATTCTTCAGGAATGGGAATCATGTTTTCAAAACGAGTGGCATCTCCGTAAACAGTGGCAGAAGAGGAGAACACAAAAGTCTTAATGTTGTGGGCATGGAGAGCCTTGACCAAAGTGACGGTACCAGCAACATTCTGGTCATAGTATTCAAGAGGAATCTGAGTGGATTCACCGACAGCCTTGAGGCCAGCAAAGTGCAAAACTGAAGTAATAGTCGGGTACTGTTCAAAAACCTTGTCAAGGCCTTCACGGTCTCTAATATCAACCTTGAAAAATGGAATCTCGTCGACTTTGGTAATCTGCTTGATTCTGTCGATAGCGACTAGAGATGAGTTGGAAAGGTTATCAACAATGACGACATGACGGCCAGCCTCGAGAAGGGCAACTACGGTGTGGGAGCCAATGTAACCAGCACCGCCGGTGACGAGAACGTATTCTTTAGGCTGTGTCATTTTTAAAGGAGCTGAGCAAGAGGCGGGTGTAAAGATGGGAGCTATGAGCAAGGTGTGAGGTGGAAAAGGATACCAGTGAGGACAGAAAGAAAGAGAGAAAGAAAGAAGAAGGAAGGAAGGAAGGAAGGAAGAGCTTTGCGGAATAACTGCATACCTGTTTAAAACAAAGAGGCTGATTTACCCTAGCCCAGGTTGATTGGAATTCATATGATCACGTGATTTTTACTTTGGTGCTGACTGCTGTTTTCTGTTGCCTTTGCTCCCTCTTTCTCTTTCTGCTTTTATACATCTCCCCAAATACGAGATTCGAGTCTCACTTGACATGGTTTCAGTGAGTCTGCACTAATGTCTATAAATGTGACATGAAATTTTGTACTCATCGAGCTACATCTACGCGCTTGTGACCTTGCTCCTGTCTTTTCTCTAAGCTTATCATGGGCCAACCTCCACACTTAAACTCGGGGCCTCGCCGAACAGCTTGGAAGGATTTTTGGGGCTCTAAGATAAGAAAGGTGAGTACAGCATCTCAGAATGCAAACTCTGACAAGAATCTACCAGATAAAGTGGACAAACTGGATAACGCAGCACTTTTAAAGCATCGGAGTGATTCAGGCTCAAGAATTAGTTCCACTTCTCAAACAGGACCACCAAGCAATACTCCCAAACGACCTTCATTGAATAATAGCGAGCGCACATCTCAAACAGGTTCTTTACCAAAGTCCGCTCCGTGTCTTTCTTCACCTCCAAAAAGCATAGAAAGCTCCAAAATCACTAAGGGTCCAACTTCCCCAAATACATCTCCAATTGCCCGACATATGAAGCCTTTCTCTAGACTTGATAACGCTTCATCTTCCTCTAAAGGCACTATTTCCTTCAATACTACCTCAGACTCGACTATCAATTTCAAAAGTATTCTGAGTGCAGCCACTGGAAAAAGTAGTTTACCGTCTAGGGAAGGTCATAGACGTCAATCATATCCGACAGACATTGATTTTATGGATATTAGCAATTCTAGCTCTTTAGATTATACTGGACCTGGACAAAATACCATTGGGCAGCTGTCAAAGTCAAACTGGAAGAATACGGCTAATAAAAAGGAAAGGAGGAATACTATTGTTCATGGTACTATCACAGATCCAGGTGTACCCGCTGTCAATATTAGGAGAATTAGCACCAGTGGTGTAACGTATTTCAAATCTCATTCCACCACCGAATCCCCAACAACTATAGCCCTAGCGGCTCTTATCAGTAAGCCCGTAACAAATGAGCAAAGTTCCGGACCCAAAGCCTCACCGGTTGTTCATACTTCGTCAGTGGATTTGTTTGCAATATCACCATCTAATAATAATAATTCACTACATCAGAACGTGAACATAGGGTGTAAAGCAACGGATAATCATCCGACTACTGCCAGTACTTTACATAAGCAATCGCAATCCTTAAATAGTGCCGAGAATTCTGATTTATTACCTTCCAGTTTTAGTGCTACTGATGAACATCCTAATAGTGTCGCAGTGCCAAACAAAACATTGATCAATTCCTATAATGAGGGAAGCAGATTGAAAAAGACTACCACAGAAAGCAAAAAAGACGATGTTCCCGCCGATCTGGCAAAGTTTATTGACTCTATCTCAACGTTTCACCGCCCTGGGACAAAAACTAGTAAGATGTATGGGAAACAAGTCAAGTTTGATGTAAGAGAAAACAATCTAGATGAAAACACTATCAACAACAAAAATCTCGAGAAACCTAGCGATAGGGTGCATAAATCTTCAGCCGTGGAGAGCTCAGTTTTACCTGACACACCTGCTTCTATTGATTCAGCCTTGACGCCAACTGTAACCCAACCTCATACGGAGCCTCAAACTATCTCTAAACTCTTTCATCAGCCGGTTTCTATGTTCTCTCGCAAACCATCTAATTCTAACGTTATAACCGAAACCAACTGCAGTACATCCTTTAATAATGAGAAAGGCCAAGGCGAAGAGGGAAATGAGGATGCGAGTGAAGCTTCAATTGAACTATTGAGTGGTGGATCACTGCAGGATTCTTTCGTGAATGATCCAGAATTGGTTCCCGCAAAACTAGCTCCAGGGGTTGAAAGACCTCAAATTAACCAAGAACAAATTTCAAAATCAGATGCCCAAAGAACGGCTGAAAACCAGGTAATCCAGCCGCAGCAACAAATTGCTCAGGCCTCATCTCCATCAACCACCATCACCCCAAAAGATCCTTCTCAGACTCCTGAATGGCTTCGAGATCAAGTGCCAGATGATCCAAATATAAATGAAGTGGAAGTCATACCATACGATGAGATGTCGCTAACCCATAAGAATACCACTATTCAAGCCCAATATGGTACAGGCATCTCACAATATACATCAGATATACATGCTAATGCTCGTGCTTCCAAGAGCCCCCAGAGTCTATCTGTTCAAAGCGCATTATCTGATGTCTATATATCAAGAAATGGCGTTTTAAGACCGACAGTACATACTACTGTTCTAAGACCAACTCTTGCACAGGATTGTGATACTTTAGGAGCAACAGTTTCAAGACCCCTTAATTATTCTGCAGTTCGGCCAATTCCAGGGCAATACAACTCGTTGCCAGTGCAATCTGATGATTCCATACCACAGCATCAAACCCAGTCAATAACGACGCAAACACCGAGCATTGTTCAGCAGCATTCACAAGACCCCCAGGCACAAACAACAGACCAGTCTCCTTCTCCTCCTTCTCCTCCTTCTCCTCCCACTTCTCTGCACGGTCAAAGCCAAAGTCAAGACCAAGACCAAGACCAGGCTCCTGAACCGGTCCTAGAAACCACGCTAGACGTCCATCAACATCAACATCCAAGCCCCGTTCCATCATCAAACCGGGCTGCCAAACGCCGTCGCCATTATCGTCACAAAAACGACGGCCCTTTGGGCAAAAAGAAGCCGCGAGGGGAGAAGGTCCTTCTTCGCCGCGGTGGCCAGATCTCCATGGCGTTTCCTCACGGCGCTCCGCAACAGCTGATCGATCTCTGGGCAAAAGAGATTCCTTCTGCTGCTGTTATTAACGCTGTGCCAGTGAGAGTGAACCCGCTTGGGAGAGATGACTTGAAAAACTCAGTACCGCAGAAACTGTGTCCGGAACATGACCTGGGAATCCTGCTACATTCAAAAGACAGCACTTTTTGGGGAATATAAATATATCAAAATATAATGTTTAAATAATATAATAATCATAATAAATATATAAAATGAACATAAAATCAGAGGCATTGTAAGCCACAAAAAGAAGAACAAAAACAAAAAACAAAATAAAAAATATAAGAGAACCAAAAACTTAAAGACAAAAAAAACCAAAAAAAAGAAGAATATCCGATAAATGAAAGTTTTTTTTACGTTAAATATATAGAATTGAGAGTGTATGTTGTTTTCTTCTTTTTCTGGTATAAACAAATTATTTCTGGCAACGTATTTTCAAGTAACCAGATATATTACTGAAAAAAAATAGGGTATCCGTAATATCAGAAATTCAATCTTAATTTGACAGAGAGTTGGGAAGAGGATTAGAATAACCATGAACTACTGGTTCCAACAACTGGAAAAGCTATTTGGACGATTAGGGCGATGCCATATATTTCCCAAGTGCTTCACCAGGCTTGGATGTCGTTTGCTCATTAGTACACTCCACTTAGGTAGTGGCTTACTTAGGACGAGTTGCAGATGATGAGATGTGAGTCTAATTGTCTGTTAGGTCGTTGTGCTATCGGAAAATGTAGCAGACTTCTTCTTAGGACTGGCATTGTAGACATCCATTGTTCCACTGCCCAGTCCTGAACTAATGGAATCACTGCCGCCAACCTCCTTTAACCCACTGCCGACACTGTTGCCACGAGTATTTCGAATACCCCGTTCGGATTCTAGAGTACGTTCTTCAAGGATTTCAATGCGGGCTGAGGACCTGACATCTGAAACAGTAGCTGAACGATGAGACAAGCCGCCAGGACGAACAGATACTGTAATAGATGGGCTGCTACTAGCTGCAGCAATGGCCGTATCAGAGTCAGAAAAAGATCCGCCAACAGGCCCAGATCTAGGACTGTCGGGACCAAAAGAGCCATTTACACCGTTTAGTTCTGAAGAGCCACTAGGACCGATGGTTTGCTCAATAGTGGTTCCAACACCGTAGCCCTTTGACATTCCACCATTTGCAGCGTTAGAGGTTGGGCCCAGGGCCAAGTTACGCAGCTGATTAACAGAGTGAACGCACTTGTTAATAGTCTGAACAAGAAGAGCAGGCTTAAGAGGTTTAGAAAGATATTCATCCATTTGAGCCTGCATGCAACGTTCTCTATCACCAAGCATGGCGTGTGCCGTTAAAGCAACAATTGGAGTACGTGTACGAACAGTAATATTTTGTCGTTCCCATTCGCGAATCTTTGCCGTGGCTTCAAAACCTCCCATTACTGGCATCTGGACATCCATAAGAACAACGTCATATCTCTTGCGCTTCACAGCCTCAAAAGCCTCCAGACCATTCTCCACAACCTCGACCTTGTGCTTATACTTCTCCAGGATACGGACTGCAAGTTTCTGATTAACAATGTTATCCTCCGCCAGCAAGATGTGGAACTGTTTGGCACCATCACTGTTGAGAGGAGCGGCACGGCTTTCAAGAGCAGGCCGTAAGACATTACCAATGTCGTGAACTGAGCAAGGCGTATTACCATAGGATGTGATACCCAAATCCAAACAAAGCTTCAGGTTGACCTGGGGAATGCAAGGATTAAGTAGTACAAGTGGAATGTACTTGAGATGATTGAGGGTACGCAGCTTTGTTGCAACTTCCAAGGTGTCCACAATGATGGTATCAAACTTGGGTCCTGTACGATCTTCCGGGAGTGGTGCCTCCTCAACTGAGTGCACAACCCATGCGTTCAGATGCAATCTGGCCATATTCTCCACCAATTGCTCTGTGACGTACTTTTCATGAACAGTATCGATAAACAGAACAAAGTGATTTCGGAATGGAGCGATTGATTCTAAAAGTTGAGTAAGTCCAGTGTCTGCGGGCTGCACTGCAAGTGTAAAATAAAACTGAGAACCTTTACCAAGTTGTGACTTGACCCAGATATTACCGCCCATTAGATTGATCAGTCTCTTGGAAATGCTCAGACCAAGACCAGTACCACCAAACTTGCGGGTAGTAGAACCATCTGCTTGACAGAAAGTATCGAAAATTACGTCAAGTTTGTCACCTTGAATACCGATACCAGTATCAGAAACACAAAACTCAATCATCATTTCATCCGGTTCACATCTGCTCTGATTTTCGGCCTTTCTAACACTCAAAGCTACTTCACCACTTTCAGTAAACTTGATGGCATTACCAACCAAGTTAAGGATAACCTGTCTCAGACGGAATGAATCTCCTACTAGGTTATCAGGGAATGTATTATCAACCTTATAAACCAGATCCAGTGGCTTTTCATTGGCTTTAACAGCTAAAGTCTTAAGAGCGCCAAAAACTGTACCTCGTAGAGAGAATGCAATCTTCTCGATCGTCATACGGTTGGCCTCAATCTTGGAAATATCGAGAATATCATCAATAATGGTCAATAGAGAGTTGGCAAGATTGTGAACAATAGACAACATTTCACGCTGGTACTGTGTCAGTTCAGTGTCAAGGGTCAGCTGTGTCATACCAATAATACCATTCATTGGTGTTCGAATCTCGTGGGACATATTCGCAAGGAATTCAGATTTAGCTCTGTTAGCAAGTTCTGCAGCTTCTCTAGCAGCGGTGTTCCTCTGTAGCGATTCTCTGAGATTCAGAACCATCTGATTAATCTTGGTCTTAAGAGCATCCATTTCACCAGAAGCTTCGACAGTAATGAAACTGGTGAAATCACCATCCGTAGCGGCAGCTGTGATTTGGGCAAATGCTCGCACCTGGGTGGTAAGATTGGCAGCCATAGTATTAACATTGGTAGTGATCTCTTTCCAAAGACCATCGACGTCGCTGACTTGAGCTTGAACACCCAATTTACCGTCGATACCGACATCTTTGGCAACTCGCGTGACTTCGGAAGCGAAAAGTTGTAGACGATCTACCATCTTATTAATGGTCGACTTAAGTGCTAGCATTTCACCTTGAGCATGAACATCAATCTTTTGAGAAAGATCACCTTGTGCGACGGCTGTAGTAACATGGGCAATAGAACGAACCTGAGTTGTAAGATTAGAAGCCATGACGTTGACGTTCTCAGTTATTTCCTTCCAAGCACCTTCAACGTCCTCCACCTTGGCTTGACCACCGAGAATACCCTCGGTACCAACGGAACGAGCAAGAGTTGTGACTTCTGTAGCGAAATTCTGAAGACGATCTACCATCTTATTGATAGTAGACTTGAGATCCAAAATTTCACCCTTACAATCAGCAGAGACCTTTTGAGATAAATCACCACGAGCAACAGCAGTTGTAACGTTTGCAATATTTCTGACCTGATCCGTAAGATTACTAGCCATTGCATTTACTAAAAATAAATTGTTAGTTTGCGAAATGAAATCTTAAAAAAAAAAATTTTAAAAAAAATGCATCTACTTACCATTATCAGTGAGTTCACGCCATATACCTTCAACACCTTCGATTTGGGCTTGACCACCTAACCTACCTTCGACACCTGTTTCACGGGCAACACGAGTGACCTCAAAAGCAAAGGTTCTAAGCTGGTCTACCATGGTATTGATAGTTTTCTGAAGCTCAAGAATTTCTCCCTGGGCATGAACATTAATCTTTCGGGAAAGGTCACCTTGAGCGACAGCTCTAGTGACATCAGCAATTTCTCGCACTTGGTTTGTAAGATTGGAAGCCATGACATTGACATTATCTGTCAATTCACGCCAGACACCAACAGTACCATCACTCTCGGCCTGGCCACCGAGAGTACCACCAGCGACTTCAGTGGCCACCTTTGTAACCTCGTTTGCGAATCTCTGGAGCTGGTCCATCATAGTATTGATAGTCTCCTTGAACTTGATGATTTCTGGATCCATCTCTTGAGCATGCACAGTGACTTTCTTGGAAAGATCACCTTGCGCAACTGCAATGACGACTTCTCCAATCTCTCGTAGGGCTTTTTGGAAGGCCTTGTTAGCATTTTGAGACTTGGTAAGTTCTTTGTCCAGCAAATAGTGATCACGAGGCGAGCCAGACTGGAGAAAGTGATCATTAGGTGATGAGGAAGCAGAGTCGTCGCCCGATGTGACTGATCGAGGATCAGCTCCAGGAATAGGTCTGGCCAAAATGGAATTAAGGGAAGCATGCGCAAAGTCTAAAGAGTTGCTATCGAAAGCAGATTTCAAAGTGGCAAGAGACGAGTTTGCTGCACCCAATTGTGACTCAAGGTCTTTAACGTACAGGTTTTGAGACTCAATCTCAGACTGCTGCGCTTGAACCCGGTCAAACAAGGAGGCAAGAACTGAATTTGTATGGATCTTTGAAAAATCGTCCAAAGCGGGAACTGTAGAAGATGGAGTAGTATCGTGGGTAGTGTTGTGCGGGATTGACACGGAGGAAGAAGTAGAAG
This sequence comes from Magnusiomyces fungicola, assembly GCA_900654225.1. Classification (NCBI taxonomy): domain Eukaryota; kingdom Fungi; phylum Ascomycota; class Dipodascomycetes; order Dipodascales; family Dipodascaceae; genus Magnusiomyces; species Magnusiomyces fungicola. Next base: position 1,011,595 of record CAACAH010000002.1, read on the forward strand.
AAAGCTCTGAAACAGAATCAGGATCTAGAGTGGAGTGAATTTCATTAGATAGAGAAGTCTTTGTCGTATCATTGTCATTAGTGTCATTAATAGGGCCGTTTTTATTATTATCATTAATATTAAAATGCTCTTCCTCTTCGGAGGAGGAGTCATAAAGGGAATCATGAGAATGCAGAACTTTTGTTCCTACTGTGTTATTTATTGTATCGAGGGGGGAGTTGGCACTGTCCGCAGCAGAAGTGCAAGTGGATGCGCTAGAGCCAGGAACCATTGTTGAAGAAGAGGAATGGGATATGGGATATGAGTAGAGCTGGTAAGATTTAGGAGTATAGGGGCCCTCAGGAATCTTATGAGAGGGAAAGAAGCCTTCAGGTTCAAAGCAAGCATGAGCGTTCTGAAAGAGCCGGTTAAGATGTTCGAGCAAAAGCTCTTTGCACGGTGTAGCAACGCCGGGAAGCGAAGCAGGCAGTTCAGGAACCAGAGTGCGTGGTTTCTGGGGAGTTGCTTTGGGAAAGGGAAGTGGCGACTGCTTATTCTTATACGAGCCTTCCTGCTGTGAAGCTGGCTGGTGAGACTGAGCCTGGGCAGGATCGTTTGAGTGAGCGTCGGCGTCGCCATGAGCTCCGACTGGCAGAGATAGTGGCGACGACGCAACACTGCTATGAGCTGTAGAAGATGCGCCTGATTGATACCCAGCCATTGAGGGCTTTGACTTTGTGGAGGATTTGGAAAGCGACGGGTTCTGGGCAGTAGAAGTACATAAGGGCCCATTAGGGCCGGAGCCTTTTTGAGAAAGATAGATAGACAGAGAGCCTATGATTTCACAAACAGCCAGAAATGTTTTGTCATTAGAGCAGCAGCAGTCAAGAGGGCTGGTAGAATCCTTGTTTGATTGTGCCTGGCCATCAAACGAATGCACTTTTGATGATGAATCGTGTTCACCAGGCTGCAACGACAGAGAAAGGTCGGTAGCAGCCATCTTAAAGGTACTAAGGGTGAGTGGTAAAAGGGGAAAAGGAGATGATGAATGAAATCAGAATGCGGGGATCTGAGGATGATGTAACAAGATGAAAAGAATATTTAAGGAAATAGAATAAAAAAAAAAAAAAAAAAAAAGGCAAGAAGATGGTGATAATTGAGTAGGAGGTTTAGTGCAACTTTAAATTCCTGGCTGACAAACGTCTTACCTAACGGGTGGGCAACGTCTGAGTAATCAGCCTGTGTCCACGCTGCACTGCAGAGGATTAGTAACAGGGTGTTGTCTTCGCAGCGATGAGATAGGCACTGGAGTCTGCGAGTCTACGTCGGGAGCCCGTTCTAGCTGTTTAAAATTATATTTCGGCGCTAGTGCGAGTGCCAGGGAAGAAGGCTAGGTGCGGCCAGGCCCGTTGGTCGGTTCCCGGGGCCTCGGAGCAAGTAACACAAGTAACACAAGGAGCAATAGGAGCAATAGGCGCGTGACGGGCAACAGCACCTAAAATAAACCTGTGCTGGTCTCCTAGGCTCCGTATGCTCTCTCCTCCTGGGCCCCATGTCGCCTTTTGACGGTTATAAATAAAACACGGACTCAATACGCAATACGCAACACCGAGCATTAAGCTGTTGTTGAGACTAGGCTCCTCCGCTATGAGACGCAGTGCCCCGCCAAGCCAAGCCAGACAGAGAGGAGCCAGCCAGCAGCGCTACTATGTCATCATACTGCCGGCACGTGCTCGTGAGGCACCATGCGCCATGCGTTACACGCCCAGTGGCATTTCATCACATGTAACTGTCACACACACAGCAAAATGGCTGTAACAAGTGCGTAAGCGCTCTGCTTACGTAACTGTGTTGTTTGGTTTGGTTCTCGGTTCTGCCTGGTCAGCCGCATGTAAACAAACCGCCCAATGGCCCTACCCTACCCTACTTAGCCTAACCGAGCCTAACCTAACCACAGCGTGCCTGCCCTGCCTGCCCTCTTTAGATCTAAATATATATGCATTTTTCAACAACAGGGAACCCGCTCTCTTTCTTCCTGCGTCCTCCTCTGCTACACGTTCACTATTCTCTCTTTCTTCCCCTCTCGGTCCCTCCCTCATTCGCACTAATTAATAACCATGTCGGCTGATGTCGCTGCTCTCAAACAGGCTTACGAGGCTGCTGGTCAGGGCCAGGTCTTTGCCTTCTACGACCAGCTTACCCAGGCGGAGCAAAAGTCCTTGATTGAACAACTTTCCGCTCTCGACCCCCCTCAAGAACTCGCAAAGATTGCTAAGGAAAGCATTCTCAGCTTTGAGGCGTTAAGTAGCGGCAGCGTCAAGGAAGACGCCGTCATTGAGCCTCTCCCGGCCTCAGCTACTTCATCCACTCTCGACGACTCTAAGGCCGACCAGAAGAAGTGGTATGATCACGGTCTTGACATTATCAAGAGCAACAAGCTTGCCGTCATCCTTCTTGCCGGTGGCCAAGGCACCCGTCTGGGCTCTTCTGCCCCCAAGGGCTGCTACGACGTTGGCCTCCCTTCACACAAGTCGCTGTTTCAGATCCAGGCTGAGAGAATCCAGCGCTTACAAAAGCTTGCATCCTCATCCTCATCGCCAGCTGTCATTCCATGGTACATTATGGTTTCAGGACCTACTCGAAAGGCCACTGAAGAGTACTTTTCCAAGAACAAGTATTTCGGATTAGACCAGGCTAACATTCGCTTCTTTGAACAGGGAGTGCTTCCTTGTTTCACCACTGATGGAAAGATCATTTTGGAGACCGCTGGCAAGGTTGCCGTTGCTCCCGATGGAAATGGTGGCTTTTACAAGGCTCTTAACAAGGAAGGAGTTCTTGCTGACTTGAAGAAGAGGGAAATTGAGCATGTTTATACCTACTGTGTTGACAACTGCTTGTCCAAGGTTGCCGATCCCACCTTTGTTGGCTGGGCCGCTCTTCGTGGTGTCGAGATTGGCACTAAGGTTGTTCGTAAGAGAGATGCTACTGAGAGCGTTGGTCTTATTGTTTCTAAGAATGGCAAGCCATCTGTCATTGAGTACTCGGAAATTTCAAAAGAACTTTCACACCAAAATGATCCCAAGGACGAAACTCTTCTTCGTTTCAGAGCTGCCAACATTGTTAACCACTACTACTCTGCTCAATACCTCCAATCTATTCCCAATTGGCCATCTTCCAGCCTTCCCTACCATGTTGCTCACAAAAAGATTCCCAACATTGATATTACTACAGGAAAGGTTGACCCCAAGCCCTCCACCCCCAATGGTATCAAGCTTGAGCAGTTTATCTTTGATGTATTCCCCACACTTTCCTACGACGGCAAGACTCCTCAGTTTGCCATTATTGAGGTCCGTCGTGAAGATGAATTCTCTCCCCTTAAAAATGCCCCAGGCTCTAAGTCTGACTGTCCTGAAACCTCTCGTGATGATCTTCTTCAGCAGTCCAAGCGATGGCTTGTCGAGGCTGGCGCCAGCGTTTCCAATGATACAATCGTTGAGATCTCTCCTCTTACCAGTTATGGCGGTGAAGGTCTTGAAGAATTCAAGGGCAAGACCTTTGATGGCCCTGAGTACCAGCTTTAAAAGTGTCTAGAGTTGGTATGGGTTTTTTAATATATAACATATTATATACATATTCATCATGTCGTTACTCGATGTGCTTATTAATTTAACATTATTTATTGTTATAACTTTTCTTTGAACATATTGATGAAATGAAATGATGCTTAGAAAAGAGTGATATTTCTAAATGCATCATTTCCAATTATTCAACTTGACAATTAACGCAGTATCTCAATGTGATAAATGAAAAATGGAATCCATTTCATCCATACGAGAAACCTGGAAACTTGAAAGTTTCAAAAATTAAAGAAAGAAACCAAGATACATCTTCATTAATAATACAAACAGAACAAGCAAATTCATAATAATAGAAAAAGAAGAATAAGAAAAAGAAGAAATTACAAAAAAGACTAAAAATACAAAAACATATTAATAATACAAGTCAAAAAAAATTGAAAAAAATTCAGCAAGACAGTTATTACATTCATATAATCAAAAAAAAAAAAAAAAAAAAAGTTGCATCCTCATTGCGTGCACAACAACTCTAGCATCAACCATACATGCTCTTTACATTTTTTTTTAGCATTAATTCTTGTGTTGTTGGTTGCGTCTATAATCTAGAACGGATCCCAATTCTGTGACAAAGTTTTGCCGTTGCTTGGTAATACTGCTACTATTGGTGTCCTTTGGGCTGTCTCGAATCACATCCTCTGAGTTCATGGCAGCATTACTGGAGCCAGATGTAAGCGTGGTTGCAATGGAAAGCGAGGACACGCCAGAGAACGAGGAAATCGCAGAGAGCTCGGAGATTTCACGCTTGTGGAGATGGAACATTCTCAAATTGCGCTTGTTTGGCGTAATGGGCATGCTGTCATTTGATCCAGCAATATTTGCAGAGGTAGTGTCAAGTGTTGGCCGTTGTGGTTCAAGCACTGAACTTGTGTCATTCCCTCGTTTTGTGGGGGTGGTGGTTGTGAGAGATGCGCGAGCTAATGATGGGTTGACGATTGCAGTTTCGGGTATGTTGGATGGTTGCCGCTGGTTTTTAAGGGCCCTGCTTTGCCGTGCTGCTTTGGCGGCTTCTAATGCTGCTTTGCCAAAATCTGATAACTGGTTCAATGGTATGTCAAGTTCTTGTCCTTCGGTTTCTTCAACAATATCACCATACTCCAAAGCATCGTCTTCACCCACCTCCAAGTATGTAGGGTTATTAGTAGCAGAGTTAACAATGTTAGTACCGTCAGAAGCCTCGGTGGTCATGATTCTGGCTGAAGAATTCAAAGAACCTGACAAGCTCTGAAGCTGGTGATTAGAAATTGGTGGCGGTGATTTGGACAGTTCTGGAAGCTGACAGAGTTGATTATTACCATGGTTTTGAACTAGATGTCGCTTGGTTCTAAGATCCTTAACAACACTTCGAAACTCGTCTCGTCCACGTTCCCATGTCTCCAAAAGACCACGGATTTCTGATCCCACCAACTCAAAATTGTGTTCAAAATGTCTTTCAACTGGTTCAAAAGGATCCTCCAAATCACCATCTTCTTCTATCCTAGGATTGTTACTACTATCAACAACACTAATTTCTTGGTCATCTTTATGATCATCCAACTGTAGTCCATAAATTTTCTTCATCTCCTCATAGTTTCCATTACTTTCAGCATCTTTTTCATTCGCAAGAAATATGCCGATACTGGTATCTCTCACCATTTCCATTCGAGCTTCAATGTGTTGTAAAGACGAAAAAATATTGTTAATGCTTCTCATTTGCTTTCTCCACATGTCCATCTCTTCTTCATCTTTAAGCATATTGTCCTCAGCATAAAGTTTCTGCTTCGCTCCACCGTATCCAAAAATGCGTGATATGCTCGTCAAACCATCAGTGCCATAACTACCTAGCCTATTCACTACAGAATTACCAGTAGAGTTAGACTGATGAGAGTCCATATCTGCTTCTGTTGGGTATTCAGTCTGTTGAAATCCAGGAGACGGTATGACTCCACATGCCTCTGAAATTTTGCTCAGCGACAATGTTTTGCTCAACTGGATCATCAAACTTGTTACTGAATCAATAACCTCGACTGTCATAGACCACATATCAAGTTCCCAAGAACTATTTGACGGTTCTTGGTAAGATGCAACTCCTAATCCTCTCTGAGAATCATGTTTATCATTTTGGACAAACTGAGCTTGGCTTGTGGTTGCAGACCCAGGTTTAGAATCAGATAGAATGGCTGTATCCACAGACTTGGAGCGGCGATGAATCCGACTATTAATACCTCCTTTAGAAAGAAGTGACATGAATGGCAAAGCCTTCTTTGGTGTTTCCTTCTCCTCTTCTGGTTCCTCGGTCACTTTTTGTTCAATAGGTTCCAAAGGAATAGATAGTAAGCAACACACCAAAACACGTCGTAAAAATTGAACTTTTTGAAACTCAACTCTCAACTTGGGAAGAGGATTATTGGCAGCCTCCAACCCAAAAAACTCTGTTTTGGGAATGCTGAAAGAAAGCCCTTCAAGGTAACTAGATGGACGCATTTTTTCAATAGGCCCATCAGAGTCTACATGGTGAATAGAATGATAATCCCAACCAAAATCTGCCAAGAGAGTCATATCCATGTCATAAATATCCAGATATCTATCCAAATCAAGGGTATTACAGTATGGGACAATAACTTTGATTGCGTCAACAATTTGTGAAGAGAGCAAGTAGAGTCCAGCCGAAAGTGTTGCACGCAAATGTTTACCCATGACTTTAGTGGAAACGGAGCTGGAGGTGGGATATTTCTTGTCTTGAGAATAACCATGTTGCTTGGTGTATTGCTGATGATATTGTAAAATAAATGAAGGAACTGATGAACTGGTTCCGGGAGTTGATGCAGATGGGTTAGCAAGATCTGGTCGGTATCCGCGAGAAAGAAGTTCAATTTCTTTAATGACAGACAAACATTTACTGACAGCGGCGTCAAAGGGTTTTGTGGAATCAACGAGATGAGAGGTGGAGGTTAAAACTCGGATACGAAGAAGACGAATCGAGCGACGACGGGAATATGCAAATATAAAAAGGGAGAAACTGAACGCGAGAAGCAACAATGCAATAGATCGAGCTGCCGTTGCTGCTGCTGCTACTGTCGTAGGATCTTCCAAATGACTTTCAGAGGTAGTGGATGCGTGAATGGTATCAGTTGATGCTGGCCATAGAGATTGAAGGAATAGTAAAAACTGAGAGGATACTGCAGTTGAAGCCGGAGCAATCAAGTTCTGATTCGACTTTTCTGAACTGCCATCTTCGAATTGAGCGGCAACGGTAAAATCCGAAGATTGGGTTTCACAAGCCGGGGTATTTAATAAAGTGGTATGACTTTGATAAGATCCATCACTGGAAATTACGGTTGTAGAATCCAAAAACGAGACGGATTTCTTTTGCTTCTTGTACTCTTGTACAACAGTTAGCAAAGTATTTGGCATTTTTTCAATGTCTTTATGGTTGTTGGTATCAGACTTGTTGAGTGATTGCAGTGCTAGTTTAGCTTTTGGAGAGATTAAGGCCCAGGCAACAACAACGACCAAAACAATAGCAAATGAGTTTCCATTTTTCCAAAACTTTTGTTCTTCTTTGATTGATTTGGGTAACAGTAGCAATCCATTATTACAAGAGCCACATAGTCCCATGAGTAGCTGTTTCTTCTTGTCTTGCAAGATTTGAGACTCTCTACTATAGGGGTTGTTCACGTGAGAGGTAGTAGAGTTGGGATTAAAGTCTAGCAGCCTGCTGGTTACTAGTATGTATCGAAAGCGTTCCAGAAATAAATGGTTTTCTTCGGGTGGTGGCCTGCGGGAAAAGCTTTGGCGAAAAGAGTGGAGAATGCGAGCAAGTCGTCGGGTGTGTGGAGTTGGTGGGAGAAATGGGCTACGTGATGTGCCGAGAACAAGAGGGTGAAATGCTGTTTGTGAGCGAGTTGAACGATGATTGCCTCGACGGTGGGATGATGACGGCTGGCGGTTGAATCCTGAATGTGATTCTTGTAAAGGTGTTTGGGGTTGTGACTGAGTAGATTGAGAATAGGTATTAGACACTTGTTGTCGTTGCCTCATTCTCTTGATCATTTCTTGTTTCTGTTGAAATCGACTTCTTCCAAACTCGTCTTCGTAGTCATCGCCATCTTCATTATGGCCGAGCTCTTGTTCGTGGTACTGATCATATTCACTGTCATATTCTTCATCGTAGTCATCGTACATGTTGTCATATTCGTACTGATCATACCCAAAGGGTTCATTAAACGTGTACACATTGTTATAGTTGCCGTCTTCATCGTAGGAGTATTCGTCTTCTGAATATTCTTGCTGTTGGTCGGTGTTTTGAAACTGGTCTGGATGAGGAATTTGAAGGTTAGCCAGTGTGGGTTCAATGCCCCAGCCTGCCAAATCGGCAGCCTCTCCATCTTCTAGATCATCTATAATAAAGATAAACAGATGATAAGTATGTTAGTTTTCAAAAAAAAAATTAATAATAACAATGATAATAGTAAGATTCACGTTCAAGGCGTTATGTTTTTGTTTATGTTAAACCCAAATTCACAACTGTAAACAAATCAACATGAAGCGAGTCTTGAGCAAATACCACACGTTGTTTAAAGCCATACCTAGTATATACTGATTTGATTTTATGTCTGTCATATCGAGAGATGGCTCATTCTGTTGGAGGGTCTGATGACTGTGTATATCCGTTTGTTGTGCTGAGGTTGGTGTTGGTGTTGGTGTAGGTGGTGTTGCCTTTTGTTTGTGTTGAATATTTAAAGGTGGTAGAGTCAGGTTGGGCCGAGGGTTATTCACGCTGCTGCTGCTGCACAACGGCGACTTTTTCATACTGGTCGAGGAAAGAAAGAAAACAGAATAACAATAACTGGAATTTGGGGGAAAAAAAAAATTTTGGTATTCAAAATATGATAGTGTGCATAATCAAGAGTCAAAGAAAGAAAGAAAAAAAGAAAACAGAAAACAGAAGATATGTCAACTGTTATAAAGAACCAAAAAAACAGTTTTTAATACTGGGAATTGACATTTAAAGTAAAACAATAAACAACTGCCTGAATCAAAAAACAATACAATCATATGAAAGTCTTTTCTAATCCAAAACCCGTTAAATATAAGTATATATGTAATCCTCCTTCTTTTTCCCCCCTCCTTTTTATTTAATTAACCAGAAATCCCGTAATATGTCTCCGGCGTCTCTTTTCGTAGACATATCCAATTAAGCCCCCATGTTTTAAATACCCATTTTCATCACATAGATATGTATCTATATATTTCTTGGTTTTATTCAAAACTATTATAAAATCTAAGCAAAATCGCCGTCTATTGCCTGTAAAATCTCAATTCTTGATACTCTCTCGTTTACAACACCCACCACCCGATTGCAAAGCAGCGCCCCTTATTCTACTTACTGATCAATAAATCTTTCCTACAAATTGAATAATCAGTTAGTTCTAAATTAAAGATGTACTAACTCGCAGTGACAATATCAAAAGTAATCGCCTTTGTAAATAATACATAGATAAATTGAAAAAAATAAATAAATAGAAAAACAAGAAAAAGTAAGAAACCTTTTATAATGACACAAACAAACGAAGAATAATAATAAAATATAAAAACAAGTTAATAATAAATCGAGCAATATGATTATCTCTATAATAAATAAAAACTAATATAAATAAAATAAATAATTGTTTAAGTTATTAAACAAACGTTTTGAGATTCTCAGCTCAAAAATAAATAGTGCCAAAAGATGTGATAAAAAAGTAGTAAAAAGAGGTTGGCAACGAAATACCCAAGTCGAAAAATGCACTTGGAAATTTGGCCGCAATTTAGTGCAAGGTATCAGAAAAGAATAAGCAGGGAATTCAAATTCCAAAATGAAAAGGCAGTCATTAATAGAATAACCAATATGGCCAAAAGGTTTCACTCAAAAATCAAAAGCAACAAGCCATGAAATGAATAAACCGTTCGTTGCATCATAAACTCGTAACAGGCCGTAGGTATGAAATAGTGATACAGAATGTTTCAAGATTTGATGTCTCTTTAGGCTACATCGTTTCCAGCTTCAACTGGATCTCCCCAGGTCATGTCGGGAAAGTAGCTATTAAACTCAAAATCCAGTTCAGGAGCAAAGTTAAGGAATTGACCTTCCAAATCTCCAGTAGCAAGAGTTGCATCAATTCCAGAAGTCGTCAAATCACCTAACCCATCTGCAGTTTGTGCAATGCCAGTGACTTGAACCAAAGATCCATCTGTCAAAGCCGATGCTGAACCAAATGTGTCCAAATGAGGAGCTGTGCCATTAGCAGTGGTAATGAATGCGGCGGTAGGGTTGTTGGAAACTGCAACAATAGCCGGAGGCCCACTTGAAACAGTAGTATTGACATTGATGCTATTAGTGTTATTATTATTGTTGTTGTTGCTGCCATTCCTAACAAAGGAGGCAGAATTGTGAGGTGTAGCAGGTGTAGTTGGAGTAGGAGGTTCAGAACCAGCGGGCGTAGAAGGTGCATTGTTACTGCTTCCATTAGCAGCTGATTTCTTTCCACGCTTCTTTGGACCATTTTCCTTTTTAGCCTTGGCCCCCTTCCCGTTCTGAGTAGGGGTTGGGGGATTGGCCGAAGGAGATGCTTGACCTTTAGAAGAACCAGACGCAGCCGGGGTACCAACTGTATTAGCTGAAGACATAGGACCGCTTGGAGGAGGCATTTGCTGGGATGCACCAGGACTTCGTTGGTTGGCGGGACCTGATGGGGCTGGTGATGGCTGGCTATTGGGGCCTTGCTGCATTTGCTGAGAGGGGCGACGGCTAGCAACATTTGGACTTTGGACCTGGTTCTGCGGACCAGGGGGCTGCTGCCACATTCCTGGAGCTGGTGAAGCTTGCTGTTGAGGCTGCAAGTTAGTAGCACCGGGTCTGTTGGCGCTGCCATTTGCCAAATCGCCATTGGGAAGAGGAGAATTATGGTCGCCAGTAGCAAGTGGAGAAGCGGGAATCTGATTATTTGCAAGCTGAGGTGTGCCACGCCTAGAAATATCTGCACTCTTGGATCCTCCAGGAGAAGCAACATTGGCTGGTCTGCCACCTGGAATCTGTTTAAACTGACCAGGTGTACCACTGCTGTTGCTAATAGACTTGGATCTCTGTGTAGGTTGTCCTGTATTATTTCCAACAATTTGCAGACCAGTAGCACCATTAATCTCCTCTGTTCCATCATCTCTAGTCTGTCTCAGCCTTCGCTTATTAGCTATTTCAAGCCTCTGAAGTTGGTTCTTGTATTGCTGCAAAGCGGCGGTGGCGTTAGGCGGCGAAGCCTGATTTGGAACAGCAGGTCTGTTAGCATCAAATGAATTAATAGGTTGGCCTAGCATATCAGCAGAAACAGGCGAGCCTGCTCCAGGGGCAATCATTCCCTGTTGAACAGGAATCTTGGCACCAGGTGCAGCCATCATCATTGGCCGTTGATTAATTACCATGTTAGGAGGGAACTGTTGGGGCATTTGACCATTAACACCCTTTGTTGGAATCATCTGAGGAACCATTCCTGGAGGAAACTGGCCATGGGCAACCATGACAGTTTGGGGTTGTTGACCAAGCTGAGGTTGTTGCTGGCCTGGTTGTGGATGACCAGGAATACCTTGGTTGGATTGAGCCAAGTCAGGTCTACCACCGTTGGCATGTGGGGGAACAGCATAAAGACCATCAGGAGAAAGACGTTGTCGCTTGGATGGCGACTGGCCTTGAGGAGTAGATGAATGAGAATTATTTTCCATTGACTGAGGGTCACTGCCAGGAGCTGGTGATTGATGAGGGCCTTGTTGTTGTTGCTGCTGCTGCTGCTGCTGTTGTTGATGATGTTGTTGCTGTTGTTGTTGATGTTGATGCTGCTGCTGCTGTTGCTGTTGCTGTTGTTGCTGCTGTTGTTGCTGCTGCTGCTGTTGTTGAAGTCCACCTTGCATAGGAGCAGGACTTGGATGAGCAGAGAGAGGTTGAGGGCCACCAGATCCTGGCGTTGGTTGTCGCTGAGGTTGGCCTGGCTGACCTGGACGCTGCTGACCAGGGGGGATTTGACTAGCTTGTTGTTGAGGAGTTCTTTGTCCAGGAGCCATTTGAAAGGGTAATTGACCAACACTTCTTCGCACAGGTTGACCTCTTTGAAGATTTTGTTGATCAACAGGTACAGCAGATCCTGGAATACGATTGACAAAAACAGGCTGGCCATTTGGACCATGACCAATAAAACTGGGATTAATTACCATTTGGCCCGTGGCTGGATTCATCATATGAATTCCCTGCGGGTGTTGACCGGGAATTTGTTGCAGAGTCATTGGCTGTTGAACACCAACTTGGTTTTGCTGGGTTTGAGGACCTACCTGTTGTTGGCCTTGTTGGCCCACTTGGCCTTGAGGAGGTTGTTGAACAGCTCCAGGATAAGGGAAAATCTGTTGGACATTTCGAGGTTGGTTGTTTTGAACATATTGCTGAGCGGCCTGAGAACCGCCCTTTAAACTTCTAGCATTATAAAGATCCCAAAAAATTGCCCACCATTCAAGAAGGAACCCTTGAGGAGCATCGACACCAATAGACGGAGCGGGAAATCCTGGTTGAGAAGTTGAATCTAAAAAAATAAAAAATAAAAAGTTAGATGCTAGTCAAGGTAATGAGAGAACAAAGAATAAGACAAAGTGAGAGCAAAGACTCAAGCATTAACAGCCAGCGACACAAAAATAATAATATAATCCAAGACAAGACTTTACAACAAGGACAAATATAATCCTCAAGTAATAGTCATAAAATTTTGACAAAATGCTTAAACGTGGGTGGCCCAAGATGCTTAAGGCGAAAAAAAAGTAAGGGAGGAAAATGAGGGCGTCTGAGTGGCATTGCACAACAACACGTTTGGTAAAAACATACCTTTATCTTCTTTTTTGATATTCTAGAGAGCATGTTAGCAAATGGGTTAGGAGATATCAATAAACATGGGAGAATAAAGATACTTACACCTTGTTTATAGTGTCCATTTATGATAGAGTTTTTGGCTAAAGGGCAGAAAGAAGAGGCGGTTAGTTATAAAGACCTTGAAGCCAAGGGATATTGAGAAATGCAATGCAAATGCGAAAGAATGAGCATACCATTTCGTTTATCGTCACCATTGACATTGTTGGGGCTGCTCCCAGAACTGTTGTTTGGGCTATTGCTACTACTACTCGTACTACCATTTGACGTGATGTCGGCCTCCTTGAAGAAGATTCTTGCAGACTCGGGGAGGTTTTGTTTGATTAAGTAGTCGTAGATATAGTTGTTGAGTAGATCCTTGTCGCTTTTTAAGCTTGGACTAGACATTTGGAAGGATGCTGGTAAACCCTGATGGGCATCTGTGTTCATGATAATAATATAAACACTTGAACGATAAAAGTGTCAGGGTGTTGAATAAATAAGTGAAAAGAGAGTGTGTGTCCTCAAACAAAAGGAGAATTTTTTTTTTTGTAAAGCGTGGTTGAACGAGAGGATGTGAGAGGTAGAGTAAAACTAAAAAAAAAAAAAAAGGCAAAGCTAAAAGTAGGAATATAAATGTAGGAGATGATATAAAAAAACTGATTATGAATAAAGAAATCTTTTGAAAACTCAAGAAGTGATAACTATGCGAGTGTTAGCAAGGATGGGAGGATTAAAAAAAAATGATAGAGACGTACCTTGACTAGTTGTTGTTAACCAGAAATCCATTACTCTTCCGGATGAGATTAAGAGTGTAGAGGCTGTTAAAGAGGAGATAGTCTGGTAGATAACTAAGACAGAGGAGGAGGGGTCGCGAACGTAACGCAGGATTGGGAAACGAGCAATAATAAATAAATATAATTCAAGAAATTAAGAAAAGGAAAAAGAAGAATTAAAGCGGCCAAAAAAAGAGGATAATTCAGGGAGAGATGACGGAATTCCAATCGGATGAATTGTTATCAACGGATGGAACAATGTCGAACAAGAATGTTTTGCAATCACAAACGCTATTTGACAACAAATAAATAGCGATAACGGGAGAGAGAAACAAAAAGAAACAAGCAGTGGCTTTTTGCTAAGAGGAAGACTTAGCAAAACGAAAACAAGAGTGTAGAAGAGTAAAAGCGTCGAGTCTTCGCAAGACGGGTTGAACAAGTGGTGGTGAGAAAGAGAAGGACAGGAAGGTTAGGAAAAAGTGAGAAGACTTTTGGGCCGGGTAACTGGGAAGATGTGGATAGAGTGGTGGTGGTGGTGCTACTTTTTTTGGGATTGGGTTTGGTTTCACACGGTTTTGTTAGTGGCCACGAAAGAATCAGCAGGCCAGCAGGCTTTTTGATTTGATTTTTGCCACGCCGACAGATACAGCTCTGGAATTGATCGGTTCGCGTGTTGTATATATTACTAGAGTATTTCTCGACTTGAAACCCAGTTTATATTCACGGATATTTACAGAATGGTATATATATGGAAAAGGCTGGCTGGCTGGTTAAGGCTTGCTCTTGACTTTCTTGCATTTCTGTGACTGTGGACTACTTTTTTGTGTTTTTTTTAAACTTTTGTGCTTGTTGGCAAAAAAGCTTAGTGAAACTTTTCACCACAGCGGCTCTTGAAGGCTGGGTACGAGTATAATAATCGACGGCGATCGACCCGTGATGAACAGCAAATGAGACTATATATTACTATTAAACAATTATTGTATTTATTTTGCATAATGACCACAGCTGCTGTTATTATTATTGTCATTTTATTTTGTCCTGTTTTTGATTTTCCTTATCTTTCGCTCCCGACCATCTCCGGTCCCAGCTGGTTAGGTAAGCATAAAGCCGTGCTTATGTCATTGCATGGATAACTGCGTCCTGTACATTACTCTGTGTCTATAGAACATAGTCTAGTCCTGTGTATGTGTGTATGTGTGTATGTATGTATGTAGAGTAGGTGGAATTGATTAGGACCCGGTCTTTCAACTGGAATTAAATTGTGCAAGGTAAATGTAAATGTAAATGAAATCAACCACAGTCGTTTGTCTTCCTTTCTTGTAATATTAATAACAGTTGGTCTAGTTCAAAATGAATTAAATGACAAAAAACCTTCTCTTGCACTTGCCATGCTTCTTGTTCCTTGCATGATCTTTTAACTTCTTTGGCCTTTTGTCTATCTAAAGTTCATAAAGTCTTATTCATTGTCGTTTTTTTTTTTTTTTTTTTTTTTTTTTGCTTCTTGATCTTCTCGATTTTCATCCTACAAAATGATTCCATAGCCGGTTTTTCACTACAATCTACTACTCAAAAAGAAAGAAAAATCTAGGTTTTCGGAAACTCACCTAAACATTAATATCCCTCGTGTTGACTAAATTGGAAACCACCTTTTGTTTGCTTGTCACAGCAGCTAGTTTTGATATTACTAGGTACGTATACACTGTATCGGCGTTCAACTGGATCCCTCTTTTCAAGTGGGCTGTTGTTTTTCAATCGCAAGTATCGCTTGAGTCTGTTTTCACGATTGGTACCCCTGATGACTACGGTAACGATGCTGCTGTTATTGTTATCATTTCGTCGGAAATCAAGTGACCGAAGCATGTATATATGGTACGACAAGATAACACTTGTTCAAACAATATCTATCTATCTGGGTAATCGGAGCACTTGTTATTAGGCCCGCACACTTGTAATTGGCAGCACATGGCTTGAATATATATATACAGCCACATAGCACTTGTCGTGGTCCCTACGCCCATGCTTCTTTTTTAAAAAGACAGGTCCAACAAACCGGCTTCTTTATGCATTCTTTTCGCCGAATGACGGCCTGCGAGAGTTGATTGAAATCAGCTTGTTACCACTGGCGATTGTTCCATCACGATATATATATGCTTTTCATGTGCACCTATGCATACAAATCCAAGTTTGAAAAAAAGTCTGGAAAAAAAACCTTTTTTCAGAGTTGAAAGCAGTAAGAAAAAAACTGCTTTACATGAGAAAACCCCCACATTCATGCCTTTTCGGAGTCTTGTGCCTGTGTAAAGAAGGTTGGCTTGAAAATCTTCATGTAGGCCATATGCGTACAAATACCCTACCTTGGTTATCTTTGGCCATATTATTTCTTTTCAAAAAGCCTTTTGTGTATTGATTGAAAGCTAAAATCTTCAATATTATATTACCTTTCAAAAGTAAATAGTAAAATAAGCCCCTACATCTTTTTTAACTAATTGCAACCAGAGTTCAAATGCACGCAATCAATAAGCATAAAACCATGCGCAAGTCAAAGTTGCTTAAAGATACGTCAATCCAACACGTTTGTATGTCATTTCGTCTATCTATATATCATAAACGCTTACAGACTGCCAATTTATTGTCAATTTAGTCCTAAATTCTTTTTGTTCTTTTAAAGTCTCTCTTGTAACTGCCCCAAAGTTTCCAAAGTCTCAGTGCAAGCTGCGGGACCTGAGTTTTGCTTCTCATTTAAGGTTATTACTAATGATTATGTAAGATGTGTATGTGTCTCTTTTTTTTTTATTCCGTATTAAACACATCTGTGTTCCGCCGATCCGATATCCTCCTAGCCGAACGCCGCATCACACCCAGTCCACGGGCTATGAGTAGCGTAGCCCTCCAATATGCTATGCTATTATCACCACCAGCTGAACAATATCTTTAACCACATTGGTTAATAATCTCAATTAATAATAAACTGATTATATTGGAACATTACACGCTATAGCTAAACTGAACGATATACAAAGAGAAATCCAAGTGTTACAAATCATGATTATTATGCTTATTTTTATTTTTATTTTTATTGTTATTTCTGTCTCTTTCATCCAAGCTAATTACCTGTTAGTTACTTCAAATCAAATCTTACATACCTGTTGGGTTATTCAACCTTTTTCGTCCATGTTCAATAATCGTCAAGAGAACCATTGTCGCGGGTATAATCTTTATACTTTCATTGTGATCCAGTCGAAATCAAATGTTGAGTATGTGCGTAAATTAGAGAATCATAAATAGTGTTTGGCCCAAGCTGCAGTTTCAATTACTTGAAAAATAAACAACACAAGATCTTAAACTAGGTGAAAAAAACTGGAAATTGAACAAATACAATTAACCAAGTAAATATACTTGCTCAATTCTTAACGCGGATTTAAATTGTTTTTCATTATTATTTTTTTGTTTGTTTTTCTCTCATTAATTTTCCATATTCGATACTGGCTTTAGGATATCAATAAATAAACCTTTATTCATAATCAATCAAGAAGTAGGGCGTCGTCTTCCGTTATTCTCTTTGTTGACCCTGTTGTTGTTGCTTCGACCCCTGTTACTATTGCTATTTCTTCTACCGTCATTCTGTCGGCCACCATTCGGTTTTTGTTTGGGCTTAACTCCAAGAATTGCTTCACCTTGAGAGATGCTGTTAAGACCAAACTTTTTGATTCGGGTGATCTGGGTCTGGATATCCTTTTCCTTGTCAGCGTCTCCTCCAAACTTTTGGTTTCTCTCTAATCGTCGCTCAAGTTCGCCAAGAACTTTAGTCTTTAACGCATCCAACTTGGCTGAATAGTCTTCAGTGCTTGCAGCTGAAGCTTCTGTGGGCTCGGTAGGAATAGGTTCGGTACTAGATGTCTCAGGGGCAGTTGTGGCTCCTTCACTAGCAGCGGTTATGGCAGCCTCAAGACCTTCCGGTTGTTTAGCTTCAGGAACATCAGCAACTGGTTCAGATGGCTGGGTAGCCTCGGCAACAGGAGCAGGGACAGGGACAACAGGCTCGGCAGGTTGCTCAACAACCTCAGCCTTTGCAGATTCTTCAGCCTTTTTAGCATCATCTGCCTTTAACTTTTCAATCATCTCGCTCTTTGTTCCAGGAGCGCTGATGCCTCTGCGTTTGAGCTCTTCGCGAAGCTCAGCAACCTTGAGAGAACTGTATGATGCCATTGTTGGTATTATCTATTATAAAATATTCGGAAGTTGTATATTGAAAGCTCAATTGAGTTTTGTCAAAAGTTTGAACTATTTTGCAAAGCTTTGAGTAAATATTTCGTGAAACGTGGCAGAGCAAGTGAGTTGTTGCAAAAACCAGATGGACAAGTTTTTAAAAAATATATGGAAAATTTGAAAAAGTGAACGATTGAAACCAATAAATAATAAATAGCAAGTGAATCAAAATAATCAGTCACTCAATTAATAATCCCAAAAGACTTTAACAGAAACAAAACGCGTCGAATATAGAATTTCGAATGTGGCGGAAAAGAAAACAAAACCCACAGAGATATGAAATTTGTGGTGGTGAAGGTTGCGCTTGTAACAAACAAAACCTTGTTTTAGCTTAGTCCAGATTCACCCTCTCTGCACGTGAATTGTTGTTTGGTACAGACCATTTTGTTTCTCGGTTTTTTTCGCAGCAACTGCCCTAAGATTCGTCAATTATAGATAAATACCTATTTGAATGTTTCACTTATAATCTCATTCAGTGTAGTGGTCTCTAGATTGCTGCTAAGCGAGTTTGTCAAAAGTTCCTTGACTTGTCCCACAAAAGCCTTAGCAAGAGGCCGCCAATGTTTACTCTGGGTACCAGGAACAAGCCAATTAAAGTCATCAACTGTAGTCCAGGGCTTGTGATTACCGTCCAGCACATCTTCAGCTTGAGCAAATACCAGATCCTTGCACGATTCAATAATTGGTCTTTTCGACTCACACTCAACAATCAGCAACGTATTATTAGAGTCGTGCATTCGAAACTGCTGGCAATCAGAAACTACTATGACACTGTCGGAAATATCTTCCAAGTAAACCGGTCCTTGGATCTGATCATTCAGATATACAAGGCTCTTTGAGATATTGCGTATTTTTGCCGATGAGTAGAACGCACCTGGGCCGTGTGATACATTAACAACGCTTCCCACGATCCCATCGATTAGTATATTCTTGTTGATCAAAGACTCATCATCACCGACTAGTTTAGGTACTTGGGATTGATTGATATCTTTTACAACGTAGGTATCTTCCAAACTTTCTTCTGCGCTCTTCGTCTTTGTACCTTGAGGTTTTACAATGGCACTTGTCTGGTTCTTTTTTGCTTCTTTTTTGGCAGCTCCTAGCCCTCCAAACTTGAATTTGCTTACTCCTTTTGCGCCTGAGTTAGCTCCTTGTGATTCTTCCTTGGAATCCTTTGTAGAAATGCCCAACACTTTGGTTCCATCACTTGATCGTCTATCATTGATCGTTTTGTATAAACTGTCAATTTCTCGAGAATATAATTGTTTATCGTGAGCCATAAGAAATCGAATTTTCTTTTTAGTCATCTCTGAAAGCTGGTTGATCCGCTCAACAAAGTGCTCATAAGACGGTAGTTCTTCCTGATTCAAATCATCATTGATAGCTGTGATACTAGTTAGCAGTGTTTATTATAATAGCAAGTAGTTTAAACTTACAATTCTTCAATTTAATAAATTCTTGATAGAACTCATTCTGATTAAACTGTGCTGTACTGTCCATTGTTAAAGAATGCTTTTATGATAAGGTTGGTGTTCTGAAATGTCTTTTAACGTGTGGTAAGTAAATAAATTACACAAGCTTGCTAGCATACATATAACCATTACATGACAAATATGACCTTTTCAGTTCCAAAACGTGCAAATTTCCAAAGTTATTTAAAAAGTGCGACTGCATTTTTTTTACATTTAGGAAGACTGTAGGAAACAAGTAAAACAAACCCTCAACATGAGAACTTGAGCAGCATTGAAGAACAGCTCATGGAAATAGGATTTGGCCCTGATCCAAAGGTAGCGATTAGTAACTACACTTAATGTTATTACGTAATGCTCAAATTAAAGGCCAACACCACACACTTTTAGAGGCTTCACTTTTCTACATGAAGAACTTGGCCTTTCAACAGTTAGTTCGGGACTTTCAATAGCAGCAGCAAACAAACCACAATGGACGTCATTCGAGAATTCATTCAAGGCGATATTGTAAGTACTTTTCGGTTTCAATTAACGCTGTGGATTCGCTATAACCTTTTGATATACTTTGGTTATTCAACATCCTTATCGAGCACCCCAGCCATGAGTACACTGTACTAATCTCATTTATTATAATAGGACTTTGAAGGGCAGAAGACTGCCGATCAGCTAAACTTTTACATCACATGGGCTAGTTCCATTTTGGCCATAATCTTAGGGTTTATTACTCAGAATATATATGTTACTGCTTACACGTCAGCAGCATCTCTTCTTATCACGCTGCTTGTGCTGGTACCAGCTTGGCCATTTTATAACAAGAACCCGGTCAAATGGCAAACGCCTCCTGGATGGCTCGGAACTGTTGACTCTGGTGTGATTGTTGGTGAGAAGGAGAATTAGAGAAATGATGTTGTGAGTAAATGAAAGAAAAAGCAAGGGACGAGAGCTTTTATCACACTGTTAATACCAAAAACAAAACCAATAACAATTGGGAAAAGGCACAGGGACCCAGATCGCTCTGATTTCTTTCGAATATTAAGGATGGCACTTTGAAGCGGCCACAAGAAACTATTTATTATTGAGTATACCACCATGCCCAAGTTGATAACAGCTAAATGTATTATTATTTATTGGAATAGAGTGTCATGATTTAAAAAATGGGAGTTCTTCTACAATAAACAAGCTTTTAGAATGCTCTCCAAGCCTTGTTCTCCATGATTTCGAAAATCCAACTCCCTCGTGAGACCAATATGACTTTATAGATTGTAAACTATATGGAGGTTGCATTGTTGAATATCATTCTGGGAACATTTCAACACGTTCAAAGTAAAGCTACTCTGAATAACTGTAGTTAGACTGCTCGTAGTAAACCATCAGAGTAGAAACACACCATTTACTCTGCCCATCTCTAATAAGAATCGTTGCCGTTGTAAAATGGCCAACGTCCCCCCGCAAACTAGCTTTACTGTAGTATATTTACCTAACCCTGCACCACCGGCCATGAAGCCCTCTCACGGAAATCACGGAAAGCCATAACTCGTACTTACGAGCTGATTTCCTCTAAACCATCTCTCATGATATTTTTCTTTTTAAGAGAAGGTTCCTATCTTGTCTTTTCCTAGTTACTTTCTCAATTGATCTTTTCGAGTCTACATTCTCAATTTTTAACTTCAATTTCACTTTCCACCAGCGTGTTTCATTTCCATCAGCCTCATTGTCTCTAAATATGGCATATAATAACGATCTTTATTTGGTATGCTTTTTATTTATTTATATATTCAATCCTCACTGCTCTTGGTTTATGCCTGAGTTTCCCCCACATATCTGACAGCTTAGCAGAATACTAACAAATATCCAGGGCCTCGATCTGTCTACTCAGCAACTCAGGGGCATCCTCGTCTCTGGCAAGACTCTTACGCCTGTTGGTCTTGTGAGAGTCGAGTTTGACAAGGACTTCCCTCAATACAAAACCAAGAAGGGTGTTCATGTAAACAGGTCAAAACCAACCAAGCTCGTGAATGCTTCCAGTCGAACTGATGGAGAAGAAAGCGATGTCATTGAAATCCAAGCCCCTGTTAACATGTGGCTCGAATCTGTCGACCTTCTCTTCAAGCGATTGAGCGAAGGTGTTTCTGGTTTGGAGGGTGTTGATGTCTTGAAGAATTTGGTTTCTATCTCAGGCGCCTGCCAGCAGCATGGCAGTGTCTTCTGGAACGACAAAGTGGGCGATGTTTTAAAGACTGTTGGCAATGACACTTCCTCTTCTAAGCATACCCTTAAGGAACTTTTCGATTCTACTTTAGCATGGGATCTTTCCCCAAACTGGCAAGACCATAGTACTGGGTTCCAATGTGCTGCCTTTGAAAAGGCTGTTGGCGGTCCTCAGAAGCTTGCTGAAATTACTGGTAGCAGTGCCCATCACAGATTTACTGGTCCCCAAATTCTCAAGCTCAAGCAAACACAGCCTGAAATTTACGAGCAGACCTCTAGAATATCTCTAGTGTCTTCGTTCCTGGCTACAATTCTTGCCAACAACGATGGAAAGGTGGTCGATTTGGACTTGTCAGATGCATGCGGTATGAACTTGTGGGACATCAAGGAAGAAAAGTGGAACGAGACTTTGGTAAACCTTATTGATAATGATACGGTTGGAAAAGCCAATGCAAGCTCACAGAGGGGATTGTTAGATAGACTAGGCAAGGTCTATTTCCCAAGAACTATCACAAAGGATGGACAGTCAATCGCTTACTCTGGCGATGCTTCTGAGAAGGAAAATACACTGAAGCCAATCAACCAATATTTTGTCTCCAAGTACGGGGTTAATCCTAAATGCACAGTCACTGTTCCATTTACAGGCGATAATCCATCAACCATCTTGTCTCAAGCCTTGGGACCAGATGATGTTATGATTTCTCTTGGTACTTCCACTACTGCTTTGGTTATCACCAAGGAATACAAACCCTCTCCTCAGTACCACGTCTTTGCCCATCCTGAGGACCGAGGCATGTACATGGGTATGCTCTGTTACAGTAACGGCGCATTGGCCAGAGAACAAGTTAGAGACAAGTTGAACCAGGGTGAGGAGGTTTCCGATGATGAATGGGAAAAATTTACCAAGATTGCAAATACCAAGTTGAAGGCTGGCCAGGTGTTGGGTATTAATTCTAAGGACGAGCGTGCTAAACTTGGCATTTACTTCCCTCTTGCTGAGATTATCCCTCCCGTGGAAGCTCAGCTCAAGTTTTTTGAATGGTCCAAGAATAGAGGTGCTGCTACTTCTCCGACTGCTAGAGTGTTAAAGGGGTCTCATACCCGTGATACAGAGTTGTGGGAGCTTGTTGCCCAGTCTGAGGAAGATGCCGGCCATGGTACAAAGCCATCTTCGTCAGAAAATATCACATGGAACCACCCAGAAGATGATGTAATGGGGATTTTGGAGTCCCAGGCATTAAGTGTCCGACACCGTTTGCAACCCATGCTAGTAGGTAATCCTGATAACGCTGAGGAAGTCGTCAAGAGACCTCGCCGGGTTTTCGCGGTGGGGGGTGGAAGTAAGAACAAGGTCATGTGCCAAGTGATTTCTCGAGTGTTGAGCCCTATTGAAGGAACATTCAGACTGGCCGGCGAGGATTCAAATGGCACATCAGCTCAGGCCAAGGCGGTTTCAGCTTTAGCAGCTGATGCATGTGCGGCAGGAGCGGCCTTTAAGGCTGTTTATGAGACGTTTTTGTCTGATTCTGCGGATGCGAGCCTGAAAAATCTGGGGAACTCGAGTGGTGGGGCAAAATGTGGGGGAGAATCAGGTGATTTGTCAAATGCAACAAAACCTGAGGCCGAAAGTTCTAGTGAGCATGATAATGCAATTTCTTCGCGAGATGTGTACAGATATTGTGATTTTATCAGTGACCACCCTCCGGTTGTTTCAAGACTTGATATGCCTCCTGAAGTGGACGAATCTGACGACATCTACGGAAGGTTTATTGATGTGTACGCTCAATCCGAGGCTCTGGTCCACTAAACAGGGTTTGCGCGACAGGTCATTATTCGAATTGGATTGACATGCGTTGACTTTGAAGGTATGGATCATGCCATTTATGACCTTTGAAGGAACGAGGGCGATTTAAATGGTATTCTAAATTTAATCCGATAGGGTTTTTTTTTTTTTTTTTTTTGTAGGCTAGTTTAGGCATGAGAGTGGTAAGATTATTGTCATTCTACTTTGCTCTATCAGCAATAGACGTGGCATAATCAATTTATGTGATTTAACCCAAACATGGAGGAGCTTCCAGTGACTCCAGCGGTTCCATAGAATCAGACCGTTTTAATCTTTGTGTGCGAGTAGCTTTGTAATTTTGTAATTTTGTAATTTTGTAATAGATGGGTCTGCCAGAACCAACCCCAGAATATGCGCCGCTATGGAAATACACAGCCCAAAACAAATCAAAAGATCATCCCAGAATCGCTCACACGACTGGCAGAGGCGAATACATTCTCGGGGCAAGTTTGCGAGCCGGCGTGTTTACAGGAGGAGAATACCGCGCATCCCCCCAACTGCTGAGTCATTGCACCCGACAAGATTAGCTAACTCCGCATGTGACGGCTGGGTGTTAAAACCTCGGCTGTTTGCTCGCTCTGTAGGTATTTAACCTCGACACCAGCCTGTTGATTTCAATTTCATTGTGTTTTTCTTGTTTCTTCTCATATTTTCTTCTCATATATACTTATATTTATATTAGAACCCGTCATCTCATTTACCATCCACCTATTCTTTTTCAAAGCTAAATCTCACACACATGTCTCCAGCTGATAGAGTCAAAAGCTTGGGCATCGTTCCCAATAACACTGCCGGTCCCACTCCAGGCGAGCTGAATACCGAGACCGAGCCTCCAGTCTTGCTTGCTCAAGAGAGAGCAAATGCTACCTTTGATCCGCGCCAACTCACATACTATCTTGATGGTAGCAAGAAACAAACCGAACAGATTGAGGCCATTATGACCTCTATCGAGCGTGATCCCCTTTTCAATAATGACAAATTCTATGATCTCACAAAGGACGAGTTGAGAGAACTTTCTGTCCAGCGTGTTGCTTCTCTTGCTACCCACGTTGCTACCACCCCTACAGTTTTACACAAGAGATTCGCTTTAACTGGTCTTGCTGACCCCGGTTGCGGAACCCGCACTGGTGTCCACTTTGGCCTCTTTTTGAGTGCGGTCCGTGGCTCCGGTACCCCCGAGCAGTTCAACTACTGGGTCAACAAGGGTGCTATTTCCCTCAAGCGCTTTTTCGGCTGCTTCAGTATGACCGAGCTTGGTCACGGTTCCAACGTGGCTGGTCTCGAGACTACCGCGACTTTTGACCACGATAACGACGAATTTGTCATCAATACCCCACACCTCGGTGCTACCAAGTGGTGGATTGGTGGTGCCGCTCACACTGCTACCCACACTGTTTGTTTTGCTCGTCTTATCATTGATGGTAAGGATCATGGTGTCAAGTCTTTTGTTGTCCCATTGAGAAGCACTGAGGACTGGACTTTGAAGCCTGGTGTCGCTATTGGTGACATTGGTAAGAAGATGGGCCGAGATGGTATTGACAACGGTTGGATCCAGTTCACTAATGTTCGCATTCCCCGTCAATTCATGCTCATGCGTTTCTCCAAGGTTGATCGCGACGGTAAGGTTACTGAGCCTCCTCTTGCTCAGCTTGCTTACGGTGCTCTTATTGGTGGCCGTGTCTCCATGGCTTCAGACTCTTTCTACACATCTTCCCGATTCCTCACCATTGCAATTAGATATGCCGCTATTCGCCGTCAATTTAGCTCCACTCCTGGCCAGAAGGAGACTGTCATTCTTGACTATCCCCTTCACCAGCGTCGTTTGCTTCCACGATTGGCATACTCTTATGCCATCAACGCTGCTTCTAGCGACCTTTACTCTATTTATGAAGAGGCTTCTCAACAGATTGAGAATGTTGATGTTTCAAACAAGAAGGCTTTGAACGCAGCTGTCAGTGACATTAAGGAACTCTTTTCTGTTTCTGCCGGTGTCAAGGCATTCGCCACTTGGGCCGCTGCTGACATTATTGACGAGTGCCGACAGGCATGTGGTGGTCATGGTTACTCTGGCTACAATGGTTTCGGACAGGGTTACAACGATTGGGTTGTCAACTGTACTTGGGAGGGTGATAACAATATTCTTACTCTTTCAGCTGGTCGTTCTCTTATCCAGAGCGCAGTTGCTGCTCGTAAGGGAAAGAAGCTTGGCTTTTCATCTCAGTACTTGACCCGCTACAAAGAGTTGGCTGAATCTCGTCTCAATGGCAGATCTTTGGAAGACCCTGCTGTTTTGATTGAAGCTTGGGAATCCGCTTCTGCAAAGCTTTTGATTAGTGCTTCTTTGAAATACGAGAAGGAACTCAATAAAGCTGACGGTAATATTGCTGCTGCCATGGAGGTCGTTTCTCAGCAAAGATTTGAAACTGCCCGTGTCCATACCCGCCAATACATTATCAAGGCTTTCTTTGGTCGTATTGAAAAGGCCAAGAAGGCTGGCACTCCTTCTAATGTTACCGACATTCTTACCAAGCTCGCCATTCTCTTTGCTCTCCACTCTATTGAGAGCGATTCCGGACTCTTCCTCAAGTCCGGCTTCCTTTCTGGTGATGACATTGATACCGTTTCTTCTCTTGTCGATCTCTACAACTTAAAGGTCCGTGAGCAGGCCATTCCTTTGGTTGACGCTTTCAACTACTCTGACTACTTTCTTAACGCACCTATTGGTAACTACGATGGTGATGTTTACAAGCACTACTTTGACAAGGTTGTTAAGAGAAACCCCAACTACAGTGCCAAAGCTCCATACTTTGACGCAGTTGCTGCACCCTTTTTCTACAGAAAGGACGAGGAGGTTGTTGATGTTACTGAACTCGAGTAAATAGTATACACGGCTGAAGGATGGTTAAAGACTAAAAAAAAAAAAAAATTAATAAATAGTAATCATGGTCAAAGGATGGTTGCAAGAGACTTGTTAGTATTTCTTTAATTTTGTGTTGTTCCTTTTCTGATGAATAATGACTTGTTTTAATATACTTTGCAAAAAAATAAAATGATGATTTAATTAAAAACTTGAATATTTCCATAAAATTTGTTGTATTTCATGAGCCAGTTTGTTAATGGGTATTGTGGTAGCTATATTTGTCAAGTCACATGCAATTCACATGATCTCTATATGTAATAACATTTAAATGTATAGTTCAGCACACTGAGAATATTCTTTGGATCCTCACGAAACACATCAGCGTATTAGCTGTTCATAATCTGATAATATTTGTAATTAATTTCCACGTGTAAAAAAAAACACATGCCTAAGTTGTTCCCAAGTCAAGAAGAAGAAGAAAAAAAACACAACTTGCTGTCTAACTTAAATGGAATTAAGAACAAAGCTCGTACGGCTGAACACCAAAAACGCAAGAAAACCATGGTACCATACGCAACAGCCAGAAAAATCTTGTCTGTGTTCAGCCTCAGTCTTTGCCTGAAATTTTTTTTATATATATAATTTTTTTTTTTTTTCAACATTGATCTTCAACCCCACGCGCTATCCTGAATTAAATTTACAATGACAGACCCTACGCCGGACGAATTCACCATCAAAACCGAGGCATTTCTTTCCTGGCTCACTGCCCGCGGTCTTGTTCTTTCGCCCAAAATTGCAATCCACGACTATCGAGCCCAAAGCCAGGGCCGCGGTGTGATTGCACTCGACGACATCAAGTCTGGAGAGGTGCTGTTTTCAATGCCTAGGACTGCAGTTTTGGCTGTCGATACTGTCGACATTCAAAAGACCCCTCGCATTGCCAAATTCTTTCAAGAAACTGAACAAGTTCGCGAGTTGGACACTTGGATGAGTTTGATTTTGTACATGATGATTAGAGGACCTGGAAAAGGATCTGCTGACGAAATAGATCAAGAAAATGAGTTCAAGCCATACTTTGACGTTCTTCCTAACAACTTTACAACCCTCATGTTCTGGGACCCAGTAGAGGCATCGCAATTGTTAAAGGGCTCAACTGTGGTTGAACGAATTGGAAAGACTGACGCAGAAGAGGGATATAATGAGCTTTTGCTACCCATTTTTGAACAGTACCCAGAGTTTTTTGAAAATGTTGATACCTCATTGGAAACCTTTCACCGAATGGGAAGCTTGATCATGTCTTATAGCTTTGACGTGGATAAGCGAGGAAAGACTGGAACCAAAGAGCATGGCAAAGAAGGACAGGAAGAAGAAGAGGACGATGAGGAAGATGAGGAGGAAGAGTCAACCGTAAAGGCAATGGTTCCTTTGGCAGATATTTTAAACGCGCACACTCGATTATGCAATGCGAATCTTTTCCACGAGGAAAATTTGTTAGAAATGCGTGCCATCAAAGATATCCCCAAGGGCGAGCAAGTGTACAACACATATGGAGACTTGCCCAACTCAGACTTATTGCGACGATATGGCTACGTCGAAACCGGAGGAAATGCTTTTGACGTCACGGAGATTTCTACAGAACGGGTATTGAAATGCGTACGAGAACAGTTGAATGCCTTGCCATATTCAAAGCGGGATAAAGGTGAGGGAGTGATTCCTCAAGGCCCAGCTGGAGACAAGATTCTCGAAAGAGCCATGGAATTTTTATCAACCTGGCAGGAAGAGAGTGAGCTAATTGGCGAGGCCAGTTTCCTTTCCAAAGTCGGCAAAAAAGAAAAAGAAAAAGAAGAAGGAGATGAGAATGACAATGACAATGAGGATGAGGATGAGGATGACATTGTCGTGCTGGAAGAATTTGTTGATGATTCTTACGATATACCAGTTACGGGTACTCCCTCTTTAGAACTACAACTGCTTGTTGCATTTCTCACTTTATACATTCTCGATTATTTTGCCGCGACCAACCGCAAGCTCAAAATCAAGTCTGTTTTTGGATACTACCTAAAGCCCAAGTATGGCGAAGACTCTTCAGACAAGAGTCGCAAGAAGAAGCTCCGCAAGGCCTTGCTCACTTCTCTGGTTAAGCATATTTACGAGGCAAACCAACAAAACAAGGCATTCATGTTTGAGGAATCTGTGCCCATTTGGACCGCCATGTTCGAAAACAGAAAGTCCGAGTACCCCTCTGAGCTTGTTGCTAGCGTCACCAAGGATCCTAATCCCCAACAACAGGAACACGTCAGCTTGTCGCATAAGGATATGGCCACGGAATTACTTTCTGGCGAAATTCGAATTTTAATCCGTGCGCTCGACTGGATCAAGAGTAGTAATAGTAATGCAAAGAACAGCGACGACAAGAAAAAGAAGGATGAGAATGAGGATAATAAAAAGAACAAGAAAAATATAAATAGTCTCAAGGATCTGACAGATACAGATGCTGATAAACTCCTCGCAGCGTTCAGAAAAGAACAGGAACAGGAAGAAAAGGAAAGAGAAAAAACAAAACGATTGGAAAAGAAGAGAGGAGCTGGAGACGCTGACTCTGATAAAAAGAAAAAGAAGAGACGTTAAATCATTGTTATTGCATAATCTATAGATATCACCATTTGATTCTTTTTTCTAATACATCTTACACGCAATGACAAAGGAATGTCAAATCATAGTTTTATAGAATATGAATAAAATCTAAAAAGAATTTTTTTTTTTAAAATATGAATTAAAAAGTAAATATAATAAATACAAAAACGTATATGGTATCTCTCTTTTTCCTTTTATGTTTTTAAGAAGAAAAAAAAATAATGCTCACTCTCTCACTTGGTTTTTGCCATTTCGTTCAAATACCAGCTAGCACCTTTCTCATCTCATCGTCAAGATGTATATATATAATCGTCCTAGAAGAGTTAATCATACCTCAGTCGGTACTTCTTCCGACGCGTTTTCGGGCCTAGAGTTAATAAGGGCTGTTGTTTTAGGCTTGACTGCCTTGGTTTCTGCTTGGCTCTTTGATCGTTTATCACCCTTCTTAAAAATCAAAATATGAAAAAAAAAAAAAAAAAGGTTATTAATATGAGAATCCAGTCCAATAAAAAAATTGATAAAAAGAAATTGTCCTGAATGTAAAGAATCACCATGAAAAAAGAAAACTTTGATTGTAGGGAAGAGGAAGTAAAAATCAAGGATCTTAAACGGGTAAGTGCAATCATTTTCCTCAATTTGAAAATATAATAACAAGTTCTTTATTAAACATTTATAAGCATTTTGCATTCTGTGAATCATTTAACTCCCACTGTTGACATTTATATTTTATACTTTATATTCTGTATCATTGTGGGAATATGCAAAATGTTCATGATTGACTAGTTTGTTGAACTGGGAATCATTTTAAAAGGGTAGCCATGAAATAAGATATCATAAAAGTTTGTCTTGAAATAGCGCTAATGTACAATCCAACGGTCGTAATAATAGGGTATAAATGGGGTTTCCAGAAGATCCGATATTGTATAAAAATAAAAATGAAGGAAAAAGAATAATAATACAATCAAAGTGAAAAGTCATGATAAAGTGAATATGGTGACAAAATGTATTTTTTTTCGCAAAATGTCATTTGTCGCCTTTATCGAACATCAACGGAGGGAGAAGGAACGGATTCGCGGCATACCTCACTATTAACAACTCTCTTTCGCTTCTTGTTAGTTGTTCGTTCTGGACGTTGCTCGCCCTCTTCGAATACCTCATCAGGAAGGTTATAGCTAAAGCCTGTTAGTTGACTATTGAACAAGCACACAAATTGCAATACTCACTTGCGGACGTGCTTGATGAAAATGCTGTGAAGATCGGGGTTATATCCCGAAAAGGCCTTGCAGGCATCAAAGAATTCTCTGCAAGGTAATTGAATATCAAGTTGCTTAGATCCATCTAAATTCAAACTGTTAGCAAAACAGATCAAAATCATCCAAAAGAAAATATACTAACTTTCTAAACGAATTTCAAGACCAATGTACAAGACCGTAGTATGGACAATGGCTTTTCCGGCAGGCGGCTCTTCGCGAAGCTGTTCAGATGTCAATGGGTTGAGACCCGGTAACACTTCGCCATCTGCAATCTTAATCGCATCCTCTTCGGGAACAAGAAAAGACTTTTCAAAAGTCTTGACAAATGGGTGGCAGATAACAATGGTATCAAGAATCTCGAGCTTCTGGGAAAGGAAGCGAATCTTACTTTCAACAAGACCCGACCACTTGCCATGCTCATCAGAGCTGCCCTTGGTAGCAGCATAGATGGATAGATAGTACTTGTATCTATGGAAAAAGTCGTGCTTAACAAACAAGTCTGACCATATCTTCTTGCCAGAAGTAATGTCGTGCATAATTTCACCACCACGTTTAAGTTCGGAAATAATGACCGTTTGGGTGGATGCAGTAATGTTATGGGTTGCACACATGGAAGGATAGGCAGGTGTAATAATAGGCATGCGATGTGTTTTATCTAATGGGTATATCTTGGGATTCCAGACCCGGACTTTTAGTGGGCCATCCTCAATTGGCTTAAGAAGGACAGGTTGGGGCCAGTTCCACCGTGTCAAAATGTAAAAGAACTTGTCAACGATTGTTGCTGAAACTGCTCCTGGATATAATTGACATATTCGGGCAACGAGCATAGCCCATGCAACACCGCCTGGAAAACCCATAATATTACCATAGATGGCTCTTCGTTGGGCCCACAACTTGATGGTTCTCAAGGCAAGCTTAAAAACAACTGGCCTTGGAACCAAACTTAAGATTTCGTCAGTAACACGCGTACCATTGAGAGAACGAAGATCCTTTTCATCAAGATTTTTGAGCAAGTTGTTATCATCGAGGGTAAGATCAAGAGGAACGCTAGAAACATCGAGGTGGGCACATAGAATATCAATGGGAATACCGGAAAGTTGAATAGTAAGAATTGGCACAAAAGCGTCAGGAACTGGTGTTATCTCTTCAAGGTCGGAACCAGTCTTTTCACGCAATAGTTTTTCAAAGACATCGAAAAAGTCTGCACGAGTAACATGCTTTGGAACAACCACAAGGGTATCAATATCAGATCCGGGGCCGTAAACACCCAAACGATACGATCCAAAGGTAAAAATCTTACCACCTGCTTGTCTTGCCATACTTTCAGGCATGTTCTTCTGTATACCAACTCTGTATACAAACTCTTGAGTAAGCTCTTGTATTTTCTTAAGAACCTCGACACGTCTATTAGTCATGGACTGGGATTCAAAAGAGCCTTGTCGTTTCAGTTCTTCGACCATTCTGTCATTGAGTTCATTTTCAGCATGTGTTGGGCCGGCACTGCTGATTGGAGGGGTGACACCCCATTGTTGTTGCTCTTGGTTATTTTCTTGACGCGACATGATCACTCGAGGGCAGAAAATAATAATTTATGAGGGAATATTAAGGGACACCAAGCGTAAGATATCTCTAGAAAAGTGTTATAAAAAGGAAGGGAATACTTCGCGTAATTGGTGATGCGACGATTAAATTTGAGAAAATCAAGACAACAGAAGAAATCAAAGGTAGATTTGTAATGTTGTTAACTTCAATATAACCGAAAGATGACGGATGTTAAAATTTTGGAGGGAAATTTCTTAAATGTAGTGCCAATATGCAGTTTCTCACGAGTGTAACTAACAATTGAATGGATAACCGTGCGATTGATCCGAAAGATTGGGTATTGAAATAACTGAAAAAGGATCTGTACGAATCGCTAACAAACAGCTTGTAGTTTTTAGCAAGCGATGGTAAGACTGTCAATTGAGCGGAAGATGGATTCACAACTGGTGAGGAAGAGAGTGTGAATTGTTGAAGAATAGAGCAGGAGCTATATCTTTCAAATGGAGCAGAAAGACAAAGAACAGAACAAACAATGAACACGACTACCAGTAGGATGATTTGGGATCAAGGATGCGTTTCCACAACTAAAGTCGCAATAGGGTGTCTGGTAGAAAGTTTGATGTTATGGGGGAAGAGGAGGAGGTAGTAGTGATAGTACTGGTGGTGGTGGTGGTAGGTGTGGACGTGAGAGAAAGGGAAAAAAAAAAAAAGAAGCGTGGATGGCCCTACAAAAAGATTTTCAGACTGTTGCGGAACAACAAAACGGTGGTGGCATTACAGCAACGCACCAAAACCCGGTCATTACCCAGCCAAATCTACTGCAGTAGCTTGAAGCGCTTACAAGCAGGATGTTTGGACAAACGCAAATGCCTTTTTGGTTCGGTGTTTTTTTGATGCGGTCGACCTTGGGCTGTTTATTAGATATGGTATTTCCAGTGCTTAATACATTGCGCAATTCTCCAAGTCTTGGAGTATTCAACATTTTGCGACGCCGAGAGCTATTAGAGCTATTAGGTCTATTATAGTTTTTTCAGAAATTTCAGTAGCATCATTGATTACATTAAATGAACGAAAAATAAGGCCAAATGCCTTTTGTCGCCTTTGGTCAATAGTTTTTCTACGATTACTACTTGTGACATGGCTAAGAATTCAACATGGGTGCGCATATCAGAGAAATTAAAACAGCATCAATCCTAGCTGATATAAAAACTAGGCCAATTGCAAAATAACTTGCATTCAAAGGCCAAAAGCCAAAAGCAATGGTAAAAACTGAGATCTGTACTTGAATTGGAGGTTTGAGAAGCAATATCATAGTATGTATACAATCACGTGATTAATCTATGTAACATTATATATCACGTGCATATAACCCCCTAACCTCCAAACATCTCTTTTGAGCACAATATCGCCGTTACTTACTTCTCCGCATCTATGCTGCAACACCATGTTGATCGTTTTTTGTCTCGTTGGGTGCTGACTAGCTGGCATCCCGTTTTCATTGTGTCGATCAATTCTTTCTTTTATACCCTGTTCAGGCTCATGGCTTCTCTATCTCTTACTTTTCGTGGCATTATTCCAAATCAGAATCAGAATCAAAATCATAACGGTTTTACGGGCCAAGAATCATTGACAATTTTAGCCAAGTTAAGCCTATATCTACCATATTCCAGCATGACTCCTGTTTACACATTGACTTTAAACTAGTACTGGTTTTAAAATGACTTGCTCTCTTTTTTGAATTCATAATGATTTAGCCATAATCATATATGCGCTAAAGTTCAAGCCCATTCTAGATACAATTGGTAAAGTAGAATTGGATACATCATTCCATGTTAACGTACCGATAACTAGTTTACCAAATTTAGGGGGGACTCGACTGAGAATTCCCCGGATTTTGCTTAGTCTTTCGCAATATTACTGCGTTCAAAACCGTCCCAGAAACATTTCAAAAAAAAATCTAGGATTAAGTCTATGGATTCTAACATCTAAAATAAAGTGTCTATAAACGATACAGAAAAGCTCATAACGTCATAAAAAGAAATCAATACAAAAGAATTGAATAATCATCAAGAAAATGCTGGGGCTCGATATTTCAGAAAATACCAAGGGAAAATGCAGAAAAGGGAAATACAAAAATGGACATTAACAGGGAATCCCAAGAGACGGGATAATAAATATGTGGTCATACGCAAAGGCTAGCTTCACGGTGATGAGAATTTGTTCTTCTTTGCTGACATGTCGGGCGAGTACTCGACATCAGACTCTGCAGAATCAGCTTCAATGACAGTGATACGATCTCTGCCATCCCCAAGGATTCCACTGTTTTCAACAATTTCTGCGTAATCGATACCATCATTGTCTCTGTAGATATAAAACTGAGTGAAAATTACCATATCCGCGAGAGTAGTGGTAATGGCACCCACAATGAAGGGCATTTCGGTGACAAAAAAGTGCAACGACTCTTTAGGATCTGTGATTGTCTGCCATTCGCAAGTGATAGTGATGCAGTAGGAAAGGTTTCCAAAAAGCGTGGCAATGAAAAGCGCAGGACTAACACCCTCGCAGCTCTTACGGCTGTAGTTGCGCTTAATTTGAGGGAATCTGGAAACTGTGTAAAGAGTGTTACTGGCCCAGCTTGCAGTGTTACCAACAATGAGACGGAGAGCAGTGAGAAATACCAGTAGTTGAGAAGTCTCAGAAGAAACAGCCTTGGTGATGAAAGAAGTTACAGCGGAAGAGTCGGCAGGGATGGGAGCGCCGTGACCTGTAGAAGCGTTGTAAGCAAGACCCAAAACAACACCAGGAGTAAAGGTTGAGTATCCGAGGGATCGAGGGCTGAAAGAAGAGGCAGCAGAAGGAGCGGAAGAAGATGCGGGTGAGGCAGCAGAGGTGTTGGGAATACAGGAGGTTGTTTCAACAGGAGCCTTGTAAATTGAGCTGGCGCGTTGGTGACGTTCAGCTTCGAGAAACTCTGGCGCGGTTGGATCCTTGGCCAGCAAGACTTGTTGTTCCTGTTCGATTTCGTGATTAATTCGGAGCCAAGGGCGGGTCTCGTAGTATTTGTATTGGAAGTAGAGAATGCTGTCGGAAAAAAGAAAATAGAAAGCGAGAAAGACTTGGAAAGCCATTTGTCCAGTGCAAACACAGCCAAGGGCGTTGAGACAGGCGCCAAGAATCCAGCACAAGAGGAAGCTCTCGCTGAAACCGTTGACATCTTTGGTGGCCCATAGTTGATAACTTTGGTAAGTTCCAGCTGTGACCCAGACGGCTATCGAGATGTATTGAGAGACCCATGAAAGAGCAGCGAGGTCACCGTAGATGCATTTGTTGGAGAGCAAGTTGATCCATTGGATCAAAGGGAGACCGCTGGTGGGATCAGTGACAGGACAGGAAGACATGATGAAAGAGAGAGAGAGAGAAATAAAAATCGAAGGAGAATAAAAAAGAAAATGAGTAAAAAAAAAGGAGCTTTAAAAGGTGAGAAAACTGAGAGTATTTAAAGAATTCATGATCTGGACTTAATAGAAGGATAAGGGCCGACAGATATGGATGGCCGTAGCGAGATTGCCGCCAGGGCCTTATCTGCAGTCCACCGCTGTGGAACACACACACACACAACACTTCGAATGGCATGTACTACTACTGCGGTATCTTTTGGTGTGGCTCTTTGTGTTCTACTACAATGGGCTCTGTCACGTGTCCATTGTTATGGCTGTCTACCAGTTTCCAAATGGACCAGCCATGACGAGCGATTATGGTGACACTGGTAATAAACAAGATGAAATGATCATAATAATAATAGTCATAATAAAATGTACATATTCATTTAGACAACTGTTTTCATCAGTCATTTGGAATATTCAGCCAAGGACCAGCATATTTTTACCTTTTGAAGCCGGAAAAGTTCGGGTGGTTGACAGCTCGGTGGTGTAGAATTTGTTCCTGAAATCCACCACCGTATAACAGTGTCGGAACATTCCAAACATGAACAGAAAAACTACTGGAAGCGGAATAATTGCATTTCAAAAGACACACGATACAAAAAGGTGTGTGATTTACAAGTATTTGGCCAGGTACCAGGTTTAGAAAGAAAACCCGCATGTCAGCTTCTTATCAGTGCCTCTTGTGCGGTGGTGGCCAATTACACATGCCTAGATAACGAGCTGGTCACAAGAGCTACGGTATCTTTCGTTTGATTTATTGCCAATCAAATTGCTTTTATTTTTATCTCTTGATTTTAGCTGCACGGTTTGTAAAGAGTCGTCGTTTGCTGGTTCTTCTGAGGGAAATGCGACTGTGATTCTTCTCATCTTTTCAAATAGTTCCCGCTTGGCTCACAGTTAGCATCAAGTCTTGGCTTTGATGAGATTGCGAGTTTATAAATACGGGTCTATGTTCTGTTCTTCAGACCTAATATCCCAGTTGTAACAGACCCGCGGATCGTTTCCGGCAGGAAGCAAGCTGTCAACAAGCATGTTTGGGACAGGTGATCCAAAGTCTTGCAGTTATAACCAGTTTTTTATCCTGCTGTTCTGCTACAGAACTCGAACCAACTTCAACAAACATCCATGGGAATTCTCTGTTCATTAATCTCGGGCATGCCTAGGTGATAGCCACCGATTCTTCATACATATCTCCGATATGCTTCATGCCCAAACAGCTCGCTAATCATATTCATCTCCGACCAAGCCTGACTGAAAATTTTGCTTGGTGCGCAGTTAAAAGTGGAACTCCCTCCCAAAACCAAGTAACTACAATATTTCAGCTCGCACCGCGGAAGCTTTCTTTTAAAGGTCGCCGCTTGTTTCGTGAGGCTGGCCTGAAAACTTTAAAAAACACAATTTGGTGCGTTTCCATAGTTGAGCATATTTGGAACCAGATTGAATATGTAACAAAAATCAGTGTTGGGATTGTGGGGAAGAACAAGGATTTGACTTTCACACAGATCGTGTGCTGTAGCTATTAGGCGCCATTTCGGTTAACCCGTACAACAACAATGCGGTTCGGTGCTTGTTGCTTTTACAGGCTGGCATTACAATAAAGGAGTCCCACCACAATGCTATTGGACAGCAAGTCTGGTTTGCCCAAATCTGCCGTTGCTCGAAGATTATACTCCAAGCACTCAACTGGTGGAAATTTAAATTTAAATGCTGATCATTCAAGGACCCAATACAGTCAGTAATCAGAAATTTAGTACAATTTATACAATGCCCGTATGGCACTAGTCCTACGTGTCGGTTCGATCCATGTAACTCACCTGCCATTCTTATTGACCAGGAACATCACCTTTCTCTGTGTTCCATGTTCTATGCTTTATATTCCATGTATCAACAAATGTCCAAAATGAATCAAGATGTAACTAGTTTATTTTTTGTATATTTTTGCATCTAATCTTTACCAGAGTGTTACTTATTAGAAAATCATCATATTATTTGCCAGCTTTATCACGACTTTTCAAGTGGCTCCCAGTTCTGATAAATATTAGTAAATCTCCTTTCTTATTATTTAAAATCTATTTCTCTGGTTCATGCTCTTATGATCCATGTTACAAATTTATCAAGGTTTTTTATTGCGCCAAGAACTGTATCCCGGTTATTATTGTACTCTTCGTTTCTAGAAGATGAACAGGGAACACCTTATTGGCTTCATTTATACGGACACTGGTTATGAATGATTGAAATGCAAGTCCCGCGGATTCCTTACATTTGATCCGGTGCTTCGGAGAATGAATTTATAATTAAACCATTAAACAAGAGTATCTACAATCTCATTTTCTAGAAATACTTCTACTTTTTCGCTTATCATCTCGGTGGGATCTGGAGAATGACTTTTTGGCGCGCAACTATTCTAGTGGTTGTGGCTTGTCGGATAGAGCCGACTCGATGATTTTATTGATTTAATTGGTCACACTTTAGCAGCTTTTAAAAATATTTTTTATCATAGCCTACGTTTAAAAGATTCAAATCATTATTGTTTAAAACCTTGGCTGATTTTTATAGGAAATGAAGATAATCTTAGAAACTTGGCATTGATATCAAACGTTGGGTTCTAGGAATATAAAGGACGATGAACATTTGCAATGTAATGTAATCACATTGAGACAAATAAAACAAATTTAGTAAAATAAGAATTTCAGTCTCTTGGACTTTTACACGGTTTTGAATATAATCCAGATAAATTTGCCTGAAATTAATCGATCAACTCATTAGCAAAAGAGCCTGGGCTTATCAGCCGTGCTGCTTTCCTGGTTGTGCCTAGTTTGGAGCCAGAGTAGCTAGAGACTGTAGTTTTCTAACGCGATTATGTTATCCAAAGGCTTGAACCCATTTAATAAGGGTCTAAGAGTTTGATAAAAGCAATCTAAATTACCATTCATAGACATACCTTGGTAAAACATTGTTTGGACCCAGGAAATTTACATATTACTTGTAAGCCGTTCACACAAGATATCACCACTGGACAGTTTTGTCCAACCAGGGAAATTTTATGATTCATAAAAGTGGCAGGCTCTAGGGGGCTTGTCTGAAATATATTATCTAATGTTTTTTGTTTTTATTTTTTAGTGATCTGCTCTTTTGCCTTTTGCTATTATTCATTAGTTGTGTTTGTAATACTCATCGCGGTGTAGAAAACTATCGGTTCTAAACCAATGAGCCTGAGAGCCTGAGCATCAATATAGTCTGATTGTGTTCCTTTCAACTGTTAATAACTATCCAAAACTGATAACAGAGGTTTACATTTGATTAAACATAACTTTAGACTTTTTCATGAAAAGTAATGAGACCAAAACAATCCAGTAGCAATTCGATAAAAATAAATACTCTCGTACTTTAACAAAAACTGTTTCTTCAAGCATTACAACTGATAATTGCCTAAAAACAATTAGGATATACTATAAACCAAGTATCTTATAGTTTACGCAGAATCTACTGTGTAACGATGGCAAATCAACCATTATGACAAGTGGGTTAGGGTTGTGTGGTATATGTTTTTATACAGATAGCGAGCGCTAGCAATATTTTACGCAGTTATTCACTGGAAACAAAAGTTTCGATTGCTAAGCCCATTTCTCGGTATTAGCCTCGCTGAAATTAGATATGGCTGCTGTCCATCTTTCTTGAGCCTGGAAGTGGCGGGAATCCCTTAGAACCCTGAGATTTAACCACATGCCGAACGTGTACTCTATTTGTACCTATTTGTACCCACCGTGGTATGATGTATGACTGACTGCAGTTTACCTGTATTCCTCTACCACTGCTTCAGAATCAAATTCGTGAAAAATACGTGCACAAATAGTCTCGCGTGGTCTATTTCAACCCCCCGAGTGGCTTTGGACAGCAATAGTGACATCAGGTGGCTGGCATGACAGGCAGTGCAACAACACACGGTACACATATTCCAACCAGTGAGCTGGCAGTTACACCTTCTGTAACAACACTTTTATCAAAACACCGCCTTTTTCCTCGAACGCTGATTCTGGGCTTTTGCTAATCTTATCCACTGGAGAATAAAAACACCGCTAACTGCTCAGCAACCCACACCTTGTTCAGTAACGCCTGTTCTCGCATTCAAAGGTTATAAATCCCAGTGACCGGCTGTTTCTAGGTTCTTTTGGAGTCCACTCTTCTGCATCTTCACTGAAATACCCCGTCCCTATCAAGATACCTTACCTACCAAATACTTGGTTTGTGTTACCTTGAATCTTACATCAAGCTATACCTGTTCATCACCTCTTTTTTAATACGTATCTCAAGTGGAAAATTAACTACACTTTATCAAAATGGCTATGGATCAGCATTTGATCAGCACCATCAACCGATTGCAGGTGTGTATCACGCTCCTTTCATGGCTTTAGCCATTTGGCTCGCCGTCTTTCATCTACATTGTTGCTAACAGCTTCTAGGATGCTCTTTCTTCTCTTGGTTCCAACTCAAATACCATTGACCTTCCTCAAATCACCGTAGTTGGCTCGCAATCCAGTGGTAAGAGTTCGGTCTTGGAAAACATTGTCGGTCGTGATTTCTTACCACGTGGTACCGGTATCGTCACCCGTCGCCCCCTGGTTCTTCAACTTATTAACCGCAGAGCTGCTGCCTCAAATGGAACCGCCGTCAATGGCACATCTCTTGAAACCGAGGCCCCAGGAACCAACGGCAACGCCAGCGAGCAACAAAATGAAAACAACCCTGATGAATGGGGTGAGTTCCTTCACAAGCCCGGCCAAAAGTACTTTGATTTCAACGAAATCCGTAACGAAATCGTCAGAGAAACAGAACTCAAGACTGGAAGGAACGCCGGAATTTCTTCGATCCCAATCAACCTAAAAATCTACTCCCCTCACGTTCTCACACTTACGCTTGTTGATTTGCCAGGTCTAACCAAGGTGCCTGTTGGTGATCAACCAAAGGATATTGAAGTTCAGATTAAGGAGATGGTCCTTAAGTTTATTTCCAAGCCCAACGCCATTATTCTCTCTGTCACTGCCGCAAATACCGATTTAGCCAACTCTGATGGTCTCAAGCTTGCTCGTGAAGTTGACCCGGAGGGTAACAGAACTATCGGTGTTTTGACCAAGATTGATCTTATGGATCAAGGAACTGATGTCATTGATATCCTTGCAGGTCGCATTATTCCCCTTAAATATGGTTATATCCCAGTTATTAACCGTGGCCAGAAGGATATTGCCAATAACAAGTCCATTCGCTCAGCCTTACAATTTGAAAAAGAATTCTTTGATGGCCATCCAGCCTACAGAGCCAAGTCACAATACTGCGGTACTCCATACTTGGCTAAGAGACTTAATATGATTCTTTTAAACCACATTCGCAACACTCTTCCTGAAATCAAATCTCGAATTGATAATACCCTCAAAAAATGCCAAGCTGAGCTTGCTTCTATCGGCCCTCCACAGCTTGGCTCACCTTCCAATATTGTCCTATCTTCAATCACAGAATTCTGCAACGAATACCGCTCAATCTTAGAGGGTCAAGGAAACGATGTGTCATCAATGGAACTCAGCGGTGGTGCTCGTATCAGCTTTGTATTTCATGAAATTTATACCAATGGTATTAAGGCGCTTGATCCTTTTGACCAAATCCGTGATGTTGACATTCGCACCATCTTGTACAACAGTGCAGGTGTTTCTCCCAATTTGTTTGTTGGCACTGCTGCATTCGAGGTTCTTGTGAAGAAACAGATCCACAGATTTGAAGAACCAAGTTTGAAGTGTGTTACTCTTGTCTACGATGAGCTTGTCCGTATTTTGGCACAGATTCTGGCCAAACCCCATTTCAACAGATACCCATCGTTAAAGGAGAGTATCAGCGCCGTTTTCATTGGGTTTTTAAGAAAAGCCTTGATTCCCACTAATAAGGTTGTTACTGATATTGTTTCTATGGAAGAGGCATACATTAATACGGCCCACCCAGATCTGATTAAGGGAAGCCATGCAATGGCAGTTGTTTCTGAAAAGATGCAACTTTCCAAACCCGTTCAACTTGATCCTAAGACTGGTAAGCCAATACTCAACCAGCCAAGTAACAGTGCGTACGTACCAGAAGACACTAGTAACGGTGGATTTTTCAGCAACTTTTTTGCTTCTAAGAATAAAAAGAGATTGGCTGCTATGGAGGCCCCTCCTTCAACGTTGAGAGCTTCCGGACAGATGACGGAACGAGAAACTATGGAAACCGAGGTCATCAAGATGTTGATTCAATCATATTTCAGCATTGTCCAAAGAACAGTTATCGATTTGATTCCCAAGGCTGTTATGCTCAAGTTGATTTTATTTTCCAAACAAGAAATTCAAACTGAATTGTTGGAAAACCTCTATCAGTCAGACTCTTTGGGTGATTTGGTCAAGGAGAATGAGAAGACTGTGAAGAGAAGAGAAGAGGTCCAGAAGATGGTTGAGGCTTTGAGAAAAGCTTCTGAGATTGTTGCAAGTGTTTAGAGTAATAAAGCAAGTATTTTTTATCTATATAGACTGTCATAATAATTGAATATTTTGATAATAGGATATACAAATCCAAAAGTGTAAAAGTTGCCACTGGCTTTTTTTTTTTTTTTTGTTTTCTTTGCAAACATTGGCTTTCATGTGAAAGTTTTGTTTGTGCATACGGTTCAAGATGGTGATGATTCAGAGCAAGCAAACTTGGTTA
This sequence comes from Magnusiomyces fungicola, assembly GCA_900654225.1. Lineage (NCBI taxonomy): Eukaryota > Fungi > Ascomycota > Dipodascomycetes > Dipodascales > Dipodascaceae > Magnusiomyces > Magnusiomyces fungicola. The sequence continues at coordinate 1,053,113 of CAACAH010000002.1, forward strand.
TATACTCTGCTGCCAAACGGCGACTTTATAAATGAAGAATCAAGATGTCTATGGGTTTAAAGTGCTAGCTAACTGCAAACAAATTTACTGAAATACAATTCTATTGTGTATAGAAGGTGCACGGTTACATATTGGGGTATGTACTGCCTGTCTCGTGATCAGTCATGGCTACACCAAAACCAAACCAGGCGCAACCAGCGCTAGGAGAAGAAAAAAAAAAAAAAAAGGTTCAAGATGGCTGGAATTTCAGTTTCAGGGTTGCTATTCGGATGTCACTTTTAATATTCAGTGCTCTAAGTAATTTTTTTTTTTTTTTTTGCCATTTCTCCAAGTGTCTATATATATTTGTATGTTGACTAACAAATATCAGGTAGTCTTTCGCTGTCAGCCGCCGCTCCACTTACTCAAAAGTGCACATGCTTCTACTTGAACCTACGCAACCATCTCAACTTTACACCAGACTATATATCCTCTTTTTAACAGTTTCACTCCAACAACACCTTTTGAGAATTGAGAGTTTAAAAAAGCACAGTACATTTGCAGAGTTGGGAGGTTTTTTTTCTATTTCTCCTTTTTCTTCTTCAAAACCAAGTGTTAGGCTTCTATTGTTATTTTCACAATTCACATCATGCCTCTTGGTATTGGTTCTTCGCCACAGGAGCGCCAGCCCGCCACACCAGTTCGAAATCTAGAACCTACATACCATGACGAGCAGGACGATGATGTGCACGTATCGTTGACACGGGAAACTCGTCAGTTTCAATCTCACCAATACAATTCAATACACCCCATTTCTTTGCATGAGTCGCCAACCCGTACCAGGCTGGAGACGATATCAGCCATGTGCTTGAATACGATTCCACGCCGGCTTTCCCGTGCTCTGAGCCAGGCTTCACCCCTTAACTTTTTTCGGCACCCAGTCGTTATCATGTTCATTATCACCTTTTTCATTTCATTACTTTCAACCATGTATTCTATGGGCTCATTCAAGTTGACGCCATCTCAAGCCATTCCTGAGTTCATCCCACAGGCAGCAATTATTACTGTTCCAGAGACTAATATCACGCTGGCTGGACGTCCGGCTGCCTTTGGCCCCCACTTTCCCGAAAAGAAGATAAATTATTGGACGGGCGAAGAAGAGGACGCTTTACATAGCTCGTTCCAAACGTTTGACACAGACATTGATGTAGCAGAAAACGACCATTCTCACCATAAACGAAGTTTTAGCCATCAAAACGGTAAATCGGAAACTGAAGACGACTCTAGTGATGATATCTTTGACTCAGATGATATGTTTTATTACGCCAAGGAATACACACATCTTTATGACAACGTGAGGGAGAAGCAAGTAAATGCAGATTCTGCATCCACATATTTTGCATCGGACAGCGCTGATGACGAAACAGTTGGCGAGGGGACAGAACAGGACGATAGCCTCTTTGGGCTTATGGGATTTAGATCACAGTTAGTGGATCTTATGTACTATCTTCAATCAGATAGTGGGTCTGTATTTAATTCAGAGTCTGATGGGTTTACGGGAGTTCTTGGGGTTGTGGATGGATCAGCGTGTGCAGATCCTGGGTTTGAAGACTATGACATTTCGGATAAGATTTTTTCATCTATTCCTACAGGAAACGAGGGTGATGCCGAGAGCGAGAACCCAGAGTTTTCGGTAAAGGGTAAAGCTTCTGAAAAGTACTCGAATTTACCACCTGATACCTCTATGTACTCGAATATCCGAGGAAAAGTTGCATTAGTCGAACGGGGTGACTGTTCGTTCTATCAAAAGGTTTTGGTTTTACAAAGACATGGTGCCGTTGCCGTTATTGTTGGTGACAACATCTATCGAAGAGGGCTTGTTACGATGTACTCGACCATGGAGCCCGACTTGGTAAAAATTCCTTCAGTGTTTGTATCAAAGGAGTCTTATGATGTTTTGAAGGATGTTGTTCAGAGTTGGAAGGACGAGCACGGTAGCGCTCCCCCTGATGATGGACCCTCAGATGAGCCTGGAGATTCGGACGAGAATACGCCAAAACCTCCGGTTGATGGCGGTGACTTTGATGGCCCTTTGGTGACGATCTCCACTGTGCATGCAAATGGGTCAATCATGGGGCCGGCGCTGTTCTTGCTGATCTCCCCACTGTGCTCTTTGTCGATTATTTATGGAATTATGTTGTTCCATCGCCGATACAAGAGAATTCAGGAACGAGCGCCCAAATGGGTTGTTGACAGTTTGCCAAAGCGAATCTGGGTTGATCCAATGTTGAATAGCAGAAATAGCAATATTAACAATATCAACAATGGCAGCGACTCTAACGGAGTACGGAATAAGCCAGTTGAAGGAAGTGATAGGGGTGCTGTCTTGGATTTATTAGAGGAAGGAGAGCCTGGACTAGAAAATAGAGATTTACCAGAAAACTCACAGAAACGGCATAATAGTAGCCATCGCCTGTTGGATATTGAGGAGGAGTCTGAAAATGAGTCTACAATTATTCAGGATGATGATGAGGAAGAGGATTGGGAGTCTCTGGCCGACGAGCCCAACGAACTTGACACGCTTTTAGCAAGCCCAAAACCAAAGCTTAAAAGAAAATGCAAAACCGGACCAAAGCACAAGGGCAAAGGCCAAGGCTGCTGTTCTAAGAAAGCAGCGCAAAGTGAGAGCACGGGGACGACACCCGAAAGCTCTTCGTCAGCCTCAGCTGCTGCCATGCCCTATGTTTCGACAACCTCAGTCAGCAGCTCATCCAGCCCACAGGTGTCTACGACTATTGCCACGGAAGAAGCCGATGGCTCTACTGAGACCTATGAGAAGATTTGGGTGAGTGCGGGAGAGTGTATCATCTGTTTAGAGGACTACGAGTCAGGAGTGTCGACGGTGCTTCGACTGCCGTGTGACCACGACTTTCACGAGCACTGCATTCGTAAATGGCTGCTTACTCGAAAGAAGACGTGCCCGATTTGCAAGATGGATATCACAGTCAACATGGAGCGCAAGATGGGGAAGTTTGAGAAATGGAGGGCCAAGTTTTCTGGGTGGATGAAAGACATTCGAGATCTGGGAACTCTAAGCGATGATGATTAATCCAGCAAGTATTTATGAGCCAAACAGGAGTTTAAAGGTATGAACAAATTAAAAAAATTTAAAAAAAATTTAAAAAAAAAAAATGTGTTTGTTTAAGTTTTTGCCATGTCTTTTGTTTAAAGTTGTTATGAACCTTTTTTTATTTTTCTTGTAGCTGCAATTTGATTGTAAATGTGTTTTTGATAGTGGGATGGTTTACAATTTACAAATGCTGCAGCAGGCTTGGAAACACTGTCGATTAAAAAATGAGCAAATTTAGCCTCCGGAGAGGGTTCTTGTTCTATTCTAAGCATGCATGTCACGTTGCCCGGCGTCATTCCATGTGTGGTAACTATCTAGGGGGCTAGGGTATAATTGAATTTACTCGCTGCGCTTATGCCGTGGTTTTAATGGCTTTGTGTTTGTTTGTGTGTTTGGATGCGCAGCTGCCAAGCAGAGTTTTTTTTTTAATTTTTTAATTTTGTAATTTTTTTAATTTTTTTAATTTTTTTTAATCTTTGTTTAAATCGTTTTCTAATCTTTTTTTTTTTTTTTTTTTTTTTTTTTTTGGTCGAGAAAGTCGCTCAATCAGAACAAAGACAGAAAGAGCGATTTGAAACATCTTCTCTCGTGGAATATGCTAGTAAACAGAAGAACACACACACACACACACCAAGATAAAGAAACGCTCCAGCGGAACTGACAGGGTGTTCCATCGGCTAAACACTCTCTCCGCTTACCCTGCCTACGCCTGCTCTGCTTCAAAGGCCGATTAGTCAGCCCCGTACTCTCTGACCTGCCTACTTCCACCACCATCTCCACTTAGACTCCTCCCATTCCACACACACACACACACTCTCACCCACACAATCCCTTTCAACGTTCTTTTTCTTCAGCTGCTAATCTAATTAGTTCCACCCTTTTTTTTTTTTCCCTCCTTTTTTTTTTTATTTCCTTCACCATATAGTTTAAGCCTGTCTTTCTTGCTCATTATCATCCATCTAGCTTCCCAAAGCTCACTCGGACTTTCTTTTTCTTGTGGTTGCTTTTTAAAACTCTACTCATTTCGCCACATGACCTCCATCAACCAATCGTTCCCTAGCATCCTGAGCTGGGAGGAGTGCGAAAAGGCTCTAGACGACAACCTTCCCTGTATCGAAGACGTTTCCGCCATATCTCACCAGCAAGGGCATTCGCAATTCAACGACTTTCAACCCCTCAACTCCCAATCTTATACCGCAGGCCACCAGCGCCATCAACAGCAGCAGCACACGCCCCAGTACGGCAACGGCAGCGATACGCAGCCTAACTCCGCGCCCTTTAGTCGGGACTTCTACAACTCCAATGGAGCATCAAACTTCTCTGACAACAGCTCGCCTCTCTCTGACTCCTCGCCTATAACCGTTGGTGGCGTTCCTGTTTCTAATATGGCCAATAATCAAGGTTCGCTCGGCTTCAACAGCAATGCATCCAACCTTTCCCAGCATGGGTTCCATGATCTCTTGGACATCTCACACGACCAGGACTTTGCCTTACTTAACAAGAAAGGCCAGCATTCTCAACCCCAATCTTTTGTCTCCACCGCCGTTCACTCCTCATCGCCTGTCTTTCCCGGGTTGTCTCCCCTTGAGTACGAGGGGCCGGGTGACCTCGGAATGAAGATCAATTCCGGATACGGAGTAACCCAAGGCCAATATGGTTCATCGTTGCCTGACGACAGCACAAAGTCGGCTAGCCAACGCTCTTCTTCTTCATCTTCCTCTCCTCCAGTGGCTACCAACCCTTTGTCGACTTCTGCCAAAAAGACCAAAGGTAGCAACCGTAAAGCCAAAGCCAAGCCATCCTCCATCCTCTCCAACTCTTCGGAAGAAGACATCACCAAAGGTGTCAGCGAGGTGTCCGTTAATGGCGAGGACGAGGACATAGTCACTAAGCGTAAAGCTCAAAACCGAGCTGCGCAGCGAGCATTCAGGGAACGCAAAGAGGCCCGTGTTCGCGAACTGGAACAAAAGTTGAGCGAAAGTGAAAAAGAAAAGAAGCGGCTGTTTTTTGAGAATGAGCGCTTGAAGAAAGAAAACACCGTCATTGCCACAGAGAACCAAGTGCTGCTGGCAACTGGCCACGGCCATCCATACGGCAGTGATAGGGACTACGAGGGCGATGACATGGAGATTGTCGATGTTGCTGAGACTGACCCAGTAATCAAAAAGGAAGATGTTTCAGACGATGAAAATCGACGAAGCAGCTTTGAGGGTAACTCGAGTAACGAAGGATCTACCACCACTTCCGCCACCAGCGCTGGCAGCGATTCCAACAAGCCCTTGAAGACATCTACACTGGTAAGTCGGAGAACGATGAGCCGTCCAAGTGGAAACTTTCCCTATGCTCGTCCAAGCCGTGCTCCACTTCGAGCAGTCTTCCCTGTCCACAAGTTTAACTTTGAGTTGCTTAGAGAGCATGACGAGGAAGTTAATCGACAAACCCATGGTAACCCTGATCTTCGTAGCGACAATGACAGTATGAAGGAGCCTTCGTACATTGTCTACACAGCTGCCGCTGAAGAAACCATGCTTGGTGCCGGTGCTGTTTGGGAGCTTATTGCCAATCAGCCTGATGCAGAGGACATTGACGTTTCTGCCGTTATCGAGTTCCTTAAAGGAAAGGAAAAGTGTGACGGCTTTGGACCTGTCTTCAGGCACGCCGATGTCCTCAAGGGCATCAATACTGTCCGGGAATCTAACAGTGCCATGGATATTGATGACTAAACGATTTAATGATTTTCTTGTTGCATTTTGCTGCGCTCTTCTTTATTTTCCTCTATTTATATTAATATTTTTTTATACTCGTTGTATACCTGTATTGTATTTTTGTCTTGTTCCTGTTTATTTTTATTATCTCTTTGGTTGCCGTTATGAATCCCCCTATCTCTCACTCGCTCTCTCTCTCAGTTAGGTCTGATGTCTTTGACATTTGTTTAGCATTGTTACTTTTTTTTTTATATTATTACTATTATTATTTTTTATTACTTGATATATATATATAGGTAAGATTTTCTTGAACATAGTTTACCGTTTTGGTATAGTACAATTGTGAGGTGATGATACTTTTTTTTTTTTTTTTAAAAAAAAAACTGCTCATTATCCATTTCATTACACACGCTCACCTTGCTCTTTTCTTTCACGAGACACGCGATGCACAAAGCAGACTGCACGGCCTAGCGATAGCCATGAACGGAATCCAAGCTCACTTGTTTCCTTGTATATATATTCAGGTTTTTGGGCTTTCAATAATGTTAAACCTGGGGAAAATGCTGCGGTTGGGGGTTTTTATTCGTATTATTGTGTGTCGGTTATTTTGTTTGACGGTTATTTTGTTTGTCGTCTATTTTACATTTGTCCTAGTTAAGGATGTGGAATAAATGTAAAAAAAAAAAAAAAAAAGGATTCATATACATCATTAATAATACTGGTATCGTTATTATTAACATCATTCCAGTCTTTGTTTTTTTTGCCTCAAACAATTTACTCCTCTTACTTTCCTACTTTTTTTTTGTATTCTAAACAAGCTTTCCAAGCTTTCCAGGATTTCCAAAAATTCCAAAATATAACATTGTAATCATAATAATAACGTAAAATATAAATGCCAGTTTAGTAACCAGGGAGGAAAACTTTTAAAATGTATTACGCAATAACTCTAGACATGTAGATAACAAATAATAATGATAATAAAAAAAAGACGTCAGTCATAGTCAAATGATAATAATAACAGAAATAATGGTATAATGGTAATAACAATAATAATAATAATAAAAATAAAAATGAGCCGTTAATCCAAGTTGAAGAATAATATTATAAAGCGCAAGGTGTATGTATATTTTTATTGTGCCTGGCTGTTAACTGCCAACTCCATAATCAATCGAGTCGCAAGATGCAAAAATGGATAGACGGAGAAAGTATCGAACTCACTCTTGTCACGGCAAACTGCAGCTGCTGCTGCCTTGGCAGAGGCCGGACCAGATGCTGCATCTGGGGCCCCAGTTTGCAGTGGAGCAGCAACAGTATCAGCAACTGGTGCAGCAGCAGCAATGGGTGGTTGCTGGGCCATTTGCAAAGAAGCGGGTAGTCTAGACTGAATAGATCTCTGCTTCTGTAGCAATTGTTGTTGCTGCAATTGCAAAGCCTGTTGAGAGACAGATGCTGGGTTGTGAGGGTCTTCCCAACCATCAAACTTAAAGTCTACCAAATAATTATTCTGCTCGATTTGGTAAAGCTGGATTCTCATTTTCATAAGCTCTGTCTTTTCCTCTTCTTCATCAATATCCATGCTATTGCTATTATCACCGTCGATATCCATCTTACTGGCAGCAGGCGTAGGTGGGCTACTATCATCATCCATATTAGTATCACCAGGAGCCTTTGCTACATCAGTCATCGCGTCATCATAATGGTCAGTACCGCTGTTTGTGGTGCTCTCTGTTCCAGCAGACCCCGGTAATGGGCCAGATTCAGATTTGGGTGAATCTTGGTGCTGAGATTTGGGAAGAACACACTTCCATCTGACATGGATAGTCCACAAGTCCTCTTCTGAAGGAACTGCCCACTCCGCCCCAAGGTTCTTTAGTGCTCGGTAAATTTCACCCATAACATCCAATGGGTATGATCGAGATCTAATACCAAAATGCCACCTAGTCTTTGATTTCTTTGTACTAACTGGATTTAGTCGGCGAATGGTAGGAGGACCATATTCAAGCATATTGGCCCGATGATAAGCTGGTAATGAGGTAGGCAAAACTGCAATTGTGTTATGCGGTGTACGATGGCCTCCAATATCCAAAGCAGATGGAAGCTGCATTCGGTCAAAGGTAAGGGCAGGTGGGTTGTCTCGCGAAAAAGAAGAAGAATGAGGTCTACTTTCAGCGGCAGAGTATCCAGGAGAGGGTATTTGTGAGCTCGCACCTGAATTTCCAGCAGAGGCTGAAAGCTGCATTTGTTGTTGCTGGGCAAGTAACTGCTGGTATTGTTGCTTTTTAAGACGAGCTTCTTCAGTAGAAGAATCTTCAACAAGGTATTTATCCATCTCACCCTGACGAACAGCAGCAGACCCCATTAAACGATTATCCTTAACGAGTTGATAAGCATCACGGATTTCAGAACCATCACCGTTGGAATGACGGAGAGCATCATAAACCTGCTCTTTCGAGTATCCCATAGTACGGCCCAGCGCACCAACGAGTGAATCATCAATTGGCTCAGTTTTTTCTTCCTTCTTTCTTTCTTGCTCTTCCCTCATATCGGGAGGAAGTAATGAGGGATCCAAATTTACAGAAAACCAGGGATCTTGAATGATTTCCCGCACAGTAATACGGTCGATAGGGTTAACAATCAACATACGTTTAAGTAAGTTCTTGGCACCTGGGGACAAATCAGGAGGGATTGTGTAAACACCATTCGAAATCTTCTTAAAAAGGTTGGGAATGAACTCATCGTCGAAAGGAAGACGGCCACAAAGCATAACATAAAGAATGACACCACAGGACCAAACATCGACTTCAGGGCCTGCATAAAGCTTGCCAGAGATGACTTCAGGTGCAGCGTAGTTTGGTGAACCACATGATGTTTTCAAGAAATTACCGTCCGTCATAATGTTGGAAAGACCAAAATCGGCAATTTTAACATTCAAGTTGTCGTCTAAAAGTAAATTCTCAGGCTTTAGATCACGATGAACAATCTTGTGACGATGGCAATAATCAACAGCTGATATAATTTGTTGGAAAAAACGGCGGGCTTCATCCTCAGACATTCGGCCGCGCTGAACAATGTAGTCGAAAAGTTCCTTGCCGGCGAATTCAATGACCATGATAATCTCATCTTTGGATTTAATAACGTCGTAGAGCTTGATAATGTGTGGGTGTCGTAAAAGACGAAGGTAAGAAATTTCACGTTCAACTCTTCCTTGCATGTCACTTTTAGCAAGTGTCTTGCGGTTGATGATCTTTAAAGCGACTCTAGCATGAGTAGCTAAATGATAGGCAAGCTTGACCTTACCAAAGGAACCTTCACCAAGGGTCTTGATGATTTGGTATCTACCAATGCGGCCAGTGCCATTGGTGGAACCAGTCAAGGACGGCATGATGTCCGCCTGGTTCCTGGTCTGGTGATGTTGGTATGACTGAGCAGTCGCGTCAGGCATAGCGTTATTAGTTGGCGTGTATAAGGATTGGTGACTAGTGCAAAACGGGGAAAATATAGATAGACTGTGATGTTGATGGAAGCAAAGACAGCCAGATGTTGTGGCGGTGAGGACATGTTGGGCGATAAGTGATGCGGACAACGATTACGTGTCGCTGACTCATGTATTGCTAATCATTAATAATATTCCTGATCACATGCTTCTAAACCTAATTATAAGCACATGTATGTACACACTAAAGTTGGAATTGCACCACACATTTGATTAAATATTAAAGAAAATACAAAAATACATGTATATTTTGATCTAAATGGTTATATACGTGTTTATATATTATATAGTAAAAAAGAAAATTAGGTAAAAATTTTGATATACCGTCGTGGGGATGCTCAATCCGAGTCTGGGCTTGGGCTCCGAATCAACTGTCCAGGTCGAATCCTAGAGCTTCTAACAGGACTCCGGCTCACACTTGCACTTGGGCTGAGACTTTTTCTTGACCGCTCTACATGGCGCTCGGTGTATCTGTGTCTATCCCTGTTGCGAGCAGGCTTATTTTCATGGGTATCACTATCTGAATCACCTGCATTATAATGCTCAGATCCATTCTTTCTGGCATTCGTTCTGCGTCGATCTTTTCGTGAGCTTCTGCTTCGGCTAGAACTAGCACTGCGAGATCGGTGTCTTCTTCTCACTCTTCTTTCCTCGTCTTCGCGTCTTCTGTGTCCATTTCTATCCCTTTCACTTCTTGAAGAACGTTCAGAATGGTGACCCCGGGAAGAGCCACCTCTCTGGCCTCTATCTCTGTAAGATCCGTACTTTTCACGCATGAAAGCTTCCCTATCCCTGTGATCTGATTCAGAGCCGCTACCATATTGGTCTGGACTTGGGCTTCTGCTTGGGCTTCTTCTTTCATCACGGTCCTGTCTGTGCCTTCTACTGTACCTATTGTCCTCTTCATCACTAGAGTAATCCCTTCTTCTTTCTTCACCTCTTCCACGGCTATCTCTATTCCTTCTTGAGTGGTCTCGATCGCTTTTGTGAATTCTACCAAACTTCTTCTCCTCTCTTGGCCTCCAACCCTCATCTTCCTTCTTAATTCTTCGGCTGTGTCTGTCATCATTGTCTTCCCTATCTCTGAAATTCCCTCGTCCTCTTTGGTATCTATCATCAGGGCCATTTATTCTATGGTGACTAGTACCACTGTTGGGCCCATTATAAGCTTCTCGTTTAATCTCCCTCTGTGCTACCTCCTTTCTCTTTTCAGCAATAAGTTGTGGTGGTATTCCATCCGGGTCCTCTTGAGCTTCAAGCAGCATTTCCCACAGTTCTGTGCAAAACTTCAAACATTTGTTTTGGCCTTTCTCATCCGTCGAAGACCCACCAAGGAATTCCTGCAGTTGTAACTGAATTTCTTTAATATTAGGCAAGTGAGGAGTTATGGCCTTCATAACTTTAGGTTGGGATCCCAATTTGGAATCTTCTTGTTTAACATTATTCGAGTTTTCAGACTTAATCACAGACGACGAAGCGCTTGTTGAATACAAAGAGTTGGACGATGGAGTGACAAGCTGAGTGCCTGATGAAGTCTCAAAAATGAGCTCGAGAGCGTAAGAAATAACAATATCGTCATCTGGTACTAACTCGTTCAACTAAACAAAAAGAAATATCAATGTTAGTTAAATCGGATATGATGAATGCAGAAAATTAATTGGAACTTGTCCCGAACTTCTACTTGTGTCTATTTTGAAAATTATTAGAAATCTAAAAGAAGGGTTCTTATAATATCTGAAATATAACTTCATAGGCAAAACTGTATACTTAGAACTTCAAAAGGTCATGCAAAGAACAGGATTAGAAAACTTTGAAATATTGAGCACAAGAAAAGCTCACAGAGAAGCTTTGTAAAACTAAACCGTACTTACTTTTTTTATAACCCATCCACGAATAATACGTGTGTTTACGCGGTTCAGGTCGACTGGCTTTTCAAAGATTGCTGGGGTATTGAGTTTTTTCAAGTCTCGAGATTTAGCGCGGTTCTGGGACTCTTGAGTCGCCATGCTAGGTCGAAAGAACGACATGTTAGCTTCTAACAATAAAATAACGTTTCTTCAATAAAAACTGGTACTGGTGGTTCTGTACAAATATTTCCTGATCAACAGTTATGAATGTGTGGTTGAATGTAGCAAAGAAGAGAAAAATTTTGTGTTTTGCTCTCGATAGTAGACGTCTGGGGTGTAAAACGTAAGGTTAATCGTTAACGAGAAATTTTACTTGCATGTACGAAATGATCACCAGAATTAAAACCTATACAACAAGAATTTCCTAAAAATGAAGCAACTATTGGATGGGGTTAAAAACAAGATATAAATGAATTTTTTTTCTTTTGAATTAAAATTAATGGTCTGCTAAAACTTATTATTGATACCTAACCAATCTGGTCGTAGTGACAAAATGTTACTAGAGCTCAACTTTTCTAGTTCAGATGCTCTTTCGCTTTCAACTTCTTTCCCATTTGATCTTTTGTCATATACACCATTATTTGATACTTTTTCTGGTATTGTTATACTATTCAAGCTTAAAATAATCTCTGAAATTTGATTCCCTGCATATGTGATATCCTTTAATTACGACTATTACCCAAGCTCCGTGACGTCTTTGGAATTTCTTGTTTTTCGGCTCTTAATAAATACCCAGTGAAATCGAGGATATACATTTAAGTTTACTCTGTGAACCTCGTTCAATCGTTCAATACCCTTATCAACATCGTAGATGTTCACGATAGATGGCCATGGAACAGCTCGCTACCACGTTTTCTAGAAATCTCATGTGAGTCCCACATAAGGTTTAACGACTTCCGTGCTTGAAACCATATTGCTTCCTAAAAGCTGGTACCCTTTTCGATTTTCAGCGTCCTTCCGTCAAGATTCCAAATTTAGGAAAGCATTTCTGGTAGAAGCGAGAATACTGCCCTTGGTCGGGATTAGGAGTCAGGAATTTGATATACCATATTCAAGGGTTCTCAAAGCTTATTGCGACCCTAGAGGCCAGCGATTTGTTATCTTTGGTATCAAAGCTTTTGATAATACTTATCATTATCAATCTGCACAGTATTGGATGCCTCGTGAAAAGATTTTCAGTTGTTCTCTGAGAGATTTTAGATTTCAGTAATGTCTTATCTTTGGATAATTGTCTCTACCATGTGAAATAAAACAATTATGAGACTTGTGATTCAATTCCATGGTTACTTGGAAGTAGAATTCGTTTTTGGAAAGTACATAATAACCTCCAGAATAAACTATCTCTTGTAGTTGGGATTCCCGTGTGCAAGTTACTATAAATTTTTTTGGTAAATTGCAATGGTGTATTAAGCTTCGTATGGAAACTTTGTGAGATTTGTTGGTTTGAAATCATATTATTTAATCATTGGATACAAAGCAGACGTGAAACGATTAATACCAGCTAGCTGCCCTCTTTTACTTTGATCAACATGTTCTGGTTTGAAAGTAATTCAACTTTGAGTTCAAATTGTGATCTTTGATACCGAGAACTGAACTTAGCAACTGATAAACATGAACCGTTATCAGTTTTTGATACTTGAACTACAATTTGTGTTCCTTTTCCAGTGAGTTTAATACTGAGGAGCTTTCTACAAATCGTTTCTTTTAGTTATTGATGGTAAAAAAAATTTCAAATGACCCATTAAAACTAAATTTCCAAACTTGAAATTATACCAATGATAAGGTCGATTTTCATACCACAGGTTTCAAATAAATGCTCATTTTAAACATCTTTTCTAACAGTAAATGAAATGTTTATTAAGTAATTTTTGATACATTTAAAGATTTTGGTGAAGATTCTGAATATCTTCAATAATCTGTCTCATCAATTTTTTGAAATATGACCTTTCATCAGGCTCTCTGAGCTTTGGCAATGGATTATACATCAGGTAGCCTGAAATTTCTGATGGAGATTGTAGTCCATCAGAGGCATTACTGGCACTGGTTCCATTTACATTGCCATTCCTGTTGTTAGAAGAACCATTGGTTCCGGTAGCATGTTGATATAATGATAGTGTTTGGTACCCTTCACGAATAGCAGAAGTCACCTCTTGAGCACTGAGTTGCTTCTTACCTGATAATACATTTCCGGTAGCTGATTGAGGGAATAATGAAGCGTAATGGCTGATTACGGTTTGTAAAACAGACATAGAAGGAAGTGTTGCTAGTGGCTTCGAAAACAAGCGTTTTAATTTGTCAATTGACTCTCGATTTTCAATGACCTTGTAGAGGAGATCGTCATACTCTGCACTGTTACCCAAAAAGGTTTCACCGTGAATTAATGAAGTGGCCAGAATGAGAACTATAAGCGACACCATATCGGTATAATCTGGGTCGCCCGAACCGATATTATCGGAAGTATTTTCACTCTTGGGTGTAGGATGAGAGTTGATGAATCTAACAAGTGACATCAAGGTTCTCCATAACTCAGTCCAATGGTACTGTAGTCTGAATTTAGACTGACGAAGAAAATGAATGATTTGGAAAACGTTTGTCAAAGCCAATACATACATCTCTGCATCAATATTTTTTTTCATATTGTATCTCAACGCGCACTGAAGGGCATCAAGTATACCTTCAAGCAACAATCTTCCAGATTTTGGGTCCTTATTTGTGTCTAAATCGCTTCCTTCAGCGGGAGCCCCATTGGTAGTAGCAGGTTTGCTCCCTTTTTCCTCAGGAAATGTAACAATTGGAAGATATGGGGAGCGTTGACGAGCCACAATAATTGACTTTGTTCGAAGACTATCATCAACAAGAAGAGACGGAGCCAATGCGGATGCTGGGGAGGTTACGAAAATAGGGGTTTCAATGATCGTATGCAAAATAAGAAGGCAGAGCCTGGAATAAAGAGCTGCTCGTTGGGCTTTGTGTTGATTTTGGAACAGATAGGTACAGAGCGAAAGAAATATAGCAAAAGGTGGCGAACGGTTGTCTAACAATCTTGATGGTTGAGGGCCCGCGTTAGTTTCTGAACCATCTTTTCCAGTGTTAGTTGATGGGTTGGATATTGGCTCTGAATAAGGAGTGGCAGGACACTCCAGCAAAAGCTTAGCATACACCTTGTTGGCAATAACAGCTTCATATGTTGCAATTGTAAGAGACATGATTTCTAATGGGTATTTTAACTCATTAGATTCCTCATTTGTGGCCTTTTGTTGGGGCGGTAATTCTCCACCTGGTTGGGTATTATTATGCTCATCAGTGTTTCTTCCCAACCCAAACCAGCTAGCAATGGAGTACGCCACAGAATAGGGCGAAGCAATAGGGCCCTTGAAGTATCCTTGGTTATCCAACTTATTTTGATACTGATCAAGACAAATTTGCCAAACATGGCCTGAAGCCCGGATTGTCTTCAACATGCTTTGGTGATCCACAATATCTGCAAGTCTAACACGGTAAGGGTTGTGGGTTTCAAGCTTTCCATAAGTAGCCAGCACACCAATTAAAGAGAATGCATCTCCAATGTACACATCAGCATTGGGAGAGTTTATAAACGATATTATTGATGCAAAAATATCATGGCTCATAAAGTACGTCTCAAGGGAGGTATTAAGGGATCCACCTGCAGCTACCGTTGTGACACGAATGGCATTAACTTGTGCAATCAGAAGTTGCTGTTCAAAGGCTTCTGGCTGAATATCATTTTCGGAGGAGATTGACCCTGAAATGACATTACTGAGTTTGTCCAGGAACTCAAAGAACACAGCGTCAATATGGCCAAAGCCACCAAGCAACGTAATGAGATCAGAGCTTCTTGACATGTACTTTTTGGAAAAGATTGATCTCAAAAATGTTGATAACAAAGTTAGAGAATTGGTGACGATATTTATATCGTCTGCACCTAAATTTGAAATGCATCTTTGAAAAAAGTCTTGTGTGATTATTTTCCGTTGAAGGAGCTTGTTAGGTGTAACTTGTTCAAGAACATCCGAAAGGGCTGGCTTGTTGCAGCGAAGAAGAAACATTTCTGCCCAGAAACCATCGCTTTTATGTTCGATTGGGCCCTATAAGAATGTAAATACCGAGTTATGTTAGCTGGATGCTGCTATTGAAATAGATACTAAAAAAGTTTGTAAAGTTGGACATCATTACAATCTTCTAGATATGGCGATCAAAGATGATTTAAACACATTGCTTACCGAGATAAATAGCTCTTCATAAAGAGACAACACCTTAGGACGTAAGATCCCGCGCTCTATACGAGCAAATTGACCGTCCGTGGTAGTTGGTGCAGTCATGGCTTACTGATGCAAATGGGGATAGTAACTGACAAGTATCAGATGCCAGGTAACCAGCAGTACCAGTACAGTGGCGGGTTGAAATTTGGTGATTATGTAAGCGGTGTTAGAGAGTTCAGGTCTTGAAATCAGGAATTGATAGTCCGCCGAGTTCAAACTTATTGTTAAAAAGATACAATGAAAATTAAATTTGTTACAAAACATGAAAATATTAATTTCAAAAAATATTTTTGAATTTTTGTTAAATTTTAAATCTGCTTTAAAATTAGTGAAATGTAAAAATATTTTTATAAGAAGCGATGTGGCGCAGAGGAAGCGCGCAGGGCTCATAACCCTGATGTCCTTGGATCGAAACCAAGCATCGCTAATTTCTTTTTTTGTTTTGTTAACTTGAGTCGGGGTTTTATTGTATTTTTTACAAAAATGGGATTCTAAGTTTCCTGTGATGAATTGGGTGGTCGGAGTCTAAACTAGCTGATTTAATTCTAACATTTTAGACCTGTCTATTCAAGCGTTTCACTGTTTTTAACGATGTTAGGACTAGTTTTTCATTACAAGTGAAGTAAACTACTCTAAGTCTAGAACACTTTGGCAGCTTTAGTCTTTGCGAAATAAATTCGTCGTGTACTAACGTTTGTGATCTATTATTGGCTGCCTCTCAAATTTGGAATGATATATTAGGAGCTTCATATCCGCGTAGTCAACATGTTCAAAAAGTTTTGAAAACAATTTAAACTCAATACATTCGTCTCAGGTATTTCAAATTCACAGTCACAGAAATGGGTTTCAACGATTGTAAATCAGCCTGTTACGATGCCGGCACCGCTGCACCATCCATCGCATCTCATATATACGAGGCAACCTGGGAACCACCAATGTCACCCAACAGAGCAGTACTCAAGTTAAAAAGAAGCCCTGGAGTGTTTTTTAAAGATCTTCCAAAAGCGTGTTTTGAGAGATGTTCTGAAGACGGAAACAGCTTGGCCAGATATCCAGAAAACCAGAGGATAGAACCAAATTTCACTTGGCTGACAGTGCAATCAAGCACAGATGTAAGAACAATAGATATCGAGGCTTGCGAATATGGAGGAGAAAGAGACATTAGATATCCATCAAAATTACCTGAAAGCCTTTCTACAATAAATAAACTCGGGATATGGTCAAGTGTCATATTCACCAACTGGGCAGGATATTTCATAATATTCTTGAACCTCTTATTTACTGCAATCCTGACTAGTCCAGCTCAGTTTGTCTACTGGAATAAAAATGTCAACACTGATAAAAGTCCGCTTTACTGGCTAGTTCTTCTGCCTGTATACATGATCAATGGAGGGCTTATTGCCATTATGTATTTCTCGGTATATAAGTTGGCATTACGACATTTACGAAACTTTGTTATCAAAGGTTACTATAACATGAATAAGCTAGACGAGGAGAATAACAGTGAAAATGAAAACATCAATTTTGAAAAAAAGCTTGGAGTGTGTGATCGGCTGAGTAACTGGCTATACTTCACCTTTGGAACCAGAAAAGGTTTGACCAACGTTTGCATCTCCTTTTCATGTGTGCTAGTAGGGGCAGGAATCTGTGTATCTTTTGTGATGTTCATTTTGACTCATATGGAAGATAAAATGTGGTTATATATGGCTGTTCCAGATGGACTCTTTTTCGTGGTTGTCACGTTTGGTGTCTTTTTTCCAAAAGAGTCGCAATATATTCGATACATTGAAGATACTGGTGAAGACTTGGACAAAATCAATAGTTAATAAGAATGATAATGATAATGAGATAGTTGAAAACTATTTCATAAGTTTGTGACAAAATACAAAAAAAAACTGAATAACCCTCATTGGTTTTGAACTTTGATAAAATTTTAATCCTAGTGAGCAGCCTAGTGAACGGTTGAGTTTTAGTATTAGTGCTACTTTAGCTATTTTTGTGCAGTGGGTTATAATTGATCGCTTGGATCTTTTACTCTAGATAGATTTCGTTTCTCTTTCAGAGACTCTTTTCATGCCATAAACTCTGGCAACAGAAACCTCTGCCTTTTTTTTTTCCAACGAAAATTACATATCCCCCTTTTTGTAGATGAACAACCATACTTTATCACTTTTCAACCTATCGACTTATTTTTTTAATATACTTAGGCGCTTCTTCATAGGACTGTTTAGAATCTTGCGGATTCATTTTTCTCCTGGATCCTACGCTCTTGGTGTTCATTATGTATTGTTGAAACCCCGGCAAGAGAGCATTGTGCCCATATATTAGCTAGCTTCATACTAAATGTTTTTTTTAGTTGAAGAGATGTTAACCTCTCTATAGCTTTACCTTTATGAAATTAGAATTACAAGTCTTTTTGACTTGTAAGCCATTAACAAAAAGATAATGTTGTGGTGAAGACACTTTAGGACCTCTTACACGGTCCCATTTCGGCCCTCTGAACTACGGTGTTAATGTCTCCAATTCCTGTACTAAATATGGTAGTTTTCCAAATTAGCCTTTGGCGGCGATTGTTAGCCAACATCAATCTATTCGGTTGTTATCCAATCCTTATTTTTATTTTCAGCTGGTAACTAAATTATCCTTTAGTTTTTAACTGGTTCTCACCTATGAATGCTTGTTTTTTACGAGAAAGTGCAATGAAAGCAGAGCAATGCCTCTTCTATTTATATATAGTAGTAAATGCCCTCAAAGAGCAATTCTATAATAAATTGGGTGTGGAGTAAGAATGAAAGTTAGCCAGAGTCTCCGTCGCTTGGTTTGCGCCTTGTCGCTACTTCTTCACAATGTTGGCTGAACATCAATGATTCTAATATTCTAATAATTTTAATCCCGGTGGAAAAATCAAAAGAAATGAGGTTTCAAAAAAAACAATTCGAGAAAGGCTTGGAAGAGACTTGGAAGATGAGAGCTAGAACAGTATTGGTCAATTTCACATATAAAGACGATTGTGAAATGATCCGAGATTGCTCCTTGAGTCAGCTAAACTCAATATACTGTCCCACTACATTCTCAAAACATTGTCCCCAAGCCAGGTTTCTACAAAGCGGGTGATGACGGCCGTTCAAGTTTAGGAGTAGCAGTGATCAAGAAACTGTGTAGCTGTTCCAAGTTCCAATGCTCGTATCGGTGCCAGAACATGCATTGATGGCAAGCACAATTGCAAAATATCATGTGACTAGTTTAGTTAACGGTCATCTCGTTGCGAGTAACCAGAGCGTACAATTCGGGCGCTAACTAACCAGCCGATGAGAGGTGCGAAATAGGGAGCATGCAACTCTGGCTCTCTCGCTGGTTTTTCAAGTTGTATCTGCAGTGAACCCCGTGGGGCATCTGTTCTACCTGTTATAACTACACTGTTTTCGCACGCTAAATAGGGGCCAAAGAACCCGGATACGTCACTGTTCCTCGACAAGACATAGCGGAAAGGGCACTCCATGGCTGAGGGGGCGATGACAAACAATTCTCTCATGTCAAGTGATTTCAGCGACTTTGGTTCCGGTTTGGGTTATCGATAAGAAGCTCATCGGTTGCAGCGTTCAGAATAGTTGCCAAATGCGTCACATAGTCGTATTCCTTTCCCCGCGACAGTGCTATTTGGAATTACTATCCCTATCTAATTGCCATGTTGCTTGGGGTGGGTAGCAGGTAGTTTCCTGTTCGTGACGCTTTTTCAATCTTCAATTCGACACCTAACCAGGATTAAAAGATGACTAGTCAGCTAAAAATGCAAGGTAGAGATGAATCCAGCTGTGTGTGCACCAAGTATTCAACACCTAAATGGGAAAGCTCCGGCTAAGCATGCGCACTATCTTTCCACTATGTACGTTTCCCGGTTTATCTTCTACCGCCGGTAACGGTAATCCCATCCATTATAATCTGAATTCCTAGTGGAATGCTATCGAAAATGACTCTGCCGAAGAGGTTGCAAAGGCCCGCAAGGAGCTCCATTGCTGCTAGACTTAAACAACAAGGATGCACCGCCTATACGCCCAAGGTCCCTAGGAAAAACACAGCATGTTCCCAAGCCAAGAACAGGCACTGCAAAAGGAGTTTAAACAAATTCAGCGGCGCCAGCAGTCCACCAAGTAGAATAAGACAGGTCTCAGCTAACTGGCAGTCACGTGGTGATAAACAAGATGCACTGCAACGAGATTGCAGTCACATGAAATAGTGCCATGTATGCAATGGAATGACGTTTGGCGCAGAAACCTACAGAGCTGTGTACTGCCCAAACGGGAGGTATTAGTGGCCAGGCAATTGCCTTGTGGGCGAGCTTCTTCCAAAACTGCTCTGCCAGTCAGGGTAACCGTGCATTACTAAGGTGGCAGGGTCAATCGTGCAACGCTAATCCCACCGATATAGTAGCCGTGCTGTGCGCTACACTGCATATTTTACAGAGCTTGCAGAGCTTGTTTGGGTGACGATGCCCATGATCTCATCCCATCCACCAGGCGTGGCGTCTCTGGAACAAATGCCTGGATTTCAGAAAAAAAGGGAATATTATTTGCCTGATCTTCCTTATTGCAGCGCGCCTTGTGCCTGAGAATGATGCCATTTGGAGGCTTCTCCTTGAAAGAAACCCGCTGGAAGCACTCGAAAGCTCCCTCAAGCTCAAAGCATATGACATTTGACATTTGACCCGTGTATCGGTGTGGTTGAAGCCGTCCATGAAGGCCAAGCTCGCACCGGCCTGTTTGGGAAAGGTTACTCCAAGCCGGCCGCCAAAAGCCACCGTGATATTGTACAAACCCCATCACTTGGAACGATGAAACCGAGCAAAAGGGAATAAAGATGGATCTTGCGCATTGAGTATCCTCCAGTGGAATTGAAGAATACGCTGTACAAAGGAGTAGCCCTTTTGATACTAGTACTAGTGTGCGTCCGACAAGACGGCCAATACACACACACACACACACACACACACACACACACACACGATGGGAACTGAGAGAGGGCATTGGCTAAAGCCGTTCCGGGGATTCTTTTTCATGGCTTTTCGGTATGGCGTTGTGGCTTGTGCATCCTGAGAATGTTTCTTCAGTCAACCCAGCATGGAGCGGGCACATCCTTCGAGATCAAGCTCACACGGGAAACGAATCTTAAACTGGTATCAACATTACGATCTGCTCTTTAGGTTATAAAGCACAAGCAAACAAAATGAGCTGGCATCTAATGCTGGCAGATATGAATCGAGATTTGATGGATGTGATGGGTATCATATATATATATACAAATAAAAACTTTAACAGGAGTGGTATGCATATATGGAAATGGACTCCGAGGTATATAACGCACAGGTATATCGCAGAAACAGCCAACTCCTCTGGCAAGCAAACTGGCTCAGCTCCAGACACACGCTCTAAACAACGGTGGCGTTTGCGTTTGAGCCTGGACAGCGCGGTGCGCGAATGTGGCTGGAAAGCAGCAGGGCCGGACTTGGGCTGGAGCGCGAGAATTCGACCAGTGAAAATACAAACGCCAGGCCGGTAGCAGCTTTGGTATATAGCCGGCAAAGTCACCTGACCCGCGTCAGCAGCAAATCCGTGTTAGCGCGTGGCCTTTGTGGCTGACAACCAGCGGAACCTGGACTATGTCATGTGATATGTCGCAATGCTTTTCTTTGTGGCTTCGGTGGCTTACGTGCGCTCATGAGCCGCGCACGGTTCCCAAAGCGGTTTGGTGTTTCCAAATTTTTATATTTGTCACAGGTGCGCTTGGCTCATCCTGGACAAATATTAAACCTCCGTCAATTCTCCCTGTTTTTGATTTTTTTTGCCCTTAATTCCAACTCTGTTCAAATTCTCTTCTGTCGAGCCAGTCTCTTTCGTCCTGCTTCCCTTTGCAAGTATCTCCAGCACCACACAATCTTCTTCAAAATGGCTCAACGGCGCCTTTCTGTCACCTCGTTTCTTCACAACCTGAACTCCATTGAAGATTATGGCTCGTCCTCGTCCTCAGGAAACCCTTCTCACTCAAACTCCGGATCCAACGCCCGTCATACTTCCAACGGAGCCGACCCTTCGGGCTCCTCCTCGTCTGCTTCTACCCCAGACGATGAATTAGCCATCTTTGCTAATACTCAGTTTTTCGATTTCGACATGGGAGCCACTACCGATATTGCGGCCACCATGGATGACCTTTTGATGCAGCAAGAACACCAACTCCAAAAGTCAAAGGGTTTTGGTTCTGATTTGATGTTCAACAACGGGTCCTCTTCGTCACAGGCCTCCTCTTCTAGCCATGTCACTTCTCCTCAGTACCAAAGCCATCTTTCTTCTGACATGTCACTAGATTTGGCTGCTCTTCAACAGTTTTCCTTGGCTAACGAGCTTCTCCCTGTCACTCAAAACAACGTCAAGCCCCAGACTACGGCTGCTCCAGAGTCTGTTTCCAACATCAGCTTAGCTCCTGCTTCCCAATCATTGAATGGCCACCATGAGTTTACCGATCCTTTAACTCTTACAACACAGCCTCGTCTTTCTCACCTCGTGGCTTCACCGGCCTTGAACTCTATGATCAACCATCACCAAAACCTCAACGGTTCCCAAGTACCATTCCCTCAACCTCATCAAAATCTCACAGCCTCGCAGCAGCTTCAGCTTTTCATCCAACAACAGATTCAGGCTCATGGTAAGCTTCCACAACAACAACAACAACAGCCACAGCAACAAAGAAGCCCTGTTGCTATTACACCGGCACCATCTAGCTCACCCTTACAACAAAGTGTAAAGTCTGAGGGATCCACACCTGAGACCACCCGCAGCATAAAAGCCTCTATCCCTGAGACTAATGATGCGAATGTCCCAGTTCCTCCTCCTAACTCTAAGCGAAGAAGAACTAGCATCAAGGCTGCGGTTGCTACGGCTTCTGTTGACACTGAAGTTGCGCTTTCTCGCAAGAATTCTATTGCTAGCTTCAAGTCTGACTCTGTGGAACTCATGTCTGACGATCTTAATGATGTCAGTAAGGTTGCTGAGGAAGACAAGCGTCGCCGCAACACTGCTGCCTCTGCTCGTTTCCGCGTTAAGAAGAAACTTCGGGAACAAGAGATGGAGCGCACCACCAAGGATCTTCAGGACAAGGTTAAGAGCATGGAAACTCGAATCATGCAACTTGAGATGGAGAACCGATGGCTTAAGAATCTTGTTGTTGAAAAGAATGAAGCTCGCAATACTACTGAGTTGCATGATATGAAGAAGAAGATTTTGGAGGAAGCTTCTATCAGTGCCAAAGGTAACTAGAGCCAATGTGACAGAAGAACAAATTTAATTATGAATAACGACTATATGATTTGATATAAAATTTTTTATTTTGTGTTAGCAACGACAATTTTTCAACAAATACACGAATTCGCCATGTTTTGACTCCTTGATTGGATTGCTCAAAGGAGAGAAGATTTACAAAGTCTTTCTTTTTGCTTTCTTGGTTGGGAGATTACTCTTCATTTCAACATTTGAAAAGTATTTCAACGTTCTTTTTTTTTTTTTTTTTTATCAACACGAACATACATATTCTGTCGTTTACTATTCCCATATCTTGAGTGTCCAGATGAAAGCAAAATGTTTGAAGGTGTATTTGATTTTTCGGTTTATAATATATATTTTTGTTGGCGCTTTTTTTTGTTTTTTATATATATTTTTTATTATCTGTGTATTATCTGTGTTAATTTTATTTATTTTTTTCAATAAGAATTGATTTTTATTTGAAATGGGCAGCCTTTTTAAGGCTGAAAATGTTGAGATTTTGAATTATGTCTGTACCCACACGATCTTTTGGCCCATGATTTGATTGGGCGGTAAGGGAGGTTTTGTGGGGTTTAGTAATATTTGTAAACGGAATTCTGACAAAGTAGTAGATAGACGGTACAGATTAAGAGACACTGGTTCATTGAGCAAGACAAAACGTCGGATTTTTTATTTTGTGGAATATATAGCTGTTATTTTTTTTTTTTCTTTCTTTATGAGCAACTGAGGGTTTATCATCTTTTTTTTTATTTTTTTTTTTTTATTCTTACACATACCTAATCTAATCTACTGTAATCCAAGACTCATGACTCATGAGTAAAGGTGCTCAAAGTAAAGACGAGCAACAAAGCAAAAAGACTCTACTTGGCGTTAGTTGATCTGCCAGTTTTTTTTTTTTTCAAGCCGTTGCGTTGTTGCTGGATATAAAAAAAATGTACGCTCGTCTCCTTTTATAAGAATAAGAACGATATATATACAAGAAAAGGAGTTGGAATGATATTATGTATATATTTATTTATTTTATTACTACAAATAGAGCTTTCTTTCTAGGAGTTGCGGGACCAATGCACGCGAGGAAAGACTATCTGATTTCCCTCCTCGGATTTAGCAACGGGTGTATTGATTCGGCCAAAATGCCTAGATCATGAAGTGTCTGTCGCCCGAGGGGAGAAGCCCGCACGCGCGGCATAATAGATGGATGCACTGTTGTTTGGTCGGACGGTTTGACAGGTCTGGAACTACCCTACACTTGTTACCCTGCTTTTGCTGATTAGCGCATGATTATGTAACGGCACATTACCCTGCCTGCGCTAATTACGCGGCCTATTCAGTCGGTCTGTCCAGCGGGCGTGGCTAGGTGCCGTCGTGTGACTTTCACATGACACGCGCCTATTCCCTCCCGCCCTTTTCACTCGCCAGCCCAACCGAGCCCATTCCTGCCAACGCGGCGCACCGTTTGTTTGCCTTTTCTTTTAATACTCGTACACAAAAATCTGAACGGTTATTAGCTACTGGCTGGTTGGTTATATTCCAACCTCATTGGCCAGCTATCAGCTTGCCCACCACGCAGCTGCTGCTCAATTCCCGGGTAACGTTGACATGGTCTCTGCCACTGCCCATTCAGTCACCTCCTTCTCCACATTACCCTCGTCCCCCTCCAAATTTGGTCCACTCTATAAATACTACTTGATTTTCCATCTTTTTGAGTTTCTTTCTTTTTTTCTTTCTCTTCTTCTGTCTCCTCATCACTACTGCTTCTTTGCCTCTGTTTTCTCGTTTTTTTGGTCCTGTAACCCTTTCTACCTTCAAATCATATTCATCTATCAAAATGTCTACCACTGTTACCGCTACTGCTGCTCAGTCCAATGGTGCTTCTAACGGCACTTCTACAACTGCTGATTTCCAGCTCAAGGCTGGTCTTGCTCAAATGCTAAAGGGTACTGTTATTTCATCCTTGTCTCCTTTTTCTCCTTTTTTTTAATTCCTGACTAACCTCAAATAGGCGGTGTTATTATGGAGTATGACAACCGTTTCGCTTAACGATCTGTTTTTACCTTTCTAGGTTCTTTGATTACTTACCTTTTGCAAAACTCGTGATCCTCATGAAATACTCTTGTTTCATGTGGAGGTTTTAATTATTTTTCTAGTGTTGTCAATGCTGAGCAAGCTCGTGTTGCCGAAGAGGCTGGCGCTGTTGCTGTAATGGCTCTTGAGAGAGTTCCAGCTGACATCCGAGCTGAGGGCGGAGTTGCTCGTATGTCTGATCCCAAGTTGATTAAAGAAATCATTGAGGCTGTTTCTATTCCAGGTATGTGCAACTAGTAAATTGTGCCTTTATTCAATCTTTTTTATTTTTTATACTAACAATTCCTCTTAGTTATGGCAAAATGTAGAATTGGTCACTTTGTTGAAGCTCAGATCATTCAAGCTTTGAATGTTGATTACATTGACGAGTCTGAAGTTCTTACTCCTGCTGATCAGGTCCACCACATCAACAAGGCTGGCTTTAAGGTTCCATTTGTTTGCGGTGCCCGAAACTTGGGCGAGGCACTTAGACGTATCTCTGAGGGTGCTGCTATGATTCGAACAAAGGGAGAGGCCGGTACTGGAGATGTTACTGAGGCTGTCAAGCACATGAGAACCATTTCTTCCGACATTAGAAAGGCTTCCACTATGACTGATGAGGAGCTTTACGTCTATGCCAAGGACATTGGTGCTCCAATTGACTTACTCCGCAAGACTGCTAAGCTTGGCCGTCTTCCAGTTGTCAATTTTGCTGCCGGTGGTGTTGCTACTCCTGCTGATGCTGCTCTTTGTATGCAATTGGGTTGTGACGGTGTCTTTGTCGGGTCTGGTATCTTCAAGGGTGAAAACCCTGCTAAGCGTGCTCTTGCCATTGTTCAGGCTGTCACTCACTACAATGATCCTGTGGTTCTTGCTGAAGTCTCTACCGATCTTGGTCCTGCAATGGTTGGTAGAACGGTTGAGAGTCTTAAGGAGACTGAAAAGCTTGCTGGCCGTGGCTGGTAAAGCGTCTTGGACTTTTTTTTTTTTTTTTCTTTTAGGTACACTCTTGGTGTTTTACGACGACAATTCAAACACACGATTATTAGGGTATGGCTTCATTTTTGCGTTTTCTAGTTTCTTTTTCTCTTGGCTGTTTTTCTTTGGGCATTTGGCTATTTTGGATAGGACTTGTGGGGGATTATTGACTTGGTATGATTTCTGGAGTGTGTTTTTTTTCAAGGGTGTTGTATTTCTAGTGTTTGGGGGATTTGGCTAGACCTTTGTAATTAACCGTTCAGATTTGGAGACACGGGGGGTGTCGACTGTTGGAATTTATGGTCCTGTTCATGTTGGCTATTGCTTCGAGGTGTACATTGTCAAGAGATTGGTGGAAATGGAAGCATTGTGAGGTATCTCTAGTTCTTTTGTATTCTTTTAAAACTTGGACTTGGTATTTGTGACTTCTTGGGGGGAGAAGAACCGTTGTTTGTCTGGTATACTTTGGGGGGAAGTAATTGTCAGGTCTATTACTCTTTATTACAGCTTTCCTTGTCGCCTTTTTGTATATCCTTATTTTTTGTTTGATTTTAAAAATATTATTTTACCTTATCTTTTAAAGTCTGGCCATCTGCCATTTCCAAAAGCACCTGTAGTTGTGTCGTTCTTTCAGTATGGTTTTAACTAGAACCAGAACCTGAACCAGAAACCCCACTCATTTTGCAAGGTTTTTTATTTGGCAAAAAAAAAAAAAAAAAAAACAATTGGTATGTGAAATGTGAAATGCACATGTTTGTAGGCAATTATTGTATATTCCCTTTTTGTTCTTCTCTAACTGAGGTCCTGCCGTCAATATGATCGTTTGCTGCCCCTCTCTTCGATCTGCACCCCAAAACAAACCGCCCCTGCTCACCACTGTACTGTACGGTACTGTACTGCAGTAGTAACAGAGCCATTGTACGACTGACTGACCACGACTACCACTACCACTGCCACTACTCCTACTGCTACTGCTACTGCTAATCCTACTACCACATCTCCACCAAATCCAAAACCAAAATCAAATCCTTAAAAGTCCTCATATATATATACAACCATTCCCCCATTCCAACCTCTGGGTCCTTGAGCCTTCTCTTCCATTCCTGCTCGCAGCCTTCCCAACTTGTTACCACCATCTCTTTAAATAAAAAAATAAAAAATAAAAAAAAACAGAACCGCCACCACAGTCATTTTGCCTCTCTTTCTCTCTCTAGCGTGCCAGTACTACAGTTCTTACTACTGCTATACTACCACAAACCCACCAGGGCCCGTAGCAATTGCATCTACCATTACAAAATCTGCAGTATTGTAGCCAAATACATATATATAATATACTCGTCATCCATTAAAAAAAATAGCATTGCTCGGTACTAATAGTATAAATAAAAAAATACTTACAATTGTCTTTTTTTTCTTTTTCTTTGCTCATACAAGCCATGAGTCAGTTATTCCCCTCCTCTGTTCTCCAGGCCTAAAAGGTTCCTACCAAAAAAAAAAAGAAGATTAACAAATAACGTTAGTGGTTATGGGGTAATATACATTTCTAAGGGTTAAAGGGTATCATTATTCATCGTTATGGTATCTCTACTCAGACTTTTTTCAACCTTGTATATAATAGGAAACAATATTCGAGTTCAGGCAACAGAGGACAATATACTCGCCAAAGACGCAACGTTATTGATATCAGGTGATAGCCTAAATACGATATTCATCAGTAAAGTCACCATAGACCTCAGCCCACAGTTCTATGCTTCATCTGACCCAATCTGTTGGCACTATCGGCAAATCCATTTGTATCCAATACTAGTCCGGATCTACTTGTAAAGTCAGCTATTCAACAGATAACTGGCCCTCAAACTGGGTAATAGTTTAGAATATGTAAGGAATAAAGCAAAGCTCTATCAAAATAAAGGTTTCAATTAATAAAAAAGAGTCGTAAAGTATAGATCATTTCGTAAAAAAATTCAGAAAAAAATTAACAGAATAAAACAAAAATATGCTGTTGAAAACATTATGAAACAAGAATTCAGTTCTTTTCAGTCTAATAGAAACAAAAAGGTATGCGAGGGTAAAAAAATCATAAATAAGAAAATAAGAAAATAAAGCCTTCCGATAATATCAAACTACCGAGTGTCATTATATTCACATGAAGAGTAGAATAGGGTAATAGTAGTGATAAAAACTTGAAAAGCAGTCAAGTTTATTTTTCGACCATTTGGAATAAAATCATTCCTTGAAAGTGACAAAAGATGCCGTTAGATTATTTCATTGCAAACTAAGCAATCTCTGGCTCTCTTCCAGGTGTTGGGACACCTGTTGGATTACCCATTACGGCTGCCATTCCAGGTGTCAAAACACCTGGTGCGTTCATGACCACCATAGGATCACCCATCATTCCAGGGCCTCCTATAGCAGGTAGCATTCCGACTGCAGCTGGGTTCAAGTTAGCACCCAAGGGGTTATTCAAAGGGTTAGTAATCGTTGGTTGGCCACCCATAATACCTCCAGGACCATTTCCATCTACTACTGGCAGTGGTAACAAAGTCTGTTGAGGTTGGGTGGCAAATCCAAGTCCAAACATTTCACCGTCCGCATCAGGATCAACACGGTGAGTCACGCGTTGAGCCATCCCTCCTTGACGAGAAGGGCTGGTCTGAGTAGCAGGTGCACCATGTCTGCCATCATGATAATCATGGTGGTGATGATGATGATGATGAGACCCAGCAGCCTGCTGTTGTTGTTGTTGTGACGGCTCATGAGAAAGTGAAGAGGAAGTAGATGCGCTAGTGGCTGATGACCTACTAGAGTGATTAGGAGGGACACACCAATGGCGATGGTAATTCCACGCCTTTAGCTGGCATGCTTTACTACAATACTTGGTTCTCTTGCAGCGACGGCACTTTGCAAACTGTTTGGGGAATTCCTCCCACTTGCCACACTCAAAACTCGCGCATTGACGGATTCCGCCCTTGGAATCATCTCTGCGGCAAGAGTTTCGCATAATCACACCGGCCCAGTACTGGACTCCTTGTGAAAATTGGCGGTCAGTGAAAAGTTCTACCAACGAGAAAATGTTGCTAGTTGGCCCCGTAAAGTCTTCGTCAATGTCTTGCTCGCTTTCAAAATCATAAGCATCATAGTCCCAATGATTAATACTGTCTTCCATGTCATCATCGTCATCGTCAGTGTCAACGTAGTTTGCATGGGTAGACTCATACTGCTTGCGTTGCTGATTGGATCCACTGCAGGGATCATCGTCAACATCCATTTCATCAAATTCAGATTCGTCAGTAGAGTTTTCGCCGTAAATCTTTACACGATCGTTGGTCTGATAATCCTCGGGGTGAATGCTCATAGCGGGAATAATGTGTGTGGACTGAAGCTTGCCACGTAAATGGGCATATTTGGATACAAATGCAAGAATTTCCATGGACCAAATGATGTCTTCTTCACGGGGAACAAGCTTTCCATTCATAAAAAGTCGTGGTGGAGAAGAAAAGTGGTGATCACGCTGAAGGTTGTTTGTTTGTTGACCATTAATATTGCGAGTTTGGTTGTTTTGGTCTTGCTCCTGGTTTCTGGCAGCGCCTTCTCTAAGAGCGTTTCTTACCGCCTCAAAGTTGAGAGCTTGATTAGCCTGTTCATTCTGTGCAGGCTGTTGGGGTTGTTGTTGTTGTTGCTGCTGCATACGTCGTTGTTGCTCCTCAATAGTAGGAGTAGGAGCTGTCAAGCTGCCAGTCCAAACGCCAAAGTCGCCATTATTAAGTTGGTCCTGGCCATTGGGGGTTGGTGTAACAAAGCCAGCGCCTAATAATTCTTGTTGTTGACGTCTCAAAGCATCCAAAGGAGTCATCTCAGTGTCATCGTCCGCGGTTGCAATAGTCTCACGAGAGTCAGAACCTCCGGCAACGTTGGAAGAATCCTCTTGTTCTAAAATAAGCGAAGACGACATTGAATTAACGTAGGAGTCAGCGATCGTAGGGTTAGATTCTGCAGGGAGTAGAGTGTCAGTTGTGGAAGCCGTGGACACCAATGAAGGGGCTGTGGACGCAGCAGAAGAACTGATGGAAGGGGCCTGGTTGTGGGTTCTAAAGATTGCAGGAGAACTAGGCTCTCTGGGTGTGATTTCATTTTGACGATGAAGCCCGTGGGTGTGACCGTGACGATGGTGGTGGTGGTGGCTTGGTGGATTACGGGCCGCAGTGGGGTTAGGACCCGGAGCAGAGGCAGGAATAGAGCCGGCGTGAGCAGCCAAGCTGCGACGGGACTCGGGTTCTACGCTATTAAGAGAGGCTACTAGGTAAATAATAATAATAAAAAGGCATATTGTTAGTAGGGTTCCACGACGGGTCTTACAAATAAGGGGAATGGCGGTGGTGTGTCTGGAGGGTGCTGGATGATGGGTGGCAAAACACATTAAGGTTTTAGTGGTTGGGTACACAGCCAACAAGCATTTGTCAGAGTCAGACTGAGATGCCACAACCACCACGCACTAAAGAATATATCCGCACAGCAACCAGGGGAGAGTAGAGAAGAAGAAAAAAAAAACAGAGAAAAAAAAGAAACAACTTACCTCTCAAGGCCTTGGGCTTAGAGCACAGTTCAATGTAGTTGCTCAAGACTGTAGCGATGATGGGGAGCATTCCGCATGACACAACCCGGCGTCGAATTTCTTCGCTGCCACGAGTGCTGATAAAGACGAGGCACTGGAAAGCGAGAGTCCATTTCCAAGCAGCCAGGACCTTGAAGTTTTCCTCTTCGGCACGGGTGCGAAAATTCTTCTTCCTGGACTGGTCGTAGATGCATTCGCGGAGAATGGAGGCAAGACGCTCAATGCCGCCGTCAGTTGTGAGGGTCTCGCGAACGCGCGCCGACGAAGACGCAAGGAAAATGAGGTGGTTAAGGGAGTATATTAATGGTCGATCGGATGTGCAATCAAGCGCCCGTCTGTCGTACAGGGTTGCGGTGATAGAGACAGACGCTCTATTGAAGGGAACGGATCGAAAGTTGATATCTCTCATAATACATTAATGTTGGAGGTTATAGACTGCGATTACTGTTGTTATGGAGCAGGTGCAGTGGCGACTATAGAGGATATAGATGAATAGGTGATATAGAGTAGATGATATAGAATAGATGAATAGGGATGAATAAATACGAAAAGGAGATGGTTAAAAGGTGGACAGAGATGGGTGGGAAAAGAAGAGTCGCCGTCGATTGGGATGGATAGATTGAATCTTCAAAGTCTGGCAAGGACTGGACGAACGAGGTCGAAAAGGGGGTGCGTGTGTAGTATCAACTCGGAAATGAAAAGGTTGATGTGTCAAAGAAGCTGACAGATGAATAGAGGAAAAGGAAGGATAGATGTGGAAATGCAATAGTTGGGTAAGGAGGAAAAGAAGTACAGGCGAGCAAAAGTGCCTGAGAAAGCGTGGCTGGAATTTTTGTGTGTGTGTGTGTGTGTGTGTGTGTATATATAGGAGGGGGGGGGAGAAAAAAGTGGGAAGTGCTGTGTTTATATCAGGCGTACAGCTCAGCCTAGCAAGGGCCTCTCTCTTAAGCCACGTCTGACGCGATACATCTTTTGTGCCCTTTCTTTTGCCACTCGGGTGCCGGAGCATCGCTGGCGTTCGGTTCTTTTAGCAGGCTCTGCTGTTCGCCGCCCGATTGCTTTGCCTTTGCTACCATTTGACGTCCAATTACAATTACTCAAGGCTCTAAATTTTTCACAATTTATCATGCTTTAGTGTGCACGCCAATCCACATCTGTAGTTCCTCGGTTTCCAACTATTCAATGGAGTGTGTGTGCTTTCTCTTTCTCTCTCTCTCTCTCTCTCTATTTCCCCAGGCAGATAGTATCGCCACTTTGGCCACGTTATCCCATGAGCCTGCCTGACTCTAATGTTCTTGGAGCCCAAGTTCCGTGACTTTGTGGATTATTTTATTTTGGTTTGTAAATACAGCGCTTGGTTCGTACGCCAGCTCGCAGGCCAGCCAACCCCCACAGGCCGTGCGACCTCTATATAATCTTAAACAAGCGCAGCAGCTAGCTATTGTAAAGGATTCCAATTTCCACAGGTCTTCCACACGCTTGGTCTCAATAATGGCCCCAGGTCTCTGAGGTCTGAGGGCACGTTGCAAAAATCTAACGTCAGTTGCAACCAACAAAAAAAAAACACCCTGGGCCAAAACTGTGACACTGGCTGTAACACGCACTGCGCTTGTAACGCCTTAGGTAAGAACCCGGACCTTGTTATTAATCACACACCGGTTTTTCCTTGCTGCCTAAGCACACTGCCGAGCCTGCTCTCCTGCTGCAGGCATAGCATGTTGCCTAAAACGTGACTTTTTTTTTTTTTTTTTTTTTTTTTTCATTTTTTATTTTTGCGCCAATGACAAATGGCTGATTTATCATCCCTTCAAAGCTCCGCTACACTTTCCATGCCTGGCCGCTCCGGCGACTGGCGTGCCTGCTGGTAGTTGATCTGGCCTCATCTAACCCTTTTAGCTCTTCCAGCATCCACACCAGCTTGTGCTCGATGCTTTTTGGAAAGCGTGACGGGATGATGCAAACAAGGTCTCTGTCCGTCTACTAAAACGGATGTATTGTGCGTAAGGTGCCTGGCCAGCCAGCTCGCACCGATTCCAGGTCTTTCCAAAGTCCAGGCACACACCCCACTCCTGCTTGTGGAGCCTAAGCGGTGAACAACGCATGCAATTAGAGTCACTGTAGGCTCCTTTCAAAATGGCCCTAAAAACTTAGCGCTTAGGCCTTGGCTGCTGTTCTCAAGCAGTGTCATAATGCTCCTCTTCCATGTAGGCACTATAAACTTTAGAAATATGAGCTATTCATGGTAATCTTTCTCAGTTGACTAAACCCACTTTCGCTGTTTAAGCTCTCGGAAGTTGGCAACTGCCGATCTGCAGGTGAAGGCCGTGGAGAGCTTTTCAGTACCTCGATTACACACGTGTTACTAATGGCGCGGAATTGCGTATATAGTTGCTATTTACTTGCTATAACACTGACATAAAACACCAAGTGCTGTTACAAATCGTGTAACACAATGTGCAGCACTCTCACACTCTCACACTCTCAGCTGCTAAAGAAGTAGGTCACACGACTTGCACGTACGTCACTTGGGACTCTGTCTTTGTATGACAAATGAGGCAATTACAAACATATGGCACGTTTTGTAATACTGAAACACCGGATTACTAACCACACATACACTTGTCCCATCCATAGCCTCCCGCCCTGTTTTCTTCAATCTTCTATTTCCGTGATGTATTAATAAACTTTGCATCTCTGGTTCCAAGAATTTCTAATATTACAATGGCATATGCACATGGTGATGGCGGTCATATGGATTATGACATAGTTGGAAAGCAAGCAATACCTACTTGACTAATACCCTTTGGCTCCAGAGAGTTCTGGTAAAAGTGCTAGATTGCTGAAATAGTAGGGTAGGGCAGATCATATACATGCACCGAGCGGGTGGCGGTGAAGCTGAATACAATGCAAACAATGGCCTATTATTATATCACACAACTCTATTTTTACGTTTATGTCTTAGCAATATTGCGTAGCTGAGATTCGGAAGTCATCCAAGGCATCAAGACTCAGCTGCTAGGAGGATAGAGTCAGCCTCTAGAATTTCTTTTGTAGCAAGATGAAGCTAACGACCTGACGACTGATTTTTCTTGCCGTTGAAGACAAGGAAAATATATTATTTCAAGCGAACAACATGAATATAAATATGAATACCTGTTTGTCGAACTGACCAATGATCTGCCGTTTAAAACTAATATTGGAGACGGAAATAATACTTTAGCAGGGGCCAACCTGCCAGGCCCTTGGTTGGTTGTTATGTCTATCATAAAAGGAGCTGTACAACGGGTGTCATTGATACTCCATATTCTGAATGTTTATGGTCCCATACCCCCCAGTGCTACAGGATCTGAGGTAAGATCTTCGGCAAACCGCGACAAGGGATAATATACCTAAAAGAGTAAATAAAATAATGGAATTAAGACCACGATTTGGGCTATGGAGAATACTTTAACGAGCCAAGACTTGCATACTTGCACCTCTTTCATCTGATCTCAGATTCCAGCGGCAGCAACACACCGGTTGGAAATGATACGTCTATCGTCATATTGTATATTGCATAGCAGTGGGAAAAAGAAACTCTATGCACATTTTCCCGGACTCTAGAACATGTTCAAGACCTGGTTTATACACTTGTGGGTGAATTAAATGTGTTTGTGTGGACAACTATCAGTGGCTTTGTGACTGTGCTTGCTTTGATGAGACTATCCAGTTGAATTCCTTGATCTATGGTGTATGTTTCATTCAAATCTGACCAAGAAGAAGACGTCTACATCTTATTTAACAGCCATGGAGCCATCTCACAGACTCTTGTTGGCAGTTTAAAACGTTTCGTGGATACTTGACTATTAATAATATGGAATGAAGCGTGACTAATTGCTATCACGGAGTTTACCTGTAGGAATCAAGTAGAAATCGAGTAGAAATAACCGCAGTTTAAGGATGACGATAGTTGGTTAGAGTAATTAAGAAAGGATTTGAGGTCCATACTGGAATCAATGTATTAGTATGTGGAGATTTGGATTATGTCTAGAATTGGCCAAGAACCAGCTTGTTTGGTTAGATTGTTAACTACTCAGACGTCACTCCTTCTAAGTGCCAGTGCATCAAAGTCTTGATTGATGTTTTTATTATCTTGAGCATAGTTGTGGGCCATGTGGTCTTGATGTTGCTAACTACGGCCCTATTTGAAGTTGTAGATTCGGAATTGAATACTTTAAATTAGGTAGGTTTTGAATGTATTCTGACAAAAAGCTTAAAAAAGCTTATGTTTATATTCAATTCGTGAAACACCTCATTAATTTACATCTCTTCCAGGATTTCAACCTTTTTTCTGAATAAAATTGGACTCCCTCGTCTACTGCCAGTTGATAACTGCTAATTTTGATATTACAACACCCACGTGACCGCATTGCGCGCGGCTTTACTCACATCCAAGTCACATGCCCCAGAATAAAGACACCGTATCAATCACAGCCAAATTTTTCGACCACCACCAGTGTCTTTGTATTTACAGAGCTGTGCCATATTGGATTACCTGTCATTTACTTGCTTACACCTAGCATCAACTATCCCTTTTTCCACCACCTTTCCCTTCCCACGCCTCTCTTCAGCTCTTATTTATTTATTTATTTATTCTCAAATTACTTTCTCTTTAAAGTAATAATACCATCTCGTCCTATTTCACCTTAATTTATAACCCTTAATTTCATAATGGTATGTATTACCCAAATACTCTGGCAAAAGCTGTTCTTGGACCCTGATTTTTCAAATGCATCGGGATGAGCGATCACAATGAGATGGATGAACCCATATTTATACGGCAGATTGACGGATTATGGTTTATTTGTTGCACCGCAAGCAAGTTTCCTAACTTGTCGTTGCTGAAAAAATAAAATGTGTGCACAACAACAGACATTTCGCATTACACATCATACACGTATATCATATTATCTTCGACTTAGAATTGGAGATGTATGATGAAGACGGGTTTTAAATACCAGCAAGTCCTCGGAGAAAGGCAGTTGTTCATTTTATCTAGATGCTGGAAAATTTCAGCTTTAGATCAGTTAATACAGCATTCTCTAGCATTGATCGCTTGGTTCTTTTTTGAAGGCCATGTCTAATTTATAAATGAGTCCATTTGCTAACTTTATTCTTTTAAACAGTCTACTGCTATTCCAGGAGGTCCTAAGTCTACCATCAAGTAAGTTTACCATCTAATACGACGAATGAATTGAAAATTGGAGGAATTATTGAAGGGATAATAATACTGAATAATCTACACGGATGGAGCTGTATTAAATTGCAGCTCCTTTGAAAGAACTGAGCCTTTTCTAAATGAATGACATTGCATTGTTGAGTTTCCCTTGACAACAGATACCAAGAATGTTTTCAAATCGTTAAAGTAGAGGATTATGAATCTACCCACTGTTGGAAATTATTTAGTCTCATGGCTCATGATTCGTCTACACGTTGAATTGAAGGAATTTGGTTATAATATATCGTCTTGATTGATTTAAACCAGCACTCAACTAAATGTCAAGGTTACTAACTTGTTTACTTTTTTTTCAACAGGAGACGTGCCAACCAAGAAAGACAGACTGCTGCTGCCAATGAGCGACCATCGTCTACCAGATCTGCTGGTGCTGGTGGTTCCACCAACACCATGCTCAAGCTCTACACTGATGAGGCTTCTGGTCTCCGAGTTGACCCAATTGTCGTCATGGTCATGGCCCTTGGCTTTGTTTTCTCTGTTGTTGCTCTCCACGTTTTGGCCAAGCTTTCCAACAAGCTCTTTAGCTAAACAGACCGCAACTTGTAAAGAAAAAAAGAATGGAGAAACCAAATAAAAAATCTATAAGGAAAATTGAGAGTAAATTTCTCGGTATACATGGTTTGATTTGAATCAAACGAGAAAAAAAAGAAGAAACCTTGGACGGAAGAAAAAGTACTATTGGCTAGCTTTGAAGGCTTGTGATGAGGAATATTAATGATTAAACTTGCAGACAATTGTACACTCGTTCATATACTTTTTGATTCTTTTTGTAAAATAGTACTGTCATCATTTAGCTACAATGCATTTATTATTCAGACATGTTAGTTCAAGGGCCTTGGCGAGTAGCCAATTTTGTTTCTTTTTGGTATTGGGTATGTATTCAGATGGCAGCCGGTGAGACTAGAATCGGGCATTAACTTTATGATTTTGTTTTTTATTTGTACGATTTTCATGATACATGTCATTTCTACAGGTGAATGGACATAAAATCCGACAATTCACAATTCGCAAAACACAGATCCAGTTGTTGTCATTCCCATCTCCCATAACTCCAAAGGGTAATACATGTGGAATCACATGACTTGCATTTCATGGTTGAAAATTTTTGAACATTAATATGGAATTCTTTTTTTTTTTTGGTTATAATTCTCAAAAAATTTCATAGATCAGACTCCACAAAGCTACCCAGAAAGACTCAAGAATAGGATTATCAAAAAACAATAGTACTCAAGATACACATGTTCATATCAAAATGTATTTTTAACAAATCAAACACTACCCTATTTCAGTTTTATCAAACACATATAACGGGAATTAAATTTTTAACTTTTTTTTCATTCATCGTAGAGAAAATATTATATAAAACATGTATTGTATGACACAAATCATATATAATATGGGGTGTTTAACGGTTGGACTTGGCAACACGTTCAAGCTCATCCTTCTTCTTGATAGCGTAAGAGTTGGAAGAACCCTTGGCAGCGTTGATGAGCTCCTCGGCAAGGCACTCAGCAATGGTCTTGATGTTTCTGAAAGTGGCCTCACGAGCACCAATGGTGAGGAGGGCAATAGCCTGGTTGACACGTCTAAGGGGAGAAACATCGACGGCCTGTCTTCTGACGGTACCAGAAGAACCGATTCTGGTAGAGTCTTCTCTTGGGCCAGTGTTGACAATAGCATCAACAACAACCTGGAGGGGGTTCTGGTCTGTGAGAAGGTGGATGATTTCAAGAGCCTGCTGGACAATGCGAACAGCCATAAGCTTCTTACCGTTGTTGCGGCCGTTCATCATAAGAGAGTTGGTGAGACGCTCGATGATGGGGCACTGAGCCTTGCGGAAACGCTTGGTGGCGTATCTGCCGGCAGAGTGTGACAGGTAGACGGGTTGTCTAATCTGAATGTAGTCGGTAAGAGAGATGTCCTTAACCTCAACATCGTCGAAAGACCACTTGTTGAAGAGCTTGATGGAGCCGGATTCAGCGACAACATCGGTGGGAAGCTTGGTGAAGCCCTCGTAGACGTAGACCTGTTCCTGCTGTTCTTCGATTTCAACTTCAACGTCAGACATGGTGATAATATTAATACCTTTGCGTGCTGTGTTGCGCTGCTGGCTGGCTGGCTAAAAAAAATCTCTTCAAAAGAAAGGGAGAAAAAAAGAGAGGGAGCGGGAGAGGCGTGCGTAGCGTAGTGTTTGGGTCGCTGGTGTAGTTCCTGCTTACTGTGTGGCCCACTAACAAATCTGTGCAGTAATTTTCAGGCTTAGGGTAATTCGCAGGCTTTCAATACGCTTTTTCTTTGCTTTGTATGCGGTTTGTTAGTGGCCCACCGCTATGTAAGTAACCGTCCACGGCTTGAAAATTTTTCGTTCTACTCACTAAAAGCTAGGTTAACCCAAATCCTATAATCCACTTTAGGGTGTGTGACGAAATATACTGAGAGCTGTATATATTAACACATTTTGAGTCACTTCACTAGGGTTAAGCCCTAATTCATTGATGGTTAACTGGGTAGTTTTGACCAAGATTTCCCACCAGCCTAATTCTTTAACTTTTGGACGATTGAAACTTGTCTGTGAACATGCTATGAACTGAATTACGAACAAGGATTAATCTCATTTGAATGATTTGAATGGTTTGAATGTACTTTGCAGCTACAACAAGTACCTGCCAGTACCCTTTGGTAGAAAACTTGGTTATGCTAGGCCATTCATGGTGGTTAAAGTCAAGAGATTTTAACAATGTTGGGTTTGTGGACGACTAAAAGGTGGAAATTTTATTACCTTAGGATCTATATTCTTTGATATGACTGTTTGACATCAACATTCAAGCTGTAGTGATTTTTAACAGGTCAATGTCGGATCCAGTATCTCTAAAGCCAGATACTTGGATGCGAATCCCAACTTTTTTTTCTTTCTTTCTTTCTTTTTTTCCTTTGCTCAAACATTATATAACCCTCTTGTATTTCTGCTGGAAATTCCACATTGTTCCCATTTAATAATTACCACAGTGAATGTCCGTCAATTCTCCATGGATCGAGTTTGCATTCTCAGTGACTCCACGTGATTCGGCTGCTCTTGCTGGCTTCAGCCCCACTGTATGTATGGCCCAGTACCCCACAATCCTGTTACAAGCGCAAATGGCACTGAAAAGGCTCCGCTCTGCATCCCGGCAAGGTTAGCAAAACCGCATCTCCATTCATAGCCGAGTAGGGGTTCTAGAAAATATATAAAACCAAGCAATATCCATCTTTAGAACAGTTTCAGAGCCTCGTCATCTTCCATAGTTACAGCTACTCTCTATTCTTTACATTCATTCAACAGATATACACAGCAATGTCTTTGAGAATCTCTATTCCCCGAAGCTACTTGTCGAGCACATCAGCTCGCAACTTTCTTGCCATCTCCCGCAGCTCATTTGCTGCTAACTGCAAAAGGCTCTATAGTACTATTGATGAGCAGCCCGTCAAGGTTCAATATCTTTCAATTGATACCCCTGAATTCAAAAATGCTTCTTTCAGCGACACCCCCAGTGGCGCAAATATCGCTGTTGTTACCCTAGACCGACCCAAGGCCAAAAACTCCATCTCACTGCGTCTCCTTGACCAGCTTTTTGAAGCTGCTCATCGCGACTACATCAGCCAATCTACTAGAGCCCTCATCCTCCGCAGCTCAACAGCCGATATCTTTTGTGCTGGAGCTGATCTCAAGGAACGCAAGACATTCACACCCACCGACACTCGCAACTTCTTGAAGAAGCTTAACTACACTCTTGATTTGTTTGAGGCACAGCCAATCCCTACAATCTCAGCCATCAGCGGTCTTGCCCTTGGTGGTGGTTTGGAGCTGGCACTATCCACTGATTTCCGAGTGCTTGGAGAAAACGCTGCAGTTGGCCTTACCGAGAGCCGACTTGCCATTATCCCCGGTGCTGGCGGCACTTACAGATTACCCAAGTTGATTGGCCAGGCCAAGGCTTTGGACATGATCTTGACCGGTAGACGGGTCAAGCCTGAGGAAGCACTGCAGCTGGGTGTTGCTTCCAGAGCGGTTAAGGACGCTGACGAGGGCGCTCTTGCCTTGGCTAGAGAAATCTCTGCCGGTGGGCCCCTTGCTATCATTGCCGCCAAGAAGGCCGTCAAGGGTGGTTCCAGACAATGGGAAGAGGCCATGTACGAGCGTGTTGTTAACTCTGAAGACAAATTCGAGGCCTTGGCTGCTTTCGCTGAGAAGAGAAAGCCTGTCTTCAAGGGTAAATAAGCGTGTCTCAGTTTTATATGTGATATAGACGATATACAGTATTTTATGAAGAAATGAATGAACAGCCAACTACGTTATTTTATGACCCCCGTTCAGCTGAACAGGAAGCAAAACTCGTTGATTTCACGTGATGCACAAGCTGAAGCGAGACACAAACATTATAAGCCGTAGTTGTGTGATTTGGCAGACAAGGAACACAGTGCTAGTTTTGATATAACTAGGAAAGTCGCTTGCAAGCTTAAACTAATAGGCCGATCGGGTTCAGCTGCGCTTTTTCCTTTTTGTAATTTGAACCATGTTTGCCAAAAACAGTCGCAATTCCTCAAAGATTACCAGTGTTTTGTTTTGATGAAGCATACTAGCAAGCCCTATATACTCCACAACAGTCCGCAACAGGCCATTTCGTCGCATGGACCTCGCTGAATCGTATAAATGGGTTGTAATGGCCATTTCGTGTTCGGTGTATACCCTTTGAGATGCTGCAAGAAACAGCGATCTCCTTGTGCGGGTGAAAATAGGCGCACGTGGGTGGACGTACTAATACAAACGGGACCACAGGCTGCTCGCTTGGCTGGTGCAGCCCTGTGGAAAGAATTATAAGCGCTCGCGTCTAATCAGCAGCCAATGGCGACTGTATGTGTGATGCAGCAGTCAAGGTTATACCCACGCCTGGAGTAACCAGCAAGTATTCAGACCTTTAGCTATTTCGCTTCTTTTTCCTCTTATTATAGCGAATTTCCCAAAATTGTTGTCTGGTGAATCACAGTTAAAATTATGTCGTGTTCAAGAAACGCTTGATTTGTACCAAAAGGCTGGATTTGGTTCATTTGGCTCATTGTACCCAGCATAACTCTAGACCATCATCTTCAAAATTGGTCTTTATTAGCTCCGAAATTACGAAAGTTAATCAATATTTGCGCTCTTGGTTTTTTTTTTTTCTTTAATAAATGACTGAAATCCAGCTACTTTTTCCCCCAAGGATTCTTTCTTTATTGACATTTATCTCCGTCGAGACCAACAGCCAACCATTAGAATCCGTTTAATGGAG
This sequence comes from Magnusiomyces fungicola, assembly GCA_900654225.1. Lineage (NCBI taxonomy): Eukaryota > Fungi > Ascomycota > Dipodascomycetes > Dipodascales > Dipodascaceae > Magnusiomyces > Magnusiomyces fungicola. The sequence goes on from CAACAH010000002.1 coordinate 1,094,146, forward strand.
CTGTCCAACAATCAGGTTCTTTTCTCATAAACAAGACGCATTTGATCAAATACATTAAACAAAGCATTATCAGAAATGACTTTAGACTCATCAGCTAGTCGATTAGACTCGGCCTCTTATGGCAGTCTCTTGCCAGACACCCCCACCACACAGGCAGGAAGCAGCAGCAGCGACAGCAGTAATACAGCAGGTATCGGAAGCAGCGAAACTTCAAGGGCTTCTACACTAGCTCCTGAAGGCGACCCTCTTCTCGCAAACGGAAGAGAGTCTTGGAACTATCCCAAATCAAACACCTTTAAAACTGTTTCCATGTTTGTTGGTATGATGGTTTTCGGTATGAATGACTCTTCACTTGGAGTTCTCATCAAAAGTGTAAGTTTTTATTTTATTTTGTTTTTGTTTTCGAACCTACAAACTGTTGGCGGTGTAGATAACTATCTTGGAAGCTACCAAGTCCTTATCTGCAGGTGTACTGCTGTTTGCTAAATAAACTTTCACTTTACTAATGCGGGCCCAACCTATCACCTTTAACCTAGTTGGAAAAATATTATCAAATCACTTATTTGGTTGTCAGTTATACCTTTTTGTTTGGCTTTCTGGGCTACTTGATTGCAGCTTTTGTTTGCGACGTTCTTCACCGCTTCATTGGCCGTTGGGGTGTTGTCACCCTGGGAGGGTTTCTCCAATTCGTTTGCTTCTCCATTGCCTATTTCAAGCCCCCATTTCAGTTGTTCATCTTTGGATACTTTCTCTCTGGATTTGGCAACGGGCTGCTTGAAGCGTCGTGGAATGCCTGGGCTGGTAATCTCAACAGCAACAATGAAATTTTGGGCTTACTTCATGGATCCTATGGCTTGGGTGGCATTATTTCACCGGCTGTGGCCACAACCCTGCTGCTCAATGGATACAGTTGGAATCTTGTTTACTTGGTGCTAGCAGTCATCACTGGAGCTTCAACCGTCCTTTCGTTCATGGCTTTTAATACCGAAACGGCTAGTGTCTATAAGGAAAGAATGAAAAAGGGTGAGCAGGACAGAGCTTTGAAAATCTCGCAGGCTGATGAAACTACCAAGTTGTTGGACAGTAATAACGAGCACCACCACCAGGCCGGGGACTTGTTGCTTGAAATTGATCCTGCTTTGGCCCTCGAGAATTTGGAAAGGACTGTGGTGAACGGAGGACGGCTGGCTACTTTTAAGGAAGCCGTCAGTTCTGAGCTTGTGTGGGTTATTTCCTTTGCGCTTTTTGTTTACTGCGGTGAGGAAATTGGTATGGGTGGCTGGATTCCTACATTCATGATTGACGAGAGGCATGGTAATGAGAAGACTATGGGCTATGTTGGCACTGCATATTGGGTTGGCATGACTGTTGGTCGCATGGGCTTGGGATTTGTGAACGGCAGACTGAATATGAAGAGTGAACACTTGGCATTGATTTACACTGTTGTTTCTCTGGTTTGTATTCTCGTCTTTTGGCTTGTTCCAAGTGTCGCTGTCAGCAGCATATGTTCTCCCTTGATTGGCTTCTTCACCGCCACATTATACCCCACGGCAATGGTTGTGTTTTTGGACAAGTTCCCAGAGCACTTGCATGTCGTAGGTATTGGCTTCCTGGCTGCTAGTGGAGGCATTGGAGGGGCCTTGGTTCCTTTCTTGATTGGTGTGCTCACAACCAAATATGGAGCTTGGACGCTTGGACCCGTCAGCTTTTTGTGCATTTTGTTTATGCTTTTTGCCTGGATATTTGTATTGAAAAGATATTAAATGGTTGGGACTTGCTTGTAAGGGGATTTTAAAATGGTATTATTTTTTTTTGTACTTTTTACTTTATATACATGAACATAAATGGGATTGACTTTGACGATACTATATGGTTAAATAGCCAAATTGGTTAAGGGTCTGGAACTTAGTTACCGCTCACGTGCGCAAAGCTTTATCGTCCAATGAGGGAATTTCCACGATTTCCACGTGCGTTTCTACGAGAACACACAAGCTGCCACAAATCTGGGGAAAATGAGGGATAATTTTCTAGTTTGGAAGCACATGCGCTTCACATAATTCCTGGCTGACGAACCAGGCACTTCGGCAGCATCATCCGGGGAAACTTTTGTCAAGGAAGGTGCATTTCAAGAGAGAAGCTAGTTTGGAACCCGGCAATTTCAAAAGTAAAAAAAAAAAAAAAAAAAAAAGGAAAGTCACAATAATAATAACAGTGATAGTAAACGAAAACGTCTCACAATGGTTCAAAGGAACTGACGCTTGCGAACCGATTGGTTTTATCAGTCGATTCGAATACGGCGGTTCAGCCCTGGGCAGCTTCGGAAATATTCGTTGGAGATAATCCGGCGAGTCTTCACAGGGAGGAAAAACCTTGTCGGAAGAGTCTCCAGCTCAGGCCTCCCTTTGGTGCTTTGGTGGCTCATTCAAGCCTCTTTTGAAGTGAGCAGTTACTTGCAAACATGGGGTTTTAGAGCTGTATTTGGAATGATTTAAATAAATGAAAAATAAAAAATAAAAAAAATAAACCATCTCCAATAATTCCACCCGTGTCTGCACCATGCCTAGATGCCAGTAAAGCGTCGACGTTTAGGTTCACCAGCCTTTCACCCGAAGATGATGGGCTCAGGAAATGGCATGGTGATTGGCTGCCGCTTACCCGGTTCCAAAACACCATGCCTGATTAGCTGGCGAGTTGAGAATCATGCCCAAAACTGTTCAAAGTGCTTGAAACATTGTTCCATGTTCCGCCGTGAATCGAGTGCTCCGATAGCCCGGTCAGGCGTTTGGACAGCTGCTAACAATGGGTGGGGCAAAGCTTGAAACTATAGAACAGCACCTATGAGGGTCGAACCTAAACCCGGCTGTATACCAGTAGCGGAACCTTGCAGCGGCCAACTGCTAGGCCACGCCCAGTGTCGCCTGCTGTGAAGCACATGATGATGGCCCCCTTTTCATATGGGGCTCGTAAATAACAACCGTAACTCGAACTAGCAGGCTATATTCCACTAATCACCTGATGACATAAGCCCTTATTCATGTCCCTCTGTCCGGTCCATCTGCTCAAAATATGGGGCAACTGAACTCTTCTTGATTTATTACTCGATCAGCATATAAATACTTCAAAACTCCCGTTTATCACGTCCAATTCTTTTTATTCATTCTTTTTGCGTCGTCTGCTATTCTTCTCTTTCTTCCTGCTCTCTCTGCTCTTTTTTTTTTTTTTTTTTTAAATTGGATTCTCTCCCCATTTCCACTGCCACTCCCACTTGACCTTCATCGCTCGTTTCACTCACACACATCTTTGAAATGACTGCTGGTATTACTTACGCACAGCAGGACCAGCTTAAAAAGCTCCCAATCCCAGAACTTGAGGACACCCTCAAGAAATACATAGATTCTCTTAAGCCGCTTCAGGTATGTCCAATTCTTCAACACATGGCCTTCAGCCTGGCTTCTTATTATTACGTCCGGTTGACCGAAGATGCAATAATGGTTGCCACACCAATTTGTAATTGGAAAGACACTAACTATATTTTTAGAGTCCTCGTGAACATCAAAACACCCAAGAAGCGGTCAAAAACTTCTTGGAGACGTCAGGTCCATACCTTCAAGAAGAACTCAAAAGATACGCTTCCACCCGATCATCATACATTGAACAGTTCTGGTACGATTCTTACCTCAATTATGACTCTCCAGTCGTCTTGAATCTTAACCCATTCTTCTTGCTCGAAGATGACCCCACTCCATTCAGAACGTCTCAAGTCCAGCGTGCTGCCACCCTTACTACATCTTCTCTTCGTTTTATTCGCGCTCTTCGACGTGAGGAGCTTCCTCCAGACTCTATCAGAGGCAAGAACCTTTGCATGTTCCAGTACTCCCGTCTGTTTGGATCTGCTCGTATTCCCACCTCTAGTGGTTGCATGATGCAGTCTGATACTACCTCCAACCACATTGTTGCCGTCTGCCGCTCTCAATTCTACTGGTTCGATGTTTTGGACGAAAATAACGATCTCATTATGACTGAGAATGACATGTCCCTCAACTTTCAGACAATTGTTGACGATGCCACTCAGACTCCCATTAATGAAGCTGCCAAAGGTGCTTTTGGTGTTCTTACCACTGAAAACAGACGCATCTGGGCTTCAATTCGTGAAAACACTCACCGCGATGAAGACCAAACTAACAGCGAGTGCCTTAAGCTCATTGACTCTGCCCTTTTCATTGTCTGCTTGGACCATGAGTCTCCTGAGTCTCTCTCTGAACTTTCACGTAATATGCTTTGTGGCCTTTCAGTAGTTGAACGTGGTGTCCAGGTTGGCACATGTACCAATCGTTGGTACGACAAGCTTCAGATTATCGTCACCAAGAATGCTAAAGCTGGTATTAACTTTGAGCACACTGGTGTTGATGGCCACACTGTTTTGAGATATGTCTCTGACATTTACACCGACACCATTCTCAGGTTTGCAAAGAGTATCAACGGCCAGTCACCCTCGCTTTGGGCCACCATTTCACCAGACCCAGCAAAGCGTGACCCTAGCTCTTTTGGTGATGTCGTTACTACACCTCGTAAGCTCGAGTTTAACGTTACCCCGGACTTGAGTCTTGCCATGCGTTTTGCTGAAACCAGATTGGCAGATCTCATTGAACAAAACGATTTCCAAGCTCTTGAATTTGAAGGCTATGGTAACAAGCAAATCAAGCAGATGGGATGCTCTCCTGATGCTTTTGTTCAGATGGCTTTCCAGGCTGCCTACTATGCTCTCTATGGTAAGACTGAGTGCACATACGAGCCTGCTATGACCAAGAAGTTCCTCCACGGTCGTACCGAAGCGGTTAGAACCGTTTCCGAAGAATCTAATGCATTTGTGCGAAAGTTTTGTGACGACGCTCCCCCCGCTGAGAAGATTGCATATCTCAGAAGAGCATGTGATAAGCATGTTGCGAATACTAGAGTTTGTTCCGAAGGCCTTGGCCAGGACCGTCATCTTTACGGTCTCTTCTGCATCTGGAAGAAGTGCCTTGATGATTTCGAAGCTAATGAAAGAGAAGCAAATGGCAATGGCAATGGCAATGGTGTTGCCAATGGTAACTCTAGTCCTACAGATAAATTCTCCCTACGCGAGATTCCTTCCATCTTTGCTGATCCAGGCTGGGACAAGTTGAACAATACTATCTTGTCTACCTCCAACTGTGGTAACCCTTCGCTTAAGCTCTTTGGATTTGGTCCCGTTAGTCCCGAGGGTTACGGATTTGGTTACATTATCAAGGAAGACTCAATAACAATTTGTGCATCTTCCAAGCATCGCCAGACTCAACGTCTTTTGGATACCCTGAACTCGTACTTTTTGGAAATCCGTGCACTTTGGAGACAGGTCAGCCCCAAGACCCAGGTTGGATACAGTAGTGCTCGTCACCTTGAGAACACACCACACAATGGCCGAACCCCTACTCACAATGTTATTGGCCGAACTGTTTCTTCGGCTGCCACTCCAAGAACTGTTGAGCAGCAAGAAGACGAGGTTATTTCATACCTCCTTGGTGGATACGGATACTTTGACATTAACGATTACAATGTTGTCAAAACTCGAGCTGCGTCTCCCGAGCCTCCCTCGTTCAGAAATGTTATCACTAGCAGAAGGGACTTGGGTAGAAAGTTGCGTTTGGCGGAATACTAAGGAAAGGTATTGTAACAAGGAGGGGAGATGTTTCCATGAGTGAGGTTTTTTTATTATGATTTTCAGCGTAATCTCATGGCAATTTTTTTTAAAATTTTTTTTACTGATTTTTAATTATCCTTTATTAACGATGATAATGATATAACCCAAAAAAATTAACATTGTTCTTTCATTTGCATGTTCATCTTGTTTGTCCAAACCAACTAAACTTTTTATATATTCTTCGCATTCATTCATGATTAAAGTTGTTGTTTATTTTTTCTTTTACTGACAGAAAATACATATAAAACCATTTTAACTGTACGTACAAACATCGTATGAAGACCAGAGGAAGGGTCTATGAACACGACATCAAGAGCAGATGTATATTAACGAGCCGCTGCGTCTGTTTGCTTGATGTTCACAGCTGTGGATAAGATGAGATGTCGGGTTGAAACAAAGTCACAAACCAGACCAAGCTGATATGCGGCTTAGTTGGAAGCACGGCTGACGACTCATTTTGATTTATTTACGAGTTGCATGTAGCTTCACTAACTTTGAAAGGTAAGATTAGATTTAAAGTGTTAAGTTTCTAATGGAACCAAAGGATTTGGACTGTAATAGCCAAGAAACACAGAGCAAGTAGCAGGGACAGCGGTCGTAAGTAAAAAAACGTGATAAAAACGCATATTACACGTGACAACATCCATTATGAGACTCTTAATCTAATAAGCTACATCAGAAAGTTGTATAGACGCCAAAGTTTTTTTCTTTTGGAAATGCCAATCATCACATTTCCTTTCCGCAACCAACTCTTCAATGGTATTTGCTTGATTTTCCCCGGCACAGAAACGTTTGGAATTTGTTGGAACGTATACCCCACAGGACTACATACTTTATTTTTTGTCACATACCTTGTCTTTTCGTGTTTGCCTAGGGTTTATCTTGAAAGACACATAGATCCGCACTACTACTACTACTACTACCACCACCACCACCACCACTATCAGACTAAACCCGAGACCCCGTAACAACCATGGTTTGGCCATTTTCAAGTAGCAAAAGTAATAATACCACACTGGAGGAAATCCCTAGCTTGGAGGTGTCTCCTCCACCGTCTCAAAGGCTGCTGGAAGATATCCAGCCAAAATTTCCAGAAGAGGAAGAATCATTCCTGGGTCACAGACCGGTTGGCGGTCCCGGCGTCCAGACCCCTTCCCAGGACAGAAAGGTTCAGAAGCGCGAGGATGGAACTATTGACGTTCCAGGACTTGGCAACATTGACCCAAACAAACCACAGATCCAGCAAGCATTGTCTACAGTGTCGGTGACGGATTTCTCCAGGCTAAGCGACGTCCCATGTTTCCGCAGGGCCATGCTTACCGGCGGAGCTATTGCATTTGTTGCATTTGGAGTGCTGATGTCTACACGGTCTCCTACAAAAAGAGCAATGAACTGGGCCGTGGGCGGCTTCAGTATTGGAGCTGTGGGGTCCTGGGAACAGTGCCGATTCAAGGTCCGACAAGAAAAGAAACAGCAGCAGATGGCACGGGAAATGTACCGAAGAAAGGGCAACGAGAGAGACGAGTAATATAACAAGCTGGACTTGCACGTGATGGGGTGTTGAAATGCCATGGAAACTGGTGATTGGACTTTTGACAATTGTGAATTCCCTTATCATCGTGCTTGAAAAATTCATATAAATTCAGCTCGTCCCTCTATTTAAACCTGTTTTTTCTTCCTTTTCTTCTCCCTCTTCCTCTCTGCTCTCTGCTTGTCTTCCAACGACTTTCCATGTCGACCTGCTGTACCTAGCACTTACTTACGACTCTCCGCGCTATCATTCCAATCTCTTTACCACAATTTTTCACTCACAGGCCTTGGACTTTCTTGTAAATATTGTCATTTTTTTGTACATAAATATATCCCATACATAGCACAATTGCATTTGCACTGCCTCATTGACGAGTTACTAACATTCATCCAATCAATAGTAACTTGAGCTTTTCAAGTTTCAGCAGCTTTTCAGATCTCGTCGCCAACATGACACCTTTACTTTTTCTTTCCACTCTCATTATTGGCTTTGTTGTTGCCTTTTGGGGAGGTTTATTTCTAATCCTGGCATCTCCAGTCATTATCTTGGCTACTGTTGGTACTGTCGGTGTTTTGGGCGTCGTCTTTCTTGGCCTGTTCATTTTCCGAGGCCAAGTTCGGCCGTTCTATCGCAAAAACATTGAACCAATTCTCCAACGTTCCACCGTCTACCGTGACCGCGCTGTTGACGCAAAAGCGTATGATGCTGCCACCCTCGCTGCCGCTCTTATTCCTGGAAACGAGTTTGACCCTGCTGCTACCGCCGCTTTAGCTGAAACCTCTGGCGTTGCCCGCACCGCCGATATCATCAACCGTTTCAAGTCTGGCGGCCACATTGTCGGCGCCAAGTCCGACAAGAACACCACCAAAAAGAACTGGTGGAAATTTGTCAACAGCGTCGACGCAACCGTATACCTTTCCGAAACAGAAGCAAAGCAATTTGAATCCCGTGTCGAGGAAGTCCGCGAAGCCCGCCGCCGCGAACGCAAGGCTGCCCAAAATGACTCCATGTCGGATATCGAGGAGGAAGAACATGGACTGGGCCCTGGTGGCTACCAAATTCACGAAGAGTCTTCTGGCTCTATCACTATTCGTGCTGCTAAGCCCCAGCTAATTGAGTCGCCTGAAGTCGTGGGCTCTGCCCCTTCTACTTACAATGTTGCTTCTGCCGATAACGAAGAAGAGGAAGCAGAATATAACTTGGATGAATCTGCTGCTACCACCATGGCTGTTGCTGGAAGCCCTCCTCTTCTCAAGCACCTTTAACCCGAAAACTCAACCTGTTTTCCAAAAGAAATATGCTTCTAGAATCAATCATACGCATGTCAAAACTCTTCTCAAAACATTTATAAAGGTTTCACAAGTTGCGTAAACAAAAAAAAAAGAAAAATAATAATAATATGTTCAATACCTTACCAACCTAGCTTCTAAATCCGTTGCTTTATAGATTAATACAAGTTTTATTTTATTAAAAAAGAACACCACAAAATGCTTTAGTATATGTGGTTCCAAACAAGATATAACAAAGAGTTGAGCCTAGCATCTATATAACAAGGGAAAGAACAGTAAAGCAAGTCATAATAAAAATCATTAAAAAAAGTATAAAAAAACATGAGAATGAAACAAAATAAATAAACAATTAAAAACAAACAAATAAATAACAAACAAAAACCGTGGTATTAAATGCTCACACGGTAGATACAATTGTTGAGTGCTGGGGAATGGGTATTGACCAAGTACTCGTAAACCTTGAAAAGAGGATAGGACTCATGATGCTGATTTTCTTGTTGTTGCTGATTCTGCTGCTGCTGTTGGGAGTTTGCAGAAATAGAAGACGACAAAGGTCCGGCACCAGATTCACCACGTTTGAGTTCAGAAGGGTTGGAGCTTTGGAATTGCTGCATATTAAAGTCGTGATAGCTTTGGGTACGTGAATGGGCCAAGCCGCCGCGGCTGGTAGAGTCTTCTCTGCCAGAAGAAACATTGTCCAAATTGAACACAACGCTGGAATTTGCAGACTGGTGCCGGCGATGGCCAAAAATGATTTCAGAAGGCGGGCAAGCGGCAAAGGCATTGGAGGCACTGCAAGACTCTAAAGGCGTGAGATGAGGATAACTGGCTACCAAAAGTTTGGCCATGGCAAAGGGATCAGGACTCATTTCAAGGGTTTCTTGGGTCGGTGCAAAAGAAGAACAAGTCTCTCCTTGGCCAACTTTAAAGGAATTATCGGCTGATAAGCTGCTGTAGGTATACAAAAACCTCTCGTCTCCACCAATATCAGGGGCCTCTGCATAGTATGCACCAGAAGCTCCAGGGGGGTAGTAACGAGGAGCACAGGCTTCTCCCAAAGAAACCGCCATTTCTTCAAAAAGCTCAGATGACATACCAGTTCCTCGTTTAACAGTAGCTCGCAGTTCCTCCTGCGTCATTGGAAACGCTGGATATCGTTGAGATGGGTCAATAACTTGACTTTGGTCAGTTTGGTCAGCTCCATTATCGTCAACGCAATTGCCTCCAAGGCCCTCAGAGACAGAGACTCCTAAAGTAGAACCAGAGTTGGTGCGAGAATGCGTGCGATAAAGATTATGCAACCTTGAGCGCGAAGGACGGCTCATGGAACTGGAAGACAAACTAGGACCACTCTCACTATTATCCACCACTAAATCTTCTTCCGTCAGGCCCATACCAGTGTAAAGCAGTTTTGCTGGTTGCCGGATTTGGTATTTAACATACAACTTTAACCCATTTCCATGCTTAGGATCTGTACCAGCCCTTCTTTGGGGTGATCCAATACTTTCTTCATCAAGATCAAAAGCTGAAGGGGCAACATCTTCAGCTGCATCGTATTGCTTATTTCGCTGAGCAATCATACAATAGCAAAGCATAAATGAAAGCGTGGCCGCATGTATGGTATTAGGATCGATAGGAAGATAAACAAATTGCAAGGTTTTTCCACATTTCTTTGCCAAATGTACCAATGAATGATTAAGCTGAACCAAAGCTTGTTGGTCCTGCTCATTTTGTAGCTGGATACTCTCATAAGCTTCTCTACTGGCGTTAGAAGCGGAAGATGCAAGAGCAGAGGCTACGCCATTATCGGCAGAGTCATTACCAGAAGAAGAAGATCCTTGTTGACGATTAGCACTGATTGCTCGACTCCGAGATGAAGATGAAGTACCAGATGAACAAGAACGGTCGTATGGAGGCGGAGTACTGAACCTGTTGTCTAGCCAATTCCTAAAGGATTCCTTCTTAGATGGAGCCACTTTTCCTTTATTGTTTTTAGATAACACTGAGCCAAGAGCGCCGCCAGGATTGAGGGTAGACAGTTGAGTGACATATTTGGCAATCAAATCATCGCTAGACCACACTGAACCCATATTTGGAGGGAAAAGAGTAGACAAATCAACCGACTTTCCGCTTCCAGAACGCTTTCTAATAGAATATCTGCGCTTCTTTGTGATATGATCGCCATTCTCGTTGTTATCATCAGCTTCACCACCAGCAGCACTAGGAAACTCAGCTTCTTGCATGTTGTCAGAGTTCCGTTTTTTAGGATTGAAAGCATCGGAATCGTAGTTGTACTGTGAGCTTGAAGAAGGTTGATCAGGTATCTCGCTTTCGTTGATTGAATTGCTTGCAGCCAAAGAAACAGGAGTATTGCTAGAGACTTGGATTCTGTTTCCACCAATTTCTACGCTGGAAGCTGAACTATCTGATTCAGGAGCATAGCAGAGTCTGACTGTATTTTGGAACATGGCAACTGCCGTATCAGAAAGCGCAGCAGCAGATGCCAAATCATCATGTGTTACCCCAATAGCATATCCTGGCTCAACTACATCCCCAGCGGCGTCATCTGGGTCGTCAGCAAGCATCGACTTAATGTGCTCCAAAGCGTTGAAACACTCCAGCAATCCATTATAACCATTCGAGGTGACAGTGAAAGATTCAGCAGGCTGCCTGTCTCTAAATGAATCCCTCAATACTCGATAAACCTCATAGGAATCTGCAAGATCAGGGAACCCACTAGTAGTTGCAGCACCAAGAAAGCTATCGAGTTGTCGATTAACTTCTTCAACTGTCATAGTATGAATCTCCTCATCCTCGTCATAATCGTCATACTCATCATCTGAATATCCATTCTCAAAATACGAAGTGTCTCCAAAGTAATCTGTTTCATTTTCGCATGCTCCTTGTGGCGGGGTATCATCAGTATAATAAACATGGTAGTTGCTGTTGTTAATGATGCCAGACACTGGAGTCTGTGAACAATAATCCCAATTCTCAATGAGCAAAACCTCAAGCTTAGGGCACAAGTCTGGTAACACTTCCAACAAGGTAATAGGCAAAGAAGACAAGACGAGATACTTCATTCTAGGAGAAAGCAGTGGCATAGTAACTTGCTGTAAAAAGTTATCACCAAGAGAAGTACGACCTCTTGGAATGTTTCTTGCTGCATTAGCTGCCGCCGATAAAAGAGGATTGTTAGGGATGAGAGGAGATGGAGGCAAAATATTTGGTTCATCATCATTGTTATTAGGGTTACCATTTCGATCAAAGCCATTGTTGTTGTTGCTGTTTTGGTACCACGTGGGCATCCAGATTTGTAAAGCAGTAAGATCCGAAGTCCATGCCTTATTTCCGACTTGTGACTCGTTGCCAATAGAGATTGGTCGTGTATCTATGGATCCAAATCGTGCGCTAGGGATTGAAACTGGGACTGGAGAAAGAGGACCTGCATCTTGGGGAGACGGTGAAGGGGTTGCCGGGATAACCTGAATAGCAGAAGCAGCAGAGCCGGAAGACCCAGGAGCGACTCCTTGAGGAAATGCCAACTTGAGACCATCAGGGCCAACATTGAGAGCAAGTTTGGAAACTGAGCGAGAACCAGAGGGAACCATAGCATTTTCCGGTGAGTGGGCGCTTTGGCTACCACTAGAACCAATGATGCCAGACAAAGCAGTTGTAGGTTGAGAATGTGCGCGTGAAGTGAAAAGAGAGGGGAAAAAAGTGTTAAGCGTCAAAACTTCAACAGAAGGTGGGATCAAGTCAGGTGTGATAAACTGACAAAAGCAATTTGGCAAGGTCAGTTCTTTGAGATTGGATAAAGGTGATGCACTGGTTCCAGCACTGAAAGTCTCCTGAGCACAAGATGATCCGGTAACAGTTGGAACAATTAAAGACTGCCACAGTGGTACAATAAAACTAGCAAGGCCAGGAGAAGCCCTTTCAGGAGGAATATACTGCGAATCAGCGTCTTCACCATTAAAACCACCATTGGCATTAGGACGATTAGGTGGTGAAACAATGCGATCAGTAAGAGCGAGGCTTTCCAGATTATACATTTGTTTAAGAGCAACCTCTAAAAACCAAATACCTTCAGAAGATGCGCGAATAGTGGGAATTTCAACAGGAGTGCCAGGCTGGGTATTATTATCATTATTTCCTTCAATCTCATCTTCATTTGCGACAAAGCCAGGAACTTCATAAAACTGTACTGCAATGTCCAACACACAAAGCCGAGAAAGTAGATTTTCGCATTCAAACTGCATAAGAGTCGACACAATTGTAGAGGAAAGCTGAATGTCAGTGTATTCTGTAGTTGCGAAACCAACAAACTGAGCAGCGCGTCGCTGTTCACTGGCATATCCATCTTCGGAAGAGGGTCTCGTGTTGGTTGTACCAGCCAACGAGTGTGAATTGCTAGCTTCTTGTATTTCAAAAGCAGCAACGCCTTCGCCGGGCCTTCCTGGAATATTAAACACATCACCACCTTGTTTGCTAGCAGATGGACTTTGAATGCCAGGCTCATCGCAAACCTCTACAATTTGTAAATTAGCAAGAGGTTTTGGAAGCCGTTTTCCATCTGATCGAAAGCCCTTTCCAGCAGCATTAGAGAGGTTCATGTCTTTAGGGAAAATGCTGCCAGCTGTGCCGTCTAATGGAATCTTAATCTTTCGTATACTTTCCAGGCTTAACTGAGATGCTGTGCCGTTGAGATACGAGCTTATAAACTTGTCGCCGTTAACAACGTATTGGGGTATCATATCGGAATTATCCTGAACTGGTGAATTCTTGGGGCCACGGCCGCCGCGAGAACTTTGCTTATTGATCCGCGAGCGCCTTCGGGGAGCAACAGTATTAAAGCCATCTTCTAAAGGAGTCGTAAGATCCATGTGTCCGTGAGGAATAGAGCGAGAGTAAGAGTCTGTTGGCGACGAAGTAAGGTTGCTATTCTTTGGAGCATATTGCCAGCGATCTGCCCATCTTGACTTGACCAGCTCGGGACGAGGATCGTGGCTGACTTCTGTTGTATGCTGATGTCTTTCGGTACACGGACAATAAGGTTTAGGCGATGCATTGTGGAGCCCGTCAGTGGGAGTAGAATAGAAGGATTCTAGAAACTGATAACTTGATGGATCAGTAGAGTCGGGCGGATACTGAGCATGAGAATTCGAAGTGGTGTTTAAACCTCTGCGAATAGTATGCGAGTCTGTAGTATTATCACCATGCAGATGGTTTTGAGCAAACCATGGGGTAGTAATACTAGTGGATTGAAGCTGTGTCTGAGGATCGGACGTGACGTATGGTTGAATGCTTGAGCTAGCTTGCTGATGGCTGGAGCTGCTAATGGGAAAATAATAGTAGTTGCTGACACTGTCGGTGGCGGCCGAGTCCAAGACGTGACTGTTGATAGCACCCTGAGGCTGGACAGATCCTTCGGGTTGGTGGCTATAGCCGTTAGGACGAGCTTGATGGCAGTTGCAGCCACATGGTGCTTGTGAATCTTGTGAATCCTGTGGAGCAGATGCACGATCGAGGTAGGATGGTGGGTGAGTCAAGGATGTGTCGTCGGCTGGTGATGGATGGCTGGGCCGAATATTATTTGCAAAGTAGGCAAGATCATCCGGTAGCGGGGGAAGATCATCAGATTGCTTAATAGCTACGGTCCTCCACAGGACAGGGTAGATGATGTCAAACAAGTATTTGCAGGAGAGGGCAAAGTTGAGCAGGTCTTTGGGAGGACATGAAAACGAGCCGTAGTCTGCTGGGTTGGCTGGGTAGGCCAAAGAATTAGGGCCATGGCTGTGGCAAAGCGCGATGGCGACCAGCCGGACGATTTCCTCTGGCAAAGAGGTTATTCGCGCTTCCATTAAGAAGAGGTTAGATGGCGCAAGCGAGGGTATGGAGACTAGCAGAAAAGTGTTGGAGAAGAAGGAACAGGAGGAGAAGGAGAAGGCTCTTTTTTTTTTTTTTTCTAGTCTTGTGCGACAGTAAGGCTACAGGCACACGCTGGGTGTAGCAGTAGTAGCAGCTAGCTAGGATTGAAAAAGCAGAGGGAGATTTAAAAATAAGTAGCAGAATTATTATAAAACAATTAAATAATAATAATGACAATATCAGTCCAGTAAAAACAACGCGCCTCTGTTAGCATACGGTTATGTGCAAGACAAGAGGCCAGGAAATGACATAGGTTATATACTACTCAGAGCCATTGTACATGTCGTATGAGATGATCATACCAAAAGCGTAGTACCAATATTATATCCAAGCACATACGAGCCTTGGGTTTTAATAATCTGCCTGTATTACACCCGTTTCCTACAAGTCCAACACCAGCCTTCCGCCTGCTGAGCGACAAAAACACACACCGGTCATATGGGTTCTTGCTTATAGCTATACATTGTGGAAAATGAATCTGATCTCACTCCACTTGAGTTGGCCACGAAGAAGAATGGTATCGCCGTTTGACTGCTGCTATCCGTAAAGAACAATCGAATCGTGCCCATTTTACAATTCTGTGCTTCCGTAGCTCAGAAGTTTAAGTGGATTCCAAAAATTATCCAAAAATTATCTATCAGGGTGGGATCGCCAGGCAGAGTGGCCCTCACCCCCCTTAAGTCTCTTTAGATATCATCACCCAGGAACCAAAGAAAGAGGCAGGAAAAAAAAGCGCTTCATACAACTCACCAGAGCCTTGTGATAAAGTTGCCACTTTCCCAAGGCTTGTTCGAAATCGTCACATCTAACAACGTTGTACCTAGCCTCTTGTAAGGGTAAAAATATTCCCTTAATCGCACAAATTCCCCTGCTTACCGTTACCATTGATTATGGGGTTAGCGCATGGTTATTACACGTCCAGTCTCCTCCTCTACCTTTCAGACATTCACCCGGCCTGCCATGCCTTTGGAGCAATGGAGAAATAACATTGGTCATGCTGTGTTAAATAAGACGCCGTAAGGAAGCATACACCATATGCTTTCATTTACCGGCCAGATCATGTCATGTTCACAGATAGCTAGCCTAGTTAAGAAATCGAGTTTACAAATGAGTGGCGCCTTTTAAAATTATTCTGCCTTTCTGTTTGTAAACAGCCCTAAAAGTGTATATATTGTGATATTATCAAATCTACATTATGGGTATAATATAGGTATAAATAGCCCTATATGGTGATAATGGTGATAATAATGATAATAATGATGATGAGAAGAGAACCTGAAGATCTATTCAACCCAACTCAATCTCCGATTCTCACAAAGTTGGTCTATTTCCGACCTCCATTCGTTTGAGAGTTAAAACAAACCGGAATAAAGAGTTTGGAGTCGGAGATCATGACAAAAGGACTGAACAGAGCGCATAGATGCACAGATCCTGAATTACATTCGCTTGATTCCTGCTCTTTATCTGGCTAAAAGACCATGTACCATGTATCTCGTTCGACCCGCATCTACACCCATCTATTCCTAGAGTTTCCAGGCTTCAAAATACCCCAATCCTCAAGGAATATATTTAAATTCCAGTACGAATCACCTGAAAAATGCTTGTTGGCTGTCTAGATTGGTTGAAGACATAATTGGAATCCGTCAGTTCTAAACTCTCAGCAGAATTTTGGTAACCAAATGCCAAGCGGGTTTGACCGTCATGGACTCATTTTACTTTTTTATTATTACTTTTTACTTTTCTTACTTGTTTTTCTCCCAATAAATTTGAAACTCTAGTTACCCAAAAGCTCAAGATGTATATAGCTATACCTATCATGGCCAGGTTTCCAAGGTAGAGTTAGGATCTTGAAACAACCGATCACAGCGCTGAGAATATGTATACGATATATAAGATCCAATGCTGAGGAATTGGTTCATGAAGGAGCTCAAAATGACGCAAACAGGTTTCCCAGGGAATTATTATCTGCTA
This sequence comes from Magnusiomyces fungicola, assembly GCA_900654225.1. NCBI lineage: Eukaryota > Fungi > Ascomycota > Dipodascomycetes > Dipodascales > Dipodascaceae > Magnusiomyces > Magnusiomyces fungicola. The sequence continues at coordinate 1,110,587 of CAACAH010000002.1, forward strand.
CGAGTTTACAAGTTCCACTGTGTGATGTACATATTCACAGTTGAATTGGGAAAAAGTGGGTCAACCTGCTAATTTGCTATTGCTGTCCAATGTCAGTTGACTAGAAAAAGGTAAAAATTGAAATAAGAAGGCTCATATGTAACATTTCAAATGTTTTGATTTTATTTTATTTTATTATTATTATTATTATTTTATTTATTTTTCTTCTTTCTAAAGCTTGACTAGTTATAACAATTAACAGAGCCCACCTGGTTCCTGTTTGTCTCTGGTCCCTGTCTTCCCACCCTTGAAAAATAACCAAACTCTTTTTTAATCCTGTTCAAACAAATGCTTGTGAACATATTTGGAAATGCACATTTACCCCCGGCTAGGTCCTGAATTTGCGCTTTTCCGTGACTCGACTGTATCTTGCACTGCGCGCTCAAAGTGCTTGCCGAAAGCTTTCCCAAATACAGTCATGTGATATTCAAACATAGCACACGTGATTTGATTTTAAATGTATAATTATTATCAGGTGACTAGTTAGTTACGATCTTCGTCATGTGTTAAAATCCAAACTAAAGAGCAGTCTCTTTCACACAGTTCACTGTAGTATTCATATTAAAAACACTTATTAAATCATAAACAACAATATAGCAATTTTATTTTACATGGGAGAGTAATTTATTCAGTTGACGGTCAACTTTAGTTCTTACTGGACAACTGTTGGGGAGTCCAGATAGGCTTAATATGGTCGTATCCAGGCTCAGCGACACCGCATCGACCACCCTTCTTAGCCCAGTCAGATACACGGTCAAGCTTAAGCTTGGTGAATGTTTCATCAAGAGCATTGATAAGGTGAGCAGAAAGCTCCTTGTTGTGGCCAGGAGTAGGTGTGATTCTCAATCGCTCTTCACCAATAGGAACGGTGGGGTAGTTGATGGCTTGAACGTAAATACCATAGTTTTCCATAAGCATGTCAGAAGCTTGCTTAGCCTTTTCGGCGCTACCAACGAGGACAGGAACAATGTGAGAAGGATTAGGGACGACGGGGATATCAAGTTTAGCAAGCTCGCTCTTAACATGAGCAGTGTTGGTCTGTTGAGCGACACGCTCCTTCATACTGGTCTTCAAATAGTTGATGGCAGCCTCAGAACCAGCCATGACAGAAGGAGGTAAAGTGGTAGTGAAAATGAAGCCGGGGGCGTAGGATCTGATCCAGTCAACAAGGTTTTGGGAACCAGCAATATAGCCACCAACGTTACCATAGGCCTTGCCAAGGGTACCAGTGAACATGTCCACTCTGCTCATGACATCTCGTCGAGGAGTGCCATCGGCGTTAGGAGCAAGATAACCGGAATCACAGTTTCTCTGGTGGTATTCAAAGTCCAAGTGTTCAGCAACACCAGCACCACGGGGACCGTACATGCCAACGGCATGGACCTCATCAAGGAAAGTAAGGGCACCGTACTTGTCAGCAAGATCGCAAATCTTCTCGATAGGAGCGATATTACCAGACATGGAGTAAACACTCTCAAAAGCAATAATCTTTGGCTGAGACTTGGGGTATTTGGCGAGCTTGGCCTCGAGATCCTCGAGATCATTGTGGTTCCAGATTACCTTTTCAGCACCAGAGTGTCGGATACCCTCAATCATAGAGGCGTGGTTCATCTTGTCGGAAAAGTAAACAAGATTGGGGAATCTCTTACCCAGTAACGAAAGAACGGCATCATTGGTAACAAAGCAGGAGGTGAAAACCAAAGCGCTATCCTTACGATGTAAATCAGCAATGGAGGCTTCAAGAGCCAACGCATGTTTGTTGTGGCCAGCAATATTTCGGGTGCCGCCAGCGCCAGCACCGTACTTGTCGATGGTGGTGTGCAGGGCTTCTATCACCACAGGGTGGGATCCCATTCCCAAGTAATCGTTTGCACACCAGACAGTTACCTCGTCCTCTTCACGAGTTCGGTGGGCCTGGGGAAACTTTTTTGCGAGACGGTTGATGTTGTTGAAGTATCGGTAGGACTTGTCCTGGTGCTTCTTTTGGAGTTCGGCCTTGTAGACGCCTTCGTAATCAAAGGCCTTTCCTTCTGTAGGAGAGGCATTCTTTGGTGGGACTTTGCTGAGAAGCTCATTAGGCTGAACCTCCCTAATAGTGGAAAAACATCGGGCAGAAGCAGGGGTCTTTCGTGAGATGCTTCGGTGGGCACGAGACTGAGGCTGGGCAAAGCCTGTCTCTTCCTGGACCTCCATAGCGTGGCCCATTACAGGGCAGCCGCGAGCAACATTAGAGATGGTTGCTTGAGTAGAAAGGCGGCGAAGGGTAGAAACCGAGGTTCTGTGTAAAAATGGACACAAAGCCTTAGACTGGCGTGCAAGAGACTCCATTGGAAAAAAAAAAAAAGAAGAAGAAAAGAGTAAGTATATAAAAGTAAGGAATAGTAAGTATATAGATTCAAGAGAGAGAAGAGAGAGTAATGTGCATATATAGAGTGAAGAAAGAAGGTGTTTTTTAAGAAAAAGAAAAAAAAAACTAGGGATGGACAGGTATTTATATCTCAAGCATGTTTTGAGGAAACCAAAAGAAACCCGTTGAAATTGGATTGGACTGAATATTTTTTATACACAATTTTTTTTACTAAGCGGAAATAGAACCACAAGAATTCTTGGTAATTTTAAATTCCACAAAGCGGCTGGCCAATGGCTGTGGCTGGATTTTGAAATTGAGGGGATTTCGAAATGCTGCCCATCCGCATCCGGCACGCTGATTGGACGCGCGTCCCGGCAGACAGCGTCTGCATGTGGCTCCAGCACGGCATACAATGGATTTCCAGGAATTTCAAATTCATCCCTGCTGGTTAGGGGTTTGGCCTGGGCGCGCCAGGAATTCCAATTTCAAACCTTCGGGTTCTGGACTTGTTCGGTGGCTCTTAGCGTCACCGTTCACAGGCATGGGATCATACTCAAGCATCCACCCTTCTTTCTTTATAGAGGCGAGAGATCTAGAACATCCGTCTGGCAGTGATACTATATACAAATAAATAATAAATAAAACAAGCCCTTCCGGCCCTAGCCCCCCTCAGTCTCCACTCACTCGTACCAAGTCGCTGATTTGCCACTATGGCACTTTGGATAGACACTGTTTTTGATGGATGGCTGCATGAAAAAATTTTCCCCCCAGTCTCCGAGAATTTCCCTAAACTCAACCCTGTTCCAATATACAACTGGAGTTTCCATGTTCATTTCCGTTTCCGTGTCTTGCGTGCTGCAATCCACCAGTTAACCTATTAAACATGACACAAATATCACCAGTTGTTTGCATTGCTTCGCTATTTAGCTAGCACAGCACAGCACAGCACGACAGCCGCGTTTTTGTCAATGAAAAAGTAACAGTTTCTAATACACAAGTAAATTGCTAGCTGGTAAATAAAACCAATAAAAAAAATACATTTCATATCCAAATTTGGAAACATGTGGTGTTGTCACCAACAATTAAATAATTTAGAATACATATACATACTCGTCTCTCAACAAGTCCCATTTCCAATTAGTGCCATCACGTTTAAGAGTTCATGTAAGTAGAGGCATCAATACCTTCCTCAGGGAAAGGAACAATGGTGACCTCGAAACGTGACTGGATGTCATCCAAAACCTTTTGGTCTTCCTCCTTGGAAACAAAAGAAACAGCAAGACCCTTGGTACCGAAACGACCGGCACGACCAACACGGTGGAGATACTGGTCAGCATTGTCAGGAAGATCGTAATTGATAGCCAAGTTAATTCGCTCAATATCAATACCACGACCAAAAACATCTGTAGCAACACAGATTCGCTTCTCAAAAGTCTTGAAAGACTTGTATCTAGCAATACGCTCCTCTTGGGGAATACCACTGTGAACAGCGATAGATGGGAAGTTGCACTCGTTCAACAAACGGTTAAGCTCATTAGCTCTGCTTATAGACTTGACGAAAATAATAACCTGGTTGAACTCCAAAGAATCCAAAATCTCATTCAACTTGCGGTTCTTCTCTTGTTCGCCAAGCTTAACGTAGTACTGCTGCAAACCGTGAAGTGTCAACTTGGTCTCGTCATCAACAAAGATTTCCAAAGGATTTTGCATAAACTTCTTGCAAATGGGTCTGATTTCCTGAGAAAGAGTAGCAGAAAACATCATAACCTGCTTCTGGTGTGGAGTAGAACGGAAAATCTCCTGAACATCGCGTCGCATGTCAGGCTGGTCAAGAACCTTATCAGCTTCATCAATAACAAATGTCTTGATGTTACTAAGACGAAGGAACTTGTCTCGGACAAGGGCATTCAATCTACCGGGGGTACCGACAATGATGTGTGGGCAGGTTGCCTTGTCCTTAATGATAGCAATGTCCTTGGCAATGGGGGTACCACCATAGAAAACAGATGTTCTAACCTCAGGCAAGTACTTGGAGAATCTGCTATATTCGTTCTTAATCTGGTAAGCCAACTCACGAGTGTGACACAAAACAATAACAGCAACTTCACCATCAGTAGGCTCAATTTGTTGAAGAGTAGAAAGAACAAAGACAGCAGTCTTACCAAGACCAGACTTGGCCTGGCAAAGAACATCAGTTCCAAGAATGGACTGAGGAATGCAAATCTGCTGGACTATTTTTAAACAGTTAGATAATGTCGTTTAAATCATATAAAATCAAAAAGCATCAAAATACATACCTTCAGATGGATGTTCAAAACCAGAATCAGTAATGGCTCTGACAAGTTCGGGCTTCAACAAGAAATCTTTGAAACCAGTAGAGTGGATACCAACGTAAGAACCTTTCTTGTCGCCATTCTCTTGTTTAACACCCAAGTCATCGCCTTCGGCCTCGCCACCTTCAGCACCAGCTGAGGTAGCAGCAGTACCAGCACTAGGGGCGGGGACAGCAATGTCTTCGCTGTCGGAATAATCGAGGAGCTCTTCTTCACCTTCGTGAGACATTTTAATGTGAGTGTTGAAAATAAAGCTAAATTTGGCCGAAGAGAGGGAGTTAGAAATCAACATACAACTAATAGTAAAGATTCATCTCTTTGTCTTTCAATAATACACCAGATGATGGCCGAAGAACAAGAAGATATTGCTGACACCGACTATTGAACATGACTCGTGTGTATTTTTGAGCGTATGAATGAACTCTACGACGCGAGAATATCACATACTCGTTAAAAATAGAATCATCCAATACCCATAGCGAGAAAAATGTCGAATTAAAAAAAAGGCAAAAGCGTAACAAACAGAGCATTGTAAAATTACATTACAAAACACGTTTCTAAAAAACACTTTGCATTTGTCCAAAAAACAGACAATGTTCCAACAAAACATGACAACGCGTAGCCATTTCAGTGTTTAAACACCACCAAAAACCATAGCGCATTTAAGTGTTGGGGCGAACAAGCAATATTTTGGTTTAACAGAAATAAAGCTTTGACCTAAGAAACTTCAGGCAAAAGTGAACGAACAGTGAGGAATAGCAATCCAGGCATCGCATGCTGAAAATTCAATCATAAATCAACATATTGTTCCGATCATGAATTGACTAATGGCACCAAGAACAATTTTTTTCAATAGAGCAATGCGAGACACATGAAAAGATATACTGTCTTCCTCATCCGCGAGTTGTTCCTTGAGGTGAAAAGTTGACGTGACATTTAACGCGAAATCTCATCACAACTAACTCTGGGCACAATAACACGACTTTTCATAAATCTTAATTGCCAATACGAATGATAAATGGATTCAACTTTAGCGAGTATCATGGGTTAAGAAATATGGATGTAATCGCTAATTGAGGAGTGGCGTCAAGTCAGTGTACTTCTAGTTCATCACCGGTGAAAATTGAAAACGTCAAGAAGATGAAGGTCCAGACGGGTGCGGACAAGAAGATGAATTGAGAAAATGGTTGATTATCGCATACTTATTAAGAGTTTTGAAAACCAGCGAGAAAAAGTCGGCAGGTTTTAAAGATGAAAAATAAGAATCGGGTTAAGAAAGATGGAGGAAGAAAGAAGGAAAAAGAAGGAAAATTTGGTGATGAATAAAGTGAGGCTCGAAGGGTTGAGGTTTGTTTGTTAGCTGTCTTTGTCTGGAAGAAATGTAATGACACTTGGCGTTTTGTCACAAGGGTTTGAGCTCGCATTTATATGGTGGTGATGAAAAAACCACACTCATTGATTGAAGGGTTACCCTGACTAAAATATTAGATGAAACTCACGTGATGAATATTACTTTGAGATCTTTTGATCAGTGTTTATAAAGATATAGCTATGAAATATATTTAATCAAAATATCAAAAAGTTGTTTCATAGATGGGGTAAATTAAGACTTGAACTTGAAGCACATGCTGATAGTGGTCATAGACTAGGTGATATTGAGCCGCGCATTTGGCATCTATATCTTGGTTGCAGCCTAACCATCTCAATTAAGCGAATTGGAAAAACCGGCTTTGGCTCAGCCTTACAATTGCCAACCATCTATCCAACATTGACACTCCATTTCTAGATATCACCTTTCTTAATGTTTTGAGAGTTTAAGAGTTTGTATTCTTCTGATACAAATATTAATATTTTAATATTGACCTTATCCGTGGTTATATGTTCACTGATCGCGGTTTATATATTTATCAATCCTATTCAGACTCGAGCTTTACTACTATTGTTTGAGCAAACATAAAGTCCTAAGTTTTTGCTCTACGGTGTTGTCGAACCGCTTTGATATACCTCTTGGTATGAAAAATACAAGCCTTGCATTAAAACTTCTACCGCTGCTTTTCTATACTTATGTGCGTTTGGCAAGCCCAAGGAAATTGTTCAAGAAAGAAAGAAACTTGAAATACTCACATCCAGTATACAATATCTGGTTAATTCCAGCTAATTCTTCCAAAATCATTGAGCTTTTATGATAATCAAGAAATCATACACTTACACATGCACTGGAGTATGGATCACAATTGTATCATTCTAATAAACAATCTCCAGATACATGTCTGCAAGATACCATATCGATTCCCTGATACAACATTATTGCTGAAATCTAAGCTTATAAGATTTCCAAACCTTACAAAAGGAAAACAATTATATTAGGTTTACATGTTTTCTTAGACTATTAACAGCCATTAGCACACATTCAAGGGACTGAACGTTGAATCATATCAATGTAAAAATATCCTATAACTTAGTGAGGCAAAGCAAGGTAATATTTTTCAATCTATATAATTACAAAAGACAGCAAATTTTAACACATTTATCATTATTCAACATAATTTTTCAAGCAATTAAACATAACTCATAATCATCAAACAGCTGTAGGAGATATGGCTCATGTCACATGGGATCATTCAATTCATCACCATCAACTCTTAAGCATTAAGGATGGGTCGGCTCTTAACGTACTTGTCCAAGTCCTCCTTGACAACAACACCTAAAACAAACTTTCCAGCTTCATCGGTAACAACAGCAAATTCTTCTCCTCTAGCAAAAAACTCCTCCAACTTTTCCAAAGGGGTCGATAAAGTGATAGGCTCATACGTTCGCTTGGACTTAGCCGAGTCGGATCCTTGAGGTTCGCCAAAAAATTTATTGTAATGGTTCTTAACAAGCTCTTGAGAGTCCGGGTGAATGGTACTAGCAGCGTTCTGGAGTTGTTCGGCAGTCAAATAACCAAGCAGTCGCTTGTTTTTCTGAGAGATGACTGGCAAATAGCTGAACTCGCGCTCATAGGACATGTCAAAAGCGCTATGAAGGGTGGTGCTCGGGTAGACAGTCAAAGCTGGTGGAAGATCGAGATCTTCAACAGAGGCCTATACCAATTAAGTTTTCAATGTTAGAAAAACAAACTTAGTCTCAATACAAAACATTTAATAGGAACCATCGAAACTGTCAAAATTTCAATAACTAGCCCTGAAAACAGCCTCAATTGTGTTTCACATACTCCACGGTAGTCAATAGTCATTTTTACAAACGGTATGGAATTAATGGTATCGAAATTTGTGTAAACAACAAAAGCCTCAACAATCTTGAGTTTGGTGATGGGGTATGAAAATAAGTAAGGATCAGGATTGAAATACAAACATGATCACCATGGTGGGTAGGTGCAAACTTTTAAAGTTTCGAATTAAGAAGGCTAGAGACACTTAATCCTATAAAAATATACTTGGTCGCACGTTCACGCGTTCAGCCTTTCAAGCCTTGAACATTTTCAAATCAAGCTTTTCATATCTTTTCATAACACCAGCAAGATATTCGTCACATTCAGTAATACTAAAGAAAAGTAATTATGAGTGAACTAAAAGCAACACAGCCCAAGGCTCATAATTCCAGCGATGACGACGACGTCTCCAATATGAGCGGGCCTCGGTCTATCAACATGGATTTCTACAGTGACTTGAACCGTCAAACGCTGGTTCCTGGAAACGCAGCAGTTGGAAAGCGAGGCAAAGGTGCCGGATTATACTGTGAAGCGTGTAATCTAACGTTCAAAGATAGTATCCAATACTTGGATCACCTGAATTCGAAACAGCACTTGTACAATAGCACAGGAGAAACAGACATTGACAAACTAAATTCGAAAATCACAGTGGAGGACGTAAGAAAACGATTAAAATACCTGAAAAAGAAGATGGAAATAGAAGCAAAGGAATCTGGTGAGCAGTTTGATCTGAATAAGCGAATAGAGAATAGAAAGAAATGGGAAGAACAACAAACAATCAAGAAGAAACAAAAGAAGAAAGCGATACAAAAAGAGAAAAGGGAGAGATTGCTGAAGAAACGCAAGAGAGAAGAAGAAGGAAATGGAAATCCAAATATTGCGAGTATGATGGGGTTTGCAGGATTTGGCAGCACGAAGAATTAACGATAGCACAAGTCAATTGCAGACCTTATAACCTGAATAAATCTGTTATGAATACTTTAATATATCTAATGAGTATCAACTATTTACATTCTATTATTCTAGTCAACCGATACTATGAAAACGAGCCCAAGTAAAGCATTACACACTCTCTTAAATTAACAGTTAATAAAGACCCAGTCTATCCTGAAGCACAGTCTTGACTTGACTATAGACGACGTCAACAGGTTGCTCACAGGAGATCTTGTAAACTTTTCCAGACTTGTCGAAATATTCAACCACTGGCATGCTAGTCTCAACAAATGTTCGGAATCTCTTTTTGATAGACTCTATGTTATCGTCAGATCTTCCAGAAGTTTCACCTCTCTTGAGCAATCTCTTAAGCATAACCTCTTCAGGGCATTCAAAGTACAAGACGAATCTGGAAACGCTAACCTCGTCTTCGAACTTGAGGGCCTGATCCATTTGTCTAGGGAAACCATCAATCAAGAATCGGACAGGACCTTCACGAGCATGAGCTTCGGGATCTTCTTCCAATCTTTTAACAATAGCTTTCTTCATTGCATTTCGCAAAAGAGCAACTGTAACCTCCTGAGGAACGATCTTTCCATCCCTAATGTAAGATTTGATCAATTCACCATACTCAGAACCTTCTCTGTCTTGCTCTTCACGCAACAAATCGCCAGCACTCAAATGAACAAAATTGTAATCACGAACCAAGTTGGCACATTGTGTGCCTTTTCCAACTCCGGGTCCACCAAGAACAAAAATGACAAGGGCGTCATCTCTGGCAAATGCAGTCTTCTTATATAAAATATGCGCCTTCTTCTTATGGGCCTCGTATTCTTCTATAGACATGGTTCCAGGCTTTGGCTTGCGAACGCTCTTCTCTGCATAAACGAAACCAATAGTAGCGAGAACAACTAATAGCACAATATAACGAAACTTTGGGCCCTCATCTCTAACTGGTTTAGAAGAATAGGGACGAGAAGCTTGACGGAAGGCGAGGATCTCCTTCTTTTGCTGCTGAAACAATGATCGGCTGCTAACAGGGGAGCTGAAAAGACCGAATCGAGGGGAATAATTTGAGAACTGTCTAGTGCTGATTGAAGCAGCTGGTCTGCGAACAGTAGCAGATACTGATCGGACTAGAGGCGAAAGAATGCTGAATCCTTTGAACATTTTCAAACAGATGATTGACTAAAAGCCTGGATGTGACTGTCTTACACAATCTCGCTTTTCTGGAACATTTGCCAATATGAATCTACAAATGGGCTTTGGATTGGGGGTTTGCTGCTTGTTCAAATCATGCCATGAAATTCTCAACGCAGGGCTGACCAAACCAGTACTAATCACTTACTCATCATTACCTAACCAAAATCAGGTCCAATGAAAAATTTAGACTGTTTCCACCATACATTTGCACAGGTATCTACAAGGCCCGACGATTTAACCTCCAGCACCATCACCGAGCACTACCTGGATCGCCAATACATCAAACATGTCTCTCGTTAACTTAGCGCACGTTTGCTCTCATCTTCAGAACGTCACCCGAGTGGCCAAACCATTAGCATCCATCCCATACACAAAGCTCCATCTACAAATCGCATTGGGCTTATACCGCGAAGGTTTCATCAGTTCTGTTCAGCGTGGCTCCTTAACCGGTCCTGATGCTGAATTCACACCTGCTACCTTTGACAATATTTCTACTCGCCGACTTTGGCTGAACCTTAAATACCACAACAGTAAACCTGTCATCTCAGAAATGTCCCTTGTCTCCAAACCAAACCTAAGGATTTTCTTTGATGAGAAGCAGATCCAGAACCTTCTCAAGGGTGTTTCTACCCGACGTGTCAAGCCTCTTCAATTGGGCGAATCCATGTTTATCAGAACAAAGTCTGGTGAAGTGTTGGAGATTCAGGAAGCTGCTAGAAAAGAGGTTGGTGGTGAATTATTAGTTAGAGTCAAATAAGCTGGCTAGACGACGAGCGAAATGGAGAAGGAATTTGTGATTTTAAAAAAAGTCATGGGTTTACATAGAGTAAGGTGATAAGACCTTGAGAGCTGGGAATTGCATCAACCGCCGAATAAAGTGTTGGAAAGAAACCAGGCATGGATCGTTGTTTAGAATGTAAATACCATGTCCAAAGCCTTTATTCATGAATATTTTTTTAATTTCAATTTGTTGTATATATCTTGTAAAATTCAATTTCAAATGATCTGATTTCATTATTAATTTCATTATTAAACGTCAATGAACTGGCTCATAATGCTATGAGGAAAACATGTAAATAAATAGCCATTTATTAGTATAATAAATACATAACCCTAATTAGTGGTATCTAATATTACGCTTCAAAGATTGGGCCGACACCAAGACTTCTCCAACCTCTCATATCCACCTTCCAACTAGACCATCTCTGCATATCTTTGTTTATGTCCTTTATTTTATTAATATCGCCGTAGAGATCCATATCAACAAAAGAAGCCAATCGTGGATGGTGCTGGCCAGCATTGGCTTGCCTATTTGCTCCCTCAGCAGGTCCAAGTATGGGAGAGTTCAATGACCCGATTTCGCTATCAATGTCCGAGCCAACGTTACCGTCTATACGTGGGAAGTCGATTGATCTCTTCTTGTTCATTGCAATCAAATTAGCAATCCGTGCCTCTAACGAGTATACCTTGTCGTTCAGGTATGAGTTTTCGACCCGCAGGTTTTCGATTTCGGATTTTAAATCTGATTCTTCTTCATCGTCTTCGTTGGATTCTGCTGCCGGCTCGTCTGTTGGAGATTTGGAATCCAATTGTGTTTTGTATGTGCTAACATCAGACTCGAGCATAGCGATTGTTAAGTTAGCCTGGCTTAATTGCTGCTCAAGCTCTTTAACCTTTGCTTCCAACTCAGCCGATGCAGACGAGTCTTGTGGTGCTATTGGTGAAGCCTTCTCTTCAGCAGCTTCAGCAGCTTCAGGGACGATTTCAGATTTCTTATCTTCATTTTCGCCCGTCTTCTCTTCCTCTGTTGGTTTAGTCGAGTCTGAGTCTTCTGGTTCCTTAGGCTCAGCCTTCTTCTTGGTATTCTTCTTTTTTTGCTTCTTCTTCAGCTCTTCTAACTGGTTGACCAAACAATTACATGATTAGACTCGTTAATATTTGCGGCAGTTTGTGAGCGTTAAAAATAAACATACCCTCTTCTTTGCACTGGCAAGCTTGGCTGCCTTTTCGGACTCTTCATCGAGAGCCTCCTTCTTTTCGGGTTCATTAGACGGCGTTCCAGGTTCGGACATGACTGATATTTATGAGATTGAGACTGGGCTATTTCAAAAAACAAACAACGATTTCGGATATACTATCTTGATTTGCAAAAAAAAGTGATATTACGGCTGAGATACGAGGTGTGACTAGAAACAGGCTGGCGTTTACGTACGATCGATCACTCACGTGTTTGCACTATTAGTAACATTTGACTCAGCCAAAATTAATTCTCTGATGTGTGCAGTCGTCCATTTATTCGCTCTTCCCGTCGCCTTCCTTTATTCCTTTTTACCCAAGTTCAACTTCATCTATTCCATTAAAAACTAGAGGTATGTACCACATCCATCTGACTTGGAGACTTTTAGAAGGTTTCTACAGTTACTGGCGGCTGTATTCGCATTAAGGGACAACGGTCTAACCGGACATCTGGAGATTTTTTTTTTCCTTGATCTTTTGTAGTAAACGAAAACACACTTCACAATGACTAGAGGAAACCAGCGTGAAAAGGCTCGTGAAAAGAACGACAAGAAGAAGGCTGCTGAGAAGAAGAAGCAGGACGGCGATCCTCGCAAGCGTATGGAGGCTCATGCTGCTATCATGAGAGAAAAGCAACGTCTTGGTAAGTGGCTGCCGCAAAGCGTATAATCATGACCCAATATTTACTAACTGGTTTATTTATTGCAGCTCTTGAGAAGAAGGGTGAGGAAAGTAAATAACATTATTTTCCACATCTAGCGATCTCACATTCCAATTTTAGGACCACCAGATTGTCTGGCAACTTTTAATTCTACGACTTTATGCCTGTTACGTGCACCATGACATTATTGACAATATTAACAATATTAACAATATTAACAATTAGCAGCCTGTTGGTGAATGCATAATTGTATTGGATATTGGATAGTAGTATACAATAATAATTATCGTCATCTTCATTGTATTTGTCCTTGGACTCATTGCGTGGCTCTAAATATCAGAGCTCAAATATACTTTTAATTTCCAAGGTATGCTTCAAATATACCTTTTTTTTTTATATATTCTCTTGTGAGACGTATGGGCTAGGAGCCAATACTGCCAACTAATGTCTTATGACCTGTTTAATTCTTTCAAGTAGAAAGTATCAGGAAGATGCAGATTCATGCCACTTTGGAAATCACCAAGGCCAAACCTTACTGATACACGATAGTACTGTAATGAGATTCATGGTTCAAATAATACCAGTTTTCTTTGAGTTTTTCACACCTTTAGATTTATACTTGGACATGTGTGATAAATTACGATGAATTGGCCAGATCTTGATTCCAGCATCAAATGTGTGTATGGACGCTACATGTAAAAAAGAACTAATTGAAGTTAGATCGATCATAAGTGTTCTAGACATGGAAGTATCAGCCTTGTAATATAAATAAGGTTTGAGTAAAGTAAAGAGTTTCTGGAGTTTCTGGAGTTTCTGGGAAAGTGTAGTAAAAAGCACCATAATGGTATAATGATACTGACAGATCGTCGTGTAAGTGTCAAGTGTAGTTGTACTTTGAAGATGAATACATGGTTATGTACCTTTTTCCTCTGGTAGGTAGTTGGAATGAACACTTGCAAATAGTCAGTCATAGATTAGTGTTCCTTGATATCACTTTGACTTGATCGAGTATGTTTATATCACTCTCATGGAGTTTATGATCCAGTACAAAACAAACATGCCTATTCTGAAACATGGACAAATAGATGGCCAGTAACAATATATTTCGAGAATAGATAATCGACATTGGTGTTTCTAAACTAGAGCATATATATAATACTGCTGCGTGGCATTCCATGTCGAAATCTGAAAAAAAAAAAAAAAAAAAAGCTAAGAGGAAGCCAAGACCTTTTCTTCTTACCAGCTTGAAATTCACGGCCACAAGAACAACCGATACTTGGAAAGCAGGGGGGTGTCCATACTTTACACAGCTTATAAAATGCCTTTTTGTTTCGAGCCAGCAATACATTCAATGTGCCCTTCTTCCTTAATGAAACCGGCCGAACTATGTGCTTAGTTACGAGGGGCATGGCGCTGGCTCCGAAAAAGATCCGTGAAAGCGCGGATTTTTCTGAAAACAACTGCCAAACCAAAAAAACACGGACAATAGACGGATACTATAGCGACCCCACATTCCCTTTTCAAGAAGAAATGGATTAAACAAGTGATGCTTGTCGATAGGTACGAAAAAGAGATGTGTGTATATGTGATTTTCGGACGTAGCCATCAAACAACCCCGCGGCAAGGACGTGAACAGCACGAGAACCATGTGACTTGTTGAGGACTACAACTCGGCAGTGATATTTGCTGTATAGGCCGCTGAAACCGCGGCGGGGAATCCCGAAGAGGGATCAAAAGAACAAGATATAAAGACCGTGCACTGGAAAGCACCCTTAGAGGGATATATTTCTTAAGCGTGTGAGGGAAAGCCAGTTGCTGGAACAAAAGCCACCGGCGGGCAAGTGAAGAACCCGAGACAGGGCAAAGGGTGAAGGCTATAATGGGCACCAATCCCACCAATTAGCAGAGTTCAGAGTTGGCAGATTTGGCGACCAGTTGCGAGGATGGCAGCCGAGGGGAGCACATGACCGTGGCCGGGTGAAAGTGCAGTACAGCTAGCAGTAGGAGAAGGCGAACGGGGAGTCAAAGCTGCAAGTTGGAGGCCTTGGCAAGAGGTGGAGGATGAGCTGTTAGTTTTGGCATAGAATTGTAATCGTGGATATAAAGCAGCTGCTAATTACAGTTGACGTGGGATTTGTCCAGCTGAGTGGGTTTGGTCGCTCAACCTGGGTCTGTCGATTAAAGTGTGGGGGGAGAAAAAAAGACTTGGTTGTATTAGACAAAAGAGGAGAGTATTTAACAGTGACATGGAGCTTGTCGCTATGGAATTGAAATTATATGAAACTGTATGAAATTATATGAAATGATTTTCTATTATTTGAAGCTGGCAATTAAATAGTACTGGGTGTAGGATGGTTCAATCTGATAATTCCCAAAATGGTAATAGTGTTGATCAAGATTGTATGCCATCTCTGATTGGACTGATTACCCATCAGATTACGCCAATTAAACTCAGGACCGACTATCGATTGGAGTCTTGGCTTTTTGGGCATGTCGGACTCCAGCACAGGCGGTGTCGGTCTATTGCAAGGCAAATGTGGCGCTTTTGGAATATTTTCACTCCTAGAGGTTGGCATATGCTTGAGATTATTAATGTAACGTGTATAATGTGTAATAACGAGGGGTAGTGCTAGAAACTAGCCTGAAAAAAAAAAAAAAAAAAAATTATATATAAAAAAAAAAAAAGAAACTAAATTTGCAGAAATTTGTGTGAAATGGAATCCAGCTCACAAGAGCCGGTATCGGAACATTTAGCTCTAAACACACACATTGTCGAGTGAACTACGCTTTCCATTGTCTACACGTAGCACAGCCTACTGCAGGTGATGTGACGGCCGGGCGGTTTCGGAGTGCGGAGCGTAGTATGACGGAATCAGCACTACCCCAGAACTGTCGTGCCTAACAAAAACAGGCCTGCGACGGATTAACTTGAACCAGGGCATATGCTGTTGCTCAGCTCAACTGGAGTCCAGCAGCATCGGCAAGAAAGAACCTGTGACCGGCAGTCCGCCATTTGAGTTATCGATAGAGGTCGATAAGGCATTGATTATGCACCCAGAAACCACGAGCAGGGCCATCGCCATCAAATGCTGTAATAAGGTAGTGTGTGCTACCTTTATGTGCTACCTTTATACACTCCCTTTATTACCCGTGGTGGCTGCCAGGACCACCAGCTGTGACTCTTCCTGCTCTTTTTCCTGGGTTTTTCGCTCGTGCTTGTTACAGTTACAGTTAACCCCATGCTTATCCATCCAATCACATCAGCCGGGGGCGAATTAGCAATGTATTTTGGCTACTGTCGCGTTTTACGTCATTCCGCTGTCTTTCCAAAACCCGACACTAATCTCCAAACTAGCTTCTGGCCCCTCCGAAATACGGTGGAGCAGCAACACTGCAACCTGTGCAAGGGCTCGGCCTTTTTACGGGTGTGGCTTTATTTCACTGCAAAACTCTCCGGAAACATGAAATCATAGGATGTATGCCATTTCTATTCAGGTTTTTTATTGTTTGTATTTACTCTTGGCTGTGAGAGTGTGTGACAACCGCTCTTTTTTATTTTTAAATTTAAACATACCGGATCAACTACCAACAGCTTTGTGAATAATGACGCCTCCGTTTCAAACCTATATCACTCCTACTAAAACCATGAAAAGGGGCTCTTTGGCCTTGAATGTCATGCTACTTGCACTGAAATAAAATAACAAAACACCGTGGCGAGAGCCAATGACAAACCTATCTGCACCAGGCCTTGGACGGGGGGAACTCAATGATCCGCTTCCAACCAGAGCCGAATTTATAAGGTTGGAGTCTCCGGTTTCACATGTTGGCTGCTTGGCTGCCAAAGGTCGCTGCTACACCTCTAATAACCACACCGCTTCTCACTATCTCTCTATTCCCATGCCTAGAAAAGAAAGAAAGAAAGAAAAAAAACTATAAAAGACCTGGGATTTCCCTTTCTTTATTCAACTCTTTCATTTCCCTCTTTTCTTCTTTAACAGCTGTCTTTCTAATTCAACCTTGACATTTATCTTTCACAAGTAAGTACCTTTCTTATTAAACTGTCCTTGATTGCTTAATTGGAGTATGTTTAATAAACAATATATAATATCCTCTTTTCTCTGGATTTTCACAATTCCAATAGACTAACCATTCTTAGCTTTCCTTTCATCGCATTACTCAAACTACTCAAAATGGTCCAGCCCCACGAGCCTGAATTCGAACAAGCCTTCAAGGAGCTTCTTAGCACCCTCAAGGACTCTACCCTCTTTGAGAAACGCCCCGATCTCGAGAGAGTCATTCCCATTGTTTCCATCCCCGAGCGTATTCTCCAGTTCCGTGTTGTTTGGGAAGACGACAGCGGCACTGTCCAAGTCAACCGCGGCTACCGTGTACAGTTCAACTCTGCCCTCGGTCCCTACAAGGGTGGACTCCGATTCCACCCTACCGTTAACCTCTCTGTTTTAAAGTTCCTTGGTTACGAACAGATCTTTAAGAACGCCCTCACTGGCCTCAGCATGGGCGGTGGTAAGGGCGGTTCCGACTTTGACCCCAAGGGAAAGAGTGACAATGAAATCAGGCGCTTTTGTTACGCTTTCATGTCCGAGCTTTACAGACACATTGGTGCTGACACTGACGTCCCTGCTGGTGACATCAATGTCGGTGGCAGAGAAATTGGTTTCCTTTTTGGTGCCTACAAGAAGCTCAGCAACTCCTGGGAGGGTGTCCTTACTGGTAAGGGCCTTGCCTGGGGTGGTTCCCTTATTCGACCTGAGGCTACTGGCTTTGGTGTTGTTTACTATGTCGAGAAGATGATTGAGTACTCGACTGAAGGCAAGGAGACCTTCAAGGGCAAGCGTGTCGCCATTTCCGGTTCTGGTAATGTTGCCCAGTACGCCGCCCTCAAGGTTGTCGAGCTTGGCGGCCATGTTGTTTCTCTTTCTGACTCCAAGGGTGCTTTCATTGCCAAGGAAGAAGGCTTCACTCCCTCTGAGATTGCCGAAATTGCTGAGCTCAAGATTTACCACAAGCCTCTTGCTGAACTCTCCAAGAAGTACTCTGACAAGTTTGACTACATTGAAGGTGCCCGCCCATGGATCCACGTGGGAAAGGTTGATGTTGCTTTGCCCTGTGCCACCCAGAACGAGGTCTCTGAAGAGGAGGCTGCTGCCCTTGTCAAGGCTGGCTGCAAGTATGTTGCCGAAGGTTCCAACATGGGCTGCACTCAGGAAGCCATTGACATTTTTGAAGGTGAAAGACTCAAGTCTGTCAAGAATGTCTGGTATGCTCCTGGTAAGGCTGCCAACGCTGGCGGTGTTGCCGTCTCTGGCCTTGAAATGGCGCAAAACTCCCAGCGCACCTCTTGGACTACCCAGGAAGTTGACGAGAAGCTCAAGGACATTATGGTTAACATTTTCAACAACTGTGTCAACACTGCAGTTTCTTACTCTTCTGAAACTGGTGACGCGCTTCCTTCTCTGGTCAAGGGCGCCAACATTGCTGGTTTCGTCAAGGTTGCCGAAGCAATGCACAACCACGGTGACTTTTGGTAAATGCGCCAACCTCTTGATGAAATTTCATGATAGAAAAAGATTGAACATGCCCACGTTTTAATCACTCAAGCTTTCTTTTTACGATTTATTTTATAGCATTACCCTTTCTACGATATTACGATCCCTTTGGTTAATTTTAATGATTATGTTTATGAATATAGCTGGCTTTTCAATAGACTTTGCGAGTTGAAAAAAAAAAAAAGAAAAAAAAAATAACGTTTAGCTGAACTAAAATAGTTGCAATGTATACTACAGGCAACCCTTGTGGCAAAATTGTCAATTGGAAGAATTGATAGAAACAGGGGATATTATACGGTTTGTGGGGATATCAGAAATGCGTATTAATCGTGTTACAAATTCATTTCCGTCCAAGGCGTGTGTGTGTGTGTGTGTGTTAACTGGTTTGCTGGTTTGCTGGTTTACTGATAAGACACTATCAGCACACGCAAACGCTGATAAGAAACGGACCAATTTCAACGAGAACGAGAACGAGAACGAAAACGAGAAGAAGAAGAAGAAGAAGAAAAAGCTGCCACACCACAAGCTTTCTGCAACACTAGCAAGCCAACGCAACCGGTGCAATTGCAACCTCAATCTCCTACGAATCCGTGAACAAAGCCGGTCCAATTTCGTGATAGCCACGACCCGATTACAAAGTATATATAATATATAATATATAATATACAATGTATATAGGCATTGATGTATATGAGACTACATATCGGTTGCAGTCCTCTAAAACAAATACAATAAAAAATGCATACATTCCTGGGTCAATTCCATTTGATAACCGGTCATCGTACGATTTGCTGAGAATGAAAAAAAAGGTAATAAGGTAATAAGATAATAAGATAATAAGATAATAAGATAATAAGATAATAAGATAATAAAAAAATAAACCTTTTGGCTCTGGCGTTAGTAGCTAACAGAAACGCAATGAGAGTTGCTCGTGAGCAATATGGGGTAAACAAGTACGTTGCGTAAATCATCAAATTTAATAATAATAAAAAAAAAATATATATATATATATATATAAAAGGCTCAAGTTAAAGTTTGTAGAATGTGATTACAAGTACTGCATTTCACCATTATCCTTTCAAAAGCTTTTTTTTTTCTTAGCTTTCGTAGCTTCCTTCGCTCTCATTACCATTTGACCTGCAAATACAGTTTATTGCTTATTCCTTAGCACCGTCCCTGCCTGCCGTATCATTTTACATCAGCACCAGTTTTGTTTCTGACAGTTACCCTACCTAGTTTCGCCGGCATTAGCCAACAGCTCACAACTGGACCGTAACTAGTTATTGCAAATTTTTATATTTTTAAACGACACAAACGATTCTATCATTCTACATATACATATATAGCACAAATTATACACACTCCTTCTGGATCTCCATTTTAAAGACGGGCAAGAGCTCCACAAGGATCCCATGGAGGAAGAACAACTGCCTTGGAAACGTCCCATTCTTCAATAAGCTTCTTGAGCGCTGGCTCCTCAATGTCCTCCTTCTGGGCAACAATCTGGTAGACGTACTCCTTGAAGAACTCGTGCGACATGGAGTAGTAGCCCTTGACACCAGAGTCGGACCCCCAAGAGTTTTCAACGCGCCAGCGGACAGGCTCGCCAGTCTTGGGGTCAAGGTGGACGGCAGTGAACAGCATGGCGTGGGTCATCAGACTCTGGTGGTAGTGTAATCTGTCGGCCTTGTTCTGAATGGGGTCAAAGCCAATGAGCTTGTAGTCCCACAGCTGGGTGTCAATGATGCCCCTCTTCTTGTCGTGGTAAAGTGGGGTGTGGGTTCCAAAGAAAACTGGAGTGTTGTTCTTGATCAGCTTGATGGCAGTCTTGGCCAAGACATCAATGTCGGTGTTGACATAGGTGACATATGGCTCACCAGCAACGTTACCCAAACGGTCAACCTGGATCAAAGTGTTGTAGGGGTTTCTGGGGTCGTTCAGCAAGGAAACAGTAGTGCTGACGTCGTACTGAACAACGTCCTTGTAAAAACCAAGAGGGGTGGTTTCCAAGTAGGCGTACTTTTTGTCCTTGTCCAAGTATTCCCAAGTGAACTTGTCATTGGGACCAGGAGGGGTGCCCAAAAAGGTGGAAAGGAGCTTGTGAACATGCTGGATCTGCTTGGTGCGAAGAGCCTTGATCTCGGGGGATCCAGCCTTGGCCTTGCCAGACTTGATAGTGTCACGGATTTCTTGGGCGTACTGTCTAAGCAGGGTAAGGATAACATAGTTCATGTTTGCAGAGGCAGTGGTGTTGAAAGAATCAGGGAAAACAGAGTTGGGCACCAAGCCGTACTTGAGGATAATGTTCTTGAACATGTCGTACTGACCACCATCACCAATGGGGTCGGTCAACAAGTGCTGGACTAGTCTGGATTCAATGTCCAAATCAGTAGTGGACTCGATCTGCTCCAAGAAGAAGTTGGATTTCTCAAGCTTGTCGTAGAAAAAGAGGTAAGAGGGAGAAAGCTCCAGCTCTGACAAGTTGAGGTTGCGGATGATGGGGATTCTCATCTGGTTGGTGCCGGCAAACAGCCAGCATCTGCCACTGGACTTTTGGTTCATAACGGGAGAGCCCTCAGGAGTAACTGAATCAGAGTAGACATTGATGTGCTTCTTCTGGACGTCGCGGTTGGTCAAAGAGGTGCTGGCACCGTGGTTCGTAACGACGGTAGAAGCCAAAGAAGTTGCCAGGTCGGAGGAAAGATCCTTGGACCAGCCAGACAAGGTGGAGGGGTCGAGCGACACGGTGACGTTCTTCTTTTCAGACATGATGCAGGTGGAGGTTGAGAAATGAGTCTTTGCTTGAAAGTTGAGAGGAAGGAAGAAAGAAAAATGCAGAGATGGGGACCATGCTGGTTTATATGTGATTCGTGGGATGCCGTGCAACGTCAAACGGCCGCGTACAACCGGCAGAGGGGTGCGGAAGCCTATTCTGGGAATTAAGCTTTGCGACCGGGAAAGGTTCAAAGAAGACGGTAAAGCTCTTGCAGTGCCATGCTGCGGGAAACATGACAAGTAATGATGCTTGATGGCTGTCTGACTCTGATGCAAGGCGTGTTTGAGGGCTTGCTTGAGAGCTTGACGAGACGGGCTTGCTGATATTGCACCAGCCAGTCGCAGTTTGTTTTGCAGCATCGAGTGTTCGATAGATTGGTGAGAGGTCCCCCCCGCCTTGATTGTATATATCAATATATGTGTATCCTGTGCACGACCTATGAGCCCTCTTAAAGCTCTAAAGAATGTATATACCTCAAAGGTGGAGGAATGAAGCTGGCAACGGCGGGAGAATCAGAATCAGTCAATCAATTACTTCGTGGCGTACGTAATAGCACCGTATACATAACATAACGGCGAGGCACATCTCACTAGCCACATTTTTGCTGGTTGCTTTCATATCTGATATTCGCAGGTCTTAGCCGTCGCCTTTGCCTTTGCCTTTGCCTGCGGTTTCCTCGATAGGAACCTTGTGGTTGAAGGTATGCTGCTGGACTGGAAGAAACAAGCAAACCAAGACTCATATCACATACCACCACCTGGCTGTCGTAACAGCGGGTGAAGTGACCTCAGCTTGCCCAACTACTACGTATTAGCAACACCTCTGTAGAAACAGCGGCAAGACCAAGGCTAAATTGAAACCGAGAATGTTCGAAATACACACACTTTCACCTGGAAAACGCGCTTCCTGCTGGCTAAGAAAGGTCAGTCAAAATGAGCGTGGATGCCGTGACCGCGTGCAAAACGTGACCTTCTTCCCATTTGGGACAATGTGTTGCACGGCCTGTCATGACATGAACACGGCTGAGGTCATATCGCTGACTTTCACGTGCAGCAGCTGCTAGCAGCTCCATCGCCTTTGCCTGAAGACTAGCCATGCCAAAGTCAGCCTTATTTTTGTTCCCACAGGCATTCTTTTTTTTTTTTTTTTTTTTTTTTTTTCTTCTTGTTCATCTACAACATTTGCTCCTATCTCTGTATTTTTTCTTCCTCTTCCATCCCTTTTGCATCTTTTATGAAAACCCCGTCTGACATGCCATCTCAACGCTTCGGCACCACCTATACTTGCTCTACGGAATAACTCTCTTTGTGATAACGTCAGTCTCACGATAGTAGCCTTCTCAATCGCCTTCTTAATCGCCATCCTTTCCCTACATACCCCCTGTTCTCTCCCCATACTGCTATCATCCAAGTAACTCTACCCATGTACAGATCATGAACGAGAATAGCATGTTCATCTACAATGCCTTTACTGGCAGCCAGCGGGAAGTGGACCCCGATAGGTTTCTGAGGTAAGAATCAAAGCTATAGCCATTGATTCCAATAGGCAACCAATTCTTTTGATTTTTTTTTTTTTTTACATCATCATCGACCCCAGCAAAGCAATTCTCTTGCTTGTCCAAAATTTCCCTGCTTGCCAAAAAAGCATTATTTTATTCCATCATTTTATTTTATGGACAAGAGTGTCTTTAAATTAGCGCTGATACTAGTCTATTGCTCGCTATCTGGTCATGCATGGTCTTAGTCTTATCGCCACACAGCTAGTCTTAGTCCCCATTTTCTAACCTTCTTCATCGTGTAGTCTCTCTGACCTTAAATCATGGATCCAGGAAGTCGAAGGCATTCCCGAAACACATCAGCTGCTGCTAACCTCCAGATCTACCCAGCTCAAACTAGAGTCCATGTCTTATGGTGTAAGTACCTCTTATCGGTGTTTGCCCTGTTGGCTTATACCACAATAACCGGAAGAATCACGCTAACTCGCTGATCTAATAATTTGTTCCATATTTTTAGCAACAAGTTTTTGTCTTTAATAAATCATATTTCTCACCTAACACCAAAATCGATCCTTCGCTGAGCCAACCCCGCGTTATCCCCCTCTCCACAATCCAGCCTGTGCCACCCCTACAGGACCCTTCACCAACGTCGATTGTCCCTATCCTTAATTCATTTGTTGAGCGAGCAAAGTGGTCCTCCTCAATTCTCAGCTTATCTGAACAACTGTTTGACCTGATAGAATCAAACATCATTGAAATTAGCACTATTAAGCAAGGTGTCTCCATCTCCCTTACACACCTACGTCATCACTCTAACGGCATACTAAAATCTCTCGAGAACACTGCCGCCTTTGCTACAACTTTAAACGAAAACGCTGAAGCTGGGTCAAATTGGGGGAAAGCCGTCGATGTCGCTTCAAAGATCCCAGTGCACAGGGCCCTTTTGGCAGGCCACGATAACAATACGCTTCTTAGTGACTGGATAAACAAGAAGGAAATAGAGTCAAATGCCCAGACATTTGAAACTCAAAGACTACAAATCAGTGATAATCTGACCCAGCTTAATGAAAAGGCAGATAGTATGATTGCAAAGATCAATGCATTGGAAAATGACGCCAAAGTTTGGTTTGATGTGCAAACCGCACCAATTACCTCAGATGAAGATCTTGACCAAGTCACCATGGGCCATGACATTAACATAAACTGGAAAGCATACAAGGATCTTTCGGAGGATATTGCCACACTTGTTCAGAAAATCCAATCTGATTGTAACTATGTGGCTACTCTGTCTGATACCCCTAAAAATGTCAACAATGCCCTAAGAATTACCCAACTTCACGAACGTGACTTTTTAGCAAAAGCAATGGCTCTTACAAAAGAACTTTGGGAGATACATTCCATGTGGGCCGAATCAAAGACCTACAACATTTTAAAATCCATCTCCTTCCTTCGTACAGTTTCCTCCATTCAATTCTTCTCAAGCCCTCTTCGCAATCAGGTCAACGAGTTAGGAAATACTCTAAAGTTGGCTGAAAGCAAACGCATCACTATTGCTAGAGCTATTGATATGCCGTATCTTTACGGAGCTCTTTTGTTTGAATTAATAAGACGAGATGAGTGGATGTCGCGCATGAAAGCTAGAGTTGGCCAGACTGCTGAGTTACTTGCCACTTGGAGGGATGATGAAATAAGAAGACGTACCAAATGGATCAGGCAACTAGGCGGATCTTTAGGCATGCTCAAGAGAATAGGTGGCGGTGGTGGATCTGGTGTTGCCCCGTCAAATTCCCAAACTAATTCTTCTTCTACTGGCTCGTCATCTAGTGGAAATTCGTATTCTCCAGCGTTGGCTCCAAGTGAAAATAATAATGTTCCTGATGTCGAAATAACCATTGTGAATAACAAAGATACGCCAATTTTTAATCTGGTTCGCAAGGATATGGAAGACTACTTGAACTTACTCAAGGAGTTGAGTCTTGATGAAGAGCTTCACGAGCTTGAACAGCTAGTTAAGAAGACGGACAAGATGGAGTTCTTTCCCAAACCCTCTCCGACCGAAGTCGAGCGACAACAACAAGCAATCCTCAAAAGAAAGTCACTTTTCAAAGAAGGAAATATTTCTGAATATTCCAAATCTCTGATTTTAGGAAAGGCCGTCTCTGGAGCTGAAAAAGATGCACTTGCTGACTCTACTAATACTAAAACTAGCACCAAATCCGGGGGTGAAGGCAATGATGAGGTCATGCAGTCTAAAATACAAGTATATGAGGCCCGTATCCGAAAGCTGGAGGACCTTCTCCATCGAACTCAATTTCGAGAATCGTGGACCAATCGAATCATCAATTCTAACAGCGTAGCAAGCAGCGCTGCGGCATCAGCTACAAACTTGACCACCGGATTCCCAGCACCTACTTCAACCAACAATTCTCTATCGAATACCCCTGCCACAACCGCTTCTCCAAGCGTTACGGCTGCTGATATTTCAAAAACAGAATGCTTTTCCAAAGAAGAGCGGGAAACACTTCTTGAAAAAATATCAAAACTGGAAGCGGACCTTGCTTCTCGAGATGCTGATTTGGAGTCTTCTCGTGAAGCCCAGTCAAAGCTTAGTAAGGAACTAGACAGCCATAAGAATGACCTTGCAGAGGCTCAAATGATGAAAAGCGATCTAATTGCAAATCTTTCAACCAAGGAAAGTGAGTTTAATTCTGAGCGTAGAGTTCTCCGCGAAGAAATTGATTCATTGACGCTTAAGATTGAGGAGCTTGAAATTGAATTAGAACGGGAGGCAGAAAGTGCTGTCCTTGCTGACGAGGAAATTACGCATCTCCAGAGCTGGAAAGCCAAAGCACAAGAAACAATTGATTTACAACAGAAGGAACGCAAGAAGTTCATTTTCTATAAAACTAAATCTCGTGAACATTACAAGACATTATTGAAACTTGAACGACGAAGTAAGAGAATTGAAGAGCGTAAGGTTCTTAAGCTTCAAATGAAATACGATGTGCTTTATGCTCGTGCTAAAGACTTATCTCAGCGTCTTTTCACGTCCACTATCCGATCATCAGACTTGCTTGAATGTTTGGGATTACAGGTTCAAAAAGTATTTGATGACCAAGATGGCGAACTACTTTCATTTAATATTCAAAGAGTTAAAGGCCTTGGACGTCGGGCAAGAAGTGCTCTAGCTGCAGTTACTGCTGCGAATGAAGTACAATCTGAAGGTACATCTAGTCCAGACGCAGACGAAAGACCTAACCGCATCTCTCGGGCTCCATCTACATCTGAGAACGATGGCGCTGGCCAATCTGCTAGTATGATTCTAGGACCCTTGGCCAGTGCACCAGGTAGTGCAATGATTGGTCCTCAGCAAGATTTGATGAAAACTATTAAAATTGACCCTTCGGTGTTTTACTGGATGGATCCACGTGGCTCCTCAGGAGAGGGATCAGATGGTGATGATCTTGCTGATGAGTCTGACTTTTCAGATTATGATTTTGAAGACTATGAAGAAGATGATAAATCACTTGATACTGAAGTCAACGCCCCAGAAAAGCCATCGAGTAAAGAAGCAACTAATGGACTTGAAAAGTCACAAACAAGTTTGGAAAGTGGAAGCATGCTTATGCTCCCTAAGACTCGAGGCAAGGACATTGATCAAACTACTATTATTGGCATTTCCGATCATGAAAAGACATCTGATAAAAAATCAGATGATACTCACAATATTGCGTCTGCTTCCAGCTCAGCCAGTGCTGTTAGTGCAGGCTCCAAACTCTCCACTACATCCTCACTTTCGTATGAACAACGTAAGCAGCGTAAGCGCGAACAGATGATTAATAGTGGTATCATCAAGCCCCGTGCTGTCAGTATCAAATTCCCATTATATGAAGATAACGATCCCCTTTCTTCAGCTACCATCACCAAGGAATCGAAAGAGGTTCGCGACAAAGAGATTGCTGAAAAGAAGTCTAGGCGTGATCAAAAGAAAGTGGTTGTCACTCAAAACCTTCTTTCAAGATACCGTCGTCGTGCTAGCACCAGAATTGAGACCAGATACCATTCCTTTCTCAACTGTGTATACATGGATTATGATCTTTTCCGTGACAGTGTTTGCAAACGGTTCCTGGATGTTGAACATCTTGCTAGAAAACTTCAAAAGGAATCTCGCGGCTACCGTGAGCGTGCTCATGTCCAGGATCTCACTTCTCGTGCCAAGATAGCTTTCAGGAACTTTGCTGTTGGTGATCTTGCATTGTTCCTTCCAACTCGCGACCAAATTCGTGAGCCTAACCCTTGGGCAGCCTTTAACATTGGCGCTCCACACTATTTCCTCAAGGGAAAGAAGGACTTTCGATTAAAGGAACGTGAATGGCTAGTTGCTCGCATCACAAGAATCGAAGAGCGCGTGGTTGATCGTAACAGCTCTTCGAGCAAAGGAAAGAACAAGTCTGGAGAAGAGGAAGAAAACGACAATCCGTTTGATTTAAGTGATGGCTTGAGATGGCACTTTTTGGAAGCTGTTGAAGAAAGATTTACATAATTGTGTGAAACATGACTGAACCACATCCCACTCCCACTTTTTTTTTTTTTCAATTAAAAGTTTATGTAGTATTATATTTATTTATTTGATTTTTAGGAAATTTTAATATTAATTCACCTTTCATTTTACTAGAATTGGTAAAACTCCATATTCATATTTCTAACTCAAACCTATAATACAAAACAATGCAGACGTAGGAGGGGTTTCTAAATAAAATAAAAAAGGCTGTCAACTGGACTCAGCCAGTGCATGGCTATTTACTTTTCTTCATTTCATTTTGTAAGTCTTTCAAAATTTCATCACCAAGTTTTGTTTCTTCATCCTTGACTTTACCATTCATGGACTTTTCCAGTATTTTTTTCAATCCCTTGGAATGTTGCTTGTCTTGAGCCCTTTTGCTTTTCTTTTCCTTTTTATCTTTCTTATCTTTTTTATCCTTCTTACTCTTCTTCTCTTCCTTGCTGACTTTGTGCTCTTCCAAGTGCGGTAATAATGCAGGTTCTGTTTCCGCCAAGTTTGACTTGCTCTTGTCCTTTTTCAATTTCTTGGACGCTTTATCTTTCTTGTCTCTCTTGTCTTTCTTGTCCGTCTTGTCCGTCTTGTCAGCCTTGGACTTGGACTTTTTAGACTTTTTCTTGTCTCCGGATCCAGAACTTTCAGAAGACTCGTCGTCGCTTTGTTTTCGTTTCTTATCCTTTTTCTCTTTCTTTTCTTTCTTACTGGGTTTAGAGCTCTTTTCTTCCTCAGGCTTGGATATTAGGGGCTCTTCTTCGCTCTCACTCTCACTCTCACTCTCGTCATCACTGTCATCAAATCTAATTACCGTGTGCTTGCTGTCCCCGTTGCTTGTACCATTTTCGTATCCTACAACTATCGTTTTCTTTTGCTCTTCATCTTCGTTCTTTACAGGATCCATTTGCATTGCTTTTTTCTTGCCAATAGTACCCTGCAGAATACCGCCAAATATAAAGTTTTTGTATAGAGGAGAATCTTGCCGACTTATCGCGCTCATAGCAACATCGTTCTTCTTAAACAACGCTCCAATGTTGACTTTTCCGTCGTCAGTTTTGACAGTAGTGACGTCCAAACCTTTCAACTGACCATCAAACACTCGTTCCCACCATGCTTCTTGCACTTTTTCAGACGCATGTCCTAAACCCTTGGTGTTGTTCTTGTGGCGAAGAAGAATCGGCTTCTTAATACCACCCTTTTTCAACGCTTGACCATGCTGCCAGCCAAAGCTCTTGAGATACTCGGCACCGTCCATTTGTGTACTTGCCGCTGACTTTGGATTAGGTTAATTGGCGTCCCAAAGTGATTATCCGACCAGGATCAGAAAATTTGCAGCGTAGAATAGTATATTATCAAAATATTCTGATTGATTTGGTATGTTGATGGGAAAAGGCTGAAAATTTTTTGGCCGCACCTGTTCCAAAAAATTTTGAATAGCACGGCTGTATGCTATCTGTAAACTTGAGATATTCACAAAACTGGTAAATATGAAAATATGAAAATATAACAGGTTTAATGTAAAAGATTAAAAGTGTTTTTGCAGCAAGTTATTTCAAAATAAAAAATATCAGTCTAATATACATGAATACAAAGCATTTCAATTATAACATTTCAAGATTTAACCAGATACTAGCCAGGCCGAATTAAAATAATAGAAACCCAAATTAATTAACCTTCAGTATCAGCATTAGCAGGAAGATCTGCATCTTCATCATCGTCATCCATAACAAACTCATCCTTTTTCGTGGAACTCTCAGTTGCAACGGCGATGGCAGAAGCAGCGGCAACAGTATCCTCTTTGCCCACATCCTTGGGGCCAGGAGCAAGGTAATCGAAAGTGTTACCACCCCGGAAGCAGTCAATAAAAGAGAAAAACTTGAAGAAAACATGCTCTTTTTCTTCTTCAGAGTAAATCTTATCATAAATGTATTTAAACTTGAAAGCTTCGACTTCAGTCTCCCACTTTTCAAAGTTGATAGGATCATAGCCAAGAGAGCCTAGCTTGGAGTTGTAGCCATCATAAACAGGTTGTTCTAAAAGCAAACCAAGACCAGGGGCCTTGGGGATGTTCAAATCGCGAGAACCAAAAGCCTCCTTGATACGGGTTATAGGAGTGCCACATCGGACAACCAAAGCAACCATTGCAATCATTTTTCTGATTTGATGCATCATAAAGGACTGGCCGTGAATCTTGATTGATAACCACTCAGTGTTTTCAATGATCTTGGGGTCAGAAACAGTCAATGTCTTCATGTTTCTCATCGCACTGGGGTCTTTAAAGGTCTTCTGAATGGTAAAATTGTGGAAATTATGAACGCCCTCGTATTGTTTAAGAGTCTGGCGGATGAGATCAAGTCGTTCAGGAGAAACACGGTAGTTGCGTCTAGCCTCGTGCTCAGCGGCTTTGATACTCTTGACAATTTCGGAAAATTTGAGACCAGAAGAGCCAATGAGTTCGTCAGGAGTCTCTTGTGTTTCTTCTTTAGTTTCCTCAGTGTTAACTTGTTCAGATGCTTCTTCAGAGACTTCAGTATCGCCCTTATTAGCATCTCTTTCTCTTTGAACCTTTTCTCGTTGCTCTTGAATTCTTTGCTGGTTTTTCTTCATTTCCTCTTCTTCCTTATCCTCGTAAACCTTTTGGACTCTCTTAATATCTGCTTCACTGATGCCAGACTCTACAAGCTTAGCTTTGATGTCGCTCCAAAATTTAACGCCCTCTTCGTCCTCTCTAGAAATACCAGGGTATTGCTCCCTAGCTTTGGCCAATCGCTCAGCCAACGAAGATTCAGGCTTTGGTGGTAAAAATGAGTAACTTGGAATAAGATATTCATAAATTCTTGACGAGCACATCTTACGACATTCAAAGGACTTGTTGGTTCTGCTGATACCCCAAACACGAATCTGTTCAGGTAAATTCTCGTTAATCTTCTTGACAATATCAGGATCCTCAATGATTAACTTCAACGAAACCACATTTCCAGCAGCATGGACTCCTTTATCAGTTCTAGCAGCTCTCATGAATGCAACCTTTTTCAAATCACTAGCATTGTCTTGAGAGATTGCTCCGGCGCTGACAAATCCCTTGTATAAATCTTCTTCGATAGTCTTATTAGGAGGGTTGATTTGCATACCATGGTATCCTGTTCCACAGTATCCAACCATGACAGCGACCTTACGCTTAGGTTTTCTTGGTTCTCGTGGAGGAGCATTGGGGTCGACAGGTCTTGGCTCATAAACATCACTATATCTTCACGCGTTAGAAACACACTAAATTCACCATAAATAAATAAAAAATGTCATCAATAAATACCCACCGGGTCTCCTTCCTTTCGCCTTCGCCTTCCGTTGATTTTTCGGTTTTACGTCTCTTGTTATCTCGACGGTCGTTGGTGCGAGGTCTAGTCCATTTGTTTTTGGGTTTTCTATGGTAATTGTCTTGACCCATTGTGATGATAGTTTTCTAACCAAATTTCTAAACATGATTAGTTTATACTGAACATAAAAAAAAAACAATAGTAACGAGAGAAAATGTTCCAATCGCAATCAACAGTTTATGAACGAATGAACGGGATCAAAGAGGTGATTGAGCGAGAGGGAGACGACAGAAAAGAAGGAAATGGACCAAAAATCATACAATAAGAGTCTAAGCCGAAAGTCAGTCTAGAGAGATATCCAGATTATATTAAAATATATTAAATCTGGTTTTAAACTCGATGAGAATGCGACAAAAATCCAAAGGTTTTGATGTTCAGCCGTGAAAATTTTTGTGGAAACAGAAGCGTGTGGCTGTGGTGTTACCCGGCCCCAGATATCAATCTGAAATTTTTTTTTCTCATAGAATATCTATGCGTAAGGCTTTTCAATTTTCAATTTTCTGACATCTATACTCATCCACTTCCAACAGAACCTACTTCAAAATTAGAAATCCGAGCTGCAACAATGAGACCCTTAACAGAAGAAGAAACAAAAATCTTGTTTGAGAAGCTTGCTCAGTACATCGGACGAAACATCGGCAACCTCATCAACCGCAGTGATGAACCATACTGCTTCCGTATTCAGAAAGATCGAGTCTACTATGTCAGTGAAGCTGTTGCCAAGTTCTCTACATGTGTTGGTCGCAAGCAGTTAATATCATTAGGAACATGTGTTGGAAAATTCACCAAAACAGGAAAGTTCAGAATCCACATTACTGCTCTTGATGTTTTGGCACCCAACGCAAAGTATAAGATCGCCATCAAGCAAAATGGTGAAATGCCCTTCCTTTACGGCAACAACGTTCTCAATGCCCACATCGATAATATGACACAAGATACACCAGGACACGCAGGTCTTATCATTACAGACAAGCACGGAAGACCTCTTGGATTCGGCGTTTCAGCAAAATCTTCCATGGAGCGAAAAAATGCCCCACCAAATGCCATTATGTCCTTCCGTCAAGGTGATGTTGGTGAATATCTTAGAGAAGAGGATACATTATTTGCATAAGATAAGACATAAATTCAGATAGTTGATGGGACTATAGAAGGGATAGAGAAAATAAATTAGTAGCAATACACTTGTAATGATTATACGTTAAATACGATTTCTAGTAAAAATTTTACATGAATAATATTCATTTCATCATATATTAAGTATATGAGACTCATACTGTCATTTAATCCAATAGCATCATTTTTACACTAAACAAAATTAACAATCATTGTTCTTTATAAAACTGGCCCACATCAGTACCATTATTTCTTACCCTTCTTCTTGTTTTTCTTGATATTTTTGGGCTTGTTAGCCTTCACAACAGGCGCACCGGTTGGTGGTGTATGAGTGCCCGATGTAATAGAAAGAGACTCATCAACAGCACCGCCCTGAGTTGAAGCCAAAGGCTTCTTCTTACCTTTAGCCTTGGGTGGTTTGTAAGTGCTTCTATCACGAAGGGGTATCCATCTTTCTGGATCAGGTTGTTTGTCAGAGCTGTAGTTCTGTGGGAGTTTAGCCTTCTTGTGCTTTCGTTTAACGGATGATTCACTATTAGCAGATTCAACTTCAGAGAACTTTCTCTTCTTAATCAATGGTTCTAAACCAGCACTGGCCAACGCATCTACATCGATTCCAGTCAAGATCTCAGACACAGGAAGAAGTGTGGTCTCCTTGTCTGCATATTTTTCGGTAACTTGTGTGTCACCAAGACCTAACAGGCCTGCAATTACTGTAACATTAGATGGATCTTGTTCATAAAGCTTTTCCAACTTGGACTTAATCAAAGCATCCTTTCCAGTACCAGACAAAGCAATACCAGCATCAGAGAACAAGTATTGAAAAGAAGGATCACTATCAACAGAAGAATCCCTGGACCAAAAGTTAACGGCATTGTCAAGGAACTGGATGAACTTACCAGTACGTTTACCAGTGAGACTGTTCAAACCAGCAAGTGCAGAAATAACACCAGGAGCATACGCATCCTTGGGCGATTTCTTCTCAACTGCATTAACATACTCAACAATTGCAGCGCTGGCTAGACTATACTCACCTTGATTCGCATGGATTTGAGCAATCGTAAATGCAAGAGCAACATTCTCTTTCTTCTGAGCATATTGCTTATTAAGGTTCTTCAGTTGATCTTTAGGTGCTAAATCTTGGACAGACTTGAAAAATGAGTAACCTTCAATGGACTTTGAAACAGGGAATTCGGTTTTAGCTTGAGCTCTTAGTAAGTTTTTTTGAGATTTACCAGCAGCAAGTTCAAGTAAAAATCGATTGTCTGACAAAATCTGCTGCTGTAGAGGAACGTAATTTGATTTCAGAGAATTGTAAACCCCTGCTTCATCCAAAAATGCAAGAGCCTTATGTGGGTTCCTGTACTCAGAGTTTTCATCACTAGCACTGCTCAACACCAACTTCAAACTGTGAGTCAAATAAAGCAATGCCGAGTCATTCAAATTCTTCAAGTCAATGGTATTCAAAATATTAGAGGCAACGTCATAATTTTTCAGTAGAATATTAACATAAGCTGCCTGGATAAGTATGGGGGAAAGCTCACCAGCCAATCCCTCAGGTGATAAGTGTTCAGTAGTCTGACACAAGGCTTTAGCACGAGTGAGGAGAGTCAACGCTTCCGTGTATTTATTTTCTGAAATTAAAATAAGGGAATTATTAAATAGCTGATCATAAGTTTCGTTGGATGAACTGGGAATAGCTGAGTCATGCTGAATAGAGGCCGTAAGATTGAGTTGAGCAAGAATTGCACGTTCGTTAACAGACAAGTCATAAGCTTCATGTTCAACCTGGTTAGGGGTTGTAAGAATGTATTGAGAGTATATTCTCCTGGCTTGGAAAAAGTTACCTGTGCGGTAATAGGATTGTGCCAACACATGAAGAAGACCTCGGTCTTTTCTATTTCCAATAAGGGCTACCACCTCATCATGTCGTCCAAGTTTGTATAACGCATAGCTATATTCAAGAATGTAATCCTGAGATTCGAAAGAGCTAGATTTTATAAAATTGCATAGATCCAAATATTTTTCATGTCGAATATAAGCGTGGATCAATGTGTTGGCGGTTTGGCTGTCGTTAGGCGACTGTGCCAAAATTTGATTAGAAGTGGCCACGATTTCACTAAGTTCATCCTTCTCATTGAACAAAGTCAAACGATTAACGAGATCCTCAAGAGGAGCCCGAGAGGCCTTCGTAGAAGTGGTTCTGGCCATATGTGATTATAATAAAAACACTGGGGGTGTGTACTGGTGATCAGGCTAATTGATGTATTTTCAGCTAAGCACAAACTCTGATCTGTAGGATTTTGAAAATTTCTGGTGGTGGTGCGGAGCACGTGCCCTAACCCACGATTCATACACCTTATGGTGGATACCCATACAGCGATACTTAATCAATTTGACTGATTGAATGTCTATATTATTTAAATGAAAAAAACCAATAACACCTAATGAGCTACGCAATATGAATGCTTTAACTAATTTGTGAGGATTGCATTATGACCGGGCTCTCTGAAGTAACTTTAATCTCCACTCTTCCGGTTCCGCATTCCATTCTCTCAATTAAACACACATATTCGGCACCAGAAAACAGCTGAATTCGATCAAGAAATACGCCCAACCGATCATCAGTAAAGCCATTTGACTGAAGAAGTTTTTCTGAAGTTTTATTAAACACACTAAGGCGTATATGTGGCCTGTAGAATGACAATGTTTCAGGCACTTTGGTATCAGTTCTTGTATCATCTGGAAAAGAGATTGCACTAAAATAAGCATTGCCCTTCATCCCCACAACCAGAGGAATTTCCATCCTTGAGCGATTGTCCCAGCTAACTGTGAGCTGACGTTCAAAATACCCAGCTGAGATAGAAGGTAAAGGTGTAAGCTCAAAGGGCGAGCTTGATCGGCAAATCAAAGTAAATGGGCCCGAGATTCCTGGTTCAAAAAGTGACAGGACAATCGTGTAATCCCCCGGCTCTAAGTATACCATCCTCGCAACTGTATATCCAACCCGATACTCTCCACTACTAGTAATCTCGTGCTTCTTTTTTAAATCTCTTAAGAGGCCATCAGATTCTGAAAAGACCCGAATATTCATTGGATAATTGATTTGGGAATAAACCAACAGTTTCATGATGTTTGATTTCTCCTTAACTCTAAGCCGGTATCTCGGATTGTTCAAATATGTTTGATATGACCAGCTTCCACCTGAAAGTTCACCTGTCCATTGAGAGTCGATGCAAAACTTGTGAGGGAGCTCTTCACTAACTTTTTCAAGCTGTGTCGGAAAAATTGAATAGGACATCATGGTGAAATTTATTGATGAATACTTTGATTCCTTCTCAGAGGCAGTCATAACTAAAGTATAAGCCTTTCGTGGAGGTATTTCAATCTTAAGAAGATACTGAGAGGTATTTAAATATGGGCCTTGGTGAACCAAAGTTGCATCAGTAGCTGTATAAACTCGAAAACCGTTTGCATCATATATGGATATTCCAATATGACCTTTGATATTTCCAGACTCCATTAAGTGTTGATCGACTAATATCCATGTGATATTCTCAAAATTAGAGGTGTTGGTAATTTTGAATTGAGGATTTCCAACTTAATTAAGCAAGATGGTTAGCAATCACAAACTAAAATCATAAAATGATCTGGAACTTACCTAAAACCTGAGTATTAGTGAACATAGAGATTGAAGCTTTGCTCCAAAGAAAGTTTAGTTTCTGGGTGTGGGGAAAAAGACGAGGATTCCAATTTAAGTACAACGCCCCAAACCTCAAGCATACTGATTCGAAAGAAATCCAAAAACCTCCGTTGGGAGCTTCAGGAGCTTCAGATGGTGGAAGTTGAAGAGGACTCATGACTCTAGTTTCTTGTTCATGTATCCATGGATTTTTTATTAAAGCTATCCTCTTTTTATCCGAATCTGAGGAGTTGAGACCAATTTCTCTTAGGTCTAGTATAGCATAATCGTGGTCACTAATAAGACCCAATGCTGAAGCCTCTTGTTTTGAAATCGAGCCAGTTCCAATACAAGCCATTAGATTTCCTTCGTGAAAATTCTTGTAAATTTTGTTCCACAGTGCTTCACGAGAGGATGTAGGAGAATCCTGAAAGTAAGCATCCAAATAAATATACTCTGGTATCCATGAAGTCATAGCAAATGTGTCACTAGCTGAATATGATCCTAAGAAGTCATATCCACCCATAACCTTGAGATATGCCTTTTCAAAAATAGCAGGCCATAACAGGCCAGGGTTTGATTGAGATTGAATAAACAAACTATGTTTAGTGGTATGTGTTGTTGGTAGTCTATCGTCAACTGTTACCATTCGTTCACAGCCATTTATATATAATTTCACGCAATAAGATCCTGTTGGAGAAATTACTGGATTTCCATTCTCATCTTGTGGGTATAAGTTTTTCATTATTATATTTTGGGACGTCCGCCTCTCTAAAAAATGAATTGAGAGCAAAGAAGCGACAATGGAGCAATCGTCCAAGTAATCCTGACAGAGATCCTCAGCCCCCTGAGACTCCATTGAAAAATTGGGCCCTAAAGCAACATTCGGACGCTCCCATGATTTAAATATCTTTAATTGAGGGTCAGAAAGAGGCAAAAGTCCATCAGGATCTTCAAACTTTGGAATACTGTGTACTGTTCCTGCATAGATCAGAGGTGGACCCCGCCATGGATAAAACATGCGGTTATTTATTTGGGATGAAAGATAGTCAATTTGCTGCGTGAAGCCTAAAAGACTTTTGTCATTGGAGATATCATCAAAGCAGGCTAATATTATGTTGACTTCATTCAATAATTTTTTGCGAAAAGATTTATTGATTTCTTGATCGACAAGGGTGTGAAGCAAAAGGGCAGCCCGTTTCAAGGCGGACTTGGAGTCAACCTTCTTGCCAACCGAATATAAATACAACGCATCGGAGTGCAAATTCTATATTATAGTCACCGATAAAGAAAGAAGAAAGTCGATTAATTAGTAGTTCGAAATAATGGTTTTGACACAATTAGTCGCACTATAGACATACGCTTAAGTTTCCACTAATTAGATTCCCATCCATATCCAAATATAATGGCTTAAAAGAGAATGGTGTTTAGAAACTTTGGTGCACCACTCTCAATCTGGAAAATATGTGATCACAGCGAAATGGACGTCAAGTGATGGTGGTCGTTCTGGGGAACCGATATAGATGGTTGGCATGTATGTATCAAAGCCGGGGTTCATGGCGGTAGCTGCAGTATGTAACAAATTCTGAAAGTGTCGCTTATGTAAGCCGTTATAGCTCCCGCTTTTAGGATGATGAATGGCAAATTTCAAACAATACTCAGGCCCTAATTCATTGCTACTGTCAACATACCTCTTTCTTTTGGATATGACTCGCATATCCAATAACAATATAAAAGTAACTCGTAAGCCAGCTTTTTCTGTCAGAATGTCTTCTTCACGACAAAGTAATCCTCAACTATTAGCATTACTAGCTAGCCTACAACGAAACAAGAACAACAAAATACTAACTCCAATGTCAACTCTTCCAAACATTCCCATTTATCGAAATCTTGTTGGAGACACTTTGGAAACAGTTACTACGGTGGATCAGCAAGAGACTGAAGAAAAATGTGTCTCTATGTTCACCACTGAACCAATTGCATCGGAGCTTCAGTTTCTTAAGAAAGACCAGCACATTGCCTTTCTTCGAAAAACTATTTCTAAGCTTCCTAGAGGGTACGTGGTTCTGGATGCATCGAGGCCTTGGATAATATACTGGGCATTAAATCCCCTGGTTCTTTTGGGAGATGATATTTCGGACCTTAAGGATGGTGCAAATGAAGCTATACTTTACTGCCTTTCACCTAATGGAGGAATTGCTGGAAATGTTGGACAGATACCCCATCTTGCATCCAGTTATGCAGGACTTAATGCTCTTGCAATAACTGGCGACGAGCGTGTCTGGAGTAAAATTGACAAGCAAAAGTTTTACAATTGGCTTCTTCGGTTGAAGCAACCGAATGGTGGATTTTTAATGCATGAAGGTGGTGAATGTGATGTTAGAGCTGCCTATTGCGCCCTGAGTATTGCTTCTTTGCTTGGGATCCTCACCCCAGAGCTGACAAAAGATGTCGGACTTTTTCTCAGAAGCTGTCAGCGGTTTGAAGGTGGATTTGCGGGATTTGCTGACACGGAAGCTCATGGTGGATATGCATTTTGTTCCTTAGCAGCACTATGCTATATATATCCTCCTCATGAAATTGAGAATCATATTGACATTAACCGATTCACACGTTGGCTATCAGCACGCCAACATCAGCCTGAAGGCGGATTTTCAGGGCGTACCAACAAACTTGTTGATGCGTGCTACAACCATTGGGTCGGCGGATGCTGGGCACTATTAGACAGCATCTTGGAGGCCGAGAACTTGTGGGATCGTGAGTCTCTTCAAAACTACACATTGTATTGTAGCCAGATCAAAGGGGAAGGAGGTCTCCGAGATAAGCCAGATAAGCGGGCTGATGGCTATCATACCAATTATTCGTTATGCGGTCTTTCTGGTGCACAGCATCAGTACTGGTATGACAAGGAGGAAGCTGATAAATACAATGCCACACTTGGAGATTATGCTTTCTTCTGGAAGGGAAAACGATCCAACTCAATTGCCATTGAAAAGGGTAATGAAATTGGTATGATAAACCCTGTCCATGTTCTCCCTATAGGAGTCCCAGAAAAGATGAAAGCCTTTTTCAGCCGTCAATAGATTTATTTATAATATACGCATCCTACTATTAATATTAACACGCTTGATGTTTACTGCTAATTTCAAAATATGGTGATATTTTTCCGAATATATACTGATTGTAGAATGATTTATACGAGTGACATAACGTTACACACCCTGTCATACAACCAGGGTGAGTTAAATCCTCAGCATGTCGTGACACACCGCGCATAGGCAAGGTTTCTGTAGCACGTGACTATGACATATTGCTGTTAAAGTCTTGTGTCCTACACATTTGTTAACAACTCAGTCTTAGCCACAGATAATCCACGGCAGGCTTGTAACATTTGCCTCTCAACATCTTTTCGTTCATAAAATTCCACAAACAAGTCTATTCATTTGGCTATAGGCTATTCAATTGTTTTCATATATCTCACTACTACAATCATTCGTTTCATTCTGTATTCTTTCTTTTGAATACAAATCACTTTTCACAACACATCCCACCGTTTTAACAGCACCATAACCAACTAGAAGCTATGCCTGGATTAGACGATTTGACACCAGATCAGGCTGAAAAATACCAGCAGTTTGTTCTAATTACTAATTGGGATTCTGATCCTCTGTTGCCACTTTTATATTTGCGATCAGCCAATTGGAATGTTGAGGTGAGTGGCAATTCTGATTTGCCTTACACCATTTGCCTACTGACCATAGACACTAACAACTCTACTTGAATATGATTTTAGTCTGCCATTTCCATGCATTTTGATGGACGCACTCCTATTGCACCAGCTCCTGCTCCTGCTGTAGAAACCCCTACCACTGCTACTGTTCGCAACCCATCTCAGCAACCTGCGACATCTCTGCTAGAAGAGCTCAGTACTTTCGCAGCAGTACCGAATAATGCTAACGAAATTCGCCCAATCAACCCTAGACCGATCACTTATTCTGTTCAAGACGGTACAGCGTTATCTATAATCCAAACCATCCTATTCTATCCATTCGCTTTAAGTTATAAGGTGGTCAATAGTATATTCTACTTTTTATCTACTATCTTTCCATTTATTCCCAGAATTACGGGATACTACCCCGCTAATCGCACTGCTACTCATTCAGTTCAGAAAGTATATGACCCGAAAGACAACGCAGCTCGTGTTATTCGTGCTTTTGAAGAGACATATGGCCAGTGTGGACTTAAATTTTACGAGGATGGTTTTGCCAAGGCTTATGATGATGCTAAGAAGAACCTGAAGTTTATGATCATAATTTTACAAAGTGATGAACACGATTTCACGGCACCGTTTAACCGTCAAGTTCTGACGGACCCAAGAGTGGTCGAGTTTCTTAAACGTGATGACACTATTGTTTGGCTTGGAAATGTTGAAAATTCTGAAGGATTTCAGATCGCTGAGTCTCTTAAGTGCACTACCTATCCATTTGTGCTTTTGGTAGCTCCATTCCCCAAGACACCTAACTCATCTACTGTTGTCATGAAATCTTTGATTTCTATTCAGGGAGAAGAGAACGATCCAATGCACTTCATATCAACAATTGAGGAGAAGATTGAAAACCACATCCCTATTCGGGCCACCTTAATTCACGATAAGGAAGAGCGCGACCTAAATCGTCGACTTAGAGAAGAACAAGACGAAGCCTATCAAAGGAGTTTGGAAGCTGATAGAGAGCGTGCACGTAAAATTCAGAAAGAAAAAGAGCGTAAGGAGCAGGAAGAACGTGATCAAAAAGCTAGGGAAGAAGAAAATGAAAAACAAGCTGCATTGCTTCAACAAAAGGAGGAGTCTTGGAAGCTTTGGAGACTTGCGAGACTTGGCCCTGAGTTTATTCCTAACAGTCCAGAAGTACGTGCTGCCCGCGTTAGTATTCGAACTGCTGAGGGCACACGTCTAATTCGAAAGTTTTCTGGTGAAGCTACTATTGAAGATATCTATGCCTATGTGGAGTGTCATAGTCTTCTAGACTCTCTTGACTCGAACAAACTCAACGACATCTTTGAAAACCCCACAAAATACCCATTACCAGAACAATACACACATGAATACAAGTTCAAATTGGCCTCATCAATGCCAAGAAAAGTGATTGAACCCAGTACAGACATTACAATTAGAACGGAGAAGGCAATCTGGCCAAGTGCAAGTTTGGTGGTGGAAGAAGAGCTTTCAGACGAAGAGGGCTCTGAAGTTGAAGAGTAAAAATGCTATATAACATTTTCTTTATTTCGTTGTACTTAAATTTTAGTCTTATGGTTATTAAGATGGTAATATAGTGACTAATACAATCAGGATATTTAAATTTTAATCGAAAAACCTGGAGATCTTTTTATTAATCTCAAAATAGATAAAGCTGAGCTCCCACATGATATAAATATGTTTGAAATATTAATATCAATCACATGACTGAAGTATGCATTGTAACGTGACAAATATAAAAAACGCCAACCTCCAAACCATTGCTGTGTTGATTACAACAGCGATTATTGCAGCTGTGTGAACGCTCAATGCCTTTTAATTTCGAATTGAAAATATCAGAGGCATATCTGTATTGATTTTGGTTAAGATTTTACACCCTGGGCACTATAAATCTTGATAAAATACAACCAATATATAATACAGTGACCTGAAGCCACTGATGATATCGATTGAATGATTATGAATACCATATACCAGAATTTAAAATCATAGAGGTATTGTTCTTGTCATTAAACTTGTTTCTTTAATAATATTGTAAAGCTTTTAAGTGATAAGCCCATACCTACATGCAGCAAATAAATATCATTTGCAGCACGAGCGAGCTCTAAAAGTGCTTCATATAACACTTACCTACCTAACTGAACGGTTCTAGAATATTCAAACCCTAGAATATAAAGTATTAGTTTTGTGAATTTGATTATTACAGAAACACCTGATACCAGCCCCATAAGCTAATACCTAAGTACTCAACGTGGAATTTCAGGATAAGACATAGAATTTCTCTGTTTGTAAGAATCTCCCTCAAGAGTAGCAAATAAAATGATCTTATGCTTGAACCAAATTTTAATACCTTCTGTTTCACTATATTTAAACATCTATTGTTTTAGAATTAAAGGTTACTCAGGAACCAGCACATTGTTTTGCATTAATTAATTGTTTTCCGTGAAGGTGAGAGAACCACAAGGTGTTATGCTATTTTAAATGCCGTTTTAAATTCAACAGAGACAACAGAAAAGCTTTTGACTTGAATAAAAGAAACCGTGAATACTTGAGGAGAATGGCCAAAAGTTTTGTGGAGTATCACATACACTCATCCATACCAGTAAGGCTATTATGATCTTAGACTATCTTATTCAAATTCCGCTGCATAATATATATTACGGTAAAAAATTATTGGACTTTAAATATTTGGAACTGTGACATATTTTCTAGTTAATATGATTTAGGTCCATAAGTTTCATCTATAATAAAGTATTTATAGAGCCCTTAAAAGATTTCCATCTCAACTTACATAGCAAGACCAAACAAAACACCGGATTTTAAATCAAAAAGTTTGAGAAGGCCTAGTTCTCGTTTCTTTTAGACTCTCTTTTTCTTGGTAAAAAGAAAACCTGCAAACTGTAAAAAAGTTCATACTCGAAGGAATAAAAATAGGGATGGTATTGTACAAGAAAGTTTGAAGCCCAAGTACCCAAATGATATATGATATTAGGGTATTATTCAACCAAATATATACTTGGAGCCTATTGAAACTATATTCTAAACTCAACCATGGGCAATATATGAAATGATTCACCTGATGATTATGTCATGTTATTCACCTAGTTTAATAGAATCAAAAGCTCAAAAAAGCCTAGGTTACAAAAGGAAAGGCTTAATCGGTCAATCATAATCGTTACAGACTGAAATAAACCAAGGAAATTTGCTGATTATCCCAAATGTGTCTCTAAACGTGAATGGTGCTTTCAACCTAAGAATAAAATCCAAGACTGGATGAATTTAGTGCCAGATTATAATTAATTCAATATCATAAAGCTTTAAATTTCTGAAGAAAGGTAAAAAGGTTGAAAATTAATTATTAAATCTCTCATATACTGATCATTATGAAAGTCGTTGAAAGCTTAGATGATTTAGTTAAAAAAAGTTATTTTCAAATCTTTCATGTCGGAATATTATATACTATATGTCAGTCTAAAAGGAAAGCAGTTACCTCACACACTCTCTATACTTATCCTTTTCTCCCCTAATACTCTCATTCTCACTGTGACACTTGGCACTGTGGTGATAGATATAATATATATCACCAAAAGCAATGGCTACACAAATTTCACATACTTTAAGTGATCCATATATTACCATTTTCTTGCCTAAAATAATTCACTTCTTATTGACCTATATTATATGAAATTTAAATTAAAGAAATTAAAGTCTAACCAGGGAAAAACAATAACTAGCCAGCTAGAAATGTTGTTTCAAATGCTAAGCTTTAACAGTTCCAGGATTCATAATCAGCTGATCAACTCCAAGGTTGATGGAAGAACCATTTGGGCATGAGACATCAGCATAGAGATAGCTGTTGTCTTTGACATCAGGACAGGCAACAATGATATCACCATTAGGCTGAAGGAGACCATCATTGATAACCCAAGATGTAACTAACCCAGGGGGGTTACGATCTTTAACAACTCGAAGCTGGTTGGATTGTGAAAGCGAAACTAATCCAATTTCGTTGTAGTTAGGAGAAACGGCAACTAATGTGCCATTAACAAGTGTTCCTACCAACGGAGTAGAGTTGGTATGTGTGAATCCGTTAGTCAAATAGCCATCAGGATTAATGAAAATGTGAGCCCATGGGCTCAAAGGACCACTAGAAGTATAATGCTCATGTTGAATATTTCCATTGTTGCTGACATAATTGTTTGTGGTGCTACTATAGCCCCCAGAATTGCCGTAGTATCCACGGATGCCAAACAATGAATTCTGAGTGGAAGTATCATCATCATCATTATTACCATCATCACCGTCAGAAGAAAAAGACCAAACTGCAAAAGGTTCAGGAGCGGCTGAGGAGGAAAGTAACTCATTTTCTCCAGAAATAAGAGTTTTATCAACCGCTACTTCCTTATCATCTGCAGAAACAACAATAGAAACAAATAAAGCAATAGCAAGTGAAGAAAACTGCATATTTGATTTTAAAATATGTTTTTTTAAATAATTTTTAAATTGAGGAATTCTCATAATATTGTGAGAATTTCTAAGTATTATATACCTTTCTTGGTAATTTTTCTTATAAGGATTCAACTTTTTAAATTTTGAAATAAGGTTTGAGAGCAAGAAGCGGAACAAAAATTTCTTTTAAAAAACCTTGATTGGCTAGTTTTTAAAAAGGAATTTCCATGCTGGAACTCAGCAATCTTTGCAGCTTGTTTCACTGATTTTGTCAAAGCCACACAGTTGACTTGACTGTAAGTACAAGTATAATCGAGTCATATAGCCTATTTAACAAGGAATTCAATTTGTCTTACAACTTGAAGTCTTTTGTAACAAGATATTTTAAGAGTTGAATAGCCAATCTATTCTGGTTAATACATGTGCCACATTATTTAAGGTATAACTTAATTGTTCAACCTATTTACTAATACGTAATGGTATTCCTCTAATATTTTATTTTCGGTTCCAATGTTTTTATGGAAA
Organism: Magnusiomyces fungicola; assembly: GCA_900654225.1. Taxonomy (NCBI): domain Eukaryota; kingdom Fungi; phylum Ascomycota; class Dipodascomycetes; order Dipodascales; family Dipodascaceae; genus Magnusiomyces; species Magnusiomyces fungicola. Next base: position 1,154,623 of record CAACAH010000002.1, read on the forward strand.
AAATCTAGTTAATATTTGAATACATGTAATCATGTAATGGTATCTGATGATTATTGCACAAACTTTATGAAAGATAATATGTTTATAAACATACAAGAAATGAGCCTCAAAAGCATACCCAAACACTAAGGTATTTGAAATATGTAGTACAAGATAGTATAAATGCTCAATCGTAGACGATCATTTAGGTGATACAACACATTTTTTAAAAAAGGCTGAAAAAATTACAAAAATTTCTTTTCAAGAAGCATGTTCAAGATGTAAAAGCATCAAACAATAAACTTAGCTCAAGTATGAAGTTTTATAATTTATTGATTTCTAATTAGATAAGTTAAAAAAATTTGAGAATCTCATAAAGGCCTGGTACCATTGGTTAAAAATAATTTTATAATAAAAAATATGAACTAGCCCGCTAGTTAATAAATAATTGGAGATTAAAAGGCAGAGCTGTAAACGAGATGTTGGTTTTGGGAATCAGTCTCGAGTTCAACAACGGCACCACCTGGACAAGTGACACCTGAGTAAAGGTACTTGTGACCAGCAGCATCAGGGCAAGACATAATTGAAGCTCCATTGGGCTTAGCTCCGTTATTGTCTACAGCCCAAGTTGCCTTTTCGGCAGCAGCATCCTCGTTTCCAACAATATGAAGTTGACCATCCTCGGCAAGAGCAACAGATCCAAGGTTTCCATACGCAAGAGTGCCAGCATAAAGACGGTTATTGGTAACAGTTCCAGAAAATGGGACAGAATCAGGAATAGTGTTTCCTTCAGTAAGTTTCCCTTCAGGAGTGACAAAATATTTTTTGTGAGCCTTCTGTCTGTCACCATTACTATTGTTGTTGTTGTTATTATTGTTGTTGGAATTGTTAGTATCATTGTTGTCACTTGAGCCACTGTATCCACCTACAATACCTCCACTGCTACCACCTCCAAAACCTCTCTGGCAAAGAGTAGGCACAGCAGGAGTTCCAGATGGAGCAACAGGTGCAGGGGCAACAGCGTGACCGCTGTTTTGGCTAACACCATTGTTGTTGTTATTGTTATTGCTGTTATTATTGTCGTTGTTCACATTGTTACTATCACTACTGGAACCTCCAAAACCTCCAAAAAGGCTTCCCATACCTCCAAAGCCTCTTTTATAGTATTCGTAATCAGCTGTCTGTTCAACGGGAGCAAAAGAAGTGGCAGAAACAGGGGCAGGGGAAGAGCCACAAAGAATTTGGGGCTCAACAGGAGGAGCATAAGCATGAGAGCTGCTGCTTTGGTGGCTGCCGTTGCTGTTGTTATTATTGTTATTGTTGTTGTTGGTATTATTTTCATTATTGTTGTTAGATGAACCACCAAAGCCAGAAATGAGACTACCACCGCTACTACTACCACCGAAACCTCTTTTAAAGAGAGAAGCATCGGCGAGAGGAGCAGCAAGGGAGTAAGAAGCAAAAAGAGCAACAGCAGTAACTGAAAATTTCATTTTTGTAAAGTAAAAGAGGTAAACTGAAAGATTGTGAATTTGAAAAGATTGAACTGGGTTTTTTGATGATAATAAAAAGAGAGAGAAAAAAAACAGACAAACCGAAGAATCAGGCATCTATTTATGATTTTTCAAATCTCAAATTTTGTTTGGTTGTACATTGATATTTAATACTATCTCTTTCCAATATATTTTGTTGAGCATTAAATTATTCATTGCATAGTAACAGTGGGTTTGTATGCTTCTTTTGGTGTTTAGAATTCCTTACTATATACTATATACCTATCAGTACGGCTGACAAACTCTTTTGAACTGCCATTCGCTGATATTTCGTTTTTTAAGGGAGACATGTGCTGATTGATTGCATCTATGGGCCCTGAAAATCATTTTCAGAGATCTCAATGTTTCTGGTTCCTTAAACCATCTTAATCTTTTTGTTATGCAAATCAATAGGTTTCAAACTCCAAATACGTTGGCACACTGGTTGTCTTTTTCTCTCCTCACTTTCATCTCTTTTGCTTTTGGATAGGTTGTAATTTATTTCACATAGAAGTAAAGCTTTTTGAATAATGAAATCTATTTCAGTTTTAGCATTAATCGCAACGTTATTCATTTTTAAAACTTATGCGAACTCTTTAATAATGCTGCCATCTATGAGCTTAAGCCTTCTCCTGCCATATGACCTGTTTGAAACCATTTAAACCATTGCCAATCATGGTCTTTTATGTACTTTCTTTTCGATCAAAATTAGCTCAACTTATTTAAAGGCTTTTAAAAGGGCGATTTTTACTATTTGTGAGTCATAAGATATTTGAGTACCCTTTTACAGAACGAACATGACTCATTGAAATGGTATCTAAGGGTTTATAGCGTCTTAAAGTGAAGACAGGACTAGATTTCCACCACATCTAATTATAATATATGTATATATATATATATAGCTACAATCTTTAATTAGTATTTTTATTGGAAGTCTATATATTATTTCATTCAGCACTGTTTTATAAGACCATTCCCATGCTGATCAACCAGTATTATAATATTCTATTAGCTTTCAAATTAAACACAGGTGCGGCTGAATACTTTAATAGGTGCAGCCGTACAACAGAAATTCCCACATCACACGTTTATATTAAGATGTTAACTATGCTGGAACTATAATGTTAACTTTTAAGCGAGTGGATCCTTTCTTTTCCAAGGCTAAATAACACAAACTTTTAGGAAATATAATATTTCTCTTTTTAAAACTATTAAGAAATTTATTGATTATTGGAAATTAAATATAAAGTGCACAGGCTGCAATCTTATGATAAGATAAAGTGACAACAGCATCTATGCCTGAATTGCTATTGGGGAAGCACCAGGGCAGGTGACTCCAACAAACAAGTAGGTGTGTCCACTGGCGTCAGGGCAAGAAATAATATCATTTCCATCGGGCTTGACACTACCATTCTGAGCGGTCCAATTAGATGAAGTTGCCGAGGGAGCTCCGTTGGGGACGACATGAAGTTGACCGTTGCTACCAACTGCAACAGATCCAACATTTCCAAGAGCAGGAGTGTTAGCATACAAACGGTTATTTTGAACACTACCAGTAAAAGGAACAGATGAGGCTGGAACACTAGTAGCATTACCAGAAATCAAAGCACCACCAGGAATAATATAAATCTCGTTAATGACCTTGTTGGCGTTGTTATTGTTGTTCCCGTTGCTGTTATTGTTGTTGGTGTTACTGCTGTTTTGATTACCACCAAAGAGGCTGTTCCACCAGCTGCTAATACTTCCCCAGTGTGGGTCAGCAACAGCAACAGGTGCAGCCATTGCAGTAGCAATGAATATAGATGTGGCAAAAAAGGCAGATTTCATTGGTAAATTGTAATTTATCAGTAGTTAAAAAAGTAGGGTGGGTATCAATTAGTTTCACTGGGAATTGTGTTCTTTATATACCATTGAAAACAAATCTTAAAAGGCGTATATCAATATCAACTTTTTTGAAATATCATATTATGTTATGTCTATCTTACTGCAGCCAACGGCATGCTTGAAAGATAGAACCCAGCTTTTTCAGAATGATTTGAATCATAAAAGAAAACTATGTGCCTTTCAACTCAAAACAACAAGTGTTATGAGTGAAATCAAAAAACGTTAGGAATTACTTTTAATATAGAGCTTTTAAAATCATGCTATCATAATTGCTCTATAAATTTTCAGCTGGCATTAAATTGAGTAAGTCAATTGGGTTCTGTGATGATTTTGTTTCAGCTTTACTTTATAAATATTTTTTTATTGTAGAGGTGACGTTTATCTACAATAACTAGTTATGTGTTTAATATAGTTTTGAAACAAAACTTTTACATATAGTATATAGTAAACGTGAGTTCTTCTAGATGTGTTTACATGTATGCGCCTCTTAAGATAGATGTCATCGTTAGCTCATTCCATTTAAATTAACAAAAAGTTAAACTTGACGATAAATATATGAACACATATAAAGTGTCGCATCAGAAATAAAATAAAAAAAAGTGGATGGAAGTTTATAAACATATAAAAATTACTACACCTATTCATATTGGCAGCCATTTAAAAGATGTATATAAATAGTTTTGAAAAGTTTTTAAGACATTATAAATGAATACAATGTTAAAGTGATATTTTCATTTCAGTCTATTATGATAAAAGAATCAGTACCTGGATTAAAAATGAATCAGTGGTTGGTTTCTCTCAAATTAAGGGATTCTGATTTCAGTGATCTTTTATACGTATAATTTCATAGTTCTTAGGTGCTTAACTAGGTTGAAAATAATAATCATCAGAAATTTCATTGTGAGAAGAAACAGATACCTGATAAATCTCACTCGGATCTGATTTTCCATTTATCATTACTTAAATAATGATTTCAATGGTCAATGATAGCTATACCATCACATTGGAATATTAGTATATTCAATCAGCTCAATAAAATTGTTAACTAATCTCAAAATAAACTGCCAAATCAATTGTATTTTATATTTTCTTAACTACCTTTGGGGTGATTGAAAAGTAAAACATTTTTTCAATAATCTGCTAGCGATATTCACACATAAATTTAATAAGGGATTCGGTAATTTTAAAACTATTCAGATAATACAAAGTTTATTACTTTGAAATTAAATATAGTTATCTCATGCCAACATGGATAGGAATTATAATGTAAAAGACTTCAACTAATTAACCAACAGTAATGATTCTTACAAAAAAACCATAACTAGCTGATTCCTTATTCTTATTATTGTTGCCGATATCCACGGACTAACACCTCTTTGCTGATTGCATTTTTATCAAAAACATATATCTTCTCATTTTTGGTACATTTACAATATTTACATACATCATTACTAAAACCGCTTTTGAAAATAGAAACTGAAAAACGATTCATTAGGAAATATATTGGAAAATGATTGAGAAATTCGTTTTGAAGTCTGAAACAATCACAGAGGTTGATGGGAGTGGTTTGTAACAGCAGATGCCAGTACTTTCTCTTAATACCATTTCATATATGGAAAGAATAACCATCATGAAAGATAAATATCTATATAGATTTGAAATATGTACTGAAACTGTATTGGTATAGCTTTTCAAAGATTTCTAAAATTCTTGTTTTTTGGTTAATCAAAAGAAATATCTTTAGATTCTAATTCCGAGCTTCTCACTTTTATCACAAAAAACTATATGTTAAAGCTGAGATGGTCTCCTATTTCTTTTTGAGAATTGTTGTAAAACCGACGGTACGAGATGGCCACACATTAATCACATCTCAAACAATCTCAAACCAATCTGGCGCTTTTTCCAGGCTATTACACTATAAATCTCAGTCCCAATATCTGACAGAAAAATATGTAGCACCAATTGGATAAAAAGATTTAAAAATATATTTGATCACTTCATAATTGAACAATGTGAACGTATATTAGAACTTGTTCTGGTATTTTTAGAATATTTTTTCACTTATAGGTTTCACTTAAGTACTGTATGAGAAAAAGGCCGTATTTTGTTGCATTAAAAATGATACATGTTTTTCAATATATCTTAGCCGTTATGGATTAAAATCCTTCTAAGTAAAATAATACCAAACATATTGTATGTACAGCTATAAAGCTTTGAAAACTATATGTTTTGAAATTATCCCTGAATTGGTATCCAATCAAAAGGAAAATAAACAACTAAAAGTTTCATTTGTAATATTACTATAAAAAGGTTAGTATACCCCACAGAATTCAATTTTTTTTCACTCATCAAAAAACATTTCTCGTTCATTAATTAGTCTACAATGAAATCCGCTACTATTATTATTGCACTTCTTGCTACTTACGCTACAGCTTCTCCTATTGCTGCCCCCTTTTTCAAGAAGGGCAGTTCTGGTGGCTCCAGCGGTGGAGTTGTTGGTGGTTATTCAGGCAGTAACAATGACAATAACGACAATAATAACAATAATAATAACAACAACAACAATAACAACAATGCTGGAGGCTCTTGGGGAGGTTCTGGAAATCCCGGTTTCCCTGTTGGTCCTGGAAATCCTGGAAATCCAGTTGGCCCAGTTGGCCCAGTTGGTCCTACTCCAACTGTCTCTCCTCCGGGAGAAAATACCCCAACTCCTGTTACCTCAACTCCTGTAGGTCCTGCAACCCCTTCAGGTGGATCCCCTACTCCTTCAGGTGGATGTGATGTTTGTTCTGACCCTGGAAACTCTGGTTGGAACTGGGGCTGGGGAAATGGAGGATCTTCCGGTTCTTCTGGATCCTCTGGATCCTCTGGATGGTGGGGTTGGTAAATTTTCCATTAATAGATTTTATACAAGCTATTAAAATCTGAAAACTAGCTCAATAACTTCCATTCAGGTTTCCACCCCTAGAATCTATCATATGTTGAACTTTGCCTATTTATTTGTTTGGTGTTTTTATAAGGATTTATTATTCTTTGATATAATTTTGTTAAACATCATGTTTTACGTTATATATAGTACTGTATTACCAACGTCAGTTTAACTGAAAATGTTTAATAAATGTACCACCAACATTTTAAAAGAATATTACGGACAGATATGTTGCAAACACCATTTTTTCACTGAAAGAAATGTTTTAAACTAACTAATCCAAAGCTTACAGCTCATGAAAACATTTTAAAAAATAAGAAGTATACTTTGTAATTTTCATCTAGCTAAAAAGTTACAGCTGGAGAATATTTCACCAAATGATCAGTGTATAATTCAAAAAGAGTACGAACAGTAAAACAATTTGATTATTGAAGTTGTAAGTTTACATGTGACAGATATAAATTAAATCAACTAAAGAGTTGCTGGAAATGTATATTTAGTAAAAAGTAAAATGGATTATAAAATAAGTAATAATCTACTGCTTGAATTTATATTTTTTTCCAGTATAAACTGAAATTTATTTAATTTACCTTAAAATAATATCATAATTGATGAAGTAATACAAATAAAAGTAATAAATATAACTTAGATATCTAATTTATCTGTACTGGTTGATATGGAATTACCAGCCACCTTCTTCTTCACACTCTTCGCAGCCAGAACCACCCCAGCCACCTTTGCCACCAGAAAAGCCAGCATTGTTGATATTATTGTTATTATTATTGTTGTTATTATTATTGTTATTGTTCAACTCGTTATTGTTGGTGTAGGTTCCAGAGTATCCGGAATATCCTCCACCAGAACTGCCGTGACCACCAAGGCCTTTGAATAAGAATCCAAGTCCAGCTTCAGCGTTGGCCTCTGCATTTGCTTCAGCAATGGGTGAAGCAGAACCAACGGCAGCAATGAAAAATGTAAGGAAAGTAGAGTACTTCATGATGATTTTGCAGACTGTTTTTTGAGTGTTTAAATGTGTTGGTATTGAATAGAGAGGAGGAAGTTGAATGATGTATTTTGTCAAGATAAAAAACAGGATTCTGGACCCTTTTATAACAAAATTTCACTATGTATAAATATTAAAATTACTGGAAGTTGTAAACAAATTCAGCCACATATGTTAGATGTTGTATGAGGATGAGTGGAGAAGGTACTGTTTACTCTTCTAAATGGTATTCAAGTAACATGGAAAGTTAACTATTCAAGTTTTAATCTTGCATGTAAAACCGTTCCATCATAACTTTGAGGTAATAAAACTGATATTTATACTGTGAACTTTTAATTACAAGAATATTTTTAAGGTAGGGTTTTGTTGATTTCAACCTAATTCAATTTCTAGCCGTAGGTGCTTTTTTGGTATATGTAAATTAACTACAGCAAGTAACCCATTACTAGTAGTTATACTATTTGAGTGACTAAATTGAGCATGACAGTTAAGTATTAAAAAACTCATTGTGCTTAAGCATCCAAACGACCTTTGGCAGTAACGAATAAATCAATATTTCCCAATAACGTGTCAATTAATTTTGGTCACCAGGGTTGATATAAAATTTTTAAACAATATATAGGGTTATGATGAATCCATCCTAACCCTGTTCTTCGAATCATTAAACCTTTATTTGTTAAGTATTCTATAGTAATATGTTATTAAAATACCACCAAGCAATGCTAAATATCTCCAAAATTGATTAAAGTAATGAAAACTAAAATTATACTATTTAACACTGTTTGAAGTCTTGTAATTGCCAAGCAAGTACATTTGTATGAAAAAAGGGTTTTTGGCTAATCTTAAGGTTAGTTTCTCTAGAAGCTCATCATATTGTAAATCATACGTTCCCATCATAACAAAGCTTATATATGATTAGATATATATAACCAATTAGACAATAGTTGTTGATTAAAACAAAGTGCTTCACATGTGGAGCACAGGTATCAACTAGTTATCAGGTGACAGTTTAAACAAAGTTGTGATCGGCATTTCGTCATTATCTAATGTTATTTATAAGTTCAAAGTTCAATTATAATGATTTCAATTAAATTATACTTGATTAGAATAAATAAGTGGTACAGAATTAAGTACTTCAAAACATGAAAACCAAAACGATAGGTCACGCGTCATGGAATTAGTCAGTTAAACTACTGGCATTTACCATCCACCACAAGCTTGCTCCCAAAAAGCATTGTTGTTGTTGTTGTTATTATTGTTGTTGTTGTTAATATCGTTAACATCGTTGTTACTAACGTAGCTACCGACGTAACCAGAACTACCACCGCTGCTACCACCACCAAATCCAGGCTGAGCGACAGCTTCGGCTTCAGCAGCTGGGGCTGCAGAAACAAGAGCAGCAAAAACGGGAATGAGAACGGCAAAAAACTTCATTGTTAATAATTTGATATTGGTAAGGTGTATTGTATTGTTGGAGCTTTGTTGAGATTAAAGTATTGCTTTATTTGTAGTGATAGAGAAGTGAAAGTAAGAAAAATTCAAAAAGAGTGGAATCCAACAACCTTTTATATTCATATTCTTCAATGCCCTAATCCAGGCTAAGTCCTTTTAAATGAATCAAATAATATTAACTCTAGAATCCCATTTATTGGTATAATATGACTGATTTGTTGAATCATTTAAAAACTTGCTAAACAGGAATATGATATATTTGTTTGAATAGAAACTGGAAAAACTAGTAATCTCCTAAACAATCACAACCATACAATTCCAAGTTATTAAACATCAAAAGTCACTAAACCTCCAAAACAAAAGAATAAAGTTGAATATTCTAATACAGAACTTTAATAATGTGCTTCAAACAGATCTTAAAGGTCTGGGAACAATATTTTGTTTAAACTTTCCAAACCCATTATTTTAAAATGCCTGGTTTTGTTTTATATATAAACTTTAAGTAAGTTCATTATGATAACTAACAGTCGTAAACATTTAGTAACTTAACAAATTTAGAGTTCATCATATATTTTATCAAAAGGCTGGTCAACAAGACATACAAAAGTATACTGATACTTTAATCATTTCAATGTTTTATTTTAAGTTATTGGAGTTATATCACAGTCAAGAAACAAATCTCTAACTGATTCTGTTTTCATTACAGCTTGATATTTTTGGGGCTTTCATTATCTGAGCCGTTTGTTTATTTCTCACACATTCTCAATATAAACTCTATTTGATTTGTAGCCACTGATAAGAGCCTTTACTATTTGTAAACATATACTTTTCCACTAAATATCTATAATCATTTGAATGAAAATAGATATAAGTTACAAACTGACATATCTGATTTGTGAAAAACAAATGAAAAAGTTGTGTATAAAAGGCATGACAATTCTTTCCAGATCAAGTTTTTTTTCTCCATCAAACACTTTCTAACTCTACATCACTTAATCAACAACTCCATCAAACACTTGACATTTAACAATGAAGTTTTCAGCTATTATCATTTCCCTTCTTGCTGCTTTCGTTTCCGCCGCCCCAGCTGCTGAGGCTGAGGCCATGCCTGAAGCTCTCGCTCAACCTGGATTTGGTGGGGGTAGTAGTGGCGGTAGTGTCGGCTACGTTGGTAGCTCTGTCAACGACGACACTAACAACCAAAACAACAACAATAATAATAATAACAACAATAATGCCGCTTTCTGGGCTTGCAATGGTGGCTGGAAGAAGAGAGCCTAAATTCATTTGACTCTTCTTATTCAAAGCTGAATACGCAGGATTATAGTCTACATATGGTTCATATCCGTTATATAATTATTATTTATTTATAGTTCAATATTAAATTTTTAACCACTTGAAATTTTAATTCCTATCCGTTGTTCAAAGTAAAGATTTTTGTAAGACTGTCGTGTGAGTTAATATTACACTTTGTTTTCATCTATTGTATGTAAAATTGGATCAGATATTAACATGGAAACCTTAATTTGTGCGACTCAAGTGCCTTATGAGTGAAAAATTGTTGAAACCAGTAGATAAACTTTTTTATTGTGGTTGAGGGAGGACCTTTGTCGTTTACAAACCAAGTGATAAGATCAAAAGGGATGATTTCACCTTTTTTTGTTTTTAAGTGAGAGGAATTTTAGTATGAGCAACTATATTCAATCAAATAATACCCTGTTTTATCTAGATTGATCAATGTGGTTCTTCCTTAATTAGTGGACAGGGTCATGAGAAAATATGAACAGTTCAACATTCAGCCGTACTTAGTAAATTATGTACGGCTGAAATACAATAATGTAGGTGCTATTGAAAGCATATATGCACCCACATTATTGGTTGATAAACTCTCACTTTTACAAGAATTTGTTTTTCGCAAAAGATGATATGATGATATGATGATATGATGATATGATGATATGATGATAAATAAACACACACAAAGGTTTAAATGTCTTGATTCAGAATAAAGCACAGAAAAAGAAAACAAACTAGCTGTTAACTCTATTACTCTTGTGTTTGAATGTTTTATGATACTAACTATGAGGTAGTTGAAAACTGTCAGTATGCTCATGTTGACTTGAGAATATGGTTCATGAATAAATCAAGACCAGAAAAGAAACGTAAACAAAAATTATCTTATTTTATGATTATTTACTAATATTGCATTTATGTTAGAAACAAATTGTATGATGTTTAGAAACTGTTGTTTAATATTACCCGACTAGCTATACCAAACTTTTTTCATGGAGAATGAAAACCTTCCAAATTTTTTGAAAGATTATGTCCTGGAAATTTAACCGCTTCAGCAACCGAAATAATGCGTGAAAATATCTTACGGTAAATCGTCATGATACAAGAAAAAGATTCAATTGCTTTATCTCAAAAAAGATAGCAAACGATATGAAATAAAAGAAAAGTTATAATTAAATGTAATTTTTAGTATAAAAGAACATAGAAATTCCACAATTTAGATTCTCTTTTCTACACCAAACATCCAATTCATTTCAACATCAATTCAATTTTTCAAAACCAATCAGTTAAAATGCAGTTTATCACCCTTATCATTACTCTTTTTGCTACATACGCTGTTGCAAACCCTGTTGCTGAAGCTGAGGCTATTGCCCAGCCCGAGGCCGGATTTGGTGGTGGCAGCAGCGGTGGCTCTGCTGGCTACTACGGTAGCTTTGTTGATAACAACGATGTCAACAATGACAACAACAACAATAATAATAACAATAACAATAATGCTGCTGGTGGCTGGTAAATTCAGTTAGATTTTTTTTGTCTAACCAGTCAAGTACACTAGTCAAGCACAATGGTCATTGATATTATACTTTTCTAGCTAGGAAGCGGTTTATTGAATATTCTGTATTCTGTATTATTTATAATTATATTAATATTATTTCAAATTAGTGCAATTAAATTTGTCAAAAATTTTCGATTTTTTTCCATTCAAACATATAGGTTACACTGGTTATTTTAATAAAAAGTTGTTTGTGAGACACTGATAATGGTCACAGAACAAATTGCTATTATCTACACATGTAATTAATAGCTAAATTGATCTGAAGATTCGCTTGAAACCATTACAACATTGTCTAACTATTATTTACAAATAATCATCAGTTTTGGTTTTCAATTTTCAACTTTTGAAAAAAATCTGCGTGCTTTGTGTGTTCTATTCCTTAAACCGGTTTGGCTAAAAAATGCAAAGTATTTGGAAAACAAAATAGGTGACATGGAAACTTTAGGTCTAGTAACATTAGTTTTCAAATTTGCCAATAATTAAACACTTTTTGCAAAGCCCTGTTATGAGATTTATTCCAAATCTGGTTCTCTAAGAAAACAGCATCTTATAAAGTTCAATTTAGAGAGAACAATCGTTGATCCAACAATTGCTTATCTAATTTTTTACAAAAATGAGCACCTAAATATATGATTAGAATACTCCATTTGTTTGGGTCCGTTCACTTTTCACCTCACCATTTAAGGTAAGGTCCTTTGTGAAATCAATCTTACCATTTATCTCCTACAAACCTCATCTTTGGTAAAAGACTGTCCACAGCCTTAACAAATATTTTTACATAGCTGTCATTCTCTCCACGTTGATGCTTATCTTTGTAGAATACCTCAAATTTCCTTAGTACTGTCAGACTTTTCACTTCCTCAGGAACAATGACCCCTTCTTTTAGAGCAGATAGAGCTCTTACCAGTTCATTAGATAGCTTTACAGCATTTGCGTATTTAGCTGCATATTCAAGTCTATCAGGATGAGCATCTTCTACTCTTTTCTGAATCACGTCACCGTTTTACGCAATTCTGAGCGCTTCAGACAATCTCTCATCTGCATGAGTTGTCGTGTTTTGTCTGTACGATGTTTCAATACTGCCAAAGTGAAACGACAAATAGTAGATGTTCTTTAGAAATCTGATGACTTTGTGATGTCACTATATCCAATCTTTTCATTGATCCTTCTCACACCGTCTCCGAGCGACAAGAGCCTAGTCTCATCTTTGATCTCAAAGTGCTTCATGAGGCTTACTTGTATGTAGTGTAGTATATAAGTGCTGACTTTACACTTACTGCCAGCAATTTCATTAGACCGCGATTCCTCATTATACTCTTTTCAATCAGTCTCTTAAGCTTAGAATAATCTGACTTTTGTGACCACTGACCTAGAATATCCTTCCTATTTGTTTAATAGCATCTGACAACTCTTCCTCTTCAAATACTTTCCTGTTCACAGAGAGTGTTGGGGTTTGTACTTTTTTTCTTAATTTTTGTATGAAAAAAAATATTTCTTGCCTAGATACTGTTCATCAACTTCGTATATTCTCACTAGTTGGAAAGATTTGAGCCACACTAATGTTGAGTTCGAGCTATAGGCTTCCAAATCACTCAACTTATAAATGGCAAATTCTGTGTTGAGAAGTACGTTTAGCTTCTCTAAAAAGTGTACATTCAAGATTTTTCTTAGGTTCCTTTGCAACAGCAACGACTCATATTTGGCAATGGAAGCCAAATAGAGATTCACTTCAGTTACCTTTAAATCTTTTTGCAAGTCTCGATACACGTACCTACCCCCTAAAACTTTCTTGTAGAGTTTAGTATCAGGATAGATTCCTGCTTTCCTTTAAACAATTTTAACTTCAGACATTCAAGACAGTAAGAAAATCAAAAGCAAGGTGTATTTGACTTGGGTGACAATAAATAACATTTTTGGATTTTCCTTCAGTATAAATCAAATTGTTTTAGTTTCACCTACGGTCCGTGGTGATTAGAGATGGCCCGTGATAAACTCTATTGAGTTTTCAAGAGTCATCATGTTTTTGTTTCATTTCCTCAGTTATTACTTGACTTTTAAAAACTTGGGTTTGGGTTGGAAAAAGAACAACAGTCAAGTGTGCCAGAAACTTCAATCCTGGAGTTTTTTCAAAAAAGGTCTTAAAGTGTTTTGAATCAACAGAGATATAGTCTTGGAGTATTTTGATATATATATTGCTGTCTCATTAGATTAGAATTATTTCAGTTTCTTTCTTTTTTCAGAGTAATAAGAATTCTAGTCTGCTATCAGTAGGAATCCGACAATAATATACAGTTTCTTTCTTGCTCTTTAAAACCTTTGCCAAAACAATATTTAAAATCACGATATAGATATGCTCACCCAGAAGTGAGTCCGAGACACATCACGCATGAATGAATGAACAAACTCATTCTAGGGTTATGTAAAAGGGCCATTATTACTCAAAACTGTCATTTTTAGCCCAAGGTATTTTGTGTCTTTGCCGTCTCTTAGGTTTTTATTATCATTAATGTACCAGACATGGGTAACTAGTGCTACTAACCAGCCGGTATTGGAACTTTATAAAAGTAGGCAAGCCTTTTGTAGGCTAGCTATTCAAGTTTGAATTCTTACTCGTTTTTTTCCAGTCATGGATTGAAGCCAAAACCAAAGACAACAGGAGAACCACATTTGCGGATATGTTTAAAGCTCTAAGACTAGTTATTTTGATTGGACAAATAATACCACCATGGGTGTATTTAGTCAAGAAAGTTAAAGTTTAGAGATGTATTGTTGTGCATTTCTTTTCGCTGGTGGATGTTTATATATTTTAGCCAATAATAGTTGAATGGCTACACAATAGTTCACAACAGTTCACAAATCGATATTCCTAAAAGATAGCATCTAGTTTGTAGAAATCCAATCAACAAACATACAATTCTTCTGCATGTGAATATGCCTGGCCATGTATTGAATCCCAGGCTGCCGCACCCTGATCAAAGAGCTGTCAAAAGTACAGTCTCTAGCTGCCTTGAATCTGCTACGAAATATAAAGCTCCAGCACGTGTAACAGGCAATATGTAATATGTGTTCATCACGTGGAATACTCATGAGCACGATGACTAAAGCGAACCGACAGCAACCGCTGCACTCGTGAACCAAAATTAGCTTAACCAGCCAAATATCGGGTCATATTCCAGAACCCACCTTGACGTATTCCACCATGTCGTCATACACGAGGCTGCAACAAGGAGAGGGGGGTGGTGCACTTCTATGTAGGCCGTATGTGTGGCAACGTGTCTCGGGAAAGAAAAAAAAAATATTTCAAAAGAATTGTCCCGAATTCCTATTCCATTATTCCCAGCTGTTGCATATTAAATAAAATAAAAAATAAAAAAAATTTAAAAAAAGATTTGACCCTGATTATAGCCTGCAAATGCCTAAATTGCTTTCCCAGTAGATCGCTTAGCCCACCGTCGACAGAGTATCTTGTCGTTGAATGCTCTGTCCAAAACCATCAAACTATACTTGGCTTTTGCTTGGCTTTTTTTTTTTTCCCCCAGCGTTGACTGGGAATATATACGGCCTTTTGACGTTAACCAGAATCCGGGGAAGGCCAGTCTTGGCACTGGAATAACCTTGTGAAAATAAAAATAAGAGACATGCCTCTGTTTATTTGCCCTCGTTGCTCATACAACTGCTATCTTTTTTTTTGTAAAGGCTGTCGTCTAAAGTAACGCCTCGATCAAAAGCAGCCATTTGTTCCTCCCTTATAAAGACACTTAAAGTGGAGCAGCATTCCCGATTTATAAACCCTTACAGTTTAAAATTGTATACACCAGATAACAATAGCATATACCAAAGATAAAAGATAATAAAAATCCTTCTGAGAGTAATCTTACGTGTGCTGGACATAATAAGAGCGGAATAATAAATATAACAATTAATACAAGGTCTATCTAAAATGAACAATAAAAGGTCGTAAATAATTTGTAATCATAATGATTGTATGAATGGATGCAAAAAACCCCGATAATAGCGTTTTGTTTTTTTTAATCTAATTTTGCTTCTTTTTCTTGTGTTTCGTCTTCATTAGCAACTTTAAAGGATCTATTGCTTCGTTGCCGTGTGATTTCCGTGGCGCTGTCTTCTGGCTGGCCAACGTCGTTGCAAGTGCCAGTAGCTTCTGCTGTTCGTGCTCTCCTAAGTTCAACATCATGCTGTGTTCGTTCTTCTAAATTGGTCAAAACTTTGTGAACCATATAACTGCACTCCTTTAATGGATATCTCAACGGCGACTCATCTTCCAAAAATGCCATATCTTTCATGGGATCCTCACCAGTGAGGTAATAGATTTCGGCCCACTCTTCGAAACTGTGAATCTTGTCTGGGTCGTCATTCATGGCATTAAGCAGTTGGTGAATGACTTTCATAGCTGCACATCTGTACTCAATTCCGGTCAGCTTGGCTAGATAAGCAGAGTCTAAAATTGAGTTATCGTCATCATGCTGGTTGGCATGGAAAGTGGAATTACCACTCACCAAACTTGCCCAGGCAGTAAGGCCGTTGCTTTGACCCTGGCCGTGGCCCTGATGACGGGCGCTTCTATACTTTGGCGCTCTTGTTGTCTTGCGATGTAAAAATCTTTCAATGGGATTGCCCTCGTCTCTTATATATTGGTCGACACGACGGTTTGCCTCTGTTTCGTCCTCTTGGTACAACTCTTTCAAACCTGTCAAATTACTGAAAAAGTCATCGATATGCGTGGCAATAGCAAATAAAGCATCACCAAGACTGCTGATTAGAATAGTCATCATGGGAATGGCAGCCACAGCCCAAATAACAAAAAATGAACGACCAACAGATGTCTTTGGTGCATAATCTCCGTAACCTGTGGTCAACAGACACAAGAAACAAAAGTATGTAGCGTCGAAATATGTCCACCCTTCTACTTTGCAAAAGACCAAAGCTCCCATTAACCAAAACATAATATAACTGACCATGGTATAAACCAAGCCTAGCAGACGCTGCTTTAATTCGCACCTCATTCGTAGTCTAGTAATAGCTTCAAAGGACTCTCTGCCATTCAAAACAATGTTCTTCCGCTTCATGTACTTGAGCAATCTCTTTCTGGATTGCTCTAGTCGGTGCCAGAAAAGAGTAGGGCCAATGTTAGACAAGACAAAGCTTCGAAGCCATGCAATGACCAGTCCTAACTCCAATACTCCAAAAAATGTGAATGCTAGAGACAATGCACGTGCAACACTTGTAATGGGCACAATGTCACCCAATCCAATGGTCAAAATAGTGGTTGCCGAGAAATACATACTGGTGGAATAAGCCATGGGTCCAATTAATCGGCTAAACATACCAGAGCCCGCAACTAACCAAACGCCAAGGAGAACCGTATGGATCATAAGACCTCTTTGCGATGCGTCGAGGTTGAACGTTGAATCATATTCCTTTAGTGCGAATCCAAGATAGTTTAGCAGGAGTAACAAGAAACACAAAAAGTAGATACCACAGGTAAAGCATCCAAAATAAAATCCACCAGAGTGGTAATATCCTGCAAAGTAGTCTCGTTTCCAGACAAGAATCAGATCAATGGTCAAAATGACAGCAGCCATAAACCACATGATAATCGAACTGATCTGGGCAAAAGTGTATCGAATTTTACCGGTAAAGTTGAGTACTAGCAAGATGTTTGCGGAAAATCCGCAGACTAATGAAAGGATATTTACGACGAGAATCCAAGTTTCATCACGAATGACTTCGTTCTTTCCTGGGGGAGCCTCTCGCCAAGGATCCACAATTGCCGCGATAGAAATCATGTTGGCAAGGGGTCCAAGGCATGCTAATATGGTGGGAGTATAGGTGCTGACAATGAACCAAAAGGAAAACAGACGATCACCGGGTTTTCGAGTGAGCATTTCAATTTGAAAGCTATTTGCGTGAATTGCAAACTCAGGAGGATACCACTTGTCTCTAACTGAGTTGTCGTCGTCGTCGAGGCCGAGACTGGCTTTGTCTTCCTCGTTGTCTTCCGGGGTTTCTTGCTCGTCTTGGAACTCTTCAGAGTTGCTGTCCTTGTCGTCTTTCTCGTCTTTGTCGTCTTCACCCTTTTGCTCAAATTTGATTGCTGGAGGGGGTTTCAAAGTGATTTTGTTAGCTTTAGCTGGACCGGATACTGAACTTGAGCGAGAATTATCTCCATGCTCTTTTTGTTGCTGGTGCTCTAATTTCGCCTCTTGTTTGGCCTCTTCTTTAGCCTGTTTCATTTCCTTTCTCTTTTCCACCACTTCCTCGTGTTCATGAGCAATTTCATGGGGATAAGAATGGTTGGGAAACTCTTGATCGTTAGCGCCTGGAAGAAAGTAATTTTGAGCAACCTCCTCAGGATCAGAAGGTAGAGCTTGAAACAAGTCCATTGTTTATAAAAAAAAGAAAAAAAAAAGAATATAAATAAATCAGATGTGGTATGTAAAATTTTATATTTGTATCTCAGTCTAAAATGACCCAATACAAAACTCCGTATGGTGAATGTTGGCAGAAGGAAGGTGACGAGATGGTTTACCGAGGACACAGACTAGCAATTCCCAGGACTCAAAACCATGGCGGGTGAAGAGATGAAATTCAGAAAAAGTCTAAAAATCAGCAGGGTCCGTTTTATTTATATGCAGCTCTATATGAAAGCACGACGGGAAAAAACGAACGGATCAACTGTGTTTTTAACTGTGTTGTTGTGTGACCAAATGTCCTGAAGCGTAGAAAAAATTTAATCGAGCCGATAATGTATATAGAAAAGGTATTAAAGTGTGTAAAGGAAGGATGGAACAAATGGAAGATTTATAGCCACAGATGGAATGTTACGTAGACAGCAATAGGGAAGAGCGGTTCAAACCTAAATTATACAATATTCCCACAGCTGATGCAGCCGAAATTCAGCAGCCATCAGTACCAAAGACCAAAAGGCTGTTTCAGCAAGGGGATGCACAGACATAATTAATAAGAATAGGCAGAACCAGAACGGCGTGGGTTTGGGTTGGGTGCCTGTGGCCTTGTTGCTAAAAGTGGCCCATTTTGGCACTAGAGAGAGCGTGAGGCTCAGACATGCACCATCAGGCAATTTTAGGCCCAAAAACAAGAACATGGAAATCGGCCAGTTTTTAAACATGTGATATTTATACAGACGACAGGTCTGATGGAGTGATTTTCAGTTCAATTAACAATAGATCTAAAGCCTCAATTCTTGAAAAATGTTACTTTCAGCATAAAAGTGGCCAGATTATTATTTTAACGTTTGAAATCCGAGTCAGATTGCTTAGCGTCAAAATAAATATGGCCAGCTTTTCGCCGTCGTACACGTGGTGTGTTGTGTGCGTTTCTGGACACAAGGCACTGCCGGGTAACCTTGGCGTACAAATTGAACCAAACCAGGACTAGGGTTTATCACTACAGCTGCTGCGTCAAACAGTCACGTGTAACCAGCCCCACGTACTTGTGTAACAGTGAAAGCTCTTTTCGTGGTCACGTGAAATTATTATCCAATATCACATGACGCAATAATTCCCGATTCCAGCTTGCACATCTTTTACGGACTCTCTTCATTCTCGTCTACCTTTCCCTCCCCCTCCTCCCTCGTTCTTTTCCAAGTCTTTATCCTCTTCTTCAAACCTGGATACCGTTCGTTGATTGCATCTGCCCTCTTGACTTGACGTAAAGGTATCACCCTCCTCAGGTATGTATTGTGTCAGTATACCAAGTGTTTGTAAGTGGTAACACTTTATATACAACCTTTTATTTTATACATCTAAACGGTGACATCGTTATCTGCCGGTTTTCTTGAAAGTTTTTCCTCCACTGTGCCATTATCTGCCCTTTTCCCTTTTATTTCTAGTCTTTTCTTCCTCTTTTCCATATTCTAATCAAGCTTCTCTTCAAGACTGTAGTCTTTCCTTTAGAATTATATCAAGGTTCCTCACAATCCTTTGATCACATAAACCTTGATTCAACTACCACCCTGAGACGAGGCATTTATTTTTCCGCTCAAAATGTTTCCTTTCAAACCTTTTGCTCCTTCTTCAAAAATTTTATCCTTGAATATCCGAGCTTCTCGGATTATCTCCAGCCGTCTTTTTTCTTCTTCGGAGAAATGTCTTCAAAACGAGGGCCCTACCGGCGACGATGAAAAGACTAAATACTACCACTTTCAGCCAGTGGCCATGCAATCATATGTCTCGCCTATGCGCAGAAATACCACTTGGCTTCAGGCTTTCAATGCGAGACAACAAAAGCAACAGGAATGGTTAGAAAAGAACAAGGAAGCTATTGCTGCTGGTATTGTCAAGCCTGAAAAGGCTCCTTTAGAGTCTTTTTCTTATCAGAACGTTGTCACTGAAGAAACTGTCAAAAGATCTCCTACCGACTCTTTTTCGTACGTTATTCTTCCCTTCAAGTCTGACGAATGGTTCCTTGATGGGTACATTAACGCCTTTGGTCGCTTGCGTATTGGTCAAATCTTTCAAGATCTGGATGCTCTTGCCGGTGTCATTGCCTACCGTCACTGTTCTCCTGCCCAGCCCGTTGTCGTTACTGCCTCTGTCGACAGAGTTTTTATGAAAAAGAGACTTGATACCATTGCCGATTTAAATGTTTCGCTTTCTGGTAACGTTACGTGGACTGGAAGATCTTCCATGGAAATTACCATCAAGGCCTGCACCCACAGTGAAGAAATGTCTGTTGGCAGCACCCTTTTAACTGCGGATGATATCAATGAAGAGGACGTTTTCATGACTGCCAACTTTACTTTTGTTGCCAGACACCCAGTTACCAAGAAATCATTCCCTATTAACCACGTTGTTCCTAATACCAAGGCCCAGCTGAAAGAGTTTGTTCGTGCCGAAAAGTACAACAATCTCAAAAAGGAATCTGCCCAAAAGACTGGTCTCACTCACCTTCCTCCCTCTGAAGAAGAGTCTAGGATTATTCACAAAAAGTGGTTAAATACTGTTCCTGACTATATCAAAACCCATCAACCCTCTTCCCAAATTCACTCTTCATTCATGGCTGACTCCCGCATGCATTCCACTATCATGATGCAGCCCCAATACCGTAACAGGCACTCTTATATGATTTTCGGTGGATACCTTCTCCGCACCACTTTTGAGCTCGCATACAGCTGTTCTTCTGCCTTTGCCCACGATGTGACCCACTTTGTTTCTTTGGACGAGACCTCTTTCCGCAATCCCGTTCCTGTCGGCTCTGTTCTTTATTTGACTGCCACTGTCGTTTACACCGAATTCATCAACAGAAAGGTGCATCCCGAGGCTGGCGACCATACAGCCCAGCCCTCCACCCCCAGCTCGTCCTCGGAATTCTCCAAAACTGCTACCCCAGGAACCCTGATCCAGGTCCGTGTAGCCTCTTACGTTAGAGACCTTTCTCACGGCACCAAGACTGATACCGGATCTTTCGTTTACTCCTTCTTTGCCGGAGCTTCTCCATCTGATGCTTCTGCCGTCGATGCTCCACAGTCGTACCACACCGTTGTTCCTCAGACTTATGACGAAATGATGGAATACTTGGAAGGAAGAAGAAGATCCATTGAGACTGCCAACTTTAACACTTATGTTAGAATGATTCCTTCTGGCCAGGTTGTTTCTGAGTAAATCTTTATTTTTTATATTTTTTGGATACTTTATTCTTACTCAATCATTATTCTAACTATCCTATGCAGAACCTTTTTTTCTAAATTTAATTTTTCTTTTCTTGAATATTATTAATATAATTCCAAGCATCTTAAATAATGTCTGGTATTTTATAATACATGTATCCTTCATATATTTAGGATTTCTCTAAAAACAAAATCATAAAATTCAATGGGTTGATGACTCGGGTGCATCATTATCCAAGTCATCGAATATCGAATCGATAGAGTCTCTCTTGCCCTTACCTCCAGTCTCTGGGTGATCGTGGAAAGTCTCCAACTGTACACCCTCTTCCCCATCATCCATTTCTTCTACTGTAGGAAGGTTCGAAGGCCCGCTACCAAGATGCTGATATTTCTTACCATCCGACTTTTTCAATCCTCCTCTTCTAGGGCGCGAGCTTCCAACTCCAACAGCGTTTGCCACAGCATTCAGTCTTAGAGATTTTGCTGCCCTGTGTGGAACATGCCACCGGGAGAGGCCCAAGAGAATGGATTTGAAAAACCCTTCAGGCTCATCCTCGTAATCCTCACCCAACCTGCCAGCTTCAAAATCGTCCAATTCGTCCTCGTAGTGAACACTGCGAACTCTCTTGTCAACATTTTTGCGCTGTCGTGAATCGTGCAAAGAGTGTGCAAGCTTGCGGTTTCTCCAAACAAAAACACCGAGAAAGAGCGCAGCAAGAATACACACAACCAGCACAAAAGCACCAGCCTTGTAGTATGGTCTCCAAGACTTGTCGTTTTCTTCACCATCCTTAGTACCTTCGGTCTCCTTCTCATCATCAGCAGTTGGAACCTCTTCAACATTATCTACAGAAGTAGATGATTCAGGCTTCTTTAACAAATCTTCGGTAGAATATCCTGGAATGCTCAAGAAGTGGTGAATCATTGCTTGTGCTACCATCGGAAGATCAAATGGAACCATGTGAGAAGCATTGTAAATCTTAATGTAAGTCAAGTTTCTTCCAGACTGAATAGTTCCAGCTGCTTCTCCGTCAACATACCAATCGGATGACTGTTCATCAAGTCTAAATCCAGTATCTCCGCGAGAAAATGGAGAGATAACGTCACCGACTTCAGCAACAGTAGGTTGAATAGGTGGCAAAGGATCATCATCGCGCTTCTCAGGATGAGCAGGTGGGACTCCAACAGTGTATTCAGCAGGAGGGCCCCAACTCAAGTCCTCAATCAACTTTTCGTTGCCGACATGATTGCAAATCAAATCCTGGTCACCGTTGAACATAACAACCTGAATCTGGTCATCAATCAAGGTGGGAAGTATTTCAATCGAAGGCGTAGAATGCTTGGCCTTGAATGCAGAGCCGACTGGACCAGAGCATTCCTTCCAGCCACGATTAGAAGGAACATGAATAGCATTTAAAACATCATCTCGTCTAAGGTAAGGGGTAACGTATTCAAGGTCTGGTGGCCAATTCATACCACAAGAAGAGTAAGTATCACGTAGTCTAATGTCATAGATATTAACACAGGCATTTGGATCACTTCTTGCAAGTCCGGTATTTTGATAAAGCTCTCGCAGTAATGTGTCCAAGATGCGATCACATGGAGGAACAGCAAGCCCTGCACGATCATTGGGGTGAGTTTCATACCACTGGACGCACTGCTTTTGTTGACTTTCTACTGCAGCAGCAATAGAACTTCCATGTTGAATCAGTCCAGTCTTGTAGGCAAAAGGGACATATGTCAAGTAATGAGAAATAGGATTAATCCAACCGTTTCCAATCAATACAGTTTTCAAGTCAATCCATGGTCGGTCATCTCTCTTTACCTTGTCACTTTCCGGGATATCCGTAAATTCCATAAATTCTGACGACTTGTTCAAGTTTTTGTCTAAAATTGCTCGGGCAAGGTATGGGATGTACTGACCGGCAAAAGATTCACCAGCAATGTAGAATTCATCGGTTTGACGTTCAGGAAAGATTTCAAAATATTTTTCAAGGAACACAATCATATCATGAGCCATTTCCGGTAGCTCTTTAAGGTAGCCGTCAGTGTCGGTAGTTGAAAGGCCGGTGCCGACCGGTTGATCAACAAACAATAGATTGGCATGCTTGTGCCATGATCCGTTGTTTATTTCGAGATGTTCTTGATCGTGGTGTAATCTGAAAGGTCCGACTTCCATTAAAGCGCCGTCCATAGATGAACAGCCGGGGCCACCGTTAAGCCAGATAATCTATTAGGTTAGTTAGTACAGTGTGCGCGAATAAAGCCAAGCGTATCTGAGTAAGCTCTTTGAACAAAAAATTCAAAGCCAACAAGAAGATTCATAATCCAATTAAAGCATAGCAATCGCTTAGAACAAAATGTCTATTTAAAAACATTGCCCCAAAACCCAAGAGGTTCCCAGTGATAGCCCCAACAAGTAATTCTCTACAGTATTGTAAAAAATGGACGGGGGACAAGAGGCTGGGCAAAACTCAGGAGCTCACAGGGGGTATAAGCCACAATACAAAAAGTGTAGAATAAGTAGAATCAAAGGGGGCAAATATTACTTACAGTTTTTTGTCGTTCTGTGATGGTATATTCAGCACCAAAGCTCCAGAAAAAGAGCTTTCCGTTATGCTCAGGGTTGACAGTGATGTGGCCCGCATGCATGGTTGGTATTAGCTGCTCAGGTAAATGTTCAGTTCCTGGCAGGTTTTTCACATAATAATCCGCTGCAGAAAGCTTCTCTTCGTCCCGTTTTGCATGAGATCTGAAGTCGGGCCCTGCTCGAGCAAAAATGTCGGCGGGGTCTTGTGGTGAGTTCAATGAACGTGCGTAGAGTCGGTTTGGCAGGGTGTCGTCGCTTGAAGCAAGGGCAAAGCTTGCGGAAAGCAAAGCTAGCAAAGTACGTGCTAGCATCGTATATAATTGAATTTGTGCTGTGTGTGTTTATGAATGGTGAATGATGGATAGTAAGTCTAGTGGTGCAGGTAGTTTTTATTTGGTAACTGTCATGAACAAATGGTGGTATAAAGAGAGGTGGATAGAACCCGCACTCAATGTAATAAGTCTAAACCCTTTGTTTTTTTCAAAAAGGGTTGGCTAAATTTCTAAAAATGGAGTAATGACAAAATATAAGAAAGAAGGTGGAAAAAGTACAAAAGAAGGGGAAAAAAGATAAAAAGAGGCAAAAGTGTTTTGGAGAAGGGCAGAAGTTCAAAAGGAGGTTTTTTTAACAAGATTACGTCGGAACTAAATCACATGATTATCACGTGGTCACTCTTATCAGTTTCACCGGCGTCCAAACCTTCTATGCAAAATATACATACTCAAGTGCTTGATGGGGATTCGGATCTGTGGTATATTATAGCACAGTTAGTTTATATTCAGCAATTTAAAATGGTTTTTTAAGAAAAAATTACAGGTATTTTAAAATAACCAGTCAATTGAGCAATTGAGCAATGGCACCATATTCACGCCGATTGTAAACAATTCCTAATTCCCAGTTCTCAGTTCCCAGTTTCAGTCAAATGAAAATGCCTTTAGCTCTTAATTAATTTCCAGCAAACTCATTTCCATCGGCGAGTGAATATATATACCCTCCCCTGATCGCTTTTCTACTACCCTGGTTCAATTAATTGTACAAAAATGCAAACATTTTAAAGAGTTGATCATCTATTTCAAGGATAATTCATACATCGTTACACAAAATAAAATAATAAAATAAAACCAAAAAAATAATTAATAATAAAAAATACAAAAATTTTAAACTTTTCCAAAGTATTTCCAAAATATTTTTCAAGTTGACAATTAAATCAGTCCTTTTCAGAAATTGATCATTCTCCGTGTCCACATCTGATATTACTCAGGGAAATAATTGGAGACGCTACTCTTGCGAAAAACTCTGAATCAACATGGCCACATCATCATCTGTCGGTGGGAGTCTCCGTCTTAGCAGAGGCTTGAGATTGTTTAGAATAGGCCGAAGACACACTGTATCTATTCGACCCGGGAATAGTAGAGGCTGTTGGAGTGGCAGGTGCATCAGCGTATTGGCCACCCTCTGACGTATATTCCGGACCTGGAGATCCAGCAGCGCTAAAGCGGCCCAAAAGTCTTTGGTTTGCACGCTGAGGGATGTCGGGTGACTCTGTTGTTGAAAACTCTTGGAAATGGGGAGTGGAGGAAATAGCTTGACCAAAAATCACGTTTGATGTGTCACGCTTGGCCGAACGCGGAGTGACTGTCCACTTTCCTTGGTTAACTTGTAAAACTTCGCCGCGTTCTTCTTCAGTGTCCTCATCGGTAAAGTCTTCATCATCAGCGTCGCTTTCACCACGGTTGACAGACATAAACTTTGGACCGAGAGCAACTGAGCTTGGTGCAACAGAATTTTGTGCAACAGAACTAAGAGTGTTGACTGGTGCGTGATGAATAACACTGC
Organism: Magnusiomyces fungicola; assembly: GCA_900654225.1. Classification (NCBI taxonomy): domain Eukaryota; kingdom Fungi; phylum Ascomycota; class Dipodascomycetes; order Dipodascales; family Dipodascaceae; genus Magnusiomyces; species Magnusiomyces fungicola. The sequence goes on from CAACAH010000002.1 coordinate 1,180,325, forward strand.
GACGTGAATCTCCATAGCAGCTCTCACCAGACGAAGCAGTTCGGTAGGCATCAGTAAGATCTGTATTTTCAAGAGATGTGGTAGTTCCAGATCGATCCCGCAACTTTTTGGTATCAAACTCTTCGTCTTTTCCTTGCTTGGCGTCAATGTTATTAAACTTGAGTTTGCGTTGTGGATCCTTCTCAGGAATCGAGGAGCTCATCAACTGATTATTATCAGGAGCATCTACGACGTTACCATGACTGGTAAACTTGGCATTAGGAGTGTCGCTCACACTAACACCAGTCCGTAAGGGTATAACCAGCCCTTGAGGAGTCTGTGCATCTATAGGTGTGGTGGTAAAAGCCTGTGGGGTATTGAGCCCGTGTGGTGTAGAAAGCAACTGTGGTGTTGTCAAAAGCTGTGGAGTAGAAAGACCTGGAGATTCAGGAACAGTATCTAATTGCATTGTGGGAGGAGCAATGGCATAGGGATTAGGCTGTGTATATTGTGTCGAGTTGTAGGATTGGTGGAAACGAGACTCATCAGAATCAGATGAAGAGTATGACGCGACAGAAGTAGAATTGCTGTTATTTGAAGCAATACTTGGGCCATGTACATGACTGTAGCGTTGGTCACTTGCTCTGGAATAGTAGGTGTCTCTACCGTTGTAATCAGATGCTGAAGATAGTGAGCCTAGTCGTTGTAGGATTGGTGATTCGCGGTCATTGTGTGATGGGCTGCTCGCCAAAGAGCTGTGGCTTTCATTTCTGCCAGAAGACACACTGGAACCGCTGTTTGAAGGTACCGACTTATGTTGAGCAGAAAATGACTGTACATGTCGGTGTTGGCTGTGTACTTGTTGTTGTTTTCCAACCTCATCGACTAATCGGACAGACTTGAGCTCCTCAGCAGGAATAGTAGCCAATGAGCTACCATGGGTGCGAGATCGCCAAGGCTGGGAAGGCTCAAAAGTCTGGCGCCAGGAGTTACGGGTATGTCCTGCAGGGTTCGCTATGGACTCTTCATCACTGGGATTAGGTGCAAGAGTGTTGGTGAGATCAGTTGGAGGCTGAATGGCTGAGTAATCATAATCACCACTAGCCATAGCGATTCCAAAAGCTCCAGCATTACCCATGCTGATTCGTTTCTCATTGGTTTGCTGGTGCTCATCATTCTGCTGCTGGTTGAGATTTTCACCGCTGGGCTGGCCACGAACATGAGGGTCATCATATACATCCTTAAGAATATTGCTAGTATCTAGCAACTTTTCATTCATCTGTGCAGCATATGCTCTACTTGCAGAGTCGTCGATCTGAGTGGCATCAGACGCGCCACTTGTTCCTTCCGAGTATGTATTACTTGCTGGAGACATTCCAAAGGGTCCAGGATAGCCACCAGTGAAGCCCTTTTCCTTCTCCATGTTGTCAAGTTTTTTCAAGTTGTACTCAGTAGCGAGTGTTGGCGTACCCCAACTCTTCTGGTGTACCAAAGTTTGTGGGGTGTGTTGTGTGCCCAAAGTATCCAGACTAGTATTTCGTGAAAGTTCCAATGGAGAGGACTGATAGTCAGGAGCAGGGAGAATGAATGGCGCAGGTTTAGGTGTCATCGAGGTAAGGGAAGAGCCGCGTTTATCGCGAGATCGACCAAAGATTCGATGGTTATCGTTTGTGGAATCACCAGGAAGCATCTTTGGTGCCGATATAGAAGGGAAGATATTGATACCCTTTCTGCGTCTGCCCGGTGGTGTAGAAGAACCGGTATGAACCGCCTTTTCCTCTTCAACAGCATCATCGCGACGACGACGACAGCAGCAAAAGAATAACAATAGAATGGCGGCTATAAGAAGAATGCCAACAGGAATGAGGACACCACAAAGAATTGCAACAAGCTTATTATGAGAAATTCCGTGGTGACTGGTTGGAATTGGGGTAGAAGAAGAGGTATTGGTTGGTGAAGCAGGAGAAGCTTTGACCGACTTTAAATCAAAACTAAACGCTTGTTGAGTGGAACCGTCTTTACCTGTAAGAGTAACAGTAGTTCCCGAAAAGGAAGATGGTACCATACCTGTAAAAGTCTCATTATCTTGGTGGAAAGTCAACCAATCAGCCGATGGGCTGTAAGAAGCTGAAATGTTGGCATTGGAATTTACAATGAGCGAGTTGGGAAGCTGGTATTGAAAGTACTGGTTGTCAGTCGCGTTAATAGACAAGGAAGTTGAGTTATCAAAGATTGTGATATTTCCATTTGTAGAGAGAAGAGTCAATACAAAAGAGATGGAATCTTTGAAATTATCCTCAACAGTAACAAGGTACGAGGTATTAGTGAACCCTTTAGGGACTGTTCCTGAGATTGTCGAAGAGTTAGCAGTGAGCCAAGAGTTGGTAGCATTAAGAGTAACAGAAGAAATGTTGGAGGAAGAAAGCTCAGCACCATTAAGCGTAAACTTATCTAGAGGAAGGTCATAAGAAAAAGAAGACTGTGGAGTGACCGTTTGGTTGACGTAGGAGATGTTGGTCGTGAATGGGTGAGCGCCGAGCACAAGGTTAAAATCGAGTTGCGCGCTGGCGTAATCAGGTGTTTGAACTGCAATGATAGAGATTGGAAAGATTTGACTGGGTGCAATTTCAGAGTTGACACCAGGAGCGGTTCCTGTGAATTGGAGAGTGTGTGGGTTGAAAGACAGCCAGATGGGGAGTGGCGTGTGTGATTGAGTCAATGCCGTGTAATACGAGATTGGGGCCGCAGAAGAAACGAACGGAGCTGATGGAAATTGAATGTGGAACGCCTCATTGGGCTGTAGCACAAAGCTGTTATGTGACTGGAATAGGAGGTTTGATTGAATATCGGACTGCAAGGTCTGCTGGGAATACTGCTGAGAAAGACCTGAGTTTGTTAAAAAGATGGAAGAGTTTACTGAGGTAGGGCCTTGGGTATCGGTGCCTATTAAGTTGAACCAGATAGTTTGGCTCGAGTTGTCGTTGGAATTGGAATTGGACGGTGGAGCTGTGCCGGATAGGGTACGTGAGGCCGATTCAAAGGAGAGCCAGTCTGGAAGACCCGAAGCATTGTATGATACCGCCGATATATCAGATGTGAAGGTGTCTATTGGCAGCTGGTAGCTGTAAGGTTGGCCATATTCAGCGACAGGGGGGTACTGGATTGATAGAGGGTAGGTGTTTGCCGGTATTGAGTATGCTGAAGAGGCTAGTAGCAGTAGAGACAGGGCAAAAGAAGCCATTGTAGATGTGGAAGAGAGCAGGATGTGGTCTGAATCAAAGTGATATAGAGAAGTGTTGAAAAAAGATTGAGAAAAGAGGGACTTGAAATAAATAAAAGGAATTAAAAATTAAATATTAGAGGGGGAAAAGAAGGAAGATTAGTTGGAAATAAAAAGAAGCATAGTAAGAAGAAGAAGTAGAAACAAAAAGGAAAGACTACAGTTGGAAATATGACCTAAAGACCTCCAAGTAAGAAAAAAAAGTGGTGAAGAAGGGAAAAAAAAGGGGAAGAGAAGAGGAAGAAGCAGAGTTAATAAAGCAAAACTTTCTTTTTCGGAGGGAGCGAAGGGATGGGTCCTATAGGGGGATGCTATAGAAAGACTGCAGAGTCGCAAACGGCTTGTGGCATAATGGGAACTGCCATTTGGTTAAGCTAACTGAAGTGGGTTGAGCGGAGTGGTACGAAGGATCTCAGGTGGTGGTTTCATGTGTGTTTTCTGAATATATATATATTTTTTATTTATTTATTTCATGTATATTTATTCTGTGGTTTTTTATTTTCATTTTCTTCTTCTATTTAAAGCACCTTTCTACGTTCATCATTTGGAATACCCAGTCCAAAGGAGTTCTTCCGTCTCTAAAGGTGTTGCAGATTCTTTCATCAAAGGGGCGTCCAGTCTGAAGCAACTGCCTGTCCCACTTCTGCTGGCTACGCGAAAACGCGTCTTTATTCTGCAACCGCAGTTTCTTGTTTGGGACCGCGCGTGTGTTTCGCGGCGTCAACGCACTACTCGACAAGACGAATTTTGCCAGCATATTTCTCAAAAATCAACATTGGATATAAAGAAAAATGCCTTCAATCGTCGAGACAATAAAGAAAAGCTTAACGACCATTGCAGTCCAGAGCCATTGTTATTAAATTCTCTCCGTTTTAATTTCAACGCCAACCCACGTTTTGTAAGCGCTTGTGACAGCCTGTGTCATTGCCTTCCGGCCATGTATTCTGCATGCAGCTTGGAATGTCTTCTGTTCTATTTCTGTTCAACTATCCTGGTTTTTCAGTTGATTTGCACCGACATCTTGACTGCGATGTTTCTTTCGCTCAGTACAGCATTTCGTCATCTGGTCAATTCAAAAGAAAGCCGGTAATAGCCCTAAGCCCAGCCCATTATTCCAGTTTTGCCAGAGTATGCAAAAAGCACCCCGGTTTTAAATCCCACTCCGGTATACCCATTTGCGTTTGAACGTCTGTACGTTTTTCACAGACCTGCAAAAAGCTCTTCAAAAAAAAGAAAAAGAAACGTACCGGAAACGTAGCATTTCGTAATGTATCCATACTGTGCTGCTGCTCGTGAGGTACACCTGTCGCTTTTTTTGGCTCTGTTTTGAATACGAAACAAGCCACTCCTGCTATACTTTCTTTTCAAATTAAACTACCCATGTGGCCATTTAATCCTAATTAGGGTCGTATGTGTATTTAAAACTCACTATATTATCAATATTGCCTCTTTTGCATTTCTCCAAGTCGGCAGCAAGTCTCCTGGTTACATAGTCGGGCCTCAGATTAGTTGTGTTATCGCCTTTGCTATGGCTTCAAACATAGACCTACAAAGGAGCTACTCCTATCTTTTCAAGACCAAATCTTGTTGATGTTCTATTTCAAAGGAGTAGCTCTAGCGCCGTCTATATAGGTTTGGGCTTGATGATGCTGTGGTTGTCAAAGGAGTGATTCATAAAGTCAGCATGACTTTCGATATCCTCTCCGGGGCTTTTCTGCACATATTTACTCAGCAGGTTTTAAACATAAACTTGCTGATCAGGGTTATTTCTCAAGTCAAAGTCGTGAGACATTACTTTAAGAATTAGCATATGGGTCTGCAAACCCTCTCACAGGCAATTAGCCAAGAGAACCCCATGTCCAAGGCAAGGGTGTATCTTTTAATCCTGTTTCTGAATCTGAAAAGGGATGATTAACAAGGTTTCTACCTCTTGATTCTCAAACATTTGCTTTAATAATCCGAGCAAGCCTTCGTTTCAAACCTATTCTTCTCGGAATCTCGTCTTCACCAACACTAATACAATATCAATACAATATCAATAAGCCGTGCACTGAAAAGCCACAAATTAACCTTCTATACTCATCTTTGTTTAAAAGCTTTCAAGCCCTAATGGGGATTGCAATAATAGCTATACAGTTTTCAGCTACCTTTAGGGCTGGTTTGGAGCCCGTCTTGTGCTCACAACCCCGTCCCATCCAAAATCACCCTCTTGCCGGAAACGCACACACCCGATTTGGTGACATGTCAAGGCATTGTTGGGCTCTAAACAGCGTGGCTGGCTAACTAGGCTCTCTAACTAGCGATGGATTCGAGCTAGGTGGGAGACTTTTCTGCCCTTTTGGGAAACGCTTTGGAAATAAGCTTTGGAAATCACGAAAAAGTCGCGAAATTTGGATGGGCAAACCGCCCGTCGCGCGTTTTACCAAGACCTTCCGGAACAATCAAACACCAATCCATGCCAAAAGCTTACCTCGTTAAGCTACCTATTCCAGGTTTTCTTCCACAGAACAAGAGAATGTTATTCATTAAAGGTTCTTTGGATTGTACGTTAGTCATGTGAAAGTCACAAATTAAAATCTTCCCATCGCAAAAACGCAGGTCCCAATCCTGCAAAAACGCGTAAATGAACGTTTACTAAATCAACCCCAATACAATATATCAAAATCCGCAAGCCAGCATTTGCCGGTCCTTAATCAACCCTTTCAAAGGGACTACCACCGATCAATCATGAATATCAACTCCTGGAGGATATCAATCATCTCATAGTAAATTGTCTCAACTTTTTGGTTTCTTCAGGGTCAAAGCGTCTAGTCGTTAGCATTTCGTCTAATCCTTTTTACCACTTTTTCAGATCAAAAGGAGCTTTGACACCCTTTACCCTCAGCTTTTAGATCAAACTTAATTTGATTTAATGTTAACTTAAACATTTGCAAATAGTGGATCTAAAGTCCAATATGTATATATAGAATTCTAATTAAAGGTATATTGATATTGCTCTTATTCAATTATAATACCAATCTCTCCCTCTCTTTTTTTAAAACAAAACTTTACACAACTAAAAAACCATCGAGACAAAGTTTCTTTCCACTTCAAAGTTAAGCGCAGTTCCTTCTTCAATCAATGTCTCACTTTACCTGATTGTGTTTGATTGTGTTTAGACTTTCGCTTCGATCAAGTATCTTTTTTATTGTTTTATATGACAAGCCCAAGAAAATTTTGGAAAATTGATGTGCCTGATTGTCCATTCAAGTTTTATTCCTATTTGAGAATATTCATTCATTCAAATACAACTCTGTACTGCTCTGCAAATATTCCCAAATTGACCATCACATTGCACATAAACTTGCTAGTCACTCTAAAACAGATTCTCAACCCTTTTTTCTTTTCTCCACGTAAACTTGTCATCTTTTTCTTGTATTTTGGTTTCTTTCAACGCGACTACTCTTCATCTATTAAAACTATTAAAAATATGTCATATCTACTCTTATTTAGCATTATGTAGCATTGCAGTAATATTGCATAACAAGCCGTTCATTCCTCCAGGCCCGCCATGGCTAGCACTCGTCAGCCCTTTATTCACAAATATACAGGCAACGTTGAAGCTGATCGGTTGCCTCGAAAGTTTTCAAGCTTTATTTACTTTCAAAATCACCTTCTTTTTTCTCAATAACTAGCAAGGATTACCATATATTTTTTTTTCTTCAGTCAAATAACGGGAAATGCCTTGGGATTGGCTGGAGACCATCCTGCAAAAAAAGACTATATTGGTAGGTGATCTTTCCTCGGTCTTGTTGATGTTTGTAAATAATATGGCTTGTAGTGATAATCTCTGGAAATTCGTTTCCGTTTACTGATGTTAGGTCGTTGATATGAAAAGTTGATTGCCCTGCACTTGTGGTTCCTCTTTGTGGTTATAGAGTCGGCAGTAAAATCACCAAGTTTAGAAACGAACCCTGTACCTCTCATCAATCCATTCCCGTGATATCGGCTAGACTCTCTGACGTCACAACCAGGCACCACCAAACCCAATCGTGTACTATGTGTCGCTCTCGAGTACTGGCTAACAATTTCCACGGCTCTTGCAAGTGCAGTGGCTAAAATATAAATACAGCCTGAGTGTACTACATCTGAATATTCCTCCAGTCGAATATGTGCACCTGTTTCAGTGACATTTAAACACCCGATAACCGTTGGCATATGATCTGTCTAAATTTATTACCTCATACCTGTAAATATGGAACCAAGGCTCTCTTCAGTATTTTTGGAAAGTTCATGTTTAACCATTTACCCCCATCTCCCGAAAATTCCCATCGATACGTCTGGCAAGCATTTATGTGTTTATTGGCGCAAGTGGGCTATTTTCAACCCATTTAAGGGGAAGTTTCTGGATACGTACATATCATGAGCACTTGAACAAAGTCAATTCTGTGGTTCTGTATCATTTTACGCAGTAAAGGTGAGGGTAATACTATTTCAAGGCACCGAACCAACGTTGAAAAAGAATCAGTCAAAAAGGTACTAAAATCTTCATTTTAAAACTTACCTCGATCTCCACTATTATCTTGCCGCGAAAAACTTTTGCAAGCCATTCAACTACTCAATGTCTAGTTACCCTTCCTTAAGGTTTGCCAGCTGTATGGTTTTTATTATTATTATTTTATTTTTGGAAAGTGTGGGGAAACAGGCTTGTTTCGAAATCTTTTTCAAAGTTTGGAGTGTTTTGGACTTGCAAGTTATTTGTTGCTTGACAGCCTCCTCAAACTTTACTACAAAGATCACATCCAACTTGTTACTTCTTAGCAGTACATTGCTTATATGCTCAATCATACGGATACCTGGATCTTTATTTGGAAAGTTTACCAGGTTTAAAACATGCAATTGAACCCTCGATATTTGATTGGTGTGTATATCGTAGCAGCATTATTGGAAGGTTTCAAGGCTAGGCATCTTCTGCCAATTTAACCAAGCGGATAGTAATCACATTAGAAGGTCTTTGATGAACCTGCTTGATGTTTAGAAAAGTGACATCACTGGTACTATAAATCATTAAACTTATAAATTGATTAATCAGCTAACTAATGAGATGCTATTGCAATGATCCCTTTTGCCACCCCGAGTCAGGCGATAATAGTATAGTAAAGTAGAAATAAAATTGCAAGTCATGATTCATCTATGATATTTGTGCCATGACTGAAAGCAGTAATTTCTAATACACAATTCTAAGTAAATGAGTAAATTTCCCTGAAAGAAAAAAAAACGGGTGTCATCTTAGTAAATAGTCTGAGTCTTAAGAAGATACACTCAATTACTCTGAATGAAGTATATAATACATTGGAATAGAACTAAATAGTACTACCTAAGGAAAGAAGGGGTACTAATTGTATCTACTTACTCTGAACGTAATATACAATTTGAGATTAACTACTACGTTGAAAACCAAATTAGCAAGAAAAAAAGTCAATCCGAGCATAAGCCTGAGTAGTAACAGAAAGCTTGGCTGATCATAAAGAAAAGTACCTCAATAACTCTGCTAGTTGAGATAGTTTCTAATACTGATCTGGGATCTGGAAATAAAAAAGGAAGTTAGACTAACTGAAGAATTTATCATGACCATAATCCTGAGTAGCAGTTTACTACGTTTGTGAATGAGATATAGTAATCTAAGTAGTTCTTCTGTAAAGAAGAGGAATAAAAAAAAGTTGTGATCTAAGCATATAGCCTGGAAAATAATTGCTCTGCGACTGAAAGGCCTTTGGCCTTAAAATAGGTCAGGTAAATAAGATACATAAAACAGGGGATCAAAGCCACTACGCGGTAGATATGGCAACATTGTAGCTGTCAGACTTCAAAAAAAAAAAGAAAAAAAACCGCCGTGCAATATAACTATAAGTATTGGACGAGATGCTGTGCAACGATTCCTTTGGCCTCTCGAGACAGAAGAAATGATATATCTTTTGTTTGAGGATATAGATCATTAATGGTGGTGGATTGATTATCGAAAAGACGTTGAGGATGTAGAACATTAATAGTGGTGGATTGATTATTGTCATAAAGAGCAGTGAGGTTAGAGACATTTACCAATAACGCTTAAGAAATCACATTACACCGTTGAAATAGGACTACCTTGAAGCAGAAGAATAGAAAAAGGAAGTTAGTAGTGACAGTAATCTAAGTAGTTCACTTGTAATGAAGAGGAATATAAATCCCAAAAGAGGTGAAAGCCGCACCGCTGTAAAACTGAAAGGCGTAAATTACTAGCCGAACCACAAAAAGTCAGCCGTACAATAAACCTATAGAATAAAGACAAAAAGAAGACTAGTTAATTTGGTCAAAGGTATCAACTCATACGATCTTCCAGCCGCGCCACTAGTCATTTTTGCATAGCCGTACCAATATATAAGTTCACGGGTATGGACATGTGGATGATTGCAACAAGTATAAAGCCTGGAAAGTATCGCTTTTAAATGAATCTATTTAATCACTAACTTGTACATATATATTTATTCAGTATCTATAATAGTGCTTTATTCAGTGTCGATAAGAGTGCTTTTTGAATAACTCACAAATCCGCTCCTCTCCATAGCCTTCGTATAAAGCAGTTGGGCCCGGTGGTTGTTAAAAAGAGTATACAAATGTACATTGGCATAATTATTCTCGTCGGCATACTGGTACACGCGCTGTATCAGCTTTCGGCCAATTCCCTGGCTTCGGTAAGATTCGTTGACAAACAAGTCGTTGATGTACACATATGGAGCAATCGACAAGGTATGTATATGGATAATAAAGTTGGTAATCCCAACAACCTCGTGGGTCTCGTCATCCTCGGCCACGAACCCGAACATGGGCTCTTTGGGGTCAATAAGACGGGAAAAAGTATTCTTGGACACGCTCTCGGGGAGCGTGAAGGCATGATCTCCAGTACTGGAGTGCTTGTCAAGGTATTTTTCCCAATTAATAAACCATTGGGGGTAGTCTGATTCAACAAGAGAACGAATAATTATAGCCATGTTTGCAAAGGTGCTGTAGATTGTGATAAAGGTGCTATAGGTTGTTATAAAAGTGTTAACTGGTAAATATATACAAATGGGAAAACATGCTTCTTTATATACATCTCGACAACACCATCCGGCTAATGAGCCACTTTGAGTTTGCTTTTCATAGAACGGCACCACCAAACTAAACTGTCAGAAACCTGCCAGAAATATAGAATGTTGCTGTCTGACACAATATGTCTTGGCGAGGTTTATCAATCAAGTGGCTAATCGATAGATAGTACAAGTAATGGTGGCTGAACGCGAATGGGTGCCGTCTGGCAGTATGGATCTGGAAGTTTTGCTCGATCAAGTCGACAACAGCATTTAGTCAAAAAAAGGCAGAAATTGTATATATGATGTAATATCAGTATATATTGTATTATCAGTATATATTGTATTATCAGTATATATTGTATTATCAGTATATATTGTATTATCAGTATATTATATTATCAGTATATTTTATTATCAGTGTTTATACCATTCTACTATTTTATCAGTTGGCTAGTTTACCATCTTGATAGGGTCTTTGGTATTCAGTGAGGCCATCTCTGGTCCCAACCTTTGAAAAAAGCAATTGAGCTCTGTAGTTATTATCCTGGGTCATCCAGGACACATAGGCAGCCTTCTCTTCATCAGCAATTTCGAAAACCCGTTTGATCAGCTTGCGGCCAATGCCGGCTGAGCGTCGCGCCTCGTCGACAAACAAGTCGCTTATCATAATATGGTTGCCGGTGGTCCAAGTGTGTCGAAGGAAATAGTAGTTGGCAAACCCAACAAGCTTGTGAGTCTCGTCATCCTCAGCAACTAGACCATATAATTCCACAGTGGGATCAAAGAATCTTGAAAAGGTGGTTTCGGTCACTTGCTCAGTAACAGGGGCCCTGTTAGGTACAGTGCTGGCGTAGAACTCGAGATATTTGTTCCAAAGCTCAGTCCATTGAGCCTTGTCCGATTCCTTGATTTCGCGAATAGTGACGGTCATTGGTAGTATATGAGAAGAGTATGAATATAAAGTATAAATTGAAATCGAAATCAAAAGATAGCAGTGATTTTTATTGCAAGAGTAACAGGAGCTGTTCTTCCTTTTATACCTGAAAGAAGCGCCTGAATTTGCTCGTACTGGGAAAACACAAACGGCACCTGTATATAGCCCATGTATGGCACATTTCTTGAAAGCCATGATTCGAGCATTTTAAATTATTAAAATAATTGGCATTGTGTTTTTCTTTCATAGGCATCTATCTGTTCTGTCTGTTCTGCCTGCTATGTCTGCTATGTCTGTTATGTCTGTTCCTAATCTTAAAACTGTAAGTTTTCATAATAGGATTAGGCCAGCCATGTAACATCACATGACCTCAACAGTGCAATTACATCTTCTGCAACACTCACCCGCCCATATCCCTTTTTGAGCATCTTCAGTCCGACGGTCCATCAAAAGTGTGCCAGTGCTCGACTGTATTTTCTCCGACCCAAAATGGTAATCCACGCTCAAGGACCGTAGTCTCCCCAAAAGCCGCGTCGTTTGATACATCCGATGGAAAGCAGGGATCTAATTCCCATTCTGAAGGGAGGCGAAGACAGGAGGCTTCGGTATTTGCAAATATTCGCATGCTTCTATTAATATGCATTGTTCCCAGCTTATTTTTTAACTGATCAATTGGGTTTCTGTTGATCCAATTAGGATTCAAAATTAAATCGAATGGTAACATTTTAACAGTATGTATTATCGTGTTCATTTTTGCATAGCAAGGGACAAAATAATATTGGACATTGGTTTGAGAATCAAGCAAAATATGACTTTTATCAATAGGTATTTTTTGGATATGGATATCATCGCAGTTCAGCGTTACATGTACTACCAGAAACTGAACACCCTCATTCTGTGGGTCATCTATAATGCTACCCTTCTTGCCATTATTTTTAATGTTAGAAATTCTGGAATTCAGAAACGCACACACCTTCAGATACATTCAACAAAATCAAAGTGGTCTGTAACCTTCCTCCTACTCGAGTTTTACTAAAGCTACCTTGGCCTATTTTCCTTTTAGTTTTGCTATTTGTTACATATGGTCACATATGGTATCGGGTAACATTTACTGACTTAGATCATACCATACACTAGTCATAAATTCCTACTTCATTGCTATTCCCTGGTCACGATTTAATCATACGAATCCACTAGTATGTTTTATCCAGAAATAAAATCCCCATCTCGTAAACCAAGAGAATATCATATTCTTTTTCAATTTGTATGATCTTTTAAGTAAGACAATTTTCAACCGTTTGCTTTTCAAATTCGTAATCGCAGTCTCGCGAATTTGAATCAATACAATCGTTCAAGTAGCTACTTATCTCTAAAACCTCCATGGCAGCCAAATTTCCTACATCTGTTTGGAGTATGCAGTTCCAGTGGCTGAAAACTCGTCATTGTAAAAACAGGAAACTTTCATTTTCACGAGCACGGGTTGACTCGTATATGGGGTCATTTCAGGAAACCCAATGCAATGGTATAACTTGTCTTTGGCCATGCCAATCAACTTGGTCCCTTCAGCCACGGGCTTGGAAATATTAGGTGTCTTTAACTCGGTAGAGTTGGCTTCTGGGCTCAAGTGAGATCTATATTTTATTTCATTCAAGGTGTTGTATGGTTGTTTAAAAAGAATACCAACATACTTGGGCTTAGTGGTGTTATAATCATGCTCTTGCGATTTCCCTCTACTTTTCAAATGCATATATTGGGCTGGTATCTTTTTTGTTGGGTATACCATTGGTAAAAGAATTGGTACTTTTATGAGAATTTGATCATTTTCTGCTTGGCTCATCAATACTTTTGTTTGAAAATAGATTACCATCATCAATTTCAACTTTGCAACTCAAACTGCTGACTTTTGACGGTTCTGGGTTATTTGAACAGGTACTCTTAATGTCCACAGACCGTGAAGAGGGTCGTACTGACCTACCTCAGAATCAATGGTGTTTTTCAACTCATTATACAACTGTAACCAACATTTCTTCCTTTCCTGAACCAAATATTTGCCATATATGATAAACTTTGAGCGAATATTGATGCTGATGAAAGCGTCTGATTAGTATGTATCCATCACGAGAGTTCTATCAAGAATGGTCTAAAGAACACGATACAATTCCTTTACAGCAATCCCCACAATAGCTGTGTCGAAATGCAGTTTAGATTTTTGGTCCAAACCATCATTAAATACCGTCTCAAGCTTTAAACGTTTCTCCTTGTTTTCTGGATCAACATCGGTTGACAGGTGTTTGCTACTAGTAATTATTAGTATGAGTTTACTAAAAGAAAATAAGCAATTGCAATGGTAATTGCATACTGGCTGCTAATACCTGTCAATAAATTCATGTCTTTCCAAACGAATTAATGGATATCAGAGCCACTCACACAATGTAGTTAAATTAGAGGATATTAAATGTGGCTAAGATATTGCAACGGGTTTGTGGTCGAGTTTAGGTTACCCTACCATTGTGAAGTGCGAGGAAATTCAGGTTTGGGTTATCTTAATCATGGACAGCATTTCATTCTTTTCCTTATGGTATTCCAATGCATATAGCTAAAGCTGCTTGAACTCTATATTTTATTAGTGAAATAGTTGGCAAGATGCTTGTTAGTTAACGTTACCGCGATATATCGTTGTTAAAGTCATTGGCTGGCAAATCTGGATAGTCAATACCAAGCAGCATGTGCGATTAGATTGATCACTTGTGAAATGTCAATTATATTACAAAAGTCATGTATCAGATATACAGATATTATCAGCTCTGGTAATACTGGATATATTTTTAGACAAGATTCACCTCGTTTAAATCATCCATAGATGTGATTTGAAGGCCAAAAACAATTCTTACTATTCATTCCGCTGTTGCTCAACTATGTTTTAAAAGACTGGTACTATAATGTTTGAAAACTTGAACTTGAATACAGCTACTCACAGCTGAGTTACTTTTTAGCTGATGGATTCATGTGTTTTGAAAGACGGATCCAAGCATCTTATCAAAGCAGGTGTTTCAAACAGCATTTGGTGTCGTACTGAAACCAATCAAAGATTGGATTACCTATCCAGCACCTAATACTTGATTGAAATTAGCCAAACTCGCTTTTCAAATAATTTTAGACAATAAAACATTGTAAATATTTGAGGAAGTTTCTAGAAATTGAATACCACCATGCTGTTGTTGAAATGATACGAAAATAGGCATATGCCTTTTTGGGGTGATTAAAATCTCAACAAGTCTCTTCTCTTATAAATAATAGAATTCAAAAAAAAAATTCCAAGTCTTATACTTCTTCCATCTTATTTTCTTTAATATCTTCATTATTTGTTTGATACTCCATTTGGTAGCTAATATGCAATGTATTTTCAAAGGATTCAAAGTTACCTTGAAATAGAGCGAAGCAACTGGATCAACCAACACATAACTTGGGCAAATCGGCCTATTACTTTATTATCACCATTCTTTGCCGATTATAAATTAGCTCTGCTTGCTCATCATTTCACTTCCAAAATATATAATTTATTAACGATTAATTTTCCAGAATACCGATCAAGCAAGCCGTGTGTCCGCTCTTTAAATAAAATTATTGCTCTTGAACATATTCTCCAGTATCAATATCTACGCAGTATAAGGTCCAACTATCAATATGGCCTTACAAGGCTCAGTGCGTTTCGATCTGACTTGGAAATCAAGCTCGTGTACATAAAGGAGAGTGACAAAACCGCCCAAAGGATTCTCAACGCTTTTGATCAATTCGAAATGCTTCTCAGTACTTGCGACAATTGTGTTTATGAAAAGTCACATTTTGAATATGAAAAGCTAATACAAATACTTAAAAGTTTGCCAATGACAGACTTGGCAATTGAAGTAGGCCTGGTAGTTCCTGAAGAAGAGATTGTTCCATTGAATAATCCAGATCAGACAGGCTTAACAGTGGAGCAAGCTTGGAGGAACATGCAACTGCAGTTTGTCAATGATCCCTCACCATCAAAAATTCAGAGTGCATATTGGTCAATCATGACGATCTTCACAGATGATGAGGTTATATTTAATGAGGTTCAAAATACTAGTGAAATTGACCTGGTTAAAGTATTCGGTAGAAAAGATGAGAATGACGAGGAAAGTGACGAAAATGAAAATGCGCATAAAGATGGTCAAGCTGATGAAGAAGACGCAAAGACTTTAATGATCACATTTCCCAGCATGTTACAACTTGACGAGGTAAAGAGTACAAGAAAGCGAAAAAGAAAGTGGAAAGAGGAAGCTTACCTAGACGAGAGCAGTGAATCAGAGGAAGTGGTACTGGAGCGAAAGTCAGCAAAAATATTACATAGAGAATGTGGAAACTCTGATTATCTTAGCGAGACATCCCAAGTACCATGCCGAAAGTGTGGGTATAAACACCAGGAATCAATATGCCTTCTTAAATATTGAGCCTCATATTCAAATCAAGACAGAAAACGAAGTTACCGAGAATTCAGTCATGGGTGGAAATATATTGAGTGACTATTAGGCTAATGTACTGTGTTAATGAAACCATAAACCTTCTCTGGCTGATTTCAGTGATAATGTGACAGAAAAAGCTTTAACAAAATCAAAAACGGCTACCTGCAACATCGTCCTCCTGATGCTTCGTTTCAGTATCCATGTGGAGAAGGGTGAAGATGACGTTTGAAAAAAAAAAAACTTAAATATTGGGGGGTAAAAGAAAGGACCAGACAATTCGAGTTGGTTTATTATACGTTAATAATTATATACAGCCTTGTGTCATATTCCCACCAATGGAGCCGTCGATTCGTATCTCTTTACTATTTTTTTCATGTTTAGGTGCAACCGTTCCACTTCTCCGAGCAGGTTCCTGAATGCCCACCAACAAATCTGGGAAAACTATCAGTAAGGTGGGGAAATAAGAGATTGTGAACCAACTCACCATGAAAGCCATCTACATACAAAGAAATATTCTACATAGACTCAATTTTTGGTGTGAAATTTCTATTTGTATGTAAATAGGTTTAATGGAGACTTTTTTTCCTTACGCCGCTGATTTCCTCCGGTGTAAAGATACAAGACGTACTTGGGTAGTCGGTCCTGGAGCTGACTAGGTAGCAAGTAGTATTACGTTATAAACACAAGGCTACAAAGAAATAGTTTACTTAAAACATGACTTTTTACGTATGGATTTTAAAAATTGCACAGGATACCAAACTTGGATGATGGAAATCATGTAAACGGACTTGGATTGGCATTACTACGGAATTATAGTATTTGAACCAGAATTATTACTTGCACTTTTAAGCACCATATACACGAGGCTTATCAAGGAACTTGTAAGGGCTGGGGATTAGTTCCTTCATAGAGTCAAGAGAAACAATAGTGTTGAACCATTTGTAAATTGCTGGATGACTGTCAATAAACTCCTTGCCCCAAACGGTTTGGAAACACCAATCAACAACTGAAGCGCATTGGTAGTCAGCGACAGTTGGCCCATTGCCAACAAGGTATTTGTGTTTAGCCAGATGGGTTTCAAAAACATCAACATATACCTTTGATTCTTCGATAGAAGCGTCGTAAGCTTTCTGGTCGTAAGGGTAGGAAGAATCCATAAATGGCAATATGGATGGAACAAAGACATTCCAGAAATCCATGTTGGAAAAGGAAATCCATTTAAGAACTTCGGCGTGTTGTTTAGCACCAGCGCCAAAAAGGGCATTAGGAGATCCACCGAGCTGGGTCAAGTAGTAAACAACAGCGATAAGCTCGTGTATTTCAAAGCCATCAGCTGCCACGAAAGCCGGAATTTTTCTTACAGGAAAGGAGGAAATAAAGTCAGGGGGGTGGCCTTGTGCAACATCGACAACCTTGACATCGAGGTTGAGTTCTTTGACCACAGCCAAAACTGCAACTTGTCGGTAAGTCTGTTCAAATTTGTAAATTTCAACTGTTAATTACGACCAATAGCAAGTGGGTCAATTCGCGGGTTACATAATATACAGGTAGCATGCCACTCCTCTAGCTCATACCTTCCAGTATATATATACCTTCATGTTTCTGGGCTTTTCAACCACTTGCTAAAGTGGCACCTGAGGTTCGATTGTGGGTGCGAGAACACGATGCTAACCTGTGGAATTGAGCCCAGGTTCGGTGGCCATCATTGTCGCAGTACGCGTTGTCCGCTAGACTATAAGCCACTGGCTCAACGGCCAACAATGGCATCAAGAAAAGACAAAGATACTTACACCTTTAACGTAGAGAGTTCCCAAAGACATGATTATGATGATTGATTTTGATTTAAGATAAGAAGTTTGTATTAATAGAATGAAATTATAAAGTACAAGAAGAACGCAAAAAGACCAGGGAATATATTCCTTTTATATTACTTTTAAATACTCGCGCCTTACCCATACTTATTTTTAAGACTCGCAAGGTATTATTCAGTTTAATTTTTCAAAGAGTTGGGCTGATAGCTTCAATCAATGTGGGGGCATGAGGGCGATATGTGTACAGTATGTTTAACCGTTTTTGAAAGTACGGGATTTGAGAGGTGATTCTAATTCCGGACTTGGTTGGCTGCTACTGATATTATTTGATTTCAAGTAACAACCTTTCGTTAGCAGAGAGTTTCAATAATTCTGACATGTTTGATGATGCCAATTAGCGATTGATTTGAAATGTCCATTATAGCTTTTGTCCAAAACAAAATGGTATCTCAAGCTCACCACAACATTGATGATGTGAGGTAGGGTCGACTGGGAGGATGTTTTTCCCCCACAATTTTAGTTTACTCCAGCCCATATTGGCCGTTCCGTTTCCAAGTCCATGACTATCAAATTTAGAATACAGTATACGACCACATCATGGTTGCTGTCCTTGTATTAAAAAAATAAACAGGCAGAACGTTTGCCCGACTGGTGGAAAGAATGGTCAATTTCTGCCGCGTACACTTTCTTGATGAGATTGCCGCCACTATGATTACCACTGGTTCTGGTTTCGATTCTGCAGGTTCGCCTTCTCCTCTATTCTCCAGAATCTAACCTCAGGTGCCACTTTACAGGTGGGCAGTGGACTGCTTGCGGTTTTTCTTCTCATGAATGTTTTTCCTACAATCCCTGCCTATATTGGGGTACATGTATATTCTATAGCCCATGAATTAACTAATAACTTGCTGCTTACTGTAACAGCATATAGGTAGCTTGTCACGTGATGAGACAATTCAGTTAGAGCTGAAATAAGTCATTTATGCCCACAGGTCCAGACCATGGCGCGGCCACTTGTTGACTTCTCTTTTGTGGATTCTTTTCAACGTGTTTTGATGTCATGGTGAAACTGAATATCGGCGTTCTTCAACTAAACCCTCGCATTGGTTCGGTGCGAGCTAACATTGAGCAGGCAAATTCAATATTGGCGACTCATGGATACCCCATCTTCTTCTCCGGAGTTTCGGGACACTCTGGTACTGGCGGCTCGCCACGATCGCGAAAGTCGATTGATATACTCGTGCTACCAGAACTAGCCTTTACCGGATACAATTTTAAATCTCCAACAGAAATTAAGCCATTCTTAGAGCCCACGACAGCAGGTGTCTCTACTGAATGGGCAAGACATGCCTCAAGATCACTAGGATGCCATGTGCTTGTTGGATACCCTGAGAAATTTGTGCATAATATATCGATAGGGAAAGAAGATCTTCAGAAGACGCTAGTAGGAGATGCTGGTACAGCCTCCAAAGACAGTGGTAAAACAAGTCAGGTCGCTGGTCAAATCCCAACAGTTTCAGACACGCCCACCGCCGAAAACAATGACGATTATACCATTTATAACTCGGCTGTAATGGTTTCGCCTACAGGCAAGGTTCTTTTCAACTACCGCAAATCGTTTTTGTACTCAACTGATGAAATATGGGGATGTTCCGAGTCTCCCGATATGAAAGATGGGCCTGATGGGCCTGGGGTCTTTCCATTGACGGGTACAATATACTTGGATAAGAATCGACACATGGACCCCTGGAGAAAAGATACTCTCAGAAGTGAATACCCCGGATACTCGAGGCGCCCGACGGAAAGTGGTGTTCCAACGGGCACAAGCTCAAACTCAGAAAACACTTCACCTACAGAATCCGAAAGCTCCTCGCCTACTACCCAAGATAATGAGTTAGACGAGGAAAATTTGATTCCGCTGAAGGTTCAAGTTGGAATCTGCATGGATCTCAATCCTTATAAATTCACTGCACCGTTTGAAAAATATGAGTTTGGACAGGCGGCTTTAAATAATGATGCATCTTTGGTTTTGTGTCCAATGGCATGGCTACATAACAATTCACCTGATACCATGACTCGTGAAGTGTATGAGAAACAGACAAAGTCGCTAAAGACGACTTTTGAATCTGTCTTTAGCGGTTCTCCGCTCACGTACGAACAGTATTTGGACAAAGCGCTGGCTAAAGTCAAGGAAGAACTTGAGAATAACCCAAATAGTGAGGGTAAAAGCAACGTGCGCTATTGGGTACAAAGATTATCCCCATTATATGAGTCCACAAAGAACAAGAAACGCGGCCTTGTCACTTGTAACAGATCCGGCATTGAAGATTATACTGTTTTTGGTGGTTCATCTTCCATATACACAATAAAACCAGGTTCCGTCAGTTGGTACGGGTCGTTAGGTCAAAACGTGGAAGATTTGATGGTTAGAGAAATTGAGGTCGATGAGTAACCATTTTAAATCCAATTTATCTAGAAGATGTAATCAGAATATTCATAAACGTTTAATGTATTACTAGTATATTCAGTTGGACCAAAATCTGAGATATAAATTATTTATAACGAGATTTTAGCTGTTCTGTTCTTGAAAGTTACCCTGCTTTCCAGTGTGGTTGTTGTACGTCATGTGACGATGAACCACATGTGTTCACCTTGTTCATTCTTTCATTCAGCTTCATCTCATCTAAGAAGCATCTTCATTGTCATCCTTCCCGTTTATCAACAGATTTTGTTTATACCAAAAGTTTTAAGTTTTGTGTTTAACTCCATTCGGCACATTCGACCTGTACAAAATAGCAGCTACAATGGATAAATCCTTGGACGAAATTATCTCTGATCGCGTATGTTTTCTCGTTGGTTTTTCATTTTCAGAAGAATCCACGTCTTGAAATTGTTGGAGCTTGGGTAGAGGAATACATAGCTGGTTCAGTGGTGACATGTGGACCCTCTCGAACAGAGGTTCTTTACTCATATATATTTTGCATAGTCTTTGAGCAAAATCTTTCAAACGTCGTGAACTCACAGTGCATTGTTTGATCTTGCTTTTGACATTCAAGGATATAACCTCTACATACCATTGATATTTATTGAGCCAGCTCTAATTAAGATTCAGCACCGGAGTAAACAAAAGTTTGATGGCTCTACCTCTTTTTTTCCATATTTCATATTTTGATACCCTGGATATATAAGTACCGTTCAGTATACAGCACTAACACAAGTTTTTACAGTTCCGTGAGACCGGTGGAGCTGGTCGTAATCGACGTTTTAATAATGGTGGTGTTTCAAAGGTATGTAACAGTTGTGGTGGTGTAGCTATAGAATGTTGCTGGTTGAATTCATCAGTTGGTATATGTTGAAAAGAAAGATATACTAGTTCTACAGGTCCCGTCTTTACTGAATTGACCAACGATGCATCATAATGGCAACTCGGTAGGAAATATTCTAACGCTCAACATTAGGGAGGCTACCGACGCGGCAGAAATGGTGGTGGCCGTGAAAGAAATGGCAATGGTCGTGAAGGAAATGGATATGATCGTGAGAGAAATGGCTACGACCGTGAAAGAAACGGAGGCGATAGAAACTCCGGCAGATCCGGACCTCGATATAACAGAGGGCCACACGGCAAGCCTAGGTGTGTATATATTGAATTACTCTTGTGAGAAGCTCAACATTTTTGGTATTTAGTACACTAACATTGCAGCTTAGACCTGACTTTTCACACACTATCAAAATCACCAACCTTCATTATGAACTCTCAGAAGATGATATATACGTAAGTATTGGTTTTAGGCGTTTCGGTACTATTAATTAGTTTCTAACTAACTGTACTAGGATCTATTGACTCGAGTTGGGCCTGTTCGACGTGTTAGACTTCAGTATGATCCAACTGGGCGATCAGACGGTATTGCCTACGCAAATTTCCAAGATGAGAACGACGCCATGGAAGCAGTAAAACGATACGACGGTAAGAAGGCAGCAGGCTTGGAGATCACTGTTCGTCTGCTAGATCAAAGTGCCCTATTGCGAAACCGATTAAGTGTACCAAACAGAGATAAAGGCCAATCACAAGACTCGGACGATAATGATAGTTGGTCTCGAGGAAAGCCTCATCAGCAGAGAAAGACGCTGGAAGAATTAGATGCGGAACTGAATGAATATATGAGTGGAAGAAACGCACAAGATTCTGATCCGAAAACTGCTGAAGATGAACACATGGATTAAGTTAGGAATAGGTTTCTTTGAATGAGTGTAATGTTTCATTCTCATTTGTACGTTTGTACGAGTTTGACGTTAGTCGTAACATTGGAAGAATGGCTCTAATTGATTATTGTGAATCAATGTTATGTGTAATTATTATGAACCCACTGTGAATATATTTCCAAACCTATTATAATAATAAATAATTGTAATACATATCTTTTCCCAAATTACATTGAATTTGCCTAAGAGCCAGGAAGCATTTGGCACTCTACCTGGCCTAATCAAATCATAGCTCGCCAGTCTCGTATTTCCTACTGATGTGCTATGTTTGATGCACCATAACACCAACAGACGTCGTCAAATCTTTTTGCGCGTATATAATTAAACAATTTGAAAGCTCTCGTGAAGAAAAGGATGCTATTCGTTTGTTCATAATGTGTCGTAGAACTCATCGGCAAATTTGTGCGAAGTCTCCACTAAGTAGTACCAACTATCAAGATCTAAACAATCAAAAATTAGAAATCAATCCCTCTAAAAGAATAATCACAGTAATCATGTAATTAAAAAAAAGAAACAAAATAAATATTACATACCTGCTTGTTCACCTATATCGGTGGCACTCTGCGCTCGGATTGACAGATCATCTTGAATCATGCCGAAAAGAACATAGTAATGGCCTTCCAACCATTCTATATTGCACTTTGCTTCTTCCTCATCATCTAAAGCCAGATCGACATCAAATAGGTTCTTGTCTTGGAAAATGGATTTTCCTGGCTGTAGTTGGCTCAACTTTGCCAAAATTCGAATGGGCCTTCCCTTGAAGGTTTGACGAAGTGTAGAGTTGATTGGGATTGAGTCCATATTGGGTGGCAAATATATATTATACGTGATAAATGAACAAGATGGAAAATGTGATCAGTTGTTTAGATCAAAAAAATACTCAAATAAAAGCGAATGGTAAAGGAAGATGAGATCGATGAGTACTGGTTGTTGAAAATAATGGACGGGTAAACGAAAACAAAAACAAACGAGCAACACGAAAACTACGCCACCTGTGAAATACGCGTGGATAATCTGAAATTTTAAACGCGCGTGAATATCACGTGATTCCAAAGGCTTGCGATATATTTTCTGCTCAGAGCCCTTGTATAACCACCAACGAGGTTCCAAGCGACTTTAAACTGGTTCTTATTCATGACTCCATTATAAGGACGTAAACTATTTTGGATTCATTTGCGATATTATATATTCTCCTAGCCACTCCATCCTATGTGGCTCATGTTTAATTTAACTCCACCCGTGTTTAGTCGCTAGTGTCACGTGAGCG
Organism: Magnusiomyces fungicola; assembly: GCA_900654225.1. Classification (NCBI taxonomy): domain Eukaryota; kingdom Fungi; phylum Ascomycota; class Dipodascomycetes; order Dipodascales; family Dipodascaceae; genus Magnusiomyces; species Magnusiomyces fungicola. Next base: position 1,203,425 of record CAACAH010000002.1, read on the forward strand.
AATCAGTCATACTCCTAATTGGGTGTTCCAGTTAGAGGTTTGCATCTTTTTTTTTTTCACATCGCTTTCTTCGACCTTCAACCATCTCCTAGAACCGACATCCAGTGTATATTATATATCTAGTCTTTCGGAACAGCATTGTTATACTTGAATCTCAAAAATATTGTGTTGGGTCGAATTGCAATAAAAGTTTTCAGCATTTAATTCCTATCAAGCTTATTTCCTCTTTCGCTCCTCATCGAATCCCTAATCAGATTGTATATAAAAACAATTATATCCTCAACCCAGAAATTTTTTCCTCTCATCCTCCGTGTTCGCATTTAAATTTTATACAAAATGATCGCTTCTAAAGTTCTTATGATCGATAACTACGATTCATTCACCTGGAATCTTTATGAATATCTCTGTCAGGAAGGAGCTATCGTCGAAGTCTATCGTAATGACAAGATCACAATCGACGAAATTGAAAAACTGAACCCCGACCGCATCGTCATCTCTCCTGGTCCCGGCCATCCCCTTAACGACAGTGGTATTTCCCACAGCGTTATTGAGCATTTTGCCGGTAAGATTCCTGTCATCGGTGTTTGCATGGGTCAGCAATGTATTTACTCGGTGTTTGGCGGATCTGTCGAATATGCTGGTGAAATTGTTCACGGTAAGACTTCTACTATCAAGCATGATGGAAAGGGAATCTTTGACAGTGTTTCCCAAGATATCTCCGTTACCAGGTACCACTCTTTAGCTGGTACTCAGCCCACTCTCCCAGACGCTTTGGAGATCACTGCTCGCACCGATGCTGGCGTTATCATGGGTGTCAGACACAAGAAATATACTGTTGAGGGTGTTCAATTTCACCCAGAAAGTATTCTTACAGAGGAAGGTCACCTGATGGTTCGAAACTTTTTGAATATTCAAGGTGGTACTTGGGATGAGAACGAAAAGAGAAAAGCTGATGGTAATGCTGCAAGAAGTGCTGCTGCTACTAGCACTAATGGAAGCAATTCGGAGAGTATTTTGGATAAGATATTCAATCAGCGAAGACTTGATGTTGATGCTCAAAGTGCTATTCCCGGTAAATCGTTTGAGGATTTGCAAAAATCACTCAATTTGGGTCTTGCACCTGCTCAAATCGATGTTGTTGCTCGTCTTAAAAAGTCATCGCCAGCTTTGATGGCTGAAATTAAGCGTGCTTCTCCCAGTAAAGGGCCCATTGATTTGCAGGCACACGCTGCTAGCCAGGCTCGAGTGTATGCTCTTTCTGGTGCAAGCGCCATTTCTGTTTTAACTGAGCCCCACTGGTTCAAGGGTAGTTTGGAGGATTTAAGGGAAGTGCGTCTTGCTATTGAAAATGTCCCTGATCGACCTGCTGTTCTTCGCAAGGAATTTATCTTTAATGAATATCAGATTTTGGAAGCTCGCTTAGCAGGTGCTGATACCGTTTTACTGATTGTCAAGATGCTTGATGAAAACACATTACAGCGACTGTATGCCTATTCTCTGTCATTGGGAATGGAACCTTTGGTCGAAGTTAACTCTGCTCCTGAGATGAAGATTGCAGTAAAACTAGGTTCTAAGCTCATTGGTGTCAACAACAGAGATTTACATTCATTTGCTGTTGATCTCAACACTACATCTTCTCTTGTATCACTTGTGCCAGAGGGTACTATTCTCGCTGCTCTTTCCGGTATTTCTTCACCTGCAGATGTTAAGAAATATGTTGATGAAGGAGTTGGCGCCGTTCTTGTTGGTGAGTCTCTGATGAAGGCTCGGGACACCAAACAGTTTATCAAGGAGCTTATTTCTGTCTAAAAAAAGGCATGTTATAAAATTTTTGTCGTGTAAATTTTGTATATTTAAACAGTAGATCTGGTTTTGTATATTGTTGTTTTGTGTTTTCGTATTTATACCAAGGCTGAACGTATATTTTTGATTTCTTATAATCCTGGTGGGTCTATTAGAATGAGCCTAGTTAATATTGGACCCATTACTCGTAATTACGCTTTGAGACTAAGTGTTTCCAAGCAAACCAAGGCTCCCTACATTTAAAAAGCATTTTCAAATCTGAATAAAGCACAGCTTCGATCGGATAATCTCTTCCAGGTGCAATGCTAGGGCAGTGGCTCTGTTGAATAACCAATTGGTGTAAGGCCACTAGTGTAATGTCACAACCTGTACCAAAACCTTCCACCACATCAACAACGTGCGTAAAAATTCCATACGGACGTCTTGACAGCACAGCAGCACCCTTACTCCTACCTTTATCTTCGTTTATTCTGGTCTAGATCAACTTGTTTTCTCTTTGTTTTTTTCTTCTCTCTTTTTTTGGATTCTATAATTCTTAATTATGGACCAAAATCACAGCGCTGGCTCGGATCCTTACGAGACCTCAAGTCCTTCGATCCCCCTATTTACCAAGCCTGTTGGCCATCTTTCCAGCAGCAGCATTGTCTCTACTATTGCCTTGTCATTAGTTGGAGCAGCTCTATTGATTTACGTTGTAGTAAGTAAAGTTTTTATCCATTATTTGCGAATGATCTATGATACCAAGCCTTATGATACCTTGTTGTCGGTAAGTTTACCAAGAAGACTATGATATACCCTGTTGTTTAAATTCAAAAAAATTTATCTGATTCAACGCATGGAAGAAGGAAGCAATGCTCCATGTTTAATCTTTATATATAAGTAGCAGGAGCATTCAAGAGGGATTCAACTATATGACATTGCAGTCTCTATGTTCATTTCTTGTTATCTAGTCTAACCTTTGACTCATTCTTTATCTAATTAGATCTATGCTGGTGTTCTCTTATTCAAGCACAAACCTCGAAAAGCATTTCCATCGGAACATACCTACATCACCAACACCACTGATGGATCAGTTTCAGAACCTCAGACTCTCCATTACACGTCAGAATATCTGACTGACGAAGAACTACAAATTAATAAGAATCTCACTCGACCAACTACGTCATCTCCTTTGAGCGACAAACTTAAGGAAACCCCTACGGCTCAGACCCAGGTCTATAAAAGTAATAACATTGAGCTTTCTGTTATCGTTCCATGCTACAACGAGACAGAGCGATTACACTTGTTTTTGGAAGATGCCATTCCTGTGTTGAACACCCTGTATCCTACTACCCCTGATCAATCAACCTCCTCATCTACCGGTGTTAGTCCCAACCCAAGTGCTTTACCTAGCCCTGTGACTACCTCACCTCGACCAGTATCCAAAGAGCCACGGTGGGAAATTCTTTTAGTAGACGACGGATCTTCTGATGGAACTGACAAGTATGCCATTGAATGGGCTGCTTCCCAAAACAAGAATGGAAAGTACTATTTACCCCCTGGAACATTGAGAATTTGCAAACTCGAGAAGAATAGAGGAAAAGGGGGTGCCGTTGCCCATGGTATGCTTCACGTTCGTGGAAAGTGTGCTATTTTTGCTGATGCTGACGGTGCTTCTAAGTTTGATGATATTCGCCGGCTGCTAAAAAGCATTGAAGATGAGGTTAAGAATAGAACCGGAAATGCGTCTCAAGACTTTGAATACCCAGTTGTTGCTATCGGTTCCCGGGCACATATGGTCAAAACCGACGCTGTTGTCAAGCGCTCGTTCATTCGCAACTTTTTGATGTACTGCTTGCACGCCCTTGTCTATGTTTTTGGAATCCGTACGATTGGCGACACACAGTGTGGTTTCAAGATGTACACTCGCAGTGCCATTCTTCAGATTTTCCCCTATATGCATACCGAGGGTTGGATTTTTGATGTCGAAACATTACTAATTGCTATGCGTAACAATATTCCAATCAAGGAAGTGCCCATTTCATGGCATGAGGTTGAGGGAAGCAAAGTTGAGCTTGCTAAGGATTCAATTAAGATGGCTATTGATTTGGTCGTCACAAGACTGGCGTATGTTCTTGGTGTTTATACTGATGGATCAAAAAAGAGTAAAAGGGCGCAAAAGCTGGCTGCTACTAGAAGCCAGCCACAAGTCAAGTTGGACTAAGAAAGAGGCACTGAAAAGTGGGAGCCGGTGTAATTGGTGAAGGGAAACTTAATACCAGATGGAAGTTAAAAGAAGGTGGTTCTTTTGAGGAAATATATATATATATATATTTCAGAACATGGTTAATTATTATCACAATCAGTTGTTGAAGGCAAAAAAAAATGACAAAAATAATAACCACAAAATACGCAGTAATGGAGATTTTATTCCTTTTTGTTAACCTGCTTTTCTGTTATTTATGAAATTGTATTATTATCTAATATATCTAATGTTGTTTATTTTGTTATACTATACTAGTTCACTCGTTTCTTAATATTAAAAACATATATTAATCTAAAACTATCATATTCAAATCTAAAGGAAAAAATTATGTATCAAACTATATAGAAGCAAGAATACCGCTCGAATTACTACCTGATGTGTATAAAATAAATATTAATTGTCGAATGCCGTTTTGATTTTGAGGGGATAAAGTTAAAATAAAATAAAGTATTGAATGTCCTGCTTATTTGAACAAAACACACATGTTTACTCATTCTTGGAATCATAGGAGCCAGGCTCAGATTCCTGCATAACATAGCCAACAGTCTGACCATTCTTCACAACCTCAACTTCATGAACAAAGCCCAAACTATTGAGCTTTGGCCAGCGGACATACTGTAACCCATTGGTGGAAACAAATCTGGCAGAGTATACCACAAGACCGACCCAAAACATTTGGAAAAGTCTGTTAACATACCAGGGGGTATCCTCCTTTGGGAAAAATGTAGCAGCAATGGCCATAACAAGAGAGCCCCATAAGATGTATGGAACAATCTGATACGTGATGGGTCGACTGTCAGAGAAAGGTGGGTCCAACGTTTCGTAAGGTAGATGGATACCAAGAAACAAGTCATAAGCATCCTGGCGTGGGCCATCCATAAAGTTGTTCTTGATATATCTAGTAACAGAATTCTTAAAGTCCATTAAGGCACCGAGTGTCGTACGCTTGCCTAATCTTGTAAAATCAGTCTTGAGAGCGCCAGTACCACTGTAGGCCGTGGAAACTGCATCTGCGTTATCTGCCCACATATTTCTAAAGATCTTTTCAAACGCAACGTCTTGCTCCCAGTTCTGGCCACGTCTCAAAACACCTGCTGTTTCCAACTGGTTTTGTATCACCCACCTGGCAAGTTGTGACTGAACAACATTGGTACGGTCTAAACAGTCCATGCAATTTGTTCTAACAATACTCTTCTGAACACGCTCAACAACGCTCTTTTCACGTCCAATCTTAGCTTCATACCATCCTTGGTCACTCAATCCTCTCTGTAAAAGATCATCAATAAGAACCTGAACCCTGTGCCATCTCATTTTAGAGCATTCGTGGTGGAAATCAAAATAAACGTATTCCAAATTCTTGTTGTTCAAAGAGTGTACAAGGTTTTCGTAAGCACTCTTAACAGGCTTTTCACGCCCAGATTGGTTGACCAGGTTGACCAAATAGTTTCTACCATAAAGGTGAATCTGTTGATCAAAATGCTTTTTAGCACTGTCTAATGCGCTTCCTCCAATTTTCAACTTTGGAGCATATTTTAAATTGTTGACTTCAGCCCAGTAAACAGGAACAGATCCTCGGGTTTGTAGATATGAAAAGACTTGCATCTCCAAATCTTGGCTATCGGTATTTGTAGGGACCATGACAATCTGCTCAGTCTCATTAAAGTTAGCCACATTTCCTTCATTGTCAACACCTCTGCGAAAGTAACGTGTACCAGCTCGAAGGGCACTTCTCCTAGTAATCAATCCAAACGACACAGGATGGTCTAAAATAGTTGTCTGTTGAAACTGAACATAGCCGTAAATAACTGGGGTGATGAATTGTCCGATCACAGGAGTACGGTTAGCAGCGTCAATAAAATCTTGGGAAGCGTACTTGTTCCAGAAAAATCGTTCATCAGCTAATCTCCAAATTTGTTCTGCCGGGCCTGATTGGCGCTGATAAGAGTTAGTCAAGTCCCATGTTGGTGAAAAGTATAAAGACGCTGAATCTAGATGGTTTGATAAAAGCTTAAGATAGGTATCTTCAGACTTGACCTTGACGCTAAACTTAGTTAATGGTAAAATATCGTAGCCAGTGATCTTGTATACCGGGTGACCCTGTAATGATCCAACGTTCTCAATGCTAGTGGCAACGATGAGGTATTTTCCTACACAATGTTAGTATTTTGGGTGAGACCGGTTGTTCAGGGGTGAGAGATAAACAAACATACCTAAACGGAGCCTAATGAGACCCAGAAGAGCAACTGCATTTTGTCTTTTTCCGCTAAGAGAGTCAACAATACTCGAATCTATAATATTTGTTAGTAAATCTATATGGTTAAGCCTATTCAAAGTCATGCTGCTGACTTGTCCAGAACTGACTGTTTGTCACAGCCACTCCCGATACGTGTCGTGTATGGACGTGCATTCTGATTCGCAGCATTCAAGTTCAAGATGAAATAAAAACTCTTATTATCAAAAGTTTTAATGAACAAATGCATGAGTAGTGCTGTGTATTTCACAAATATACAATCCAAGAAAACTAATCGAATCCAAGTTGAAGCATGATGATGACGACACAACTTTTACATACCAACTACGTCAATAACATCGGGCGAGATCTTCAGAACAGCCGGAGAAGATAGCTGTCTGATGTAATAAGCACCGTCTGCCGAAAAGATAGATAAGGATGGCACCATTTGGAGCGAGTGAAGAAAGGATTTTTGAATAATGAAGGTGTTTGGGTAAAGAAGAGAAAATCTTTGTAGAAGTGAGAAAATGTAATAAATATGCAATATGTCAACGTAATTGTGAGAATTAACAACGTAAATCACAGAACATCAATGTATTGTATGTACCTTACACGGTGTACAACAACAACCTTCACCTGTTAACTACTATCTTATCGCCACTTTCTTCTCTTCCCCGTATTTTCATCATTCTATTTTACAGCATACAACCATGTCAGAATCAATTCCTCGTTATACGCTCTCAGCTACTCTGTTGGGCCATTCTTCTGATGTCAAGTCAGTTGTATTTCCTAATAAGTCAACAATTGCAACGGCTTCCCGAGATGGTTCTGTTCGTCTGTGGAAGTATGGGGTACCTGAAGGGACATCTTCTGATCCACACTGGAATAGTAATGTTTTGCATAAAGACACTCCATATATTAACTCAATTTCTTGGTTTGACGATGCTGAGTCTTGTATGTATATATTTTTGATACTCTTCTCCGGTCATTATTATTGATGGTATTTAGGACCAGTAATGTTAGTCGAGCCTTTAACTAACCTTTTGTTGTGGCAAACCTGCTGTCGCTTTCCACCACACATGAATATTTATTTGTGTGTAAAATAGTGTGGAAATTTAATGCTTTTTTCATCTAGCTCTTGTCATTTCTGGCGACCAGAAAGGTTCAATATTTGCGTTCCTTCCGCTTGAACCCACAGCTATGGACACTGATGAAACTCTCGAGCCGTTATATTTCCTTCTTGGCCACCAGAACAATGTCTGTGCATTAGATTCAGGTCATGGCTTGATTGTAAGTGGAAGTTGGGATAAAACTGCTCGTGTTTGGAAAGACGGCGCCTTGCTGTATGAATTGAAGGGGCACGAACAAGCGGTTTGGGCTGTTTTGGTGCTTTCCAAGTCGTTGATCCTTACCGGATCTGCTGACAAAACCATTAAACTGTGGGAAAATGGAAAACTTAAACGTACTTACCAGGGACATAGTGATGCAGTTAGAGGCCTTGCAAAGCTAAGTGATTCTTCGTTTGTTTCCTGTTCAAATGATACTTCTGTCAGAATATGGGATCTTGAAAATGAGACTCAAGCCTTGGAAGAATTATATGGGCATAACAGCTTTGTTTATTCTGTTACTGTTGATCCCTCTACTGGTGATATTATTTCGGCGGGTGAGGATCGCACATTTCGTGTTTGGCGCCATGGCGATGCCATCCAGGTTGTCACCCTTCCATATGTATCAGCATGGAGCGTTTCTGTTAACCCTGATAATGGTGATATCGCTGTTGGAGGATCCGATTACTTGGTTCGAATTTTCACGCGTAGCGAAGAGAGATATGCACCTGAAGAAGATAGAATAGCATTTGCTGAGGCAGTGTCATCATCAGGAATCGGTAAAGATCAAGTTGGAAACATCAACAAGGAAAACATTGCAGGCGAGGAAGGATTACTAGTACCTGGCAAAAAAGAAGGTGAAATCAAAATGATTCTTAATCCACATAATAATGTTGAAGCATACCAATGGAGCGCCGAATCTTGGGTTAAAATTGGTGAAGTTGTTGGAACTTCTGGATCTAGTTCAAAAACGCACTATAATGGTGCTGATTATGACTATGTTTTTACTGTTGAAATTCAAGAAGGGGCGCCACCACTCAAACTTCCTTACAATGTCACTGAAAATCCTTATGATGCTGCAAGACGATTTCTGGAGAACAATGAGTTGCCATTAGAACATTTGAACTCAGTAGCCAATTTTATCGAACAAAACGCTGAGGGGGTAGATCTTACGACCCAGAGACCTGCTAGTGATCCATATGGATCCAGATATGTTCCTGGCGGAGGGTCTTCTAGTGCCTCTAAGCCTTCATCTGCATCTGCATCTGTTCCAGAATCCTTGAAGGTAGTTCCTGTCAAGACATATGTTCAACTTATTTCCTTTAAAGCGGCACCAATTATTAAGGCAATCCGCTCTAATAATGAGATTCAGGAGGCTAGCAACACCTTGAGCGAGGATGACATTTCAGTTATTGAAAAAGGACTTAACTCTACCCCTATTTCAGAGGATAATGCGTCTTTGATTTTTAATGTTGTTTCAAAAGGATTGAACTCTTGGTCCCCATCTGATACCCTCCCACTCCTAGATGTTCTTCGAATCATTATCCCCACTCTTAGAACTTTCCCACCTGTTGTTATGCTCCAGTATCTTCTTTCTTCTTTGGATGCTGGAGTTCCCAAGCACTGTTTGCTTGCTCTTCGTGGTCTTACCAACTTATTCTCCAGTCCCAATCCTGGCGCAATCAAGCCTATCGATAACAAAAACACTCGTGCTACTATTTTTGCCGTTATACATGAGCTTCTTGAGCTGGGAAGTAAGCAAGCTAAACCTGAGGCTCAAAACTTGGCTATTTCTTCGTTGTGTTATAATATTGCCGTTATGCATGTCAAGAAGTGTGATGACATGAGAGCAAGTGAATCAACATCTTCATCTGACGAGATTTTGACTGAATATGCCAAGTTTTTCCCATATATGACTGATTCCGAGTCTAGATATAGATTTTTACTGGCTGCAGGAACATTGATGGTTACATCAGGCCCTAAAGGTAGAGTTGTCGTTGGCACAGCTTTGCAAAAGTATGACAAAACGCCAATAGAGGAGGAAGAGAGATTCAAGAATATATTGTCTGATATTAAGCAATTGGTGCTTTAACGTTGATAATTCATTGTAAAATAATAAATAGATGTATTAGATAATCAGAGTAAACATAATATTAACAAAATATGCAAATAAGGCAATCAGATTTTTATAAAGAGATGTGAAAATGCCTGTTTGGTAGTAGATGTAGGTATCAGCTTAGCACGCGTCTCGTTGTGGCAGTCATTGCCTTATCACCCATCAAAGCAGCCGGTAGATTTGAAGCAATTGTAGTTGTAACAAGGGCATCATATTCCTCAGAGGCAACATCATCTACGTCTAAGATCACAGCTGAAGAATATGCTTTTCTGGAATGTGAAGGTTTTCGTTTCTGTGGAGCTACGACCTTGGATTGAACAACGTATTCATTTTGGCGAAGTTTTGAATTCAGGTCAGTGTTATTGTCCGTTCCAGATTGTGATTCGTTTGAAGAATTAGTGGTACTTTTATTGCTGTTACTTTGGGTGTTACTGTTGCTGTTGCTGTTACTGTTGCTGTTATCGGTGCTTCCGTCCAAGTCCGGGTCGTCAGCGTCGTCGCCTACTCTAGAGGCTTTAGGGAGGAGTGAGCGACCAATTACAACGTTTTGCAAAGGGCCTAGCTTAAGAATCTTAGCAAGCTGGTCAGCTTCAACGAATGCAGAGGCGAGATGAGTGCTGTGCAGGCTGATTTGTGGGTCGCTTCCTGTACAGAGCACTTCTTCTCGCGACATTGTGGAGACTTGGCCAATGGCATCGAATTTCTGAAGCTGCTGGCGAAGTTTATCTTCAGGTGAAGGCATTTTAGTACTGAAATGTGTTGGTTAAGTTATATGTACATATATATATATATCTAATATCTATGCTATATGCTTGGTTGTAGATATAATGTGAAAGGAATAAGAAGCGTGTGTTTGGCGTGAGATACAAACCCCCTAAACCTGAATGTACATACTAGAAACTGCCTCAAAGTTATGAGAGCTAATTAGCTGGTCCATGAAAATGAATATTATGTTATGTATGTTACATAAGCTGAGAAATGTGCGACAGATGGCTATTCCTTGCATCTAGGTGCCATTCACTGCTTCTTCATCATGATCGCCTCAGTAAATATACGAGCCAAGCCTAACATCACTATGGTGCATGCCTAAGCCTCGCACTTTCTCTTTTGCCACAGTAGCTTAGTTTTCTTTGCCAATTTTTTTTTTTTTTTTTTTTTTTTTTTTTAAAAATAAAATCCTGGGGTGCATATACACCATCACGTGCCGCTAGTTACGGCGGAATGTTAGGCCGTAGAGATTGCCCTATTATACGGTTCTGAAATCACGACTTATAGCCGACCATTTACACTTGCTGTGCAACGGGTCCATACCTGTTGGCAACTGCCTCTCGTAAAAGCCTCCTCCGGAAGAACACTGAATAAGCTACAGAAATAAGAAAAGACATAACCTAGCATTCAAGGCTATGCAGCAAACACTCCCTATACCATACCTTGTTGCCGGTATGTGTTCCTTCTGCTAGGAGCCAAGTCAATATGGACCACTCCATAACCGGGAGTAGCTGTTGATCCGATTCAGCTGACTAGCTTTATGCGCGCCTTTCAAAAAAATTACCACCCTGTTTTTTTTTTTTTTTCCCTTTCACATTCCTCACAACTCAACGTGTCACCAGCATCTCCTTACTAGCCTTCATACCTCAAGTTCTTTCGAGATGTCTACGTCCCATCTTTCTGAGCTGTATAGTCTGGCTGCTCGTCATGATCATGATATGCCCATGCCCTCTGGTGAACACACCACTGGCGAGCCCATCGACGGAATTCTTTGGGCTCATATCCTAATCATGGTTCTGTCGTACGGTATCATTTTCCCAGTAGGCCTGGTTCTTGGTCTTACTCGTAACCGATGGCATGTCAGTTTTCAAACCCTGGGTGGTCTTTTGGCACTTCTTGGGTTCACTTTGGGCCATATGCACAAGGGCCGTCAATTCGAAGCGCACAATATTCATGCCACGTTTGGTAACTGGCTTCTTTTGATGACGGTCTCCCAGGTCGTCATCGGCATTTACCTCAAACTCCATCTCACAAAGGGATTCCTCGCAAGCGTCCGAAAGCTCATTATCAGAATCCATTACACACTCGCCATTATTATCCCTATTTCCTCATGGGTCCAATTCGGGTTCGGTGCAATCGTTATGCAAGGCTTTTGCCATGCCGACCATCTCGGTCAATGTCTTGCTCACGGTATTATGGGTTCATCATTTATTGCTTATGGCTATATATTGGCCATCATGCTTCATTTCGGTGACGCCTACCTACGCAATTCTAACCGCAGTCAAGAGTTCTACGACAGTACCATCATCACTCTCTGGGGTATTGTCAACACATTTACTGAACACCGTTGGGGCCAAAACTGGAGTCACGGTGATTACCAGCACACTTCCATGGGTATCATTTGGTGGTGTGCAGGTATGCTAGGTATCGCCCTTTCTAAGAACTGGAGAACTGGAGAACCAAGAAGAAACCATGTCCCTGCTCTTGTAATGATCTTTACCGGCTGGGCTATGTCTCAGCATGCTCAACATCTTCAGTTCTCTACAAATGTCCACGCCTTCTTCGGCTATGCTCTCATGTGTGGTGGTCTTGCCCGAATCATTGAAATTTCTTTCGTTTTAAGGGACAAGCCATCTGATCGCAACCATATTAAATCTCTTCAGTACTTGCCTCCATTCCTCCTCATTGAATCTGGTATTTGCTTCTGTGGTGCCAATGAAGAGCAGCTTCAGACTCTCTACGAAATGGGCATTGACCACTCTTCCTACCTTTTAATTATTTCATCCTGTGCCTTTTTGATTTATTTGTTGTGCATTGGACTCATTTACCTTTACATTGGAACCAACAAAAATGATGATTCTTACGATTCCAACGGCAATTGGAAAAATCAGGGACACATCCCACTCCCCACTAATGATGATGATGCTAACATTGAAATGGAGTCCCTATTCGACGCTTCAAGAGACTCGATGTCTGCAAGACGTCCAGGTGCCCATAATGCTGTACCTAATACCAACATTGTATTAGCTGACGATTATGATGAAGATGTTGAAAGTTTGAGAAGCGTCCATTAATTGACGCATTGTTGGTAATAAATGCTTATCACTACAGGCTTGAGTATTACTTTTAGCATTTTTAGCACACTACACTACGAATTCCATACGTTTGAATACGTCGACTGACAAAATTAGCATGTATATTCATTGAAACAACCAAAAGGCCGTCACAAAACGCTGCGAATAATTTTTTTTTCTTTATTAAATGGCAACTTCTTGTTATATTATTCGGATATATACGAGTTTTCATCACAAAAGGATAGTTATTACATTTCATTAGCACATTTCGGACCTTGGTATTTTTTTTCTTAGAGATAGTTTACAGTTTTTTATTTCTAGTTTTTGTAAACCTAAAACTACATCACATGATCTACTGAGCCGCAAATACCCTCTTACATCTCAAATCGGCAAAAAGAGAACTCTATTACTATTCTATATTTGGGGGTTTAACAATCAAAAAGGTACAATCTTTTTCTATGATATTATATGTTGTTTTCTTTTATAACTCTATATACACGCATTATGTACTAAATTGAAAGTCATCAAATTTATTCCAGGATTCAGAATAAAAAAAAAAATAAAAAAAATATTACATAACTCTCAACTGCTGATTTAATTTGTAGTATCAACAAAATTCTATATTGAGAAAAAGTGCAAAAAGAAACGACATCAGCAGGATTCGAACCTGCGCGGGAAATCCCAACTGATAATCCCGAACACCAATATTCGAGTCAGTCGCCTTAACCACTCGGCCATAATGCCTAGTTATTGATTTGTTTGAATTATTAGGTCTATAGAACAAGAAATGATAAACTGAGAATTTTCAAGCACGAGTAAAAAATAAACAAAGAATTGATCAATACAACACGATTATGTTAAAAGAAACTACATTAATTAAAAATACTATTTCAGATTCAATACTACAATCTATAGCAAGTAAAAAACCTGTCAATAAACACAGAGTGCACATAGGTAGCTAGGTGTTGTACATATAATAGCCTTAAAATAAGACAGGAAAATAGACAAAAGAAGGTCTACAATTGAATTATTTCTTAGAATCACTTTGAACAGGACTATTTCAAGTTTACGGAAAGTTACTATGTAGGCAAGAATACATGTGATTGGTTGTTCATGCCTACCATTAACAAGCTAATATATACCTAGTCAGATAAACACATTCTCAACATATATATGGTGCATTTAAACATTCAGCATTTTGAATTTAGGTTTATGAATTAGATTCGAATTGTACTTGTTAGCTTTAATTGTGCCCATTAATCAAAGAAAATTGGATTGCCTCATACTTTTTCTGGCAAAAGATTGCTCTTTGTAAAGAATTTCGGGCTTTCCAACCCCAAAGACCCTCTTTGGTACCTTTGTTTTCAGTTCCTCAATTTCAGAAGGGCAAAGAAATAAATTGAGAACTGTAAAATTAACGTTGTGGCATTCTATAGACTCATTAGTGCATAAATATATTGAGAGGATTATCTATTTTAAGAAAACTAACTAGTAAAATCGCAATTTATCTCTGGCATTTCTTTCCTAACAAGAGGTGAAAACTGTAAACCGGGAAATTTAGTAGCTAGTTTAGTAGCAGCGTGATATGATAAAGCCTTCATGCATAAACAATATCAAAATATCAAACTAGTTAGCATCTCATAACATGCAAGTAAAAGAATTGTCGAACGTTTGAAAGAGTATTTTTGTATTGCAATCCGAGGACAACCATTTACTTAAATAATGCAACTATATTTATGCAATTGGCTAGATATATTTCCTAGTTTGGATTAAACCTAATTGATATGTAATGCTTCCTAGTTGGCCTACAACATACTGCTACGTTTTTATCAGCCTTCGGATTGGATATCTGTCAATTGTATATCCAGAAGCAGAAAACGAAATCCAGTATTTTATGCAAAATTCCCAATAATACTGCATCAATACACATCAAAGGCCAGTATAAAAATCAAGACTTATGAATTATTTAACACTCTAGAAATAAATATAAAATACTGAAGTTAAACCAACTAGTAAATAAGTACTTAACTATATTTCAGACGATTTTAACATCTATAAATACAGGGGCACCTCTGCAAAATAAAATTTCGTTTTGTTTTATTTATTTTTATTTTGAAAGCTCCAGACCACAACATTTCCTAATCCCTGCTAGTTACATCGAGCTAATTGCTCACGAAAGGTACTTTGCAGATGGAATTTGACAACTCGGCTCCCAATATGGATATTCCTATGGCATACCAAACTCCTCAGGAGCACCTAGATAATAATACCCCTATTGTCACAACTGTCAACTCAACTTCAGAGATGGAGGTTGAGGAACATTCTGAAGGATTTCAGCCAGTTGAAGCTCCATCTATGGAAAACGGCAATAAAACTAGCCTTGAAGAGGGTTCCATAAACCCAATTAGTGCTCTCGCCTCTCGTCCAATTGATGTGTCTTCTGCAGCCCACGACCTTTCTCCCTTGGATCGGGTTGGGTTGATTCAGATCCCAAAGAAGCAGCCCCATCCTTACGACAACTCCCCTCCTCAATTTCCTAGTGGGTCTTTCAACTCTCTTTCAACTGAAGCCCAGGAAAGTGAAAAGGCCTTTGCCGTCTCTGCTCCTCCATTTTTTTCAGATGCTCAGAACAAGAACATGTTATCTCATCATAAGTCGATTCACAAGTCTTACTCTACCCCTATCATGTCCAAACAGATGGACAAAGCTATGGACTCTCTTTCTACAAGTATTTCTCAAAGCCCTAAGAGTATGTCTATTGGTCAGACTTCCAGTTCCTACAGCCAGTTTTCCAATCTTTCTCTTGGAATTGGTCAAAATAAGCTTGACATGGATTTCAGCGTCCCATCTCTCTCTTCTTCTCTTAATAAACAAGTTCCTGAAACTTCCCTTGATTCTTTCAGAAATTCTAGGGCTATTTCTTTGCGTATTGTTGACGATATGATGGAGAAAATCAATGTTGATGTTCCATTATGTGTTCCCAAAACTCGTTGGACCAGTTCTGAAAATAATTTATCTTTGACTAGGGCAAGAAAATTCCCAAGAACTGATGGTCAAGTGAACTCATTCCCTAACAGGCCTGTGGCCCAAGTTGCCAAGAATGTTGTACTTGGCAGAGGTACAGGATCAATTTCTCTGAATACCACTACTATTTCCAGTCTTAAACAGTTCGCCAAAGCTAAAGCCGAAGCCCAAGCTAAAGCTTACACAGAGGCTCAAGCAGAGATTAAAGCTGTTAATGAAGCTTCTTTTGAAAACTCGTCTCCTCAAATTTTTAAAACTGAAAATCTTCCTAACTCTGACTACCCCTTGTTGAATCCAGCTCCGCATATTAAGACCATTTTTAATATTGATGCTCGTACTATTGAGTTCATCAATACCAAAATCAACAAAGTTGAGAAATCTATTCAAATTTCTAGTCTTCACTTTGACCGCAAGTTTGTAGACCAGCCAATTATCTTTTCCGTCGAGGAAAACGAAGCAAAATTTGGAATGGCCTCTCTTTCTAGCACTGTGACTAAGGAATCGACTAGTTTGAAGTCCTGGAAGGGATTCAAAAAGTTTTTTGGTCGAACCAAGAACCTTTCCAGAACTAAACGTGAACAAGTTATTGCTTAGTTTTGACGAGCTTCACTGAGTTGCGTTAGTTATGGAGAAGTCTTTTTTTAGTTATCTGATATTTCTTTTATGGTCTTTTAGAATCTAGAAGCAAACTACAATTTCGACAAATAGTAGCGAAACTTTTGCAAATTCGGCTTTGGGATTTTGCATCTCATCTTAATAATGATTCAGCTTTTGGCTATTGTCTCCCATTTCTTGTTTTAAGACACATCTTTACTTGGGCTTCATCTCGGTTGATTTCAAATCAATTGGCTATTATTATTTTAGTATTTTATTTATTCATATTTCTAATTTATTTATTTGTATTTTGATTTATAACAATGTATAATTACAAGTCGTTAATAAAAAAACCAAC
This sequence comes from Magnusiomyces fungicola, assembly GCA_900654225.1. NCBI lineage: Eukaryota > Fungi > Ascomycota > Dipodascomycetes > Dipodascales > Dipodascaceae > Magnusiomyces > Magnusiomyces fungicola. Next base: position 1,219,963 of record CAACAH010000002.1, read on the forward strand.
ATGCCATAATTACAAAAGAGCAAGGCTCTATTATGAATTGGCACTAATTCATGACTATGCGAAATAGATTTTTGAACGTGTGACTAAAAAAACCATAACAGGCCAAATAATTTACTCAACCCCTCGTATAATCTGCTTTCAAAGGAAATAATTTCTTTAGAATCCTGGGGTATAAATTAAACAATCTTTCCTGTTTCTCATATCAATTCTTCTCACTTTTTTTATTAATATTTCAACAAGTTTTTTAATTGCTAATTGCGTTATCAACCCTTTTTTGAAGCTTCTTGTTCACAACGATCATTCTGAATACCTTACGCTACTCAACTACCCAACCATTCACTGCTTACCCCAATCTTACAAAACTCAATTCTACTTTGAACCAGATTCAACATGAATACACAACAAAATTCTGCTGCCCCAAAAATCAAGGGCTTTCTTACTACCACTTCTACCGGTTCATTATTGAAGCTGTTCTCACTCAACTCTGATGATACACTTTATCATATTGATGAGACAAATTCTGAAAAAGATGCATCAAATTCCTTTACTGATGACTTGGGAAACGGTGAGACAATTCAAACAGAGATTGACTGGAACGAAAATGTCGTTTACTTTTACCGTAAAGACGGTGAGACTTCCCAAAAGTTCAAAATCGTATCAACCTTTCAGAGGGAAAAAGGTGATATTGAGATTACTCTCAAAAACAAAACAAAAGTACTTTACAATCAGTATAACAATCATGTTCAAATTACAAACATGTCCTGGGGTGTTTATAAAGAGTACATATTTCTCAAGAAATTCACTCCTGTTCAAGACATTTGGGCACGAGGAAACGCAACTTACACGCGGTCAACCTTTTCGAAACTGACTGGAAGCCACATAAAACAGCTTGTTCGTAAAATTAAGAAATCATTCTAATTATATTCAAATATATAAATCGTATAATCCCTTTTAAACCTGAGTATTGTTACAATAGTCTCATTAAGGAACTAATATGATCATTAAAATTTATATACAAAATAAGAGTAGCGATAAAAGACAAGAAATACATCAAAACAAAATAAATATAATAATAGTAACAAAATAAAAACTTTTCTTAGATTTTAATAAACAATCTAAATCATGCAGTGTTTTTTCGAGTAATTGTTTTTTTACTCATCAACAATATTGACATCGGAATCAATGTCTATCGCAGTCCCATCTGCAAAAACAACATCGTTATCCTCATCAAACTCGGGAGCTTCCATTGCTTCCTTCACCCAAAGGGTCTCAAAGAATGGCTCCTTCTTTCCAAGAACTAATCTTTTACCGATGAATGGTTCATCATTTGTGGTAATCTGGGTTGGATAGACAAGGTTGAAAGAACCAGTACCAAGAGACATACTTTGACCAAGAATAATGCACTCACTAACACCCTCAATCTTATCTGTCTTCATGTAGAAACTAGCATCAAAGAGATGATCCGTGGTCTTTTCGAACGATGCAAGTTGTAAAACACTATCTCTCATCTTAGACAAACCAAATCGTGTAATACCCAAGACTTCTCCCTTAAATGTCATCATATCACCAAGTAGTTGAATATGACGAGGGTCGACAGACATACCATGGGAACCCATAGTATAGTTGATTTCATCCACAATACTTGTTCTAGCTGCTTCGATACCAAGAACAGAATACATTTCCAAAACGTGGTTAGTAACTGTTCTGTGACCAACAACACCATCAACAGTCATGACATGCTTCAAACCGTAACCTTCGACCAGTAATTCAGTCTTATTATCCTTTTCGCGAATATTAATGACTGCACGAGAGATATCAGGGAATCCTTTGACAGCAACATGTGGTAATGATCTACGCAGTATCTGAGCTTTGTAGAATATCTCACTATCATTTCCAACCATAGTAGCGCTGGAAGAAACAGTCCAAGATAACGCCTTAGCCTTTGCAGCGCTGGTTGTAGTAGCAGTATCACGAACCTGAACAGTAATAATATCGTTTCCGGTAGCGGCGACGTCTGAAATAGAAAGCTTAAGTTTAGGTGCTTTGGCAATAGCCTTGCATATATCATCAATTGTGAGTTCCAACTGCAACATTTCAATAGTATTCCAGTCGATTTTGACGCGAATGTATGCACGATGAGCTTCGTATACATCATCGATATATTTGACGACATCTGAAAGGAATGTTTTTTCAATACGTCCCTTAACTACACGTGCTGCACGCTCATCATGATCGTTAACCAAATATGCTGTAATGATGGGGGTACTGATTACCTTAGATGCATTAATGATTTCCTTGATTCTGGGTACACCTAAGGTAACGTTCATAGATGCGACACCGGCAAAGTGGAAAGTCTTCAAGGTCATCTGGGTACCAGGTTCACCAATAGACTGAGCACCAATGGCACCAACTGCGGTACCAGGTTCAACCTTAGAACGCTCAAACTTCTTAAGACATTGAGAAAGGAATTCTCGAATAGCTGATTCCGAGATCTTGTAAAGTTGATTAACAACAATGCGCTTAGCAGGAGTAACAAGTTCATCAAAGTCAATATCCGCATAATCACCATAAGGTGCTGTAAGAAGTGGTTGCATATTCTTTCTCTTACGAACATTAGCAAGCTCACCAGCCTTAGACTTAATGAAATCCAAAACTGAATCGTAGAATCCACGCAAAGGATCATATTCGTCAGTGTAAATATCGAGTCGCTCCTTTTTTGTTCCAGAGATAATGTTACCAAGGTTATCACGACGAGCAAGACGCGACTTCAAAGGGGTAACAATAGATGTTGCAAGATCAACAATTTGATATGGGAAGAGACCTGGTTCATCATGAGAGAATGTGATATCAATACAGTGCATCCAGGTTCTGACAAAGTTCACAGGCTTAGCGTCACCTTCCATCTCGAATGGATCCAGGCCATCACCACCATACTGGAACTGAACAATGCTGTTACTCGAGGTTCTGACTGTCGAATCGTATTTGCAAGATAAGTCTTCAAGTGACTTCATAAGACGACGTGACATGTAACCAGTTTCTGCAGTTTTGACAGCAGTGTCGACCAAACCTTCACGACCAGAAATAGCGTGGAACAAAAATTCAGGAGGGTTCAAACCAGAAAAGAAAGAGTTTCGGACGAAACCCTTAGATGGTGGAGTCTTAGAAAACTTGGGGAAGTGTGGTAATGTTCGGTCTTGGAAACCATTAGGAACACGATTACCGGCAATAATTTGTTGACCGACTGCAGCAACCATTTGAGAGACGTTGACTGTAGAACCCTTAGAACCACATGAAGCCATAATAAGAGGAGCATTATTCTTTTCCAACTCATTAATACAAACCTCACCAACTTCTTCACGAACTTTAGACAAAATACCACCAATCTTGGCTTCCAAAGTTTGCTCCTCATTGCAACCGGGTTGGGTCTCAAGTTTACCTTCCTTGAGAAGCTCAATAAGATCATCACACCTTTGGTATGCAATCTCAATAAGTTTATCCTTTTCACTGTTAAGATTCTTACCGGGGGTAACATCATTGATACCAATAGAGAAACCACGATTACCAAGGTATCTGGCACATAACTTGGCCATACGGTTCATAGCACCGACTGCCTCATCTGGACCATAATCTCGTAGAATAGTGTAGAATACCTGTGCCTTCTTACCATCTCCAAGGGTACTTTTGTCCATAACACCTGCCAATACTTGACTTCCTCTAATAACAAGGAAACCATCATTAGGAGACATCTCTTGGGGCTGACCTTTAGGAGGAGCAACAAACGTCTTGTTCTTGGCATCCAAGTTGACGATAACATTTGACTTTTTGTTTGGTCTAATCAACAAACTGTAGAGCTGCTTGCCGGTCCAAAGCTTAACTGGCTTGACAATAGCTGGTGGAGGTATATCAAACTGGATAATACCATCTGACATCATAACACACATCTCGGTAAATGTCGCTCTGTCGAAGAAAGAGTCTTTCCTTGTAATAAGGTAGGATGCGGTAATGAAATCCTGAGTAGCAGCAATAATTGGCTCACCACTCTTAGGGGTAACGAGATTGTACTTAACACCCATAAGATTCAAAGCTTCAGCGCGCGCTTCTTCAGTTTGGGGAACATGTAAATTCATTTCATCACCATCGAAATCAGCACCAAATGGAGTACAGGTACATTCGTTAAGTCTGAATGTTCGCCATGGTCGGATCTTAGCCTTGTGTGCCAAAATTGACAATCTATGTAAAGAAGGTTGACGGTTGAACAGAACAACATCATCATCCTCCAAGTGGCGCTCAACAACATCACCAATGGAAAGGTTAGCAGCGATTTCATTAAGCTTACCATAACGCAAACTGCGTTTCATTTCTTCATTCTTCTTGATTACATAGTTCGCACCAGGGTAATTGAGAGCTCCGTTAGCAACAAGACGCTGCATCTTTTCCATGTTATAAACAGTGACTTTTTCTGGGTAAGTAAGAATCCTGGCAACACGGTCGGGAACTGCGACTTGACCAATATTAAGATTGGGATCAGGCGAAATGACGGTACGGCCGGAGAAGTCAACACGCTTACCGGAAAGATTTCCTCTAAATCTACCTTGCTTACCCTTTAGTCGCTGACACAAACCACGAACACTCTTTATCTGCATACCGGGCCAACTGGGCATGTCACCATTGATGTAAAGTGCAATGGAATACTGAAGATAATCCCAGTGGCGCATAAGATTTCCAACCACCATACCAGCATCAAGACCAGCTCGAATAATAGAGTTTGTGAACGCAATTTCTGAAAGTTGTGTAGTCAAATCATCCTCGTTACTTGCACCATCTTGTTGAACGGAAGGTCTGATACACACAGGTGGCGCGGGAATATACTGCCAGAGATACATTTCAGGTCGACCCTTGGTAGAATCCATACCCAAAAACACGTAATCTGATGGCGAAATTCGTTCAAATAGATGAAAAACCTTCAATGGATTAAGATCGTCCATGGCCCTCTTAGCATATTTTTCAACTTCAGGGCTTACCTTTTTGACCTCATTGAACGAATTTTCAAATTCAATTTTTTCTTCTGGTTCCTTTTTAGAGACCCAACGGAATTTATCATGAATCATTCGGAGAGCTCCAACCTTTTTAACAACACCATTAATAGCTCCGCACTTTAAGCAATTACGTTGCTTTTTGCATTGTTCATTGATTTTTTTGAGAATCTGCATTCTGCGAAGGTTGTCGATACCTGGTCGTCTCAACTCGGCCAAGAACTTTCGCTTAGTAGTTTCATCGAGGAGAACAGTGGAACAATCTTTACAAATATTTTGAAGAATGGAAATAACGGCTTTGAAGTAGCCGACATGAAAACAGGGTAGTGCCAACTTGATTAAACCAAAATGACCCTGGCAGTTTGCAAGTTTACCGTGACATGTTGTACATTCAGTAAAGTTGTTCGAAACACCCTAAATGTAGCATTGTTAGATTCACTAATCACAATGCAAAGAAAACAACTAATAACATACAAGTTTCATATCCAGAGGCCCATTTTCATGGGGAACCCGTCCTTTGTTGATGTCATACAGATTGCGCGAAGAGACTTCAACTTCAGCTTGTTTGAGAATATCTTGAGGGCTGAGAGCGCAAAACTCAAGACCCGCAATACGGCGGGGTGGGTCGTTAACGACGACTTCTTTCATGGGAAAAGCAGCGCAGTCAATCAGAAGCGAATCGGGTGCCAGAAACGGAACTGAATTGCCTGGAGCAGCGGTGTATAGTGAGTAGCGGGTGCGTGGTTATTGCGGTTGTAAAATTCCAAAGGGCCAAATTTTTTCGTGTGGCTAATACTCAAATTTTTTTGCAGGGCTAGGGTGTAGAAAGTTACATTACCAACATGCATACATACACCAGTGGTTGACGTTACATACAAAGCATACTTACCATTGGCTACACACCGTGTCTTAGACCAAGCTTTGATTATCCCTATTTTTTCGGGCATTTGATCTATCTTATTATCATACAGTTGTTTAGTCTGAAACTGCTGGCGCCACTATTCTGTTCGGAAGTCGGGTCTTTATTGTGTTTTTGTCTAGCACGCGCAGCCTCTTGTCCCATTCACCTACCACAGTTCGTATTCGTTGAAATTTTCTCGCAGCTCAAGTACCTTGCTTTACTCATACTTCTATTCTGATCGATAACGTCCCAACCATGCTCAGAATACAACGATCCACACAGCTCTCTCATGGCCTGAGGCAATACGGCAGATTCTGCAACAAAAATGTACCTTTAATTTCGTCTATTGCTCTTAACAATGGTTCTATAGCCAGTAAAATGTTACCGGCTCGGGCTCAATCCAATTTGGCTCGGGCGGCTGCTCAGATCCCAGTGATTCCCAATACCGACGATGGAAAGATCGATCCTATATTGTCTGATGCTATTCGATCTGCTTCAAAGATTATTCAAACAAAGGTTCCTATTGATGATCCATTCTCCCTTGTTTCACAAGAAATGTCGACACTTGCAAAAAACATTGGCAAGCTTATTGGTTCCGGCCATCCCACCCTCAATAAAGTCGCGCTATACTATTTCCAGAGTGAAGGAAAGCACATTAGACCTTTAATTGTTCTTCTACTTAGTAAAGCTTTGTCTGCTGTCCCAGAGGCTGAGCGAACGCGTGGTAGTCGTGACGAATTAGATGTTCATTCATCTAATAATGGCATTGATGATTCCCTGAGTCCTCTTAAGATCTTACACGGAATAAACCCCAATATTGTTCTTAATCCTCTCAGTCGACCTATGGAGAAGTTCCCCTCTGAAACTGAGGGCATTTTGCCCAAGCAACGCCGCCTTGCAGAGATTGTGGAAATGATTCACACAGCTTCATTGCTTCATGACGATGTTATTGATAACTCTGCCACACGCCGAGGTAACCCAAGCGGAAACATTGCCTTTGGTAACAAAATGGCCATTCTTGCTGGTGATTTCCTTCTGGGCCGAGCTTCTGTTGCTATTGCTAGAATCAGAAATGCCGAAGTAATTGAGCTTTTATCTACCACCATTGCTAATCTCGTTGAGGGTGAATTTATGCAGCTGAAAAACACTGCCGTTGACAGTCCTGAAGCTAACCGAGCAACCTTTGAGTACTATTTGCACAAAACCTACCTTAAGACTGCCAGTTTGATGTCCAAATCTTGCAGGGCTACTGCTGTTTTGGCCGGGGTTAACGATGAAGTTGTTGAAGCCTGTTATCAGTTTGGTCGTAATTTAGGCTTGTGTTTCCAGATTGTTGATGATATGCTTGATTACACAGTTTCTGAAGCCAACCTTGGTAAGCCGGCCGGCGCTGATTTGAAGCTTGGCCTTGCTACTGCCCCAGTACTTTATGCGTGGGAAAAGTATCCAGAGTTGGGACAAATGATTCAACGAAAGTTTGAAGAGCCTGGTGATGTTGAGCGTGCTAGAGAGCTTGTTGCAAAGGCCGGTGGTTTAGAGAAGACCAGAGAATTGGCCATTAGCCATGCTGAAGAAGCTCTTAAACAGCTTTATGTTCTCCCAGAATCCAATGCTAGAAGCGCTCTTGAGAAATTGACCAAGGCCATGCTTAATAGAAAACATTAACCAATCCCAAGTCACAATTGGTCTTGCCGGTTCAATTAGTTATTTTTATCTATTTGTTGTTTTATTTTCATTTCTTTCCTTTTTCCGTCATGTTATACACGTCTTTGTATAATTCTGTAAAATATTGTACATAATACTTTGCTAGTTTTGCTATGGAATTTCATGAAGCCTTTTTACCATTCATTTTCCCATAGACCTGTGGATCACCAGCATGTTCGCTCAAAGATATACGAGTATCCAAGCACCAAAGATTGTTAAAGTGTGTTATTTTACATGTATTAGTGGATTTCAACTTTCCATGCGTTAATTCAGCCTTATTTTTAAACGACGGCTCTATCATGTCTGTTCAAACACCGTAAAACGGTTAACATTCATTCGAACGTTCGTCAGCTATGTTCACGCAATAGTGAAGGTAATGAGAAACGTTATAGAGGTTGTTCTGGCTTGATTAAGCAGGCACCCAAAATTTGACCAAAAATATTTCCCAACAAGTTGCATATACTGTTGACGGTTGACCCTTTAATAATAGACTTGGGAATATGCACCAATCTGTAGATAGCTATTCAAGCGATATAAAAGCAATTGCTGCTAATAAAGGAGTGTGGATTCGGATCACGTGAATATCAGATCCTTTGAAAATCACTCTTTGTAGCTAACTCTTTTAGCATTTCAAAAGAATAACAGACCTGCCTCGTTTATATAGGGATACCTGCAAGTTTTGACTAAAGATATCAGTTTATTTTGAAGTTTGCTGCTTTTGGATTATCTCAATTAGTTCTCTTTTAACTCTTTTCCACACCATCAGCCAGGATCAGCAATTTATAGGCAATTATTCCGGGTTTCCAACTTTTTTATCTTACCACCTAGTTATACAGCAAATCTTCAAGATGAGTGCTACACCTTTGTTTATCAAGCGTGAAATTCTTCCGATTAGTTCAGCCAAAACTCGAGGGGGCTTGACTTTACGTGTCATGACTTACAATGTACGTTCCCTAAAATTTGGAAGCTTGCTCTGAGTTCTCTAATTGACATCAGTTTACAATAGGCTTTGGCTCAATGCCTTGTTCGCCGAGATTTGTTCCCTGAGAACGGTATGTATAATTGTATATCAGCGCTGGAAGTACAATGTTAACGAACGTATGGTTGGTTGCTATAGGAGATGGGATCAAATGGAAACATCGTGGACCAGCGCTTGAAGCAGAACTGCTGAGTTATTCACCAGACATTTTGTTTCTTCAAGAAATTGATCAGGCCAGATTTAAAGACTTTTGGAAACCTTTATGCTTTAAACTTGGACTAGATTCCTACTTCTCCACGTACCCTGGAAAGCAACACGGGCTTGTCATTGCGTTTAATAAGAGCATGTTCGTTTTGAAGGAAAAGAAAGAAATTTGGTATGATTCATTACACTTGGATGGGTTTCAGATGCGACCAGCCACAAAAAACACTGGAATAATTGCAGCACTTGAAGTAAAAACCCCAGATGAACCTGTAAATTATAGTACCGATTCTCAGGCTACAGATTTGGAAAAAACCAAAACTGATGAAACTCTTCGCCAGGAACTTCTAAATGTTGCCTCTGAAGGTATGATTATTGCTACTACTCACTCATATTGGCATCCTTTTGGCAGTTTTGAGAGAGCAATCCAATGCGGTCAACTTCTTCAAGAGTCGTTTGCATTTTCACAGGCCCAAGGAAATTCACAGTATAAGCACTGGCCAATAATTCTAGCTGGTGATTTCAATAGTACCCCTGATGACCTTCCCTATCAGTTTTTGATTAAGCAACCCAGATCGGTGAATGATTTGAACAAGAAAGCCATTGATATAGCTGCTAAAAGTCTAGCATATTTGTATGGAAAAACCCAGTTTGTCAAGACAGTCCAACCCCCAAAACAAGAAGGAGAGGAGGAGGAGCCATTCCCAATTCCAATGAAAAAAGAAGACATTGTGTTATCTGAAAACGAGGATGGGCTGGTGACAGAAATCAGCTCTGATTATGTCAATCTCTGTCTTGAAGCTGTTCTTTCGTTATATTCTTTAGATGGCCGTTCGTCTTCTAACTTGTCAAGTGCAAACTTAAACAATAAGCCTATCGACCGCACGGTTCAGAGTATTTATGGCTCTTACTACAAGGAGGTGGACATTGATAATGCAAAAAAGTATCTACCAGAATTCGGCGAGCCTGAGTTTTCCAACTGGGCACACGCTTGGAGAGGACTGCTTGACTACATATTTATTGTTCAGGAGACTGACCAGGCTATCGATGATAAAAGAAAGGTTATTGTTAAAGAGTTGCTGAAGCTTCCTAAGGGCAGTGAAATGGGAAAAGAGCCAAGTGGGCAACCCAGAATTGGTCAATACCCCAGTGACCATTTATGCTTGATGGCTACCATAGAAATCTAGTAAATATGTATTAATTAAGACGCGAAATGATTTCCCTAGACTTATAATTTCTATTGCACATAATTTAATTCATTCTCTAATACTTTTTCAAATGCCAATACTATTGAGCAACTAGCGATACCTTATATCAATATGTTATTATGCCAGTCTGGTTTTTCATGCTGAAAATTACGCTAGCATTTGGTCTTACAACACATCAGAAGGCATGACCTCTTTAGTTTTTTATTCTATTTTTCTTATTTTCATACACACTTCTTATCGCGACTTGTATTTTTCACCAAGTATCTTGAAACTCTAGAAAATCACCGTAAAGTTCCAAGCCAGCTTTATTCACATACATTTTCGATCATCTTTTTCTTACTCCCTATTTTAAGCTTTGTAAAGCCACACCAGCGCCCATCTTTGAAACCCGAATAAAGCTTTGGCCCACGCAATCGCCTTATCAGTCTGCTGTTTTCGCTTATTTATTATTATATTATCGTGAACTTTCAATAGTTTCCAAATGACATATTGAAAAGCTTTGGAAAAATCGGCTAACAAACACTAAAATGTCAGAACCCAAAGATCACGACTCAGCCCCGTTTAATACAACACATTCAAATGCCGTCTCATCAACAGAAACCAGGCCGGGGAGCAGAGGTGGAAATAGAGATAGGACAGTGCAAGATTTGACCGTTAATAGTAATACTCTCGGCCATCGGACATCATCATCTCTTTCAACAATTTCTCGGTCTAGTAGGCTTTCACATGAACTGGGTGCAACACATTCGACACAAGAAAATTCTGGTCTCTCCCAATCACCATACCTGTCAGAATCGGAAGGCAGTTTTTATTCTTTGGAATCTGGACCAGAAAATTTGTCGGCAGATGTGTTGTTTTCAAATTCGTATCAAGACAGAAATAGCCAGGGAACTCCTAGCAACGCGCCTTTGAGATTAGGTACTCAGGATACCCACAGTCGTTCCAGTCTAAGATTTGCCAACGCTCTCATTCCAAGTTCTACGAGCGCTGTTTTCGCTACTCCAAATGCCTTGAATAGCACTAGTACATATACTCTTCATAGTTATAACACAGCTCGCGAAAGCTCAGAAACCGAGGATGTCCTCAGGGACGATGTGACAGAGCACATGATCCCTAATGAAAGAGAAGACAGAGGTAGCACAGAAGATGATGATGCGAATACCGAAGGTGGAACCGAAGAAGAAGAAGATGGTGATGATGACGAACTTGAAGATGAAAACACAGTTGAGTATGCACCAAATGAATTCCATGAAAATTTTTTAGCACCACCAGGTGCCAGTTCAGGAAATATCATCACATCCGGTACGACGACGACTGAAGACGGTTCAGCCCCGTTTCATACACCCCACACCAATGATCTATCGGTACATCCTGATACACGACAGGAAGGGAACCAAAATAATACCAACGTGACTCAAGGAGATGAAGATATGGCACAATTTCCTGAAATTTCAGATCATGAACTCGACTCAGACATATTGACTACTGAGTTATCAACTGTTAGCCGGGGAAAGATCTCACAGCTGGAAGCACGTCGAAGGCTAAGTTTAAAGGCACCGGGGCATTGGCGTAAGATGAGCCTTATTAGACGACAGGATGCCAGTAATGCCAGTGATTCTGATTATGTTCCTACAAACAATAATGGGATAGATAAAGGTAAATCAACCAGTAAAAAAGGACACGGTTTATTTAGCTCCAGCATCGACCAATCGCGCAACAAACAGCCCCAAATTCAACAGGACAATGATTTTGACCACGAAATGCATGATGCAGCTTGGATAAAGAAGGTGGAAGACCAGGAGTATAAAAAACAACTTGACAGATTGGGTCGTGCACAAGAGCTTCACTATTCTCGTATGAACCATAAAATTATTTGGGGTAAGATAAGAAAAAAGGACCCTAGCTTGCCTCCTGAGCGTGATTACGATGAAGAGACTGGAAAGCTGATAGTAAAGCATTGGGATGGTTCCAAAGCTGAGATTGGAGTGCGAGAATCCCGGGTTGAAGATGAAAATAGACTTAAAAACAAAAAGAAGAAACATGGAAAGAAGCATGTTCGTATTAAAGGTTCGAAAAGACATTTACAAGATGGTGTTTTGACTGAAACTGAAAACAACGGGTTACCAAATAATGAAACAACTAAAGATTCGCTTGTTTTATCTAAAAGCGAGAGCCATGATACCACCTCCCATATTGATGAAAAGACCGGTATTTCACTTCATAGACAAGAAGAAGATCAAAAAGAGCTCGATGAGAAGGAAGGGATCAAAGAATCTACGATATCCCTTGGCAATTCGAATCCAGAACCGCAGTCGGAGCGAACATCTGGCGAAGGCTCTTCAATTACACCCCTTGTTCCACCGCCTGCCGCAGCTGCACTCCGAACCCCTATTAGAAATTCACAGTTTTTGGGAGATAACCAAGATTCCATCAAATATTATCCCTACAACTCATCTCAAGCTCCATCTATCTCTGAAGTTAATACTGGCGGGTCGTTATCCCAATTGCCAGAACATCATTTTACCCCTTCGTACCACCACGCTCAAACTTTTAACGAACCGGAGCAACGCAAGACATCTCTTGCATCTCTTTACAACAATTACATGGAACTTGAAAATGTCCAGGGCTTTGTTGGCTTGGCAGCATTAGCTCTTGCAGAGGTTCCATCCCCCAAGACGCTGTTGAAGAAAGGGAGATGGAAGCGTAAGCAGGATGACGAGGGAGGGTTTTATGATGACCTTATTGCATCTGATAATGAAGGTGGTGATCAAGCTCACCATCATCTATACGAGCCAACGGCAGCGGCTGGTGTCAAGTTTAAGCGAGAGCATACACGTTCCGAGATCATGCACCGTCGACTTAAAGATACCGGGTACCTTGTAGCGGAGTATTCCAGACTTGGTTTAAGATATTTCTTCACGCTCAAGGGATTTATAGTAGCAGTGTATTTCATGCTTATTGTGGCTTTTGGCGGTATGTTATTTTTACTGTTATGCAATGCAGCGCCAGCAATGTCGAGGAAATACGGACCAGATGATAAGTTACATTCACCACGCCAGATTTGGTTAGAGATTGACAGTCAGGTTTTGACGGCGTTATTCTGTGTCACTGGTCTTGGATTGTTCCCTGTTAGATGCCGTGATTTTTACTATTATGCGGTTGGACGCTGGAGAAATGATTCCTATTATTGGGTGAAGGTGACCAAATATCACAACAATTGGTTTTTGCCCGGGTATAGTAAAGACTGGAAACTGCTGACTGTTGTTTTACTCTACATCATGAACTCGCTATTTCAAGTGTTGCTGTGCTTTGTCATGTGGCATTACAACCGATTCACTAGACCATCGTGGACAACTGGCACTCTGATTGCAGCGTCGTTTTCGTGTGTTATTGTCGCGGGTATCATCATGTTTGCTGAAGCCAAGAGAGTTAAGACGCTTTATATTATTTCCAATGGCCGAGAAGGTGCACTTGTTGCCAAATCTGGTAAGACAGAAGAAGATGAAGAACTCAATGTATAGATGTGTTAATATGAACTGTTTTTTAGTATTGATATTTTAGTATTTTCTTTGTTATATATATATAATTTGTTGTTTAATTATTTTTATTTAATTTTTAATTCTTTAATACCAGCCTTATTTCACTGTTTATTATAAATATATATACGAGGGGTATGTGATAAACATTATCCTAATGACTTGATTGGTGCATTTAAAGATCTGATAAGATATCATTGAGCGGCTTTAGGAACATATTTTTAAGTAAGCGTAACCATTACATGGTTCAACGCTGGGTAATTACCGCGCAGTCAGCGGAACAATGGAAACCAACACGAGAACTGCATATCCAGCCTTGCTGTCTTCGTATACATATTTTTAGTATTTTTAGTATTTTTAGTATTTTTAGTATTTTTAGTATTTTTAGTATTTTTAGTATTTTTAGTATTTTTAATATTTTTAATATTTTTAATATTTTCAATATACAACTTAATATAGTCACGTTTTTTGTTTTGTAAAGCTGTTGCTTCAGATTAACCTTTTTAGCTTCCTTAGCGCTCTGGTACCAATTTAGAAACAGGCATGTGATGATTCACACGTGACGCAATGGTTTAGGGTTGGTTCTTGCCTTCGTGTTCTAGAGGCCCCCTTATTAATCGACCTTCTAAGCCCGGCGAAAACATTTCGGAATGTGTATGTAAGTGATGACTCAGCGGCTATTGCTCCTGCTACCTACAGACAGATTAGAGACTTTATGGTTATTTCCTTCAGACAAGGTCATTAAATCATCAACAATTTCCTTCCCTTCTACATATCACCACCGCTTGATACCTTCTTTAACGTGCGGAATATCACACAAAGCTTCGTTCTTCTGCGCACCTGACTTGCCACAATATCTATTTGGAAGCCCGCTTCATTTTGTACAGCATTACAACACCTGGCTTGCATAAAAAATTACTTTTCCTAAAGCTGGTTCTGTTTCTACTTTTTGCTACAACCTTTTGAAATAGCCTGACTTGGTTATTCCCTAGAATTTTTTTTTTTTTTTTTAGTGTGCTTGATATGAACTGTCCTACCAAAGACACTAACCAATCTCACGTTCCTGGTTTCAATCAAAGTCCCTCGCCTTTAGACAACGATCTTGTAACAAACCGAACTCTCGACTCTTCTCCTGTTTGTAATACCCTAGACCAAGAACATTGGGCAGACGGCCTTGGGCAGTTTCAAGAAATGAATGAATCTCCGAGCGGAAATAAAGGGAAAGACCGCGCCCTAGGGAAGCAGGGTGGTCCTCCTTCTATCACGAAGTTGACCTCCCTGCCTCCCGCTGAATTACCAAACCCTTTTGAAGATTTATCTTCTCAAAACTCTTTAAGAACCCCTTCTTCTAAAAACAGAGCCGAAAGCGAAAGAACTCCTCTTTGCACATCTCCCAGCACACAGCTTTCCTTCGGTACTCATGAAGATGACAGTGTTTCTCAATCCGACCATTCTCATGCTAGCACCTCTAGCAGCTCCGACAGCAACGATTATCCTGCCACCTTTACCAGACCCCACCCCGAACAAGGTTCAAACGCAACAGTCACTAGCAGACTCAGATCCTTTTTCAGAAACGACGGATTTGCTCCTTTGAACTCAACTGCAGGTTCTGGAGCAGGTGGTAATAATGGCTCACCACCCCGCAAAATCGATAGACTGCCACCCCGAGTCCGAAAGGTTTATCGCATACTCGTTAAATACTTGAAATTTGTTGGCCCCGGCATCTTGTTAAGTTCTTCTTTTTGTGACCCCGGTAACTACATTACCGGTACTGCTGCAGGTGCATTGTACCGTTATAAACTCCTTTTCGCCATCTTGTTATCAAACTTCTTTGCCGTTTTTCTTCAGATCTTGTGTACAAAATTAGGATGCGTTACTGGTTTGGATTTGGCCCAGAACTGCCGACAGCATTTGCCTCGATGGCTTAACATTTCTGTTTATGTTATGGCCGAATTTGCTATTATTGCTACGGACCTTGCTGAAGTTGTTGGAACTGCTATTTCTCTCAATATTTTGTTTAAAATTCCACTTTCCTTTGGTGTCGTGCTTACTATTGTTGATGTTTTTGTGGTTTTGCTGGCTTACCGACCAACTGGCGAAATGAAGATTGTGCGCTACTTTGAATACCTCGTATCTGCATTAGTCATGATTGTTGTTGCTTGTTTTGCTATTGAGTTGGCATCTATTGCTCCTTCAGACAAGTCCGAAATCTTCATGGGCTTTCTGCCTTCCAAGGAATTATTTGAAACTGAAGGCATTTATCTGTTTTGTGGTATATTGGGTGCGACCGTCATGCCCCACTCTTTGTACTTGGGATCTGGTATTGTTCAGCCCAGACTTAGAGACTACGATCAGAAGCATGGCTATTTTGTTGGAAACACTGGCAATGAAGAAAATGACGAGATTGCTATGCTTAAATATCGACCTTCTATTCATGCTATTAACTACTCGCTCAAATACTCTATCGTGGAGCTTGTCATCTCCCTTTTTACTGTTGCCCTTTTTGTGAACTCTGCTATTTTGATTGTTGCAGGTGCTACTTTGGCCAACACTCCAGAAGCTGCTGATGCTGATCTTTATTCTATTTATGATATGCTCCGTACTTTGTTGTCGCCTTTGGCTGGTACTGTTTTTGCTCTTGCTCTGCTATTCTCTGGCCAGTCATCAGGCGTTGTTTGCACCCTAGCTGGCCAGATGGTTTCTGAGGGTTTCTTGCACTGGTCTGTTAAACCTTGGGTTCGACGTCTTATTACTCGATCCTTGTCAGTTATTCCTTGTTTTATTGCCACGCTTTTCGTTGGTAGAAAGGGTTTGGCAGTTGTCTTAACATCCAGTCAGGTTGTCCTTTCATTGCTCTTGCCATTTGTCTCTGCGCCCCTTCTTTATTTTACTGCAAAGAGATCTATCATGTCCGTCCCTACTGATTCTCCAAGAATTGCAAACCCTGCCACCTTGGAAGACAGAAGAATATCATTTGGCCGTACCCGCGAGGGTGACGATCTCAATGTTACCTCTCCTTTTGAAGATGACATGGAGTTGGCAGATGATGCTGATGTTCTTGTTTCCGCTATTGCCGCTCATAGCACTGGCAGATACTCTTCTCAAAGATACCGTGAAGCTTCTGCTCAGGCCGAGCTTGAAGCTTCTAGACATAGACCATCTTTGGGAGATGTACCCCATTTCAAGAAGGGAGACCTTTCTCCCTCTCACACTTTAACAGATGGCTCTCACTTCAATGGCCATGCTGAGAATTATGATGATGAAGATGATCTCATCGTTTCTAGCAATAGTGAGGCCGAGCCTCTTAATCGGGACATTACAGCAAGCTCAGAAAGACGTTCTGAAGATGAGTATTCATTATCTTCTAGTATTGTAGTCCCTGAGTACAAGGACATGTCTAACGGCCTCTTGACCAACATTGCCGCATTTACCATTTTTTTCTTGGTCTCAGGAATTAACTTGTTTTTGATCATTTCTGCTGCGTTGGGTGCCGATGTTCATCTCTAAACTGATGTTTTAAGTATAGTATTATTAAGTATGAGTTACTAGTAAATGAGTGTATTATTTGAACATGTAATTTCTTCCAATTGATATAGGATGTAATAAACAAAAATAAAACCCATATTTTCCTATTTATGAATGCCAAGTTTAATTCTTTCTTTTTTTTTCTTACCATATCTGCTTGGCCGTCATTTTAAACCTCTGAATCTTAAACAAATCCTTAAATTCCTTTACATTTGTCTTGCGCGGTTTGGGCGGTGGCACTGCCTCGTCATGGTCATACATACGCTCTCTGACTGCTTCGTTAACTTCCACAACGCCTTGTCCTTTTATTGGGCCAGGAACATGGTCAGACTCATCAGAGTCGTATCCAGACGTATCTCTTGCTGAAGCTGTATTAGCATTTGTTGCCTGAGAAACAAAGCCGCTGTTTAATCCATGGGAAGTGGCCGAGCTGGAAGCCCGGTGAACATTAACCCCTGTTGAAATTCCAGTGCTACTGCCACTAGTTCCATATGTCGACAGATTGTTGCTGCTTCCATTAGTGCTGGAATATATATTGGATGTTGGCAGAGATGAGAGCTTTGTAGAGCTGCTGCCCGGTAAAGTCCCAGAGGCTGGTACACCTGCACTTGCAGCATTTCTAGTATGAGATATAGATTGGCGCCGTGAACCATGGGTTATCTGTGACGAAGAGCGGCCTCTAGTGATCGGGGTAGCGGGAACGGTAGATGCACTCACAGGTGGTACACTACTATTAGTTATCGGTACCGCAGTCCCCGGAGCAGTTTGTGGATTTGAGTTACTTTGCACAAAAGTAGTGGTGGGATTCAGCGGGCCTGGGACTGATAATGAGCCTTGCGCATGAACCTGAGATGGCAGCGGTTGTAGTTTAGACTTTGCAATCATAGTGGCTCGACGCTTATATGTATATTGAAGAAGAAACAAACCAAGGGTGAGTTTAATGAAAAACAAAAGAACAAAACTGGTCAAGAAAATTAGGATCAATGAAACTGTAGAATAGAACGAATCCGCACTTTCTGGCATGTACGAGGAAATAAATGAAATCCATGAAGCATATTGACATGAATAATATGATGAGTTTAATAAGTTGCTGAAACGACCTGGTACCAACTGAAATAAGAGACTGGAGACTGTTGAAAACAATGTGGTATTTGAACTGCTGTGTTCCTCCAATGCATTTGTGACACCCGCTTTGACTGATGACACAGCAACAGAAGAGACAGTTGTAGCAGTAGATATTAAAGTAGACAATGTCTCATCTCCAGAAAGTATGGTTTCGTTGACTAACGATGTTTCGGCAAACGATGTAATAGCACAATTGGGTATATAAGTTTCAGAAGGTGTTGCAAACGTGGATGACTGTTGGTTTTCCACAAGAATAGAATATGACTGGAAAAGCATACGGAGAAACACTGCAGCAAGAGGTATAATAGGTATTCCGATTCTTTTTGTCATAATATGGTCTGAAAAGGAGTTGTCTGAATAGTCGTAAACAAGAACATCCAAGAATTTTCGGTATACCTTTGGTCTGATGTTATTAAACTTGGCAATATATGCATGCTTTAGCCAGTCAACAACAACTTCACTGCCGACAACAATTATCATGGGTCCAAAAAGAGCACCAAACCATCGATTCCATCCTGACCAAGACCTAGGAACCAAGCCAGTACTGCTAACCTCTACAACATTGCGGATTCCAATAATAAGCATCATGATTGAGAGCTGGAATCTTTCAGCAACGTCTGCACAGGTTAACTGGAACAAGTTTTCTCGCTCAAACTTTTTGAACACCGTCGACTTGATTTCACTGAACTGGTTAGATAATATGAGAGTAAGTAATGCGTCTGAGTAAGAGTTGACGGCAATGTTCAATGAAATAGTTTGGTACAGAATTGCCACTGAGTGTGCATATATGTAAATTATTGCAAGAATCATAAAAATAAATGGCCTTGCAATGTTTCGTAAAAGTAAAGATCGTGGATTAGCGCTAATACTGAGAGTCGTTGCAGAAAACAAACAATCCAAAATATCTTGACCAAGAGCTGAGCACAGTTTATCTGCAACCTCAAGAACATTGAACATAACATATAGTTTAATAGCAGACTGGCCTCGGATTCCATGGTATATTTTACTGGTGTCCAGTTGCATGAGAAGATATAATACTAGAATCAAAATAATACCCTTGATTATATCTGCTTTTCTTGTAACTGGAATACGGCCATGCCTGACTCCAAATACTCGAAAGCCAATTTTGTAGATGCCATAAACAAATCGAAGTGGTAGAATTGTGAAAATATAGAGGAAGGAATCAAAACATGCTAGGCAGCCAAAAATAACTACTCTTTCCAAATAAAAAGGAAGTCGAATAAAATTATCAAGCTGCTCGGTTTTTTCTTCAGCTGAATATTGTGAGCTTTGGGAGCCGAGTTCAAGTAAGAGGTACCGCCACAAAGTTAACGGGCGGTTAGCAGTACTGTTAGTGGATATAATTGGATTATTAATAGGTTTATCTGATATTTGTCGTTTCTCTTCTGTAAGATCCAATGCATGAGGTTTAGGACGTTGTGAAATATCTTTATGAATTTCAGTTAGAAGGCTGATAGGTGGAGCAGATGTTGGTGAGATGGCCTCCGCTATTTTTTCATCAAATATTGCAACGTTCGGTTTCGTATCAGGGGATGTAGATAAAGGCTGTAACTGAACATGCGGAGGCGGAAATGCTAGCAACTGTGCATGAGAATAAAATGAATCTGTGTCAACTGCCTTCCCCCCAGATGAATGATACTCATCATAACCGTTTTTCCAATCTATGCTAGAATTTTGCTCCTTTTCAAGAGCACGCAATGCATCATACAGCTTTTCTGACTGTTCTTGATCGGCCATTCGTCTATACTTTGGCACCTGGCCATCAAACTTTGGTCGACTGGCTGTTGTAGAGGATCGTGCTCTAACTGATGAATTTTTGCGGAGCTGGGTATTACTTTGACTGTGTCTGGGTAACTGTGAGTGTGAATTGGATCTATGATTAACATGTTGGGTATTATGAGTAGAGTTTGAAATGGAGTTGTGGCCACTCTGGCGACTATTACTGCGTTGGTTGTTGGTCTGAACCGATTGTTTTAGACCTAAATTTGTATTGCTAGTGCTGTTGAGACTTTGGGAGTATACAGGGTTTAGTGTGGGACCCTCTTTCACATAAGACGATCTTTCTGAGGGCACCCCTTTTTGTTTTGAATCGGAGTAAGACGGTCTCTTCGATGATCTGCTTGATCCCTTTCGAGATGAATGTTTGGGCTTATTAGATGTTGGTAGGCTATTGCTGGCACTATAGTTGCTGTTGATATCAACATCGTCGTTCTCAAAGTCAGCAATATGATCCGAACTGCTATCTAACTCACCTTCATCGCCGATACACCCTCTTTCACTATCACTTTCGCTAAATATATTGGAGGTGAACTCACTATCTGATTTTCCCAATTTAAAACCTGTTTCATCTCCACTGGTTCTTCTGCTTCCTGAAGCTGACAGTTGAATTGGGGGCCCTAAATCTGGTTTGTTTGGCTTATTTCTAAAAGTAGAGTCCACGCTTTGCACAAAAGGGAATCTTTTCTCATTTTCATACAAAGTATCGTCATTCTGTCGAAAATCAAGAGCGTCAACTGGGCTTTGTGACAAATTTGCATAGTCATTTTGAAGCGGGGGATCAAGAGAATGTGTTTCAGAGCCGAAAACCTCATAATTAACGTTATTGCTGGTATTAGATTTCTGGTTATAGGATTCATAAGGTTTGCTTAGAATACCTGAACCGGGTATAAACTCGAGCTCGTTTCTCGGGTCTTTCTCAAAGTTGGTCGGGTGGCTGGACCGAGACTCAGGCCGTGAACCGTCATGAAGAGCAGTTGCGCTACTATTTGTCCGAGACTTAAAAGTCTTTACAGGACTTTGACTCTGGCGCCTGTTATCTGCGTCCTGACCAAGCAGTCCGGCGCTTGGATTCATTTGAATTGAGTGGGGTTGTATAATCGGTGATGGAGCAAAAGCTCAAGGCTGGTTATTCGTGATTAGATTATTGTCCCTGTAATTAATCTGCTGCAACAACTTTTTGTAACAAACTGTAGCATCACATGATTATGCCTGGTGACGTTTTTTTATATGCTTTTTTTTAAAAAAAGAGGGAGGCGATCTTGTTTACTTTTGGCATGTTTTCGAATTGGTATCCAGAAAAGAAAAAGATCAGGAATCCTTGAAATATGTGCACTTTTCCTGCTTACATTCACCCCTATTTTTCTACCTTATATTCAAATATAACTATACTTCGCAATGAACAGCTTTCTTGAGCATAATCCTATACCACCTGGCGTCTCTATTGGAGACTATTTCAGCAGCGATACGAACTCACATATCATCAAGCAATTTGCTCCGGTGTTGCAAAAGTACTTTCGACCGGGAGCCCTGACTAAAGGTGAAGCTGACCGAGTTTTTTTAAATCTCTTGATGCTTCTTACTGATACCGTTGACCTCTACTTTTTCAAGTTTGCTGCTCGATTCCTGACACCAGAGACTTATGATGAAATCATAAGTGAACGAACCATTGAGCACACTTGCGGTTACCCATTGTGTTCCAAAATTCCCAAAGGACCTGATGGTCGATTTAAGATTGATTACAACGCCAAGGGATATATACTGAGTGATCCTGATTTGATGAAGTTTTGTACAAAAGAGCACGCCAAAGCTTCCAGATTTTACCAGCACCAGCTGTCTTATGAGCCGGTATTTATGCGCACAGATATCGCATATCTTCCTTATGGAAAGACACCGTACGAATCGCATACAGCAACCCTAGAAGAAATAGAATCAATTGCTACTTCTAATAAGATTAGCCTGAGTGAGGCTGCTATTAAGTTTGCTCATAATGCAGTTCTGGCAACGAAGAGTATACTGAACGAAGAAGACCAGTCTGCGGCTGAGAAGGACTTTGAAAATCTTGTTGGAAAACTGCAAGAGATTTCTATCAGAGAACGAGATCCAAACGATGAGACGATGATAGATATGAATGGTGTCGAAAATGAAGACTTGATTGGAGATCATACGGCAATTGAAGGCTACAAAACGACAAACTAGGTGAATTGATAAGAAAAATAAAGGAATAAAGAGAACAAAAAGGACATTTTTAATTTAAAAACATTCTATTAATACATTGAGGTTTATGTACAATTAGTATTGGTTCTTTGGTGTCACATCATTTTGTGAACATCGTAATGAACCATGAAAGGTAGCTGATTATTTTGTTTCAGCTGTCTATGGTATTTCCATTTCCAAAGATTTGCGCGAAACTTTCCTTCATATGTTTTGTTGAGCATTTTCTTTCTTGAGAAAAGAACTCTAGCATGTAACTTTTCTCGTTTACGAAGATTGTCGACCTTGCTTTGTGTTTGAGCAATTGATTCGTCTAATGGTCTCAACCACTCATTGGAAATCTTCTTTCGTGTTTTCGACCACTCCATCATGCCTATACGATCAATCGATCGATGTTGTTGGTTCTGTTCCAGTTCTGCTTCCCAGTCAGCCTCGTATTGGGCTAGTATCTTAGCTTGTTCAAGCGCATCGATTTTATCAAATAGCTTTGTGTGGAGCATGTTTGTGACAATTCTGTGTAAGCCTCGTGAGTTTCTCTTGTATGGATATTTCAAGTAGTAGATTGGGCATATCAAAGTGGGTATAAAAGCAATTGATGCCTCTTTTGGCTTGCTTGTTTGTATTTTCTCAAGATTTATGGTTTTTCTTAATTCTTTTCGGGCAAAGTATTCGGGGATCAAAATGCCATTCACATATGTATCGTCCAATTCGGATTTTTTAGACACGCGACAGTTGTTTTTATATGATCTAAGCATTCGATACCGCATTGTGACAAACCGACTGGTTGTTTGTAGTTTTATTAGATCGTCGCCAGTGGGCGGCGGATTCAAATTTATACTTTTGCCTTTTTCAAACTGTTCTTGTCGCTCAATATCCGCCTGGTACTGTTTCAGTTGAGTTTTGATCCATTCCAAAGATATGCTAGACGGCGGTTGAGAAGTATCAAGGATAGCGTGATACATGTGACTGTTCCATCTGTAGCCTTCTATTAAATCCCTCCGTACAGCAGACGGAGCCATGAGCTTGCGCCCGTCTTTGAACCGAGACTTGATTTGGCCATGGACAATGCTATTATCATTTTGAGAGAGTGGCAGATGATTGACGTTCCGCAGCAAACTCCGATATAACTGGAAAACAGAAGCTCGATGAGACTGTAAATTTCGAAAATGCACCTTTGGCATTTCAGTGTACAAGATGTGGTTGATGTGGTGTGGTGTTGAAAATAAGTCGTTGAAGGAAAAAACGGTGATGAGAAAGGAAAAAAAATTTTAAGCCTGGGAAATTTCAACCCCCCAGTCCAACACGCTCAATCACCAAACCGTTCCACCACAAGAAATTGATGGCTGGACTAAAACGCATGTAAATGGCATTGCAATTGAAATTAGAAACAAATTATTCAGGTTTCATTATATTCGTAAGCAGATACATAAACTACTCTATTCATCGTCATCATAATAAGCATCACTCATGATATCAATCTTGAAATCTTCATCTAAGGAAGGAGTGAACGCTAATGACATGTTGGTTTTAATTCCAGCAGCTTCCAACTTTTGCTGTTTGCCATTGGTTGTGCTCTTGACTTCTTTAAATCCCGATGAGAGGTCCTCACTAATTGGGACGCCAATCTTGATGTTTTCGGGCTCAATTTCAGTAGACGAAGTGGATTCAGAGTCTTTGGAGGACGCTTTTCTGGACACACCTTTGCCCTTGTCTTTCGATAAAGCAGCGGTGGAAGATGACGATGAGGAAGAGGTAGTAGCAAAGCTAGGTAAGGGAATGTCAATGTCTTCGTCCATCTCAACCGAGGTTCCAGAAGACACCTTGCGGTCCAAGGCCTTTGTTTCATTTAGGGAGGACGCAAGTCGTTCCTTCAACTGGGATATTGTTTCTGTTGGATCAGCATTGACATATACCGTAACAGTTTTGTACTTTAAACGAAGAGTGACTGGGATGGTTTCTTTGGCCGAGCTCTATGTAGACATGTTAGTATGGATCAGTAAAGCAAAGGGACAAGCTGCATACCATTGTGATATATATATATATATATATATTTTGATAATAGAGTGGATCAAGCGTTTGGTAGATTTGGAGATTGTATCGAGCCAATGTTGAGATTACAAACAAAGCCGCGATGAATGTGGGTCATGTGACTTACGCGTTGTTCGCGTTTCGCCTCTGCCAATCTCCGGAAAGGTCTAGGGTTGGCCCAAAATCCCAATGCACTTTTAGTAGAAGATAAACAACCGTCGCACGTTATTTTTTTTCATTCCTGCATTTTTCACCAGACGGTTGTACAATAGTAGACTAGTCCTACGACCAGCTGCCTTTGACCTTAATTTGTGTTTGACTAGTATGTATTTGCGACTTTTGTGGGTTTGTTCCATTTCAATTTTACGGCTTTTTGGTTGTTGTCTTTTAAGAGTATTAACAAGAGTTTAGTGGCCAAGAAGAAAATCAAGAGACGTGAGCCGACTGTTATTCCTTCTTTGGCTTCTGAGGACAGTTTAAACGGTCTTTCAAAGGAAGAGCTACAAGAAATCGACCAGTTACAAAAGGAAGACGGTGCGCTTTGGAGCGATTCAAATGGGTTTTCAAATGGAACAATACACTCTGATATCCGAACCTCCATTAACGGGACCACGGCCCGAGATGTTGACGTTTCCCAAATTGACGGGCAATTGATTCAAAATGAACACAAAAACGGAAGTTTGAAACGAAAGGCTAGAGACGAGGACCAAGAAGAACCAAATAAAAGATTTGCTAATGGCGATAACCCAAGTGACCCGTCTATCTTTCATGACTTGGTGAACCTTGATCAAGCCTCAGAAATAGTAGTAGTGGAGCCCGAACCAGAAGAATACCACCCTTTACTCAATACGGTTTACTCTGAAGGAACAGCGCTTTTTCAGCGGGGCTCACACTCAACGTCGGTTATTGGACGCGACAAAGAGCGCAAGATAATAGAAGATTTTCTCGTGTCGAGACTGGACACCAGAGGAAAGGGCGCTTTATATATTAGTGGTCTTCCAGGGACAGGCAAATCAGCGTTGCTGAATGAAGTTACAAAAGAAACGGTTGTCAAGTGTTCAAAAAAGTACCCAGTCCGCGTCGCCAACATCAACTGCATGACTATGGAATCGGCGACTGATATTTTCACAGCAATCCACCGCGAGCTGCTGGACAATTGTATTCAGCTAGGTGTTGACGATGACTTTTATGAAGACTACGATGGTGGGGATAACGAGGACGATGGGCGCCAGGACATTATTTCTGATGGTCATTTGATGACCGATCCCTCTACAAGAGCGATAATAATAGACTTGGAAAAGCGGTTTTTCAGCAGAAAATATCTACGAAAGGATCAAAATCACAAGCGTGCACTTTCATATGCAGTGCGTCATGTTGTTATTTTGGATGAGATTGATAGCATCATGACCAAAGATCAAGAGGTGCTGTTTCGAATATTCCAGTGGGCCTTTGCCCGAGACTCTAGTCTGATTCTGTTTGGTATTGCCAACGCGTTGGATTTGACCGACCGATTTTTACCTCGCTTGAGGTCCAGCTCTTTGACACCGCAGCTGATGCCATTCATGCCGTATACGGATTTACAAATTGTGGACATTATTTCTCGGCGGCTGTGGATGCTCGTTGACGGCAAGTATGGCAGTCCTGATGTGATTGACATTTTGAAAAAAACACCACAACAGCCACCGTTGATGGATCGGTCGGCCATCATGTTGTGTGCGAAAAAGACTGCAGCTAACACTGGTGATTTACGAAAGGCATTTGACATTTGTCGCAGATCAATTGAGATTGTGGAAGAAGATGTGCGTCGGAAGTATGCATTTGAAGGGCTGAGCCCAGAGGAAATCAAAAAGATGAGCGATGCAGATTGGAAAAAGGCCATTTTGAGCGGCAAGTGTTTTGAAAAGATGGCTGAATTGACGTTGGTTAGCGCGCCCAAAGCGACAATTGGGCATGTTGCTCGGGTATGTTCCATAGTTTTTGGAAACAACGGAACGTCGCGGATTAAGGGTCTTAATCTACAACAAAAGGCAGTGCTGTGTGCGCTTTGCTCGAGTGAAAGGCTGCCGCAGTTTTCGCTGAAGATTACGGTCCAGGTACTGTATGACCGGTACGTGTTGGCTAGCAGTCAAGAGCGTGACATTATTCCATTGAGCTACGTGGATTACATGGATGTGGTGTCTGCGTTGGAGTCGCATGGCGTGCTATCTCTCAACGGAGTCTGTGGCCGCAAAGGGCTTGGAAGCTCGTACATACGCCGATCCAAGGGAGGCAGTGGTTCAGGA
The DNA here is from genome assembly GCA_900654225.1 of Magnusiomyces fungicola. NCBI lineage: Eukaryota > Fungi > Ascomycota > Dipodascomycetes > Dipodascales > Dipodascaceae > Magnusiomyces > Magnusiomyces fungicola. The sequence continues at coordinate 1,246,496 of CAACAH010000002.1, forward strand.
TCCGGCAAGCTAGGAAGTGTTACAGATGACTTTGGCCAGCGACGAGTGTCATCGAGTGTTTCGTACCAAGACGTGATAACCGAACTAGGCAAAATCCAGATTCTAAAATCGTTTTTAGCATCTAAATAATTTATAGACTTGCTACTGTTTTTGGTTTCTTTGTATTAGAACATTTTAAAATATATTATTGTGCATTTTGGTTTTTACTTTGGGTGTATATGGTTGTAAATGATGTGACTGTATACGATGTGACTGTATACAATATGACTGTATACGATATGACTGTATATACGTATGAAATACTATAGAAACAGAGCGTTGTAGTAAATCGAACAATTTGCCAGTCGGAGTTCGAAGGGAACAGGATTTGGATTCGAGTATATAGTGAATTATACGATTGAATCAGTCAGCTGCCGACCAAGTGTTATGTTTTTGAGCTGTTAGAAAATGGCTGGGTCTTAAACGACTTGATTGTCAAACATAAATGGAACAAAAAATAAATAAATAATAAAAAAATAAAAAGAAACCTTTATAAAGATGGGAAAAAAACAAAAGATTACGAACGATATTAGTGTTATTGATATTGAATGTGCTCTGCCACTGGCATCGACCATCAGCCATTGACAAAGAAGGAAAGAAAATGGACTGAGCATGCCATGTAATCTGGTTCATTTTGTATTTTGTATTTTATATTTTGTATTTTGTATTTTGTATTTTGTATTTTGTATTTTGTATTTTGTATTTTGTATTTTGTATTTTGTATTTTGTATTTTGTATTTTGTATTTTGTATTTTGTATTTTTCCAATATAGTATTATGGAATCTAACGTCTGAAAACCGGCGGCAATTTAAGGGGAAAAAATGAAAAAAATAAAAAAATAAAAAATAAAAAGTCAATTACTATTACCCGCAAATTGTAAACCTACAAAACGAGGCTTTGCAAACCAACTGCACCAAAAGCATGCGCGGGCTTTGAAATTTAGAAAGCCGATAGCGATCATGGCATTTGAGACAGCGACTCCATGGGAAATTAGCAGTGCAATACGAATACAATCAAAATGAGTCGTGGCTGTGTACATGGAAGAAGAGCAGAAAAAGACCTGGAGAGAGAAGAAGAAGAAGAAGATGGAGCTCGCCATTGGACAAGACACATGTAGGGCAACTGGGAATGATGTAACATGTACTGGTAACGAATGCCGCTGAGTAAGAATACCGAAATATGCTGTGGCAGCAGCTGGATTTCTAACAAGGTTTGGCTGCCAGGAATAAAACCATTTCGTATACAAACCTAAAATAAAACACAAAGCCTAAACACTGCAAGAGAGCTTGTGATACACGGCGAATGGGAGTCGAACAGAAGAGAGTCGCAGAAGAAAGCAGAGCTGTTACAAGACCGGCGCGGGTTGCTGGCTGCACGGCCGTGTAACGGATACACAGCAGATACATACATGGAAAAAGAGTGGGCATGTCGTATGTAAGCGCCATCTATACATACATACATCATAGGAAGAGTTCGGAAGCGCTGGGGTTCCGGAGAAATCAGGGTTTCTAATCAGCAAAAAGGGCATCACAAGGTCTTTGTAAATGTTGTATTTGTGCTGGGATGAAAGAAATGAAACCTTTCGAGGCCAGTGCGAGAGGACGTCACGACCATCGGCGATTGATCAGTCTGAAATCAGCGTCAAGTGGCCAGCGCAATTGCCGAGTTCCATTCTAAAGCGAGGCTACTACAGGTGCTGTTCTTCTTTTGGATTACGGACGTGTAGTCTCGATTTCATAAACTTGTAAACCTGGCCAATCGGTGATGAGAAAACCCCCTGTGGAGAAATGAACCCCCCAAACCGAATATTTCAGTTTGCTGTACCAGCAGGAAGATGGGAACAAGGCAAATGTCAGTCTCTTTTAATGGCAATAGTCGCTGCCTGTATACAGGATTTCGCGCCAATCCAATTGCAAATAAATATAGTCGGTAGATAAGAGACTGGTGCTGCTTGATCATCGGGCTTTGGAAGGCACACACGGTGTTGCTACGTTTGTAAAAGAGCTACAAGCCACAAAAAAAAGACCAAAGAGCTAATGAAAACACAGTAACAACAGCGTTGTAATTCTATAATTGCAAAAGCTACAGTTGTTCTTATATACACTGCTACCGTGGTAAGTACTAATGGTAGCGCTGAGGTTGGAATGCATCGTTGTTTACCGCTGATTGTCAACGGTCCAGTAAAGAATTGTAAAGTTGGAGTTGGCTTTTGGTTTTAACTTTGGCGGTAAATTTGTCAATTAGTTATAGAGCCATGATTTCGTCAATTGAAACAGGTTCTGAAAGCAAAAGGTTGACTGGTTTCGCAATTTCTTTGGTTTTAATTTGACGATTCACGGTGAAAAGAAGGGTTCAGAGCTAGTATGCAATTTTTCAAGCAAATAATTCGAGTCTTTACACTTTGTCAAGCTAGGAGGTTTTAAAAGAATTGTTTTTTTGTTTTTGAACCGTTGAAATATTAAAGAGCAGTAGATTTCAGAGAAAAATACTGTTTGAGCAGAAGATGAATGAAATGGGATTATGGATTGTTAAAGTCAATTCTGGAAATATGGAAAAGGTCGTGTAAACAAAACGGTTGCAGGTTGAACAAGATGGGATCATCAACTGATATTAATATTGTATTCTTAATGAATTGATCAATAACAAGAACAATAAGAACTATAATTAATAAGAATAATGAAAATAAGAATGAAAGCTCAGTTGTAGTAAGACAATCTCCAATTATCGACAATCCTAGAGGTGAGCACAGACTTTTCGTCACACCCAAGCCACCAGATGCCCTCGGACTATCCACAAAGCAGTCAAAGCAAATATAGCACTTTTCACGCCAATGACAGAGAAAACCAGTAATATTTATGAGATTTTTTCTTTTCATCGTGCGTGTTTTTGAGTCTATGGCTGGAGATTCCAGTATGGGCCTTACGTGAGCTGAAGCGTCTGACGATAGGTATGGTATTTTGTGTGTTTCTACACATACACGACAGCGCCCTGAGTGTGGATTAGTGGCTAGATAGCTTGATTGCGAGTCTATTAAAGTATACTTGTGTATATATATGTGTATATATATATGTATATTATGAGTGCTTTTCATTTGTTTGTGATAATGTACAAAATCACAGACAATTGAGTTTTTTGCCATTTATGTCGTGCCAACTCAATTCCGGGCGACGGCGGTTTAGACATGTTTACAATTAAAATACCAAAGCTTAATAAAGCAGAACACGGTTCAGTTGGTAAGATTAAAGAGATGTGGGCTATTTCCACGGTATATACAATGAGTTTGAGCGCAAATGGACAAACGCACGGCCAGTCCACCAACCAGCATTAGCATTAGCATTGGCATTAGCATTGGCAATCTCACACCGGTATTAAACGGACTTGATAAACCTGCGAGTATTAGGAAAATTGAAATCAAAGCAAGAATAACCGTTAAACCTCCCAATTGATAAACCAAACAGAAATAGGATTATCAGGCCCGTACTCGGAGGCTGGCAATGTGTCCAAACTGATTCAGAAAAGACGTTTCCATGGACGTTTCCAGAAGAATACCATTATTACGCGGGGCCTCCAGGTCTATTCTTGTGGTTTGATTGACCCACACAAAAAGAGCTCTGAATCAGGAATATTAATATTGGACGTGTATATCTAATGATGGGGAAGGTGGAAATACTGCGGGCCATAGTAGCGAGCGTGGCAGGGAATACACGTGCGCCGTGCAACAGTTACCGGCAGATACAGCATTACGCAAGCGCTTTGTCATGGCGCCGATACAGTTGACAAAGCCAGCAATCGACGCCGGCAAAAAAGCAAAGCAAGTGAATCATATTTGCAGTAGAATGGTTGGCCAAAATACATTTAGTGCGAAAACACATTTAGTGTGTGTGTGTGTGTGTGTGTTTATCTGGGTTCGGAGTCCTTATCCATAAAGGCCAGCTATATGTGAGTGGCCGCCCACCTCGACGCGTGCATCTGATGTCAGATTGGCCATGCCAACGGCGCACACCGCGATCGCAGCTCATGGTCACAGCACGCAGCAAAGCCAAAGCCAGCGCTACTAGCTATAATAAACAATGATAAACAATGATAAACAATTATAACAGATATATATTATATACATTTATATGATACAACCGTCTGGTGTTTCATTTCAAATCACAAGCGCAAAAAGGCTTCGCTCGCCCCTACAAGGGGTGGCACCCTAAACCTTGTCCGCTTCGCACGGGCAACCCGCGCCGATGACTAAGCCACAGCCTCCCTGAGCCCCTGCTCCCACATAAGCCCTTCTTTTCTTTTTGGCGGGTGCTTGGTGGCAAATCATTTATATGCTCCGTCTTTCCACCCACTTGCACAGAAAATTTTGTTTCTTCCTCTCTCTTCTTCCACTCTTTCTCTCCTCTCACTATATTTCTCAACCACCTCAGACGCAGATACACACACACACAAATATCTCTCTCCCAGCTCTCTTTCTTTTTAGTTTTGCCACCCACCGCCCGTTAGCTTTACTCATTCTCCGTTATCTTGGTCAGATTGTCACATATTTCTCTTGTTCTTCTTCTGATCTTTCTCCACCACCATGAACCAAGATTACTCTTTTGCCACTAATGATTTGGAATACTCTTCCACCGACTTTTTGAGCTACGGCCCTTCCTTTTTGGGCATGGACGACTTGTCGGCTAGCACTCCTCCTCCCCTCGATCCCGGTGCCGAGGGCGACGAGGACATGGAAAACGAAGACGACGAAACGGACCTCGGCGCTATTTCCTCCTTTGGCGCTCTGGGCACCCTGAACGCCTACAGCGGCATCCCTACCAACGCCACCGCCAGCTCAGACGGTCAGCAGGCCTCCAAGGTGGCGTTTGCTGATGAGCTGCCAATGTCTCTTGACAAGAACAATCTGTTTGGCGACTCGCTTTCCATTAACGACTTTGATTTTGACCTGCAGGCCAGTATATATCAGGCATTCTCCTCTGAGTTTGACGTTGACAAGGTGCTTGCTCAGAACAATATCCCAAATAACAGTCAAGAGTCTACCCCCGCCGTCAAGCCCGAACCCGTTGAAGATATAAACGCAACCATGGCTTCTACTCTTTCTTCTATCGATAACTCGTCCACTTTATCACATAACTCTACTCCTGATAGCCTGACAGCAGCCATGCAGGAGCCTCTTGCTCCCTTTTTGTCCAGCACTTCTCCAGTGGATCTTGAATCTGCATCAAGCACACTTAGCACTCCTTCCACCTCGCCAGCTTCCAGCCACAGACGGACGTTGTCCATTTCCTCACAACAACAGCATCTCCCCCGACGATCGGTTCTGTCCATGCAGAGTAGAACGGCCGCCGCTGCTGTTGCCGCTGCCACTTGCACATCTCTTCCAAAGGAGGATCCAGCCAGAACTGATGAGGAAAGAAAACGACGAAACAGAGTATACGCCAAGCGTTCTAGAGATTTGAAGAATCAAAAGTACCGCGACTCTATGGTGAAGAATAAGGATTTAGAATCCAGAATCAACATGGTTACAAAGGAGAACCAAGAGCTCAAGATGGAGAATCAACGACTTGAATTCTTGCTCAAGGAAATGCGACAAAAGCTGATTCTTCACGGCATTCCCGAGAAGGATGACATTTCAAAGTTTCGCATATGCGCGCCCAATGGAGCCAACAAGTGCTAAGTCTTCTGGGAAGATGTCCAGCACGAGTTTATGAATTTTGAGATTTATGAAATAATGATGATGATGTTTTTTTTTTTTTTTTTTTAACTTTAATTTTTTATTATATATACCAGCATAATAATTTTTGATGACTATTTAATGATTTTTTGTTTTTTGTTTTTTTTAATAAGATTATATGTTTTGACACTCAAATTTAAGCAAATGATACAAGGAAAACGGGTATAAAGGTGGGAATAAGGAAATTGGACTGACGTGAGATTGTACGGCGGGCGAGAAGAGCTGGTTGTAAGCGGAGTCGGAAAAAGAAATGGGTGCCGTTTACTAAGATTATAGGGATAAGAAGTATAATAAATTATAAAATATAAAACAGAACCTGGTGTATAAGAAGAATATAATATTAATATTAATGGAAATGGAAATGAAAATGAAAATTGAATACAATGATAAAAATAAAAGTAAATATAAACAAGCAGATTAATAGGTATCCGGACGGAAGATAAGCAGCAAGCCATTCCATCCGGCAGCCATGTGTAAACTAGGGTGTGTATGTATGTGTGTATATATGACTCAAGATGGTGAGTGGGGAACAGGGAGACGAAACGGGCAAGGAATGTTGCAAAGGGATAAGGCAAAGAACAATTAAAATAAAAATAAAAATAAAAATAAAAAATAAAAATAAAAACAAAAAATAAAAAAATAAATAAAAAACAGAGGATTACAAATAAATGTTGAGAGAGGGAATAGAATAAAATTAAAATTAAAAATAAAAAATAAAAAATAAAAAAAATGAAATAAAAAAAACAGTAATTTTCTTTTCTTTTTTTCTTTCTCTTTTTGATATCATTTATGGCATTAGGAAACACAGCAACGACAACAGCAGCATTCTTGGTAAGAGCGTGGAACAACTATGGAACGAGATAAAGGCGGAATACAGGAAAACAGGGAAAGCCGGACTTAGAGGGAAGGCCTAAGAGACCTCTGGAATCTCTGGAATCTCTAGAATCTCTAGACGCGCGTGGGGCGGCGCTATTTTTGGGTTGGGCGTGGAGAAACGTTGGACCGGGTGCTAATATGGCTAAAACCGCCTGGGCACACGTGCATGGAGGAGAGGCCGGTTTGGGGTTAGGAATGTGATTATCGGAGGGACTATCGGAGTGCGATGCTTGTTTTTATCAGATGGAACTGCACGTGAAATGAAATGCAGTACCGTTTTGGATCACGTGGATGGCACGTGCTGACACACTGCTACAGTCTTTCTATATTTGTTGTATTTGTTGTATTTGTTATATTTGTTATATTTATTCATTCATTATTCATTCATAAAATCTTTATATTACCTTTTATTGCCTCTTGTTTGGATCTCTCTTACTGGTCCAATTCTACTTTTATTTCGTCTGGCTCCGTGCTTTATCAGATCCGCGGCGCACGTGTTCCCATCCCACATGACATCATCTTGCTGTTCCGAGAGCTTGCTTCTCGCCGACCAAGCTCGGAACGACCAAACGTGTGTGGACCAAACAAATGTCCCCCTTTTATTTTTTTTTAAAACAAAATCATCCGAAATCTTGTGAATAGGTAGGTTTTTCCTCTTTTTTTTTATTTTTTATATATTTTTTTATTATTATTTTTTTATTTTAGGCTTTTCCGATCGTTTTGATTAGATCTAGGTTCGGAACCGCTGTACCTGACCTCTGTTTTTTCGTTACGGTTGCTCGCTGGTAATGTGTGCTTGTTTCTTACTACCGCTTTGATTCATTCCTTTCTTGCGATTCAAAATTCAAACGTCAGCTATAATACCATGCTGGCAACCGCTTGTTGATCTGATCTTTTTTCCTTTTCTTCTTGTTCTTTTTTTTTAATTTTTTTAATCATTCTTAATTTTTGTAATTCTTTTTAATATTAACACCATGCTTCGATTTTCAAAACCTCTCTTGTCTGCTCAACGGCAAACTTTGTCCTCCAAACAAACCTTTGGTCTGTTGCGATTCTACACTTCCTCTCACGTTGAAAAATGCCCAGAGCCCAGCTACGACACCGGCTGTACTTACTGCATGCCTACAGACATGTCCCTCTTTTCCGAGCGCCGCAATCCCAACGGCACGTCCCCGTTCTCTGACAAAATCGTGCTTTTGCCAACCGGAACCCCAGCAGACCAGTGGCCGTCAAAGGTTGAATTCTCTCCAATTGGGCTGCCAAACCAGGCCCAGCCGCCTGCTTCCTTCACCTCTGACTTTACAAGGCTCCGAAGAAAAGTCCTGGCCGACGACTTTCCAGTCTCCTTCATCCACACTGATGCCTCCCCCTCACCAAGCGTCTCAGCCCAAGACGGCGCTGCCTCTTTGATCCTGTTTCCCGACAATGTCTACTTTCCCAGGGTCGACGCCGACAAGGCCAAGGACTTTATGCAGGCCCATCTGCTTCCTAACAGCACCGGCACCAGCGACTCGGGCGTCACGTTTGAGTCTCAGCCGGCAAAGACGTCTCATGTCCTGATCTGCGGCCATGCTCAGCGAGACGCTCGCTGTGGAATGATGGGGCCCTTGCTGGTCGACGAGTTCAAAAAGGTGCTGGGTGATCACAGTCTACTGGCTGAAAACGGCGAACACGGACAGGAGACTGATTTGGAAGACAAATGGCAGGTTTCCCTGTGCTCCCATATTGGTGGTCATGTGGTAAGTAGCGAGCCGATTCTGACTATTCAAAGACTTAAACTAACCTCTACTCTTGACAACTATTTAGTACGCTGGAAACGTAATAATCCTAAAGAAAGGAACCACTGGCGTCTGGTACGGCAACGTTGTCCCAAGCCACGTTCAAGGAATCGTCCAAAAGTCTGTGCTTGACAATATCATTATTGATCAACTCCACCGAGGTGGAACCTTTTGAACACAGACACACATTTAGATTATTCTTTTTTTTTTAATACATAGATTATAGAAATAAAAACTGACAATTTTTTTCAACCCCACAATCCAACCAGCTTTTTCAGAGCTGAAAAATGTCACAAACTGGTGACAAAACTACCTGTTTGGGATGCCTATCTCCCTCTCTCAATCCGGGTAGCCAGCTATCCCTTCTTAGATAAGTGCTCGAGTTTTCCGTTTTCCGTTTTCAGTTTTCAGTTTTCACCACCACCACACCACCACAGCTCGTGCCACCGCCTTTTATATTCCACACACACCCTCTCTGCTGCACCCAACCCTCCATGATTGCTCCGTCTGCGCACGAGCCTACGCCCTGACCACTTCCATATAGCCTCAGTCTCTTGTCCCGTTGGCGCTCTTGCATGACGTGCTATTTATTCCCGCCAGCTCGCGAGTGTCTTCCTTTTAGCCCTTTATCTTCCATCACCCCGTGCGATTCATCATGATGGGGAAGGGCCCTGTTGCCCCAGACTCCTCCAACCAGCACATCCAGGTGCCTTCATTGCACCCTGGAAGCAGCCCTTCATCGCCTGTAATATCCTCACGCACTGTTCTGGCGCCATATAGACAACCCGCTGCCAATTTTTCCGCTGCTTCCTCTTCTTCATCTACATACCAGCCCCAATATAGACCTTTCCAAAACCCGGAAATCAAACAACAACAACAACAGCAGCAGCAGCAGCAGCAACAACAGGAAAGACTCTACCCTCCTCCATCCACTTCTCCTCAACACCAACGGCACCACATGCAGCAACACCAGCGGCATCAGCACTCGTCAAGTGGGTCAAGCCTAGGTACCCATACAAACGTGGCTTACCAAGTAATCCAAGAAGACCCCAACGATACACATGAAGACTACATCTCGAGATCCTCTTCCCGCTCTTCCAAATCCTCTACCAGTGCTCGAGCAGAACAGCGTCCGCAACCTGCTCCTTCCTCCGCCCCTTGTACAAATTATTCCACCCTAGATTCCTCTCCAGATGCCCTGAAATCCCAGCCCATCCATTTGCAATTCCAGTCAATCTCGATCGGCAATCCAGCCGATTACCACCAACAACCGTCCCCAGCAACCTCCTCCTCATCAATAATAATACCCTTTTCCTCCTCATATAAGCCTGCCTTGCCGGCCCTGCAATCGTCCCCCATGCTCTCGTCCCCATCGCCGCCTCCCTCCTCCTCCTCCTCTCCTTTGACCTCCACACCTTTGTTCACCCGGGTGCCACAAAGTCACTTCTTTTCACGTGACAACCAGCCCTTTTCAAACATTTCCCAGTCTTTAAAAGTGTCGGTAAATGATCTCAGCCAAGACTACAAGCCTGCAATCATCAAAAGCCCAATCTCCGAGTGGACCGCGTTTTTCAAACAGCTGGAACAAGACCTGGTTTTCCCCGTTCCATCCGTCCCCGACACTAGCAGCACGCCCGTATCTGACGCCTGCTTGCTTACTTGTGGCTGCGTAGTCTCTGAAAAGATTGCCCGCGAGTACATTCTCAAAAAAACTGATATCCCGCAACACGAGCTCCAGAGCGCAAGTGCCAGCATAAATACAAACTCTAGTATTAATTTAAGTATCAAAACAGACACAAGCAGTGCTTCATCAATCCACCTTCACAATCTTTCGCCATGTCCAATATGCCAGGCTCCAGAAACAGACTATCTCAAGCCTCTTGTCGCTCTCAGAAATGTGTACAAAAAACTAGAGGAAATGAAAAAATACGTCGGCAAAAGGGTACTGCTGGATCCGCCAAATTCCCCCAAAGCCCCGGGATCAGACAAACAGCCGCCAGACTCGGTACTGAGCGGAAGCCCTGACACATTTATGTTTGCGTCAGATGACCAACACACTACTAATGTTGACCTGTCTAGCATTTTGATTGACTATTCTGTCGACGAAAATAACCGACTCCACTCTAAACAGCTTCTTAAAACGTTTATGGACACTGCGGCGTCGCTCCCCAACGCTAAGCTTTCGCTTTTGGACATTTTTAGATCGGCTTCTTCTAGCGTGCAAAAGATTTCGTACCAAGATTACGAAAATACCCAGTATAGACCTAACCCCCAGCAAGCTGCATCAGCAACCTCAAACAATACCACTTTGGAAGGCTACAACAGCTCGTTGCATGCTGCGTTGACTCCGGAAGAGTTGTCTACTTATCGCAGAATGAGCGAATCGATTGGAGGAATTAGATTACCCCCTGCTGTGCTGCAGCAACGAGAAAAATACTACAGCAAATGCTTTCCCACATATCGCAAGCAATTTCAGCACAGTGTTGGCAGCTGGTTTCCCCTGGCCAGGTCAAAATCATACGTTAGCACCGCCATCTCGCCCGACGCAACGAAATTTGTCGTGCTATCTGAAAAAAAGTGGTCTGTGTACCAAATACCTCGAGATTTCAACAACTCTCCCACCCTGCTTTTTTCGGGAAAGTCTACTGGCGAAGTTACCAGAGCTTCAAATGAAAAGGGCCCGAGAAGGTATGCTTCTTCCTCTAGCATGAAAAACGCAGACAGTGTACAGCCTGATCCCAATGAGATTCCTCAAGAGTATTTTAACGAGGGAGAAACCGAAGACTTGGAAACATGGAGCATGCAGATTGCTTCAATGTCAAATAGATATTTGGTAATTTCGGGCACCAATGGAATTATGCGGGTGTACGACTTGGAGCGTAACGCCAAGGCAGTGTATCACTACAAGTCCAAGTACTTTATTCGGTACATGGCAGTGTCCCCAACTGGCCAGTTTATCGCATGTGCAACGACGGGTCTCGATAAAAAGAGCAAGACTACCAATAAAAGGGTTCCTATGGTTGTTTTGCATTGGCTCCGTCTTGGTGACTTTTGTCCTCAGATGGTGTACTATCACATGTCTGAGTTTGACAAGTCTAAAATCTCGCCAAAGCTTCTTACCGAAACATCAATCCGTTTTGAAGAAGCTGAGACCATTAACATTGAAATACCATATAATGACGAGATTAGTATTTTGAGTTTTAGTGCGGACGATGGGTTTATTTCGTGTGCGACTCGCGAAACGTCGCACATCTTGATTATCAACATTACAAACCCCCACCAGCCAAGACTGTGCCAGCGGCTTTCTCGACGGTCTAGCCTGGATGATGAGGATTCAGAAGGCATTACATGTCTCCAGTTTCATCCGGGCAACCAGTTTTTGTCGGTTACGTCTGCGGCGCCAAAGGCATATCCTATGATTATTACTACAGATCTCCAGAACACGCAAGTGTCACCGTCGTCGTCGTTTTCGGGTCCTAGCGGTCAGTCGGGAGGTAATGGATTTTTAGAAACAATGTCAGGCATTGGCAGCGGATCGCTTTCGCCATCGTCGCCCAATCAAGCGTTGCAGATGACAGGGCCTGGTGGCAACAACGCACCGACTATTTACTCTTCGCAGTCCAGCTCCACTGGAAACTCCAAGTTGAAGGTGCTGATGCGGGTTGAAAAGGTTGGTTCCATGATCCACAAGGCGGCGGTTTCTCCTCGCCCACTTGTTCGGGCGGGCTCGGGTATCTCTGTCGCGTATCTTGACAAGAATGGGTTGGTATACCTGATGCATTCGATTGACAAGTCGCATAGACGTATCATGGTTTTGACAGAGGTTTCCTCTTCGCCCGGATATATGTCCTCAGCATCCCTGCGCTTTTCGCCTACTGGGCACGCATTGTTTGTCCTTGACAGAAAGGGCAACTTTCATATCCAAGACTTTGCTGCTGGGTTTCCCCAGCAGGCGGGCATCAGCAAGTGCCGGATATTAGGCTGAGAGTATTTGTTTATAAATTATGAATTGTTTTTTTGTATCTTATTTTAGATTTTCTTTTATGACTTTTTTTTTTTTTTTTTTTGTTTTATTTTTTTCCCTCTCTCGTTTTTAATTTGATTTTTTTACAAACACTTGTACACGCACACACTTATGAATTTATGTTTGTTTGATTTGTTTACTTCTCCCATATATAATGTATTATAATCCGTTTAAAACTGAAAGGGGCTTGAATTAGAATTGGCAAGGTTGTTGTTGTTGTTGTTGTTGTTGTTGCTAATAGCAGTCTTAGTCGGTGATTTAACCTGGCTGTGGACAACTAAGTTTGACGTAAACCAGTTAGTTTCCTTGGAATCCTAAATATCTACGCATAGAGACTAGAGACCATGAATATACACAAGACAGATGAATTTAAAAACTAAAAAACTAAAAAACTAAAAAACTAAAAAAAAATTAACAAATTAACAAATAAACAAACGATTTGCTAGCGTGAAAGTTAGTTTTAATTACCTGGCCAAATTGGCTTTGGATTTACGTTTGGATTTACGTTACGGCAGGGGACAGGGTTCAGCCAACCTTCAACGGTGATATATGTACACACAAGTGGGTGTATATAAGCTTGTGTATAAAGTATTAGAAGTGTGTGCGCACGCGACTCGACTAGGCGAGGTCACGTTGGTGTACAGTCATCACGATGGACGTTCTTAGTAACGAGAGCCGCGCGCCTGGACTACGGACTACGGACTACGGAGCACGTGGGGCGGTTGATGGGGTGGAGAAAGAGTCTGACAATGCATGTAAGCGCTAATCGTTAGTCAGTTAGTGGAGTTAGTCAGTTAGACAGGTAGACAGTTAATCTGTCAGTCGGTTAGTCAAGGTTGGTAATGATAAGAACAGCAGGCAGTGGTGTTTGTTGTAAGTAACAGTAGTAGTAGCAGTGGTAGTAGTAGTAAGAGCAGTTGGATTGGTGGAAATGGTCGAGACTCTTGAAATAAAATAAAATAAAACGGGGTTGTGGACAAAGGTAGTGTATATATATTCTCTTTTCTCTCTTTCTCTCTTTCTCTCTTTCTCTCTTTCTCTCTTTCTCTCTCTTTCTCCCCTTCTTTCATTCTATTCCATCTATGGGTTCCATTCGTTCTTCTTCTTTTCCTTTTCTTTGATCAAACAGTTCACACACACTCACACTCACACACGCAAACGCAAACGCACAGATTATTATATATAATATATATAATATATATTACCGCCAGAACCTGACATCAGCACCAACTTAACCACGCCTGATAACAAGTAGGCACACGAGAACCGGTAACAAAAAGAGACTTTGGTGGCGACCGCTCTGTTCCTCTCTGGTCAATTAATCTCAACCACTGTTGTATATTCCAACAAGAACAAGAACAAGAACAACCCACTCACCCACTCACACTCATACTTTTTCTCTTTCTCTTTCTCTCTCTCTTTTTTTTTTTTTTTTTTTTGCTGTTTACTTTTGTGTTTCTGTCCGTGTAGTGTGTGGACCATCTTCTTGACCCCAGCTCTCTCGATCCACCAATCCTACTACCCTCTCCTGCCCCTATCTCTATCTACACCATGAACCCCAGCAAGCTCCTCATCCACTCCTCCATCATGTTCAACTACTTTAGCAAGCTCATGCGCGACGCTGTCCAACCCCACGACGCTATCAACTACCGAGAAAGCGACCTCTTGATCCTGGACAACCTGGGCTTTGTTCTTAAAAACGGCGTGCTGTGGTAGACATTAAAACCACTAAATTAGAAAAAAAAAGAAGAAAAAACGTCTATTATTCTCTTTCTCTCTTTTCTGCTTTCTGATCCTTGCTTCTTGCTTCATCTTGCCTTTTATGCCTCTTCTTATGCCTCTTGATTAGATTTTTTTTTTTTTTTTTTTGTTCTTCTCATCCTCTGTTTATGTCTTTTTTTTATATTCATGTCTTTTTTCTATCCTCTTGCCTATTCTCATGATTTGATGTATGTCTTGTGTTTTCTTTTATATATAGTTCTGAATCCCCCCCTTTTGTTATTGTTCCCAAATTAAATAAATTAAATATATACAACAAATGTCTAAATTACTAAATTACTAGTGTGTCAAAAAAAGAGAAAAAACCGTTGCATGCTACAGCGGAGAACCCTTTTATATAGGACTTAGGGTATGGGCTGTGGTGGGGTTTGGTGGGGAGGTCACATGCTCTACTCTCATCTCGCCTTGTGGATGTTACAACAAACCCTTCATCTAGATCATCTAGATCATCTAGATCTTTTACATCTTCTAACATGCTTATTGAAATTGAAATTGCAAAATCAATACATCATTAATGGTTATATTTACATAAATTATATACATGCATGTCAATATTACAATCCCATTCTTGAGAATCAAATAATAATAAAAAGTCATATCTTCGTAACATGGGTAATTGAAAAATCAAACTCATCCCTCCCCCACCAGTACTTTATATTTCTGTACAAACTGGTTGGAGAAAAGAAAGAGAAAAAAACCACTTCTAATACTTAAAATGGCTTTTGGGGAGCAGTCTTGATATAGACTCTGGATGCCTTTTCGGCAGCGGTTTTAGATGCCTTTTTTTCAAGAGCAGAAATGAGCAAACGCTGTGCAGTTCTGGGTTGGCGAAGACGTGCACACATGAAAATGACAGAAGTCAAAAGTGCAAGAGCTCCCGCCTGATGGGCAGCCGCCAGTGGGGTAGGAACAACGTAAACCAAGGTGGAAATTCCAAGGGCAACTTGCACAGAAACAATACCCATAACTGCCATGTTCGCCCGGTATGCGGATCTTGGGAGGAAAGACTTCATGCGGTGGGTATAAAGGTGAAATGCTGTAATCAGGAAAAATGTAGAAACTGCAAGGACTCTATGGTTAAATTGAACAGTGGTAGGGTTTTCCAACATGTTGCGCCAGAAAAGACTCCAACTAGAATCGGGATTGGACTTGTTGTAATTGGGATCAAACAACTCATTGGAGGGTGGAACAATAGTCTCGCCCATGTATGGGAATGAATTGTAAATCATACCAGCGTCCAGCCCAGCGACAAAAGCACCAGACATGGCGGTAAAGAAAACAAAGCAAAGAAGACCAGTAGAAAGCTTTCTGTATCGGCGAATAACAGGATTGTCCAACTTCATAATCTCACTGGCAGCAGCTGTAGGCGACTTGATCCAATTGGCCTCACGAATGATATCCAAGCCAGCAAAAACCATGGCTGTATAAAGCAAAAAGGCAGCACACAAGTGAGTAGCCAGTCTGTACTGGGAAACACGAGGGTGGGATCCGTCTTCAAGAAACTTGTCATCCAAACCAGACTTGACCATCCACCAGCCAATGAACCCTTGAAGTCCAAGAAGACCAGCAATAAGACCAAGACGACCAGCAACGTGGGGAGTTACCTTTTTAGTTGCAACAAAGTAAACGGCAGGAAGAACAACAAACAAACCAATTGCCCGTCCCAAGAGACGGTGAGACCACTCCATAAAGAAAATAAACTTGAATTCCGAAAGGGTAATGTTAGAGTTCAACAGCTTAAACTCTGGCGAGCTCTTATACTTTGCAAACTCTTCTTCCCACTCTGCTTCTGACAACGGGGGAACCGATCCAGTAACTGGCTTCCATTCAGTAATACTAAGGCCAGACTCGGTCAACCGTGTTAAACCACCAAGAACAACAATACCAAAAACCAGTCCGGCTGAAATGATTAACCAGTAGCCAACAGGCTTCCAGGTATTAACGGGTCTGCGCTTTCTAGTTTTGGCAAGGGGATCAGGTGCAAAAGACTTGGACATTTGTTCGGCAATTTTGCTCATGTCTTGATTGTTGGTAAAAGCACTAGTAGTAGTAGCAGAAGAAGAAGAAGAAGAATATCTAGGAGGAATTGTAGAAAACTGACGCTTGAAAAAGGTGGAAACGGAAAATGAGCCAGTTGTTGTTGGCAATGTAGAGAATGATCTCTTGAAAGAAGAAAGATTATTTAAAGCACCATTTCGACTAGCTGAGGAACTGAGAGGAATTGACGACGACGGAATTCTAGCAGGCCTTGACAGAAAGGGAATGCTTGGTTTAAGAGACTTGGCTTTAGATGAAACCAAAACCTTTGAACCGCAAGACTTTGCGACTGCAGAAAGTGCAACGTTTTCTGAAAAGAAAAACTGAGAACGAGCCAGGGATGCAGCCATGACTGTTTGTGTATATAGAGAATAAGAAACCCGGGGTGATTTCCAAGTGCTGTATTTTGGAATGGTGGAAGAGAGAAAGACACAAGAGAAATGGAGCCGTTTTTATTTGAAATTTTCCGTTGCTGATAAAATCAGACGATTCCATTTGAAGACGGGTTGTATGACACTTGTGTGACACTTGTGTGACGCAGCGTTGTAATATATCCGCATCACGTGCCTGTTACGTGGCCAACTCCACGGGTTATTTCACTCATCATCACCACCCCGTTTGCAAGCGTCCCTTCTTTCTACCACCTTTATATACTATCACCACCCTCACACAACATACAACCAGCAATGAGCTCAAAATTCCCCTCATTAGAAGAAATCGACAGCGACCTTGACTTCCAGTCAACCGCCAACAAGACCACTGGGTCTGACGACGAGGAGTTTGATTTAAACGCCGGCGCCGACTTTTTGTCAAGAGAAAAGGAGCTTCTTGGTGACGATGCCCAAGAATTCACCACCAGCGAAGACGCCAAGATCCAAGGCGAGCCTGACGAGATTTCCGAGTTCAAGTCTGCCTTCCCTGCCTTAGACACCAACGGCGGAAGCAGCACCAGCAATAACAACAACAACACACAATCCAGCTTGTTTGACGAAGAAGACACAAAGGGCCCATCCCCAGCCGGCTTCAACAAACTTTCATTGGAAGACTCTGATGCAATCAAGGCATGGAAGGAACGCAGAGCTTTGGAGATTCAACGACGAGACGAAGTCAGCGAGGCCAAGCGCAATGAGACCAGACAAGCCGCAGAAAAGGCCATTGACGATTTCTACGAAAACTACTCAAACAAGAAGGACACTCAAATCGATGAAGTTCGTGAGCAGGAAAAAGCTTTCATTGAAGAGCGTGATAACAGTGTTTCCGGTACCATTTGGGAGCGTGTGGTCAAACTCATTGATACCTCAAACAGTGCCGCCAGGTCAGAGACACACGACAAGACTCGCTTCAGAGATGTTCTTGTGTCTCTCAAGGGTAACAAGGATGCTCCAGGTGCTGCCGGCTACTAAATTCTTAGATGACAATGTAAAAATCAAACAATGTTTTACCAAACCTTTTTTAATTATGTTTACTTGAACCCGATAAATACACATTATCTTTATTTTCTTAATAGCTGTTTCAATCAATTGGGTTGATTTTTCAGTAGTTTTCGGTTTCTAAGCCACATTGATGGTATCATATTGCATTCCTTCTTGGGTTTGCATTTGCCTCTCTAGAGAGATGGAGATGCTCTAGTGAGAGTTGGCAATTTATATACGTTTCCTAAACAAGTCTCCCAACCACAACCAAATTGCTCAACATTACTGGCTGAGTAAAACCTACAAACTTTAGGTCTGTAACGCTGATTCTCCACAAAGCTGCAACTATCTTCAATTGAACAGCCATGAAATCTGTAATTGTCACGACTGGAGCCACGGTTCCATTCATTCCTCTTCTCAGCCTTTTTCTCGACAACGACATCAAGCTCAAACTGCTAAGCCTGGGCTACTCGCGGTTAGTATTGCAGTACGGCCATGCCCCAGAATCCCTCGTCCAAGAGCTACTAAACAATAGACCAAACAAACCAAACACACCAAGCGGGCCAGGGAGAGCCTCCAGCCAAGGCGATAACGCGCTAAGAAGCAGAAACAAAACAAATGCGCCTGCTGATTTGCAGATAGACGGGTTCTCCCTAGTTGACAACATTACGAGCGAGATTCAAAAACACGATTTGGTAATTTCACATGCAGGTATGGTCAATGCGTGGGTTTTTTATATAACTTTTATCATATACATATAAAACTAACAATCTGTTTCAAGGAACTGGGTCTATTCTTGATGCCCTTCGAATACAAAAGCCTCTGATTATCGTCGTCAATCCGACCTTGCTGCACAACCATCAGCTGGACATTGCCACAGAGCTCGAGCAAATGGGGTGCCTCTTGGGCTGTAAAGCTCCGACAAAGACTGAGCTTTTAGCAGCACTCGATGAATTGAAAAATAAAGTGTTTACTCAACTCCCTGAACCAAATACAAAAGACCTTCAAGATATAATTTACAAAGAGGCAGGAATTATAATCTAACGTAATATAATGAATCACCAACATAAATTATAATATTAATTTCATATTTGCTCAATAACAATGAATAATAAAATAAAAAACAAAAACAAAAACAAAAACCAAAAAAAATCAGTAATATAAATATGAAAAACTATACGTTGTTCATATTTTTATATACTTTATCATCAGTAACATCTAAATCATTCCTTTGCTTCTTCTCGATTGGATCCTTGAAAGCACCCTCAGAGATCCAGTTGAAAGCCTTTCGAACAGCAGGTCCGGAAATTGAACCTGGACTAATTTCCATCAATGCCATGGAAATACCGAAAGCCAAGGCAAAAAGATGAACATCGCCATTTCTAATAGGCTTGACTCTGTTTTCCTTGACAAGAACTCTCCAGTAGGAAAGGATAGCAGCACGGACAGCATAAATGTATCGGCCACGTCCAGAAACCTTGTCAAAAATAGCCCAGAGCCCAGAGAGGAAACCAATAATCTTATATCGGTAAACAGGCATTACACGACCTGAAAGCAGTGCTTGTGAAAACTCAATTCCTGCCCAAGAGGATGAGACGGTCATCACAATAAACGTAGTAGTTCTCCAAGTATTAAAGCATGTAGCAAGAAGAAGACGTAATTGTGAAAGAGCTGCCGACGATTTGCGAGTAAGCAATTCTGAAGAAGTCAACGACAAACTGCCAGTGTTGCCATTGTCAACACCTTGGTCGCTGGGAGTGTTTTCAGGTAATCCGGTTTGAAGTGCTTCTCGAGCAGCAGCAGCAGCAGCTCGATGTGCTTCGGTATCTGGCTCAATCCTGGTAACAAGCTTCTTAAGAATAAATGTCTTGACAAGGTATAAAGCAAACACATACTTTCCAATTGTCGTAAATTGTTTAAGCACAACGTGGGTCAAAGCTCTGAATTGAGATGGCTCCCATGGGTGAATCAGAGCACCAGTGACAGTGTTGATAGCAGGATGTGCGCGGATGATAATAGGCTTGACGGGATCTAGGAATTTAGGGATTATTGTAGAGTCGGGGAACATGAGTGTGGGTGTGTACCTGGGGTAATGAGCACGAGAAATTAGTGCAATGGAGTCCAAAATTTGATGAGGCTGTGGCCAGGCAACGGGTCCATTTCTTGGGTATCCATTAGGAGATTGAGCAAAAAAGTCCTTTGATAATGAAAACAAGGCAGAATTAACAAAAGCAGGGTTTGCATCTCGATTAAAGAAAAATGAGTGAAAAAGCTGGGAATATGCAAAAGGAAAAAGCGCCCAAGATCCAATAAGCTTAGGCTTGTGAAGCAAGTAGCCATTGTCGTCAAGATAGTTGTAGGCAAACTCTAACGCTCTTACAAGCGAGTAAACAGCTACTAGATCTCTTCCTGCATTTTTGCTTGGATATAGCTTCAAAAATGACCCAGCTGTAATACCTGAAATTAGGGGTATAAGAGCATGGGCCTTATCATGAAGTAATTCTGACAAAAGTGATTTATCGTGAATAAAGGCTCCAACAAACTCTTTCATCAACGGCTTTAAAAGAACCAGAATTCCATATATGAGCTTGTATGATAAAGCGATTGATGTTAATGAAAGAGAAATCTCCGCACTCGTACGATCCTTTAATACTAGTACGGATCGCAAAAGTGCACCTGCTTTTCGGGACCGTAACTGCCTTAGGGATTTGAAAGCCACAAGTATAAGATACGATTTTAGAAATAATCGTGTATGGCTTCTAACAACTCTCTTCACAGTATATTGAGGTTTGGTATATATTTCCAAAGTGGCTGAAGTAGTAGCACCTTTTTGTCGAGATGAAGCCCCGCTGCTGGAAGTAGAATCATCCGAATCTGATTCTACATTATTTAATGTAACAGCATCAGGCCGTGGAAACAAAACATGAGCGATAGCCTTTGCTCTTACTCTGGATCTAGCAAGTGCTGTATCAGCTTCTTGTATTTGTTGTTGGAAGGAGGGATCCTTGCGTCTTTTCAATGCTATAACTCTGTACAGCTTGGCGTATTCTGCAGGTGTGAGTATGAATCCAACTAACCAAGCTGAGGATGACTCGAGGATTCCAGCATCAATACCACCAGAAGGCGCAGCTGAGCTACCACTCGTAGACATTGTAAAACTCTGATTCCTTTAAATGAATGACAAAAAGCAATGATGTTGATGATTGCTAATTCAGAAAGGGGAAAAGGTTGCTGTATTAATGTGGAGGGCTAAGGTTCATTAAAAAACAAGATCAAAGGCTTGTGAAAATACAATTCCTGAGAACAAATCTCAATTGAACTGATTGTATCCTGACAAGAACAAGATGAAGGAAAACAAGAAGAGGAAGAAACTGTGAGTTTGACAGAATAAAATGTTGATGGTGGTACACAAACAGGTTGCGGGGATGTGTATACAAAGAGGAACAAAAGCATGTGACAATAAAGCCCTAGCCCAAATCACGAGCACAACATCTTGGCTATCACGTGTGCCATTTCAGTTTAGCCCAAAGCAGAGAGATGCCTTTATTAACATGCAGGGTTCCATAAAAGGAAAAAAAAAACAAGATCTAAATCAATTCAAGCGTTTCCTTTACCTAACCACTACGATTCCTACAGATTCCATTTTCTCAGATCCCTATAGTTGCAATAAGGAAACGTGCAAAGATTGGTCCAAAATCGGCCAATATAAACCGATGTTCATCTGGTTTTGTCAGTTAGTTTCCACGAACATACCTTGGAGACAAGCGACAGGAATATAAGCGAGTCTTCTGCCTTGGACTTCTCTCTATTGCGAAGAAATTAACAATATGAAAATGTGCCCAATTGTAAGCATTTTTAATTCAATACATTAATCGAGACGGAAGTTTAGTGAGAACAAGGATTGGAAGTCATGTTTTTCTGTATATAGGAATATTCCAAGTTGATGAATGCTAACAGCAAAGAAGTAATATTTTGGTTAATCAAGTAAAAATCTTCAGAAAAACTTGTTTGACTTGACCTGCATTCTCTCTTTTCTTTTCTAACTACATTATTCTTATTATACCACCTAATACTCAACAATGCCTGATCAACAGAATCCCGTACCTTTTAACCCATTACCCAATGTTCAAGCACAAAAAGTGCACCCCGCTATAGAGGCTGTCGACACTGGCATTAAACAAGATGATACAGAAAAAGGCCCAGATGCAGACAATATGGTACCTTCGAGATGCCAGCGCTTTACTAATTACTTTGGATCCAGACTATACTATGATCACCTTTTAAAGTTCCACCTTTTAGTTTGGATTATTTTTCTTTTTATTGGGATTCATTTAATGTGTACATATTCCCCCAAGAAGAGCTCTATTAAAACAAATGGCAATGGTTGAAAGGTTTTGCGGGATTGAGTGCCAAAAAGCTGTGCAGTAACAGCAGGCAAAGCCCTCCCTATCAAAACCAACTTTTTACCCAGCCAGATACCAAACCAACGAATAAACACACAGATGTATCACAAAATATGAGAAAAAAATAAACCGAAAGAACAGTTATGTTGGAAGAATGCAGCAAAAGTCAATTGTTAAATTGTCAATACTCAACACAGAGGGGTAGCTTTATACAAATGTATTTCAAGCCAGTTTGTATTTCTCAGGAGAACTTGTTACGGAATATCAAAGTGTTTTAATTATCTATAAATTTGAAGTTTGTTATTGTTGAATTCAATTTATATTTCTAGATGTGATTATAAACCATCTAACCGTGTCCCTAGCTATAAATTGTGGCCCGTGGTATGTACTGGAGTCGGTCCTAGCTGCTTTTATTGTTTTTATACCAGATAAGCAGGAATGGTATCTTTTGTATCACTGCAAAGTGATATCAAGAAGTTTCAAAGAATATTTACAAAGAGATGTGATTATAAAGCAAAGATCTTGGACCAGAACCAAATTTAAATTGTAAAATGGCAGCTTGGTGTCATTAAATAGTTCTCAAATGCCTCTTGTTGGGGCCTTCCAGCTGTATAAAGTCAAAACAAATTTCCTATTGTCTCTTTCTTTTTTTGGATAATACGAGACTTTAAGAAAAAACCCATAAATATTCATTCAACTGGTAACTTTTTTGGATTGTGTGGGCAAACGTTGCCACCACGCAGCCTGAATGGGATTTTCTCAGTAGTAAACCGAGATATATCATACAAAGTGTTTCTTCTTCTCCTGTTTTATTTAGGTAAAAAACTTTTCAAGATGCTTTTAATAACTTTACTGACTGGATTTAAGTGTTATTGACAGGCCCCAAGCTTTAGAAATCGTAAACCCAGTCGTTGGCTAAAGATAATTGGGACGGCTGAAGCCAGCTGAGACTTGGGCTCTAAGCAATCACTTTTCTAAACATGAGGAATAATGTATCATCTCTGTTTTTGGTGACCTTGAAAAGTTCAGGAAAAACTTCAAGTCATCTTAATCTGAAAAAGACATTGACAAAGTTTAGGCTGTAGGGTTGCGCTTGGAGGAGCGAGTAGCTAGTTATACTATATATGCATAACATAGCAGGGAGATATTCTCACCAACTCACATAAACCATTTCCTCTAGTCTTTGCTTAATTCCTAGTTCCTTTATTGTATTGCTCAGCATCTATGGTAACTCTGCATTTCAACAAACCAGCAGCTGTTGTACTTGTAAAATTCGGGTTGCCACCAATTCCTGCCTGCACCTGTATATAAGGGTTAGGTTAATCACTATCCCGTCCATGTCATATGTCATATTGTTAATTTTATGTAAGCGCTCACAAATTCGCAAAACCTTGCTTCAACCATCATCCTTCTTTTGAGCTATACACCCTACTCTTTAATCAGAAATTCCGATGCCGGCCGCTAATATAATCATGCAACGACGTTCTGCATTGTTACTTTCCAAATCTACATTTGCTTCTACTTGCAAGCGTTCCGTCTCAACAACTTCTCGCCTTTCTGTTTTACGCCAGGGCCCAAGCGCTCGTACTCCTAGCGCCATTTTCCCTAGTCCCCACCGACAAGTCTCCGCCCTCACGAGAGCAGCTCCAATATCCATATACTATCGAACCAATACTACTTCAGCCAGCTCCCTATCCTCCTCTGAGCCAATACAGACCGATTCATCAAAAACCCCTCGAAGAAAGCCAACCTTGGGCAATGAGGCGCCAGATAATACCACAATTACTAATCCAAAGAAGGCAGAAAACGGAACCATTCTTTCTGTCAAGATTTCCCAGCGAGCTTCCCAGAAGCTGAATTCAATTAACGAACAAGATAACAACCCTGATCAGATTTTGCGAATTGTCGTTGAATCTGGTGGATGTCATGGATACCAATACGTTTTAGGCTTGAAGCCCAGCAGCACTATAGATCCCCAAGAAGACTCGGTCTTTGAAAGAGATGGCGCCAAATTTGCTATTGACCAGACATCACTGGAGATTTTGAGAGATTCAACAATTGATTATACAACCGAACTGATTGGCTCGCAATTCAAGGTTGTTGATAGCCCATATGCTACTTCGTCATGTGGCTGTGGCTCCAGTTTTAGCTTTGATCCATCTAATATTCCCCAGTAAAGAAGTCTGACTGCTCCTTTCTACGAGATTATTTTTTTGGAATGAGTGTATAATTATTCTAAACTCCAACAACCATTATGCATTATTTTTACCAAAGATTGTAAATTTACAATCTAGAGATTTATGTACATAGTCAACGAACTGTAATTACTGTTCTGCAATAGCGTTAATAAACATCCATATGTCTTCACCTTGGTCTTCGTTACCATAAAAGCCTCTTTTCAGAATCCTAAACTTTCCTTTTGCTGTTAATGTCAATGCTGAAGTGATTATTCCAGAGATTTGTAGTCTGGAGAGGTTAATTCCGGTGGATTCAAAATAATGCCTGATAACTGCCGTAGAGAGTGAAAGCTGAGCAGGTGAATGAGAGCGTTTTTCTGATTGCGGTTTCTCTTCTTCCTCTTCTTCAATCCATTCAAAATATTTTGTAATATCTTGTCCCCGTATTGATACCGTAATATCTTCTAAAGCATCTTCAATAAAATTGTGGTTCTCCTGATTCAAATCAATGTGATAACTAGTACCATATCCCATTATCCTCTTCTTATTCACACTGGAAGCAGCTTGGCGCTGCCTAGCCTGTATGGCGGCCAAAGTAGCAGACACGTCAAACGAAATGTATGACGTTTCTTCCTTCAGTCTATCACTAGAGATTTTTCCTTCAGAGACTTTTTTCCTTAGTGTATCGAATATACGATCATACTGCGCCAACATAAACCTCGTAGACAATGGTACAATTGGTTTGAATAAGGAATCAAAGCTTTTTGACAAAAAATCAATAAACAAAGCCTCGATTTCTGTGCTGGCATTTGCAAATAAAACGACTTTCTGCGTCAAATACTCCTTTCGAGAAAAGGGCCGTGTGGGCTGCTGTTGTGCTCCTTCTGACGAGCCGTTATGAACATGACGCCGAGTAAGCAAACAAAACCTCTGAATCCTTGCCGCTGACAGTTTAATAAACACCATGTCTGCCTCATATGTCACTTCATGACGCCTTTCCGATTGTCCATCAAATGGAAATGCAGGAATCGTCAGTTCGTCTTGATGCTTCCATTTCACCTTTAACGTCTTAGGATTGACTTTGCTTGCTGAAGAAGACTGACCAAACTCCGGACTTTGCAGCTGCTCAATGTGATCGAACACATAGCTTTTCAACGAGTCTTGGTACTCTGAGACATGGTCTTTAGCAAAAAGATACAACGAAGGGCCTTTGTATACAGTTATGGGTGCATCGTAGAAAAAATCTTCGGGATTACTCATTAACAGTTGTCAATTAGGAACAGGATATTTCAAATAATGTTATTCGATTTTATATGTCAGGCGCTGTTATGTTCCAACAAGGCTGGTAAGTAAAGAGTATGGCGAGAAGGGCTAAGCAGCTTTGTAGTTGGAAAGATAAACAAACAAACCGCAGTGCCAGCACGGAAAGTATATCAAAAAGAACCCCCAAGACGCAACAATTTTTACCGGGGGTTTCCCAGCGCAACTGGGACGCTATTAGGGTACTTTGACATGCCCAAGAGTTGGCTGAACAATACTAAACCAAGAGAATCTGCAATATGCTTACAATAAAACAAAAAAGAATACCAATCGCGTAAGACTGAGCTGGGGATTATCTATCGTCAACCCGTGGTGCTACGCCGTTATTTGGTATGACTGAATTTGATCAAGCGTGTGGCTGTAATGCCTCATCGCAAATTTGCTTCACCTGCATTTCCATCCTTTCTTTGAACAAGGACCATTTGTTCGTGTACCAGATAAACCCACAAACGACTTCCTCACATACAACAAATCTGCTATAATTCAACATGTCTGTAGCAAAGACCGATCTTAAGGGTGCGCTTCCTTTCCTTGCTAGCGGCAAGGTTCGTGACATCTACACCATCAACGATGAGTCTCTCCTTTTTGTGGCCACTGATCGTATCTCGGCCTATGACATTATCATGGAAAACGGTATTCCCGGAAAGGGCAAAGTTCTTACCAAAATCTCCCAGTTTTGGTTCAAGCTTCTTGAGCCTATTGTCAAGACTCACTTGGTCGGCCCCAAGTACGAAGAGTCTGATGAGGACTTGTTCAAGCTTCTTCCCGAATCTGTTTCCGGTAATGAGGAGCTCCGCAAGCAGCTTGTTGGCCGCTCTCTTGTTGTCAACAAATTCAAGCTGATTCCTCTAGAGGTTATTATCCGAGGTTACATTACTGGATCTGCTTGGTCTGAGTACAAAAAGTCTGGTACTGTTCACGGTACTCCGTTCAAGGCTGGCCTCCAAGAGAGCGAAGCATTCCCTGAGCCCATTTACACCCCATCTACCAAGGCTGAACAAGGTGAACACGACGAAAACATCAGCAAAGAGAAGGCTGTTGAGATTCTCGGAGGTGACCAAGAACTCGCGGATGCAATTGAAGAGCTTGCAATCAAACTTTACAAGACTGCTCGCGATTACGCAAAGACCAGGGGAATCATTATCGCTGACACCAAGTTTGAATTCGGCTACACTGAAGACGAGGCTGGAAAGAAGACTTTGGTGCTTGTTGACGAGGTCCTTACCCCGGATTCCTCCCGATTCTGGAGAGCAGATGCTTACCAGATTGGCCAGGGACAGGATTCATACGACAAGCAGTTCCTCCGTAACTGGCTTACCGCCAACAACCTTAAGGGCAAGGACGGTGTCACTGTCCCTGAGGACATTGTTAAGAAAACTGGAGAAAAGTACATTGAGGCTTATGAGTCCATTACTGGGGAAAAGTACCAGGGTTAGAGTTGAGTAGCTTAATAACCAAAAACAGACGATAAGAGTATTAATATTAGACATGAGATTGAACTGGTATTCTTCTTCATGATATGTAACAAGAGGTTTTTTTGGGCAATTAAGCCTTTATTTTTGATTTATAAAACCCACAACACCATGATATACGAGACGATTGGTATATGTATTCTCATATTAATTAATGATTGATGAAGCACAAACTGTTCTAATGTGTTCAAACTACCAGGTATTTCGGATCAACTAATTGAAACTAACTGAAGCTAATTGAACGTGGATAGCCACCAAAGTTGTAACAGTTGGAAATGATCACTAGTTTGTAACAGCACAATTAGGGTTTATATAAATAGGGTTGGGTTGTCAAAAAGGGAAATTCGTGCTGGTATATACAGGGACACTGTAACTACCCTAACCTGGTTTGGCTACCACGACTCGTGCTGAATTTTCAGCCAGTAGTTAATATTACAAAAGCGTGATCGATATATCAAAAGGGAAAGTCGCGGCTCAAATACACGTGATCTCATAGATGAGCATGAAAATTTTTTCTCGTCGCCCACTGTTAATGTAATGTAGAGCTTGTGTGTGTGTAATAGTATGGAATAGTATGTGTGTGTGTGTGTATGTGTGTGTATGGGCATAGCGCTAGTGCGTAGGCAGTGCCGCTAACCTTTCCTACCCTACCCTCCCCTCTCCCTTTCCCTCTCTTTTTTCCCGTCCTCTTATAGCTATTTTAATAAAATACTATCTCTAAGATCCCATCTTTACCTGGATAGCATATTCGCATAAATAATTCACAATGGCCGTATGTATTCAGAACTTTTTTTCATTTTCGACTCGATTTTCAGCGTTGACGTTTACTTGTTGATGATTTCAAAGAGGTATACCCAGAGTTGTGGACGGACTTGTTTGTCTTGATGGTATGAGAAAAGATTCAGACCCTGAAGGAATTCTTTAAAAGAGGACTGCAAACTTATATATATGCCTGAGAATGACGACACCTTTTTAGAGGGCTATATAGATCCGGCAATGATGACTTCTTGATGGGTTTGTTTCAATTATTATACCTGAGATATATACCTTTGGTCAAGTCCCTGCTGAAACTCTGTTCCTTTTTGGACTGCAACTGCCTTTGCTAGTGACGTTGAATAATACCTTTTAGTTTCCAAAATGTGAATACTAACCATATTATAATTGTGATCCAGGTTCAAATCACCGACATCAAGCAGTTTCTCGAGCAGGCCCGCAAGGAGGACGCCAAGCTCGTCACCATCAAGCGAAATGTTGACAACACCAAGTTCAAGATTCGATCCAACAAGTACCTTTACACTCTTGTTATCGCTGACAAGGAGAAGGCCGAGAAGTTGATCCACACTCTTCCTCCTCAGCTTGAGCAGAAGGAGATCTAAATTATACAACAAAAGAAAAAATACACCAACAAAATATTAAAATTCTAACGTCTTTTCTCTAATGTACACTATAATTTAAAAAAATCAATCTTCTCTCATGGTTCAAAAAGCTGAATATATATCCTGTTTATATGTATGTGCTACTAGGATTCATAGAATGAATGAAACCAAGTCTTGGATTGTAAGATTCAAGGCTTGATAATTATTTTTTGTATATATTGCATTAATTTTTGTAATTTAAATTGGAATTGGAGCGGAGTTTAAACAATCAGCTCAATTAACAGCATTGTAGGAAAACAGCCAACGCTTTCAGCAATGCATTTCCAATATGAACGGTAATTTTTTCACCGTTTCGACGACGGTTTTTATTTTTTTCATTCGCAACATATTTCTCATGAGTCGTTTTTCCATACACGCAGTTTGTATTAGATTTTTTTCCAAAAGAATAGACCAGAAAAGAAAACCTAAACCCACATCACGTGGAAAACAGAC
Source organism: Magnusiomyces fungicola (assembly GCA_900654225.1). Lineage (NCBI taxonomy): Eukaryota > Fungi > Ascomycota > Dipodascomycetes > Dipodascales > Dipodascaceae > Magnusiomyces > Magnusiomyces fungicola. The sequence goes on from CAACAH010000002.1 coordinate 1,275,406, forward strand.
ACTGGAATCTGTTGTGTTTGCTGGCCGCAACCAAAACCTGCCAGCCGCACGCGGTTGGTTCTGGCAGTACGAGCTATACACAAAACCCAATTTATTCCCATGTATGTATATATAACACACACACACACACAAAAAAATTAGAAGAAAAAATTATAAAAAAAAAAAAAAATAAATAAAATTACAGTCAACTCACTGTTTGGGGCAACCGTGCCGCAACAAACAACTAATCACATCTCATCGCCAACCAAACGGCGGTGGTGCGGGTGTGGCCTCTTTGCACTATTTATAATTGTAGACAATAGGGGTCTGCTGCTAATGGGATGTGGCATCCTGATCCTGATAGCAGTGCTAATAGTGGGCAGGACCTGCCTTTTCAATAATAAAAATCAAAAGCAAAATTTACAATTGCCAAAACAAATTTAGCAAGAATCATAAAGAGTCAAACCGTCGAGGGAAAAAAACAAACAATTGGATAATATATTTTAAACTGGATATATTCTATACCATGCAACTACATGGATTGGCAAAACAAACATTTAAAAAAACAAAGCAATCTCAAAAGATGAATAAAAAAAAAAAAAAAAGGAATTAGCGCCATGATGCCGTCTAAAAGGTAACATGCGCCTTGACCTTGGGGTCAGATGTAACGTATATAATATCACACTGAGTGTTAAAGCCGTTAAAGATGGTAGAGGCCGCAAGGGTGTAAGCACCAAAATCGGTAAAGTACAGCCAGTCGCCAATCTCAACAGCAGCGGGAAGGATGCTGCTCTTGGTAATAACATCAATGCCGTCGCAAGTAGGGCCCCAGATGGAAACCTCAACGTCTGAAGACGAGGTGCTGGACACATCAGAAAACTCTGCATCACTGTCAAAGGCAGATTCAGAAGAGTTGCTAGACACAAGGCTGGTAACAGACTCATTATCTTCAGAGTACATAAAGGCTCGTCTCTTTGAAAGAATCTTAGGAACTGGGTGCTGGTGATCAAAAATGATACAGTTCATGTTGGCATAGACACCATCATTGATGTAAAGCATGTGGTGCTCCCCATCCTCCTTGGCAGTGACTCTTCGGCCAACAACGTTGACAGCCAGAGTAAACGCAGAAGAAACAAAGTATCGGCCGGGCTCGGCAATGATACGGACACCAGCAGAGGGAGGGAAGAAACGATCAAGAGCAGGGCCAAGAACGGCAGCAGTAGCTTCAAGGGTTTCGTGAACAAAGCCACCACCGACATCAAGAAGAGTCATAGGAGGCATGCCCAAGCTGACAGCCATATCAAAAACATCGCGAGCATTCTTAACGGCGTCAACAAAGGCAGAAGGATCAGAAGCACCAGATCCAACATGGAAAGAAACACCAACAACATCAAGCTCAAGTTCCTGGGCAAGTTGAAGAAGGCTTTGAGCAGCCTGCATAGAAGCACCATACTTGATGCTAAACTGGCACAAAGACTTGGAATCATCAGTCATGATTCGGAGCAACAACTTGCAGCCGGGAAAGTTGCGCTTGCACTTGCGTAGCTCATCAGCATTGTCAAAAGTCATAAGCTTGACATCAACCTCGCGAGCATGTCGAATGTAGGAAGCAGCTTTACAGGGATGAGCATAAACAATGCGATCTGGACTAACACCAAACGAGAGCATAGTGTCAATCTCGAGTTTGGAAGCACAGTCAAAGCCAATACCAAGAGAAGCAAGGAGTTGCAGAACCTTACGGTCACCATTGCACTTGACCGCATAGCAAGGTTCTACACGAGGAAGGGCCGAAACCCAACGCTTGTATTGACGATAGACACGACCGAGATCGGCAACAAAGAAGGAGTCTTCGCCGCCGGGGGCACAAGTGTCAACGTCAACCGAGTTGATTCGGGCATGGAGAGCCTCGCCAACCAGTTTTTTGGAGGCCAAATCAAACTCGGGTTCGTTCTCAACTAATTGAGAAGAAACAGAAGACTCATAATGGGGTTCATGGGTCTTCTGTTGGAGTATAGGGTCGTTAAAAGAGATAGGTAATTTGACAACATCTTCACCGATAGTATCAGGTCCAAGCAAGAAAGGTGACATAACTCTAATTAAGAAGCTGTTCAAGTAGGGGCGATTAAGCAAAAGATAGGGGGACTTTGGAAAACAAGTCAAGTACAGGCTGCTGTGTGAGATAATAAAAAGGGCTATTTATTAGCTTTCAAATAAAGGGAGCTTGTTATTGCTGCTGCTGTTACTATAATAATTTGCTGGAAGAAATGCGCAATAGAAAAATGCGATTTAGCTAAAACTCCGCTATGAACTGATGATAATCTGTGTGTTGACTAAAACTCCCTCGAACTGAGGGATTGTAACGGACCACCAAGCGGCAACTCTCGTGGGTGCAAGAGGCTTGCAAAAGGACTGATAAGACGCGAAATAAGCGATGGATCTCTATTAAAGAGGATATACTGAGGAGAGAGAGAAGGGAAAAAAGGAAAGGAGAAAAAAAGAGGCGTGGATGCCGGGGGGAGATGGAGTATTTATAGGAAAATCTCAGGCTGGGTGTTAATTGGATGCTCTGTTGAAAAGTTTCACCTACCATGCGTGGCTGACAATTTTTTTTTTTTTTTTTTTTTTTTTTTTTTTCATTTTTTGGGATAGAAGACCGCAACGTTAATTTAGGTTAGTCATAGTTTGATTTAGCCATGGACAACAGCAAGAAACAACCCTTACAACCAACAGTCAATAGTTAATCATCGACTATAAATAAGCCAGCAGTCCGCTGTAGCTCTGGTGCTTGGCTTGTTTTCGCGCTCTCTTTGCAAACAGTGGCAAAATAACGAGGGTTAATAACAAAATGGTTTGCCGCTGTTTGTGTGCTTTTGGTTTTTCCTGTAATCAAGTAGAAAAAAAAAAAAAAAAACCAAAAAAAAAATTCATTCGTTCAACTTGAGAAAGCCAAGGGTATATTGGAACAACAACAACAACAACAACACCACCAATATTAACCAGATCAACTGTAGATTCCATTGCTGGTGACCACCCAGCCCTTCATTTTGACTAGGGAACCACTTTCCAATTTCTAATCAAATGCCAGTCCCCATCTCCTTAACCAAGGCAAAAGGCACTGTGCTTATGCCACCCAATTTTCCAGTATTACACTCTCCACCTTGATACTCCCCTTCCATCATTTGCTGCTACACTCGTCAAACCCCCGTTATTTGTGGACACCGCACCGTCAAACTCCCTCTGTCTATTTTTTTCCTTATTTTTTTCTCCGCCAATATATTCTTTTATTGCCACATGCTCACTCACTTTTTCTCACACTTTCTCACTTTTTCTCACTGCTACCAACATGTGTGACATGTAATCATGTAATTGCTCGCTTTTTCCATATTCGTAGAAACATGGGTATCTTTAACCCAATCAAACGATTCAACTACCCAAGAAACACAAATTGCCAGCATAAACCCATAATGAATGCCAAACCTAACTTGGCTTTCACCCAAACCACTCTGCCGATTTATGCAAATCCTTCCTATTAATTTCAAAAGTTTCAATCCATCAGACTCCTCCTAATCAACTTGGTGGCTCTTCATCTCGGGTGTATTACTTCAAAACGTGTTTAGTCACTGAAAAAACAAAGAAACATTCCTTGACATCTCTGTTCAAACTCTCGTATAATGCTAATATCGGTTGACTGATCCAACAGCTTAACATCACAGTGAATGGTATCTATTTAGTACATCTTACCCTCGCCAAAAAGAGCTTGTTTGTCTTGGGTCGGGTAGTCATTTTCTTAACAAAGAAAACTCTTTTTATCAAAATTCATACAAATGGACCGTTACCGCCATGACGTCTCCCGAATAATGATTATATCATGGCATCTTTCAAACTAGAGAAATGTGAATGATGTTAATGATGTTAATGCTGTCGGACTTGAGCAATAGTATGGGCTTATAAGAAATGGGTATATATAATCGGTATTTCATGAACCAATCAACATGCTCAATATTAGTCAACATGGCTGTTGCAAACAAGATTGAGGAAAAATAAAAAATAAAAAAAAGTCAAAATAATAGGTATTTCATGTTTAGCAGGAACTTTACCTCCAAAATAAGAATGTTTTTAGGGAATCAATGCCGTTGGGATATTATTCTTTTGAGAAATAAAGACTCAAAAAACAAAATACAGAGACGGACAAAATGTTTGATCCAAGGCCCCTGAACATGAAGATCCAACCCATCATGACCAAACCCAACCGACCCTTTCAAATGAAAATCCAACAATCGTATGTGCATATATATAATACGTACTCTCAAGATATATTGGCTCTTCATGTTGCTGCATGACACTCATCGTATAATGGCTTGCCGATATCGGGCAATTCTCTTCTCACTAAATGATTTGCCAACACTTGTGAGACCACAGGTTGCTATCCAGCTCATATGTTGTTCATGGTGAGTTGCTAAAATAATAATAGCCCAATAGTCGTGAAATGAAATTCGTAATTCATGAAATGCTGGCTACATGTACCTTCAAAAAGTAATCAAACAAGTCAGTGCTTTTCGTATCATCATTATTCATAATCAACAACTTTTATGTCAATCTAAAAAAAAAAAAAAAAAAAATACTTTGACTCAAGAAAAGATATATGAAATAATCGCTTCTATTTCGACACCGTCATTTAAAATAACTAACCAATGTTTAGAAATAATATGTCGTCAATTCAAGTGGTTTCAGAAAGAAAAAAATAAAAGTATAAAACTTTGGCTTTTACTCAACACTTACTGCTGTCTGTCTTTTGTTCTGGTTTCCGTTTGTGCTGTACGCGACTCGGGAGTTCAGTATCTCGACTTCATAGGCAGCTCAAGCGTTGTTAACTTGAATTCTAGCCAACAAGAGGCTAGGTATAATTTTCATAATATGGCTGTCAATTTCAATCATCAAATGCTCTTGGGAATGTTGTTCAAATGGTATGACCAACTTGGACATTTCTCGATTGTTCGTGACATACTGATAGACGTTGGCTGGCTAGCTGTAATAGCTACTACTACTATGACCACTACTACTACCACTATTATCCCTCTTCAGTTGAGAAAAGGAGCAAACACATTGTATGGACAAGCATGTACTACAGTTACTTAAGGAAACACTACTATCAAAGGAAAATAAAAAAAGACAGAGAGAGAGAAAAAAAACTTCATGTTTCCTTAAAATACCCGTGGGGTACGAGACAAATCTCACAAAAAAATGTGTGTACTTTTTACAAGCAAAAAGCACAGACTGCCAGCATTACCTGGCGTTGTGTGTTGTAAAACGACAAGAGAATAGTAATAATGATATAATAAGTAATATAAAGAACACGCCAAAAAATGACTAGCTCTTTCGTATGACTATGTGTATAATGAAATCATGGGCTTGTTTATTTGACTGAGCGGGTTTCTATGTGTGGGTTGCTGATTCAAAAGTATCAACGGTTTATGTAATTGAGGGTATCATATCTTCTGGGGTTCAGAAGATTAGCGACGCGTAGATCTATTATAAATCCACTGCTTTTCAAATAAAACCTATCAAAATTGATAAAGGTCAAGTTAGGTAATGTCAAAAAGGTATTCAGTAAACGTCGTAATAAGAAAACATTGTTGATAAAGATGTGTTGAAGTAATAATTAATAATATATCATATCAATAATTCAAAAAAAATGAACAAAGGATAATCTTTGATAAAGATGATAACAGTTGTTGTCGCTGCTATTGTTGCGGCCTGAGATTGCAGACCAACTAGTGATAAGGAAGAAGAAAGCAGGGGTGTAGGAAAAAAACAAGAATAAAGCGGCAAAGGTCGTGTGGTTCAGCGTAAAGGTAACACTCACGACTCACGTGAATCAAGGTGGTAAGAAGCTTTTGATACATCAGCCAGCAACACATGTACCCTAACCTGTGAAATTCTCCGATGTTAGGGTAAAATAATTTTTTTGGTGAGGCTGCAGACATCTATTTGGAAAGCTAGAAATTTCAGCTCATCTTGTAACATTTATAAGATTTGAACCAGCTCTTGCAATGAGTAAATCCAATAATCCTACGGAAAACCCTCTGTTTCAAGAGACACTTGAAGAGCCTCTTTTTTGCGTGTCTTTTCATCCTGAAGCTGCTTTCTACGTCAAAGGATTTGTGGATGGTCGAGTTACTGCAGCTTCCTACGATTATGAAGGTAACGTCAATACGATTTGGACCACTAAGCGACACAAGGGAAGTTGTCGTGCTTTAACATATGACCAATCTGGAAAACGTAAGTTCAATAACATAAATGTGCTTTTTTGAGGGATTCTCAAGACTCATGTATAACTAACAATTGTCTTTAGATGTGTTTTCTGTTGGTCTTGATCGAGTTATCAAAAAAGCCAATTCTAGTGACGGTGTCGTAAAGGTTAAGAATGCGGGAACCATAGAAAGTGATCCAGCATGTATTACTGTCAACGACTCTTTTGTTGCTGTGGGAACTGATGAAGGCGATTTATATGTATTTGATCAAAAGGACTTGAAATTGATCAAGCATTGGCCAAGGGCACATGACGATAATATGACCGGAGTGTTTCCATTACCGGACAAGAACAAATACCACTTTGTAACTTGCGGATCTTCTACAGTAACGCATCTAGATATCAGAAAAGAAAAACCTGTGTCAGAAAGTGAGGATCAAGAAGATGAGATCATGTGTGGATGCATGGCCAGCGACAAAATACCCGTTTTTGGAATGTCTACAGGTGTGCTGACCAAATGGAATGAAGGGCTCGAAGATCAACAGCATAGAGTAAGACTTTCTCAAGAGAGTATTGACTGCTTGCTTCCTGGTGAGGTTGAGAATGTGGTATACGCTGGCTGTGGTGATGGCATCTTATACAAGGTTAACGCCCGAAGTTCAGTTATTATGAAAAAGTACAAGCATGGAGCCGATGGAATAAATATTGTCGAAATGGACTACCAGTATCACCCCGTTAGTGCTGACATTGAATCTATCAAGATGTGGATGACAGAGGAAGAGGAAAAAGAACATGCAAAGAAGAAGGCAGCCAAAAATAAAGAAGATAAAGACGATAAACCAACCAAGCGTAAGGCTGGAGATTCTGATGATGATAGTAATAGTGATAGCGATAACTTTGAGGTTAGTGATAGTGACGATGATGAAGAAAAGACCAAAAAAGACGATAAACAGAAGAGAAAAAAGAGAAAGCGAGGTAAAAAGTCCGCCAAAAGTAAACTTTATACTTCATCTCCTGCTGTCGCCTCGTTTGATGGATTGTAAGTCTGTATTTTATTATTATATGCAAAACATGAATCTACTGATAATACGAAAAGACAGATTAAAAAAAATTACGTTTATTTACAGTACAATCTAGGAATCTAGAAAAATCCCGTAATACGGGCAAGGTAGTCAGCAAAGCAACCAGCCCAGAGAACATGACTAGTGTTAATGTTGTTCAGAAACCACTTCCAACAGTCAGCTGGGTCATCAAGATCGACCTTCTTAATCATATTGAAAATGCGATAAGCAGCAATTCCCGTAGCAGCGTAGAAAAAGGGGCCCATTGCACCAAACACACCAGCAGTAGTTAAAAGACCAATTTGGCCAACAGTCAAAGCTCTCATAATTGACTTGCTATTGTTTCCCCACTTGAGAGCAGTGGACTTGACACCTGCTGTAACGTCAAACTTCTTGTCTTGGTGAGCGTAGATAGTATCGTAAGTAACACCCCACAAGATGGTCGAAGCTTGAAGGGAAAGCATAGCTGGCCAGTTCCAAACACCCATCGAGGTGAAACCCAAAAGGACACCGAATGAAAAGCTGAGAGCAAAATAAAACTGTGGGTAATAAGTAAATCTTTTAAATAATGGGTATGTCATGAAAACTGGGACACTGAGAGCGCCAACCCAGAAGCAGTCCAAAGGTAAAGACAACAAAATCCCGAGACCAGCAAAGCACTGAGCACCAAGAAATGTTATAGCTTGAGGAACAGAAACTGCTTTTCTAGCCAAGGGTCGAGTAACAGTTCGTTCAACTTGACTGTCATACTTTCTATCTAAAATGTCATTGATGGTGCAGCCAGCACCTCTCATGATAACAGAGCCAAGACCGAAAAGACCGAGGGTGCCAAGAGTGTGAGAAAGTGGTGCCGAAGTTGCATAGGCGGCCATTGTGATAGACCAGGTACATGAAGAATACAGCAACAAGGTTCCAATAGGCTTATCAAGTCGCATCAGTTCCGCGTATGGGATCCAGGACACGGGAAGAGAGCGAACAAATTTCTGAGGATATGTCATAGTAGAAACATCCTGAGAAAGCAGTGGGCTCTCAGTTGAAACAGCTTTCAGCTCTGGCTTTGCAGAAGTAGTCTCCCATCTTCGCTGGGTTTTTCTAGTGTGATGGATTCCAAGGGCAAATGGTGAAGGAGATGCTGATTGTGTATTCCAGATTGAGCCACCAAGTCGAGAGCCCTTAATTGCCCCACGCAGAGCGGAAGCTTGATTGGTACGATAGAATAGCATGGCGGAATATGCTAAAACGAAAAAAAAAACAAAAAACCAAGCGAGGCCGCGTTCTCTAAAGCCAACCAAGTGGAGTTGAGGTAAGTGAAAAAAATCAACGGCTGGTGGTAACACCGAGTTTCCGATTTTGTATAGCACATACATAACATAACTTGGAGAAAGGAAAATTGGTTACTTAACACATTGATGACTAAGATGGTAGTTTTTAAATCAAGAGAATCATGGCTTTGGGCTTGATAGATCCGAGACCAAGCGTTATTTACGGTTATTACTAGGATTGTTGTTCATGAATGCTTCATCGTCGTGATTAGAAACAATTTGTGGCTGTGATTGTCATTGTAGTTTTTCAGAAGAAGCGGGCTGACTATTATCAGATAACCACTCTTCAACCAGACCTAGGAATATCTTATTCAAGACTGTAATTACAACTCTATTTGCATATTTGCAGGAAATATTTAATCACCAAGTGAAAGCAACGGCACCTGGCCCTGGCCTAACTAAGGCTGTCGGATAATAATACACCCAAAAGCAATCAGATAATCAGTCAACTGTGATAGTTGAAGTATCCCTGCTGCGACCTGTGTTAGCACAAGCACCTTAGGGGTTAACTCAATTGAGGAAGAGTAGACCTAGAAAGTTCTATCCAGTTGAGAACTCCAAGGAGATACCATTTTAAAACTCAAAACCAGGGAAGTGAGTGCAAATCCATACTCGACCAAAGTTTTTCACATCCCAAGAGACAGTCTAGGTCTCTGTAGACAGCGCGGGTTTAACTCGTTAGTAAAACTGACAAACCTGAGCCTGCAATATACATAGTTTACAAATGCTTGGTAAACACAATACAGCCTATTAGACAAAAAGCCAAAGCCAGTCGAAACCAAGCGCAACCTGAGTCTCCAAAGCCTGTACCACCAAGAATGGCTACACTTGGTGAAACTACCTCAAGATAAAATTAATCCCCGCGGACAAGGGATCTCAGTTTCTGTGTCATGTGACAAGACATCACAACCAGTTGCGAGACTTAAGTCCGCGGGACTCTGCCTTCCCAACCAGCTTGGTGAGGTCCCAACCGAATGTCCCAGAACGTCATTAGCACTCAACTGTGCAAAGACGCTACCTAGGCGATGTGATCATTAAACCACCATGTAGATATGTGTACAGCTGGAAAGTTATAGACATACATGTGGTTGACACGATCCGGCCTGACATTGTCCAAGAGGTCTTCGTTATTTAGTGATTCAGCAATGCTGTTCTCGTTCTAGAATACAGTGCTCGCTGTTCATCAAAGTCGTGCTTTCTGGACAATCTTGGGCTATATTCTTGAAACTAGGGCCCGTGTTTGAGGTTTATTGCTAACACGTCATTTAGACATTCTGGCGCCATATCATATGGATGTTTCTTACAATTGCCGTGTTGCACGTTTAGTGGCTTCCCTCTCCAGCTCTCAACTGATATAAATACAAGTCCAATCCCTCTGTGAATTCGTTCTTTTCCTTTTCCTTTCTTATATTAATCAATTCACTTCTCTTCTTTTCTTTACATCGTCTGATATCTTCTCAATTGAGCTCATAACTACCTCTTTCTTTCACAACTTTCAAAAATGTCTTTACCTGTTGTTGTCCTTGTCGGTGCCAATGGTGCTGTTGGTCCTAACGTTGTCAAGGCCCTCGCTTCTCCTGCCTACAAGAGCAAGATTGCTCACCCTATCAGAATTGTTACCTCCAGCGAATCCAAGATCAAGGAGAAGATTCCTGAGGTTGCCGCCTCCCCCAAAGACTACAAGCTCTACACATCTGCCAATGCTGAAACTGGTGAAGGCTTGAAGGAAGCTTTTGATGGTGCCGACATTGTCATCAATGCTGCTGGTATTACCTTCTCCCATAAAAACATTGTTGATGCTGCTGTCGCTTCTAAGGTTAAGGTGTACCTACCCTCTGAGTTTGGTGTTGCTCTTGCTGACGACTTGGGTCCTTTTGCTAAACTTTTCGATGGCAAGAAGAGCTCTACCGCGTATGCCAGATCCTTCAAGGAGCTTAGAACCGTCTCTGTCTACAGCGGTACCTTCTACGAGTACACTTTTAGCATCCCAGGTCTTGGTGGTTTGACCTCTGAGACCACTTCCACGGTATACTCTCCTGATGCACCTTTCGCTTCTACTTCCCTTGTTGATATTGGTAAGGTCGTCGCTGCTATTGCTACCAAAGCCCTTAACCCTACCTCTATCCCAGAACAGGTTTACTTCAGAGGTGCTCTCCTTACTCGTGCTCAAATTGCTAAGTACGTCTCTGAGGCCACTGGAAAGGAAGTTAAGATTACTGAGGAGCCTGCTGAAAAGATCACAGAGGCTGCCCAGGCTGTCCTTGGCAATGCTGTCAAGGGCCATACTGATTTCATCACTGTTTTGGTTGCCATCCTTACTCAAGGTTACGCTCCACACTCAAAAATTAATGTTAATGAAGTTCTTGATGAGCCCATTCAGTTTGAAACTCCTCAAGAGGCTGCCAAGCGTATCTCAGCTTCCCACTAAATACCCAATGGGCCTCTCATTCAGCTCTTTAGTTATTATACGTTTATGATGTAATGAATATATAAGTACAGAAATAAAATATCTATGAAGAAAAATCAAATATCTATGAAGAAAAATCAAAAGTAGAGAATGCATTCTTTAGCTGCTCTGTGTGCTTTGTTTCGTCTTGCTTACTTTCAGCCCATTCTGTCCAAACGCTGCGATCTTGTCCGTCAAACCCGGGCTGTTGTGCCGCATATTCGGCAAGAACCTTTCTTGGAAACTGTAAATTGAATCTAAGGTTATCCCCAAGATCCAGAGTCAAGACCTTTTCCGGGCTTTTGGCATTGGGTTTAGCATATACGCAGATTTTAAGAAGATCGGTATCATAGTTGTCATTGTCTTCGTCATTCTCTTCAAACTCGGGGTAACCAAACTTTTCGGTAGCGTCTTTAAATGCATCAACAAGGCCATCGCATGTGCCTTCAGGGAACGCTACAACTTGGGTATGGCAATGGACATTCCTTGCTCTTGAAATCTCAAAAGTGACAACAAGCTGAGACTTGAAAGGGTTAGGTTCCTCGGAAAAATACATTTCACATAATCCTTCCATGTATTTTTGCCGTTCCTTGATCACCTTGGTGCGGTCGTCGTGCTCCTGCGCTCCCAAAGTTGGAACGTGTGCTATGGGGACTATCATCAGATGCCTACCACCTAGTTGAAACAACGGACCGCGAGCAAGTGTAACATAGGCGTCGTCTGCAATTGCAGCAATCATGTGATTTGCCAACGTTGAACTCGAGAGACACAAGAAACAATTTTCTGGCTCTACAATAACAGTGGTGTGCCTTCGCTTATTTCTATGTTTCCCATTGTCAGCGTAATCACCTTGGTCGTGCCGTTTACGCTTTCTCTTGTCTTCAAAAAATGGGGTTGGGGTGGACGCAGACAAGTTTCCGTTGGGCGTGATGGATTGAATGGTTCCTGCTGCTGGGCGGGGGCTTCGAAGAGCAAAGAGGTAGTGGTATCGTACTAATTTTTTTCCAATCTCTTCAGTGGCTGGCAGTCCAAACGGTGCCAGTGAAATGAACCTTGATAAGGTATACTTCTTATCAGATTCCTCTTGTACTTCTTGCTCTCCGGCTGGATTGGGCAAAGCCGTATAGTAGGGCAGTCTTTCCCAAAATAAAGTGTGTCTTTCGGCCTCGCCTTCATTTCTTGGTCGCCTGTAAAGATCACGGGAATAGGATACAAACATGTATCGAGGAAGTGCTGCTCGTGCTACTAGTGTGGTATCTTGACATCTATTAATGTGGTTTTTGAGGACGATGGTTTCTTCAGAATCCTTCAAGTTATTTTCATTTCCAAGAGCTGTGCCTCGGGTAATCCAATTGGGACAAAGTCGTGTTAATAAAATATCAACAGGCGCGCTTTTCTTAAAATACTCGACGGCAGAGTAGACTGTGCTTCTATCATCGGCATTGTGTATACTTCCTGTGCTGCCAAACCAAGCCAGACTTATCCCAGTTCGCGTATTTAATTTTCCATAAGCAGATTTTAACAGTGTGAGTTTTCCGTCCATTAGTATTGTAACATCATCATCGCCATCGTCTTCTTCTTTGGTATCATCCTGTTCGCCGCTACCTTCATCCTTTTGTTTCGCTTTTCCGTATTTGGGGCCATCTGGATTAACAGTGTTGACAAGTAAATATGCCGGTAGATCAGGTGAAGTTATCTCAGACATGTCGTAACTGGAAGGATCATTGGACGCGTCGTCGCCAAAGACGGATGCTAAAGATTGAGCAAAGAATGCAAATAAGCCAAATGGACCATTCTTTCCGTTGTGCAGTTGATTCGCCTTAACAATAGCTTCATTTAAACTGGCTTTAGAACTGATCTCGCCAAAAATCAAAACCTTTGATGGAGAAGAACCGTCAGACATTGTGGATAAGAATGATGGTTGGGTTGATGAAAACTTTCACGGTAGGGCTGAAGAATAATAATGGCAGGTAAAGCAACGCGAACATATGCCATAATGATTGTCAGCCGTTTCGAGGTAAACTTTAGTGTATTAGCACAACAAACATATTTTTGTACCAATAGAGTTAAAAAAGAAGGGCTTCAGATGGGATATCCACTAATTTCAGAGCTTGTAATTTAAGTTGGAAAACTTGGGCTCATATCAGCCCTAGCCCTGGAGCTGAGAGTATCTTTGAAAAAAAGAGATCCCTGATAACTTTATTTGCTTAAGAACATTAACAGAACCGACATGAGTAAAGACTTGTTACAAATAATTTGCTAAAAAGGAAACATGGTCCAGATCCAGACTGTCTTCCAAAGTCTTGTGCTATGGGAATATAATAAAGAGCATTTCTGGAAATTTATTCCAAATTAATATACACCTAGTAGCAAGCGATAATCAATTGGCTCCTAAAAGTTTTAACTTTACTAATTCAGGTGTTTACAAATATATATATTAATCTAAATTACAAGCTAAGCCACAAGACACAATTACACAAGAAGAGTCAACCTGGCTGTTTTTACCAAATCTTAGTATCAACATTGAGGGCAAAATAATTGTATTAAACTAAGCAGTGCTAAGCAAAATGTTTTCGTCTATTGGTGAAATAAGTCATGCTGTAGAGGTCTATTTTGGCCTGTTTCCAAAGCTAGTAACTAGTTGCATCTTTAAATAAAAGTACAAAACTCCTTTGGCCAAATTCGAACCAGAGTGTCATGATGGTAACAAGCTAATAGAAAATAAATTTCGCAAACTCATACACATCATTATGAATGACAAACATCATCGGAAAAGTCGTTTTCAAGATAAAGTATAAAAAGATGGCAAGATCCTCTAGATATCCCTTTTTTCATTACATCAACTAATAACAACCCAACTAACTGACTAACTAACCAAATAAAAACTACATTTACCAGCAATGAAAATTACCAGAATCCTTAAATTTTGTGCCACTGTGGGTGCAATGATAACCAAGACAAGTGCCATTGAAATTCGAAATAATAACATTTGTGGTATCTCTCGGGACTTTGGTAGCAATTTTACTGGTGCAATTATCCAATATCAAGCGACTATAGAGGTACCTCCCCAAAACCATGCACGTATCACTCGTTGCCATGAGGGAAAACGCCGGGCTTACGATGCATACATGCCTGTCAAGTACTCTCAAGACATTTCTTGGGGAAAGAAGTTTTGTACTGGACAAAAAAATCAAAAATCTGTTTGTTATGTTCTGGCTCGCCGTGAAATCACTTCCCATCGCAGATTGTCCTTGTTTCCTCCTGGTGAGTGGGTTGGCGGAATCTTCATGTGCCCCGGTAGTTTGGAAGATGACTCGAGAGAATGCAACAATAAAAATGCGGTTCCATTATGGCCGTTGATTGCTGTTAATTTTACTCATTACGAAGAAATTGTGCGTAATACTCAGATTACTCGTGTTCCTTACCTTGTATCTTACAATGTAGAGGACAGAAAGGCAAACAAGCTCAAGACTACTACCCACATTCCTGACAACTGGGCTGAGTTTATCGATGTCATGGAGGATTACGAGGGAGGAAAATCTGACAGAACGTTTAACCGTATGGCTTGGGATGTTGCTTTGAGCTCTATCAAGATTTTCTTAAAGACTTTTCACTATGCCACCACCTTTGGTTCAACGCAAACCTTTAAAGATTATGGTGATGGTGGAAGTAGTCGTCGTTTTGCCAGAGAGCTTCCGTACAAGGTGTCTTTTGAAGAATACCCAGAGACATTTAGAACTTCCCCTGGAGACGATTATCTTTTGGATATGCCAGAAGACGACGGATTTTTTAAGAGAGAGGTGAAAAATGCTGATGCTGCTGGATCACGAAAGCCATATGTCAATAGTCTTCCGGAATTCGACATGGCTCCTGAAAACTATTACCGGTATCTTTACTCTACCAGTTATGACGATTATGACTATGGAATGTATAATTCTGTTTCTGAAAATGAGTCTGACGACGAGATTTCAATCAAACGAACCACTGTTCCTATTAGTTTGGGCTGGATTGTTCAGCTTAGCGTCGACCTTCCCTTGCAAGCATTTACTTACATTCTCAATAATCTCTATGACGCCAACCGCCTTGCTAAGGATGAAATTTTGGGCAACCCAAATTTCTCCCATGCTTCTAGCTTTTATAATCCCAGCGTTGTTTTGGACAATATTCACAGAAGAGCTGTTCCAAGACGTAGCCGACGACCCAAAGGTGATGGCCACCGCCCAATTAATTCATAAGGTTTATTACAGTACATATTGTGCATATTGATTAGTTTTGTATCAGTTTTTATATGAAATGGGTTTGTATTTGTAAAATTGTAAAATAAATAATAACGTTTTTATTATTAAGATATGGATATACATTTGTGTTCTTGAAGATGGGCGGATAGTTGCAAACCACGTGCCTAGTTCGTAACAGTATATTTTGCGGTGAAACGGTTTTAAAACTGAAAACTAGTTAACTTGGGGAATTTTCAAAGTGGGGTAAATCAGCCGTTTGTTTGATTGATTGTATATGTTCAGGTCAGACGATATCTTGACATAGGGATCCTATCGATATTATCAGTTTATATATATAATTTACAGAAAATAACATATGGATATTAATTTTTTTTTTAAATACAGTTAGTCTTCAGTTTTAGTGAGCTGGACAGAACCAATGTATTTTCCTTCCTTTATACGCTTGACAGTAAGGGCAGCAATAAGAGCAGCACCAACACCAGAACCGTCCTCAGCGGGAATAATCTTAATAGGGTGATCCTTAATGTCCTTGTAATCCCAGTCAAAGATCTCAGCGAGGGCTTTGGCACCACGTTCCTTAAAGTGTGGGTACTTGTTGAAAACAGAGCCATCAGCAGCACCGTGACCACTCTTCATATTTGTCTTCTTGGCAATGGCAGCAACACCACATGCAGATAGTCTGGCAGCACGAGCTCCAATCAACTCAGCAAGATGACGAATGAGGGTTCTTTCAGATTCACTGGTAATGATACCAAGCTTGTTTCTGAAAAGGTCATCAACATCGTTCAAGTTCTCCCAAGGATCATCCTCAACGGCACTCAAGAAAGAAGCGTCAATGTGGTATGGGTGACGAAGAGATGAAATATCCTGACCCTCAAAAATGATATTGCTATCATAAAGTTCACACAGAACACGTCTCCAGATTTCACCGAGATAGTAGCCAGCGATAAGCTTTTCAAAGCACTGTTGACCAGGGCGGGGAGATTGCTCATCAATTTCAATATCCCAACGAGTACGAGGAAGAATCTTGTGTTCATTATCGAATGCACCCCATTCACAGTTAATTGCCATATAATCATCAGGATGAACACCTTCAGGAAGGTGTTCCTCAAGCTTAGGAATATTTTTGACACGATCATAGTAAGCAGCATTGCAACCAGTTCCAAAAATCAAGCCCATTTGGGTGTTAGAATCAACATAATTAGATGCGACAAGGGTACCGGTGGTATCGTTAATAATAGCGGTAACGGAAATTGGGAGTCCCTTGTTTCTAAATGCGGTTTCTAACATCGGAACAACATCGTTACCTTCAACATCATCAATATCAAAACCCTTGGTCCATCGCTGAAGGATGCCACGGTTAATAGCAGGTTGTGTACAAGGATAAGAAAAGGTGAACCCCAGAGCAATATCGTCGACTCCGTCAGGATGGTTCTGATGGAGAAATTTGCCGACACAGTCAGCAATGTAGTCAAAAAGTTCGTCCTTAGTTCCAACTTTTAGGTTCTCAGGCATCAAATACTTGGATTGAGTAACATCAAAACCTCTCTTACCATCCAAAGTGATTTCAGCAACCCTAAAATTGGTACCACCCATATCAAGAGCAAGATAAGAGCCAGTTTCCTTACCGGTAGGCCAATCCATGACCCAAGTAATATTCATAGGCTAGAAATAACATATCATCAAGTAACAAGTAATTAAAGTTAGTAAAGCGTGCCATACACAAAAGGAGGCTCCAACCATCAAATTTAACAAGGTTTGCTATGATGATGAGAAAAAAAGAAGTGAAAACCGCGCAGAGTTGCACAGAGAATGATATTCAAATGTGGCAGAGAATAAAATAAAAAAAACTCATCATACGTACAATGCTTCCGCCTTCCTTTGAAAGGCCCTTGTCGAGCTCAGAAATAAAGTGATCAGTAATATCCTTAAGCTTCTGGGTGTCGACAGTGAAAAGTTTGTCAAGTATATGGATATGCTCCATGAGGTCCTTAGGGACATCAGCCATGGAACCCTATGTCAAATTAAAGTAACAAACATATAATAATGCCAATCAACCTTTGCGGTAAAGTGAAGACGGCGTTATTGTACATTTTGCGTTGTAAAGTTGTTGCGATTGTTAGAATTTCGGTCAAAATCAACAACAGAGTGATTGAAAGACTCTGATACAGCTCAAAGATAAAACACATACCTTACGGGAGGGAGGCTTGCGGGGACCAAGATGAACCATTATTTATTCAGTGCAAATATAATACAAATTAGTGTATTGATTGGAAAAATCAATTGGATGTGAAAAAGGATAGTTTTAAAAGGTAAGAAGAAAAGAATTAATAGGGGCGTGGGTCACCCTGGGAATATCATACAATTTATAGTTGCCAAAACAATAATGTGTGAGTGATTGTAACTGTATCCAGTAACATTTAATTACCAATCCTAATGCTTCGTCATAGCAAGGCAACTTGGATAACTGCTGAGAGATCAGGATATCACAGAGTTGCTATTCAAGGAACCAGGCATAGCATGTGTACATGTCCCAATCATTAGCAATGGTCAACGGATGCAGCACATGCAGGCCGGTTCAGCTCAGGACGTCTAGTTAAACCGGCTCGCGCCCTTCAATCTTGTCACGGTATTAACACGTGATGATACCCTTATCCACAAGCACAAAGCCACCACCATCACATAACATGCCTCCAGCTACCTCGTCACCACACACGCTTGATATTTGCCACTCGATTCTACTCAACAGATAAATAGTTGTTATCCCCCCAAAGCCAATTTCAGCCATAACCAACCACTCAGATATCAAGCAGACTACCACAATGGCCGATACCAAGACTGACTCCGAGCAGAAGAAGCAGCAGGAAAGCTCTGCGTCCACCTTCATCGAGACGATCCCAGACTACAAACTCGCCGATCTCATCTTTGTTCTCAAGTCCAGCAACGACCAAGAGAAGAAGGCCTCAGCTCTTCAAGAACTTTTAAATAATATCAAGGAGAAGAATCTTGCCCCATTGTATCACTACTTGCACATAAACCCCGATACGGCATCAATTATTCCATGGGATGAGACTGTTTACAGTGAACTCAAGGAAAAGAACGTCGCCAAGATAACCGAACTCGAAGAAACCATCAAAAAGGCTGAGGAGGATGAGGAAGAGTCCAACGCTATTGAGGGATGGACCAAGCTTGGACACTACTACGCTGAGATTGGCAACAGAGAAAAGGCAGTATCTACTTTACGCAAGGCTCATGAAATAACATCTGGACCTGGTAGTAAGATTGACATTTTATTAACTATTATCCGTGTTGGCTTATTTTTCGACGACAAGGCATTTGTTAAGAAGGAACTCGATGCCGTCAAACTTCTTATCGATAGAGGTGGCGATTGGGAGCGCCGTAACAGATTCAAGACTTATCAAGGTCTTCACTTATTGTCAACCAGAAAATTTGAAGAAGCTGCTGATCTTCTGATTGATTCACTTTCCACCTTTACCTCTACAGAAGTTACATCCTACGAAGAGATTGTTAAATACGCTGTTCTTTCTGGCGCCTTTGCCCTCGATCGTGTGAATCTTAAACGCAAAGTTGTCGATTCGCCTGAAGTTTTGTCACTTGTTCCCACTACACCAAGTCTTGAGCCTATCACGGTTTTGACCAACTCTTTGTACACTTGTGAATACGACACCTACTTTAAGGCTCTTGCCACTGTTGAAGTCGAAGCTTTGAAGACGTCGAGGTATTTGGCACCTCACTCCTCTTACTATATCCGTGAAATGCGTCGAAAGGCTTATGCTCAACTCTTGGAGTCATACAAAACACTTTCCATCAAATCAATGGCTGATGCCTTTGGTGTTTCTGTCTCTTTTCTTGACAATGACCTGTCAAAGTTCATTCCAAATAAGAAGCTTAACTGTGTGATTGATCGCGTCAATGGAATTATTGTCACCAACAGACCGGACAACAAAAACGCTCAGTACCAAGAATTTTTGAAACAAGGTGATGCTCTTCTTACCAAGCTTCAGAAGTATGGTGCTGCTGTACGTCTTAGTGGTGCCGAGCGAATTGCTTAGATGAAAGAGGTAATAACCTAAATATGTATTTATCTGTAACAAATAGAGTATTAGAAACAGTAAATTTGGAATTCCGTGTATCCTTTAAATACATAAAAACGCCAGGAACCTATGCTATTCTCAAAGTTAACCAAGTCCCCCCAGTTTTCAAAACATATAACAATCAGCCGCGCATTATGATTATATAAGCATCACATAATCACAGTGATTAACATTTTTTCACGCAATTAATCCATCGACAAGTCCATTATTACCAACAGCTTAATCTTGTGAGGTTAAAACTGGCCTGTAATTGTTATTAAATGTCTGTCGTCAATTTACGGGCATTCCGTCTTCAAAATTCTCTATTCCAACGGTATTCGTGCCACAGCCGACCACTAACTCGGACTCTGTTTGGCTTCAATGAATCAGGTAACGATAATGTACAAAAGTACAATATCAAGAAAGTTCTTGGGTATGTTAATGATAGAGTTTCACTAGGATTAACCAAGTGTCTGTGTGTGTACATTTTGAAATTGAGTGGGATCAAATCAAAATGATATACTGTTATCATTACTCTGCTGAAAGTCTTTGATCTCGAGTTTTTCTAACACTGATATACATATTGTTTTTATGTGTTCTTGTTCGATTGATTCTTTTAGATATTCAATGGAATCTCTCTACACAGCTGTTGCTGATGTCGATTCATATGACCAATTCATTCCGTATTGTAAGAGATCTACGATAACGGCATTGGATCCGCACACGAAGCTCCCAGAAAAGGCTACTCTAGACGTGGGCTGGGGCGACTTTTTTGAAGAATTCGAAAGCATCCTGACCTACGACGGTAACTTTATACCAACAAAAGAATACACTGTTCCGGCTGACGGCAACATGGGCAAGTTCAAGACAACAGTCGCGAGCAAGAGTGTGACTGCTGAAGCCGCAAACAGCACCATGTTCAAAAAGCTCTACACCAAATGGACTCTATCTCCCATTCCAAACCATCAAGATAAATGTGCGGTGAACTTTGAGCTGGAGTTCTGCTTCAATTCTAACTTGTATAATGCAGTCTCGAAGAGCTTTGGCCCTAAGTTGGCCAATACAATGATTAAAGCATTCACAGAAAGGGCAAAGAAACTGAATGAGTTACAGAAAAACGCACAATAACGTAGCCAGTAGCTAATATAGAATAGAATACTAGATTTACTTAAACATGTCGGCTTGAGCAGGTTATGTTACTCTGTTACTGGTTCTTGCTTCATCAAACCATATAACGTGACTGTCACGTTATAAAACGCTGTATGCTCCTAACCTTCCATGTGCTTATCTTGACTTTGCGTTGCCACTTACCACTTTCTACTGTACATCTCATTACACATTCTACCAAATCGTAAATCATGGGTTCGCTTTTTGGTGATGATTCCAGCCTTCATGGATCCACTCTTTTTGGATCTGAGCCAATTTCTCGGGGCTCTGCTGATGTTGTCCCTGATCCATGGTCTGGTACTTCTTCTACACCCTTTGTCCAAACCGTATCTTCTGTCTCAACATTGCTTAGTGGAGCGAATATCCCCGAGATATATGGAATTGCTTTTGACGATGCAATTTCTCAACAAGTTGCTTCTAACCCCTCTGCATCGCGAGATTCAGTTTCAGTTTCGGCATTAAACACTTTTTTCACGCAAATCTCCTTACCGCAAGGTGTGAGAACAAAAATTTACTCACTAATTAACGTTCCACCTTACGATCCTAACCTTGCCCCTGAAAGCTCTCCTAAGATCAACAGAGGGACATGGAACGTCGCAGTTGCACTAGCAGCTTTTGCTCAAAAGGGCTCCTCCGAAGACAATCTCTCACTATCTCTTGTTGACTTTTCGAGAAACTCACTCCCGCACATCGCTGTCGCAAAGTACCAATCTCAGCTTTACAGAACCGAAGACTCACTCTCTGGAAATAGATCACTTTCTTCAGCACCCTTCACAGGCTCATACCCTTTTGGATCACCATCGAAATCAAAAAGAACTGCATCCACATCAGATTTAGCTGGGGCTAATTTAGGTCCCTCACCTCCCAATGGTAGTCTCATGGGCACTACCTGGCAATCTCCGGTTGACCCTAGCAACTACAACCCTCTTGCCCCCAACACTATTAGTGTTTCTCTAGTTCCAAAGCGCGAGGGGACCTTATTTTTCCGTCATGTTAATTACATTGTTGAAGGTGACCTTCCCAATTCAATAGTTGGTAAGGCCTCTGGCTTCCAGTCAAGTAATGGAACCTCTGGTGCTACTCATTTTAAAGTTACTCGAAGATATTCAGATTTTGATTGGCTGTTGGAAGCTCTTCAGAAGAAATACCCATTTAGATTATTGCCAAATTTACCACCAAAAAGACTTACAGGTATGATCAACTTCATTGAGTTGATAGATTTATTTTATGTGACAACTTGATTAACCACCCTATTTTTTAGTAGATGGGCGCTATCTTTCCTCCGATACCCATTTCCTTGAGCGTAGACGCAGAGGATTACAGAGATTCCTTAATTTGCTAGTGAAGCATCCATTACTTAAGCACGAGCGTCTTGTATCCATTTTCTTTAGCGTGGAAACTGAGTTGAGCATTTGGCGTTCTTCTGGCGCTACTCTTGATCTTTATGAAGAATATCATAATCGTGTCATTGCTCCAGATTTTGTTGCTTCTTGGGATGAAGCTGCCCGTCAGGAACATTGGAGAAATGTAAGACACTCAGCAGAAGCAGCGCGCGATACCCTCACCCAGCTATCTAAACTTTCTGATCGTGTCTCAAGAAGAAATATGGCCATGGCTCAAGATTTGGGTGCTATTTCAAACATCTTATCTGCATTCAACCAGACAATCCCATTATTGTATCAAAGTGGCGGTAATTCTTCCAACCGGTTTGGGGATGCAGAAACAGAAGGGGACTTGCCAGGTATTCGTGAGAGTGTTCAAAATGTCTCCAAATATATGACGAAATCAAGCTCCATACTTCTTGACGAAGGATCTTCATTAGAAGTTGGATTGGTTGAAGACGTAAAGATATTGAAGGATACAGTTTTATCTGTTATTGAAATGTTTGCAAGATATGATAAATTTGGAGGTGATACTGTTCAATTTCTTGAGAGACGTGTCAAGCAAAATGAAATCAAGCTTAGTAATAATGCTGCCTTTTCTCAGGGAAATGCTGATATCAAGGCTAGTGAGCGTGAAAAATTATTAAAATCTATTGATGCTGATAAGAGAACGATAGAATTTCAGAAAAACAGATCCTGGCTTATCAGACAAACTATTGCCGAAGAACTCCAGCTCCATCAAAGAACACAGTATTTGGTCACTAAACTTCTCCGAGATTGGGCCAATACTGAATCTAAGTTTTCCGATTTGCAATCTGAAAACTGGACAGCGTTGACAAGAGATATTGTTGTGGAAACCCCACTTACTTGAACAGTTTCAGGGATCAACTAGCTCTGGCAAAAGATTACAACCAACAAGCATATTATAGCATTACTTGTCTATCTCCCAATTACATATTAGTTACTCTCATTATTTTCACTTCGTACATTTCTAATTCTTC
The DNA here is from genome assembly GCA_900654225.1 of Magnusiomyces fungicola. Lineage (NCBI taxonomy): Eukaryota > Fungi > Ascomycota > Dipodascomycetes > Dipodascales > Dipodascaceae > Magnusiomyces > Magnusiomyces fungicola. Next base: position 1,298,346 of record CAACAH010000002.1, read on the forward strand.
TGATATGTAATTCTTTTGTTTTTCCAACTCTCATTTTTAAAAGTTTTTCAACTCTTTCTTCTCTTGCTTTAATTTGTATCCAATTTTTTTATGTATTTGATATTTTGAAATAGTCAATATTATACATTCATATTATTTTCTATGATAAATGGTTATGCAATCTTTTTGTTTGAGTTTATAAAGCCAACACCCTTAATCAGACACATTATTACTTCAGAATCTGGGTCCTCATCTTTCAGAATGGCCTCGACACCGAAAAATTGCTTTAGAGTTCTTAACAGGCGAATAAACTTGGCGTCAATAGCTTTCTTTCCCAAAATAATTCTACCAATATCTTCTTTTCCGAGAACCATAAGCACTATAGCAAGCTGCAAAGCAGGTCCTCGAGCAACAGCACCTCCAAGTTCTATTTCTTCCAAGAGTTTTGCGGCTGCCTGAGCACCCATATCTTCAGGCTGTTCACCCGGGCGTGCTACACATTCCACACCATAAGCCCATCCATCTTTGGTTTCTGCAACTAGTGTAACACCAAAACCTGGCGATGCTCCACTTTCCTTTCCTTGGGCAACATCTGTATAAATATGGGTATCACAGTTGGTAGGGCGTAGCACGTCTCTAGCAGCTTCCACAATTCTGTTGACAGAGGCTGGAGAAACTCTTGTACTGTATGCAATTCCTCTAATTCGATCAATACTAGGTGAAGAAGTGACATGTAATGTTGTTGGTTGTAAAACTTGGTGGGGCATATGTAGCTGAACGTCACCACCTCCTCCAGGTGCTGCTCCACGCGTCGTAATACGGAGCTCTTCTCGATCAATTCCAAACTTCTTAAGAATCGAAAATAAGGAAATACGAATAGTATCCACACCAACATCACCAGTCCCTTGAACTGGCAAGTGTTTTATTTCGGACGATTTCTTCTCTTCACTAATGGTAATACTGGGGACAGAGGTAATTCCATCAGTTAAAGTAACAGTCAGTGGCTTCTTTCCGAAAGGAGCTAGTAATAGTAATGGCTCAAGAAAATAGCCCATTCCTCTAGACTTGGGAACTTTGAACGAGTGTGTACCTCCAATAATTAAACCAGGTTTATATCGCACAACTGTACCGGTATAGTTAATTTGAATAAATGAACCGTTTGTTATGGCCTCGACTATTCTAAGAAAGGTCATTTCGTAATCTATATATATATATGAAAATATAAAAGTTAGCAGATCAGAAACAGATCGAAGCTTTAAATCAAACCAAACTTGGACTAAGCTAACACATACCTTTAATACCAACTGAGCTATCATTAGTATGTATTCCCTTGATTTCTACAGCGTTACCACTTAGAGTTGATAGCACTATTCTTAATCGAAAGTCTTGGGCACCTTCAAACACAATTGCGCCCTTCTTTTTGTCTGTGAGAACCGATGTCATTTTTCAACGTGGTCTGTGTAAAATAGTGAATAATATAATTTCTTAAATCCTGAATATCGTAAGCTGAAATCGATATTACCAGAATCTCACATACACACAAGCTTGATAAAAGTGCGATAAGAAAAAAAAACCAGGTGAAGTTAAATTTTGAAAAATCAAAACCAAAATTTTTTTAGATGGTGCGGCGTGTGAGTATATTCAGGACTGGAGATGTAGTGTTGAGAACATCAAGACATTTGAGAAAGACACCATACTTCAAGGCCCATAGCTCCAGGCACGCACAAGCACACATCTTTGAGCGTCATACACACATCTTTTTTCCGAATTCAAAAGACAGTAACCATACCATTGAAAAATATACCCTGTTTTAATAAATACTTTCAAATAATATAATCGATACCAGATTGAAATACCTCACAATGTCAGACAATAACGCCCCAAAACCTTCTCCCGCATCCTACGCGACGCCAGCTGTCAAACGCTTAAAGTCTGAATCTTCTTCTTCAATACTTACATCGGGACCTGTACTACCACCTAGCTCCAACAACTCTAATGTTACAGGTGGTGGAAATGCTGCACAGGGTGGTGGCGCTCCCTCTAGTTCTGTTGATCCAGAAATGCTTTCGGATGCTTTACTTTCGGCGGGTGTCGATTTAAAGGAGGAAGAAAGCTTTTTATCGCGTTCCTTATACGGTACAGGCTCTTCTCGGCCAGCGGGCACCTCTGGGCCTGGTGGCGTATCATCAACTGGTGGTTCTCTTAATGGATCAGGAGCTGGTGAAACACTAGACAAGGGAACAGGTCCAGCACCACTTCCTCCTGCTTTGGAAAGGATCTATAAATATCAACAGGAACACCAAGGCGTTCCTTTCCTGGACCCGGGCCGACTACAATTAATTCTAGATAATGAAGCTCAGGACGCTGGGCTTAATTTACCACCTGATGCAAAGGAAATGGAAGCGATTCTAGCGCTTATTTCATACGCATGTCAAGAATGGGTTTCTGATGTTGTTACGTCTGCTTTAGTCCTGTCCCGCCACAGACGTCGGTCACGCAACAATGTCCACTCAGACGTTTCACGAGCGCTGAGATCTATTGCTCAAACTGAAAAAGAAGTCGAAGATAAAAGGTTGGCAAGGAAAGCAGTGCTACTAGGAGATAATGAAAGCGATAATGAAAACGAAAAACCCAGCAAGAAGGATAAGAGCAATGAAGACGGAGATGGAGACGGCAAAGGTAAGAGGGGAAGAGGTGCTGCAAACGACGAAATCAACTACTCTGCCGCAAACGCTACTGTTAATATGATGACATTGGGCTCTAAGCGAAAGTATTCATGGCTTACGGAAGGTGCTGGTGGAGGAGGTGCTTCTGGCGGAGCAGCTACTACTACACACAGAGCTACTGGCTCGGGCTTAAGATCAGATGGATCAGTTAGATACCGAGAAGCTCGTGAAGAGCAAGGTCTCGTTGTGAGAGACTTGCTAGCCGCGCTGGAACATCAACGAACAGGTGTAATTAACACGGTCATGAAAGGTTATGCTAAACTTCGTCATTAAACTTATTTAATATATGTCATTCAATAATTTTGGTCAAATGCAAGATTATCTTTGAGACGTAGAATTTATGTTACTGCCAATAACGCGTGGAGTTTGCACAATGCTAAACCGCTGCGGGCCATCATTTTTTGTTACATAATTTTGTCACTTTGTCATTTTGTCATTGCATTGTTTTTGGCGATGGCTTAAAGCCGTGCCATGTTTGTTGTGTTGCTATGGCAACATGTGTCAACATCAGCACAAACTGAGATCATAAACAAACCTCTTCTTAATAAACGTATAACACTCTCAACGTGCAGTTCCTACCCATTTGCCTACTACCACTAACATTCAGCACTTGTGGTTTAAGGCTTCCGAGCTATAGAACTGGGGTTTACATTCTTTCTTTTATTTTACTTTTCAGCATCTATTTAAACTGCCTTTCAAAATGATAGAAGAAGGCTTTATTCTTTCAGAAACGCTAACTGACTACCAAAACAACCCAGCAGATGTTCTCGATGCATTTTGCTCAATGTCCAACAGAGATGCCGACATTGGCGATATTCTAAATGAACTGACGGATCAACTTGCTGTTAACCCTGAAGCTATTGGCGACGATGCAAATTTTGGGTCAGCTTTATATCTACTTTAGTAAGTTTGAAGTTTTTTAAACAAGTGGTCATAGATGCAGTCACTAATAGAACTATCTAATTTATAGCTCATATAACGACTTTGAGCAGACAAACAGAGAAAGGGTAGTTGATCTCATTCTTTCTACCACTTCAAGCCAACTTAATAGAGGTATTGAAATATTACGAGAAGAAGATGAAGCCACCAAGGATCTAAATCATCAGTCCCAGCAACGCAGAAACGTCAAGCCTCAAAGCCAAGATAGTTCAGAGAGCTTGGGTCTACTTGAGGACGAAGATGAAGACGAAGAAATGGTTGGTAATGATACTCCAAGTATTATCAATATTGTTAGGGAAAGAGTGGAACGGTATGGGTTTCTGGTATATGTACTAGCTGTGCAACTGGAGAAAACCCTTCAACAGCAGGCGAAAGCCAACAGCAGCTCAGGAGGTGGTGCTAATAGAAAGAAATCAACAGGGCTTATAGCGGCTTTAACAATGATCGGAATTGCTTTGGAGGCCATGTCACAAATCTTGATTATACTTTCCAAACCACTTATACCTCAGCAGCCAATGCTTATGAACCGTCTGTTTTCCACCAGCACTCAGCGTGGTGCATTTGTGGGAATGTTTCTTAAGCCATGCTATCTTTTGATGGAGAATGAAGTAGTTTTAAAAGATGTTAAGGGTCTTCGACAACAGCAAATTTTTCGAGTCCTTGTACTTGCTGTCGTTCACTTTGACCAAGTATCAAATGTTCAAACGTCATTAGATCAGCTTTTTCTTTATTTCGAGCATCTCGCTGAACCACTTGCGGAATTTCTTAACATGCTTTACAGAGATTATGACCATACAATCTTGACTGAGGAAATGATAAAAGAAATGAGTACTAGGGATTTTAATTCAAACGATAACAAAGGTCCAAAATCAGTGGGTGCTCTATTAATCAAATTGGCCCAATTAGCGCCAAAACTTCTCCTAAAATACTTCAGCTTCATTGCTAGAATGCTTGACAATGAATCTTCCACCATCCGAAATGCTGTTGTTGAGTCTACCGGTTTGATATTGATAGATATCTGCAAAGGAATTTCTACTCCGAATGCTACTACACTTGGCCGTGCAAATTCAGAAGCAGATGATATAGAACGACATGCTCCTACAATCCGGTCTTTATTCGACCTTCTAGAAGAACGAGTGTTGGATATTAATCCATATACTCGATCGCGAGCTATTCAAGCTTTGACAAATATCACTGAGCTCAATTCAAAATTTAACCAACGTCGATATCGCATGACTGAACTTGCTGTTCAAGCACTTCAAGACAAATCTCATTTTGTCCGCAAAAACTCTCTTAGACTGTTATCGAGATTAATTTCAACACATCCATTCCACTTTTTTAACGAGGGCGGTAGGCTTAATCTTTCTGAATGGGAAACCAAGTTCAAAAGTGTTGAAGCAGAATTGGATTCAATTCTTCCTTCAGATTTAATTGAACGAAGGGCTACCCAAGAGTCACCGAACGATGGTGATCTTGACGAAAATATTGTTGAGCGACCAATAGAAGCAATTAGTAATGGCGAGGATAGCCAAAATAAAGAGTCCAATCAAACAGAACCTGAGCTAGAACAAGGGACTCAGGAACAAACACAATCCAACTACGACAGCGAAACAATTGGTAAGCTACGGCTTGCCTTCAAATACCATAAGGATGCAATTACCTTTATTCAAAAAGTTCATGAAGGTCTTGCGTACGCTCAAAAGCTCCTCCATTCTAAGAACAAGACGGAAGTAATTGAATCAATGGATCTTTTTGTTTTGGCAGATGCATACAACATTGAAACGGCTAGAGATGGTGTGCGCTCAATGATTCATTTGGTTTGGGCTAAAGGTGGCGGCAATAATGATGAGGCATTGGCTATTCAAAAACATTTGCTATCTTGTTATCAGTCGCTGTTTTTTGTGACTCCTAGTGAAGCAACACCAGGTGAAACAAATAATATGATTGCTCGTTCTCTTATCTCATTAACTTATGGTGCAACCGTTTCCGAAATAACATCTCTTGAGCGACTCTTAGGCTTTGCAATGTCTCCATCTGCTTTATCTAGTACATCTTCAAGCTCATCCAACAAACAGCAACAAACCCAGCAAGATCCAGATAACGATTTTGTATCTGATAGAGTGCTGCCAACTACCCGAATGATTTCAGACGGTGTGGTGCAAGTTCTCTGGAAACTATATGGATATAACCAGCCGATAGCTAAAAGCCAAAGACGAGGAGCTATTATTATTTTGGGAATGCTTGCAAAAGCTGACTCTAAAATTGTTGATGTTGCCGGCCTTGAACTGTTACTCCGAATAGGACTTGGTGAGCATGGCCGAGAAGATTTCAAATTGGCTAGGTATACATGCATTGCATTACAGCGTATGATAACTGACGAAAACGACAAACAAAAACTAGGTACTATGACCTCAGGTAATATACAGGATGAGGAGCCTATTCAGCGAAAATTTGCAGCGTCTCACGAAGTTATAAAGAAATTAGCTTCCTTCATTCTGCTGCCATCAAAGTCAATGGAATGGCTTGCAGTTTGTGAAGAAGCTGTTAATGCAATCTACGCAATTTGTGATACCCCTGATGCTGTCATGTCAATTCTATTAAGACTTAAATCCAAACAAGTTTTTAATCCCAAATTACCTACTATAGTCGATGAATTTCGAAAACTTGAACTTAAACATCCTGAATGCCTCGAGGGTATTGACAACAATAGTTTACTTGCCCAGTTACTATTTTTGGCCGGGCATACTGCGATAAAAACATTGGTATATCTTGAAAGAATAGAAACTCAGTTTAAGCGTCGAAAGATGGAACTTGATAGGGAAAGAGCAGAAGCTAATGAACGTGAAAAGCAAACCGAGGATGAGCCAACAAATCAACGCGGCAAAGGTCGCCGCAAACGCAAACAAAAAGCCCAACAAGATGAAGAGATGACTCAAGACCAGGAGCTTAACTTGATTGGAGGTGGTACAACCGAAGATGACTTTTCAGAAGAGTTGACCTTCATTCGAGAGCATGAATTAATGTTTGGAGAAAGGTCTTTACTGCCTATATTTGGTCAAATTGCTCGCTCATTATGCTTAGATACCATTAAAGATTTCCAAACTTACAAAAAACAGGAAGCAAAAAGACTTCAGCTACTCAGTTTGCTAAAAGAGCGCGAAAGAACTGAGCGAAGAAAGTCTAGAATGAGAAAATCCAATGTTAGCTTTCGGGAAGAGCCTGAGTTAGACCCTCTGAATATCGACCAGAATATTACTGAGCCTACGCCTGTAAAGAAACACTCTAGAATGCTAGTGGTTGCTTCGACACTTGCGCTAGCCAAAATGATGTGCGTGTCATCAAAATTCTGCGAGGAAAATTTGAATGTGCTCTTGACATTGTTAGAAGTCACTGGTGAACTAGATGTTCCTGTCAAGCCTGATGAGCCCGTGGAAGAGCAAGTTAATGATGGAGATGAATCTGAGGATACGCATGTATCTGCCAAACGTAATCGTGATTCAAGCATTGTTCAAAATGCTGATTCTGAAAAGGAGTTTAAATGGGTTGAGTATTCCAAAGCTTTACAGTATTACCATGACTTGTTGGAACGATACGAGACCACTGCCATTGTTCGGTCTAATATTATATTAGGACTAGGCGACCTAGCTGTTCAGTTTAACCACGTTATGGAAGACAATACTGAATACGTGTATCGTCGATTACGTGATAGTAGCAGGATGGTTCAACGAACTACTCTTTTGACATTGACGTTTTTGATTCTTGCTGGCCAAGTTAAAGCAAAGGACCAGCAATTACTGGGTCAAATGGCAAGGTGCTTGGCTGATCCTGATGAAAGAATTGCTAACTTGGCTCGCATTTTCTTTTTGGAATTATCAACTAAAGACAATGCTATTTACAATAATTTTATCGATATGTTTAACTCACTTATCAGCTACACCACGCCTGGTGAAGAAGTACCAACAGCTGTCACAAGAGATGCTGATAATGACATTGAAATGAAAGACAATGATTACGTGGATCCTACAGAAACCGACTCGTTGCGTCGATCTCTTGAATCAGTTACGTCTGAATTTTCCCTTAGTAAAGATTCTGTTCACCGCATTTTGAGATTCCTGGTTGGCCTTGTTGACAAGGAACGCTACATCAAGCAGCTCTCTGACAAATTGGCTGCTCGATTGTTCAAGTGTGATACCCAGGAAATGTGGGATTATACGGCGTATGTCTTGGGTCTTCTTCCTCATAAGAATGAAGAAATTACAAAACTTGTTCAAAATGGGTTTCAAAAAGTTGAAACTGTCCAGCAGCAATGATGATAAAATTCTTATATTATTATTACTGGTTTATTTCTATAAAAACAAAAGAAAAAATTTTAATTGTTTAGTGTATATTACTGGTGTTATTTTTATGTTATTGGTAGTGTTATTTATTTAGTTTATATGAACCATTTTTTTTTTGGTAAAAATACAATATTACAACAAATTTTAAAGAGACCGAAACCATTCAGATAACGGTGTGAGCTTATTCAAATATACATTAGTATTAATAACATTACATCATAAATTTAATAAACAAGCTATAAAACTCGTAATCATAACAGATAAAAAATTTCAGCATTTCCATCTAAACCTTTCCAACTAGCAGGCAGTCGTCACAATTCTAGGCTGTGATTACACAAATAGAAAAGAGCAATACTTAAAATGGTTCATTACTTGGTAACTCCCGCGACAGGTGTAATATCATTCTGCTTTCGACTCAGTTCCAAAGCTTCCAACCGCTCAACCAACTCAGGCTTACCCTCATCACTCTTTGTATGTGACTCGGGCTCTTCAGTGACTTGCAAATCATGTGTATCTTCGTGTCTATAATCCTCCTCTTCTTGGTATCTGTCGTCGTCCTCAATGTAAGGTGCAGAATATGAATACTCTTCATTTTCTCCATCATAGCCAGCCATACCCATACCCATCATGCTCATTCCTAACGTATCCATTCCCATAGGGTTCATACCCATGGCCATTGCGTTCATGCCCATAGGTTGACCCATAACCATTCCCATGTTTGGCATGGTTCCATGTCCCGTACCATAGTTTAAATCATATGCACTGCTTGGAACCGCATAAGGTGAAGAAGTGTTACCGTATGATAACGGAACACCAGAGTAACCGCCAGGGCCGCCAGTATAAGGGTTTGCAAACTGTGCAAACCCTCCTTTGGGCGAAAAAGGTGTAACGTTATTGTATGGCTTCGATAAGAATTGAGAAAAATGGCTGGGGCCAAACCCTTGAGTTCCTGGGGTTCCTGTTCCAGACCCTGGTATTGGGGAGTCGTTTTCAGCAAACTCACCTTGATAACTAGAAGCATTTGAAATAGAGCCATAAGAGGAACTCACACTTCCTTGAGGAAAGCCACCAAATCCTTGATAATACATGTAGGGGGCCGCGTTGTTTTGGTTAGACCCTCTTCTATTATTAACGTAATTTCCAAAACCACGATTGTTGAATCTTGAATTGTAATGGTTATGTTGATAATTTCTGTTGTTGGGATAGTTATTCCTGTAATATCCACTGTTTCTTGAAGACCGGCCTCCTTGATTATTCTCACGAACTTTGGAATCATTCCGAGAACGAGATGTGCCGTTTTCTCCATCATTCAGGGTTTCCTGATCATCTTTTCCTTCGGAAGATGGAGTTTGTAAATTTGGCCCATTTCCATATTTATCAAACCTCACTGTCAGCTCTCGTCCCTGGAACATAGTTTGATCAAAAGTATCAATTGCTTTCTGCGCCCCTTCCTGTGTGAGATATGCCGCTAGAGCAAAGCCCTTGGGCCGTCCATCATAAGATTCAGGTATCTCAACCCTGTAAATATCACCAGCAGTGCGTAAATGGTCCTTCAATTCTTGCCATTGAGTAGTAAATGGAATGTTACCAATGTATATATGAAACATTGACCGGTCTGAATTGGAAGTTCCATGGCGGTGACCATGTTTTCCATAGGGGCGGTAATACCCCCAGTTTCCGTTGTATCCGGCTTGAGATGCGAGAGGGTTGAAACCAAAAGGAATACCATGCCCAAAGCCCATTTGGGCTGGAAGAAAGCCCCCGGATCCGTATAAGTGAGGGGACATTGCAGTAGGACTCCCGGGAAAAGGGGCAGCACTGCTTGCAGTGCGGCCAGAAGATGATGGGGAACTCATTTCACTTTGATTACTTGTGTTGCTGAATACTGAGCCACTGCTGCTTGTACTATTATTGGCATTCTTTTGAGTTCTTCTTCGGTAGGAATACCCACTATCGTAGTTACCACCCGAACTCTCTCCAGTATTGTTTGAATGAAAAGTTGGAGGCAAAGGTAAATTTGCATGTGTGGAAGACGCCAATGCTATGCTTGTGTTCCCAATATTAGGAGTATCGGCCACAGGAGAAGGGGTAGAACGTGTCTTGTTTCTGGGGTAACTCTTTTGGTTAGAGGAGTTTCTGTAGTACCCTCCATAATTGTTATAATTATTATAATTATTGTAGTTTGAGTAATTGGAGTATCCAGCTCCTCTCGATGATTTATTGTTCGATGTTTGGCCCTGATGATGATTGTAACGCTGCCCCTGCTGGTTAAAGCTACCACTGTTGTCATCAAAGTAATTGTATGGCTGTGCATTTTTGGTACCTGAGCCATATGACAATGTTGGGTGCCCACCACCTGGTCCTAAGTTGTTATCAATATTGTTGCTGGTTTTATCGAAGTTGCTTTTACCTTGGTGCGACCCACCCACTTTCTTGCTAGCTTTAGAGTTTCCATTATCCTCATCAGTGGAACTATCTCTAGACTCTTTTTGAGTAAACTCAGAGTCATAATACTCATCGGTGACTTCATTAGATGGAGGAAAGGTATAACGCTGGACCCCATTTATTGGTTGGTACATTGCGTAGTGCTGGGGAATTGTATCTGGCAAATTAGATTCAAGGGGAGCTCCAGAGATATGAGGCTCATTAGAGCTGGGTGTATGATGCGAGGAATATAATTGAGGGTCTTCAGAATTCAATTCGTCATTTGAAGAGAAGAAAGGAGGTTGTGTAGCATCTTTATAGGAATTTTCTGAACTAGAGGGTAAGATACTAGAGTAGTTCTCACCTTTGCCAGTTTCATTACCATGATAGTTGTTGGACTCAGGTGAAACAGAATCCGTAATGTGTTGTTTAGAGTCCGAATAGATGGGTGTTTGATTAACATTCCTATTAAATCCTTCTTGATCTAATTGCTTTGTGTCAAAATTGCTAGTTGGTGCAATTTGTGTGTCATCCTTAGACGACTCTTCGTTATCTGGGAAGGGATGTTCAGTGGGCTTGCTTGTTGCATCAAAATAGTTCAATTCGTTATCAATCTGATTTCTCGATGATTGAGCATCCTTCGAGCCACTAGGATAATTCAAATTTGATCGAGAAGAGTTAGCAGATTTTGTTGAAAATGATGACTTGGATGTAGCTCTATCGAGCTTATCTCCTCGAACTGGTGGCAAAGAAGCAGTTCTTTCGGCGGTGTTAGAAACCTTACCAGCACTTGAATTCCTCAATCGAGAACTATGATCTCCCCGTGAGATTGAACTAGCCGGTATTGATGTATTATCAATGATTGAGGTTTTGGCATCGCCTGTCCGGGTACCTGAATTCATATCGGGTTTAACGAAAGGAGCGGCTGACGCGGACTCGTGTGGGATGCCATTGCTTGTGTTTGACATGAGTGTAATGGGAGGATAAGAAATTGATGGAGAAATAGAATATGAGCTAATTGAAGAGAAAGAAACACCGTGTTCAACAAGAGCTTTATCAGAGACAGGTGTGCAATGGGAAGGTTTGTTCTGTTGGGATAGAGTGTGTGGCAATTTTACAGCGAGAAGAAGAGAGGTGGTAGTGTGCTGTAGAGAAGAAGAAGCGTTACTGTTGTTGCAATTGCGCATTGACAGTAAGGCGGGCTTTTGAAGTCCAAGCTTGCTAGTGTGAGTTTCCGAAGGTAGTGGATAATACCTAATCTGGCTTTGTGGTTGAAACTGAGTGGTTGTTGCAAAAGAGCTCAAGCTCTGATATGATGACTTGAAGACTTCTTTTGATCCTTGTCGTTGCCTATGGTGCTGCTTGTCAAACTGTCCCAGCTTTTCGTACTCTTTATTAACTTCTTGGGGCTTGTCCTTTGCGCGTTTTGTTGTCTCATTTTGTGTGACTAAGGCTGAACGAAAAGTCAAATTTGGACTATTCTCAATCAGCCACTTTGCCGTTTGACCATGTTCATAATCACAGCATGTTTCTTTATCATTCTCGTTCTTCTTGGATTCCAAAACAGTCCTGGTTCCTTTCGCTATTGTTCCGGCTTTACTTGGTTCTTCCTTCTTTCTACAACTTCCAGGCTCCAGCTTCAGACCCTTGCCCTGCTCTACACGGCTATCGCCAAAGTTAACGTTGTTGTCTTGCGCACTTTGCACTTCTCTATCGCAAACTATTGTAGTTAGGCCATTTGAATAAGTCACGTCTTTACCGGAGTAATTCAGCTTACGATTGCTGTCCAGTCTACTCACGCATGTATTATAGGCGTAATGGCTAGAATTATCACTAACCTTCCAGCCTTGTGGTGAATCCATGTCTTTATCAAGATTGTATTCAGCCCTTTTGTCCAAGCCGATACCCGAAGCACTGAAAACTATGGTTTGGTTTGACTTTAAATTCGCATTTATCAAACTGCTCACACAGTTATCTTTTCCTTCCAAGTTAGATGGTGTTTCCACATCTCCTGTTATCAACTCAGTTTGCGGAACTTGACCTGAGCTTAAGTTGCTTTGATTACAACATACACAGCCCCAGTCTATCGACATGATTTCTTTACTGCCAATGATATTACAATCATGGACCTCATTCTCCATGTGAAAGTCTGTAGTCACTTCTGAAAAAGTCTCGCAAGGCCTCCCAACCAAACCGCTTTCTTTCACCACATTTTCATTGTCATCTTGAACCGAGTCAACCCTTTTGGCCTGCTCCATGACAACATTAACCTTTTTATTGTAATGTGAAATCTTCTTTTCTATGCCTGCAATGTACGCGTCAATGTGGGTTTCACGTGACTCGTGAAATCTGGGGAATTTCCCTCGCAATTTCTGGTTCAACAGCAACCGACCTTCCTTCAAAAAATCAACAATTAGATGCGCTTCTGCCTTTCCTGAGATTTTGAGCAAACATGTTCCAAATCCCTCTTTTCTTTTTTCACGTACTTCTTCCTCATTGATGATATTGCTGAAATCCTTGAAGTTTTGAGCATTAGAAGGGTGATCATCAAAAATGCAAACCCTAAGTAAGGGAAACCCTGGGAGCGACTCCAATATTACGTTGCGAATACTGCTCCAGTACGAAGTATATGGATACTAAAGTTCAAGAATTCAAAGTTAGCTATTCCGTTGCTTTAATCTTCCCGCGTTTGAAAGGACAAGTTAAATTTAAAAGCTTATTTATATCGGAGCCAAGTTGTGAAAATCTGGGTTCTCAACATTTGAATGATGTCTTTGTAATGACTAAATTGGATGGATTCAGGTACTCAGTCGCTACTTACATTTTTCATTATAACTGCATATACCTCCGTGTCAACTCTACTAGTAACTGAAATTGGCATCTGGTTATAGTATGGCTGCAACGCATTAAGCGAAATTGTCTTGTTAGATTGGTAGGTATTGCTGTTAGGCACTTTATGACAGCCATGAACACTGAGAATCTGATTGTGCATCATTCCTTGAAAATTACCAGGTGAGTGATGAAGCTGGTTTACATACTGCTGCTCCTTCGGAGACCTGTCTTGATGATCTGTCACATGTTTCATTGATTTACTTCCCCGTCTCTCTGATTTAAGTTTAGAAGGTGATACCTTTGTGAGTTGTTTTCCAAGTAAATACTGAGAAGCGCAGTGCTGATGTTTGGTGAGGAAATGCGTTAATATCTGTTTTTTTGGTGTAAATGGTTCTGCTTCCGGATTAATTGTAAATTGAAGGTCTCGTTTTGATGAATTGGGCAGTAGCCTTTGTGCAGTTATGCTGTGCTCGGAAGTTGAACTGATACCTTTCATGGCACTTGAGTGAGTGTGGTTACCTATTGGGACTTGGCACATTGCTTGTTTGGGAGTTTTTGTTGGAGTTTCTGGTGACAGTGGGGTATTTTCTGGTCGATACGAGAAAGGAGTATTGAGCATAGAAGTATTGGAAAATAGAGGTGTCTCAAAAGTCGAAAGTGGAGAAGAAGGGATTGGTGAGAGCACCTGTTGGTAATGGTATATTGGTGATAGTGGCAAACCGGTCTTGTAGTAAAATGGAGAGCCGAGAATTTCGATTGGTATTCCTTCGACAGGCCGTGTAGGATTCTCAGACGATGGATCAGACCTGGATATGGGGGGACCTGAGGAATACAATGACGCGGAGTCAATTATTACCGGATTACGGTTAGATTGTTTTGGAGTTTTGGGGGACACCAAGGAAGTATCATTGGACGGTTCTTTGAGCTTGGAATTGTAGTTTGCCATGTCATTTTCATTGATAACAGGAGGAGATGGGCCAAAATGAGACTTCAAAAGATTTAATCGAGATGCAGAGTCTGACTGGAGCTTACTTAGATCATCGTATTCATAAGCGTCAGTGTGCACAAGCTGAAGAGGTGATTTAGTAGGTTTAGGATCGCTGTTATACCCAGAAGAGTCAAAAATTGAAGACTGGTCCATTGCGTAGAATCAATTAGGTGTTAGGTATCTGTCAAACAGTGGTTATGCATTAAATAGGGAGTATTGTGAAATCAACAGGTCTAGCGAGGAAGAGTGAAAGTCTACAGAGGCAGATAATTCCCTTCTTTCATTCTTTCTCAAATGCAGTTCTTCTTCAGTTTTTCCTGTTCTGGCGTGGCAATTGCTAGTCAAATGAGCCCGCTTGTGATGAGAAAACTGACAGCTTTGTGGCGACAGGCAGTTATCTACAAATCATGTTAGTTTTCTCATTCACGCAAATAAGCGCCGCAAAGTCTGTTTCGGTATCTCATAATGGCCCATCATGTGATCTGGACTATACAATGCATATTCAACCAGCATAACTGAACCATCTTAAGTAGGTCAGGTAGCTAGTTTAGGAGACCTTAAGCATGAATCCTGAAGGCCCAATTAAGACCCTTTATGTTTTGAGATGGGATTTATTTGGAAACACCTAAAATTAGTACACAGCTATAGATATATATGGAATGCTGCTGGCATGTTGGGTGGTTGACGACACAATATATACAGCAACTACTATGTACTCCTCGAATACAGCGATGTCCATTTTTTATGATATGTGGCAAAAGTATTTAAATGCTAAAACCCCCTTCCTCTTTCTTCTTTTCACCTCTAAACCTCCAAACCTCCAAACCTCCAACTTAATTTGAGCTATAGCTAAAGTCACCTAACGTCCTCTGCATTATTCATAGTAAGTAACACGCGGCTCTGCAACTTATCAATCTAATCGTCACCATACAAAAGCTCGGGATGTTTGTCCAGCCCCGTGATGCCTTTTCCCCCCATTAAATCACTCCAGACCTAAGGCTCTAAAAAGTTTGTTGAAGAAGTAGTTGCTCGGCTTGACTTGAATATATTGTAAATATATATTAATTTATTATAGTGCTTTTGTATTCGGTTCATTTGGCCAACTCGTCACCTTTTGGACAGCTTTAAGAAACCTGACGACCCCTAATATTACGTACTCCAACATACGTATCCTGATTCGAAATCATTGATTGCTTTTGAGCCATTCCAACAACCTGCTTCTTAGAAACCACTAAATTCTTTTAATTTTTTTTAGATTCCCTTAGTTATTGGGATAGTAAGTATCAATAGCAACTTCTCGTTCACAAAGATTTATATCTTTTTGATTTCAATACTAACCAATATCCGTATTAACATTTAGATAACCAATACAGTAAAGTTCAGCTCAGGGCTTGCGCGATCAACTACCAACATATTTCAAAATGAGATTCCCAAAACGGCTACTTTTGCTGGTGACAGTATTCTCGTGCTTGATGTCACTGTGTATGATATTTTTGTCCCATATAGCTCCGGGGGAAACACTTTCAACGGAAAATATCCCGGAGACGCTAAACCAGCTAGCAAAAGGGATCCCAGGCTTCAATAAGGATGGGGCGAAGGACCCCAATCAGGCCGAGATCACAAAAGATGAAACTAAATCAAGTATTAAAGAAGCCCAAGGAGTCTCAACGCCGAAACATTCCTCTTTATTTGGATTTCTTGACATCTTTAAGACTCACCAAGATGCTGTTGCTACAGAACGTCCTGTCTATAACTGGGACGCCAAACTCGACTTGGTCGAGTTTTTCGGCCTAAATGTGTCCAACCAAGACGGAACCTATACCCATCTTTCACCATTACTTAGTGAAGGTCTAACCTCGATTAATGACTCCAGAAAGTTAAACCGTGAAATGGTAGACAGGTCCCCTAAATATAATCCCTACAAAAGTCCGGTTTATGAGCCTGATTCAGTTTCCCCTCTGATTCGCCCAAAGGGATATACCCCAAATAATGATAACCCTGGAAACAAGGAAGGGGACGAGCTATCCCAATCTCTCAAAAGTGGCAAAAAAGTAAAGGCCGCACTTGTTGCTCTTGTCCGAAACGAAGAGCTAGCGGGAATTATTTCATCAATGACCCAGCTTGAAAAGACATTTAACTCCAAGTTCCACTACGACTGGATATTTTTTAATGACAAACCATTCACATCGCAGTTCAAACAAGAAACAAAGGCTGCTACAAAATCAAAGTGCCAATATATCCAAATATCTTCGAGTGAGTGGGATGAGCCTAGCTGGATTGACAAGGCCAAGGCAGATAAATTAAGCCATGAAATGGAAGAGAAACATAATATTCAATACGCTGGTTTAACATCATATCACAAAATGTGCCGATACTATTCTGGACCTTTCTTCACCAGCAAGGCTCTCCAAAATTACGATTACTACTGGAGAGTCGAGCCTAACGTCAACTTCTATTGCTCGATTGATTATGATGTCTTTGCTTACATGCAAGACAATGATAAAGACTATGGTTTTGTGTTGAACCTCTATGATTCTCCCCATACAATTCAAACTTTATGGCCTACGACTATTGATTTCTTCCAAAAACACCCACAGTACCTTCACCCCAACAGTGCCCGGCAGTGGCTCCTTCAGAGCTCTCGAAAAGATCACAATGACTACACAGGCGGCTATTCGACATGCCATTTTTGGTCTAATTTTGAGATTGGAAGATTGGATTTTTTCAGATCGAAACAATACCAAGAGTACTTCAAATACTTGGACGAGGCTGGTGGGTTCTTTTATGAACGGTGGGGTGATGCCCCTGTGCATTCTCTGGCTTTGGCTCTCATGACCGACAAGTCAAGAATCCACTGGTTCAGAGATATTGGATATAATCACATTGGATACACAAACTGCCATGCTTCAAAAAAATGTAGTAAATGTGTTCCAGGAAGGTTCACTCACTGGAGAGAGCTTAATACAGAAAACTGTATGCCCGAGTGGTTCAAAGTTGCTGGGGATGGTTAATAATATAAAATAAAATATCAATAACTTGTTTATACTTTTGATGATTATATATTCGCACACTCAACTTTCTTGGTACATAGTTTAATTTCATGATATTTTTTCTCTAATGTTTGTCTATAGGACATTTATAGGTTGTCAAATATATAGTAATAATAATAATAATAATAATAATAATAGAAGTAGTGATGTCAATAGTAATCTAACTATTTTCTAAATGGGTACAGGATAACTTTAGAAAAGGCAAAAGAGTATCAACAGAGTTAATGGAATTTGACGTTCCACACTTTGACAGTAGCATCGGCACCAGCACTAACAATTGTAGATTCGTCAGTCCAGCCGACGGCATTGACGCCTTCTTTGTGTGCACCTAGAGTCTTGACGTTTCTGCCAGGCACCTTGACAGAGTAAACATATATGTTGGTATCGGACGAACCAGAAGCAATATACTCTCCAGATGGATGCCAGCTGATACTTGTAATACGACTGGTGTGGTTCACCCATCTACTGGTCTTGATAGAACGGTCAGATACGTTGAAAAGAATGATTTTTCCAGTAGTATCACCGACAGCCAAATATTCACCGTTTGGTGAAAAAGAGGCATAGCTTGGAGCCGCACTCAACTTAGGTAACTCAGATCCAGAGACTGAAGAGAGATCTTGGGAACTGTACAAGCTGACACCATTATCGGAGCCTCTTGCAACGGCTACAATTCCTGCATTAGTGTTGACAGAAACAGCCTTAGCAGGGAAGCTGAGCTTAGTTGAAGCAATGCTCGAGCCGTTTTCACTATCATAAAGCGCCAAAGAATTTTCGGTGACAACAGCAATGATTTTACCGTCGCCAGAAGCAGCCACAGGTTGTGCACCCAAAGAAATAGAGCTAGCATCTGTAAACTTGAGGCCCGAAATGGACTTTAAAGTATCATCCCAAGCAGTAGACCAGATATTGCTTCCAGTGGACAGAATGGCAGTGACCAAAGATTCGTGGCCATCACCTTCAACAAGTTTTGCTTCACCATTTTTGATATCCCAATTGACAATCTTACCATCATAAGAGCCAGTGTAAACAGATGTTGGATCAGAAACTGTCAAAGTTGTGATGCTCTTTTGGTGGCCGGTAACAACCCTAATTGGCTTTTCAGATTCCAGTGTGAGGTAATTAAGCTCGCCGGAGAATGATAATGAAATGATAATGTCACCAGCATAGACAACACCAACCTGCTGGTTGTTGACAGCCTTTGCAAACTTCCATGTGTTGAGTAAATCTCCCGAAGCAGCATCCCACAAACGAACGGTGGAATCAGCAGAGGATGTGACAAACTTTGTAGAATCAGGAGCCCAAGAAACAGCAAAGACACTACCAGTGTGCTCAGTCTCGGAGGTTCCAATATATTTTTGAAATTCACCAGTCTTTCCATCATAAAGTGCAATCTTGCGATCAGCGGAAACAGATACAATATGTGCACCATCTGGGGAAAACTTGACGTCATGAACAAAGCTGGAGTGCTTTCCTTGAACTGTGGAATCAAACTTGAATGGGGGACCGGCATAAAAGACCAGAGAACTGTCATCAGAAACAGTGGCAGCTCGGTAGGGTCTAACAGGACGAATGTCAACACTGTTGATAATGTTGCTATGACCAGATATCTCACCAACTGAGTTACCAGTGTCAGCAGTGAAACAATGGCCAAACTTCTCCTTACCATCACCAACGGCGATGATGCGCTGGCTATCCGCATCCCAAGCGATATCGTTGATTCTTCCAGAAATTACATGGTATTCGCCCTTTGTGATAAGGTCTTCTCCAACGCAGTCCCAAACACGGACAGTACCGTTGACATCTCCTGACGCCACGTAGAAGCCAGAGGGAGAAAACTTGGCAACGGTGGTGCTACCAGTGTGTAAAGTATACTGGATACTCTCTTCAGGCTTATCCACCGAACGGATGTGAATTGACTTGTTAGAAGCATACACGATTCTGTTTGACTTCTTGTCATAAGACAAGTGAACAGCATGACCTCTAGAGGTAGCAGGAAGAGGTGCCCAGATATCGGCTGAAAAATTGAAAATAGATTGTTAGAGGGGTTATTTAAGTTTAGATCTAAATATAAACCGGCATACTTCGAGTAATTGACATTCTGATAGCAAGTTATATTGAAAATAGGGTGTGTGGTCGGTAAGTGTAAGATACCTCAAGGTGTTGTTGGTGATATCGGTCAGGGAAGGTCAACGGCTGCGAGTATTTTTAGTTGTTGCTCCAGTCAGCATCTGTATGGTGATTATGTAATACATACAAGCGCTTCTACAGACTCAGGCCATACATCTGAGCTCACCATCATCGACCTTGCCATTTCGGGTTTTTGGTGACCCAATGCTCACAGCATGTATATAGCTACGGACCGAGAAAAGCAAGATTGGAATTATTCAATTGAAATAAGCGTATTTTGAAACCAAACGAGAGTCCACGGGAGCTTGACCAGAGCCACCCTTCAGCACTGCCATCTTTTATTCCTCAAAGACACTTAACTCACATGACAAGAGGCTAAGCCGTATCAATTGACGGTTTACGAAACCCAAATGACCATGTCTACGACTAGCCTAAAACCCAGAGAAAGGCTAGCCAGAGATGGTTTGATATCCCGTTCTCGTATTTGAAATATATAATTAACAATCAGTCGGAGGTTGAGGTGTCGACCCATTCCGGATGCTTATTCGTGGCCAATAATTTTCATACGCCACTTGGTAGCAGCATTGAACAAGCGACATCACGAGAGTTCAATAAGTTGTGAATTGAGCTTCTGGCTGTATCCGAAAGACTTGGAATAAGTATGACTTGATATAGGGGTTCCAGATAATGCAAATATGACAGACAATGACCATGTGCTGGTTATCATCGCCCTAGTTATAGAGAAGGTGGGATTTATAGCACAATTATCAGATTCAACAGATTTAATGGAAAACGCCCATGATTCATTCAATTCACGACGAGAGTAATATATCTACATCTATATTTAGTTCATGCTTAAGAGGATATTTGCACAAACATGTATTGTCCAGGTGTGTTAAACGTCCAAATTAGCATAGCCCACGACCCTAAAAAGGTCAGTTTAGAAACCGTTGGAAATAAAACGTTAATGCTATATTGCACGATTCTTTTTTTAAACACATCTTGACACCAAGACTATAATTTGTTAACGGTTTGGGTGGTACCAAAGTAAGGGCTTAAGGCCTGGAATATCTGTATAACAGCCACTTCTATATGTGTGGAAGGTCACTAACGTCTATGACTTGGATACAATAACCAAATATCGCTGGCAAGGAACAACCAGCACATACATGTCCTTTGTAATAATAAATGGTTTATCCGTTTTAATTGTTGAATACGACTCACCATGATTTTAGACGTGACTAGGCATTACGAGATTATCATCAGATGATGCTTAAGCTGCTTGTTCATCCGATTTATTTGATTTCCTTGTGCTGTCTTTCCTAACGGTCTATGCATTTCCTAAAGCATATATATCCCATATCCGCTTCCCTATTTCCAAATGTTTTTTTATATTCTTTTTTCCCTTTTCAATCAATACAACCTTCACTCTTTTACACATACACCTCCATAATATTTTCTCACTTTTACCATCTAAGCCATGATCGCTCTAGCAATGTCAGGAATTGGATCTGAGCCTCCCCGCAGAACCAGAAATAGTTACAACCAGCAAACCGTTGATCAGATAGTTAATATGGTGGTTTCCGGCCATATCAAACCCAGTTATAAAGATATCTTGCCTTTTGCCAGTCAGATATTTGGATGTGAAATCAAGCAGACCACCGCTGCAAATTGGTTCTCTGAAAGAGACATTTCATTGGTTGATATCAAGAGAAAGCAGAGGGCTCAAAAAGCTCAAATGGCAAGTGCAACTTCTTCAATGCAAATGCAAACTTCGATACCGGCTACTGCTCCTCAGTACTATTCCACTCAATCAGCATACCAACATGGTAGCAGCAGTAGCAGCCCTCACTCTTACAGCAACCAATACATGGTTCAGGCTGGTCAGGCATATCCTCCCCAATCATCTAATTACACATATACTTCTCATGGCTCTCACTCTAATCACTCTCACTCTATTCATTTCCACTACCACCATTCTGCTCCATCCCAATACCCCCATGGCTCTTACCCACTTCAAGTCCCACAAACTCCAATGCCTGTAATGTCCCCAATATCAGAGCCTGGCCCTGTAAACTACTATAGTTATGCACCTGGGATCAAGAGAAAACCAAAGAGCACTGCCGATTTGGGAAAGACAATCATCACCTTTGTTACTTCAGAGCTAATGGCAAAGAGAGTTGTGACCTTGGAGTCAATTATAAGTCACTTGGAGACTCTTCAGACAGGCTCTTACTCGGTTGAAACTATTAAAAGTACTTGCAAAAAGTATGCTATCACCTACAACCTCCCTGGAGTTGGCCCTAGTGGAATCACATATCAACAATACCTAGAGTCGGTTTATCACCACTTCCCTCAAATGAGAGGCTAAGTGCCTTTCATCCTTATTAAATGCTACTCAGCGACTGTATCCTTAGATTTCGTTATTAATATTCTTTTTGCTATTTTCTGTTTCATTTCTCCTTTTTGCATATACGGTTTTTCAACACTTACAGTTTTTTCGGCAATTCATTTTTGGACACATTAGACAACCAAAGTCATTGTCTACCACTTCGTTTTTATTGGTCTATAGACTCGGCACTCTGACTTGTCTCAATTCTTGTTTATTCATCTTTCAATTTTTGTAAAATCTTACTATTTATTTATAACGGTTTCGTAATGTTTTTTGTTCACTTGTATTATTATCCAACTATGCATGTATATTCTCTCGTTTACTATATGTTTTTTCCTAGATTAATAGATTTGTTACTAAATAACCCACCTCCCAAACAGATAATCAAGTTGGAATCCAGATATGTAGCTACATATTTCCCTCTTTTCAGGAAATGGCTTACAAAAAGAGTTTTCCTACCAACCATTACGCGCCAAGTGTGTTCATCTGAAGCTCCTGGTTCCTGGAGGCATGCACATTTTATCCTTCAAAAAGCGTCTCTGTAGACATATGACGACGATCTTTACAGCCAGATCCATAATGATGGAGCTTAAATTTCCGTGACATTTAATTACGGAAATTGAAAAAAGTCTTGTTTGCCTAAATTTTAAGTCTGCTTCTGTGTTTTAGAGGTCGTGAATAAACACCTTCTTGTCTCTTCTCATCCCAACGAACCTGCCGATTTGCTTGGTGGACTCAACAACCTTCGCACATAATTTCGAAACCCCCCTTCGCTTTCTACCATAGTTGCTCTATCACCTTGTGTTTTTACAGAATACAACTCTGAGTATGTCCTACTCTCATTGATCGGCAATTCTGGACTATTTATCATATTCGTCGCATCTGTATTAGGCATTTCATGGTCCGTAGAAGATGAATGAGAAGAAGCAACAAGATCAGAATCGGATTTAGAGAACGCTGTCGACGAATGAGAACGTTTCAACCGCCTCAAGGATCCTTTCAGACTTGCAATATGACTTTGCCTCTCAACATGATCACTTTTACTTACAGACGGATTGGTATCTTTTGTACGACTAAAACTTTTCCATCGACTCTTTTTGCTATTTGCAGATGTATCTCGTGACAGCTCTTTGCCAATCAAAACATCAGGATTGCTTTGAGTACTATAAAGCGAACTTTCAGAGTCATCTGAAGAGCCTTCACCGTCTATTCCTGACTCACTTGCTAGCATGTTTAGATTCTTAGTAAATAATTGGGAAGACTCCTCTTCCCTGTGATCAGCAGCATCTGGTTCAGATTCATATTCAACAGAGTTTGAAAAATTGCTGGATTGTTCTGCAAAACTTCCAAGGCTACTGCTAATGGTATCACTGTACGTATGTGAGGTGCATATATCACTAGTTTCTTTGGTAGTATGATTTTCACTGCTACACAATCTCGACTCTGTAGAATGATCAGCTGTACTAGCTCCGTTTATTTGGGCATCTTTATTAACCCTGCCACGTCGTGAAAATCGCTTGAAAAATACGTCTCTTCGTCTTCTATGTTTTGGGTATGAATAACAATAATCCTTATCTGCAGGTAGAAGTGGTCTGTCCTTATGATGTAGATATCGGCTAGGATGTATAGTAATTAATAACCGTCGCATGTGAGAAGAGGTAACACTTGGATTATGAACAAGATCTGGGGAAGTTTCACCAAAAAATCCGAAATCATCGAGATAGTGCTGGTCATCAGTTGGTATAGATGTATCATCTTTCAAACTATTGGTATCCTCATCAGGAGAACCGAAAAATGCAACTTCCGAATGTTCATAAACAGGAATGTTTTCCCGGTCTGAGTTCGAGACTCGTATTTCATCAAAAAACTCCATCTAACAAAGCGGCTTTAAATTAGGCGGTGGCTGAATGCATGTAATGGCTGTGTAGTGCATCAAAACGGTGTGTGCATCGGACAAGACAAGGAATATAACAAAGATCTGGAATCAGTAAACTTGTTAAGAAACAGGGCAAAGTTCAAGGTAAAGTCTTTAAGAATGATATTAAGAATGAGAAAAGGTGGATTGTAGAAGTTTGGTACATTGTATGTAGGGTATAACTGGTCGGATGTTGCGATGGTCCGGGCCATCACCCAGCAAAAACTTTCCGGTGGCATCCTAACTATGTTTGATTGGTCGCAACAATGTACTTGTCAGGGGATACCAGCAACAGTTATGAGCAAAGAATAGCAATCACCAGGCACACATGCCCTGATTTTAGAGTTTTGCAAAGTATTGGCTTAAACCCACCAATCGGATTCACTAATTAGAGAGTATAGATGACATTTTCCTTATCAGGTAATAGCCAAACCGGACCGGACATAGATTCAAAAAATTTCATATTGATGTGCTTCTTATTACACGCGGAACATGTCCCGACGAGTCCTGATCAGCTATAAAAACTTGCAGGTGAATAACAAATAGGATCATATTCCACTAAATGGGTTATGCTCACCCCAAAGCAGTGTGCGAAATAGTGTACAATTCACAAACCCAAACCAAGATCAAAATCCTCAAAGAAACACAATTTACATCTATAAAATTAGTAAAATACCATTTTAGGAAATTGTACTTTCCAATAACAAGACATAAGCTTTATCCAAACTAGCAGTCCGGAACAGGTTACTCACTGCCTTTCAACATTGCTACTCAGTACCACTCAGAAGTATACAGACTGGAATTTAGAAATTTCCCAAGGCCGGATAGCATACAGTATTAGGTACTTACTAAGCGAGAATCAAGTGCTAAATCTTGGGAATATCACTGAACACATCGTGACGTAAGGGTGAACTATAAACATACACTATGTAAGTGGTATCACTATTTGTATCCATCATTGGTATCTAAAGGGCATTTTAAAGTACGGGACAGCGCTGTGTACAATTTTTGATTCAAAAACACAGCAATTGAAGTAATGGTAAGTAAAAGTGCAAAATATTTCAAAATCATCTTGTTAAAGGATGTGAGGTGTCAGAGTGTGTATTTATGAGCAAACAACTGGTTATCAGCCCCATCTCTATGCAATCAATATGGAATATTAGGATGATGGATTAGAACTTCCTTTTCCAGCTTTAAGATAAAATCACTAGCGCATTATTTCGTTCGTATTCTGTGGTATCATATTTTCAATGACGATCTCATATCTGTCTGGTAGAAGGCGAAACTGCCGGCACACGTTATGGATCTTTGGGGTGTGATAATGCCTAGAACTATGAATAAAAGTTAAAAGTAGCTCTTAGGCTTGGATATCTTGTATAACACATGATGAAATAGAGACTTTTTCCACTTAAACGCGGCTTGTTGATATGGCTGGTTCAAGTGCTGGTTGTACTCAACTAGGTAAATACTGTGATTGTTGGCCTAGATGGGTAATAGACTAGCAAATACTTGGATGATGTTGTATCTATAATAAATCTTGCAAACAAGTCAGTCAGGTTTCAATTAGTTAGGGCAAAAACTGTGGCTGTTGTAGTAATATCTTGATAATGTTTCCTGTTGACCGTTACTGCGTCTGCAAATAACTAGCTAGGTGTTTAAATCTGTTTACCTATTGATGAGAAGTGGTGTAAAACTTAACAGATTCTGTAATGCTTATGAATTGTTTGGAAAATACATTTGAAGTGCTCCAACTTTTGTTAGTACATGTGAAATAAACAACAACGTAATGAGGGATAATCAATGAAAGAGAAAGAGAGAATAAAGAGAAATGAAATGAGTAATGTATAAAAGATAGAGTCGCGAGCACAGAACAAAAAACAAATACCCTGTCTTTGAAGTGATGTTTGTCGAATAGTCCTGAAAGAGTATGCATATAGAAATAATACATGACTGGTGATAAAAGAAACACCATGAGAAGTGCAGTAATTGTGAAAACAAACAACTAGGGAGGAAAAGTCACATATTTAAAGAGATCTTCATTCTGTCTAAAAAGCGGTTGAATAGGTAGGAAGTGTTGAAAACTTTTCTGATTGCCAGCAATAGAGTGTTACCTGGAAAAGAAAAAAAAAGTCATAGTGTTTGTTGTTAAGTAGGAAGCTCACCAACTCTAGAAAACACATTGAACAAGAGATTCATGATACTTTTCAAAAGCCAGTGGCAATGAAGTAAATAGAAAAGTGTCAGGATCCTCCTGTGTCTGAAAATATTTTGCAAGTAATTGGTCGGCGAATGACGGGTTAAGGTGTGCACAACCCTGACTGGACGGACCTCATTGCAAACTTATTCAGAGTAATATTTTTAGATAAATATTCTATCTACTCCATTTTCATTTTAATTTATTTTTGTTTTAAAATCTGAACATGTTATTCAATTTATGTTGGGTCAGTTGGTGTTTTTACGGATGGTTTGGCAGTAAGCGGTGTCAGCCCCTCGCGCTGCTATTGGCCAAGTACGCGCGCTACTATATGTATGAAATATACTTTAGCACTTATAACAGCCAGAAAAGGGAAAACAAATTGATTTCAAGATGAATTACTGAAAGTCTTAGTCCGTGATGATCATATGGTAGCCTAGGCAAGGTATTAATACAAATAGACTAGTAATTGCTGGTGCATCTACAGAGTGCTCAATGTCCAGCCTCTGCGTTTCAAGAGAAACCTCCAGAGAGCTAACAGCATTACATAAACAAGCGTAAAGGCATTATGAAATACTACTATGCATATACTGGGTTGTTATTCAGTTCATACAGACAACTGTATATTGAAGCGTAAGACTGAGCTCGAAATCTCATCTCCCAACAGATTCTCAGACGAGTCTAGTGTCCGATGATTCTTTCTTATAAGATGTTTTAAAACTTGAAATTGTGGAAGAGTCATGTTTTGGCTGGATTGCAGGACATATTGGTCGTTTATGTGTACAAGCAAGCCGAGAACTAAAAATGCAAGTTAGAATTGAGTAAACTTCAAACTTGGACGCTGTTTACAGTAAATCGTGAAAGAGAGAATCGATTCAGACTTGAAATTGAGTAATTGAGAAAATGGATTTGGTTGTATGAATAAAAGTGGTGCTCTGGTGTCTAAACTTTTGGAAGCCAAATATGTAATTGCAGACTGGTAAGAAGTTCCGTGTGTCCACAACTTACCAATCAGGTTTATCTTGGGAAACTTTGACTGAATTTGTCGAGTAATAGAATCAGTGACTTTTTGCTGTTGTAAAAAGATTATTTGTGACTTTTCAATTTTCTAAGTGGCGTTTCTGTGCTTGAGAGTTTTCGTGAAGAAACACAAGAAAGTTATGAGAGAGTGAAGGAAGTTTGATGCAAGCGTTGTAAACAGGAAATACTTGAAAGATATTGAATTTCTCAATCCTTTTGAAAATCCTAGGGGAAGAAAGCGATGCCGGATGGTTGTCTGTGAATGCCCAGTTAAAAAGAATACACAATAATCACATACCGAGCGAAAATGCTCAAAAGCCAAACAAGATATTTTTGTAAAAAGAGTCCCAATCAAAACGATATCAACATCTTGAAACTTGAAATAGTGCAATTATTGGAAACCGATGATAGACTGAAAAGCAGGAAGCAGAAAGTAGGAAGCAGACCAAAAATCTAAGCGTCAGCAGATGGACAGAATCTTCTTCGGCAGTAAGAAAAAATAAAACCACTCTATCAATTAGGTTCAATTTTTTTGAAAAATACAGTGAAGAGAAATAAAACAAAGGAGAAGAATGACCTTTTGGAAATTTGATAAAAGTAAGTACGGGGGAAATGTTGAAGATAATTTGCAGCGAATGGCTGAAGCTGGGTAAGGTGTGCAAAAGCACGATTGGAGAAGAACCACAACCGGGCTATCCAGAAGAGATATTTTAAAGTGCTTGTATTTTCCAATTGCCAAATATTTCAATCATCTTGGTTTTTTTACAATTTGAAATTCTTAATACGTTACTTCTTTTCGTACTTTCAGTTGACGCCTTTTGACGAGTGGTGTAGTAGTAAGCGGTGCTAACCATGCTCAATGTCATTGGGCCAAGTGCGCGGTGCTTTATATCTGGAAGAAACATCAGAACTCGTACGTTTTATCAAGAAAAATGAGAACAATCATTACTTTAAGATATTTCCTAAAAATTCAGAGCGTGAGCCTTGAGAGAGACTATGCTAAGTATTGACACGATCAAGTGTTGGCTGCTGGCGCCCCTATATTAGAGGTTGAGAGCTCGAAATTTTTAAAAGAAACTTCCAACAATGCAGCTAAATCACGTAAACAAGTCTCAAACACATTGGAAAAATAGTACAGCTATTTTACCCAGTTCTCTAGTTAGGCTGTTAGCCAAGTTTGCTTGAAAGACGAGAATTTTAAGATTAAGCTATTCTAGCAACCGCAATTTCAGGTTAAATATCTAGTCCTATTGATTTATTCATTATCTACAAGCCAGAAGAAATTTTAACTTTGGGCTGTGTTTTTAATGAGATCCCAACAATTGTGTTTGGCCGGCTGTTTTGTATGAGGTGATGGCCAAAGATGGAACTTCAAGTCACAATAACCAACATATTCCAATCATACCGAACAAAAAGTAATTTACAAAACGCACTAAAAAAGCCAATCGAGCAGTCATCTGTGTGTTTTCTTACTTGAGAAGTGCAGGCATTGCTGACTGAAGCTACCGTTTACTCGTTCAAAACTCATGTACAAGTCGGAGATTCATTTTCACCAAGAAAACAAACCTCCCTAGTGAGTTCATGTGGTTTTTGGACATAAAATCGAGCCAGGCTCAAATTCCTCTAAAAATTTTTGTGGCTTTGCAGCTTCTCCTTTTAAAGGTTTGCAACACTCGATATCGGAAATGGTCAGTATTTTGTTTCTGTTGTGTCGCGGGAAGCATATCGGCATCTCATGGGTCGGTATACTGTGTACTAAAAAACAGAACCAAAAGCCCAGCTTAGAGTTTAGGAATTTTCCATACTGAATATGACTAACAGTAAAAGATGGAGGATAGATCGTTTCACACTTAAACGCGGTCAATTGATGTCGGGGTCGGTACTTGGTCGTGCCCTTGTGTACTGTTTTTCTAGCTTCAAGTAAGCAACCGTAGATAAATATTAAATGATGGTGTCTAGCTGTGGCAACATTAGCGTTTCATGGCTTGAAGGCTGCTTGAGATGCTTCCATTTTTGAAAGTCGTGTTTATATTTGAGCGTTGAGGAAGATGAAAGCTTGGACAACATTGAGACAATCTAGATGGCCCAGGAGAATGGGAATAGCTCGGAAAGATGAGAAGAAATAGTGTATGTCTAATTGAAAAAGAATTAAAGTAAATTGATCAGTTTAAATGGCATTAGAATAACAACAAGTAACGCGATGCTGTTGGACAACAGCGAGTGAATATGCATTTGAGAAGAAAGAACTCACAAGAAACCAACTCCCAAAATAAGTCTTGAAAGATCAATCAATTGACTTGAAGAAAAATCACAAACTCAATAAAGTCTCCAATTTAAACCACAAAGAATTGGAGCAGTTGAATGGGTTGAAGCATTGCTGAAAACCAATCATAGAGTGTAGTTTGAAAGACAAGTGAAAATGACCCGGTCAACTGATGAACAAAAACTTCAGTTACTAAGAAATTCAAAAAAACCACTGTAACAAAAATGCTAAAATTTATCAAAATCAACGGGTGGCGATAATCAAAAAAGACGAATGTTGGATGCTTCGAGGTGAAAATATCTTGAAACTGGTATACGAAAGAAGATATATGTGTAATGCGGCGGGGGTCTTGGAAAGGTGTGCAACGGCCTGACACAGTCAAAATCCACGACCAATATATTCAAAAGAACTAATTTCAGGAAAATAATTCATCTACTTTGATTTTTTTTTGAAATTTTTTTTTTTTCAATCTTTGGACTTGTTATTCTATTTGACGTCTATTCAAGTTGTGCTTCTTCGCTAACGGTGCCAGTAAGCGGTGCCAGTCCCTCGCGATCTTAATTGGCCCAACTTGGGTTACAGTAACTCCAACCGACACCTCAACGCGCGTTGAAAAAATTGAAAAACGGTCAAAAAGCATATATTCAAAGACAACCTGGGAATATAATTACATGAGATTCGCATGGTAGGCTTCAGATTTATAAGTGTTCATGGCATTTTTGGCATACAGCGTGGGCGGTTTGTTAGCCGGCGGCTCTCAATCCAAATCCAAGATTCTCAAAGGAAACCTCCAATAATGCAGCAGCATCACAGAAATAGACTTGAACCTCTATACTACATGTGACGTTATAATTGAAACTGCTTGACGCCTCCTGCCAGGGAAACACCCTGCCACGCAAAGATTCAGCCAACAACTTTATAGTAATTGCATTCAATTATTATAATCTGCAGGACCAACAGCTAATGTTTAACTCGTCAAGTTTTGAATGAGCCTGTTCAGTACTTGGTGTGTTGATGGCAGTATTTATCAGCATGAGAACTCTAGGATACAACAAACCGTAGTGCGCGAATTCAAGGATGAACATCATATCCAACGTGTCAACTAGATTTGATCAGCCCGTTTAGAAGAGCTAGCAGAGCAGATCTCAAGGGGCTCTTGCCTTGTCCATCGGGTCTATATTTTTTTGGTCCAAGCCAGGCTAGAGCATATTCAACCCCCTTTTGTATATTGGATCTACGCTTCCAAAGAGAAAAATGCAACGAATTCTACCAGATTCGAAAGGGAACATGGTGCTAAACGAACCAATCTCAGAATATATGCTTATGGAGCTGGGAATATTACTCAATCTTTTTCTGAGCTCTTCTACAATTTTTAAAATGTCAAAGGCTTTCTTTCCACTTGTAGAACGTCAAACCGTTGGCGTCCTTTATGTTGGGGTTGGAGAGCTGCTGGCACACCAAAGACCAGAACTATAACAAGCGATTAAAATTCAACAACTCTCCGGCTTGAATATAGTTCACAGTGAAAGGTGAAAGCATAGTTGTTTAATACTTGGGAAACGCCTACTATTGTGCTTGACTTGAGTAGTGGCTGTGCCCTGGTGTTTGACTTTTCAACACCAGGCACGCAGTATTTAGACCAGATTGAATACAGTTCAACTTGTCAAACCAAAGAATTGTTTGTTAAAGTAGTATCTGAATGGATCGTTTTGAGAGATGTTAACCCCGTTTCAAAAAAGATGTGCATTGCAAAGCCCGTAGAACATTTTGTAGGATGGTTTTTTTTCTTGTTGAGCTTCATTGAATATCTGATATGGTCGAGCATTCGTCTTTTTGAGCACCAAAGGTTGGTTTAGTATGAGAAATTGACTGAAAAGATGATAACTAACGATTCACAAATTCATAAATGAATAGATAAAGGAATTTTACAATCGCACTGGCAAACAACAAGCAATGCAGAGATTATAGGGCAGGGTCGAATTTATACACACGCAGCAGGCGATACTCCTAAAAAAGCAGTCGCCAATATAAAACAGTCTCTGCCAGGAAGTAGAAGCATTTTACTGAAAAGCGGCCAACTTTTTTTCAAAACACTTGCTGGGATAATAAAGTGTTGACAAGATGCTGATCACTGATGGGAGAGCGAGACGCTAGTAAAGATCAAAAGTCGTAGCGTCAGCTGAGAGGCGGAGATTTCGTCGATTGAAAAAAATAATAAATCAAGCCACTGTAAAAATTAAAACAAGTTCTTGCTCTTTCAAAACAAGTGGCGATAAAAGCAAGGCAACGGTGCCAGGCTAATCTGCTTGAAAGTATGTTGTAATTGTGATTGTGCGTATGAAATAAGTCGCAGGTGTTATGTGGCAAGGGCCGAGCTAAGGTGTGCAAAAGTCTGACCGAGTACAAAGTCGCAACTAACATGTATAAAAGGAACTGCTTTTGGCAAAATAATCAATCTACTCCATATTTATTTAAAATTCAAAATTTTTAAATCTTTTTTTTAATTTTTTAATTTTTTAAATCTTTCAGCTTGTTACTCTTTTACATGTCTAGTCAAGTTGTGCCTCTTTCTCAACAGTGAAGCAGTAAGCGGTGCAGCTCCCTCGCACCCTTATTGGCCAAGCTCATGCTACCTAATACACGACCGCCAACTCAGCTCGCGTCAAAAACCGGAAAAAAACAAAAAAAGGTCTTATTTCAGAAGAAAATATGCCAAAAACGTTGTTTAGAATCCAGGCAGTAGACTTTCTACAGGTGGATGGTAGGACCTGGTACACAGGGTGGGGGTTAGCCGTCGGCTCTTACTCAAGATTTTCAAAATAAACCTCCAATGAGTTTACAGTATCACGTAAGGTAGTCCAATGGCCCTTACTTTTGCCAGCCCCTACGATCCCAAGACCGACCAAACAATCTGGTTTCGGCAATATTGATCGCCAGAGAGCGTACACGAGCTGTCTTGTTCGAAAGAAAGCGAGGCTTTTAGCTCAAATCTAAAACAAAGGCACCTCTTGTGTATATCTACAATCATATTGAGATGATTTATTATATGTCTACATGATAACTTATAAGACGAAAACAAGGACTTTTCACAATTCCAAGTCAGCATTCAATAGGGTGCCGAATGGACATTGGTTAATATTCAAAATGCTCAGAATGTTGGTCCACACCGGGCTCTGCAACAACCCACAAGAAGCACAAACGGGATTGAAGCTTGTGCCTGAATCGCTTGAAGGCAGGTAAGTTTGAATCTGATGGAAGTTCTTTGACAAGTGTTTGGGACATTTTTCAATTTTTCATGCCTGAGAAACGTGTTTGTTGGTGTAAGCCACATTTTACCGCCCTCGCAATACGCTCAAACCCCCAGACTGTACTTTCAACAAGAAGATGTCAAAGCTTTTCAAGAGTTTTCAAGGGTTTTCAAGTAGTAAATTAGGATTGTATCGTGAGCTTTTACTAGGCGATGAGCTCATGGAGCTCTAATGTTCGGTGAACAGTCATGTTGTATTGAAAAGGTGCAAGGCAGCCAGTATCACGCATTGGAAATTTTGATATAGCCAACTATGTCAAATTGTTAATAAGAGGCTAAATGCCAACTTGTCAAACCCTTTGAAAACTTACAGTGCCGAAAGCCAGCGAATTGAGCTTGAGCTTTCCAAGTTCAAAGTACACAGGCATTCTTATAAGACCAGCATTCTAGAAGACTGGCCGTTACTTGTAGAAACTAAACATTTCAAGTAACGCATTAGTTTTATTTCGAATAAAAAGGCATCAGAGCATCGAAACAGACTATACTCGAGGCAAGATGAGCCCTGAACATGCACTGCTAGATTCGAATTCAGCTAGCCATGATTAAAGTTCGCAGCTATCACGAAGCAAGTACCAAACAACGTTGAACAAGCTGTAACAATAGCTGAGGATAATTCGGGTACACGATCGTATTTTGTTTGCAAGTCCATTCTGATAGAGTAGAGGGACTCATGGACGAGGTTTCTGTAAATACTAAAGCTCAGGTTAAATTTGTTGCATTAGAGAGCTTTGCCTCCAGATGTAATCTGACTGTTAAGAAACAATGGGAGTTCTAACATTTATATTGAAGTTGGTGCGAGGAGTTGCCATTGCTCGAGTAAACTGATACGTTTATAGGTCTAGCATTCGAGTCTGATCCAAAGCATTTAGATTCATTATTCAACTGGTGGCCAAAGAGTTTGGGAAGAGAAAAGGAACCAGAATTGGCACTACTAAATTTTAAAGACGACTGGGAAGAAGTGGAGTAAACCGTGGCACGCGCTATACTTTTCGGCCGATAAAACTCTCCAAAATAACCAACCACGTACCTATTTTGTGTAATTATATCAATATATTCAATCTGCAAATTTTAATTTAAAAAAGAGTAGCAATAGTATATTGGACCCGTATGTATTGTGGGTAAAGATACGGGCTCTGGATTCTTAGCGGGATTACATAAAGCATTGGAATGGTCAACTGTAAGCGGTGTCGCGTAACAGCACCAACAACACCAATCCAATGGCGCTGCGAGAGATGTAAACCGAGAACTTTTCCACAACTAGAAAAAAGCAGGTTTTATTCTTCGTATAGCATCTATGCCCATGGCACAAGCGTTTACCAGTGTATTTTTGTTTCAGAGTGATTTCTTTTTCAGTGTTCGCAGCTGGTGAGTTTGACGGACCGACAAGCTTCGGGCCTTCTGCATCGAGCCATTGAGATGTTGGTTTGGATACCACTAGCGACTTGCAATGAAAAGAGGTAGCTTTAGGTGATTCGAGTTCTAGAAGCTACATTATAGCCTGGCCGAGAAAGAATGGTAGCGACACGGCTCTTTGGTGCAAGAGCCAGCGCCTCTAGCAGCCAGATGGCTCATCATTTCGGCAAGTAAGACTGCGGAGCGCCAGGATAGTGCTCATCTGAACAAGAAGCCAGTGATCGCGTTCAGTGCTATTTGCCGTCGACTGCGAGTGGCCGTGTATAGAGCGTTAATCGGCACGAGTTAGAAAGGCTTGCGGCGGGACATTACAAGGCGTCTGTAATTTGGATCCGTGAATGGTTAGAATTAAATTGTCATTTTTTTTTTTTTTTAAAAAGCAAAAGCGTTTCCCATACCTGCTGGTAATTGTGACGAGAAGAGTTACGGGTCAAGGAGACCTTGTTTGTTGAGGAGGTTGTGGGTAGTAAGCCACTTTGGCACTAGAAAAACCTTCCTTTAAATAAAGCAATAGAGCATGGGTATCGAACCCAATGATAATAATAAATTGATTGAGAATGTACTCCAAAACGATCTTTTTATATTTCTACATTTTTTTATATACAATTACACACAATCATGTCTAGCTTTATACAAGTGTGTTCGCTCCCGCAAGCTGAGCGAGGACGGGATCCGACATGACTTCTACGCGCGACCAGCCCTAGCGAGCAGCAAAAGCTGCTTACTTCCATCACTCTACCAAAACATGCCATTCTGCAGCTCGCTGCTGAGCTGGAGAAATGATTGGATGTAGTCGGCCGTAGCTCTGGAGCCTTTTGCTAGCTGTGCACTACCCCTCCTATGGCAACAACTCTAATCCATCTTTTAGAATATCTGGTTCTGAATACCTTGTTTAAGCATTTTAGAGGCTCAAACCTTGTATTACAATGCGCAATAGTGGAATAGTATAGCGAATTGCTGGCGACAATAGAGTGCTTGCGTGTTGGACAGCGTTTCCAAGACCGGTGGGTATGGTGATCGGAGTTTGATAGCAGGTGGCCTGGCGCCGGCTTCAACTCGTGTCAAAGCTACAACAGCCTGGTACGCTGTAGTAAAAAGATCGGCAAATGCGTCAGGATGCGTTATTGCTCAAGAACATTGAGATTAGGACTAAAGAAAATTTGGAAATTTGAAAATGAGTCAGTGGTTAGCCAAGCAAATGCTCAATATACCTGGAAGAGGAAGAGCTTGAGTATGCATAAGGAATGGATTTAGAGTTAAAAGCGTATTTGTAGAAGAAAAAAAGAATGGGTTGTGAGGGGTCTTTAGAATGGACAAGAGGATCAAGAAAAGTGAAAGGAAAGAGGAAAGGTTTGGGAGAGGCTTGAGAGCAGCACGATAAATGAGAGGTGGCTTCACACAGGCGAGTAATACACGTCACACACCGCCTTTGAATGAAGACTGTCAAGACTCTCGTTGTGCCAACAGCGGCGGTTTTAGTCCAGGAAAAGAAATACAGAATCACAATACTCCTATTGGGTGTAAATACATCACAGAAAGGGCCACTATCTTCAGAGTGGTGCATGTATTTTTTTACGGAAATAGGGCCAATCAGTGGGCACCGGTAACTAAGAGCAACTGTCAAGCGAGCGGGCAGGCGTCTGATTGTGCGACTGTGCGATTGTGCGGAAAAGGCAACTGTCGCACCAGATACACGTCTTAGAGAAGAGCAACCAATTGCCAGAGCGGGAAGACATGCTTGGAAGCTGTGCTGACCGCACAGGCAAATCTACAGCATCGAGCGTAACTGGTTTCTAGACGGATAATATCTAGCAGTCGAGCGTGCGGCCAGCCTGGGACAGCGGTCCTGGTGCTGGAGCGTTATGGGTGCCAGACACGTCCCTGGCCCTGTGGCAAAAGAGGGGGGGAGCCACCATGGCAGTCCGGAACTTTGAAAACTCGGCGGTCTAAGTGCTATGATTGTAGAAACTATAGCACTCAAAGGGAATTAGTATTAATAAGATAAATTACCTGTTCTTGAAACAAAGAACCCCAACCTTGGAGTTTTCGGTGTCTTTGATATACTTTCAGTAGAAAGGACTTAGGCCAAAGGATGTATTTCTTATTTTCTTTCCTCGACCAGGGGCTTTAAGCTTTTCATTTAATACAAGTATCACATCACATGATTGACGAATCTTACTTGCAACACTGTCTATCTTTTCGCTATCCAGTCTATATCGTCTTGTCCTCTCGGTTGCTTGTTTGTTCTCGTCTGGTTGTCGTTTTTGGCTTTTTTGTTATGGCCGTGTATCTCCAACTCCAGGCTTGGTGTGAGCACACCCGTTATGGTATATGGTGTGTGAGCCGAGCAGGTATTTTTCCGCACCGATTCAGTGAGCTATACGCTTTAGATGATTTTCCACAGTTCTACAACTCAGACAGTGATTCTGGTTATATGTATTCATTATCGCATCTACTATCGCTGCGTTGCGTGCACCGTGCCAAGTGGCAGGCAAAGTTTGCTCTTTACTTCACCCCATACACTGCATTCTTTTAACTTTCTTTGGCTACACCCGAAGGTTAATAAACAAATGCTGTGTCCAAACCTACTAGTTTTGATTACCTGAGAGAGTTCAACAGCATCACGCACCGTTGACCCGTCGCTTGGTACAGTTGACAGCTTACCAAAAGCTGAATGCCCAGACTACTACTACTAATCGCCAGAATTCTAAAACTAATCCCTACAGCGCTTGGTGCCAGCTCATCTACAGCTGCCGTGTGTTGGAAAGATAGCCCTAAAGAGCTCTTTTTTTGGGGGTGACTGGCAGATTGGCACTATTGAGCCAATGGGATTGGTTAAAATGTTTTTTTTACAATCCACAGACCAAGCCATGTATGTATGCGTGATTTTCACATGTGCCGCACTGGCGACTAAGCGGATTTAGGACTTGAGATTTATGAAAATTTTTCCATTCCTCCCATCCTTCCCAACAAAAACCGGTGCTTGGGGGTCCAGTCCAGAGATTTGGGTCATAAGTATCAAGTATTAAATTAAATGTGCTCTTTTTTCTTTAGCCACTGGCGGCCGCGGCTGCCGCACGTGAAAGCTGTTAAAGTTTGCTTTAGCACGCTGAAGTGCCCACCACTAGTATCCAACAGTATGGGAGCTCCGGGTTTCCAGCTGACTTTATCGGCTGGCTGTTTCGACTCCAAGAACCGGAGTAAATTAGACTGTGCGGATAATTAGGAGTGGCCAGATCACATATCACAGATCAGAGCACGGCTCCAGTCGTGTCTTGCCTTACCTGGGGTTTATTAACTACTACAGACCAGCATAATAGAACTTACGCCACCATTCCCAAATTCTCCGTCTTGTATGTAAGCTGCACAGTGATTACAATATGACAACTGACCAAGACTCTGGATGAGCTGAAAGCACCCGTCACTTGCCTTTGAACATCCCCCTCTTCAACACATTTGGAGTGCATTACTACGAAATACCAAACCCACACACAGACGTATACCACATCTGAAACGATCAAAACCCCTAAATTTTACTCGCTCCTTAGTGCTTACTACATCGGAGATAGATCAGACGGCCTCAAAGTCATATGGAGAGTCAGCAAAGCACATAGTCTTCTTTTAATCAGACATCATGGATCGAGCGTTTCTTGAAAAGTTTATGGGACAAACACTGAATGTGACAATTACTGATCAGCGTCAGTTTGTTGGAACATTAGTTTGCACAGACAAGGTAAGTTTGGGCATTAAAGTATATCAAAATCTCGTCTTTGAGTGATTAGGCTTGACAGGAACATGACCCCAGCATGAAATCAGAACAAGACTGGATTTGGCGTGGAAAATTAAAACTATTTCATAAAACTAACCTTGAAATCTTTTTGTTTCTTTTATATTGTTGTTTTCATCTCTATATAGGATCGCAACCTGATCTTGGACGACACTACAGAGATTCAAACTTTGGACAAGTATGCACGAAACTTGGGAACAGTGGTTTTGCCCGGTGAGCACATTGTCTCTATTAAAGCGCGCCCCGTAACGCAGCTCTCGGCCATGTACGCCATGTATGATGGCACCACACCCTTGTAATTTCAGAGTTTTTAATGAATCATCGATCACGATTGACTTGGCGATTTAGGGGCGGTTCTTTGTACGGCCTTGAAGTGAGAGAGCGCGCGTGTGTATATATTACGAATAATGACGAAATTTAATGACTTTGATGTATTTCTAATGTAATTTTCCATCTGCCTTTTTGCAATC
Organism: Magnusiomyces fungicola; assembly: GCA_900654225.1. Lineage (NCBI taxonomy): Eukaryota > Fungi > Ascomycota > Dipodascomycetes > Dipodascales > Dipodascaceae > Magnusiomyces > Magnusiomyces fungicola. The sequence continues at coordinate 1,336,509 of CAACAH010000002.1, forward strand.
TTTCATGTTTCTTCTAATCTAATCTGCTGGAGACTTGTGGCTGTGATTACCGGTTGCAGGTTTTTTCCACGTGATTAGTTACAAGTTGCCGGGTTTATGTAATGACAGCCGATCGCTGTCGAACCCGCCGAGGCTTGTTTGGATCATAATCGTGCACACACTCTCCACATTCTTCCAAGCATATTCATTGGCTCATCAAAGTCAATCACAACTTTACAATATTATATATATACATATGATCTGACAGGGTTTTCCACAAGTTTACACAAGTTTACACAATTTTCAGTGTCATTTACCATTATTTAAAGGCCAACCTTGCTCAAGATATCAACTAATTCTACAATTAGCAAACACTTTTCAAACTTGCCGAGAGACTCATACCCCTCTTACCACCCAATACACTGGATACTAGCAAGAATATTGTCTGATTTTTCGAGATATGCTTTCATACCGAACTCAAGGGTTTAATGCATACGCTGTAGCGTACTCGCCCTTTTATGATTCCAAAATTGCTGTTTCGGGGGCCGCTAACTTTGGACTAGTTGGCAATGGCCGACTTAGTGTGCTGGACTTGACAGCTACCGGGCAGATAGCTCCACAGGCCTTTTTTGATACACAAGATGGATTGTTTGATCTGGCATGGTCAGAAATGAATGAAAATCAGCTGGTGACGTCGTCTGGAGACGGGACCATCAAGTTGTTTGATATCACGACGGCAGCTCCACCCACTGCGCAAGGGCCTGGTGGTAAGATCAATTTCCCATTGCAAATGTTTCGAGAACACACTCGCGAGGTTTTTTCAGTCAACTGGAATCTTGTACAAAAGCACTTGTTTTGCTCGGCTTCGTGGGACGGAACAATCAAGGTATGGAGCCCAGATCGACCGCAGTCCATTGTGACATTGGTTGCGCCAATAGCAGTAGACGACTCAGCAACAATCCAGCAAAAGCAAATGGTACACGGACCGGGTGCTCCTAAAAGTCATGTGCATGCGCCGGGTAGTGGAAACCCCAATGCTGCTGCTACAACTCCAGCTTCTATACACAGCGCAAGGTTCTCGCCCCATGATCCAAATATGATAGCCTCGGTGCATGCGGACTCGCATGTCAGAATCTGGGATACCCGAGCATTTCCATCTCTAACGCACGATTTCTTTGGCCACGGTGGCTTAGAGGCATTGACGGTTGACTGGAACAAGTACCGGTCTACGGTGCTGGCGACTGGCGGTGTCGACAAGGCCATCAAGATCTGGGACTTGCGAATGATCCCGAATATCCGGAACAACAACAACCTCGAAGGAGCTGGAGGAGGCATTGGGCAAGTGCCAACGCCAGTGAACCATTCCATTGCAGCTCCGATCAATGAGTTGCTAGGTCACGATTATGCGGTAAGAAAGATTGCGTGGTCGCCGCACTCTGCGGATACGCTGCTAACAACTTCTTACGATATGACTGCGCGCGTCTGGCGGGATATGACTGCGGCGGGCGACGGATCAGGTTCGCGGTACTTGTCACGGCTGAACCACGGAAGCGGCATGCTGAACATGTTCAACAACCACACTGAGTTTGTGATGGGCGCTGATTGGAGTCTGTGGGGAGAGCCCGGTTGGGTCGCAACGGTGGGATGGGATGAAATGCTACACATCTGGAAAGCAGTATAAGAGTGTTTAAAAAAAAGAAAGTAAACGGAATAAGACTACAAATACAAACATGGATATTATCATCACAGCAACGTAGTTCTAAATAAATGTATTTTTTTTAATTTTTCCCTAAACAATACAAGAGGACCAACTTTTTGTGTGCAACCCATCGCGTCAAACGATATCAAGCAAAGCTCAGAGACCAAACTGCAGTTGGGGGGTATAAAGTCTTTGCACAAGCTAGCCGACAGAAATGAAATGACGGCTACGGGGGAGTTGACGAATTTTATGGGTACCTCGTTGGTTGGAACCAATTGAGCAGCTGCGAGAGCGCGAGAGCGCGAGAGCATACCAAGAATCATAGCCCACTAAGGACTCCGGGCACTGTAATGGAGGTGACTCAGACCCGTTGAGAAGTTGGTGCCGGCAAGGTTCACTTGCGAGTCATGGACCAACAAAAAAAAAAAAAGAAGAAAGAGGTGTTGCTTTTGCTCTACACGCATCTGTGAGCTGTGAGAGAACCGCAATATGCCAAGAGCACTAGAACTAGCCCAGAATACGTCAAGACGTGGGCATGAATGCATGGCTGAAGACCAAATTGCACAGACATTTTCCTAGAGTACGGAACGGTTTTGGGTGGCTGGGGATTGAGAAAATACCGCCGGGTCGTTTTTGCCCTATGTCTTAGGACTTGGGCTCGTGGATCAGCCAGAGGAATGGAAAAAGAATAAAAGGAATCCTGGGCAAAATGGTGGATTTCGGCGTTCCAACTGGGCATCTTCCTAAAAATGTCTTGATCTTGATCTTTGATCTTGAATGTGGCCTTGTTCTTGTTCTGACTTGTTCTGGCTTGTTTCTTCTGCTCACAGTCTCTTCCTTTTCATCTGCCTTCCTGCTGCTTGCAACAGCCACTTACTCGCTCTCCAAAAGACTTGGTATGCCAACACTAATAACAGGTCTGTGTCAGTACACTTGGTTCGAAACGTGTAATTCGCTTTCAACCTATGCTGTCACCCGCACCAAGCTACTGGTTTATCGAACGTGGGATATGAGGCCCTTTCTGGCGCCACGTTCTCCAAACTCAATTCGAGGCTGTTGGTTTGGTTTTTTGGTTTTTCGGTCTTTTGGTCTTTTTTTTTTTTTTGTGCTTTTTCCCTTTGGTTCTTTAATTGCCTGGTGACATTGTAACTTTTGCAGTCGTCTAAATCGCCATTGTACTTCCAATGCCCACGGCCTGGGAGCTTTCGTCATCAGGCTCCGGTGGTGCCGTGGATTTAACAACTCCCAAGTCTCACAAACGTTCCAAGAAGACAAGGAGCTTGCTACTTTATACATGTGTGTGTGCTTTCTCTACAAGAACCGGCTGCACGCTCGCTTCGCACGCCGTCATACCTTTGCATAAATCCGCGTTGCTTATCACCATCACAAGTGGCATGTCGCGTATGACCGTTTCCTGCTCCCTAATATTGGTAGGTTGGTTGATTGGTCGATTGCTGATTGACGGCGTACTTATATACGTAATGTCGCTCAAGGGTTATGTGCCATATTAACTTTGGGACATATGTCGCAACTCTTTTGTTTTAATGCTTTCGGCTGCTCATCAGATGAGACTTTGGTTTTTGTAGTTTCTGGCCTTTCTCTTACGGTCCGGCGCCAACGTCGCAACAGCTAAGCTCCAAGCACGACGGGGTGGGGAAAGAAGCCTGGCCTAACCCCAGCCCTAGCCCTGGACATACGCCATTACGTAACTGATGGAATCTTTTTGTACGCACCGCCCAAGTGCTATTTTCCTGTGTGCGCCGTCTCTACTTTTTCTTCTTCTTCTTCTTCTTCTTCTTTTCAGCTTGCCTTTGAATTTTCTTCTGCTCACACTCTCACAAAACAAAAACCGAATCAGCTGTCCTGTGGCACCCTCAAACTTGTTCGATAGTGTCTCATTAAAAAGTGTTTGGAACATGTAGTTCTCCCCTCAGTCTAGCGGACCAAAGGCTTTGTTCTATCACCGCTGCCTGTAAAAGCCAAATTCACACAAACAAGAAAAAAAAAATTTAAAAATATTAAAAAAAAAAAAAAAGCTGTATAATTAAACTATAAAATACATATATACATGTACGCATCCATACTACCAAAAACAATGCTGCTATTCTATTTTCAATCGAGCATATAGCCCGTTTAGTATACTTTTGGTTGTTTTGTTATTTTTAAATCTTGTTTGATCCCGTTGATAGCCTGGGACTGTCATGGACCAAGTCACTGCGATCTTCGCCCCCACCCCTCTTTCCTCGTTTTCATTAATTAATAATTAATTATATACAAGTCTTATGGCTTATTCTCTATTCCTTATTCCTTTTCCTTTTCCTTATTCCTTGTGCTGTATTTTCTTGTACACAAATCGTGTTATTGGGTTTTTGTTTTAATACTATTACTGTTTTATTCCATCTACTTCTTCAAGAAATACCTTGTTTTTGGCATTTAAAAACACTCATAACCCTCAATATACAGTATCACATCTACTCTCCAAGTCGTATCGTATCGTATACTCATCCATTTATTGAGATCTGATGAATCTCCGCACATGTGTCTGCGCTTTCCTCCATGGACATAACTTCCCAATCGATTCTCCCGACAAAAAACTGCCCTACTTTGAACAAGGAAATTTTTTTTAATAGATTAGCAGGTTTAAAACAATTTAATTTTATCAAAATCAAAAAAAATAGTATTATTAAACAGAATGGAAACTAAATACAGTCATAATTTTTTATAAAACATTAAACCAAAAAAATAAGGAAACATTAAATCATAGCAGAAAGAGAAACAATAAATAGAAAATACAATAAGTACACATAGCCTGAAGTATGTCATAAAAATTAAAAAAAAAAAACAAATATATCAGGCTAGAGGCAAAAAGAGTTGTCATTACTAGCGGGCCAAAAAAAACTTAAATGTACTGACTCAAAAGATGGTCTTCGAGAATGATGGGAGTGTTGGCCCCATTGGTGGGAACAGAAAGCATCTGGTTACTGCCAAAAGCTGTAGAGCCCATCACATTCTGGCCAGCCATGCTCATTTCAGCAGCATGATTAGAGTGCATGAGAGCCTCGGGGTCCATGGGAATATCAAAGTCGTCAAAAACAGGGGCATCGAGAGAAGTCTCAAGAAGTTGAAGTCGAGATTCAGGGTTGGCCAATTCTGTAAGATATCGGAAATGGCTGTCGTCCTTGGATTCAACAACAGGAATGTTTTCCTGTAGTCCCAATGTATTAGGTGCAGCATGAGAAAAAGGAGGAACACTCATAGCAGCAGAGGTTAATCCCTGGTGAAATTCAGTAGTAAACGGAATATTACCAGAAATAGCGTTAGAGTTCATTGGTGGCATCTGCTGGGTCATAGGATGTGTTAAATTGTTAATCTGTCCCATTTGCGATCCATTTCCAATGTTCATCATGTACATGGAAGGCTCAAGAGAAGAAACAACAGATTCTGGAAGTGTGTTAAGCCCTGGGATATCTATGTTAGGTATTTCAGGCAAGGAGTTAATCTCAGGCCAGGACTGCATTTCGTTAAAGGTCTCGTCATCCAACACAAATGAAGAGAAGGCTGAGTTTCCAATAGAATTAAACTGCTGTTGCTCTTGTGGAGTGAATGTGTGTTGAATTGGCATTTGCATGACAGGCTTGTAAGGTCCACCAAGGTTGTACTGGTCATTGGGAGCAGGTAAACCAGAAAAGTCCATGGAATGGGGAAGATGCTGCTGTGGCATGGCAAGCTGAGGAACAGAAGATTGCATTAGGACATTAGGATCGGAAGGAGTAGTTTGGCGGGTTTGCATACTGTCTGTAGTGTTGGGAGTAGAGACTGAGCTAGACAAGGAGGTCTCGGAAGAAGTTGGATTACTAGCAGAGGGGAAAGAAACAGTAGCAGAATGGGTGTTTGGGATGGGAGATGAAGCTACTGACAAGGCATTCTTAGTAGAAGGAGTCTGAGTAGGGGAAAGTCCAGTCTTATTGTTGAGGAGGTCTTCGGGAGGAATGCTGGTAACAGTGTTCCAACAAGCGTCACCATACGCCTTTGGAGTGAGGCCAGTGACAGAGCGGAAAACTCTGTGAAAGTGCCAGGGACTTAGACCAGCCTTAGCGGCAAGTTCTTTGAAACCAAGGATACCTCCACGACGCTTCTTTCTTTGGAGCTTAAATGAGCGGCGAGAAGAAGGGTCCAGGGACGAAGCTCGGGCCATTGAAGAGGTTCTGCGATGACTTACCTCATGGCCTTCTTCAGAAGCAGCTTGAGCAGCAGCGGCGGCAGCAGCAGCAGCAATGTGCATGCAAGCTTCCCCCACAAGTCGAACATGCTCACCTTCACCACGAGAGGCACGCTCGTCTTTTCGTTTGCTAGCATAGCCTGAGGGGTTCGGTCGACCTCTCGAGGCTTGCTGTGATTCAGAAGTTGGAAGTGGGGCTTGTTGTGGAGGATAAACAAACTGAGGAAGTTGTTGTTGAGAGTCCTTTTGCATGTTTCGAATTTGGAAAACAGACTCCTTTCCTTCCAGCTTGGAGAACTCATCAACGGCAGCAGCAACACGATGAATATGACCATTAGCGATAGAAGCACGTCTGGGACGAGAAGTCCAAAGGGCTTGCTCATCGATGTCTGACGGGCTTTCAGCTTGTGAGGGAGCTTTGCGGTGCTGAGGATAGAAAGATGAGCGTACTTGCATGGCGGGCGATACTATGCTGGTAGTATCTTCTGGGCTTTCAACGGCAGGAGAGCCGGCACGGATGTCAATATTAAGACTGGCATTGACAGCATTAACAGTGTTCTGGATAACATTGGAGTCTATTTGAACTGGAAGGTCCGGATGGCATTGGAGACAGGGTTTGTAGTTATTTTTTAGGGCTTCCTCAGAGTTATCAAAGAAAACCATATCCTTTGGAGGAAGGGTTGCTGGGATACAGATACAGTCAGGGCGGCAGTGGATCTTGTTGAGGGGAGCAGACTTGAAGTCGCCGTCGGCAGATGGGCTCATGCTGTCAGAAGCTTCAAGTGTGCTGATGGCGACAACAAAGGCATTGGAAGCAGCCTTGTCCTTTCTAAGGACGGCCATGGTACGGTCTTGAACCGTACTATAAGGAGCTTGCGAAGAAATTTTTGCGGTAATTAAAAGAAGAGAATAAAAAGAAGCTATCAGAAGTAATAGCTGTTGGTGCAGAAGTGAATAAGAGATAAGTGGGCAGAGCGGTGGAGGGTAGAAGAGAGCAGAGACCAGAATAAATAAAAGGTAGAAGGATGAAAAATATAAACAGAAAAGTTCTAAATCTTTTTGTGAGGGAGGTGGATATGTCGTAGTTATATATCATGAGTTGGCCAACACGTGATATGAGAAGGACCAGGGTTGGAGCGTAGGCGTCGGAATTTTCTGGTCCTGATCCAACATTGTTGCAAGGTCATATGATATCATAAATAAGATTTAGGACTTAGAGATTTGTTAGCAACATGTAACAATACCACCTGGGATAAAGGGTAGCACCAAACCTTAATTAAGGTTTCATTTCATAACATAACACTGCCTTATATATAAAATACGTGTTGTATATAACGTAAAGTTTTAAGCTTTTCTTGTTTTATTATCATTTTGTTTTCTGGGCTACTTGGTTCTGGTTCAGTTCTTTTTCTAAAACCTCGGCTGCGGTTGTGTGGTCGTCCCCTGGTGGGCTCAATTCTAACTATATTTTTTTTTTTTCTTCTTCTTTCATTCCCGCCCACACATAATCTTATTTGGGACTTGCCTGGTACTCTCGCAAACTTTACGACTTGTGGCTCGAGACGTTGGGTTACAATCATGGCGCCAGCAAAAGGCTCATTCTCCTGTGTCCTAGTACAAATAGGGAGGTGGGTGCTTCAGTACCGTAGACTTGGTACTTGAGAGAGAGACGGAGCATAATTGTTCCACTAACTTGGCCTATGAGGGTTTACAAATGGCTTTCCGTCGTACCCGTTTCGACATCTCAAGTAAGATCCATGAGCCGATCAAAAAGATAGCTTCTATATGCCAACTCGCTCTGTTCGTTTTATTTGCGTTTAACCGTTCTGCCATTATGAGTAGAGTTTCAAGGTCTGGCAATGACTACTAGTGCTATTACTCTTCCGGGACTTATCAACGCCGAACTAAAGTTTGGGATTCTAAGCGTTGGGGACGTTCACATTTATGACAATTTATGTTTTTGTTTGGACATTTAGCGTTGTTCAACATGAATACTTATTGAAATAAATTGAAGTGTCGCTGGTTTCTTAGTACCTGATATTGAAACCCTTATTTCAACGCTTATCTCTGTTTTGGGTTTAAATTCAGCATGTTTCTGAAAGGATAATGCTGCGATTGAAACCATCAATCCTCATTAAAATATAGAACAATTCATCTTCTGGCATAGAAGCTCTGGTGTATTTCGCGTTTTATAGTAGTTTGAACAAGACTTTCACAGCTTTGTAGGTTATTATGGTTTTGGTCCATTCGCCACAATCTTTGATATCTTGAAAGAAAGGAAGGGTTTTTTTTTATTTTGTCATTCCTAAGCCTTTGGCTACAATTGGACAAATCACCGTTTGCATAGCTAAGACGTCGATTCAAGTACCTATGTAGCATAACTCACTTTTATAAACCTGGGCCAACTCTTATCTCTCCAATGTCGTCAAGGCGTTCATTTGTAGAGTACACAAACCCCTTGTATGAATCACAAAAGACTATGGATTTGGGATTAGAATTACAAGCCTGACAGACACGTTGAAAAAATGTTAGTTAATACCATAAAGAATCAAGCAACTGGCCAAAATACAAGTCGGTAACAACCATCTCTAAGCTAAACAAAGAAAAGGCGTGAAGCTGGATCTTCCTGAACAGTGAAACATTTAACAAAAAAACATGCACAGTAGGAAAGCGATAATCAGATTATGGAGCTACGGAGAAATGAACATAAAGATTCAAAACAAAATATGAACAGGACTATCATCACATTTACCTTATTCATTAAAGTTACATTGATGACTGCTACGTATTCCTAATATGTTATTGATGATCCCAATGATCCCAAACGAAAAATCATGGGTTTGTATTCTTGTCATAAACATCAATAACTGCTATTGATGTTTATTTCACCTTTGGGACTGCTATAAAAATCCAGGGCAGGCACCAAGCACGTTTTCACTCCATGATAATCACGAGTCAGTATTTAAATATAGTCAGGGCTCACTTACTATAAATTGAAGTGCTCTGTAACAAAGATTAAAAGGTTCAATTTGATCATTTTTAGTCTCAAGATTCAATCCATTTGCAACTGATTGCAATAGTTTAACAAGTTAACAGTGTCACGTATCTTTTAAAATTAAATTCGGACCCCATGGAATAGTGGGGATTTCTACAGATTAATAAATAAACTTTGAATCAATTGCCTTCTATAGCTAATTAGTTAAGCCAGTAGATAGGATAATTATTCGTGTGTTATAAATTTGAAATTAGGTTCCATATTTGGGTATGGCTTAAATTGTTTTTGGCCTGAAGTAAGTGTCAAGTAATTGTCAGCGTATGAAAGCTCCCCTCTCCTCGATCCAAAATCACTCACCCATACAAAATCGAAAAGGGGTCGCATACAAATGTTAAGTCTTATGTCGCCCGCTTTTACAAACTTTAATTCTATATTTTATTTTCTTCTCCTCTTTTAAAAGTTTTTTAAAAAAAAAAACAGTTTTGGTCTTCTTTACGACATTACTGTTTTCATTAGTATAAATACATTTTCATTATGCTCGCTTCCAATTGCGTCTTCTTTCAAGGTTTACTGATTTGTCCCCATTGTCCTATTTTATAGATGTGTCCTATTTTTTTTTGTATTAAAGCTAACGAGTTACTAACCTCTTTTATACGAGCTATTTTTCATTCTTATGTTCATTGTCTCACTTTGTTACGAAAATACCAACTTGAAGGCTTTTCAAAACATACTGAACCGAACTGAGTGCTTTAGTGTTAGCATGTCTCTGTCCAGCACTTATCTTCATGTGAATGTTTTTACAATCTGAGTTGGATTGGAAAACAAATCCTAAAGGAAAAAATGATGGTCTTAGAATATGGGACACAAGTGCTAATTAAACGAAAGCCTAAATCCACCCAGTCTTACATTTCCACAGTCAGTCAGTCATCCAATGCCTTTCAAATTTACAGGGGATTTTCTCTTTTCATAGCTTCTTACATGGCTTCTAAATCTAGAACCCACACAGTTCCTTTAATATGCAGTTTTTGAACTTTCTTTCACTCTTCTGGTGGCTTTTTGTTAATTTAGGCTGATTTGAAATAATCCCATACTTGAAAATGTATAATAGGAGACCAGTCGAACCAAACTTTGTTGAAAGTTTTAAGGTTTTCTCAATGAAATGACTTGGAGCAGTGGTTGGAATCGATCGCTACTGAGATCATATGCAAATCGACTCAACTTTTGCAGGCGCCTGTATACGGAGTATATTATTCCCGTTAAATATACAACAGAGTTTGGGTTCGATGGTTCTAGTTCTCTGATTTATTCATGTGAGAAGATGATTTTTTTAATAACGATCGTCTCTGTTTTAAAAGACCACGTTATGATTTTGATTTCATCAAAACAATCACAAGACACTACTGTAAAACATCTTTTTTTTAAATCTGGGGGGTTTCCAAAGACTCATAAGTACAGACTTTCTACTGTTACCGACATTGATTCCTTAGAGTTTTCAGCAAAGGAAACCTTAACTGAAGGTGCAAATATATATCATATTCACCCCAAGTTGTAAGGCCACTATTTCGTCTCGTACCGCTACCATTATTATGAGACACGTGTGACTTGGGTATTCCATAGCTGAGGTACCATTTCGACCAACAGTCAGGACTTGGGGTCGATTGAACAACAACGTTCAGGAACCAGTCTAGCTACAAAAACCCTTGTTTCTTAGTTTTCTAGGCTCCTTCTCAATTGACTTTGAACGTTTTTTCAACTCCTAACTCAAGTCACAAGGTCGAAAATCCTGGAGGACCTGAGTTTAAGGGCGTTGGGGAAGATCTTCGTGTAGTTTATGCTAACTCTATTGGTCATTGTGGTCCCGTAAACCACAAAATAAATATCTTTTACAATATGTGGCAGGTGATAGCTTTGGAAGTGTTACTTAGCAAACTAGTTAGGAGCCCTATATCCACACCTACATCTTTAGGTAACGACCTTGCTCGTGACAAAAGCCCCTCCTACGTCGTCTATTGTTCATGCACCGGATAGTAATGCCAGCCTTCAACGCACTCATTGCGACACAATAGAAAAGGCACAGGCTGTCTCGGCGTCTGTGGCCCTCTCTGACAGCTGGTGGTTTAAGCAAGCACGGTGAGGTCACAACTCTCCAAGCCCCAAACCTGTTTTCAACATTCGATACAATTATGACGCTTCGAGTGAGGCATAGAATGTCTGGGTGACTGCGTCATAGCGTGGACAGATAACAGGCTTCTCCACAATTCTGCGCCGCAGCTGAATAAAGTACTAATCTAATATGGGCGCTCAGTGGCTGATTCCTTTTGCGGTGCTTTTGTGCGGCGGCTTCCATTTAAAAGAAGAAGGTGAGAACGATGCGCATCCCCAACCGCTACAAAGACGCCATTAACACTTGTGCCATTGCACAAAGTGATGATCGAATCTAAAATCCTTTGCATAAACTCTATTACACAGCCTGTAACATAAGTACCCAATGATATCATGCATGACGAGGGTTGTTGAAGAAGCCATATTCGATATTAGATATTTCAAACTGTTGTATTTCGTGCGCTACCTCTGCAAGATAACAGATACTCGTCTGCCTATGAAGTCACAAACAGATTGGGACGTGATGCGGTTTTCATGGGAAATATTCATGTTGGATGTATGTGCTTGTGTACGAGATGCTAAAGTTCTAAAGTGTAATTTGGAGAAGACAACTTCATTCAATTCAACCGTACATGCGGCATTCAAATATACATTCCTTTCTAATAAGGGCTCTTCTGGTGGGGTCTCACGAGCAGAATAACATTATTATCAATGTGAACGAGGAAAGGCTCTAACGTGGGTGAAATTAACCAATGACTCAAGTGCCAGTTAGGCTTTATTAACATGCTAAAATAAAACATTTGTGGTCAATCGAATACTAATCACAATGATAATAATGAAACCTTATGAAACTAGCGTATCCTAACTTTTCGCCGTGCATTTCCAAAAGCTGTTTTGCCTAAGTCTCAAATTTTCTAATTTAAGTTTAAAGTTAATCAGCACCAAAGTATCGTATACCACATATTACCTAATAGGAATTCCAGGCAACGGAGCCAAAGAGCCAAGGGGATAGGCATTTTGTACCGTGGGTCGGGCGTAAGCTTTCTCGCCTTTGAACTGAAAGCTTAGCCGATGCCAAACAGCAGCAGTCACAACGTTACATTCTGGATCTAACAAAGAATAATTTTAAAAAAAAGCATGTTGGGATACTTATGAGTGGACTGAACAATCCATTAGTAAGTTAGTTGTAAACCTTTGAAAATTTAAACTCAATTCATTCGCCATTTTTGGTGCTCTTCCCAAGCCAACCTTGAGCTATGGCTAGGTCAAGTTAAATGTAAACGCCTCCTTCAACAAAACATATGGATGTTTCGATGCGTTTGGAAAGCTTCGAGTCGTTATATCAGCCATCCGTATATCTGTCGTTTGGTGAATGGGCTATTGTTCGGGTTCGGGGTGCATTACTTTACTGCTCTTTGCCGGTTTGTATTCATATTTATGACAAAGGCTTTTTTGTTTAATAGGTACTGGGAACTATATTTGCCTAAGTTTATTATGCTTTTATGAATTAATAGGTTTGACACTAAAATAAGAATGATTATTGTTTTCATTTCACTAAAGTGGGAATGTTCTATGGTATGCTTCTTTGGCATGCCAGAAATCAATCTACATTTTTAATTTAAAAAATTCAAAAATAGCATTTAATTAAAAACAAAAAAAAGATTTCAACAACAAGGGCTGCCTTCAAGATCAACTACTCAATTCAACAGTTTCCTGAAGACGATAAAAGATATTACAAAGAGGCATGTACTAAAAGAAAGAGTTATATTGCAGATTTACAAACATCTTGAAATATGGACCCTCCTATTTCACTAATTTAAAATTTGGAAATACGACATTTAGATTTGGGGGACAAACCAACAAGGGCTTAAAAAATGTAAACGTAGCTGACCCTAAGTAATGCACAATACATATTTAATTAAAAGTATTTTCACAAGCCTTTTTTTTCAAAATGCTCTCAGATTGAGGACTCCCGGATCAAAGATATGCCTTAGTACTTAAGAAGCGGGGCGAAACTCAAAAATAAAATTTAAAACGTATGAAATCAGCATATATGCTGTTTTATCGCTCACATGTTATCCACAGTGTTGGAGTATCGGCTGTCATTCAGCCAGAAAGATAAACCTTACGCCTTATTATCACATGAAATTATTACGTGGATCTGAGTCATCAGCACACAAAGGAGGCGTAAGTCTTACTTCACAAACGGCACCTAAACCGGGACTTCCGGTGACACGAAAATTGTTCATTTGAAACAAAAAGTTGGAAATTAATTGATTATAATGGTTAAATGCCTCTGTCTTAGAAAAAAATGAGTAATAATCCCGGCTCATTCTTAGTCCTTGGTATTTCATAGTGATTTGAATTTTTGGTTACACGGTTACACCAGGTTAATCAACAATGAACATTTTAACCATAGTAATGGATCGTGTTTCTATTTCAAGTAAAGTACCAAATAAGATGAATTTACTTATGAACAGTAATAATGCCTTGGAGTAAGTTATAATGATGGGTTCAACTACATTCTGTTCCAGGTCTATTAATGCGCGACCCAGCTAGCTTAAATATTGAACCGTTTTTGTGTCTATCACATTCCTATCTATTATTGAAAGTTTTCACGTTGATGTTCAATTGTTCCTCTTCTTTTCAATACCGAGAGTGTGCAATATATACAATATCAAATAGAACCCAAGTCACAAAACCATAAACTTGACTGGACATTCAATGTACCTCCAATGGATCACTACTTCCAGCGGTTTATTTTCTTTTATTTTACGAACGTTTTAGGAATGCCTTGTAGCCCATGGATGACCTAAAGCTAACTGCTACTCTGGCTCCAAGATTAATCGTGTGGGCGAGCCTAGTAGGCGAATGATAGGACGACGGGTACAGCTGTTATTGCCGTGCTGCTTTTGTGTGGGAAAAGATTCCAGAATCGAAAATGGTTAATAATGGGTAACACAGCTTGTTTAAAGTTGGTTCGTTCTTATTCTCAACACACAAGGTCTCCAACTTTATTTATACCCCAACCCTCGGATACAGGTACAGCGAGCGCTTGTCCACACACGCCATTTGAAAACATTTACTTTTAGTTTATGTCAGCTCTATCCTTATAGTTACCATATTTAGTCGCAATATCATGCCTTGTTGAATGCTGTTTTTTTTCTTTGAGATTACACGTTCTCCCTCCTTAAACTACTTTAAAATAAGCCTAGTCTCTCTCCTACGAAATATTCAACTCGCTAAACAAGTAACTTCTTATTGCTCCTGCCAGTAACTATATCAAAAACATATTGTGTTTTTTTTTGTCTTTTCTTCCCTTCTCTAATGTGAATACTCTAATAACCCGACTATAACCTTGCATATCTACATAAAGGCCCGGGAAACCATCATGAAGGTGGAGGTAAATGAAACTTAGGCTTTAAATCACTTTTCTTCTTTTCGCCGTGGATTTGATTTTGCAACATAACTGGTTCTGGATGATATAAATTTACGTATTTGTGAAGTAAACATGTGATTCTCCAACAACACTAGAAAGTATCTAACGAAGGAAGTGTATTTATTAATTATGATTCGGAGTCTATCACTGCTATATCAGTTTAGAAAATACCCTTTTCAGCCTGCCTTAATCTTAATTAGAGTGAAATGAAACACACCTTTGCCACTTGAACTATATAGAGCATCACTGCTCACCGGTAGAATCATAATTGGTAGTTTTTCAAGATGGTCAACACATGCTAACCGGTGAAACACTATTTATATCTCAACATCGATAACTCTATTAACCGTGATGGATTATTAAAACCTTCTCTCTCCATGTTTTTCTTCAACTATTATAGCAGTAGATTTGTCAAATGCTCTATATGGTTCGCGAATCGACAAAAGCTTGTGGCCCTGATGATGCCATGGGCTCCCAAGCTTGTGAGTCTTAAGGTATGTGTAGATCCATCTCATAATAAAAAGTAAATAAATGGGGGTCGCTATTCAAAAAGAGCATATCATTAACTGAACTCTTGAACTATCCTGATTAAGAGATGTCAAACCTTGCCATATATTCTAGCCCCTAATATTACAACTCTAAGAACAATGAGGTTTCAATCGAAACTTTCATTAAAACCGTTACAATATCAAGTGCAACCAAAACTGTTATATCTCCCGTACAGTCTCTGCCAACGTAATCTCACATCCTCAACAACATTTCACACGAATACAGAATACAGACCTTTTAGAGCATACTTAAAGACAGAAATTTAACAAATGGGAAACAGAGAAAGATAAGGTGGAAAACAAATATAAAAGCTTGAAAAGATCTAGTGTAACTACATTCCTTTTACCCAATGGTATCAAATCAAAAAGCATGATATCAAAGTCCCCATGTAGCAACCAATAGCTATTGAGTTGGACTGTTATTAAGCTTAAATAAATATATTCTGAAAGCCCACAAAATGATTATCAACATAGATTACTGATTAGAGTCAGCCCAGTAATAAAAAAGAGAAAGCCAAGGAATCACAAACATGGCCAGTAGCAATCATGATGTAGATGAACACAGATTTGGATCAGGCAAACAAGATATTATCACCATCTCGTTAAAAGAGCCTAATATGTGTCGCTTGTGTTCCCTTCAACATTAAAATGGTATCTTCCGGAAAGTTCAGTCGAATTCAAGATTATTTTTAAAGTTGAATAACTTGAATAAAAACTGATTTTTAAAAACGCCTTTACACACACGCTGTGATAACTGACTAAAACCTTTTTGGTATCAAGACTCATCCAAAGGATAACAGAAAATTACATCCAATTACCTTTGGTCTGTCTGGGTTTAAACTGGGAAAGTCTAACAAAACGTAAGTTTCTGCATATGAATTAAAAAAAAGACAAACAAATTTCCAACAACTTGGACAAAATGGATAAAGTTCAAAGGCCTTGCTTATGAATCACTTGAATTTTATGATTCCTAGCGGGTATAAATGGCTACCAGCTCAGGTTGAAGAGAGTGAGAAAGTGATCTGTTCACTTTCTCACTCAATACCAGTCTAACTTACAATAAGGTAGGTAAGCATGTGTTTTCCAATATTAAAAAGATATCTGGAAGGACTAAGATATAATTGGTATTTCAGGATCAATCACACTTTGTGTGGCGTGTTTTCTTTTAGAAAAGAGGTATCATACAGAATAAAAACAACATTCCGAAAGAAAAAGAAAAGGAAAAAGAAATCAAAATGAGAGTTGGACCCTAAAACACATATCACATGACACTTACATAATCTAATATCACATGATATAACCATATCTAGCAGGGTTGGATATCCAAGTGTAACACGTATCACATCATGTGATGCAGGGTATAAGCTACATTCTGTCCACGCTTTCAAATCATTAAGATTTCATATGTGTTTTTGATTTCTCAATACAACAAGGCTTATCACTGCCTATACCTACAAATAGCAAATCACCAATGGCACCGTTAGATCAGAAGGGTCAATCTCTTTTGCGCTCGTTGTCTCCTTTGCCATTTATTCAATCAAGGCACGAAGAAAGTATGTATCCCCTTCCGGAAATGAAATGACAGGATCATTAGAGATTAAACTAGTGGGGCCTTGCCTACTGAGCTTGAAAGGGACTTTGTTACTAACACACCATGATTCAATTGTATTTCTAGACACTGATCCGAATTACCGCAAGTACACTGCGAATATCGACCGTGCATTAGGCCTTTGGGACAACGTTGCAGAATGGGCGGATTACATTTCATTCTTAGGAAAGCTGCTCAAAGCTCTTAGATCACACTCGTTTCCGACGATACCTCATTCCGCGTTAATCTCTACTAGACTAGGTCAATGTCTTCAATCAGATCTTCCTTCGGGTGTTCACCAAAAAACCCTGGAGTTATACAACACAGCATTTACAATTCTTGGGGAGAATCTGTCTAATGAAATTGATCTTTGGATACCTGGATTGATTCCATTAATGCCCTACGCTAGTATTAACGTCAAACTAATCTTGATTGATATGTTGAAAAAGCACATTGTTCCTCTCAGTTCACTTCGTAAAATTGTTATACCACTGCTTTACTCGCTTCTTCCTGGTATTGATGATGAATCCAACGAATCCTTTGATGCCGTTCTTGAGTTGCTGGACAGCATCAGGAAACGTGTCAATGATGATAGCCACTTCTGGCAATGCTATTTTTTGGTCATTATTAACTCTAGTGATAGAAGACTGGGCGCTCTTATTTGGGCAAATCGTCGCCTCCCAAAGTTTCACTCCATTCTTTCCAAGAACTCTGATCCCATCACGGATAAGACTTCTGCATTTCAAGCACTTACATATGAGGCCCAGAAAACAATCATACCAGAAACAGGTTTGTTGATTAGAGCTTTCTGCAAGGGCCTTGAAGATGATCAGATCTTAGTTCAGCGCGGGTTTCTTGAGCTTCTTGTCAAAAATATTGAGCTTCACAGCCCAGCACTTCAATTTATAACTAATCCTAAAGATCTTGAGCTCTTGGTAGTAAGTGCCTGCTCAACTGTGTTGCGCCGTGACATGTCTCTGAATAGACGTCTATGGAACTGGCTCTTGGGGCCTGATCCTACGACAAGCGACATTTCCGGCCCCACCCACAACCGTGAAGCATATTTTGTCAAATATGGACGGACTCCATTAGTCAATGGAATTCTTACAATGGTTGAATCTGATACCAAAAACATTGCCGAACGAAGCAAGCCTTACAGAATCTGTCTAAGTATTATGGATAGGTGGGAAATTGGTGGAAATGTTATCTCAAGTGTTTTAACGCCAGTTATCAAGAGTGTTAAGCGCTGCGAGGCTCAATATAATGAGCATCAGTTTTCAGAAGTGTTAAGAAGTGCTGGTGCGTTCTTTGATGGTGTGGAGACTATCACCATCTGGGCAGATTGCATGAAGCTGGTTCAGGAAAAGTCAGAAGAGAGTCTTTCTCTTTTAGTATTCATAATCCAGTCTTTTAATGTGGAAGAAGAAGAAATGATTGTCCAGCAGCTTCCTTTGATTCTTATTGCAATTTTGATTGCAGATGTTCCTAAGCCTGCTGTACCAGCTAAGCTTCAGCTAATTCAACTTCTTCTTGATTTAATTCCTGATCGCGCGTTTTTACCCCTATTTTTGAAGCCAGACACTGAAGAGGATGACGAAAAGAATATCGACGACGATGAGTTTGTCATCGAAAGGATCACTGAATATTATAAGAAGACCCCTGATGATTCTGAGAGCTTTCCATTTTCATCTGCTGTTGTAACAAAAATCATTCATTCCCGAGTCACGCAGTCTGCAATCAGATTTATTAATGAGAAGAACTACTCAAAGGCTGGAAAATTTTCAGTATTCCTTACTCAATTTTTGAAAAAGATTCACCACAAGGAAAGTAAATGGAGAGATGATGGGCTTGTATCTGTTATAAGATGTCTTTCTACTGATGAAGTCTATGACTTTAATTTTATTTATGATATTAACAACCTGTTTATTACCATTATGGATGGACTTAACCAAAGAGAAATTGATTCCTTTTTAACTGCTATTGTGACAATGATTTGGAAGTGGCTTATTGGAAAATCAGGAACCAGAGAGGTTGAGGCAGTTAAAGCATTGTGGAAACTTCAAGCAGCTGTTCAAAATCGTCGCATTGAAGCGTGTCTTGCATCTCTTTTTGTGAGCCATGAATATTCTGCTGAAGAAAGAGGGAGAGCTCTTGGTGCATTGTGGAATCACAGCAGCGAACGGTCAAATGCTGAAGTAATGCTTAATCGATGCATTTTCCTGATGCTGGAGGATCTCCAAAAGCCATATTCTTTAAAATACCTTGTGGCAAAGCATTGGATTGAACAAGTGGTTTCAAGTGGCTCTGTTAATAGGTTATTGAGCCTTATTACCACACCTATCCTCAATACACCATTCATTCATAGAACTTCTCCTCGGTTTACAGAGGACGATGATTTGGAAATTTTTTCTTATTATTGTAATACCCTTTCGCTGGTCATCAAAGCCCATCCTCAACTCCGTCGTGTTTTTATTAAAGAGTTTATTCCAATGGATCATAACTCGGCGTTCCTCAATCACAGTGAAAGTATAAAAGGAAAGGATTCTACTTATGCCATCTTGATGAAACATTCAATCTTCCGTCTTTTCTCCTTTGAAATCCCAGAGTCGTCAGATGTTGATAATGATTTTTTCAGTTCTTATGAATCTATTCTCTCAGTTTGTTTGGAGCTTTTAAACATCCTTGTTGAAAATAGCTTTGATGGCATTTTAGAGACTACTGATGCACTTATGAGTTTGCTTAAGAAGTTCAATAACAAGAAGGATGGCAGGAATCTTTCAGAAATTCGAATTATTGATCTTCTCTCTAAGCAGCTGCAAAACTTAAGTTCATTGGGCCCTTTTAGTAACTCTAATAGTAGCTCAACCAACCCACTTGAGCCTGCAGTTCGAGATTCAGAGTCTCAACCTAAAGATGCAACATCACAACGTCTTGAAAAGCTCAGTAAGGATCTAGTAGAATGTCTTATTGATGGTTTTGCATCTAATAATGATCTGTACGTTGTGGAATCTTGGACTGCTCTTCTTGCTGACTGCGTTCCATTATTTGGAGAAGTCATTCTACAAGTTCTTTTGCCTTTAGTTGAGTGCCTGACCACCCAGATTTCACGAAAGTTTGATACTATCAAGAAATCTTACATTACTGAACCACAATTTGAAAGTTACAGTGATAGTCAGCCAGTATCTCTTTCAGTCTTGTTTTCTTATATGACAGCCCTTGAGAAACTCTTGGCTACTGCCCATAATAAACTGTCTTCAAGTGATGCTAGAAGCACAACCGGAAAGACTACCAGTGAACCAGGATTCTTTGGTGCAGTCATGTCTGGAGTTTTTACAGTTGAGTCCCCATTGGCACGTTCTACTGCTGCCAACAACCGACTTACAGTTTTGCTCAGTTTCCAGGATGCTATTAAGGAATGCTACAATATATGGGGCTGGGTTGAAGAAAACAGCGGATTGAGCGCAACGGCAACCAGTAGCACTATTAAGAAGGCTGATTCTCAGATGTATCATTCTGCTCGACTTAAATTCTGGACTCGCAAGATTATGGAAAGTTTATACAAGATGGAAACCATGGAAACTTTAGAGATGCTTATTGAAATCGGCAAGTCTTCTCCTTATATTTTCAAGGCTCTTCGTGGATTAGATGGATCTAAGCCTAAATCAACCATCCCGCATTTGTTCAACAGTGTCATAAGCCGGGTCAATCCTTCTAATGTGGAACTTAAGGAACAGTCGACATTAACTTCCGATTTGACTGATTTTGATTTGATATCATTTTTGGTAGATTATCTCAAATCTCTTGAAAATGATGCAGTCGAAGACATTTGGTATGAAAGCATTAGTTTCTTGAGAGAAATCCAAAATAACAGTTCTCTTTACAAGCACATTATGCCCGATGTTCTTAGATTCATTTCTGTTTTGGCGATTAAAGTAGATACCCTTTCTTTTGGTGAGCAGCGCAGAATTCGCAGAGATCTTAGTGATATATTCCTTAGACTTTTTAACCCTGTTTTATCATCCAGGTCAATTATCTCACCTACTGCTGACCATTCTGTTACAACTCTTATTGATGAAAAGGCAGATTCTTCATCAGGCCGGCCAAGTATTTCTGAGAAAAATGAGGATACTACTACCCCAGCTACCACACAAACCCCAGCATTAAAATCGGGTAAACTTTTACAGGAAGATCTTGCATCTGCTTTAGTTGAAGTTGTTCCTTCATTGAGTCTTATTTTAAATGATAACGACAAAGTTATTACGGCTCTTTCTAGCATAGCTACAAACTTCATATTACCTTCGGCAAAGCTAAAGACATTCCCGTCATCATTTTCTCCTTGTTCAGTGACTCTTTTATACACAGTCATGTCTCAACCAGCCAGTCAAAAAGCCTGGAAGGGCATTGTTGGTGATATTATCTTTGATCAACGATTTTTGAACATGAACACTTCACAGGCAGAAAAGTGGAAGCCGATCATTAGTAAATGGGCACATGCTGATAAAGAGCGGCTACAAGATTATATTTCCAGATTGTTGACACATGGATCAAATTCAAATGTTTTATTTGGTTGGAACGATCAAGAATCTACATATACGCATCGCAACTTGAAGAGATTGGCCTTTATTTTCCTTTCGGGAGGCAATGATGGATACCTTCTTAATATGAAGTCACTCATTCAAAAGTTTAATGAGGTTATGATGACGGAAACTTCTGTTGATTCGCTTAGAAGTGAACTATTTACTTGTATTAGGGCCATCACTCTTAAAGTTGATCCTATACATCTTTCCAATATTTGGAGTTTTGTTTACACTGAATTGTACAAAACTTTTGAATTGGTTTTCTCAATCTATTCGTCAGGAAAGCCAGTGCCTGAAAATGAGTCTAAAGAGAAGGTGTTTTTTAGAGGATTGGTTTCTGCTTGCAAACTTTTGGATACCTTGTTAGTTTTGAATATTGAGGATTTCAATCCTCACGAATGGCTTTTTATTTGCGACAGTATCGACGCCATTTTCAAAGAGAGCGATCATCCAACATCGGGAATAGTTGATCGAATTGCCTCCTCAAATGTGTTGAGCGTTCCTGGTCCGAGCTATGAATCTGGGCAGGTTAGCAAAACCTTACGAAAACCATTTTTCTCAAGTTTGGGCCCTGTAAAAACCATTTCTCAACTGAAGCCATTCTTTGATCATATTTCAATCTACAACTATGAAAGCATGTATACACTGGCCCCACCAGACCTAGAAGCATGTGAGAAAGAAATCATTTTGGATATTTTCGATTCAAACCATTAAGCAGATACGATTGTGTTGTAATAAATCGAACAGTAATTTTGAATAACGTAACAATAAGGAAACAAAAAAATTCTATCATAATGCAAAAAATCATATAGTCTATAATAATACAAATTAATTTACTTTTTTAATAAATATATTGCTCAAGCTTTACTTTCGGGTAAACCTCCAAACACTTAATACTTCCCAACCTGCCTTTCTTTCACCAATTTGCTTTGCGCTCCATCCTCTTTTTTCCAGCAATTTTGCAACTTGTTCGGGCTTATTTCTTTTGCAGAAGATGAGGTAGGCCATTCCGTTTGAGGAAAGTGTAGTGTCTAACCTATCGAGGAGTTTCCATGTAACCTCCATTCCGTCTTTTCCTCCAAGCAAGGCCAGATCCAGCCAGGTGTTGTCATCTTCAGTGTTTGGTATTTCGGGAACAATCTCATCAGGAACGTATGGTGGGTTAAAAAGTAGAATGTCGACCAACCCCGGTCGTATATTTGTTGCCAGGCTGGCTCGTATCGATTCCATAAATTGACATCCTCCATTCTCTTTACTGGTTTTAAGTGCTACTTCGCAGGCGTGTAAATTAAGATCAGTAGTCAAATATATAGCCGACGACCGGGGAAGGATGTTTTGTTGCATAAATGCTGTGACAATTCCGGATCCAGTCCCTACTTCCAGAACTATAGGAAGGGATTTTATAGACTCTTTGGGGGTTGATGTAGCACCTTTACATGTTGTGTATCCAAACGTTTCGTGAATGAACGGTGCATCTTTTTCTAACATGTCGAGAAACAGGAAAGAGTCTTCAGCTGGTTCATAGACCTTTAAATAGTCGACCGAGTCAGTGGTTGGTGTTGGAAACGACATTATGAGCTTGAAATATTATCTATTATGATTTCCAATTCAAATTCGACTTCTGGGGCTGCTCGCTGGCCTAATTGGGTAGGTTGGGTGGTTTAAATTCAAAAATTTTTGAATCGCTGTACTGGGTTGTATGTAAGTGAGGGAAAGGCTTTATTGATGATGAGGGTTTGGAGTTGAGTATGCCGTTGTATAAGCTGTATAAGCTGGCTCGCCCCATTGAAACCTCTGGGTCTTCCTGACATCTTATTTTACACAACGTCCTATTCCACTGTGTTATCACCAGCACATACCTACCATCAACAATGCAGATTACTTTGAAGGTACGTGATCCACTGAATTAGATCATTAAATTTGATTGCAACTAACTGATTTATTTCTCTAGTCTTTGACCGGCAAGAACGTAAGAATCAACCGTCTTGTTTTACACCCGATTCCTAGGCACCATAGCCCTATTTGTCATCGGAATCACCTAATCTATAAGAGTTTCTTTAAATTTAACAAACCCTTATTTTCTTAGATTGCCATTGAAGTTGAACCCTCTGATACTGTAAGTTTCGAAACACAGCTGAGCATTTCCACCTGATTGTCCAATATTTGGATGGTCGCTTAACCGCTTGTATGATATCTAACGACTTTCTGTTATTCTAGCCCGCTGACATCAAGGAGATTGTTCAGCAGAAGGAAGGTATTCCCCCAGAGCAGCAAAAGCTCATTTGGGATGGCAAGCAAATGTAAGTGCGAATAGTATACCTGGTATCCAGACAAACACATGAGATGTTTTACGGAACGAGAGGACTGAGACTAACTTGAAACATCTTGATATACATATAGGGACGATGGCAGAACCCTTGAAGAATACAAAATTGTTGCTGGCTCTACTCTCCACCTTGTTCTTGCGTTGAGAGGTGGCTGCAACTAACCAACACCCCCGTTAGATATAAATTAATAAACACACAGCGAGTTGATGATTTTAACATCTTTGAAATATGTTATAACTATTCATTGAACGTTATAAAATATTTCTTTAGACCGAAAACTCTTTGTTTCTTCTTCGTTTTGAAGCTTTAAGGAATCTTACAAATTGCTTGTAATATCACAGTTGTACATGTACTTTAATCTATCCAACTTGACATCAATTTGCTGTTTTTGAAATAATATTAAATCTGATTCAAGAATCCGAAAATTAACCTTTTGTATACTTTACTATATGCAAATTCATCAAGTCCTTCCTCATCCTTTGCGGTTGTGATAGCTGTTGATAGCTGATGAGCCACAGTGGCAAGGCTGACGGTTTGGAGCCGGGTAACCCTTTCATAACAAGTTTTTGGGTGAGGATTTTCTTGGTGGAGAAACGCGTAAAATCACCAGGTACGACTACTTTGAAGCCTTTAGTTATCAAGGCACATGAAGAGATAACAGCTAATTCGATTCCAACATGAGCGAAAATGCACGTCGAAGAGTCAAGAATAAAGCTGTTGCTGAGCTGCAAATCTCAGCTGAACAGCTTTTACTTGAAGCTTATGAGCGAAAGGAACAGCCGTTAAGAGTTCCTCAACAGGACATCGTTGACTTGGAAGAGGTATGTTTTCTTGCTTTGATTATTCAATGATTTAATGATTTAATGCATTATCTAACTTTTAGTTTAGCTGGGCGAATATCAAGGCCGTAAACGTCGAGAATATGAAGACGCTTTAAGGCGAAACCGCCAAAACTTTGGCCAATGGATGCGATATGCTGAATGGGAACTTTCTCAACATGAGTATGCTCGAGCGCGCTCTATTTTTGAGCGTGCACTAGATGTTGACAGTACAAATGTTCCGTTATGGATTCGATATATTAAATCTGAGATCAAGACACGCAACATCAACCACGCACGAAACTTGTTAGATAGAGCAGTCACTGTTCTTCCAAGGGTTGACAAGCTTTGGTTTACATATGTTCAAGTTGAAGAAACACTGAACAACGTTCCAGGTACCAGACAAATTTTCGAGCGATGGATGCAGTGGAGACCCGAAGCATCAGCGTGGTTGGCATACATTGGGCTAGAAAAGAGATATCTCGAATACGACAGGGCTCGCGACATATATCAACGATTCTGTTCTTTATATCCATACCCCGACAATTGGATCAAGTGGGCAAACTTTGAGGAAGACTATGGATCTACAGACCACGTTCGAGAAGTATATACCATGGCAGTTGATACCTTGTTGGCAGCTGGTGATGAGTTTTTGGATGAAAAAGTTCTCAACTCTTACGCAAAATGGGAAGGAAAGCAAAAAGAATGGGAAAGAGCTCGAGCAATTTACCAATTTGGCCTACAAAAACTCCCAAAAAGTCGATCAAAGATATTATATGAAGCTTATTCCCAGTTCACAAAACAATATGGCGATAAAGATGGTATAGAAGATGTCATTGTTGCTAAACGTAGGAACAAGTATGAAGATAGTCTTAAAGAGGATCCAGCAGATTACGATACGTGGTTCTCATATCTCACATTACTGGAAGATGCTTCAGCAGACCCAGATGACATTAGAGACGTTTATGAGAGAGCAATTTCAAATGTGCCTGTTCAACAAGAGAAGAGATTCTGGAGACGTTATATTTTTCTTTGGATTAGATATGCTATTTATGAGGAACTTGAGACCAAAGATTATAAACGGGCTGGTGAAATCTACAAACAGTGTATCAATCTCATACCACATAAACTATTCAGCTTTGACAAGATTTGGCTGTTATATGCCAAATTTGAAATTCGGCAAGGTAATTTACAAGCGGCGCGTAAAGTTCTTGGGCAAGGACTTGGGCTCAGTGGAAAACCCAAGATTTTCAAGGAATATATTAAACTTGAGAAGGATTTGAAAGAATTTGACCGATGCAGAATAATATACGAAAAGTATATTGAAAACTACTCAGATATGCCTCAGGCATGGATAGAGTACGCACAACTAGAGCAAATGCTTGGTGATATCGAAAGAGCTCGAGCGATATTTGAGATGGCAATCGATGAACCAGAGATGGAGATGCCAGAGGTTGTATGGAAGAATTATATTGAATTTGAGACTGAGGAAGAAGAATATCAAAATGCTCGGGATCTTTATGAACGCTTGATTGAAAAGACTGGGCATGTTAAAGTATGGATTTCATATGCGTTATTTGAAGTATCGGTTCCTGATGAAGAAGCATTGGCTAAAGCACAGGCTGCCGCTGAGGAAAGGGCTTCTCAAGGAGACAATGACGATGAAGAAGAGCTTGAGATTGAGATAACTGAAGCCAATAAAGAAAGGGCACGCGCTATTTTTCAGCGAGCTTGGGACTATTTCAAAACTCACAGCATGAAGGAAGAGCGTGTCATTCTAAATGAATCTTGGAAAGACTTTGAGAATACATACGGATCAGATGAGTCTCGAGCCAAAGTGGAGAAGCAGAGTCCTCATGTCGTTACAAAAACTAGAAAAGCAGAGGACGGAAGTTTGGAAGAGTATACGGATTATGTTTTCCCTACGGACGAAAAGCAGACCAACATGGCTTCCTTCCTTGCAAACGCCAAAAAGTGGAAGCTTGCCCAACAAAAGAAACAAGAATGAGATTTGTAATGAATCGTTTCTACATATCGCATCATTTGGAGCTTTATTTATTTTAAGTTGAAAGCCATGTATATTATGTTATATATATCATCACTTTTATTTTTTTACTAACTAGACATTAATGAATTAATTGAAAAATAATGATGATCACTTTTAGACTAGAGAATTGGTGGATACAGATTGTAATGTATACAAGATACATATGGTTAAGTCACGTGGGAATCACATGACTTAATATGAAAGATTTTAAGCACTGGTTGTGATCTTCCACCCAATGAAAAGTACAAGCCCTTGAACACAACAACAGTCTTGATCTTCTTTCGATTCCTGCTGCAGTTCAGTATACACAAGTCAAGATGTTCAGTTCTATGTTTGGACCTTTTCGATCTACTATGCCCGCCATGGGTGGTCTTCTTTGGTAAGTCCTTTTTTTTTCTTTTTTTTTTTGAGAACCAACGTTCTTAGGCGATGCAAGCCGGTCATCATATATTATCACTGCATTATTCTAAATTGTTTTTATTGAGTTCTAACCGAGTATTTCATTTATATTTTCTAATGTAATGTAGGAAGATTCCTCACACCATGTCCCGCAACCAAAAGGCTCGACAGAGATTCCGTATGAAGACGGTTGACACCGTATTGGAGAATCTCCGCAAGGGCTTACAAAGCGTTGGCCAGCGATGCAGCATTTTGGACAGGACTCTTAAAGTCCTACCCAAGGAATCGGAAATGCCTTCGAAAGATAAATACTGGATCTTCAATAAGCAAGCAAAGGGCTACAGAAAGTCTGCTCATAGAGAGCCCAAGTGGACTAGAATCACTAACCGCAATCCTCCACCAAACTTTTAAAGAAGCAAAAAAAAAAATACCTATATATTATATTTGCGAATTACGAGTACACTATGATGTGATCTGACTGATGGAAGTTACTGTATATGGTGGAGATAATGCAAAGACGCCATGCTATTAAACGAGTTTTTTGTGGGAGGGATTACGATAAAAAAGAATATGGATATTGAATAGTACTTCTTTGCATCTACGATATGATAAAGTGATATAGATATCCAGTTAAAGAAGAGGGAACAGCATGTAAATATCATTCCTCTCTTTATGATCACTTGAACCTATTTTTTTTTTCTGTATTTAACTTTCTATTATGTAAATAATGTTGAATTTATTCTTTTGAAACAATGCCGTTGTAAGCATCTCTTGGTTCATGTTTGCAAAAAGGGCCAGTTGAAAGGTTTACAATACAAATAGTGCTCTTTATTGGCGCGATCAGTGTATTGAAATATTGTCATAGCATATTTTACAAGTTTATTTATACAAGCAATTGGATAATAGCAAATAATAGGGTATACAATAGGTATCCAAAAAACAACTTAGAATTCCAAAAGCCTTGTCATATCGCAATTATAGCATCACGTGCTCTAGTCAATAATTTATTTGGGGTAATACTTACATGGCCTTGGATTCCCAAAGTCATATATAGGCCGTTGCTCATGTAGGATCATACAAGTTCAACCCACATATACTCGCAAGTATCTCATATACAATGTTGTAAATCTGGAGACCTATTAATAAAGACAGCATTTCAGTTAATGACATCAATATCTCCTCTTAACTAACACTAGACCTTTGGTCTGCCTTTTCCTTCAACCGGAACAATTAGTAGCTTTCCACCTTACCACTGTAATAAATAAAAGAATACAGATCAAATCATAATTTTCTTCAGGTTATATGTATGAATTAGAAACTAAAAGGAAATTGAAAGGTAAACAAAAAAAATAATGCCCTGCCTTTTTGGTATAAGTTATTTAAATATTCGTTAATCACTCACCCATGTTCAATACTATCACGTTTCATGTTACCGTTAACCAACATGACAACATTTGTTTAAGACACTTATGGTTAGATAAATCTCATCTTCAGTCAGTAGTTAATCAAGTTAGTCTTTAGTACACAATCAAACCCCAGGCGGTGGACCGCGAGATGTTCCAGGTGGCCCAGAGGGAGGTGGTGGCCTGGTTCTCATACCTGGTGGTGGTGGTGGGGCGCCAGATCGCGAAGCTGCCATACCTGGGGGAGGTGGAGGGATTCCTGGAGCATTTGGCTTAGGTGCAGAAGGCATATTGGAAAAGCCAGGAATACCAGGTGGAAGAGGCATGATTGGAAGATTTCCGGAAGAGTTTGAAATCTGATTTGGCGGCTGTGGGTAATTTTGAAAACCTTGAGGGCCTTGTGGAAGACCTTGAGGAGGGTATTGCTGTTGGGATGATTGGTTAGATGAATGTTGATGCTGGCTTCTTGGCCTATCCATAGAATCATGTCCATTTTGTCGATGACCAAATTTCCCCCTATCACGGTGATCCCTAGAGTCATGATTTCCATATCTGTCTCGATCATTTCCACGCCTGTCCCTATCATAGTGATTGTTACGGTTATTATAATTGTCATTATATCTTCCGCCATCTCTGCTATCCCTATTATCCCTATTGTCTCTATCACGATAATCCCTTCCTTGGTTATTATTATCATAGTTTCCACCGCCGTTTCGCTTTTGCCACGGCGGAGGTCCTCCGTTGTTCTGATTGTTAAAATTATTATTATTATTGTTGTTGTTGTTTCTTAACCATGGTGGAGGGCCGTCGCGGCGATCACGGCTTCCGTCACCACCGTCAGTTAGTCTCATTTGAGGCTGGTTTGATGGTGCAGCTCCGGTACCCAACTCCAACATGAGTTTCTCATATTCTCTGTCGGCTGCTGAAGGTGCCATTGGTTGTTGAATTTGCCTATTGGACCTGTATGAATTTCCATAGCCAGCAGACGGTCTTTCTTTACAATCCCGAGCAAAGTGACCCAATCCACCACATACATGACAAACAAGAGAAGCAATATAATTTTTTCTTTGAGGACAATCATACTTTTTGTGACCAGGCTCACCGCAGTTCTGACAAAGATAACTTTCATCATCTCTTAAAGTACCGTTCAGCGCAGCCAATTCTCGTAATTGTCCGCGTTTAAGCTCATTCTTTTCTTCAGGTGTTGATGCAGCAGTTTCGATAATGTTGTTGATGAGGTCAATAGCCTTTTGAATCTTTGACTCATCATCTGCAATAACTAAACAATGCAAGTCGTCATCCATGCTTCCTTGGTGTGGAACATCGCTCCTTCCTTTTCCTTCCTTTACAGAACCTTTTCCTCTGATTGCAATCTTAGCGCCAGACTTTGTTTCCATGCTCTTCAAGGTGTTACCACGTGGGCCAATAATTAGACCAATGAAATTAATTTCTGGATAATCGTTAATTGGGATATAAATCTTTTCTTGAATCTTTTGGGGAGGGCGGTAATCCGCGGGTGGTTTGTAATTGGGGATGAGCTTCAAAGCTTTTTGGACAAGTTTGTGGCGTTCACTTTCAAGGGTTTTTCTGTATCGAACATCCCTAGTGTTGATACGTTTACCCATGTTATCATACTGTGGAGTTGGTGAGGGTGATCGTTCAGCTTCGGCAGGAACAACATCATTCAGTCTCATTTTCTGTGTGATTTCTTCAATTCGAAAGTTTAGGGCATAAGCCTCTAGTTGTTCTGGAGCCAAAGTGATTTCAACTTCTGTAGGGAGACCAGTAATTTTAGCAATCATATTTTCAGAGGCAGACACACCCCATCGGTACTGCTTACGTCTAGGTCCCCTTTCTAATCGTTCAAGACGGGCATTTTGGTCGCGTTCACGAACACTTTCAGAGACATTAGAGTATCTAGAGTTATCAGACCTGTCATGATCACGTTTGATGCGAGCAGGATTAATCCTTGGATCGTCAAACGGGTCAGGCGAGCGCTCGTGTTTAATAGCAGCCATGGTGTTGTAATTCTATGAAGAGTTAGAAGATGTTTATAAACTTGCCACTGGCAATGTAAATAAAATATGTAAAAACACTCACCAGGTATGAAATAGGGACAAATGCTATGTATGGATAATGGATATATAAACGCGAATAACTGGAACCCTCTAGAAAATGAGGGGTAAATGTCAGTAACTTGAGTTGGGTTGGTTGTGGGAAATATTTTCAAAGAAGGAAAGGAAAAGGTGGTGAATTAACCCAAGGCAAGTGATGTGTTATTAGTCATGATTAGTAAGATATGGATAATATATGGTATTGTTTGCGTGACTAGTCATGTGAACAGGCTTTAGCCAATTAGAGTCCCTTCTTTTACATTGAATATTCACATCCCCAGTTCGCTTTTCCTTTCAGCTAGTATCACGGCCAAAGGCTTATCTTTTTTATTAACTCCAACATTACAAACTTATCTATTTTACAATGGTTAATGCAGTTAACTTGACTGGTGGCTCCGGCCGATGCTTCGGTGGTATGTATTTGAGTATACAAAATTTTCATTAGGGTGTACTACTTTATGACCAAAAAATCCCCGACTTGATCGTGTCGTGTATTACCCTTGAATCGGTTTGATTTTATTATAATACCAAGACTTGACATACTGACATGAGGATTGTTTTTGTATCCTGTTAGAATGGCAGAACTTTATGGAGTGCTACACTGCCAACTCTAATGAACCTACCAAGTGCTCTGCAAAGGGAGCTGACTACTACGAATGTCTTCACCACAAGAAAGAGGTATGTTGGGAGCTATGAAATTATGAAACGGAGAATATAGGATTTAGGTAACTGACTAACGTTATTTTGATGTGAATAAAGAAGGCTAGAACACTTTTGATTGCCAATGAGATGCTTAAGAGAAAGGACGAGGATGGTAAGCTTATTGATGTTGTTAAGAAGCAGTTTTCCATTGAGGCCATTGGCCTTGTTAAGGAGTAATCAATTTTTTGAATCTTACTATTATTTACAATCATCTTAAACACATCTTTCACCCGTTCGCCAACTTGGATACCGGTACATTCAATTGGCATGTCTTTCATATTCACGGGCCAACGAAAATGAAGCCCATTCTACGCATGAGCAATAAGCAGCTCGACACATTTTCACGTTGATAAAACCCAAGTCCAACTGTTAGAAGTTGGATATTATTTCTTAATGATGTATATTTTATTGGAAACATATATATAGGCAAAATAGAATGCTTGATATCTTACAAGTGCTGTTGTGTTCACGTGAACAGAGATAGTCAATTCTGGTGGTCTTGAAAAGCTCTAATGTTGCGCGAGTTATCAATCGATCAGATAAGGCCATAGATTTCATTCTACATCTTTGTATCGAGTTGGAAGCTAATCGCAGTTGGTTGTAAACTTGGCGATATGTTTTGAAAAATCGCAGTTTATTTTTAAATATATGTTGTCTGCGTTTACGTCAACTATTGTTAGTAATGGTTTAATAAAAAAAACTACTCAACTGCCAAAGTTTTCTACTTGTAATCCTCTTCTTCCTCCATTCACCGTCCCCTGTCTTATACACCTTTTTTACTTTTATTCTCTACAGCTGTCGACACCAAGATGTGGGACTTTCTTTCGCCAGTAGTTGATCCAGCTTTGCAGTTAGTCCGACGTCATGAAGGGCATAGTCATACACATTACGCCAATTTGAAGTATGGATACATTGTGTTTGGCCTGTCCTTTGTGTTCATTTCGCTTATTTCTTTACGCAACTCTTTAGCAATAAAAGGATCGTTTAGAAAGACATTTACAAGAAAGTTTCCTCTTCCTGTTGCTGTCGCATTCTGGGGCATTTTCGTTGGTTCTTTTTGTATAATCGGCGTGCATAACTTTGAATATCTTACCCTCGCCAAACGAACTGGAAGGTATGTATACATGTACTTTCTGTGTGCAATAGAACGGTTCATACCAGAAACGTGATTAGCTTGTCTAAACGGTTAGAAACTACTTTTTGTATTCAAATAATCGGATGCACTACTTGTCATACTAACTGTTCTTTAGAATCACATACTCTATTCTTCCGTTAGTTGTTTTTCTTGCTCTACGACCTTCTCCACTACCAAACGTATCATATCTTGAAACGCTCCAACTTCACAAATGGATCAGTAGAATCATTGTTTTGACTGGCTTCTTGCACGGTTCGGGTTATTTTATTCACTATGTAAAAACTAGCAATATGTCCAGGTTGTTTCTTTTGAACAACTTTCTTGGCTTCTCGACTCTGATTTTCTTTCTCGTTATGGCAGTTACTTCTTTGAAACCTCTTCGACGAAGGTTTTATAATGTGTTTTACTACATCCATTACTCCTTGGCTTGGCTATCGACAATCTTTATAATCTTCCATGCCCGTCCTGGTGTGTATATTTTGGCATTTTGGGCCATTCTAATTCTAGTGGCACAGATTGCGTATAGATTCTTTGCTCAGACACTGGTGAGTAATGTGAAAGTTGTTCAGGTGGCGCCAACTCTTATGTTAGTCACTTTACCTAGAAGATCCATGCCAACTTATTTCTCAATGGGCTCCCATATTCGAGTCTCATTACCGTTGTCCAATTTCAGGGCATGGATTAATCCTACACACCCATATACGGTAGCTTCGTTACCAGAAGACTCTGAGGTACGATTACTTGTACGAGAGGCAAAGTTCAAAATCAACTATGGCTCGAAATTGTCAATCACGGGTCCTTATCCTTCTGTGGCTTCAGATATTTTCGCCAAGGCTAACCGAGTGTTGATCGTGGCAGGAGGATCGGGGTTGTCTTATGGAGCATCTGTTTACAGAGGGCTTGAAGAGAGAGGTGTTAGTGTCAAGCTAATTTGGATGGTTCGTACCAATGCTGAGGTTTCAGCACTGGGGTTACTAGAGGTTAACAAAGCTGACGTTTATATTACTGGTGGAGAAACACATTCACGATTAGCAAAGGGAAATACGGATGTTGGAAGTCTTGATGACATTGAACTGAATGAATTGTTGGATGATGTGGATCAAGGGTTGGATGATGTTGATGATGGCACCATTGTTTCTAGTGCTCCAAGTGCATCTGGCAATAGTCTTATGTTTGGACAAAGCGACAATGAGGAAGAGAATGATGATATGATACCTTCTCGAGAAAATAGTAATAATACGTTGGTGTCAGGCGAATTGACAGACCGAAGCAAGTATGAGGGAGGATTAAAAGGAATCAAAATTTTGAATAGGAGTCCCGACTTGGAGGTTGTTTTGAGTGAGTATTTTGATGAGTCGTCGACATGGCAAGGCGATGAAGAAGATGACTTGGTAGTTAATAATTCTTCGGCATTGATTCGTGGTAATGACTTTGGTAGTAATTGGGTGATTTCCTGTGGGCCTGAAGGGTTGGTTGATAAGACTCGCAACTTAGTAAAGCGTCGCAAGAATCTAGAATTTTTTGGAGAAAAGTATGCCATGTGAAGAAGAAGATATTTAAGGTCGTCAAAAAGTCAAGTAATTGTATAGAACTATTGATGATATTATTATTATTTTATTATTAAATGAATAATAATTAGGACCCTTTTTCCATATATATGTTTTTACTTAGCTTTGGTGGCTTGTTATACCAAAGATGTAATTCCTTGACCTGAGCACAAACAATGAACCGTTTTATATTTTGTAAAATTAATAACAAGCCATGTGCCATTTTCTTCTTGTTTAAAAAAAGAGAGTCTTTAGATTATTCATTATCAGGGTTGACTGTTTATGATTTGGTATTTACTCTGGTTATTGTTCGTGACCTGTCATTGTTTGGAATAGACAATGGCTTTTGTGTGTATGTTCCAGTTGTGTTCGGTGACGACACTTGATGGGCTCCGGCAAAAGAAGGTGTTCCATTTCTTTGTCTGTACCTGTCAAGTATAACTATCCAACAGCTATATCAGATGATACACATATGAAGTAAAAAGGATATGTATATAAAAAAATAGCAAGAGGAACGGGAATGGAAAGTAAGAACTGTTGGGTTGACGTCATGAGAGGTCACCTGACACCCCGACGGGTGGGCATTTTCTTGATTCAAGGAGAGCAAGACGTTGATGAAAAGTGTTACGGGGGTGATTCCTAGTATAATGATGATGGGAATAATAATAGTAGCAGAAGCAATAAGCAAAAGGATTGAATTTACATTAAACTGTTGGTAAATTACCAGTAGTAGTAATATGGAAATAGTAATGTATGCAACATACATACACCTGGGAATACGTAACAAGGTTGGCAAAGCATGCACTGCGAGATTATTTGAAGACCTAGAACCAGCCTGCGACGGATATATGTAATGAGAATGGCAACAGAAGGCTGTGTAAGAAGATTACATCTTTTATATTTCTATTAATTCATTCAGATTCATGAGATCTGCTATCATACGATCACTCAACATCTACAGATTTAATTTCGTATATAGGCACAAACAGTGAGTGCCTTTTGGCGAGTCATAATTCGAAGTTTGACATTGGCAAACGAATGGGCAGATTCCACCCATACCAAGCAAGCCCCTCCTCCTTGACATTACCATATATATATATATTTCTCCTTCTTCTTCTAAGGCTCTATTTTTTTAAAAACAAAAATTTATTCAGCCAAGAATACAACTCCATCTCCTATGGTTTATAGTAATTAAAAAAACAACGTATTGATTAGACTTTAACCTTTGTTTCCCCACACTTTTGGATTAGGTAACGAGTTCGCTGTATTATATGAATAATCAATCATAGGGATAGAGCAGCTATACGAATCCCAGGGCCGGTGTTAACACCGATGATAATTCTAATAACTCATGTTAGTTCTGATACTAGTGGTAAAAGGTAAGCCACAAGGGCCATTCAACCGTCTAGGCCATCTCTATACTGTTGCTCGGTTGTGGCATTTCGTCATGTCCAGGACCTTAAAGTCACTTGTATCTGGGGCCTTAAAATAGTAGTTTAAATATCATGGAACTTGAGGAGTATATGGAAAATGCAAATATAGTCATTAAAAATCTAAAGGAATAGTTATATAGTTGTGTGTATATATGTAATATATATATCAAGTAGTCATAAAAAAAAATCTATCATGATAGTCAAAGATGCGTTATTAATAAACAATCTTGCCCTGTTGTTTCTTTGCTTCACGCTTGAGTTGGTACGAATTGTAGTAGCTCTTGACTTTTTCCGTAAGAGACTTTCGTCGGCTGTGGGTATTCTTTGGGCGCGTGGTGGTTTGCAAAGGAGAGGTGGGAGAAAGAGGAGATAAAGGAGCAATAGAGGAAGAGTTGTGATGATGGTGGTGGTGGTGACGGTGATGATGATGGTTGGACAAGGGAATTGATAATGAAAGCTTCTTGTCCTTCTTGTTACTGCTGTTCGGTGTAGGAGGAGTAAAGAGAGGTGCTTGTGGTGAGCAGGTAGAAAGATTGATATGCGAGTCTACAGGCGTAGGCGGAACTGAATGAATAGGCGTAAACAATGAGTGGTACAACGAGCCTCCTGAGGAAATAGACGACGACGAAAACTTGCGCAAAGTGTCTTCAATTGACGGCAGCTCTGTAGTGGCATTGGTAAGAACCATGTCATCCACAGCATAGCATTCTGACGAGTCTTGTGGAGCCTCGGCACTGTTGCGGCGATGGTGGAAAAGTGCCGCTCCAAAGCTATATGCCTTTTTGTGGGTAGGGCCGGCTTTTCTGGGAAAGGTATAGGGATGGTCGGATGTGGGTGAGACTGGAGAATTGTGAGAAGATGAGGAGATTGCACGAGCAGCTGTGCAGGTCACAAGAGGATGTTGGGATGATTGAAGAAGGTAGTTGTAATACTCTTCATCTGACATTGTATTAATATCACGAGACTGGGTCTTGCAGACAATTGATTCAACTTGAGGAATATTAGCAGACTCTTCTTCTTCTTGTTCCTCTTCTTCTTCAATTTGAAGGGATTGAACAGATTGCATAGCAGATCGGAAATCATAATACTCTTCTTCTTCTTCGTCTTCTGAATTGTCTCCGTCTCCAATCTCCCGTTCACAAACATTGGTGCCGTCAATTTGAACAGCAGCAGTGGAAGAGTTGGCCGAAACTGCAACGATAGAAGATCGAGTAGAAGAAGGACCAACAGACGAATGAGAACAGACTTGTGAGCCGTCATTTGAACTGAAAGTTACAATGCTAGGTCTCTTGCAGTTAGAGTAAAGTTGGTTAGCCCTGCTGTTGTTGTTACTGCTGTAGGCGCTGCTAAATTGATGAGACCCAGTTCGTTGAGGCTGGTCGTAAAAATAGGTTGGTGGTTCCTCGTCATTTTCACTTTCGCTGTCATAGACGTCATCGCAATCCACTTCATCTTCGCTTTCAATGGTTTCGGATTGAACATGCGATTGTTTATAGTATTGAGTGGTAGCTATGCTGGCACTAGTACTAGTAATACTACTACTACCAACAGTGACGCTCTCTTCCGTGTATTCGATACTTTGTCGGCTAGTCACAATACTAATTCTCTTAGCCTTGTTCTTATTTTCAGACTGCGGCGTTGTTTTTAGGCAAGACTTGATGTATTGGTCTTGCTCTTCGTTACGTTCACGCTGGCGGCGTTGTTCTTTTTCAAGCTCTTTAAGTCGCTCGGCCCTGTACTCTTCGGTGTTGACCCACCAGTCGTGGTCATCAGCATCGCTTTCAGTATCAGACTCGTCGTTGACGTCAGCCTCAAAGTAGTGAGAGTTGTAGTATCGGCCGTGTTGAGTGTATTCTTCGCGGTAGTGGACATGGCGGCCAACCTCTTCTTTGTATTTGCTGCCAACAACTTCATATTGAGGAACGCCAGAGCCCCGTCGTTGAGTGTCACGGCAACTGCGCTGGACTTGATCGCAAAACGATTCAAACAAGTTTTGTTCAAAAGTATTGCTGCGATTAGGTGTACGAGTAGAGTATGGGCGAATTTTGAATGCTGAACGGGAACGTCGGTGTGGAGGGTGGTGGTATTTAGTAGAACGAGAGTCAAATTCTTCTACTTCGTCTTGGTCTTCGTATTCGTCTTCGTCTAAGCATAAAGGAGATGGAACATGCTTATTAATGTTTGATGATACGCATGAATCCATGGCTAAACTAGTTGCAGTGGGCGTAGCTTGTTCTGAAACAGCAGTGAAAGAAGCGATGGGTGTGAGGTTGTCATGTTCAATAGGTAGTGTTGATGGTGACGATAATGATGATGGTGATGAGGAGGAAGAAGATGATGATTTGCGGTAAATGGGAGGAGATGATGAAGAACGGCGAGAATCAACAGATTGATCAAATTTGCCTAGTCGACGGTTTTGTAGGGTTTCATAGTCAGATGACGAAGTGTATTGACAGGCATAGGCCATTCGAGGAGGATGTTGGCCGGCGTTGCAAACTACCTGATGATCGGGACAGTAGTATGAGCCGGGGGTGTGAATCTTGATTTGGTTGCAAATTTGGTGGAAAATGGCGAGGCCAATGTTATAGTCCAATCTAGTGTTTTGCTGTTCCTGCTGAGTTTGGGAAACCTTGCGAGATGATCTGATGGGAGAAGCGTGAGAAGAGCCTCGAGAGTTTGCGGGAGTGGTGGCAGGAGTGCTTTGATTAGAGGGCGAGGAAACGGAGGAAGAGTGGGTACTGTCGTCGTCGTCATCGCGCTGAGGTTGATCTGGGGCTTCTGACAGAACGACCGATGAATGTGAAATAGAGATACAATGAACTGTAGAAGTCATTATGGTGATGTGTGATATTGATGAAAAGAAATTAGGAGAATGGTGGTTGAGTAATATTTTCCAAAAAAGCTGTCAAGCTAGTTTGTACGATGGAAGGAGAAGTAAAAAAGAGGTGAATGAAAAAAATCAAGGGTGAATGAATGCAGACATTAAAAAGGAAACAGGTAGAATAGATTAAAGAAGAGAGAGGAAGGGATAGTATATAATGGCAATATTTTGGATAATGGGTACAGAGAAAAAGGGTGGAAAAAACGGCGAGAAACCAAGACATATATATATAAGAGTCTGGCAAAAGGCCGGGCAATAACAGGGTGTTATGGGTTCTGCACGCCTGTATGTCCATGTATGTATAATATAGTAGTAGTAATTAATGTAATTTCACACTATGATGCATCTCACCAAGACACAAATCATCCTTTTTTCTGGCTTTTTTACACTCGGATCTCACCAGGCCCTCCCGTCGCAGATGTTTTTACGCGCTTATGTCAGCGGCATTTTTTTACATCGGGCCGGAAGACTTGGGCTTTTTGGTTGGGCTTTTGTTTTTCCCAGGTGACCAATGGTTTCTGCTTGGCTGGACTGGCCCGAGAATGAAGCCGGACGGTGAAGGGACTGGCGGTGGTTTAATCCGACCAGGCGGACTGCGGATTCAGCGTGTACGGAATCGACAGTTGGTGTTGGTAGTGATGTCGATACCGGTGCTATTACTGAGAGGAGCACAGAGATGAATTATAAATGCAAAGATACTCAACGTGCTTTATCAAATCACGTCTCTTCGCGGCTACCGTTATCTCCGGAGCTTATTAAGACGTGCAAAGTTTGACGTGCTTTTTTGGGGTGTGTAATGTGAGCCCTCCAGGATTTATAAACCCGTCCGCTCCTATGACTTGTTCAGCCCTTGAAGCTTGAGCCTCGGGTGTTGGTCTGACGAGCTGAGCAATCGAATGAGACATTTAGAACAGCATGGACGTTGTTTTTATTTTTATTATTATTATTATTATCATTATTATTAATTACTAAAGAAATAAATACAGATGATTAGGGGTATACTCGTTTCGGCTACCGTGCTTCAGGACAGGTTGCACGCACTGTCATGACACTTGAATCTGGTGCATCTTTCCATGCCCTTGCCCTTGCCCTTAACCCCCTGCCTGCCCTGCCTTTTCTTTTTGCCTGCGCTTCCCGCTGACATCATTGCATCATTGCGTGCTGGACACAGTGCCGAATCAGGAGGAGAGCCCGTACGGCCAGCGCCAGCACCAGCAGCCAGGGCCGTTCCAGGCTCTCTTTTTTCGTTTTTTTTATTTTATTTTTCTAAATGGACAGCGACCAACCCCCAAACAGGCTCAAGAAGGGTGGAAGACTGCAGGTGGCCTTTTGCACGCAGTCGGAGGACGACAGGCTGCTGTTCAAGACGAAGAGTCATGAACAAAGATTAAACACACTGAGGCTTTACGAGCACTAGCAGTAGTAACTGTAATGATGATAATAGGCAGTAAGCAGCAACTGCGATTGCTAACGGTAATAACACTAGTTGGTCACATGATATGCCAACATGCCAGCTAAACCCGTTCCAGATGGGCTACTTTTTTACCCGTCCTTGTCCGCACCAGGTGTGTACATACGGTGGAAATACCTGTGGCGCTATGGCTGTATTATAATATAATCAGAATGCTCATACGTGGTGCAGCTGTAGGCTCGCTCGTTTGCTTGTGCAAGCCATCAAGCCATCAAGCCATTGCAATTGCAATTGCAACTGTGATTGGAGCATAATCCCTGCCAGTTGTAAAAGTGTTGCAAGAGGCCATTCTCAAGAGGTACTGCACGGATCACTGGCATTCCTGACTGCAATACTGGTGTCATAAATAGAAAAAGTATTATTTGGAGCGTTGTAATAATTGCAATAAAATGAGTTGGCCATAAAAATAATACCATTGCTATAGTATTTTATTGTCACCATTATCACCATTATTATTACTGCATGTCATGGTTTTATCATACCGTCACGTGTCAATCATATGACTCAACAGCCTCCGGCACCCTTTCAACAACGGGTGAGGCTACGAAGAGGAGAACAGCAAGAGGATATTTACTTCTTTTTGGTTTATTTTTATTCATTTCTAATAAATCCACTATTAAATTGCTTTTTTTAATCTCATACTAGCTTGCTAATTTATTTGTTTTCGTGTTTTCCCCAGTTTTGTCAATCATTGCAATCAACGTTGCCGATAAGCGATAAGCGAGGCTCTCTTGATAACAGCCAAAACTAGCCGCGAGCGTTGTTTAGAGAGTGCCGATGAGGCTATGGAACTGGTTCCTGTTTTGGTATATTTGTTCTTTTATACATTAATTACAGTGTTTATCACATATACAGACTCGCTCTTTACTCATCTACTCCTCATTGTAAATCAAGGTAAACGGACTCTGCTGTTTGACTCTTTTATTGTACGATTGCAACCAATCCTAATGATACCAGTAATAATTACGATTCCATATGCAATACAACTCAAATCAAGTCAGTTTTCTTTAACAATTCCATTATTTCTGTTCCCGTATCAGTTGCGTTGCCGGAGACATGGAATCCTGAATATAAGTCCCTGTAGACCCAAACCCACCTCTTCCCCAGATTCTCCCATTTGTTGTTATACCCACAAAATAATATTGCTCACAAGTTTATACACCAACTGTCAAAAAAATGCAAGCCTCTTCTAGTTTTTTTCTTGGCTAGTTGTAACTTTTCAATAAGCCACAATTCAAACCCACAATAATAACCATGTTCAAGTTGACAGATCACCATTGGCCCTAGTTATTGGTCCCAGCAGTAGCGTACCCTCGTTTTGATTTATTTTGATTTACAAATTACAAATAAGAATCCAGAATTTTCCAGTCTAAACATCTTAATTTACCTTTCTTCTTTTGCATGAAATTTCTAGATCACTCTTAAAGTAATATGTTTCACGTATCCGTCTTGCCATCTTTCGATCCAGCAAATTTAAATTTAAATTTGCTTTTGATTAGAAATAAAGTGTGGATCCATTTCTTTCTGGATCTATAATACATTACTAGCCTTGGATTCAACGGTCCATGAAAACCTACTAATCAACCGTCTGTAATTGATGTCAGTCACAGCCAAACTGTGGCAAACAGTACGGCCCGAAAGTGCATTTATAACTCACCAAAAACCACGCAGCCAAGGTTACAGCTACCGAGGACCGACTTTCTTATGATCAAGAGCTCGACTCTCGGCTAATCATCAGACGCTTCCCATTAATCGACCATCAGCCATCGCCATCAACCATTAACTACTCAGTGTTTTCAGTCTGCTCCAACGGAGCAAAAGCAAAGCAACTGTCATATTAAAAGCTTCCGAAACTTATTACCTAATGATTACATAACGTCACGAATATTTTATGTAAAAAAGAATATCCGATTTTTAAGCTTCACATGCATACTTTTTACTCTGCATCACTAGTCTTATTTTTACTTTTTACTCCAACTTTTGGCGCTGCTATCTCAACAAAATGCCGATAATGGATGGCCACCTACCTATCGCCGTGGTTACACGGCGTCTACGAAAATGATATGGACAGATTGGATATTGAACCAGACAAAAGGTCGTTTTGGTTTTTATCTTGTATATACACCATTTCCATCAGCGTTTTGTATTTATTTATTATTAGCGCCAGCTTTTATGAACCTTTTACTTTGCTTGATTCGCACACTATCAGAAAGGTCTATACGAAGACCCTAGTCACAAAGTAGGGTCAAAACTTTTTTTTTTTTTTTTTAAACTGTACATGGTATAGTATCTCCAAGCCTTTTGATATAAGTAAATGATCAATAAACTCTTACAAAAAAGCTTTACAAGTTTTCGAAATATGAGTATTTTTATCTCCTCCTCTTCTTCTTCTTCTAGTTTTCTATCCAGCCCATGGTTTTGCTTTTCAGAGTCTACATGGAAATAAATATCCCATCCTGAGAATTTTTCAAAAGTCTATTTGGAAAACAAAATTCGATAAATTCAACTTGTGTATTGGTGAAAGAAACTTGCATCATGATGAAATTTTTTCATTCTCATGTTGTCGTAATACTTGCTAGTTCCATTCCTTTTCCTACCTCTTTTAACAAATACATCAACAATTGTAACTTTGTATGCCCTTTGGAATTATGTAGTCCTCGTTTTTTTGTTGGTTTATCAAACTCGGATCAACATATGACGAATACATTCTCCTTGAATAGACAGTTTGATAATGGTGGAGTGTTTTCGGGCAGGGCGTATAGTTTTTGTCGTTGATATGTACAGGATATTCATCACTCATTATCTTACACATTTGTCCTGCTATGACCTCTCGAATTGAATTTGCAGACTCCAGCTCGATATAATAGTCAGAAGCTGAATCTTGGTATATGAAACCTGTTCCATTGTGTATACTGCAGACAAATTTTTTTAAAATTTTTCCTTTTAGTAAAACCCAATCTTTTACATAGAGGTCCCGGCGAAGGTTTTTCCAGTGTCTTAAAGCAAGAGGAAGACGAAAAACAAGATCAATTCTTTGTCAAGCGTATTTTAGACTGCTTCTTTAGATATACGTCCAATGCGTTTAAAACGTTCCATCTAGGCCCCATACCCTTTGATTGATTGGCTTAAACCTAAAACGGAGCATTTTCGAAAGATAGAGAGGGATAGAAGGAGAAGCAGAGGTCTCGTCACGCCATTGACTAGATCAAGCAACAAGTTATCGTGCATAGACTAACTTAAAATACATGGAAAACCCCCCATCTTTCATCATTCCTAATAACTTTTGTAATCTATATCGTAGCAATATATCATCTGTATTCGTATTTGTGCTTGTGCTTGGACTCGTTCACCAGGACTACCGAGGTTGAACAGCTAACCAGGACTCTGACCGCCAAGTTGATGACCTTTTGACGAAACCAGTAGTCCAGCCATCCTGGTAACACTCAATTGAGAACCAATTACACATTTACCAAACCTTTTTTATTCAGAGTTGTAATGCTCTTAAGAAAAAGGTGAACGGTTATGTGTGATGTATGTGTGTGGGGGAAGAGCAAAATAAAAACTTGCTTTAAGAATCAAAGACTCGGATCTGTCAATGCCAACCAGCCAAGGCTTTTTTTTTTGCATGCCAAACCTTGAGACTGCTTCTTGAGAGATTTTGGATTTGTATACGTTTGACTTTATACTTGAACATCTTGTTCTTGGATTTGTTCCTGTTTCCCCGCCTATTTTTTTTTGGACTCATATTTCATACTTTCATAATGGTGGTTTCGGAGCCATACATCAAGTGTGCCGTTTCCTATTCTAATAGCAATAGTCACCGGGTCTTTTTAACACGAGTCTTGTTGGACCTTTTTGATGCCTAACGGCTTTTTATTTCAAAACGACACACTCCATTGATTAAAGCTGCTCTTGGATTCTTTTTTTAGTTTCAGTTTTAGTTTGTAAATGGGAAATTATTTTCGTTACATTAGTCTTTCAAACTAATATATCTCACCAATATCAATATATAAAAAACTCTTCTTTGTAACAAGAATCCAAAACAAGCAGAAAAGGATCATGTCAGATGGTTACTTTTGTTTTAAACGACGGCTTTCAACCTGAATTTTAAATTATTACAAGTTATTTAAAATAACGTGAAAAGCCTAATTTGAAACTGAACAGCTTGAGAAATCATGTGACACATACGTATTATGTATACATTGAGACAGTCACATGACTACGGCACATTATTAACAGCCACCACCACCACCACCCTCACCGCTGCAACTACAACTATCACTACCATCATCACATCATAAAGCCTGTTTCAATGTGGCAAATTTCCAATTTCCAATTTACATTCTTCTTTCATCATGTTCTTTTTACTGCAAGTAGCAAAATAATACTCATCCAACCCGTTGTAGTTCCCTTCTTTAACCGTTCCCGAACCAATTAAAGTTTCCAAACACATCGGGCCGTGAGCTTTTTTTACTCTTATTATAAATAGCTAATGCTTTACTATGTTGCCATATCTAATGACTCCTCCATTCAACATAGATCGTCTTGCTGGTCATCAGAACTTGCTCTTTACACTTATATATCCAGCTGAACCTTTTTTATATTTGTCAATTGATGAATATTGATGATACATACATTACCGTTTTTACCGCGTAAACAAGCCTTTTTTCATGTATTTGACTCGCATGATTATAATATTTGAGTCAGT
Organism: Magnusiomyces fungicola; assembly: GCA_900654225.1. Lineage (NCBI taxonomy): Eukaryota > Fungi > Ascomycota > Dipodascomycetes > Dipodascales > Dipodascaceae > Magnusiomyces > Magnusiomyces fungicola. Next base: position 1,380,641 of record CAACAH010000002.1, read on the forward strand.
CTACTGTTATTGCTGTCGAGAATTGGGATCCGAATAGGATTTATACTTTTTACTGTGATGTTTTGCTTTTCGGATAGGGTCGTGCTTCAGAACACACCCGGTGTTCCGCTGACGTTATTACCATTATTAATGCTTTTCTTGGAGCCTACACCGGCACTTCGGAATATAATTGAAGCTCATCCGCCAGCTCACGGGTCACATTTACAAACCGTTACCCTATACTTATAGATACCTTGAACGCAAATATAGACTCGAGGAATGAAAAAAGAATGTTGCATTAATATCAGTAAATTACTAGCAAAACTACTACTACCTTTTCTTTCTTATTCTTTTTCTATTCATGCAATTCTTTTACATTCTTGTTTATACCCAAGCAGGTGCTCTAATAATTTCATACCCATGTCTTGATGTTTGTTTTTAATGCATTCATACATTCTGATTCCAAATATTGGCATTGTTATTGCCAATATTCATTTTCGATTGCAAAAGCCAAGTAGTTTTAAAGTATATTAAAACCTAATGAATCCTGGTAATTATGAAAAAGGAAAAGCCAAGTCAACGTCTTTGTTTTTTACTATTCATTAATTCTCGTATTCGAGACATTATCAGATAACTAATTTCTCATTTCTCGTTTCGCTCAACTTGATACAAATATCCTAGAAAATGACAATAATGCAATTGTATACCATTTAAATGATTGCACTACCTTGATCAATGTTCCAATTTGCACAAACCAGACGATTTCTAGAAACGTTTACTTTTGTTAGTATATATAACTAGAGGTTTATTCTGCATGATTTGACTTGACTCTTCATTATCCCATCTGTCGATAAACATCTTTTTGAAATCCTGGCTCAATACTGATTTGCAATACCAATGTTTAACAGGTGAAATGACAATTGTTCATTACAATTCGGACCGATCTTGTGTATACCTTATTTTTTTTGCTACAGCAATGGTGCCATACCGTGGCATATTAAAACCAGTTTCATACCATCCACTCTTGGCTGTTTCTAATATACCAAGAAAATGCTGGCAATCCTTTTTTTTACAACTGCTTTTGAAGCTGCCAAGTCTTTTATTTATCTGCTAAATTATAATCATGATAAGAATAAAGATATTTTGTTTCGAGCTAGGCTGATTAATTGAAATGAAACCCCAAAAGAGATCAAGTGTGAATATATGAATACCCATTCTAGTAAAATGACAATAGTCTTGTATTTACGGGAACCTGGCAACAAGGAGCATGCTTTACCTCACAACTCGGCAGCTTGTCCATAAAGCCGAGTTAGTATATCCAAGGAATGAGAAAATCACTTGTCAAGATGAAGAATCTGGCTTTAGATATCGTTCCAATTTGCCAGTCGTTTTTTTACGCTCATTGTACATATTAACTGCCTGTTATTCCAAAATCACGTAAAACCAAGTTGACAAAGAAAAAAAAAAAAAACACGGTGCAATTTCCTCCTATCTTTTTTTTTTTAGGAATATAAAGGTTATAATCCACAATCTACAATTTGTAATTTGAAAGATAACCAGATGAGAAACTTTTGATATTTGGATATGACCACCAATGCTGCCAATCGTACTAATGCCAGTACCCCTTCTAGTACCAATCCTACTACCAATCCTACTACTACCTACTACCTTGTTAACAATGCATACACAATCATACAAATTACAGACACACACATACGGGTCTTTAAAAGTAAACTACCCATTTTTATATTCTTCCAACTATCATATCAAATTGAATTAATAGTTATATATTGTAACATGTACATATCTTTAACATATATAATCTACTCAATGGTCAAATATCTCAAGGAAATTAGCCACCCATATCCTGGACTATACTTGAGTATCAATCCCCAATCTCCTTGTCTGTATCTTTCTCATTTTGTCTAGCATTTAAAATGAGCATTGTATGAATGCCCTGCGCACAATCCCTTCTATACTTAAACCTCACTGGCTAAAGCTTCTCTTTTATATTTTCACATGAATCAAACAAAAACAATCATCTTTTCTTTCGTTCCTGTGTAATTGAGTTTTAAAAATAATACAAAAAAAGAAAATCTAATTAAACCAATTTACAAGATAGTCAAATGTCAACAAATTAATACTTAAGGTACGCAAAATATATATAAAAATAAAATGAAATAATAAATGCCAAAATTATTACAACTTGGCATCTCTCTCTGCAATTGTCTTCTCAATAAACTTCTTGCCATATCGCAGCAAACCTTCTTGAACAACAGTCGCAATATGAGTACCGTTCTGCGTAAAGAATCTTCCAACGACCAGGCCCCTGTCGTTACCAGTCCATGGCGACTCGACACAGTGCATGAGCCATTCGTCAGCCTTTGGTTGTTGGTGAAAGTAAATGGTATGATCCAAAGAGACAATCATAGAAATGTCTGAAAATGGCACATCATTAGCAATGAGCGCAGTTCCCAACAAGAAAGAGTCACTCATATAAGCCAAGGCCATGACATGAGCTGAAGGGTCTTCAATCTGACCAGTAGCACGAATCCAATGACGAATCTTTCTTTGTGACGGCGTTTGAAACTCATAGTTTTCGCTGGGAGGAATAAACCTGACGTCCATACCATTTTCAACCTCTTCAGTCTCAGTTCCCTTCTTGGTGGACAATGGGACGGCTGGAGGGGGCTGTTCTTCTTCAGCTGGTGATGCCGACGTCTTGGATTTCATCATATTTCGGGGCAGGGGAGGAAAGTTGGTAGAAGCTGCCACATCGTCTTTACGTGATCCTCTCACAGCGCTATAGTGAGCTTCCCGAGGCGTCGGGACACCGGGGTAAAGAGACTGATGGTGGACACAAACTGATCCTTCGGGTGGAGGAACCATAAAAGAGATGGAGGTAGTGAAAATGGCCTTTCCTCGTTGAATTGCCTTGACAGTACGGGTTGCAAAGCTCTATATACCAATTGTTAGATTCTAAAATGTTGTGGATGTGGGGTAGCGTATCAAAGGTGAAATTTTAAGTTTTTAAAAAAATGTATCTCTTTCGACAGCAACAAGCTCCAGTAACATTTCCAAAACAAAAGGAAAGCAATGAGACAAGTAGCTGAATAAATCTGTTCAATTATCATGGGTATAGCGTATACTTGAACATATACGTAAAATCTTACTGGGTATTAAAAGGAAAAGAAAAAAGGTATTGCGTATCCACAACAGAGATGTCCAAACCACTCTGTATCATTTCACAAAAGCAATATTTTGTATACTTACTCGACCATCGCGGACTCGCTCAACGTTGTACACAATTGGAATTTTATTGTCACCCTGTAAAAAAGTAAAGAAGCAGCAGAATAGTTGTTAGTCATTGGAACTTGAGAAAATAATAACAAGAATAACAAATAAACAAAGGTACCAAAGCCAACCCAATTGAAGAAATATACTTACAGCCGTCAAGAAATAACAGTGCATACTGTGCACTTGGAATCTTGTATCAACAGTTTTGACAGCCGCCATAAGGGACTGCGCAATGACCACGCCACCAAAAACACCACGAGCGTTTCTAGGTCTCCACAAAACCTCAGTGCTGCGAAACAAGTTTTCTTCAAACTTTTCCAAGTGAAGCTGTGTCTCAATAGGTGCTACCATTGTTTAGTTGCTGTCGGATGTATGAAGACAAGTTGTAGATTTGAGAAAGAAAGAAAAGAAAGGGGGGCAAGCAGGTATTTGACAGACAAACAGGGGGTTGAATAACCAAATGCTAAGGTGATATATAAGTGAATTCCCAAAGAAAATAGAAATGAATAGAATATAGAATAGTAAGATATAATAAAGTAAGGAGAACGAGCCAAGAGGAAGCGAGGTATTTATATTTATATGGCAAGACCCGGTGCAACTGGCCATGAGGAGAAGATGGATGACCTCGGTAAGACATACGTTTATCAGGTGATTCGCTCCATCTCTCCACACTAGAAAATGCCGACTTGGCAACAGCTACAGCGTAATGAAAACGGACCGTTGGACCGGCTGTCAGGAAGAGTGATCTTTCCTCCTACTAATACTTGAGCTTTGAGCTTATCAACCGCCAACGAGCTTTATATATGACAATTGAGAATACAAGTACCAATAGTAGCTGCCATTCTCATCTTGGCTTTCAAGGTACTGGGCAGCCAGCCGCGCCTCCTGTCAAGTCGGCAACTTGGCTAGACGTAAAAAAAAAAAAAAAAGTAAATTAAAATTGAATTCTAGATAACAAAACTATCAAGTCATAGACATACGACTTGATTTAAAAGAAATTTATAAAACTAATATAATACCCATGTCTTTAGTTTCGAGATCTCCCCGAAAACAACTGGCTCAAAAACGACGTTGATTTACTGGGCTGGATAGCTGACATTGGCAGGTGCGTATCGTCCGCTTGCTCGGCCGCAATCATTAAAGCTTCTATAGTAATAAACCGTTTTTCTGGGGAAATTCTAGAAGCAGAAGGATGCCAGAAATCCGGATTGGCCTGGTATGTGACTCTATTCAAAGGACTCGTTTCCTCTTGTTCCCGGTTTCCAATATTGTTGTCGTCAGTTCCATCAACAGGAACCCCCTGAAGATGAACTAGACTGCTATTGGTATTGTCTCTGGGAATTCTAGCATTCGCCTCGTCGGGATTTGCCCTCAATTTGGACTTGCTCTTTTTTGATGGGCCGGCAGCGGCATTGCTGACAGGATTAATCTCAGAGGCACCCACAGGCTGTGGAATTTTAGACCTTGCCGAGGACTCGATTAGCTTGATTTTTTTGGTAGGCACAGCGTAATGTTCAAAGAAATTAATGTTAAGACGATTTCGAATTTTGGGCGAAAGCCGGTCATAATATTGGACAGCTAGCCGATCAGGGTGATAGAAATGTCGAATCTTATTAAAGATGCGCAAGAAACTGGAATTGAAAATAATAACAGGGACTTTATCTGGTTGCTGAAGTTGGTTGAATTCAAATCTCGCTAGTTCTTCCTGAAGTTTAATATGGCCTGTGGATCTTTGCAAAATATAAGCGTTCACCTCTTCAGAATCAGCAAAATGTCCGTCATCAGCCAAACTAGAAACGCTTTGAATATTATACCACAAAGTGTTATGCTTCAAGTGTAAAATAATCCAGGCAGAATATCTTTGAGGTATGTTATGTAGGGGGGTTCTAAGAGTCCATCTCCAGTAATTATATGTTCGGCGAAGGTAGTGCGGAAGGTAGTCTCTGGATGGATCATAAGGATCAATTGGTGGAGGCATAGTGAATAGTATTTGCCGGTCACTTATATTCTCTGATCTATCACCAAGGTTTGATGGGCGTGATATTCCCAAAGAAGTGGCAGCACCTTGGGTCCGCTGTTTTGCTGCCGCTGCTTGTCTGGCAGCTGTAGTTGGTGTGGGTGGAAGCTGCCTATTAAGGTATTCTGGCACCAATCTTCGTCTGCGTCTTTTCCTCTTAATATGCTCATGGCTTCTTGATCTCCTAGGGTCACGCATCTTTGTTTCATGGTGGTGCATATGACGGTGATGGCGCGTGGAATCCCCAGTTACATAGTCTCGCCCTTCGTCTCTAGAAGAAGAGCCCAATTCAGGAGTGCTGATACTGGCAGCCATAATAGGGGCAATACGAATCTGATCTTGCAAAGAAAGATCGCTTGTAATCTGTCTTTCTTCGTCATCAGCACCAGATCTCTTGCTTCGTTTCCGCCATGGCAATCTTGACGACGACGACGAACTAGATGCGGCTGGTCCTGCGGCTGTGATTTCTGGAGGAGGATCCGCAATGTTTCCAGTCGCATCCACCGAAACGTCAGGTGGGCCTATTGCTGCAGCCGCCGTTTTATCGGGGTTGTTTTTGTGTTTCAGCAAAATGGCATCAGTTTTGGGGAATCTGCCTTTGTTATGCTGCGGCGTTGATTGTGCCTCTTGAGGAGGAGTTGCGAACGACTCGTATATTGCTGGAATCTGGGGCACGTCGGGGATCGCTCCAGGGTGGAGGGCAGGAGATATTACTTCTGTGTATGGTGTTCCATATGGCGTTTCTCCAAGTGTTGTTTCATCAATTCCTAAACCTGTAGCGTATGGATGTCTGCTGCCAGTACGACCTGATGACAAGTCTGGCGTTGATAGCGATCGACGGTTTGGGTCGCCGTATTGATACAGCCCCGGCCGTAACGACGGACGTCTTTGCCTGCTGTACCTGGTTTGAGAGTATTGGCTGCCAGAAATAACAGCCTCAGGTGGAATTTCGTCAAACATTTGCTCATTAGATTGAGGTTGCCGATCATAACGTTGAGAGATAGTTGATCTACCATCGTCTTGCAAGATGCCGCTACTTTCAGCGCTATCTGTTCCTTTACTAATTGTGGTTGTGCTAGTGTTGTTACTCGTGCTATTGCTAAGATTATAGTGTCGGGGTATACTCTGACTACGATCTGAAACACGGTGATTCGGATTGGCGTGCTGATGAATTTGTGGACTTTTTGAGTGTAGATGTGATTTGACTGCTAAATGTTTTCGTTTTCCAGAACTACTGCGAACCCTACTGGCAAGAGCAGCGGTTGCGGCAGCTCTAAGTCCTCGTTGGCGTTCTTCTTTCTCGTAAATATCGTCGTCTTCGTCATCTTCGTCATCAGTCATAAATTTTGGCTTAGATATTGCATTCTCGAAACCTTTTCTTTTGTCTGTTTGACCTGATGTCTGGAATTTTGTTTGATGTGTTTGACCATATGACCCATGACTGTGTTGAATCTCAGCTCTGCTTTGAGGATGCTGCCGCTCTTTTTCTATATTTTCTCTATCTGCTCTTGACAAGCCTTCTTTGAGGCGCTCATAACGGTAGTCGCCTTGTGGTAACTGAAGAGATGAGGGGCGACTGCTTTTTGGAGAATGTAGGGAAGCTGCGCTAGTAAGAAGATCAATTTGCTTTGTTTTTTGCCGTAATGAATCATGGGTGAGATTGAACGAGTCTCGAGCTAGAAGAAAGGCTTCTGCTAGGGATTGTTGCCGGCCAGACACGGGTGTAACGTGCGTTCCACGGTTATGTGATAAAGTTTTAATGAATGGAAGGTGCTTGTAAATGATATCAATATCTTCATGATCCAGGTTTCGCAAAGCGTAAGCTAGTTTATCACTCATTGCAGGGACCTAGAGGATTTGATATCCACTTCATAACTGAGGGATGTGAAAAGAAGGTGTTTGAGTTTTTGAAATAATCTATGTTGACCTAAGGAAAGAAGACAATACAGGAACCAGAGATTTATGCAAGCTGATTATGGTATAGAAAGATGAGGGGAAAAATTAAATTATAACCAAGCAAAAGAAATAGTGAAGAGGAAAAGGAAAAGATGGTAAAATGAAAAAGAGTTGAAGAAAATGAAGAGTGTTGACTATTTAATAAATTAAAGCCCAGTTATATTTGGCTGCGACAAAAGCTTAAACCCATGACTGGATCAGGTAATTTTGTTTCTGCCAACCAGGCAAATATCATGTACGCTGTACATTCTTTAAAACCTCTTTGCAAATACTTGTTTCTTTTCTGAATCTCGAATGATTTTTTCCTGTGATCAATTTACTCCTTTAATATTTCTTTAAATTCTGAGATTGATCAATATGATCAGTTTAATCAGTAATAGTAAACCACATCAGAAGACACCCGCTCATTTGGTACTTTTTTTTAAGAATCGCGATATGAAACCAACGAGCCTTTTTGGGTAGAAGTGTCATACCAAGTAACCGATGTGGTAGCGGAATGTCTTTTTTATCTTGTTTTTTTGTTACTTTTTTTCTTTTCTAATGTTTTTGATGAATACAATCCAAGGATATGGGGGTTTTATTTAGAGTTACAACATAAAACAAACAGCAAACCATGATTTAAATCATCATCACCAATCAGGTATACCGCTATTACAACCCACAGATGTGGTCAAGGTAGTCGGGCCCGCTACGATGCCAGTTCTCATTCCAACGAGTTTGATGTTTATCTGCCTCTTACATCACATACGTTTGGCTATACTGGAAGTTTCTTACCAAAAGTTAGATAGTGATTCGTATGAAATAAAAATGAAAATAAAAATAAAAGGTTTAGCACCTTCCTAGTTTTAAATTTCAAAGTCTACGACGATCGAGGGTTGAAATACGGCGAATTTTTGAGTTCTGTAATCTCTATCACCTCTGTTTGATAGGATATGCGAGATAATCCAATCTCGAATCTTCAAAACTTTGATATAAAAAAGTTTTTACCAATCTTCCAAATTGGTAATACCATTCTTTTTTTTCTTTGGCTGATTTTAGAGCTGAACTGTATATATTAGAGGCCATCAGTGTATTCAAGTAATCATGATAAGTGATAATGGACTTATAGGTAAGAATCAACGACTCAGCTTGAGATGGTATTCATATATACGTTTAAAACTAGGCGTTTTGTTGAAATGAATGCCAATCTAAGTTGATTAATGTGTAAGACAACTGAATTTTATTGAAACCATTTTTTCCACAAAAAAAAAAAAAAAAAAAACAGAGGCTGCACATGAGTTACCAGTAAAAAAAACAGAATTCAAAAAGCTTTTTATTTAAAATAAAAAAAATAAAAAACTTCAGTATTCCGTACAGACATACACACATCCTCTGCCAGAGAAACTGACAAAAGTGAGCAATATAAAGGGTAGGATAGCAACAAGTTTATGAGTTCCAAAATGATTTTACAACTAGTTGGTTAAATGGCAACGTGTTTCCAATTCATTTTTGGAACGTGGTAACGCCTTGGTTTAAATACGTTTGATAACCAGTCTGGTTTAACTTTTTTTTTTCTTTCTTTTTTTTTTAATTTATATTATCTGATAACAAGGTCCAAAACGTTTCTCATGACACTTCAACCTAGGCGTGACTATGAAATAAGAGCCCTGTGCACAATTGATGTAAAATCCACTCAAGTTTGGAATGTAGTACACATCGTCCCGTTTAGCTCCAATTGATTCATTCAGCCACACACTGCCTTCTCCACATATTTCCATTTCTGCTTTACTGCCCTGATCAGCCCAGCTAACCTTTCCCGTCACCGTCTGAAATGTACCAAGAATAAACCAGTCTCGCTGGTTGATCATATGATGTTCAGCACCAGAATCATAGAACATGACATGGCCTTTCCTCAAAACCTCCTGCTCATGGCTCCATCACATTGTCGTCCATACACTTAATACTCAGTTGGACATTTTCAATCTCAGACTTAGAAACAATCTCAGCCGAACATTCAAAATCCTTACCTACCCGGAGAACAACTCTTTGTCGGTGATGTTTCAAATGTCATTAGTTCCATCTCAAGTTCCACATTTGACAGACCATCTTTCCAGAAGTTTTTGATTCATTTCAAATGTAAAAAAGGGAGTTAATAATAAATATTATTGTGATGGTTGGCGTTCTGGATACAACAAATAGATTCCATTTGAAAGCATTATCAAACTCGTTTGTTTGTGACGAGTTACCAAGACACCAGTGTAGGAGCTGACCTTATAGACTTTATAGTCGTTGAGCCAAATAAAGGCAAAAAAAAAAAAAAAAAGGAAAAGAAAAAGCGGATTCGAGTTTGAATTTTCGCCTTTATTCACGACATGTAATTGACAATTCGGGTTCAAATAACAAGAATCCTGTTTCTGATAAGTCCCTAGAGATTGTAAATGAACAAGCCGCCAAGCTTAGCGCCTAGTTGAAAAAATGGCAGTATTGAAAGAATGAAATGAGCAACACACGAATCAAACTCTTGAAATCTCGGTATCGTTTTATTTTTATTTACATTATCCGTTGATATTCGGGTATGATATGACTGACCCACATTTAACACCTACACTTTACTTGGTATCTGCAAGTTGAATGGTGAGTTTAATAGTTATAGCCATTGAAGAGGTATAAATAAATCGTTTCCATATTCATAGTGACAATTAGATACAGAGAAAGAAGCCGGCCAGACTTCCTTACTAGGTATTCGAGTATCTGACTTTAGGAATGAGTTGAAAGTCCAGCAGCGAAAAAAACGGGTATAACACTCATAGTTTTCTACCCGGTCTGGGGTTATGTTTTATATTTAAATTGGAGCAGCTAGCCTTTTAGAACAATCTGATTAGCAAATCCTTTAGCAGTAGATTAATTTTCAAACCAGCAGGTATTACATATGCATGTGGATTGTCTGAGGAAAAGGTACAAATCTTTAAAGAATCTTTTGTTGTGTTATGATGATTTACAAACTGGTGGGATATTAGAAAAGGGAATTTGGCATGTAATCTTGTGAAAACAGGGTATATTCAAAAACAGCAGGAACAGCAGCAACTTGCGTCGAGTAAGAAGAAGAGATTGAGAGAGAAGAAGAAGAAACTGGCAATAAAGGTGTGCATGTATGTATATTACATGTCTTCCACCTGATAGAGGTTAGGGCAAAGAGTGGATTAGGGTATTTACAGATTGCAGACTTGTTACAGACTTGTTACAACCCGCACATACTGTCAGCCCGAACAGCGCCGGCTCCAAACCAACTGCGTCCAACATACATACCGATTCTACCTGGCTATAATATATATGGTACTGTAATATACTAGACTATATATGTCTGTGGAGGATACAGCCGCCCGCGCGGGGTAATTACGCACCCACGCACCAAATCAACAGACGAGCAGCCCCTTTTTTTATTTAAGCTTTCAAAATATATCTAAACGGAATAATAATAATAAAAAAAAAAAAAAAAAAAAGATAGGTACACACATGTTAATTAAGTCTTGACCCTTGTTTTTTTTTTTTGGCCAGATTTCATGAGCCGTGTATTTGTAACCCGCAAATCCAAGAATCCAAGAATCCAGAAATCTAAAAAAACCAGGAACCAGAAACCAGAAACTAGAAACCAGAAACTAGAAACTAGAAACTAGAAATCAAGGAACCAAGGATCTGGAATTTAGGAATCATGGATTTGGAGAATACAGACTAAAATGTATAATATAATATAAACAACTTTTTTGACCGTTAAGTCGTTCTACCAATTGGTAATAAGAAAGTGATCACAACGGTGAATATATATACTATATATATAAATAAATAAAACACCCGTATCCTCGCAAAACTATCTTTATTTCTCAAGTCTGGCTCTAGTTTTGTTGGTTACTTGATTTCAAAGCATGTAGATCAACGCTAAAAAAAAAACCGCCCCGGGATTTTTTCAAATAGTACACTTGACCTTGCGATACATACATGTATAATCCATTTCAAAATGATACATTTGCAAAAGATACTCAAAGATTCATCGCCTTCATTTCAGTCAGTATTGGATTCAATTAATTTAATTGACAACAGAAATATTCTCTCCATTTCAAAACAATGCAACTATACAAAAAAAGAAAAAAAAAAAAGAATATACAAAAACTAATCATCATTAAAAATAATATATAAAAATAAAGTTTGGTCATAACACATAACAGAATAGTAATGAAAAAAGACTGTGTTTTTCTTCCTATAGTTTTCAATTTATTTCAATTCAATTTTTTTTTCAAGAAGAAGCTCTCAAAATTTCAGGGTCCAGAATATCGTTTCCAGGTCCCGTATATGCTCCAGTGGCTCCGGCAAAGAAATCAAGAATGGAAGTAGTCGACTTGGTGTTGGGAAGAACTTGATAGTCAAAAGGAAGTTGGCTGACTGGCGCCTTCTCCGAAGTTTGATAGTACTGCGAAAGATGAGAAGCAAAGCCAGATGGGTCGTCCAATGTAGATGCAGAAGACGTGGAAGAAGGCGACGACGACGAATCCTTAATGTCCAGATCAAGCTCAGGGATCTCAGGCATGCTGTTAACGTCAGACTCATTCATGTCTGACAAAGCATCGACAACCGGCACATTGTTGGTAAACACCTTGCTTGATCCAGGAACATTGTAAAGATTGAAAAAGTTATCACATTGCAAAGTGGAATGAAGATTGATACCGTCTTCCTTTTGATTGTCGCAACCTTCTTCCATGCCAGCAGGATTAGTAGTTGGGCTAGTTTCGGTATTTTGCTGAGAATCGCTGCGTGAACGCATTGTGTAGTTGTTGAACAAGCTTTGGAACCGTTTGTTGATCACATTATTATTGTTATTATTAGCGGGGCGGTCCTGAAAGTTCCAAAAGTTGGAACCGTTGTTAGGAAAGCCCATGCGACTCAAGTTGGGATTCAGCATACTGATGCCATCCATGTTATGGTTCATATTGTAGTTATTGTTCGCAGACACGTCGCGGAAACGAGTGTTGGCCAGCGTGGAGGCGAGGGTGTTCAAGTTGGGGTTGTTTCGGAATGCTGTACAAAGGTTTTGAAGACGTTGAGCATCTAGATTGTACTGCTTGTTGTTGCCCTGTTGAGCAAGTTCGGCGGAGAAGATTGGATACTGGACATCAATCTTGCCGTTATTGTTGTTGTTGGTGGCGTTGCTATTGTTATTACTCTTTGTATTTGACGTTGACAAATGGCAAACCTTTTCATAGTCCAAATCATCAACGTCCATATCCGACTCCAGTCCAAAGGGATATTGGCTGTAGTTATTGCTGATGGTCTTGTTATTCTTTTGGTTGTTGTGGTGAGGGCTTTGGGAGCCGCCATCAAGACCATTTGAACGCAAATCAGAATCGTCGTCATTGCTAGCACTTTGCTGACGGTGTGAGTTGTTGTTTTGTAGAAGGAATTCATCTGGAAGTAAAAAGCCATTTTGTATACGCTCCCGGCTGCTCATGGAAAGCAAAGGGTCGACCAGCGAGTTTTGAAAGTGGTTCTTGTCATCAGCCCAAGAAGGAATCGACTGGCCATCATAGGTCAAGCCATTTTTTTCAAAAGTTTCAAAGGAGCTGTAGTCTTTTCCAAAGCCAGTGGGGAGACTACCGGTAAAGTTGACTGGAGGAGTAGGAGGAGTCAGCATAAAGGAACGAGTGTCGGAGGGGAGTTTTTGATGGAGAGCAGCGGCATCAATGCTAGCAGAGCGGCTATGGGATTTAGGATCCGAGGAGGAAGAAGATGAAGAGATGAGATTGAGACTCATTGTTCTACTTTTGGGGTTGCTACTTCTTGTAGTTTCGGTAAGATTTTGTTGTTTTGGAGTGGCAACGGTTCCAGGGGCAGCAGGAGCTTCGCCAGGAATTAAAGAAGAGACGACAGTGAGGACTGATTTTCTGCGTCGACGAGACGGTACGCCTTTGCAAGTTCTTTGATGTCGCACGAGGAGATCTTTTCTGGTGAAGCAGGTGCCACAAGAGGTGCAACCAAAGGGTCTTTCCAGAGTATCTAAAAAAGAAAAAAGAAAAAAGAAAACAAGACAGGTTAGGATTGAAAAGAGTTGCATAACTGTAAACAGGTATTGAATAAAGGATACTTACGAGAGCGATAGTGGCGAACCAAGTGTTCTGATCGTTTAAACACAGCAGCACAAACGGTACATTGAAATGTTGGTTTTGGTTTATTACTTGCTCTGGAACCGCGTCTTCGAGACGTGGTAGTGGTAGTGGTAGGGTTAGTAGTAGATGATGCTGAAGAAACCGAGCTATTTCGTCTACGACGAGATTTCGAGAGGTCGTCTTTGGGAGAGTTGGAAGCGATTGATTTAGGAGAAAGCAAAGCGTCGGTGGGAGAAGGAGTGAACTCGGAGGAGATGGGGTCAATTGAAACAGAAACTCGAGAAGGGGCCATTGTGTCTGAAGGAAATCTGGAATAGTGGGACAAGGAGATGGAAGGGAAAGGAGGTGTTGTAGGGTTGGAGGGTTGATGGGGTGGTTGGGGATAATGATAATGGCAGCTTTTAAAGGTGTAGGAAGGGAATAAAGGGACCGGGGAGGTTTTTATTGTAGGAGGAGGGGACAGGACTTGGTGAAGAAGCAAAAAGGAGCTTGTGGAAAAGAGCAGGAAATTTCAGGGAAATGAGGAACAGAATGAAAAAAAAGAATATTTATATAGAAGAGGAAAACAGGCCAAAAAAGATGGGGGAATTGAAAGGTATTTAAACGTTTTACAATGGTGAAGCCAGAGCCAATAACATGGCAGCCGGGGTGCATAGGGCTTATGTCAGGGCTTAGTCAGGAATGTAAGTAGGGTTGCTGGACAGGTGCGTCCTCGGCTTTACACTGGCAAGAATAACAGAAGGGATTATGATGGATTATAAAGGATTACAATGCATTATTATTATAGTATGAATAATAAGAATAAGAAGCAGATTTGCACACAGGCTATTTATTATCACGGTGATAATAGTATAATAGCATAATAGCACCAGTCGTAGGAGTACCGACTGAGTAAATTAGAAAATTGACCAAGAAGAAGCATGCAGCACAAGCCTCACCGGTGTCCCAAAGCAGACGAGATCCCGTGGAATAACTGGGCTGCCAAACGAAAAAAAAAAAAAAAAAAAAAAAAATAAAATAAAATAAAATAAAAAAAATAATAATAATAAGATCATGTATGTAAACAAACGCATGTAACGAAATTTGTGTGAGACAGGCTACCCCGCTTTTTGAAAAGATATTCAACAAACCGAATCGTTTTATATTTCCGTTTTAAACAAAATGAAATGAATTTAATTTGATGAGTATGCCAAAACCTTTCTTTGTATTTATGTTTTTATTTATTTTATTTGTATTTTATTTATACTTATTTTACAGTTCCTTCTTAATCCAAAAACTATACCCACGCCACCGTGGCATGTATCCACGCTGTGATTCAAATCAAAAGAGCTTTAATTGCCATTGCCTGCCTGTATGCCTGTATGCTTGTTTACTAGCAAGATTTGCCCGATCTGCCCGATGTACGTGCATGTTGAACGACACAATGCTGGTCATGTGACTCTGTCATCCCATCGCAAGCCTGTCACAGTGGATCTGTGCGTGCCAGCATGTATTGTATAGGGGCTGTATCGCGCTGTCCGTAATGGCGGCTATGTGCCAGCAGCAGCAGCAGCAGCCAGTCTTTCCAGCAGCCACCGCCGAGTCTGCAGAGTCTGGTCCAAGGTCCATTTCCAAACGTCGAGCGAATAAAATGCTCAAGACTAAATCAGACTACATTAGACTACATCATCATCCCTGTTACGTGTGTCAAGACTCGAAACGGGTGTCTGGACTAGACGTCTCGTATGGATATTACTATATTATATTGCATTGTCCGTAGGTCATGTGTCAACAGACTCCAGCACGCGTGGCGCATGTGCAGCAGCAAACATGGGAGTCACCTGACGGGCCTTCAGCCAGCACTGCAAACGCACCGAAAACCCACCGGCGGGTCGCCAACAAGCAGATGCAGCAAACACTGGATATTAGTGTGCTATCTGAGCGATTCTGCTGGAGTATGGCAGATAATTCACAGTAAAAGTTGAAAATAAAATTAAAATTAAAATTAAAATTAAATCTATTTGAACCTGTTTGAACCTGCTTAAACCTGTTTGAATCTGACTCCTACGGTAAGCCGGTGATAAGTCTATGGCAGGCTCCCCTCTCCTGTCCCCCCACTGCCATGTTACGTAAGGGCCAGCAGTTGGTAGTATTTTTTTTTTTTTTTTTTTTTTTCCTTTCTTTTTGATGGACGCGCCCGCTTCATTGCTACGAGTTGGGGCATGGAAGATGGGGTTTTGGTTTTGGTTTTGGTTTTGGCTGTCATTCCCGTTTCTATTATTATTACCAGCGATTGGGTGGCTGTGAGGTTTCGTTTGAATGGCGCTAGTACTGCTAGTGCCTAGCACCAGCACCGATATATACCAGTAAGAAATAAATACCAGTAATAAATACACCAATATGCCTCATGTCTTTTTTCTCCCCCCTTTCTACACTACCTCACAACAGCTCTGGCGGATGAGTAATTAATCCAGTTCAGTCAAATTAATAATGGCTTGTTGCAGCCTAAATCCGTTGCTTCCTCTTCCGGCCAGAAATCGCAATACCCAGTCACGTTTCATGTACCCCAGATTCTCTCTTTTTAATAATTTGAAATTCCTGGGGAAATTGCAGAAAAACCAATTGTTGAAAAATTGAAAAATTGAGAAATCCTGGAGATCATCATCGCTATTATCATGATTATTATTAATATTAGCACTACTATACTGGTAAAAACAAGAAAAAAAATGTAATATAACCATGGCATTTAAAGGATTCAGGAAATGCTGTCAACATGAATTAAAAACTAAATAAATAATAATGAATAAATAATAAAATCACCAGCCACAGGAGTAATATATTATTGGATTTAACCAGTATTAAATATTAAATATACAATACAATCTATTCGAATTAATAAACAACACGACTGATATTAAAGCACAACCCGCACATGATTCTTGCCAAAAGCTTGTTACATTATTACACGTATTACACATGTATTACACATGTAAGAATATCATTTACCAAGCCAAACCCACCCGAAAGCTGCCACATTTGCCGATACATTTTGGTGGGCAAAGGGTTTATATCATTTTAATGGTTGTAATGGTTTATTTTTATTTTTATTTTTTTATTATTTTTATTTTTTATTATTTCTTGTGTTTGTTCAAAACTCTTTGACCGAGATTAACATGCCAAGTGATTTGCATTCTTTTTTTTTTTAATTTTTTTTAATTCTTCTTATTTTTTTATTTATTTTTTCTTCATTTACCCGTTACTGCTTTCAATCCGAGTGTCAAAACAACACCACGCTGTTGATTTCTTAGATATAAAAACGTGAGATTTATTTAGAATTATACAACGATGCAACATGAGCAGTGTCAATTGTATCTACACTTGTTTGATACCAACAAGTTACTGCTGATGGGTTTAAAGTTTGAACCAGGCTCTGCTGTTTAGTTTCCCATTTAGTGGAGTGCCAACGCTGGTTTGGGTACTGCGATTGATGAAAGGGTTTGTGCCAGTTTGGTTAGCACTTGGTTAATCAGTTTGGGTATATGCTCATGATAAAGTAGAATGGCATAATAAAATGGCAAAACAGAATGACTGTTAATGATCAATCGTCTTTCCCTGTCTGTGAGAGTCACGTGACCCAGCAGTACTTGCCTATTTCATTACTACTGTACCATGTGAGAGAAAAAAAATAACACCGCTCAGAAAGAAAATAAAAAAATAAAAAAAAAATGACTCTTAGTAGTAGCAACAGTCTTGGCCGTTGAGCTTCCAACAACGCACATACAGCCCATGGTTTTATTTCTTTTCCATTCTTGTCTTCATCTCCTGATGCTAATGCTTTAACGAAAGGTTCAAAGTGTCCAAACTTCCGGCAACGGGTAATCTATTTAGACCCTATAGACAGAGGCACTGGCCACGGAAGCCGATGTTTATCGAGTAATGTAGAAATAGGAATAAAAATAAAAATAAAAATAAAAATAAAAATAAAATAAAAATAAAAATAAAATAAAAATAAAAAATGGCATATATAAACCAATGCATGAATGAACGACTTGATATTCTTTTCATGCGGTTTGGCTATCCACATTACCCCAGGTTTCTGCTTACCCAACAAATTACCAACACGTGTATGTATGTATGCAATCGAAGATATACATGCACTATATCAATAAATAAAAAGTCAAACAAAAGACGGAAAAGTACATCAAAATACAATTTAATCATCAAACAAAAACAGACGAAACCGACTGCATTTGACAGTCAGGTAGTCACTGTTGCCAGTGTTGATGAGAATACACGATAGCCCATAATATGACTGAAGCGAGTCTGAACTGTCCAAGAGAGATTTAGAATTTAGTTTCTCATTTTCATTTCTGGTGTTTTAGAACACTCGTCCTGGTGCAGTTACAGCTCCTGCAACGCGTTTTCGGAACTCGTTTGCTCCGGGCGTTGATACACTACTGGCAATTGCCATAATGCCTATGGTATATATCTTGAGTACCAAAATCTGGCCCGAAGGAAAAAAAAAAAATTTAAAAAAATTAAAAAAAAATTAAAAATTAAAAAAAAAAAAAGTTCAAATCAACCTCCTGTTTATAAATTTATACACACTCATGCACATTTTTGTTTCTAAAAAACTCAACCGAAGCCTTGCTTTATTTTTTTATTTTTTATTTTTTATTTTATTTTTTATTTATATACGATAAACTTGTAAACACTAGCAACCAAACAATGGTATACCCCAGATTCACATTGCGTACTGTGTTAGTCATCAGCTTCCCCATCGGTTCACCACCCTTTTTGGTCACATTGCCGACGCTCACCCTTGCACTCGCACTCGCCCCTACACCTATACCTATACCTACACCTACACCTACACCTGCCTTTTGTTCTTCTTCTTTTTCTTTTTTCTTTTTCTTTTACTTTTTTCCGCTTGGTGTATGTCATGACCAATTACTAATGCTACATACATACAAAAATAAATTAAAAAAGAGGAACAAACCGGAAAACAAACTTGAAAATTTCGTTTCTTTTTTAATTTTTTAATTTTTATTCTCATGTGTTTAGCTGTAAATCGCCTCATTTCTATTCCATTTTATTATTATTGTTATTGTTATTTTTATTTTCATTTTATTATATTCCTTTCTTTTACTTTGCTGGAGCCGGAGTTATAGAAAAACCGTACAAACACCCTACCCATCTACCCCGCGGCATGTACACACGCACATTGGCCCTTGAACCCAGGCGATGGACAGCGTGCACTTGTATGTATGTATCAGTATACGCTTTTTGCATTTGTATTTGTATTTGTATTTGCATTTGCATTTGCATTTGTATGGCTTGGGTGCGCAACCCGCAATTCTTTCCTCCCATTGACATTCTCTACACAAAATTTATATACACACACACACACACACTTCACAATGAAACCTCCCTAATTGTATAAATGATCTGGCCCTATTGTCGGAACCTATCGAACCCTCGCTTTCCCGTATTTCTCCTTCCTTGTATTTGTCCAACGTGCTTCAAACTGCTGCTTTTGCTCATGTCCTGCAAGATTGTGTCCTTAGTCTCGAGTTGTAATTAGTAAATATTAATCTTTATTAATAAATATATATTACATAACAATGTAGCCATCTTATGTACAATATGTTTAATATGTTTAATATATCTAACACATATCAAAAGCCAAGGCAAGGAACCTCACCTTTCCCCTCCATTTCCATTGTATCCAACATTACAAACATTATCACTACTAATTTCATTGATTTCATTATATTATGACGGTGCTGGAACAATATTTAATACATCCTCTATTATCAATTCTGCATCCCATTTCTGCAGCCAGTTGGAAATCAGCTTGATATCACTTCCATAATGCAAAGTCGGCTCATCCTCTGGCCGTCGACAAATGTCCACCTTCAGCGGAAACACCTTACGCGCTGCCTTGGCCACCAGCGTCGGCGTCGCATAGTCGCTGTTCTCCACCACGCAAAGGATCCGCAACAGCCGCTCAAAGTCTTTCACAACTTTTGGCGAAACCCCTCGTCCCGCTTGCACCAGTCGGTGCGTCCGCAAAAAAACAACAATGTCTTGCATGTACACGCGGATCTCGGGTATTATCACCACTCGGTCAATCCGCTCAACCGCCTCTTGGATCATCTCCGCCGTTACTAACTGCGCAGGCTGGATGTTGGGTAGTTGTTCACTGCGTCGTCGAATATCTTCGCGGGTAAGCGAACAGTTGAGCGCATCTTCAAGATCCACGTGATGTCTAAAAAAGAACAAATCCTTCTAAATATAAAAAAATAAAAATAAAAAAAAACCATTGACAGTTTCGTTAATCAACCAAATTCTATTCATAATGACACATTGACAGCTGATACACATCAACTCACTAATATTACTTACCAAATGCGGCATCAATCCCTCAACTCCTTTTCCTCGTCGCAAATTGATCAACGTGACCATAACCGAAAAGTGTGGGAATGGGTACTCTATTCCGTTACAAACCACCTTCTTTAACACCAGTCCCTGAACTATCAGCGACTGAATCTCTCGAGAAGCCCTGTCCAAATCCTTAAACACTATGAATCGTGGAAGCTGCGCTCGGTACATTTTGTCAGACGACTGAGGCGTTAGCACCAGCGGCGGCGACACTCCATTCGCCACACTGCTGCTCCGCCGTCTTCCCGTTGACGCAAAATTGGGATGCTCATAAGACACGCTTCCATACCGACTCGTAAACTTGAGTAAATTCCCTTCAGATTGCAAATGCGCTGCTTTGCTCCGGTTAGAATTAGCACGCTTGATCCGCGAGTCTCCATAACTGCTTCTTGTTCTTGTATCAACAGTCCCTACTGGGTTCATACTCTCTGCCCCACCACTGCTCCTGCTTCTGCCCGTGCTTTGAGTAGCCGTTCGAGCCCCCGCTGGCATTTCACAATACATTTCATCTGGACTTACCGACATGAGCGTCTCCTCCACGTCCTCCCACGTCGTGTTGGGATGAAACGTAATTGTCACCACATCCTCAATGCCAATAATGTTTGCAGCAATCAGTTCCAGCCATTGCTGAACAAATGACGCTGCATCATGGTTATCTGCTGTCACCACAATATGCTGACCGGTAATAAACGACGACAGAATGGATATTAAAAGTTCATAGTCAATTTCTTCTAATCCACTGGCCTTTTGAAGCTCCCGGCACCGGTTCCGGAAAAGCTTTGGAGCTGGTGGTTTGAGGCTAGTGCTCATGGTATATATTTATAAATATATGCTTGTGTTTGTGGCAATCTTGAGGTATATCAAGGTATAATAATAATAATAATAAGAATAAGAATAAAAATAAAAGCAGGGCAATATCTAGAATATCATCAAACTATTACGTATCATCAGACGCCTGGACTATTTTGGTATATATATTGAAATGGATATTAAAGCAAAGACATGGATTCTAAACATGTCGAGTGGCTGTTAATAAATAAAGGGTTCACTAGCGATTATTGGTTGTGTGCGGCAAAAATAGGGCTAGGGTAAAAATATTTTCACGTGACTTTGCCTGGCAAAATTTTTTTCAGCCTTTTGTAAATTTATTTTTCTTTTGACTACAATCTCTCGCCTATTCAAAACGAACAACACATATACACATAATATATACTTGTATATATCATAATGGGTGCACGACTTAATATCCAAAAGAAACAGCATCGAGAGCGAGCTCAGCCTTTGGAGCGCCGCAAGCTCGGGTTTCTAGAAAAGAAAAAAGACTACAAGTTACGATCCGAAGACTACCATGCCAAACAATCGCAATTAAAGCTTTTACGCAAAAAGGCCGAAGACAGAAACCCCGATGAATACTACCATGAAATGTCCCACTCGCGCCGCGAGCTTGATGGCAGCGGAGTGTTTGTGTACGATCAAAAGAAGGGCCCGGCACTTTCGGGCGACGCCCTAACAGCCGATTCGGTCAAGCTATTAAAAACACAGGACAGCTCCTACGTGCAAACGCACCTATCGACAGAAAAGAAGAACATTGAGCGATTGGAAAAGAATTTGCTATTTGAAGCACAGGGCAAGCACACGGTTTTTGTGGACACAGAGGAAGAAGCCGACAAGTTTTCTGTGGAAAAGTACTTTGACACCGACAAAAAGCTGCTAAACCGCCGGGAGAATCGGTTGCGAAGGCGCCAGCTGGAGCGCCAGGGAGGCATTGTGTTGGGCACGGATTCCGAGGCTGGCATTTCGGTTGCCAACAATGAAGCAACGACGCTGAACAAGCAGCGAAAAGAAGAGCTGAACAAGCAGCGTCTGGCCAAGTACAAGGAGCTGGAACAGAGAATGCAGAGAGAGTTGGAGCTGTCGAAGGTCAAAAGAGAAATGGATATGCAAAGGGAGTTGCTGAAGAAGGGTGCACGCAGAAAAGTGACAGACAAAGATGGGTACTCGAGATACTTGTGGTCTAATGAAAGAAAGCGATGATGGAAGAGGTATAAATGTATAACAAGATATGTATGATTATGAAATAAAGGCATTTTTTAAAAGAAACCGTTGGGAATGAAGATTGGTTGTTGGAACGTGATGTGTTTCATGAGTTGTCTGGGAATCTTTGCGAAAAGATGTGTTTTTGAAATACCAGGTCCAGATTGTTGATACCATGTTGGGAGGTTAACCTGTTGATCATGTTATTTGTATTATATATAATAACTGGGCTATCCCTACCCTTGTTCAAATTCTTGTTTTTTCTTCTTTTTTTCCCATTCCAACCACACTACCACACTTTTACTCACAGATATATACAGCTCAACTTTCAATATCGACTGCTAGTGCTAGTATTACTTACTATTCAAGCATCAATTTATATCACCATGTGCCAATTGAGAATCACCTATTACCGCTGCAAGCACCACTGCACGTTTGTCATCCGCTGCCATGTTGCCGGCTGTCCTATCGTCAAGCGAAAGATTGTGTACGAAGACGGGTTTTGCAACAGGTGCTAAAGTCACCTAGAAGCTATTTTTTTTAAATAAAATGAAAAATTGGCATAGGAGCTGCGATTTGCCCGTTCATTCCTGGATTACAAATGCCGGAAGGACATCTTTCATTTCATTAACATCATCGATACCATGCTTTACAAGTTATTTGTACTATTTGTTTATCACGTTGGTTAAATTTATATATTTGTTTAAAAGATGATTAGTATTACTACAAATTTCAATTCTAATTCTAATTCAACTCGTTACTCGGGCTGTATTGACGAGCACCCCTACGTTGACAAGTTTGCAGTTCAAAAGCTGAATCTTTTTCAACACTTGCCAAATAATAAATACACATTGCCACTCCATTTGCGAGTATAAAAGAAGACGCATTTCCTATTCATTTTTGCTTCTCTTTCTTCCATTTGTTCATACACATTAAACAATTATTAAAATCTGACAGTCGCACAACACTTTACACACCCAACTTTTAACCTATTCACCTGGTCCAATGTGCGTCAACTTTGTCTTTACCTATAGAAAATGCAACCACACCGAGTACTATCTCAGGCGATGTGGGCTGTCCGAATGCCCTGGTATACGCTCACAATCAACCGTTCGCAGTGGTGAATGTCCTGGCTGCGAAAACTGATACTGGTGATCATTTCATCTGATTTCATCTCATGATGCGTCTAATGTTGTCTGATTTCGAAATGTGTGTATCCAGTTTCCTGCTGTTGCCTTGCTGAATAGCTCTTTTTGCTTATAAAGGTGGTTTAAATCTTTTAAATGTATAGTCAACTAGTGGATAATAATATATATAATAATATGATAATTTCATTTGCTTGAATCTATTTGTGAAAATAGCGTTGGACCAACCACAGCAGTTTGAATTTCATACTAATCAACGCATTACTTGAAGCATTTACCCAATTCCTGGAATCGAACCATCAAAATTAAGCCATTTAGTTGGCAGGTTAATCAAAACATGTGACACCCAGGTGACAACAACCGCTCAAGCTAAGACCCCACGCTGGCATTGAGTCCTGGTTTCATATATACAAGCTATCAAGCCAGTCAGTATTATCACTCTTTATATCACAATAACTCTTACTGTTGTTATTATTGTTAATATTAAAATGTGATATTCCAGCTGTTTGTTTCATTTGGTTCTGTTTTATGTTTTTAGGAATCCTTACCAACAATCAGCAGCTGTCAGTATCCATGAAATCCTCCAAATATAGCCCTTTTATTAAAAAACAATGAAAATGACGGGTAGAATCCAGATAATATAACTTGTTGCCAATGTGCTCTGTTTCATAACCAAATAGTGGTTGTGTATACCACAACGTTGACAGTGTAGTATTCCCATAACGCACTGAATATACAAATAGAAATATTGATATACTTCTCTTTCCATGGGTTTAAACCTATTTTTGCTAAACACGTTTTATCTTTCTCTAATTTCCAATTTCTCAACCTTCCAAGAAATGGCCAACAATTAGTATTACTTAACATGATCTCTTGCTAGGGTATATTGTCAAATTGCTCATCCATATCATTTCCAAGATGTTATAAAAACGAAGATCAATTCCTTTTTTCTCCTTTTCATTCCCCTTTTTTCTTCATCCAACTCAAACCACCATTTTCATTACTACTACTATAGCCTTTACCTTGAACTTTTAAATCTGAAATCTCGGTGTTGTTCTTATTGCCAACGCTACCACCATGTGCAAAGAAGCTCGCTACCAATACTCTTGTGGCCACTACAGCACCAAAATGTTTCCGTGCAACACCTACTGTGGAGAAATCTCTGATCTATATAGATTTGACAAGGGCAACAAGACGTGCAAAGAGTGCCGAAGAGAAGAACACGGAAGCTCGCATGATGACGGATCTTGCTGTGTGGTGTCCTGAAAGACGGAGAAACTTTCCTTGAGATTGACTGAAGAGCCAATCTAGTTTGTTTCTTTTTGCTTATTGTTACCGCCATGTTTTTATAGGCACCGATTGTGCTTTTACCCATGCTGTATTGTATTGAAATTTAAATTGAATTGTTTTAATTGTAAATAACATTCATCAAGTAAAGAAGAACTATTACCCAATGTGTAATTATTAAAAATATATTGTAACCATGCTGTAGCAATCTTTTCTTAACCATGCCAATTTGCACATCAGTTTGGCTACTAACTCAAGCAACCCAAACCCAGACATACCGCCACCAACACTACTACTACTACTACACCTATATACTTTCCTGTTTTTTCATTTCTTCTCATTCCATCAATGATTGTTATATTTCTTAAATAAAACTTAACTCAAATCCCAATGCTCCTTGATATTTCCTATTCAAGCCATCAACAGAGCTATTAATCTCAAGCATTGGCCTTGCTTGTGACAAGTTGAATTTGAACAAGAAAACAATCATCACAGTGTTCCAAATACAGTTTGGTAATGGCAATCATTTGATCGCCTGTTGTAAACAATAATGGTATAGAAAAAATAATGGCCTTTCTGACACCAATGAACATCTATAAATTCAAGCTGCAATCCTCGTTAATCTACAGATTTTCTTCTTCTATTTTATTACTGTTTGCTTCTTTTTAATCTATATTATAATCTCAGTATCTCTTCTCCACAAGTCATTCCTACAATCTTCACCATCTACAGCCATGGACAAGCTCACTTACTCTACTACTTGCCTCAGGTTCCGCCCGAAGAGGCAAGATAAGTGCCGTTACGAAGAAGAAACGTCTGGCTGTATAATCTGCTAATCCATTCAATTCAACATTCTCAGTTGATGCCGACTTTCAATCAAGCAACAAGCCCAGCTACCATCATAACCATCGTTTGCCAGCTACGATAGTCAATGTCTCGGCACGTGATGCCACATTAACATCCAATCAGAAATACTAATCAGCTATACAAGTTACTGATTTAAACCCCACAATTTTGTAATAGTTTTAATAAATACAAAACACCAAAGAATTACCAAATATCGTATATATAAACTAAAAGTACTCTTTTTTTTATTATGGGTTTCCCAAAAAGACAGCATCATGTGATGGCACATGCTACCTTTGTATCAACCTCAACTCGTTCAAGTCTTATCTTCTACAAACCACGTACATGTATTTCATATTTTATACACATAACTTTGAACATATATCAACTGTATATTTCCATATATCTATCTTCAGTTCTTACAATATCTAGTGCCAAACTACTAATCAACTCTTCATCCTCATTACACATCTCGATTAGGAAGCGTTACTTAAAACAGCCATTTCGTTTGGTTCAGCTTGTCAAAGTGCTCATCATCTCCATTCCCTATCACCCTCCAAATTAGGAACTATTCCCAGTGATTAACTATTTAATGTCAAGAGTCACCGCCCAGTCACTGACTCTACCACCACCAGGCCAATACCGCCTTTGATATAAAATGGTCCCTGTTCCCACCGCTTTTATTTTTAATTTCTTTCCTTTTGTTCTTTCTTCCTTTCTCTCTGTCATCCTCAAATACACACATTAATAGAATCCCTTATCAGTTGCAAAATCTTGACCCGGTGCCTCATTTCATTTAATGTGCTCGCCTCACTTGAAAGTTTTTACCTGCGGCCACACCCTTAACGGCGTTTTTTACAAGTGCCATCGCTACTGGTGTCAAAAGAGCCCTGAAACTTGGCGTGTCACGTACGAAGAATACAATACTCCTTGTTACGACTGCCAGGCCAAGGAAAAGAAAGAGCGCGAACTGGAAGAGGAAAGACTGAAATATGAACGTGCCAACAAAAGGGCCGAAGACCCACCGTCAGGCTGTGTTGTTACTTGATTGAATAGGACTACTGGATCATTCTATCTTGTGTTTTGTTTTGTTTTTACGAGGCTGTGATTTTATTATCTTCTTGCTTGTTTCTCTGTGATAATATATTTGATTTAAATTTACTCGTTATTTCAAAACTAGGCTTGTTTTACAACCGTATTACTACTACTACTACTCTTAAACCATTATGTAGCCAAGTTAAAAACTCCACATCTCACTTGGTAACTACACATGTCCCAAGTTTAGTCGTACTATACCTCGTTAGATTTACAAGCATACTTGAGTATACTTCTATTCCTATCAATATCCTCGCCAGCTCTAGCACTCAAGTAAACTCTTTTCAAATACACCAACCTTCCACCCACCATTCCAGTTTTCACAGTAAAAGTCGAGCCCACGTAATATTTGCTACCTAGTACATCTAAGAAGCCACAATGATTTAATTAGTTTTAAGCTTGTAGTCAACTTTTTCGAAAAGCTTTTGTTAGCTGGGAATTACACCAAAGCATATTCAATTAAAGACCATTTCCACCACAGAACAGTTGTTGTTAATTGCACACGCTACTCAAATAAGCTGCGCTTTGTCAGACACACTACAAAATAAAATACATGTGACAATCACGTGACTACATATTAATTTGGCGTACGTATATGACGAGCTGCTTATGACTTATGGCGGATTACCCCCAGCAATCATGATAGACAACAGCCAGGGACAGAATACAAAGCCATGTAGTGGCTAGAAGAAGATAAAAACAAAAGCTCTTTAAATATCAAGTTATATATTATAAATACCTCAATATTTATAAAGTTCTAGATCGTGTTATTCAAAACGGCATACATAATACTGCTTCTACCATATACTACTGGGTCCCAAGCTCTTGTGTGAAGAAACTGGGGAGGTGGTTGATGAAGAAGTGGCCAGCCTGCTTCCAACAGAGGCAGCGGAGATAGGGCCGTTCTCAGCCGTTAGTTTAGATGCAAATGTTGTCTGAGAAGGCGATGCTGAACGAAGAATACTAGATGTAGCTTCCAATTGCTGCAGATTGTTGTGGCGAGGGTGGTAAAGATGGTTATGTCCGTGATTATGGTGGTGATTGTGATGTAATGAACTGTTGCTGCCATTAGAATGGCTAAAAATACTGTGATGTCCATTGGCTGGAGAAAGAGATGGAGAACCCACGTTACTGTTATTTGACTGGCCATTGTTCCAAAAGCCACCACCATTAGAATTTTGATTTTGATTCTGATTCTGATTCTGGTTCTGGTTCTGGTTCTGGTTTTGATGTTGTTGATAAAGATTAGTAGAACTATTATTGTTATTGTTCAAAGTGTGAAGTAATCCATTATTGTAAAGAGCCTGCTTTTGAGCACCTTCCTTGATACTTTCAGAGTGGTTCTTAAACTCAAATAGCTGAGTATCAGGAAGGTCCAATAGCTTTCTAATAGCCTCTCGAATATTGGGATTGCCTTCACCATGCTCACCAGACCTTGTCCAAATACTCAAAATGTCTTCATCCTTTCTAACACTCATCACAGCACCCGTAATTTCATTAGAATCAACGTTAGACTCATCAGCAAGTAAGCCACCCACTATGGAAAGCAAAAGCTTTTCCCAGTAAAGGCGAGACTGAATTCGGGCTGGGTTAGCTCCACCAGGTCTATGTCCTTGCGATGGAAGAAGAGAGTGTCCATGAGATAAGCCAGTAGGAGTGGTAGTCCCGTCAGTTGAAGCACCACCTTGGTTATTGAAACTAGCCAATGTAGCATGGCTGGTAGTAGGGGTAGTAGCCAAACTGTTACTGGCAGAATTGGCGGTAGAAGATGGATAAAGACTGTTATTATAAGTCTTGAAGGGTCGCTTGAATCTAATGACCCACTTACCACCATTCACATTAACAGGGTCCTCCCACATGGGCTTAACACCCTTACGAAACAACTGAAACTCACTGGTAAATGGCAAACGATCAACGCGCTTCAAGTGGGTATAAATCTGCCAAAATTCCTCCACGGTTGAAAAAGATTCGAGCTCCTTAGTAGCGTCAAGATAGTTGGAAATCTTGACACCAGGACCACGGTTCATGAACCATATAGTCCAAGAGTTGGTCAAAATATGAGTACCAATGATAGGCTTGACGATAACCTTACCTTCATCGTCCAGTTTCAAAAGCCCATCATCATTCTGCTCTGATTTGAGTGATTGATGTCTAGAAGATGGTGAAGATGGCGAGGATGGGGATGATGCAGAAGAGATAATAGAGAGCTTACTGCTAGAAGATCTGGACCTTAAGGGCGAGTCAGAGTTTAGCCTAGCTCCAGTTGAAGCCAAAAATGTCGATTTTTCACTAGAAAATAAAAATAAAAAAAATCAAGTTAGAATTATATTGATCTCTATAGATAGTGATATCCTAGCTCCAAATCCCCAGATTATCATGAAAAACTTAAACCACAGGTGGCGAATGCAAGATGCGAGGAACACAAAGTTCTGTCAAGAGCAATCAAAGTTCTAAAAAAACCCAACTTTCCCCACAATGACATAAAATAATGACAAGACGCTATGGGGTAATAAGAAGAAAAAAAACAAAACACATACTTTGTTCGACGCGACCAAATAGAGGAAGCAGATGAGGTGGTTGTAGTTGTAGTAGCGGAAGAGTCAGACATTATAAGCGATAACCTTGTTAAAAAAACCGAAAAAAGAATTGCAGTGTAAAATATGAATTGAATCGATAGTTTGAAACAGACTTGACGAATAGATAAAGATACGCTAAATTCAAGATGATTTTAAAGTACTGGAATCAATTGTACGATAGATGGGTCGTTATGGAATGATTGTTAATGGATTATCAAAATATTAAGCCGATTGTAGATATCAGGTGAACAAGTTGAATAGAGCGGTGTAGATGAACAGTTTAGTTTATGTTACTGAATAAAAGAGCCGGTTGAGAATGGGACAAAATCTTAGAAGCTAATAACACAAGGAATAAATGCAGTTGATGAAAACAATGACGATGGTATATGTTGAATGGATATGTGAATACAATTATGAATTACCCCAAAGATTGAATTAAAGAGAGCCGTAAAGTAGTGTAAAATTTAAGAAGCAAGAGCAATAAAATCAGTCCTAAAACTTGAGAAAAATCAGTAGAATAATGAAAGCAGAAGATGGATTAACAGATGACTTGAATAAAAAGCTTTTGCAAGCGAAACTTGAACAAAACTAAAAGAAGAAAGCACAAGGAAAAATTTGCAAAATGAATAGACAGGAAAAAGGAAACGTGAACAATTTGTAACAGAAAAGGCAGCTGTAACAAAAGAAGCGTGCCAGGTACATACAAGTCCACGTGATTAGGAGCCATTATAACGAAGTGCAAGGCTGAGGACGTGAGATATGTAACAAAGATGCAACAAAAGTGGTAACATATTACATAATCATATTGTCATCAGAAAGCGACACACAGGCTCGGCCTATTCTGAGCGGATCCATTATATATATTAGATCCCACAACAACAAGGTAAGCCGAAGGGATCCAGCAACAACGGGACTCTTAGGAGCCATGCGGAACCCAGGCACTTGCGACGACAGCGCCAATATCGTGGCTCCGGGATTTTCTACAGGCGATTTTGGTCACCTCTGGCTAAATGCTCTCAGTAAAGCGCAGTGCCGTATGTTCGTCACTCATCATTTTTGGCCCTTAAGCTTGATTTACCGTATATAGCCAGCTACCATGATATCATTTGTTACGAGTCTCCATATTGTGCGGAATCCTTCCGTTAACGTAGTCTGACCTTGCTCTTCAAAAGAGAGAAAAAAAGAAAAAAACTTCAAAAGTGCGTGGCCGCCGTTTTGAATACAGTAGTTAGTTATGTTTGCCGCTTGTTGAAAAAGCGTTTGTAGTCAAGCTGGCAGCTTTTTTTTAATTCCGCCGTGTGTGGTTTCTTTCTTCTTTTCTTTCTTCCTACCTCTCACTCCATTGTTAATTTCCATCATCGCCACTCTGTATCAATACATTCATTAAGCATCAACCATTCTTTGATTCATTGATACTTGTAACTCATCATGTCTGAAGAAACCATCCAAAAGTATTTCAACAAGTATGTATTTTATCTCTGTTACCTCCATGTTCTCCTGAACAAATTGTTTTCAAGGGAAGACGTTGCTAACTTTTGAATCAATAGGGTCGACTCCCTTAAGGGCGATTTCATTTCTCGTAAGTCATCCAGGACTGCGCTGCCAGGGCTACTACATCTTTAATGCTCCTGCTCATCACACCTCTTTTTTATTTTATTTATTTTATTCTAACCATGTGGATTGGGGCTTCCCCTCTTGATTAAAATTTTAACAGGTCTTGCCGAAGCCGTCGCTATCGAATCAGTCTCTGCTGAACCAGAGCGTCGTCCTAAGGTCACCGAGGTTAGTATCAGAAACACTTAGTTATCTTATCTGGAAAGGGTTGTTTTGTGTTGCGTAACTGCAGCACCGTTGCGCGCAACCCCATTCTGGTATATTAAATGCGTCAGATTTCAAGCTAAAAAAAGACCTATATATGACTAACATTACTGGTTGTTTATAGATGGCTCACTGGCTTGTCAGCCAACTCAAGACCTTGGGTGCTACTGATATCCAGCTTAAGGATCTTGGTATCCAGGAGGGCACTAAGGATCTCCCATTGCCTCCCATTGTTGTTGCCCGTTATGGTACTGACCCCGCCAAGAAGAACATCTTGATCTACGGACATTACGACGTTCAGCCCGCTAACCTCGAGGATGGCTGGAACACTGAGCCCTTTAAGCTTGTTGAGAAGGGAGATGCTTTGTACGGCCGTGGTTCCACTGACGATAAGGGCCCTGTTGTTTGCTGGTTGAACATGCTCCAGGCTCACAATGAACTTGGTCTTGATATCCCCGTCAACATTGTTTTCTGCTTTGAAGGTATGGAAGAATCTGGCTCCCTTGGTTTGGAAGGACTCATTGAGGCTGAGAAGGACAAGTACTTTAAGGGTGTCGATGCTGTCTGCATTTCTGACAACTACTGGCTTGGTACTACCCACCCTGTCCTCACTTACGGTGTTCGTGGTTGCAACTACTACTCTATCACTATTGAGGGCCCAGCTTCTGATCTCCACTCTGGTCTTTTTGGCGGTGTTGTTAACGAGCCTATGATTGATGTTTCCCACATCTTCTCCAAGCTTGTTACTCCCCAGGGTGAAATCCTCATCCCCGGTATCCAAGAGATGGTTGCTCCTTTGACACCAGAAGAAGATAAGCTTTACGATGCCATCAACTTTGATGTTAAGGGTCTTGAAGGCAACATTGGATCTCAAACTTTGATCCACGACAACATCAAGTCTGCTCTCCAGGCCCGTTGGCGCAACCCATCCCTCTCCATCCACGGTGTTGAGGGTGCTTTCTACGGTGCTGGCGCTAAAACCGTCATCCCTGCTAAGATTGTCGGAAAGTTCTCCATCCGTACCGTTCCCGACATTGAGAGTGCTAAGCTCGATAAGATTGTCATTGACTACGTTCACGAGATCTTCAAGTCCCTCGGTTCCAAGAACACTTGCAAGGCCGAGCTTATCCACGACGGCATGTACTGGGTCTCTAACCCCCATAACTGGTCATTCCGAGCTGCTGCCAAGGCTACCAAGGCTGTTTGGGGTGTTGAGCCCGATTACACTAGAGAGGGTGGTTCCATTCCTATTACTCTTTCCTTCCAGGATATCCTCAAGACTAGTGTTATCCTTCTTCCTGTTGGTCGTGGTGACGATGGTGCTCACTCCACCAACGAGAAGATCAATGTCAGCAACTACATTGAGGGTGTCAAGACCCTTGGTTCTTACCTCCACTACTTGAGCCAAGAGGAGAAGGACGCTTAAATGTTAAGTTATGGCTTTGACTAAAAAAAAAAAAAAACTTGCTTATGACTTTAATGAAATAGTTTTAATACATGATATTGGATGTAATACATAAATGTAAAATCAGTTTCAGATAAATATGGAATGTTGAATTCATGATTGGAACAATTAGACCCTGTCAAGTTGAAGTCGTTCACTTTGGTTGCCCAGACGTGAAATTCTTAAAAAGACATCACTGCCATATCCTTCAAGAGACTGCAAGTCGATGTGACCATCCCAATATTCAACATAGACCTTTGAGAGAGGAAGACCCATTCCGAGTTTAAGACCTGGGGGACGTGAAGAAAGAGAAGAAAGCGAAGTTAAGAAATCCTTTTCCTCAGGAGTACGACTTGTG
Source organism: Magnusiomyces fungicola (assembly GCA_900654225.1). NCBI lineage: Eukaryota > Fungi > Ascomycota > Dipodascomycetes > Dipodascales > Dipodascaceae > Magnusiomyces > Magnusiomyces fungicola. The sequence goes on from CAACAH010000002.1 coordinate 1,413,047, forward strand.
AATTTATTATTGTGTTCATTCTTGTTGTTTTCCGGTTGTGCATGATGGCGGCGATGATGATGGTGGTGGTGTTGGTGATGATGATCTTGCTGCTCTTGAAGAGATGCAACCTCCTGTAACAACCCGGCAAAAGTTGGGACTTGCTTAAAGTTGTCTAATCTGTATTGTGATCTGGGACCCTTTGAAAAGCTCCAGACATGGGGCAAGAGGTCCTTTGGAATGCCGCCGCCCTGATCGGAAATTCGAATCAATACAGACTCTTGGGTATTCGAGATGGATACAAGAACGGGCGGAGGTGCGGACTTGCCATTTTTTAGTTCTTCCTTGGTAACATGGTGCTTTTTCACAGTCGCCTCGATAGAATTTCGCAAGAGTTCGCCAAGAATGTAATCCAAATGGGATTGCATGTAAGGGAATTTTGCATCTTCGTAACCTTCAATGACAATTTCTGGCATGACAGCATCAGGGTATAGTTCTTGAATAAGCTGGGAAGACCTGCTCCCACATGACTTGACCGCTTCTCGGGCCGTGCACTGCAAGAATACGGCGCCAATATAGTTAGGATCGGAGGAGTCGCCTAAAGCGCTCCCATCGGCCAATTTAGCGTGAGATTTGTTCCCTGATAGGTTACTCGCCTCTTGCTTAAATGACGCCGTCAGGGCCAAGTGCTGCTCCGCAATCACGCGCCTGGAGATTCTGGAACGTAGAATTGAGGACATGAAAGTGTCGAGTCGATTGGAGTCGATTGAGCTCGCCATGGAGCACTCAATTGCTCCCATGACCAGGTTTGGAATGACAGACAAGTGTTCAGAAAGAAGCATGCTGAGTATTTCGCAAAACTTGTCGTTCTTCTCCAGGGTATCAATTTTAGGGACTCTCCTAAACTTGTCAAATGCGGCGTAATACATTTCGTATACTTTGCAAATATGTGGATTCGAAACAACGGCAAATGGAAGGATTTGTATATCTCTGATGCGATGCGCCAGCCTGGTGGGGAGTTCTTCCTGAACAAAGTTTGCGGATGACAACAGCTTCTCCTTTGTCAGTCTTCTTCCAAAGAATGCAAGCTGGCGAAGAGACACTGGACGAGGCGGACGTTGGACCCATTCCATCAAAACAGTGTTTTGGTAGAAATGTCGCGAGTTGATAAGAGATGATCCCCGAGGGTATGTATAAGAGATGAGCTGTGATCCAAGCGATCCAGGCTCGGCATGGTGGGCAAAATCACTTCCAAGTTGTGCATGCTTTGAAGACGAAAAGGAACGAGACGAATCAAGGGTATATGGGTTTTTCGGGGTAAATGCAGATGGAGACTCAAAATTGCTGCTGACCGAGGAGGGCTGATAAGAAGAAATGGAAGAGTTGCTGAGGGTCCTGCTGATATGAAGGGCCATCCCAGAACGTGAACTAATAAAAAAAAAAAAAAAAAAAAAGGCAAGAGTTAGTTGGCGATAAGAAAGAGATTGAGAATTGAATCATCCAGTGTAGTTACCTAGATTTTAGCATTTGCATTTTGCAGAAGACAAACAATAGCGAGAATGAGGAAATAAAATGGAAATATAAAAACAAGGAAGCACAGCGGATATTCCTTGTATTATATATAGATAGTAAGAGGAATGAAAAGAAAAAAGAGACCACTCGAATGAGTCAACAATCTCCAAAGGTAAAAAGAACCAAACCCAAAATCTGGAGATTGCCCGAGCATCACGAGACCATGATAGTGCACGGCTGTTGATTATTAGGTAATGATGACTAAGTATTACATACTCACATACTTACAGAACACCGACAAAGCGGCTTTGGTCCGTCGGGTGGATATTGTAGTAGTAGCAGTACTAATGATTGCAGCAGACGTATCTCTTGCAGGCCCCAGTCATCATCCATCGTATAAACTTCTCAAAGCATATGGCATTGTTCCTACCTGAGCCATATATATCCTATGTCATTATACTCCTTGAGCGGCAACAACCACACTCTCTTTATATCCTTTCTTAAGCCTTTTTTCTTTCTTTTTTTTCTTCTTCTTTCCCTCTCTTCCTTTTTCTTCCTCTTTTTATATATCCCTTAATCTTTGTTGCTGTCTCATACTCGCTTCAACATGACAAACCCCACAGCTCACAAATATGCTGTTCTTGAGCAGCTAGCCAATAAAGGCCTCTCGTTTCCCCAGGATCCTAACCAGCTACCTGTGAAATACCCTATTGCCAAACCCCTTAGTTTCGGAGGCCACACATCCCCCAAACCAGACGGCAAGTCTGCCGAGTTCTCTAACCATGGCGATTTAGAAGACGAAGATGACAGATACGTCTTCTTTTTTGATATTGACAACTGTCTATACCCCCAGTCCAGCCGAATCCACCAGCTCATGCAAAAGTATATCCACGACTACTTTGTCAACCACTTGTCATTAGACGACTATTCGGCAGAAAAGCTCCATCAACAGTACTACAAGGACTATGGTTTGGCCTTGGAAGGACTCGTTAGATTTCACAACATCAAAGCCCTGGAGTACAACAAGGAGGTTGACGACGCGCTTCCTCTCGAGCATATTTTACGCCCCGATCCCGCGCTTCGATTGATGCTGCAGTCTATTGACCGCACAAAGGTTAAAAAGCTATGGCTTTTCACTAATGCCTACAAAAATCACGGCAACAGATGCGTCAAGCTGTTGGGAATTGACGATCTTTTCGACGGCATCACCTATTGCGACTATGGCCAAGTTCCTTTGATTTGTAAACCAAAGGCCGAAATGTTCGACAAGGTTATGAAGGAGGCTGGCGTTCCATTTCACCGCAAGGACCGCTGTCTTTACGTTGATGACTCGGCCCTGAACGTCGAGGCGGCCATCAAGTATGGATGGACCAGTGGAAGCGTCCAATACGTTGACTCTGACCAAGCCCTTCCCAAGACCCCCGCCGGCACCCATGTTATTAGATCCATTTTAGACTTGCCAATCATTTTCCCAGAGATTTTTGTTGCCGATGGAGTCGCCGAGTTTGCTCACTTGATTGCCCAACCTGCATACGACACGGAAATTCCCGTTGAAATCATGATCAAGATGGCCCAGCATGGCCAGGACGTTCCTTTGAGCGGTATGCAAACGCCCTTGTCCACCCCGGCGATTGGCAAGGGTGTCGTCCATTCTGGTCTTGAATTCGATTCGGGAATGGTCACTCCAGGCGGAGAGACTAGAGAGCCGTCGACTCACCACGAGAAGCGACAGATTGAGCAGAGAAGATATAGCACCCAGATCTTGGATATGGAGCTCGAAAAACTTAAACAGTTGGAAATCGAGGAGGCTACCAGAGAGGCTGCCGCTGAACAGGAGCTTGAAAGAGCAAGAAAGAGACAACAACTCCAATAGTGTAGCATTATATATTAGAGGTTAAATTTATTTGGTGTTATAGATTGTTTCTTTCATTTTTCTTATATAGATCTAGATCTTATTATATGCAACTTAGATTTTCTGAATAATTTATATTTAATAAGCTTGTGTATTTTTGGATTTTGGCGCGATTCTTTTTACCAATGGCCTCCGGCCCAGCTTGTATGTGGACCAGGACAATGAAATCTTTAAAAGGAGTATTTTACAATATCATTAACAATAATAGTTTCAAATTTATTTTGTAAAATCAAAACACATTGGAAAAAACAAAAAACAAAACACATAAATACTTTTAATACATTATACAGATAGAAAGCAAAAACAAAAATAAATATCAAAACTCATTTATGACGGGGTCTCTTTGATGACCGTTCGGGCTGTTTATTAGCTGGTCTCTTTGAAGTATTCAATAAAGCCGGTGGTTGAGAAGAGGGTGACGATGCTACTGCTGCTGCTGCTGTCGTTGTTGTTGACGATAATGATGGTGATTCAGAGCCAAAAAAATTAGTCAAAAAGGACTGGTTTCCTTTTATGCCTCTTGGTGGACTCATTGATCTGGTTTTTTTGGCAGATGATAGCTTACTTGCCTTTTGCGGACGGAAAAATTGTAAAAAGGATGAGTTGTCCCTGCTTGCAGTCGTGAGTGAACCTTGCTTGGTATCAATAGGTTCGTCCTCGTCCGTATCATTGTCAACAGTGGTATCAACATTGTTAATAGGAACGGGATCTGGTTTTCTTACAATGGAAACAGGAGGGATAACCTCTTCGGGGGGTTTCACCAAAGGGTTTGTCGTTAACCATTTCGGCGTAACTGATTTTTTTTCAAGCCTTCCTCGTTTTATTTGAGCAGCAAGTGATGCAACAGAAAACTGTGAATGGTGTACCTTATTTTCTGATTTCGATTTCTTTGATGCCCGCTTCTTATGAGACACGGTCGTTGAATTACCAGCCTTAAAAAGGCCTGCATCTACAGTAATCTCTTGATTGAAAACCACAGGTACCTTGGTAACCTTGCCCTCATCTAGGCAATCGCCTTCTGCTAAAAAGTTTACACCTTTCTTTTTGATATCAACAGTCTTCTTATCATCGTTATTATGATTCAAAGATTCTTGGTTCTCTAGCCGATCAACTTTTTCTTCTTTTTCGTCATTAGAATTACTGTGGTTCACAAATAACTGCTTCTCTGATCCAGAGCTGATGAATTCATTACCATCAATCTTTCGCAATTTCTTCTTCTTGTGCTCATTGTCTAGATCTTTAACATTACCATTAACACTATTACAACTGCTCGACAGTTGGCTGACTCCCTTAGTACCATCAAATATCTTTACATGAGGAACCTCGACAAATCCAACAGTTCTTTTAGTATTAGCTGGTACTTTTGGTAATGGTTTGTGAGAAAGAGCAGACTTGATAATGCCTTCTACCTTTGAATTCTTCTCCGTTGACCCTAATGAAACAATAGCTTTTGATTTGGGTATTGATACTGACTTCAATTCTCTTGAAGATTCAGACTCTGAAATTGGAGAACAAGGATCATCATCGACTATTTGTACATCTTCAGTGAAAATTGTAGAAGAGGTTTGTGTAATAGGAGGCAAACCAGTTGTCGAGTCGCGTTCCACATCTTTTGCAGTCCTTTGCCCAGTTTCAAAGGCTAGCCATTGCCCAGCTTCACTTCTAATCTTTTTAGCGACTGACTTGTAAATCCCTAAAGTCAGAGTCTCGTTGCTGAGTTCGTCAATAACAGTTTCTCTGAGATCGTCAAATGCAGAAAAGTTTGGGAATGTGGAATGAATCAAACGAATATAGTCGGAAATTACAACCTCCAAAGACATGGCATCTAGGAAAAAGTTTTTACTCGATGCAACTTGGCTTGATTCCAATTCCTTCATATCATCATCCTGCTTTTTAAATGTTTGAAAGCTTTCGTCCAGGTTCTTGGTATCTGATTGGCTACTGCTATTTTTAAAATCTTGTGTAGTCATCCGAAGGATTCTCGCATACTCTCCAGGGCCATTCTGAATAACATTCTGAAGACCGCGATAAATATCCTCAAAACGAGAGATAAGTTCTCTTCTCGTAACAAGATCGACCTTAGTAATGTTATGAAGGGCATAGCAGCACATAAATATAATACGAGCACGAGCTTCACCAAGACCTGTAGCAATAAATGTTGGGCCCTCCTCCTCTTCATCTTCATCTTCATCTTCATCATCCTTGTCTTTATCAAAAGACTCAGAGTTGGGACTTTTGACCCACTTAAGCATCTCCATAATACGCACAGCGTCATAGAAACGCTTTCGTTGTTCAAGAACAGAAAACTGATGAGAGGCTTTTCGCTTATTGATGGATAAATACTCGTCGATAAAGGTATTAAACAACACATGATCTTTTTTCGCGGCAGACTTTGTTGAAAATCTAGATAAATATAACGTGACAAGCTCCTGGAACTTGTAGTCTTCAGTACTTGCAAACACAGTATCAGTACGTAAAAACGGCAAAATTGTCTGTTTAATCACCTCTGAAATATTATCAAAATCAAAATAGATGTCAACTAAACAAGCGGTATTGGTTTTAGCTGGCTTTTCAGATATTTCCGGAGGAATCAAATTGAGAATCAAGTTTGAGTTATCGCGATCGTCACATATTCGTTTATAATCTTCTGCAGAAAGAAGCACCGGGTTTTTACTTTCCTGATATATTGAAGAAACAGAAAATGCTGTCGCAATATATCGATGAAACTCAGCTGATCTTCCTAATTGAGTTTTGGGATCAAAAGCTTCAAGAAATCGAAGTCGAAGTGGAAACTGGTGTGGTGGAAAGAGATTAAAGATAAGTGAAACAGCTTTAAGAATAAATGAACCTTGGTATTTTGGTGGGGTATTTTGCAATTGAGAATATGTTTGTAATACGGTGGTGTTGGTATTGGACCATTCCTTGTCAGGAACACTATTAAATAAGCGGTCTGCAAATTCGAGAATATCAAGCTCTTGAGCACGATCAAGAAGGGACGTATCGACCGTTGTAAAAGCAGCAAGTGCTAATACCAACAGTCTCAAAAAGGTGAGAGACTTGGAATTTGATGAGGGTTGTTTAGCCACTTGTTCAATGATTCGCTCCGAAAGGTGAATTGCAAGTTTAACTGAACTTATTTGAGGAAGTAAAAATCTAGAGCTAAGAACAGGCTTTTTGAGCTTTGCAAAGTCTAGACTTTTACATAATGCAGTGTTTGAGTTAGAGTTAGTGTTGGGAATACTGTTCGAAAGACTTGGGCTGGAACGCTTAGAAGACGAGGTTGCTTGAGATTCATTTTCAATAATTTCTGACAACTTTGATACAGTACCAAAAATTTCGTCCCATATTTCAAGCTCCATGCCGGCACTTAGAAAAACTCGTCGGATAGCCTCTTGCGCACTCCAATTCTTCACATCAAAACCAATACTCAAGGCTTGTACATGGGTATCAACACAGCTTTGCTCGTCTTTGTCAGCTAGAGAAATAAAATTGAGCAGAACCCAGTTCCAGACCTCCCAGGGCATGGCCGGTAGTGGAATTTCTGGAAGAGGATCTTGCAAAAAATCAAGTGCTTCGGGAGATATCTGTTGTAACTGGATAAATACTTGTAAAGCCTCTTGTTCAAGAGTTCTAGATGACCAGTCATAGTGAACATGAAAGTCATAATGTTTACCCTGAGATACTGAATGCCACCATGGAACGGTTTCTGGGGCTCGAGCTGCGTGCTTTGTAACTTTAAGTTTGGATGGTCGCATGGATGAATCTAAGATATATGTATCCATACTCTCTGATTGAGAGGGTATGTGCTCTTTTTCAGACTTTTTCAAAGCGATTTTTGGAGGTTCTTTCACGTTGCGTGGATTTATTGGAGTCTTCATATTGGATCGAGTAGCTCGCCGCGTAGGAGTTTCAATGGGAGGCTCAAGTTTAGGCACCTCTTCATGATAAGAACCCAAATAGATAACATCAGAGGAATAACCCGAGCTTTCGTTTGTTGACACACCTGGTTTACCTTTAAAAACTCTGCTTGGAGACCAGTCATCCTCTTTAATGGTATCCAAAGGTCGTGAAGAAGTGGTGGTAGTTGTTGAATACTCCATCAAGTTGTGTAGCACATTTGGTGGGTGTGGACATGTGTATGGGATATATATTGGTGCAAAGATGTACACATCCTCACGAGTGTTATATTCGGAAGAGTCGCTCTTAATCACTTCATAGTGCATGGCTCGTGAGGTTTCCTTGGCAACATCAAAAAGAGGTAAAATATCTTTAGCTGAAACAGGCAAATCTTTAAATATAGAGCCTTTTGTTGCGGATGACAAACTAGGCTTTGCACGCAAATTACGGCCGCCATGTTCAGGTTGAGGAAGCGGAAATTCCAAAGAGCCAAACCGACTTTTAGGGATTTTGACACCGTTGAATCCATTATTCGCTACCCGCTTTTCAATTTCATCAAATATTGCCTTTTCTGTGTTGCGTAAAAGAGTTACAGCCTCTTCTCTTTCCTGTCGCTCAATTTCTTCTTCCAATTCTAACGCATTAAGCTCCTTAATGTTCAGCAAAGCTTCTGGGTAGTAATTTTTAGAAAATGCCGCTAAAATAGTGTCAACAGAATCCTCTTTTTTGGCTTTTGGTACCTTTTTAGCTTTTCCAAGAAACAAGTCCATTGAAGAATTCTTAATCCGTTTGTTGTTTCTCCGTATAACAGCAGATGTCTTCCTTCTTCTTGTCTTGGGTTCCTTAACAAGAGTTGCTTTTTGCTTTTGAAGGGGTGGTGGAGGAAACTTTATTTTGGGCTTATTAGTTTCAGGTTCAAGTGATGACAGTGGAGAGTCTGAATCGCCTGGGGTGCCGGGTTCGGATTCGGAAGAGTGATTGGAGAGTGTTGATAAAGCCGAACTGTTATCTTTTAATGAGAGTGACATGCTTGTTGATTTTGTATTACTTGCTCGAATAATTTCCGTAGCCTTTGCAAGAGCATCTATATCTGAAGTGCGGATAGAGGGATAACTAGAACTGGAACTAGACGAAACCGGTTTAACATCGTGGTCGTCCTCGTCATCGTCATCATCATCATCACTTATCCAATCCAGCAAGCCTTTATGTGCGGTCATTTTGATATTCTTTAAAATGTATTAGGTAAACCTAAGTGGTATCAACTAGATTGAATGTATGTAATCAGTAGACAGAGTGAAAAGAGCTGATCTAGTTATTGGCGTTTAATGAGGTATCAGGATCTGGAGCAAGATTAACTAGATGATAGGGGTATGGAGCAATAATTATATATGTGATGCAATAAAAAGGGTAGAAACAATCCCAACTCATAGGTCGGGCAAAATGACAAAATTAAAGAGTGGAAGTGAGGTATTAGGAGTGGAATCAAGACGTTGAAGGATGGGGTAGAAGGAAACGAGGTTGATCAAAGAAATGTTTATAGCTAAAATAAACAAGGTAGGGTAACGGTGTAACATGCGGCAGTACTGTTACAGATTTCTGCTACATCCGTGGTACAATCTAACATTATTGCGGGTTTTAAAACTGACTATGGTTTAAAGAGATACATTTTTTTTGTTCAAGGGTATATCTGAAATAGCTGAAAAGGCGTGTGACTATTTCAATTTTTTTTTATATATATTATATATGAAACCACTGATCGCGACGCGTTATAAAAAAGTCACGCGACGCGAGTCGCGATTATAGCCTATCAGCCGGCAGATAGCGCAAAGTTAGCCAGTTCAAGACATACATACATGCCGTATATCAAAAGTCTTTCTTCTTTTCGATATTAGTCTCTGGAAATATATGAAGATCACGCACAATCTTAAAAGATCTTTAAAGGTAGCGCATAAGGCAGTTAATCTTATCGTGACTACGTTTGTATTTTAGGAGCCACACCACCACAATTGGTTGCTGGCGGCAGCTTATTTCCATTTACATCCACATTATTTTTTATTTTTTATTTCTTATCATGTTTTTATTTAACTAATGACCATGAGTAGCGATGAAATTTTATATATTGATTTCGATCACTATTGGTATCTTGACAAAAATATGATTGTTGGAGATATTTCCAGAGCCTGTTAAAGAAGAAGCTAGCTTGTACTTGTACGAAATGGAAGTACGTGAAAACCAACAGATTGAAGAGGATTTAGCTTTTGAACAAGGGATTGATTATGATCAAGAAATCTGCAGATTAAATGGTATTACCAAAGCTGCAAACAGTGCTTAAGAACGTGGTATTGCTGTTTTCGCTCCAAGAGAAGCGTTGAGACGGCTCAATTCTTTGATAAGAGAAATAGATAGGAGAATTGATCACAAGATATTTGCCAAACGTCTTGAGAATACCATTTTTGCTCCACCTGATTATTTGTTTTTTGGAATGCCTGTGCAATCCTGCTTTATACCTTTGGCTTTTCCAGAATGGAAATCGTTACCCTACTCAATGCCCTGGATTTTTCTTATTTTCCAGCGAAAATCATCATGAAGAAGTTGAAATTCAAAAAGCGTTTCTTTTTAGCCCTTTTGCGTTACGCTCAATTCACATCCTACAACTCTTTCGGTTATGGTTGGGGCCGTAGGACATCACTAGTCTACCATTCCGTAACAATATTATTGATGGGTTAGTGGGACGTTATGGCATCATTTTGGGCTTGGAAAAAAGCCCATATTTAACTGAAATACCATGCTCATTGTATCAATGCTCACGGCTCTTTGAAAGATCATGTTTTTAGTTTTATAAATGGCTCGCTTGTTAAAATAGACAAGCCAGGTGGGACGATTGTAACACTATATCACACAGGACATAATCACTCACATACTACTAGATTCACGGTTATAATTGGAGCTGATGGTCTTGTTATTAGCGTCTTTGGTCCAAACAGAGGCTACAAATCCAATGAAGCAGTCATCAATCAGTACCAAATTGTTAAAAAGCTCAAAAAGTTCACCTATGACCAGACCGCATACAAGTGTTATGGAGAAAGGCTTATAAGCATGAAGGCCAGTCGTTAGCCGAATACAATAATAATTCACCTGAAGAAAGAGCCAAACGTATTACTGGCACCAAGAAACTCAATATTCTCTGGAAGAGGTAGAAAAGTTTTAGCCAAAATCAACGGGAGATCATCTAAAGTAAACCTGATTTTCTCTTCCACACCAGTAAAATGTGTAAACACATCATTACTAACCATTCGTTGCATTATTCCCATAGCATATAAACAAGAATGGGCTTTTTCAATATCATATTCAACTGTTTCAAGTTGCCTGAAGGGTCAATCAGAGTAGACTGCGGGTGCATATCTGATTGGGGAGTATTTATTTCTTGAGTTGGCGTGACCCAGATTGACTCAAAGTGGACCGGTCGACTGAGAGTGCTATGCTCTATGGAAGTATCATCATTGGAGTCAACTATAAAAGGTGAGCTAGACCGATGGCTGGTGATGTCCCTGAGACGTGTTAATTGGCTGAAAATGTGGTACGTCATCAATTAATTGAGATTGGTTTCCGGAAGCAGGTGGCATATTGATAGGAGTAATAAGTGAGATTGAGAGAACTACAGCTGGAGGGGAAAGTGATTGCGTTTTATATAAAATGATATAAAGTGGTTGTACTAACTTGAATATCCTATTTTGGCAGTACAGCACGGCTCAAAGAGAGATAAAATTGTTAAGATGCGTGACCCTACAAAAATATGGATAAAGAGACTTTGTTCCTGTTATAGAATCTGCGTGTTGAGTTGAGACTTATATATTGTGACCTGGATTGTGTTCTCTTCATTTGGGATGATTTGCGATGATGAAAATGAGTGGTGATGTTGTTACTAGACATTTAATTTGAATTTATGTATATCAGTTGATATATGGCTTGACAAAAAAAAAAAAAAAAAATTTAATAAACAAAACTAGCCAATTGCCAATTTTACCAAATTTGAACCAAACATTCATTTTTCCGCAATTTCTCGTCAAAATGTAGAACTATACGCAGATAACGCCAGGGTTAGGGTGCAGCAATTGCTATATAAAGGAAGGAAACAAAGAAACCGAAAAACATTTGTGACTGTTGATTCGCAGATGTGACAAAAACGGGCCCAAAACTAGCTAGTTGGTTGGTGCCAAAAGGGTTAATAAAGCCCGTATGCATGTTACTGATTGGTTCCTAGTGTGGTTTTGATTGGGTCGTTTTGTTTCTCGCGAGAATGAAAGCAAAAGTTTGAACAAGATGGCCGGCAATAGTATTAAATGGTTTTGTTTATGGTCTATATATATATATATTGATAAAAGGAAAACATTGTGCCAAATCATCGGCTCATTTGTTGCAAATTCCCAAATAACGGAGGTGGTATGAAATCATATGAGAAAACCATTCACCATTAACCTAGTGCATGTTCGTACTCCAAAAACCAAGCTTATCCACCTCGGAGGAGCGCTGAAGAAAAATTCCCGGGACCAAGGATATGGTTATGTTAAAAAGATGATGGAATAGAGTTGTGTATATAGTAATATTAAAAAGAAAAATAGGATATAGCCTATTGTGTCTTGATCGTATCCATTATGTCATTACGCGCTAGGCTAAAAAATATCTAAAGTATCTAAAATACCAGAAACTGATAACCGGTCGGTATTATCGGTTCCATGGGATCTGTGGGTAAACAATGGTAGTGGAAATGGGTGACTTGGGGCTGACCCTGTGCCCAAGCTCACTCCATTATGGAATACAAGGCTGACTACCCAAGTAGGAACTCGTGACGCAATTACTAATTTAACCAGGCTGATTTATTTTTCAAACAATAAAGAGCCTTGATTTTAGTTGAATTAATTATACATGCCTATTTTTGTTTTTTATTTTTTGCTTTTTGTCTTTTTATTCACGTCTATATTTATATTTGGAAACAAAAATAAAAAACAGCAGATTCTACGTTTGGTTATTACCATTTTATTTTGCATGCCTTTTTTTTTTTTTTTTTTTTTTGAGCTGCGCTTGTTAGTATTATCTTTCAATTTGTGGACATTCCTCATATGCAACCTCATTTCACTGATATATATCAAACATTTAAAATATAGCATATAATAATTGATGACTATGATAGCGATAGTGTATTTATATTGATGACCAAACAAATCAATGATATCATAGTCGTCCTGTTTTTCCATCTAAATAACCTACACATCTAAACTATGCCCTTATCAATCTATATATCATATGCATACCGAATCCTCAATTCACATCCAAATGCCTTTGTACAACCAATACTCGTATATACATATACGCCTAGGTAAGCTCGCTGTTAACCTTCCATATTAGGAACAATGTGCTTGTCCGAACACCGCCCCCTATCCCCATTATCATTATTCCGTCATTAATAATCGTCGCAAGGAATGCCTCGCAAACAGTGTATTCCGTCAACAGCCGATCAGGTTTAATCTCGCGTGTAACATGCCGATATTAGTAAATCATTTCAATTACTTGTAAACAAATGAACAAAAAGGTTTATTAAAATTATATATTTATATCAAAAAATAGAAAAAAAAGAATAGTCATATAGAAATGATAGTAATAACAAGATATCAGCAAAAAAGTAAAAAAACAAAATTGTATAAACTAATAATAATAGTAATAATAAGCATTCAAATCAAAAAAGATAACAACGTATATAAAGCAGAGTTCGTAAATTCATAAAACAAAATGTGTCCCAAGATTGAAAAGAATAGAAATAAAATAAAAAACATCATGAAACCAAAAAAGCAAAAAGCAAATTGCTAGTATGAGAAAAGTCATTTCATAACAAATGTCACAGAAATAAAACATTAGAACAAGAAAAAAACGTATTCAATCATAAACATAGTACACAGGAAAACCGTAAGTTTTCCCTTCCCCAAAAAAAGAAAGAAAACAAACTGTTTCAACCTGTAGAGTTTCTAACACATCGAACCTTTTTGCCTTGTAAAGCTCTCTGTTTCTTATTGTATCGCGACTCTCTGTTTTCATGTACCAGCTGGTGGTGTCGCTTGAGTGAATCCTTGCGTGCAAACGGTTTGCTGCAGATTGGACATTCAAGAACCGTAGGCTCTCCATGTTGAGATTTGGTATGACGAGACCACTCGGAAGCAGTGGGGAAACCACAGACAAACCATGGACAATCTTCCTCAGGACAGTGGAATTGACGTGTTACTCCCGCTTCATCCATATGAGTGCATAGTTCCAATATCGTGCGATACTTGGTATCGCAGTGGGTACAGTAAAACTTGCCCTTCTTACTGGTCTGTGCCTTTTGAAGACGGGACTCATTGGACATCATCAAGCGAACATGGGTTTCAATTTTGTTACGAATAATTGGGTTGCTCCAAGCTCGATCTTTAAGGCGGCGCTGGTGGCCAGCATTAGCCTCAGCACTCATCGCGTTCATGGCATTCACATTGACAACATTGGAGCTGGATGCAACAACCAGAGGCTTGGGCTTGGCAGATTGTGCATCAATAAACTGCTGAGCACTGCGAGGAATTGAGTGACGATGATTTTGCTGGAAAACGTAATGACGAGGAGCCGGGGCAAAGTTGGGACCTTCTTCTTCGTTATCATCTTCTTCATCTTCGCCATAAGACTCGTCTTCTTCTGGATGTTTGCTTTCATGCCTTGCATGGCCATTCATATTCTTCAAGTGGTCATTGTGCTGGTGCAGCTGTTGTTGAAGAGAAAGAGGTTGGCTATGGGCTGCGGCAGCATACATTGGCTGATTTCCTTGATAGTAAGAAGCATCAACTAACTGAGGCTGCTGTTGATAATAGACTGGTGCCTGTTGTTGCATTTGAACTTGAACAGGCACTTGCTGGTGCTGCATAACATGAGGAGAATTAGCAAACTGACGAGGTTGGGACAAGGCAGGAGAATGAGAAGACATATGTTGTTGTTGGGGATAGTGGGCAGGGACATTTGAAGACTGTTGAATGTAAGAGATTGGACCAAGATGACCATCATTAGAGGCAGGGACTCCGTTGTGGAAGAGGGAAGGAGAGTGATGTATGTTGGGCATAGGAATCACTCCAGGGCCACGCTGAAGTGGCATCTGGACCGGATAGCAGTCGGCAGCACCAGCAGCCACTAGTTGTGGTTGATGATGAGGATGATGCGGCCCAGCAATACCAGGTAAGGAATAACCAAGTGGAGGACTAGTAATTGTCATTGGGGGAGACATATGTCTAGAGGACGACGACGACGACAATGAGGAGTTAGCCAAAGAAGACGCAGCTGAGGGAAGATGGTGAGTATTTGAAGTCTCAATGGAAGTGTGGACTGGTTGGGGAGTGGAGTAGGTGAATTGAGGCTTTGCAAGGAGCTGGGCTGGCAAGACTTGAGGAGAATTCGAAGACGATGACAGAAACTGTTGGGGTTTGTACGTGTAGCCGCAATTGTCAGAGTCTTGGTAGGACGACCAGTTCTGGTCAAACAGGTGAGAGCCAAAATTGGAAGAGACAAAAGAGGAGGAGCCCGGACTGAGGGAAGAGGTGGAGGAGGCACCACGGTTGGCAGAAGCAGGGGAAGAGTAATGGGGTGGCAATGGAGCGATAACAGAGCCGGCAGCGGCAGCAGTGACAGAAGCGTTAGCAGAAGGGTGGATAGAGAAGTTCATGGACAGAGGAGAGCAAGTGGTGGTGGTGGTAGTAGTAGTAGTGGTAGTGGAGAGGTGGTCAAGAGGTGAAGTAAAAGAAAACACGTCTGGCAGGGAAAGGGCGGGAAGGGTTGTATTTGTACTCTCCAGGCTGAGATCAAACACCTGCACCCAGGAGGAGGATGAGCAGGGTGGGTGAGCAAAGGGACCGGCAGCAAAGCGATCTCTCGGGTTCTGGCCCATGTTTGCAAAGCCGGCGAGATTCACGACCGTGGAGCGGTCATCGTCGACGGCCAGGTCCTGAACAAACGTCTCGTCGCCACCGTCGTCGGAGCTGCTAGCAACACTGCGAGCGGTGGTGGTGGTGGTGGTGGTGTTTCTGCTGTGGCTGTCGCTGCCAGCATCGGGCAAGCTGTCACTAGAGGCCTGGTCAAAATCCAGCTCTAGAGTTGTGGCATGTGGAAGCCTCAAGTCGAAATGAGGCTCGTGAAGAGACACCGCCGCGGCCACATGGTTGTCAGATGACCGACTAAATGAGGCTCCAAAGGTAGTCTTTGTCGGAGTGACGGTGTATTTAGCGATTTCGCCTGAGGGTGCTGCGTTGTGATGACGGTGGTGCTGGTTTTGGTTTTGGTTTTGGCTTTGGCTTTGGTGCTGGTGGAATTGGTGGCCAATATCCGCTTCCTGGCTAGTGAACAATTCTATGGCGTCGTACGTGCTATGGCCGGAACTGCCGTCACGCTGCTTTTTCTGGTGCTGCAAATCTATTATTATTCTTGTCTCGTCCTTTTCCGTGCCGCTGCCCCCTATTTCCTGGTAAAAGTAAACGTTTTCGTGCTCCCGTTTGTCAACTCGAGAGGACTTGGTTCGAGCTGCCAACCCGTCAGTCGCAAGCTTTCGCTCAATTGGACCCTTGAACTGACGCTGCTGGAGCGGTTGAGCCGCATGGCTGGAAGGGGTGAAAAGCGACACGTTCTTCCTATCTTTCGGACGGCTAAAAGATGGACTCTGCGTGGAGCTGCACGATAATAAAAAAGCCAATCAGGTTAGTAAACGTTGTTCCAATTTTACGAGTATATACCATTTCATACCTGCTAATCTCGAAAACACTGCTTCGTGGTGTGCGCTGGCTTTCGTCCAGGCTCTGCTGTTGCAACAGCTGGCCCAGTTTGATCGAATACTCGTAAGACGCATTGACTGGGGAAATTGGAGGCCCGGAAGAAGACTTCAATGGCGGCAGCTTGTTCACAAGGTAAAAATCAGCAGCGGGGTGGTCAAAAAACTCGGGAGAAGATGGTGGAGATGGGAATATGATAGGAGCGCTATAGAACGATGACTGTGCGGGAGACGGCAAGAAATCTGGCGTTGACTTGATGTCTTCTTCGTCCTCCTCATCAATGGTCTCAATCTTAGGCCCGTCCCTTTCATCGTCATCTATCTCCGAAAGCTCTTGGATGCGCGAGGGAATGTTGACTGGCGTGGCAATTGTAGTGGTGGTCGTGGTGGTAGTTGTCCCCAGCAAGGTTGTTGTCCTAGTCTTGGTCGTCTCTGTCACAATCTGGAGCGGTGATTGGCAAGCATTCTTAAGAAACTCGGTAGCGCTTTTTGAGCTCCTGGCAGCGTTTGAGCTGAGAGGAGGAAGCAAAAAGTTGGCACTTCCGCCAGTGGGTATAGGCGTGGTTATAGTGTCATGAACCACGCGAGTTTGATAGATTTCCACCATCCCCTTGCCGTTTTTGTAGCTGCGGTAGGCTTGTCGAAGCATGTACTTGGTTCCTTTCTGGGGGGTAATTGTCAGGCGTACAGGGATCCGGCGTCTCTTGGAGGAGAAGCCAGCACCCAGGGAGCTGTCGGACGAGAAGGAAGCTTGAGAGGCTGAAGAGGGGCCCTTGGAAAAGACAGAAGCAGCGGAGGATACATTCAAGACATGGCGGCGGCGAAAGTCTAGCGAGCTGGGAACAGGATTACTACAGCTGCGATTTCGGGTGCGTAGAGCAGCAGCCTTTGATTTGAAGCGGGACGAGAAAGTGAGAGAGCCTAGTCTGGATATGGTTTCAGAGTTGATACGCGGCTGGGGTAGTCGCTTACGAAGATCGGTCTCTTGGGTGGAGGTGATAGCAGTCGACGAAGAAGAGGACGATGAAGATGGAGCCAAAGGAGGCAGCTCTGTGTGCAGCGATTTTGACATGCTAGTGTACTAGAATAAAATAATAATAGCGGGATGGAAACGAAAGAGGCAAAAGCTGCAACAAAAGCAAAATAAAAATAATAAAAAACAGAATAGAGGCGAATTATTGCTGGTCACGCTTGTGTGGAACTGGAAACAAAAAGGAATGGGAAATTCGAGGACAAGATTTTGAGGATCTTTTTGGTTTTATATACACAAGATGCTGGTGCCGGGCGGTCCTGGTGCAAAATACACCACCTTCACGGCGTATTATTGGCATGCCTATCAACTGACCAGGGTGCTAGATTGTAGGCCAGGGTATAATGGCGATATTAAAACTAACCTAGTGTACTGTATGGAATGCATGAGAGCTTGCAAGGTAAGCGCCTAGGATTGAGTTTGTTTGAGCTTGTTAGATTTGTATATCTCACTATTGTACTTTCATTGTACTTTTATTATACTTTCATTATACTTTCATTAGACTTTTATTAGACTTTTATTAGACTTGCAACTGTATTGGCACAACCATCTGCGCATCTATTTCCCTTTCTTTCGGTGTAAATGATGTTGTTGCGCTCCAAACCATGGGCCACGCCCAGCGTGTCGCCAAAAATTCAATTCATCAGGCTTATCCCCAAAGTGAATGAAGTACCAAACCATAAAAAATAAGATTACCAGCATTCTAAAACCATTGCTTTATTTTCCTGATTGGGACCTCACACCCATGTCCATTCTGAGGTGCATATTAGATTCGGTTACAGCAAACCTCTTGGTTCTTGGTTCATGGTGTATATCTACAGCTATACAACCATGCTAATCTTTGCCTTGCTGGAACCCTTGCTAGCGTGTTTCAAAAGCGCCCCTCGAGGCAGAGCAGTTGCCAGTATCGTTGACAGGTTGTGGCATGGGCAAAGCGTCCATTGGTCCATACATTTACAGGTGCTGCGTCGAGCAAATGAATTGACAATGGTATGCACTGTTGGTCATAAGTTGTCAGATATAACTAATTGGTTATCCAAGTCCAAAAACCACAATGCTTTTCTCTCGCTTCAGTATTAGACAGCAAAGGTTGCGGCAGCTATTTTCTCTTCTCTTGTACAAGCAGCCGCAGCCCACGCCTGCTTTTTACACTACGCAAGAGGTTTTTAGAGGTTCAATTGGTTAAAGCATGTGATAGTCACAACACCACTAACCAAATAATAATAATATTTCTCATTTATTATTTTGCATCCTTCATGTATTGCTTTATTATTTTATTTTTTATGAAAGCATGCGAGAGACAGCCCAGATTATAATAGCAGTAGCGATAGTTCAAAGCCTCATTTCAAAGAGAATTTAATAGATCGTGTACGCTTAGCTTACATATATTGCACATGGCGTATACCCTGGTCGCGCCTTTGGTGAATAGGACCGACTACTATACAAGACAAGACGATTCCTCACGTACTGCAAACTAGATGTGCTAGACGTACTAGATAAAACAAAAGAAAAAAAAATACGAGCCTCAAATCAAGGTCTGGCTGGCTGTGCGCTCACCAATTAAACTGGCTTAGGGTACTGCAGCTAAGAGTTAGGGCCATGGAGCGACGCACGTGCAATTCAAAACTACCTGATTGTTTGTGGTGGCTTGCCTTTAACTGCTCTCCCAGACTTTACTGCTCAGTTATTTGGACCAATGGACTAGTGTGATTTTATGTAGAATCATATAAACCTTTATAATACCAACCTTATGCTTTGCTCTTGACGCCGACTGGCCCGATAAATAATCTTGCTATCGATAACGGAATCCTTGCTACTCTTATACCTCTTTGTGTTCGATTCAAACGAGAGTAGAAACACATTACCATTCTCATCAGCTGGTAAATATTTTCTCACTGCACATTTCCAGATAGCCTTCTTTCTTATGATGTACTCCGAATCACGAATATGACAATCCAAGTTCCTCCAAACTTGTTATTCTTTACAAGTCTTAGCGAGATGTAACCGTAGTCAAAAGAATGCATTATCTGCCAGCTTAACATAAACAGGCCGCTTAGCATATCGCGCCTTCTAGTTGACAAGGTCATTTGTCATGGACCAACGGAGCGTTTTTCTATCCGCCTTTGGGACGGATCGACGATCAGGAATGAAAATGTGAGAGTTGACTAACAATCTGCTATCAAGCAAATCTAAACTAGTTGGATCGTTTCATTTATCGGGGAACTTCCACATTTACTTGGGTCATATTTCCTATCAATATTATTGATATAAAGTCTGTAATAGATATACCAACTCGTTCAAATCATGTTTAGTAGATACGTAAATAACTATCAAATACCTTAATTTTGTGCGACAATATTTGCCGAATATGAATGTTTTTCTTAAACAACTAGGAATGATGACTAAAAATCACCTCTGCCCTCTTTTCTTGGACAATAATCAATTATGAATACCCATATCTTGGTATAACCCAATCCTACACCATTCATTATGGTTCAATTTATAGAGCGTTTCGTTTTTCAGTAACACCAAAGCGTAGTAAAATTAAATAAGCATTGTTTCATACACCTTTAAACAATTTGATATTTATAATTAAAGTATAATTAAATGGCCAGATTACCAAATTAGTAGTGGTTTAAAGATTGGGGTAGATTCAGCACAGGCGAGCCAGCTTGTTCATCAATAAGACAAATTGCAGTGGTAAAAAATGAGAACAAAGAATTCAATTTAATATTTGTTTGATGCCGTCTAATCCTAGCAAACCCAAACTTATCTCAAAACTAGTTCTAGATCCGTCAACAAGCTGTGTTTTGTAAACTCTTTAAAAACGCTTGAAACACTGGAATGCAGCATATGCACTTTTCTATTAAAGAATCAAGGGTTCATTTAGATCGCATGTCGTATTTATGGTTATTTCTACCAACAGGTATTTCCTAATGTTATTTGAGTTATATATGCTTTGCCGGTTATCCTTTCCTGAAGTCTTTGTTGCAATACCTGTCAAACTGTTTCACAACATTGGATTGGTCTTGTTTTGAATCAACTAAGCGAATATACCGCTTTAGGAGTCCAACGTTTATCAAGGCTTTTGATGATATAACTAAATATTGGCAAAAAAAGCCACACTCACTTTTTGTTTTACCATATGTCTAAATATAAAAAAAAACCTAAACACCTCTGATTTGTTCTGATTTGTTGGGACAGCATACCAATAAATGTCAAATCTTCATCACGTACTGCCAGGAAAGAACAGGCTAGAAGGGAAATTCCCATTACACAAAGTGCCACATCTAGACTGCCAATTAATCCTAGTTTTGATTCCACAAGCACAAACATTATTGATCTGGAACATCAGAGAAAATACGCAACGGAACTGGCTGGTAATGTGTCTTTATGTACCCAGAATATGCTTCGTATGACTAGCCCTGTTAGCATGTACTGATCCAATGTTAGAAGGGACCTGTTTGTAAATGGTGTTTTTGACTTATATTAAAACAACCGTAATTGTTGTAAATCATAAATTCTTTATCCTATCCAAGTTATCAGCAAAGCTATAACTACTGATAGACAATCGTCTATCGATATTTCTTGGTTTGGAGCGAGTCATGTGACATAATGTACCATGTATCTATCACTAAGCCTAAAGGCAAGCAGCTTAGAACAATATAGATTTTCAAAAGTGACACCTCCAGATTACTGATTAATTTAAGGCCCGAATGCCCAGGCTCTCTTTCTTATTTTTCTTCAGCAAACCTGCACCTAATAACTCACTGTCAAGGCCTAAAGGCGTCAAATGAATAATACAATCTATTGGATATCAATAATATATCAATAAAATATCAATGGACGTGGTTCTGGTTCGTAATGGCCAAGAAGAAGCAACAAGACAGACCCCCCTGTCAACTTTCCGATCTATATCTATATACAAATGTAACATTCCAAACAGTTGTTACATTATGTTGGATGTTACAGCAATACTTAAAACAATATAAATTCGCCTTCTTTTCATCTTCTACTCCTTCTTTACTTTCTTTCAACCAAAAGATATAGCAACAACACTGACATTTACCTATCCTCTTACCTATAACACCGGTTGTTGAACAAGAACTTTCTCCTTTGATCATAAAATTTACAACCCCGATCCACGTCCTAAGCTAACAGCTAAATCCCTTTTCGCCCAGACGTTGCCCTCCATACTCAACATCTACCACCATAAAAACAAGCTGTTGTCCTTTTCTGGAAATACACTTTTTTGAGCAGTTGCCGTTATCCCTTGACATTGTATGCCAAGTATGTCCTCTTTTACATCACTCCCTGCTGAAGTTTGTCTTGAGCTCTCTCAATATTTACCAGTCAAGTCCCAGCTAGCCCTCACCCAAGTAAATTCCAGAGTTCGAGATACTTTCCAAAGCATGCTATGGACACAATGCTATGTGATTACAGATATTTCTTTGGACCGTAAAAAAGAGCAGGCTAAATACAAGTTCCCGGTTATAGCTCTAGATGTGTTGCTGAATCCCCAGAAATACCCTTGGTTTCCTAGTAAAAATGTTCAATTGGTGCATATTGTGCGACAAAGTAATTTTTGGAACAATCCCAGACTGTCTGGTATGCCATTGTATGAACTGTGCCAATGGATCAAGTCGTTCAGAACAAATACTTGTTACCCAAATATCAAAAAGGTCATGCTCACAGGACTTCGTTTCGACTTACCTGAATATACGGAACCAGCAGTGGCTGACTACGACCTTTGTGCTGTTGAACAATCAGAGCTTTCCCCTTCCACCTTTCCTTGTGTTGAATTGGAAAACTACCCTGGCTATATTTCACAGGAATATATGACAGAATCTAACTACAAGGATCTAAGATATGACATGATGACGAAAATCTTCTTTACGCATATCAGAAACTGTTCATTTGACTTATCTCAAACTAAACCCCTTTTTCCAAACGTCACTGCAATTACTCTTGTTGAGTGTGGAACTGAAAGCCGTGTGATGGAGAATATAATCGCGTCAATATCAGATTTTCCTAATCTCAAAAGCCTCATGATGGATTTGATTCTTTACAATGCTGATCCTTCTATACCTTTCTCTATCAACTCGGAGTTCCTGTTGATGTTGAAACTTCCTGACCACGTTGAATGCATTGTTAGAGTGACTCATGACTTTTTCAGTCAATCTCCTGTTGGTGACGAATATGTTGATATACGATTACCCATCTCGTTTCCTCACGTGGTTCAGATTATAACGACTGGCCCGCTACTAGCAGGTATTTTTGCCTTTCTACTCTTTCCTAATGCTAAAATGATCCAAGACGCTGGAGCTGCATCTATCTTATGTGAAAATTATATTGGATTGGGTAGTGATGTCTTTCAAAATGTGACTTCTCTTGTCCTCTCAACCTCAAGTCTCAGCGACTATTACCAAAATTATTCAATGCTTATTCGTACCACGCCAAATTTGAAAAATATCCAGTTTAACTTTGATGAGCCAGATCCAGTTTCAAAACCAGAAATGTGGGTCGAGGCACACCTTCGAGTAATGATGGTACTGGATGCTTTGTGCGATTATGTTCTTCAAGATGTTACAGTTGATAGAAAGCTCATTACAGATCTGATAGCACAAAAACTTGAAAAATACAACTCAGAAATCATTCCTGATAATGAAGCTGGTAACAAGGAGCTTACTGAACTAGTTATAGAAATGTGCATCAATCCCAGAAGATTCAGGGGATTCCAACGTCGTCGAATTATGGGTAGAAAATCTATCAGATATCTCGTGGTAAAGTTTGGAATAATCGAGCACTTTATTTATCATTTGACAACGTCTCCCAAACTAGAGAGTATTGAGTTAAACTATTCAGAAACGGCACTTATCTCACCCCAGCTGGCACACATGATGCAAAATTCCAAGACCCTAAAAAGGGTTGCTTTGCGTGATAAGAACTTTGACAATAGTTCTACTGGTCCTGCAGTATCTACAAGAGAGTGGCCAGAGAAGGGAATTGCATTCAACAAATTTTCAAAGTTCATTTATGCTGAAAAGTCAGACGATACCAAGTACATTGTTGATCTAGAGCATCGAAGACAATATGCAACAGAATTAGCTGGTAATTTGTCTTTGTGCCCTCCGGAAATGCTTGATATGGCTAGTCCAGGCGGCTTGTACCAATCAAATACTAGGAGGAATTTTCTTTTGAATAACATGTTTAATAGGCAATAAAATAACCGTAATTGTTAAGAAAAATAAACTCATTATTCTATTCAAGTTATCAGCCATGCTATAACCATCTTCTGCTAATAGTTCTTAGTTTGGCACTAGTCATGTGACAATATTATGTAATTGTTATACATTAAGTTAGAGGGTTAGGGATTTCAGCCGTTCAAAATTTTTTCCATCACGATTGCAGATCAAATTTTTTTTTAATCTTGACCGTTTTTATTACAAACCTCATCCCCATTGATATTAACAAAAAAAATGGCTGAAAATACTGCACCAGCTCAACCCAAGAAGCTATCCTTCAAGGAGATGCTTCTTCGTGGTGTTGGAGAAGATGAAAAGAACCAATCCCTCGGAGTTTTTACTGCTCCATCTTCTAGCGATCCCAGTACAGCGAGTCCAAAGCCAGTTGTTTCAACAGCAGTTGCAAAGACAGAACCTGCCGAGCCTTTTGACAAAGATGACGGCCCTTCTCGCCAAGATATTGAAAAATCTACCGCTACTGTTCATTACGTTCAAGGCGAACCTCTTATTCACAGCTATGTTCTTGATGCCGGTCCACTGTTAGCACAAACTTTCAGTGATCTCCAAAAGCACGCATCTCATTTTTATACCACCCCTGCTGTTTTGCACACTGAAGTTAGAGATGTGAGATCTCGTCAGAATGTTGAACTTTGGAAAACTGCCGGTAAGCTTACTGTTCGCCAGCCATCAGCTCGCCACATTGCTGCCATCACCGACTTTTCCAAAAGAACCGGTGACTTTGCCGTTTTGTCCACCAATGATATCCACATCCTTGCTCTTGCTAGAGAATTGGATGTTGAGAATCACGGCGGAAGCGATAGACACTTGAAAAAGGGTCCTGGTGCCGAATCAGCCAGACGTCAAAAAGAATTGGAAAAGGCAAACTTTAACGCCCCAGTCACATACAACATTCCGGTTGAACGTATAAGACCAGATCACGAATCAGAAGAAAAGAAAGAGGACGAACCAAAAGAAGAAACTGCTGAGGAGGATGACGGATGGGCTGTTGTCACTTCCAAGAAGAAGGGCAAAAAGTCATGGAAGTCACAGAACAATAATGCTGTTTCTGAAGAACCCAAGAAAGAAGCAAATGTTGAAGAACTTGTTTCTAAAATGGGAGGCCTAGAAGTTACCACATCTGTTGAAGAGGAGGAAGAAGATGAAAATGGCTGGATTACTGAAGATAATATTCTTGATACCATGCGACAGGATCAGTATGAACCTGAAAAAAGTTCATTCATGTCTTCTATGAAGAAGAAGAACCCCAATTCAAACGATAATACAAACATTGTAATCACTGAAGATAAGAAGGAAGACAAGTCTAAGGATTTCTTACCCACTGCTGTTTCTACCGGAGATTTTGCCATGCAAAACGTTGCCCTTCAAATGGGTTTGAATCTGGTTAGCCCAGTTGATGGAAAATACATTAAGCAAGTCAAGAGCCATATGCTTCGATGCCATGCCTGCTTCAACCTCTGTCCTGTTCCCCGAACCAATGACGTTGACGAAATCATGCGTCGCCGCCAGCAAGGAAATGTTATCAGCACTGACGGTGAGAGCAAGAATTACGCCAATGCTTCTCTGTCCTCTTCTGTGATGGGCCGTGGTTTCAACTTTTGTCCCAAGTGTGGTGCAGGCGGCACTCTTCGACGATGCACTGTCCGTGTTGACGGTAAGGATGGCCACATTCATGTTTACTTGAAGCGTAATATGCAATGGTCTACCCGTGGTAATGTTTTCCAACTCCCTGCCACTCAAAGTAAAAAGGCACGACGGGCCACTCGTCAGAAGGATCCTTATAACTTTGGCAACAGCAAGAGTGGCGAATCCCAGCGACTCATTCTCCGTGAAGATCAGGTTGAGTACGAGCGTGCTATCGTCCACGACTACAAGCTCAAGAAGCACAATGAACGAGTGCTTGAGGACTGGATTGGTGGAAGTATTGGTGGAGGTAATGTTGGGGTTGGCGATGTTTCAGTGCCTTTTGCCTACCACCGAGATGCAGCAAGACACACTGGTATCAAGATTCGACCTGGAGGCAAGGTTTCTGGAAGCGGAAACGCTAACAAGCACTAATTGCTAATTTTAACCATTGATTATTCAGTCTTATATTATTGTTTATTATTTTCTTTTTGTTCATGCTTTGTTCTGGTTTATTTTATTTTTAAAAGTTTTTTTGTATTATTGGATTCTCATACTTTTTTGGCATATGTATTTCATCTCAATTAAGAAACCATTGTTTTTTCCAAAAAAAAAAATAAAAAAGGATAATAAAAAATAAATAAATAGCTTGAAAGCTCTTGGAACTTGATAAAAGAACTTGGGTGCAATCTATGATTATTGGCGTTGCTGTTGCTAATGAAGGTGGTGTTGTTTCAACACAATCATTTCAGATTCTCATTGGGAATTGATCTGTGCTCTTGACTTTTATGGCATATCATTTGTACCAAATTACCATGAATTACAAAATACGTGATCATTTGGATGAAATTTTGTGCTATCTTCCTAATACAATCGGTTGACAATGGTTATGTCGGTGAAAGTAATTGCGGCCCCCTCTCTCTCTCTCTTAGCTTTGTTACACAAAGTGAAATAGCAATATCAAACCAGACAGCTACCAGCCGTACGTAACTAGGTGTGCTGAAGTATACGCGGATACCGTTCAATAACTGGTAACAATACCTGATTGACCATTGACTAGGATCTCTAACTGTTACCAAGTAGTTGTGTTGGATTTTGGTTATACATGACCTTAGTCACAACCTGTATTTACCAGATGCAGTCAAAATACTCTGCTGCAGGCTTACTTTTAATCATCAACCACCGAAATTCAACAAAGAATCAAATATTTTATATGTTAAACGTGGCATAACAGCGGATCGCGCCTCACTGGTTTAAAATTTCCGCTATACTTAACATTGTCTTAGTTTCCGCTTTTTTTCATTCTTTTTTTGTCATGATTAGCAACCTGATTTGGCCTCTAAATATAATCTCATTTCAAATATAGCTCATTGGACAGCAACCCTTGAACCTTCTGTCCGCTCTTTTCTTTGACGTTGCCACGCACGAGAAAAATCATATTCCCGACTCCGACTTTCGCTCCTGCTCCGATCCGATCCCTGATAAAGTGTGCAAAGTTCCAGCGCGTAAAATTGGTGGGCAGTTAGCTGGCTGAAACTTCTACATCTGTCTTCAGCGGATTAAGGTTGGGACTGGTAGTTGGCTTGGTATCTGGGCTTAACATACTGATCCCCTGGAGTTACTTATGTACTTTAAGTTGTATTCCTATCGAAATACCAAGTCTAAAACTTGGCCATGAAAATTGTCAATGACGCGGTAAGGCAGGTGGGGATATAGGAGTCCTCATCGCGTCAAAAACTGGGGAAATTGGACAAGCATAAGAGATGAATTCATCTCAAGCAAAAAAACGTAGTATTTCGATCTTGGATTAATAATACCATTTAAAAAGTCATTGGGCAAGTTTGTGAATATTATAGATCAGGATCAGCCTTCAAATATAATGATTGCAATTGACAAAACTATACGTGGAACAAGATTTATCATATTCAGAGGCTTATCTCGATGAAAAGACAATAACTCCACTTTTTTCAAGATTGCTTCTCAACAGAAGGAGCAAGAATCAGACCGATATTCCTGTATAAATATAACCATTGGAAAGACACAAAGAAGCACTATACGAAGAAACCTCCTTTCGCAGTTACAGTTACGATCTTCGCTCATGACGATAGTAAGGAAGGCATATTTGAAATATTGAATCATATTACACATAAATTTCGTTTGACAACGCTACACACTTCTTGAAATAGACAGTACTAGACCTTGTGAACCACAGTCGTATTGAATTTACTACAATTTTAGAATGATGAGAAAACTTTAATATCAATTACTTGCATTTCCCCAATCAGTTTATAAATAGTTTTATTGGCAAAGTAAAGAAGGTTGAGTCAGATAACATCAGTAGTGTACATGCCAAAGGAAATTTGGAAATGTGGTAATGATTGAATTCACCTGAATCTCAGCCGTGATGGGTAGTCCTGTCGGGAAATTTAGAAAAAAGGCTTTCTAAAGTTGGCGCCTTGATCATGATAAAAAATGCTTAAAGGTGATTATAATAAAGGTGTTTCAAGAATTCAGATACACAATGAGCCTTGCTGGGAGTACTAATCAAGCTTCTTACGAAACGGCACTGCCTAGTTCAAGGGAATTATTGGGTTAGTAGAATACGGTGATTAGGATAACTGGTAGAGCTGATCCTTGATTATGAATCAGCTGAGATTTGATAACCAAGTAATTCATGAGGAGTTACCAACTTACTATACCTATGAGAACTACATTCCATTGAGTGGTAATATATTCAATTCTTTATTCGTATTAATTCGTATTAATTCAAGGATTAATCGTTATCAAGGATCATTTACCTTGAAGAACTGTTTTACAAGTTTACGGGCGCTAATCTCAGTACAATTTTGATCATTATGGATAGATATCTCAAAGAACAGCACACTAATATTTGATAACAAGGAACTAAACAAGATACTGTGACTACGAAACCTTAACCATATAAAGTTTGTTGAGCCCAGTGTGTTTGAGATTACCTGTACAAGTGATAAAAGTTTAAGCAAACTTTAAAAAAAAGTTAAAACTAGGAATGAAAATGTTGCCAAATACCGGTTTGTATCAAGTCTGAGGCCTTTTTTTAAAAGGCCATATGTAGAATCAATCGGACAGGATGCGTCTTGACTTTATTCTAGCCGCCGTCATCTAAGTGGAAAGAGAGCTTTTTGGTAGTTTGGTATTGGTTTTGACAACGGAGAATATTATATAAATGGTGGAGTTGATATAATAGTTTATTGAACTGGCAGAGGCCATTTATAGACAATTTTCGCGGCCTTTATGTGTCCTCCTGTTGCAGAACTCAGCAGCGGCCGTGGGCTCATGAGTGTTTTAATAGCTTTTCTCTTCTTTGTACATCATCAATAACAACCAAGGTGACAATAGTAGGAGCATAAAAGAGACAAAAGAAGAAAGAGAGTCGGTGATACACGTGACAACGAAACAAGAGGATTATCACGTGGCACATAAATATCATGTGACGGAGTAGTTGTCGCTGCAAAATCCCCAAGGCTTTGGAGCTGATAACGAACATCAGGTGGAACAAATAGAGGGGTTCACGATAAGTCAACTGGTGATAAAGAGTTGCAAGGGATTGCCAGTTACGTAGATTGGCTCGTTATCAACTCCTGATAGTGTAGAGTTTGATATAAACAAAAGTCTGCATAGCGACACTGGGCACAAGAATGCGAAGATTGGAGGGGGTGGTAGAGGCATAGCAAGTAGATGAATATTGAGGAGAATAGACCTTGTTTTAAAATGAAAAAAAAAAAAAAAAGATTGCTGGTCGAACTGTCGCGAGAGATTGTGTTTATCATCATCCCCTTTTGAGAATAAAGCAATCCTAGTGATATGCCGAAAAGTTCATTTACGGTGCGATAGAATACATGCAATACAATAATATGCAGAGCAACTTCACATTATAGCTTGTTTATTATTGACACATCTAAATATACTACAAGCAGAATTAAAACTGGGACGTCATATCTAATGGGGAAGCATGGGTTGACAGCATTAAACGACAGAAGGGACTAGAAACAGCCTCGGAACCATGTGTGTCTTCCAGCATGAACAGTGGCAAAGCATACCGTAGAAACAAACCCCTGAAGGTGTTTTAGCACCAAACGCCAGCGGGAAGTGCTCACAGACCTCACAGACCTCACAGACCAGGGAGGAACATCTTGACCGCCCTGTTCTCAAGCACGCACAAGCAAAACCTGCGCCTGAGCCGCTGCTGGCAAACGAGGTGCGAAACACATGACCCTCCCGAGCACTGCGCCGATGCCGGGTTCTCCGAGCCTTGAGCCTTGAGCCTTGCTTGGGGGGTGTGTCGCTGTCACTTACATACACTGAAAAAGCAAGGCAATCTTACATACAAACCCGCCTATACATACTTTATATTTTCTAGCACTCCTGGCCACTTTTCTTCCCACCTTCCCTCTCCTCTCCCTCTTCATCCGTCCT
This sequence comes from Magnusiomyces fungicola, assembly GCA_900654225.1. Taxonomy (NCBI): domain Eukaryota; kingdom Fungi; phylum Ascomycota; class Dipodascomycetes; order Dipodascales; family Dipodascaceae; genus Magnusiomyces; species Magnusiomyces fungicola. Next base: position 1,442,539 of record CAACAH010000002.1, read on the forward strand.
TCGCGAGCCTCTCTCATCCAGCCCCTCTCCATCACAGCATGCCGGAGGCTGTCATGGACATCAATATCCCTAGCAACAACACTACCAATCGTTCTAATCGCCATACCCCGCCCGTTAGCAGCAGTTCTCGGCCTCTACCTATATTTGCGCAAGATTCCAACCACCAGATTGTCACGGGTCCCTTTCAAATTTCTAATCAAGCACCCTTTTCCTATCATTTGAGAAGCGACTTGCAGTTCAATCACCCTTTGGCTCAGGCGTTTTCAAATCCCTCCTACAGTCTTTCCACCTATCCATATCCTGCATCACCGACAATGGCCGATACGTTCATACAGTCGTCTCTTCAACCTTCAGGTCCGCCCGAAATCCCGGGCCCCATTCATTCCAGTATTTCTGGCGTTCCCATTGCTTCAGCCCTGTCGTCGTCTACAAATAGCAGGAAGCGAATTCCTCCTGAGAAGACCCTAATTCTGGAAAACGCTTTTCAAGAAAATCCAAAGCCTGACAAGGATGCTAGAACGGCTCTAGCTAACAAAACTGATCTCCCTATCAGAAACATTCAGGTATGTCCTCTTTTTATTCCATTCTCAATTCCCCGTCTGGTTTTCAACAATGCTGTTCAATCTTTATGAAAAAAGTCCAAATCTCAACCTTTTGTTTCGACTACCAATCTTTTTTTTTAGCCTTCTCGTTCATTTGCTGCAATATGGTTCATAAGATCCTTTGTATTTCTGGTTTTCTAAGACATCCTTCTCTTCTTGAACTCTTGCACTCGCTTTATTTTTTATTCTTATTTTTATTATCATTTTACCTGCTTTTTTCGCCTCTTTGGTATTAAACTTTTTGCTTTTTGTCTATGGTTTTTGATACCACCTTGTTTAATACGCGTTACCTTTTCATTGCCTTTAAACCCAAAGCGTGCCTGATTAATGATCTTTCTCTTGCATTGATATCATATGTCTCGACTTTATCACTCTTTTGGAATTTCAAATATTCTCATTCTCCATATTTTTAGCACAACTAACCCGTGCCCTATTTCACATAATCTTAATGACTGGACCTCATAGAGTTTTTTTTTTTTTTTTTTTTTTTTTTTTTTTTCAGTTTCATTTATGCTAACATCAATTTACCTCCCATTAATTTTTTCTTCTTATAGATTTGGTTTCAAAACCGTCGTGCGAAAGCTCGGTCCAATGAGGAAGAGTCCGTTCTCAAGAAACTTAATGCTGCGAATAATAATCATACCACCGCCCAGACCACCAATCTCCAAACCTTACAGAGCCAATCGATTTTTGCACCACCAAATGCTCAAGCTCCGGGTAAAAGTCTAGGTCCCACTGCGGGACCAACACCTCAAGCTCCAAGTCAAAGCTCTATGGGCTCTCCAACCAACCGATTCCACCCTCAGCAACCTCAGCCATCTCAAAACTTTGCATCATTTCCTCCACAAATGCCACAGGGTCAAATGACTAATTCTGCTCCTGGTATGATGGTCAATGGACCTGCTGGATCCCCTAACACTTCTACACAATTCATCATGACTTCTTCAGGGCCAATGATTGTTACACCTGATATGATGCAGCCCATGAATCAATTCACTCAAGGCATTCAAATCATAAATCAGCAGCAACAACACCAACAACAAGGCGGTCCAAATCAAGCTCAAACTCAAACCCAAATGCAAATGCAACAATTAGGACCCCAAAGCCAAACCCAAATGAGCCCAACATTAGCACAACCGCCCTTACCTACTCAACTACAGCAGCTGCACACCTCTCACGCTTCAACTACTCCAACACAAGGACCTGCATCAAACTTGAACAACCAGACGAATGGTAATGGAATCCAACCTTCGCTTTCTCAGTTTTCACTACAACCCCACCCACAACAACAACAACCAGCTTACCAGCGCCAAAGACCCCAAAACATTCAAATCAACCCCAATAGTGCTAACTCTATTTTTATTCAACAACAATGTCATCAAGGGATGGGCCAAATGGAAATTACTTCGCAACCTCAAGTAGGATCTCAAGAGCAACAGCCTCAACAAGTTCAACTCGGTGCTCCTCAATTACAGCATATTCACTCTCAAAGCGTACCTCAGTTTCAATTGCAGAATGGTGGGATGCCAATTCAATTTCAACAGCTTCCTGTCCATCTACAACAACAGATGCAATTTTCTAATGGCACAATGGTTAATTCTCCTGGAACTCCGCAAACCCCACAAAACATGGAACAATTTCAAAAAATGCAAATTCAACTTCCTGGCTCTATGGCAGCCCATAACCAACCATTGGGTACTCCAAATTCTGCAGGTCCTCATCCTTCCTATCTCCAGATGCCTCCAAATGGATATATCCAAGGTCAGTTACAACAACAAAATGTTTCATCTAATGCTTTGGCTTCTGCAGCTGCAGCTGCCGCTGTGTCTACGCGTCAAAACATGTTTAGAGGCCCTGGTGTCCCTCATTTACGTCGAAGTGTTTCAGCGACTACCCCTACCACTTTGCAATTTGCTCCTTCTGACCTACATCTCGTTTCCCCCAATTCCCCACCTGTTTTTCCAATGGGCGGTGCATCAATTGGCTTGGGTGTCGCTGGGCTGAACGGTTCAAATGGGTTTCAGGGAAATGGCATTGGTGACAATTCACCTATTAATTCTAACACCCCTTCTAATACTGGTCCTGGGATGCTAGTTCCAATTGCTGGAAGCGGATCTGGAGAAGATGGCATGCCACCTCTTATGTCACCAACAGTTTCACCATTCATGTCTGGTAAATTCCCACCTGAAGTCAAAAGATACCATGGGCCTGAGGATGACGATCGTGAAAATTTTCAAGTTCAGAATCAATTTTTTATGGCTAACGTAAACAATCAAGGAAATGTTGCATTTGTGGATGCCACACCTAAAAGGAGAAGATCCAATGCCAACACAGTTCTTGAAATTCCTAGACGCTCATCATCCAGTGTTGCAGAGAGTTTGACAAATGCTAATGGGACTGATGGAAGTGCTGGCCCAAACAATGCGAGTACAGCCAGCATTTCGAGCTCATACAGCACGTCTTCGGCTAGTTCAAATGGATCTACTGTTGGAACAACTATCACATATCCATCTCCTGCAAATTCTGCAACAAGCAGTGCTGGAAGTGGAAACACACCTACTACAACACCTACTACTGGTGGCTTAATACCCTTTAATTCTGCTGGACCCACGACAACAACGATTTTAACCTCTGGGAAACCTCATGTCTCTGCACCTGCAACTTCCACTCCAACAGCAGGAATGATAAATTCTGGACCGCAGTTCCAGCAACAGTTTGTTAGTCAACGTCGTGCCACAGCTATTCCAACCACCACAACCAGTAACAATGGCAACGGAAACAGGTTTATTCGGTCTCCGGTAACAGCCAATTCGGTAAATGGCACTGGTGCAATGACGGGTATGTTTTGTGGGCCTATGACTGGAATTTCTGTGAACCCACAAAACGTAAACCCAAGTTCAATGATGTGTAAAGGTAACGATAGAGCGACAAGCTTACCATCTTCCATTATATCCACCCCAACTACTCAAAAGTTTGTATTTGGAGGTCAGGGTCAGCAACTAGTATTCCCGCTGAACCCTACTAGCTTTGAAAACGAAGTTGCTGGTGTTCATACTGTCCCTGGCTACCCAGTTGATCACCACAATGACAAGTTTGTTTCTTTTGGGTTTACCAATTTTGCTGCTTCTGCCCCAACTGGTAAACCAGTCAACCTTTCTCGAAGCTTATCCAAACTGGCAATGAATACCCAAGGTGGCGTGGAAGGGAAGTTTGAGGTTTTAACTTTCCACCAATATGAACCAGAAGAAAAGAAGAAGAGGGACTCTAAGAGTAAGAATAGCAAGGACTCAGCTAAAAAGGAAACCAAGGAGAAGAAAGATACCCAAAAGGACGTCAAGAAGACGGCAAAAGAGTCCCATCCCACTAATGAAAAGGATTCTAGCTCCTCAGCCGTTGTCCAAAAATCTCAACAGGGATCAGCAGTCCCATCACCAACCTCGTTTACTTCAACCTTTAGTGCTAGTTCTTCTAGTCTTGATGGCACCCCACCACCTACCTCAGCATCAGGAACACCTTCGTCGTTACCCAGTAGCCACAATTTGAGTTTTTCGAATGGTATGAAGCGAGTTTCAGTTGTCCACGAAGAAGATGAGGAGGAACTAATAGAGGGTCCAGTTGATAACCACGAAAATAAAGCGGAAAGCACACCCAAAGTGTCCTTTTCCAATATTTCCAATAAGTCCTCGGAAGAATTCGGAATTTCACCTCACGAAAATGGTTCGAATGTGCTACGGAATAGCGGGGTCGATTCAGGAGCTGAACTTGGCGATAATTCATCATTTTCAGGTACTGCGTTCAAATCTGGGGATAGTGGCAATAAACTTGAAGAAGATAACAAGCCTAGTAATTCATCTTCAACGCCAGTTTTGTCGAATGCAGACAACTCTACTTGGTTTGTTTTTCAGAACGCTGAACCGTCGAGTGACAATTCAGGCGGTTATAAGAAGTCTGAACCTTCGACTGTCTCGTCAGCTTCTGGTAGCAAAAATTTGACTAGTGCTGCGGAGGTTCAAAAAGGTTCAGGCACCAAGCAGAACCAGAATCAGTTACCCGTTGACGATAACAGTACATTATACTCATTGGCTGGTTTCAATGAAGACTCTACAGTGCATAGCATGATGAGCAATATGACTGATAATACCACATTGATGACGGTCAATTATGCCCCTCAGGATCTCAAGTTTATGAGCCCTGAACTCTCACAGGGTATTGTTAGTGATAATGGAAATGCAGGCGAATCTACAAATGGGACCGGTATGGGCTCGAATGATTTTAGTGGCTTGCTAATCGCCGCCGATATGAATATGGTACACAGTGATATCTCTGACTCCAGCACCAACCCTAATATTAATTTTGCATCTGATGCCAACAAAGGCACCAACCCTAACATGGCATCTCAGGATGGCATGTTCGACTATGACTCAACGTTCGGATTTACTTCATTTGACACTTTTTCCAATGACATGGATTTGGATGATGAAAACAGGGACGGCTCCAAGCATAATTTTGGAATAGATTTCAATTTTTGAATTGACTGATTTAGCATCTTACAATATTTACTTATTTATTGAGTTTATTAACTCGTCTCTGTGATGGTGTATGGAATTTTTACTATATAGTTTTTGGTTTTTGTTTTTTGTTTTTATGTTAGTTATGTTTTTTGTTTTTACTATATTTATTTATTTGCTGTCATTATTTATTGATGAAATGTTTTTTTTGCTTAAATTTTGTTGTTTTACTATTTATGTTATTATATATCCTGTTGATGTACTGTTGATGTGACTATTTATTGAACCATTTATACTATTCCTAGTTATTATTATTATTATTTCTTGAACGTTTGGCATGCTTTCACAACCGTTGACATGTCGTGAGATTGAATTAATTTCCGCGATGACCCTTAAGAAGATATTGTTACAATTTCGCAAATCTGTAACTGTAACAGGCTTGTTTCATAGCCGTACGCGATTGCGCGCAAGTAACTAACGCAGCAATCATGTTCAGCCAATTGGCAGGCCTTTTTCTAATGGTGTGCTGGCACACATACATAACATGAAAGCGCGTGCTAGTGCCAGGCCTTTTGTGCCCCGATACATTTTCGTTATTGTATGGCGAAATGGTATGATATGAGTGATTATGTAACCCTCAATCGTTCCTTAATTCTCTTGTCTGGGTTCATAACTTGTATAAATACAGCTCAATTCCCCCAAGTCTTCTCTGATTTTACTTTTCTTTCCCTTTTTGTTTTTCTTTAGGTTCTTTTATCTCATTAACCACATCTATTTATTTAATAAACAACCTTCTTTCTTAAATCATCTTTCAAAATGGCTATCACCAAGATTCACTCCAGATACGTTTACGACTCTCGTGGTAAGTAGTTGTCCCAATTGATACTTGTGAGATTGAGATCCTGGTTTGTAAGATTACAATACCGTTGGTCGTTTGGTTGGATTGGGGCTTTGCAAAACAACCCAATTGATGTTTCCTTGACTTGCAGCATTGGTAATTGGAAATTTTATAATTGTTGAAGAAAACAGCTAGTGATGAAGCGACTGAGCAAACCCTCTCAATTGAAGATACTATTGACACCTGTACAATTGTACTTGCTGTTTTTACTGGTATATCCAGTTTAAGATTGATCTAGTGCAAGATTTCTTGAATTTGTTAAATTGGATTTCACGGATTCTAGTTTTCCGGGTGTATTCTATCAGCTGAGTGTGTGCTTCGCTGTTGAGCTTCACCGCGCAATTTTTTGTTGGTTATCACCCGTTGTTCCATTCACTTCTATTCATCCCGCCATTGCCAACGCTTTGCTGTGTGCCGATATTTAGGTTATCGCTGTCATTATCTTCAATCAGTTTGATGGCTTTTGATTGGCGATTTGATACCTATGTTGCAACCAAATGTTAGCTGGCGTCTTTGTTCTCTCGCTGGGCCCTTTCTCATACGTTTTTAAAATGATAATAAATCTAACAATTGCTTAGGTAACCCCACTGTTGAAGTCGACTTGACCACCGACAAGGGTCTTTTCCGCGCCATTGTTCCTTCTGGTGCTTCCACTGGTGTCCATGAGGCTCTTGAGCTCCGTGACAATGACTCCAGCAAGTGGTTGGGTAAGGGTGTTTTGACTGCTGTTAAGAACGTTAACGAAATCATTGCCCCTGCTCTTATTAAGGCTGATATTGCTATCACCGAACAGGCTAAGATTGACAAATTCCTTATTGACCTTGATGGAACCCCAAACAAGGCTAAGCTTGGTGCTAACGCCATTCTTGGTGTTTCTCTTGCTGCTGCCAAGGCTGGTGCTGCTGAGAGAGGTGTTCCTCTTTACGCTTACATTGCTGAGCTTTCTGGCACCCCCTCTCCTTACGTTCTCCCTGTTCCTTTCCAGAACGTTCTTAACGGTGGTTCCCACGCCGGTGGCCGTCTTGCCATCCAGGAGTTTATGATTGTTCCCCTTGACTTCCCAACTTTCTCTGAGGCTCTCCGTGCCGGTGCTGAGGTCTACCAGATCCTTAAGTCTCTCGCTAAGAAGAAATACGGTACCTCTGCTGGTAACGTTGGTGACGAAGGTGGTGTTGCTCCCGATATCCAGACTCCCCAGGAGGCTCTTGACCTTATTACTGACTCTATCGCCAAGGCTGGCTACACTGGTAAGATCTCCATTGCCATTGACGCTGCCTCTTCTGAATTCTACAAGGATGGCAAGTACGACCTTGATTTCAAGAACCCCGACTCTGATTCCAGCAAGTGGTTGACTGGTGAGCAGCTTGCTGACCTTTACATTGAGCTTATTGGCAAGTACCCCATTGTTTCCCTTGAAGACCCCTTTGCTGAGGACGATTGGGAGACTTGGATTCACTTTTACTCCAAGGTTGCTGACAAGCTCCAGATTGTCGGTGATGACTTGACTGTTACCAACCCCATTCGTATTAAGAAGGCCATTGAGACCAAGGCTGCCAATGCTCTTCTTCTTAAGGTTAACCAGATTGGTTCTTTGACTGAGTCTATCCAGGCTGCTAAGGACTCTTACGCTGCTCATTGGGGTGTTATGGTCTCCCACAGATCTGGTGAGACTGAGGATACCACTATTGCTGATCTTTCTGTTGGTCTTAGAGCTGGTCAGATCAAGACTGGTGCTCCTGCCAGATCTGAGCGTCTTGCTAAGCTCAATCAGATTCTCCGTATTGAGGAGGAGCTCGGTGACAAGGCTATCTACGCTGGTGCCAAATTCCACAAGTCTGTTGCCATCTAAGCAGCGGTTAATGATGCATTTATGACTCTTTTTTTGTGTAAAAATATTTAATGGTTTTTATCTTATGAAATACAATCACTTTTGAATAATGTTTTAGTTGAATGAGGGGTTTTTATTACTTGAGTGTGAGTAATAGGGAGATGTCATTTGGAAATAAGTTCCAGAAAGAGATGATAAGTTGGCTAGGATAGAGGATGAAATCAGGCTATCTAGTTTTGACTTTTTTTTTAATAGTGGAGTCATTGAAACGGGAATACTTAAGGATTATCAAACAGGGCCACTATTTTCCTGAATACCCATGTTTTGAAATAACTGGTGATTAATCAACTGATTGATCCCTTTTTTTTAAAAAAAAAAACGGTTTAAGTTGACTCAATCAACAATGAGATTGTTGGTGATTGAGAACATATGCCATGGTGAGGGGCATATTGGTGTTTTTTTTATTTTTGGTAAGGATTGGCTGCGCACGGCAAAAACGGCTGGCTGTAGCACGTTTTGCAGCACCCAAAATCTGGCAACCAAGACAATACTAGGATCCAGGATGAATAAACAAATGTTTATTCGTGGGTTGCACAATATGTGTTATGACCCAGTTATGACAATCCCCAAATTTGAGTCAGACTTTGTCTTTTAGCTGAATCTACGAGAAAGTATTAAAAGGTTATGTAGCGGAAAAATAAATCTATTGGTCTATCTATGATATATACCTGTGTGATTCTCCTGGCTCCACTCCTGTACTTCTCTGATTAAGTGTCTGCACTTTGTGCAACAACCAGTTAAGAGAAACTTGAGGAGAAGAAGGATAATTCTCATGGGTCGGATTGGGTATTTAATTGTAGGCATACAAAAGCCGGGTAAACATATGACTAAGTATCGGCATATGTTTAGTAAGAGAGTGCAATGTCACCGATTTAAGAATCCAGTTGTGTTTGGTTCACAACATAACTACCTGTATATAACTACCCATACGTAACATAACAGCGAGGCATACCTCCCCAGCCACTTTCCGTTCACTGTTCTTAATTTCTTAGTTTTTGCTTTTTCTTTCGAATTTTTCTTCTCATGCTCTGTAACCCGGTAGGAACCTTGCATTACATTTACTAGACAGATTAATTCCCCCTCTCCGAGGATAAATACCGCCTAAGGCTCATGTATCACTTGCTATCATCACACTTGGTTTGTTACTTAATTTTTTGATTTCATCTCGTCTTTCCATGAGTCTTGACTGCTTTCAGTTCTTCTGGTGTTTTTAGCAATTGTTGTATACTTGGGTTCTTCTCAATCCTCTTCAAATCGGGTCTGCAGCTGTTCATTGTCGGGCACTCTGTGAGTATGTGCTTTATCGTCTCAACTTTTTCATCATCGCAGTTGCATTGATATTCTTTCATTCATTTTGAATCTCTGAAAGTACTCTTCGAACTTTTCGTATCCAGTCCATAGTTGTGTTAAGTTTGATAGCTCTTTTCATGATGAGTTGCGAGTTTCCTAATGTTGGTTTCGCCACTTTGAATCTTTGATGACTTCTTTGTACCACGCGCCTGTTTGTTGGGATTCGCTTCAACCACTCCAACTTTATAATTTTTGCGCCTTCTTGATCGCTTGGACTCTGTTGTTGAGTTTCAGCTCTTCTTTCTTTTGTTTCTCTTCATCTTTCTCTGTAGCCTAAGATGGAGAGTCATTTGTTAGATCAGTGTTTTCATCTGCTGTACTGCCCGTCAGCTTTCTCCGTCTCAGCTTTTCGATTAGTGTTTGTTTGTTCTTTACCTAGTGTCCTATAACATTTAGTTTCTTTTTTATTGGGTTATGTTTGTTCTTTTTTTTAAAACCCCTCACCGTTTTCATTGCGATTGCCAGTTCGACTCTCAATGTCAATGGTGGAATTGCCAATTCTTGTTGTAGTGCATGCACAGGTGTTGTTGTAAAGGCGCCACATATCTTCCAAAGGGCTAGATTTTTTATTGTCTCTAGTTCCTTTCTCTGATTTATGGTTGCCGAGTCGTACCAAATTTCAAGCCCGTACTCAATGATCGGTCTCACGTAGGCCACATAGAATGATCTTACTGCTGCTTTAGTCATACCTTCTTTGCAACCCCCTAGCTTTGTCACAATGCCTAATGTCTGTTTTGTTATTGTTACTACCCTTTTGAAATGATCAAGAAAGTTCAACTTTTTGTCCAGTACTATACCCAGTAACTTAACATTAAATCAACCTCCATGGAGAAAAGATGCTCAAAATCCGATTGCGACCAACATGTTCTTCGGATCACTAACCAAACATAATCTAAGGAACATTTCAAACCAATACCAAAACATTGTTGGATCCCTGATGTACATAGCCAATACAGCTCGATCTGATATTTATTATGCCGTTAACATCTTATCCCTTTCACTTGTTAGTCACAGCATATTTTTACAATACCATTGACTACAAATTGGAACTCAACGGTGAGGAGGAGAAGCCAGATTCCATTATCTTATCAGCATTTACTGATGTCTCATACTTTGATTGCAATACTATACCAGGAATTGATGACACTAATAATCGAAGCTTTGACACTTATGGATTCTTCATCAAAATCAACAACTGTCCCATTCTCTGGAAAAGCAAAAGCAAAAGACAAACTATTGTCGTCAAGTCTACTCGCGATGCTGAAGCTGTCGCTGCCTCTCTAGCTGCTGATGGAGCAATGAGAATACGACTCCTACTTCAAGAACTAGGCTTCCCACAACATATACCAACACAACGGTTTGAAGACAAGGAAGATATTATTGCAGTCGTCAACAACAACAAAGCTTTTTTAACTTCCGGACGATACGTCGCTATCAAAGCTGGATTTCTCGCTCAATTAAATTCTGACAACGAAATTAAATTTTTCAAATTAAAGTCCGAAGACCAAGCTGCAGACGGATTCACTAAGCCATTGCCAAAAATCAAACACCATACCTGGTTATCTCAAATCAATTTAGTTAACTACAAAATACAAAAAGAATGATTACTCAAAATACCAAAGACAGAATAACCGAAATCACCTTATCAAATTCATTGGTTTCATTATTTCAATTTTTCATTCAATTATTTCTTTTCACCATTTTTCTTGCTACTTCACGTGATTTATATTTTACTAATACATGATGCGTTTTCCCCGGTACTCAGAGAGGTTTCTCCCTGACCAAATGGACATCCCCTTCAACTATTTGTGATCTAAACCCCGATTATCACCACTCTCGCACATGAGGAGGAGTGCTGGAATAATTTGCATGCACCCTAGTCTGTGACAGTGTGAATGAAGGAATGAAGAAGTCGAACGACGTGACAACGCTGAAAAAATCGACAACGGCAATACTCCGTGCTATTATCTATAAAGATCAATTATAGTATGACTGTGCGCTTTTATAAATCTATAATGCTCATCTATCAATCGTCAAACCTATTCTAGTGTCTATTTAGTAGTTTCCATCTATTAGTAAATACCGCTAATTTCATCACATTTTCGTCATCGTATGGCAAAATGGTATGATACGTTCCATGCTTATTCTCTTGTCTAGGTTCATAACTTGTTTAAATACAGCTCAATTCCCCCAAATCTTCTATACTTTTACTTTTCTTTCTCTTTCTGTTTTTCTTTAGTTTCTTTTATATCTCATTAACCTCATCTATTTATTTAATAAACAACCTTCTTTCTTAAATCATCTTTCAAAATGGCTATCACCAAGATTCACTCCAGATATGTTTACGACTCTCGTGGTAAGTAGTTGTCCCAATTGATACTTGTGAGATTGAGACCCTGGTTTGTAAGATTACAATAACGTTGGTTGTTTGGTTGGGTTGGTGCTTTGGATAACAACCCAATTGATGGTTTCTTGACTTGCAACCTTGGTGATTGGATATTCTATAATTGTTGAAGAAAATAGCAAGCAACCAAGCGACTGAGCAACCCTCTCAATTAAAGATATTATTGACAGTGGTACAATTGTTCTTGCTGTTTTTACTGTTATATCAAGTTTAAGATTTCTTGAATTTGTTAAATTGGATTTAACGGATTCTAGTTTTCCTGTTTTATTCTATCAGTTGAGAGCGTGCTTCGCTGTTGAGCTTCACCGCGCAATTTTTTGTTGGTTATCACCCGTTGTTCCATTCACTTCTATTCATCCCGCCATTGCCAATGCTTTGCTGTGTGCCGTTATTTAGGCTATCGCTGTCATTGTCTTCAATCAGTTTGATACCAATGTTGTAACTTCAACCAAATGTTAACAGGCGTCTTTGTTATCTGGCTGGGCCCTTTCTCATACGCTTTTAAAATGAAATAAATCTAACAATTGCTTAGGTAACCCCACTGTTGAAGTCGACTTGACCACCGACAAGGGTCTTTTCCGCGCCATTGTTCCTTCTGGTGCTTCCACTGGTGTCCATGAGGCTCTTGAGCTCCGTGACAATGACTCCAGCAAGTGGTTGGGTAAGGGTGTTTTGACTGCTGTTAAGAACGTTAATGAAATCATTGCCCCTGCTCTTATTAAGGCTGATATTGCTATCACCGAACAGGCTAAGATTGACAAGTTCCTTATTGACCTTGATGGAACCCCAAACAAGGATAAGCTTGGTGCTAACGCCATTCTTGGTGTTTCTCTTGCTGCTGCCAAGGCTGGTGCTGCTGAGAGAGGTGTTCCTCTTTACGCTTACATTGCTGAGCTCTCTGGCACCCCCTCTCCTTACGTTCTCCCTGTTCCTTTCCAGAACGTTCTTAACGGTGGTTCCCATGCCGGTGGCCGTCTTGCCATCCAGGAGTTTATGATTGCTCCCCTTGGCTTTCCAACTTTCTCTGAGGCTCTCCGTGCCGGTACTGAGGTCTACCACACTCTTAAGTCTCTCGCTAAGAAGAAATACGGTACCTCTGCTGGTAACGTTGGTGACGAAGGTGGTGTTGCTCCCGATATCCAGACTCCCCAGGAGGCTCTTGACCTTATTACTGACTCTATCGCCAAGGCTGGCTACACTGGTAAGGTCTTCATTGCCATTGACGCTGCCTCTTCTGAATTCTACAAGGATGGCAAGTACGACCTTGATTTCAAGAACCCCGACTCTGATTCCAGCAAGTGGTTGACAGGTGAGCAGCTTGGTGACCTTTACATTGAGCTTATCAACAAATACCCCATTGTTTTTCTTGAGGACCCCTTTGCTGAGGACGATTGGGAGACTTGGACCCAATTTTACTCCAGGATTGCTGGCAAGCTCCAGATTGTTGCTGATGACTTGACTGTTACCAACCCCATTCGTATTAAGAAGGCCATTGAGACCAAGGCTGCCAATGCTCTTCTTCTTAAGGTTAACCAGATTGGTACTTTGACTGAGTCTATCCAGGCTGCTAAGGACTCTTACGCTGCTCATTGGGGTGTTATGGTCTCCCACAGATCTGGTGAGACTGAGGATACCACTATTGCTGATCTTTCTGTTGGTCTTAGAGCTGGTCAGATCAAGACTGGTGCTCCTGCCAGATCTGAGCGTCTTGCTAAGCTCAACCAGATTCTCCGTATTGAGGAGGAGCTCGGTGACAAGGCTATCTACGCTGGTGCCAAATTCCACAAGTCTGTTGCCATCTAAGCAACGGTTAATGATGCATTTATGACTTTTTTTGTGTAAAAATATTTAGTGGTTTTTATCTTATGAAATACAATCACTTTTGAATAATGTTTTAGTTGAATGGGGGTTTTTATTACTTGAGTGTGAGTAATAGGGAGATGTCATTTGGAAATAAGTTCCAGAAAGAGATGATAAGTTGGCTAGGATAGAGGATGAAATCAGGCTATCTAGTTTTGACTTTTTTTTAATAGTGGAGTCATTAAACCGAGAAGACATAAGGATTATCAAACAGGGCCACTATTTTCCTGAATACCCATGAGTTTTGAAATAACTGGTGATTAATCAACTGATTGATCCCTTTTGTTTTTGATAAAAAAAACGGCTTAAGTTGACTCATTTAACAATGAAATTGTTGGTGATTGAGAATATATGCCCTGGTGAGGGGCATATTGGTGTTCTTTTTATTTTTGGTAAGGATTGGCTGCGCACGGCAAAAAACGGCTGGCTGTAGCACGTTTTGCAGCAACCAAGACAATACTAGGATCCAGGATGAATAAACAATTGTTTATTCTGACTTTATTTTCCCTGACTAAATGTATATCTATAATCTTTCGGGAGGAAAAAAAGAACGAAATAATGAATGATTCTTATCAATTGATTGATGCATCCTTAACTGACTATTTTTCATTGCATGTAGTCTGGACTTGCTTATAACACATCAAGAGATCAAGAGATGAGAGATGAGGTTATGACGTCAGTGCCAAAAAAACACCGTACATATATAAGTGACATGGATTAGAACCTTTTATAATCAGTCGTAACGGGCGCTAAGTAACCAAGTCCTTCGGGGTTCAGTAATGCGTTGAGGGCTTTTGGTTTTTGGCTTTTTGAGTTTCTCCTCACCAAAGTATGAAAATCCTTGACCCATTTAGGTCAAGTATTCCAGAGGTCCAAATATGGGATGTTTCTTTTACATGAAAATGTACATATATGTATGAATATGAATCAGCTTATTTCTTTTACTGTTTTTATTTCTCAGAAGTAGATTTGACCTCCTGTGGGACTACTTCTTTTAATAGTATTGAGCAATTTACTAGACATCAATGAATTCGAATCAGACGCGCACACACACATATACACGCGTTTTCTAACTAGCTATAGCCTGATGTTTGAATATATATTAGAGGTCAAAGAAAAGTTTTGGGTCAAATATGGCTAGCGCTAGTTGTCTTGGGTGACAATTATGGGATCAAATTTAGTTAGCGCTAGTTGTCTTGGGTGACAATTATGGGATCAAATTTAGTTAGCGCTAGGGATCTTAGGCAACAAGTATCGGATCAAATTTATCTGGCGCTAGTGGTCTTAGGTGACAAGTATCCAGCTATGGTGGCATTATTTCCACAGGACCAAAAGAAAGGAAAAAGCATATGAATGAACGTATAACCCAAGTCAGAGATACTGAATTCACACCTAGGTGTTCCTTTTCCCCTTGCTTTTTCACAGGGATCGATGTTACAGGATGGAATATACGTTTTAATACAAAACATTACTGACCTTCTGTGCTTGACTGGCTTGGGATAGATTCAACATTCGACTAGGACATACGTATAAGAATCCATTTATAGAATAAATATCTCAATATCAATTAAAAAGGAATTATATAGTTTTAACGTTTACTATCGCCGTATACATCAGAGTATGCACAATGAACTGATGCTGTTTGTGCACTTGGATGTCCGACTTGAATCATTATTACCCTGAGCTGAGGCGCAGGGCTGAAGAATTCCTAACCCACAAGCCAGGTACGGCTGGTCCAGTTACCAACGCATGTGTGTACACTGCACGTCACTTGTGCTCCATTTTTGTTACACCGCGCAATTGGTTCAACAAGTACTGTTGTTCAACAGTTGCTCACAATGTATCATGCGCTCATAATACACTTTCAGCAAATAAATTTTCATTTCGTTTAATCATTCAATATTTAAACGGTCGCTATATGTGCTTTATACAATAGAAGATTAAAGGTTTACCAATAAAAATAAAACAAACATGTTAAAAAAAACTTAGTATAAAGATAAGGGTGCATCTGAAATACAAGCTCTAGGACAAACACCCTCTAAGATTCTGCCACCTTTGTTAGTTGGCGTAATTGAGATATTTACAAACGGTTTGTCGTTGTCATGTCCGGATGACGATGCAGATTGCGAGTCAGTAGTCGGGCTAGGGGCTGAAGCTTGTTGAAGCGAAACAAGTCTGGCAAAACACCACCCATCGTCAAATTCATAAAGCACAACAAGGAGGTCACCAGGAACGAGTTCCAACTCATCGTCTATCAGTGGCTTGTACTCGTGGACAACGCGAAATACCTCGACGGAAAATATATTATTGGAAAAGTCTGAAGAGCTTGATGTACTAGCGCCGGTGGTAGTGCTACTAGCTGTCATCACACTGGAATCGTTGCGGCCTGTCATGCCTTTCAAGTTGTTTTTGAGGTCTGAAAAAATAAAGGCATCGTTGAGGACTTTAGAACCAGATGATGACGATGAGGATAGAGAGGGCTTCAAGGGGATAGAGCTATTGGCAGATGGCATTGGTAAGATATGGGGGAGGTTAGGAATTATGGGGCCAGCTCCATCTGGGCCCTCTCGTAAAACAAAATACTGTTGTTGTTGTCGGGCCAGCAAGGAAGAATTAGAGAATGAAGCAGCAGGTTGAGGACCTGGAAAGTAAGCTTTGGCTGGGCCTTGGCCAACAGACATAAACTCATTGGAAGAAGAGATTGACATGTTAAACGACTTTTCCGAGCGTAATTCATGTTGAGATTCAGGAATTGAACCTACCAGTGAGCTTTGGTGAGATAAGCCACGGTTAGGTTCAGAAGTATCTGATGATTGTTGGCGGTGATGCTCTTCAGTAATTATATCTGGGGAACTTGATGGTGAAGAGCCTGATGATACTGAAGATGGGGATTGTGATGAAGTACTAGAAGAGCCCGAAGATATTACTGAATCACCAACTTGGATCACACCATCTTTTACAGCAAAAGGTCTAGCCTGAGTGGGTCCTAAAACTGCAGTCTCAAATGAGGTATTGGTGTTGTCTTGCTTTGAAGCAACAATATCAGGACTGTTGGAAATCCCTCTTTTGTAAGCTTTTTCTTGCTCCTTTCTTGCTGCCGCTTCGGCCGCAGCCTGTGCTTCGGCTTCACTTTCTCCTTCTTCCTCGTGTAACAGAAACAGCTCATGTGGATTGTACTGAGATCTCAGTTGAAAAGGCATTGCTGGGGGCGGGGGAGGTGGTGTCATTGAAACTTGGTGGATATTCGGCGGAGTGTCCAGAGAAACAAAGGGATACGCAACTCTTGGATGCGGACTTGCAATATTCTTATTGTATGAAGAGTAAGGAGACGTTGTATTAAATAGAGGCAAGACTTGTGGGATGTTGCTATGAATGGGTGCCTGGAATTGGCTTCCGCTAAGATTGGATACATCACCATGTCCTGGGCGAATACCCTCCATCTCTACGAGAGATTGGTATGTGTTGGGTGATATTCTTCCTCCGCTTTCAGCACTGCTTTCAAAACTTACACGAGAATAAAGTTGTTCATCATCAGCATCATTGGAATCTTCATCATTATAATTCGAAGTTTGGGAAATAATAGAGTTGACTTTGCGTCCAACTGGCTCATCGGGAAAAGGTTCAAGGTTTTTTCTCTCTATTTCAAGATCTGTGTTACCATGTAATGCACTGTGCAAATCTGTTGATGTCCTAGTATGTGGAAAAGCTCTAGTCTGTGGAGAAGATAAATTTAGATCATGGGCTTCTGTGCTAAAATTGATTCTGTCAGAAGTTCTTTGAAGAAGATTTGGTCGGCTTGAAGCATCAAATCCACTATTACTAGAACTAGAATCACCATGACTAGTTGAGTGGAGGCCACCGGTCGAGTCACTGCATGAAGTGGATGAATTTTGTTCTGATGATGATGGAGTGCTCAAACTTCCAGAAGCAGCGGTATCCAATAATGGAGTATGCGAAGGTGTCATAAATGCATTGCTTAGTGAAGGGCTACCGTTACCAGCAATGTTACTAGAACTTTCAGAAGGGGATGAGCCATCATAATCATGGGGAAGAGCTCCGCTTGAAGCAGGGAAGATTGGAGGTGGTAAGGGCAAAGAACCAGGAATGTTTTCAGCTGGATAGGAATGAGCTAATGACGACGACGCAGTAGATAAACATGGTACTGGTGCATTCATTTGGCTTGCTCCATCAGCTTGATATTCATAAGGAGTGGATGGCAGTTTTCTGTATTGGGAAATGATAGAAGCAGAGCTTTGGTCAGAGCTACTGCGAGAAACTGGAACGGAAATTTGCTGAGGTGACATAAGCTTCAATTGACCAGAGTCTACTCCGGAACCAGATTGTGAACTGGATTCGGGTGCACTTGGAGAAGCAATTAACAGTCCCGATTTAGGTGCGTTTGGAAGTGTAGAAGAAGGGGGTGGTGGAAGATCTTTGGTTGCATTTATGTACTTCATGGCTTCTTTAGAAAGAGTGTGTTTTCTGCCGCCAGTTTTTCCGGAAGCAGATGATGAAATTCCAGACACGACGGACCCTGTGAGAGATGTTCCACTTGATAGTGATGTGGCAGACTTTACAAATGCCTGTTGGTGTTGTAATAGTAAGCTTGGTTGGTTGGCTATCCATGATTTTTCTAATTCACTGTCAACACTTCCACTTTTGGCTGAGTAGAAGGACAAGTTTTTAGAAATTGCGCCAGAACTTTGTGAATATACTGGAACTCCTGGAATGATTCCTTGGAAGGAAGAGACAAATTTACCCTGTTGAGTATTTGGAGATTTTGTTGAGGGTACTGGAGAGTTATATCGAGATGAAATGGTGTTTGTCTTTGCAACCTCCCCTAGACTTTTGTTTAGTATGTTTTGTGTGGATTCGTTTGCAATTTGGTTTTGGTTTGTGGAAACATCAACATTACCAGTCGCGCTGTTATAGCTTAAAGATGAGACAACTGATTCTGCAGCTCCACGATATAATGAGGAAGCGATAGAATACCTATGATGGAGACTTGTACGGCGTTCTGAAATTTGTACAGAATTGACAGTTGAGTCGGAGCCAGCTGATTTGACTGAGCTAATAGACTGCATGGAAGCTCTATGCAAGTTTCCGGCCGATTTAGGATCCCGGAGTAATGATGCTGAAGAGGAAATTTGGGAAATGGTATGTTGAGAAGACTGAGAAATATTTTTGGACCCATCCATTGTGACTGCTAATTCTTTTTGGAGGACATTTGACGGCATAGGTGGAATTGATGGGGGAAGTTTTGATGAATTTGCAATAGAACTGCTTCTGTTTAATCCAGAGTTGTCAATATAGCTGTATTCGCCAAAGTTACTAGAAGATAGTAACGGAGAAGAAGCAGTAGATGAGATATCAAGCCCAGAATCTAAGCTAGCAGAGGTGGCCGCACTGCGGCCAATGATACCAGACCGTTTTTTGTGAAGTTCTGGGAGTGATACCTTGTAGGCAACGCTGTTACATGATTTTAATGAACTTGTTATGGAACCAGAAGATTTTGAGCGCCCAACGAATCCAGTCGGCTCTGGAGCAGTAACACCCAAACCAATAGGATTTTTGACTGTGTGAGTAGACTTCACTGATGAATATCTTGAAGGATAACCCATCCCAGCATCTACAGAGATAATTGAAGCTTGTTCACTCTTTATTGGAGTTTTGGGACTTGCAATAGCTTCTCTGTATGACTTAGCGTTTAATTTTTGCTTAGAGGATACAGATGTAACTGAATCATGGCTCAAGTCTCCAAGACTTTTAATGGCTCTTATTTCCCCATGGCTACTTCCAAATAGGTATGGATTGGTTCTGGTAGTATCTGGGTACCTTTGGAATTCAGAATGTTGTAATGGTGAATTACTGTTAATTAATTCGCTAAAGTCTTTGTGCATTCCAGGAGATTCTTCGCCCTCTTCAATGTTCATTGGAATTCTAGCAGCAGCACGACTACGATTGAATGGGCCAGATCTTGCTGCTGCAGCCGCTGCTCCCGCGGCTGTAACAGCAGCAACCATAGATGACGATGAAAGAGCAGGTGAAGGAGCAACAGAGCCCACTGTGCTATCAATTGGAGTTCCTGGTGGGAAAAAAGCCTCCATGATTTGGGGGGTATCTATTGTAGAAGGAACAGAACTCATGACAGCTGCACCAGTAACTCCTGTCTCTTTAGAGACTTGAGTATCTGTACTAGGATTTGAAATTCCATCATTACTAACCTCGTCATTAGGGTCCTCAATCGGCAGAGCAAATGATGATTTCTGATCCAACGTGATTGTATTTTCATGAGACATTGGCTGACCACCGCCCCATGGCTGTTGAAACCCGCCATGCACTGGGAATGGTGGAAACGTAGAAGACAATTTTGTCAAAGATCCAGAAGTACTAGAAAGATCTCCACTAAAATTACTCTCTTCAGCATCAGTAATATGAACGTAGCTTTCATCATCACGAACAGTAATAATTTTAAGAGACTTGAAAGGAGAACTGCTCTCTGATCCAGTGGAAAACATAGAAGTGGAGCTGGAATGTTGAGGAGGTGTTTTTTGAAGAAGGTTTCGGCCTTGACGATGGTAGAGGGGATTGAAGCCAGCAGCGACTGCAGCAGCAGTAGAGGCAGGGAATATAGATGTAATTTCAAAAGGAGAACCATTGCTAGATGGTAATGAAGAAAAAGAACTAGGAGTAAGTTTTAGTGCTGGGGAAACTGAAGCAGCTGGTGATGGAGCTAAAGCCAAGGTTGATGCATTTACGGCAGCAGAGCTGAGACTAGAATTTTGTTCAAAGCCGAGGCCAATAACTCCAGAAAACCCATTCTCTACAAATCCATCATTTGTAATTGGTGATAGTGGAAGAGAACTATTGGATTTTTGAAGTGAGATCACGCTATCATGGCTACCACCAGTAAGAATGCTAATGTTACTTTTATTGTTACTTTGATTGTGGATATTGGAATGTGTGCTAGATGTAGTTCCTGGTATTTGGTAAATAAATGGAGTAGAGAGTTCGTCATGTGGACTAGTTGTGGAATGAGAAATACCATCGTAGGCACTATCTAGGGATTCTTCAAAATCTTGATTAAACTCTTCCAGGCTGTTAACAGAATAAGTTTTGTTCCGAGTACTAGATGCAGGTGGAGTGATATCAGGACCATTTTTTGAAGCGTAAGGATCAAGCGACTGGTGTGTTGCTGTTGCGGTTACTAATGATGACACGGTACTTCCATGAGACTTTGTTTTTTCAAGCAACTCAGGTTTCAAGCCAGTAGAATTAGCAATTTTGTTAGATGACGGTAAGGAAGAAGTGTCTTGTGATAGTTGGTTGGCAGACGAACTTTGAAAAGTTGGTCTGGAGCTAGGGTACACATCATCTAAGAAAAGAGATTCAGTTGATGATGAAAAATGAAGTTCAGTGACTAAAGGGACTGGTGGAATCTGCTCATCAAACCCAAAAGATCTAAGAGAAATTGCAGACTGATATTCTGTTGGAGCTGAAGAAGCGGCAGTATCAACAGGGGAATCATCAGATGAAGAAAAATTAGCTGCTTCCAAGCCCTCGCGTTCAGGACTTTCATCTGCACAAATGTTTGCAGGCACAGAACGATGACTTCGATTAGTGCTTGAGCTTCGGCTTCGGGAAGTGGCGTAAGGAGGTATAGGAGGGGTCGTTAAGTTGATGTCTTGATAAGAACTCATAGGCTTTGAAATTAAGGATCTTGCAGTTTTCATAGATTCCATAGAAGCCAAACTTTCTCTACAAAGTTCTGTGTATGAAGGAGAATTATGCCCTAAGTCATGAGCAGTAACGATACCTGAAGCAGTTGCTTGAGTTTCGTTTAAAGGAAATTTTTCAGAATTTGTTGTAGATGAAATATATGAAGATCCGAAGCCGGTTTCAGGATCAACAGCCAAACTTTCAACATCAATATCCTTTGGCAAAGTGCTAGCAAGTGGTGAAAAACCAGTATATCCAGCTTGTGGTGTGTGGTACTTTGGTGATTGAGGAGAGGAGTCAGTTGATTGTGGTTGATCTAAATGTAAGGGGCTAGGTTGTGAGGTCTGGCCATTTGAGTTGAACTGCAAAGGTGGAATTTGGAATATGTGATTAGTTTGAGATGATGTGCCTTGAGTAGGATATAAAAGTGGGATTGAAATAGAAGATGAGGAAAGATGAAGGGGGAGGTAAGAATTTGCTTCAGAATCAGCTTTTAGTCCATTTGAATGTTCAGTGGGTCGCTCTGGCTTGACAGATTTAACAGACTTGGAAATCGGACGTCTGGTAGGCGAAAATCCAGACGCCGTTGACCCTTTTGGGATCGGAATATTAATGGGTAGAGGTGGAATAGGATCAGAATTATCATTATATGTATTCCCAATCCTACTGAACGAGGCAGCATACTCAGATGCTCGAGAAGCTCGGCGGCTACCTGGAGCTGAATTTGAGTGAGAGGAAACTCGAGAAGATGAGTAGTTTGTATTGTACTTTGAAATAATTGGACCGTATTCTTCCATAAAAGCAGTGTTGAGACCAGAATATGAAGAGCTATTGTTCGATTCATTGTCTCCATGAAGCTGAGGCTGTGGGCCAGGTTTCAAATTACTAGAATACTGTGTAGTACCAGCGACACTTGGAGTTCTAGATGAAGCCTGGCCAGACTCAAAATAATCATCAAAAATACTAGAATTTCTATGAAAAGTAAAAGAAATTCGAGGGGGTCCATTATGTACCGATACGATTCTCGGTAAAGAAGACGTTGAAGCAGTCGAAGATGATTTTTTCTGATAACTTTCCAGGTCTGCAGCTGAGTAGTTGTCAGGGCCAGCACCATCATTAGTACCATGGTGTGAGAAACTTTTACTAATATCATAAACAGTGGCTGCAGCAATCATTTGTTGTTGAATACCTCCAAGTTTAAAGTAGTCACGATCAGTCACGGAGGATTTGAAAGAGTTTTCTCTTGAGCTAAGTGTGGCAGCACGGTTTCTAGATCTGGATTGAGATCTGGATCTAGATTTAGAGTAACGATGTCGAGAACCGTAGTCTTCCTGGCCTGGTTCAAAATTGATTATGTCTGAGTAAATTGAACTAGACCTTAGAGAATACCTTGGAAACTCAATGTTGATCACTGGAGGTTCAGCCCCAACCGATGTATTTTTTGTTTGAGATACAGCTGGTACTAATTCCTTGGACATTGACGGTGCTTTTCTTGATTCAATTCCAAGACCTACACCAGAGTCAGGCATTTCTTCTGAACCTTGGTTATTCTTCCCTTCAAAATTTTTAAATTCGATAGTTTGGTGAGATTTATTATCGTTGGACTCAAGACGAGTGCTAGAGTTTCGCCGGGAGGTGAGCTTTTCTTTCAAGGCTGATTTAAGTTTTCCGACTGATTTAGAAGAAGGGGAGACACTTGCAAGTGAGTTTCTGGAAAGCTTGGGAAAAGAATTTTGGTGATTTTCAGAAACTTGAACACTAGATGCGCTCTGGATACTATTTCCGCTAGCATCTCGAGTAATTGGTAGAGAAGAAGAACTGGCATCTCCACTGTTTTTTGTGAAAGGCTCAGATTTAACCATATTTTCGCCTTTTTCACTTGTGTCTCCGGCTGTTGCCATGGACGTGCTCTGATTCGTACCAGCAGATTTGGGTGCTTTTTCACTTGCATAGTAAAGATCAGCTGCAAGGTTTGGCGATCCCATATTCTCATAACGAAAGCCAGTAGTGCTTTGGCGTTTTGAAAGAGGAATGATTTTGCCAATGAATGATCCATATATACTGTTCGTTCGTGATCCTGCGGCTTGTGGTTGAAATCCAGGCGTCGCCAAAGCTGGAGGGGTGACTGGCTTATTAACGGTTGGGTGAGAAGCAGTATCAGCCGCGCCATTTACAAGAGTGTTATCTGTTAGTGGATCTGTTCCAAAAGTTTTGTTGCTATATCCGGCTTCGTTAACTATAGCAGGCTCTGGATATATCACCAAGGGGCGTGGCAGATCAAGATTATTTGCACTTGAATTGCTAATAATACTGGACCTGTTTGTGCCGGTATCGATGGGACTATCACTGGTTGCGATTCCTGCACTTGAGCCAGGTTCCTGCAGGTTTGGGTGTGATTTTCGTGATGGGTAAGTAGAAGAGGCGCCTGAAACAGGACGAGACTGAGATTTGTATGTATTTGTAACAGCTTGAGGTAGATTTGAGACGTTTCCAAGGTTTCCTTGTTCTTCAGGAGCATGATATTGTTGATCATAGCGATTAATGCCAGGGTTGGGAGAATTGATGGTATTATCTGGGGATTGAGAATTATACTGAGTCGTACCTTGAGGATGCTGGTATACCAGTACTTCTGGCGCAGGAACTACTGGGTTAACATTGTTTTGAGAAACCGCTGGTTGGCTTATTGTTGCTCTATTTCCTGGGACAGTATTCCTATTAGCAGATGCTTCCATGGATGGATCATGACCTGGGGCCGCCGGATAATTAGCAAGATCATGGTCTTGCTCTCCAAGGTGTCGTTCCTCATGGTTTAGTCGTCTGCGGCGGCGCCATTTCAAAAAGAATAATAGAAGAAGACCAGCCAGCACGATCAGAACAAATGCTGGAACGACGATAGCCGCAATCCAGGCGCGTCGAGGTCTCCGACGTAGTAAGGCCATTAAATTGACTTTGTTTTCTGACAATAATAATAGCAAGAAACTATTGTTTATGAATTGTTTTGGAATCCTCCGAAATGATTAGCTGTTTTAAGATTCTATAACTAGGGTGAAACCATGTGAAATGGGCACATCACAGACAAATTAGTAATGAGATATATTAAAGTTTGCTGACATTAAATTTGGACTGTAAAGCATAACTAGTTCTCCAAGCAAGTGGTTACCTAGTTTTGTTTTAAAGACTTACCTTTGATTATTTATAACTTGTTTTGTTGAATATGGCTTATCATATTTGATAGCTATTATCGAAAAAACGAGCACCAAGAAGAAATAATCTAAAGCTCAATAAAAGGAAAGAGAAAATTAAAATATATATACGGTAAAAAAAGTGAAAAATAAAAGGTGAATAATATATAATAATTAAACAGGAGAGAGACGGGGATATGGGTAGGAAAAATTTCGAAAAAGTCAAAAAATCTGTTAAAACTAAGGGCGATACGCTGGAAATATATATCTTTTCTAAACATTGGCTCTAGTATTCAGGCAGACAGTTTTAATATTTAATTCCTTGTGAAAGTATTGCGTAATTCGAGAATTGTCAAACATTTCAGGGTCACCAAAGTTAATTTGGCTGCCTGGTACAATCTGACTTCCATTTCGATTCACTCTTGTGTTTTGAGTAAGTCTGCTGTTCCAGCACAAGGTTTCCAAAAGATTATACAGAAAAGTTTGTTGCGTATAAAAATTTATTCGTTTGATCAATGCTTTGGATCATTCTCAGGAAACATTTTGTATTCCAAGTTTAAGTAGATTGCTAGAAATCTCACAAGTACTCTTTATTATATATCGGACAAATAGATTGATTTCTTAAAACATATTCTATATTTTGTTTTTGAATGCTCTTCTAGGGTTTTAGTATATAAGGAACAGCATCAATTCATGTTTTTTCATGGAAATCAGGTCTTTTAAGCAACAGGGTAAAAAATTAAAAGTCACCGTGTTTAATGCTTTGGATTTTGTCTTTTTATTTTGATGAGATAAACACTTGTCAACCGTTCTCAACTTTGACAGATGCATTTGTGTTTATTTTCATTTTTCTTTTCTTGTTTCTACGTTTCTACGTTTTCAGAAATCTGTAGTCATCCTTAGTCAATCAAGGTTTTAAAATATAAATGTGTTTCATATAGCTTTGTCCTTTGATCAGTTAAAAGGTGATCCCGAGTACAGATAACTAGGCTTACTTTTCGATGTCTTATTTGAAAGTTTATAAAAATCATGATACGAATAATACTGTTTTTTTTAAAATACCAACTTTGTTACCATATGAAATCTTAATAGATGTTTCCTAATTTTGGATAAACCACGCCTATAAAACAAGATATCGTTACTATCATTGTGTCTACTTTATAAGTTTGAGTGGAATTTTTAGTTTTACTGACAGACATATTGTTGTCTCAATTTTGATAAAATAGATTCAAGAGGACGCCTTTAAAAAGGATTATAATCCCAATAATTACTCTAACCTGTAATATCAGTTCTCTTATCGGGCCATTTCTCTAAAAGAGCTTAGGAATTGTAGTATGACCAGGAAACCTAGGTTTGTGTCAACATTTCATAGTTATTAACTAGAGATGTTGGAAATATAATTACTCAAATAGAGCATCCATCGTTAGTTTCTGGGGTGGGAATCCGAATCTTTATTGTTCTGCTGGAAACCTGACAAAAATCATAAATCCAGTTAAAGAATCGCAAAATAATAAAGCCAATGGCCATTTGCAACGTACTTTGCCAATCTGTTAAAAGGTAGCACCCATGGTGGCTAGCTTGCTTTAAATCTGAGACCTGTTTGAAATAGATGTCATTGTTACCGGTGGGTTTGGCATTTTGACAATGGGAAAATCAATGGACGTATACTCTTGATAAGCAGCTGTTACTATTATAAATTAATAAAAGATTTCGGCTTCAATTGAAATGCTTTTCTAAAAACAATCGCAATCTCTACAATTGAAAAAGAATACTTACAACAAAACACCATTTTTGATTCAAAAATCTCGTTTCGAACTTTGACTTTGGGGGAATAAAGTTTACAGCTACAATTACAATTTCGTGTGAAGCTGGTTCACTTTATTTCAAAAGCCATTGGTTTTATAAGAACCCAGTCTAAGGCAAAATATGAAATATTTGCATGGTTTCATCTTTCAATCTAGCAGCTAATAATTAACTTTGAAGTCTAAAAAAATTACTGTTACTGGTTTTGAAAGATAAAGCTAATTTAAACTAGGAGAATGGCGCGGAATATATGGTTGAAATGGGTGCAAGGAAAAGCTGTTGGCCAATTTTGGTTAGTATCAAGTGTTTTGGAAGCGTTAATCATTGAGAAGCTTATGCTTTTTAAAGTTAAAGCTGATATGACTGTACAGCTTGGATACATCTTCTTCAAGAACCCTTCCAGGTTGTGTTCGCCAATCATTCAGAAGAGACAACAGAACCCTGTAATATTTTTGGCCCATTAGTGTGATAACCAGAATATGTCATAAAAAAATATGAGTAAATCTAAATTCACTGTTTTTAGGATTCAACAAGCTTTCAAAGATTAGTTTCTTTATTTTTTAAAAAATTTTGGGAAGAAAACACCTTGTTTGTGTTATTTTCCAACGACAGAGAGCCAGGCAAATAGACTCTGCTGAATGAATACCAGCAGCAAGCAAATCTAGTATTCCTGGTCTCCAAAATCCAATTGAAAGGATTAATTTAACAAATTTTGGTGTATACACGCATCGCTCAGACATGAGGAATTGCAGACGGCCACTGTTACGCATATAACAGAGAAATGAAATGTAGGTTTTTACTTTTTCAACACTTTGATATGAGCAAGGCGTTCTTCAGGTTGCCGGTGGAAATTTATTTTGCATTTAAAAGACGTATAAACGGATCAGCTTTTGTAAGATTTGGATTGACAAGATGATTAAAACAAATGAACGGGTAGTTTTACCATAGATATCATTGACTTTAAACTTATTTTGATGGTTGGGGTACTGTAGAGGGTACATGGACTTTCGGGAAACTCTTCATATCTTGCTAAATCCAGCAACAACTGTTGACTTGCTCACCCTTTTGTGCACCGTATCATAGTCTGGCAAAATTATCGTTTGTTAATCATTAAAATATACATAATCTTTACAGATCCCTTCATAAATGGATGCTAATTTTGTTGTTTTGACCTTACCAGTCTTGTAAGCGTCATTTTAAATAAACACCCGCCATTAAATGTGCATTTCACAACTTCAAGTGTATTATTCAGTAAACATTGAAGCTCAAATGCTTTCAATTTCAAAATATTCTGAAATATCTTGCAATGACTCTGCAAACCACGTCATTTTCACGCCACTAACACGAGCCTGAAGCTTTTTGTTTATCGGCCTGGCCAAATGCGGCCATCCCTAGCCATTGCCTGGAAAGCAAGCGATGCAGAGGTGATTGCTTTTTGCGCCGAATCTCTAATAGCATTACCAGCTGCTTGCACGCCAGAACCATCACTAAAATGATCGGTGCTCTTGATATTGTTGGCCTCGTCTATGGCAGCCATGATTTTATTAATGTTTGTTTCAACAACCATCCCACCCTGAACAATTTCACCCAGGACAGTCTGCATAACCTGCCAGCCAAAGACCAAATCCAGCTCGCACACGTTTTCTAAGCAGTGGTTCAGTGACTCGACAAACACTTGGATTAAATCAGAGATACCGAGCTCACTTTCTTGCTCGTCCACAATGAACACAAAATACAGTGTCGCATAATGTCGGTAAATGATCCGGATATCTTCCATTCCTTCCAGCAAAGGCGGTGGTGTTAAGAACGAGCATCTGTCTGCCGATCGCTGTGATAATAGAAAATGGACTTGTTTCAGTAGTAAGGATTGTGTTTGAAGGTCTACTGGAGTGTAGAACTTCATAAGACGTGGAATACCATTGTTATTGACTATGTTGGAGACAGAGGATTAGTATAAGTAACTAGTAGTGGAATGGTGATGGTGGCAAAGACTGAACAGAGGAACAGCCTAGCCAGGAGAAAGGGATACGTACTACTTACCAACAAGAACGGAATGTATCATGACAATAAATAACAGGTGTGATGAGAGAAGCTCGTATGGGGCCGAAAGGATGAAATCGAGGTCAAGCAAGACTTTGACGGAGTGGCAGTAACAGAGTAACAGGTTCGCTTGCTCAGATCTGGTAATGCGAACCGAAAGGAATGGGCTGCCATGGGTGCATTGGATTGTGGGTCACGTGTGTATTACAAATGATGACCAATATATGTGAAATCCCCACAGATGCTGTGAATCTTATCAGCCCGACAAACAGGCGAAGGCTAAGCCTCGGCAAAATCCACAAGTGCAATTCCACAACGTGTCACAGCAGCATGCTCTAAAAACTCCGAGCCCCGGGCGAAATCCCCGGGTCAGCTTGCTGGAGGAACCACAACTTGATTGGACTTCAAGGCCTACTTATCACCGGCAACGATAGCCAGCTTTGACCCGTATTCATCAATGAATAGTTCTCAGACACAGCACGGCCAAAATCCGGTTTCGGCCGTCGCGATGTATATATATAGCTAGAACAGGCTCTGTGGTTGAGCTCGCTGGGTCAAAGTCGAAACCTTGAGGCTTTTTCTACGCCACTCGTAAAAATGCGATGACAGCTGAAAGATTTTGACACGGAAAAACCCTGTTACAGCACAGCACAGCACAGCGCGCGCGGTTGGCCCCAGCCTCGGTTAGCACCCACATTTCTGGACGGGCCTGTGCTAGCACATGCGATCGTCAATTATACGCGTTCAACAGTAAAGCTCAAGTGCGATAACAGGTTGGTTCAAGAGTGCGGTGAGCTGGTCAGCGACGGATCATTGGCCAACGCAGCGCCACTGTTGAATCGGGACCGCAGTGACCAGTATAAGATGAAGTGGGTTCCCCTGTTTAATATTTTATAAAGCTGGGTTGATTATAATCATGGCATATTCCTGTGCGAGCGTGTAAAGATGGCACTCAGCAACAATTGTGGGGTCTCGTTTCCAGGAACTCCAAACATGTACATACGAAGTAGTTTGCAACCCCGGTAGCTCCAGGCTGATCGCCAAACGCATCTAAAACAGCAACTGCGCTGCTGGCTGGGGCCAGTGGCGGGAAAGAGCCTCAAAGACTAAACGAGTCAATTGAGTTTGATCTTCCCAGGCTCATATGTAGAAACAACCACATGCCCGGCATGGTAAAGTGATCGAGATAATCAAGCGTCTGCAAGGCCAGGGCAGCGGTGCTTTTTGTATATATATATATACCTAAATGCAGCATGCCTTTTCCGCGAACGACGGTTGACTGGAAATATCAATATCGTGCGACCGCTTCCAGGGCTTTATCGTCGGGATAAACGGGAGCCCAGCTATTATAGACGTGGAACATATATCTCTCACTCACGGTGAAAAGGTCCAGCTGGACTTGTCCATCCACACGCTCTGGCTGATAGGAAGGTCAATCCCCAGCCAACAGGTGCCAGCCCTGAGTTAATTTCTCCGGCCACCTCCTAAAAACCCGAGAATCCTGCCGGCTGTCTATATTTCCGTCTCAAAAGCCAACTCCCCACAAGTCAGTCCAGTCCATTCACGGGTGGCCATTGGCTGTGCACCACCAAAGCATTCCTGCGCTGGAGCAAGACCAACTGTCGAATTGACCCTGTTCCTGCTGTAGTTTCAGGTCGCTGCTTCCTGTTTCTGGTTGTGGGGGTGGTACGAGCTGCTGGCTGTGGGGGTTCCGCCTGAAATCCCATTGTAAATCCCAGTTTAGGCCCCTCTCAAATTGCTTCCAGACCTTGATGGACAGGCAAAGTACCGATATGGCAGCCCGGATATAGCAGGTTGAGTCAATCAGTAGTTGCACTTTTCATTTTCGTAAGGCCTATGAGCAGCAAGCGTGTATAGCATTGTCCAATGTAACTTGGCACACACACACACACACACACACACAGATTACCCCAGATTCACAAGCATGGGCTTTCCCGGAAATATAGCACCAACTACTCTTATGTTGTAGTATAAATACTTTGGCTTTTCCCCTATGGTTTGTGTCGTCTTTTTTTTTTTCTAAATTTTGTTTCTTCTCTTTATAGGCCAGTCTTTTCTTCTTCTGTCCATTTTCTTTGTACTTTACTTCCACTAGTCCACTCTATTTATTCCCACCCACACATACAGATAAATCATCATCAACAATGGTCGCTCCTACTGCTGAACTTATCCAAGGCGTCGAGATTCGCGCTGCCATCCCCGACTCTGCTCGTCACATTTTCACCAAGGATGCCGTTGCTTTTATTGCTACCCTTCACCGAAGCTTCGATGCCCGTCGCAAGGAGCTTCTTGCTAGACGTATCACCCGCCAGGCCGAGATCGACGCTGGCAAGCTCCCTGACTTTCTTCCTGAAACCTCCTACATCCGTGATGACCCCAACTGGAGAGCCGCTAAGCCTGCTCCAGGCCTTGAGGACAGACGTGTTGAAATCACTGGTCCCACCGACAGAAAGATGGTCATTAACGCTTTGAACGCCGACGTCTACACATACATGTCCGATTTCGAGGACTCCTCCGCTCCTACCTGGACCTCTATGGTTGAGGGTCAGGCTAACCTTTATGATGCTGTCCGCCAAAACATTTCTCTTCAATCGGGTGCAAAGTCTTACAAGCTCCGCACCGACAAAAAGCTCCCTACTCTTATTGTCCGCCCAAGAGGTTGGCACCTTGATGAGTCCCACTTCCTTGTTGACGGTACCCCCGTTTCTGGTGGTATCTTTGACTTTGGTCTTTACTTTTATCACAATGCTAAGGAGGCTGTTGCCCGGGGTTCTGGACCTTACTTCTACCTTCCCAAGTTGGAGTCTCACCTTGAGGCTCGTCTTTGGAACGACATTTTCAACTTTTCTCAGGACTGGATTCAAATTCCTCGTGGCACTATCCGAGGTACTGTTCTTATTGAAACCATTCTTGCTGTCTTTGAGATGGACGAAATCATCTACGAGCTCCGTGACCACTCCTCTGGTCTTAACTGTGGTAGATGGGACTACATCTTTTCTTACATCAAGAAGCTCCGTGCTCACCCCGAATTTTCTCTTCCCGACCGTGCTGACGTCACCATGACTGTTCCTTTCATGAGCGCTTATGTTCAGCTCCTTATTGAGACCTGCCACAAGAGAGGCGTCCACGCCATGGGTGGCATGGCTGCTCAGATTCCTGTTAAGAACGATGAGGCTGCTAACAAGAAGGCCATGGAGGGTGTTTACAAGGATAAGCTTAGAGAAGCTACTGCTGGTCACGACGGTACTTGGATTGCCCACCCCCAACTTGCCTCTATTGCCCTCGAGGTCTTCAACAAGCACATGCCTGGTCCTAACCAAATCTACAAGCGTATTGAGAATATCAACGTTACTGCTCGTGACCTCATTAACCCTTACATTCCCGGAGGTAAGGTCACTGAACAGGGTATCCGTACCAACCTTTACATTGGCCTTAGCTACATGGAGGCTTGGCTTAGAGGTGTTGGTGTCGTTCCTATCAACTGGTTGATGGAGGATGCTGCTACTGCTGAAGTTTCCCGATCACAGCTTAACCAGTGGGTCAAGCACCGTATTACTACTGCTGATGGCCACAAGGTTACCAAGGACTACATTGTCAGACTTCTCGATGAGGAGACCAAGAAGATCCTTGCCAGTGCACCCAAGGGCAACAAGTTTGCCGAGGCTGCCAAATACCTTAAGCCTGAAATCACTGACGAGTCCTACTCTGATTTCCTTACTACCCTTCTTTACGACAAGATCACCACTGTCAGCTCTGTTGGTTCTAAGATCTAAGTCATCTTGTTATTACTAATGAAAATTCAATTTTAATGCTAGTCTATGAACGAATCCCTTTCTATTTGTGTTATGAAAAAAAATTAACTGAATAAATGTTATGTATTTAATGTATTGATGTCTTTATAAAAAAAATTGCATTGAAATTAAAAATAAAAGTTTAGCTTTGGTGTTTGTAGTTGCTAGGATTATTGTACAGGTAGGGTAAATGTAATTTCCAGCTGGAGACTGAACAAATGCGAGTGAATCGTTTTCATTTTTTATTTTTTATTACTTTTAATAATTTTAATAATTTAATGATATTAATGATATTTAATTGACTTTTTAATTGCATTTTTTCTGGACAAATCAATTTAATAAAAGTCAAATGACTCAAGTCGCCCAGATATTTGGACTCATGTGGTGAAATTAGCTCTCAGAGACAAGCTTTCAAATAGAGGCCGATGATTGGCACCCAAACTTGCTTCTACACACCTCCCAAAAAATTTCGTTGGAGCATCGCCACATTACGCACAAAACCATCACACATTCAACGAATATTGGTAGCCGAAAGAAAGCAACTAGACTACTAAATACTCAAGAACAGCAAAGCAGTATACACACGCTTAATACCCTTTTTTCTACATACATATATTTCTAAATATTCACTAGTCATACAATGAGTTTGGGTGCTTGGATAAAGGGCGGCATCGCCGGCAGTTCTGTTGTCGGATTAGGAGTTGTTTGCTTTATTTTCACGACGCCTACTGATGATGAGCTTATTAAAGTAAGTTGTAATAGCAAATATTTACAACCTCTCTGTTCCATTTCGTTTGGGTAACGAGAGCCTGCAATGTTCAAGTCAATCGATACTAACCTCTATACTAGAAATTTTCTCCCGAATTGCGTCAAAAGTACCACGACGAGCGCGAGCGCCGTGAGTTTGTAGGCCAATGGGCATACAAGGAGGCTGTGAAGACCTCCAAGACTGATGACCCTGTTTGGATGACAGGTGAGATACCCAACGGAATGAGTAGAGGCGAGGATGGCCATGGCCGAAGATACGATAGCAACACATTGGAGACGATCCACAAGGAATTAAAGCAAAACCCCGACAGACTACGAAGTATAAGCGAGGGCTTACCAGTGGCACCGCCTTCACTGATGCAGCAACAATCAGAGTGGGAAAAGAGGACAGCAAATGAAAAGAGCCAAGCCCTCGAAGAGGAAAGAGCGCGTTTGAGAAAACTGGCAGAAAAGGAAGATAAGTTGTAAAGGCTTTGCAACCACCCCCGGGAAACAATACAAGTGGCCTTGACCTTGGAGGATACTTTTTTGTTTGGAAATGTAAATAACGTTGGATTTCTACCACCATACTAATGCATATTATACCACCATCATTTTCCTTTTTGTTATTTTCTCTCTTGTTTTGGTAATTTTGGTAAATACTCTTATTTGTACATAAAATTCATACTTTGGTATTCAAGAAAAAAGACTAACTTATGTTTTGTTGAACTTGGAATTGTAGCCCTCACCCTCTACTTGCAGAATGTTTTGCACTTGGGGAACGCATTCCAACTGTCATAATAAAATAAAATAAAAAACCGTATTGTGTAAACTTTCCTAATGGTATTCATAATAATTAAAAAGATAAATAAGAAATCAGTACTCCTAATACTGTAAGAAGCACGTCAAGGGCTTTGAGACCAAAGAGTTGGCCGTTTAATGACAGGTCATGTCGCGTTTACTCGACTGATCGTAGCCCCAAATGTAATATCCAATAAAAGCACCGAGCGCAACAGCAATCATCATCCATCCATTATAAGTCATGAAAACAAGCCTAATTCAACAAGGTTAGTCATATATTGATCGATAAGATATAATGTTCATTCCTACAATTTTGACAACGGGGTATATTTCTTATCGTCTAATCATCATCTCGTATAAACCAATGTACTCACATCATAAAGAACGAATAGAAGACTTGAATTCCGTAAAGTATCGCCTTTTTTAATCGGTAGTTGTTTGCGTTTAGCACATTGACGTGGCTATTATCCAAAAGACTTTGGCGATTGGGGCATGTAGCGTCGTTAAACTTGCTGGCAAGGTTCTTGACATATTCGTAGCCAACTCCAAGAAGAACAACGGCAAGAAAGGTCAAGACAAAGTCGAATTGGGTTCTGACGTGCCACCATTGAAAGACAACGCACAGGTTCTGGGTTTTCCAGGTGAACAACATGTCCATTGAACAAACGTCGTCGACAACGCCACCGTGGTGTCCATGATCCATTCCGCCATGGTCCATGCCTCCGTGTCCCATATCACCGTGATCCATTCTGACTGCTAAAGTTGGGTATGTGTGTATAAGAGTGGTTATGAGTATTGGAATACAAAGTGGGTATTGTTGCAAACGTCTTGGAAGATTTTGTATTTATGCAAGGCAAAATGCTAACGAAACGTATTTGAAAACGGGAAAACCAGAGTATTTATATCAGATATCAGAATGCACTGTCATAAACCCAGCCAGATCCACAAAATGTAAAGATAAAAAAAAAAAGACACGCACTGGAAATAAAACAGTTTTAACTCACACTTCTAGTCAAGGAACTCCAAATTGCTCAATATGCCACATTACCCTAGCCCTAACACAGTAAGCTAGGCTAGTCTCACGAAAAGCCACAGCGTGTACGTGCAGCATGCTTCTATCAAAATCCGAGTTATCTGCAGGTAGATATAGCTGAGGCTGACGGTAGATACACACCAAAGGGAGCCAAAGTTGCTATTAAACGTGGCTATTGCCCGCTACGGTTCAAGCATTTCGTACCCGATAGTGGCCCAGCACGCACGGCATACCCGGTCACGATACTCTCAGCCGCATTAGGTAATGGCTATGCCCAAAGCGGCAGTCACCACGTTAGAAATGGCCACGCCATGGAAGCGCGGCTGTGAAGTGAGCCCACAACATCAAATCGACTGATTGAATTTTCACAAGCTTTCATTTTTTGTCTTTTTTTATTACCATTTTTCACCTGGATTTCTGGTATAATCAGTCGATACTCGCGTGTTTCAATCCTTCTCCTGAATCTCTCGCCAAAATTTTGCGTCTTGTTGAAAACAAATATAGATCAACTGTTTTCCTCGAAAAGTTTGCCAAAAAATTTCTCTCTTTCTTCCCCCTAACTGCAGACTTCCTGACGTCCAAACACCCTTTTCTGTTGCCTTTTTGACTTGGATTCTTTATATAAATCCTTGATATCCATCTGATTTACCAGATTTATTGCCTAGAAATCTTTTCAAACATATTAATCTTCAATAATGATTGACGTTGCCGATTCTACCAATGGTGCCGCCACCCCTTCCTCAACAAGTGAACCAACCAAGCATTATGATGTCGTTATCGTTGGCGCCGGAATCGTTGGCCCCACTTTGGCTGTTGCCCTCGCTAAACAACATCGCCGAGTCGCCTTGATCGAGCGTGATCTGCGTGAGCCTAACCGAATTGTTGGTGAGCTCATGCAACCATCCGGTATCCACTCGTTGGAAAAGCTCGGTCTTGCTCACTGTGTTGAAGGCATTGACGCCATCACTGAAATTGGCTATCAAGTGTTTTATGGATCCAACTCAGTAAACCTCCCTTACCCTGACAGAGATACCCCGTCTGATGAAAAGAAATCACCTGCTGCTGGGTTGTCTGCTGAATCAAGTGCTACATCTTCAAGCGTACAATCAGAAACCGTTGCTGAAAGCAGATCAAAGAAGACTACCCAGAACGGCGCTTTGCCAGCAGATAATGCGATCGTCTCGGAGATTATCAAGACTAGGGAATTTGGCAAATCCTTCCACCACGGCCGATTCATTTCGAGTCTAAGAAAGGCTGCTATTGCGTGCGCACCATATGTTGACGTTATCGAGGCCACTGTTACCGACATTATCAACGAACAAGAGAATCTTGAGCCCGAAGAGGTGTTAGAAAAGAAGCGTTCTAGTAGAACCTTGAACCGTGTCGTTGGTGTCAAGATTAAGGGATCAGACGGAGCTCGCAGCAACATTTTTGGTTCCATCACTGTCATTGCTGACGGAACTACCTCCAAATTCCGCAAAGAATATACCAACAGAACCCCTATCGTCAAATCGCATTTTGTAGGTGTTATTCTCGAAGATGCGGATATGCCAGTACCCAATCATGGACATGTCATTTTAGGAACTAATCATGCGCCATTGCTAGTCTACCAAATTGGCGAGCATGAAACCCGTGCTCTTTTCGACATCCAGGGTCCTATGCCATCAGCTAGCAACGGCGATCTTGCCAAACACTTGCTGACAAAGGTTGTCCCCAATATTCCAAAACAGTTGATTCCTTCTATCACTAAAGCAATTGAGAAGGGTAACTTTCGCTCAATGCCTAACCAGTTTCTGCCAACTAGCCCTCAACGAACTCCTGGTCTCATCATGCTTGGTGATGCATGGAACATGAGACATCCTTTGACAGGAGGTGGCATGACAGTGGCTCTTAACGACGTTGTCCTTGTATCGGAGGTTCTTTCTACAATTCCTGACTTTAGCGACTGGCAGCTTGTTCAATCCAAGCTGGCTTCTGACTTTTACTGGAAGCGTAAGAATTTGGGCTCTGTTGTTAATATCCTTGCCCAGGCTTTATATTCCCTTTTTGCAGCTGACAGCACGGAACTTAGAATCTTACAGAGAGGCTGCTTCAAGTACTTTTTACTCGGAGGTTCGTGTGTGACTGGCCCTATTTCTTTACTTTCTGGCGTTTTACCTAAGCCTTTAGTTCTTATTCATCACTTTTTTGCAGTTGCTTTTTACGCTGTGTACTGCAATTTTGTGGATGCGGGTATTGTAGGTTTTCCATTAGCATTCATTCAAGCATTTACTACTATCTACGCAGCATGTGTTGTCATTCTTCCTTACATGACTGAAGAACTAAAGTGGTATTAAGAAATTTGGGATGGTGCGCAGGAATATAATGTTGAGCATAATGAAGAATGCATTCTGACACGAGTGGATACGAGATAATTTGAAAATAATGAGGGAATCAGAAGCATTTACGGGGTGTAGGAAGTGTTTGTTTTTTAATTTTTTAATTTTTTAATTTTTTTTTTTGTAATATATTGTACATTGCCTTTTTTTTATATATATATATATATATAATTTTTTACTAATTGAATTGATAGATTTTTGTTTTGTAGTTTGAGATGAATGAATGAATCCAATATTTTCAACACTTTAAGAAACGTCACAAGTGCTAAATTTCCAAGTTTGTGAAATACATTGAAACAAAGCCTATGTGCTATTTTATGTAGCGCTCCATGATATGCTATATTTTATTGTCAAATTGTTGTATACATTTGCAGTGTAGCACTAGAGTAAACATGGGGTCAACCTACTATTTGGCACCAACCATGGGGCTCTTTCAGTGTACACGTACAGATAATGTGGACAAAGCTGAATCCAGCATTTAAATGCTGTCAAACCAAGAAAGCATCTACGAGCAGCACCGCAATAAAAACAAGAACAAGCTGGACGCATGGGGCAGCTTGTGAATTTTAAGAGGGAGTTGTACAAAGAACAGACATTACTAGTGTTGGGGACAATATATGGATCAAACAAATGCAATACACTACACAGAAAAATGGGCCATACATTTTGTTGTGTGTAGCGTAGCCGTTATTTCTGCGGCCCAATTAACTTTGAATCGGAATAAATTAACGTCCCCAACAGGGCCAATTTAACCATCCACACGAGCCTGGGCAACTTGTGCACATGAAGAGTTGACAAAAGTGTCGAGTAGAAATGGATCACCAAAGGAGATGATCGTTTGTGTAGGCATTGTGTATGCTCATAAAACGAGGATATAGGGATCTGTATATAAATAAATAAAAAACCATCAAATATAGTATATACCACTAGATAGCATATAGTGTCTTAGTTACTGATCGCGTGTCTGCTCTTTCCCAGGTGTACAGACGACATTGGATCAGAAACACAGCAAAGAGCGTCAAGACTACACAGAGTACACATAGTACACATAGTACATGTTTTGATAAAATCGAGATAAAAAAAAAAAAAAGAAACCAAACTTCCCGAGGCAATAGAGAGATAAACCTTGAATCCAAAATGGAAGTTTTGAGCCGGCGGCTATAGCCATATTACACAGCTATTATTGGAACAATTGAAATTGAAGCAGCAATCACATTCTCAGCAAAGGTAAGAAAAACAAGAAAAACATGCGAATTAAATGGGAATCTATTTCTAAATCTCACAATGTTATTAATTAAAGGACATACCTGCTGCTAACGTACCGTACGCTTTGTTGGCAAATAATTATGATATAAAGCTTTGGTGTTCAAAACGCTGTGATTAACACTGTACTTTTAATTCCTCTAATTGTTATAATAGTCATTGGGATTTAATAACAGTGAATTTGGTGATAATACTAAAAAATATACATCAAGGGTCTCTGGAAATACATGGGGGTTTCTGTGATTGACACAAACTGGTTCCGATTGACGATTGGATAGACTGCTCATATCACCAGCACTGTTGCAATATGTCGTATAACAGTCAATCCTAAACAACACTTGTACATGTCGATGTGGGTGCGTACACAGTCCAATTGGCACTGTTCTGCTGGTTTTGTTTTGTTTTGTTTTGTCCGCAGAGAATAGTCCCTCGTCAAGAGGTCTTATATTGCCATTGCTTAGTATAGGCACTGGATAACTAATAATGGCCCATAGAAACTGGCCAACCAGGACGTTTCAGACTTTCAAGAATGCCACAAGGATTAAGAGTGTTTAAAAGGTTAGAACAAGTACCCCGTAATCCTTGTCAGATTTACAGAACAGCAAGCGTATTAGCAATGTTGTATTGCGTCGTGCTGTAATTTGATAACACTCGCAGAGTTGCTCCTGTTTTGGTTTTCTTATTATTGTTTTCATCACGTCTTCTCGCTTCCTACCTGGCAATTATAATAGAGTCGTGGCCATTGTATACAAGTAGTCTCAAAAAAAAAAAAAAAAAAAAAAAGAGGCCATAAAAAAACAGAAATAAAAAATAAAAAATAAAAAATAAAAAATGAAAAATGAAAAATGAAAAGAAATAAAAAACGTGTGCAGAGTTTTAGTGATAATAATAGCCATAATCAGAATAATAATTATATTCCAGTAATAAAAAAAAAAAAATGTATAATCACATATGGAATATACAGGACTATGTATATCCTCTTTAATCGGTTTGCAATTATAATGATATTAAACTATAAGTATTGGATATTATATATTGCTCCTCTACATTCCAACATCTCGTCTCTGCAATTGCACAAAAATTCAAACATTTCCTAAAGTTTATCGAGTGAAATCCAAATGATCATTTGCAAGGAAATTCTACACCAAAACTTCATTTGTACAAAAAAAGGGAAAAAAAAAGAAAGACATGTAATTGTATCAAAGAAAATAAATAAATAAATACAAACACTGAAAAACAAAGAAACAACAACAACAACAACAATAAAAATAGACATATATAAAAATTAAAATAGTAATGGAAAAGAGAATTGAAGAAAAACAAACCTTCAAACCAAACACACTCATTTTGGTAATCAAATCTTGCCCTCACAAAGAGAAAAGAACAAAAATAAAACTAAACCACCAAATTTAAACAAACAGCTTGACAACCTTTTCCCACAATACCTTAAAGTCTTCATCCTCTACTGTACCGCGTGGTCCATCCAAATCTCCAGCAATAGACTCTTCATCGTCGCTTTCACGTAATCCCGCTGGCAGTTTCTTTCGCTCGCCACTAGATTTGGAATCACCATCTTCTTCATCATCTGACTCATCCCACTTCTTTTGTATAATGTCGTAAGAGTACACACTGTACGGTTCAACATTAGAGTAATAAGCAGGTGGTCCATGGCTACTAGATGATGATGATGACGATGTGTAACGAGTAACAGTATTGTGGGTAGCCAAAGAGTTTCCAGAGCTGGTGCTGCGTTTAGAGGCTAGTGCTACACCTTCAATTGTAGTAGCCTTATTACCTGCGAGTGGCACGGCCGTCTGAGACTCTGGTTCGATAAATGGGTTAAGTATTGACCGCCCATTGCCAGAGTCAAATCTTCCCAATTTTTTATCTTGAGTAGAAGAAACGTGGGTATTAACAACAGGTTTGATACTAGGGGCAGAGGATGCAGCAGGTGGCGTTTCCAAATCTGTGTAATTTGTCTGGGATGATTCTGTCTGACCTTCCTTTTTCTTTTTCTGCTTCTTGCCCTTGGATCTCTTGGTCGATAGCAAGTTTGAGATAGAAGAACGGAGGCTCTGTGACACTTCTCCGCCTTCGTTATTGTTCTGGTCAGTGGAAGCAACAGTCCCAGCACTAGAATTAGATGATCTACTCATTCTAGATCCCAACGAGCTAAAAATGCCGCTGAATGACCTACTACCACCACTAGAACCTGAAAGGCCGCCTGTTGCTGCTTGTTTAGAAGCATGTAGTGATGGCGAGGTTCCAGGAGAAGTAGACGGTATTCTTGATGAAGGTCCTGAATTGGTGTTGCTAGACGAAGTCGCAGAGGACGAGCTGGAATCGACATGGACTATTGCTTGTGATGTAGGAGTAGTTTCACTCGTAGCAGATATATTACCATATTGGGCAGTATTAAAAGAGGGAGTAGACTTAGGCGAAGTATCGGCCATGTCTTCTGCCAATTTTGGCGTTTTTGGATCCACTTCTTTTAATGGTGGAATCATAGATGGTGATGGTGCCTGCTTGGATAAAAGATATTTTGCAACCTTGAGCCGATCAAAGTAATCCAAAGACTCAGCAAAAGGACCAAGAAAACTAGGATCGCGTAACAATTGAACAATAGTTCGAAGAAGTTCATTTGCAGGTGATGGAACAAGCTTAAAATTACTTGCAGAAACTTTAGAGTCTACTAAATCATCTCCAGATGAAGGCCCGTGCTTGGAAACCACAAAACCACCAGTGACTGAGTAAGATGATGGAAGGTCAATGGCACCAAGACTCGCTCCAGATTCTGAAACTGCAGCTTCAGCAATCATTGCAGATCTCATATTATGCTTGTCAATATCTTGCTGCTCCGAAAGAACAAATTCAACGCACCCGGCAAACCTTTCGATTGCAACCTGTTGGGCTGATAACAAATTGCTTTTGGGTGATTTTTTGACTGCAGCATCAAGCTCTAAATCTCCATTGCCAGTGACACAAAAATAAAGTAGTGGACCGAAAACTAATTCAACTCCCATTCCAGAAATTAACAAACTAAAGGCTCCAACAAGATCCTCAGAATCATCAGGTTGCTGAGAGGGGAGCTTGGATACACTTTTCTGAAGAGTTTCTGCAGTGATCACATGTCCATCAGTTCCGTTAATAACATTTGTTTCTTCATAGTCGGGCTCTAACCGCTTCTGATGAAGTATTGGGTATATAATTTCATTGTAAATATCACCAGTAATGTTGAACAATTCCGCTGCAAACGAATCAAAAAATTTTCGAATGGTTGGATCAACTTTAATACCTTCCCCACCACCACGCAAAATAAGAGAAGCAAGAGGGCATGGGCGGTACAGAAATATCTGCGAGA
Source organism: Magnusiomyces fungicola (assembly GCA_900654225.1). Classification (NCBI taxonomy): domain Eukaryota; kingdom Fungi; phylum Ascomycota; class Dipodascomycetes; order Dipodascales; family Dipodascaceae; genus Magnusiomyces; species Magnusiomyces fungicola. The sequence goes on from CAACAH010000002.1 coordinate 1,484,188, forward strand.
ACATGAATAATGCAACAAAGTGTGCACGAAAGGTTCGTTTAGTTCTTTCTTGAAGACTTTCATTTGATTTTCCAAGGGATGCAGTTGTTTGTTGATTTTGAGGAGCAAGGCCGTCATGCCCTGTGACAAAATTAAAGTGCATGGAAAAATCCTTGCTCTCCAAATCAATATCCATGGCGTCTCCATTAGGATCTCCCATTAGTTCTCTAATAGATGACTGAATCTTTTTCAAGGCCGAAACAGGATCTTGGAAAATATATGTAGATGTGGCATATTCAACCACACGCTTCACAACGTCGTGCAAAAGAACGCGCTTTTCAAGTTGTTGAACATTGTGAAAGCCAATAGATTCAAAAGCATTGTAGTTGACAACCACAGAATTAAAAAGATCCTTGTTAATATGGTGTAGTCGAATATTCGCCCGATGTGAATAAAGCATTCTAGTCCACAACAAGCAGATAACATACGTTCTGCATGCATCGTTCAAATCCATTTCAGGTGGGTATTGTGATCGAAGAGCTTCAATCTCTGATATTGCTTTTGCGCCAACAGTTGAAGGTGGCTTATGATCAACACCTCTTCCACCCTTTCTTTCAATCTCTTGGAGAACTTCGCCAAGTTTACGTAGGTTGCAGCGATTACACATCTCTATGGAGAATGTAGCAAAGCTAATGGATTGAGCATCATGAAGTTGAGTAGCCTCATAAAGGGAAGCCAAGTAGCCAAATTTAGCCAAAGTAACAGACGGCGCCTGATCAAAAACTGCACTGATATCCGTCTTTTTCAGCTTGTTATCTTTGGCTAACAGGTCAATGGCTCTAGAAAAATAACATTTTGACCAATCGTGAGGGCTAATTCCAGAAAAGACAGCTTGTCTGGAGCATTCTTGCGCACCCAAGGCAATCAAAACGTATATTACAGCAATTTCAGCCTTTTCTTCTGCTGTAGCATTTGGAGCTGGTTGTGGGATTCCAAACTCCATATTTCTCCAAGTCTTTTTGGCACGTCTGTACCAAAATGCAGGATCGAGCATGGGGTAAATGGAGTGATAAGATAGGAAATAGCAGCCGACACATTGAAGCATTTGCTCCTCTGTCAGATTGGAACTTAGCGGGACAAATAATGGTACGACACTGTCAAACGCAAACGAGTTTGTAACCAAACTTGTTGGCTTTTTGACTCCATGTATTCCCTCATTTGACTTTTTACTTTTATCCGGATTGTTGGTTGATTCCGCCTTTTTGTTCTTCTTTGAGTTTCCCTTTTGCGAGCCTGCGCTCTTGCTAGTATGAAAAGATTTTAGTAAATCAATATATTCGTCAGTCTGAACAAGCAGCTTTTCAAGAGTTTGAGTCTTTGAATGAGATGGACATTTCTCAATCATAATCTGAACAACCGGCTTCAGATAACCATAGATTTTCAATGCTACTACACTAGTACTGCCAAATGTAGTCAAGTACGATTTTTCAGTAGTTGATGAAGGCGTTTGTTGCAACATTTGCTGTTCAGACTTTGGCACAAAAGTAGAAACACGAGAAACCGGGTTCTCCAGGGTCAATACAGGGTAAGGCTGTGCAAGAGGCCTTGGTGGTGGAGACGTAAGAGTGGCGGGAGGTGCGGCATGGGCATTTGAGGCCGAAACTTGGTTGGAAGAGTGAGGATACAGGCCGTCAGGTGCAACATGCTGAGAGGGGGATTGATTTGGTTGATTGGGGTGTGAGCTATAGGGAATGGGAGCGGGAGGTAGACGGAGCTCCTGTTGCGGTTGATCATGTACATAAGTAGGTTGGGATGGTAGAGGGTGTTGTGTGGAATCAATTGGAGGTATTGTAGAAGGCACAACATAGTCATGAGGGGGGTGCATATGCGAAGAAGCAGCAGAATAAGCTTGGTTGTAAGGATGGGTAGACGCAGGAGGCAATGGAGGAGGAGGAGGATAAGAGGGCTGGTGGTGATGTTGCAAGTGGTGAAGTGAATTGTGACTTGAAGAAGGTGGCGGGTGAGATTGAGGATCAGAGTGATAACCTTGAGGCTGATGCTGATTAGGATAGGGTTGATAATATCCAGAGGGTGCAACCTCATGTTGGTATGGAGGGGATATATACGAAGGGACGCCGTGTTGATTTGCGGGATCTACATTACTACTCGTGCGTATACCAGGTGGAATGTCACGATTCAAATTATGGTGTTGGCCATATATGGGAGGGGGCGGGTTATGATGGTGGTGGTGTTGATGGTGTTGATGGTGTTGATGATGTTGGTGATGCTGGTGATGCTGGTGATGGTGATGTTGAGGATGAGTATGTTGAGGAGGGGGAGGTGGTGGATGTGGATATGACTGGTGATGAAAGACATGCTCTTGAGATTGAGCATCTTGCTGAGGACCTTGTTCTTGTTGCTGTCGTTGATTTAGACTTGTGCTTGCCGATGGAGAGGTCTTTTGTAGAGAAAAGGTTTGAAAGGTAGACTTTGCAGTCTCAGGGTCGATAGGATTTGATGCAGACGCAACAATAGGCGGCATAAAAACAATAGGATTCATAATCTGAATTTGAGTTGGCTGGTTTGGTTGAGGGTTAGCATTGGGATTTGAGCTATTGCTGGCGGATCTAGAATGGTGACCGGGAGGAAGAGCAGAGAATACGCCCATTTCGGCGCCGGCTATTGAAAGTGGTTCGGAAGATGAAGAAGGTAGAGACATTTGCATCTCACCCGTCGAAGAAGAAGAAGAAGCATTGGCACCTTGTACAGTTCGTTTTCTCTTTATTCTTCCAGTTGGGTTTTGGACACTGTAATACGGCCAAAAAAGGGCCGAGGAAATATTAGCAACACATCAGATAAAAAAGAGTGCAAACAAGACGTGGGGAAAAGAGAGTCAAAAAAAAAAAAAGGCAAAAAAGCACATACAGCTTAATGGGATAGCCCATTTGAGCACGATAATGTTTACGATACTCGCATTTTTCTTTAAATTTGATACATCCGTCGCAGACCTTGCCTCCGGAGCACTAGAGAGAGTAGAAAGAGGGTTAGCAAAACGTGTCAAAAGAGATATAAAAGCGACAGGGGAAGAGCAGCGTACTTTAATTTTGCGGCGACGACAGCCCTCGCAGGCTCTAGAGGTCCGTGGAGGACGAGTGGTTGCAGGAACCATAATGGGGGGAGTGTGCGGGTATGTGAGGGTGCGAAGAGAGATAAAGAAAGGGTAGTAAGGGAGGGGGGAGAAAGCAGGGAAGAAGGGAAGTGAGAAGGGAAGAGAAAAAGGGAGAGAAAGAAAAAGAAGCAAGGTCAAAGTAAGAAGAGGAATCACAACAAAAGTGATGGAGGCCGAAACATTGAAGTCACGTTTGATACGCGGAATTATGCATATAACAAAGTGGAACCAACAGAATGAAAGACTTGACAAGAAAACTCCGGATTTGTCATTTTCTCTCCGTGAATGTCCTACTAATTGAAGGAACACGCGGCTTTGTTCCAAGATATATGCTGTGTGCGTGAGAGAGTATGTGAGTGAGTGTGTGTATATATATGGTCTGTGTGTATATATATATATATGGTCTGTATATGATACGCGCACGTTATTAAATTCAATTGGCTAATTATTGGCACTCGGAGACTAATTTGACCCGGAATCCTGATTTGTAATCTCGCCTATTGTCTTTCATGTTTTGTGTTTTTTTGTCCCCAGCCCCATAATGTCCACAACTGGGCTAGGTTTGCGCCGGGTGTTATAATATTTCAGCCAATTGTGAAATCCGGCCACAATTCGGCACCATTGTGTTGTTTTGGTAATGTAATACTCCAACAAGGAACTTTTTTTCCGGCGGCCATTGTTTCCGGCTGCAAAACCTGGCCCTGTGTGCAACAGCGGATACGTTACTACAATCTGGAGTCTAAAGAAGGAATGGGCCAAGGTGCGAGGGCGGGAGAGAAGTTTTGGCCAATCAAACAATCAAAGAGGGCTGCAATATTACACGAAATGAATATTTGCTGGATGTTTAAGAAATATCGGAGGTTTATCGAGGCTTGTTACCTTTTCAAGGTTTTTTTTAAAATGCATTTAAATACATTTGCACCCAAAATGCAACAACTGCCAACAGCCTTTAGATCATCCATTCTGACATCTGACAACATACTTCAGCCCATAATTTCACAGAAACCTTTCCTTATAGACACGTTTTTCGATTTGACTTTGGTCCTGTCAATCATCAACGACAGAATCAGTTGAGAGTGGAAATGACATAACAGAACCAAGCAATAAACTCAAGGATGCAGCTTTCCAAATGCTGGACCCATTTTTACCTAATTGGTACCGGTTTGCAGCTCTGTAGCATCACAAACGATTAATCCACGATTAATCCACCATTTATTCACTTTCCAAACAAGGACCGACAAATACACAGCAGATACACATTAAGCATCCAGCAACCAAGCAACTAGCAATCAAGAAAGCGTGGGCCTAAATCAAAAATTTCCATGGGCTTTTTGTTTTTTTGGTGTTGAACCTCGGAACCATCCAACGGAGATCAGCTGACAATCACATGACCTGTAGCACAGAATTGTTGGACCAATTACGATGGAGTTTCGTCCAATTTGGACCAAATGAGCGATATACCGGAATTGGTGCTGCTCGCGCTGGAAAATGTGGGAAGCAGTAAGCAGGCTGAGATTGCAGGTAGAGAAACAAAACAAAAAATACCAGTTTGGTTGGAAAACACCTTCCAACAACCATTGAACAGGGTTTGGATTTGCCAACTAGGCACCAGACTGCTTAAACTAGCTGATATTCATCCATCTAGTTGTCTTTAGAATATATACACAAGAGAAACACACCGTGACTGCCGATCTCTTGGATATCAGTCATGTGAGCACGACAGTTTTGAGCCAATCAGCAACGACCAGTTATGCAACTTTAAGGATACCTCAGACTGTACACACTACAGATAATGCCAGCACGGGTAAAGGCCTTTTGGAAGCAGCTCCATACCCAAGCAGACTGCTTCTTTTTCCACTCTTCCCGTATTGGCCTAGTGCTATTTGCAACGTGGGTTAGTCATCACCGCATAAGCAGAGCTGCAAATGTGACGGTTTCCCTATTCTGTTGGCAAAACGGCAGCTATAGCCTGCAATTATGACCCAATTGAAGACCCATACTGTAACTAGTTTATTATAAACTTTGCACGCCTAAAGCTAGCTCTCACCCCCTCGATCCTGTTGTACATATATTATTGTATATTAACGCGTGGCTCCTAAATTCACAGAGGCATCTCAATGTCGCCCGTGTTTTGGAAACTTAGTGCGCTGGGTATGTAAATGTAAAATGAGAATTACCCATCATGTACTATAGCCATATTATATTGAAATCAATAACCAGCATACACAGTAGAAACACGCTCTGAGGACTGGATCATAATCAAAGTCTCTAGCGACCGAGCTAGTTAACTTATTCCAAGGACTCAGAGTCTTATAATATGACAAATGCCAACCCCCTGTTGGCGGCTCCAGGATTATTGTGATGGAAATGGCCATGTAGTAATTCATAACTCTTTAAACATATATGAAAATACAAGGATACCGATGCTACCTCGTCTCAAAGAATTTAAAACGGTCAAATTTACCCACCAAATCTTGATCCCAGTACCACGGACATAAATGCACGGGCCCATATTAGTATATTTGGTATATACATGGACACATGTATTACTATTTGCTTTACAAATACCAACGTGGGGTTTTATCAAGAGGTGGAGTATGCTCATATGTATTGCTCTTAAATCAGGCCATGGAGGAAACTAATGAGTACTGGAAGTATTGAGACTAATAGTTGGGCACCAGTATTTAAAAAAGCATGTAGATGTATCGAGAGATGGGTTAATCCCAGCAATAAACATAATAAAAATAAAAATAAAAATTGCCTGATAATTATATAACCAATTTAGTAAAAGTTGATAAAAGCCGACGGATTTTAACAAAATGCAACATTGTAAAACTAAATGTTCGATTCTGGCGAATAAGTCGGATGTGGGGACAATGTTAGATACATGATATTTGAGACGCAGAATTAGCATCAATCCAACTAGATCAAGTTTAAATCCAGGTTCAAATTGAAAATGAGTCTTGCAATCATAAAATGTGTTCCGCGGATCATGAATCCTGTAGTTTCTACATTTGGCCCAGTTATCTCGTACAATTTTTTGGATTATAACCCGTAGAAAAGGAACAGAAACACTGTTGCCAAGTATCGTTCTACATAAAAACCCAAAGGTCTCCAAAATATTCCAATCTGATAAAAGTACAACAATGGGATCACAGTTTTATTCAACCCAAGCGACCTTCTTCTAACGTTTTCAACCGATTATAACTGAATTTGGGAAAAAGGGTTTCAACAAGACCCTTGTGATGACCAATCACCCATTTGGCCAACAATTTGTACATGACACTGAATTCTTTATAAAGACCAGGTAGCACCTGTAGCATAGCATAGATATATGGCCAGAACAAAGGAGGAAACCGGATACCAGAAAAAAGGCATCTGTTACCGAGTAGCTCAAGTAGTTTACGTTACTTCGACGGATCAAGTGCTTACCCCCAAAGGAATCCAGGTGTCCTTATTCTGCATTTGCAGAAATTCCTGACCACAAATTTACAATGAAATATGGGACCAATGCTCGCCAGTTGAAAATAAGACTGTCCATATATAAATTTGATATCGAATTCCATGACCAGATATCTGTTTGTTATTTTATTTTTATAAAACACTTGTAACTATATCGTATTCTATTCTAGCCAAAAACCTGGCCAGATCTTAAAGCTGGGCTGTTTGAATTTGAAATATTTTTTCAATGTCCACTTTTCATATCAGTACCCAGTCCCCCATACTTGATTGTTTGTCCCAGATCAAGTTACAACAGCCCCATTGTTGTACAGGATTGTTCCAAGCAAATTTGGCCAAGAGGCGCAGAAATCGTCTAATCTTTTGTATTTTTTGAAAAATGCACAATCAATATAAGATTCAACAATTTTTGCAGTCAACTGGCAAATAAATTCACACGTCCAAAACTTAAATTGATAGGACAAATGCTTTACAGAAACCTTTCAATTTGAATGCTCTTAACAAGTAAACCAAATTGCTTTAGACGTTCCGTCACATCTACGCTGTTCAAGCAAGAACTCACGTTCTTGAGTCTGTTATTTAGGGGAGATGCCGTACTTTTTTCCAATTAGATGTAAGTCTCAACTAATCTCCTTCAATTAATTCAAACCAGACTCAATCTTGAAAGATTTGGTACGTGTCCATCGAGACAGCATACCAATCTTACATATTTGTCCTAGACAAGACTGTTGGCATTTGAGCAAGCTGTTCGAGGTGCAATATAAAAAAAACTTTAAATTTTCAAGTATCATTATTTAAATCGTTTATTATCAAAAACGGGTTGATTCTAAAGATACTGTGGGGACAATCGGAGCACCGATTTTAAGATTCTGAACCACATATTAAAAGGTGCTCAACAAACCACAGTTACCTTGATTTATCTATCCACATTTTGCAAAGCATTGCTGTTTCTCATTATAATCATCATCTTTTATCTGAAAAATGAGCCACCGTTAAAACTATGTAAAAATGAATGGCCACAGGAAGGTCGAATGTCAATTGTAAACTGCGTTCTATACAGTCCGAAAACGCTACATCCCGTCAAGTCAAATGCACAAGGAGAAATAAGGGGAGAACGAAACATGCTGTCTTCTGGTGAAAAAAGATGGCTGATAGTCGCTGACTTGAAAAAGGACCATTTCAAACTGACAGTCTCTGGTAAACCTTGGCTTGACCAAAATCGGGATACATTCTCAACCCACCGAGTAAAAGTATTTTATTCCAGTTCAGAACGAAAAAAAAAGAACAACTGGAATACTCCTACAAGTACAAAGATAAGAATTAAAAACATAAAGGCTGGGTACGTGCGGTATTAATTGCAAGATCCATGGCCAAAAGTTCCGAGAGACCAATCCATCCCCAAAAGGTTCGCAAACAATACTGGTACTTTGACAAGAAATTCATAAAATAAAAATAAAATATAATTGTATACTCACCAGAAAGGACATCAGAAGTTTGTGGCTATTAAAAAGGAGTTTAAGAGACTAGTTGTTTGCACAATACCAGAGCTTTAGTTATAATGGAAAATGGCTTTCCCATTCACAAATAAAAGCACACCAAACTATGATCATAACTGAGATAGTATGGCAAATCTAAAAACCCACCAAAAGAAAAAAAAAAATAATTGATTAAACACTTACGACTAGGTGGAAGCTCTGGTCCAAACTTGATCCTGTTTTCGGATCATATCAAGATAGCGTTCAAACCGAAACACTGGGAGTGGTCAGAAATCCAAACACATTAGTCAACATGACTTGTCCTGTCTTTAACATAATCCTTTATACTAGTTTGGCTCATTATTTACTTTCAAATGCCTTTGTAAAGACGAAAATACCCGGATTAGTCAATTCATATTTGTATTAGTCAATTAATGTCATCTGCTCGGACTCCTTATCAGATTCCCTACAATACATCTCAAGGATTTTCAAGTTAAAACCACAAGAACAAATAAAGGTATTCGAAAACAAAATATATGATAGTTATAAAAATAAAAAATACATAAATACTAAAACCAATGTTGATCTGTTGAAAACCATTGAAATAAATTCACATCCGTTGTGTTATGTGCAGTTACAAAATCTTAATTTCAGGGCTGTTACTAAACATACCGTCCATAATCTGCCTCTCACTGAGCTTTTGCACCAGTGGCTCCTTCTTTTTTGGAATCTCGACGGGTTTCGACGTGGATGACGAGGAAGTGGCATGCTCGGTATTGTTTGGTGCTGGTGTCAAAGGTGTCATGGGCGTCAGTGGAGTAAGCGCTGTCATTGCAAATGAAGACATGGGACTCAAAAGTCCACCATCCTGGCTACTGCCAGTCAACCGCCTTAAACTGAGATTGGACTTGACAGTGGGAAGAAGGTCTGATTCCTTCTTTTTTGGCTTGACGGCCTCTTTGGTCTCGTCCTCATCGTCTGTGGCAGCACATGAATCAGGTCCATCTCCGGTTTTGGCATTGGTATTTTCTCCATCCAAAACCAGTTCCTCCGTTTCATTTCCAAAACTGCTAGTATCTACCCCATCTTTATCCAAAAATTTGTGTTCCAAACACTCAGCAGCTGTAATTCGCTTGGAAATATCAATTTGCAAACATTTGGAAATAAAGTCCTTGGCCTCCTCCGACACATCCTCCCAATATTCTTCTGGTTCAAAGGCATAGTCACACTTGAGAATTGCTTGCATCTCCTCGGCCGAGGTGTCTCTATCAAATGGTGTATAACCACACAATAAAAAGTAGGTGATAACTCCAATAGCCCATACGTCAACAGGTTTACCGTGACCAGACTTTTTGAAAATCTCAGGTGCCATATAAGCAGGAGTGCCGCATGTAGTGGTCAGCATTCTAAACTGTTCTTCATCAATAATTCTCGATAATCCAAAATCGGCAATAAGAAGGTCTGAGTCCTCATCCATAGTTCTGAAAAGCAAGTTCTCAGGCTTCAAGTCTCTATGGACAATTCCATGGGAATGGAGATATGCAACACCACTAACAATTGATTGAATAATGTTAACGGCATCCGACTCATAAAACGATCCTTTGTTGTAAATGCGGTCGAAAAGCTCGTCGCCTCGTGCAATATCCGTGATCAAATATAGATTGTTTGGTGTCTCAAAGTAATCAACCAGAGTCAAAATGTTTTTGTGGCCTTGAGAGACGCGCTTCAAAACAATGATTTCATTCTTAACCATGTGTTCACGGCCTCTCATTAGTCGTTTGCTAATTACTTTGGCAGCATAGCCTCTATTAGATGGGGGAAAAAAGTTAAAGGTTTGGTTAATAACACATACGTAAATATAAAAAAAAGTAAACCTTATTGTATAGATCAAGGCCAAAAGACTACCACAGAGCCTAGTAACACACTAACAGATACTTACTGATTTGTTTCAATATGAGTAGCTTCCCTTACCACGGAATAAGTCCCCTTTCCTAAAATTTTTCCCACGGTATAACGGCATGTAGCTGGTTGTGGGACGGCTGGCCTAGCAGGAGCTGCGGGTGCGGTTTGAGGAGCAGAAGCACTATCAGCAGTTGTTTGAGGAGACATTTTCAGGCTGATATTAATCGGGATGATTCGACGTGAGCACTAAAACGGTTCGTGGGATTGATGGTATGGCTGTGTCTAGAGGGTGCTTGAGAGAAAGCGCGATAATTTGAATGCAAACCCAAACCGGCAGAATCTTCGAAAAAGGATTACAGGTCAAAAATGCAAAAACTCAGAATGGAAAATATGTGTATAGAGATATCGAAATGCTAGAGTAGCACACCTGTTCCAACATGTAAATAAGTAGGTTAGCAAACTTTTTCCAAGGCTTTTCAAACCAGTTTAAAAAAACAGCGTGAAATCTTTTCTGTCCAGAATCCTAATTTTTCAGTTCTAAGACACAAACACTGATACCTACCGAATCAAGCGTGGAATGCAAGCGTTAGTTGGTGTTGGCCGAGTATATATTTGAATACCAGGAGGGAGTGAAAAGAGGAGGCGATATGGAAGACCAAGTGAACAAGCAAAGAGCCCACACTGCGGTGACTGGGGTAAAGCGAGGGTACTTGGAATGCGTGGTAGGTGATGATGATGTCAGCGAGCGAGGGAACGCAAACGGCGACAGCGATTCAGGCGTCAATGCAAAACGGTCAGAAAGAAGCCAGCCTGCAAGATGCGAAAGAAAGAACGAAAGAACGAAACAAGATGGCGGTTGCCCAGAGGTAAACCAAGTTGCAGCGCAGGATCATGCTAATTCCAGCCAACTGTGCCGACCGACGATTGCAACAACAAGCGCTGGGTCGTCGTCGGTGGGCAGCGGCACGTGGATATTACTAAGAATGAGGTAATCATGTGTTAATCATCGGCGGCACATGATGGGGTCGACTGGGTCACGCGACCACCTGGCCACCACATGACCGTTTCTGGCCATAGGCAAAAAAAGATAACGCAGGCCCGGCGCCAAAAGGCAAAGTCCCGGCGTTGCACGATGCGCGCAGTTTACTAGAGTGCTCGATACCCGTCACCGGACGCACCGCGCCCTGCTCGGTTGTGAAAAGTGCTTTCCAGCAAAAATAAAACAAGCGCCAAACTATTCCGGTCCCGTGACATGACTAACCCTGCAGATACATGTATCACCCAACCACCAACCCCATCGGTATGACATTATTAATTACGAATGTTTAGTGTTCCATCCACTACACCACCAACACCTTTCTCCTTGCTCCTTTTTCCATATAAAAAAAACCTCGTACTCTTTTTTTTCCCTTTCACCTGTTTGCCACAATCCTCTCATCATATCCCACCTGACGCACTCTTAAATGGTTTATTAGCACCATTTTTGTTCGTCCCCATTTCTCTTTCCTGATCTGTGATACCAACTCGAAACCATAATCATGCCTCACTCACCACCCTCGTCCTCTGGCCGGTCCAACGCCTCCGATCAAACCACTGCAAACCCTGCCAGCAGCATGCCGAATGCTTCAAACTCTACTAGTGCTGTGGATTCTTCAGGCTCTTCTCATCCTCAACAGCCAGCATCTGGCGTTTCGTCATCAGCTTCTAGTATCTCGTCTTATCACTCAGCCTACCCATTTCTAATCAATGGCCCTCCTCCTCTTACGTTTGCATTGCCACCAGCCAACTATCCAAATATCCTCTCTGAACCCTCAGCTGCAATAACCACTGCGGCTGGATCCGGCAACCCTCAGCATGTTGCTGAATCAACAGAATCACCGCCCGCTAGTCGCACTATTTCACAATCACTCCCCACAGTTGCGGTTGCACCTGCACAACGACCAGAATCATCCGCATCACCAGTTTCTGTAAGTCGACCCCGATCAATTATTGACCACTTTCGCCTAAGAATTCCAAGTTCTTCTGGTTCTAATAGCCATCGTAACTCTTCTGGACATTCTTCAAGTTTACAAGATGCCACACAACCACAGCAACCTCCTATAGGAGGCGACTCTGCACTGATTATTGACTTGAACAGATCCCTTGAATCTTCTCCAAGTAGAAGAAGACGTCGAACTAATTCGGACGACTCCACCACTACCGCAAATGTTCCTAAACGCCGATCTATCTTATCTCCTGTTAGAAATAGACTGTCTCAAGTCAGATCTCTTTGGAACGGAGGATCCAGTTCTAGTGGATCAAGTGAACAGCCAGCATCTTCTTCTTCACCCTCACCCTCGCCAGTTGTAGCCGCTAACAGCGCACCATCTGGTATTCTTGTCGGAGAAAATCCTTCGTCTGCCAATCCTGCAGCAGCCGCAACACCATTAAGAACCTCTTCTACACCCAGCCTGAATAATCAATCTACCACTGCCCAAGCAATTTCACCAGATCCATCAATTCAGCTTCAACATGTTAATAACTCGGTTAACAGTGCAAGGAGTCGGTTGCGTGAGTTGCTAGATAGCTTTCCCGATCGTGGTGCATCAAGTAGTAGTAATAGTAGCAGTACCTCTCTCCTAAATAGACCTTTGAGTTCCAACTCGGTAGCGGCAGAGACAGATAGGACTGAATCGGCATCTAACGCCAACAATAGACAGTCGAGATTTTTCCCCACAAACCGCTCGTTGGCTTCTGAATCCGAACCTTTAAGTACTGGAAGATCGTCAGCACTTTCTTTTGCTGAAAGCCTTAACAGGGCTAGACAAAGACCACTGGCGTCTCGTTTGAACGACTCTGTTCCTCTATTCTCAAGACCTGGAAGTTTTGGATTTGTCCCTACATCATCGTCTGAATCCTCATCTGGATTAAGAAGCGATAACGACATTTTAAATCCCACATCTTCGGCTGTTCGTTCTCTACTTTCAGGCTCGGGATCTGCGCCTTCTCTTAATGCAACTAACATAATGTCAACACCTACTGGAACAACATCTGCGGGATCGGGTTCTGAAACGGGAAATAGGGGCTCTGAGGGTGAAATTGCTTCCGCCGAGAACCAAGCCACTGTGCTTGCTCAGCTGCTTGCTATTGCTGCCACTGCCACTGCATATTCTCTCATGTCAGAGGATCGTAACAGACCTAACAGGGATAGACCTGAAGGTATTGCCGATATGGACGGTCTATTCCGTGGGCTTAGACCAAGATCAACAACCTCAGAGGAAAGCGCAACTGAAAGTTCTGATGCTACTGAAACCGCTGAAACCGCTGGAGGTTCCGGAGGTTCTGAAGGTTCTGAAGGTACTGGCGACACTGAGGGAGCTGATGGAAGCAATAATAACACCACGCGGCGGGGTAACACATCATTTGAGAATTTTTTGAGTGAGCTAAGAAGTGGATTACTTGCTGCTCAACTTTCTCACCGTTTACAAAGTGCTACCGCAGCCCAGCCGGGTGATGAGAATGGAACTTTTAGAAGACCAGTAAACTTTGTTCGAGTATTTCAACTGGCTTCGAATGAGCGAAGATCTGAAAGTGGTGTGAATATGGTTCCTGTTCTTATTGTTGGTGTAAGATCGGTAAATCCCAATGGTGAAGGAGAGTCTGGACCTGGACCTGCAGATGAAGCTGCTGCTCAAGCTGCTGTTGATGGGGCAAATGAGACAATGAATGGCAGTACAACTGAGCCTGCTACTGTTTCTTCTTCAGAGGAAGCAAATTCAGCATCGGCTGAGACCAGCAACGATCCTTCTATACCAGGGGCCCCAGAAGGACAAGGAAATCGACGTTCTTGGGTTGTTTATGTGTTTGGTGGTAACTACCCAGAGAACCATCCTCTCCTTCGACCTTCCATTCTTTCGGAGAATCCCACATATGAGGATCTTTTAGATTTGGAAGCCCTTATGGGCCAGGTGAGACCTCCAGTTGCTACTGCACAAGAAGTTGAGAATAGCGGAGGCCTGTTCACTGTTGGTGGAGAAGAGTTTAAATTAAAAGAAGGTGAAAAGGCTGAAGAAAAGAATAGCGAAGATCAGGCTTTAGCTGAGACTTTGAAAAGTGCATCTAAGGCAATGGAAGGCACACGTTGCTTGATTTGCCTGTCAGATTATGAGCAAGGAGAAGAGTGTAGATATCTAAAGGCTTGCTCTCATTCTTTCCACAGAGCTTGCATTGATAAGTGGTTAACGACAGGTTGCAATAATTGCCCAATGTGCAGAGCTGAATGTGTTAAAACCAAGGAAATTTGGCGATAAAACGAGTAGAGGTGATGAGCCTACGGCCGCACCGTGGGTTCTTAACTAAGATCTAATTACGTTTTCTTTTACTTTGTTTAATTATATACATTTGCATTGATTTTGGACTCTATCAGTCTTTGTAGACATGTGAGTTTTGATCATAGATTCTGAATATTGCACACCTTTTTATTTTTATCTTTATCGAGTTTGTTTCACTTATCCAATATGCTATGAATTAATCTTGATTAATAATGTTCATACCAGTTTTTATTTTACATTATCCTGATTATATAGTTTAATAAATATATTCGAGTTGTTAAACATTTGAATAGTACTACTAAAGACGTGGTTCAAGGTTACAGCGTATATGAATTGCTGACACCAAACGCGATTGGAACACGAAATGCGCGCAGTTTTTTTGTTTCGTGTGCTTTTTGCGGCTTGGGAAATTTTGATTGGATACTTTTTGTTACCCTGCACGAGATTCTGAGCAGTGTTTTGTTTCCACAGCTACTACAATTTACGACAAATTTGAAGAGATTTCGAATCTTTTCCATAGAAACACCTTGAATTTGAAGAGGATTTTACCAACAGAAATAACTCTCAAGATATATTGCTTGGTTTTTGTCTATAAATATATACTTTGATTGCTTATGCATTTGCGCTTGTGACCACGCTTTACCCAAATCATCAAAAGTAAACAATCATATCACCTTTGGCTGATCCAACTTCCAGATGAAGGAATAATTAATACACTGAGAAAGTAAGTATTTCTACTCTTTGAGTTTGTTCAGTTGATGTCAAAAAGTTTACCAGTTGCTAACTTTTTGAATTCTTTGAATTAGACACTACCAACTTATCGATCCAAAAGGAAACTATAAGCCTTGATCCGTTGCATTCACCATTCAAGCTTCCATTTCTTTTGTAAATCTTGGATTTACTAGACACAAATAAATACACTAGTGACCGCTTAGGACTATGAGTTCTGGGTTCAGATCCAACAGCCAAAAAATACCTGCTCGACTAAGTCAATCGCATCGCCCAGTAAACCGACTTTCAAGTTTCTCCAGCTTTGCGTCTGATTCAACCCCATGCCCTACTGAACCTAACCTCACCAGATCCACTACGAATACAACTGCTCGAATTCCTGTTGCACCTTCATCAGAGTCAGACAGCGCCACCGATTCACCTCCACAAGTAAAAGTGAGGTATCTCGGCGAAAAAAGAAGCAACAAAAGGCACACTCGTGCAGCAAGCGCTTCATCGATTGCTTCTGATGATATCTCTAAAACGGAAAATACTGAGAATATGAGTGCACATCCTTTTAAGCTTCCTCAAGCTTCAAACATTCGTTTCCCAGAAACAGAACATTCACCTACTAGACTTCAAGATGATGAAGGATATCTACCACTATATATGCAAACGACACCAGTGCCGACGGCAACCAGAGGTGACTCGGAAGTTCAATGGGATGTGTCCCCATATTCAACCGGGGATAATGATTATAATGAGATTGAGGCTAATATAACAACAAGACGGAAAAGGATACGAGAACCGCAACAGTACGAAAATGATGAAATATTTTCCAGAAAATCTCGCTTAAAGGATTTAGATTCTCAACTGAGGTCTATGGGCGATAAAATAACTGAAATAGATAGACCTGTAATCGCAGGCCAGCAAAAATCTTATCAGAGAAGAGAATCTCCACTCTCACGACAACGCTCATTTGTAAGCGGCAGTAACGATGAATTTTCTCCAACCAAAAGGCGACTTGCTCATAGAATCATGACGTCTCCAGCAGTTCCAGCATCCAAATCTTTTGCCTTTAGCGAAAAAATTGCAATGAATTTGGCCCCTTCAAAATCTCTTCCCGATGAGCAAGGTTTGAGGGAGGTTGAACGTATGGCCCTCTCAATCTCTAAAGTTAAATCTAGGTCGGTCAGCAGATCAACTAATATATCCACCACTTTTGAAATTAATCCAACACTAAACATTACTACTGTCTCAAATAGCACGAGTTTTGGTAAACCTTTGCCTTCTCAGTCGGCAGAACAGGTACAATCAACGCATATGTCTATCTCCCAATCCCATACAGATCAGGATCAAAAGTTATCGCAATTGCCAAAGCAAGTAACTGCTACTAAGCCATCGCTGACAAGAACTCCTCAAGTAAACACATCCCAAACACCAGCCTCACGTTTGAACTCTCAGATTACTAAAACTTCTTATAAAGTCACAAAAGATACTCCAGTGAGGACACTTGCATCCCCAAGTACCATATCCCGTGGAAATTTGATTAAAGATGATATCCAGAAATCACTACAAGTACAACAACAGATACCCATAGATTCCTCTGAACTTCCCGTAACTTCTCATCCTAGTAAAGAAACTCGAGTAGACACAGCCCAGCATACTCCTTTTCCACGAACCGCTCATCGAGTGAACCATAACACATTGTCAAAGCCCACATATTCCAATCTTAGAAATTCAGTCAATCTAACGCTGCCTGGCACAATTGACACAAAAATGGAGTCAGAGGCTAGCATAGCATCAGAGAAGCCGTGTACCACTGTTGGTAGCAGTACTCAGGAGCTGTTTAAGATGACTGATGACGAATTAGAAGCTGCTCTATTTGAGCTAGATGAGGAAGAAGCACTTGAGGAAGAATTGGCCAAAGTCATTGTTGATACGAATATAAAACCCTCGACTCAGACAACTTTTCTCAACCCAAAATCTGTTACTGAATCTAAAGCAAACCCACATAGTATTCAACATAATCATACCTCGGATAAATCAGTTCAGAAGTCAAGGACGGATAACAAGCCCAATTTTGGTACAGTACAACTCAATAATACCGATGATGTGCGCAATTCAACAGTTACCTCGACAACTGCAAACTCTACAAATCATAGTACCTCATCTTCTATTCGTGATAGCAATAGTAACATCAATCAAAATAGACAAGTAGCTGCTTCAAATATGTCAAGCAAGGCTACTACACGAGACGATGAAACCCAGAACCTGTTGAATGAAGAAGACTCGTTTGATTTTGACCTCGATAATTCTGATTTTGATCTTCTCGAAGAAATATTTGAGGATGAGGATAAAGAAATGTCATCCGGTAAATCAAAAGGTTCAGTGTCTGGAAAGCAATCTGAATCAATGATGAAAATTCAACGAGCAGAGACCATAGAGGACATCAAATCGACAACAGCAAATAGTGCTTCGACAAAGCCATCAGTAGAGGGTAGTGGGTCGTCTTCGGTTGTCAGTATCAAACGTGCTGCTCGACGAACAACTGTTACGGAGACTCCACTTAGTATTAACTCACTCATAAGGCATCCAAATTTACGGAGATTTGCAGTAAGAACTCTAAGAGAAGGAATTTTCCAGGAACAAGCACGCTACAGTAATAAAATTATTGAGAAAGATGAATGTATTGTGACAGTCATTGATAAAAACGAGCAGTTGTCTGAGATTGTTCTTAGAGGAATATGGCTTCAATGTCTACCCCGAAGTGGTGATATTGTTCACGTTATTTTGGAAAATACTGAGGACACGACTGGCTCTGCAATAAACTCATCATCTGAAACTTTTGCAAAGAATGCCACAATTATCAACCGATACGTGATTGACGATAATAAAAACTTGTTTATTGTATGTCCCGATACCCTGGTCACAGCTACATCTGTTGCCTCATCGTTTGAATGTATGCGAAAAGTTGTTTTGAAAGACCGTGTCTTTTTACCCAATGACCCTGGAACAGCACCTATGATTTTAGGAACTATGGTGCATATATTTTTTCAAAAATGCCTGGAAGAAAACGATTTTAGCGAGAACTTTATGAATGAAATTGCAAACGGTTTAATTCAGTCATACCTTGAAGATATATTACTCGCAGGATCCTCCCGCGCACAATTTGTTAATGACATGGAACTCGCGAAATCATGTATTCAAAACTGGTCAACTCTATATCTTTCAAAAGTTCCCAAGCCGCAAGCATTTATTGAGACAGAACGTGGAATGCCTCAAATGTCTATCGCATTGAGTGATATGATTGAGGTAGAAGATAGGGTATATTCACCGGCGTATGGCCTCAAGGGTGATATTGATATTACAGCCCAAGTAGCCGTTGTTACCAAGGGCTCCTCTCAGAATCATGTGGTCCCGATAGAGATCAAAACATCTCGCAAGAATGTGCCCATTAGTCACTCAGCGCAAACAATGATTTATACTTTAATGGCAGCTGATAGATATGGGCTTTATGAAAATGGTGTTGCATTTGGGATTTTAGTTTACATTCTACAACAAAAAACAATTCAAGTTACATCTAACAAAATGCACGTGGCCAATATCCTCGTCCAACGCAATAAATTGGCTGTAGCAATGAAGCAAGAGGAAAATAAACTACCCCCGATTGAAGCATCAGCATTTATGTGTATGAATTGTGAATACTTTACATCTTGCAGCCTCATCAGCAATGTTGTGGAGGGTGGAAAGAACGATTTATTTCCATCAGAGTTACATATAGAGTATGAAAAACTTATATCTGGGCTCGGTGCTACTGAGCGAGAATTTTACAACAAGTGGGATGATCTTCTCCGCAAAGAGGAAAGTATTGTTGAGGCATACCAAAAAGATATTTGGACAGTTCCGAGTCAGGAGCGTGAAAAAAAGCAAGGTTTGTGTTTTTCCAGTTTAAAGATTGAAAAAGTTGAGAAAGTTAATGCTAGTTATCTTTGCACTTTAACGAGATCTGGACTTGATTGGGAGTTTGATTTCGGATCTTCAGCCATTTCAATGGGCGATGGTGTTTTTATTACCGATGACGAAACAAATACAATGTATGCACGAGGAATCCTCAGAAGCGGAACTAGTGATCGAATAACTATTTCAACAACTAGAGATTTACGTACCGTTTTGAGCTCAAAGTTATCTGGACTTAATATTGGTACTTCAACAATAAACGATACATCAAAGGTGATATCCTGCAAATTGAGATTAGACAAAGAAGTCTACGAGGCATCATTGGGACTTGCTCGAAACAACATTATTCAACTTCTTTCTCTCAGAGAACCTCACAATAATTTGAAAAAAATGATTTTGCATAACTATACACCAAGTTTCCAAAAGTCCTCGCCGGAATATAAAGCTACATCTAAAAATTACCATCTAAACCGAGATCAGCTTAATGCAATTGATAAAGTTATTCGTGCTGATGATTGTACGTTGATCCTAGGAATGCCCGGTACAGGGAAAACTACATCCATCGCTGCTCTTATTGATACCCTTGTGAGCCTTGGGAAAACTGTACTTTTGTCTTCCTACACACATTCAGCTGTTGATAACATTTTGATCAAGATCAAAGATAATGGCTATGGAATTCTTCGCCTTGGACACCCAGCAAACGTCCACCCAGATGTTAGAAGCCTTGCACTTTCACACGACAGGGTTGTAACCAACCTTGCCGAAGCAGAAGATATATACATGAAACCTCAGGTTGTTGCGGCTACTTGTATGGGCATTAGACACTGGCTGTTTTCCAGACGAAGATTCGATTACTGTATTGTTGACGAAGCTTCACAGGCAACCCTCCCTACTTGTATTGGTCCTATTTTACAAGCGGATAAATTTGTTCTTGTTGGTGATCACTATCAACTATCGCCCGTTGTGAAACATGCAGACGCATTGGAGGGCGGTCTGGATATCAGTTTATTCAAATTTTTGAATGATAAGTTTCCCGATGTAGTTGTTAATTTGGAACACCAATACCGAATGTGCAAAGACATTATGCTTCTCTCTAATAGTCTTGTCTATGACGGCAAGTTGAAGTGTGGAAATGAGAAGGTTGCCAATCTGTCGCTAAAAATTGCTGACAAGAGTGCTATAGAATCATGGACACCCCCAGAAGTAAAGAATTCCACAAGTGATTGGCTTGCCTGGATTCTCAAAGAAGAAAACAAAGTTTTATTCCTTGACACAGATGAAATCCCAGAGGCTATTGAGCAGAACAAAGATGACCGAATCCTAAACTATACTGAAGGTGATCTGATTCACACTATTGTCGAAGCGCTATGTACCTGTGGTGTTCCTGAATCTTCGATTGGTGTTCTTACTGTTTATAGAGCTCAGTTGCGACTTCTTAATAGTATGTTGTCATCTCGCCGAGATGTTGAGAAGCTAACGGCAGATCGTTTTCAAGGTCGGGATAAAGACTGCGTTGTTATTTCTTTAGTGAGATCCAACTCTGCTAATCAAATTGGTGAGCTCTTGCAGGATTGGAGAAGAATCAATGTTGCTTTTACTCGTGCAAAGTCCAAGCTCATCATAATCGGCTCAAGAAAAACCTTGATATCTGCGGACGCTTTGAACCACTTCTTTGATATCATGCAGAATAATAACTGGATTCATAAACTTCCTAAAAATGCCCACAAAGCATACAATCTTCCAATATCTTCCAGTCTTCCAGTAACACTTCGATATGACCTGGATATCATTGTTGGTTCGCGACGAACTACCATTAACAGAGTTCCTTCAAATCTAGCTTCTGATTTTCCAATGGTTGGTGGTGGTGGATACGCACCCCAAAGCATGGGAGGTTTAAATATGTCAACCAGCACCAAGCTTATGGAAAAATTCGTACCTCCTACCGTTCGACAAAATGATTTGAGAAAAGGTTCTGGGTTACGGCCTGATTCTAGTCGATCTAGCTCTACTGCTGCCACAATTAACTCTTCTGGACCACAATATCAGGCCAGTAACCAGCAATATTCAGGTGCAATGTCTCGAAATCAGTCTACACATTCAACCCCTCATGCTAGAACAGCAGCTAGGTACACTTCAAATCCAAATGCACAGTATCGTTCAGCTGGCCCTGTAACTCGTGATACTATGGCTGAGTTTGGAACTAACCAAAATAATCTCAATTCCAACTCGAAGACCCCAAATTCAATCAAAAACACTAATCAAAATAAGAAAATGGGCAATCGAGGACCATCAAATACTAAAAATACGACTGATTGGTAAAGGATTTGGAATATTTTGTTTTTATAACTTTTTTTTACTAATATTTTGCATTTTTTATATCAATATTAATCAATATTGTTTTTCATATTTTATGACTTTACGAAATTATTATTTTGTTTTTTGTAATAATTATTAAATTTATTATTTCCCTATATTGTGCCAGTTATATTTTGTGGAAGGTTCTCTGGATTTCAGATGATTCAATAATAATTAATATTCATAATATAATGTCTCAAATATGTTCTGGATAAACATATTCCAGCAAACTCGTATGCGTGAAATTCAAATGTTCTAATGCTGGATATTCAAATGATTTAATAACAAAAATATGATAGCCACTGTTCTATTACAGTATTGGCGATCCTCTATCTAACTTTTACCAACTTAAGAAAGCATAGATTTATAGATCTATAAAAGAGGAACTCTCTAGTTTGGGTAATTTTTTTTTTTTCCTTTTGATGTTTGTTCTAAAATTTAAACCCCGGCACGAGTCTGTGAATTAGGGCTCTGGGGTATTGATGATAACTGAGAAGCAGCCTTAGCCCTCTTTGCCTTGAGTCTTTTCTCAACCTTCAAGAATTGCTTTATACTGACATCGAGGTCCTCATCCTCGTCATAATCTGGCAAAAGTTCTTCCTGTGCCTTCTTGTGTTCTGCTTCAGACCGTTTCTCTGCAGGAGTCTTGCGGATTTCAGGCTCAGGGCCCAACAAATCCTGTGGCCACTTCAGGGAAGGCTTCGCCAAAAGAGCCTTGTATACTTCGCGTTTTTTCGCCTTCCAGTCGTTCAAATCTTCCTTGTATAACTCCCATACACAATCAATACATCCTGACATGCAACAGTTTGTTGGCTCATCCGGTCGCGCTGGGACTTTGATACCAGCAATGGTTCGAGCGTTTCTGAGTGATTCTGCGCGAGAAGCTTCTCGTGACGCCTTCTTGCCGAATACCAGATCTATTTGAATACAGTTAGAGAAAATCCACATATTAATATTTGTAACCTTTTTAATGTGAATACTTACGCGCTCTCTCGACAGCTGACAAATGTTCATGTCCATATTTCGTGTTTGTCGGATCAAATATGTGTGAGTTTGTATGTCTTGGTTGACGAGCAGCCACTGTTGTTTAAACAAAATCGTCCAAAGTGTTAGATATCATTCTTTTTTTTTTCAAAACAGATCCAATTTCTCCTTCGTCCAGCTGTTGAAACCACTTCCAGACCTCTAATTTGAGGTCAAGGTATCTTTGAGCTATATTGGAAGTAGCAATCTTAGACGTTTATCGGCATTAATTGTCCAAACAACAAATCAATGATAATGTTCATCGAATGCGATTCGACTACCCTAAAAACTAATGGATTCTAACTCACTAAGATATTATCATTCAGGATTACTTACAATCGTAGAAAAAGTATGGGTTCTTTAGAGTAGCACGAACTGCGTGGAACTTTCGGGTTTGAGTCATGTGAAGAAGACAAACTTGCGGTGTTGTCGCTACTGTTTTTGAACAAGAAACCCACCCTGCGGCGGTGCCTGTTTTACTGGCATTAAGGATGCGAAAATTCATTATTAGATAGCAACAATAGAAGGAATGCAAAGCGGAGCTGCTTGTGTTGAATATTCACACAACAAAAGGGTTTGTTTCAACAGATCAACGTAGAATGTTGAGAGGGCAAGTAAAAAGTCGGGTTGGAAATTCGCAGAATGGCTGCTAAGCTTTAAAGCCGAGTCGGCGAATAAGGTCCAGCCTTTTGAGTATGCACTACTTGATGTCCCATTAGATGCAACTACTGCAACTACCAAACATTAAATGCAACAACATGAGCTAAAGCTAAAGCTATAGATAGAAGTTTCAAAGTAAAAAGATATTACAATTTCTTGATCCGTGTATTTATCAAGTCTATAAACACATATATGGTAGTATATACATCTTATCGTTAATCTAACTATCTTTTTAATCTCACTTACTAACAAAAATATATCACTAATATTCTGGTTTTTGCATTCACATCAAAAAAAACTACAATCAAACAGGGATTTATCGCCAAAATAAACTCATGATATAATTCTTCAACTTTTCAACACTCGCCTGGTAAACAATCTCCCTATTGACAAAAAGCCTTCCATCTCATTTTTTTGCCAAGATTTTATCGTCAGTGTCACAACTGGCTTGACGTCTTGACTCCCAAAGAGCCGTATTCAGGACCTTTAGGCTGGATAACTCCTGGGAATACCAACGACGCATATTCCATAAGATCAAAAGGAATATAGTCGTAAGATATTATTGGACCCAGCAGTACTGCAATATATGTAAAGAGGATTATAGTAAATAGAATTGCAAACTTGGTAACAATTCGTGTTCTAATAACCTTTTGTTGGGAGGAATACATTGGACGCCTGATTTGTTGACTCGGAAGTAGCCAAAAAAGCATAAGAGTGTGCCACCTGTCAATATATGGTATTATGATGACAGGTACTTGGCAGAAGAGAATGAAATGGCCAATTGTAAAGTCCATCGCAAAATACGAGCATTCCATGAGCTTACAGAGAAACTCGCGGGCTGGCTGGGTGATTACATGCCATCCCAAATCAGCACGCACCCACTTACCAGACCACCAAACCAGATTGGGTCTATCGTGCTTAAACTCACGAGAAAGAAACAGTACAGTCAACAACTGAAAGAAAAATATCTGAATCTGCATCGAAGCAATGAATCCAAGCAACGCCCTAGAGAAGTCCCAGTTTTCGGCAAACAGTATCACATCAAATGCTAAACAGTGAGTAATAACACCAATAACATGAATTGAAGCAGCGACTCTGGCAGGTAATCTTTTGCTAAACATGGCAAAAATAGGGCCAACACAACAAGATAGAAAAAACTGAGCAATTAAAGCAACAGCATTGACTCCAACTGGAAATAATGTAATTACAGCAAGACGAACAAGTGAATTTGTTGGTCTAACACCCCGGATATCATTTTGCGAATTAGAAAACAGATATGGTATAACAGTAAAAATAGTACCAAGAAGAGGTCCAATAATGTTAGCCATAAACATATTCATAAACCTCGGTCTTTTAACATCTTTTGCATCTTTTTCTGACTCGTCCCCTATTGATGTGCTTCTCTTAAAACCAGTAATGCTGGTTCTCAACTTGCGCGTATATCCAATCCATGATGAGTTATGCCATTTTGTGTTACCTCTGCATAGCCAGCGCATGTATTCACGATAATCTAAAAAGAATTCATAAAATGAAAACTGATGAGGATTATAAACAAAAGGTGCAAAAGTCAATGCAAAAGAAGTAATCCAGAACCATAGCAAGCAGATACGCCACATTGTAGCACTTGTAAATGTAAGTACTACAAGAGAGAAAGCGCCAAAGTACATACAAGGTTGCGCAAACCGCATATACAAGAGAGAGAATGGGACTCTTGTTGTGGCAAAGCCTCTACCAGTAGAAATATACTTAGCACCACCAATAGCCAAATCGTGTACAAGAGATTGAGAATAAATCTGACAGACAAAAACCTCAAACAATGGAGACAGTGATGCAAAATGTCTACTCAATCTAGTGATTGATCTCCAGATACCACGTTCAGTCATTTCTTGCACAAATAATGGAAAAAAAGAAATAAAAAAGACAACAAAAATGGAAAGAACACAGCGTTCTAGCCACTCAATAACAGGTATCAAATTGTTGCATCCAAGTGGTCGGTGAAAGTTTGTAATCGGTGCATGCCTATCGTACTCACAAATGGTAGAATCTCGAACCAAAACAGAAAGATTCATACAGACATACAGGAACATGTTAAGTGAAACACTGATAAGCATGTTATTAATATGGAATCCAGGGTGAGCATAATAAAATGAAAGGAATCTATCAAGCGTCAGATGGGTACCCAAGTAGAAATACTCACGAGAAAGCATTTGTTCACCCATACCGGCACCAATCTTGGTAGTAAAATTGAGAATAGAACCAAAGCCCAAATCACGACCTTTACCACACTGCATGTACTCACAATGTTTGATTTGTCCACCTCTCATTATCGCATTCATACCGGCATAAATATCTTCATTCAAATGCAATCCTTTCTGAGCTTTCGATACGCCACCTCGTGTTGTCATGTATATGCCATTCAAGAAATCAGGGTGGCCATAATGCAACTTTCCACCAATCTTCGCCAAAGTGCGGGCAAATAGTGTACCAAAGGTCTGTTCTTTACCAGCAGCAACATCACCCAAAACACCAATATTTTCAGAAAAAATATATTCACGAGCCCCAATAATTGCTACAGGAGCCCGAGGTTGATTAGAAGGTCGAAATCCAGTTTCTTTAACAGGCTCATCTGAATTGCCATAGGGTGATTTAGGAGGTTTCATTTCTTCAAACTCAGCCAAAACACTTCGAATTTTAATACATTCTTCCAAATAGTGATCTTGGTTAGCATCAACAAGCTGAATATATTCACCACGATAGAATATAAGGGCATGGTTTTGATTATCACTTTTACCATCACCAATAATAGGATTTCCAGAAAGTCGAACCTTGTAACGGGGTTTTCGTGCACCGTCCTGTAAAACTTGACAACTCCCGTCAATTAATGCGGAATAAAATATAGGCTCTTCTCCCGGAATCGAAGATGGCTCTTCAATGAGGTATGCAATCTTCATATCAGGATAAGCATGCAGAAGCAATTCCTTGGCATGGTTTTCTTCTTCAGTAAACTTTGTAAGACGTTGAATAGCAGCAATTAGATGGAACTTTCTGCGAGACTGTAAATCCAACTCAAACTCAATGTTTTTCTCTTCGGGCTTTGTAGTAACATCACTAAATTGTTCCACACTGTAGAGTAAGCGAATAGCACGAGCATAATTCATGAATCCAGAGATAGTACGGTATAAAGTCTGTGTTCGCAAAGAAGCCCAGATACGAGTACGGAGAGTAAATTCCGGTGTGCATTGCTTAAATCCGACGCAGTAAAATGGAACATCGTTATATCTGGTATTCATACCATCATCCTCATCCGTAAAGCTGACATCTGAAGAAGCCTCCAAATCTCTGGTAGTTTTAGTACGCACACCATTGATGCTGGCATCCAAATTTTTTCTATCCCGTGCAATGCCTTTGCTATCGTGAACAAAATTCTCCCATTCCGTAGGCTGAAGCTGTTTTAGATATTCAAGCTGTGTGACTTTTGTAAACTGATTGTCTTCTCGAATAATCTCTCGAAGAGAAAGCATAATCTTTTCACCATAATGAGGAATCAATACAGTAAATGTAGGCATAGCATCAATTGGACATGATTTGCACATTGGAGTACACAACGACTGGGCAAAAAAGGAAATTCTTCGCTCGGCCTCAGTTTGTGGAGTGAAATATGGGGTACGTGAAGAACTATCTTCCTGTGAAACAAAAAATCTAGGTTCAAATAAGACACGTTCGCCAGTGCTTGGAGAAACATCATAGCGAAACAGTAAGGAATGAACAGCCTCAGCTGGTAAAAGATGCTCTGCATACATTCCCGCAATAACTGAGTTCCAAATTTGAGAAACATAATGTTTAGGCTTGTAGCGAACCGCACCTCTCTCATGAGTATAAAGGATCTTCTCGTATATTCTCTTGGGAAGGCGCGAATAAATATTTTTCCAAGGAGTCCAAATTGAACACCCAAGATAAAATGATCGAAACACAGAGAATAACGTGTTGAAAATAATGTACCAAAGATATGTATCTAAAAAGAATAAAATCAAATCAGTAACATACATCAAAAAGAGTAAGATATAGTTCTGCCTTTGGCAAAGCCATGTTCCGAGATAAATATCACCGACACAGGTTTGTAAATCAACAACAGACAATTCTCGAATAGGATCACGTAACGACAGAGTCAAGAAAAAATATGATTCAGTAAATTTCGCCACAAAGACTCCAATCCACATCCCAACTGAAATAAGTCTATCATTTTTCATCAAAGCATGGTAGCAAGTTGCAAAATATCTAGTAGCTAGGTATCTTCGATCCCCATCCCCGTACTGGTAGTTTCCAAACATATATGAAAGTGGCTGGAATGAAAAAAACAATGTTGAAATAATAGCAAGTGTCATTTGTATAGCAGCAAAAACCAAACCAATTTGATCTTCATTCTCCTTAGAAGTAAACATTACAATGTAGACAGTTGGGGCAGAGAGAATCACCAATGTTGCGACAAGAAACAATAACCGAAGGCCAATTGGACGCGAGCCATAGTATTTTCGGGGAACAAATTTAAACTCTCCAAGCAACGCCATAATATTAATCAAAGGGCCTACCACACCTCCAAGAGCAACTATGGACCAACGGAGATGAGCAGGGGGTTGATTATTTACCATGTAATCATATCCCTCTGTGTATAGCGTGGGTGAGTTAAAAGCTGTATAGAACCAAAAAATTGAAACATGAATAATCCAAACACGATTAAAATTGACCCCCATGTGCCACCATGTTCTATTCTCATGGTATGTCTTGTAGAATGCCTTGGTCCATTGAACATCTTTGAGTAAGTGGTATCTTTTATCCTTGCTGTAATTCATGAGCTTTTCTTTGTCCGCTAATTGTAATCTTAAAATTCCTTCACGGTACCAAAATAATTGGTTCATGTCATCATAACCAATAATTTTGTGGTGGTCTCGTTCTTTATTAACAAAGGAGCCATCATCTAACCGCTCATAAACTTGATCTCGGCAAAATCGGTATAAAGGCGTAATAATGGTATCCAAATATTGTCCATCTTGAGCATTTTCAAGCTGGTCATATGGCTTAGAAATCCAATAATCCCAGGCACATTTATAAATGAAACACAATCCCTCGGGGATAAAGCGGACTTGATTTGCTTCACCCCAACACAAAAGATATAGGGCAACCTGTTGAACACGAATGTCATCTTCAAGATTTAACATTCTCGTCTTGTATCTATTTTCCGCTGCACTCAAGCTAAAATTCAATTTATCTTGAATTGTCTCATAGGATTTCATCTTCCTTGATTCCTCACTAGTAGATGTCTCAGCTTCCTTTTCATCATTGTTACGTTTTTCCCTTTCTCTTTGCTTGAATATAAGCTGGCTAATAACATTGTCTTTATCAATTACGTGACCAGCATTGTCCACTTTACTCCATCCCAAATCATCGTCCATATCCATCTGTGCAGCAAGATACCACCGTCTGTAGTTTGCGTTGAATCCGCCAATATAGTCTGCATGGATTGTAGTAAGGGCCATGGCAACACCCATACGAGATGCTCTAGAGTCAAGCTGAGTCATTAAATGGTCAAACATATTAAACATATTGTCGCGCTGGAATCCAAATTTGATTCGAAGGTTGCCAAATATTTCAGCAATTCTTGCAATAGAAACGGGGCCACGATCACCTGTAATATTATACCATGCAGGATAACTCCATTCATTCCAATCATTTCCATACTCTGGACGTTCTTGAGCAGAAGAAGCTTTTGCTGACACAAACTGAGGCATATCTATAGCTGACTGTGCATTTCGAGCTGCAAAGTAAGGAGTTTGAAACCCATACGATGCAGTGGCTGTGATGGCAGCTGTTACAGTTTCATTATCGGCGTAACTTTCTGATTCATCATACTGGTAATCCTTTTCGCTATCAATTTGAGGTGCCGAAGCTGGAGTTTGGCTCTCATAGTCACTACTAGCACTATCATCTTGTTCGGCATCAGTTCTATCAATCTGATCAGTTAGGGTTTCGCCTGAAGCTATTGTACGAAATGCCACAGCATCTGCTTCTTCAATAAGATGTGACCCTTCAGTTCTCTCGTCAGAAACTCCATCGTAAGAGTAGCCCGTCACAGGGAGATCGTTGCTCTTAGCAGCGCTAGCACTCCCACTTCCACTAAAATTATCAAAAGCATCGCGTGGCGATGTCTGTTGAGAAGTAGGGTATATATTTCGCGGTGATGATCTTGACGTGCTTCTATCTCCATAGCCTTGTCCCGAGTCATATGAGTTACCTTCCCATTCAACTGTAGCGTCTAAGGAAAAACATTTCGTTAGTAACAAGCCCTTAAAAAACTTCAGTGTAAAATATACAGGTATCGTTGTCTAATTAATGTTCAGGTATCAAACCATAAGGGTATTGCTGTGGTGGGCTCTGTCTGCGTCCTGATCCGGAATAGTTGCTACCAGAATATCCAGCAGTGTTGGGGTATTTGTCAAAAGATCCACTTTGCTCTGAAGCAGAATCATTCGTTTCCCTCTTCTTTGATTGCATCATAAAACAAGATTAGTCTAACCGTGCAAATGGGATATGTTAGTAATTGAAGGGCAATTGAGTCAGTATAGTACAGTACTAATATAGATATACAGAATTGTCATACAAAACCAATGCAAAGAAAGGAAACCAAAGATGTGTCGTTATGGGTATAGAAGAATTGACTATCCTAAAGATATCAAGAAAGTAAAGAAAAATGAGCAGGCTGAGATGCTCTAAAATAGGAGTATTGTAGTAAAGCAGGACTAAAGGAATAGTGTTTGAACACAATAAAAGATGGAGAAGAGATGGAAGACATCCTTGGGATGCAAAAATTCCAGCTTGAATATAATTGGTAATCGGCAACAATAACATGGCTTTTGTAAAGGTTCAAATCCACAAGATTGAGCTTGTTGTGAATTGAGCTTGTTAGGCTATATAGTCTTGGGAAATTACAGCTTAAATATGCGTTACAACCGGATTTTGTAATATGGATTTTGTCACACATTTCCTCCGGTGGAAGAGTATCACAGCACGTGATAGCGCTTTTTAATCAACCTAGTCTTGACTGATTGATCCCTCTTCGCCACAACCTACTTGCATATACCAGCACGCCTCTCCTTTATTTAATCGATTCGACAGTCTTGCGTATATTGCTATGATCAAAGCATCAACTCATTCATTGTCCTTTTCTCTGGGCTCACAGTTTCATTGCCGTCACCAAGTTGGAGCACCGGCCCGATACATGCTTAACAGAGCCAGGATCCAACCATTTCATTCGTTGGATCGCGTGGGTTTATTGATGAAAAATGCATATAAGCCAGATACTATGCTCAAGAATCATAACACGCGGTGTCTTTCAACCACATGTTCACGGAGTGCGTCGCCAATATCTTTACCTCATATAAACAAGCGGGAAAGAAGCCAGATCAGTATTAATATTGGCTCCTTAGATAGAAATGCCAGTTCGAGCTCAATAAGTAACTCTAACCAACCAAAAAATACACAAAATTCCGAATCAAATAATCCCCCTTCGAGTGATTCGGTCAATGAACAGTCAAAGGGAATAAACGAATCTGAGAGCAACAGTAGCTCAAAAGACAAGAATCGATTGGATATTTCCGAAATCTTAGATCCCGACTACACATCTCCTAAGGTGTCAGCGTCTACTGAAGAACCAAATACTAGGTTAGAAAGCACCCTCATTGACGATATGATAGCAGATGCAGTCGAAAAGAAGCAAAATGAGTCAGAATCGGAAGAGGAGACAGAATCGGAGGAAGAGAAGGAATCGGATGCGGTATTACAGAGTGAATACCATAGTCAACTATACTACTTTGATACTTTCAAGATTTATACAACATTAAGATTCTCGGGCTTTACGGAAGGGCAGGCAGATGTGATTTTGCGAGCCATCCGTGATATGCTTGGAGCAAGGTTGGAGGAATGTAAGGAGGAGGGAGTTCCCACGACTGGAGTTGATAATGAAGCATATTTATTTGAAGCAGCGTGCTCAGAGCTGAAAACTGAAGTGCAGAAAATGCGAGAGATGCAAGGTGCTGACTATATGGGGAACTTGGCAAGACTCCAGAGAGATGTTGAAATTACCCAGCAGGAATTAAATGAATATATGACAACTCTCAAGAGTGGTATGGATTTGGATATCAATGATCACAAGAACGCCACCAAAGAAGAAGAAGCATTGGTTCATTTAGAGATCCAAGAGCTGCATAACAAGATTGCAATTGAAATTATATCGGATCTCAAATCTGAAATTGAAGCCCTTAGATGGCAGACTACTAGACGAGGGCTTGCTGCTGTCATTTTCGTTGCTTCTGCTGTTTTGGTAAGTTTATCAGCTTCAAAGAAGGAAGAAAGTGCGGCCAAGGCCATCTCAGCTCACAAAAAGACGAAGGACAATGTTGAAGAATTTCAGGTACCAGTACTTAATCCTCCAGCCGAGGATGTATCGTTTGATGAGACTATCAAAGTACCTTCACTTGGAGAAATGCTACTAAAAGACGGACCAAGGAACGGATCCACAAAATCAGCACACTGATTTGCACTAATTCATTTACCAACGACTCTTATAATTTATTAATTCTCTCCATCATCATCATATAATCCCTTGTTAGAATTGTATTGACCCTTGATATTTATATTGCTGGATTTTAGCATGTTACATTATTTGTAAATTAGACAGACCTTGAGGATAATCATTTTTATTCCATATACATATTGCTGATCTTTTTTGTTTAATATTAAATTCAAACAGTGAAATGAGACTTTCCTTCAGTCATTGCTTTAATGGAGAAAAAATTGGTGAAAGCAACAATAAATGCCATTACTTCAATTAGACTTTGTATTAAGCATATCCAAAATCTTAAAATAATTCACAATAGAGCTTACTCATAATTTTCATAAAGTTCATTTCCAAAAAAAAGGCTATCTTCAACATATTTTAATTTTCTTGGCTTTACAATTACTTATATTTATAACTTGTGCTTCAACTCACCAGACTTGAGGGCAGCAAATCTCTTTTGGGGAATGCCCTTGGCGAATTGCTCGGTACCGTACACAACTTCTAAAGCGTTGGCCTCAGCATAGTTCTTAGCAACAGCTTGTCTCATGAGCTTCTTGGAAATGATAAGGGATTCGGGGTGGAGGTGGTAGAATTTGTCTTCAATCAACTTCTGGATGGCGGCGTTGAACTTTGGAGTGTCGTATTCCTTAGAGCTGTAAACCTGGTTGATGAAGCCCAATCTATAAAGCTCGTCGGCATTGAGTTTAGAGGAACTGAGAAGTAACTCAGAAGCCTTGCTGTGTCCCAATCTGTAGACCAAAGAGAAAGAGGCGCCACCTTCGGGAGCCAAACCAATGTTAGAGAAAGGAGTGAGGAACCAAGCGGTGTCTCTGGCGTAAACAAAGTCGGCGAGAGCAACCAAAGAAGCGGTGAGACCGATAACAGGGCCATTGAGGGCAACGATGAGGACCTTGGGGTGGTTGTAGAAAGTTTCGGTAGCGACCAAGTTTCTGGTACCAAAGGTGTAAGCGTGTTGTGTGCGGGTCTTGAGGAACTCGTATTCCTTGGGGTCGTTAGGGTCGTCGAGTTGCTTCAAGTCAATGACATCTTCCTTAACTTGGCCGGCACCGGATCCTAAGTTAGCACCGGCAGAGAAGAACTTGCCAGTGGACTGGATCAAAGTAACAAGAGTGTCTGGTTCATCGGCTGCATGTCGAACAAGCTGTTCAAGTCGTCTGTACGCTGAGCCGGTAAGGGCGTTGTATACTTCAGGGACGTTCAAGGTGATAACGGCAGTCTTGCCCTTAACTTCGTAAGTAATCTCAACCATTTCGAAATGTTGCTATGTGTTTCGGCTTATTTGGCGGTACTAAGTGAGCTTGTTTTTATTATTATTACTATTAGATAGGATATAAAGGAAATTAGGACAAAAAGAATGAAGTCGAAACAAGTACAAAATCGTGGGGACAGAACAAGTATTTATATTTGACCGTTACTATGTGGCGTATTTAGGCAATAGTACTTCCTCGGTGGTAAAGCGAGCATAGCGTGAACCTGAGTGTGGGGACTTTAGGTTTTGTACAGCGCTTTGCTACAGGTGCGCCGACTGTTCATAAATCATGCAGTGGTATGTTGGATCCGAGTCGGGCTGGATTGTAACCACAGCTATCCACATAGCTGAAGGTGTGCATCTTTCCCGAAATGTTTAGTGCACCTTGAACCTCGTTACAGACTCTCTGCTACAGTAATGGTACAGCAATGGTTACCGCTGCGTGCTAACTGTTGCTGCTGCTGCTGCTGCTGGGGGCCTCGGCTATGTATCCTTCGTGTCCTACCAATAAGCGGGGAACCAGGGTTACAAACCATATTGGCACAAGTCACGCTGTAAGTGGCTATAAGCGACTGGAAATAGAGCAGAACTGGAAATTCAGAGCCAAGATGCTTTCAGTACAACGCCGCAGCATTGCAGTGAGTTGGTTATTGTCTTTCATCGTGCGAAAGCGCTAAAAATCTGCGCTGGAAACCCCAAGCGATTGGTATTGGAATAACACGTCATGTGATTGCGTACAGTAGATACACGTGATGACGGATCTCGAACACTATGGGAAAGCCGCTGATAAATATGGTGGAGATCTGAATTTGGGTGATATTTTAGGTTCTTTGAACGTTCAGGCAATAAAATTATAGATTCCCGCTGTTGACAGGTTTTTAGAAACTGCCAATTTTTGATATTAAAAAAGAGCATCATTTCGACACTTTACACCCTTTAATGCTACGCTCCTCACACGATAAAACTGAAAGGAAGAATGTGCTCGTTGCATACATGTTGGGGTTACCCATTTAAACATTCCACACATGTGATATTCACGTTTTATGTCATGTGATAACCGTTGAAATTACACATGATGTCACATACAGCAAGCACACGACTACCGCTCTTAAATCAATTTGGCCACCTCCCAAATCTCACACACATATAACATATATTTCACGTAAAAACTATGGAATTGAATCTCCAGAACTGATTCCAAGCTCACGGCCTAATCTGGAAACTCATTCAACCTTTGTATAAGACCCGCCTGTCAATATGATGTAAAATATACTGCCATTGTATTCTTTTATACTGTCAACAGGGGTAATGTCATTACGATCAATGTTAATCTGACAACATCATCTACGGCTACCACGTCTGCCACAGGTATCTCTCTATCTTCAGTGGCTTTCAAGTGCTCTGACAGGTCAGAATTTTTTTATTTTTACCTATATAAACCTTTTATCAGCTTTTCTTTTCCTACGCTCCAGTCTTGTTTAAACTAATCTTTAAATCACACATTCACAGCCAAGATGTCAATACGGATCCTCGCGGTGTTCCTAATTATGATGATTGTACCACCGATTCCAATTGTGTCGGCCCGGAACTATAGCTATTATGAGTTTGTCCTGTCAGCAGCTATGCTCCTGCTTGGCTTAAAGTTTCGACTGTTCAGTCTAAGAGGAGATCGGCACGCCC
The DNA here is from genome assembly GCA_900654225.1 of Magnusiomyces fungicola. Lineage (NCBI taxonomy): Eukaryota > Fungi > Ascomycota > Dipodascomycetes > Dipodascales > Dipodascaceae > Magnusiomyces > Magnusiomyces fungicola. The sequence continues at coordinate 1,518,746 of CAACAH010000002.1, forward strand.
AGTCTAGGAAACGTTTATATTACTCAGACGCTCTTTTTTACCTACTTGCTGTATTCTTTCCGACATTTGCGATAATTTTTAAGCGAGGTTTGTTTAAATGGGAGGTGTTTTTGGTTGCGTTTATTTATTTCTATCTCCAGTTATACTTGCCTAGTTTGTTGTTTTCTGTTTACACCCTTTCAAAGTACCCTAGAAAACCGAAAGGCGTGAAGGAAGAGGTTAAAGAACGAGAACGTCTGGAGAGAGATCTGGTGGAAGGTTGATCCAGAAACCGTTTAAAGACAGCTGGTTTGAATCTGGAGGATACATAGTAAGTAATTAAAAGAAACAAAAGTCAATGCTCAAATAACGATCAGTATATGTAAAGATCAAATACTAAAAACATTAATTTTTAACTGCTTTTTCAATAGTAAGCTTTCATTTCATATGCAAATTTGCCTTTAAATGCTCATCGCTGGATATTCACATGAATTATACCTTTATTACATATGTTGTAACCGGAAACGAGTGGCTGAATCTTTTTTTGGGACGGCTAAAAAAATTTAGCGACCCCAATTCAATGAACTACCATCAATGTCAGCATTAGGTGATACCATTGCAAACCTGGTGATACACCAATTTCACCGACTTCCGCCACGTGGGAAGCCTGTTCTGCGATCCAACGGAATTCAGGAATGGACAATATTGGCGGGAATTGTGGTAGAAAGCCCCAACGCAAAGGCGCCGCTGTGTGTGTCACTTGCAACTGGAGTCAAGGCTACACCTGAAAGAATTGTGGGAAAGGCTCAAGGAAAGGTTTTACACGATATGCATGCTGAAATATTGTGTATAAGAGCATTTAACAGATTTATATTAAATGAGTGTATTCAACTTGTAGGAAATAAGGACTTTGTGAGCAAATACGTCAGAAGAATACCAGCAAAAGATTACCAAAATGAATCGAGTACAAAAGCGATAATTGCTGAAGAAACCGATTTGGAACCAAAATTAAAAAGGCAAAAGACAGACAATGGGTCCCAGGTAGATATAGGAAATGATACCAAGTCAAGCTATTTGTTTGAAGCAATGCCTGGTTTGAAAACCCATTTGTATATAACTGATGCTCCTTGTGGGGATGCAAGTTTATCAAACACAATTCGAAATGCAGGAGAGACTGAGGAATGGACTTCACCAATGACACCAATTTCAGACGGTGGGCCGTTAAGAGGTCGCAACCATTTCTGCGAAGTTGGTCATGTTCGTACCAAGCCTGGACGCCCAGACTCGCCGTTGACCATGTCCAAATCATGTTCAGATAAGCTTGCTGTTCGAACAGCTACAGGGTTATTGTCTGGCCCAGTGGCTCGAATAGTATCGCCTAATGGATTTTATTTGACTTCCCTAACGGTTCCAGAAACACAATTTCATGAATCAGACTTTGAGCGAGCATTTGGTCCAACAGGAAGGCTCAAGGAATTGAAAGAAAATAACGTGTCACATGGAAAATATAAGCCCCAGTTTTTTGAATTTTTAAAAACTACCACCCCGTTTGAATTCGAACGAACTGAAGACCGAAAGCCATCACCACAGTCGGTTCTTTATATTCATAAAGAAGACGAAGTCCAAAATGGCGCCTACAGAAACTCACTTGAGGTTATTATTAATGGAGTGAAAATGGGATCAAAGCCTCTTTCAGGCAAAGGCGAAAGCATGGCATCCCGATATCAACTATACTCAACCGTCCAACGTCTCATCAGTGAAACAAAATCCAAGTCAATAGAGCCTCAGTCATATACAGAGTTTAAAAAAGGTGACGAGGATAGACGCCAAATGAAACAACAAGTGTATACGCTGCTGAAAGGATGGCACCCAACAGCCACCGACGATTTTTCCATATAATTTTATTTATTCATCATTCATTTGTCTTATCTATCAGTTCGTTACTCGTTTTTTTTTTTTTAATCTTGTTGTTTATATAAGATCACCCAAAGACTTTTTAGTATCTTCCTTGATAAGCTCAAACATTCCCTTGGGCATGATGGGCTTTCCATCCTTGTCCTTGACGTATCTGAATGGCATTTCTGTGGACTCAAACTTGGAGAACTTTAACTCTGGGAAATCAACGTAATCGATATTCTCAAGTTTTGCTATAGTCAATATTTGTTAGTTACTAGTTATTACTGTAGGTGCTTAAAACTTGATTTTATGCATACTCTGATCCTTGAGAACAATTTGAGAAACTCTGACAGCAGTGTCTGTGGTCATCTGAGTCTTTCCAAGATGTCTTCCAGAGAAACCATACTTTCTAAGCTCTCCCGTTCGGTCTCTAGGAGGATGGTCGCCAAGGATGCCGCCGAAAAGAAAGTAATCGAACTTTTCAGCGTCTTCTGGCTTCAATTCCTCGGTAGCCGAGGGGTCAAGAAGGCAAACACGAGACTTGTCGAAAGAAGGGTAAATCTCTTGGAAATTGGTAATCTCAGTGTGAGTCCATTGCAACTTTTTCTCAACAAGCTCACTTGGAAGATCCTTCTCGGAGACACTGGCAGGAACTGAACTCAAGTAAAAGTTGGGCTGGCCAACTTCCTCGAGAATAGAAAGGTATTCAAGACGAACCCAGTCAGAAAATTCGGGTTCCATATGTTCAATAACATAGACAATCTGTTTCTTTTCGGCACTCATGTTAAATATAAAATATATGGGGTATTTTGGACAGACTCGATTATGAAAGAAAACGTTTGAAAAAATTAAACATTAAAAATTAAAAAGTTGCTGCTGAATCATTATTATATAATCACATGTGTATAGCCGTGCATCACGTGGGTATGGTTGATCGACGCAATTTTCCAGTATCCCTTTGTGGGAACTAGTACAAATATTGCAAAGTCAAAAGTCAAAATATCAAAATATCAAAATATGCGAACGGCCCAATCTGAAGTGAAAGTTCCTTTGGTCTTATCGTCAAGATTTCCAAGCATTATTGTTTGTATGTTGGCTTTTCTGGAAAAGGTGCTTTATTACGTCGCTTTGGATTCCAAGTTCAGTGCAACAATAATTTCACAATGCGCTTGTCTGATATGCCTTAAGAATCTAAAGTCTTTGAAGAAAGAAAGAAAAAGAAAGCGCATTTACTTAAAGATATACCTTATAGTAGAGTCCACTTTCCAAATGGGACGCTAAAAAGTGGTAAACTAGTCGAATTTGTCCTGCTCTTTCCAGTTTCTCCAACAAATTGACTCAAGTAGGTTTGCCATTGACCAAGATGAACAAGCATGGTTTACCCTAAAATCTTTTTTGAGAGGGCTTTGTGGTAATTATTCCACAACACAAAGGAATTCATCTCGACATTCGACATATCAAACCGTTTTTGAGACTTTGGAGCAATCTTAATTTTGCGCCTGCAAACCAATAAAGAACACGCCTTGAACTGTGATCCGGTTGAAAAAGCTTGAGCTTTTAAGATGGTGTGCTGTACTGTAAAACCGAAATGTATACATGGCTTTTGCTTAATTCCTAGCATTGGAATAAGTTTTGGTCAATGGTCTTGACTGTAGTGACAAGCCAATAATATTGGGCTGGTACCTGCTTTTGGCGCCGATTGACCCGGCGCGTAAAGCCCTCTGAAATGTTACCATTTCAGAGGAAAACACAGGTCACATGGCACGTTAAGAGTATTCAACAAGTACTGAAATTAAGGCATTAAGAAGAGCTGGAGTTTTGTGCTCCAACAGACGCAGTACATAAAGAATCTTGTACCCACTGTGGTTTGGTCATAAGACTTGACGATGACATGATTCAACTTGAGCAGCGGTACCGTTGGAATGATGACATGAACCGATAATACGGAGCATTCTAAGTCTGCATGTAGCTGGATTTGTCAAGAGTCAAAGGAGATGATTTTGTCTGAGTCTAAAGACATAAGATCATAAGATCATAAGATGGCTGGCATTCCCTCACGAAAACAACCAACCTTCTACTGGAGGATATTTTAACATTGCTAATGGGCTCCAAGTTGGTTTTTAGATAAGGCTTTTGTTTGAATGGTTAAGATTGTCGTAGAATATGCATTTCTACCAAAGCAGTCAAAGGCTTGTCCATCTACGTATTTGGGACTCAGTAGCCACTTAGCAGCACTAAGGCTTTCTAGCCAAGTACGAAACCAGCCAAGTGTCGAAAAGTTCACTCAAACACAGAACACTAGGCACTAAAAAAACCACATTGGATTCCTTTTTTCAAAGTACAATTATACAATACGACATCCGACATTTATTCAGGTTGCAAGTTTGCAAATATTGCAAGCTTCCGTAAGCAGATGACAATCTTTGGAATACGGTGCAAAGCCTGAGGCCATTGAGCTTGATGTGGAAAATACAAATTAGCCTCGACATCGACTAATATCCGTGCAACACAAATGTTTCAAAGAAAAAAAATATGATTTTTCTCGATTTAGTTTCAATGCTTGAATACGTTTTCACATTTATAATATATATCCATGAGAAAAAAATTGGAGGGGGCGGAGATATAACTTTAAGTCAACGCACACTTAATCCCAACTTTGTCTAAATAACAAACGTGGTTAAATCTGGCTCTACCCCGATCATGTCCAAGAACAATGAGTGCCGTCCGATGTTGCTTTCCACTGGTACATTAAAGGAGCGTCGAAGATCGTTCGTAGATCCCCAAGCCCGATAAAACCTTGGTGTTTGATTCTGGCCATGTATGTATTGTCATACAAATAGACCAGACCTAATCATTGTTATATTTTCCAGAAGGTATTACACATTTGAAAAGGGATGGGCATGACAGTAAACATTTCAGGAGAAAACGTCTTTTGGAAATTTTGCCAAACTCTAATGAGTATGGGGTGATGGAACAGTTTGGAAAGGATTCGTGAAATGGGTCGATATGGGTCAAGGCTTGGAAAGGATGGAACGATTTCAGGTTTGGAATAGGCTTAAATGGCTATTAGGCAGTTTCTAAATACCTAGGATTAATTGTAAATTCAAAATAGTATTATTGATCTGAATCAGTGGATTCTGGTAGCAACCCTTGTGAAAACATTTGAATCATGGCTCCTGATCAAGGGTGGTGACAGCCTAATCAAGTGTCAAGTTTGACTATGATCCATCGGGAGCTGTAAGTTTGCAACTGATTCTATGACTTTTCTGGAGAGAAATAAAACAGGTTGACTGGAAAATTACAAGTTGATCGGTGGAATATGTGAAGAAGGAAAATATTTGATTGTGTCTAAAGGTTGATTCACATTTCTAGGGCTGCATTCTTGATATCGGAATCTTTAAAGATGAGAAATATTTTAAGAGATCAAGTGCGATTCGGCCGGCTACTTAACATTTCGAGCATTTTAAACACCTGGCAGAATCTCATCACATATGTTGGTGAATTCGCATACTATAGAGAAATAGAGAAAGCGGCCCTTCCTGTAGCACCTTTGGATTCGAATAAAAGGATCAAGAGGAGTTGAACATATGAGAATCTTAAAATCCAATGGTTTCTGCCGCGATACTAGGGTGCTCGAAAGCAGTTAGCTAAGTACGCTACTAGCTGATCCTTAAGCAAGGTACATTCCAAACAACCAGGGCTGGACGGGTCTTATCATAAGCCTAAAGCCAGAGAAGCGCGTAAGGTTCGTGTAGCGCCACCTGAAATCATGTGACTAGTTGGGAGGAACAACTCAATTACAGAAGCGATTTAGGTGCTATAAAAGATAGCAGACGACTAGTGCCATGGCTGAGAGAAAGTTGAAGGATACCTTTGCTGTTCATGTATTAAAAGCCAGGGTTCATTTCATGCGTGTAGCCACGATATGGTTGTCTAACCAGCTTGAATCCGCGACATGCCTAAAATCTCCTTCCCCGAAGGACGTGTATATCCTTGAAGACAGCCCGTTTGCTGATCTGCGGTTTAAACCCAGCTGGGGGCGACACTAACTGCATTAAGGCGAATGTAGGAGCCAAGGCTCCAAAAGGAGATACATGGCTATTCCGATTGACGTCTACTAAGTGGTGCTAAAACCAGGTGAAACGGGAGCGTATATATAAAGATGTAAAGGCCTATTTGTAGTGCTTTAGAAACGCTCTGACTGTGAATATTCAGCGTGGTTTGAGGTTGGCTTTTAATATGCCCGACCGGCTTGAACGAGATCATGTCATTTTGTGCAGTTTGCGACAAGGCCAGCTGTTTTAAATGTTGTAATTTACGGATTGTGATAAACCAGGCCAGGGCTTGACCAGGATTTGACCAGGACTTGAGACGCTTAAAACCCAAGGAGGTCCTAGGTCTTAGGTCTCAGGTCTCCGGTCTTTGTGAGCCCGCCCTGCTCGTCTGACAAGAAACATAAAACAAGCTAGAGGGAAAACAGCGGCCAGCCCGATATTATCCCTTTTGGGAATATTTAAGAAGCTCAGACTGGCGGCCTTGTTTTCCTAAACGACGGAACCCCGTTAAGTAGATTTCATCTGTGGCCGCCAGAATCTCGTCCTGATGTTTCCTGAAACAGTGCCATGGCGACTTTTCATTGAATCCCCAACTAGGAATAACTGGCACTTAAACAGGCCGTTTGAAACTCTGAAACTCTGAAACTCGCCAGTGGATTAATTAATACGACGAGTTTTTTGACATCTCGACAAACGTGCCCATGTGCAAGCCACCGATGAGCCGTGCGTGCAGCAGGGTTAGGGTGGCTGGCCAAACAATGGCGCTGGGGTTCACGGTATGTCCCTTGTAGTTTTAGATTGGAGTTGATAGCCTATTTTATCCAAGTTGGATGTTATATAAAGGAGGAGGTAGCTCTTCTTGGTCTCCAGGTGCCTTGCGACGTAATAAATAGCAAGCCGAGATAAGACGTCGGCCGACACCTGATAATGCGCAATGGAATTTCAATTTCCAACCTTGCTTAGTTCAGATCCACCTGAACCGCGCAAAGACACCAGAGGTTTGTTTATTTTCAATATTAATCAAATTAGGTTCCTTTCAGAAGACAGCTACCTTTCTATAATGGAGAGCGCCCACAATCTCTAAATTGAGTGAAAGTGTCAAGTGTGGGGCTTAAACATAGGTGCTTATCAGAAGAGGTATGTTGTAGGACCCGGCATTATTGGAGTATGGAACACGATCTATGTGATCTATATGATATATGTGATCTATATGATCTATGTAATCTATATAATCTATACGGTCGATATGGGATACAATACCAAGACGAGATTGCACCTAAAGACCCATTTCAACACACTGGTATTTAAGCCGCCAGTCTTGCAGACTTAAAGTTTAAAGTCTAAAGTCAGACACTTAGACAGGGTTAAGCCAAGTCGCAAGTGGTCAACAGTTCAAATTGAAACACCTCCTCAGACTCAAACGATAATAATAGAGATCCACAAAACCCTTTCGGCTATCAGTCTTCTGCAGTTGGAAACTAAACCAATAGAACTGAGAAACACCAATACGCATCAGTCCATATCAGTCCATATAGGGAGCCCTCAGCACGGCTCAGTGCAATCTGGAATCCTGGCCAGCCTCTGTAGGCTCTGTAGGGCCTTTTCGGCCCCGTACTAAATTCAAAAGAATTTTTCAATTGTCAGTTTCCAGCACACCGCCGTCGTTTCTCGCAAAACTTGATACGGGACTCCTTTGTAGCGCGACCAGCACAAAAGGCAAGGATAAACCACGCAGAAACGGCCATAATATGTGTGCTGTGGCACATCCGTAGCATTTCACCTCGAACCGATTAAAATCCCCAGCCTGCCTGCTCGCCGGTTTTGGGCCACATATCTTCATATCCTTCGTGTTAAGAAAGCGGCCCATCCGTGCTTATCCTTACTTCCACTAAGAGAGCCCGCCGAGTAAGACTAAGATACCCCGCTACCCTCCAAAAAACTCAATTCCCCCAAACGAGCGCCACACGTGACGCACTTAATCAAATAAAGAATGCGTCCGTGCCTTTGTTCTTGCCCTTCTCACCCACGTCTTTAAGGTTTTCGGTTAAGATGGCCTTAATACTACTAGATCTGCATAGCGGCGGTCTATTGAACCGTCCATTCCAACCCACGACTTGGGGTCGGTTTCATGGCTGCAATTTTTCCTTGCTCCTTTGCTCCAAATTTCTTCTTTTCTTCTTACTCTTCTTCTTCTTCTTCTTTTTCTTCCTCTTCCTCACTTCAACACTACCGATTGTTGCCTCTCAAACCTCTTTTATTTTTTTATTATATATCCACCATGTCTGCCTCGCCGCCGTCAGGTTCTGGTTCTGGCTCTGGCTCCAAGCATCGCTCTACGCTTTCTGCCTCTTTGAATTCAAATATTCTCAAGTCTTTGACGTCCGTGCACTTACCGCCCCCTCCATCCTCAGGCTCTTCCAACGACCAGCAGCCTCCTCAAACCCCAGGCTATCCTGACCACAAGCAGCACCAGACTCTTTCAACGCCTTTGAGCTTTTCATTATCTCAACACACTCCTCCCCCGTCTGCCACTGATTCTAAGAAGGCCCCGGCCACTTCTGCGTCCCGAACTACCTCCTCATCGGCTACTGCTACAAGATCCTCAGCATCTTCCTCGCTGGTTACTCCACTCACCTCTAACAGACAAATCAACCAAAAGACCCGTCTTCGCTCCAAGCAACAACCTCCATTAGAATCTCCTTTAGCCGCTCGCGATTCTTCTTCAGAACCCGCTGTTCCTCCCAGCTCCAAAGAAGCCCTTGCTGCAATTGCTGCTGCCGCCTCTTCTTCCTCACTTGCCCCGTCATCTCCGATATCTTCTGGGGCTTCCAAAAACACTTTAACAAAACCAAAGTCTTCTGCTGACGACGAGATGCTTCATCACCAGGGGTTCTTATATTCTCACTCCTTGCCTGTAAAGCCGTCCTTGGTAAAGTTCCCATTGGACCCTGGCAACAAGGAAAACGCCTATCCCCAAATGCAATCCTTTCATGTCCCACCTATTGTGACCCATCAGCAGACTTCCTATTCTTCCTACTCTGGACAGTTATCTGGCCAACAGCAATTCGCTCATCAGAAAATTGCTAAGACCAATACACCGTCCACAGCTTCATCCACATCAACAGCAGCCTCTAATGCTCCACGAGATCAGGAAATTCCGCGGCCGGACGAAATGCCTCCAATCTATGATGACGGCTCTAAACCACCGTATTCTTATGCTACACTCATTGGCATGGCGATTTTACGCTCTCCAGAACGCAAGCTGACTCTTTCTCAGATTTATAAATGGATTAATGATACCTTTGAATGGTACAGAAAGAGTAAAAGCGGATGGCAAAACTCTATTCGTCACAACCTTTCCCTAAACAAGGCATTTCGCAAGCAGGAACGACCTAAAAGTGACCCTGGAAAAGGCAATTACTGGATGGTAGAAGCTGGTTGCGAATTTCAATTCGTCAAAGGCAGAACTGTTAAGAGACCAAACAACTCTAATAATGCCCCTATCCAACCCCCAGCTCCAGCCACAAAATCAACCTCTGAAAGTGATCCAGCATCTTCCTTGCAATCCTTGTCTGTCACTTCAACATCTGTTGCCATGGCCCCCTCAAATTCAGTGTTCACCCTTCAACATCCTCCAAGACCAAAATCTACAACCCCAGAGCTTTCTTCCTTAAACACAATCAACCCATTATCCACTTATCCCAGCTACGATACTTCAGATCCTGCTCTTACCAACCCGACATCATCTCATGTTTCGTTTTCTACTTCTGATGATTTCATTTCCACCAGTCTTTCTCCTCTTAAGCGATCTAAAACTGCTATCGGTTTACAGCACTTTTCCAAAACTACATTAGATGTTGAGTCCCCCACAAAGAAACGTGGCGTTGGAGCTATTGATGTGTCTGTAGAATCTTCCAACTCTGCTGAAATCACTACACCAAATGGTACTAAGCGACGCCGTTTCAATTCATACGCTCCATTCCTTGGGTCCTCTTTATCATCTGCTACCTCCATTTCTGACGCTACAGAGTCTCCGTCACATGTTTTGGACCCAGATCGAGTTCCATCCCTTATTGCTCCACCAACATCATGGCTTCCTTTCACTTCTGTTGACGACGGTTCCGGTGTCTGCATGACCCCGATTTTTGGTTCTTCTCAAACTTTTGAAGAATCTCAAAATCTGGATTCTTCTCAAGACACTGAACACAGTGCTTTAGACAACGGACTGATGCTCACTAGTGATAAAGGAAAATTGGGCCCTGCTATTACCCTTAACCGAAACATATCCACACCTGCCAAATCTGGCATTACGTCCCACCCAGCGCTTGCTCACGCTTCTGCTTCGTCTGCGTTCCTCGGTGCAGGCCCAAAATTATTTTCTCCTTCTCCATTTAAGAAAGGCTTGGGCTCGTTCAACCCATTGGGCTTCGCATCACCTGTTGCTTACGAATTTGAAGATGTTTACCCATACTCTCCTATCAGGTCATCACCATCAAGATCCCGCAGTGCTCTTGGGTTTGGCTCTTCTTCCAGTTCTTTCAACATGTATAGCTCACATTTTGCCTTCCCCACCAATGATGAAGAATTAAAGGCTTTCTTTGGTTCCCCCGACAAGCGTGGCTTTATGTTACCCCCTTCTTCCTCTGGTTCTGACTCTAGCTCTGATGTCATGTTTAACATGGGTAGCCATTATGGCGTTGGTTCTGTTGGGGACGTTTTTGGTGTCGATGTTTGCCAGGTTGTCAAGCGGGCTGTTGAGCTTAAAGAAAAGAATAACAAGGGCTTGTTAACTCCTACTGGAAAGAAGTTTAATTCTAGACACTCTTTATCTGTTTCTTCTTCGTCAAACAGTTCTACCCCAATATCCGTTAGTTCTACAGCCTCTTCTATCACTGTTGATAGCGTCAAGGAGGATGCAAAGGATACCAAGTCTGAAATGAGGGAGGACCAAGATGATAAGAATAATGATGACACTGAGGACGAGGAAGAAAGACCATCGTCGCCTACCCACACCGTTGAGCCCTCACCCAGTAAGCACGCCTTTGGTCTTAAGAAGGTCAACAGCGAGAGCGATTTGCTTTCCTCTTCTGCTGCCGCTATGAAATTTGCGTCTAATCCACATCACTTTCTTGCTCCAACCAGTGCAGGCTTCCCCCCATCTGCATCCAAGAGCTCTTTCCAGTCGCCTTCCAAGTTTCAATTCCTTGAACTTCGCAACCTTGACGCCGAGCGCTTTTTGCATTACGATTCACCCATCAAGACACAAAGCAGCATATTTTCGCCCCAGCGAAGAGACCGTCCTGACTACTATTAAAGGGCTGTTAATCAGCCTCCAATGATTTTATAATCCTATTTATTTGTTACGTTTTTTTTCTCTCTGTCTCAAAGCATACCCTTTTTTTCTTTTTATTATTTTTCGTTTCTTTCTTTTTAATACCCAATTTTATCCCTATTCTTGACTTGATTTACTTGATTGATGAGCATTTTTTTATTACATTGTTTGACGATAAACATTCTAATTTTTTCTACCGACGTTTTATATAATAATTATTATTAGTGGTTTATATTTCTTTTTATTAACTTTTTCTTGTACCTATATATCATATATATATATATATATACAATTGTTAATCCTTTGTTGAACAGTACCTTTTGTTTAATTCTGTACCCTTCTTTTTGATTAGTCTTGATGAACAGTTCACTTGGATTGTTTAGGAAATCCAAGCTGGTATGCTATCGATTTGTGATTATAAATCGACCCCGAACAGAAAGTGACCGTGCGTCTGGTCAAACGTAATAGAATATATATGTAATTGGCTAAAGGCGGAGTGGGCATGTATTCTGAAAAGAACTGGTGTATGAACGGTATGGTATGGTATCATCGGGTCCAAATCCCAGGATATGTCAAAAGTTTTTTTTTTTTTTTTTTTTTTTTACATACAACCAGTATCCTTTCCATGATTAACCTTGTCTTTAGGCCCGTGCGCCGAAAGTTTTGTTTTAATCCGTTGATGCACAACCACGACATCCACACGTCACGCATTGTACAGTTTTAATTTTCTTCTTTTTCTTCTTTTTGCTTTCCCCGTCTTCATTGTCATTCTTGTCATCGTCTTGATCATTCTCGTCGTCATTATCGTCATTGTCCTGTTCATCGCGCGCGCCAAACTGAGCGCGCGGCACTCTACACACACATGTGGTTCCGTTTACGTTTTGCTTTGCTTGGATGCACCGCAGGCAGCACAGGTTCTCGTAGCCTTGCTTTTTCCACTTGGCGATGAGTGCCGCGTCAGCGTACCGGTTCCGCAGCAGCCACGCGTATAGCTCGCTGCTGATGGCCTTTCGTTTGTAAAATAGATCGTAGATGTATCGGCTACGCTGGTGATGGAGCCGGAAAACGGTCCAAAGACCGTTGGAAGAGTCGTGGGAAGACTTTGTGCTGACAGCTTCCGCTAGAAAAAGAAGAAGAAGAAAACGAAAAGCGGTTAGAATAATTCATAACGATGCTTGTGTGGCAAGAAAAAAAATGAAAAAGGAAATGCTTACCATCTTTTAGCTTGGCTTCAAAGTCAAGTAATGTTTCTTCAATGTCATCAAATCCAGCCGGCGGCTTTTGGCTTCGCGACGTTCTAATTTTTGGCATAGTTGCTTGCTGTTCAACCTTTATGAGCTCTAGGTATTAGTTATGATTTAGAATCACAAAGTTCAAGAGTAGCTTGGTCTATGTAGATACCAAACAAGGTGCGTGAAACAAAAGAGGGATGTAAATATACAGAAAGTCAAAGAAATAGTAGGTGTGAACCAAAAACCAAAAAAACAAATAGTCAATTGATGCGTGACAGAATGAACAAGAACCGACCTCCAAAGCTGAGAAAGAGCTTGAGTGAAAGTTTTGGAGGTTGGAGGTTGGAGAGGTAGGGTAACATTTACCTAAACAATACCAGTAGGGTGAAATTTCATGTGACTATATATGTAAAGATCACGTGAAAACAGTTGTAGGTACAGTGATTTCAAGATTTCAAGATTTTTAACTGTTTTTTTTTTCTCTTTAATTCCTTCTTTCAAAACATTTTTAAGCTTTTAGGGAGTATATTGGAATGAAATCAATATCAATATGACAAGCCAACGTTGAAAAAACAGGTTCACACTTTTTTTTTCTGATAGCGTAGCATTTCCGGTAATCCAATATTGAGAAACACTCAAACCAAAACCCAAAAAGCATACTACAATTACTTTAGTTTCAAGTAATAAAAAAAATTAAATAAAGATATATATAAAACATAAAATAATCCAATTAATCAAAGCAAATTCTAATCACAGGCCGGTCGGCCGACATTATTGCCGCCTATGTAGATTCGGTTTCCAAAAGAATTGAGCACAATTGCCCGAATGTGGAAGGCTGGTCATAAATGTGAACCTCCGAAACGGGACCAAACTTGCAAATAGACCTCGATAAAATCGGAACAATTATAAATGCTGCAATGAATACAATTTTATTATATAATTAATCATAACTTAAACATGGATTGGTAAAAAGTCTGCGAGATAAAGGGAAATCAATATCAATCATTTTAGGGGAAAAAAATCATCGTATAGAAAGTCATAAAGTAATGCAAAAAATAAAATAAATAATAAACAGGTACCTAAATCGAATAGTTAAAAATGCAAAATAAGAACAAACATAAGTTTATCACCAAGTATATTTAAAAAAAAAAAAAAACTTAACTTAAACTACAAGAATCCACTTCTTCTTAACAAGAGGATCCAAATAATAAATATCTTCATTCCACTCAATTTCCTTCTTCAGCTGGTCGCTCATGAAAAAGGTTCGAAACTTTGAATACTTGTTAATGCAAATGTTGGTCATGACGGACAAGTAAGAAAGACTGAGACGGTGGTCGTCAATAATATAAACTCCAAGTAGTTGGGAAATCGTGGGAATGGATGCTAATGGGTGTTTGGCTCGCAAAGCTTGACACCAGTCTGCGTGACCAGTGGGGTTTGTGCTGGAGCGGCGGCTAGAGGTAGGAATAGACGAAACGGTATGAAGTAATCTAATCTTGTCGTAAATTGGCATGTTTGACGCAGTCTTGGGCAGCGCTTTGAGAACCAAAGAAATGTCAACGGTTGCCAGCTCTCCACTTGGCATCTTTGAAAAGTCGTCTAGTTCTAATAACAGTGACTTAATTTTTTCTTTAATTCGGATACACAAATCGTCATAAAAATGCCAGTCTGAAGATAAGAAAATGTCATTCAAGTCTGGAATTTCAGAGTCCAAGTCCATCTTGCCCAATCCAGTGGGAGTTTGAACCCGTTGTCTAAAGTATCCCTGTTGCTGGCCTTCAGGAGAGTATCGGTTGGAAAAGCTCATACTGTAATCCTCAGAGTTGTGTCGGCCAATCATGCCATCAGTTCCAGTAAACTTTTGTATCATTCGCTGGACTAGAGATGCTGGAATAAACTTTTCCACAATTTTCTGAATGTTTTTAGCATTGGGGTCTATAATAAGTCCAGCTAGCATCCACCGCACAAACAAAACATGAACACCTTGAATTTCAAGAGCATCTTTTACACAAGTTTTGTAACTTTCCAGCGCATCAAACTTGGACGTCAACATTCCAAGATCTCCCAAATTAAAGTGAGCAAGCAAAGTTGAACCAAAAGTTAGGCAAAGGTCATACGCTTCTTGGCTGTATGCCATGTTGGACGGCGACTCAGAAGCCATTGGAGGGTTAAGACAAATGGAGGAGGCCCACAAGGATTTTATAATTTTATTGCAACCGTAAAAAAAGCTTGCGGCCCCAACCTTTCGAGAGGCATAATCAATATAGTTGTCAGAGCTAGTTGCCAAGGTATCACATTCGAAAAAGCGGTTGTATTCTTGAGCCAAAGACTTGTGGTTGAAATGGTTACTATCAACGCTTTTCCAGGATCCAGAGTAAAGGGGATCACGAGCAGAAATGGCAACATGGTATGCCACCAGCGGTGAAAGGTATCTTGATACTTGAAATGGGAAACTTGAGTTTACGGTAAGAAGAAACTGAAAGGTAAGAGATGTTTTAGACCTGCGCGAGGCTCTTGATGGTCTTGGTATAGACGCTTCATACGTGTAGTTTGCATTTAGAGTTGTTGGAAGACTGGCACTATTTTGATGCGATACAGAGGCAATTTTGCCATTTTGAAACTTGATTTCCTTCTTGTTGGCATCGAATCCCAAGACTTGAGTTTGGAGCATATCAGAGCGAGTAGTGTAGACGGGGATTTCATCTGGTTTGTCAGGCTTAAAGTTTTGAACGGGCTCAACACGGTTGGAAGAGTATTCGAGCTCAAACTTGGCAATCGGAAGCGTGGATTTTTGGTAGTTGACTTGGATTGCACCGATTCGTCTGGGTTGAGTAAGTGGGATGCCACAATCTACAGTGTGCCCACAAATTGGACTGTGAGGCCGTTGCAGTGGAGATGAGGCTGTAGTAGCAGTAGTATTAGTAGCACTAGTTGGTACTGGGAGAGCGTGTGGCTGACTGGCTGACCTCGGTATGTGAGCTTGGGGGGTTGTGTGAACATTTTGTTTTCGAGAAGAGGCAGACTCGTTAAAGTTTATCGGCGTCGTCCCCAGCGAACTGGACGAGCTGGAGGATGTGATTGAGGAGGTTATTGACGATTCAGCCGAAATTACCAGGGCTTTTGCAGACATGGTTGGGTATATACAGCCGGTTACTGGGACAGGGAGCGGTGCGGAAAGAAACAGAACAAGAGGGAGGAGAGTAGCAATGAGAGGAAAAGGAGGGGCAGCCAGCGTATTTATACAAAAGAAAACGAAGATAGTTCCAACACAAAAGGAGTGGTGGATAAACTACTTTGTTTGTAAACGGTGTTGGAAACCTTCTCCTTCTCAGCGTGGTCCACACTAATTTTCCTCAACTAGTTGGAAATTTCACGTGCGCCAGGTCGTGATCCCACGATTCGACACCATTGACGCGCGCACAACCTGTCCAATGAGTTGCTACCATCTGCTATTATCTGCTATTATCTGCCAGTTTAACCCTCATATACGAACAGATGCGGATATATACTATTCTGGTGGACTGTTTACTAGTGGATTAGCGGATGGGTGTATTAGCATGCTATTCCCTCTTTATGCTCAACACACACTTTGCTTCTCCAAACCCTCAAATCCTTCTCACCACCGCCAAGATCGTTGGTTTTCCGCAGATTAAGCGCTCGCCTTTTCCTGATCTGCACACGGCCAATGCGCCGTTTCCACGTACCGGACCATGTGACTCAGACCACAACTTGAGCCTTGAAAGGCTTGTGCTTTTGCTGGTGACAACCAAGCGGATGAATATTGATTTACCTCCTCTTGTTGGTCAATGCTGGACTGCTGATTGGGCAGCCTGCGCACATTTTAATCGACTGCTGTTGCAAAATCCCATGGCAATAATCAAGGATAATATGTTCAATAGGCTTCCTCGTCCTCGACTGTAACTATTCAAACTCTTCGTCAAGGTTCATTTATACGCTTTCTCCAGTTATTTCAATTTTCTCGTGAACAGCAAAAGCTTGAAACCAAAATATAACCTTTTAAATAGAAACACTATTCAGATCAAGGATTTCGAGATGTGGGTGTGAATCTTCATAGATTTGTATTATTTTGCAAATAATCACGGTATTATTCATGTGAAATGCTACTGACGTAGATGCCTAGTAACACCTGTATAATCCAAGTGGACAGATGTGGAAAATTTCTCGTTTTGTGAATTTACATCTGTCCAGTGACTTGGTCAGTTTGGTTTTCAAGAGAAACTCATATAACAAACTATTTTAAACTATTATATAATATTCTGTCAATGCACATATTCAAACAATCGCCTTTAGCTACCTTCAGCTTGTCTTTTCTTCTATTCTTTCCTCGAGTCTAAAGCCAGGCAGGTGAGTAAGCCATCTTTGTTTTTAGACTCGACAATTATTTACTGAACAGCTAGAATCAAAACGCCTTACAAAAAACACATGCCATTTTCTTCAACAATATGTTTTTTCCCAAACATCAAATAGTTTCTATTCAAATAGCTGAAAGTTTCAACTATCACAGTCCAATCCATCGGAGAAAGCTCCGCCCACAATATCAAAACTAGTCACGTGAACACTCTTTTCCTAACGGTTTTTCCGGGCACTCAAACATCGGAGCTCCGATCTTCCTGAGACCAAACCTCCGTTCACATTTGTGCTTCAGACCTATTGTAAACACAACTATAGAGACCGCAGACTCGTATATTCCTCGATATGCCCATTTGTGTTAAACATGGCCAAATTCAACTGTACTACATATTAATCGGACTGCGCTGTCACGACCTTGTTGAGGGTTCCAACACCCCAACATTACCGGAAAGACATTTCTCCGCCATTTCACAGTTTATAAGCCTACGATTTCCTAGCACCAATTCCTCTTCTCACTTATATATTTACAGCTCTACTAGTACCAGCTAAAAAACCCATTGAATACATAATCTACAACTAGTTAAACCGAACCATTTATTCATGTCAAGCCTCATAAATAACCTATCGCATGCCCTTTTGTCTAGAATCGTTAACCACCCAGCTCTAACGGTGTTCTATGCCATTCTTTTCATCATTGTATACCTTGTTTTATGGAAACCTTTCTTCACCGAGGCTGCTTATCGACTAAGGGTCCAGCGCTTCAGACGCTCTGGCATCAATGTTGGACATCCTTACTTCAAGCGCAACTTCCCATATGGCATTCCCGCACTACTAAGAATACTTGCTGCCAGCCGTAGACACCAACTTTTTCAATACTTTGTTCAACGAGGTATTAATGACGGCACCAAAACTCTCCGATCTCAAGGCATAGGACGCTTTGCCTTCTTTACCTCTGACCCCGAAAACATAAAGGCTATTCTGTCTACAGACTTCCAAAGCTTTGGGCTAGGATCACGTCACCGAACCTTTTATCCCCTTCTGGGAGACGGGATTTTTACTCTTGATGGTGCGGGATGGCAGCACACTCGTGCACTGCTTCGACCCCAATTTACACGTCAACAGATCTCTCATAGTGACACTTTGGACATTCATACCAACCACCTTGTCAACATTTTGTTAGAATCCAAGGGCAATAGTATTGATGTCCAACCACTCTTTTATAATTTAACATTGGATACTGCTACCGAGTTTTTGCTTGGTGAAAGTGTTCATTCTCAAACAGGTGGGAATCCCAAATACCCCGGTGCCATGGAATTTGGCCGCTCATTTTCCAATGCACAACAGTTTTTGACAAAGAGGCTCCGAGCACAGGCTTTTTACAAATGGGTTGACACGAAAGAATTCCGACAATGGTGTGATAATTGTAAAGATTTTGTCATGAACTTTGTGACACCGGCAATCAATGAGTACGAATCCAAATCTGACGAAGAAAGAAAGAGTGTCAATGAAAAATATGTGTTTTTGAATGAGCTTGTCAAAGAAACTAGAGACCCTGTACTTCTTCGAGATCAAGCGCTTAATATTTTGGTTGCAGGCCGTGATACCACTGCTTCTTTACTTGGATTTGTTTTTTACTTTTTATCTTTTAACCCCTCAGTGTATCAAAAGCTGCGCTCCATCATTTTAACTGACTTTGGCGAAGGTAGCGAGAATCTTAACTTTGAGTTTCTAAAAAGATGTATTTATTTACGGAACGTGATCAACGAAACTTTAAGAGTCTGTCCCATTGTGCCCGTCAACATGCGTACAGCCCTTAAAGATGTTTACTTGCCTCGAGGTGGCCGCGACCCATCTACTGGAAACCCCAAAGATCAAAGCTTGCCCGTCTTTATTCCCAAGGGAAGTGCTATCAATTACAGCGTATATGTCATGCACCATGATACTGACTACTGGGGCCCGGATGCCGAGGTCTTTCGCCCAGAGAGGTGGGAAGAAAAGAGGCCAAACCAACATGCCTGGGATTACTTACCATTCAATGGCGGTCCAAGAATCTGTCTCGGCCAACAGCTTGCTCTTACCGAAGCTTCATACACTATTGTCAAGATTTTACAAAAGTTCAAGGCTGTGGAAAACGCTACAAAAAAGCCTTCCGATCCTCGGTTGACTGATTTCAAACTTACCATGTCTTTGCACGATGGTACCAACTTGAAGTTTATTCCCGCTTAAAATTCTACCAATTCGTAGAAACTTTATCAAGTTGCAAAAAATACCGGGGTATATAACACCGAATCAGTGATTATAGTCACACCTTTATAACTTTTGGAACGGACCTCCCAACAGGCTTTTGACCTTGGAAACATAGGTAATCCAAAATAAGATTGCTGTTTGTTTTTTGTAAAGCATAACTTTTTTTATTTTACAATTTTTTTAAACACGTTTTTATAAATAATAACAAAAAAAGCATAAGAAATGTATATACCTAAAACCTAAATAAATCTCAATTATTCACTTTAATTGTTCTTCTTGCGCTTATATAACTTGCTAACCAAGTTGTTTCCTCCCTTCTTCATCAAATCCTTGTTTCTGCTCTTATTGTACTCAACATAGGCCATGTCCTCGCCACCAGCAAGAGCCGATAAATTACCAACAATTCTGTTAGCCTTGGAACCAGCCTGAGCTTTGTGTCGCTTGGGCGCAAGTGCAGAACTTCTGCCAACAACATTTTCGGCATCATCACCCGCTTCCAAACCAGCAGCATCTTCGTTTTGAAGTAACACTTCCTGAAGCAGTTCACGGCGTTCACGCGCAGTGGAATATGCTAGCCCAGGAAGTTGCTCCATGCCATGCAAATGGGTAATGACCTTGAAAGCATAACCCTGGTCAACCAAAAAGGCTTGTCTTTTAGTAGAGTAGTACATCTCTTGTGTATCTTTAGACACCAAGGAGTAAAAAAAGGCATTAAATCCCTCATCGTTTCTTCTTTTTGCTCGAAGAATTCTACCAAGACGCTGAGCTTCTTGACGACGAGAACCATAGTGTGACGAAATCTGGATAAGACATGTAGCTTCTGGTAAATCAATACTGGTATCACCGACCTTTGAAAGGAAAATAGTATTGACTTCAGGATTGTATTGGAAATTCTTAAGAATCTTAATACGCTCTTGCTGAGGGGTACTACCATAAATAAATGGCTTTGAGAGCTTAAGAGCATAGGCACAAAGAGCATAGACATTATCAGAAAAGACAATAATCTTATCTCCACGCTTCTCATGGTACTGAATAAGATACTGGCAAGCCTGGAATTTGGAAGGATTCATAATGTATAACAGCATGCGCTTACGAGCATTGGCGTTAAGGTATTCTTGATAAAACTCTGAAGTCATTGGACACCAAACTTCGGCGCACTGTACATTAGCAATATGTCCTTTTTGAGACAAGTCCATCCAATTGGCTTCATACAACTTGGGACCAATCAAGAAATTAAGATCATCAATTTTATCATCTTCACGAAGCAAGGTAGCTGTTAAACCAAGTTTGGCATGTGCTGCAATGGTGGTAACAACACGTCGGAACATAGCAGCAGGTACGACGTGCACCTCATCAAGAATAATAAAACCCCATTCACGTGAAGTCAAGAAATCCATCATCTTTTGAGACTCGTGGGATCTATTTCTGGTATTGGCCACCATGGAGTATGTAGAAACAACTAAACCAGCTTCACCTCGGAACTTTTCTTTATTTTCAGATGTGAAAACTGCAACATCTTCAGGTTGAATAGTACACCATTGCAAGAACTGTTGACGCCATTGGTATACTGAGACAGAAGAGGTGCACAGAACGATTACACTCTTGCGGATAGTACAAGCAGCAGTAATACCAACCAATGTTTTACCAGCACCACATGGCAAGACAATAATACCTGATCGAGCACGACCGTCACCAAACATTTTACTTAAACTGGATTCCTGGTATGGACGAATTTGTGTTGAAGGTTTCAAATCAATGTTCAGGTTGACGTTCTGTTTATCATTTCGGAAATCGTACTCTTCCAGCACGGGGAAATCGATTTCCTGGCATCTCTTTTTGACAGCCTCAACTGAAGCGGATGAAACTTCAAACGAATGGACAGCATCCATGTCATCTTCATCTTCTTTATCTAGTCCAATAGCAGCGTTGAATGCAGCTTCTGCATCATCAGAAGCCGCGGATTCTGTATTGGTTCCATTGGCATCAGCACCATTGGTAGCATCGGCCCCGTTTGACTGATTTTGAGGCTTTGTTCCCGGGATAACCAAATCACCCATCTTTGGTGCTTTTTCGGTGATAAGACCGTCAGTAGTAGTTGTTTCTGATGCTTCGATACGAAGGGGTCCAATTTCTGGGTCCTTGAGCAACATCTGGAGCACGTCAGCATGTGAACTTTCCACAAAGTATCGATTGTGCTTCAAAACCAACTTAATTTTACCATATGAAACCGTACAATTGCCAATGAACGTGATAATGCTTTTTGGTACTGGAACTTTTGAAAATCGACTCAGCGCAGAGATAATATCTTTTGTTTGTAAGCCGACCGAAACGGCGGCATACAGCGAGTAAGTGGTCAATCGGTATTCATGGATATAGTTTGGTCTACTTACAGGTTCTGAAATTGTGACAAGGAAATCTTGAACCTGCTCTGCGAGTGGCGAAAAACTCTCAAGAATAATGTGCCCATTATCTGGGTTGATCCATAAAGGTCTAGAAGCGTGATCTGGTTTCAATTTGAGATAAGAAAAGTCACCTTTTCGAAACATTCCCGACACCTCATCTTGACGATACCCGTCTGGGATTTCAACATCTGTCTCTGCTGCTCGAACTGGGGCATAGTTTTCGTCTTCTTGTTCGTTACGCTTTTGTGTGGGTAGTTGAATCTGCTTGGTGGTACCAATCTTCATACGAATCTTGGGAATGACAGGGAGTTCTTCTAATTCACCTTCATCTTCAGAATAACTGGTATTAGAAGAATCGGACTCTTCGTCGTCTTGCTGATTAAAGGTTCGCTTGCTCGACATTTTTGGGGGTTTAAAGGTGTTTATTCAATTGAAAAAAAATGAGTTATAAATGGGAAAATGAACGAGAAACAAAATAATAGTAATTGAAAATGGCAATAAATAACTTTTTAAGATCTGGATATCTATTTAGAAACAAGAGGGTATCAATGAAAAAGAAAATCTAAAATACAAAAAATAATACTGGTGGGTATCCTGATAAATATAAGAAAATTTGATTAAAAAGAGTAGTGAAATAAATATAGAAAATAGGTAAGTGTCTTTCAGATATTTAAGATCTTCCGTGCGTTGGAAGAGTTATAATAAGAGAGAATGAAGCCTGTTGAAGAAAAAATAATGATTCTTGAAGATTTTAAAAGGAATTGGAGGGGAGGGGTGGCAATATATTAGAGATTTGGTTATTAAGAATCACGTGAATTTAATTTATCAGATGTGACACATAACCTATTGTATATTAGTCATTATCTACGTTACGCGTTCTCTATCCCAGATTAATTACACCTGGGTACTAATTGATGTTGAAGGTATTTCAACTGAGTTGAGATCTATTCTAGAAATCTGTCAGTAACATTAATAAATAAAGACAAAAAATAATCCAAAAATCATAAAGTCATAAGCATTCATAACCAATACGTTCATAAATATATACAACGTTGGCGTAATAAAACCTTTCTAGTCACACTGTTAATAAGGATGCAAGTAAAATATTTTTTTTTATAAAGAATAATATTTCATTTCATTTTTTTCTGCCTCTTCTTTTGTTTTTCTTCTTTTTCTAATCTTAAAGTAGAAATCAAGTAAATAATGTAGTGAATAATAAAACAGGATCATAATATAAATAAAACAATAAACTATCCAAAAATTTGGCTTTTCTTTTCTTTTCTTTTTTCTTTAATCTATTCATATGCTTTTTTTCATAAACTTAAGAAATCTCCATGTTGGTGTCCGAAACTCCGGGAGCGCCAGTAGCGTTCAAAGTATCAGAAAATGTGGTGTCAGCGGGCTTTGAAGGAGTGTTTTTCCATTGTTTCTCAAGTTCACCCACCTCGTTAACGTGGCTTGAAGCATAGTAGAAGGATTCAGCAGTTCGTCTATCCTTAAAAGTGACGGACAAAGTTGTGTCATCAACACGAGCAACTTCTTCGCACTCGCCAATAGAAACAATATATCCTCGGAAAGACTCTTCCTTATCAGCAAGAACGGGCTTGACGAGAATTGTTCTTGGTCGTAAATCCAGGTTGAAGCGGGAAGTGGATGGGTTAAAGGCACCACGAGTAGGACGACCGTAAGGGTTATAGTGGTTGTTATATGTGTTGTAAAATCCACCACGGCCACGGCCACGGAAAGATCCTCCTCGGGCTTGGTTAACGACTGGATAAGCAGAACCTGGTGGTAATGGAGCACCAGTTGGAATGCCGAGTCTAGCAGCTTCGCGCTTAAGAGCATCAAGTTGAGTTCTAAGGGCATCTGACGTGCTCTTCTTTGTATCAATTTCAGCTTGATCGCCCTTCTTCTCTGCAATTTCCAACAACTTTTCAGCCTGTTCCTTCTGAAGCTCTAATAATTTGAGCTTCTGCTTGGTGAGTTCAAGTAGCTTTTCTTGGTTAGCCCTCTTCTTGGCGAGCTTTTCCTCAAACTCCTTTTGCTTCTGAGCCTGAACCTGCTTAACAGCCTCAACATCGATCTTTTCTTGGTCGTTAGTTTCCTGGCTCTCGTCATTCTTTCGCCAGTAAACCTTAACAAATCTGTTGTCAAAAATTGGATCGGGCGAAGACCATGCTTGACGAGCTTCATTATGGGTAGCGTACTCAACCAAAGCAAGGTGGTTTCCGTGGTCCAAACTTATTTCAGTAATGTCACCAAATCTGGCAAAATATTCACGGACATCAGCTTCATTAAACTTTTCATCTGGAATCTTTTCAATAACAAGCTTACGCTTAACAAACTCATCATCTCCTTGAGTGCTTGCTATACTGTGCAAGTAGTTTTGTCTTCTATGGTTATTGTTATTGTTGAATCCGTCATTGTTATTATTGTTGAATTTGTTGTTTCGGCCATTGTTATTGAATCCGTTATTATTGTTGTTATTGAATCCACCGCCCATGGAGCCGTCATTTTGGCCATCTCCGTTGAAGTTGTTATTGTTGTTGTTGTTATTCCAGTTGTTTCCGTTATTATTGTTATTACGGAAGTTACGGTTGCCGTTATTATTGAACCTATTATTTCTGAATCCATTATTATTGTTATTATTGAATCCATTGTTGTTGAAATTACTGTTGTTGTTATTGTTGTTATTGAATCCATTGTTGTTAAAATTATTGTTATTTCTGTTATTTCTGAATCCATTACGGAAGTTTCTCTGACTGTTCACATATATGTCATTCTCAAAACCGTTTCCTTCATTGTTGCCATTGTTGTTGTTATTATTGTTGGCGTTGAAAAAGTTCCCTTGGTCGTTTCCAAAGCCACCACCATTTCCTCCAAGGGGTATATTGTGGCCAGCTCCACCAAAAAATGCAACATTCTGCTGCTGTTGTTGTTGCTGCTGCAGTTGCTGCTGATCCACGGGTTCAGACTCAGGGTTCAAGAAAGACTTTGATTGAAAAGCTTCAAGTAGCTCATTGACAAAAGGCTCGGTCTGGGCGTGCAAAAAGTCTCTCAAGTCGGTCAAACAGATGGAGCGTAGCTGGTCAATAGAGTCATCATGCTGAAGCAACGCAATAACATACTCTGCCAAAATTTCCGAGTCAGAGTCAGCAATGGTGGAAACGCGTTTAAGAATCCACTGCTTCAATAAAGGAAGATCAGAATCAGGAATAGCCATAATGAGGAATGGAGCGTGCGTAAATTGAAAAGAAGGGATAAGTTAAGTATCCAGTGGTATAAACAGAAACCGATTGAGTAAAAACAATCAGCAGTAATTCGAAATGTGCTGACGGTTTAGTTCAAAGATGGAAACAGGTGGAGGTGTAGGTGTAGTGGACAAAGAGCAAAAGTGGCGCCGACGACTGAAGGCAGCAATATAAGTCACATGCCCACAGGGTAGGTGAAAATTTTATCCCTTATGTAAACGATGAGTCATTAGCACGTGCTAAGCTCCACCAAGGCTAACTAACTTATATAGCTATGTGTCTATCTATGTCGAGGCTCAATATGATATTTCAGCTCTACAGGAAATTATGTTTTGATTCGTCTCTCTCTCTTTTTTTTTTTTCCTCCTCTACAAGATTTCTTTTTCTTTTTCGATTATACTTTACACTGCATTCAGCTGAAATTATGACCACATATATTGCAACAATAATCTCCTCCGACGAAGAACTCTTCCGCGATGCTTGTTCTGAATTGGACACACTCTTATTTTACGAAGGTGTCAAGACTGTGAGGACCGAGATACTGAGTCCAGGAAAAGCCATTGATTATCATCTCAACTTTCAATCTTTTTCCAAAGACATGATTGACAGCTTCAGAAAGGAACTTTTTGAGCTCAGCAAAACCACCAAAGTCGATATCATTTTCCAGCTCGACACACAAGCAAGAAAGGAAAAAGGTCTTGTCGTTTTCGACATGGACTCCACATTGATCCAGCAAGAAGTCATTGATATGATTGCGGCTTATGCAAACGTTGAGCCTGAGGTTTCAAAAATAACAGAGGCCGCCATGAACGGTGAAATCGATTTTAATGAATCCCTTCGCCAGAGAGTTGGTTTACTTAAAGGTGTCACTTCCAATGTCTTTGAACTGTTAAAACCACAGATTGAATTTACCCCTGGTGCAAAGTCTCTTTGTAAAGCACTGAAAGCCAGCGGTGCAAAGCTTGCTGTGCTTTCCGGTGGGTTCATTCCTCTTGCCCAATGGGTAAAGCAGGAGCTTGGCCTTGATTATGCATACGCAAATAATCTGGAAATTAGCGAGGACGGAACCCAGTTGACTGGAAAAACCTTCGGCAGAATTATAAACAACATAGCCAAGGCTGAACTGTTGGAGGAGATTGCTCAAAAAGAAAACGTTTATATAGAGAACACAATTGCTATTGGTGACGGATCTAACGACCTTCTCATGATGGAAGCTGCTGGTTTTGGTATTGCTTTCAACGCTAAGCCTATTGTTCAGCTTAAAGCGCCTTCTAAGATCAATACCGATACTTTGGAAACGGTTCTGTATGTTTTGGGATATACTGACCAGGAGATTGAGGAATTATTAAACCAATAATTCTTACTATTCTTTTGTTCATGAGCTATGATTATAGAATATTTATGTAAGATCACGACCCTTATTTATTATTTAACAGT
Organism: Magnusiomyces fungicola; assembly: GCA_900654225.1. NCBI lineage: Eukaryota > Fungi > Ascomycota > Dipodascomycetes > Dipodascales > Dipodascaceae > Magnusiomyces > Magnusiomyces fungicola. The sequence continues at coordinate 1,544,948 of CAACAH010000002.1, forward strand.
AATGAAGTTTGAAATTTAGACAACGCACAAAAAAACTAATGACAAGAACATAAAACACACAAATATAGATGGGAATAAATAAATAAACACGAGAAAGAAGACTAACATTAGGAGATCATAAAAGAAAGAAAGAAAATGCCAACGGGGAAAAATAACAAATAGATAAATACAGGCTAATCACAATTAATTTCTGCTCATCATCATCATGAGCCCTTGAATAGCAGACATTTCCTGGTTTTTCATGTCCACCGCATTAGAGCGCCCAGATTCCACGGACTTTCCCTTGGGACATGGAGTCCCGAGAGTTTTGATGAAACTAGACTCATCGTCATGATGCTGGGTGCTGAAAAACGAGGTGTCGCCCACTTCTTGTTTGATGTGTGCACTGTACTCCATTTCTGCCTTGATTGGGGTTGCGGAAACTGGTGTAGAGGCCAAAGGCGAGGAGGCCGAATAGCGCTGCTGCTTATTGATAGAACGATTGGGCTTGGAGTACTTGCGACTTGACGACTTGTCAATAGGGTCTCGCTTGATGTATGGCTGGTCACCAAAAAGCGCGTCAGATTTTGCGGACATTGGTGTGTAGTATAAAGTGATGGGGAAAGAAGGTGTAGATAAAGCAGACCTGTAGGATGGTTCATGGGTGGATGAGCAATCAGTTGAACAGGCTGACTCATTGGAAAAGACCGATTCAACTGAAGACGAAGACGTGTGGCGTATCTTGATAAGGGGATGCAATGGTGCTGGTGCTGAATATGAAGATCTGGGGGGAGTCATGATATCAGCAAAGACGGGGCGAGGTGTGGACTGGTTACCAGGAGCAATGGATTCAGTTATGCTGCTAATACCTGGTAACGGGATGTGAAAGGTCTGATTCGAGACATCGAGAACGTGACTATCATTCGACTCGGGCTCAAGGTCTGATTCATCTTCAGAAGAAGAAGAGCAGCAGGAAGACTCCCATTTGTCAAGCAACTCGACGTCGCTGACCTCCAAATCTGAGCTCAGTATTCGTAGAGGCTCGTCTTCATTGGGAGTCGTAAGAATGTATTGGTCTAATGGCTGTAAGCCAAATCGAGAAGGAGTTTGAGAAGCCTGGAATTTGTTCAGGCGACGACGAGTTTGGAAACTATTGTGATCACGGACTTGTTGTTTCTTGAGCGCTAACCTGCCAGCCTTTTTGACAGTGGTTTCAAAGCGTTCCGCAGGAAAGAGCACTTTGATTTGTGCAGCAGCAGCATCGTCAAGCCGTCGGTAGGTGGGTTCGCTGGAGCTGCATGATTCGTTCGCATCGGAACCGATTGAAGACCTGGTGGAGGGGGAGGTGGAGAGGTGGCTCACTCGGTTGCTAGTGCTACCTCTCGTTTTTGCTGTTTTGGGAACCGCAGTGTTCTGTGCTGTGCGGCTCAATAATTTCGTGTTCAGCTTTTGTCTAGCTGGCCAGGCGGCCGATGCGAGCTGGTCTTGCGGAGCGATGGTGGGCTTGTTTAAATGGGATGGATGCTGCAGGGATTCAGATGGGTGAGGGGGCTTGGTGGAAGGATTGGTGATGGCGTTGACGACTTTTGATGGTTTGTAAAAGCTGTTACATGCAACGTTGTTGTCAGAGGTTGTAAGCATTTTAGTCAAACGCGCTGGTGCTGCTGAGTAATTCCGTCGTGGAACAGCGTGTTTAAGCCGTTGCTTGAGTTTTACAGAAAGCTGAGAGACAGATTCATGGATAGGACTGGCTTGAAATGGAGATTTGGTCCGTTGTGGGGATGTGCGTTTTGTAATGTGGCCATCTTCAGGCTTTAAAAGCATGGAAATTGGATTGGGGTCGGCTTGCTTGTGATCGGGTTTATGTTTGATGGTAAGCCGGGAGTTCTCAATAACTGCAGTTACAGCAAGCTGCGTAAAGTCCTTTGGGTAAAAGGAGTCGTTGTCATTCTTGTTGTTGTAGTTACAGTCTAAAGGCATTCCCAAGGATGTAACAGGTAAGCAGCAGTCATCTGAGGAGGTATAAAGCGGTTCCAATTCCGGTGGATGGACTTGTCGGTATATCTCCATAAATTTGTCTTGGTCAATAAAGTAGCGTGGGAGATTGGGGATGCAAAGCTGACCCTTCCGTAACGGTGGAGGAGGGGTCATTGTAGAGTCTTCTTCATCGTCGTCGTCGCTGATGTCTAAGCTATTATCGTATTTGCCTTTGTGATCTTGCAAGTCATCATTTCTCATGCTGAACCCCATCAGCGTTGAGAGTTTGGACTTTGGGGTGGATGGCATGTCGGTTTCAGCGGGGGTGCTATATTCAATTGGAGTTGTGGGAGTCGTACTAGGCGTTGATGCCACTGTTGGCTCGTCCAGCAGACAGCAGTCGTGCTGCACTTTCTGTGGAGGCGAAGACATACTATAAGGGATGAGGGAGAAAAAAAAAATTGAACGACCGTACCTATCAGTAATAGGGGTTATGTATTTGGTTACAGAGAGGAAAGCACAGTGATTGGGGGTTAAAGGAGAGTTAGAGCAGGAGTAATGGCCAGTTGTCCATGTGTTGGAAAGGAAAGGGACCGGGCCGCAGAAATTTTGGATTTGAAGAGATTTTTTTTAATCCAGCTGCGTAGGTTGGTTTGGTGACAAACCCATATTACATCTCAAGGAATATCACTCTAGATCCCGCTTCAATCCCATGAAACATGGTGATTTTGGGCAGGAAATTGGAAAAGAACTCGAGAGCATAGCCAACAGGGTTCATCAGATGGCTATTTTGCCAGTTGGACCCGTGAAAACAGGCAACGCAGCAAAAGCACCCCGTAATATTTCTTTCCTCTCCATCTACACGAGGCTCTTGAAAAAATGGTGAAGGTTGGGGATACGCGGAGGTTTGTATGTAACGCACTTGTAACAAGTGCAAGTAATGGCTTTTTAGGCTTTGATTAGCGTGCTCTGTAGATTCGAGATCAGACAGGCGCTAGCATTCTCTTTATCTGTATTTGTTTGTCAGAGAGCCTAGCACAGGTACTGGGGTTATATATCTTTGCTGCGCAGTTGTCTCTTTTAGTGGAATGTCATGTTTCCAGACGTAGGGCGTGACGCCCATTGAATCCTATATCCAAAGGTTATTTGACGTGCCGGTCACTTGAAGATACATGCTTGAATGACGTGTATTTCGCAGTGATTTGGGTGTTTTTGCGCCCCTAGATCATGTGTGTGTACAATGAGATTACAATTCTTTGAGCTTTGTGACGGTCCTTCCAGGGAAGCTGTTGTCTCCACGTCTGAATCATACTTGAAAACCCTCGACCGGCGCGTGGCAACAATATTTAGTACATGTGGCAGATCATTAAAAAAAAAAAAAAAAAAGACCTCCGACCCATTATCGCCAATCTTGGTGTAGATAAACGCCATGTGCGATGTATACAAATATGATCGAGTAAAATACACATCTAATATATCACCCAGCTGAAAGCAACTCAGCTGAAAGCCAGTTTAATTTGATTTCATTTTCATGTTATTTCCGGTTTCGCGTTTAGTTCTCCGTGCGCCACAAATCTTAAAAACTGCTGTGATAGGGAGTGCAATGCCACTGTGTGTAAAATGTGACTGCTTTCTTGGTGGTTTAGGGCCTGCTTACTACTGCATTACACTTTGTGCTGTATGTAATATCAATGTACTATTCCCACAAAGTGTGGATGCTATTTAGCTCTTATAGATAACGACACACAGCCATGTTTGCTTTGGTCAGTGTGTTTGCCTGCTTATAAGCCTGAAATGTGGTTATAAAAAAAGGAATAAACTCGATAAGACTTTATTCTCATTTTTATTTATAAAATACGCGTTATCAATATTTTTTAAATACGAAGCACATTCCATTCTTTGTCATTGTCTAGAAAACTAGGCAGGTTTGATGCTCATCAGCTGTTTTTGCCTCTCTCTTTTGGAATTTATTTACACCTTGTTTGTTAAAATTTAGTAACAGCAATTGAATATAATAAACACAGCTCATTTTTTCAAGATCCTCCAAGTTTACCACAATATTCTTTGAAATAACCAACCAACAGAGTTCAAACTACCCAAACGCGTCCAAACCATGTACAAGCCGCACTCCATGCCTCACAAAATTCAACGGTTTTTTAGGGTTTCTTTAATGCATCTTAGGGAACATGCAACTTTGGGCGTCTTCATAAACGCGCGCCGTACGTGTCAATCAGCCGCGCTCTACACGTGTTAGTTATCCTGGTTCTCGCGTGGCTCGAGTGCCAATATCGTTTCAAAATAACCGTTCTTTGCTATGAACGCGTTATTTTCTGAGAATTTCTTTCAAATACTTGATTAAATTTTTGTTGATCAAAGATTACACATTTGGCTTTTAAAAATCAACTTGTAAACGCGTCAAACACCACTCAGATTCGATAGCCAGTCACTCAATTTGACACTTTTGTCCCACAAAGCAACACTCTTATTCACATAACAAAAGAATTTCAAAATTCGTAACAATAACAGAACAAACTCATATTATACTACTGTAGATCTACTTCATATCAAAATTTAAATCCTTAACGTGACGGCTAGATGCTTCTGTCACTCCAGATCATCCTCATTTCCTATTTCGGACATCTCAATGGTAAGACTTCAAACACCAAAATACGCGGCGACTCAGAAAACCACATCTGCTCTCTAAACTTGACAATGAAAAAAAGTAAAAACAAATGCCACTAATATGAAATACACTGGAAAATATCTACCAATTTAATATCGGCTTTATATCAAACTGCTTTTAATACACCATATAGTTTTAGCGTCTTTTTCATCATTGCCAATATCATTTTCCATACAAGGATAAAAGGCCCCAAGCTTTTGGCTAATTAGTTTATTAAAAAACATTTAATACAAATGATCATTAACTGGTAAATAACATAACAATATACTGTGAATCCACAATGCAATAATATTAAAAGCTGCTTGAAGATGCAAGCAACAGTCGTAACTTTCAATCACACGCTTTAAAGAGAAAGTTCCGATGATTTAAGACTGACAGAGTCTTCATAATCATCCACTTGCTGTCCACTCTTTGTATTTTTGTCCTCCCTGCTTTTCTTAGCAGCGTGTGACTTTTCAAGAGCAACATTTCTCAATGCCAAATTGTACATATCCTCCGTGTGATTCCAAACCGTATCCTGCAATTCCTCAGTTAATAAGCCTCTTTTAATGGCCCGATCCTTCATAGAGTTATTGTTTCCATCAATCAAATGTGCACCTTTTCGAAACGATGCTGCAGTGGCCATGTAGTACAGTCTTTCACTGGCATTATCAGGAGTATTGGCAAACATCATGGCCAAACGTGAAGGAATTCGAGCCCAGATCGGCAGACTTCGTGCAATTCCGGTATTGACAACACCTGGCCCGGCATGAATAAAACCCACATCAGGATACAACCTTGCAAAACGCATCACAGCCAACGACGTAAACTCCACAAAGTGACGGTGAGCATTGGCCAAAGTGTAATGGTTCTTCAAATCCAAGTCACTCATTATGGGCTTGCCCTCATTTCCAGGATGTAACACGACCATGACTCGTGCATTGGAAACCTTGGGCGTAAATACAGTAGTTTCGACGCCGTACTTGACAACTCTAGTGTTGTCAGCATGGGATTGTAACTGTTTTTCCTCCTCAGCCGCTGCCTGCAATAAGGGCATCAAACGATCGACAAATCTCCAACGACCATAGTAATTCACTGCCATTTTGACATCCAAGCCCTCAATAGGAGTTTCCACTCTTCCTGTAAGAGTAGTGAAACCAGGAGACAAGAACAACAGGTTAACCTTCTTCTCTTGGGCTAGAATTTTACTGCACAGCTCATCAACCTCACTCACCAGCGTTACATCGCATCCATAAGCACGAAAACAGCAATTGGGGTTAGAGTTAATCTTGCGAAGATTGGAAATGACCCTAGCTCCGGCAGAAATTCGGCGGCCAATAATGTAAATGACAGGTTCCTCATTGTACTGAGCAAAACGATAGGCCGTGTGTTCTCCAAGGCCACTGGTGCCGCCAACAATGATGGCAACTTGTCGGGGTGCTGCAACAGAAGCGCTTTCGGCATTCTTAACCTTGATATGTAAAAGTGGAAGAACCATTGTTTAAGAGTGGGTGTGTGTGAAATGAATAAACAGATTACAGATTGAAATATAGTAAAGAAGTAAGATGAAGCACAAGCGAGAGTAACAAGGTTTCAATAAGGTGATGTGAAAGAAAAGACAAGAATTAGAAGGAAGAGAATTCAAGATGGTTAATATTCAGTCACCAAGAGTTATCAAGTTAACGTTACAGAATCTCTGTTGTAGATTTGGTGGTTTGAAGTGTATGAGCGCAACATGCATATTGTTTTTTAGCTATAACCTCAGCATAGAAAGTCCATACACTTGCGGATTAAAATAACGAAAAATACTTTAGAGGATTGTTATTTTTCAGAGGTTTAAAGAGAATCACTCAACGATGAAAAACCCAATGATTACCACGTGATTGTTCATTTAATCAATGGCTTTAAACCAATTCAGATTGGAAATCACTATTGAAAATTACCAAGTAATATGCTTTTTGAAAAGTTTATATTTATGGGTTCTTGTTTCAAACCTGAAAACAAAGCTGTCGGGTCACTTGCGTAGCTTGTCTTTCTTTCTCAAACGAAACCCTCAACCATAGAACAGCAACAACAGGCTTGTCAGATAGCTTGAAGAAGATAATGAAAACACAAAATTAAAATAACAACCTCTATTAAGAAATAATTCATACTGACTGAAACATTTATTAACAAAGATCTTTTAGTAATCTTGACACCTTTATGACGGTACGCACCTGGAGATAAAAATAGCGAGAGATTATTCTTCGACCAGTTAACAAGACGTATTTTCTAGTGCCAGAATGATCTAAACTTTGGATAAGTTCCGCTGCATTTGAAATCTCAAACTTTAAATAGAATAAATGTGAAACACTACAATGACGAGCTTCAAAAAAGCATGACAGTCACACCGGCAAACCTGTTTAGAACCATAAGTAACCGAGTTGGTTTGCTTCTGGTTACCACGTATCAAATCTTAGCACTCTCTGAACTAGAAACTCGTCCATCCGTCTGAATAGGGCAATGCCAAAGGTCTAGACTAAACTACTAGATTTTGATAAACATTTAATCAAGTAACAAAGGAGAACCAAAACATAAAAAAACAATACAGAGAGTTTGTATTTGGATATGAAATTCTTCATTTTTTGGATCGGATCACTCGGCCACAAATTAAAAACAATAGTTATATTGGTATCAATTTTAATAATCCACAATTGCGCGAGATTGGATATTTTTGAAATGATCATGATGATGAAAACTCCTACGGATTCCGATGGATATTACTTGATACAATATAAGGCACTACGATTTTAAAATCCTATCAAGCCTTTATGAGCTTGAAATGAAAGCAGCCATTATAAGATCTTAGGTCTGAGATGGAATCTCGCCAACGGGCAACTTGAGACTAAACTGAAATGTGAAAACATCAACCCAAATGGGAAAATGAAATCCAGGAGTACAATAGAAAGTATAGGGCCAATTCATTTCTTCCGAGCACTTGAGGATTGACATACCACCAATGAATAGATGTTTGGGTAGTGTAAGCAGCAAATAGAGGTGTCTTAAGATCAGCCAGAATATATAACAAGATATTTGAGGAACCAGACAAGTAATATCAGGAGCACGAAGAATTTAAGAATAGAGGAACCGGTTTCAAGACTGCTTTGTCGGACTGTCATTCTTCAACCTTTGTTAGTCTTTAACGCTCAACTGGTTCTGTGAATGTTATAGAGCGATTATTCCGTCCCAAACAAGAAAAACCCAATTGGTTTATTAACAAGGAGACCTTTTACGGATAGTTATTCTGACACAAGAACTGACAAGTTGTTTGGAGTTCAAAGCACAGACAGCTTTCCTATTTGGGACTCGTCAATGGGAGTTTGAAATGCGGGTGCCTGTGTCAGCCGTGCGCTGGTCGAGTACTTTCGACCACCTTCCCCTAATCATTATGCAATCTCGTCTGTGGCCAAGATGGCATAATGAAGCTTCGACCAGAAAAAAAATGTACGATACTATTTCAAAGTTGTGCATCAAATCTTTGGATACATAACAAATCTCTAACACCGGAAAGTCTGAAATGAGATATGCCTATTGCCACTGTGTGCAGAAAAACCATGTTGAGAAAACAAGCTCGTCATAACCGTCTTGGGATCTGGAATCAAATTCGTTAGACTCCCTCTAAGCTTCAGCACACCTCGTTTCAAAACTCAATACCAGCTAAGCCTCATGTCTGCAATATTAACTTTTGCACTCCATTTATTTGAGAATATTTTCCCAAAAAGCCTTTTCCCTTCATTTTAGGCTTTCTTATATAAATGCCCCAGGATTTCCCATTCCAGCCATGCTCTATTCTGAATTTGCTCTTTTAATAATTCAACAAACTCCCAGTTTTGACCATGATATCTAACGCATTTCAGGGCCTAATTATAGGCTTCCTTCTATACACTTCTCAGTTAGCTCAGGCATCCCCAGCAAAATACATTGTCAAGTTTGATGACCAGGTTCTTCCAGCGCTGTCCAAAAAGTCCGGCCTCCTTACTCACCATGATTACTTTTACAGCGAGATCCAGTCTATACTAGGCTCAGATTCAGTCCAGCCTTCTTTGAACTTTACATTCGCCTTTAATGGTGCCTCCTTTGAAGTTTTCTCACCAGACTCAGCATCCATTGAGTTAATCAAGTCACTTCCAATCGTTGAACGGATTTGGGAGGACACCGTCCATAGTTTTGCCTCTAAACCTAACGCTGCTGAGGATTCCAACAAAAAGCGTGAGCCTTTTAACCCTTCTACCATTGAACCCAGCCATTCTTTCTTTAAGAGAGGTCTTACTCTTCAGCAAATTGAAGAAGACTTATTGGAATTGAAATACAGTTTTCTTAACCAGACATTGTACTATGAAAGTTGCACCTTGGAGTACATTCCTAATCCACCACCTCCCCCATCAAACGCGCCAAAAGAATGTTTTGAGTACTACAACTATGGCTGGAACAAGAATGTGTCTCCCGGAAGCGGCCCCTCTTGTTCTTCTAACACACCCTCTTCTACAATTGCTTCAGTTTTGTCTTCAGCCATATCTTCCTCTACTTACTCACCAACTCATATTGCCATCCAGAACCTTGCAAATCTTCCCCCAACTCCTTGGACACCCTTTAACGACACTGGCGTTCCTCAAGTCCAGGCCGAGGGATTGACTGGTAAGAACGTTGTTATTGGGTTTTTAGATACTGGTGTCGATTTCACCCATCCTGCACTAGCTAGCCATTATCTCGGCGGTTACGACTTTGTTGGTGACAACTACGATGGCTATAACCAGCCTCAACCAAAGCCCATACCTGACGACACCAATGGACATGGTACTTCAGCAGCTGGAATTGCTCTTGGAAAGAGTCCCACTTTTGTTGGTGTTGCTCCCGATGCAAAGTTTTACATGTACAGGGTCTTCAGTAACAGTTTTGTATCCACAGATGAGATTGTTCTCAGTGGTTTGGAACTAGCTGTTAAGGACGGCGTTGACATTATTTCTGTCTCTGCCGGTGATGCTTCTGCCTTTGGCGACACACCCTTCTCTTATGCTGTCGATGCCATTGTATCCCAAGGGATAATTGTCGTTTTCTCTGCCGGTAATAATGGTGCATATGGCCCTTACTATGGTTCCGGCGGTGCTGCTTCACCCAAAGCGATTGCTGTTGGTGAGACCCAAACCAACAAACTTATCACCTGGCCTGCTTACATTGTTTCTGACAAGTCACCAATTCCAAAGGCTGTTAACTACATTTCAACTACTGCCGGTATTCTCCCTCTTAATGGTGTTCACAGCGTTGACTATGTAAACAGTAGCTTTTGTACTCCAGATGGCTTCCCTGAAAGAAATAACTCTATTCTTCTCATACCTTTTGCTAAAAACGCAGAGTGCAGCAGAAACCAACAATACTCTGTCGCATCCTACTTGGGTTACGAATATGCTATCTACATCGAAGAAGATTCCTTACAGTATCTCTACAACTCTGCATCTGGCATTTCTGGAGTTTTGCAGGCTGCTGCCACTATTCCTTACACAAATGGCCTCTGGCTGGCTGAACAATATGGCTTTGGTGCTTCTTTCCAATTGGTATTTAACAGCTCTTCTTATCCTGAGACAATTCCCACGAATATCACCGGTGCTGGCTACATCAGACCCGAGAGTTGCTGGGGTCCTACCTATGATGGTTTCTTTGTTCCAGATATTGTTGCTCCCGGTGGTAATGTATTTGCTCCAATACTCAACAATTTGTACTCCAGTGTTGCTGGGTCCAGTTTTTCTTGTCCTTACGTTGCTGGCATTGCTGCTTTATATCTTCAAAAGAATGGAATTAGCAAAAGTGCTGGTCATCCAGCAGGCCGAAACGTTCCAGGGCAGTTCAAAAACGCTATTGTTTCATATGGAAAGCCTTTAGACTGGTTTGATGGAAACAACGTTGAACCTGGCTTCCCTGCACCTCTCATCCAACAGGGTGGGGGCTTAGTCGATGCTTATGGGGCAATTTTAAGCGGCAAGTCCATTGTCGATACGCCATACCTGGTTGTAAACTCTTCTGAAGGTCCATTCAGTTTCAACTATTTTGAGTTCAACCTGAAGAATGAGTTCCATATTCCTGTCACTTATACTCTTGAATCTTTGCCTGCAGTAGTTGTCAATGATCGTAACGATACAACCCTGATATCCAACATTTTCCCACCACCAGTTTATCCTGACAACGATCGCCTATTCTTCTACAACAAGGAATATATAGTTCTGCCTGGTTCTAGTGTCACTGTTAAGCTTGGTGTTACTTTGGACTCTGATCCGATATTTCAAAACGCCATCTACACCGGCAAAGTTGTGCTTAAAGCTTCTTACGGCCCAGATCTTGGAGTTCCCTATATGGCATTTGCTGAAAACACTTACAAAACTGTTCCAGTTATAGCGGAGCCTTTAATTGTTGGCACAGCCGATCCTAACACTGGTGAATTTACACCATCTGCGCCCAATGATACCAGCTTCCAGATCTCACAGGGAAATATTCCTTATCTTGGAGTCAACATCAACTTTGGCACTCTAGAATATTCTGTTGACTTAGTCACAGAAGATTTTGATCTCAGCACAGATTTCAGTATTGAATTGATCTACCCAGGTTATCGACAAAAGCGTGGCCTTTTCCCAGGGTTCACTAAGCGCGCTCCAGCACCTTCTGGTGCTAGCAAATATTTTGGTCCTATTTCTCTTGGTGACGGAAATGACTATCCTTCTGACTTTAATCCAAGACAAATCGATTCGGTCGAGCCATTTGCTGGGCTAGTTTCTAATAACACAATCAAACCTGGCACCTATAGACTTTTGCAGCGTGCTGTTCGGCCTTTTGGTAACAGATATAAAACTGGTGATTGGCAATTGGTGCTTTCCGATCCCATTAGTCTTTCATAATCCTAAGATTTCCTATTTACCCTTCTCATTCAATTAGACCTACTTTTTTGTAACTTGATTTTAATAATATAGATTTTAGCTTAAGAACCCTTGTAACCTTTCAGTGTCGCACTTGAAATGATTGGCTGCTGGATGCACTATTGCATCTTAGTTTTAGATTTGAACACTCGAAGCAAACAACTTGATATTCATTTTTGGTTCGACGTTATTAAATATGTACTGATGTTATTATACTTAGAACCCATTTTGCCGTCACAAGTCATGAGAATCAGTTATTCAGATTCTTTAGCGTTTATTGAAGTTGCTGAACATTTTCTAACAGCTTGAAGTTGATCAAAGCACTTAGATCTAACATTGATGTTTTCTCTGATACAGTTCTCGTATGCCTTCATGACGTCTCCACAATCATTCAAGATCTTGACAAATGAGGGGACCCTAAAAATAGAAATTAGAATTTTTTTAAACTACAAACTCTCGAGAATAAGACTTACTGAGTTTTTACACAAGTGGAAAGGGTGTTTTGCTCCTTTACACATTTGGAAGCATCGCCTTTGCCCAAACATTGGTGATATGAAAGAAATTCAGCAGGACAGTATTTAGCAACCTGTAAACAGAGCGAGGCTTTTAATTAGTATCTATCTAGATAAACATCTCAGAAGATAAAAAAACACTTACGTCCTCAACAAGAGCCTGATCAAGTAGCATAGACATGGTGGAGTTTTTGAAAAGTTGAAATAACGCTTGTCACAAGAAGAGTACTCAGTACCAATGGTCTTGTTGCGCTGGTGGAAATCGGCACGTTTTCGATGAATGTTCTTAATCTATAAGAATGACGTAATATCTTAATCATTTTTCATTTGAGCCGCACTAAAAGCATGCATTAGGAAACATAATTTCTAACGGCCTAAAATTTTTTTTAGCTTATTTAAATAATTGAGAGAGCTTTTTCTCTCTTTTTCTTGCCACATCGACCACTGAGTTAAATTTTTAGTCACAATGCCACCTAAACAGAAGTATAAGACTATAAATCCCGAGGATATCACGCCTAATAAGCAGGATATCTCTAAGAGTCCTATTTTCCAGGCCAATATCGCTGCTGGAAACATCCCAACTTTCCAGCCATCTAACTACAATCAATATCAGCAGAACTACCCTCAACAACACGGTGGCCACCAACAGCAACAATTCAATCCCCAGCAGCATGGTGGTTACAGAGGTAATAACTATCGTGGTAGAAACAATAACTACAACAGAAACAATCACAGAGATTATAGCAATAACAATAGTGCAAATGTTTCTGGAGCTTCTACCCCTATTACTACTGCTTCTTCTACTACCTCTTTGTCTTCTCTCTCTTCAGCTCTTAGAGATATTGAACAATCTCCAATTTCTCCATTCCTCGAGAAGATCAATGAAACCAAGACAGTATCTGATGCACTCTCAGCTGCTGGCGAAATTGCAGATACCATTCACAGCCAAGGTGCTATTTCTATTGTTACATTTGGTCTTGATAAGAACATCACAGCCTTTTCCAAATCAAAGTCTTCTCCTTTGAAGCGCGAAGCTGCTACTGCTATAATAACTAAGCTTGTGAGAAAGTTTGGTCCTAACACCGCTCTTGAGGCTTATATTCTTCCTGTCTTCAACATCCCCTTTGATCTTTTGGCCGATAAGGAAAATGCCGTCAAAAGATCTGCTCAGGGAGCTGCTGATGCTCTTCTTGGTCTTTATCCTGAAGATGCCAAGGTTTCTGTCGTTCTTCCCGCCTTGTTCAAGTACCTTGAGTCTTCTGCCAAGTGGCAAAGTAAGGTTGGTGCTCTCAAGCAGATCAACAAAATCATCGAGGAAGTTCCTCAACTCTCTTTGGAACACAGCTTCTTGCAAGGTATTCCAATTCTCACTAACTGCATGAACGATATCAAGCCTGAGTTGGCTAAGGAAGGTTCTAAGGTTCTTACTGAGTTTGCCAAGAAGGTTGACAATCAAGATATTCATCCCAGAATTCCTACTATTATTCAGACTCTTGCTAACCCTAAGAACGTCCCTGAATGTGTCAAGACCTTTTCTCACGTTACTTTCGTTGCTGAAGTGACAGAGTCTGCTCTTGCCATCCTTGTTCCTATTCTTTGGCGTGCTCTTAACCAGGCCGCTGGTTCTCAAGAACTCCTTCGTCAAACCGTTGTTGTTGTTGAGAACTTGACCCGTCTTGTTCATAACCCCATTGAGATTAAGCCTTTCATTCCCGATCTTTTACCTGGTATCAAAAAGGTTGTTGAATCCGCTTCTCAACCAGAAGTTCGTGAACTTGCTGGCAAGGCACTCACTGTTTTGGAAGATGCCCAAAAGGAGGATGCTACTGAGAAGACCAGAATCACTAATGAGGAAGCTTTGGCCAAGATTCCAGAATCTGTTGATATTCCTCTTCGTGAATACGTTTCCAAGCTCATTGAAACTGATGTCAACTACCGTGAATTTGGCCGCCTTCAGGACGCCCTTGAATCATATCTCGATGAATCTGAATCATATGCTGATGAAACCGTTTCATACTTCCGATCTTTATTCAGAGACTCTAAAGATGACGATGATGAACAGGAGGGAATCAAGATTGTTAATGCTGAATTCTCTCTCGCATACGGTGGACGAATGCTTTTGAACAAGACAGTTTTGAAGCTTTTCAAGGGACACAGATATGGTATTGTTGGTCGAAATGGAGCTGGTAAAAGTACTCTTATGCGTGCAATTTCTCTCGGTAAGCTTGAGGGTTTCCCTGATAAATCTGAAGTTCGTACCTGCTTTGTCGAACACAAGTTGCAAGGTGAAGAAGGCGGAATGGATCTCGTTGGTTTCATTGCTTCTGATCCTGAGCTTGCTGGTGTTGACAGAGATGAAATCGCCAAAGCTCTTGAAGAAGTTGGCTTCGATGACTACAGACGTTCTCAGAATGTCGGTTCCCTTTCTGGTGGTTGGAAAATGAAGTTAGAGTTGGCTCGTGCCATGCTTATGAAGGCTGACATTCTTTTATTGGATGAACCTACCAATCACTTGGATGTTGGTAATGTTAAGTGGCTTGAAGACTACCTTGTCACACATACTGAGATTACTTCTTTGATCGTTTCCCACGACTCTGGTTTCCTTGATACTGTTTGTACTGATATCATTCATTACGAGAGCAAGAAGCTTGTTTACTACAAGGGTAACCTTTCCGAATTTGTCAAGGTCAGACCCGAAGGAAAATCTTACTACACTCTTTCCGAGTCCATTGTTAAAATGAATTTCCCTCCCCCAGGTATTCTTACTGGTGTTCGTTCCAACACTCGTTCGGTTGCTCGTATGTCTGGTGTTACTTACACATACCCTGGTGGTGCTAAGCCATCTCTTATCAACGTTTCTTGCTCACTTTCTCTTTCTTCTCGTGTGGCTATTCTTGGTGCCAACGGTGCTGGTAAATCTACCCTTATCAAGCTACTTACTGGCGAGTTGGTTCCAGATTCTGGTAAAGTTGAAAAGCATCCTAACCTTCGTGTTGGTTATATTGCCCAGCACGCTTTACAACATGTTGAGCTTCACAAGGAAAAGACTCCCAGTCAATACATGCAATGGAGATACCAGAATGGTGACGATCGTGAAGTCCACCTCAAGAAGTCTCGTGCTGTTTCTCAAGAAGAAGCTGAAGCTATGTCTAAGCCTATTTCATGGGAAGGAAGTGAGCCTCGTGTTTTCGAAGCCATTATTGGTCGTCAGAAGTTTAAGAAGACCTTCCAGTATGAAATTAAGTGGAAGGGCTTCCTTCCCAAGTGGAACTCGATGATTCCTCGTGAAAGCCTTATTGAGATTGGTTTTGGCAAGGCTGTTCAACGTTTTGATGATCACGAAGCTTCAAGAGAGGGTCTTGGTTACCGTGATCTTTCTCCTCCTGTTATCCGCCAACACTTTGAAGATATTGGTCTTGATGGTGATATTGCTGATCATACCCCACTTGGTTCTCTTTCTGGTGGTCAACTTGTTAAGGTTGTCATTGCTGGTGCAATGTGGAACAATCCCCATTTACTTGTTCTTGATGAGCCTACCAATTATCTTGACCGTGACTCCCTCGGAGGTCTTGCATATGCTATCCGCAACTGGTCCGGTGGTGTTGTCATGATTTCCCACAACAACGAGTTTGTTGGTGCTCTTTGTCCTGAACAATGGATTGTTGCAGATGGTAACCTCACTCACAAGGGTAAGGCCGCTGTCGACAGTGACCGTTTTGATGACTCCTCTGCCGCTCCTTCTGGTGCTGCTTCTGGTGCTGCTTCTACCGCACAGTCATCCGCTGCTCCTTCTGATAACGAAGATTCACCAGCTAACATCAAGATTAGAATTAAGAAGAAGAAGCTCACTAGAAACGAGTTGAAGGCGAGAGAAGTCAGAAGAAGACTAAGATACATTGAGTGGTTGAACACCCCTAAGGGTACTCCTCGTACTCCAGACACTGATGACGAAGAAGAGTAAACAGTACCTTTTACTGTTTCTCTTCTGCCAAAATTATCTATTTCACTATTCTATTCTGCTTTCATTTTCTTTGGTATAGATTTGTAAGGGATTATTGCTTTATTTGTTTTTTATAAAAATTGGAACAATTGTTTATTGTTGTTTGAATCATTTCCGAGTTTGAATTTTTTTTGCATTTATTTTTCATTTCTATTTTTGTTGGCATTATTGTAATTCTTAAGATTATTTATAATTTTTCTTACATAGGTTTGTACACTAATAATATATATATTTTTTTTGAATCTATTGATAATATATATGAAGTTTTTACTTGAGCGTTACAAGTTATTGGTTGTGTATTTTATGAACGGCTTTGCTCTACTCTTTGCGACCAAAACAAACATTAACTGCAATTTAATCTCGGCTGGTTCACTTTCAATCGTTTCATCAATAAAGTATCCAGCATTTAAAAGTATGGATTCAAAAAATAGACGAATTTATCAAAATGTTTCGAAGCCAAAGTAATTTTTTTAGGTCCTCCAAGAAGGAAAAGAACCACGCAGACGAAAAGGAGGATATTGAAAATCAACAGACTTCTGACACTGAATGTCATTCAAACTTCAAAGTTAACATTTCTCATGAAAATAAACACCAAGATATTATCATAGAGAATCCTGATGAAATTAATCAGAGTCCCGCCCTGTTACCCGCAGTAGGTGCCTATATTCTTGCTTCAGCCGATATGTTAGTAGAGACATTGCAAGATCTCAGAATCATGGATCCAGAAGGAACTCTACTGGATGAGGTCGAAAGTGAAGAAAATATACAAGATACTGAGAAAAATGAGGATTTACATGGTAGGCCCATAAATGAAGTACTCAAAGATGAATTACCAGTTTCAACAGGATCATCCCATGATTCCCATCAATTGCTATATCCAATTTTTGACTCTATCAAACAATTTTTCCCTAAGAAAGCCTCAGAAAATCAGCCATATACGCAGTTCATCACATACAGAGAATTGAAAGGAAATCTTCTGGATGTCACGTATACCCCAGAAGACAAGAAACTAATAACAGACATTTTAGCGAAGAATAAGGAAACAAGAGAAACTATGAAAATAAAGACTAACAAAGAAATTGAAAACATTAAAATTGAAGAGAAGATTGAACGGGATAATATTTCTTTGAAGATTGGTCAAGAAGAGCGCAAACTTTTAGAACGTCAAAAAATAAGATACCTTGGTAAAAGGCAGACAGATGATAATACGCTGTATCACAGCGATGAGTATGATGAGACTTTAATAGCTTTGATTTTAGCTTTGACTTTAGATTTGAAGATTCTCGATTATCATATTTGCTTGATGTTTTTCAAAAGGATTCTAACATGTATCATTCATTTTTAGGAACCCTCCCAATGAAATACCTATTTTTGCAGAGGAGAATCACACGCAGTCTTTTGAGCATCTGCAAGATTTCAGATACAGTAAAAATTTAAATGATAAACGAGTGTTAAAGATACCAGAGGCTATGAATGAGAGGACTACCTTGTCTAGGGAACAAACCTATAATGCTACCAGCTTTGATATCATTACCTCGGAAGCCCACTCCAATCTGAACCACAGTGAAAATACTACTACAACTAAAAAAGATGGTGCTGCAAGAATACAATATACAATCAGTCGAAATGACCATAGAAAAGATCCAGCTTTGACTAACCGAGATTATCATCTTGGAAATGATACCCAAAATACTATATCTTTGAATAAACAGTGGAAATGTAACGTTGATAACGAGGATAAAGAAATATTATATGACTATTTTGATAGCAGCAATGATTACAACGGTTCTCAGTCGAAATACCACAATAATGACAAATATTATGGTGAAGGGCTTGAAGAGGATAAATTCTTTCAAAATAAATCAGATGTTGCAAAATATGACATTGAATCAACTGGTGATGTGGGCTTCTTTGGAAAGAAAACCATATCACATTCACCTCACCCTTCTATATCATCGCGTCACTCAGGCGATTCCTGGCAGTCTTGGAAAACATCAGAAGAGGAGAAATTGTTCACAATTTCACCTAAAGCAATAGACCATGAGGTAGATGTAATGAGAGGAACTCGAGAGAAGGAAAGCTACACAGATTTTTATTCCATTGCAAATACTAATTTTGGCCATAATCCGTCGTCTAAATATTTCAATTTGGAGAAGAGAAAGAGCAACAAGCTTTCTAGAGACAATGATCAGACTAAGAATGTGTTAGCAGGTGATAAAGGACCTCCAAAAGAACATTCGTTGGCAGATCCAAAACTGTTTCAAGATGTTAATGAGGAACATTTTTATCGTCCTTCAAACAGGCGATTTTTAACCTTTCACAGGTCAAAGACGTCTGTTAAGAAGTCTCCATCTGATGTATTTGCTGTTAATAGCTTGCAAAGAATCAATAAACAGAAAACGAGTAATAATGGTGAGTTACAGAGTGTTTCAAATAACATTAACGGAATGAGATATGAGAATTCAGGCAGAGAGTATGCTTTTAATAATGTTGAGACATCAAATACAGAAACTTTACAGACTGGTATAACATCAAGCTCGATATCACCCTCAGAGTATCAACATATGGAAACCATAAATTCAGGGAACAATAATCTTGCTGCTACCAGATCACTTTGGAGATCACAGGGAAGATATCAATTGGCCAATTACCCAAAGGATGAAAAAGACAGTGAGAGCGATACTAGCGGATTTTTTCGAAGCAAAACAATTCAAGGGAGTTCAAGTAATAAGTCTCCCTGGGGGTTCCTTAAAGATGAGCTTAGAAGGGAAGGTAAAAGAAAAAGCAAGAGGGATGATGGGTATGACTCTGCTACCAATAGTAACTCCAGTGGTAGTTTGAGACTTGTTAGAATATCCAGGCGATTGACTCAGACTGTGAGGGAGATGGGAAACAAAATTGAGAAAGTACCACATGAAGAACAACTAAAGTGGATAGCAGATAATTCTCATACAAAGTCGTCAAGTGATAATGCAATAATATCAGGTACTTTTTATGAATGTCAGCCTGAGTGCCATGGTAGCTCTAATACTGGAAATAAAGGAAGAGGTAAAAGGACAACTAGAGGGGGCTCTAGAAAGCAGAGGAAATGAGCTTAAAGAATAGGTAGAAAAATTAGATGTATAATACTAGTACATATCTTAATTTATATACAGCTTGATTTTTGCTTTTAATGAACATATCATTCCACCAGCTTATATTCGCTAAGTCCCTCTTCTAAAATAGCAGCGGTTTCTTCAGCCTTCTTCAAAATGATCCCCAATGGACAGTCACCATCACCCACAAGGACCAGTAGCAATTCACCGTGAGACTCTTTTAGTTGAAGTTTCATGATGAATATTGTAACACCAATGCCACTAGCATCGTCAGTTGTGAGAGATATCCAATCGCGTTCATTTTTTGGTCTCTTTTCTCCTTTCTTTGAAGCAGCTTCAGCCTCTTTACTTTGATGTTTGCTATGTCTTTTTGCATGTTTGGAAGAGTCCTTCGAGTTGCTTGATGGCCTGCTGCTTGATTTCTTGATTTCTTCATCCACACCAGCCACAGGAGGCGTTGATAAAGGTGCCACACCTAGTGGAGTGAGTACCACCTTACTCATACCGGCTTGTTGATATTCCTTCCAGGCTGAAGATGCAAATAGCGCATAGACCTTTGTCTTTCCTGACCTCGAAACTTGAAAACTAGTGAGTTGTGAGCTGTTATTGCTGCTAACAGTACCGTTTTCATCTGAGGCTAAGGTAGAGCCATCCATATGGTCCCCCAAAAGATGGCTTCCACGTACTATTCCATTAGGTGATATCGGGTTGTTTTCGTAGTCATGGAGAAATTGATAGCCTGAAGGTGAGGTCTTGGGAGGTGGGGGTGGACGTTTGCAGTGATAAGAAGCAATAGCTTGGCCGGACGGAGTGATAAGAATGGACGACACAATAGACTTATCGGAAGGAGTATCAGGGGTAATACATTGTGCGAGAACTGCACCAAGGTTACGCGAATGAAGCATGTTGTTTGTTATGGAGCTAAGAAGCGTTTGTAAGGTGTATTGGCGATAAATAAACTAGTGGAGTAAAACCAGGGAGCACCAAATGAAAAATCCAGCCAGCGCGACAAAACAATTGGCTATCCAAGTATTTGAACCTCAATTTGTATGACTTTTACTTAGTCGACATGTATTTAAAGACATTGAATACTCTCAGATATTCTTTAAAATCGCTTGCTGATGCTATTCCAGGAATTACATAATACATATGTCATGATTAGTCATATTCAATGGTTTTTGTTGTGCTCTTTTTCCGCCTTTCTTTCCAATTCCTTGCAAAACTTTCAAAACAAGTCTCGTCAATCATCCACAATTCGCATGTTTTCTTGTGAGTACTAGATTTGCATCGTGTTTTTGTGCCAGTGATAACTAACGTTCATTTTAGTGCAAAATATTATTCAGGAGGACCCCCATAAGGGGCATATTGATCCACATCTTTATGGCAGCTCCCTCTTTATTACAGAAGAATTCGACACACTCCCTGAGGCACCAATCGCACCAGGAATGGTCGATAAATGGCGCGAAAATGACCGAACACTAGCCTTCCAATTCAATCCAGCCTCCAATGATGGCTTTGCTTGGATAACCCCAACCGATTATAAACACGAGCTTGAGCGAGATGGAGGAGTACCAATTCAAAAAGAGGATACCAAATTATACCCTGCATCCATTCCCGGCCTTAAATACACTCCAGAATACACTGGTTTTGTTACTGAATGTTTCATGCATTTACAAAGGATGGTGAATGCTAACATTTCTATGAACAGTGGTGGCCTTGATTTCCGAAGAGACATGAGATGGAACGACCAAATATCAGACTACATTTCAGAGTTTCTTCAACTAATTGACGCTTGCTCTGACACAAATCAGCGACTGAGAGATGTGGGACATATTGTTCGGTGCTTCAATGCTATTAGATTCCAACCAGATACAAGAAATAACGTGGCAAGTTTGTTCTCTGAGTGGGTAAACTGGGCTGATGAAAATCCTACAAGTGAACTTGTTGAACAGGTTATGGCTCAAGAAAATCCCGAGCAAGACTCACGGTTTTGGCTTTTATTATATATTGCTACTGTTCGAAACGTCATCGACTTGTGTGCTGCAATGCTATCATCAATTAAAGATCATTATACTGGAAATAATTCGAAACACATGATTGACTATGCTATTCAGCTAATGACTGAGTACCCCAAAGACTGCAATACCTTTGTTTTCAGTGAGTGGAAAAAAAACGTGGAAGAAATGAAGCGATCTTTGGAGCTAGTAGAAGACGCTAGATTACAATCACGATTAGAACTATTGTGCAGTATCCTCCTTGGTAACAAAGAAACTATTTTCCAAGTATCAAGCACATGGTATGAAGCTATGTGCGGACTATTGTGCTACGCAGACCCCACCAGAAAAAGACTAGACGAGTATTATGTTCTTAGCGTTGAAAGATATCCAGTGGATCAAACTGTGGCATGGGAAGAAGGTTGCTCTGCAGTCATTCAAGGAGACTTTTTGATCGCAATAGAAAAGATTGAAAGTTTAGATCCATTTGTAGCGACTGTTATTTCAGAAACTTGTGAAGCAAAGGGGTTGATGGACATTTATCTGGGCGACTCTTTCACCAATATTCGAAATTGGCTGCTTATCAACTTTGCAAAATTATGTTTGGATGAGCGTGCCCTTGCCCTTTCAGGTGTAAAGCTTTTGGTTCAGATCAACACAAGCGAAGCTAAGGCCATATTCGCAGAGTATGTCCCCAGGCTAGTTTTGGTTCAACCGGAAGATGTGGAGGAACTGATCAATACCGCGATGGATTTGGGATTAGACGAAACGGTAAAAATCATACACCGAACTACGGCTAAACAACTAGAAATGGAAGGTGCTTACTTAGAATCTATGATACACTTAGAGCAAATCCAAGATAGAAACGCACTGCGGACACTTTCTTGGAAGCTTTTTGAGGAATGCCTGGTTCGTGGTGAACCCCTGAGTGACTTTATGCTTGCTGACGCCGTAGAAAACAGACAAACGATTGATATCGCACCTGCTGTTCGTGAGTCACTAGCACCATACGCGGTACTTGCAAAGGCATTTATCTATCTTCGAGAAGGTTCCTCTATAAAAGCTGCCAATCATTTTATCGCCCTATTCAGATTTCCACACATTCCTGTCAAGTACTATTGCGTTTTATTTATGTCGATGGATTTATTGTTACAACGTCAGCAGCCTCGAGTTTTCTCTGTTGTGGAACTCACTGATGTCATGAGAGCTATTGACAAATGGGAAGAAGCTGTACAAAAGGACGAGCGAACTAGACAAGAAATCAGAGAGCTGATGAAGCTTATATCGAGGACCTCAGCGAATGACGATGAATCAACCAAGGAGATGGAAATCCAACACATATTGAAAAATACACGACAAAAGCTTGCTAAGGAAGTATCGCGTGCTTACATGGAAAGCGCGTAATATGGCATTTTCCACACCAACTAAAATATATAGAGATTAATATTGTTATTAGTTTGATTTTTTTACAGAGAGAGTATAATAAAACATGTATTCATAGTCATTATCATTAGGAATAGTCGTAGAGTGTAGCACAAAAAGCCGTTGAAGCTACGGTAGTGGCTATATTGCAGTATTACTACCATCTTCACCACCACCTCGAGCAAGTGGCTTGTATACTGCAGTAATAATGCGGTTCTCGCGGGCAATGTATACCAGCGAGTCTCGGTGTTTGAGCGTTAGAATGTTAGGGGAGTTATCAGCAGCTTTGGAATCCAACATCCATTTCAGCTGAGGCGCATCGTCGTTGTCTGCAGTTCCACGACCTAGAAAAATACACGTTAGCTAGTTTTATAAGATAATGGGTGTCAACGCGGCATACTTCCGAGACTGAGGCCCGTCGTGTCGTCAATGATAATAACTCCGCAAACAGAGGGTTCCTTGATTCTACACAAAAGAGTTAGTATGAGCCATACAATGTAGATGACGGTTGATCCTACGTTTTGTTGAGCCATAGGTCGATACTCATTGTTGGAGGTGTTGACAGGTTTCCAACAATTTGGCGTGGAAAACTACAAATATCTGCGGGCTTTACTGCGTTCAACTCTCTTTCTTCCGCCACAACCTTCTTAGTTCAAAATGGTAAGCCTCTCAACTTTCTTGATTTTATTTCATGACTGCTAATATTCACTTATTCTTCTAGTGGGTTTGGGCTCTACTCGCGTTTATTCTCACAGCATTTATTACAGCTTGGGGGATCCGGATGTACACCAGAATCCGATCCACGCCACTGTACATATTCATACCGTTATTTTTGGCTGTGTATATTCCGTGCTCAATCGTCGTTCTTGTTCCGATTGATCTCATATCATCATCAAAAGGCCCTGATGCCTTTTTCTACCTGAGCGAACATGCTAGATATATCCTCTGGCGTGTCACTTATTGGGGTGCTTTCTTTTTAACATGGTTGGTCTTACCTGGCCTTCAAGGCTACGTTGACTCAGGATATCACGGAACAACTCGCAAAGTTATTGATTCTTTTCACCGCAATGCCCGTTACCAGCTCGCAATATTGGTTGTTGGTGGTGCCGGCTTGCTCTATGTTATCTTAAGCTCCGGGTTGACCTTTGGTTCCATCAAAGCACTTGCTATCGCTCTTTCCCATTCATACGCTCTCGTCATTGCTCTTTGGCTGATGGGCCACGCTCTTATCAATCTTCCTCGAAATTATTGGGTCGAGGCTGACCCCTCTGTCAAGCTCCGACACTATTATCAACAAGCGACCCAAGCAAATGATATGATCGCTGAGGCACAGTCCGATTATGCAGATATCGCTGCCGAAGTCTTTGCTCTCGGCTCCTATCGCGATATCCACAAATATGAGTCGTGGATTGAAAGCTTGATCGAGCGTGTTGAGACAGGACCAGGAATCCCACTTGCTCACTCAGGATCGGGACCTGTTACTGGCCACGCCAGAGTTCAAGTAGAGCGCTCTATGATTAATGACGAATATCTCTCATCTCTTACCGGGCGTTTTAAGACTGCTCGTAATAGATTGATACGCTATGACGCAGACTGGCAAAAGTTGTTGCGTGAAGCTTCTCGTGCTGAAGATATCATCAACTCAAAAGAGTTGCAGAGTCTTGTATTCCGTTTCAAAAGGACTGCACTTCCTCCTCGCGCGGCCTATTGGTATTACAGTGTTATAAGTCCCCAAGTTCGTCGTTTCTTTGCTGTGGTTTTTGCATCACTTACATTTATTATTGTGTCTTCCGAAATCACACATGGAACTGTTTTATCACTTGTTAACATTGTCATTGAAAAGACATCTGGCTTTTGGCAGCAGACATTTTCATCAGTATTCCTAGGATACATGTGTTTCTGTGCAATCGCTAGTTTGACCAAGATTCGTATCTTTAAAGTATATGCCTTGGTATACCGACATACTGATCTTTCCTCATTACTTTTTTATGCCATGTATGCTTGCCGATTGACTGTTCCTTTATCATTCAACTTTATTACTTTAATTACCTCTCGTGATAGCGTCTTTCAAGAATTTCTCGGCAAATTTATCAATTTAACACCGCTCGGAAAATACTTTAACGACTGGTTACCACGATTCATTTTGGTTCCTATGCTTATGACTACATTCCATGTTTACGACAGAGTAAGAGACTTTTTTGGATTTGGATTATCATTTGATTCCGATCAAGAAGACTTTGATGAAGAGGGCCGGCCTCTCAAGGGGTCTGTTGTTGAAGGAAGACAGCTAGTACGAAGAGCATTAACTGACAACTCATATCGCTACGCAATACGGCACCCAAATATTGCTGCTTCATCTACACCAGGCCGATCAGCGTACTCAAGAGATAATAATTCAACTTCGCAGCTACTGGGTGGAAATAGTGGCAGTAATGGTGACAGTCGCTCTTCCTCAGACCGTAATGATGATCGTTCCCGTACTAGTCGGTCACATCTTCCTGTCGGAACCCCTCATCGACAATTAGGGGGTCGTAAATTTAATAGATCTAGACTTGATGATCAACAAGCTTCAATACCATACTCTGATTCTGTAAACACGAGTCGGCAGGAAAGTCCAGATAGCTTGGAAAGAAGAGGACAAAATAGTAGTGGGCCATTGTCATTTGGGGATAGTAAGATTGCTGGCTTTTTTAGTGGAATAGGGGACAAGCTTAAAGGATTTGGAAAGAAGAATGCTGATTCAAATGATTTAAGTGATGGGAGTGCCAGGAGAGGACTATTACCAAGGTGGCAACAACAGCCAACCGACACTAGTAGTAGATATCAAGACGAAAGTGAAGTTGAAGTTGAAGATGACGAAGACGATGACGATGAGGATGATGTGCCAATAGTTTTATAAGGCATTTAATACATAGTTTACTTTACTAAATATACAAATTGTTCTGTTCGTAATAACATTTATTAATTTCGTAAAACTAGGTTATTTATTACTATAAAAAATCATCAATTAATCTTCTTTTTGATACCTGAATTTGACGTTTTGGAGCTACTGTTAACAGTAAATGACAAAGAGCGATTTTGTTGTTTTCCTTGAATAGATGCAAGGATGGTAGATGCCGCTGGAGAAAGATTATTAGGAGGTTTTGTATATTCTTTGCCTACCTTTCCCTTTACGTTATAATATGCCGGTGTGCTCGTTCCTGACGCCGATCTGGAACCTGCCGGTGATGAGAATGCTGTAGTGATTGGTGTTGAAGATGCGCTTGTTCTGATTCCCAAAAGTTGTTGACGAGATTTCAACTTTCTCTGGATCAGTCTATCACGTAAGAGCTCTTTAGAGGATGGCCCTTGCATAGTGAATTGCTTGGTATTTGTATCATCTATC
Source organism: Magnusiomyces fungicola (assembly GCA_900654225.1). Taxonomy (NCBI): domain Eukaryota; kingdom Fungi; phylum Ascomycota; class Dipodascomycetes; order Dipodascales; family Dipodascaceae; genus Magnusiomyces; species Magnusiomyces fungicola. Next base: position 1,570,912 of record CAACAH010000002.1, read on the forward strand.
GAGGAAGCTGGAGGTTCCGGAGGAGTATATGTATCTTCTGTAACGAATGGGTATCCGTTGATCAAAGGTTTGGCATCCCCATCATGTTCACCCGTCCTCGTATCGACATTAATTATGTTAACTCTGTTGTCATCGTCGCGGTCCTCTTCTTTTTGATCAGCAAATCTTGTATTTTCCTTTACAATAATCTTAGCGGCCTGATTCTTCAATTGCTGGTCAGTCAGGCCTTTACCGTACTTGTCTGCAAAAAACATGAGGCTGTTACGAGGGTTTCCATTGCTCTCCCAAGAATCCAGTTCCTTCGGCCTAGTATCTACCCATCCAAGGTTGCGAGCAATAACTTGATTGTCGTGAGAAATTTGAGATTGTGTTAGTGAGTTTGCTTGTGACGTGATAACTTGAGAACCTTTTACTGTCACAAGTGACAGGGCATCACTTGGTAATTTGGTGGACTGCTGTATAGTTTTCTCTTTCAAACTGGGAACGCTATATTCTATTTGTTTGGGTGCTTCACCTGTAGCTATTTCTCTTTTCCTTTCCTGTTGTTCCTTTGATATCCGTTCTTTTTCTGATCTCTTCCAAAACCATGGCTCTTTCTCTCGGTTTTTTTGAACCTCACTTTCTAAGATGGTATTAAAACTATCATTATCCTCAGTTGTGTGCTTTTTTTGAAACTGGTCAAGGGATTGTGGAGGAGCTACCAAACTCTGGACGCCATATGGATCAGCTTTTGGGAAGTAGTCGCGTACAATGATGCGTTCAATATTCGCAACATATTCATCCTCATCAAGAACAATTTTTGGTCGTTCAATAGTAAATTTTGACGCATCACCAAGTCTATTCTTGCCATCTGAGCCACCTGAGTTGGTATTTGGATCGGGATGAATTAGCTGAAGATTACCTGACTTGGAAGATCCAACAACAGGGGTCAGATCCGGCTCAGAAAGAGCTGCTGTAGAATCATATAGCTCTAATTCATTTTTAATAGCATGTTTAATTAGCTGGGTATTTGATGTACCACTCTTCTTGCTGTTTGGTGAAGACATAGTTGAAAAAGAAGGTTTGGTGTGGCGATATGGAAAAGGAGGTTATGGTGTGGCTGTGATCAGTGTAACCCTACGACCACATTTTAGGTGAAGCTAAATAAACTCTGTTGGCCCTACTAGTGTCTCCCCTTATACCATATCTTGATTTTTCTTGGTATTGCCACTGACTCCTCATAGCAACTGTCAACCATGTCTGATGATGATGAGGTTGCAGAGGGACCCGACTTGATCGATCTCGAGTTAGAAGACCCCGAGGCTCCTAACCGCTTGCACTCTTACAACCTGCCTGGATTTGATATATTGCAAGATGCACAACATACCTCTTCACAACTGCCTACTTCATACGAACAGGGCCAGCAACCTCTTAGTCCGGGAACACCTGAGCAAGCAGAACATAGTTCTAGCTATTTCTCGAAATATTTTCCCAGTTTCTCGAGTAAAGGTGCCAACAATGGCCCTGCAAAACCTGCAAACTCCAACCATTTTTCTGTTACTGATGGCCTATTTGAAGTTCAATCTGAATTAGAGCATGGGTTTTCATATCAACATCCGATCCCATCTCATTCCAGCGTACCCATAATACCAGAGAGTTCTGAGACACGCAACTCAATTGGAAGTTCGATTGGCCATAACACACCACAACTTAGCCGACTACCATCTAACTTACCAACAATTCCTTTGAGTGACACAATTTCTGGGACTCTTCCGGCTATTGACGATATATCTAGAACAAAAAGCCTCAATTATTCAGATCCAGAGGAAAATGCTAATGAAGCGGAGAACTTGCATATACATCATACTGGAACCCATAAATCCAAGAAATATGGTGGCTCAAAGTTCAGTAGCCATTTTCAACGCGGGAGTATAAGAAGCGTACCAAGTACTGAATCTATGGAGCCATTATATCAGTCTCAAATGCTCAAAACTCCAATTCTTTCCGATTTATCGCAGTATGACGGTGGAACTCAAAATAGCAAGAAAGTGATGTCTCAACGGGCGCTCATTCAGGGACAGAAAATTGGCTCAAATAATTTCAATGTGAGACAGCTAGAAAGAAAAACATATAATCATGCAGATTTACTTACCAGGCAAATATTTTCTATGAATATGGCAGCGGATGAACTAAAAAATTATGAGTCTACGGTACATGTCCTTATCGAAAGTCAGCGCGGCTGGTTTATTTTGGGCTTTCCCTTTTTCAGTTCAAACATGCTGCTCCCAACAGACCCTGCGGCATGGACTTATGGATCAACTGGAAGGCAAGCATCAGGAGATATTTCTTGTTACCCTTTACCGGATACCTCGTGGGAATGGACATGGCCTAGATGGTACGTTGATATGGGTTATGATGTGGACGATCAGGGTTGGGCTTATTCTTGGAGATTTGGCTCTGATACTTGGCATGGATCTCATGTCTGGTTTCACTCTTTTGTTAGAAGAAGGCATTGGATACGAGTTGCTCATAGAAATATCCCAATATCAGAAAGTAACAGCAAATTGGTTCCAATTTCGACGCACCAGACTGCCATTCGTGTTGCAAAACCCCCTTCTATAGCTTCTTCTCTTATATTATCAAATCCCGTGCGTCCAAGTTCACCTACGTCGTCGATTCATTCCACGGTTTCTAGCATTATGGAAAATACAAAACAAGATTATATTCCAATTATGAGACCTGAGATACAGCAATACGGTAGTAAATATTTTGTGGTGCCGCCTGCTGGTCGAATTACCTCCAGCTTGTCGTCATCTCGCCGTCCCTCTATACCTATGTCTTATGGCTCAGCGAACCAGCAATACCCTATTAGTACTGGAATGAACAGTCCAACTACCCTTGTCAAGTCCTTAAGGGCACCTACTTCTCAAAGAAGTGCTGCTCCCTTAGAGTTAACTACAGGTAGTCCTACCCCCACAAGCTCTTCACATTTACAAGATGCATTTAATAAAAATATCCGACCCAGAAATTCTCGAAGGAACTCTGCCTTACTAAAACATAACCCAACACCACACTCTCAGTCCGATAATAATTCATTTTACAATGCTACAGAGGCTAATTCCCACATGTCGAACCAACAGAGAAATGATGGTCCTTTCCATATTCACATTTCTCAAAATAGCTCTTCTTCCCAAAATTTAACTATGAGCGATTTAATGAATGATTTGGATTCTTCACGTATTGACCGTGAACGCCTTGAAGTATTATCCTTGTTCATCTCTGATCCATCGTGTGTTCAAGCCATTACATCTGCCAATTCATCACCAGATCATAATGAGTATATGTCGATTCTTCGTACATTCACTCATTTGGATTCCAAGTCTCACCTTATCGAGCATATTAACAAAACTATAGAAGTGTGCAAAACTAAGAAGCAGAAGTTAAAGAAAGAAAAGAAAGAGATCTCACAAAAAATCAAATCTAAAACGACCAAAGAGAAAGGAAAAGAATACAAGGGGAATACCACTAGTGGTGATATACTCGACTTGAAGCTGAAAAAACAGGAGCTAATGACATTAAAACATTACTCCAAAGAGCTTAAAAAAATGAAAGATATTATTAAGACTTTGGTACGACGCCAACAGTATTATACAGATCAAGTTGATGATGGAGATAGTGAAGACCAGAGTGATGACGATGACGATGACGATGTGGAGAGTGTCAATTTTAACAATTAACAATCTTAACAACCATCATAAGTGGACTGGCATGAATTTTACCATTCGCGGTTGACCTTTTTTTTTTATGATCTTCACTTATTTATTCCAAAATGTTTCAGTGTGATTTTTCTTGTTTAATACCCAATGTTAACGGTATTTATCTTGTTTCAATTCACTTTGCATGTATACTGTTCATATAACCTTTTCGTTAATTTATTCAATGAAATATAAATACATAGCCTAATAATAATTAAATATTTTTTCCCTCATACAGACATCCATACATGTAGTTTCTCTTTGGCAAATAGCAAATAAAATTGGAAAGTGTTGCAACGATGGTACCAATAGCAATAGGATCAAACCACGTCAAGTGCGCGTTGATAATGAGCAGTATCAACATCAAAATATTGTTCCCATCGATATTTTCCAAATCTTCAATGATATTATATTAGATGAGAGTTGTTTCCTCCAGATATTACGGTTCATAATATCAATTTATCGAGCTTCAAATTGGACTATATTAGAAAACACTGTTAGCAGTTGCTTACTACACGCGTAGAATATCCAGCTAAAGCTGAATATTCAATAAAAAAAAGAGTTTCAAAGGTCACAAAGTGGTATACTTACTGGTTCTTCTAGTTCTTTCCTTGTAAATAACTCTGTGTCCACAGTCCTTGCATCGAACAGGCTCTCCCTTTCCAAGTGTAAAGTGAACAAAGCAGTTGGCACAGATGTAACTGACACCAGTAGATCTGTTAACGACAGTGCCAGACAGAGCGGCAGAGATGTCGGACTTGGAAGTAGGAGGGATGAAACGTTCCTTGCTCATTTTGTGTAGATAAGTCGTAAGAATCCAGAGAGGGGTGCTGGTGTTGGAGATGGAACTGATTATTTATCGCTGATAAAGAGGCAAAAGTTTCAAAAACAATTTTTAAAATCACGTGTGTAAAAGTTTTAGTCAAAGGTCACGTGTATATGTAATTGAAAAATTGTAAAAGGGTTAGGTTTAAAGTTGTGCGAATACATAACATACCTGCCTGCTACATACACTTTTGGCCAGTAAAATCCCGGCATCTCGTCAACTTCTCCAACAAGACTACAGTATTTTCAGCCATATCGATGGATCTAACTATGAATATATGATTTTCTCGTCTGCTCATTTTAGTCATTTCTACTAGATTAAATGAAGCGAATTTTTTCAACCCATATCAAAAATCTCAGGGTGCTACCCTCAACAGGTCTTTGTTTCCAAGAACCCTCACGTCTAACCCATCATAGATCGACAACGACAATTCACAACTCATTTTCTACTTTTCAACAAAGTTTTGAAAACTCTACTCTCTCTACAGCACCGAAAACTGATTTCACACATGGTATCACACATGATACTGTCAAACAACCCTCAACCAGTCCCAGTAATAACAATGAACCACTTGATACCACTTTGCGATCTGTCACAGAAGATGCCGAAGAGATAGATACCCAAGAGTCTTCTGAGGAACTTACTGATATTATGAAGGAGATTGGCTTTTATAATAGAATGATGGATGAAATTAGACATTCACAAGGACTGGATCCTATTCCACAGCGAACGATAATACAAAATCAGGTTAAACGGGAATATTTTGCATATAAAAACTACTATGAGATGAAAGATCTTAATATTAAATTTAAATTAGTATTAGCTCGTCTTCAGGATCTATCATTAACTAGATCACACACCCCTCTCCAATCGATCAAACAACTTTCTCCTGATGATACCGATCCACAAATAATTACACCAAATACTCTTGTCAAAAAATACACATCGGAATCAATCAAACCGTTCCCACCAGTATGGGATTCTCCAAAAGTCCTTGAGGACTATCTGACCTTGCTGACTTCTCAAAAATACATAGTTTCAATGAAAGAGCGCCCACAATTGGTAAGAACTCTAATACTCGACTTACTTCGCATTAATTCACCAGATACAATGTATTGCCGTTCTTCTAAAGCCTACAACATTGCAATTAAGTACTTTATAAAAACTGAAGATCTCAAAACTGTGCGATTTTTATATGACCAAATGAAGACGGAAAGTGGTGGAATATATCCAGATACCAAGACCTTTAATCTTATGTTATCCCCAACAGCATCTCGTTTGGTAGGAGGAAAATACGGCTATCGTCGACGATACTACAATTATTACTTAAGAAAGATGTACAGTATTTATTCGCAGGAAATTGAGAAGGAAAAGCTTACTAGTAATAAATCTGCCCCATTTATCGGATCAGAACTTGATAACAGCTCAAAGTCACCACAGAACCCATTAGATTCTCATGCTTTACCTAATTACCAAAATTTTCACTCGTCACCAATAGATCTTTATGATCCTGTTCATGAGGCTATTCTCAGAAACACACCACACAAGAAAGAGACTGTGTATTTTCGCAGCCCAGTAGAATTTGCGATATCTATTCTTCGGGATATGACTGAACTTCGCGTAGCTGCGGATGCTGAAACATGGAATATTTTTCTAATCTCTGCAATTGGGCCAGTTGCTAAGTCTGCTGTTTTAAAATGTATGGCAGATCTCGAAATTCCACTTAGTTTGATGGGCCAAACCGCTGTTCTCGTCGACATTGCTGATTTTCTTGGACCTCAAAAAGCTTTGGAAATCATTCAAGCAGAAGATGGATCATACCCAATAACCCCAAGTGCCATAGGTGTTGTGATATCGCGGTTATTAGATATCCCTACATCAACTAACATCCTGCTGGCTTGGAATATTCTTCGGAAATATTCTGCACGCAAACGTGTTCTTTATCCTCATGGAGAACGTAAGAAAGTTACCGATCATTTAACCTCTGATCCCAAGAACCCTAAGTTTGTTCCAACAGTTTCGATCCTTAACATGTTTGTTAAGTCTTTTGCTGAACAAGGCCGACTGGATTGGATTGCTGGAGTTATGGCAACCTTTATTTATGATTGGAACGTCGTTCCGAATATTATAACTTGGACACATATTCTAAAAACCATTGTTATTTCTCCTCCACACTCTCTCAAAATTCCATTACTAGAACTTGTCTATTACACTATGCTGAAAATATCAAAAACAGATTCAGTTGATTCATTACCCCGAGATGCTAGAAATTTGATTCGCCGTGCCCAATCCCAAGTGGAATTTCACAGCAAAAAGTTTGAGTCTCTAAAAAACTCCCACAAAATCACAGAAGATATACAACAACGTTTAAATCAACTTTTGAGTAATTCTTTAAGAGACCCGTTCCGCCCATTAACGAAACAAGACATTTGGGGTGTTAGAGAATTTTGGGTCCATGCGTTAAAGCAACTGAAGTGGGGAGATACGCCGTACCTCACCTTCAGGGAGCCTTCATCTGAGGAAGAGCTTTTATCTGAAGTTGATATTATTCGGGAAATTTGCTCCCGACAAATGCCATGTGGAGAAATACAAGGTGAAAAGCCATCTTCTTCCATGAAAGCTAACTCAGAAGTTTCCTTTATTGACTCTTCCATTGAGGCATCAAAATCTGCTACAGCATTTCTTTCACAGTTTGAATCAATCGAGGTAAATGATCACAATAGAAACGATCAAGATAATGCATTAACTACCTCTCCAGACTCGTCACCACATTTATTTACCATTTCTTGTGTGCTGGGTGTTGATGATCCATCTCAGCCACCAATATACCAACCCACTTCTAGTTTCAAGTCAGCGATTCCACAAGACACATTTACATGGCTATTAGACGAATGGAAACCGTTTTATGACCAGGCAAAGCAAAAATATAGAAAAAAGATTGATGAGATTGAGCGAAATAGAAGATTAGAGATGCAAAAGAATCCTCATCAGGCTTATATCAATGACTTGAGAAAGGAGTTTGGACTAATTAAAGATGGTGACGAATAATGCATGCAATCATCATAAACAACCTTATTTCCTGTTTGGACCCTGATTTTAAACATATTTATATGTATATTAATAGTTAATACTGTATAAAATCTATTAAACCTCAATTGAACATATCTATGTGTTGTAATTAGTTAATTCTCAATGTGGTATAACATAATATATATTATTTTTTTAGAGATAAACGTATTAAAAGTTTTTATTAGCATGTTTTTAATCAAAAATGATAATATATTTAGGTCATTAATTATATAAAAGAATTTAAATCATGTCTATAATTTTTTTGTATTTATACAAAATAAACTATCGCTTTATAACACATTTATAAAGCTCAAGTGAGTTTATTAAAAAAATATACTATCCCTAAGCCGGAACATAGTTTGTAAGTGAAATTAGCAACACAATCTGATTAACAACAGAGGTAAGTTTTCTAAACTTGATGCTTTGTTGCCTTTTTGCAGCTCCTGAAATTTCTATATCATCACCCATCTCCATATGAATATTCGAAAAGAGATCACTGGTGCCGTATTGATATCCATTTGATGAGTCTCCAGCACCATTAGATTGAACAAAGCCATTACTATTGGATCCCAAACTGCTATCCTCAGTTGGTGATGATGGTGATCCGCGGGCAAGAACGTCTTTTCGGAGTAAAGCTACAACTAATAGCTCATGGCTATCTAAAAATGATTTTACACGTGCAATAACGGGCTCATTTTCAGATCCAAGAGACAAAAGGATAGCAGTTACAAGCTGAAATGTAGGTCCCACCAAATCATAAAATGTAGCTTGAGGATCATGTCTTGACAGGTTGAATAGTGTAAGAGCATCAGCAGTTGAAGGTGAAGTAGACAACCCAGAAGTAACTAGTGAAGAACCAGAGTTAACACTATTGCTGTTTGCGCTATTAGATGTAAAGGGTGTGTTAGACGTCCCAGCTTTAACAACTGGCCTTTTGCCATTAGTTCCAAACACGTTGGTATTGAACAATCCAGCATTATCCTTCGTGTTTGAGGTATCATTACCAACCGAGGAATAAGCTGTTGAGTAAATTCCTAACAATGACTGGAATGCTTGTCTGACATCAATACCAACATCAGGGTCAATTTTCAAAAACTTGCAAGTCTTAAGGATTTCAAACAGGCCACATTGCGTAATTTGGTGAGCACCATTCTTAGTACCAGCCAATTGCAAAAGTAAAGATACAATTGCCTTGAAGATCATTAATTCATAATAGCGTCTTCCAGTGCCTTTTACCTTTTTATTGAAAGGATTTTCGGCAGATGAGTTTGATCTAGATGGTATAATACTAGAGTTGGAGTTTGTAGTTGAAGGGGGATAAGACACAAGATCCCCAGTTCTGACTATACCCTCATCTGCAAAAGAGATTGACTTCACAATAAGCAAAAGAACATTGTACTTGACCAAAGTCTCAAGCAAAAACTGGGAATGAGCTCTAGCACACAGATGTGCCATAACTTCCAGCAGGATATAGGCAGTAAGTCGTGTAGCTCCCTCACCATTAAGTGCATCTTGGGCCACAGCAGTGACAAGTTTATCACCAGAAACTCGGATTGTTCTAAGACAGTTCTGAATGATCGGTGACTTTGCTGTAAGAGACTCATCCTCCAATACATTTTTAAGGTATTTATATGCAATGACATAAAGCTCTGATCGCAAGTCAGAAGTTGAAGCAGAGCTGAGGATAGAGGCCATAACTGCTTTAAATAGAGAGTGTGTTCGGTCTGCAGATTCTTTTTTAAGAAGAGTATTAGTCTTGCGCTCCAGGGTATTAATGTCATCAAGATAAATATTGTAAAGGGAAACAAGTAAACTGGCGAGATTCTCAGCAAAGGGTGTATCACTGGTAGAATAAACAGAAAGTTTGTGAAGAATAGATTGGAAAGTTTCCAAAATTAAGTTGGTTCGATCGCTTGGTGGCAAATCAGCATCATTCACAAGTACTAACAGTAACTTACTCCAAGCCTGAAGACAAGCAAGCTGGCTCTTACTGAGTTGGTCCAAAATTCGGTTTCGAGTGAAGCGGGAGACAACTTCATTTGCCGCCATAATAAAATCCGGATCTTCAAGAGAATTGAGACGGCCGGCAGCAACAAATTCAAGACCTTTAAATCTTAAGAGGTATTTTAATTCAGCAACAGCACTTTTGTCGTCCAATTCCAGCTCACGACGACGATACTGAGCAATCACCTGTTCGCCAAATGTAGATACAATTTCTTCATCACCTGCAGTTGTTGACAAAGGGATATTAAACTCCAGAACATCCAAGAATGAAAGGATCCTCGTAGCTGAAGAAGAACCAAATAAATTAATCTTCTCCAGGTTCAAGTTTACAAGTGTATCAACGTATTTCGAAAGAAGCGAAAGAGATCCGCTAGCTGCAGCTGCATGAATCTCAACAGAAAAACATTCCAATAAGGATGTACGTTTGTTAATAAACGAAAGGAGAGACTTGTAAGAATCTGAAAAATAAAACTCCGGTGTATCTTGAAACTTAACCCCATCCCATTCGGCACCAATGTCAATAATTGACTCGTCTTTGATACCTTGAAAGAAAAACTCCTTCTCACGTAGCACATCCAATGCCAGAATCGATGAATTTGGGGTTTTTATCAAAATTTCAACAATCTTATAGCACAAACTTGCAATACGGGATTGTTTAAAAGGGACATATGTTGAGCTTAATTCTTTAGAAACCGATAAAGTAATATCGATAATGGATTGAAGTAACGAAATCTCAGAAGAAATACCGCATCGAGAATCATCAAGCGACAACGCTCCATTTCCATTAATCTTAAAGCCTAAAAGAAGATGAGCAATAGACGCTTCACGAGAGTTAACAGACAAACTTGACACCAAGAAGGACAATATTTCTTCCTTTAATGTCATTCCTAACTCAGAACCATCATCAACTGGAGTGTATGAGTCTTCATTTCGCTCAAGCTGCTCAATGAATCCTTCTTTGATTTTAATTGATTCATCAGCAGCTTCCAAAATACTTAGCAGTCTATTGCTTCTAATTCTTGAGTCCACCGTTGAATATGAAGGGCCAAGGAACTGACTTGATTGTGAAATCCTCTGAAACAATTTCAAGGAGAGACGGGCCAAAATAACATTAGGTGAACTAATATACAATGCTAGTTGTGGGATAATTGAAAGGTTGAATAAGATAGCATCTTCAAAAGAGCCGAGGCCCTGAGTACTCAATGGGACAGGACCTGTTTCACCTGAGCGGCCAGCGCGCTTGACAACATCAATGAAAACTGACTGTAGATTCAACATATCATTTATGATGCGTAAGCTGCTTATCAGATTTTGAACAACTAAACTATCATCAGGCAACTCGTTAATAGTATCCAAATTAACGGAAGTCAAGCCAAACAAAGGAGTGTAAATCTTGCTGCTGAATAAGAAACTCATTGCTGTAGAACTTGGATGTATGAGAATATAATCATGGAATGATTGTGCACTAACAATAGCGTTTGTATCTATTCCAGCTCCCGCAGAAATAATTGGGATTTCTGGATCAAAGTGCTGAAGACAGTGAAGAATGAAAGCAAGGGTGGGCTTTTGAATAAGAAGTCGAGCGTCATCGTCCATAGTTGTATCAGTAGTGGCAGTTAAGAATATTTCGTTGATAATAAAGTCAATATATGGCCATAATCCAGGGCTTCTGTATTTTCCACCAAGATTTTCCGGAAATGGCAAGCCATACAGGCCAGTCTCTTGAGACGAAGATGGTCTAAGGAGAATCTCTATGAGGGTAACAAATCCATAGACAGTTCCATATTGGTTCATGATTCGTGAAATTCGCTCTTTGGGAGAAACGTCAGCACTAAGATACTCACCTTGAGGAAAAGCAATAGTGGTATTAAAAAGCCATTGATCAAGTGCTAGCCATAAGTTATCCTTAGTTTGCTGGGAAGTTGTTTGGGCGAATCCTGCAAATGTGTAAAGAATAGGGCCGAATAATGGGGTGTAAAATGACAAGAAGCTAAACAACATAGGTAAAATTGGTCTAGGGCTAGTTTCTGATTTAGTTGCAAGATGAGGCTGTGTAGTTCCTTGAGGAAGAGGTGGTGGTGAAATGTTAGCGATTGATAAAGGCAAGTGACTAGACACAGGGGTATTAACTGTAGATGACGCCACTGATTTAATTGGCGTCTGGACTACAGATGGACCAGGATCCTTATGTAAAACTTCTGTTGAATTATTCAACAGTAACTCCTCTCGTGCCTCAGGACTGTATTGAACAATTTGAGACAATATGTGAAGATATGTGGTAAGAATAAACACGTCCGACCTATCAAGCTCTGGGATATCTGCAATAACCTTAGCCTTAGATAACAGGAGCGAACTTGGTGGGGGTTGAGGTGGCTTTAAACTTTCAATTGACTGAGAGATAGATAAAAAGATTTGATCCCAAGATAATTGTGGAATTTTCTTGGTTCTCTGAGCAAGAGATGAAACTGAGCTTTCAGAAAGAAACTTGTGAGCTGCAAGTGCACAATTAGGACCTGATGCGAGGCCTGTAAGCATTGAACAAAACGCCGTTGCCATAAAGATAATGTCACACTGTGCGCCCCAAATGATGAAGTTGTAAAGGTCGCTATCAGGGTCCGACCAGAATCGAATTGCAGAATCCGGTCTATCATAGTATAAACATGCAATAAAGATGAAAAAACGTTCAAGATCAACTCCAGCTGTCAACTCTTCCGCCGTGTCGTATAAATCTCTTTGCCCATTAGCTAGGTACATGTCCTCCTCATTATATCTCATTTCACGCAAAACTTCCGCCAAATTAGTGATAACGCCTTCACTAAGCTTTTCAAGACTGGGAAATATGTAGGACATAAATTCATCAGAAAGTTTTCCGAGCGACTTAAATTCAGGAACATAGAATCTAAGCTCAGGTCGAAAGTCGTAGAAAGGCTCAAAGTTTAACTTTTTGGGACTGATATCACTGGCAATGAACAGTAAAAGTTCCATGGCACCATCATCAATCGCTTGACGTATAGGCTCCATCAAGTCTATTTTAAAGTCAATTCCAACAGCTTCGCCTTCATTGGTTTTAGATCGGTAAAGGCCTGTTGAATATGTATAGTAAATGAATTGAACAGTCCCCTTCCAATATTGAAGCTTCCAGTCTTTAGCATTCTTAAATTCCTTGGCTACAGAAGCAAGCGTAGGAAGGGGTATGTTTTGAAGATTAGTAGACAGGTATGGATCTAGTAGCAAGAAGAGTGTATGAATTGCTGGGATATAGTGAATGAGAACTGTATCATAGGAATCTAGGTTTTTAATATGATGAATGAGTTTAATCGAATCCGTAGCAAACGTAATGTCACCTCGTTGAATCAGAGAATTAAGAATTAAAGATAACAGCTCGTGCTCCGATATCAGAAAATCTCGTTGAAATTTAAGCAGGTCCATGAAGGACTGGCTGTCAGTTTGACCAAGTACCACGCCTCTTGATTCTTTTTCAACAAGTGCTGCAAGACTTTGTTCCACAGAACTCAATCCCTCGATTACTCTCTCAAAAAGTGATTTAGAACCAGATTTAATGGTGTCAACAAAGCTCTGAATTTTAGACTCTAAGGGTCCTGGCTCAGTGTATCTTCCAAGAAAAAACTGAAGGATCTGAAGAATGTATTGACGTCGAATATGAAAGATCGCAATTGCACTTTGAAAATGTGACATATCATGCTGGATAGACTCTTTGTCAGTGACGAGCAAAAGTTCAGCAGCATCAATCTCATTGAGTGATAATGTATCGGAAAGTTCAATGGCGTTATCGACGAATTGCGCATTTATGTTGTACTTTGTTCCGTTGATTTCAACTTGGCCTAATTAATTGAAAAGTTAGTGTCATATCCCACAAAATATACAGACGTATAGAGCTTACCCGATCGCATTTCATCTCTGTTTTTCAGTGACTTTGTGGGAGTATCCAACACCCCAGAGAGATCTGTTGACACAGTGTCAAAGATTTCCTGCAAAAGAGAAAGAGTAGTAATGTCGACCACTAACGGGTCGACAAGAGCCTCTTCAATAGTGTTATTGAAGGCTTGGAATGGAGAAATGTCCCAGCACGGCATGATTTGGGATGTTGTTGTGGAAGAGTAAACAAAGCTTGTGTTGGTGATGTTTTTAGTGGTGGTGGTGAAAAAATTTTGGATGCGGCTGACACCACCACCATATCTTGCCATTTCCACATTTCCACATTTCAAATCACCCAACCTTCATTATTTGTGCTATATCGCCATGTCAAGAACGCCCCCCAATTTTTCTTCTACTGGAGTTCCTCGTTCTGGAGTTCATAATACGGGTATACCTAGAATACCCACAAGCATTGCCCCTACCTCTCTACCAAACCAAACTGCAACTCCTCTTCAACGTGGAGTTCCCGCGCCTGACCTTATTCCAGTTCCTAATACGCCTTCAGAAGTGATTCTTAGAGAAATTGAAGAATCAGGATACCAGCTTCCTCAAAAATGTATCAACACTTCTAATGATCTTGAATCGTTCACTGTACGTTCACGTGCATACATACGAATTCGTCGATTGCTGCAATTGCTTCCGCTAAGAGTAACTCTCAAAAAACTTCCAGAGACTACTAGTGATAAAAAGACAAATAATTTGCTTACGGCATTATCTAGGGTCGACACTATAGTAGACAGTGTCCCTCCATTGGAAGGCCCTCGTCGGTTTGGTAATATGGCGTTCCGTACATTTCACGACCGGCTTGAAGAGCAGGCCCACACCGCTCTTCTTGAAACAATTGGCTATCCAAATGATTCAATTACAAAGGAAACACTTGATAAGCATGCAGGCCTACCGTCCTCGAAAACTGATCCCTACACTGAGCTGGTCTCATACTTTGTTGGAAGCTTTGGTTCTCGCCAACGTTTGGATTATGGTACTGGTCACGAGCTTAGTTTCCTTGCATTTTTTGGCGCTCTGTGGTCAATTGACCTTCTTCCAGAAGACATCTCAGGCGAAGATATACTTCTTATATTTGAGACTTACTTTAAAATTATCCGTAAACTGATTCTTCGGTATAATCTGGAACCGGCTGGCAGCCATGGTGTATGGGGTCTTGATGATCATTTTCATTTGCCATATATTCTTGGTTCTGCTCAGATTGTTGATATCACACAACCGGATACACCAACTCCACGGTTTCCTCCCCGATGCGTGTTAAGGCCGCATGTTGTGGAGCGAGAAAAGTCGACAAATATCTATTTCAGCGCAATTGCTTTTATCAACGAGGTTAAAAGGGGCAATTTTCATGAGCACTCCCCTATCCTACATGACATTACGTCAGTATCTACTTGGCACAAGATTCACCGGGGAATGCTTAAAATGTATGTGGCTGAAGTTCTTGGAAAGTTTCCTGTTGTCCAGCACTTTGTATTTGGATCCGGGTTTTATCCTTGGGTTGATAATGTCACTGGTGAGCTATTGCCCAGCGATGACATCGAGGAGACTGATACGAACGAAAGCAAAACTTCTGCATCCATTCATCTGCTCAATTCTCAATACATGAAGGGTGCTGAATCAAGAGGTAAATCTCAAGATGGTGCAAAGCCAATGCCGCCTACAAAAGCACCGTGGGCCTAATCAATTGCATAGTTCATCACAACTGATCTGTGATTGCATTGTAACTCGCAACCGGAGATTCGGGATTTGCAATCAAGATTACTCTCGTATCATGTTTTATTTTTGTTTCTTTCTTTTGTGTTTTATTTGTAGATCTTTTCAATACAGGTCTTTTTATTCCTCTCTTATATACTCTAATCTTCTATCACCTCCAACTGTTTTTTACGCCCAAGGTATATCAGGACTATTGTGCCACGATAGATATACCCTACAACTATCATCACGTTTATAATCAAGATGTTTCTAAGAATTTTTTTTCTTTTCTTCCCTATCTTTCTTTTGAAGGTTCATGGGTACCTCACAGAAGCATCTGATTCAATCGAGTCCATCATCATTCAAATCCATCCCGACCTCACGGCTGAACGGTTCTTAGCTGTTTACCCGTCTCTTCGCTACAAGATGGCTGGAAACGTTACAATTGGATCCTTTAAAGCCATTTACGGAAACTTTGATAACCGTTTCATTCAGATGCTCTCTTTCAGTAACTTGGTAAGCACATTTGTTAAATTCAAACGCAACACTCTGGACTTCACACCATGTTCAGTCATGGACTAATCACTAACTACCCTAATGTTTTGTTAATATAAAGGTGATTGACATTACCCGAGATGTGAATGCCCGCATTGTTGACGTCCAAAGTAACTCGCCACGACACCTTGCTCGTCTTTCCCGCCAGGAACGATTGATGGAATCCAATTCTCATGATTACGTCTTTGATCCCACCGGAGGCAATGGTGTGGATGTCTATGTGTTTGATTCTGGAATTAGCAAATCCCATCCAAGCTTTGATAACCGCGTTATGCCTGGAATGGATTTCACCGGTGAAGGCTTTGGAGACCAGAATGGTCATGGTAAAAAGAGAAAACACATTTGACATTACTCATATGAGCTGACAATACTCTGTTTGAACAGTTACTAACTAAATATCTTAGGAACCTTTGTCGCTGGAATTATAGGCTCATCTACTCATGGTGTTGCCAAAAGAGCCAACTTGATTGATGTTAAAGTCATTGGCTCAAATGGTAAAGGAAAACTGTCCAACGTCCTACGAGGTATTGACTATGTTATCAAGATGCGTGAGCAAACCAGTCGACCTGCAGTTATCAACATGTCTTTTGCCACTATGCGCAACAATGTTTTTAATAGAGCCATTCAAAACGTTATTGCTATGGATATTCCTGTGGTTACCGGAGCTGGAAATCAAGATACATCTGCCTGTCGCATGTCTCCGGCCTCTGTTCCTGGGGTCTTTGTCATTGGTGCCTTTGATGACCGTACAGAAACAATTGCTTCCTTCTCCAACTGGGGACAGTGCGTTGATGCTTTTGCTCCTGGTGTCAATGTTGACTCTTTGGATAGCAGATCAAATGGATATGTACAATTTTCAGGCACTTCTGTTTCGTCAGGAATTGGGGCAGGGTTGGTAGCTTATTTTATGGGAATGGATCTTGATGGCTTCCAATCTGTTTCAAAGGTATTAGACTTGAGAATCCCTAACAAGTTGACTCCTGAAAGCTTTTTGTTTAGACCCATGACAAAAAACTTTGTCTTGTACAACGATGCTGGTGAACCTATTTGGTAATCTTTCACTGTGTATTGGAGGCTTTATTCGATTCCAGTGGTTCTCTTTAGATATAATTTGTCAAGTTGTGTAGATTTAATTTTAAGTGATATTTATATATGAACGAGGATGCTAAAATCTTTTATAAACTAAGACTTTTGATATTGACTTGGCTGAAAAGATAATGGCTTGTCGAATGCTATTGATTCACGTGATTAAGGCTGTTACGAGCGTGTTGTTATCAGCCTCCACTCTAATTTCTAAACCAGCAGTATACTTCTTTAACCACAGACATTTCCATCTTACGTGAGCGCAAGTAACTCAGCACATTCAATCTTTAAAACACACACTAGCCGGTCACAGTCTAAATAAACGTTCAAAATGTCATACAGCGAGGACGAAGATTTTGATATTTCTCCTGATGATGAAGATGTAAGTCTTATAACGACTTCAACTTACTGACTCTTTTTATAAATTGTATTTGGCATTTTGAGATTACGTATCTAACTATGAATTTCTTGTTCGTATAGTACGACTTTGACTACGATGATTCTGGAAACGAAGGTCAAGAAGGAGACATTGACTTGGAAAACATATACTACAATGCCAAATCTCTTAAAGAAGATGACTTGGAAGCTGCTTACGAAGGTTTCCAAGAAGTAATTGAAAGGAGCAAAGAAAGTGAGGACAGTAACAAGGACGAATGGGCATTTAAGGCTAAGAAACAGATGATCAAAACCCTTTTTGAGCAAGGAACTAGTAAACGAGATCAAGTGTTGAAGCAATACCAAGGACTTTTGGATTACCTGGAGAATGGAAAGGTTGCAACTTCATATACCGAAAAATCGTTCACCAATATGCTAGACCATTTAACTCAAGGCACCGGTATAACCAAGGTGACTGTCAAAGATGCTAAAACTCAAGAAACTGTGAAATTTGTTGAGAATATATACATGGCAACGTTGAGTGTGTTGGTCAAAGCCAAGAATGAGAGAATGTGGATTAAGACAAACTTGAAGCTCGCAAAGTTCTTCACTGATTGCAAAGATATCGACAAAGCATTGGGTGTATTGACACAAATCCAGGATGTTTGTCTTGGAAAAGACATTTCTGCCTCGTTATTAACGCCAGTCTCGGTAAAATCTGAAGAGCCAACCACTACCTCTTCAGCAGTTTCAGCTTTGGCAACTTCGTCAGATGATAACAGCTTAAAGTCCTCATATCTTATTGAAGTTTATGCACAAATGATTAATCTTTATTCCGAAGCTGAAAACTACAAAAAGGTGAAGGAAATTTATAGGCTGACTGAGGGTTTAACCTCAGCTGTCACACACCCTAGGATCCTTGGTGTTATTAGGGAAGCTGGTGGCAAAATGCACATGCGTGAAAAACGATATGAGTTGGCTCGACAAGCCTTTTTCGACAGTTTTAAGAATTACGACGAAGCCGGCTCTTTGTCCAGAATCTCAGTCCTCAAGTATTATGTATTGGCATGCATGCTTTCTGAAACCAAGATCAACCCATTTGAGTCTCAAGAAACAAGACCGTACATTAACGACCCACAAATAAATGTTATGGTTCAGCTTGTTACAGCCTTTCAGAAGAACGACACAGGTGCATTCCAAGAACTGTTGTCCGACAAGAATACAGCTGATGAAATTCAGAAGGACCAGTTTATCAAGGAGTTTATTAAGGATATTGAGCTATCTGCGAGAGCATTGGGTATTTTGAAATTGGTGAAACCATATACTCGTGTCAAGTTTTCTAAATTAGCTCAGATGCTTAATATTTCTGAGGAATTAGTTCAAGATATTCTTACGTTTCTGATTTTAGATACCAAATTGCCTCGGGCAAGACTAGATTCTCAAGGTGGGTTTGTTGAGCTCCATGCTGCTGCCGTTCATTTGGATCCCAAATCAACTCTTCCAGGGCAATCTGCAGATGACTCTGTAATTGCATCTCAAGGTAACGCTATTATGGTCGATGATGCAGGTGTCGAAAGCGCAAAATTTTCAAGCTCCAGGGGTTTAGGCATTCCTGGTGGTATGGCCCCTGTATTAAGAACGCATCAGATCCCATCCACTACATGGAAGCTTGTTGGAGAAGATGGAAATTTGGAGACAAATGTTTTCAAGGCTTTGAATTTGCAGGCATCTTTTGCACCGGTAATTCCTCCAGATATGATTGAAGGGATTAACGCATCACTTGCCCAAAAGGTTGATAAATCTAAAGGTGATGAAAAGACCAAAAGCTCAGTTTTTCAACTCAATGCTCGACCTACATCTGCAGATTCGCATGCGCTTTTCGGCATGCCTAAGAGATATAAGCAGGCTATGGAAGAAAGCGATACGGTTGCCGGATCGCATAGAGTCACTACCGAAGGAGGTGCAGCTGCTGGTGCTGGCGGGTCGTCCTCTGAAGCCGGTCCGTCTGCCGCTGGAGGCGCAGGCACCGATGCTGGAAGCGGTGGAACGGGGTCATCTTCTGGAAACGCAAAATCTCTCGACACCAGTTTTCGGGGCGGGTCTATTGATCCTGAGAATCCCTACGCGTGGGCGTCTCAAGAAAAGATGCGCAGCATTGCGCTGCTGTCGTGGGCAAAGAGCGTGGATGCTTTACAGCAAACCACGCAAAGGGGACATGTTGCTTCGAAATGGCTGACGGACGCTGTTAATGCTGAAGAGCCAACCGGCCCCGATTCCGCATTGTTGAGCAGCTCTGTGACGATTCTTCCTGGCACGATTGGCTCGGTTACGGACGCCTCTTTGTCGTCAAAAATAAAGTCGGCAACACTGGTATGGAATGCTAAGAATCGAGTTTCTGTGTAGATTGGTTTAGTAATTATTTATGTACAATTAATTGAAGCTTTTAATAGTTCAATGTTTGAGCAGATACGTAAGTTTGTCTCAGTTGTTGGCAGATATTTTACTTTATCATTCAAGAAAATACATCAAACTAAATACAAAAAAAGATGGTAAGGGGGATCATTAAAATAAAAAATAAAAAAGTCTCTATAAGTCATTAAATCAAACAATAACAAAATAATTGTTTAAGAGTGTTTTTCAAAACCAGCAGCCGAAGCGTTTTCGGAAATGTTTTCATTGAAGCCTGAAACCTCAGCGTCGCCGTTGTCTGAATGGGGCAAGTGAGCAGCAGCGGTTCCGTCAAAAGTTTGCATTTGGACGGGAGGGGCCCAGGCCAAGTAATCTCTGCGGACTTCGACATAGTCATACGCAAACTCGCCAATCTGATCGTCGTCCATACCGCGGAGCTCGGCGTCTTCAGAGGCGCGCAGTTTGCAGCCCGGGATGTAGTCAACAGCAAAGCCAATCAGCACGGTCATAAATAAGGTATAGCCAACGCAGGCGGCGGTATATGCCAGCTGTTTGTATAGCTGGCTCCAGTTATGGTTGATCCAGCCACCAGGGTGGATTGTCACATTGTCAAGACCAAGCACCCAATCAGCAGCAAAAAGGCCGTTGAACATCAATCCAATGATACCTGCTATGCCGTGCTCAGCAAAGGTATCAAATGAATCGTCAACGCGGACAATGTACTTGATCTTGGTAGAAAAGTTGCAAAGTAGTCCAGCCGTGGTGCCCAAAATGACAGAGGCCCATAGTGGAATAACACCAGAGCATGGAGTTGCAGCAACCAAGCCAGAAATGGCGCCAGAACAGACTGCAACCGTTGACCACTTGCGTTCTAATCTATAGTCGAGCAAGCACCAAGTCATTGCGCCAAAGCAGGCAGTCAGATTTGAGTTGACAATAGCATACACGGCACGCAAGTTAGCACCCAGGGCAGAACCACCATTAAACCCTAACCAGCCAAACCACAAGATGGCTGTTCCTAGCGTGACGAGTGAGACATTGTGAGGTCGAAAGTTCAGCAGCAGTTTTTCCTTTCGGTTACCAAGAGCAATGGCGTATGCAAAACCGCCTACACCCGAACCGATTTCTACCGGGCCACCACCGGCATAGTCCAAAACACCCCAGGACCCTGCCCATCCGTTTGCATTCCAAGCCCAGCAAGCTATAGGGCAGTAAACAAGAGTGATCCAAAACGCGGTAAACACGCAAACTGGGAACAAGCGACCGCGTTCCGCAATTCCACCAGCAACAATGGCGGCTGTCACGGCAGCAAACATGCCTTGGTACGCGCAAAATAGCAGTTCCGGGTATGTATCTCCAGGCTCTCCCCAGAGTACGTTTTTGAGACCAAACGAGTCTAAATTTCCAATGTAGCCGTTGGTCGCTGTTTTGGAGAAAGCCAGACTGTAGCCCCAAAAGTACCAGACAAACAAGGTGACGATGGCAGTCATAAAACAAGCCCAAATTAGAGAGAGTGCACTCTTACGGCGGGCCAAGCCTGAATATAGAAATCCCAGACCTGGGACCATGAATAGCACCATACATGTTGAGATGGCCAAATAGCCAATATCGCCAGAATCATAAGCTAAAGACAGAGACGGTTAGTTAGAGGATATTGGAAAAGACGGATGAGAAGGTAGTGGCAGCATGTCAAAAACGAAAAAGCGCGGTGGATTACATCATGTCACAATTGGAATATTCCCAAAAGGTTAATCAGCGGGGGGTAATTTTTTTTGCAGAATTGTCAAATTTCCAATCAGAAAACAAGGTGCGCGGAACCATGCTACAAACAAAAAGAAAGAAAAAAAAAAGAAAAAAAGTGCATACGCCGCACAGCAGTCCAAATGCGGTATTTGGGTATAAATTTTCACACCGTTCCGAGTTGCTTTTACCTTGCTTGGCGACACGTGCGGCAAAAGCCTATATCGGGGGTCCAAGTGCGAGAATCCGGGGATGGGCATGGCGGCGAAAAATTGAAAAATTGAAAAATTGAAAAACCCCGCTGGTATCAAAACAGTTTCAAGGGCAAAAGAAACTGGGAGACATGCAAAGCCATTGGATGGATTGGATGGGAGGGGTATTGGTGAAAAGGGTCCAGGGATCACCGGTTTCTTTCGGAGAGGGCCCAGCAGAGCAGGCAATCGAGCAAGTGTGATTGGTCTCAGATAGTAAGAAATGACGTTTCTTAAACTCGCAAGTTGCGCAGTGTGCGAGGGTATAAGCCTGGGGGAATAGCCGAGGACTGACTCATTGGCAAAAGGGCAGTAATGGGCTGGAGGCCAGCTGGGTTGGGGGAAAATGGTGACATGACAAGTCGGTGTTGTAACATCGTAGATATATATATATACAAATTAAAGTTGAATGATGAAAGAAGAAGAAGAAGAGGAGCAAAAAGAGAAAGCAAAAAAAAGAGCTAAAGATACTTACATTCGCCTCGAAATTCGTCTGCTCGTTTCGTCAGTAATTGTTCAAGCGCTAGTTGCGCTCGCTTGCCGACTGGATAGTACATGGTTGTAATACCAAGGGTCGCTGTTGTAGTGTGTTGAGAGGATTAATGCAAGCAGTGCTAATCGGATAATCGCAAGGTATTGTGTGACTTGAAGCTTAGAGAAACAGATGCAAGGTTACGACAAGTTGGGAGGGTGCTGGGGGTGGAACATGCAAAAAAGGATTATGGATATGGTTGCTGGTGTTGCTCCAAACAGGGCCGAGAGCGAGAGTAGCAGGCAAGAAACAGTCCAAAAAGAATAAGAAGAAGAAGGAAATGCAAAAGGTAGACCTAGGATGTGAGAAGGGAGAATGAAAAAAAAAAAAAAAAAAAAAAAAAAAAAAAAAGAAGAAGAAGAAGCAAAAGGAAATAGAAGAGTATTTATATTTTGTGCATCTATATGCCGTGAGCTAAAAACTAAAAAGCTATCGATAGCCATGCGAACCAGCTGATTACCTATTTCGGCTATCTTGTCACGTGCGGGTCAAGCTCAGTCCATCAGCCACAATTTTGTGTTCTTGCCTCTTTGCACCCTTTTTTTTTTTGGTCTGTCCAATGGCCAAAGGTCGCTGTGGCAAATACTGTGGCAGTCTGCTACTACTGCCAGGAGAATTTTTTTTTTTTTTTCTTTTCATCATGATCCTGGGTCTGGCATCGCGCTTTCTTTACAAGTCCTGTGCGGTCTGCTGGATTCACATGAATATTCAAAGTCAAGTCTCACTTATCAGGGTTTGCTTTTAAACTCTTGGCGCAGGCTCTCACTTATCTATCGTTCCTTTTAAACCATTTTTTTTTATTTTTTTTTTTATTCTGATGGGCTCATGGCTGCAATCTGTTGTTGTAATTTGACTAGTAAAAAATAATAATAATAATAAAAAGGAAACAATTGCTTTTACTCCCACTCGTCTGTTAACAGGGACGTTTGCATTGCTGGTAATTCTTCTTCTTCTTTTAACCCATCGACACGACTGTGACAGTCTGTGCACAAGCTCCAAAATAAGGTTTGACGTCTTTCCGATTTCTTCTCTTTCCTTTCCTCTCCTCTCCTTTCTTCTCGATTTTCGTCCGCTGCGTTGGCACAAACCCTCTTTTGCTACTTTGGAAACCGTATAGACTCGCCAATATGGCGGTGACATGGCCCTTTTCTGTATTATCAGTTGTTCTCCCTGTGCCGAAAAAGATGCCATATCCCGCCAGCTGCAACAAAAAGAACTGGCTAACAAACACAAAAACAGGTCGTGCCCGGGATCGAACCGGGGTCGCCAGAATCAAAATCTGGAGTGATCACCACTACACTACACAACCTTTTATGGCTGCCAAATTTCTGCTGTCCTTATCCCAGAACTACTTGTTTTTCAGTGTTTCTCAATCAAGGTTACTAAAAGGCCTATTATTTATTTAATATTCTTCTAAATAGAGCGTTGAAAACTAAAAATTCACTTCAATTTGATTAATATACCCAATCTATAAAGGAATTAAGCCTGGGACAAGGCTCCCTGCTGAGCAAAATCATGAGCATGCTTATGATTACCCTGGCTAGAGGGAACATATGAGACCCTAACACTTCTTAACTGAGTCAGCAACAACTTAATTTCTTGAACATGTTCAATGGAAGAGAAATCCTTGCCATTGATAGCTTTAATAATGCTCTGGCAGTCCGAGTAAACAGTGGCAGAGAAGTTTTTGCCAGAATCCTCAAGTCTTTTCAGTCCTTTAAGGCCGTGGAAAATGGCCAGCGACTCGATTCCAACGCTGCCATTATTGCCAATGGCAGTAGTCATAGACTGGTTTAAGGAACTTTCGGTAGGGCTGTAGATGCCGACACCTGCTTTGTTACTCATGACAGAGCCGTCGACAAAAACTTCAATGCTGGAAGACATGGTTTAATAGTTGCGCTAATGGTGTTAAAATTGGTGGATTGGTAGTGATAATGATAATGATAATGATAATAGAAATGGAAGCAAGAATAATTCAAGTTGAACTTGGAAAAGAACCAAGAAGAAGAGGAAATGCGCATCTATTTATATTCAAACTAATCCCAGGATCTTAAAAATATTGCTGGTTGAGTTCAAAATCATCCCTTTTGGTATTTTCACGTTTCCAAAGAGCCGTTCAATAAGAATACTGTAGTATGATTTCTGAATGAACAACTTTTTAAAGATCAGCAAACTCCCAATTCAAGAACCTTGTTACATTTTTGATGGGGATTTAAAAGGAACTAAAATGTAAAATGATTGAAAATGTAGAAAGAAAGGTTTGGAATCCAAAAAAAGTTGATGCCTAATGTATCCAGGGATGTTTATCAATATCAAATTGTTTCCAATCATTTGTACTAAATTTACAATTATCTGCAATATCAACGTATTCCATTCCATGGCTTGTTTGATGATTTTGGAACTTGATGATTCTTCAAATGTTGAGAATTCAAGTACCAAGTGTCATTAATACGACTACTCCAGTCTAATTGATAATCACTTGGGACTTTTTCAAATGTCGGCTGCAAAGTCCTGCTTGACAATTAAGCAACTTTAAAAACAACACAAATCAGATTAATCATTAGCAGCAGTCCAGTATACTTACTATTAACGTATTTTCCAAAATGCGTTTTCAAATATACTCTTTTGGGAACAGTTTACAAAACGAGGAACCCATCATAACGTGTATGACACGTTCTGTAACACATGGCTGTCCCAGAAATTTTCAAAGCCTATGTGCAAACGTCCTTTCCCCTGATTCGATGCCAGAGGCAACGTGATAAAGGCGGCGAAATTTACTAGAACTCCAATTCCAATTCCGAGTTGTCTAGTTAGAGACGAACACATTCGGCAATTTCAATTGATAGTAGTCTTTCTCGGTAACGTTTCGTAACAAAACATGATGACGTCAAACTCTATGCTCCCAGTATCAACTTTAGAATATAGCGCTCGAGAACCAGACCAAGACACTCACCATTCTGCTTCTGAAGAATACCAGGAGCAAGACAGAGCAGAAGAGTTTAGCAACGTATCCAGAAACAATGACTCTCTGGTAGCACTGGCCAGCGCCGCCAACGATCAGCAGATTGCCAAGGCCTTTCCAGCAGACGAACAGCGGCTCTCGGTTACTCGCAAGATTAAAACGCTTGAACGAAAACTACACAAGATGAAATGGGGACTGCAGCTTTCAGAAGAAGAAGCTATTGATAAGGATGAAATTTTGTTTCTGCTCGACTCACTGGACCTCTTGAAAAAGCACCTTGTCGATGAAAAGTTGCTGGAGAACTATAGCAATTTAGTACGTGACCAAGCACTGCATCATAAAAGCATACAGGGCCATGACGGCATGGAAGCTGAACCGCCAGCATATCCGTATTATTCCAGAAGAAGCCATCAAGATCCAAGAAATGTGATGGAACAGTACAGCTCCTCGTCGCCATCATTGTACAGAAAAGGGACTACAGTACAAAGCGTCCTCTCGGCAGTTGAAACTAGGCATCACGGAATAACTGAAATTTTGCCGTCTTTGTCAGCCGCAAGCACCAAGCCTTCTTCGCCTGCCATCACCACCACCATTCCCACAACGAACTTCACTACCAACACCTACGCGCACCTAAATTTCAAACCCGGCTCGAGTCCCGCCAACATGTCAAAAGAAATTGAGTCCTATGCGGAACTAAGCCAGGCCAGCGAACTTAACAACCATGACCCAAGCATAACCGACCAAGACCAGCTAAAAGCAGACTCGTCTGGAGCGTCAGAACACCATCGCATTCCCGGACTACCGACGTCTATTTCACTTCTACAGCAAAGCCCAGCGCTGCGACACCTTCAATTGCTTCGATATGGCACGCTAGATTCCACTGGAATTTCAGGTGTCGGCGACAACATTGGTGACGGAAACAACTCGTTGAATCAAGTCTCGACGCTGCCAACCAGCACCGCCATGATGGAGGAGTTTCCTGCCTTGAAGAAACTACAGCAATTCCGGTACGGATGGGTTCCCAAGACCGGAGCGGCAGGCAAAAGTGACCACGAGGACGCAGAAGCAGCAGAACCGTCGGAAAACGGAGCCATTGCAAATCTCGATCAAATTAGCGTCGTAGAGGAAGCTGGAAACCACGAGCCTCAGCAAGAAGACGAAGAAGAACGAGCTTACAAAAAGCCTAGAATAGATGGCACAGAACAAGCACGCGAAGAAGAGCTGGCCAAACATCCTGGTGATGGCGACCAACCCTTGAGAATTCCTGAAGAAGAAAAACAGGCTTCCATCCTCGAGACAAACGAAACTGAGGTCGAAGCTGCTGTCGCGGCGGCCAAATTGGCAGCTTCTGCGGTTCTTAAGATTGATAGTTCCGAGTCTTGAACATTTACGCCTGTTTTTTTCACGATTTACTATTTTTATTGTTATTGCCGTTATTTATTATTAACACCTTTTTTTCTCTCTTTACTTATTTATCGGGGTTTATTACTGTCAAACTAGAAAAAATATAAATGTATATGCAAAAAATTTGTGAAAATCCGGTTTCAAGGTTTTTGACGCGTCTCCACTATCCAAACAGTCCTGAATATTCGCTGAATCATTCCCAGATATACCGCACAGATAGCCACTGAAGCTGGCCGCTGTCCTGAACGGTAGTGTCGTCTCTCTGTTTTGCCAGCAAATAAAGTATATTTCTTTATTTTATTTTTTTTTACTTCTAAACCAAACACAAACACAAAACCTTTTTCAAACACTAAAGTTTGGATAATTTGAACCTAACGACTAGCAACTTGCCCCGGTCTAAAGTCGCGTTTGGCAAAACAACGTGCTTATCTAATCACATCACGTACATAACCACCTTTGATCGTCTCTTTCCCTTCTCTTCTCTTCCCTTTTTTCTGCCCCCTACTTGTTTCCATTGTTTCCACCATTCTTGTGTTGTTACATCTTCTTCCCAGCAACCTTTTCTTGGACTACCCATAGTTGCTATTAGTTTTTTATTTGGAAAATGCCTACTTCTGCCACTTCTTTTTCAACCGGTCTTATTATCGGAGGTATGTTGATTGCCATTTTTCTCATTGGCTCTGGTTATCTCTAATCTCCACTCTATATGATTCTATAATTCTGTACTGTATATTATATACTCTCTCAGCAATCAACCGTTGGCTAATTGCTCATAATTCTTGATAAACATTACCATTTATATCCTAACATCCTATTCTTTTCTTTCCGTTTGTCATCTAGCTGCATCCTTTTCTTTGGGTGTCCTCTATAGTAACTGGGCTTATGACTATTTTACTCTTTGGAAACGCCCCAATACTCCTGAAGACTTTGCCAGATCTTTGGCACATTACCAACAATGGGGAAATCTCCCCAGTTTCCTCTATCATGTCCACCATGCCGTTGGGTTTTTGGGTCTGGTTGGTGTCTTTTTGAAGCTCTACAAGCCCTCCGAGTCCAACAAGTTGTTTGACGGTGGTTCTCTCTTTTTATACATGGCCGGCATCGTCATGTACTTGACCTCTATCCGCATTGGCGTTGCCTCTGCTGTTGTCAGAGAATGGGGTGACGTTGACGAGTTTACCGGTATCAATGTCATTGCCGCCACTCAGGTCATGATTGTCCTGACTTTCCTTGGTGTCATTGGTCTCCAGATTGGTCAGTACTGGGCTGAGGTTGAAGATCAGCGTGTATTTCAACGAGCATTGGAGGAAGAAAGAGAGGAACAAAAACAGGCTGAGGCTGTTGCTGCTGCCACTGCTGAAGAAGAGGTAAAGCCTGAAGGAAAGTCTACCAGTGTCAAGACTTCCAAGGCTTCCAAAACTTCCTCCAAGAAGAAATAAATATACTGTGGTGACCTGATGGCTATGTTTGTCGGGATGAAGGTATTTTGAAGGTGGATATTGGGAGATGGCATCTCTTTGATCTCTTTGTAATTACAATTCTACGAAAAGGAAGAAAAGATATTATTCAATGGCCAATATTCAAAGGAAGATGACGATATTAAAAAAGACCATGTATGAAATTGTTTAATTTACTTTTCAAAGCAATTTTTTTAATTTTTTTTTGTAATTCTGTTGTTTTATAGTTTTGTATATCTTTGGGTTTAATGAAAGTTCTATTTTCAACATAGCAGTGTCTTGTTTCTTGTACTTGTACTAGTAGACACATGTGCTGGTTAAATCTGTTAGTCTTAAAAGTTATTAAATAAGTGATATAATTTATTGGAATTAATGAAAGATATCAATGGTTGGTGGTGATCAGAAGGAAACAAGAGAAATCCCTGAGAACTTTCTGATATATGAAACCAATAACATACAAACATAGTTATTACAAGAGTGTTTGTTACATTTTGATATATACATATAGATCACATGCGTGTCACATGAACTGTTTGATAACCTGAACTTTCAATTCAAGTTGACCATCTAACGGAACAAATAACTCTCCTGCTATGAGAAGCGTCTAAAAATCGTTACATAGCTACCGGTTTGGTTAATTTCGGCTATGATCTGAAATACTTTGTTGTCAACTGCACGAATCTTCAACAAAATACAGCCATCAAAGCTTTCTTCTTCCATTGGCTTTCCTATTATAATATCACCAATATGTCGATTCCTATTGATAATTTTATTGTCTCCTTCATAAAAAGAAAGTGTTTCAGCATTGTCATGGAACGGTTTGTTGATACATGTATGATATGCAGTGCGTGTGGGTGATCCTTTCAAAACAAGAGGCAAACTGCTTCCTTCAAGATGAATCGAATGGGGGTAGAGCATTGAATCACCAGCAACTGGTAGAATTCCATCAGAAGAAATGAACATGGAATGAGCTGTATTTAGATAATTAGGAATTGTATATGTCAAAGGTGACTGGGATTTTACCATTTCAGAGCAGACTCTGAGAGTTCCATCTTTTTCAATTTGAAACGTAAGTAGCCCTGTGTTAAATTCTTCAGCAGGCAAACCATTGTGCCAAATGTATCCCAAACGGAAAGGTCTATAAGACTCATGAACTTGATATATGTCCATCTTTGAGCAGGTATATTGGTAGTTGCTGTAAACTGGACTAAAGTAAAGATTATCAATTGGCGAGTTCTTCTCAACAGCTTGCATTTTCCGGGCATAAGTACTCACTTCTATTTTGAAAGGAAAGACAGGAGAAGAACTTTTGGTTAAATTAAACGTTTTATTCCAACTCTTCATTGTGAAAAGATTTTCAGGGTATCAAAATGTGGTGATATAAGGAATGAAATAAAAATAGTAATTAAAAGAATGAAAAGTTCGAGAAAAGAGGTGAATATATAAGCAGAAATAAAGCCACACGCGTAGCATGCTGATAAGATTTTATGTTATAGAATGTTGGATTATACCATATATTAGATTATCCTTACATGAGACTAAAATTTATAATTGATATAGTACTCAGAAGACTACCTCTGTAGTAACATACACCCGCTTTAAGGAACCATTAATTAAATAAAGTTGGCTGTTTACAAATGTTTTTATCATGTATACCAAGCTCTAAACTTTCATTTTACCAAATCCAATCTTTTTAGATTTCAATATCATATAAACTAAATTTCGCTCTAAAAGGGCTTGTTGAGAAAAACTATATTAATATAAAAATCTTTACCATTTGTTGAAAATTGTGTTAGTTGTTTTTGATTCTTGGTAGTTCCTCCCAAGAATCCTGATGTAACATCTAACATATACAACATAATTAACGGTTGTGTTGGAGGTGGAGTAAATATTTAATGTAATTTGGAATATGCAATATACATACAAAGTAGCACAAAAATGGCATATTTCCTATTTTGGCAGCTTTTGTTTCCATTTAAGTTTTTAACCAGTATGTTCACCTTATTCACCTTATAGATTTAAGTTGAGATGGTTAGAAACTTTAAGCACTGGGTAGTATATATATAAGCATAGCACTGTTGTACTATAAGAGTTAATCAGGTCCATAGTTACTAAGGTAATGGTGTACTTTTAACTTCTGGTCAGTGTGTACACTAGGCATCGTTTATGCTTGCAACGTTTATTGGTTCTTATTTTTAATACAAGTCGAATTAATACTTGTAGCTTTGTTGGAATATATCAAGGTTCTACATGAAATGTAACTCATATAAAAACTGGCTTGTTTCAAGTGTATAGTTTGGATCTAGTATATAGCATAAAATACTATAATTTCATCAGCTTGCTACGGGTGTGCTTTTATTTCCTCTTATATATTCTCCCATTTCCTTGAGCCTCTCATTCTGTCCAGGATTATTTTATTTCATTCTTCCTAATACCACATTTTGATACTCTGAACTTGTTTTCACCTTGAGACTTATGGGTAAAAATTCGAAAGTTATCGAGGACTCCCCCCTCGTCTTCCCGTTCAAAATAGAAGTACATACTTCCCAAAATACAATTTTTTCGGTTATTGAGAAGAACTCACCAATCACCAATACTTACTTTTTTGAAAGCTTTGACGAAAAAGCTAGTAATAAAGAAAGTGTCATAATCTATATATATCAATGTAACAGTTCCAATAGCAAAGTTATTTTGGGCTGGATAGGGCACATGAACATATCCGCCGATATACTGAGAAATGCATTTATCACAATTCAAATTAAACAAGATGGATCTCTTCACGTTTGTTCTGAAATCAAAAAACGCTGGTTCACGTTTAACATTCACAATGTTCAACTATCTAAATATTGCACCTCATTTGCTAGATATCGTTCGTGAACCATTTAAGCCATCTTTTGAGAATTTGATACTAGATTTTCCCTTCTCCATTCGGCTTGGAGAAAGTAACGACGTTCTAGTTACAAAAAACACACCTATAAGGAACACTTGCTTTAGACGCCTAGCAATGAATCATGATATCAAGGAACAAACCATTTCGTTTTATGGTGGAGAAGACAAAGTTGCTAGTAACAATCCACCCATTGGAATAATCACTTTACATGATCTTTCTAGCACAAATGATATTAATGAAGAAATATGGGTGGACACCATGGGGGACGATAGAGGATATTTTCATATGTTTTCTAGAACCAAGCGAAAAGAGTCATATGTCTTTATTTATAGTCGATTTCTGGAATACTAGTTATTTACCGTTAAGAAGATTCTGGCTATGTTTAATGGAGGCAATGACTGTGATATATTGATAATTTCAGGCTATTGACTTTGAAGATAATAGCTGGATCTTAAATAATACAAATTTAAATGTTTTGCATTTTTAAGATCATTTAGCTAGAATAAATGTATATCTGCTAAGGGAGTAGTAGTATACTTATATTTATAAGTTTAGCTGATAATGAAATAGTATGCCCATGGAAAGAGATGATAACCTCCCCCATCTCTCCGTTTTCAAACCGATGTTCAATTCTATAGTTTTGAGACTCAAAAATCACAGAATATTAGTGTTATATCTATTTCAATAAATATCGTAATTGTTATTCTGTGTCTGACTGGCTATTGCCTGTGAGTGATGCTTAAAATACTTTTCGTTGTTGCTAAATAATTTCAATTCTAGAAATCAGAATCTGGATCCCAAAGATACTTTGCGTAAAAGAAGAGACGAAGGTTATAAGGATATATATGCCGCTGTGTCTAGAAATAATGGCTGGTTTGGAGTGTTTTAAATAAAGAAGTTCGATCATGGAACCTCTCCTTTTTAGTAAAGTGCTAAGCTAATATATTGAAAATAAGAATTCTATCGGAAATACTCATTAAAGGCAGGTCATGGATCTCAAAATCATTCCATCGAAGAAATCTTCTGAACTTGGACTGATCCCCAATGATTTTGAAAAAACCATTTGTTAATCTCGTGTGCTTGTCGTGATCCGGGAGGGTTATATAATAATATGTAGGTCTCGGGTGCAACGACCTTGAGGCTCTCAAAAATCAACTACATGCAGTTATAATCAGTCTAGAAGTGAAATCTAAAATCCTATATAAAAGATTCACTCATATAACACATAATGTACAAAACACTATGTATGTATACCAACAAATACTCATTTCAATTCATATGTTGTGCTATACCCAACAATAACCACAAAGCACCAAATGTAGATTCAATTGCAACACCATTCAGTTACCTTTGTAATGATTTAAACGTGGTATTTAATATGTTCTACTTACACATCCATCTCTTTTTAATTTAAATCTTTCGTCTTCGATTCTCTATTCTCTATTATTGACCTTCATTAAGCACAAGTTATGGATCAATCCAGATATCGTTTTCGGCCTGTAATACAACAAAACAGCGGTGATGCGCTTCCTAACGTTGTTCGGGCTGCTCCCAAGGCTCCGATTGACCCGCCTGTCCCATTAGAAACAGAGCCTGGTTCTTCTGCTTCCAGCCATTGCAGATGTCACTTGGATTCTCACTCCCCCCAAGCCAATGCTCCGATTGACCCGCCTGTCCAATTAGTAACAGAGCCTGGTTCTTCTGCTCGCAATCATTTTGGCCCTGACTTTAATTCTCACTCCCCCCAAGCCAATGCTCCGATTGACCCGCCTGTCCCATTAGCAACAGAGCCTGATCCTGCTGAAGGTCCCCGACCCAACCAGCCGGACTACGTTAAGTTATCCATAACTATCATAGTTGCAGTTTGCACCATCCCATTTCTTTGTGCTGCTTTTATTGTAAGTCCAATAACGGTCTTCTTGTGGCCGACTTTTGCTTCCCTTCTTATAACCTTTCTCCGAGTATATCTACTAGAGGGACTTAAGAACGCAGGAGTGGATGATACCAAATGTGCATGGGTGGTCGCGTCTATGGTCCCAATCTATTTGGTTCTCTATTCATTTGTTGCATGGGCCTTTCATGATAGCTACAAAAAGAATATAGCTACCGAATACTCATATGCCGGAAAGCTGACCTTCATCTTTATCACCATCGCCATATTCCTTTTCTCTTTATATGATTTGTTAGCGAAAGGCGTTTATCCACGCAGGTTGGAACTTAAGGAATCTTATGATAAGTTAAAGGAGCAGTGGCACGCAGGTCGGAACTTAAGAAATCTTATGATAAGTTAAAGGAGCAGTGGGGATTTTAAATTCTGAATACTGAATAATTGTTATGTTCGTGTAGCGAACGTGTCGGTCAATAACGTAACTATCTTAAATACTTATATAGTTATATAAATGTTAATACAAGATTAATCATAAATGTAGCTTTTATATATAATTAAAAGGATGATTACTAACCTTGTCATAAATATACTTCTTCTCAGTTAGAAAGACTGGGTTAATAGAGATGATGGTTATGGGCTATGATCAAGATACAGTTGTTGGGCGGTGGTCAAGAATGTTAGAAGGAATAGCAGCTTAGGAGTAAGAGAGAAAAGATAAGAGGATCCAAATAATATTCAGGTTAAGGGCTAATCTATATGAATCACATGTGTATCACGGAAACACTCTGATGAAAGGTTTAATGAAAAAAGGAAGGTCATGTCATTACAATGACAAATTAATTGTCTTTGCCTTGATTCAATTCAACATGAAATGCGTATTATCTTGTAAATATTTGTGTATTGGTATTCGAATTTGGATTAGGCGTTAAGACATTATGAACCTTTTGCTTTTTACGATCTTTTAGCTAGAATAGATGGATATCTGCTAACGGAATACACTTGAATAATCGCTGTCTCCATTAAAGCCATTTACATACAAAGATAAAATTCACACCAAAAAAATGAGTGTGTGATTACTATGTAGAATCTCTCAAATATGTGCCCCTTTTCGAAACTACTACTACTACTATTGTTACCACTGTTACCATTGCTACAATTATCTCACTTGTTTCAGTGCTTGAATCTGGCGTGTAAATTCACATCACGTGATTTGAAACAGAATGCGGTTTATATATACATGCTACAGTAATATAGCACCCAAAAGTATACACACCACAATAAAAACTCAATTCAAGCTTTGAGACGTAGCCTGTGATTGAAGAAGCAATATCACAGATTGAATTTCATTAAATGCTTTTTATTTTATTTATAAAAACATATCATGAAATTGAAAACAAATAACACTAATTACAAGGAAAAGAAAAAAAAAGGCGATAAGCATAAAAATAAATAATTCTCATACAAGATGATCTGATTTAAAACCCTTCTCCTTATTGGCATTTTATTCTATTTTTTATTTTTAATATTCTTCCTTATTTTTCTCTTCTAAAATAATCCTCCAAACCTTCCAAGTTTCCCACCTCTCTTTGAGGAAGTTGAATCGTCATACTCCATTGTCATTGCGTTTAGACGTGCATACAACTTGGGATCAAGACTAGTATCTCCCTCTTGGTCACTAGAGACCTCAGTTTCAAAATGTTCTATCTGCTTTCCATCCATATCATCTACTACAGATACTTTAGAATCAGATTGATCACTTGTGGATGGTTTAAGCGTTGAAAGAGGTGCTGATCCAAGAGGAGAAGATCCTGAGCCTGATGCTGATAATAGTCTAGGCGATGGAAACGAGGCCGAACCACTGGAAAGCGGGGTTGATGTCCGAGCAGACAATTTATGGGTATTATTTGCAGTATCACTCGAGTTTGGAGTGGCTTGGGAATTAGAAACAAGTGGCGTACGGGAGGATCCAAGAATAAGTCCATTATTGGTGTTACTACCACTGCTAGTACTGTGGAATGACGTACGAGACTGTGCACCCGAGTGAGAAGAAAAAAACGATGTAGAGTTCGATGCCAAGCTGTGAGATAATGGATCGTAACTCGGATCACTCAACTCTACTTCATTTTCATCTGTTGGAATGGTGGATGCTAGAATGTCGGGTATAGAAGATTGACTATGTAATGAAACTTCCGACATATTCCCAGAGCTGGACGCACTAGGAACAAGCACCGGCGTGTTTGATGATGAGGTGGAGCTGGTAGACAGAGATTGCGTTTCCGAAGATGAAATAGGCCTTTGTTTCTTTATTGGTTCCTCGGTTATGGGTGTAATTGGAGAAACGGGGATCGTGGACACTTCAGATGACAGACTATTTGACGGCTTTGAACTTGGCGAGATTCGGGAAAAAGATGAAGGAGCACCATGAGACTGAAGTGAAGCAGGATGCCCCTGAGCTTTGTGATGATGCGATTGGTGATAAACAGGCTCTGGCTTGGGTCTAGTGTTCATTTCTTCTGATGGCCGACCAAAGAGCTCAGACCAGTACTTCAACTGTTTTGCGTTTGGCTGCAACACAATTTTATCTGCTGGGTAATTGAACTCGCGATCTCTGTCGTAATCTGGTGTACTATCACTTTCTGAGCTTTTGTTATTTACAAATTCATTCCTTCTTGCCAAAAAGTAATCCCACACACTTCTGGTATGTTCTTCAACTTTAACTTCTCTTCGCTCAAGTTCAGAGTTGTAAAGAAAGGTTCCATATTGGCAAGAGTAAGTGTGATACAATAACCGTCTCAAAAATCGCTCTCCAAATTCAAATCTATCTGGAAACTGGACAATTAACTGATAAACAGAGTCAAGAAACTGATGGAATACTGGTGCAGTATATTTCATATTGGTCCCGCTTGTTCCGGTCAATGAATTAGTCCCAAACCCACTGGTACTACTCGTGGCGCTAGCTGTATCTGCATTTTTATTTCCGCCTCGACCACCTAATGCTGCAACCGCACTAGTGCCTGATTTTACAAACTTGGAGCCAACATCTTTAAATATTTGATGTGCCCCTCCAAATGGCGAATCAAATGGTTCAACAAAGTTTTTTTCGGAATTTAAATGCCCCGACCTTTCTGCAAACCTATGACCAAATGAGACCCATTCTTTTTCAACAAGAATGATAAAGCCATCGAAAGTTCTGTAATATGGATCGAGTATGATTTGCGCAATTGAAGACAATTGTGTTGTTCTATCCCAGCCATCCGAACAATGAATCAAGACGTGAGAAAAACCTGCATGAACATGATCAGCAACAGTAATTGCCCCTGTCAAAATGGTAGAAATATAGCGAAGCCAGTTAGATCTATGCAACAAGTCCTTGGAAGGGGGTATGTTGGAAACGTCTCCTTCTTTAAGCGCATCCATAACCTTATTAAGCGAATCTCTCATCACATGTATGTTGTCAATACCTAGATAAACCTTGCGAGCACCTTTGTAATTTTCCATATTCTCCGTACCAGCACCCAACGCGGTCTGCGCCATGGCATTCGCAGTAGGCCTTGCATCTACAATCAAATTGTCCTGCTTTGTGGTTATTCCTGGAAGCTTATCTGGGTATTCATATGTGAGGGTATTATTGTTTATGCTGTTGGGGAGTTGATGCTGATTTGAGACAAATATTTCGGTAGCAATCTTTTCATCTTGAGCGGACCTTGCTTGCTTTAATCCGACCATTGGCTGTGAGCATCGTGTGATTGTACACCCATTGAGTTTGTGATAATACGACAGCGCTGCAATGCGTGATTTTGATCTAAATTTTGCAGCGTAGTTCAGCACAGTATCCGATATGGCCGATGGCACCAAAAAAACCGCAGGATAAGTTGATGATAGTTGGTAATCAGCGTTTA
Organism: Magnusiomyces fungicola; assembly: GCA_900654225.1. Classification (NCBI taxonomy): domain Eukaryota; kingdom Fungi; phylum Ascomycota; class Dipodascomycetes; order Dipodascales; family Dipodascaceae; genus Magnusiomyces; species Magnusiomyces fungicola. The sequence goes on from CAACAH010000002.1 coordinate 1,607,621, forward strand.
CATTGGTTACCCTCCACCTAGACCCGGAATCAAGGGCACCCTGTCTGGTAAACTCTGCAATAGGGTCGTAAAATTTCCAGCCATTAAAGTTGCGCTCCGATGATATGGGCTTATAATTGAATGCATACAACTGGTTGACATTAGTATTGCAAGTCAACCGCACCAAGGTATCAAAGGTGTCACGGGCTATTTGATCATTAGGAAATGTAAAGGCCACAAAGACAAAATCTTTACATTTGATACGAATTGTGGGTCTAGAAAGAAGATAGGCTGGATCGGCTGGCTTTTCAGAGGAATTGGAATTGGATGAAGTTTGAGGGTTTTGATACGCAGAGTATGAGGATGCTGATATACCAGAGTAAGGGTTAACCTGTTGCAATTGTTGGGGAATAGGTGTAGTCCCTCCAGGTGGATTGCTCGATTGCCGGCGTTCGACGCCTCCAATTATAGGATAACATATCCATAGTTCACGGCGAGTTTCCGAATCTTTAAAAATTAGGTGATGAGTGGTCAAATGCAAAGTTCCCACCGAGCTTTTGCCCAGTCGAGTGGATACAACGTCAGGGACCTAGCAACAGGTTGTAAGATAAGGATCCTTTCCCAATGGTTAGGAGGGAGGATCAAATAAATGAAGGTTAATAAGACGCAAATACATAAAACCAATTCTCAAACCAGTATGGGGGAAGTAACGCCAGCCTTAGAGGCCATACCTTTGCTATCTTGATGAAGTCCATGTTGTCGATGGCTGAGGAATAGCGGCGTATGTCCAGAGCGATTTTGTGGGTTTGGTCGATATTGAAAAAGTGTCATGACACTTTTAGTTCCGGTATGAGAGATACGCCAAACATGGTTCCAAATATACGCAGGCTCCTAACACTGGGGACCTACAACCAATCACAAGAATGGTGATATTACACCGCCGCATTACCAACCACCATTTGAAAAGACTTACTTGGAGAATCGACATCACTCCTCGATACAAGCGAATTACTTTGCCCAACACTCATAATACACATATACAAAATGGTTAAGCCCGACTTCTGGAAGCAACCCATTAGAGTAAGTTTTTTTTTCAGCAGGTTCCAATTGAAAATTCGTTTGAAAAGTCGGGATGTTCAAGAGTGAGATTTCTAACATTTTGGTTGTTTAACTATTTAGTACTTGCGCTACTGCTCTCACGAGCAACCAACTCTTTTCTGGACTATGATCTTTGGAATCTCCGGTCCAGTTCTTGCTGTTGCTGCTACTCCTCTTAGAAGAAAGTACTTGTATGAAGATGCCCCTGCTATTCCTTTGACATACCCATGTACGTATATGATTTGATGAGCTGATCTTGAATGCTGGAAGGCTAAACGCGCGAATGTTGCTAAGAATTGATTGTAAACTTAAAGTCTAGTAGCGATAAAGTAGACGGTTCTTTTGGGTGTTTATTAAGTGGTGATACCTTGTTGAGCACCCTGTGGGTTTTAGAGTGTTAGTTGGAGATACAGATAGGATAAAACCAGTTGGCATATGGAGGTTGGATCTATATCGTAACCTGTCCAATTAGCAAAAGCGTTGAAGGTTTTCAATTAACTCCCATGTTACTTCTTTTGCGTTTTGCCAATTCAGCATTTTCCCCAGGCTCAATATGTGTTTTATAATATGTATACTAACCAATTGCTTGATATAGTACCAAACCGACAAAGAGATCTTTCCCTCACCGGCTACGACGACTAAACAGTTTTTCACAAAGTCCATTGATACATTCTACACTAAACCAAAGTCGTCGTCTTTTATAAATACTTGCACACTATTCTTGACCCCATTTTTACATTGTTTTTTATATTTTCTGTAATTACAGACACCATCATAATGAAATTTTTATGAGATTCAGAAGACTCAAAGCATAAACATGAATATGCTAATTGGAAACAAACAGGTGGTAGTATCTATTGCTCAGCTGCTGTGGTATACACTAGTGTAGTTTTAAACTGTTGTAATTGTAAAAATCAATCAACAAATTGCTTGATTACTTGGATGTTCTGTTCTTAACGAGCACAGAGTTATAACAAGATACAAGTAATGCAAAAACAAGACATAGCACGATCTGAGATTGATATTAATAAGCAGAATAGCAGGAACCGACTTTCAAATCCAATCTTCCAATTTGAATTTATGGAGAAACTTACGGCTGAGCTGACTACAGTTTAGAAAAGTATCCAATCGTGAAAAAAAAAAAAAAGACGGGATCATTACCATTTCAAGTTTAATAATGTATTTTGATATTATATCAAACAGAATGAAATATATACAATAATGAGTAATATAGAAATATTAGCTTTAATCATTATAACCAATAATCAGCAAATTCTTTGTCGAGACAAAAGTGTACAAGTGTTCAAGATGATCTACTACCATTGGTACTGGTTCTGTCCTCTATAAACCTTGATAGGGGAATTGTGAATTTGCTGGTAAACCTCTTTTTTAGCAGCCCTTTCCTTCTTTTCTTGGAGCTTCTTTTCTCTGTAATCCTTGGTTCTAAGAATTGCCTTCACATGAATATAAGGGTACTGAATAACACCAGTGCGTCCACGTCCTTTAACCTCAAGTTCCTTCATTGTAAAACCATCTTTTCCGACCCAAATCTGTTCGATATAAAGATCTTTGGGATCTAAATCAAGCTCACGGGCATGATCCATAGCCTTGGTAAGCATTTCACCAACATCACGAGCCATACGCTTTGGGGAGAAGTGACATTGCGTAATAGCTTGGACAAGATCCATCTGACGAAGAAGACGAGTGAACACAGTTCCCTTTTTGTAAGAGCCCTTAATGCGGGTGGATGTGATGTAAACAGAAGGCTCAAGGTACTCAAGCTCCTTGTGAGAAAGTTGGAGGTTGTATGTCTTAGAAAGGCCAAACTCGTCGACAATGGTGATAGGAGATTCAGGGCCTGGGTAGCTGCCGTATTGCTCAATAGCAGCTTTATAGAGCTTAACTCTTAGGGGAGAAAGAATAAGTTCAGGCGCTTTTGTTGGAGTGGGGTGGTTGAACTTGACAACTTCAGGATCGTTGGAGAAATCATGAGTAGAATAGTCAATGGATTGAGACTCAGTATGGGAATTAGCGATGGCCGTGTCCACAGAGCCTTTGGAAGAGCTCTCTTTAGGAGCAGCGCTGGGAACACGCTGAGTAAGGGTATCTGTTAATCCTTTCTCAGAAGTGGCCTTGGTGAAGTCAGAGAAAAGAGATCCGGTTGGCTCATCTTTCAGAGAAATAAAAGAAGCATGGAAACATCGGACAGGGATGAACGACGGTCGGGCAAGTTGCCGAGCACTAGAAACGAAACAGCGGGAAAGCATTGTTAAGTGATCCAAAGCGGTGAAAGAATGAGGATGGATATTCATATTCCTGAAAAATTTCAGAGGTGGCCGTGATTGGTGAAAAAATATGTGTGCGCAGGTGACATTCACATGACATCACGTGGCACGTCTATGATGATTCCATGTGACGAATAACAGATAAGAATCTCATACGATCGGAAGCTAAAAAGCTAAAGCTGTGCTACTGCGGCCGTGTTGCATGAAGGATGTCCCGGTATACTATTGAGAGGGTTGAAGAGGAGGTCAATTGATCAATTACAGAGGACTAAACTGAGCAGGGAACACATATATATATATATATATGAAATAAATATATATACAAATAACGAGGAAGATGCGCTGTATCTCAGTAGCACCCATAGACAGTTTGCTGTGGAATGTTGAAAGTTTTGGCAAAGTCTAAGATAAACGTGTAGTCACAGGTGGAGTTTTCGCGTGTAGGCCCTATCGGAGCACATCTGGATTCCAGGAAACCTCTCGGTGCGTCAGACTTCACATCAGGTTGAACCGATTGAGAGCGCCGAAGTGTACCGCTCACTCGTACCACCCATATAATTTCCGGCAGACGCCTGCAGCTACATTCAGCCAGCCACATTTTTCTTCCAAATTCCCATCCTCATCTTTCCAACACTGCTACCAAACTATCTATCTCATGCGTCCGTCATCGTCATCGTCGTCGAAGTCGCAGCCGCAGTCGCAGTCCCATCACCGGCGATCGTTGTCGACTGTGGAGTCGTCTAGTCGACCCAGTTCTCAGTATTCTCAAAGCAGCCAGTACGCTTCGCAACAGCAGCAACAGCAACTCAAACGCCAGCCCTACTCAACCGATCCGTTTTCTGACAGCATTGCAGCCGCCAACAGCGCTGTAGGCCCGTCTCAACAACCACAACATCAGCAGGGCCATTCTCACTCACTGTCTTATTCCGGGTCTCGACGTGAACAAAGACCCAGACCCGCACAAACTGGCCAAACTAGTGCCTATACTAACGGCAGCGGTGTCGTCTCGTCCACTACTACGCCATCACCAAATCCTTACTCACCAGCTGCACCGAACCCGGCTCTTGCGGCAGCAACAGTCGCTCAGCAACAGTCGCAACCGAGCGTTTCGGGCGTTCCTAAACCGGTGAATGTTCTTGGTCAGCCCTTGAACAATCCTCAGCAAACTTTGGGCGTGGCTGTCAGCCCTTCTACTAGCACCACCACCACCACCTCACACACACGCACACAATCCTCTTCTCACTCTCACTCTTCCTCCGCCACCACCAACAACTCCCGCAGAATGAACAACGTCTTCGAAACCCACGCCAACGACCCGGCAGTGGCGTCTCAGCCTCAGACCAGGTCTGCTGCAATTCAGCAAGACGCTTCTGCCACTAGCTCCCAATCTCAGTCACAGCAACAACCACAAAGCAAGGGTCATTCTCACTCCCACTCGAAATCCCGCTCAAGCTCTACCTCGCAACAGCCTACTCGAGTTCACAAACGACGCTCAATTGGCAATTGGGATCTCATTAAAACTGTCGGCGCTGGCTCCATGGGTCAGGTTAAGCTGGCCCGTAACAGAGTCACCAGCGACTTTTGCGCTGTCAAGGTTGTTCCGCGTGCTTCGGTCGAGCATCGTCGTCGCCAGCAATCGCAAGATGGTTCTTCTAATACCAGTAGCAACAAGGAGTCTGATGAATCCAAAGACATTCGAACAATAAGAGAGGCAGCCATTGGCAAACTGCTTCACCATCCTTATATTTGCCAACTGTACGAGATGCATGTCATGTCCAGTCACTACTACATGCTCTTCGAATATGTTTCTGGCGGTCAAATGCTTGATTACATTATTGCTCACGGTTCCCTCAAAGAAAAGCAGGCGCGAAAGTTTTCTCGTGCGATTGCCTCTGCTTTAGATTACTGCCATCACAATAGTATTGTCCATCGAGATTTGAAAATAGAAAATATTTTAATCTCACAGTCGGGCGACATTAAAATAATTGACTTTGGTTTATCCAACCTGTTTTCTAAAGAAAGCCTACTTAAAACCTTTTGTGGTTCGTTATATTTTGCAGCACCCGAACTCCTATCAGCCCATCCCTACACTGGTCCCGAAATAGATGTGTGGTCTTTTGGTGTTGTCCTTTATGTCCTTGTGTGTGGCAAGGTTCCTTTTGATGATCAATCCATGCCCGCTCTTCATGCTAAAATCAAGAGAGGTTTTGTGGAATATCCGGCCTGGATTTCATCGGATTGCAGAGACTTGCTTTCGCGTATGCTTGTTGTCGACCCTCTTCAACGTGCTACGCTCAACGAGGTTCGTCACCATCCTTGGATGGTGAAAGGATATGATAAGCCGCCAGATTCATACATCCCAGAGCGCAAACCACTTCAATTACCACTGGATCCACTAGTTATTCAAGACATGTCTGGATTTGAATTTGGTGACGAGGACCTTATTACTAGGCGTCTTACTCATATTCTGGAATCACCTCCGTATATTGCAGCTTGCAAAGAGTGGTATCGTGTACACTATGGTGACCCCGACGACCAACATTCCAATGGAACTAGCTCTGGAGGCGGACATCATCATTCACTCAGTTTGGGTACAACACATGATTCGAGCAGACGCTCGAGAAACTTTGTTATGGACTTTTACAAACGGCGTTCATTTTCTGGCGATTCTCCGAATGGTGCAAGCCAAAACGGATCACCAAACGCTTCTTCATCCGAGTCTCCTGCTGGGCCAGGAGCCTTATCGTCATCATCATCTTCGGTTGGACCAATGAAGACTCCAGACCCTACTAATGCTTATCACCCACTTCTTTCAATTTATTATTTGGTCCGTGAGCGTCATGATCGTGAACGTGCTTCCAAGGAATCTCGTGCACAAACAGAAAACACTCAATCAGCTAGTCAACCAACGACGCAACAAATCACGCCTTCTGCTTCTCAATCATCTGCAACATCTGCTCAGAATACCTCTGCTAAAGAGCCATTGCAGGTTTCTGCGCAGCACAGGGGTTCAGCCGGCCAATCCTCACCGAAATCTTCTGCATACAGCTCACTACCTCCTACATCCCCAGGCGGTCCTACATCCTACACTGGGTACTCTCCTCCACAAACTGCATCTCAACAGCAGCAACAACAAACAGAGGAGAAGAGATTCCAAGCCCCCTCTGTTCCAGCTCCAGAAGCAGCCCATACATCTTCTTCTGCTGCACACCCCCAAACAGGCCCAGGTTCTGTCCCACCGGTTTCTGGTGACACTCAGCCAGTTTCTACTCCAGCTCCAAGGGCTCGTGCTCGTGCCAAAACTCAAGGAGAAGGTGCCTCTTCCGAGAAGTTGTTTGTGTTTGACAGCACCAACCATGCATCATCAACAACCGCGTCTCCTGCTTATCGCAATTCAGGTGTAATCTCTAATACTGGTTTACAACATGTCAACTCGGGGGCTAGTGGCCATGGTGTTACTGGCCAGGCAATCACTCACACAGCCCACAGCAATACATCTAGCGGGGGAACTGGATTCGCAACTTCATTGCTCCGCAGATTTTCTTCCAAGAGACGTCCTTCAAGAGAAGTTTCTTCACCAACGAATAGTACTACTTATCAGAAACAGGCTCAGCAAGCTCAGGCGCAAGCCCATGCGCAAGCTCAGCAAACCCATGCTCAGGTGCAGCAGCAGTACGGCCAGGAGCCCTCTGGATTTGGTGTCCCTGCAGCTAGAACTCAATCTAGACACCAACATTCTCAGAGCGCTGCTCCAGCCTTTGCCGATGTTCATATTGATGATGTTCCATTAGAATCTCCAAGATATTCAGGTGTTGGTCGTACAAGTTCAATTAATTATGGGAATCAGAGATCAACAGCTCCAGCTCCAGCCCCAGCTTCTGCTCCTGTTCCTACTTTGAATACTGCTACTACTCCTGGTGCTGCACCAACCTCCAATCTCTTCCGAAGCGCATCAAGCAAACCATACCCTAAGCCAATGGAACCCCCTCAAGTTGCTACCACTGGAAATACACTTGTTGGTGCTCCGTCTGCTACAGCTGGCGGCAACCCTAAAGTTTCGCCATTTTCTAGAAAGTTTCACCCTTCGGCCCGTGCCAAATCTTTGGGCCATGTTCGACACGAAATGGCAGCTGGAGGTAATGCTCCACCACCAAGACCTCCTCGGGATGATCTTTCTCGTGGTAGAACGCTTCATGTTAGCAGCGGCACTGTTCAACCCTCCTCTGCTGAAACAGAGACTGGAGATATTGCCGATGAATTTTTCGATGAGTACTACCATGAAAGTGATGCGACTGATCGCAATAGCAGCAGCAATAATAGTAGTAGAGGTGCCATTGACTCTAGTGGCCAAAGTGTTGGCAACACGTCTACCAAGAGCAATACTCTCGCTGTCCCACCTCAGACTCATGTAACAGCACCGGTTCCAGTCAATACTCAATCTCAAATGCAGGCAATGCATCAAGCACAGCACCAGAATCATCTTTCGAAAACTGGAACTCGTCATGCTCACTCTCAGTCTGTCTCTGCTGGAAATCCGACTACTTCTGGACAAAATGCCAATGCGCTTACTACTACTACTACATCAGGAAGTACTCATGGTATGCCATCTATTGAGTATCCTAAGCAAGTGTTCCTCAAAGGGTTCTTTTCAGTACAGTCTACATCTACTAAGCCATTGGCCTATATTAGATCTGATATCATTAGAGTGTTGAATCAGCTGGGTGTAGATTACCAAGAAATTCGTGGAGGCTTTTCATGTGTTCATCGACCATCACTCAAAGAAGAGTCGACAATTGCTGCAGCATCTGGAGGTAAAGGTTCACAGAGCCATCTTGCAACTTCTTCGAACACCCATGGCTCTCCTCCCAACTCGCCACTTGAGACTTCGTCTGGAAGTGGTAGAGGTCACTGGAGAAAGTTATCTTTCGGTTCCGGATTCTTTTCTAACAGACTTGGTTCACGTCATCAGAGTGAAATGCAGAACCCTGTTCTTGATTTTTCAAGCGATGTTTCTACTGATAGTGTAGCAGCTGGAAACAATAGTGCTGGCTATTATGGCATGAACAATAACCCATCAGCTACTGGTACTAGTTCTACTACCTCTGGAACTCACTCTACAACAGTTGGAAATGCGGTAACTGGTACGACTACATCTGGAACAGCTGGAACAGCTGGAACTTCAGGTTACAATATGTCTGCAATGGCTGGCGGTTCTGATATGTTATCTTCTACGACTGGAGCGCCTTCTACTGCTTCTCAAGTTCGTACACCTCTTCAGTTTGAGATTTGGATTGTTCGTGTGCCAATTTTACAGCTTCATGGTGTTCAGTTTAAGAAATTGAGAGGTAACTCATGGTTGTACAAGAATTTAGCAACAAAAATTTTGTCCGAGCTTAGATTATAAAAAAAAGGAAATGGAAGAAAAGTTGGAATATTAATTAAATAGAGAATAAGGAGTAATAATAAGCGCACCCGTTGGAGATTTTTTTTTAGAGAGAGAATGGTTATTAGAGAAGGGCAGAAAGTGGTAATTTGAAGAGAAGGTATTCTGGTATTTGATAAACAGTTTGTTGTTTATTATATTTATATTTAATATTTTTATAATTATTATTAGTTTTATATTATTATTCTAACTAGTTTTTTTTTCTTTTTTTTCGGAGTTGATGACATTAAGATTATGAAGATGGGGATCGCAACTATTGAATTGTTATATACTGTTCGATTCAGTTGCCTTTGGTGGTTTGAAACCATTTTGTGAGTCATTATATGCATATATCTACTACCAAGGTTTTTTTTCCCATGATTTTATGCCACTGCTCGCGATATAGCAGACCATTTTAACAAACGTCAACTGGTTGAGTCAACTGATTTTGAGTTTTTTCCAAGGTTTGTTTGGAGGTTGTAGAGGGGAGCGTGGTGTAGCGCGTAGCCGTTCTCTGTGGCCGCTGTATGTTCCCAGGCCCTACATACATTTGTCACGCCGGTAGCACGTGACTGGAATAACTACCATTAACAACAATGCTACATTTTCAAAACGTATTGAAAATAATAGCACTTGCTCGAAATTATATAGTATATATTTAAATTCTTATTTATACAGGCTTCATTTATTAAATCCCATAAATCCCCTTGTGTTCCCAAAACTTTAAGCAAGTTGCATGGCCGAGATTGGTATCCGTGCTCCATTTATACTCATCCGAAATGTCGGCGCTTTTCAAGGACTTTCTAGATTGCTTGGTAGAACTTGAGGATTTTCCAAACCCAAACCTGCTGCCACTCTTTTTCTTGGCCACGGGGGTCATGGTCAAGTAGTTGACTTCTTCGCCAGGCTCGAGACCACATACAATGCACTGGGAGCTTGATGTGTCGGATATGTCGTCATTGCTTCGTTTGTCCGTAGCCGTAGTCCTTTCTCTTAAAAAGGAGTCATCAATAGCTCCTCCATTCACCAAATACCCAGCTTGTATCCCGGTTTCTGTAAGTGTAGAAAGATGCTTATACCGTTTGGAACTGGATTTGGAAGAGCTGGAACTTGAACTGGGTGATTCGGGAGAGTTCAAATTGGGTGATCCAAATGATGATGATGAGCCCAAAACCAAAGCTGCCACATTAGCTGCTCGTAGACGAGGTGCAATTTCTTGAGACCACAGCCGTTCAGATTCTCGTGCTTCGCGATCAGACTTTTCACTCAATTCGTCCAATATCATGTGCTTTTTACTCTTGCCTTCTTTTTTCGACTTGGTATCCATTCCATGTTCATCATCGTCAAGTAGCATTGCAGGCGGGATATCTCCAATAATCAAACGTCGCCGTCGTCCAGCCATGATCTTTGCACACACCATCACTGTTTCCAAATAACCCAGCAAAAACTCTTTGGTCTTGGGGTTGGCTAAAACTCTTTTCTTTAGCTTGTAATTTAACGGCACCAAAGAGTTGAAAAGAGGATCGGCTACATGAAGAACAGTCTCATTGAAAAGGTGTAGCAACTCAATGGACGATGGAATGCTGCGGTAAACGTGTGGAAGAACAGAAGTTGAGTGTGAGGTAGAAGTAACAGCGTTGGACTTCACAGACCCAAGAAAAAGTTTTGAGCCAACAGAAGATGTAGTTCTTTTGTGGGCTGCTGCTACTACCGAAGAGGCCTTAGACAGAGTATCAGAATTAGAATCGCTGGAAGACACTAGCTTGTGCGAGACTTTTTCAGCTGGAAAAGATGGCGTACCATTGTTAAAATCTTGGAAATCATCCCAATCATCATCAGCTTCTTCCTCTTGTGGGTGCTCCACGGTTTTTTTTAACTCATCTTCTTTGACATTACTTTTTGAAAATGAATCAAAATCTGGCGATAAGATTCCTAATCCAGTTGTTCTTTCTTTAGGCGGTGGAGATGGAGTAGCTGATAGAACTGGTAGTGTAAAAGTGTTTGAGAGGCTAGGACTATTCAGGTGTAAATTTGATGGAGAAGGTGTGGATCTGGCAACAAGAGGCGTTGGTAAAGAGGTCAAAGGTGATGAAGCTGAATGAGATGGCAGTCCTAGCGGGGAATTGGCAGTTATTGGAGAAGAAGGTGATCCGTTCGTACTAAAAGACGAGGATAAACCAGCTAGGGAAGGCAATGCAGAGTTGCAAGGCAAACTTGGTGAAGAAATTGCCGGCTCGGGATCAGAAAATATATCAATTAAAGATGCAGAAGGGCTATCAACAGTAGATGTCTTTGATTTTGCTGGAATATGAGATCCATCAATTGAAGACATGGAACCAGTAGAGAGTCCAAACGTCTTCATTCCTAATTGCCTTTTGAGTATATTTGTATCGTGTTTTAATTCCGACAAGTTTGAGGCGGAAGATGAATAATGGGATGCAAAAAAATCAAATTCACCATCTTCATTCCTAACTGGCTTATCAGTTGAGTTACCAGGGGAAGTAGAGTGGGACAATAAAGTTGGCGGAGATTTTTCAACAGCTTCAGGTGAAAAATCAGTCAATCTTTTGTTATATACCAGTTTAGAAGCAAAGTTCTCAGCACCTTTATTTGACTTCATAAGGATATGCTTTTTAGGCTCAGCCTTTTGTATTAGCTCTTCCTTTTTCTTGTCCTTTTGTTCAACCTTTTGAATTGTATCAGAATTTACCATACCTGAACCAGGTCCAGTTCTGGCAGTCAACACATCCGTCCAGTTTCCAGACACAGCTTCTCCAATGATATTATTATCTGTCTGTGTAGTCGTTGTAACTTTCTTTCCCGTAGTAACATGAGCACCAAAGCTTAATGGCTTACTGGTGTCATGGGCATTTAACTCGTTGATTCTGCCCTGAATGCTATATTCAGGTCTTTTTTCAGTAATGCTTGACTGTTTCGGTAACGACTTACCACTGGTTATATCTGGATTGATACTACTCTTATGAGCCGTTGGAGATGGTAGGGGGGATAATAGTGATGGGTTTGAATATGTTGAAGACACTGCGGAAGAGGTACTTATGGTCATGGGGGCATGAGGGTTTGAGGAAATAGACGTAGGATTGAAGACGCTATTAGAGGGTATATCAGTATCAGCCCCTTTTTCTTCCTCTCTGAATTCATCAAAATCTCCAAATGAGTCTTCTTCTTCTTCTTCTACTTCAAGATCTCCCTTGTTATAATTATTACTGATATTATTTGAATCCGACCATGGTACATTATTCTGTCCAAATTTTGAGGTTTCTGTTCCGGAAATCGCACCGGGGATTTGAATGTTGAGGCCACCAAAATTTGAAGACAAATCGTTTAAATTTGAAACTGTAGGAAGATTTGGGGAAGGTTTTGCTTGAACTTCTTCTTCAGTCTTGTTGGTGTTGTTATCCCAATCTTGGTTGAGCTCTCCAAACTTGGAACCAGAAAAAGCCAATGTAGCAAAACTGGAAGGTGGTATACTTGGTTCTACGTGATTGGAGGTGATTTCTGGTATGGTATTAAATGTCGGATCTTCGCTCTCTACGAAATCTCCAAAATCGTCGTCGTCGTCTTCATCTTGATCTTCTTTATCTTGGGCCTCTGTTGGCGTGCCTAGTGTTTGAGTTGGTTGTAAAATGCCGCTTGATCCATTAGACGGGAAACTTTTCACAGAGAGTGCCGGAGAAGCTCTATTGGGCGGTGTATTTTGATAAAGCAAGTCTAAAGCATTCTTGTTAAATGTCTGCCTGCCAGACTGTGATGCGTTTGACAGCGGCACGTTGCCGTTATTATTGCCATTGGTATTGTTTGACACAGAACTAGAAGTAGCTTTTGGTTTATGTAAAGTGTCAAAAAGTAGCAAGTCGTCAAGCGATAGCTTTTGGGCCATGGCTGAATGCTAGGGAAAGAAGGATGTATCTAATATAACGGTAATAGGGTGTGTTGTTTGCGTTGTTTTTCTGGTAACACTCTTTTACGCCATAGGCGGTCAGATTTACCAGCCTGGCCGCATTTCAAGTCACATGTTTTTCACGTGAATCAGTCAAGCGAATGCGTTGCAGCTGAAAATTCATCGGCAGTGACAAACAAATAGTTTCAATTAACAGCTGACCTATATATAATAGAGGTAAATATCCTTTAAAATTATAGTTAGACCGAAAAATTGGCGTATTGCATGGATACAAGTGTGTTCGAAGGACCAACGTTTCAAAACTCATGTTACACTTGATTCCCCAAAGAAATTATAGTTACTAGTAAATAAATAAAAAAACAAATCAAAGAAATACACCAAGTGATTACTCTTTGTTTTTCCTGTAGGACTCTGTGATGTCGTCCAAGTGGCAAAAGCTTTCCAAGGTCTTTGCTTTGGCGGCGGCAAATGTGCGGCTTTACCTTTGCCCCGCAAATGACTGACTTGAGAATTGCGGCTCTGGATAGTGATATCATATCTGTCATATATATCTCATTAGTACTGTAGAAACTTAGGTTGTGTTATTCATATCGTCTTAGATGACATTGAGGGACTTAGAGGCTGAGTAACAAAGTAGAATGACAACTCGCCTGTTGTCACCAGCAGCGCTTCTAATAGTGAATATTTTAAAAGCCAAATTTTATCCAAATTAGTCTCTTTCGAAACATCCTTCAAAAGGTAGCAGCTGCTAGCAGATATCTTTTAAGCAGCTTTTCTCTTTCTGTTTCTCTCGGATTTGGCCCAGTTTTTATTTGCTACAGTTCAATTAGAACTTGTTACCATCATGAGATCTAGGATCAAGCTTTCTTTTTCTGCTTAACAGATTGAGCCTAGCATTCGATTAGTATTAGCCGCGTTTATGTCCAGTTGGAAGGACAGTTGATTTATAATGTGCGCACAAATGTTCATAAAATGGGACTATTGAGCAAGCATAGTCTGATATCCGTAATGATTCAAAAGGATAATACAGAGAACCGTCATCACTTGATTGACTCTTCAATGGTTCCTTACATCATATGGCTTGAATAACAGTAGTCTGTAAAAACCTGAGTTAATCCTATATTAACCTCTGTCAAACACATTGTTCTAACATGGCTATTTTTCCTTCGGCTGTTGCTTCTATTTCTAAAAAGGCTTTTTGGTTTTTTGGCGGCCAAAAGCCGTAATTCAATTTGGCTAAATGTTTCTAGTTAGATATCTGATCGGTTATACTTTTATACTTTTGGCTATCCTGTCATTTTAAACTGCTCGGCCAACCAGGCTCAGTTTTAAATTTGACTTGTAGTCTTTCCTTTTTTTTTACATAGTGGTTCTTCAAGACTTTTCTGAGCATGTAGTTTTGAACATAATGAATATCAGGTGTCCAAATTAATGAAAGTAGCAATAACAGAGACTGAGGTCATATTAAAATCATGATTTTTTTCAAATAACAGGCGCATTTATACATGTAGATATTAAAACTTTAGCTACTACTACCTCATCTTTTCTCATTTATCTCCTCAAACACAATAAAACAAGCTTATAAACTCAATTGATTACTCACAGATACAGCATCTTCTTCTAGCATGAACCTTTGCTTTCTCTTTGCCACTTACATGGCCTCTATAATATCGTGTGAAAAATGATTTGTTCAGTCAAATGACTATTCACATTTTGGTCTCTGTATAAATACTCGATCTTTTTGCCATAACCACTCCTTCATTTCTTCTTATTCTCCTGTTACTTTTAATTTTAGGTATATTTATTCCTATATGGTTCGACTTGCACAAAATGACTGACACTCTCAAAACGCATCAAGAACAACCTCCAATTGTTGTGACTACTGAGTCTGCTTTCGAAACTTTCAACAATGAGATCATTACTCCTGATGCAGCCACTCCAAGAACCTCAACCTCAATCGACCCCAACTTGAACTTGCGTCCGTCTTTTGTTCCTCCTGAAAATGAACGCTCTACAGATTTAAAGCCTGCTGATTACGCTTTCAACACCAGCCGTCGCCGTTCTAGCAGTGGACCTGCCAACAAAGCCCGGCGTCGTTCTTCTTTGGAAAGCGTCCCGTTTGTTGGAGCCTACTTTGCTCAGCGGCGTCTTAGCGATACCGTTCTATCTGAATACAACTTTTTTGCCATGCGAAATATGAAAGTTATGTACAGGTCTTTTATAGCCAACAAGCATCTACTTCCTTACGAAATTGCTTACTTTTGCAAAGCAATGGCACTCCCAATCTCTGTTGGAAAATCTCCAAAACCAAGCACTAGAGGTAAATTGTCCTTATCAGGTGCCACGGCTAACTTGTTTTCAAACATCACCAAAGCCGATGGAAATGTGGTTGGAAATTATGAGGGTTCTTCGTATTTGGATATCTCTAGAGAAACCTTCCTCAAGTATTGGGAAGCTACAATCGACGCTATTGAAGAGGTTGCACTAAACCCATCGGCTATTGAAGAAGACGATGACTTCAATGACAAATTTTTTGAAGAGGAATATTCTGGAGTGGGAACAGTAAAGTTGTCATCTCGCGAAAAGAAGGCCTTGAGAAAGCATATCCAATCACCTTATGTATTTGGATTACTTTATGGTATATCCAAACTGCTGGAGAAGGATAACTATGCCATGAAAGTCATCGAGCCTTCAGTTGTTATGGAAGAGCGAACTGATATTTACGCCCAATACGGTTTAAGCTCTATTGACCAAGAAGGTCATGACCAGGATGTTACTGGTACCGCTGCTGCCTATGCCAAAGGAGTATTTTTTGATATTGCTTTGCTTCATTTCCTTGCCATGTACTATTCTTCCTTGTCTTCTCATGTTCTTTCTGCCGAGTCCCTAAGTCCTTCACCCTCTGGAACCTCAGGCACTGGTTTAACTCATCAGAATTCAACCACTACCGGTTCTGATTCTCTTTCACCCACCTCCCCTACCACCACCAGCTCGATTACCACTTATTCTGACTTGGAGTCTCTATTGCCTCCTCTTGCTGAGTCGTATGGAAAGATTCGTTTGACTCCATCTTCTCGTTGCTTCAATTTCCGCGGCATTGTTTCGACCTATGGCGCTGTTAAAGAGGCAAGATCCGCACATGCTGCCGAATACTATGAAATGGGTTTGGTTCCCATAGTTCCTGTGATGCAGCAAATAGAACCTCCCGAAAATGGTAAGGAAATTTGGGACGGCCCTTTGGTTTCCGCTGAGGGTGCCTTCAGAAAGTCCAAGAATTTGTGGAAATTTGTTGGCAATTGAGGTTGTTGTTCATCTGTTGCTGGCCATTTTAAATGTGAAATCACTCCCATAGGTAATCTTATTTAGTATTTTCTAATTTTTATTTAGTTGTTTGTTAGTTGATATATATATATATGCATGTGAAAAAAATAAAAAAAATGCAAGGACAATAAAAAGAATGCAGAATATTCATTGAAAATTAAAAACAATAACCTGTGCATGTGTTTTGAAATTATTTTATGACATGTCGGTATCTTCATTATCTCCCTCGTCATCGCCAGCCCTATCTTCATCATCATGATTCTGTCCAGCCACAGGATAATTATCATGTTCTTCATCAGCACCATCCCCTTCCTCTTCCTCTTCTTCGTTTGATTCGTGAGATTGTGATTCTTCATTGGCTTGAGAATTAACAGGAGCTGCCGGCAAATGTGACGCATTCAAGGACTCTACAAACTGTCCCCAGCGCTCAGATCCACTCGTTGATCTATAGCGGCGAGGCAACATGCCCGAAAAAGAACTATTTTGGCCACCACTTCCAGCTGTAGCAGTTATAGTAACTCCTTGAGCGACAGTACTAGAGCTTGAATCAATAGATAAACCAGACGCCAATGCCCTACTATCCAGCGTGCCAAGTGATCTGTCATCTGGATCTCTGGGAAAAGGAGATTGTGGTAATTGTGTGCTTCGATCGTATGGTGCTGTTACCTCTTGTTGCTGCGTTTCTCGTGGGGTTTGCAACCTAGTTGGCGTGCTAGATGCTATGGGAGTGCTAGCTGCGTGTGAAAAAGTAGGTTGTTGAGTCTGGCTCCCACTACTCTGTGAATAATTCGGATTGAAATGGCTACTTCGACGACGTTGGCGTTGCGGGGTTTGTAAAATGTTTGGTTGTGGCTGAGACTCTTGTTGAGAATCTTGAGCCTTCAAATTATTAACTGTGGATGTTGATTGATTATAAATTGGGTGTGTCACCTGCATCTTGGGTATCATAATGCTTGTAGAAGATGCTTCTTGGCATAGCATAACCAAAATATCCCTTGGAAGTGCTTCAAACTCTGGGGTACGAACAATTTGGCTCCAGTGCTGTAGACAATAAGAAGCTGCTGTTTTCTGAAGGTCATACTCAGCGGCCTGTTGAGCTCGCCAGTATACTATAACAGCATTTTGTGCGGTAACGCTGCTTTTTGAAATATGCTCCAGACACAATCGTCGAAGTCGTGGAAGCTCGTAAAGGTTGGAAAGAATCAAAAGCGCAGCCACATCGTTCACGGTATAACTAGAAACCGAGTCACTGTAGATATATTCTACAAGTTTTCGGACCCATGTGACAGGCTCAGGAATGTATATATTACGAGCTCTCACTTCTGACATACCACTTTGCATGATTCGCCGAAAGTGTGGCCATCGAGAGTACAATATAAGGGAATGCACACGGATCGGCAAACTCTGTTTAAACATGGGAAGATCATTACGCCCAGTGTGATAAGGATATGCCCGAACAGATGTGCCGGCATTGGCCAGCTGTCGCTGAAGGCTCTGAGATCTGGACAATTGGGCAGGAGGATTTTGCTGATCTGCTATTGTAGATGGGATATCGCCAGAGCTTCCAGATGCTTGTGATGCTACATCTACCGTAGCAGCAATAGCTGTAGAAATAGCTCCAGGGTTAATGGGGTTTGTTTGAACTAAATTGACAGATGACGCTGACTTTAGACCACTAGAGTGGTAGGGCTGATTGGGGATGGCTAAATCAGAGATTGAATCGCCATCTCCCAAAACCCCCTCTGCACTATGAAGTGATGGAGCTGGTGATGCACTATCAAGAACAGTAGATCCAGATAACTCATAAGGATAACTTGGAGTCGACACTGCAGGCGGAGCCTCGGTTGGCTGAATGACATTATGGAAAAGAGAAGGTCTTTCATCGCCTTGGACACATGTGATCTCAAAATCGGCAAGAATTCCATCTCTAAACATATGGAGCAGGTCGTAACTAAGTGTTCCCTCACGTTCATCAGGTTCATTTTGTGCGTGTGGGTCGAGAAATCCAAATTCTCTTAGGTCCCAGTAGAACATGTGTGTGATTTGCGGATCACTACTCTGTTGGGTTCCCGGAGTACCCAGAATCACAAATGCCGGGCCTAAAGAAAAGATGTGATACCATGTATACTCGGAAAATATGTAGGAGGAGTGCACAATATTTCTTCGTTTCAAAGTAACAAGGTCAATTGCTGTCACACTAAGGGGGTAATCCTGTGTTGCAAACCCAGGTAAGGATACGTCTAAAACGGTACCTGAATAGCCAGGTGTATAGCCATGTGTTGCAGCCGATGGCGTTGGATATGATAGCAGCATAGGATCGTCAATAATGTTAATATACCCAACGGCATCAGAGTCAAGATCATACCAAACAACATCGGTGCACTTGTCCATCTCAGGTGAAAGACCGCCAAATGCCCAAATCTTGCGGTTATAAGCGGTTATGATATGATCGTATCTTGCAACAAAATCACGGAGGGCAGTCCATCTCTCAGTCTCGAAATCATAGCGAAATAGTTGAGAACTGACTTCTTCGACGTCACATTGTCCGCCACTGACGTACATCGAGTGTCCGTCTTCTGCGAGACAACAGGCATGGCGGCAAACGGGAGCTGGTTTTGGCTCGTTACGATCGTCAGCCGCAGATGTCTCGCTGTAGATGTCGCTGTAGGCATCAATATCAAGATCACCGTCAAAATCAGGATCTGATTCCGGGTTTAATAGTCGGGTAAGCTCACGATCAAATCGGGGGACTGACCAAGTGTTTTTTTCGACATTGTAATAAAACATTCGTTGGCTGATGGACGTTTCTTCTTCGTCGGATGCAATTTCACCGCCATGTATGATAATCGTATCTCCGCGTGCAACAGCAGCATGTCCATAAAGATCTAATAACAGTTAGACGACGCTTTGTGTAGCCACATAAATTTTAACTTACTGAGCTTATCTTTCAAAACTGCGGGAACCTGAGGATTTGACCACTGCAGAGTATTGAGATCAAGAATGTGGATATTTCCATCGCCTGTATTGACACCAAGTTAGATCGTGCTGAGGTAAACCACAAAATGAAATATTACATACCCTCATCAGTGAATTGATCAAAGCCGCCAGAAATAAAGATTTTGTTCTTGTCGGTTATTGCGGTGGCGGGATTGACTCGCGCAGATGGTATTTCACCTAGTTTTGGACGGTTTGAGGTTAGAAATATACGGAAACAAGAGATACTGGAAATACTAGGTAGAAAATGCAAACCCGTACAGTTTCCAGAGCAATATTGTTCGTTTTATACATACCCGAAACTTCCTGAACTACCGGGTACTCCTGTTTCTCAAGAACATGCTGGGACATGGAAATGGGTTGGGATCCGGACATGGTGAGATGCTATTGGAGTATATAGCAGAGCAAACAACGAGAGGCTGGTGATGCAATTAAGTACAGCTAAATATGAACAGTATTATAGTCTGGAAATTATGAATGTCGAGCAAGGTGTGTCGGAGCAGACAGTCCGGCATCTCAGAAATCTTTGACCAAACGGTAAGAGCGCGTTACCGCTGGGAAGCATGGGGAAAATTGGCCACTTATTTTTGGCCCAAAATAATCCAGGCTTGTTCAATTTAGACCCAGATATCTATCCGGTTTCAAACAAGGGTATATTTTTGGTGCATTATGGTGCATTATGGTGCTTATGGTGCTTATGACTGGCTCTGGGCCATTATCACTATATTGGAAACCGGACCAATGAGATGGCCGGTTCACTTTATGGAATAATATTTCAACCACAGCATGACCTGTTTTTTTATGACCCAATATTCCCGTGGCGCATGTGACTATCATGTGACTCGCGGCCAAAGCTCGTGTGATTCCAACGTTATATTCCGCTGGCCTTTTCCCTTAACGTGGCTCCAAACAACCCTTTTTCCGTCTTTTCACTGCCTACAACAAGACTGTTCTCTTTTTTTTTTCCTGGTCTCATATCAGTTCCTTTTCACTATCATGTCTAATGCTCCCGCCAAAAAGTTTGTTCACAAAGGTCAAATTGTTGACTCAGTCCCTTTGCATATCCGTATTAAGAGGTGGTTTCAACAGCTCTATTCCATGATGCTTTTGTATCTCTGGACTCTCTTCTCCATAGACGCTCGTCAAGCAGCTTTATCCTACTCTAGTAAAGCTTCTGTCAGAGGAGGCTCCTCAATGCCTGATCACAAACGACTCGGTCGAATTAATAATCCCAATAAATAGTTGGCTTACATAATGTCGGTTTATGAAAGTGTTCAAATTGTCCCGCCTTTTTTTGTTGCCATCTTGCCATCTTGCAAACTACACTTTCATCATGTCTTTTATCGTCAATTCTACTGTCACCACTTTCGGTGGTACGCTCTATAAGCTTACCCATACTTCTTCTATTCTAAAGGCTTCAATTGATGCAAATGTTTTTGTTCCTCCTCAAGCATCCAAGCAAACGGTTCCGGTTCTTTTCTATCTCTCCGGCTTAACATGTACTCCTCAAAACGCCTCTGAGAAGGGGTTCCTTCATGCATGGGCTTCCCAGCATGGCATTGCTATTGTTTTTCCTGATACTTCTCCTCGTGGCCTTAGCCTTCCTGGAGAACATGACGACTGGGACTTTGGTAGTGGCGCTGGCTTTTATGTCAACGCTACCCAGGATCCTTGGTCCAGTCACTACAAGATGTACGACTACATCACCGAGGAACTTCCTGAAACTGTATTTGCTGACGTCAACTTTAAGGACATTTTGGACTCCTCAAGAGTTTCCATAACTGGTCATTCCATGGGTGGTCATGGTGCTCTTTCAATCTTCTTGAAGAACCCCGGCAAATACAAGAGTGTCTCTGCCTTTGCTCCTATCTGTAATCCAAGCAACTGTCCTTGGGGTATCAAAGCCTTTACCGGTTATTTTGGCGACTCTGAAGAGGCTAAGAATACTTTGTGGAAGCAGCATGATGCTACCGAGTTGATTAAGCAATACAAGGGCCCCACTCCTGAGATTCTAGTGGATGTTGGAAAGGGTGACGGACCTTACAATCAGAAGCAATTGCTTCCCGAGAACTTTTTGGAAGCTTCCAAGGGCTCTGCATATGATGGAAATGTCACTATCAGATACCACGAGGGCTACGATCACGCTTATTACTTTATCTCTTCATTTGCCAAGGATCATATTGAACACGCTGCCAAGTATCTTAATGGAACCAAGTTGTAAACTTTAGTCATATTAGATGGCTTGTATATTTTTTTTTTCTGATAATATATATTTAAAGATGAATTTCAATGAGTAAGTTGCTTAGAGCAATTGAATAAGCGTTGTTATTGGCATGTTACTTGTCTTATCTCGGCGCTCTTTTCACGAGTACTGTGCATCTAGGAAGCGAAAACAGATAGATGATTTAACTGGATGTTGTAATCTATATTTATACCTGGCAAATAGTCAATATAGATTGCTCGTATATTTCAATTCGAAATAAACCCTGTAGTGACATATTTTACGCACTCTAATTTGAATTCCTTTGTGGACAATATGTTGTAACTTGAACATTGTGTGTATCAATGGTGGCCTCGCTGTGTATTTTTGAGTCCTAATAAAACTCAATCTCCATCCATCTACTTCCTTCCACACCCACCAAGCCCAAACAAATTCTCTGGATCCACATAAAGATTGGAATTTGGTTCTCCATAGCTGTTATATATATTCCTTGTGCCCAAAAGTGTTAAACATTTCTTTAGGCCATTGAATCCACAT
The DNA here is from genome assembly GCA_900654225.1 of Magnusiomyces fungicola. Classification (NCBI taxonomy): domain Eukaryota; kingdom Fungi; phylum Ascomycota; class Dipodascomycetes; order Dipodascales; family Dipodascaceae; genus Magnusiomyces; species Magnusiomyces fungicola. Next base: position 1,629,397 of record CAACAH010000002.1, read on the forward strand.
ACCCTCTCTTTACCCTAACAGTTTGTTTACATTCAGGCAAACGCGTCCATCACCTGGGGCTGAAAAATTTTTCCAAAGAAGCTAAAACCGCAACTTAGTTTTTACTCGGCGATAGCAATACCTGACTTTACTAGATCATCATACATTTCATACCATAGGATATCTAGGCGATTTAACCCTACTAGTTTTTGGCTTGTTCATTTCCATGACGCGTGCTGCTATCCAATATTAAAGACCAAACATTTCTGAAGTTTCCGTCAGCAGCATCTAAGAGAAAGCTTCTGAGTAATCTGCTTTTGATAACACATTTTTATATACTTGACATCATATTCAACATCTTCAAGACCATTTTTCACGGTTTCATATTAGATCATTACTTTACTCACCAGCATACCCCGGTTTACTGCTAGTAGTAAACATCGCAACATATCTTTTATCACATATACACAATGACTGAAAACCCACCTATTATTGATATAGTTGATCCTTCGGTTGTGGATCAGCTAGCTCAACCATCCGCTACCAAGAAACGGAAAGCTCCAGCTGCCAGTTCCAAGCCTCGCCCCAAGAAAGCAGAAAAACAAACAAAGGCTTTGAAGGACAAAAGTGCACCTAAAGCATCTTCAGCAAAACCGAAAGCAGCCAAACCTAAGGGGGCGAAAATAACAAACCCCATCAAAAACTCAGAAGAGAAAGATCCAAAACCAACAATTAAAAACGGCAAACTGACTCTTACTCTAAAGACACCCACAAAAGGAAAGAAATCTGAATCTGCAGAACTTCTCATCAAGCCAGAAGATGACACAGAAGAGCAAACGTTAGAGGTACTTGAAGTCTCTGAGCAGCCACCAGAGCCACCTAAAAAACGGCGTAAGCTTTTATTCACAGTCAAGCCTCCAGATTTCTATCCGTTAGATACTACTCTCCCTCCATCTATTGTTTGGCAGCGTCTCAGTGTTCGTGACTTTGTCATTCGTTTTGAAAAGATAGTTTCGATTCCTTTAAAGCATTACCAAAGTGTCAACAATGCAGCTGGTGAATGGGACGACCGACTCTACAAATCTATTGTTTTGATGATTTTCAAAATTCTTTACTATGATGCAGTCCCCGTTGTTCCTTACAAGCTTCAGCGAGAATATAAGCAGGCTATCGAGAAGACATCCAATAATATCCAAAAGGTGTTTGCTTTGCTTGATGAGTTCTTGTACCAGTCTGGATTTTCGGATAGCTTGATTACCCCAGAGGAAGAACAGAGAAGATTGGAGCAAGCTGATAGAAGCGTGGCTGCTTCACTTTCTAATGGAATTTCATCTCGAAAACGAACCAGGGTGGTTATTGAGGATTCTGAGGAAGAAGACGATGGCCATGCATTGAATGGCGAATCCAAAGATCAAGACGAGGTACAAACTTCCACGGAGAAAAAGGAGCTTCCTGCGATTGCCCCAGTGGTCAAAATTTTACAAAAGTCACTTGGCCGAACTGATTGGGATGAGGAATATCGACATCTGTACTTGCTGAACAATTTTATTGTACTAGCAAGTCAAACAGAGACTATTCGATCAAGTGTTACAAGCTGTACTGAAGCTTTAAAGACTGTCTCGAAGACCTATACCAATGACATGGCAAAAATTGATGCATCATTTAATAAACAATTGGAAAAGATCAGAGACGTTCGAAAAGAACTGAGCAAACCTGGTAATCCACCAGGTCCCCGCCCGGGTACCACTGGTCATCACAGGAATTCTGGAGAAGCTCCAAAGACCAAAAAGGCACAATTAGCTGAGCTGGCAGAAAGGGAAGCTCAATTACGACAAACAAAGCAGTCAAAGATTTTGAAGGCCAAGGAAACCCAATTTTTTATGACTAGGAGATTTACACCAAAGACGGTACCATTAGGTATGGACTACTTTGGTAACACTTATTGGCATTTTCAACAAAAATCCAAGGAGTTGAAAGATTTTGGATTCTGGATTATTATTGAAAAGTCTCGGTCGGTTCCATTTGCATTTGGGTTAGCCCAGTTCTTGCCAAAGTCTTTGGGAGCGCAATATGGTGAAGGTTCCATGATTGGTACAGGAGACGACGGCCATGACGATAATACTGGTACTGCTGCTTCGGGTAAACGCCGCAAGTTTCCAGTTGGTGAGCTGTATTCTGATACCATTTATGGCAATGGACAAGGTTCCATATTTTACATGAAAATCACACATTCTCAAGTCCAGGCGCTATTGGATTGGCTAGAGTATCAGAAGCAAGTTTCTTTGAACCCTACATCTCGAACCCGAAAGCTTTTGGCTAGAGACTCGTCGGCGGACAACTCATTTGAAGGCCTTGTGGCATATGTGAAACAGTTGAAACCTTTTGCTGACGAAGACGAAGTTGAAGAAGAGGAGAAGGAAGAAGAGAGTGAGGAATCTGAAGGAAAGAACAATGACGACGGCGTAGATGCCACAAAGGAGGAAGAAACTACTGTAAAAGAAGAGTTCAGTGCGAATGATGAAGCCAGCGAAGAGACTAACTCCAATGGTGTTTACCAAGCTAATGCGCATGCAAGTTCTGAATCTGACAATGGAGCCTATGAGAGTCAGAATGAGAGTCAGAACGAGGAGGTGTCTAGGGAAGATGGCGAGGACCAAGCTGCCAACTCGAGGATTTTAATTCAAGATTCGGGTTCTGAGCTTTCAGACCTGGATTCAGACGCTGAGGGTGAGTTGTAAATCTTTTGATAAGGTAATGTGTACACATTATTCATTGTTATTTACTTGTCAAGTTTTTCTTTTGTTTTGGTTTTTTTATTTTATTGTATCACTACACTTTATTTTTAATAACATTAATTTTCGCATTGTTCAAATGAATTTCGAATCTATATGGGTGGAGATTTGGTTATTTTTGAAAAGGGGTGCATGATGACTCCTAATCGTAGCCAATCAAAACTGGTGCAGCGGAACAATGACTCGTGTATCTGACCATTGATGAATCATGTCTCCAATTATCCACAGGACAATAGTGAGCCACCTTGAAATGAAGGAAGCTTGAAGATTAAATTTAAATTGGACCTGTAAATAAAGAAAAAAGAAAAAAGAAAAAAACAGCAGCTATATTTTCCGCGCCACTAATGATATCTATTACTTTATTGTCATCTTTCTCGACTAGTGGACCAATATCTATGTAACCTTGAGCCACCTTCTTAGTTTTTGCCAATGACTAAGCGTCCCATTGACTAACTTTCAGGCATGCATTGAACAAAACCGTCGGATTTATGATTATTATTATTTTTTTTACTCTCCTGGTGTCTCAAGACTAGAAAAGTGGCTGATTGTAACGAGGCCATATGCGTTATCGAGGGCCTGTTTCTTATATGGTTTGTTGGGGACCTGGACCTGGACAAGCCGTTGCGAAACTTTGCCTCTTTGAAAAGCACAACAGTGGTGGATATCTTGTATTGTGGGCCTAATTGGTTTTGTGCTGGTTCTTCCGAGCATGAACATGTATAGAAATGCTCAATTGAAACGTATATAATCCAAAATCAAAATGTTAAATCAAAATGATGCCTGACTGGGATTTTTTTTTTTTTTTTTTTTTTGCAGACATTGAGCCGGGTTTTGGTGGCGCGGTGCCTGAAACCCCAAGGCTTTTGTGTCAGCTTGTTTTCAATGTTCATGTGTAATTTTGAAAGGTTTTTCGGCCTGACTGCATGGTAGTTTAAAGTGTATATTGTATGTTTTTGAGAAACCCAAATTGTACGGGTAGTAAATGAGCATGTACTGGACTAGGATTAGGCGTTAGGTTAGGCGGATGTATGTATGTGTGTACGTATGTATGTGGTTAGTGGTGACTATCACGTGCATGGAAACATGGGTTATGGGAATAGGTCGCCTATGACAGGCAATGAATTCCCACGTTTAGAACCAGCGAGTGCCAATGTCACACAAATGTAATAACATGTCAAAAGCGTGTGAAGGAATCCGAAAATGGGCTGAATTGCAAGCAGGATATTATATCATTAGAGAAAGATAAGGGATACAAACACAAGATCGGAGTTAGAGTAAAAGCCACAATTTTGTCATGGCAGCCGGTGTTCCCAAAGTAGGACAAGAAAAACAAAAAAGAAAAAAAGGACAAACAAGGAGCATTGTAGTCGATTGAAAATTGAAAATGCGCTGGAGAAGAAGTGCTGTTATTTAATGGCCAAAAGCCAGCATTCCATTTGAAAGTCAATTGAAAGTCAATAGAGAATTGCCAAATGCTGGTAGGGCTTTTGGCTTTCCCGCACAAGTCGCCCATTTACAATTGTTGGCTGCATGACTAAGCGTCGCACAACGGCGTGGCTGATGCAAACAGGGCGGCGCCGTTGATTGGTGGGTTTACAGCTGTTGCAATGTCCGAGCAGAAGCAGGGTAAGTGAGCAGGCAGAGAGTCTTAAAGCAGGAATAGCGTTAACCATAATACTAATAATTACCAAGTGGCAATTAGTAATATAGGCATTTTCATTTAATAATAATAATATAATATCAACTATTAATTTAAAAACTTTCCTCTGCAAATTGACTTTTCACAAGGCACTGTGGTGTAGCGTGTCCAAGGCTTTGCGAATCTGTCGTACCCATAGGATTTCATAGGATTTCGTAGGATTTAAGCCGTTAATTGGTGATCACAGCATTCGGAAGCCACGTTTGCCTGGCGATTCACAAGAAAAGGCTCCTCCTTCTGCTGCTTCTGTCTATCCTTCTCCGGATCGGATGCCAAGTGGAACTGCCATGCTAGAAATCCAAATCGCTCCAAGTCACTCTGGGCTTTCTAAAACGGTGATAGTTGTTCTGGCGTGTTACAATATTGGCAGTCGAAAGCCACAAACAGGAATGACGACATTGGGTGCTTTATTGGAACCGCCGGTCTTTGTGAGCGTGTAGTGGCATTGCAACGCTGGGTTTACAGACTAGGATCCTGGCTTGTGCTAATCGTCCTGGGAGATGGTATGTATAGATATCGACTCTGCATTTCGACTGCAAAACATGCCACATCTTTTGAAAACGAGCGCGTTTGTTTGTGGGAAACAACGAAAGAGGAATGCGACATTTTAATCTTCCATTCATGCCGCGCCCTCTCCTTGTTGGATCTATATACGCTGGAAGCTCCCTGCTGAATAGCGATTAGCAATTAGCTATAATCAACCCAACACCATCTTAACACCTTTCAAAACGCCACATTCGCCGTCTTTGGAAGACAGGCGCTATCTTGCCAGATGATAGAGTTTCAGTGCCTTGCATTCAAACTAGTTTCCAGACATACATGTATATACAGGTCTGTGGTGATAATACATAATACACCGTAGTCCCCAAGACCATGGCATTCCACGTCAAACAGGTCCCAGCTTTTTTCAGCAACATGTAGGGTCGTGTATATATATATACATATATAATATACTACCTCTTGTCCCGTAATAAACAAACCCTGGACAAAACAGCCCGCTGGATCGGCAAATACGTGCAACCGCTGATAAGAGCGCGTGCTGCCGGAGTCACGCCTCGGATCGAATCTGGGGAAAGACAGAGCAAGAGCGCTGATGGGCTTGTATTTGGTCAAGTCACGCTGCATGCCGCCACCGCTGGCCAATGGCGGCCATGTGGCTCAGCACACCCGTGCTGGTCGACTGGTCAAGCCGTGGAAGGTGGCGGAAGCAGCGCGCGGTGTGGCTTACCGCAGTCACCCCCAATGGCGGCACGTCACGTGGAATGGCACGACGGCGCTGCTGCTGTTCGTGGCGTTCGCAACCTTATCAGCACGCAATGCGGCTCGCGTTCTTCACCGCTCTCACGTGCAACCCTAGCCCTCCCACCACCAGGCCCGTCCCTTTCCCTTATAAGCAGTCTTTTCCCACTCTTTCGCAAAACCTTCAGCCAAGTCCCAAGGTCTCTCCTCTTATATCCCAACCGATCCGCCGCCATCCACCATGGCTTTTTCCAAGTTTCCCCACGACATTCTCAATCCCCAAGCCACTGAGAGTAGTACATCTGTCTCCACTCCCAGCACACCTTCTTCTTCTTCTTCAAGTACCTTGACTAAATCTACCCAACCCTCTGCTGCGTCCGCCCCTTCGTCTCCCGCTGTTCTCTTCAACCACAACAAGCCGTTGATAGCCACAAGAGTCCCGGAAAACAGAATGCAAAACTACTGCTACCGCCACCATCCCGAAGTTAATTGTAACCGCCAGGCCGACGCTCGGCAAATGCAGGAAATCCAAGAGCAACTCGACCTGCTCAACGACGACGACAGAACGGCAATAGCCCATGTGTGGTCCATATTCTCTGCCGCCCCAGCATCACAAAGATCCCTGATTCTCAAGGGCATTCTGGCCCAATGCTGCTTCCCGCAGCTGTCTCAGGTCTCGGCAATGCTCGACAGCCTCATCCGCATCGACTTTCTCAGCGCGCTGCCGCCGGAAATCTCCTTTAAAATTCTTTCGTATCTCGACTCAACCTCGCTGTGTAGAGCTGCGCAGGTCTCTCAACGATGGAGACAGCTAGCTGATGACGACATTGTGTGGCATCGCATGTGCGAGCAGCACATTGACAAGAAATGCACAAAATGTGGCTGGGGCTTGCCACTACTCGAAAAGAAGCGGCTTCGCGAGTCCAAGCGTGTTGTTGAGGCCCGACTCAAAGCCCTCACGTCCTCATCTCAGCCAGACTCCTCCCCCGCAGAAGTGAACGAGAACAACAAGCGCCCACTCGCCCTTCCTGATGCTCCCGAAAACGACTCTAAAAAACCAAGAACTCGACCTTGGAAAGAAGTTTACAAGGAGCGCTACAACATTGAATCCAACTGGAGAAATGGCCGCTACCGAACCCTTACTTATGAACACGAGTCTCCCGTCCTGTGTCTTCAGTTTGATGACCAGTATCTAATGACTGGCTCTTATGACGGCAAAGTTCGTATATGGGATGTTGAGTCTGGCGAGCTTATTCGTGCCCTCGAAGGCCATAGAATGGCTGTCAGCGCTCTCAAGTTTGACAACCTCAAGCTCATCACCGCCTCTCGCGACCAGACGGTTCGAGTATGGAACTACCGTACTGGCGACTGCGTGTGTACATTCCGTGGCCACGAAGGCCCGGTTCTGTGCATCGACTGCGACAATCGTTTGATTGCATCTGGGTCCGCCGACAAGAATATCAAAGTGTGGAACTTTGCATCCAAGACTTGTTTCACTCTCAGAGGCCACACTGACTGGGTGCAAAGTGTCAAGGTCCACTCATCCTCTAGTACTTTGTATTCGGGGTCCCAGGACTGCACAATTCGAATGTGGGACCTTGTCACCAAGAGCTGTGTCCGGGTTTTTAGCGAGAATGGCACTGAGGGCGCTCATGTATCTCAGATCCAGTCTGTTATTCCATTATACATTGATCATCTCCAAGGTGACGAGAATGGATGCTCGATCCCACCATTGAACCCAAAGGCTATTGCTGAGGCTGCTGCCAATGCCGAGGCTGGCGTTAGCGATGAAGTAGCACTAGAAGAGCCTTCTGACCCTACTCTTTCTCCTGATTCATCTCGGGCGGAACACTCACAAGAGCGCCAGTTGTTTAGCGATAGCATTCAACGACGTAGCTTCTCTACTATGGAGAGTGCTGGTGTTGGCCACCTGAGCTGCAACAGGTCCCCAAGTCCCCGACCTGTCAACCCCCTCAGCACTAACGAGAGAGCTCGCCGTATGAATGCCCGCCCTACCCACATTCTGTCTGGTTCTCTTGACTCCACTGTCAAAATGTGGGATGTCGCTACTGGCAGATGTGTCCGAACCCTCTTTGGCCACATTGAAGGTATTTGGGGTATTGCTGCTGATAATTTCCGTGTTGTCAGTGGCTCTCACGACAAGCTTGTCAAAGTTTGGGACCTGCAGTCGGGTCGCAACTGGCATACCTTTAATGTCCACTCCTCGCATGTTACCTGTGTCGCGTTGTCTGACACCAGGCTTGCCAGTGGCAGCGATGACGGTATGGTCAGGATGCTGTGTTTCGATGACTTTGAGTCTGACAACAGCAGGCCATCGTCTTCATCGTCTATTGCGCCTTCTATTGCCGGCACCCCGCTCCCAGGCGGGTCATCCTCGTCAGCTGGTTCGCCTGCTACATTATCCGATGTCAGCACCTTGACTGGCGCGTCTTCTTAATCCACAAGGGTGCTTGCTATTGTCATGTCTTTATTTGAAGCCCTGTGGATAGTATCACTATTTTTCTACGACCCGGAAATGACAAAACTTTTTATTATTACTATTACTTTTCGCTTTTTATGACCTGATGTTGACTATTTGTTTTTCTGCTTTTGCATCCCTGTATTTTAACCAACTATTTATGATTATCAACCTGTTTTTTTCATGTATTGCTTTTACAACTGTATTTTATAAAATAATAAACCATGTAACGAAGGAAAACGCCCACCTGGGAGTGTGTTGTATTCAGAGGAGAGCAAACCTCTTGACGAAGTTTGACCAAAATGATGAAATTGGTCAAACAGCAGGTGGTGTGGCTTGCCCGTCACATGAAATAACCAAATTCTCTGCCAAATTTTTCAATCCGAGCACACGGCTAGCTCACGTGCCTAGTTTAGAAACAAAGAAGAGGAAAAAAAAAAAAAAAAAAAAAAATTAAACTAAAACTAATTACAAATGTGCCGTCGTTATTTGTTAGGCAAAGGGCAAAGCTATGAGAAGTAAATAAAAAAAATAAAAAAATAAAAAAATAAAAAAATAAAAAAATAAAACTGGTCAATGGCCGTATCTAATCTAATATACTCAAATACTCAAATACTCAAATGTATATAATAAACGTAACCAAAGCTGCACAAAATTACCCTTGCCCTGCCACCTTTTTCTTCTCTTCTTGTGTACCTTTTTTATTTTTTATTTTTTATTTCATTATTATTATTTTATTTTTGCATTGGTGCCGTTAGTTTGTTGCAAATAAAGCGTTGGCAGCCTGGCACAGCGTCCCACAGCATCCCACATGTTGCAACAGCGGGCTGGTTACGTTACTTGGCTGCAGGTGCCAGCCGCGCCAAACCCCGGCGAAGCCCTGTTTTTTTTTTTAATTTTATTATTACCAGTAACAGCGTACCAAACACATATTCTTTCTCATTTCTCATTTCTCATTTCCCATTTTTCATTCTTTCATTCTTTCAGACTCTGATCGGTATATTGTTTTCTGTAACACTTTTAAATTATTATTCAAATTATTCAAACATCAAGACATTCTTCTAGTTTAATCTATCGTTATATAAGTAACAAACCAAAAAAAGACCATTCCCACTAACCATCCAATCCAAATACATGTATAAATCCCAAACAATAACTGCTCATTTATATTTATTCTTCATCCTCCTCAGCAATATTGTCCCAAAAGTCTTTGCCCTCGCGAGTGGCAGCAATTATACCCGCCCGAATGACCCAGTCACCAAAGAACTCGCCGTCATGTCTTTCCAGCGACCATCTCTTCAACATGGGCTTGAGCACAGCAAGAATCTCGTCCTCCTTGAGCGAGCTGCGGTAAAGCTTGTTAAGTCGCTCACCAGTGTGGCCACCTCCAAGCATCAGGTTGTATGCACCATATGCCTTTCCAACACACGCAATCTCAGCAAGCCAGGGACGGGCGCATCCGTTGGGACAACCAGTCATACGCATCACAATAGAATCGTGGCGGAGACCATACTCCTCCAAAGACTCTTCAATCTTGGTAATGAGCTCAGGCAAGTATCGCTCCGATTCAGCCATGGCGAGACCACACGTTGGGAACGCCACACAGGCTGCTGATGAAAGACGGAGACCTGAAAATGCAGTGTTATCAAGCTTGTACTTGGCAAGAACCTCCTTGACAGTAGGAAGGAATTCATCGTCAACATTACTGATAAGAATGTGCTGGTTTGCAGTAAGACGGAACTCAGCACTGGTGCCTTTCATCAACGTTGCAAGCTCACGGAAACCAGTCTTGAACTGCAGCTCTGCCGTGTCCTCAACACGTCCATTCTCAACAAAAGTGGTGAAATGATGAAGACCAGTCTCATCTGTGACCCAGCCAAACTGGTCCGTATTGGACTCAAAGTGGAAAGGTCTTGCATCCTCAAACTTGTAACCAAGACGCTCCTCAACCTTGGATCGGAAAACATCGTTGCCCATGTCGTCAATAGTGTATTTCAAACGGGCATGCTTACGGTCCTTTCGATCACCATAATCTCGCTGGACTGTCACAATCTTTTCACAAACATCAACAATCTTTTCCTTGGGCACGTAACCTTGAATGCTACCTGTTCTAGGATACGTCTTTTTGTTGTTATGAGTGCTACCCATACCACCGCCAGCATAGACGTTGAAACCAACAAGCTCGTTATCCTCAACAATAGCCACCAAACCGAGATCATGAGCAAAGACATCGACGTCGTTATATGGCGGAACAGCAATATTGATCTTGAACTTTCTAGGAAGATAGGTAGAACCATAAAGTGGCTCATGGTCAACCAGACCGCTCTCGGAAACCAAAACCTTCTTTTTGCGAGGACCAGTCTTTCGACTGGCAAACTTTTCTTGGTAGTCTTCACCATCAAGATTGTCTGCACCCTCAAGCCAGATTTCATGGTAAGCGGTGGTTTGGGGAAGCAAGTGCTCACTAATGGCCCGAGACACGCTAACTGCCTCATCGTGAATCTTCTTGTTGCCAGGAAGAGCAGCACAGACAACGTTACGATCAACATCACCACAAGCAGCAACAGTATCAACAAGAACAGCATTCATACCTCGGATAGTAGGCTTTAACAAACTCTTGATGACACCGTGAAGCTGAAAGGTACCACGGGTGGTAATCTTCATAGTATCGTTACCATACTTGGAAGCAAGCATATCAATCTGAAGCCACTGCTCAGGAGTAGCAACACAACCAGGCAAACGAGCACGGATCATGAAAGCATAAGCAGGCTCCAAGCCAGCAGCCTTGCGCTCATCTCTGATATCTCTATCATCTTGCATGTAAATACCATGAAATTTGGTCAATTGCTGATCGCTGGCAGAAATTGCACCAGTAGACTCATCCTTAAGTCCCTCAGCTATAGTACCACGGAGGTAGTTAGAACCACCCTTTATGTCTTCGTTGGTGATTGGTGGAGGTTCGTCAGCAGCAGCAACATTGTCAACACCAAGAGCCGTCCAGAGAAGGGCCTCCCACTCGTTGTAGCCTTGTTGGTACCCATCAGGATCCTGGTCATCACCCTGACCAAGAGGAACAAGCTCAGAACCACCAAAGAGCTTGAGCTTGTTGAAAAGGTCTTTGGAAGGCTTGTTGTAGTAATGCTTATCTTCCTTTCTAGGCCAGTATGCACTATCACCAAGACCAAAGACAGAGAACTTGACCTGAGCAAGATCAATATCAGTAGCACCTCTGATAGCCTCCCAGAAGCTGCGACCATTTTGAGGGAACTCACCCTGACCAGCGGTAGAAGTGATCAAGACAACGTTCTCTTCGGTACTAAAGTCTTCAATAGGGAACTCATCCATAGCCAAAGCAGCAGACTTTAAGCCACGGCCCTTTGCTCTGCGGGCAAGACGTTTAGCAATGTTTTCTGCATTACCACCATCAGATGCATAAAGGACAGTGAGTGGTGGGCCAGAAAGGCCGTCCAAAAGGCGCTTGAGAGCATCCTTGGCCTTGCGCTTTTGCTGGTTACGGACTTCAGTACCATAAGACTCTGACAAAGTCTTTGCAAAAGTAGGGTTGCGATTTGAAAGAAGAGTAAGGTGGTTCTCACGATCCAAAAACACCTTGAGTTGTTTTCTGATACGAGGAGAATCAAGCTTGAAGGATTCCTGCTCAAGGCTTGGGTTCCATCGGTAAAGCGGCCAGTAACCAGAATCAACGGCTTTCTTTGTCTCCTGAAGAACAGTGAGTGGGGAATCAGTCTCAGTGCTATAAGGCAAGTAAGCAAGAACAATGGAAGGACCGTCAAAGCTCTCAGCCTCCAGAAGAGCCTGAAGAAGTTGGGTATAAGAAGAATAGACAGCTACTGAAGCAACATAAACATTACCATAGTTCATGGCATAAAGACCAATATCCTTTTTACGAAGAGAAGCACTCTGAGCCACGACCTCAGAGTATGGCTGTGAATCAATGACAAGCATGTTAATATTTTTGCCAGACGACAGGACATGGTGAACACCAGAGTTACCAAGATCATAAGCCCATGCATCAGAACCAATGATCCAAGAGGACTTGAGTGGAAGAAGGGACTTTTCCTTGAGAATGGAAGAAGCAGAGGAAGACTGGGTGTCGGTCTCAAGAAGAGAGACGAGCTGAGATACATTCTCGTTGATGCCTTTGGACTTTTGGACAGAAGTAAAGGATTTTGACTCAAGAACCCATTGAGAAAGCTGTTTAAGGACCTCGTCCTTGTTTTTAGAAAAGTCATTCTCTTCGATTGCCTTTTGAATTTCCTGGGAGAGCTTTACCTTGCGTTCTGACTTGGCAAGATAGGCACCGTAGCCAAATTCTGGGGTATTCTCAAAACCAGTAGTAGGCTTATCAATAGAGTTGATAGTCTCGATATTGCTACCAAAGATTTGATCAAGAACCTTGGTGTATGCTTGCTCAAGAGTGGTAGCAGCTTTATTAGCTTGCTCACTAGTCTCAACGATGGATTCTGCCAGCAATGGAACTTCGGCACCAACATAAAGGTTGTTTATGGGTGAAGAAGAGCTCAAGTTTGCGACAATAGCCTTGAGGGTAGATCTAATGTTTTCAAAAGTAACAGCGCCAAGTTGGAAAGAGGTTATTTGGGGAACAGTTGGGGGAGTTGGAAGGGTATGAATAGTTGCCTGAAGATCGGAAACAAAGTCTTGGATCAAGGGACTCCAGGTAGTGGTTCGTCGGTGAAGCTGTTCAGCAAGGGCAATTTTCTTGACAGATGATGGAATAGCTTCAAGAAGCTGAAGAGAGTGCCATGGTCTGAAAAGATGGATGAGGACAAGACCAATGCCATGATAAGAATCAGTCTTAGATGCTTGAGCCAGAGCCTGAACAAAGGGCTCAACAGAAGAGCCAAAAAGAACAATTACAGATTCAGCGTTTGCTGGACCAATGTATTCAAAGGGCTTGACTGTAAGTATATCACTTTCATAGTCGGATACTGTTGGAGCAGGAGCCTTGGTCTCTTTGGACTCCTCTGCTTGCTCTTGTTGCTCTTCTTGTTGCTGTTCTGGCTCCGCAGTGAATTGTTCAAGCTTTGCGGTGATTTCAGAAGCTGGAATTTCAGCGGCTGGAGCAGAATCAGACGGGTAAAAGAAGTGGAAGGCAGGCTGTTTTAACTTTTTAGCAATGAGGTATGCAGAGATGGAGAGAGACTGAGCATCGGCAGCACCAAAAGACTGGAAAAAAGCATAGCCCAAATGCCTTAAGGCAGCAAGCTTACCATAATCTGGGAGTGACTTTTTGATCGAGGAGGTATCAATGTGGACAACGACAGATCGTCCTGCCAATTTTTGAAGGTATGAAATGTTGTTGAAAAGTTCATTCAAAGAAACAGTAACTGTGGAGATGGAAGATTCGGGTTGGTTGTGAGTCAGCTCAACGACGCGAGCAAAACCGTCGGTTCCATTTCTAATAGTGACAATCTAACTGATGTGTTAATAATTTTTCTTTAGGATTTGGTATACCGCACACATAGCGGGTAGAGAGACATACCTTGTCATTGGGTGAAAAAGCCTTTGAAAACTCGGAAGGGACCGAAAGAGCGGGTTGAAAATTGTATATGGTGTCAGCTACAGCCGAAGCAACGTGTGCGACTAGAAAAAAACAACAACAACAACAACAACATGTAAAGTTAGGAATTTGATGCGAAGGAAAATGGAAAAAGCAAGAAGCATCTCAGAAAGACGTTGACCAAGCAATGAATGGGCAGATCAAGACTTGGTTGAGGATCCTGCTGAGAGACTGAGTCTCAAACGAGGAAGCATACCAGACTGGTAGGGCGAATGTAAGCTCTTTCCCATGGTCAGCAAAAGAAGGGCAAAAGATGAGTATGAAGAAGGGAAGAAGAGAAGGGAAAAAAAAAAGAAGAGGAGGAAGAAGAAGAAGAAACGGGAGGCTGATGAGCCTATATATGAGTTTTTTGCACAATTTGGCGGATCATCGCCTAGATAATGAAAATGTGGCTAGGGAAGTGGTTACATTTCACGTGATATAGCGGAATTGTGGCGAGAAAGCACAATATTGCAAAACAGCGGCATGCCATTGGCAGAGGCCGTTGGGCAACAAGCCTATGGCGTTTGGGTTTCGAGAGCGAGGGCTCGAGGAGCAGTCCCCGTTTTGTGACGCTTGCTTGAACGAGCTGAAGGGTGATTATTGTGCAGGCTCTGGTCGCGGTGTAGCAGGGTGGTTTTGATTTTGACGTCTCTGCCAGCATTACGAAGGTTTAGGCACGGATCGCCCGGAAGGTTGCCAGCCATGTATGTAAGATGGGTTCCCCGCGAAACTGGGTGAATCAAGCGTGGTGTATGTAAGTCTGTGGCGGAAACGCCGGCAGACGAGCCACGCACTCTCCAGCCACTCAGCGCGCGCTCTCGCTTTGCTGTTACTGTCAAGGGTATATAAGCATATAGGCATATAGGAATATAGGCATGTAGGCATATAGGAATATAGGAATATAGGCACATAGGCATATAGGCATACAGCGTATACAGGCACCTATGGCGTTTCTTGCCACACTGGGTCACGAGGCCAATCAAAGCCCTAATATGCTAATATACTAGTATTGCTTGAATTGCTGGCGAATAACGTGCTTGTCACGGGGAATGCGTATACCAGATCAATTGACTATCAATTGACAAGAGTCCCAAATTTATTAAAGAGTCTCAGCCAAAAATCCTTTCAAAGCGCTCTCCAGTCAATTGACCAAATCCTTGGAAATGGCCAAAACTGCCATCCCACCCACTGTATATGAAATTTTCTAGTCTACAAAGTAACGGTGAAATCCAATTTCCAATTGCCTAAACAACGAATATCCCATTCAACAAAAAATGTAATGTCCTCGGTAAGGAACGATCAGTAATCCCCAAACGGTCTGAAGCTCCAGCTAGGACATCTATATTAAATAACCTTGGTCTAACCTGACATGTAGAGAGTGCAATCCGTAGAGAATCTAAAAGGCACCCTACAATAATTGTCAGGAGTGAACACAAGGAGAAAAAAAAAAAAAAAAAGAAAAAGAAGAAAATCAAGAAAGAAGAAGGAAACGCTGCCTTTTTATACACAAAAAGATGGCTCTCTCCTTGAAAAAAATTTTTTTTTTTTTTTTTTTTTCCCACTCTGCCTTTACCCTTGCCCACATCAGGTGCACGTCACATGCGCTTTCTCTTAGACATCAGCACGGCTGGCCAGTCCCACCGGCCAATAAGAGCGCCAGAAATTTGATGTGAAATCCAACGAGAACGACACGCTCAGCGTTTGTAATCAGCGCCTTGTTACAGCGCCTGTCACACCCTGTGACACTTTCTCCAAAGGCTTTTCCCTTCTCTTCTGCTTTTTCTCTCTCTCCTCCCACTCTTGAGCCATCTTCGTTAAGGGTTTATTTTCCTTGATTCCTTTTTTCGCCCTCTGTAACTGTCTTGCTGCTGGTATGTGTCGATTGTTCCCGTTTCCCTCTCTTTTTTTTTTTTTTTTGTCTTTCTCGGTGAGACCCTGGCCGCTGCTCTGCATTATGAAAATTTCGCCTGGCAGATGGCTGCCCTCCGACAGCCAATTGGAGTCTCTTGTTTTGCTTCTTCTTTTTTCGATTCCCTCCATAGGCCTGTCCGCACCATACCCACCACCTCCACCATCACCTTTTCTCTCTGCAATCACCGCCTCTTCTTGTACCAATTGCATCCCATCCACGTTGTCTAACTTGTTTTGTGTTTTATAGACGGACTTTTACACTTTGAAATCCCCAATTCACCTCCACATTTCCCCCCTTCAAACTACCAATTGTCAGCCAATCCGAAATACTCGTTTCTTTCTAAACTCCATTAGACTGAAAGAACCCGACCTTTTCTTTCCACTTTTACTCCACATCTCACAGTACTAAAAATGTTGTCTCGAACCCGTTTACTATCAAAGCAGATCTCTACCAGCATACCTCGCGTCAATGCTACTCGACAATTCTCTGCCTCTACTCTTAGAAGAGCAGAGGTCGAGCTTACAATCGACGGCAAGAAGGTCAAGATTGAGGCTGGCTCTGCCCTTATCCAGGCCTGTGAAAAGGCCGGCGTCACCGTCCCAAGATACTGCTACCACGAGAAGCTCGCCATTGCTGGTAACTGCAGAATGTGCTTGGTTGACGTTGAGCGTGCTCCCAAGCCCGTTGCTTCCTGCGCCTTCCCTGTCGGCCCCGGCATGGTTGTTAGAACTGACACCGAGCGCGTGAAGAAGGCCCGTGAGGGTGTCATGGAAATGCTGCTTTCTAACCATCCCTTGGACTGCCCTGTTTGCGACCAGGGTGGTGAGTGTGATTTACAAGATCAGTCAATGAGATATGGTAGAGACAGAAGTAGATTCCATGAAATTGCTGGTAAGCGTGCCGTTGAAGACAAGGACCTCGGTCCTTTGGTTAAGACCTCTATGAACAGATGTATCCACTGCACCCGATGCGTCCGATTCTCCAATGATGTTGCTGGTGCCCCTGAGCTCGGTACCTCCGGTAGAGGTAACGACATGCAAATTGGTACTTACCTCCAGAAGAACCTCAACTCTGAACTCTCTGGTAACGTTATTGACTTGTGCCCTGTCGGTGCTCTTACCTCTAAGCCATACGCTTTCCACGCCAGACCTTGGGAACTCAAGAAGACCGAGTCCATCGATGTTCTTGATGCTCTTGGATCCAACATCCGCGTTGACTCCCGTGGTGTTGAGGTCATGAGAGTTCTCCCCAGACTTAACGACGACATTAATGAAGAATGGATTTCTGACAAGACCAGATTCGCTGTCGATGGTCTTAAGACCCAGCGTCTTACTACCCCTCTCGTCAAGGTTGGTGAGAAGTTTGAGACCGCCACTTGGGACGAAGCTCTTTCCTCTATTGCTCAGGCCTACAACAAGCTCAATGTTAAGGGCGATGAATTCAAGGGTGTTGCAGGTGATCTTGTTGACGTTGAGTCTTTGGTCGCTCTTAAGGACCTTGCCAACTCTCTTGGTTCCGAGAACCTTGCTCTCGACACCATCTCCACTCCTCCTGCTCACGGTGTTGACATTCGATCCAACTACCTCTTCAACTCTACTATTACTGGTATTGATGAAGCTGATGTCATTCTCTTGGTTGGCACCAACCCTAGACACGAGGCTGCTGTCTTAAACGCTAGAATTAGAAAGCGTTTCCTCCGCTCTGAGCTTGAGATTGGTCTTGTTGGTGAGGAATTCGACTCTACCTTCTGGGTCAAGAACCTTGGTGACAACCACTCTGCCTTGACTGATGCTCTTAAGGGTGACTTTGGTACCAAGCTTACCCAGGCCAAGAGACCTCTTATTATCGTTGGTTCCGCCATTACTGAGCATCCCGATGCTGGTGCTTACTTCAAGACCATTGGTAACTTTGTTTCCAAGCACGAGAACTTTACCAATGCCGAATGGAACGGTTACAACATTCTCCAGAGAGCTGCTTCCCACAATGGTGCTTTCGATGTCGGTTTCGTTCCTCCTTCTGAAGAGGTTGCTAAGACTACTCCTAAGCTTCTCTGGCTTGTTGGTGCTGACGAGATCAAGCCTTCTGATATCCCCAAGGACGCTTTTGTCGTTTACCAGGGTCACCATGGTGATGTCGGTGCTCAATACGCTGATGTCATTCTTCCAGGTGCTGCTTACACTGAAAAGACGGCTACTTATGTTAACACTGAAGGTCGTGCCCAATCTACTCGTGCTTCCGTTGGTCCCCCAGGTGTTTCCCGTGAGGACTGGAAGATTATCCGTGCTGCCAGTGAATACCTTGGTGCACCATTACCATATGATGATGTTTACGAAATCAGACACAGATTAGGCCAGATTGCCCCACACCTCCTCCGTCACGAAGTTGTTGAGCCTACCACCGTTTCTGCTCTTGGAATTAAGGAACAGCTCATCAACAATAACAAGCATAGTACACCATCTGATGCCAAGCTTACTAAGGCCGTTGAAAACTTTTACTTTACAGATTCCATCTCCAGAAACTCAAAGACCATGGCTAAGAGCTCTATTGCATTCAGAAACCAGCCTGCCGAAGCAGACGGACAAAAGGCTGCCTTTGCCTAAACTAATTGACCTGATAACTACTCCTCTATCCTCCCATATATATATATCCTATCCATTTGATGCGACATCTCTTTTTGCTGCAATGAACAATCGCATATAATACCTGAAATACAAAGATAAAAATTATATAAACCACTTTTGATTACCGTTGTTTTTTCTCATGAAGATTTTTCTACCTTTTAGACAAAATAAATTCTATTCTGCACCTTGATTACTCATTACTCTACAGCTCTTTTATACAACTATTATTTGATGTAATAAATAAATCTTTTTTTAAACACATGCACGCACGTGTCCATCTCTATTTTATTCTCAATATAAAAAGGCTTGCAAAGGCTTGCAAAAGTTTACTAAATTGAAAAAAAAAACGGCTTAGTTTTAAATTGATCTCATCATCAGATGTCATTCTAAATTGTACGTGTGTACATATTTGTCTTTTTTTGTATTATTATTATTATTATTATTATTATTATCATCATGATTTGAAGAGTTAAACAATCAGTTGAACCTAATTACTTCAAATTCACACCAAGTTATTCCAACAGATGAAAATGAAGTAGAGTTGAGTGATCCGAGTTACGATCCATCATCTCACAGCTTGGCATCGAACTCTACATTGTTTTTTTCTTCTCACTCGGGTGCACAGTCTCGCACGTCATTCCACAGTACTAGCAGTGGTAGTAACACCAATAATGGATTTTAAGCATCACTCACAGGCAATAGCCAGTCAGACACAGAATAACAATTACGATATTTATTGAAATAGATATAACACTAATATTCTGTGATTTTTGAGTCTCAAAACTATAGAATTGAACATCGGTTTGAAAACGGAGAGATGGGGGAGGTTATCATCTCTTTCCATGGGCATACTATTTCATTATCAGCTAAACTTATAAATATAAGTATACTACTACTCCCTTAGCAGATATACATTTATTCTAGCTAAATGATCTTAAAAATGCAAAACATTTAAATTTGTATTATTTAAGATCCAGCTATTATCTTCAAAGTCAATAGCCTGAAATTATCAATATATCACAGTCATTGCCTCCATTAAACATAGCCAGAATCTTCTTAACGGTAAATAACTAGTATTCCAGAAATCGACTATAAATAAAGACATATGACTCTTTTCGCTTGGTTCTAGAAAACATATGAAAATATCCTCTATCGTCCCCCATGGTGTCCACCCATATTTCTTCATTAATATCATTTGTGCTAGAAAGATCATGTAAAGTGATTATTCCAATGGGTGGATTGTTACTAGCAACTTTGTCTTCTCCACCATAAAACGAAATGGTTTGTTCCTTGATATCATGATTCATTGCTAGGCGTCTAAAGCAAGTGTTCCTTATAGGTGTGTTTTTTGTAACTAGAACGTCGTTACTTTCTCCAAGCCGAATGGAGAAGGGAAAATCTAGTATCAAATTCTCAAAAGATGGCTTAAATGGTTCACGAACGATATCTAGCAAATGAGGTGCAATATTTAGATAGTTGAACATTGTGAATGTTAAACGTGAACCAGCGTTTTTGATTTCAGAACAAACGTGAAGAGATCCATCTTGTTTAATTTGAATTGTGATAAATGCATTTCTCAGTATATCGGCGGATATGTTCATGTGCCCTATCCAGCCCAAAATAACTTTGCTATTGGAACTGTTACATTGATATATATAGATTATGACACTTTCTTTATTACTAGCTTTTTCGTCAAAGCTTTCAAAAAAGTAAGTATTGGTGATTGGTGAGTTCTTCTCAATAACCGAAAAAATTGTATTTTGGGAAGTATGTACTTCTATTTTGAACGGGAAGACGAGGGGGGAGTCCTCGATAACTTTCGAATTTTTACCCATAAGTCTCAAGGTGAAAACAAGTTCAGAGTATCAAAATGTGGTATTAGGAAGAATGAAATAAAATAATCCTGGACAGAATGAGAGGCTCAAGGAAATGGGAGAATATATAAGAGGAAATAAAAGCACACCCGTAGCAAGCTGATGAAATTATAGTATTTTATGCTATATACTAGATCCAAACTATACACTTGAAACAAGCCAGTTTTTATATGAGTTACATTTCATGTAGAACCTTGATATATTCCAACAAAGCTACAAGTATTAATTCGACTTGTATTAAAATAAGAACCAATAAACGTTGCAAGCATAAACGATGCCTAGTGTACACACTGACCAGAAGTTAAAAGTACACCATTACCTTAGTAACTATGGACCTGATTAACTCTTATAGTACAACAGTGCTATGCTTATATATATACTACCCAGTGCTTAAAGTTTCTAACCATCTCAACTTAAATCTATAAGGTGAATAAGGTGAACATACTGGTTAAAAACTTAAATGGAAACAAAAGCTGCCAAAATAGGAAATATGCCATTTTTGTGCTACTTTGTATGTATATTGCATATTCCAAATTACATTAAATATTTACTCCACCTCCAACACAACCGTTAATTATGTTGTATGTTAGATGTTACATCAGGATTCTTGGGAGGAACTACCAAGAATCAAAAACAACTAACACAATTTTCAACAAATGGTAAAGATTTTTATATTAATATAGTTTTTCTCAACAAGCCCTTTTAGAGCGAAATTTAGTTTATATGATATTGAAATCTAAAAGATTGGATTTGGTAAAATGAAAGTTTAGAGCTTGGTATACATGATAAAAACATTTGTAAACAGCCAACTTTATTTAATTAATGGTTCCTTAAAGCGGGTGTATGTTACTACAGAGGTAGTCTTCTGAGTACTATATCAATTATAAATTTTAGTCTCATGTAAGGATAATCTAATATATGGTATAATCCAACATTCTATAACATAAAATCTTATCAGCATGCTACGCGTGTGGCTTTATTTCTGCTTATATATTCACCTCTTTTCTCGAACTTTTCATTCTTTTAATTACTATTTTTATTTCATTCCTTATATCACCACATTTTGATACCCTGAAAATCTTTTCACAATGAAGAGTTGGAATAAAACGTTTAATTTAACCAAAAGTTCTTCTCCTGTCTTTCCTTTCAAAATAGAAGTGAGTACTTATGCCCGGAAAATGCAAGCTGTTGAGAAGAACTCGCCAATTGATAATCTTTACTTTAGTCCAGTTTACAGCAACTACCAATATACCTGCTCAAAGATGGACATATATCAAGTTCATGAGTCTTATAGACCTTTCCGTTTGGGATATATTTGGCACAATGGTTTGCCTGCTGAAGAATTTAACACAGGGCTACTTACGTTTCAAATTGAAAAAAGATGGAACTCTCAGAGTCTGCTCTGAAATGGTAAAATCCCAGTCACCTTTGACATATACAATTCCTAATTATCTAAATACAGCTCATTCCATGTTCATTTCTTCTGATGGAATTCTACCAGTTGCTGGTGATTCAATGCTCTACCCCCATTCGATTCATCTTGAAGGAAGCAGTTTGCCTCTTGTTTTGAAAGGATCACCCACACGCACTGCATATCATACATGTATCAACAAACCGTTCCATGACAATGCTGAAACACTTTCTTTTTATGAAGGAGACAATAAAATTATCAATAGGAATCGACATATTGGTGATATTATAATAGGAAAGCCAATGGAAGAAGAAAGCTTTGATGGCTGTATTTTGTTGAAGATCCGTGCAGTTGACAACAAAGTATTTCAGATCATAGCCGAAATTAACCAAACCGGTAGCTATGTAACGATTTTTAGACGCTTCTCATAGCAGGAGAGTTATTTGTTCCGTTAGATGCTCAACTTGAATTGAAAGTGATAATACAATAACTACTAGTTGCAACAGGCAAAGAAAGAAAGAAAAATATGTATAACAATGTATAATATCTTCTAAAGACAGTTCAAACAATGATCCCCGGCCCGACATCAATATGACTGGTTATAAGCTAATACAAATGGGGCTGGTGGACCAACTACGATATCCAGGATTGATCCTGGCAATGCATGTTTGATTATAAATGTTAACAGGATGAACCAATAAAATAAAAAAATTCATTAAATATTAAAATTGTATACGATACAACAGGGCATATAAATAGACATAATAGTTTGGTAATTCTAAATTTTCAGTTCGAATCAATCAAAAAATTTCTTTTCTTTTTTCCTTTTTGGACTTAATCAAATCAAACTTATGCCAGTCTAGGATTCTATCAGGAGCCTTTTCTTGACGGTATTTCACAAATGCATCGGCTGTCTTTTCAAAGTCCGTACTAGTTGTAGAGCTAGTGTCTGAGTTGGCCGTAGAACTACCATCACCACCGCTCTCTCGGACCGCTATTAGTTTAATAGTATCAGTACGATACTGTTCTATATCTTCTGGGGTATCTCCTAAAACAGCATTTCCTAATTCTTTCAAGACTTTCATATCTAAAAACCATAGTGAATAAAAATAAATAAATAAGTTTAAGCAACGAGAAAAGGGGAGAAATGAAGCAAAATAAATAAAATGATCCAAAAACCGTAACCATAAACAGTTAAAGCATCATTTCAAATATAAGATAGAAAAAAAAAGAAATAAAAGTAGCAAAAAATTATTTCAGTTATCAGCAACAAGTTCAAGCAAAAATAAAAATAAAAAGTCCAATTTCAAGGGATGTCAATAAAACTCGCGACTCATTGGACAGAAGCCAGCAAGTTAAAATTCATCATACAAGCACTCGCAAAAGAAAAACAAACATACCTGATGGTTCAAAATCTCGAAAGTGAGCTCGATTACAATGAGGATTAGTGCATCCAACTTGACTCGTAAACTCGTTATCACAAAGATATTCCTTTGGTAGGAACGAAGAATATGTTAATGATCTATACCCCCCTAAAGTGGTATCCTTATAAAATGGGCTAAATTTGTAAGAACGAAAAATCCCCAGTGGAGACTTGTATGGAGTGAAGTTTTCAGGTTTAACCTATCCAGCCAAAAAATTGTCAATATCATATCAAATTATACCAACAAAAAATTGTCATACCTCACAATCATCATGTCCAACAGAACGAGGTAATATACCATCTATAACAGGTTCCGGGTGCTCGCGATCATCAGTTTGCTGGTTCCCACCAGCATCAGATAAATCATCCGCAACTTCCTGAGAAGTTTGAGGAGAGCTATTTGACCCTTCTTGACCATTAGTGCCCTGAGATAATTCAGACTCTAAAATATTTGAGTGATAAAATAGTAATGTTAGCCAGGGTAACGTGAGAGCTGTAAACTAATTTAAACTGAAATCACAAATCAACCGTATTAAAAATTGGGATTTATAAAAACCATACCATTCTCTCTGCTGACATGATTATCAGACGAAGAAACCCCAACAATACTGCATTCAGGTTCTGATTCTTCATCTTTAGCGATAGCAACTGTTTTATCTTCCACAGCCTTCTTCAAGTCAGGTGTCACATTGCTTGTAGGGTTATCTGAAAACTTAACCTGTGTCTGCATTGTTGGCAACTTGACATTAGAATCAAGTGTAATAGGGGTGACTGAGCTATTAGTTGCATTACTTCTGGTAGTATTGGTATCAATAGGGCTTGATGCTGAGAAATTCAATACTCTGTTAGTAAGATTTTTAGCCTTCTTCTTATTCAAAGAGTCTATTGTCTTCTTAGTATCAATAATAAACTCGTCGATTGCCTTTTCACGGACCTCGACTGCTTCCAATTTAGCTTTGATGGTGGCCACAGCAACACTCTTTTCAATATGTTCCTTCATCTTCTTTTCCAGCTCAATTTTCAGAGCCTGCAACTCAGTCTCAATTTTATCCATGTTAATCGACTTCAGTTGCAAAATATGGTTCTCTTTTTCTTTAATGATAGTCTCCTTGTCTTTTAAATAATATTCCATCAGCTTTCTCGTACCATCTATTTGAGATTGATACATTACGTCTTTATTATTAATATCAGATGCCTTATTTTCGTCAAGACTTTTATGAGATGATATTAGCTCCGGAGGAGATGAACTCAGAGCAATACTGGAAGCTTTGACTTCCTTGCGAGTTGGAATGATAATGGTAGTTTGAGAAGACGATAGAGCTCTAGGAGCAGTTGGTATCACCCGCTGAGGGATATCTTTATCTTTTTCTGGTGGGGTATTTGGAGTTGAAGGCCTTGGAGACTGTGAGCCACTTTTTTCAGCCCTGTTTATTTTTTCTCTCAAAATGCGAATCTGTTCGCTCAAAGGTAGTGCAGAAACATCTGATTTGCCATTAGGGGTTGAGCTCATATTTTTTGCATGACCGCTATCGGACTCGCTTTCTTCACTCTCGCTAATGGTAATATTTAATGAATTGGCCCAGCGATTGCTGCCAAATTTCACCTTTTTATCAACATGTGCATCATGATATGACTGGGACGTATGCGGAAAAGAAATGGGTATGGAAGATGTGATAGGTTTAGGCACTTGCTTTGAAACCTGTAGAGAGGAGGTGTTAACAGAAACAACAGGATTAGGAGTCGGAGTTTGTGTATTCGAGGCCACTATTACTGGCGACGAACTGATAGGTGCAACTTCCGCAGTATCTTTCTCTATTGTACCATATTTGCGTTTCATTACACCAGCTTTTAAGTGAGGAAAATGATCCTCAAGAAACTTAGGATTCACGCCACCAAAAGCAATGATATCAGAATGATTGAAGCCTAACGCTCTAAGATCATCAATAGCTTCTTTGGCATCTAATATATATCAAGTTAGCACATGAATAAAAAAATGAAGGGATAGAAACATACCTTTAAGTGTTAGACCGGTTCGTAACTGCGACGTAGATTTGTTGGTTGATTTCTTCTCTGTAGATGGAGCAACGCCCACAATCTCTACTGAATCGTCAGACATATTATTACTGCTGATTGGCCTTAATGGCATTGAAGCTTTAGGCTGAAAACCTGGGTGTGCTGGCAAGCTGGAAGGTACATGCCGTGTCTTATTGTGTAATTGGCCACCATGGCGAATCCCTTGGCTTGCAATGGGCTTTTTAGCATTACTGAAAGTAGGGCGGTGACTATGCTGGATATTATTCACATTGTAGTGATTATTGTTTGAAACACTTCGTTGGTTACCTCTATGTGTATAATTAATCGTGTCTCCGCTAGGATTATACTGGTGGTGGTGGCTGTTCTGGCGATTAAAATTAGTCGTAGCATTATGTTGAAGCTT
Organism: Magnusiomyces fungicola; assembly: GCA_900654225.1. Classification (NCBI taxonomy): domain Eukaryota; kingdom Fungi; phylum Ascomycota; class Dipodascomycetes; order Dipodascales; family Dipodascaceae; genus Magnusiomyces; species Magnusiomyces fungicola. The sequence continues at coordinate 1,654,847 of CAACAH010000002.1, forward strand.
CTGATGCGCCATAGACTTGGCAGCCTTTTCATGAAGGGATCTGAGAGCTTCAAGACGCCTGTGCTCAAGATTTGTAGGAACCTGACTCATGCAAACTTTGAATTTCAGAAATATATAAAATATGGTATACCCAACAGTTCAAATGTTGGTTGTAAGAGATGAGGACAAGACCGCGGAAGAATAGGGTAGTGTATTACAAATAATAACGAGTTTGCTAAAAAATGAAGAAAGAAAAATATTTCCAATGTATCTAAAAACAGGTACGAAATAAAAGAATTAGACAAAGGCAAGCAAGAAGAGTTGTTTGAGGAAGAAACAAGAAAATGAGGTGATAGAAAATTTAAGTGAGGCAAGCAAGAAGTGTTTTCCGTGATTGATGGAAACTGAGCCTTACACATACGGTAAATCTGGGTACAACAAGCGTATAATCCAGAACAATAATTTGACAAGAACCTTACCAAAAATTTTCAGCCCTGGGCCTTTTTTTTACATCATAACCTAGTTAGCGTTGGTTTTTATACAAAAACAAGTCGCAATGTCGGAATCTACAGAGCCTGCTGCTTTGACTGGTGAAGCAGTTGAAAAGCTGACTCCATCAGAAAATGGAGACTCTTCCAACACCGCTGAACAGATCTACAAACGTAAGGCTTATCGTCTGCAACAGGAGGAAAACCGAAAAAAGCTGAAGACCGTTAAATTCGATGAAAAGGAAAAGGACGAAGATGCGAAACTACCAAAAGTAAGTGACTAAATCATGTCATTATTTATTAAAAATTTCTAGGACTAACGGTCGTGCTCTAGAAAAAATATTACAGACAACGCGCTCACTCGAACCCTTTCTCAGATCATCAATTGGAATAGTAAGTTTCAATGGTTCAAACTCGGCTTTTAAACAAGTCTGGATTCTAACATGCTCTACTATAGTCCAAAGGCTCCTCAAAATATGAGGTGGGATGTGCTCTTTCCTGAAATTCGCGACGATCCTAGTAAGAAGGTTACTATCGCAGATATTGGCTGTGGATTTGGTGGTCTTTTGATGTCTTTATCTCCCGAATTCCCCGACAAGTGCATTTTGGGTATGGAGATTCGTGTTCAGGTTACCCAGTTTGTTGAAGATAAGATCATAGCATTGCGAAAAAAGCATGCCGATACCAATGGGTACAATAATATCGCAGTCCTTAGAGGAAATGCTATGAAATTCTTACCAAACTTTTTTGAAAAAGGTCAGCTTGAAAAGATCTTTTTCTGCTTTCCTGATCCCCATTTTAAGAGCAAGAAGCATAAGGCTAGAATCGTCACCACAACTTTATGCTCCGAATATGCCTATGTGTTGAAACCCGGTGGAATTGTTTACACAATTACTGATGTCAAGGATTTGCACGACTGGATGGTATTGCATCTCAGTAACCATCCCATGTTCGAAAGAATGGATGAGGAGTTTGAGAAGAATGATGCGTGTGCTAAAATTATGTACACCGATACTGAGGAAGGTAAGAAGGTTGCTAGAAACAATGGCTCTAAATATGTTGCATGCTTCAGAAGAATAGAGACACCTGAAGAATAGGTTTACTCAATACAAGGCGGGAAATATGGAATAGGAAATTAATAGTAGATGAACTCAATGAGAGTTTGAAAGGGAAGCGTAAAATATCAAAATATGTAAATTGTTATATACAAAATTATCCGAATGGTTTAAAATACCGTTTTAAATAATGCTCATCTCAACACAGCTCACAATCCAAGCGCCCAACTCTGGTACATTAGCTTCCATAAACTCTGCCAGTCTTAGTAGTGTGGTCTTCCTACTAATGTTTAAATCTTGTGCAGAGTTGGGTTGGACTTTTCTTGAATCATGAGATTTATCGGTACTAGGCGTTGATTGGATACCAGAAAAGAATGAGCTGCTGAATTCGTTGGGATTCTTTATAATGCCAGTAAGGCCATCTCGTAGTTGAATTAACAATTTCTCAATATGTATTGTGTTAGCCAAGGTTACTGCGGCCTCGACTCCTTCAGCTTTAGGAGAAGGATCATATTGGCTTAGTTGAGAACCAATGTTTAATTTTGGACGTTCTTTATTTATGACATCAGGTTTAAAACTTGCTTTGACCTTGAAAGTAGACCTTGATTTTGCCTTTTGTGATGTGAGGTTTGGCCAATTAGTTTCTGGGACTTGGGAACTAGAAGAACAGTTGACCTTATTCCTTCTCTCTTCATTTTCAACCCGCTGTGCTTCATCAATAACTGCTTTGAGATTTAAGAACTCCTCTTCATCAAGATCAATAAATCCGATATTCTTTATACGCTCCATTTCACGTAATGAAGGCATGGCTTTATAAAGATACTGACGAGCCCGTTTATTCTCTTCCATGATACTGATGGATTGTGCCAAAACGAGCTTTGAGATATCAAAGTACATGTAAAGAAGACGACGAAGAGAATTTATAATTTCACGAATTTCAAAAACAGGTGAAGAACATGTGTGAATATCAGATCTATCGTTAGATTTTCTCGTTGAAGAATCATAAAGTGATGATTCGGGTTCTCCTTTCAATGATTGCGATAGTCGTAGTGTAGCATACATCCAAGCAGGGGTACACAACCCTGGAGTCCTCAAATTTCCTTTTATATCTGGTGACTTCAAATCAGTTTGTTCTCCTGATCCACAGAAAAACACCAGTAATGCCCGCAATCCCCATGCAATCTTAACAGTATTGGGCGAAAAAAATAGTACCGCATTAGCAGACACAAACTCTGAAAAATCAATAAATCCATCATTATTGGTATCATATAGAGTTACAAGATATTGACTAAACTCTGCTGAATCACTTGAAAAGGCTGTGATATTGGTTCTCAGTTTAGGAATTGAGTTTGGATCAACATCTTCATCCGATTCCAAAAACATACTGCTTTTTTCCTCGCCAGTACTATTCGTCTCGCTCTTTGTAATGCTTGAGTCATTGGCAACTCGTGAAGAAAGCTGAGAAGGAAGAACTAGGTTCAAGAAATGTTGATTTGTGATTGCCGGCCAAACTTCAACGTTAGGCTTAGAGCTATCGGAAGCTATAATTCGGCGTTTACGCTTAAACTTGGTTAGAATAGACTTAGAGTCCTTCCGGATCTGAGAACCAATCATATTCCACAAAATTCGCAAAGACTTTCTCGATTCTGGAAGCCGTAATAAGTTGTAGTATTTCAAATCAGATATCTGTGTTGGTGAGCCACTAAATACAGGAGCATCCTTAACACTTCCTGTCATTAAATCAAGAACATGATCATCGCTCCTCATTTCTTCTGATTTCGTATGAACAAAGTTGGATGATGCACTATTATATCTGGGTATCTGCAGAATGGGTAGCTTACTGGTAGTGAAAGGTTCTCCAGGATAAATGTGAAAATTCCATGATTTTACAGGAAAATGAACAATTTTTACATCTTGTTCACCATCATACTGAGCTTTGGTTTTATCTAATTTTATACCAGGATTTGTCTGCTTCTGGGGTATGTTCTTACCAGATGATAGTCGTACGTATGCTTCAAGTTCTTTAACCTCATAGATTACTTCTAGCTTTTTATACCCAGGATTAATATTTTCATGTTTTTTCTGGACAGAATCGGGTGGTTCGGAAAAAGGGATCACTTGAGACTCATGTATCATAGTCTTTTCAATAAATACTCCGATATCAGCCATTCTCATAAAAACCTCATACAATGCCTCACATTCTGCCTGTTTCATTCGAGTTCCAGAAACCAAATATGCAGAGGCTGCTGAGCTTAATAATGGCAAAAGATGAGGACGAAGAAGATCAGGTACATTCAGAAGAAGAGATTTCTCACTGATGTCTGGAGAGAGTATTGGCGAACTATCCGTTAGTGCACGTTGCGCTGGTCGGGGGTTCAATACTTGGGCAGTACGTGAAATGATGTTTTCCTGAGTTGGGTTACTTTGTCGTTGCCCAGATCTTGGATTACTATCAGTCTTTTCAAATCTCTTTCTGAACTCTGAGTTTTCTTTCAAAGGCCATTGTGGAACACAGTAGTCAACTTCATCAGAGTTATAATACAAAAACATCTGGGCCGATGTGTTGTAGTTGATCTTTGGGCTTTTAGAGGTGTAAAGAGTAGCAAAATTACCGTGATACGATTTATCAAGGTTGCCACGAATTTTTTTACTATAACGTTCAAGAAATGCCGGGTCATTGAGGTGTTCAAGGAGACTTTGATCAGGAATGTTCATTCCGGGACATTGATCGGCATGTGCTGTGTCAGCGCTTTCACCTTGAGTAAGAGAAAGATGAGAAAATTTTAATAGACCGAGGCGAAGTACTCTGTGAGACGGGTCATGAGATAGCGAACTTTCACAGTCGGAACATATTACTGGCAATTGGCAGTCTAAGCAGCGGAACACATCTCCACCCGAAAACTTGACCTCAAAGTTGCAGACTGAACAAACAGCATTGCAAATGAATGAGGTTGACCGGCTTAGATACTGCGATCCAAGCGTGTAAAGAGTGTCATAAAGACTTTCATTGTAATTATCAGGCTGTACTAGACCGTTTATTTGTGTTTTCTTCGGCGGTTCTCTGCTTTGACTCGGTTTGGGTGCAGAATTCGTATCTGGCCGCACCCTATAATGGTACAATAGCAAGTTTGCACATATCGCGGCTGCAAGCAGTAACGTCGAGCCGGTTAAAGACAATTGATTATTAGGCATTTCTGCCTGGTATTATTCTAGTTGACTGCAATATACTCAAGTTGACAGGGTTGAAAGGTGGTAGTCATCAAATTGGATATAGCATTCTGGAGAAAGAACGTGACACCCACTTTTGTATGTATCACCCACACGATATCAACCACTCTTACCCACAATCTCTAATCACTAGCCATCCACTCAATCACCTCCAACCCCCAAGGCCATTCGTTCACCCACATCTCTATTAGGACCATGAATACAGACGTAAACTCAAGAGCTGACATCTCCCATATCATGGAACAGTTTCGTTCCTTACTTGGCATGAAATGGGACAAGTACCGGCACGTTTTGACCCACTTTTTGACTGGTGAGTATTTCTTCTAAACTGATATATTGGTAACTATGGATCTCTAACTCGTGTGTGTGTACTTTCTATTTGTTTTCTAGGTCGTCTCACACGCTCTGAACTTCAAGAAGAACTGGATACGTTGCTCAATCGTGATCAGACGTTGGTCCGTCTGCATAATCGGTTTCTATTAGCAAACCTTGCAAATGCTCTGCAAGATGCTCCAGGATCAGGTTCCGCGTATTCAGGCTGGGGGTCTCGGCCCAAGGACGATCCATATGCCGTTCAGGCTGATGGACAGTTTGCCAAATTGAAGGATGATATCATGAGTCTGTCGGTTCGCGAGCGAAAACGAATTAAACAGATTGCAAAGGTATTGTGCACGTTGAGTTCAATCATCACATTTATAATCAATCACTAACAAGTCATTTTAGGAGCAATCAAAAGTCGAGCCTATCCCATCAGCTATCATTGCTACTCGTCGAGCACTTCTTCCCAAAATTCCCCTGGTCAATATACCAACATCCACACAAGCCACCCCGGGAGCAACTACAGACAAAGACGGAAAGGATGCCAAAGCTGTTAAGAAGCAAGAGAAAGAAAAGCACCCACAACCACCGACAGAAATCAGTGCAGTCGAAGCTGAAGCAATCATTAAATCCAAATCCACACAAACGCTTGCACAAGACATTGTGCAGGCCTATGAAGCACCGCTATCTACAGACACTTATGAGCTGCCGGATGCCGAAGCATTAGGCATCCGAATGTTGGGAGTGGCGTTGGAAAATGGGCTTGTGAACGGAATCGATGCTATATCTGCAGAGGTCATGCTTGCTGCGTTAGAATACTATCTTAAAGGCCTTGTACAAACAGCTTTTGATACGGTCAAAAGAAGGCGAGCTCGGGCAAACACCTCTGGTGACGCCAACGGCATGAGTGTACTACAAACAAGAGGCCCGAACGGGTCCACATCACAGCGTGTTAATCAGATCCATGACCCTGAAGATATCATAACAGTGGACGATATTGCTAGAATAGTCGAAAGCTCGCCTAACTATTTGGTTGAGCTTAGTGGACCGTTCTTCCGAATGAATGACACTATGAGGATGGATGACGACGAATGGGCAAAACTAAGCGGCCAAGCATTCAACGTGGAGAACCATGGCTTATTAGAGGAAACAGAGAGCGGAGTGTTTGGAATTGCAGCAGATGAAGACACGCAAATGGTGGATATCAATCAAAGCTCGAGAGTCAAACTCAAGTCGTTGGGAATGGGTGTCTCAACAAGCCAGGCGAACTTGGTAGCAGCTGTTGCGTCCACTAGTGGGCCTCAAGGAGATATAGACATGCTACTGGATGCCATTTTTGCCGATGGAGTTTCGAACGTTTCATGATAAACCGTGCTAATACACAATTTTATACGGGAAATGCATTTTTATATTATATACTTTTAATACTTGGGACTTGGGAATTGAGAATTGAGAATTGAGACCTGCGCCAGGCTTCTCCAGTAATTGTACTCATACATGGGCGATGTAATGTAAGCAAGCACATAAGGCCCGCTGCAATGACGCCTTTTTGGACTTGTTTTTTCACCCAGTTTGCTTTCTTCCTTGTATTTCCTACATAAAGGAAGAATACTCTTTCCGTTTCTTTCTATTCCCTGTCGTTTTGCTGGTGTTAGATTCTTACTATTCTATTTTTGTCTTATATCTTGGGCTGCACTCGCTTCTTATCTTTCATAAAAAAAAAAATCTATCAATCTCCGCAATCTAATATAAACATGGCTTCGACAACTCTACCCGACTCTGCAGCCGAGTCGCTTTCTAATGCTCATGCTCAACCTCAAGCAGTGCCGACTTCCAAAAAAGCCTCTGGAAGGTCCAACTCTGCTGTTCTCGCTGCTATTATCAACCTGGCAAACACGATTATTGGTACGTAGTGCTGCTCATTGGAATCGCAGGACGTGAAAGTTTGGTTGCTAATTAACCACATGTGTTTATATAAATAGGAGCCGGTATTCTGGCTATGCCTTTTGCAATCTCCCAGACTAGTATCCTCTTTGGTATTATCTTGATCCTGGTCTCAGCGTCATCTTCCGCTCTCGGCTTATATCTCCAGGGCCTGTGTACGGCGTTTGTTCCTATCGGCAAGTCTTCATTTTTTTCTTTGGCACAAGTCACCCATCCAAGTCTTTCGGTTGTGTTTGATGCAGCCATTGCTATCAAGTGCTTTGGCGTAGCTGTCTCTTATTTGATCATCGTGGCTCAGCTCATGCCCCAGATTACCGAGTACTTTTTTGGCGGCTCATTAGATCAAGTAGTTTCCGTCAACGATGCTCAACCGCAAATTCTTCAAAGCAGAGTCTTTTGGGTCACTGCTGCATTAATCATTGCCGGCCCTCTTTCTTATGCTCGACGTTTGGATTCTTTGAAATACACTAGTTTTGTAGCGTTGGTCGCTGTTGGATACCTTGTGGTTTTGGTGATTGTAAAATTCATTATTATTGCTTCTGGAAACGGTGACTACGGAACGGGTCCTAATCCTCCAAGCGGAGAGGTTCCTTCACCATCAACCCCTCTTCGAATTTGGCTACCTGAGAGTCTTGCTAGCATCATTGCTGTTCTTCCTGTTTTGGTCTTTGCTTTCACTTGTCACCAGAACATGTTTGCTTCTATTAACGAGCTTGGATTATTCAATCAGGAAAAGATTGATCAACTTGCGTCTGAAACCAGTTCCACTGGTGCAGAAGACCATCCAGTCCTCACTGACCCTGAGAACAGACCTGGTGAGTTGGCATCTCCCAGACCTTCTGAATACACCTTTGTTAAGATTGTTACATCTTCTATATACCCAGCTACAGTTACCTATTTGGCCGTTGGTATTGCCGGTTACTTGACTTTTGGAAACAATGTCAATGGTAACATTATGTCCATGTACCCATACTCGTTGTCTACAATTGTTGGACGCATTGCTATTGTCATTCTGGTTCTCTTTTCTTATCCTTTACAGCTTCACCCATGCAGGGCTTCTGTTGCTAACATTTGTTTGTGGATCAACGACAAGAGACTTGAGAAGAGCGCAAAAGCATCTGAATCTGAATCTGAATCTGCAAACTCTGTCTTTGAGGAGACATTGGAGTCTCAAAATAACGGCAACTACAATGGCGATGAGCCAGGATCACCATCATCCACCAAACGCCCAAGTCTTAATACTGCCTTTGGTGAGCGCTCAGAACTCCTTGAGCAAGTTGAAGGCGAGACTGCAGGCGAATCTGCTCCCGTTCTCATTACATCTGCCAACTTGCCCCTTCTTCCCTATGCCGTTATCACTTCCAGTCTTATCATTCTCAGTTTCATCTTGGCAGTCAAGGTCCAATCTCTTGAGGTCATTCTCGCGTTTGTTGGTGCCACCGGTTCCACCTCTATTTCCTTTATTTTGCCTGGTCTTTTTGCATACACCATTTTAAAGAAGGTCAACTCTTACAACTCTAAGAATGGCTATGTCCAAGTTGACGGAGAAAACTTGGAGCTCAGCCAGGAAGAACAGGCCAAGGCCCAATTATTCCAGCAATCAGTTCTTGAGTACCATGCTACTTTCTACTCTTCAAAGCTTTCACAGCAAGCTATCTACACCCGCGACAAGTTGCGCCAAGGTGCCGCCATCACATTGTGTATCATGGGTATTGTAGTGTTGATTGTTTGCTTGGGCGTTAACATTTATAAATACACATGAACAGATTAGGTTGTAAAATGAATCTTTTTGTAATTTAAAATAAATAAATAAAGCAAGGTAAAGCCAGCAAAGTAATCAAGCGGGAAATGTATCTAACGTGCAACGATCAACGGTGCCTGCATGTCATTTGGTGTTACTGTCCGGTCAAATATATCTAAACCAAGTTGTAAATCACTGGGGCGACTGGACTAGAATCAAACAAACTGATCGTGTCAACGGTATGCTGTTAGATTTAGACAAAATATAAACCATTTTCTTTACCGATAAGGTTGTTGAGAGATGGTAATATGTTAATAATAAATATGTATTAGTTGATCGTTCCAACTTTTTTGTCGTGGTCGAGCCAAAAGCCCCCCATGCATAAAAGATAACATATAACGTACAAGACGTGTACGTGTATATTACAAATTCTTCATTTCATTCCATAATTTGTGCTATATCCAACACATGCCATTAGACTTGATATTTATCTATAACGGGACAAGTCAAACGTCTTGAACATGAAATAAAGAAAGAAACGAAACAGAATGTAAAAATAAAAATAAAAATAAAACAAAATATGAAAATAATATTAAAGATTTGCAAATTGAAAGTCACAAACAGGTCATAAGTATCATAGTCAAGAAAGAAAAAAAAAATTCATTATCGTGGTAGCATTATCATTATTAATCTGAAATTCATTCCCCAGTCTCGTCCTTTTCATTATCATCATTCTTGAGAGTGGGATATACCAATGCCAAGTCGATTTTACTGGCTCTTTTGTATATTTCCTCCAATTGGGCATCGGTTTCTATGACTCTATGGTTATTAACATCTTTTATCCTCAGGACTCTATTGGTATTAATGATTTGGAACGCAGACTGGCAGTTTTCAAGAATTTCAGAAATAGTCGGCGGCGTGGAAGTATGCGGGTTGTAGGTAAAGTGCAAAAGCCGAGAGAAAAAACGAAGAGTTACTGGAATGAGTCGCGGTCTAGTAGCGTTAAACCCGTTTATAGACTGCCCGCTTCCAGAAAGTGTCAGGGTATTGGAGGTATGGGAAGATGTTGGAGAAGAGCTGAACGAGGCCGAGGCCGAATCCGACTCTTGGTGGGATTTGGAAAAAGGAGTTGCAGTCGTGCTGTTGGAATCAGAAGCCGAGTCACTGTAGTTAAGTACTGATGTCGCCGTAGAAACATTGGATAGGTTGGGTGGTTTGGAAACGGACGCAGCTGCTGCCGTCAGCGTGAACAAGTTGTGAGACATAATTGAAACGGGAGGTGTGGGTGAAATTGACTTGGATTTATCATGGTTATTGAAAATATTGGTATTGGTATTGATATTGGGTAGATTGTTATTGGCCGTGTCACTCTCTGTTGCTGAACTGGATGCTTTGTTTAGGGTTATTTCTTCATGTTTAAAAGCTACATCGGGAGTTTGAGGCGGGACTTCTGAACTAGGAGGTGAAACGGTTCTTTTATCTGGCATCTGTGCTTCATCGTCACTGCTATCAAAAATCTTCTCCGGTGCTGTACTGGTTCGTTCCGAATGCATTTGATTATTGCATTTAGACACTCCATTCCTTTTACCAGTCGTTTCTGAATATGAAGGGTCATAAATGTCTGGTAAAGGGTCACTAGTGACAGCGAGAATCTGTTCAAAAACTTCGCAAAACATAAAAATGACAGAGTCAAACCCTCGGTCGTCTGCACAAAGTGCTATTTTAGCCAGCAATGAAGAAAGGGTATCCTTGATCGAGCCTTGCAAATCATTGGGATCAGATGGTGTTTGCGGGTCTGATGGCTTGCTCTGTTCCTGGAGATCAATGTCACCATCTTCGTCGACTGGGTACTGTTTAGACTGTTGGTACTGATTTGAGTCATTCTCGAGTTGAACCACTAGAGAAGGCAGAACCGTGGCTACTTGAGCAAGAACGCGTTGATGTAATAGCAATCCATGTACGGTTTTCACGGGGGATTGGATTTTTGTAACATGTCTAGTTACAGCATAATAGGCTGCTGTCTCCAAAACTGAGGCGCCGAGTGAAGAAAAGGACAAGATGTTAGAGTATGGCCCGGCAAAGCTGGATTCCATGGAGTACGTGTCTAAGAGCGAGACGAATTTGGTAATTGTTCGAAGGGACAATGGCGCAGAAATATCGGGGGTAATAATTAAGGGTACAGTTAAAGAAGACGTTGGGGGGATAATTTGATGCTTTGGCTGTGGAGGTTTCAGCGGGGGAGATATCGACGATGACGCCATTGATTGTGGTTCTGGAGAGACCAGCGAGGAAATAGACATTCGGCCACGCGAAGAATCAGGTATCAAGTCGTCTTCATTAGGACTGGAGGAAAGACGGGGAAGCGACATTTGGTTAGAGGTGTCGGAGTTGACGCTTTCGGACCTTGGAAAGCGAGAACCCTTCATATGTAAAGACGAGTTTGGAGTCGGCTTTTTTCGTAATAGCAAGTTATGGCCTACAGAGGCTTTTATAGATGCTTTGTGCTGCGGATTGTCGATTGGACTGAAGGCTTTGATTGAAGCCATCTTTTGCCTCGGGTACAAAGGAAGAGCCGAGTAGATGTGAGGAGGAGCCGGAGCCGGAGCCGGAGACGGCGTAGTCGATGGCGCCTTGGACTTGGGTAGTCGCTTTCTATTCCTTCGGACAGACTGAATGCCGGCACGCACGAGCTTTTCAAAATCGGGAATTGTATCCTCGTCGTATCCATACTCGGTGCGCAGGGTATGAGCAACCTGGCGAATGGCGCTATCTTGCTCCGAGGCTTTTCGATCGCTAAGGGCCATGGTATCAATGAGCTCGAGTCGACGCGCGGAAAAGCGTTTCCAGAGACTCTCGTCGTTGAACCGAAGCTTATTTCGAATAAGCTGAGTCATGCCTGAGCCTTTACCCTTGGATCCTTTGTCCGAGTCATCTTTGGAGTCCGACGGGGTCAGGCTGCGACTGAAGTGGTGGGAATCTGGACCCGCAGCGGAATCGGCAGTACCGGGCATTTCAGTAGAGCAGGGGATGGAGAAGAGGAGGGATTGCGAGGCAGGCAGGTTTGGGGGTAGAGATAGGAAAGAAAGAGTCTGTGTACAAGGAAGAGCACACCTGGGGGGGGGAGGAGGGCATAATGAAAATGAAACCTGCGTGTAATGACATGTAAAATATATATATACTACAATGTGCATATACATAAGCTGCGGGTGTGTATGTATGTAAGAGGCAGGGTATATCTCCTAACCTAACCCTTGCTCTCAGGCACGAGGCAGCAAGACAGGCAGAAGAGCTAGTCGGTGGTTAGGCAATGAGTTTTAAGCAGGCCGTTCAAGATTTATGTCAAAGCTAATATAGACATGTAGCGCTGCTCTGGATATTTTATATACAGCAGTCTCTGCTATCAAACACCCAGGTCTCCCAGAAACAAAAGCATGCTCTTGTGCCTTGGAGGGGGATAGTGCGGGTCCTGGTCTATTTGGGAAGTTTGCTCAGTCCAAACCGGCGTCTGTGTCCGCCCAGCCAGACAAGTGTTCGAGGAAAAACAATGGAGAAATCCCAAATGCGCTTCCAGTCCGGTTCTTAGAAGCTCTTCTCATCCACGAAATGCTGTAGTGTAGGGTGCGATTGTTACTTTGCGAGATTTGTGAGATTTGTGAGATTTTGTTTCTTGTTTTTTGTTACTTTTCAAATCGCTGGAAGATATGGCATTACCAGAGAGCGGCCAGGCAGGGTAATCCTCACGTGACACAGCTACCGCCCGCCGCCACCCTCCTCCCCCGACCACTTGTTTTGCCACCCACACAGGGTTGAGCTGAGTGGGAAGTGAATTGAATTGAGCTGATCACCATCTCTCTGTTTTCTTTTGTTTGCACCACCTAGCTCTTGTCCACCACCGCTTTGTATTTCACATTCCAGTCTTCATCTTACACTCACTCACACAATGGAACACCATCAAGTCAATTGGGGCCGTCCTCGCGACGATGTCTACGGAGCTTACGATATGGCCATCCACAAGGCAGGATCTAACAACGAGACGTCCATGATCCCTAATACCCACACCCAGCAGCCTATTGTCACCGGCACCAGTGTCATTGCCATCAAGTTTAACGGCGGTGTCATCGTTGCTGCTGATAACCTAGGTATGTGTATCTCTGTATATTGCTGATGCATTTCGTACTAACCCCCGTCGTCGTCTCTTTATAGCTTCATATGGCTCTCTCGCTAGATTTACCGACGTTGAACGTTTGGTGCCCATTGGAAAAAACACCGTTGTTGGCGTTGGTGGCGATATTTCCGACTATCAATATCTCCAACGTGTTTTGGAACAAATAACGTATGTACCTTTGCCGCACTGTTGTTTATATGCTCGCCTCTTTTTCTAACATGTTGTCGTTGCTTTGTATATAGCATTGAGGAAGACTACGATAACGACGGGCATGATCTCACGGCCTCTAATGTCTTTAAATACATTACCAACCTGATGTACAGCCGACGGTCGAAAATGGACCCACTATGGAACGCAGTTGTCGTTGCTGGTGTTGAGCCTAATGGCGAGCCGTTCCTCTCTACTGTTGATCTCAAAGGTGTTTCATATAGCGCTGCATCTCTGGCAACCGGGTTTGGTACCTACCTCGCTGTTCCCTTGTTGAGGGAGGTTGCTGATCTTGAGGAGGACGTTAAAAACGTGACTGAAGAAAAGGCCAGAGAGGTCATTGATACCTGCATGAAGGTTTTGTTTTACAGAGACGCTCGAAGTTTGGACAAGTACAGCGTCGCCACTATTACCAAAGACGGCGTGAAGATTGACAAGGACGTCCGACCGAAGAACATGAACTGGAAATTTGCACAAGACATCAAGGGCTATGGAGCTACTCAACTTGAATAAATGGCGAATGTAGATAGAGGCTGACCTTTTTTTTCTTTCTTTTTTTAAATGTGCTTATATATATATATATATATGTCGTTATATAGTTTATAAGAATCCACGCTTGTACTATTCACCCACCTCGATCCTCGTTCAGCACTGCATGCCTGTTGAGCAGCTTGGAACAAGAGTCCGCTGGCGACAGATGTCAGGTCTGTTGATACCGTCACCACACCTACACAGCGCATGTCACGTGTGGTCCAGGCTCTGCGCCATTACCAAGCTATTACCAAGACCCCGACATTTCAGCCAATCAGCGTGCGATCTGCCGTCTTCCATGCATGGAACGCCACGCCGTACTCATCTGCTGAATCAGCCACAATCACCCGCTTATCTAAGTCTTCTGACGATCTCCCCAGGTGGCACTTTCACCAAACGTCTCAAGTTGTTGTTTAGCATGTGTTTCTGTTGATTTGCCGACTCTATAAATATGCGGTAAATCTATGACGTTTACTCTGTTCTAATCCTATGTATATATCAATGTTTTGTTTTTTATATCGTTGATAAAAAGCTCACAGTAATTTTGTAACCCCAAGCTATGCATCCCTCCCCCTCCCTTTCTCTTTCTCTCCAACACCAAAGCCTCTCCCTTTTTTTTTTTTTTTTTTTTTTTTTTTTTTTTGTTCTTTCTTTCTCTCTTTCTTTCTTCTTTTCTCCCATTTTCGTCTTACTTTGCTGCAACTTGAGGCTTTGTGCTCCTCTATTTATACAAATTATAGATTCTTAAATGTCGACTGATATCGACAATAACAACAGCAACAGCAACAACAAGCCTGCCTTTCAAGTCATCATCTTGGTACGTTGGTCTTTATCCTTGTTCTTCTTCTTTCTCTCTCCAAATATCGTCATTAACCATTCTCGTTTGCTTTTTCCTTGTTCTTCTTTTTAGGGTGCCAGTGGCGGTCCTATTGATGCACTTACAAGTTGCTACCTAGTCAAATCGGTCGCTGCTCCATGGACAGACCGATGTCTGCTTGCTGTCGACGCTGGGGCTCTGTCGTCGGGTCTGATGGAGATTCTCACCAACCAGCTACTCATAGACTATACCACTGAAGGCACATATCGTAACAATACCAAGCACAATGTTGTGGAGACCTCAGCATCCACTGATACCAACGCGACAACAACAGCTCCGGACACATCTTTAGATTCTATCAGCTCTAACCCCGACGCCGACGCGTCCTCCTCCATAGACCCCAAATTAGATCACTTGTATCAAAACTTGTTTGCGACTAGAATCCCCCATGAAGTTGTCTCTTATCCCGTATTATCACAGTCGTCTGCTCACACGCCCAACCCCATATTCCCCAAGTCTGCGCTTCCTTATCTTAGACCCGTCGACAACACATGGTATATCATTAATCGCCTTTTGGCTACAATATGCGTCACTCATCCTCATTTAGACCACATTGCTGGTCTGGTGGTGAGCTCGAGCAACTTTTCTTTTCCCGGCGAGTGCGCTCCTGACTGTCCGGCGGCAGCAGCAGAGATTGATGACCAGTTCTCCTGGTCAGAAGAACACAAAAAGGCACGGAACGGAAGCAGTGCCAGTGCAGCAAGCGCTCGGTCTTCTGACTATGGTCCAAGGGACGACACCCCTATGCCTGATACCCCAAGTCATTCCCATAACCAAAGCCATGAGGTGGAGGAAGACGAAAGTTCTTACGATCATCAGCCTGAGCCTGCCGAGTGCTTTCACTGCACGCCGTCTCTTCCAAAGACTGTGGCAGGCCTTGGCTCTACAATTGATGCACTAGCAACCCACGTCTTTAACGGCATTGTCTGGCCTAATTTGACAAATGAAGGTGTTGACCCTGTCGGTCTGTTTTCTCTAAAACGTCTAGAAGCTGCTAATAAAGATGCTGAGGCTGGAAGCAATAGCTCACACGCTCCCAATAAACTCAATGATTCAAACTTTAAGCATGGCATTTCGAAAGGTAATATTCCAGCACACGGGCCGGCTCCATTTTCTCCTTCATATTCACTGACAGCTGCATTATCTCAGAACCTTGGTCCAAACAAATCGCAGCATGCATCATCCCCTTGCACATCTTCATCTTCTTCAAGTGGCAGATCCACATCGGCATCAGATACACATCTTGCTACGAATCTCACGGTGGTGCCGTATATTGTTAGCCACGGATCTGTGTGCGAGTCTCCTCAAAACATTGCTGAGGCACGGCGACGATCCAGTGTGGCTAGACTTTCTTGGGCCAGCAGTTCAGGGTGGCGAAACAGTTTAGTCCGTGATGCTAGAATATCCATGATGGAGGGTCGTCGCGCTGCCTCTGTATTTGTTCCTCGGCAATCACAAACCTGGACATCGCAGTCCCCTTCTCGCCAGCCAAACTCGCAGTCTCAATTGGGATTGAGCACTAACTACCACTCTTCTCGGTCCAGATCCCCTCCAAGAAGCGCGGCACTTAGTCCTACTAGCACACCAGCACCGGCAGCTATTCAAAGGCTTCCTTCTTCCACCTCACCATCATCCAAGCGTTCCACCAACACGCCTCCGCAACGAACATACATTTCTACAGCCTACTTTATCCGAGACATTCCCACGTCTCGCGAGCTCCTTATTTGGGGTGACGTTGAGCCAGACTCTGTATCCCGCTGCCCTCGAAACCACAAGGTGTGGTCACATGCCGCACAAAAGATTGCTCAGGGAAAGCTGTCTGGCATTTTGATTGAATGCTCGTTTCCTCGAGACTCTGGCCCACTTTTCGGTCACATGGCACCCGATTACTTGGTTGCGGAGTTGGAGGAGTTGGGGAAGCGTGCCAAGGATGCCTATCTGGATCTGGACCAACAAACCTCCAGCCCTGACGACCCTAAAGCCACTGGCAGCGCTGCTACTGAGTCGTCATCTACGGCCCCTCAAGTTGATACACAAGCGTTGCAGAATATACAAACGCTTAAAGGGCTGACAATTGTTATCATCCACGTTAAAGACGAGGACCCATTGCAATTGATCCCCCCTCGCTACAATCCCGGCGGCAAGGCCGCTTCCTCTCGCGAAAAGCAGACAAACGGTTCGTTGCCCGCCTCGTCCTCTTCCTCCTCCTCCTCCTCCTCCTCGACTAGTAATGACCATGGCCCCAATACCACTCCCTCGCGCGTCATTTTGGCCCAGCTCAATCAGCTTGCGGAAAAGGCTGGCATTCTCTGTAACTTTATTGCTGCCTCGCCTGGACTAAGTCTGTATCTTTAGTATGCTGATGTGTATTGTAATGTCTTGTTTTCTTTGTAATTCTGGCAAAATTGAAATTCATTGGAAATCTTAACTAAAACCTTGTTTTCCGTACGTGACGGTTCTTGGGTGTGTATATATTATAAACGGTATAAAAATATGCTAGATGAATTTACATGACACAAGTGAAGCAATCAGCCGTTCGCGTCAATCTTTTATTATTCTTGTTATTAGTATTTTTATTTATAATAAATAGCCAAAAAGAACAATGTATTAATTACCTTTTTTTTTTATATTTAAATTATTTACAACCCAGGTTGTAATTACAATATCCCTATATTGCACACACAAAGCTAATAAAGTACAAAAATATCAAAGTATGCTGTATCATTAAACGATTTGTACGTTATTGGCCTCAACAATAACCTCCTTTTCAAACTCGACAGACTCCTCGCTATCATTAACAACATCCAAAACGTCTACCTTTCCAACAGTGCCAGTCTCTGTACTTGTAATCTTGAAAGCAACCGGCATGGGGAAAAAGTCGTCTTCGGATGTAGCTTCTGCGGCCCATTCCAAGGACCCTTGGGCAGACT
The DNA here is from genome assembly GCA_900654225.1 of Magnusiomyces fungicola. Classification (NCBI taxonomy): domain Eukaryota; kingdom Fungi; phylum Ascomycota; class Dipodascomycetes; order Dipodascales; family Dipodascaceae; genus Magnusiomyces; species Magnusiomyces fungicola. Next base: position 1,672,310 of record CAACAH010000002.1, read on the forward strand.
CAGTTCCAGGAACAATCTCCTTAATGATCCACTCAATCTCATCATCATATTGGTTCCACGTCTGGTCCGTACTTGAAACAGTAACATTACCAGAAAGTAATGGAATTTGGACTCTGATGTCAGTAATGGGAGCTCCTTCATACTCGGGAACCAATTCGTACTCAACAATACCATTGATGATACCGTTATCGCCGGCTGAAAACCAACAGTGAAACTCAATAGGAACCAACTCAGTAGCTTTAGGAGCAGCTGCAGTTCCATTGGCACTGGTAGCCCAGCGTAACACACTAAGCTGCTGGTTGTTGCTTGGGAAAGATCGCTTAGAATCTTTGACCTTGATAACCTTTTGTTGCAAGAAAGCTGACTTGTCCACATTGGGGTGTGTTCGGTATTGGGATCCAGGGCCATCAGCCCGGACTTGAATTTGAATGTTAGTAAGTGATGGATCGCCGATCTGTAACTGTAATGAGCCCTTAACATCAGCAGATTGAATATCTCCCATTCTAGCAATTGTGGCAGTAATCTCTTCATGAACAGCAATATGGATGCCTCGATTAGCATTAGCAACCGGAGCAGCAGCAGCAGCAGCTGGGGCAGAAGGCTTAGATTGAGCTTTGCTGTATGCATCATCTTCAATGAGTCGAGAAGTTTCAGATTCGTAGGTATCTCTAAGAGAGCCAAGGGCGTCGTTTCGCTTCTTACCAAGAAGCATACCTTTTCTTGGACCTCCACTTTGTCTAGCGGGTACGGCAGAAGGAGCCGGTGAAAGTGATCTGGCAGGTGATTGAGGAGAGTTGGAGCTGAAGGATTTTGCGGCAGAAGGAACTGGGCTGAAAGAATCAGAACCAAATCCACCGGACATGTTGCTAATACCAGAACGCTTTAGTTCGGCTTCCTTAGATCTCATGTTTTCAAGTTGCTTAGCCTTGCGCTTGGTCTGCTCGGCGACCTCAATCTCCTTGTTACGCTCAATAATGTTGTGGATCTTTTCTTCGTGGGACTCCATCTCGAGGTATGTAGACACCTGCGAGACGGTAAGATTTTCCTTGTAGCCAAGGGTCAAAACTTCATCAAAAGCCGACAAGATCTCAAAGCAATTGTTGAGAACATCTCTTTCATCGACGTTTCTAACAGAGGCTACAACTAATGGCGCGAGCAAATGCAACGTGTCAATGTCCTGTAAAATGTTTGATTGCAAGTTGGTAATGAGAACAATGTATAAATCCTCCAAAGGCTGATACACATAGCGAACGTTGTCGTCTTCGACTGTAGTGTGCTGAGTACCGCTGCTGATTAGCTTGGGGAAACTGGCGAGTAAAGCGGCAACCCGATCCTTGGGAAGGTCGCGGAACTGGCGAGATAGAACGGTTTTACCGCCACGTGTGCATATAGAGGCTGCAAGTACGACCTAAAAAAAACGCAAAAAACAGGGTAATTAGAATGTGCTATGAAAAAGGAAAGGGTGCGTATAGGATTCCATACCATTGTGGGCTATTGATTGATGAAAAGTTGGAAAAGTCAATAGGTGAAATTTAAAACGATGTAGGGAAAGGAGGTTTGCACAAAGTCTTGGGCCAGCGTGGTCGAATCTGGATTAGTAAGATGTTAGTAATGGTCACATGATTGGAATAGTAAAATAGTATTTACCACACGGGATTGAACCCCAGTTCTTGTTGTATGAGTGCAATGGGGAGTTACAATTTTTGTATTTTGAATTTTGTATTTTGAATTTTTATTTTTATTTTTTAGAATATTAAAGTCAGCAACTTAAAAATGCTGCACCTATGCTCAAATTGATTTGATAACCTTTTATTTTCAATTCAACCACTGTTTTATCCACAAGGTTGCCGCTCGTTACGCTTTCACAAAATGATTTACTGAGCTGTCGTGCCTCAGTTACCCTACCTGGATTGAACCTTCTTCCAGATTCCATAAAGACAGATAAAGACGGACACGCTTTGGTTTCTCAGGATCAGGAGTCTTTCATTTGATCTAATCATTACATTTTCTCTACACGCATTTCTTATTCTTATTATTATCTAATCACAGCAGTATCAAAATGGACGAAGATCTTCTTGAACCCACCCTTCAAAACATTATTGACCAGAGATCGCTTCGCTGGATTTTCGTCGGAGGCAAAGGTGGTGTTGGTAAAACCACCAACTCCTGTTCTCTGGCTGTCCAGCTCGCACAACACAGAAAGAGCGTCTTGCTTATATCGACCGACCCTGCTCATAACTTGAGTGATGCCTTTGATCAGAAGTTTGGTAAGGATGCCCGACAGGTTGATGGCATCCCCAACTTGTGGTGCATGGAAATTGATCCCTCTGGAAGTATGCAAGAAATGATTGCAGCAAGCGCTGGTGAGCAGGCCGGTGTTATGAACAATCTTATGCAGGATATTGCCTTTTCGATTCCTGGTGTTGATGAAGCCATGTCTTTTGCTGAAGTCATGAAGCAAGTGAAATCTACCGACTTTGAGACTATTGTTTTTGATACCGCCCCCACAGGCCATACCCTTCGTTTCTTATCATTCCCCTCTGTCCTTGAAAAGGCCTTGGGTAAAATCTCTGAGATTTCCAGCATGTATGGTCCCATGCTCAGCAATCTTATGGGTGGTAGTGCTGGTACCAATGATATTATGGGAAAGTTGAACGAAACTCGAGAGACTATTTCCGAAGTCAACAAGCAATTCAAGGACCCCAATTTAACCACGTAAGTTTTATTTTTTATTTTTTTTATTTTTTATTTTTTTATTTCAGAGATTAATCTTTTATTTTAGATTTGTTTGTGTCTGCATTGCCGAATTCCTTTCTCTTTATGAAACCGAGAGAATGATTCAAGAACTCACCTCTTTTGATATTGATACCCACTGCATCATTGTCAACCAGCTGTTGTACCCCAAGAAGGGCTCTTCCTGTGAGCAATGTAACGCCCGACATAATATCCAGAGAAAGTACTTGGGAGAGATTCTCGAGCTTTATGAAGACTTCCATGTTATCCAACTTCCTCAGCTTACGTCTGAAGTGAGAGGTGTCAAGGCCCTCAAGGAGTTCTCAAAGATGTTGCTAGAGCCATACAAGCCCAAGGAAGATGAGATTGCTCCAACCCCCCTGAAATAGATTGAAGAACAAGTATGGTAATCTACGTGATTCGCGAGTCATGGATCATGGACATTGACATTGACGTGGGAAAAAAAAAATATCAAAATTTTATATTCAAGTAATGTAAACTAATAATCAAATATAACCAAACATAACCAAAAATAATCAATTAGGTTTAAGAACTCATTAATATGATATTGGGACAAGTCTAAAATGAAAAATTTCCATTCAATTATACTTTACAGAAATGAACAAAACAAACAATAAAAATTCAAGCAAAAAGTTCTAAAAAGGTTTCAAAGTACACATGTCTCATCGCGTTTATCTACAAAAAAAACTTAACTACACAACACAATTGATTGATTAGATTAATTAGATTGATTACATTCTCTTGGACTGCTTTTGCTTTTGCTTTCTAAGCTGCTTCTCACGCTGCTTTTGTTCAGCCTTTCTTTGCTCTTCAGGGCTCAACTTGGAAATCTTGTCGCGCTTCTCACGCAATTCCTCAGCCTTCTTTTGGGCAAGTTCTTCGGCTCTCTCCTGATCCAAGGCCTTGTTGATCTTCTTGACTTCAGCATCACGGGTGGCCTTGATCTTGCGCTGGATCTCAGGGCGGATGGCAGTGCCAACACTCTTTTCAACAGCCAAATCAATGAAATCAATAGCAGCCTGGATCAGCTGGGCAGAAGCAGCACCTTCCTCTTCAGTCTTGGGAAAGTTCAAAGTCAAAATGAGCTTGGTATGGGCGTTGGTGATATCCTCAACCTTCTTGGGACGTTCTTTGCCCTGGTCGGCAATGGCAAAGACTCGGAGAAGCTTATCATTCTTCTTAACAGCTTCACTCAATTCTGGGGTAAACAAAATGTCGGTAAGCTCATTGGATTCAGACATGAAAACAAAAGAATTGGAAAGTTTGGAAGAATCAGAAGTACGGGACAAGGAAAGAGCATAGTTTTCATCACGAGCAGCCTTCATGTGGTCCTTGTGGATAATGCCAAAAATAAAGGGAACAATCTTGGCATTAGGGGTAATCTCAATCTTGACAACATCTTCAGGGCCACTGATGCTGAAGATGAAACCCATAACGTATTCCAAGGCAAGTGAGATGGGGTTGTGACGGCCAATCAAGCCAAACTCAACGTTGAAGGAGGCAATGTTCTCACGGCCAGTGGCATAGGTAGCATAGGAAGTGGGAGAATGAGAAATGACAAGTGGTTCCTTGGGGTTGGAAGAAGTGCCGACCTGATAGAATTCCCTTTGCAAGACGGTCTTGTTGTACTTGATCCACCTATCGACGGTCCTTTGGTTGAAGCTACGAGCGTAAAAGTAAATCAAGACAAAGGCCAAGATGGAGAGGCCAATGTAGCCTTCCTTGGACCAGTCATAATAGCGGATTCGCTGGAAAATAGAGAGCTTGACCCAAGCGGGGGTGATTTCGCTCTGACCGCTGTGAAACTAATGTTAGCCAAAAATGTATGAAGAGAGGCACTGCTAGATGAAGCATATTGGACATACATGTTGTGAACACCAAGATTGTCGATGACTGCCATGGTTTTTTCTTTTTTTAAAGATGTGATGGTTAGAAGGGGAAAGAAGGACGCCTATTGAGTGTATAAACAGGGTGTTTTTTGTCAGCTTTCTCCATTCCCAAATGTGCCCACCAGTCCCAGGAATACCGCACTAAAAATTTTGAGACTACCACACTAGATTTAGCATCAGGATCACAATCGCAATTACAATCACAATCACAATCACAATCACAATCACGATAGTCATTTTACGAAATCAGCGCGAGCGATCCAACAATGGTTGTGCAGTTTAACAAGAACGACATTTCGTTACAAATCTCTACGTTCATCCAGCGCCTCAAGCGTCGTGAGCTTTCCGGCACTTACAATGTAGGCTTGGGCACTGCCAACTTGCTGCTGCGTTTCATTTCAGCGTCCCGATGGTCTTCCAAAACAGAGATTTTAAACGACGTCAGAGCCTTGGGGAAGAATCTGGAAAACGCTCAATCTCAGGAGATTGTATGCGGCAACATTGTTCGCCGGGTTCTTGCCATTATCCGCGAATCTTACGAGAGCACCGACATAGTGGCAGAAACCCCTAGCACGCTATCATCGTCGGCCGGATCCGAGCACTTCAGCTCCGCTACCAATACCTCTTCCATGTTCGAGCTTCTGTCTATCAAGAATACCCGGCCCTCGACCGAGGCAGATACCAAGAAACATACCAAGGACTACAAGGCCGATATCATTGAAGGAATCCAAGAGCTAATAGAGGAAATACAGAACATTGAGGAAAATGAAGTAATAACGTCTGTCAGCTTTGACATGATCCATGAAAACGAGGTGATTCTTATTCCCACTCCTGAGTCCAAAACCGTGCTCAAGTTTCTTTTGCGCGCCCGCCAAAAACGTAACTTTACCGTCATTGTCACCGAGTCCTATCCCAACCAAACCGCCAACGCCCACAACTTTGTCAAGGAGCTTAGCAAAGCCGGCATTGAAACTATTCTGGTGCCTGACACCATGGTGTTTGCGGTGATGAGCAGGGTCGGCAAGGTTGTCATCGGTGCTCGGGCCGTGCTTGCCAACGGAGGAAGTATCACCTCGTCCGGCGTTGCTGCCATTTGTGAATGCGCAAAAAACTATCGAACTCCTGTTCTCGTGCTCACCGGTCTTTATAAGCTTTCGCCTTTGTATCCATATGACATTGAGAATCTTATTGAGATTGGCGACTCGGGCAAGGTGGCGCGATTTGAAGATGGTGATATGGTGGATGAGCTCGAGGTTGTCAATCCAATCTGTGATTATATTACTCCCGATAACATTAGCATTATTGTCACCAACGTGTATGTATATCGCTCGGTTTTTTATTTGAAAAAGGTTCTAACAATTATTATTATTATTATTATTAATTTTTTTTTTCTTCTTTTTTTTAGAGGTGGATATTCGTCAAGTTTTGTTTACAGATTAGTGCTGGATCACTACAGTCCTGAAGATGTCAAACTTGATCCATTGGAGTAAAGTAATTTTGAGCGCCAACTAAAGGAATACTATAGCCATTAATATAAAAACGAATTAGAATACAAAAAAAATTCTAAAAATAAAAATAATAATAATAATATTGATTACGATTCTATAAGAACGTCAATTGGAATGGAAATATGCAAAGAGGTTATGTTATTATGAAATGAAATTTAATTTTGGCCAAACTTTTCCATTAGCCCTTGTAAAAGCGATTTGATACCCTCTATTCCACCTTTTATATCCGCCACTTCAGTTTCGAGTTTTTCAAGGCGGAGTACTACGGTAGGATCGGTGTAGGCACGTTGATGGGACGAGGGAGAGCGCGAGCGTCGGTGCCGGGAGGGAGACCTCGAGCGTTTGCGGCGCGGGGACCGGGAGCGTTTGTGATGGGGAGGTGGAGAGCGATGGCGGGCAGGCGAGCGGGAACGTTTGTGATGGGGGGAAGGAGAGCGATGGCGGGCAGGGGATCTGGATCTGGATCGGGACCGGCGGTGTCGTGGGGATCGAGACCGGTGATGTGAAGGTGAAGGACGATGGTGTGGTGGTGGCGGTGGTGTAGGGTGGTGGTTATGTGGAGGAAGAGGATGGTGATGAGGAGGAGAATGATGATGGGGCGGTGGGGGGTGTGGATATTTCCATGGGCATGGAGGATGAGAGCCATAATGAGGAGGAGGAGGATGGCCGTCAAGAGTCCAAATGCCTAGTGCTGGGTGCTGCATGCTGTTATGTCGTTCATCAGAATCACCATCGTCGTCGTCGTCGTCGTCATTATCATCGTGTTCCTTGTCTGTTTCGCTCTCGTTATCCTTTTCGTCCCGGTACGAAGAATCGGCAGTGTGTTTTTTGGAAGCCAGAGACCCATTGTGGACTGAACTAGGCTCATCGTCAGAAACTCTGGATTTCTGCTGCCTGCCCGACTCTTCAGGAGCGTCTGGCGCATCAATTGCAGCCACGGCGAATGCTTCTGCCATGTTTGCTGCTTGAGCGTCTGTCAACCTGGTATGGTTCCCTCCGCCAACAGTTGAAAGCAGTGTTTTGGAGCTGTGCTGGAGTTTTGCTGCTAGGTACTCTCGCTCATATGCAACCAAGCGTTCCAACTTTGGGTCTTTGACAAACATCTTTCGGGTCGTTATCGTCGATGATAATGCTGAGGATGGGCCGCCGTTGCTGTTATGATTATTCAGTTCGTCTAGTTCATCTGCCTCTGCCTGGTCCTGGACCTTTTTTTTGTGATCCACAATAAGCCTGGACACGAATTTTCGCAAGTGATGCGGTCCTGTCAAGACGCTAGGCACGTCTCCAAACTTTTTGAAAATGCCCCAGACCAAATAGCGCCATGAGTTTTGGAATGCTGCCGACGCCGGCTTGGAGTTGAAAAACAGCTCGGGATACGTCAAATAAAAGTCCAAAATAAAGTTCTTTTCTTCCCACGTCAAGTACCGCATTTTGGAGCTGTCTTCGGATGCGTGGTTGTTGGTTTTGGGGTCGGACAAGTTTTCCTTGACATCTTTTGGAGACGACGAGGAGTCTCCGTAGGATTCTTTTGACTTTTCTCGGATTGGAAGGCCGTTAGGGAGATCATCAAAGAGATTACTGGGCGGCCTCCGCCAGTGTCTGGGTATAGTTGAGTCTAGCGTTGTAAACGAGTATTGGGGGTCGCTTTTGATTTTATTATGCTTTTTTACCGAAGCGTCAGAAGTATTTGAAAGATCATCCAGGAACGCAGTTTCATAGCTGGATCTGTCGGGCATGGAAAGACTAGCAGCACGACCATTTGAATTTGAATTTGAATTTGAATTTAAATCAAAATCTGCTCGTCTTTCCTTTTCTTTTTTGCCTTTGGACTTTTTTCCCTTCACGTAGGGATAGGGCACGGGGTATGGCACTACCGGCGAATACGAATGCGAAGCGTAGGCGAAATCGGGGTGGTATGGCAGCGGGGGATGAGCCGAGTAGGCTGGAGGCGGAACCGGCAGATATGGGTTGTGATGATGGTGATGGAACGTGTACGACGGCGAGGTTGAAGGATTGGCGGACGAGGACGGGGCCGACTGCTCGAGCGAGTAGCTTTTGGAATTGGGGTTAAAGTAGCGGAACGGCGGGTTCAGTGAATAGCGGCCATTTTTGGCGGGGCGGGGTGCCGAGTCAGGATTTGGCGAGGTTGCCTGGAGCGTCGATGCAGCAGAAGGAGAAGTAGAAGCAGGATTTGGGGTCGAGGAAGAGGAAACAGTGCTGGGTTTAGGGCCGGTAGGCGTGGTGGTGGCGGGATGGGAATTGGAATTGGACTTGGACTTGGAATTGGAATTGGACTTGGAATTGGAATTGGAATTGGAATTAGGGTTGGACCTCGAGCCAGAGCTCATGGCCGGCGATAGATGTATTCAAAGGAATTTTGAAAGAAGAAGAAATAGACAGAAGCAGAGAGATCCTATTCTGACTAGAGAGGAAGTGTGTGTGACAATAGGAAAGAGAAAATAGGAAATAGGAAATATATATTCTAATGTTGTAGCTTTGGAAGTGCAGATATATGAACGTGGGGGTGAGGGGCAAAAAAGGTTCCGCCTGGTTGTTCGTTGACGCGTCAAGGAACAAAAAATAAATAAAATAAATAAAAAAAAAAAGAGGTCTGAATTAACTCAGCGAGGATGGACAAGAGACAGGAAAAGTCATTCGAAGGAGCAATAGCAAAAATAACAACAAATCATGAAAAATGCATGGATATATAACAAATAATAAATAAAAAAAAGAAAGAGCTGTGGAGTTGGTTGGGACGACTGCAGACGGCAGGAAACACAGCGAAACAAAACCAAGCCAGAGCCATTTGCTTATGTAAGCGGGCTGAGGGCCATATCGGAAGCGTGGCTTGGCACGTGCGGGTCACGTTCCTGGCCCCACAATTTGCACTTGTCTGGCAACACGATTTCGCACGAATTGAAAAGCTCCAGCTCGCCTTTTTGTCTTTAGTCTTTGGTATTTGGTATTTGGTCTTTGGTCTTTTCGCCTCTTTGCCTTTTCGCCTTTTCGTCTTTGCCTTTTCGTCTTTTCGTCATGTTTTTCTTCGCCTTTTCGTTCACAAGGTGCTATCCGATAAACACAGTCCTCAGCAAATAAACGCTCCTCGGCGCATTTTCAAGACAGGCATTCAATTAGAAATATAAATCATATTATATATATATATATATTTTTCATAAGCATACAGATCATTAAAAAGTCCAAAAAGAGTAACTTTTAAAATAAAAACAACAAAAACAGGTTCAATTCATAAAGTCGTGGTCAAAAGCCACGAAAAAATAGAATCCCAAAACAAACGCATATAAAAAATATAAACAAAAACCATTCCACCCCCTCCTCCATTATATAAACAACAAAAAAACATTAACGAATCAAACAAAAAAAAGGCATTAAATGCAGTAATCAAGAGAGCGCAAAAAATATATATAAAAAAAATAAAAATAAAAAGACATGGGTTAAACCCTGTATATATATATACGTGTGTGTGGTACAGCCGTTTCAATATACAGGTCTCATATATATAGACCATATATATATTATCGTCCATGACTCAGTCCAACTACCAAAACAACTCAAGCTTTCATTAAAAATTGTTGAATCCTCCCGTACCGTCCTTTTTTACTGCATGGAAAAATTGGCGCCATTCGTTGGTGCCCGACAACTCGGGATTAACCATTGGACCCATCCCTCCTTGGTTTAGACCAGCTGCCATTAAATTAAAGTAATTCACATGCTCACTGTTCGTAAGTGCAGAGTGGTGCGACGATGGGTTGGCTGATGTTGGTGGAGCGTGAGACCCATGAAAGCCCATGGCATTTGGATTGTTATCATTGCCATCCAAAAACGCAGACGACATGTTGTCAAGGTTCAGAAATTGAGCAGTTTGAGCAGAAGAAGAGGATGTGGCAGTGGTGGTATTAGCATTAGCATTAGCATTAGTATTAGTAGCTGTGGCTGTGGACGTCGAGGTCGGCGGAACGAATGGCGATTGATTCATGTTTTGGCTATTGGGATTGAACCCTAGTGGCTGATACCCATCATTACTAGACGCATCATGGTGTGGGTTCAAGTCGGAACTTGAATCATGAACATTTTCCTTGGAATTGGCGTCCGTAACCAGGCCCCTTCTATTTGATTGGCCTGCATTGGGTTGAGATGCCCCATCTTTAGCCATTGATAATTGCAGAGTCGTCAGCACTAGTAAATCTGACATGGCCTTTCTAGCATTGGATTTGGTTCCGTCGCTTCCAGTCTCATTATCGTCAGCTTCGATAATCGAATTGTCCCGCGACTTGGAAACTGTGTGGGAACTACTTATCGAATCTGACTTTGGCCGACTTTGAGCCATCTCCTCGTTTGTATATCGGCGATTAGAGCCTCCAGCCGCTGAGGGGTCAGAGCCTGGTGGAGCGTCAGCGACCGCAGGTCCTTCAATTCCCTGTTGCTTCGATAGCATTTCCAATTGTGACAAGTAAGACTGAACGCGTCCCATATTATACTCAAAAAATGTACGATTGCTAATAGCGTGGTCAATACGGGGGTGCTCGTCCAAGACGTACATCTCGCCATCATCATCCTCTTTGCTAGAGTTGGAATTCACAGATTGGTTGCTGGGTTGTGGCCAGTTAGCTCGCAGATGTTGGTTAGCCATTTCGACCTCGCCACTGGCGCTTGTAAATGGCGCAGTGTTTCTAGACTCATAATTGACAGGTTCGCGAATGTTTGAGTGATAATTGCCATAGAACTGGAGATTCTCTTGCTTTGAGCCTGCAGCCGGTTCTTTATCTTCAAAGTGGAATTGAGCATTGCTAGCTTGATTCCTACCCACATTTCCAGAAGTAGCACTGCCTCTAATAATACCATTGTTACTACCAAGGTTTGTTGCATTTTGCAGATTGCTGGCATTAGCAAATAATGTTTCGTCAAATTCGCTCATGCCACCGGGATTCATACCAGGCATCTCAAACATTGGAATTGGAAGGTTGTCATACTTGGTAGCGACACCGGCCATAAACCTTTCTCTTGAGCCCAATGTTGATTCCTGTCCTTCCCTTCCATCCCCCGTGTTATTGTTATTATTGTTATTGTGATTGCTATTTCCAGTTAACCCATGGCTTTCCATTCGAGCACGACTCAAGTTACGTCGAAGGTTGGGCTTCCAAGTTGTTTCAACAACATCCGAGGTGAAAAGAAGTTTGTGGGAATCCATAGCTAGAGAGCTGTTATTAGCATTTGAATTTGGGTTTGGGTTTGCTGAATGATGATTGGCAAGTGAAGAGTAGGCTGAGAGCATGTAATTTTCAATATCTGAATGGTACTCAGGTGTAAATAAAGAGGATGGATCCATTGGGTCGAGTAAAACAGAATAGGGATTATATCGTGTTTCAGGATTAGAAGACGTAGCATGCACAGGATTGGCATCGTCATCCTTTTCAATTTTGATCTGGGGGACTTGTAGTGAAAGAGGAAGCTGCATTGAAGCGTGAGCTGTTGGGGTTGGTTTTTCCGAATCGTTCAAATCATTTCTAGCTGAAGACAATGACGAAGCAAGTCTCTGTTTGACAGCTTCAACATTCAGGGAAGAATTCTTCAATTGTTCAAGATTGAGATGCGACACTGAGGGACTAAATCCAGGTTGTGCAGAACCCAAGCCATGTCGAGAGAAATACATGGGAGTGTTTGTTCCCCCGGTTCGAAGCGCAACAGCCAACATGTCTTTTCCGTCATCGGTAAAGCCGTTCTTTCCTTTGGCCATAAGACAAGTCACAATGGAGAGTGCGCGTTTGGAAGCCTCGTAAGCTGTGCTCATGGCGGCTAGAGCTTCGCAGCAAGCTTTGAGGCCTTGTGTAGCATTTATTTTGTCAGTACCGACATCGCCCCACGCATTGTTGAGATGGATTACTGCTGCAGTAAAGGCGATTTGAACGGCAGAGGGGTGAATTCGTCGCATGCCGTACCACGAGTGTTGATGACAAGATAACAGCTTAGAAATGGCTAGTGCAGAGTTGCGGCACACATCAGCAGAGTGTGTGGCTGCAAGCACAGAAGGAGGCAAGTGTTTTTCATCAAAACTAGCTGGTGAGATGTTTGAGGAAACGGAAGAAGTAGAAGCGGGAGACTCTTTCTTGACTGCATTCATTGATGCGTTTTTACCTTCGTGGAGAAAAGGTTTGAAAAGATTGATGACGGTTGCATGATACTGAATGTGTAAAAGCACGATATGGGACACGACAGGCTTTTGAGAGTTGGGGGAGCAGAGCAGTGGCGAGGGTAGAGTTGTGTACCATTTCGACAGCTTGATATGCATCTGAGAAGCAAAGGACCAAAGTTGGGTTTGAGAGTATTTGTCGGATCCGTTGAAAAGAACCTCTTGGATTTCAGCCATGTGTTCAGCGAGCTTCACAACGTAGACATTGGTGGTTTTTGTCTGGTGCAAGGCTGTGTATTCCCTCCAAATGTTGGGGAGCTCATGGTCGGGAGAAGAGTACGGGACCCATTTCTCCATGTCTTCGGCGGTATCTATGAGATCTTCAGTCGGGCGAGGAATCATGACATCGCTGAGAGATAAACTCGACGGTCTTCCCAGGTAAAAGGACCACATTCGCTCGGCGCTAAAACAGCCCCAAAAGGTTTTGGCTCGGGCATTGGCTTCTTCAGCAGTCATGTAGCCCTTTTCAACCCAATTTTTTGGGTTCTGATGGAAGCCCATATCGACGGCGATGCGCATGGCGAGGCCCGAGTAAGCCCAACCCAAGGTATCAGAGGTGGACATTGCTTCAACCACGCCTAGCAAGGCAAGAGCTTGCACGGTTGTTATTTGGGGCTCTTCCATTTCAATGTTTAGCAAAATGCGGGCTTTGACACGGTAAGGGTGGCCGTCATCGGCGTCGTCTAGCAAAGAGCCCATGGCGAGAATTGCGTTTAGTATTAGTGGGGAAAAGTATTTGACAGTGTTGGGGAGACTTGAATTTTTGCCATAGGGGTCTGGAGTCGAGCTTGAGTGAGAATTGCTAGCCTCGTTTCTGTAGTAGAGTTCCATGTCCTTCATGAATAGCCGTTTGTCCAAGAGTGTGATGAAAGGATGGACCCAGGTCCAAAAGAGTTGCAGTAGATGGAGTCGTTTGTGAGCGGGGATATCGTATTCCAAGCCAGCGTCCTCGACGGCTTTTCTTCCTCTGGTCGCGAGATCAATGCAGGGCCGTCTTGTCCAGACGATGGAGGGCATGATGTGAAGATTGGAGGTTGCGCCAAAATACTTTAAGCCGGTTTCAGTCATGGAAAGGCCGCCCTGGCGCTCAGACAGTCTGAGGAGAAAGTCTGAATTTCTGCTGGCCGAGTTTATTACTGGGGGTTCTTTGAGCTCCTCGGGGCTGAGGTCTAGCGTGTCGTCGTGTATTGGAATGTCGGTAGCAGGCGCGAACTCGACGTTTGATTCGGTGAGCAAGTTTTCCAGAACTTTGATTCTAGAATTGAGAGCGTCAATGTATTCCTTGGGGTAGGGTTTGCGTTTGTCATTATGAAAGACAAAAGTGCAATCGTCTTTATACAGTTCGCAATTCAAGCATTTTGGCTTTCGACCGTCACACTAAAGGAAGGAAAAAAAAAAAAAAAAAAAAAAAAAAAAAATAGGGAGGTTAGGATTGAGAAGAAGTAGATTTCAAAGATTTAGAGATTTAAAGATTTAAAGATTTAAAGATTTAAAGATTTCAAAGATTCTCGAGAATTTCGAGATTTTTAACAAGGTTGAAATGGATGCTTAAAATACAAGTTTAAAACAAACTAACCTTGACTTTTCTTGCGCGACAGCCTAGACAGGCTACGGACATTCGTTTTCGTTTTGTATTTTCGTCGGCGGCGGCATTTTTCTGTTTCTGCTTCTGTTTCTTTTTAGAGTCAGAAGCCACACGCTTCTTTGGCGGTTCGTCTGGAGTTGTTTCGTCGTTGTTGTCGTCGAGATTGGCTTTGCGCTTTGTCCGCCGAGGGGTTTTCTTTGGCGGCGGCTGTTTGGGGGGATCAGAGTAGCTGACGGCACTGGGGACAGAGGTGTTGACGGGCGGCGAGATGGAGTCAGACATGGAGGCTTTGCTGCTGGGAGCCTGAATGTGTATGAGTAGAAAAGAGCTGTCAAAAAGACAGGTAGCCAGAGAGAGGGAATAGAAGGAATTAAAAGAAAAAGAGTAGGGAGAGAAGCTGAGGAAGACAATGGAGGAGATTTAGGAGATTTAAATGTAGGTGTGAATGTAGGTGTGAATGTAGATGTAAAAGAAAGAAAGAAGAAGAAAAAAAAAAAAAAAAACCAAGGCAAAGAAAAGCAAAGGTTTGATTTTTGAAAAGGTGGTTGTCAACAGAGAGAGTAGGAGAGAGAGGTGTGTGTGTGTATGTAAGTCAAGGTGTGTATGAGAGAAAAAGAAAGGGAAAATAGACAAGGCAAAAAAAGGAGGAGAAGGAAAGGCCACAACAAGCAGCATACAAATAATAGTAAATAAAATAAAATAAATAAAAATAATAAAAATAATAAAAATAATAAAAATATAAAATAACCTGGGGTAATACGAAAAATTAACGTGCCAACTACACAACAGCCTACGACTGGGAAATACCAGCTTCGCGCTTGGCAATCGACGCTGGCACCGGCTGTTTACCCCGCAATTGGGCCAGGCCGGCATGCTGGGTGATTGGCTGGGGCGTGTATTACCATTCAAGGCCGATAGTCCGGGAACGATCCAAGAGCGGTGAGGGAAAAGAAAGCCCAAGGAGAGGCCAGCTGATGTGGATAGGGTTGATAAATTGATAAATATGAATACAAATATGAATATAAATATAAATATAAATACAGGTAATTAATTAATTTTTTATTTATTTATTTATTTATTTATAACAACTGTATTAATCAACTGGCTACTGCAGCCCCTCAGTCTCGCATGGTCAGGTGACGCGCATACCCCTTCCCTGGCCCGGCTTTTGAACCGTGGACGCGTCTAGCCCATACCCATGATATTTGTATTAGTATTAGTATTAGTATTTGTTTCTGCTGGTTTAAATTCCTACTGGCTTGTTCTTTATTAATACGTGACCTTCTACGTGACACGGAGCACATCCACGGGCCACGCCAGAAACTGCAAAAAGAAAAAAAAAAAAAAAAAAATAATAATAATAATAAATAAATAAAAATAAAAAACAGCCTGGCTTCAAATTCCCGCCGTGTGCGTGTCACGTGCCCCACGCAGGTCACATGCGTCTGTCGGAACCGTTCTGCCACCCCGCGTACTCTCTGCTGACCAATCAAGCCCTGAGACCCTAACTGTGGCGGGCCCGCGTAGCAGTGCAGCCGACTGAGCAGGCCCTTTTTGCTGCTTTTAGTGTTTGTGTGTTATGGGTGTGTTGTGCCTGCCCCTGGCAAATAGCTACCACAGTGCTGCTGCTACCACGGGATACCACAGGCATGGCCCCGGACTGCGCCAGACTGCGCCAGACTGTGCCAGACCGTGCCAGACCGTGCCAGACCGTGCCAAACCAGGCTATTCCACAGCAGTCTTGTTTTTTTCATGTGATGTAACTATCAATACGATACAAATACAAATACAAATACAAATACACATGCTAATATTAAATTATCCCAATTAGGAATATTTCTCAATTCTTCTAGTTTCCCCTTCTACCATTATTGCTTGATATTATTACTTTTATTATTACTTTTATTACTTTTATTATTATTATTATTACTTTTATTATTATTATTATTACTTTTACTTCTACTATTATTACTATTACTATTATATGCTGTATTACTATTCCACCTCTACTAATCATACATTCTCTACTAATGCCCTCAAACCTTCCGTTAAATAACCTGCTCTTTGCCGCTTAAAACTATCCAACCCCACCCACGCAAACCGGTTGCCGCCGAGCTCCACGGATGTTTGATCCCAAATAGAACCTTGAAAAAAAAAACAAAAAAAAACAAAAATTGGAAATCTTTATTAGAAATGAAAAAACCTGAAAATTGCCTATTTGAAATCATTAATCCTTGATCTCCGCGCTTTTGTGTCTTTAGGTCTGGGTCTCTGAAAATGTACGTATGACTTGTGTTACATCCAATCTCATATATAACATACCTAATATCTAGTATATAATATATAATCTCTAGTACTAGCATATGATATATAGTATGTCTAGTATATCCAGTACTTATAGTTGTGATATCTAATATCTAATATGTCTAATATACCTAATATACCTAATCCCTAACATCTAATTCATCTAATACATCTAATTCATCTAATTAGAATTCATCTAATACATATATTACATCCTCTTTATTTCCTCATTCCCTTCTTTGCTCATTGGTTATTGCTAATATCTTGTATTTCCATAATCGTAGTTGCCCTCCCTCTCTTCTTTCGTCCTCATCCTATGTGGGTTTCGTTCCTATACATGTAGCCGATTTCAATATATAAGCACTTTACCTTCCCCAGCCTACCTCTTAACAAGTCCCTCTTTCTGTCCTCTTTTTTTTCTTTCTTTCCTCATTGCAATTCTATGTCTATTCCAAGTCTATTCTCAGTCTATTCTCTCTTTCCCAAGCTATAATCATGTCTTCTCCACAAACAATGAAAGCCGTCATCTTTAACGGCCCCTTCGACATCAGCGTCGAAACCCGCCCCGTCCCTACAATCAAATCTCCCTCAGATGCCGTCCTAAAAGTCGAATACACCGCCCTCTGCGGTTCCGAGCTACACGTCTTCCGCGGCCACCAAAAGAGTCCCACCGGCTTCATCATGGGCCACGAGTTCACCGGTGTCGTCTCGGAGGTCGGCGCCGACGTCAAGGACTTCAAGGTCGGCGACAAAGTCGTCGTTCCCTTCACCATCTCCTGCGGAAACTGCTTCTACTGCAAGCGTGGCGCTTCCTCCCGCTGTAAAGAGTCTCTCTTGTTTGGCACAGCGGCCTTGGATGGCGGCCAGGCCGACTACGTCCGAATCCCCCTCGCCGACGCTACCCTGGTCAAGCAGCCCGTCCACCTCATCGAGAAAAAGTTTGGCGGCAAGCTCTCCCCAGAAGACCTCAAGAAACAGGAACGCAAGTTTGTCCTCATGGCCGACATCTTCCCCACCGGCTACTTTGCCGCCAAAAACTCCCTCAAAGACTTTAACGACTCCTTCACCTCCCCCCAGAACATCCAAGCTGACGGGCCTCCCGCCATCGTCGTCCTCGGCTGCGGTCCCGTCGGCCTCTGCGGAATCATTTCCATCACCCACCTTGCCCCCAAGGGAACAAAGATCTTTGCCGTCGACAGCGTTCCTGAACGACTTGCCGAAGCCCAAAAGCTCGGCGCTACCCCTGTCACCCTGGACTTTTCCATCACTGACATCACTGACGAAAGACACCCCGTCTCAATCATCAAAAAGGCTACCAATGGCCGTGGCGCCGACGCCGCCATGGAAATCGTCGGCCACTCTGACGCTTTGCGCTTGGCCTTTGATGTCGTCCGTCCCTGGGGTCGCATTGCCTCGGTCGGCGTCCACAACGCTGATATTCCAATCGGTGGAAACGAAGCTTACGGCAAAAACATTACTATGCAATTCGGCCGTTGTCCCGTACGATCCACCTTTGATGAGGCTTTGCTCGCTTTTGTCGACAACTTGGAAAAGCTCGACGTTCTCATGGGCCACTTTATGAAGGTACAGGATGCCGTAGAAGCTTACGATCTGTTTGATAAGAGAAAGGTTCAGAAAGTAGTCTTTACTGTTTAAGTTTAATCCGGTAATCTATAAATATTAATCACATAAAAGTATATATATATATAAATATTAAAAATAAAATGATTTCATTCCTTCTTTTCTTCAGCCACAAGCTCTTCAACAATTCCAACTCCAATTGTAATGCCTTCTCTTCTGAAAATAATACGCCCAAGGTCGCGGTTGTCTTTAAATCTTTCCAATGGAACCTTCTTTTCCAACACCTCAACCTCCACAATCACTGATTGTCCCCCCTTTGCAACCATTGGCTTCTTTTTGGCAACCTGGCCAGACTTGTCTAAAGTCGCAACAAGTTTGGAAATTCTCACTTCTGTAGCAGAGCCCGAATAGTGCATCACCAGCTTGTTGCCTCGTAAAATGGGCTTGTCAGTGTCGAAAATCGTCATTTTGGCAACAAACTTGCTAGCATAGCCCACAGGATTCTTCTTGTCACACAAGATATCTCCATGTCGTATGTCATCGGCTGTATCAATTCCAGAAACAAATAATTCAACATAATCTCCATCCTTGGCCCATTCTAAAGCTGGCCCTTCTCGGGTATAACTAAAAATCTTGGTAATTGACACTGGCTTGTCTGAGGGTATTAGCAGCAATTGTTCGTTAACTTGCAACGTGCCAGAGTCAATTCTTCCAGTAACTGTGACTTGTGAGGTATGTGGAACCGAATCAACATCAATGATTCTCATCCTGAAAGGTTTCGTGAAATCTGGTGTCTCTAATTTTATAGATTCTAGACTCTCAAGAACGGTAAGGCCATTGTACCATGAAAGTAATGTTTCGTTACTAGCTTGCTTGACAACATTTTCGCCAGAAAGACCAGCACATGGGACAAATGACAAATTAGACTTTTTAAAGCCAAGCTTGACAAGGAATTCAGTAAACTGGTCCTGGATAGCAAGAAATCGGCCATGGTCCCAATTTTGAAGATCCATCTTGTTGACAGCGATAACAATCCTTTCGATACCAAGAGAACGGGCAACAATAGCATGCTCCCTAGTTTGACCATTGCCAAAGAATCCAGATTCAAAGGCATTTGGTGCTGCATCAATAACAAGCAAAGCCACGTCTGCCCGAGAAGATCCGTCAATCATATTGGGAACAAAATCCCTGTGGCCAGGAGCATCCAAAATTGTAAATTTTGTTTTTGGTGTTTCAAACGTAGTTGTGCAAACATCAACAGTAATGCCTCGTGAACGCTCGTCTTCTGTCTGATCCATTACCCAAGCAAGTGCGAATGACTGTTTGCCAATCTGTTGAGAAGCCCGCTCATACTTATCCACAGTGTGTTGCTTCACAGCTCCACAGTCAAGAAGCAATCGGCCCATCAGAGTGGATTTACCGGCATCAACGTGGCCTATGACAACAAAACACAGAGCGTTCTTGGTATCTGGATGCTTTGCAATTTCAGAAATAACATTGTATTTAAGTGGCTTATCGGCAATCTTGAGATTAGAAAGAGACTTTGAAACAGAGTCGTCTCCAAACTTTGCTTGCAATTGGGCGGAAGTCACAATGTCATCAGGACTAGGTTTGGAAAATGCGGGTGTAACGGATGGTGTAGATGCTAATGGATATAAAAAGTTAGAATACTGTATGGAAACCTTTTTACGTCTTTTGTTTGGTTGTGAGTCTTCAAGAACAAACAGTAGTCCAAGAGAAGAGGGCCTTGATCGCTTAAGAAACGGCGTTGAATAGTCAACTTCTGGGAATATGCTGACGGGTTCCGACTGTTTAGGCCGAGGCTTTGCAACGGTGGCTGGTGTAGGCTTTGCAACGGGGGCTGCTGGTGTAGAACCTGCCAGTGTAGATTGGGACACTGGTATATCTCTCCTGCTCCTGAGCGAGTTAAGAGCCGAAGACGATTTTTCCTGTAGCTTGCCTTTATTAGCCCTCAGTGCCAGCTTTGACAGAGCAGACGGCGCTGGAGATTGCTGGTTAGGATGCACAGGCTCATTCTTGGTCTGTAGTTTTTCAAGTAACGAGATGGAGTCGGCAGGCGGCAAAGGAGAGTCCACCTGAGATTCAGACTGAAGCTGTTTCTGAAGAGCCCTCTTCTTAGCTAGCGATGCGAGTTTGGACATGGATTGATGTGTATATGTGTGTGTGTGTTGAGTTTCAATATTGCAAGTAAAAAAAAAAAATAAAAAAAAAAAAGACAGGTGGTGGTAGGAAATCAAAATCGTTATATGGTACTTACGCTTGGGTTTGGGGGTGGGAGCTGGACTTGGTGCTGGAGACGCACTGGCGGCCGGAACAGCAACCGTCTTGACAGGCTTTTTCTTCTTTGCAGGCTCTTGATACTGGTCACACAGCTCTGCGACCGCTTTTCTGAGATCCCAGTCAAAGTCGAGAATGGTGTCTTCAATCACTTCAAGCGGAATTTTGCGCTTGCCAATCTGTGCTTGCACTTTCTCGACAGCCAGCTCAAGCTCCTCTATTCGGTTGTTAGTAGTGCTGCAGAACCCAACGAGCGCTAATCCCGTAAAACTAAAACGTACCTTCATCAACGGGGCCGTCTCCATGGCCTCCTGCCTCGTAGTCGTCGTAGTCATCCGAGTAATCATCGATGTCACCATCGTCATACACTGGTTGTCCTAAAGAATCACCATCACCGTGTCAGTATGAGTAATACCGTATTATCTATGACTAACTTGTCCTCACCTCTAGCCATCTTGGTGCTTGCAGTAAGGTTTGATAATGATAAGTTTAATAGCGTCGAGCCGTCAGAAATATCAGCAGACAAAGTGGTTGTGGCCGTTTGCGAGTTTCTAGTCAAAATTTTTCTCTAGTCAAAAGGAAAGAGCGGGCAGAGAGAGATTGACTTTCGCTGGACGGCGTGGCAAAACAACTTTTTGTCACGACACCCACGCAACGCCGAAACCCCAGATATCCCAGCCAGCTGTCGAGAACCATACCAGAGATACCACCATGGCAGAGTTTATTTTGTTTGAAACCGATGACGCACTTCTTTTCGGTGTGACACCCAAGTCGGTTGTTTTGGATCCAGAGACCGGCGCTAACAAATACTACAAAAAGCACTGGAGGCTCAACAACATCCAGTGGAAAGGCAAGCTCCAGGTAGTCAAGTTGATACCAAATTACTTCAGAGACGAGGAAGAGAATATCAATGACGAGCCTGAGAAGTGTCAGCTTAGACTGAAGGAATTGAGCGATCACACTCTCATTGGAATGGCTCCTTACGACGAACAAGGCAACGGTGTTACCATGGTATGGTTTTACAATTAGTTTTTTTTTACAATACAATTCTAACCTTTTTCTAGACTTCTGATTCTTCACGCTACTTTGTCTTAACACTTCAAAATAATGGAAACAAATTTGACGTCGGTGTTGCATTTGAAGATCCTGGACATTCTACGATGCTTACCGAGGTGCTCTACAAGTTCCGTCAAGAAGCCAAACGGCCTTCTAATTACGACCCCTTGGCCGACATGGAAATCAAAGACTACCATCTCAAAGAGGGCCAAACAATCCACGTTAACCTTAATAAAGATGATCAAGTCAAGACAGGTGTTGCTGAAGAAGGCAGCGTTGACTTACAACCATTGGCTCCACCTCCCATCTTGCCTCCACCAGCGTCGACAACGCAAGAGTATCAACAGGAAGAGGAAGAGGAAGATGACGATGACGACGATTTTGGCGACTTTGTTTCGTAAATTATCACGTATTATTTATCTTTTCGTTTATATATACATATGTACAATGTTGACTTGTTTCCCTAATATACATACAACCTCCATGCAGTTTAAACATCTCTCAACCAGTACTCTCTTCTTCTAGATCTATCCCGTCTTGCTTCCTTTCTGTGCTCTGTCCAGTTGCCTTTAATAATGTCCAAGCGTTGCTGCATTTCGGCGTCTCTTGCAGCATCTGGCTTTGATACCATAGAAACGAAAAGCGGTGAACAATTGAATTTCTTAGCCAAAGCCTTACGAGTCCACTTCGCAGGGTCCTCCAATCTCAATTTTTGAATCTCAGCAATCTCCGCCTCGGTCAAATGGTATTGCTTCTCGGTATTTTCGCTCAAAGCGGGCATGTTGGCAACATCGTGACTCTGAGTATTCCAAACTGCGGTGCGGCGAACGTCATCAGCTGGAAGAAATGCTGAAGGTGTTTGATATGGTGTTGGAGCAGCAGCTGGTGGGTTGTGGACAACTCCGCTGGGCAGCTTGATGTTGGCATGGTTGGCGGATCTTGTAGGATGAAACTTTGTGGGAAATGGAACGGGAACATCCTTCTTTTTCGCAAAGGACGAAGCTTGGCGGATCTGGCCTTGAACAGCTCGAACTGTTCTAAAACATGATGGTCCCTTCATACTGTTTGCCGGGTTTTATGGTTCAAATGCCCAAGGTGAAAAAATATGCGTGTTTGGTTGGCCGGTGGTGGAAAAAAAAATTGTTAATGATGGTTGGGTTGATCCACGGTACTTTTTGGTCCACATGTGTATATATCAGAACACTTGTTTCTCTCATCATTTCGGCCAGTCTTTTGCTTATTTATTCATAATTTAACTAATATAACTAATAGACAATGAAATGGACGACTCTAAATTTCTTGACTCTTTAGCTGCTCGACTTTTCCAGCATCTTAATCGATCATCATCTTCCTCCTCAGCGTCTCAAACTCTAGCCAAACAAGTTGTTAATTTTGCAAAGACCCAACCTAATGAACAGGCATTTGCTAGGGTCTGCAAGGCATTTGGAAAATTCGAAGATGACTTTTTAGCAAAGGTTTATAAAGAAGTATTAGCAAGATCTTCTTCTCGACCCATTAAAGTTATACCTCTTAGAAATGATGAACCTCGAATTCATATCAAAAAAGAAGATGTGGACGATCTTCAATTGAAACGGGAAGTTGACGACCTGGATTCAAAGTTAAAGATTAAAA
Source organism: Magnusiomyces fungicola (assembly GCA_900654225.1). Taxonomy (NCBI): domain Eukaryota; kingdom Fungi; phylum Ascomycota; class Dipodascomycetes; order Dipodascales; family Dipodascaceae; genus Magnusiomyces; species Magnusiomyces fungicola. The sequence goes on from CAACAH010000002.1 coordinate 1,695,122, forward strand.
AGAAGATCAAAATAGAAGATGACGTTTTTCCACATGGAGAGGATTTGAAAAAAGTTCAAGTTAAGAAGCCACTTTTTAGAAAGCTAAAGAATAAATCTAGTTACGCGCGCCAGAATGACGATGAAGAGCTCAAGCTAATAAAAAAAGAACCCAAGAAAGAAAAATTGAATGTAGCCAAAGAGGAGGACACTAATCGCCCATCTACTTCCCAATTGTCAAGCGCTGCCAAAGAAAGACTTGAAGCAATCCGGCGCCAAAGGTCAGAAACCCGTGATCCCAGCACAAGTCGCGGCAGCAGTGATTACGAACAAAATGACAGATACCCAGACGGCCGAAATCAACGCAATAGCCATAAACTAGATCCACATTCTCATGATCGTTACCGCGACTACCATGACAGGGATAAAAAACACAGGGATTCAACACGAGATGACGACTACAAACTACAAAACTTGCCTGGGGATGATGAATATGATGAGGAATCACAAAGAGCTTTAGACAGAGATTGGTACACCGGCGACGAATTTGGACATGCAGCGGGTGATGAGTTTCACAACCCTTTTGGCGACGGATTAGATTATGTTTTAGAAGAAACCGCTTTGGAAAAGCGTGTGACTACAAGAATATCTACAGCAGCACGCCAGAAACAGCAAGATCGTGACATGTGGGAGAGGAACAGAATGCAAACATCTGGTGTGAATGGGGCTGCTGAAGTCGCCTTTGATGAAGAAGATGAGAACGCTGACCGAAAAATACACGTTTTGGTTCATAATTTAAAGCCCCCATTTCTAGAGGGCCAAGAAGTGTTTACCAAAAACAAAGACTCCATATCACCTGTTCTAGATCCTCAGAGTGATATGGCAGTGTTTGCCAAAAATGGAAGCGCGCTAGTAAAAGAGTTTAGAGAGAAGAGAGAAAGACAGAAGCAGTCGAAAGATAGCGTCAGTGTGGCAGGTACAATATTAGGAAACGTACTTGGGGTGAAGGAAGACGAAGATGAGGAAGGCTTGCAAAGTGACCAAAAGTTTTCAGACTTGCTAACAGGCAAAACAGAGGGCGTTTCTGATTTTGCAAAGAAGCTGTCACTTAGACAACAACGGCAATTCCTTCCAGCATTTGCAGTTAGAGAAGAACTTTTAAAGGTCATTCGAGATAACCAAGTAACCATTATCATTGGTGAAACCGGTTCTGGTAAAACCACTCAGCTAACCCAGTTTCTGTATGAAGATGGCTATGGAAAACAAGGAATGATTGGGTGTACTCAACCTCGTCGTGTAGCTGCCATCAGTGTGGCAAAGCGTGTCAGTGAAGAAATGGAAGTCAAACTTGGCTCAACCGTTGGATATTCTATTCGTTTTGAAGATTTTACAAGTCCTGATACCAAGATCAAGTACATGACTGACGGTATTCTACTACGAGAATCGTTGCAAGACCCGGCTCTGTTTAACTATTCATGTATCATAATGGATGAAGCACACGAGAGAGCTTTGAATACCGATGTTTTAATGGGCTTGTTTAAAAAGGTCCTGTTAGAACGCCGTGATATAAAGCTAATTATAACGTCAGCTACTATGAATGCTGAACGCTTTTCTCAGTTCTACGGTGGTGCCCCTCAGTTTACTATTCCCGGAAGAACATTTCCAGTCGATGTCCAAAACCACATGTCGCCGGTGGATGACTATGTTGATGCCGCTGTTAAGCAGGTGCTTTCTATTCATCTGAAAAACGCCCCTGGTGATATTTTAGTATTTATGACTGGTCAAGAAGACATCGAAGTAACTTGCGAGTCCATCTCTCAACGGCTTAAGCTTTTAGATAACCCACCTCCCCTTGATGTTCTTCCTATTTATTCACAACTTCCTACTGATTTGCAAGCAAAGATTTTCGAACCTGCCGCCAAGGGCACACGTAAGGTCATTGTTGCTACCAACATTGCCGAAACATCATTGACTGTTGATGGCATCAAATATGTAGTTGATTGTGGTTATTCCAAAGTTAAAGTCTATAATCCCAAGATAGGCATGGACTCTCTTCAAATGGCTCCTATATCCTTGGCAAATGCAAACCAAAGATCTGGACGTGCCGGAAGAACAGGTAACGGTATTGCTTATCGATTATATACCCAAAGAGCCCAGATTGACGAAATGTACCCACAAGCAATACCTGAAATTCAACGCACAAACTTGGCAAATACCCTCCTCTTATTAAAATCTCTTGGTGTCCGAGACTTGTTGGAGTTTGACTTTATGGATCCTCCACCAACAGATACAATGACCTCCAGTTTGTTTGATTTGTGGGCCTTGGGAGCCTTAGACAACCTTGGTAATTTGACAGCTCTGGGAAAAGAAATGGCCAAGTTTCCCATGGAACCTTCCTTAGCAAAGCTCTTGATCATGTCTTTAGAATACCAATGCACTGAAGAGATGCTAACAATTGTTTCAATGCTTTCTGTTCCTTCTGTATTTTATCGCCCAAAAGAACGACAAGAAGAGGCAGATGCCACCCGAGAGAAATTTTTCGTTGCAGAAAGCGATCATTTGACTCTGCTCCACATTTACAAACAATGGACGTCAAACCGATGCTCGGATGTTTGGTGTGCACGCCATTTCCTACACCCTCGTGCACTTCGACGTGCAAAGGAGGTCCGTGAGCAATTGACCATTATTCTTAAAGATCGCAAAACGGAAATCCGCTCTTGTAACACTGACTGGGACATTGCCAGAAAGTGTATCTGTAGCGGCTATTACTCTCAAGCAGCGCGGGTTCGAGGTTTGGGCGAGTATATGAACTTGCGAACAAATGTCATCATGCAACTTCATCCTACATCAGCACTTTATGGCCAGGGATATCTCCCCGAGTATGTGGTATATCACGAACTTGTGCTGACCTCAAAGGAATACATGTCTGTTGTGACAGCAGTTGACCCATATTGGCTGGCCGAGTTGGGTGGTGTTTTCTATTCTATAAAGGAACGAGGGTTTTCTATGGAATCTGGAAATAGAGTGGAAATAAGCCATAACCAACATCACGAAAGAATAGAAAAGCAATTGATTAAAGATAAAGAAGCGTATCAACGTGAAAAGTCTCAAGAACTTTATAAGACTAAAAAGAAGAAACAAAAAGAGACATCTTCAGTAGTGGTTACTGAGAGAAAAGGCTTTGGATCTAGAAGAGGATTCTAAAACAACTTTATGACATTATTTATATACAAAATAGAATTTTTTGTTTTAATCCCACAATGGGTAACATGAAAAGTAAAAAAAAATAAAGCATGATGATAGACATAAACAAAATGGTAATAAAGTAAAATAATCAAAATATAAACAAATGTAGTACTTGATAGTATCGTATAAAACAAACAAATTCCCAACCAGCGCTAATTTAAAACCATATTCAATAAATAAATAACTCAATCATACAAATCATGCATAAACATCATCTCTGTCAATTCCCAAATTATCCTCCAATTCCGTAAATATAGTGAAATGAATTGGCCTATGCAACTCGTGGTAGAAAGGCAAAGGTGTATCCAACTTAAGATCGTATTTCGTGTTAGCACTCCAACCAGCACCAACAAATGCAAAATTCCAAAGACCCGTATCAGGAACTAAGAAGAAGCCCTTGATACGGTCAGACAACAACAACTGACACTTCTCACCAAAAGACGTTGAAAAGCCTTCCGGGTTAGCAGTGAAAAGATCTCTGTTCTCAGCACCCCATTCATAGCCAGCAGAGCTCAAAGAGAAAGCAGCCAAAGAAACAGATCCGGGAGTAAATGAAACTGTCATTGTTATGGCATTGGAATCCCACAATGCGGGATTCTTTTTCATGATGCCAGCCTGTGTGGTCACATCGACTGCAGATAAGAAGGGCTGCTCTTGAGCTTGGGTGTGCACCCAACCAAGAGGCTCAAGACCTTCGAGAAGTGGATCGCTGCTGTCAGGAAGCGTACTGGCCATTTGAACAGAATGTGTATTGCCAAGTTGAGGAACCATAACAATAGCCTTAATTTCCCTGACTTGGTCATTATCAGACGGAGCGACACCATACAAAAGACCGGAAACCTGAGCACGTGTATCAGAAATCTGAATAAATTTCTTAAGAATATTCTTTGGCATGACGTAAGTGTAGTGTTCAGAATCATCCTTGATATCGTCAGAAGATACATAAATATGCTTAGCACGGAGATGCAAGTTGGTGGTGGAAATAGCACGACTTCGCCACTCAGTCTTAGACTGGAAAGCCTGCTGTTCATAGTTACTGGTGGTAACAACAACCATCTCATCACCATGCACGTTCTGGGTCCTGGTCTTAACAGCAGTAAGTTGCGACTGTTCTTGCTCCTGAGTCTCAATACGAGCAATCTCTTGTCTGCGAAGAGAAGGAGCCTTAATCTCCTGCCCAAGAATGATATCTCTAATCTCTTGCTGAGTAAGAGAGCTAGGATCGACATTATTCTTCTTGCCATAGTCATTAAGAATAAGGTCTGAAAGCTGATTTTCAACATTCACCCATTGCTCAATGGTGTATGAAGGCCAAAGGTGATATTCCTCAGTAACAACGGATCGATCAGGTCTAAGTATAAGTTTAGCCTTTTCATTGTTAACATGAAGAGCTCTGAGAATCAAAACCAATCTTGAGAATGCGGTACCAGGTTCAGTCTTGTTGTCGATAAGCCAGTCATCATACAAATTGTACAACAACATTTCTGGCTCAGTGGCCTTCATGATCTGATCAGCAAGCTTTTCAATCTTGATGGCAGCACTGAATGGCAACTGAAGCTCGGATGGGCGGATTGAAATGTTGGGGAAATCCAGCATATGAACTTCTAACGGATCCAGCATACCCTTTCGAGTTACAATGATCTGTTTAGGCTGTTCTTCTCGTGGCAATGTGCGGACTAGGGCAGCAACTTCTTCAGCGGTTTTCCATTTAGACAGCTGAATCATACGCTTCTGACCAGCCCAAACAGAGGTATGGATGACCTTTAAGAACAATTGACCAGTGCGAGGATTAAAAATAAACAAGGCGCCATTAATTGGTTTAGTGGCCATGTTACCCTCAAAGGTTTTGTGTGCAACAACACGGTAAACATTGGAATCATCCACAAAAAACTGAGTATCCTTACCAAATAGCTCAGAATAATTTTGAGAATTCAAAAATGCTTCCTGGGGTTGAGATTGATAAAGCTGAAGACCCTTGCGGATACGTTCACGAAGAACGAAAAGAGCAGGATTGGCCTTCATAATCTTAGCCATCGTTTGCTGGATGAGGGGTTTGAGACCAGGGAACCAGTTTCCGTAGGCATCATACATATTATACGCTAAATCAATACCAATCATAACACCAGTGCTGGAAGGATAAACACTTAAACCATCGTTAGTGTAGTCCAAGAACTTTGCACGAGTATAACGAGAAATATCATGAGAGTCGTAGTCACCATATCGAAGCTGAATATCAATCCAAAACTTGTTGGTGGTAGCAAAAGTCATCTGGTCATTGGAATCATGTAACAAAGAAGGCTTACTGACAGACCAGCGATGATTAGACATCAATACAACATCTGCAGTAGATGAATTCATCTTGTATGACTTTCTTGGATGAATTGATTCCTTCTGGACAGATTCAATTTGAAGGGTGTCCATTTCCTGATCAAGGACAGAAGCAAGATCAAAGACGACACTCTCATGGATCTTTTGCCACAAATGGGCACGGAAGATTTGGATTAATGAGATCTTGAGTGTGGGAATTTTACCATGCAAAAAGATACCAGTAAGATCAAGTTGAACCAAAAAGCCAACATAAACATTAGCTCTGTTGATTGTAGGAGACCACCAGAGTGTGAAGCGACGATTAGGAATTTGGTTCAAACCGGATCTCTGAGCATTGGTAAGTTTCTTGAATTTCAAAGCATCCTCAAAACCAGACGCCTTCTCCCAGAAGAGACCTTCCCAGTTATCAAATCCAGTACCCTTAAACAGAGTATGCTCCAAAATTGTTTCAATACCTCCAAGAGCTTGAATAACATCTGTACGATAGGCGTTAAGATTCCAAAGCTTACCATCGTGACGCTGACTGGTCCACCAAAACGGATTGACACGAGAAATGCTGTATTGCCGCCATTCTGTTCGAATACGATGACCCTTGTCATAAGCAAGTGTATGACGGTCTTTTTGGAAAAGTGTGTTAATACGGGGCAAACCTCTATCCCAACTGTCTTCCAAGTCTTCTAGGGCCAATCGACGATTTTGTTGTAAGGCTTCCTGTCGCTTCATAGCATATTCAGCCCAAACACGCTGTGAATCACGGAATTCAGACTCCCATGAAGTCAAATAGCGGAAAATATTGGGAATGAGGCGATCATCTTCATGCGTCATACCAGCACGGAAATGTGTAACTCCAGTATCAGTTTGTTTAGACCATCGAAGGTCAGAAGCTGGAATTAGGATATGACTTGCACTTAGCATACCAAGGCCACCAAGCTCTTTAGGAGTATAAAAGACAGCAGGCGGAAAACGAGAAGGCATCTTGGAATTAAGACCAATCTTCACACGAGTTTGAATCTTAGTCTCGCAACGAACCAGGGTATCAAGGAGCTCGTGTGTAGCAACAGTGGCTTCACGATAATAAGTGAAAAGAGAAATGAGAGCTGTATTCCACTTATTGGCAATTTTTGTAAAAGTTGTAGAACCAGATGACATGAGAATCTGACGAATTCTGTTGTTGAACTTGGAAATATCATCCTCTGATACTCGAAGAAAAGCATATGCAGTTCGCTCTTTTGATTCCTCATTAATTAGATCCCATACACTGTCCTTGGTTTGCTGTGCACTGTCTGTAATTCTGATCTTTGGTAAAATACGAACTTCAAAGCCAACCATTGAAAACAAGAGATTAGGATTGTCCTTACTGTAGACGGAAGCAAATGTGTCTTCCCAATTGATCGTTGTGAGAGAGCGAGGCAATCTATTTCGAATTTGCCAGAAAACAGCACGTCCCAGATTGACATCATGGCGCATCAATCGCATACGAGAATCACGGGGCCAGCATTTCTTGTTATTATATCCGACAATATTTTCAAAGTTGGGATCGGGATTCTCAGTAAGGAACCGTTGGTTGAGATCTTTAGCTTCATCAGCAGTGAAACGGAACAAGATAAATATCTTATTGACATAACGAGCATACATGCGAATTGGATGTTTAGTTTCTGTTTCTTCATCAGCAAACTGCAAAAACTCGTTAGGTTGATTAGAGGGACCAGCCAATTCACTAGCTCGCTGCAGTCCTAATATCAGAATATCTAATACCAAGCCGTAATATTGGAAAACAAAAGAAGAAAACTGCAGACCACGGATAAGACCATACTGATTGACGTGATTCATATCCTTATATGAAAGGTTGACGTTATTCTTTGCCGTAATATAATCTGCAATATTGGAATCAACAATAAGACGGAGCAGACGATTAAGTAATGTGAAATCAATCTTTTCGGCAATCTTACTAAGAGTTGTCTGAAACATAACATTGCACTGGCCCTCAGATGTATCCCAAACGTTGGATAAGTTATTAACACCCTGACACCATTTGTAAACGAGGAGGGGAGGAACTTCAGAGTCGCTAGGCTTCACCCAGTTGGGGAAAATATGCCGACGATCGCCTTCATACCAAAGATAATGATCAAGATAAGCATCTGTAATCTTTTCTAGAGGATCAACTTCATAAACAGGTGTAATGTGACTGTAATGATCCATCATATCAAGCCCGACCTCTTTGAATACACGTTGGGTAAGCAAAAATCGCTTAATGCGACTTAAGCACTCATGTGGGTTATCATAAGCCTGTTCAATAAGAGCGAGTTCTTCTCGTTGGCTTTGGTTTAACCGACCTTTAACACTATAAGAATCTTTCAATCCTTCAAGTGCAAGTACGAGAAGTTTGGTATCGTGTTTGTAACTCAAAGGAGGAAATGGAATAGGAGAAAACTTTCTGCTTTCCAGCCAATGAACCATAGTAGAGTACAGAGCAACAGCTTCATCAGGTGTGACATAAGGTCCGTCCTTAGAAAAATTGTACTGGCGTTCTTGCTCTGATTTGAGCCATAAACGAGTCAGCCGACCCAAATTCTTCTTCGCAACTGTCTTGTCAACAGTAGCACCCCGGCGAATACGCTCTCGGTTGTAGTGAGCAACGGAGATCCAACCATCAGCCTTTGCTTTGATGTATCGTAAGATTATATTTTCAATTGGCTGTGGGAGACCGGGGACCTTCCATGGAATATTAGCTTTCCAGCATCGCCAAGCTTCACTTAGATGCTGAAGAATCGTCTTGGATTTTGACTGCTTAATTCCTTCAGGGATCATGTCCAAAATATCATGAAGGACCTGAGCACGAAGTTCCAAGTCATAATAGGACTCGACACGCTGCTTAGTGATTGTTTTAGCAACGCCCTTGGAATGTCTACCCTCAAATTGACGGGCAAGTAAATTTCCTAGCCATCTTTCAAGCAAAGGGATTATACCTCTCAAGAAGAAAAGCCAGACTCTCCATGCAGGTTGCCAGAAACCAACACCTGGACCTTTTCCAATAGCAACGTTAAACTTATAGTAAACAACGTGCTTAAGATCTTTGCAACTTCTGATCTGGTGCATCACTCGATACTTGTATCTGTAAATACCGGTCAATTGGCCAAGGTGATTAAGGGTATAGTAAAGGCCATCGGCAAGCTGAAAAGCGTCGACATTGCCAAGACGGTACTGAACGTGTGCATCGACAATAAGCTTTACAACACGAAGAATTTCACGCATGAGATGGAATGCATTTCCAAATCGGGATCGTTTTCGTTCCTTAGTTGTAAGAGTCTTGATAGGCTTTAAGTTAAAGTTATAATCAAGATGCAAATAAGTCAAGCCCTTTCTGTGAATTAGCAAGTTGAGCATGGTAAAACCCTGACGGCAAAGCTGAAGGCCAGCCTCAACCCAGTCAATGGTAGTTTCGTGGAAGAATTTGGTATTACCCAAACTATTAAGAAGATTTCTTTTCTTTTGGGAAGCTGGAGGGCGTGTTTTAAGCGCGTTAAGAACATAAGTCTTAAGCAGTTTTTGATAAGAAACGCGAACTTTAACAGGGTATGAAGGATCAGGATGTTCTAAATACCAATTTTTAATCAGTGGAACATCTTCGGCACGAACCATGCGTCCACTACGATGATTAAATGGATATGGAGCCCACCAGAGCTCTATCGCGCTTGGTGTGTTATCTGTAGAAAGGGACTCCTCATGTAAAAATGGCTCGCAATCATCTGGAAGAGAAAAAGAGTCTAGATCATCGTCTTCGAAGATATCTTCTTCAAAAGAAGAAAGATCAGATTTATATTCTGAAACAGTTCGCAAAGATATCGGCTCATATGTTGGGTCAAAATAAAAAGCTGGGTAATCTGGGTCATCAGCAGCAACAAAGCAATTTTGAGGATCGTGGTACCAAGTGATACGAATGGATCTTGGTAAAGAATTATAAAGGTGGGGAAATGAGACTTTATACTCAGTTCGAATAGTGCGTCGAAAAATAATTCGATCAAGAGTATTAAATTCGCCAAAATCTTCATCGTCAGGGTCGACATCAGTGTACAAAGGCTCAAACTTTGGACCACCAGGAATAGCAGAGTTTAATGCCTTAGCTGTAAAAAATGACTCCTTGTTAAACATATAAGAATGATTCCGATCTGTTCGCTCTGAAATGATTGGCTTCGCAAGACGATGGAGGACTGCCATTTCGGAGAGGTTGAGTCTCCAAGTTCGATATGAAGGGCCATTTACGTGTTCTCCACTGTCTACTAATGGTCTGTGATCATAAAACCAGTCATAAACCGCACTATCTTCGTCTTCATCAAGCTCAAGCTGAATTGGCTCAGGTGGTTCCGTGATTTCGATGTTTTCACTCCAATTGATTGGAGGCTCCTCATCATCAAATGGAGGAAATCTCATTCTCTTAAAGTGACGACGATCACGCTTCTCACGTCTCATAGCAATCCACATAGAAGCCCACTGAGCAGTATAAACGGGCTCAATCACGCGTTGGGTTTCCTTAACAAATGTAATGGCGCCTGTAGTGTGGTATAAAACCTTGACTTCCCGAACTTGCTCCCAAGGCTGAGGCATATTTTCCAACAGTTTGATGACAGCATGTGGCATATATTTGAGGGCACCAAGATAAGATCGCTTGTCCGCAGCTAGTTTACGCGTAGACATGTCACTATGGTCATTGATAATTTTGCGCAAGTGCTCTGGAGGCATTTCAATCTTTGCCTGGCTGACATATGTAGATTTACCTTTTTGCTCACCATATCGGCGTTTCTGAAGCTGAAGCCATTTCTTTTTTCGGTCGTTGAGGTGATTAGCTCTGGATTCAATTTGTTTTGAATCGGGTCCAGTAGGTGGTGGGGGTGGTGGAGGAGCGCCAGGCGGACCTTTCTTTCTTGAGCTGTTGGGGGGAGGTGGTGGAAGTTGTGAACCTGAATGCGAAGGTGGAGGAGGTGGAGGAGCACCTGTTGATACGCGTTGTGACGATGATGGAGGAGGCGGCGGAGGGCCTCCTGCTCTGGAAGCACCAGGAGGAGGACCTGGGCGTCGATTCCAGCCTGGAGGAGGAGGAGCTCGACTCATGGTCTAAAAATTGTTAGAAGTCTTAAGCAAAGGAACTAACAGATGATTGATTGCTAAATACCTTGTTTTCAATTAGTAATAAATCCGTTCAAGAGTGAATCGAACAGATATAATGAATAAAAGTAGAAACTTGTTTGATGTGGTGATGCTTTGCCACAGACGCGAAATGAGGTTGAAGAAATTTTGATTCTGTTCCAAGATATACGTTGTGCTGAAATATACTCAACGTCACGTGGAATGTCTCGTTGACGTATATTCAGCCAGCTTCCTTGGCTTGAAACCTCCCTTATTACCATATATTTTCATTATTACCATTTGTTTTGTTTTGTCCATTTAAAGCTCGAAGTTTATACTTTTTGCCTCTTACTTGTACTATATTTGCTTTTTAGTGACAAACTCACACCGCTTTAGGCGTGTGGTGACTCCTTGGTTGAACATTATTTCTCGCTATTAAAACTACCACCCAGTTTCGACTCTTCACTGTGCTCCCTTATCCACTCAACAGCGCATTTTTCCCTACTTTCCTCATTATTTCCCCTATTTATATTGAAATGTCAGACCAGTCTTCTGATAACTCTCTAAGGGAAGCACCCTTGGCTGAGTTGGAGTCCAGCTCTTCTCAGCCCCTAGCTGAAGCAACTGAACCGCCACCTTATCAGCCACCTTCCGATGATGTGTTGGAGTATATTCGAACTGAACAACTTCAAGCTGAACAAGCAGGCGAGACCGCAGCATTTCTCACCGCTCTTTCTGGACGACGAAACAGACCACGGTCTGAAGCTCGACAACAGGGTTCAGATCATCAACAATCTTCAAGACACTCTTCTGATAGTATCGACTCTTTACTAGTAAGCGACGAAGAAGAAGATGACCAACTACATTTTGCACGACCACATAGGATAAACTCGCAAGATTCAACGCAACGTCCCATGGAACAGTTTGAGATTTTTGATCCAGCAACAGATTCTACTCCTCAAGGCCCATCGTTAGCCAGTCGTGCTGGTATGGCTTCTCAGCGCCTAGCTCAAAGTGTCAATAACAAAATAATTACCCCTGTTTATCGAATGCTAGATCCTGTGGCACAAATGATCAACAGCGTTAGCAGACGGTTTGATTATATCATTTCCAAATTCGGAAACCCTTTAATTCTCAAGCGACTTCTTTATTTATTTTTTGTTTTCCTAATCATATATGTCTGTTTTGAGTCTGGTATTCTCCCCGGAAGTGCTCGAGATGGATTTGGAGGAGGATACACAGATAGAGACTCTTTAGTGGAGTTTTTGCGAAATTCTGTGAGACCCGAACTTATCAAAGAAAGAATGGAGTATTTGTCTTCGATGCCTCATCAAGCAGGAACTGCAGGTGATTTGACTCTGGCGAAGTATATCGAAGAGCAGTTTGTTCTCTATGGACTATCGCCTGTGGAACTTTCTGAGTAAGTATAATAATAATATTGTTATCATTGTTTGTTTCACTTCTGGTGTTTTTGATTAACTAACATTTTTTAGGCATGATTCCTTTATAAGTTATCCAAATCAAACAGCAGGTTCGACATTCTTTGAGTTGCTAGATGGTGATAAGGTTATACACACAGCTTCTTTTGTAGAAGATGAAGCTTATGCGGAAGAAAATGGATCACGACAACAACCAAACCCCTACCACGCTTTTTCTAGATCGCAAACTGTTGAGGGGCCTGTTATTTTTGCTAATTATGGTACCAAGGAAGATTACGAGTTTCTCAAGTCTAGAGGAGTGAATCTTGACGGTAGCATTGTTCTTGTGAGAATGGGTAAACTTGAGTTGGGTTTGAAGTCGAAGATTGCGCATGCCTACCAAATTCAAGGAATGGTGACATTCAGTGATTATAAGAGCGAATCCTGGCCAGCTGGTCCAGGATACCCAGATGGTGCTTTTGAGCGCGGCTCAGCTGTTGTATCTTCATTTGTTCCTGGTGATGTTCTCACTCCCGGTTGGTCATCAGTGAGTGGGCACCGTATTGCGGATCCCGCCAAGCACCCTACAACTGCCAATATTCCAATTGTTCCAGCATCCTGGAAAGACGTTCAACCATTTTTAGATGCTTTGAAGGGGCATGGTGTTTCGGTTGGTGATTGGTCTACTGAAAAGCCTTCAGTAGGTGAGTGGTGGAGTGGTGATGCTGATTCTCCTACAGTTCGACTGGGAGTCAATATTGTAACTAAAAATAGACACGCAATTTGGAATGTATTTGGAAAACTTGGCGGTGTGGAACAAGGTGAACTTGCCGTTATTATTGGTGCGAAAAGAGACTCGTTTTGTTATGGTGCTGTTGAATCAACTTCAGGCACCGCTGTTATGCTTGAGCTTGCAAGAATATTCATGACAATGAGTGCCAAATTGGACTGGGTTCCTCTTCGATCAATATATTTTGCAAGTTGGGATGGAAGTAACCATAATCTTGCTGGAAGCACAGAATGGGTAGAATATAACATTGATGAATTGAGACGAAATGGTGCGGTTTATATTTCTTTAGATGAAGCAGTTTCCGGAAAGGATTTTACAGCAACTGGTCACCCTATGCTACAGAAGGCTGTTGAATCTGCTTTGGTAGAAGTAATGCATCCCGCTACCAATAACACTATGCTCTCACATTGGAAGGAGAAACATATCGAGCCATTTTCTTCTCCTGGTGATTATCTTGCTTTCCAGTCATATGCTGGTATTGCTTCATTAGAGCTTGGTTTCCGAGGAACAGCCTATCCTAAAGGTAGTTGTTTTGATACCTTTGACTGGGTCCAAAAGTTTGGTGACACTGAAGATTTTGCTTACCACCGTGCTATTTCAGAGGTTCTCTCCATCTTGATACTTAAGCTTGTTGATGATCCGATTGTGCCATTTGATGTTATTTCTTATGTCAGTTATCTTGGATGGTACCTAAATGACCTCAAGCGCTATGCCGAGTCCAACTCCAATTACAAAGAAGGGGTACTAAATTTCGACGCATTGAAGACTTCAATTGATCTTCTGAAAGGTGCTGGCGACAAATTCAATAGTTGGTGCAATGCATGGAGCTCTACCGTGCAAAGCAGCGGCGAGCCTCCTATTTTTTCAGTTCACCGTTGGTCTTGGAACACCCATCTTATTTCCATTGATAAGCATTTGCTAGATAATATCGGAATTCCTTCCAGAACCTGGTTCAAGCATGTCATATTTGGCCCCCAGTTGTGGCATCCCTGGGAAGGTGATTATGCGTGGGGCACATATCCAGCGGTCCGAGATCAAATCGAGTCCCAAAACTGGAAAGGTGCTCAAAACTCTATCGATCGTATTTCAACAATCCTTACTATTACAGCCAATAAACTTCCAATTTGATTTTAGATAGTTTGTTGTTGTAAATTGTTTTAAGTTTATATTTTGGTTTCCAATTTAATGGGACGCAAGGGAATATGATTAGCTCTGTAAAATAATCTGTGTTTTTAGTTTTTTTGGCATTCTTATTAATATTATTATTTATATATATACATTAAAACAGTCTTGTGAGTTGTGATCATGTGGAGGTTTGTTTGTTTTTTGTTTTTAATTAAAGGGTTATACATAATATAACTAGTAGGCTCTTCACCAACCTTTTCATGTGGAGGTATATGAAATACCGCATCACTTGGTCAAGAATGTTTGTAATAATTATACAAGTGATTGTAATTGTAGCTTAATCCATGTTGGATATATTTATTATTATACAAGAAAATAAACAGATCCAAACTTGTTAGAGGATAATACATATGATAATAATAAAAAAGCCTCCCCGTTACTACCTCGTTGTAGACATCAACACGATCTTTTTAGGCTTTGCCTTCTTCTTTCCTGCGGCTTTCACTTGGTTTCCATCTTCTTCCGGCACCGACAACGAGTTCTTACCGTTTGCCTTAAGATCAATATTGTAGAAGTCAACCCAACCTGACTGAACAGCTTCCTCTCGGACACGTCGCATTTCTTCATCTCGCTGTTTTTGATTGATCACAGCATCAGTTCCCCAAACAGTTTTCTTTTTAGGAGTTGCGAAAATAACAATTCCATTCTCACTTTTGGATGCTGTAGTAGAAGTGGATGGAGCAGCAGATAAAGTAGCTGGTATAGGGGCAGCAACTGGTTCGGAAGGCACAGTTGAAGAGTTCTCTTCAGCAGCGATTGTAGGAGTTGTTGCACTAGATTGGCTATTTTGCCGTTGGTTTTTACGACCACGGGATTGTTCAGTAATGGCCCTAGTTTCTTCAAGAGATGGAAAAGCTTGCGCATTGGAAAGAACATCTGCAGAGTTACTACTGCGATCATATGGCTGCCAATCACTACTATTTGGTCCACTATAATCAGACCAAAGAGACTCGCGCATTTTCTTATCTTCCAAATCCTGATATCGTTTAGCTTGCTTTTTTTCTCGTTGTTCCTTTCTATGGATCTCCTCAGAACGGGCCAACAGGTCTTTGCGGAAATGAGAAATTGTGGCATCCGAAAGACATAAAGGCCCATCAATATTATTAAGCGCTATGTGCAAATTTTGGATATCTTCATCTTGTAAACTTTCAGAATTGGGTTCGTTGACATTTCCACGGTCTTCTACATGATCAACGTTGGCGTCAGGTTTGTCTTTTCCTTTCTTCTTACCCTTATTACCTCTAGATTTGGCAGTACTCAACCAATCACATTCAATAAATGCAACAGGAGTATGATCAGGAAGATGATTCAGGTACTTGAATCGTTTTCTAATTTCTGGACTCATGTAATGCCCATAAATAACATTCTGCACTCGGGCAATGATGGTGGATGGAAAATTCTTGTACGATCCAAACTCATGTCGAAGAATCTTTACATCAGATGGGGAAATGGTATATTTTGATTCTGATTGGAAAGCAGTCTGGTAGAAAAAATATGCTGAAGTTTCATCATACATGTTGAGATAGTCCTCCGGGGACTTTATAACATTATCCTTAGATGCCAATGCAATATTTTCGGAATTGATGTTTAATGACTTTTGATGGCGTCTAATCTTCTCTTCATCAAGTGAATCTGAATATTTTATGTCTGGGATGGATGACTTGATAGCTGAAATAGCTTTTTTGTAGTATTTGGCTACCTCCTCAAATTCAATATGATTTCCATACATTGCTTCTTCGGCAGCTAGGGCATGGTTGAGTTCATCAATCTCCTTGTCAAACTGTTCCAATAAATATTGTTTGGTCGGAAGCATCAATCGAGAAAACATAAGAGCAGTTGGTGAGACTATAGGAATGCTATTAAATAAGCTTGGAGCTAAGTCTGGGGCAGATACAGGAACAGCGTTCATAAATGTTGCTTCTCCATTGTTTCGTATATCAGCTTGCGGGCGAAACATCAGACGGAGAACTACTTCAGAATTCTGTCGTGGTGTATCGAATTTTTCATCAAAGTCAAGAAACGTTACTGGAAGAATCTGAGAAGGGTATATATATTCAAAGCACTGAGGGCATTCTTTGCGTCTTGACACCGGGACAGACGGCTGGGCAGTTTGGGGAACGCTATTTGAATTATAACCACGACTGCCAATAACATAACTAGGTCGAGGAATGCTAGGTTCTGGTGCGGTACTCGGAGCAGCCTCAATAAATCGGAGAAAACAAGGATAGCACATAACGTGGCCGCAGCGAAGCATCCGAGGAGCTTTAGCATCATCTAAGCATATAGGGCAGGTAAATGATCTAGACAAAACCCTCATCACTCTGTTAATAGGGACATGTGCATCAGGGTCACCCAGTAAATGTGTGTATTCCTCCTGGTGATCAGGATCTAAAAGAAATCGGCATGTTGTCTGGAGGTATGTAGCGTTGTCTGGTGGGGGTAGATCGGGTCGGCCATATTTAATGTAAGTGCTATTGCTATATCTTCTGTTTCTGCCTCTGGATCCATCTTGTAAATCGGGATAGTCGTAATCATCAGAATCGTAGTCATTATGGAGAGAATTATTGTACATTCTTCTGCGGTTAGAATGGTTATTTGAAGACTTTTTGTTAGCACCACTGTGAGATGGTTGTGTCTGGCCACTCTTTGAGCCATTATTTTTGTTAGAAGGCTGTTTTCTATTTCTGGAGTTTTTCGATTTGTTGTTCAAATTTCCTTTGCCTTCATTCTTAGTATCAGAAGGACCCTTGGGTATGGATGAGTGCTGGGGCTGTTCGAGCGGTGGGGTTTTGTCCAGCTTTTGGGTAGTGGAAGCTGAAGTGGCAAATGGCTCACTCGGAGGCATGAAAGCCGGAGCATTGACATTGAAAGAGCGATCCATCGTAGCAACAGATGAGTAGAGTAAAATTGATAAATGCAATGAGCTGAAGAGGGCATCCACTACCGCGACAGGTGAAGCAGAGGTGGAGTGGGGGATGGAGAGGTCTTGGTGGGAATCGCAATCAATTAAACTGGAGTAGCACGTGCAAAACGGTTCTTTCTTCTAAAACACGAAGCTACTTGGCAGGATCGAACCACGGTTCTCAAACAATGAAGCGAAACCAGCAATCACAACACCGCTAGACTAGAAATAAATCAACATCACGTGTTTTAATATAAGCTACTGCTGAACTCTGAGCGGAATACTTATAATAGTAACAGACCTGGCGTTATTATATATATACACTGGTCTCTAAAATAGCCATAAAAACAAGTCACCAGCCCTAGATGAATTATTTTTATCCCAAAGACAGAACACGTACAAGTTAATTGGATATCCACTAAAGATCTGGAAGCTTAATCACATGATGTCTCAGTCCAACACACTGTTAGTGGAGACGGGGTACGTTGAGCTAAATTTGAACTCCCTAGACAAATATATTTTTAAATCTCTAAAATCTAATACTATTCCCTTTTCTCTTTGCTTTCTGTTCACCAACATAACTAGTACTTGAATATGTCCTCTGAAGATCCTGATACCATTTCATCATTTGTTACCCCTGACAGAAATGCCAATTTGAAAAAGCGCTCCATTTCAAGCGAGACGAATTCTCCTGTACCGTCCCGCTCTTACTCCCCCGTCAGCCGGCAGCCTCACAGTCCTAATGATGACACAGAAGCGACACCATTTTTACAAAGCTTTGATGATGCTTTGGGCCGAATTGACTCTAATGGCTCGAACAACCGTCTTCCAGCACTAATTACGACCTATAGTGATACTAGTAATGGAAATAGCAGTCAGCCATTGCTTCAAGAAGATGGTTCCTATCACATTCATAGACCCATCCCTTCTTCATCTCCATCGAAATCTATACCCCTCAGGCGGCCACATTCTCTAAGTGAAGATCGTCGGCGATTCAGTTATTTTCGACGCTATGAACAATATGACCGATCGGAAGGCTCTCTGGTGGTTTGTCAACCAATACCAGATCCGTATCGAATATTTAACGAAATCACAAAAAGTGTGGCTTATCACTTGAAGAGCTTTGGAACCTCAATTTATTTAGCGTCTCCACCGGCTTCTCAATTCTTGAAAGGAACTCTCTCGAGGTTTTTACAAATTGCAGTGGCATTGACTGTTATTATAACATTTTTATTATATGTGCGATTAACAGGAAAGTTTCCGTCTTCTTCGTTAGTATCAGAAGTTCCCGATCAAGTATGGTTCACAAACAAGTTTAGGCATACAATACCCGACACTATGGAACCTAGTATTGCCCTATGGAATCAAGATGCCAACCCAAAAAAGGATGATTATTTTGCCAAACTCTCGAAAAAATCTAGCAAATTTACAACTGATACTGTTTATGAGAAAGATTCAGCCATGATACCACTTATTGCAGAATTTCATACTCATACAAATTACTCTGATGGAAGCATGTCTCCAGAACAGGTTGTAGATTGGGCTATAGCCTACGGCTTCCATGTTCTATTTGTTACTGATCATAACAATTTAGAAGGAGGACTGAAAGCCCAAGAATATGCTCTTAACCATCGTCGAAACGAAATTTTAGTTATTCCTGGTATCGAGTATACTTGTTGTCGAATTCACATGAACCTTGTTGGACTATCTAAAAAAGACTTGATGCTATATGACACTGATTCGAACGGTGAACATGTTTTTAAGAATGAGAACGGCAAAAAGGTAAAGAGCAAATCTACAAAAGATCGTGAGGATGAGATACGAACAGATGAAGAGGCTGCAAGTTTAGCATTCTTAACACCGCCATCTTCAAACCCTTCTGATGAAGATCTAAAGCGCGCTATTGATGAGACTCATAGAAGAGGTGGGTTAGTTTTTGTCAATCACATTCCATGGTCCTTATCTACAGAATACAGTAGACAAGTGCCCACAATTCAACGGCATCCAACTCTTGAACAACTGGTTGAATGGGGTGTTGATGGTACTGAGTCCGTTTCTGGGGGTGTATTAGACTTGCCTTCCATTCGATTTACAGAAAAACTAGGCATGCCCTATGTTACAGCTACTGATTTGCACTCGCCTGACGTTGTGCCTACCGCATGGACCGTTTTGAATGTTCCTAGACAACGTATACCAAGAGCATTTTTGAATATGCTGTCTCACAAAGTCAATCAGGATCAGGTAATCATGGATACACAAAGTAAATTCCAAGCCCTTGAAAACGAAGATTCCCAATTGTCCCATATTGCCAAATACATTTCAAGCCCTGAAGCAGAAAATAATGAGAACGCTGTCAGTGCCAAAGAAATTGAGGAGGCGTCTACCAATCTCACACAGACAATTCTTAATCTTTTACGTTCAAGAACCCCTGGATCGACAAACTTTTATTATTCTCCAATAGGACCGCCAGAGCGAGTGTATCCTGTCGAGAACACGCCTATCTGGGATTGGGCCATACCTTTAGCCTACCTTGACTTTACTTACTTTTGGTCTGAAAACAATGGAATGTATTCTTTTGTGAGCGGATTTTGTCATGAACGAGTTTTCAAGCTTCATTACACGAGGATATTTGCATTCTTGGTTTGGGCCTGCTCTGCGTTTGCTATTGAAGAAGCTGTGAGATATATTGTGGTTATTGGTATTAATTTGTTTAAAGCCAGGAATTCTCCACATTATTAGCTGGTTATCAGTCAGACTTTGAAAAAACAAATATCATATCACTATTCTTTTGTGGGTTTATATAAATGAAGAAATCGGTTTTGTTTTGTTATTTTTACCTTTAGATTCCATTAATTCACAACATAAACAGTAGTTAACTCCATTAGCAATAGGGTTTCCAAGTTTTGCGTGACTAAAATCTCTCTGAAAATTAAAATCATGTCTAACTTCATTGTAGTACATGAACAATCGTTTCATTCCCCAAATATTGACAGGAAATAACTCGCACTGGCTATCACATATATGGATCCTAACTGGAAAAGGCACATATTGTGTTAGTTTTATTACAGGTATGCACTTACCTATAGAGATATCAATACCAATAAATGATATTGTTTAAAGTTGTACAACAGTCATGTAATCCAAACTATTTCTTTTGTTGACCAAAACAAACAACGGAAGATAAATTGTGTAAAGTTTTTTGAAGAAAATGCTTGGCATCAAAGCGTATGCCCTCAAATATATATGGATCACTCTCAAAAAGTATTTTAAATATATTAGGAAGTATCACATGAGATATATAGTACTTCATCATTATGATTGGTAGGTATAAATTTGGCTGTATGAATTCAGGATTGGCCGATTATAACGGTTTTGAATCCTTTTGGGTAAACCTCCTAGAGGAGAGGCAATCTCTTACAGCATAGATTATTAAGAAGGTTAGTAAGTTTTTCTAAGAGTCATTGATCTCTGATATTGTCGTATGTGAGAGCCCGTGGAATCATAATTACACAACACATGTATTACTTGATAAGTAGAAAAGAATTGTGGGCCAAGTTCTGGTGTTGTTTGAAAGCAACAGAGATGCTGTTGCACGGATAGTGCCGGAAGCGACACGTTAAACTGCTTCAACTAGAATTCTAGGTATCCGGGTATTGGCTATTGGCTACACAAAATTTAACATGTAGAACATTCGGCACATTGACTGTTTTCCAGCTATGAGTTGTTTCGAATTTAGGTTGAACTTGTGGCAAAACCCTCATTTTACTTAAACATAATCCTGAATCAGGAACTTCTTCAGTTGCTATATTCTTTTGTTCATATATAGCATCAATATAATGTTTACAAATATATTTCTGGTCAAAGTAAAGTTTCTCTAGATATGTTATGATGATCAATTTGTTGATCAGTGTGTTCCCAATTGTATCATATTGTCACTCTGTTGGGTCCAAGCCAATTTCTTTGAGTTTATAATTCTAGTTGCTTAGCTTGTCTATAGTTTGGTAAGGTCTAATCCAACCAATCCAGTCTTTTGTAGATCCTCTTGAGCTTGTCTCACTCTCTAACAAATACACCTAAAGTCTTTCGCTTGTTAGTTTACTTATTTGTGTTTTGATTGTTCATTGTCCTTGAGCTTCAGACAAAAGGTCAAGGACATAATCCCTAAGACGGAAAATCATAGACTGCGATTAGAAGTACTCGAAAACCGAGTTGAAAAAAGCAAAATGAGAAACATTCTGGATAGTTACCTGGAATGATCCTGAACAAGAAAAACGTTATTAGTATCATTTCAAGAACGTTGCAACAAAAGCTAAACGAACTTTAGGAGTATTAACTAGCTTGGAAGGAAGTTAGAAAGGAGTGACATGCAAAGCTGTTGAGTTTTACCTGGCTTGTGTCGACTCAAAATAACAAAGTAAATTCCGAGAAAAAGTTCAAGAATGAAAAAAAATATAGAATTGGAAAATAGCATATACAACGTTTTCAAAATAATGTCAACTCAGGGACCATAACAGGAGTCAGAAACACCACACTTTGGCTTATTAGTAGAATTAGTAATATTATCAAGGAATATATTGTATTACATTGATACCATGTCAACATTCTTAGGAGAAACCTTTTGTAATCTCCAAACAGGCCGTTGAATTCAAACAAACGGAATTTGGGATTCCAATCTAGCTGTTGATTATTACAAGAAGAATGTGACAACCAAAAAACACCAGTTTTTGTCTAAAACAATACGCGAAAGTATAATAAAACCATTGTAGATTGACTAATAAGTGTATATATGTGGTTATCTCACAAGGTTCATGATTTATCGATCACGACTCATAATACTGAATCCGTTCATGGGTTGGTTAATACCTATAAAATCTTGACTCTGCTGTTTTTAAGAGATGTGGGCCACATAATTAAACACTGTAACAATTATTAGTGTATAAACTCCATTATTTCTTTGTCCGTTTGGCGGAAAGGTTTGGCGTTAAGGTCGTTACTTTGCCACAGCTGCGTACGAAACCTAGAAAAAACATACCATGACCAGAGCCAAAGTAACAGGTAACAACGACTTTCGGCATTAATAGTATAATTCCAAATTCTTACAGGTCAACCCAAGTTCTATTTTAGGAGATTTACATTGTCAACCTTAAACTTTCGGCAACTAGAAAATTGAAAATTTTTAAAAAGTTCAATTAAGTTTTATTTAACAAAACCATCTATAAATTTAAAGAGTTACATATTAAGCGATAGCCATTAAGAATTAAATTAAATGTTCATTAAAAGATTCTAAGATCCAAAAGCGTTCGTGAAAAAAAAGAATTGTCATTAGTGGTTTTTAAAAAGTTTTTCTAACTTTTCTTTGAATATACTATACTAGATTTCTTGGTAATACTGCCAACTACCTAGATGTTGCGGATTTAGTAAGTAAAGACAAAGATACCGGCAACGACAGCAAGGGCGGAAAGACCAAGCTTGCTAGCACTGTTGGACTGCTCAACTGTAGAAGTGGGGTTAGTGACTTGGGCAACTGAGGAGGAAGGAGCAACGGGGACAACGGTGGTGACAGGAGGCTGGGGAACACCAGACTTGGAAGGAGTGGGAGTAGCAGATTGAGATTCAGAGGTGGAGTAGACGTAGGTCTTGGTAACAGTGCCAGTAGTAGACTCAACAACAGTGTAGGAAGCTGGGCAAGGCTCAGTGACAGTAACAACCTGGTTGCTGGAAGTAGAAGTGACAACAGTCTGAGTGGTGTAAGTGACGACAGAGGTCTTGCAAACAGGGCATTCCTCAGTGATGGTCTCAGTAGGAATAACAGGAGGAACAACAATAGTGGAGGTGATAGTCTCAACAATAGAACCAGAGGTTGTAGGAGATTCAACAACAGTGTAAGTGGTTGGGCAAGGCTCAGTCACAGTAACAGTTTCCTTACCGGAGACAGTAGTGTAAACTGAGACGGTTTCAGAGGTGACGGTGTGAGTCTTGCAGACGGAGCACTCTTCTGTGACGGTGGTAGTAGGGCAGTAGACAAATGTCTCAGTGACTGTGGGGCCAACAGAGGACTCAACTAGAGTGACAGAAGAGGGACATGGCTCAGTGACAGTGACGACCTCAGTACCAGAAGTGGTAGTGATGGTGGTAACACCAGAGGTAGGGACGACCTTGGTGATGCAGACTGGGCAGATCTCAGTGACGGTTTGAATGGTGGAAGGAACGACAACAGTGGATGTAGACTCAGTATTGTTTCCAGGAGCGACAGAGGTAATAGAGCCAGTTGTAGCAGCGCTGGTAGAAGAAGTCTCAGTAGTTCCAGTGAAGGAGCTGATGGAACTGGTGGAGCCAGTGGAAGAGGTGGTTCCAGTGGAAGTGACGGTGGTAGTCGAGTTGGTGAAAGCACCGGTAGTACCAGCGGCAGCTGCAGGGCCCAAAAAGAGCAGGGCGTTAACGACGGCAAAAGCAGAGACCTTCATTGTAAAATAAGTGTGCAGTTTAAAAGAGTGTAGTGTTTCTAAGCGAGTGTGTACTAGACAATTAAATCTGAGAGGATATATAAAACGAGAGAAACTTATTCTGAGGAAAGAAAAGGAAAAAAAGAGACTGAAAGCAGAGATGTAAGTTGATATTTATATGTGATTTTTTTAATATGAAAACCAAGATTTTCAAAATATTGCATAATTACTTTTGTTTGGGAATTACAAGACGTGAATAAGAAACAAGCTTGGGTAAAAAATAAGCTTTAGAGTAGTTATTTTTGGTTACATTGTAGATTCTGCACAGTATTGTGCAAAATGCCACTTCCAAAAAGAACTTTGCCCGTAGTTTTGAAAAGAAGAAGCTAAGGTTTTGTAATGAGATTTGCAAAGTTTGTTAATTTCTTTTGTATGTTGCTTGTTTAGTTCTGATGTAGCAAATGTATACAGAGAGTGTTTATTTTTTGAGTGAGCAAATATATAGACAGGGAATTAACAGTATCTGCTTTTAAGGTAATACCCAGATTAAACGAAACTTTAAACACACATTCGATTGTCATAAGTTGTCACCAGTATTGGTACATCCGTACAAGATACAAGGCCAGAGAATGTTATGGAAGGTTGAGTTCCAAACATTTGAGTGGGATTGACTTGAGCCAAAGAAAAACATTCGCTAACTTTCCATAGACTTTACAATATTGACTTCGATACCAAAAGCCAATATTGGGCTTGAATTCAAGGCACGCTTTTTTTTTCTCTTTAGTATTCTTTTTGAACAAAACTTTCAAATCTAACTGGACCAAAAGGCAGGTCATGTGCCTGGTTCAGCAGCAAACAGGGCCTTAACCAGTCATCAAAGCCGCAGATACCCAGAATAGTAAGCCTGGCTGCCTATGACATCAGCGCTATTTTTATCACAAGCATGTCAAAAAAGAAATCGGTCTGAACCAAAAGACCGACCGTTTTTCTATGGGTTCTACCCATCTATACATGAGTTTTATAAGTTGTGGCGAATACTTCAAGCCAACAATATCATTTCTGTTCATATAAAATAGCAACTGAGTAACAATTGCTCTGTTATGTGTATTTTTACCTGCTTGTTTGCCAGTTTGCCGTTTCCAACCTTATATTGAAATGATGGTCATATTCTTTCTTACTACGACTACTGCCATTATTACTTGTTATTATTACTTGTTATCCTTTCTTGTTCTTTTACCCTCTGAATTTCTAAATTTCTGAATTCTTCCAAACATCGCTTTCCTCTTGGAATTTTACAAGGTTCCAGTTGTCAATTCCAGCGTAAGCCAAGAGATCATTCCAAAAATAGGAAATCACAACAAGGTTTGAACCTTTTTTATTCTTTCTTTTCAAATCTCCAAAAAGGTGATATTTTAAATTTTTAAAAGACTGAAGATCCATTTATCCCACTTGCTTCAAATAACTCTATCACTTGATTCAGGATCTTCAGCTTTGGTCGGAATTTGTGGAAAGAGCTCTTGTCAAACTAAAACGACACTCAATTTCATAAGCAGATGATCCATATTGTGCACCCACACCTTGTCTTCATATCACGACTATACATTAATCAAGGTTCTGAACATATCACAGGAACAATCAAATTTGTTTGATTATTGTTAGGTAATCAAAGAATGTCTTGATGTAAAATTCAAAAGTCCAAAAACTCGCTAATACCTCTTTTATTGCTACTTTGATCTGCTATACAGGACCTTCAATCACTTGCCCACCCACCGTCTTCCAGCCGACGGGTATCTGATATACCATTTCAAAAATATCATGGGTGAACCAAAATATCAGTTGATACTCACTCCCACGATATTTTTAAACTTGCAAATTTCTATTTCTTCCACTATAATCTGCTGCAGTGCATCTCTTCATACAACAAGTCTCTCCACAAGTCGTTAACCTAATTCAACATGTATCTCTGTAGTGCTTTTTGAGTGCCTTTTCTCTATTTTCAAATTATATTTCCTATTTATACATTTATTTCATAGTTGAGCCAAAAATAAGACTTAATTAGATACTTTTTTCTAACCCTCATGGCCATTTTCTATGATCTAATGACCTCACCATAATAGAAACTTAACCTCCATATTCGTATTTTCAATATACGTTTTTACTCTCTTGGGTTCAGCTCACCCAGTTTTTTAACTTGCGAGCAAGGGAATTTTTTCCTATTGTGGTTACTGGTAACTTTCCACACTCCACTTGTGCCTTAATTTTCAATAACTTTCCAAAATGTTTCCCGAGCTCAGTCAAAAGCCATTTGAAAAAGTTATTAAGGCTCTTTGACTCAAATTAAGTCTTTGAATGGGCTGTAAGTTTCAAATCCTGTATTTTTACATCCTTGTTTTTCTTTGTTCCATGGAATCCCAGATCCGTGTTTAAGAATGTCGTGAGACTTTGATAAGCCTGTCTTTAAAAGTTAGAGCAATGAAAAGATCCACATATATATATATATGACTTTTACACAGAAAGAATATCAAAATAGTAATAGCAATACAGTTACCACCAAGAAACAATGTCAACACGGAACCATGGGAATTCTGAATCATTCTCTAGATTGGAAAGTGTGGGGGTGAAAGGGAAGACCTGTTAAACCTTAGCTGTTTTTTCATTATTTTTGTTTGACTCTTATGGTACTTTTTATTTGCGGGTTTTATTTCTCTTCCTCTCCTACTTGTATAATTATCAATCTGCCGGCTTCAACTTGTCACCTTGGTTTTTGATGCTTTAAACGCCCGGAGGGTGCAAACGGCTGATAGCCTCGTTCGCCCGCTTTCTGGTTTTACAAGGTGTCCCTGCGCAGCTATCATGTGTCTGGACCCTGGGCGTGGCCGTTTTTGTGTGTCATGAATCTGGTCAAGTCTAGGCCATTGGTATCATGAAAACTCTGCAACAGCAATATCAACTGTAAAAGACTGATATAGATGTGTGAAAACTCCAACTGCAATGGCGTCTGTTCTATATCTATTTTCATCTCTTCCTATTTTTTTTCATATGATATTTTCAAGTCGTCAGTTTTGTTTTGCGTCCCCATGAACCCACAAATCTCTATTAAACGTGAAGCAATGTAAGTGTTGTGGAGTAGCATTTTCATAGTGCTTTAAATTACCGTTTCTCCTGCCCGTATTCAAATTTTGGATATAACTTACTAGGCGAGCTTTTCGAAACAAGAGGCACACTATCTCCGTCAAGATGAGTAAAATGAGGGAAACTTTTTAAGTTATCAATATATGGTGGAATTGGTTCAGAAAAAGGAAACATTGAGTAAGTTGCATTGCAATAATTGGGAATTGTCAAAGTAAAAGGTTACCGAGATCTTCCGGTTTAAGAATAGGCTCTGAAAGTGCCATGTTAATTGAATTTGAACCACAGTTGTAACGAGCACAGATTTTTTTCCGGCGAGCAAATCATTATACTAGATACGTCCCAAACGGATGTGTTTATCGGATTCATGAACTTGATATTTATCAATCTCAGGTTAGTGGCTATCTATTAAACCCATAATTTTACGACATGAAGCACTATTAATTGATGAGTTCCCCCAAATAACTGAACCATTAGTAGCGAAGGACGATATTTATATTATAGAGTAGAAAACACGACGTGAGTATCAGAATGTAGAAGCGTGAAAAAAAACTGATTAAAAGAAAAGAGACTAAAGTGAAAGAGTATAGAATTAAACGGAAAGTAACAAGATAATGGTAGCGAACTGATCAAGCCATATCAACCGGGATTAGGCCAAGTCGTGGATTATCATTACACGAGACAAAAATTAGGCCTACTATAGTAGCCTGTTTGGTGTTAGTCAACGTGAACCCAATTCTCAAAAAGATGTTTTCATGCTTAGGAACCATTACCTAAATGAGATGGGTTGTTTACAAATGTCAATGTTCCTAATGTATACCAAGTTCACAATTGTGACGTTACTGCAGTCAACTGTTAATGCTGACAAATGTGGCAACCTCTCCAGCTTTGGCAATTTTCATTCCCATTTGAGTTTTCACTCAAGGGGCTGACTTCACAGGTACAAGTCGAGAGATGACTAAAAGCTCTGACCCTGGACAGCATATAAGCATATCACTTGTTATACTAAAAGAACTAATAAAACACTTAGTTATTAGTCATTCATGACAGCTCTACTTTTAACTTTGGGCCAACAAGTGTATCTAGCACTACTTGTGGTAATGAGGTATGGAACTAGTCTGGTTCTTAATGACTACTGTATATATCAGCTTCGCAAGCGGACATTCTACTAACTTTACAGGTCCTATATTGGCATAAAAAAGAAGGTTTGCTGTAGAATCAAATTGACTTTCTAAAAATCATTATCAATTTTCTTCTACATTACAGTTCATACAAATGTTTTAGATTAATATACAGATACAGAAAATATATAAAATAAAAAGTACAAATAATTTAAATTATTCAGAAAACTTGATACATTACAAAAATTCAAAAACTCATAATAAACAAAATAAAAAAGATGGTCTACATATTATACACTAATCCAAATCCCTGCCAACTCAATCAGCTCATTTGAAGTCGCTGTGCCACATTTAGATTTACTATTCAAATCCACTTTACAAATAGGACAACATCCTTTAGTACACAGCAACCACTCCATCAGGCACAAATCGTGAAAAATATGACCACATGGAAGCTGGCGTACAAGAAGATACTCATTGCTAGTGGACTCAGCTGTCAGCTCATGAAAATTGTAAGCAGGACCCACTGGGAACAGCAAAGGCGTAGATGACGACGATGAAGGGTCAATGATCGCAGATGGCTTCAAAACAGACTGCTCTGTTTCAAACTTCTTGGAACTAGAAAAGTTATGATCATTTTCCAGCATCACATTAGCTTCTGGGTTACTTCTAAATGTAGTTGTGTGACTAGTCGGAACAGCTGCCTTAATCTCGGCAACGGCTCCCCCAAAATGCGTATAATCGTCACCTTGGCCTATAGGTTTTCGGCAAATCATACAGTCCAACTCAATAATAGAAGGAACTTGATCATCTTGTTCAACCTCTTTATATTCGGTGTTACTGACAGCTAAATCAGTCTCTTTATCCCCATCTTGAACACTTTCTTTTCCACATTGGCCGTTTTCAGCCGTGTGATTTGGCTCTTCGCTGCTGGTAAATACCAATTTAGCCTCACTGTTAGGGTTTTTCCTGTTTCCTCCTGCATCTTCGTTACAAGTCTCAGCCGTATTTACCCCCATCACAGGATCCTCTACAGCCTCAGGGATAACAGTCGAGCTTGCATTAGAGGGCGTTGGTATATGCCGTGAGGATGATGAATGCCGCGTTTCGATCGAAGCTTGTGGTTTTATATTGCTCAGTTGAGGATGTTCTGATTTTGCCTTACTGTTCCTTCTTCGACTTAGGCTATGAGACAATCCTATACTCTTGTTCAGAAGGTTTGAAATGCTAAGTTTGCGACGAACCTCCTTTAATGGAGGAGCCGACGGTTGAAGCTTTTCTGATAAAATCAAGCCACTTTTGGGATTACGAGGACCCACCCCTTCCAATACGCTACGCGTGGATGAATTGACAGACCCGCTACCAATTCCATTTTTAGTAGCCGTAGACAACATGTGTCCATCTTTAGAAAGCAGCTGAGCCTCTTCAAAACCCGATTTAGAAGTAAGAGCATCAGGCATAGTTGTAACAGCTGTATTGATTTTTTCAAGACGACTATTATGTCGTTCAGTCTCAACAAGCTTCTGCATCTGTGCGGCTTTAATGAGGTCATATTTCGAAAGAGCTGATAATGGCATTGCAGGGAATCTATGATCCAAGTCTAGCAATGTCAAGCATCGAAAATCTGGAGTTACTGCAAACGATGTTTCAGCAGGTGTTTTTGAACCAGTTAAAGCTGGGGCTATAGAAAGACTTGGGTGGCCTGAGTGATGCATTCGAGGTGAAGACGTGAAGGAAAATTGTGACTGTGGAGAGCTGTATAGTGTATAATTATGAGAAGCTTGATTGTGGATATTGGACTGAAAAGCACCAGCACTAGCGGTGGGAGGAGTTCGAGGAGTGGAGTTTATGGTGGATTCAAAAAGGCGATGAGAAGCTAAAGATGGTGCTGAAGTATTAACCCCCAGATTTGGACCTTGAGCAGAGATACTAAATTCAACTGGCTTGAAGAGGTGGGCTAAAGAAGTTGGTGATTCGCAGACTGAAGAAGAATAGTCGGTATTTGGTGATAAATTTGGAGAAAAAACGATTTCAGAAGTAATTATGGGGGATGGGATATCCAAAATTGTTGAAGTAACTGCAGTAAAATAGTCGGAGAGCTCTGAATTATTATTTAGTGGCTGCGATGACTCGGTACTGGATAATATGGAGTTTGATTCTGAAGAGGTTGAGAGGCAGCTAGTGTTATTCAAAGTAACCGGTGGATATTCTTTTTCTGTTTCTTCTGCCTGAATTAACAGCTGAAAAGATGAAGAAGGATGAGCAAAATTCAAGGGATTGTTCTGAGAAGAAGAATTGGACTCATGCTTACGAGGCTGGTTAGTTGTAACTTGTGCTGCGCCAGTGGGGATCTGAGGTTTGCTTTGACTCGTAGTGGAAGACACCTGTTGACCAGCAAGTTGGTGCTCTTCAAGCTGTGGATTTTGCGTATATTCGGCTATAATAGTGCTGCTATTTTTTTTAGATTGAGAAGAAATCTTTTGAGCCATTGTGGTCGAGGCTGGTTTTGGTGGCTTTGGACGGTTCCAAAGACTCCGTTTTCTTTTTATAGTATGCGGTTGCGGGTTCAGAATAACGTCATTTGAAGCAGGTAATGTAGAGGGATATTTACAATCCTCGTCGTCGCCATTTCCGCCATCATGTGCAGATGATTGAAATAAATTGCCGCTAGAATTGAAATCCAAGTTACCAGACTTGTTCTTTCTCCTTATCAGTTTTGAAATACTCCAAAAAGGCATGATGAATCATTTAGACGGATGAAAATTAGATCAAAATGTAATTTAAAGATTTAAAGAGCGAATACAGTCGGAGGCAAAAGAAGAGGATGGTAGGAGGAAAGGAGTAAAGCACAATGGTTGTGGAGATATATATTGCCAATTTGACGTTAAAAACGAGATCAAAAGTGAGATATAATGTACACATAACGAGCGCATGGTCGTTAAGCCGCTGACTAAGACTCAACCAACTTGGTTAGCTGTTAGGCTGCAACAGATCCAGTTTGTTCACCTTTGGCAAGAAATGTTCCCACCACCTCCGTTTCTATCGTCTTTCTTCTTCACTGGCTTACAGATCTACAATGACGTACTTGTGCATTGCACAGCATGTCCCTAATGGGATCACATGCGTGGATCGGGTTGTCTATGAAATAATATGAGAATAGCAAAAGGCATCATACTATTATACTGGTTGGACTCTAGATTCATACACACCAATTCTTACATTTCAATCATATTCATCATGTATTTATTGTACATGCATTCCAACTTAAACATGGATATTAAATAAATTATTAGTATATAAATGCTTTTAACATTATTATAAAATGCTTTTGGCAGTCATTGAATCGTCACATATTTACAAGACAAAGGTTAAGAAAAACGGCGTTATCCCAATTAGTTAATGTTGAAGTTGTTTTTATTTACTTTTTTTTTGTTTTGTTCATTGTAATCTTTTTGGCCTTTTTGTTCCTTTGTACAATGTTCCAAAGGCAATCTAATCTACTCTTCGTCTTCAGTTTCCTCGTCTTCATCTTCATCTTCTTCCTCACTGGTCCTATCGGTACTGCCTTCTGTCGACTCTGGGAAAGTAAAAGAACGAGACATTTCTCCTTCCTCTTCTTGCTCATCTATTGAATTTCGTGTTTTGGTAGGTGTCTCTAAATCACTGTCGTTATCAGCATCACCAGCTAGCGTGGTGCTTAAAAATCGTTCAGCTGTAGGGGTAGTAGGTGTCGAAGGAAGTGAGGATGAAATAGACAATGTATGCTGGCTGGATCGACGACGTTGAGCTTGCCGAGCTCTCATTTCTGCAAGTCTGCCACCAGCTTGTAAGCCACCTCTAGCTGATCCATACTCGCTAGTGCCTGATCTAAGCTCTTGAAGTAGCTGGCGGGCACGACCTCCGACATCATCAGTCAATGACAAGCCATTGGAACTGCCAGTACCATCTACAGAATCAACATTTTCACCTGAAGATTCAGTACTGATATTTCCAGTAGGCAATGACGAATGTCGTTTAAATTCTTGCTCAGGAGCCGGTGTGCCGGAAGCAGATGCACGTTTCTTTTGAACAGAAATTACATCAACGTCGCTATCCGATAAATTGCCATTAGAATCAGAAAGAGCAATCGATTGTCTTCTTGAACTCTCATCCAACTTTTCTTCGTCTTCGTCTTCATCACCAGACTTTATAGATCCATCCTTAGTTTCTTCAATTCCAAAGATGTTGTCGCCATCTTCTTCATTGTGAGGCACAGAAATGCTATGCATTCTGCGTTCAACCATATGCTTCCTAGCAGCCGCTCTTCTTCTAGCAGTTCTGGCATTACCACTAGGGCCTGCAGCTCGGAGCTTCTCCAACAATGAGTCCATTACCTTCTGTGGTTTAGCAACCAATGCCACACCGCCTTCTGCAGCCGCCATCATCTGATCAACCTTCTTAGGAGCTTCGGCAAGTCGCTTACGCGCTTCGTAAGCTCGAGTTTCTTCTTCACGCAGTATGTTCTCTTGCTTGGCCTTCTTATATTCTGAAACGAACATTGCGA
This sequence comes from Magnusiomyces fungicola, assembly GCA_900654225.1. Lineage (NCBI taxonomy): Eukaryota > Fungi > Ascomycota > Dipodascomycetes > Dipodascales > Dipodascaceae > Magnusiomyces > Magnusiomyces fungicola. Next base: position 1,727,326 of record CAACAH010000002.1, read on the forward strand.
ATTTTCCAAAAAATGTTCCCACGGACTGAGAATCATCAGGATCTTCACCAAAGTATTTCACAAGCTTAACAAATTCAGTGAGAGTAGACTGGAGCTGATCATTCAAAGCTTCCCGCTTCTTTCGAGCTTCTGGTAATGCCGTCAAAATGAATGAAAGGACATCATCCTTAGGATGAAACTTTGAAGGGTCTGAGAGATTACCAATATCAATTGAGGTCTGGCAGTTCTTGATAGTACTCATGAATTCTCTCGAATCGGTCTTGAGTTGATCAATTGAAAGTTTTGCAACAGCAATTGCGTCCTTCAGCTCATCACAGAAATCCTCAACTTCGGGGAAAGATGTGCGAACAATCTTTTCAACATAGTGTAAGAATGTCATGGTGTTCTTCTCATCCTTAGTAAAAGCGAGTCGTTGCAAAGTTCCTAATCGGAAACCACTCGCTTGCTTGGAGGTATCATTCATATAATTACCAACGGCTAAGATGATCTCCAAAATTGATTTGAAATGACTAGACTCTCGAATACTTGTGCAGGCGTTATCAACGGCACGCAACTTCGTAACTAGGTCATTGTAATCACGCTGATAAGTTGTTACAACGATCAATGCTCTCATTCTTGACTTCCAGTAGTGTTGTAAATTGAAACATAACTCCAAGTAAATACGATCTGCGCGAGCCAACTCATTTGGATCCTTTTCAGGTTTCGTTGGACGCTCGCCATTTCCTCTAGACCAATCAATGCTATAAGGTTGAAAGCTTCTAGCAAGATTATGAGTTACTTCTGATAATTCTGGCTTTGATAAGAATTCTAAAACATTTGAGTTGAGAACAACATCGGAATCACATCGCAAAACCTTTAAGACCAATTCCTCAACAGTCAAAGAGGAAAACATATGCAGGTTGATGCCAAACTGCTGTGAAATGTCACGGTTAAGGAATGATAGTTTATCTTCTTGCTTCTTCTTCTTGCTAAGCATTTGTCTAGCCTCCTTGGCAGCGAAAATACGTTCCACCTCATCAAAAACGCCCTTATGGTACAAATCATTAGCAAGAGAGCCTTCAAATGAAACTTTGGCCCAAACTGTATGATCAACATTTTCAATACGTTCCCAATGCATCTGTTTAAGCTTACGTTTGGGTCGGAAGCTGCCTTGGTAAACTTCAACAATAGGAGATGAATCACCAGAAACAGTAGTAGAGGTTTGTGAGGACCCAGAGGGAGGTAATGGTGGAGGCGGTGGCGGAGGTGGGGGAGGAGGTGACTTCATGCCAGGGAGAGGCGGTGGAGGAGGAGGTGGTGGTGGTGGCGGAGGGGGAGGGGGAGGAGGAGGTGGTGGTGGTGGCGAGGGGAGGGGAGGAGGTGATGGTGAAGCGGAACTTCCAAGTGGTGATAATAGACCCAGCGGCAATGGAGGTGGTGGTGGAGGTGGGGGTGGGGGAGGTGGTGGTGGTCCAGCTACCGGAGCCGACTCAGGCTCTGACTCTGACTCAAGTTCTGGCTCTGGCTCTGGCTCCAATCCTGATTCCGATTCTGATACAGAATCCAGTGAGACTGCAGGTGATGCGGGTGGTAAAAGAGCTTCTGGAAGAGGTGGTGCAGGTGGAGGTGGTAGAGGTTTGTTGGTATCTGGACTGCTTGGCAATGTATCTTCCGCTTGTGGTATAGGGGGTAATGGAGCTGACATTGAAGCCTTTGATGTTCTTGATTTGGAAACCGGCTTTTGGATGATTTGAATATCCTCATCTTCTTCTTCATCTTCTTCCTCAACGACTTCATGAGGAGGAGGAACCATAGAAGACTTGCGTTTGGATATACGCCTTTGCTTGGATGAAGCGACTGTGTTGGTACCGGCAATAATAACATCATCGCTAACACCTGCCACTTGAGAAGACCCAGTAGTGATGGCAGAAGGTTGAACAGAAAGTGGTTGATTCAGTGACGAAGGGGTGACAATGGCATTATCTGGCATAGTAGTAGAAACAGTCAAAGAATGTTCATTCTCTACAGCAGGACGGCCACCACCGCGAGCCTGGGCCAAGTTAGATCCCGTAGGGTCTTCAATTTCAGACGTACTAGCAGTACGACGACTATACTTTTTGCGATCCATTAAGTTTGAGGGAATAGCAAGAGATGCAGACCGATGAATTTTGGCCGTAAGTTCACTGAGATATGGTAAAGGCCCTCCACCACTGACTTTAGTAGTTGCTTGAGGCTTTTGTACTTCAGTTGTAGTACCAATTGTTTTTCGTCTATGGGTATCATCAGCTGGAGCATTGCCATTACCTGCACTAGGCCTATTACTTATGCTGTTACCTGTTCCTGGTTCAAATGCAAAGCTTTGAGACATCTTTTGAAGCTCTTCGAGTTGTTTCATGCGTAATTTTCGTTGTTCAAACAAGTCCGTACGGTTATCAGACACTTGCTCAGTTTGAGAAGCAGGGGTAGAAGTAAACTCTTCTTCGGGGTCCATAAAGTTATACATTTCTAACTCACGGGCCTGCAATTGAAGTGACTCCATGCGATCACGTAACAGACGAAGACGGGGGCTAGGCTCAGTTTCTGATCCCTTACCATCCATCTTGAGTTCAGTCTTGTTACGAGCTAACTGGGCCTCCAATTTGCGAGCAAGTTTATCCCGATCAATAATACCCTTGTCCAGCTCCTGATTTTGCATAATATTATTGGCAGCTGCTTGAGCATTAGACTCTTTGAGCATGATATATAACTCGCGGATTTCCAATTCTCTGTTTTGGAGTTCTGTGTAGTGATTATTTTTCAACTCATTAAGATCTTGCTTTAATGTCTCGTTAGTACGACGTTGTAAACGTAAAAGTTCGTTGGCTTCGTCGAGTTCACGCTGAAGTTTTGCAATAACTCCTTCAGAACCAAGATTCAACATGTTCTCCATTTGATCACGCTCCGCGCGTGCCTCAGCAGCAACACGGAGAGCCTCCCTAGCTTCATTTAAAGCTCTTTTGGCTTGGTCGTCGGTCTGTAAACGATCTAAAATGGCTTGGACTGAGAAATTGAGAACATTACCCACATCAGCCTCAGGGTTGATGTGATCCATAACAACATGAGAAAGCAAAGCATCAACAAGCTGGAACATGCGGGCGCCATCATCTGAAGGATCTTCTCGAACAAGAAGAAAATGTTGCATTGCAGAAACGAAAAATCCTTCAGCAGAGGTTTCTTTGACTCGGCTCCAAATTTCATTAGTGATATCAACAGGATTATCCATATCCTTAATGTCTTCCTCGCGTTCAATTGAAAGCAAGTCTTCGTAATCAACAGCAGCAGATTCATCATATTTCTGCAACTGCTTGTTGATATTTTCATAGTTGAACTGCAACATCTTGGAAGCAATTCGAGGAAGGCCACAAGCTTTGAGCTGAGAGCGTAAATGGATTCTGATTTTAAGGTCAGAAGAGCCACTAACAACACCATTAACCAGGAACATAGTAGTTAAGGAATATTCCATCAAGAGACTTTCCATTCCTACACCACCAGAACGAAATTCATTGCTGGCTCCAACTAAAGACCCCATTCGGCCACGTCCATCAAGTGTTTCTTCGACTCCGCGCATCCATGATTCAAATCTTCCAATATCACCAGTTTGAGTCTTAACAGAATCAAATGCAGCCAAGACTTGATAATGACCTGATGGTGCTTGCCAGTGTGTAAAGAATGTAAGGACGTCGGTAACAAGCTTTCGAGTCATTAGTCGAGGTGAAGTGAGTGAACCAACGAGTGCTGGAACAATTTTGCCAGTATTCAGAGCAAGATCAGCACCTTCATCTATATTAACCACAGCCTTAATACACTTGACAATATCATATTCACGATCAAGTGTCGCTTCAGACTTGGCCTCCCGGTGGTTGATCTGAGAAAGAACAGTGGCAAGTGCTAGCTGGCCTTGAGCATCAAGGAATTCCCGGACCCAGTCAAGGGTTTCAGTTCTAAGAGACACCCACAAGTTTCCTAAATGGCGCTGGGTGATTGTATTATCCATAATCTTGCGGACATACCACTCTGGAGTATAATTATCTCGAGACTGTTGAGCACGGCGCTTTTGATTCTGAATCTCGGCAAGCTTGTCTTGATGGATCAATACCCACTTTTTGTTTACATCGTAGGCCATCATCTGTTTAATAACATTTTCCGGTAGACTTTGAAAATCACGTTTGTTCTATATAGGATCGAAAGGTTAGTTAAAACTGAATAGACAATAGCGTAAAAAGAAAAAAGAGATATCAACTTACCATGAGACTAATAAACATTCGTTCAATCTCGGCATCATCTTTTGGACGCTCTATCGAGATGTTTACAGCCTTTTTAGAGGATGAAGAGGATGCTGAGCCAGTATCATCATACATGGAGGAACGAGCCGACGATGTGGACTGTATACTGTTTATTGAGGATCGAGAGATCAAACTTTTTGCCTTCTTTTCAGGTTGGATGATACTTCGAATGGAAGACACTGGAGAAATCTGGCTGGTAGTGCTGGCTTGAACCGAGTGAGATGGCTGGTATGACTGTTGAGATGAATGGCTGCTTGAGCTGCTACTTCTTGAAGGTGTCTGGGGATGGTGCATTACCCCTCGCTCAAGGGCCGCTGCTGAAGCTTGAGTAACAGCCGAGTTATTATTACTTCCATTAGAAGAGGTATTTGAAGATGATAGTATGTAGGGGTTTGTAGATGACTGGTAACTGGCTGTGCTGCTAGACGAGATGGAGCTGGTCAGGGGATTATCATGGTAATCTGGGGCACTCTGATTGCTGTATGGAGAAAATGATCGGAAATCACGATCCCTTCCGTCTTTTTGCTGCTCTCTTTCTCGCTGTGAATTTGCCAGTGCATCTCGGTAAACGTTATTTCCATGCTGATTCGTAGCGGGTGTGGTGGTAGTGGATTGAGGAATGCTGTGTTGGCGTGGGGGAAGAGGTGGAATTGGCATGGAGATGGTGGTAGGAGGGGTTAGCGATGCTGATGATGGCTCACGACGCAAATCCGGGTTGTAGTAGATATGCTGTGGAAGATGCGGTTGAATCCCCGATCCGGTCGTAGAGTTAACGCTGGCATTGCTGTAAGTAGGGGTGAGATTGCTAGACGAGTTGTTAGTGGAGCTGTTATGAGAGTTGGAGGGTGATTTGCCTTTCGCCATTGTGAGTAATTAAGGAGGGTAGTTATGTGTTTCAAAAGAGTATGCCCCTGAGGGTATGAGCAGGCAGGTGGAAGTGTACACCTGGTGGAAGCTGAAACAATGTTGCTTGTGCAAAGTAATCAAACGAATCAAGCGCAATGGATCAAAAAGGGTATCTAAAATTGAGAGATCCAAGAGATAGAGAGCGTCAATAGTACGACCATTGGCCAATCCCAAGACTGAGAGATGCAGTAGGGCTCAGAAATTTGGTAATTCTAGAGATTGATTGTTGTTGTGAGAGAGAAAAAATTAGAGTGGGTAGAGGGAAAAAAAAAAAGGGGGGGGGACGAGACAGTAATGGTGGTGGGTTTATGATTTTGGAAGAGCAGCTACACTTTTCTTCATGCTGTAAAATTAAAATGGGTGGACTTGACAGCACCACATACATGTTATTTCTACTATTTCTACTATTTATCTTGTTTATTTGTTTTGCCATGTAATCGAGTTGAGCAATTCGTCTTATCACAAATGCTATTACACATCTCCCTCCATAATGTTGCCTTTAATACACTGACTGACTGGCTGGCAGCCCTCAGAACCGCACCGTTTTGCCACCACTCTGGCAGCAGCTGCTGCATTTCAGCACCTGACAGTCACATTTTACCTTTAAATTAGTGGTAACCGCCAATCCGCACCTTCTGTATTCTACGGAACTAGTCGTGTATAATTGCTCATTCAGGATCTTAGAGAAGGAGGTGGTTGATGGTTGGTAATCTTCTCAAATCCCTCTTATCTAGAGGATCAATCCCCTGGAACGTCCGTCCCACTGGCTTTACTAAAATCCCCAGCAGTTCGTATGCCGTAGTGACCAAGTGTCCCAGCACCAGCACCCAAACCCCCCTAAAGAACTCATGTCTCGGCGCATCGGCATCGGCATTGGCTGGTAGATATCAATCGAAAGCCCACCCAGCACGTACGCCGATCCACTCCCATCGTATCATAACAACCCGCTGACTCAGCAGATACCACATCCACATACGTGTTCTCAACGGCACGGCTGACGGCACTAAAAGCCAAAGCGTTCCTGGTAGCACAACTGGAATATATTCAATGCATCTACAAAATTAAAAAATTAAAAAAAATTATACATCTATCTCTATGTCTATGCTTGGGCACTCGCAGGAGCTTTCCTGTTGGTTCCACTCTTGCCTTTGCCCTTATTGCCTGGCAGCTTTTTGTGTTTGCGAGTGTCGTTCCTGTTGAGCTTCGTAGGATCTCGTGTGCCCTTACCGCCTTCCCAAAAGCCTGTGCTCTTGGTTTGAAACTCAAACCGGCAGTACACGCAAATGGGTGTGATGTTCTGCTCACGAGAGCACTTTCCGCAAATAATTCTTGTTGCATACTCATTGCTGTGATTAGAGTCTGCGTCATGGCACTTGTCGCAAGGGAACACTTTACCACAGCATGAGAATCTATACCATCTTCTGGACTTTCTGTAGTGAGTGCACGCGCCATCGTCCGGTAAAGACTTGCCGCTCGTAATACCAAGCTTCTGTTTGGTTTCATCATTTCGGGATTGTTGCTTAATCACGCGAATTCCCTTTAATCTCTCCAGAGCCAAGCTGTCTTCAGAAACCTTCTCAAAAACAATCTCAGGTCCTAGCTCCATCTTCATCTTCAGGTGACATTCCCGGCAGTTCATGGCAGCTGACTTTCCTCGCTCAACACGACGGAAAGGAGCGTCTGTGTTCGTGCTGACACAGTTTTCACAAGTTGCCACATAAGTGCTGGCTAGAGCATCAAAAGGTGTGCACCCGCTAACGTCCAAATAGCCGGCAACTGGTGGTGAGCTGCCTTGCAAGTGAATCAAATTTTTGCGGAAAGAAACTGCTAAAACGTTCTTGCACTTGATACACTCTTCTGCAATGGGCTTAGACTCACGGCCAAAAGGACCAGATGTAATGTTGAGAAAATCATTCTGGGTTCCACATCTGCCGCACTTAACAACAAGGTTGAGGAACTGGCATTCAAGAAGGCCAATATTACTAAGTTTTAATTCAGGTAAATGCAATGCGATACCCCGGGGTTCAAGATTAGGCATGTCATCAGGATCCAAATCCTCAACTTCATCTTCAGAATCATCTTCTTCGTGCTCATCTTGTTCATGGGAATCATCAGAAGCATCATGGTCGTCATGATCTTCATCTTGGGTGGCAGAATTCTGATTTAAGGGATTGAGTGCCAGTAAGATCCTTCTAGCCTTCTCTTGGAGCTCTGTAAACTTAAGGTTCTCTTGTTCGGCTTCAACTTCGCTTTCACTCGCATCGCCCTTTTCTTCTTTCTGCACATTCACCTCACTTTGTTTGCCATTTGGAATATTCTTACCATTCTGTGCAGCTTTTCCTTTTTCTTTAGGATCAGCTGTCGTATTATGATCAAAGTACTCCAAGTAATCTGGTCTCATAAGCTTTCCCAATCGTGAGACTAAAAAGTTAATATGCGTCAAGATGGTCCAGTGTGTATTTCGCTTAGCGCTCTTATTGAAGTTGGATTCGATGGTCGCAATGGGGAACCGTGATTCATTGGTATCGTCATCCAAAATGTTTGTAATGATAATGGTACAGGGTTGTAGGTAATATGCTCTAGGAATTTGCAACATGACGTTCAAAGTTTGATTGAATTCATGTGGCAACAAACTTTCAAAATGCTTAGAGTCTGGTGAAAGTTGCGGTGTTAACGTCAAATTGTAGATGGTTTCGTGGTCATCGCCACTGACATACTCGACAACTTCTGTTCCTAATCGGTGGAGCATTTGATCAATCTGCTTGCTTCGTTCAGCCTGGACCTCTGGTGGAACTACAAGCTTTGGTTTCTGTAGAACTGGTACGGCCTTTGGGGTTTCTTCTTCTTCCCCGCTTGACCCGCTATTATTGGCCGTCGCCGGCTTAGATGTTGAAGAACTGCCTTTAAACTTCACCATCTTGATGGTTGGTCTTTTTTCTTGTTTCAAATACTCTTCAAGATTCTTGTCCAACTCAATTACCAGATCCAACAGAGTCCTGGTGCCAAGCCCCTCGCGAGCCATGTTTCTAAATCCCAAATCAATGTTTGTGGAAAATCCCTGGGGAATTTCAGAGTTGGTGACAGTTATAGATGGTGCTTCACGAGGGTATGCCTGGGGAATATATAACATAAACTGTAGGATGTTGATATCGAAAGGAAAGTCTGGATCGGAAGGCTTGAAAGAAACAGAATATTTTGACGCTGTCAAAAACTTTTCAGCTTCACTGGAGTCATCAGTTCCTGCTTGTGGATCCAACGGAAACATTGAAGGGTATCCACGCTTAAGTTGCTCGATTTCTTGAGATCGTTTTGTCAGTCCTTTGGGGTTCTTACGTTGGGGCCGTCGCACAACCTTACTAGGATCTGCTCGTTGGATTCGTTGGCTTGGACGATTTCTGTTGCGAGGATGCTGCGGAGAATGCGGGTTATCAGTAGAAGATGGTGAAGGAGTGAGTGAAGAATTTTCGCTTGCCTGACCATTGGAATTGCCATTTGCATTAGCAGTTTTATTGCGATTGCGAGGTCGATGACGGCGTTTGTTGTTACCGTTGGTACTAGGGGTAGTATTACTAGATGACGATCCATTAGATGGACCGCTATTAGGTTGTGATTCCATGATGAAATGTGTATCAGTTATCAAAATCTCAGGAATATATATATGGACTTGAATAGAAGCGAGGTGTAGGTATTGATTTTAACCTATGGGTTGCGGAAGAAAGAAAAATCTAGAAGATTCTAGTCCAGAGTCCAAGAATATATATGATATTTGAGGGACGATGCCAAACACTAGAAATTTTTTTACGATAAGAACGGTATCGATGGTATGCTGATCATGAATGAATCACAGTGACAGATCAACAAGCAAGCAAATCAAGTCTAGTCATAGGCCGTTTGAGAAAACGCTGCGGCGGCTTTGTGGCACAGATTAATTTTGCAGTGTGCCGAAATGACAAGAGCCAAGTCACAGCACGTGATGTGGTTCCACATTGGGAATGTTGCGGCTTGCCCTTGGTGATGCTCATATAAAGAGTCGTTGAAGACAAGGTCCTATTAGATTAAATATAAATATAAATATTAGCGGTTGAAGGATAGGATGGTTGGTGTATAGTCAAATATTTTTTAAAGTAGCAGTTTATTATGGGTTAATAATCCATACTCTGATTATATTGTTTGCTGATATTCATTTCTGTTCCAAGATATATCTCTTTTATCATATCCAGCAACAACATAACTACTAAAGACAATAATGTTATTTCACAAAAAGCATTTTTTCTAGTCTCATCTTTATTATACAGTTTAATGGTTTATTTCTCGAACAAGCGGCATTTGTTTTCATAGTCCCTAATAATGGCATTACCAGCTAGTTATGTTAACTACCTCTTTTACCATTTTCCACCCCAGAACTGGCCAGTTTGGCCTACTTATCTGCTTCAAACTCCGTAGCTCTGATTTACTTTTATAAAAGTTTGCTGATTGTTTGTCAGAGAATTGATGTCTTTCAGTGATCTGTAACAAAATCTTCGACATACCCGTAAGCTGGTTGGCTTGTCGTCACTTGAATTCAAATGGTCATATTCTTGGCCAGTACCTTTTGTTTATCTCCAACTCTCAAAACCATCGTCTATTCCTCTTTTCAAGTCCTACTAAATGCATTCCTTAATCCTTTCCATCCTCGATCCTTTGGTTTATATAAACCAGTCAACCTGTTGATAATGTGTTTTGACTTTATGAATGAAACAGCCCCCTTCTTTTCCATCCTTTCATAATGAAACCTTGTTGCGAAATATGGTATAAACTCAGAGCTCAAATCCTACTCTATGTCAGCAAAATCAAATCACTCAAAATAAAGAAAGTTCATTCTTAAATGTTATGGAATCTCTCTCTGCTCTGAAAACTATTGAAACACTTTTTTATAAAGGCTGTGGAATATATCAGTGAGTTGTTAATATCGTGCAAAACTTCTGCTTCAGTCCATTATTATAGTTTCTTGGTTTATGCAAATCCGCAATTACATCTAGTGTTTGCAAAACTATTAAAGTGAAATTTCAATTGATTCTTCACTTCTTATAAGACCAATTAATATATTCTGTCTTTTCACTCTTTAAATACGAAAAATACTCGCTTAGAAATATCATTCTAAAAGCCTTGAACTTTATTTACTGGAAATTTACTCTAAAAATCCACAAATAGCATCATCAATTAGTATAGGTACTACTGGTATTTAAATTCAACTGAAATCTATTAAAATTAAAACAAGTATGAAATCTAATACGAAAAATATAATAATACAAAATAAGAAAGATTAATAATAATAAAAAACAAAGATTATACGTAGAATTCATTCCCTTACTCTCAAATAAACAAAAAAAAAACTGGCAAATTAGGTATATAAGATTCCGACTCTAAAAGATCATATACTTCGAGCAATTCTATAATTACATGGTATCCTAAAATTAAATCAACATGATGGTTTTCAATAAATAAAAATTAGAGGTAAGACTTGGATAATTGGTGCTGGTGAACACGATAAATCATCGTGTAAGTCCCACTGCCAACCCCACAATAAGACCCGCAATTGCTGCCACAAAAAGACCTATTGATAAGAAAGTTGCAATGACCTTTGTTCTTCTGGAAACCTTTCCGACAATTCTATCAAAAGCACCACAAGCTAAGAGAAGCCAGAGAAGAGGGAATAGAATAAATGAAAAAAGCATAAACCATTCAACTGTTGGGGAGCACAAAACATTTCCGTTTTCATCCACAGCTGGGCCATTAAATTCATCTGGATTTCTGCCCTTTTCAGAAAAGAAAGGTAGAGGTGTAGCTGTTGTAGAACGACCACCACCAAGTACACTAAGGCCACTAAGACTGCTGAGAAATCGACTATGGTGCCCTTCTCTAGATTCGAGTTCATTTCTTTTGGCAGTGATCAAGTCTGCAGCCTTTGCTGTAGCAGCCAAGTTAGCTTCGTCCTCACTAGACAAAGAAAATCTTAAGAGTCCATTTGAGTGATGACGGCCATGAGTTCTAAATGCCGCATGATCAGGGACTTCGATAGTATGTGCTGGGGCAAGAGCATTCTCAGAGAAGTTCTCTGGAGCACTTGCTTGATTAGCAGGATTTGTACCTTCATTAACTGAAGTGTTTAGAACATTGGAAATGCTTCTATTGTTTGTAGTTGTAGGAGGGGCAGAAGGTGGTGAAAACGCTGGTGGCGGCATAGATGGTAAGTTAATAGAAGATGTGACTCTGCTCATTGCCAATACAGCAGGAGCAGGAGCATGTTGTTGAGAGACTGGATCTGAAGGTCTAGTAACAATTTCTTGTGGGAGTGTAGCCGGCACATTTGAAAGAACGATATTACCATCATCTCCACCGTTATACAGAGATTCATTGCTCGATTTCAAAGAGGGTGAAGAGCTTTGGTAACCAGGATGAACAACATTACGAAGGCCACTGGTTCCAAGAGACGCATTATTATGGGTAGTTGCTCCTGAATATTCCAAGTCAACAGCATCGTCAGCAATAAGTGACCGACGAAGAGAGCTACTGGAGTTATTGTTAGGGTAACGAATTGCATTAATTAGTTGCTGAGGGTTGGTGATCAGGCTAGTAAAACTGGAAAGAGAGGAGCCAGAGTTTCTGTTCTTGCTGTTGCGCTTCGAGCCACGAGAGCCTTCGCCTACAGAGTTGCGAGCGCTATGAAGAGATGTACGAGGCCCAGTTGGTGATTGAATTTCTGGTGTAGCTGTTGCACCAATCGAAGCGGCAATAATGGGAGGTACAGATGAAGTTATAGTGCCAGATGGTGGAACATAGCCATGTGAAGAAGATGGAACAGTAGAATCAGTAGGTAAGGATTCAACGGTAGTCACAATTGGCTGCGGGGCGCCTATCGTAGGTTGTTCGGCAGGTGGAGAGTAGGTTGAAGAGGGAGCTCTAGCGACATTAGAAGGATGTTTATCAGAAGCTGGGGATAAAGCGGATCGCTTAGCTATATCGTTTCGGCGGTCCATGGGCGGCTCAGAACCGGGGGATACATTGAAAAGTGATGTCTTTGCAGGTTGGTTTTGGTCGATAGGAATAGAAACTGGAGGGGATGAAGAAGTTGAAGAAGCTGAAGGGCTGAAAACTTTGTTCGTGGAAGTCGCAAATACATTAGTATGCACCTGTTTGTTTGTAAACACCTCTTCTTGGTTACCCTTCAGCATGCGTGTTTCGCTGTACAATAACTTAGAATCCATGTTGTCTGGTTCATCTCCATTCCTTTCCGTAACAGGGACTCTGTCAATAGGATCAACAGCCTTGGTTGCGATCAGAGACAGGTTGTTTTCTTCCATTGGCGAGACAACCATGTCTGGAACAGATGCGCTAAAAACGCTGATCATAGGTGGTTCAATAGGTATCGAAACATTCTTATTTGTTGTGACATTTAAAGCTTTAGCTCCAGACTTTGTAACTGAGCTGAAATCTGCCTCATCTTCCAACCCTTCTTCATAATTCTTGCCAGTGTTAAGCTGAACATCCGTGTCGTTGTTGCTTATAAATGCCTGTTGAGTGCGATCTTTAGTGCTATCCGAAAGCAACCCAGTGTCGGTCTGCGGCTGAGATATGAGACTATTTTCGCCAGTTGCTCCCGAAAGCTTCAATCTGTCTTTAAGAACTTCGGTATCTTCTTGTTCTTCGTCTACAGAAGATCCGTTTTCATAAGCGCTGCTGTTGTTGCTCACAGGATGGGTTAGATCTTTAGTAGAATCTTTTTCAATATGAGCTTCTTCAGCACTGGTTCGGCTGCTGGTAAGACTCAAAGTTGTCACCAAATGTTTATCACCATCAGAATAATTGCTAGACATACTCTGACTGCTGCTTAGTCTACCAGTTAATTGAGCTGGAGTATCATTAAATAACTGTTCGGGCTGGCTAATAGGCTTGTTGGTGTTGCCGAAGCTACCAAATGTCTCCTCCTCTTCTTGTGGGGAGAGTGAACTCGAAAATCCGGGCAATGGTGGAAGTCGTGAAAGTGCAATAGAGAACTGTGTTGCGAGTTCGTTAGCGGCATCATTCTTGCGCTTTTGTTTCTCTTCGTGGCTCAAATCTTCATCAGCAACCCATGTGGAATTTGAACGATTGATGAATTCCCGGTTCCCGGTTTGTTTTGCATCCTCAAAGATTTTTGGAGCGCCTGGCAAATTATGGACTCGTGAAACAGAAGATGAATCACGCTGGGCTGTGGACAAGCGAATATTATCAAGGTCAACTTCTTGTTCAGCATCACCTTGTGCCTTCTCGGCAAATTCTGTAATAGGTTCCTGTTCTGGCTCCAGTGGCAGATGGGTAGATTTAACCTGCTCTTTTTCATTGGAGTGTGAAGAGTAAACGCTTTCATCATCAGTTTCGATTTTTTTGAGCTCATCACTGTCTTCAGGGTTGGCAGAAGAATTTGTCTCAAGTAAAGGCTGTTGACCATTGATATTGGCTTTAACTTCCGATACTGGAGACCGGGAAAGAGCAGAGGCAGGTGAATTAGTCACAGAAACGGCATGTTTACCAACGTCAAAATTATTGTTACCGCCAGCTTTTGTTGCACTTTTAACATATCCCACTTCCTTGTCTTGCTGTATAAATGGTGTGTCGGGTCTACTAAGATTCTGGCTGTTTGAAAGTTGTGAAGTATCATCTCTTAGCATACTGTCGATTTCTCCCATCGTAAATGTTGGAGTTTCTGGAGATGAGGGTAAAGAAAGGCCAGGTAGCTGTGGTAATCTAGAAAGAGCAACAGAGAATTGAGCCTGGAGTTCTGCTGCAGATTCTTCGTTATTCCTTCCAATAGTTGAATAAGCCGTTTGGGTTACTTCCTCACTTGTCTTGTCCCTAGATTGAGCCTGAATTTGCCTCAATTGGGAAATACGATTGGTAGCACTGGTAGCTCGTCCGTCATCAAAAATCTTAGGTGCACCAGGAATATTGTGGACACGGGAAACGCTGTTACGGATATTATTTCCACTATGTGTCAATGGATAAAGATCATCAATGGCATCACCCTTTGAGATCATATCATCAAGCTCAGCAATTGTGAATTTAGGAATATGGCTTTCCTCACTAGGTTCCGGCAGTGGTGGAACATTAGGAAGCGCAGGAATTTGAGAGCTGGATGAGTATATAGATGATATTGAAGAGGTTCTTGAGTGAGAGATTGACTTAATCTCGGGTTTGACTTCATCTAAGGAAGAAATTGCTGAGTCTCCAGGAAGAGAAGCTGATTCAGGATACGGCGGAATTCCAAGAGGGGAGCTTTTAATGGACTTCTCTGAGCTCTTAGAATCGTTGTCAACTTCACTAAATTCAGACCCAGCAAAATTAGATGTAGGTTGCTCAGCGAGCTTTGGAGATTTCATATTCAGGCTAGTGATATTATTCTGAAACTGCCTTTCATTAATGATCTCGTCAACCTCGTTATCTTGAAAAGTTGAAATGAACTTGGGGAGCTCTGGGAGATGGGTGAGAGTTGACATTGATTGCAGATTTTTTGCAACTTCGACATCCTTCATTGAAAAATACCCATCCTTAGTATCTTCTGCTGTCGAAGAAGCAAAGGGAGATGGTGTAGGCATGGCAAAAGACCTAGCGGCATCAGTAATGTCTTCCATTGTACTTTTAGTCTTTAGCTTTCTGTTTAAAGGCAAAACAGAGGGTGAAGCTGATCGGGAAAAATCCTGAATATCGGTGCCATAGGCAGCAGCCATGGTGACAAGATTGGGAGATGGCTGAGTAGGAGCTGAAATAGTCTTTCCTCTTAATGATGTTTGACTAACGTTGTTGTGATGGATACCTTTATCTTTGCGTTCAAAACGAAGAAAATCTTGAATAGCTTGAATAGATTCTCGTTTCTTCAAACTGGCAGAAATATTACTGCGGATTGAAGTGCTTGTGTGGTCATCTTTACGCTCATCATCTTGGTCCTCATAGTCGGATGTGTCTGAGCTGTTTCGGCTTGTAGTGTCGTCATTAAAATACTGAGATGAAGACTTTTGGATACCAAGTCGAGAAGATGAAGGCTTTGCCAAGCTAGAGTCCTGGTCAGTTGTGTAGTTTGAGTTTGGCGATTCAGTAGAAATGGACAGTTTGTGTGTCACGGTAGAAAGAGTTGCTACAGATGATTTAGATGTGATTGTAGAAGTAGACTTTTTGGCGCTGATTGTGGGAATGTTGGCTGGCGTTGAAAGATCATAGAGGTTATCTGCAGATTCAAGATCGTTGGCTTTGTTGGCATCGAAAATGGCAGAAAGCAATGGCGACGGACCTTCAGTGCGAACATTTTTTACTTTTAAGACCTCATGGTCGCCATTGTCGCTGCTAGTAGTCCAAACACTGGAATCAGTGCTGTTGCTGTGGAGACTGGATGATCTGTGTAAGCGTAGTTGGAACTGTTGGCTATCAATGTCAGCGCTACTGCTGGCAGGAGGAGAGGGGAATCGGCCAGGGATAAGTGTGTCTCTATTTCTGTTACCATTATTAGAGGAGACGGAGGATGACGAGTGGTGTGATGGATCTGTTAATGATTCAGCTTCGTTATCGGCACTGTAGCTCAGGGTTGACCGTGTATCTTCTCTTTGGAGATCCGGAAATTCGCCAATGTTCATACTTTTATAGATTTCTGAAAACCTTTCCATGGCCTCCTGGTCATCAGTTAATCTTGGGAAAGAATTGTAAGACGAGCTGTCTCCTGAAGACACGTTTGACTGTGAGCTGGTGGAGGAAGACACCGAGTATCTGTTGAGAGCATTGGTGCGACTAGCATTCATAAGATGTTGCTGAATAGCAATTGCTCCATTGTCATCGCTTATCATTGAGCGTGCACTGGTAAAAGTGAGATCCTCTTCGCTAGCACTCACGCTGTTTTCTCTAGCGGAATAGAAAGCCTCGGACGTGAGATCAGTGTTGATTGACGACGCGGAAGATAAAATTGGTTTGAGAACGTCATTAAGAAGGCTACTGGAGCTGGCGTTATTATTGTTAGCAGCTGTTACCGGTGCTACAGGAGCTATAGGGGCTATAGCAGCTATAGAAGGAGAATCAGAGTTGGGATCATTGCTGTTGGTTTTGATCTTGCTGTTTCTCTTGTTTTTTGTTTTTGATTTGTTTTTATTTTTGTTGGTTTTCTTCGCCATTGTGCCGAAAGATATTAAGAATTAGAAATTAGAAATTAGAGATTAGAAAAAGAACAGAAGATTGAACAAGTATATAAAGGCGAAAAAAGTAGCGAATAAAATAAATAGGGTGTCCAGTGTTGAATTTACGGTAATTGTCAACAGTTCATAAGAAAACAAAGGAATTTTCAAGACTAGAAACTGGAGGGGTTAGCATTCGAGTCAAAAGAACCGAGATTTGTACCACTTACCTGGTATCAACGTGAATAATATAGCTCCATAGCACTGAACTGTTGGAATTGGCGAGGTGGGTAGAGAAGAAAGACGAGAGGGAAAATTTTGAGATTGCACAAAAGAATGAGGGTGAGTGTAACATTAATAGGGGGCTAAAGTGGTTTGAATATTGACAAGGTGGGTCGAAATAGGTGGGTACTTCTTCCCTGCACACTGGCACCTTTTCCGGGCACAATCTCATTCCCGTCTATATGTGTAGATGTATGCACACAGAGTCTTTCAGCTTGAGAGGTGAATGCGATTATCCTGGCCGTTTTATTGGATTTTCAGTGATTTTTTTAAGATTTAAAGCCGAGTTGTATTTATTTTTCAGGGGCTTTATCGAGAACTTTGAGCCCAGCCGCAATTGGACTAATTGGGTGTTCTCTCTATTATGGCAGCCACGGGCATGTATGTATGTAGACTTGGAATATATGTAAACAGGTCCTTATTTGTTATTTGTTATTTGTTACTTGTTACTTGTTGCTTGTTACTTCTCTGTGCTGGTAAGTGCTGGCAAGTGCTGGTAGAGCGAGAACATTCCTATCTTTGTTTTCTTCCTTTAGGGTTCATGCATACACATTGTTTACTTTGGTAGTTATCGCTCATGCTGGGCAATGCACAAGCAATAAAGTTTACCGTCAAATTTACCCCATTCGGCCCAACGTAGCATAATGGAGCTCTCAACTCCCTCTTCCCACCGTCAGCCAGCTCACAGATGTGCAGCTTGTTAGGCTAGCGGCTAACAAATGAAAAAGCCAACCTGGTGATCAGCAGCCCTCTGCTAGCGTTCTGCTTTGAAGGGGGCTCATAAGCCTGGAATGCACGGCTGTGCACGGTCTGTATGGGTTGTGCCAATAGCGTTCATAAGCAGTGCATCACAGTGCATGTCGCTAACCAAGTGCTGGAATGTGAATAATAGGCACGCCACTCTAGTTCTAGTCTATAGTCTATGGCGGTGGAAGCAACGTATTCTATTACATCTTCAGCGTTGTCGTCGCTTTACTCATTTCACTCACCTCATTAGACATGGGATATATCATTACATGATATCCATTTTGATCCATTTTGATCCAATTGTTCCAATTGTGCTAAATACCTATACAAATACAAAATGAAACAAAACTACCCCTCCTGTTATACCATTTCAACTAACCCCTAATCTCCCTCTTAACAACCCGGCCATCAGCAATAGAAATAACGATATCAGCAATTTGGGCGGTTGCTTCCTGATGCGTGATAACAATGATGGTCATCGTGCCGAGCTTTTTATACTCCTTCAGCCTGCTCAGAATGGCATTGGTTGAGATGTGGTCCAGTCCAGAGGTGCACTCGTCCAAAATAAGAATTCGAGGCTTGCGAAGTAATGCTCTGGCCAAGCCAATGCGCTGCATTTGACCCCCAGACATCAAACTCGTGGCCCCGGACGAAACACTACCTGTTGATCCACCCATTATTGTTTCGTACTTTTCAGGAAGTGCCGAAATAAACTCGTCGACCGAACACTCGTCACAGACCTGGCGTACCTCTGCTTCAGACACTTGACGAGGAATGCCAAACAATAGATTTTCACGAATGGTGCCACGGAAAAAATGTAATGGCATTTGACCAACGACCGCAATCTCGCTTCGGAGGGAGTCAGTGTCAATGTCACGGATATCAATACCCCCAACAGTCAAGGAACCAGATGTGGGCTCGTACAGCTTGGTGAGCAAAGAGGTCAAGGTGGATTTTCCCGAACCTGAAGGTCCTACAATGGCGACGACCGAGTTGCTGGGAATGTCAGTAGTAAAGTCATGAAGAACTGGAACGCTGATAATTCGGTAGGCAGAGGCTCGTTCATCTAAAACCCTATCTAATTGCGCTTTCTTGCTATGACGCTTCAAGAATGAAAATTTGTGCACAAGCCGACCAAAAAGAAATGTCTTTTCTGGATCAAGACTCTCCACACTTCCGCTGGACTGCGAGCCGATGACAGATATATAACTCTGAGCAGTATCCTTTTCTTCAAAAGCTCTAGAAATTGCCTCACGACCAGTGATGACCCGTTTATCCTCAAGATCATCAGGATCAATTTCACGTGGCATGGAGTAACTAAAGTTGACGTTTTTGAATGAAATGGAAGATCCAGTGAGCCCCATCTTGATCTTGGCACCCTGAGCTTCCCTTGACTTGGATGGATCATAATCAAGAAGGTGAAGAATGCGCACCATAATGACCAAAGGCTTTTGCATCTGAGGAATTGCAGTGATGAGAACAGAGATGGAGGTAATCGAGAAGAGTAAGATTGTAAAGATCAGCATGACTTCTGTGACACTGTAGTCCCCATCAGCAACTAGCTGCATACCATAATAAAGAAGAACACCCTGTGAGAGAAATGGGAAAAGTTCTGAAATACCAAATCCAAATCCCTTGGAAAATGAATCTTTAATCTTTACAAGCGCGTACTGAGCGGATAGCTTTTCAAATCTGTTAATAAAGTAGCGCTCAATACCAAGAATTCGAAGAGTTCGGATACCCGAAACCATCTCATGAATAACTTCATCCACCTGAGCAGCAAGACTGGTACATTTTCCATCAAAGTAGTTTCCAAAAAACTTGAGAAGAAGATAAGAAAGGTATGAGCCAGGGATCAAAGCAAAAGAGACTAGGCACAATTTCCAACCAAGAATCATAACCCACAAAAAACAAATGAGACTGAGCGAAATGGATGTAGAAATAACAATAAGAAAGGTAGTACAGATGACACGAATATCTTCAGTTTCATTCATAATCAATGAAGTAAGCTCACCAGTATCAATACTGTTGTCAACAAACCAGGAAATATCACGGTTAAGAACGGATTCAAAGCAGATAATACGAACGTGGCGAACCCACATATCTGCCACCATACACAAGACGTGTGTGCGAAGGTATATGGTAATAGCGTCAATAACTGCAATACACACGGCCAGGATAATCCACTTGTAGTTTTCATCCGCTTGAGAGGCTTGGCCAGGAAACATTGCCGAAAACATGCGAGAGATGGCGTATGAGAAAATTGGATTGATACCACCATTGACAATTGCCGCACCCACTCCAACAAAGAGCAATGGCTTGCTGGTAATTTGATGATAACATTTCTTGAGAATGTAGATGGTAGGAATTGGAAGCTTTTTGGCGTCATTGTAAGAAATGAACCCCAATTTTTCCAAAGGAACACCAGCTTGAGCACCAAGACGAAGGGACTCATCAATATGCTCTTCTAGTTCAATTTGGTGTTGGAGTTCAAGGGGGGAAAGAGGGGAAGGAGCTGAGAATGGGCGAAGAAGTTCAGTGCGTGGTCTCATAATTCTTGAAAATGCTTGTGAATTACGCATGTTATTATTAATCTCGTCTTGGTCCAACATTTGGATTGAGGGATAGAAGGCCGAAAGGGGACGAACAGAATACCGTAAAGGTTGTGATTTATTTTCAGTGACTTCTGAAGAGAAGTTGGTAGCTGTTGTAGACTGGAGGTTTGAGCTTTTGCCATTCCATTCGTCTTCTCGCCCATCAGCGTTGGGAATATTTGAACTAAGTGGAGATGTGGATGCCAAGTAGGAGCTAGCAGGGCGCCTGAATTGGTTATAATTCTTGAATGGAGAAACAGAAGAGCTTGGATTGCGTGGAGATGTAGGTGTATTTACTGGAAAATGAATTGTATCATGCTTTGAGTGATTTGAGTTTTGATAATAGTCTGAAAAAGGCGAATGAGAACTTTGACTTTGGGAATCACCATGACTAAGAATAAGGCTAGTTCTTTTGATTTCGTTTTGGAAGATTTTACTACTGCTAATGTCTTTCTTAAAGCCATGCTTTGTGGTCTTTCCCTTTTTGAGGATGTACACATAGTCATCTTCTCTAATTTGAGAGAGCTCATGTGTAATGATAATAGTAGTCTTTCCTGCGCGCCATTGACGAATGTTTTTGAGAATGATGTTGCGAGATCGAGGATCAAGGGCACTGAGAGATTCATCTAGAATAAGAATTGGAGTGTCACGCACACGGGCACGAGCCAGCGCTAGACGCTGACGCTGGCCACCACTAAGTCTGCTACCACCAGGGCCAACATTGGAATCGACACCTTTAGCCGAAGCATCGATAATAGTTTGAAGAAGGGCAAAGTCGATAGATGTCTTGAGCTGCATTTCCTGGAGTGGAGTTCCATAAACCTCGTTACCAAGAGCAATGTTTTCTTTGATGGAGGTATTAAAGAGAACGCTCTGTTGTTCAACAACAGTGATGTTGTTTAGGAGCCATTTTGCCGAGAGTGTTTTGGTTGGGAATCCATCAACCAAGACCAAACCTTTTTCAATGTCATAAAGACGGAGTAAGATGTTGGAAATTGTGGATTTACCGCATCCTGAATTTCCAATGAGAAAGACTGTCTGGCCAGCGGGAATGTCAAGGTCAAGACCCTTGAGAATTTTAACATTAGGACGAGATGGATATTTAAAATGAACCTAGAAGATGTTAGAAGTTGGAAAAAAGAAACAAAAACAAAAAAACGAGAAAGTTGAATAAAAACATACATCTTTAAAAACAATGGATCCTTGGCATGTGTCAGGGAACAAGCCAATCATACTTTTGAAATAGGTTGCCGAGGAAATACCCAAATCGAGGAATTCATTGATTCTGAGGGATGATACAATACCTCTGTGCACTGACTCCATTCGTAAGCCAAGTTCACTTAGACTGTTGGCAAGCATCATAGTTGACCAAAAGACAGTGAGAACGTCACCAGTTTCCAGTTTTCCCTTGGAAACAAGATTACCACCATATACAAAAGCGGGAACAAACATGGAAAGCATGATTAAACGAGAAATGCCTTGTTGGAGACCGACAATGATGATGAATTTGTGGTAGTGTTGAAAAGCCGTGTCAAGGACTTTTGTGAATTTTTTTGTTTGAACGTGCTGGGTGTTGAATTGCTTGATGGTTTGGATAGAAGAAATGCTCCAGTCAACGAGAGAGGAGGCGCTTTCGATAGAAGATTTGTATTGAACCAACTCTCTGCTCATTGGCTTGGCGGTGACACCGGTAAAGATGACGATAATGGGAAGAGCGCAGATACAGATAAAAGTGAGAGACCATGAATAGGCAAAAGCAATGATAAGACCAGAAGCAAGACAGCATAAGGAGCGTAGATTGAGGGCCAGCATTAAAGATGTGGCAATGCGAAATTCTTCAAAAGATCTAATGAGAAGGGCCAGCGTTCCCATGATGCCTTTATTTTTATCATACCAAGCAAAATCGCGGCCCAGAAACCTATGAAATGTTTGATACTGGGCTCGGTGGACTTGTCGAGAAGAAAGGTGATCCCATAGGAAAACCATAGTCCAGTGACAAAGCATGAGGGCCCCGCTGAGTCCAACCATGGACATTGTTAATATTCGCACCTCGTGCATAAAGGCTTGGGGAGAAGGATATTCATGAGCGGCATATTTGGACAGGGTGGTGAAGACTTTGCCCATGAGAATTGTCTGGACAGGTTGGCTGACACCGGCAGCTAAAGTAGTAATGAAGGCTGGAATCATAAGCATCAAGTCTTTTGTAATGGTGTAAGAGAATAGCGAGCCTTTAATTTTTGGAAGCTCATTTTCAGAGTCTGGTTGGTGTTTTAAATCTCGTGATGGAGGCTCTGGCCCGTTTGTAAAAGACGGTTGGCTTAGTTCTTTGGAGTTTGTTACAGCAATGCTTTCTTCTTCTTCGTATTCGTCATCGCTTGAGTCGTCACTGATTGTGGGTTCAGCTTGAGGCTTTGTAAACGAGATCTTTTTGGAGTTTGGAGATTTAGGTGAAGATAATACCAAGGTGTCAATGCTTGTTTCAATGCTTGAAAGAGTTGAGGAAAACCCGCTAAAGGTTTGACGTCTCATTGGGAAAGACTGATAGAGAGGCAAGTTTGAAGGAGAGGTATGAAGTGATTTATCAGGCATTGTAGTAATGAATAGCTAGTAAAAAAAAAGATTAAGAGAGATAAAAACCAAGAAGAAAGAAAAAAGGAATGGAAAAGCAGTGGTGTATATATGATTATGAATAGTTGGCACATGGGCATGTTAGAGTCAAGCTATTCATTGAAAGGTCCCAATCGGGCGCAGTTCCTAACACACACACAAGATGACGTTAGCACGAAAAGACGCACACCGCAGGCGGCCAATAAACCAGCCGAGAGCCAACAAAAGCGATAAACAGTGGCAAAAACAGACATTTGATAGCAGGCAAAGTAGCGTTTGCAGCTGTGCTTGCACGGTCTTTTTTAACATGGGTAGCTTTGCCTTGGATTCATCTTGATTGTTCTGTCCCAATTAGGAAGTGTCTAGTTATTTCAGCCGTGCGGTCATGATACGCGCACATCAGCAACCACCGACCTCCCCAACCTCATTATCAGCAGCACAAGATAGGAACAACGGTGTTATTAATGAAAAGACATGTGTAATTGACTGTGGAAAACAATCTTATGGTTTCTCTCTGACTCATATGAGTGTTGTGTTGGATTGTGTGTATCACGTGTTGGAATGAATTAAGTCACGTGTGATACAATTGTCATCTATTTACATAATATGTCATGTGGTTGCTGCGAAATTTGGGAGATATCATCATCATATTTCATGGGTTACATAACACATACATAATAACTTATATAATAATACCGTAACAGCGAGGCATACCTCTCTAACCATCTTCCGTTCATTGCTTATAATTTCCTGGTTTTCGCTTTTTCTTTCGACTTTTTCAGCTCATGCTCAGCAGCCCGATAGGAACCTTGAACTTTTTTCTACATTTTTAAAAAGAGTGAATTTTTTTTTACTTTTGCCTTGTGCCGCTCACCGAATTTGAACAATCATGTCTGAACTAGCAGAGATCAGTGAGATCCTCAAAGAGATGCGAGAGGATATGAAAAAAAATCACCAGAGAAATATACAAGATATACAAGAATTGAAAGACAAGATCGATAGCAAATTTGAGGACATTGACAAAGAACTTGCTGCGTTAAAAACAATTCGCCTCCGAAACAAGTCTCCGAACTTTGCAAAAGGGTAGAAATTGAGCTGGAACAAATTGACTGGAAAGATCCTAGGGATGCACATCTTTGGACCGAGATATTGTCTATGACATTTTCTGAGCTTCCTACCACAACCTTTTTGCAATGCATTAGAGCTGATTATATTAAGAAAAACAAAAACTCCAAGCCACCACCTTTGGTTACTGACGAATGGAATGTCAATACCTATGTGACAGCGATCTTGGGAGTTTCTAGAGACTGCTTGTGAGGGAGTCGGGTTTCTAGCGTGTGCTTTTGATGCGGAAGAACCCATCCTAAAGAATGGGAATAGCTATAGCTAAAGGGATTTTTGAAAAGCTTTTAATATGAAAGACATTTCGGTTAACAACGATTCAACTTTATTGTTTTGGCTCTGATCCTTCCCGAGGGTTTGCATACCATGATTCACAATGTATATGACTATGTGCGAAAATGTTTGTGACTATTATACACACGTATTCTTATCATCAAAAGTTTATATATGATATTTCTCTTTCATATGTGTAGTTTTGGCTGCTCATTTTCTGTACAAGGCGAATGTCTCATTTTAATGCTTAACCGATACCTGAGAGTGGAACCGGTTACAAATAAGAGTGTATAAAAACAGCCAAAAACAAAGAGAAAAGAAGAAAGGGAATTTACAGTAATATAATGGAAATGGAGCCGTGAATAACTCTTCCTACCAATTTAGATTTGGACGAGCTAGGATTTCATATAAACACCTTGTCATGACAGACCATCCTATACATCAAAATCATTTGTACGCCGTGGTGGTATTCCAAGTCTTAAACATCTACAACATGTGCAGGATGTAAAAAAAATACACGAAACCATGGAAATAGAGTACTAAAGAGATACAGAATACGGATATATGAATCTATTTCGCTCTTGTAAATAACAGTTCAAGTAGCGTTTAATATAACAACGTTTACTCCTGGTCCGTCGTTTGCAAGTCATTTGTTTCTTTGAACAGATGATGGATCCCACAAGTTCTCCTTGCCAACACAACTTGCCCAGTATACTTTCAAAAAGCATGCAAAGATAGCAACAATTGCAGTATCAATTGTTATATCCGGCAACATTAAAGTCAAGATCCATTCTTCTAAACAACATCTGTCAACTTTTTGACCCATTGTGAATGAACTTTGCACGTCAGACAAGTGGATTGATCGCAGAATGAATGGCATAGTGGTATTTGAGATGCAAATCCAGAAATCTTTTCGTGATTGGGCAAAGCTTACTTTACATGATACTATGGACAGTTTCTTTGCACTAATTATCAGAAGAGTAAAGAGATGCAAGCTTTTAAAAAGGGTACTTTTTATTTGGGTATATTCTCCACTTTTATCCAGCTAAGATCAGCACAGTCAAATACTTATAGTTTGGTATTAAAAAAAACATGTAGGCCCACTGTTAGAAAAAATGTTAATAATTAACAAGCTGTAAGGAAGATGAGAAGGATGCGCAAATGACGGGTATCTCGATGAAAGACATAAACTGAAGATCAGGTTATCTGTCACACCTGTCAAAAATTCAGAATAAAGAACAGAAAGAAAATAACAAAGGCCAAACCAGATGAGACTAATGATGACCAGAGGTATAGAAGCTGGGAATGTAGATGAATATATTTGAGAACAGACAAAGAATAACAAGGAACGACGGTGTCTAAGAGGGCATGGGGTATATGATTTGAAAAGATAAACAAACGATATAGCATAGTATTCTAATCACTATACTCTGCATAGACCAATGGAACTAGAATTGCAAAAATATGCATCAAATAATGGAAAAACAAGAGTTTTAAACTCTTGCTGAGAGTGAAAAGTATAAAACATATACATGTGCAAACTGTATCACGTGGAGTTTATGAGGATCACCTCGTGACATTCACAAGGATGCAACTTTGGGGCTCTTGTTTTAACTATTGTTTCATAAGCGAACGATTACAAGACCTCAAATTCTCGGAACATCAAAGAGGTAACAGCGACACGAGGGCGGTCCCAGGGAAATGAGGAATGCACGTGGATTAGTCTTGAAGCTTAGCCTAGTTGAATAACGAGTGTTTCAAAATCAAAGTAAGCCGAGAGAAGTTACGATATGAGGAAGGGATTTCAAACATGCCAAAGGGCTGAAATGACGATGGACGGTGGCTGTTAGAAGCAGATATTAATATGTGATTTCACATTAATATTAAAAGCAATAGTAGGAACCAGCTAGGTCAAACTATCCTGTAGTTTCCAAACTGCTTGTTCCCGGTTACAGAGAATAAACATGGAGAATGGGGGCCAAGGGCTTGGGGTGTGTAAGAGCGCCTGTTTGTAAGCGCGCGGAAACGAGGAGCGCCACGTGAATTCACGTGTTCACGTGGCTGAGTGCGTCCGAAGCAGCCATGTATATAACTACAGCAATAGCAACACGAATAACGTGGGAAATAAAAGAATAATATAGCCCACAGATCAGTAATCAAAGAAAACGCGTATAAAGAAGAGTTGCCGTCCACGGCTATTTGGTGACTCGGTAATAAGGGAAAGAAAAAAAAAAAAAAAAAAAAAAAAAGAGAGGCCGCCACTATTTCTGTATTTCTGTATTTCATCCAAGTTCTTGCAAAACTGTGCTGTCTGTGCATACACTCAAAATAGATTGATATACGCTGTGCAAACTGTATATATGTGTTGGGCATGAAAATTTTGTGTGCTGAACGGTTGTCTGGTCTCCCATCACGTGGAACCATTGTGAGGTCCACGTGAGCAACGGATACCTAATACCCACAATATCAAAAGATGGATTGTAATCATACATTCGTACTTAATACACGCTAATACCACTTTTGACGTATATCCGTTTATACATACACAAGCACCGCTCCACCCCAGGTTGCAATGGTGATTGATATATACTGTGATAGATCACATGGTTGCCCTTGCAGCACAGTCGTCGTATTAATTTGTTCGACTGGCTTGATTCTATAGCTGTTGGCTATCAAACAGGCAAGTGGTTTAGGATGCTTCCTCTCCTTCCTGTCTTTGAAAGGCATAAAGTTTGCAATTCAAACAGAGTCTTTGTCTAACGTGTTGGCGAATTGGGTTTTTGAAGGAATAGCATAGACTGTTGTCGAAGGTTCTAAAGATTTTGTTAATCCTTTTCCAGGTGATTATTCCTTAAATCAGATTGATGTGTGTGTTTTTTAATTTTTACAACGCGTTAGTCGAATGTTATCCAAATCCATTAGAAATTTATTTTTCAAGTTTTTGGTAATCTTGCAGTAAAAGCTTGAATTGCATAAGGGATCAAGCAACTGTAAGCCTTGTGAAAGAAAAATAAGCCTAGCGAATGTGTTAGTTGATGATAGTGTATTATAAAGGCATTTAATAAATTCAGTAAATTCGATCGTTATAAATATTATAATCATTGTAATCATTGTAATCAATTTAAAGTCATCAAAAAGGTGGTCAAAAAACACATTATGCCCGCTTCCCCATGTTACAAAACCAGGTAGTTACAAAGCTAGTTGTGTGTAATTGCAGCCGTTGTAACTTTGGACACGAAATAGAGTTTAGTGTGCGAACAAGGCCTTTTGAAAATAATAAAAAGAAAGAGAAACACGAACCAGTCGTGTGTTTCTGTCTGGAAGCTTCGGATCGGCAATAAGGTCATTAACCACCCTGGTGGGTAATGTTACATGGTAGAAAAATAGGGGGACCAGCAGTAATAGTAGTAAATGCCAGCTATTATTATTATTTTATAAATATTTTACAATATTTTACAATACTTTACCTTTCCAACGGTCGACTTGATAATAATCAACCCATTTTCGCATTTCCCAGTTCTCTATTCTCTACCAATTTCTTAGATCTGAAAAAATAGAGGGCACAAAATGCAGTCCGTCACATGGAGAAACTGTTTCTCAGACGACATGCTATACAATTGAAGGTATATATTGTGATATGAGATATGGGATATAATTAGATATATATCATTTGGTGAATATTCCGTCCTTTTCCGAGCGGTTAGCCGTCAAGGTCCCATCCCCTAACCGATCTGAACAGTCTGAACAATCTACACGATTCTCACAATCTCAAAGTATCATGATTTTTTCTAACCTCTACCACCAGAGTACACCAAAATAACATGACTTTTCAGTCTTTTTTGGTTGTTGTACATTGGATTTAGCTTCGATCTCGATGTGAAAAATTTCAGGGTCACTGTTGCAGTTACAACACAGCATTACCTGTAATTGCAACAAACAACCTGGGCGGACATTGGCCTCGGTAGTCTGATATTCTGATAGACAGATGTGCATTTAATAATGATTGAATGGCCTTTTTTCTTCTTTCTTGAATACTTTAAAATGGTAACAGTATAAAAGGTTGCCCGGCAATATTTTCCAAAAGGCGGTGGTGACCAAATTACAGAAGGAGTGTTCTGGGTTCATATTCGTGTAGATGTCATGTTTGGCGTGGGAATTGAGATAATGTCACGGTTTCATCAAAGGTTTTTGAAGAAAGTATTCGAACGTGTCCGAGAGGTTTTCATGTATCCATTTTGCGTTTTGAATAAAGAAATCAATATATCAAGATTCATTTTGCAAATTCAATTCCAAATCCATACTAATGCCCAACACCATATCATACCATACTAAACGCCAAAATCATAATTACAATTATGATTATACAACCGAGTCGCGTATCAAACGCGTTTCGAGATTTCAAATCTTGTGCAAACGTACAGAAATACATGGAAGATCATGGTAAGGCAACAGGAATAGCCGAAATAGCCTCTTGTGCACAAGCTTTGTTTTCACATGTATTACACCCGGTCGATTTGCCATTGGCTTTGTTTGGACAAGAGCTAGGAATTGCCAACATAATTATGGATGATGGATTATGAGTTAAGTATGGGGAATTAAAATCAGTTGATTCATTTAAATCAATTGAATGAATTATACCGATTGTATCAATTAAATCCAAGGACTCCAAAGATATCCAAAGACTGAGTGATCCAAGGTGTCAATGGCCAAAACCTCGACCGGAGAAGAGCAATCTTGACCATATCTCATTCAACTATATACAACTACAGCTATACGGCCTTTTTCATCACTTGAACTGATCAAAGCTCTTTAAACCGTTACTGTTCGTTTGGGAATACAAGTTGGCCAAATTAAGAATAGTGTGTATAGGATGAGAGACATGCAGAGTCAAAAGCTTGTTACGCGAAAAAAGCTAGATTTTTGTATTTTAAACTATTCGTAACGAGTTGCAATTGACATTTTGATTATTTTGACCAAGTGTGGGTTATATTCTAACCTAGTTAACCTTTGCTTACATTCCTAATTCAAATCATCTTTCTAGAACTGTCATCTCCGTGGCATAAAGTTTGGAGCATTTGTTAGAAAGACAGAACGCGCGCACTTTTGAGTCATGGCGATAAATATAAAGACACACACATCTATATACCAGCAAAATTTATAAAAGTTATACAATTTATATAATATAAAGGATCCATAAAGTTATACAGTTATAAAGTTTCAACGTCAAGACTCACGCGACCAGTTCGCGTACCTTGAATCAAGCTTTAATAAACACACGGTCGTAATAACGTTAGCGAAAATTGGGAAAAAAAAAAAAAAAAAAAACCGATGAATTAAGATTTAAGAAAGAGAAAGCTGAGCGTGAGCTTGTAAGATAACTAGGAACAGTATAATGAACAATAGACCAATTTAAAGAATGAAAAAAGGTATAAAGGAGATACTATTTATATGAAAAAGACACTGGAATGAACATGTGAATAGACATGTGAACATCTGTAGTGTTCCTTTCTCCTACATCCGAGAAAGAAAGAGGGAAAGAAAGAAACAAGAGATATTTTAAAGTGGGCAATCAATTTAAACTAAACTAGTTGTGATTGAAAGAATGTACCTACACGTGGATATATGGGACCAAATTAATTGGAATTGGATACGAATGAATATAACTGAATATTCGCAAACTTTACGGCAATAATAAAAGACAATAAATATGATAAATACCGTATCTACACCCAGTATAATACATATATAATATATACATAAAGCCATGGCGATTATTTTCAACCTTTTCATAAAAACGCAACTAAGGTAATGTGATGGTGCCGTATCAAGAAATGTGGATTACCCCATAAGGACTTGTTTAGACCGAAACAGGAGATCTACGGAATGATGTAACAGAAGCCGACTGGGGTTGTAATACATGAATAATTACCAATATAATTTTGGACGTGTGCTAATACCAATAGAACCAGCAGCATATATGGCACCAATACCAATACAATATACTGATAAATAGCAAATGCCAACATACAATTCATATATCTAGCACCGGCGTGCTCGTTTGCAAAAGCCTATTCCAAACCTTGTCATTCAAATTGAATATTCACCTTGTCTTTCAAATGTATCATATTCACAACAATCGTGTATAACTAGTTCAGATGGCCCCACGTGAAGTCCGGCTAGATCCAATCAATATGTCAGTGCAATCGATATAATATACAGCAAACCGCATTATTATGCCAGCACAAATGCTATTATAACACTCTGTTTATTGCTGAATTGCCCCTGAAAAACCAAAGACATGTATCATATGCCACAAGGCGCCAGCCCTGATGTCGAGAGTGGATCTCGTAACATATACGCAACCTTCAGCAGGGTGAGCAGGGTCCCAAGCTAATCCAGCCCAAGTCCTCCAGAACCACGCACCGTTTGGCCATGTTTCGAGCAGAACGAGTTTGCTGGTTGTACGAAATGGCAATTGGGCTAGTACACGCAAGTCCTGCTGAGGGTCGTGCCATGGGCCGTAGCCACATCGCCTCACGTGAACCGGTCACATGACTTCTTTCTGATAACCCCAGCAACTGGTCACGTGCCTTTTTATTCCATTGTAACGTCGAAAAACACAAAACACAAAAAACAAAAAAAAACGCGACGCGCTTACTCGCTACACGACGCTTTCCAATTTTCAGTTTTATTTTTTTTATTTTTCTATTTTTTTATTTTTTCGCTTTTTTGTGGCCTCACCCTGCTTACCTCAGCCGACAAATCAATAGGCCGCAGGTATTGATGAAAAAACCAGCATGCGCACAAAACCACAAAAACGCCAATAGAATCCCCCTAATGGAAAACTTTGCTAATCGCTATTCTCATCATCACCAGAATCACAATCACATATATATATTCATTCACCTCCCCCCTTCTTCCCTCACTTTTTCTTCTTCTACTTCACCTTTATCTATCTACACGCCTTTTACTTATCCATTCTTTAGCGTCTTGCCTACTATTCTTTCATTCCTTTATGTTTTTATAATCAACTCACTTTCATCCATTCTTTTTTCTCTGTATTACTACTATCCATTCCTTTATAAATACATATATACACACACACACACACACACCCTTTTATACACATTCAAAATGACCACTTGGTGCCAATTAGATTCTGCTTCCATCTCTGCTCCTTCTGAAGTTGCCGCAGGCGACAACTCTGTCAGCGAGATGCTGCAGCTTTACATTTCAAATGACGATTCTCTGATACAGCATCAGCATTTACAAAACTCTCCTGCATCTGACATTCAACATTCACACCAACATTCTTCTGACGATCTGTTGGCCACTCCCGTCTCTAAAATCATTCCAAGATCAATGGCTTCCACAAACCTGGCTGCTGCCTTCAACTCTAGTGGCTCCCTCATGGCCGTCACCATGACTCCCCAATCCCAAAACCCTACCTTTCTCACACCAATGACTGCTTCTTCTGTCAACAGCTCTCCAGCCTTTTCTTTCGTCACTCCTCAAACAACCTTGATCAACACCTGCGACTTGCAATCCACCTCTGTTTCTTTTTCAACTCCTGCTACTCCCCGCCTCAACCTTGGCTCCTCTACTCGCTTCGAGTACACCCCCATCTACATTGATTCTGATGGTTCTGCCCTCTTCCCTCAATCCGCCCGGCCATCTGAAATCTTTGTTCAGGATGACCACATTTACATGCAACCAGAGGAAAAGCTACAAGAGCAGCCAAAGCTCAAGTCCGAGGAAGAGCCTGCAATTGGCTCTAATCCCTTTTATTCTCCTCCTGTTTTCTTCTCTGCATCGTCTTCCCCAGACACTTCTATCGATGATCCCATCTCTCCTCCTGGTCTCACCCACTCAGACTCCATCTCTTCCATTTCCTCTTACTGCTCCATGGAGTCTGCTACTTCCTCGTCTTCCTCTCTTGTTTCCTCAAGAGCAATGTCTCCTCTTCTCTCTGTCCCAACTTCTCCTCCATCCGTCACTGTTGCTGATCAAACCATTGATCCATTCATTGCTCAACAACAACAGCAACAAGCCATTATGAATGCTATGAATTCTCCCAAACAAATGCAACAACAACAACAACCACCTCAAATGGTCCTTCCTCTCCCAACTTATCATAACGTTTATCATATTCCTCAACAACAACAGATCCACCATCAGCCTCAAGTTTACACTCCTCACTACATGCCTCAAACTCCTGGTGCTGTTCTTAACCCAGCTGCTGCTTCTGCCGCTGCTGCTAACCTTGCACTCTCTCTTACTTCTGGTTATCCCAACCAAATGGCACACATGCCTCACGTTGGAATGTCTGTCACCTCTATGGCTTCCCCCAGCCCTGCCTCTCGACTCTCTCGCCGTCACCGAGTGAGCAGCATGGGCAATTTGGGCATGCTTCGCAACGATGGCCGTCTAGGTCGCAATGAAGGCGAAAAGCCACACCGCTGTGTTCACTGCAACAAGTTTTTCCGTCGTTTGGAGCATCTTAAGCGCCATGCTAAGATTCACACTGACGAGCGCCCATTCCAATGTGATGTTCCCGAGTGTGGCCGACGATTTTCACGATCTGACAATCTCCGAGCCCACCGCCGAACACACATGAAGAAGGGAGGTAGAAACTTGTTTATTGAAGGATTGGAAGCCAATGTTCCCATTATTGCAGCTGAGAAGAATGGAGAAGAACAAATTGAAGCATAGTTGCTGGCCAATTATCTGAAAAAAAAGAAAAAAGATTTTTAAGAAAAAATTAAAAATTCCATAAAAGTTTGTGTACGATCTGTTGTTTTATTTACTGTTTTGATGAATACTTTATGAACCTTTTATCATTCATTCCTTGTTTTATTATTATTATTATTATTATATTTTATTTGATTGTTTTTTAGTCGTTCTTTTATTTGCACATATGAATAAATTTGTCTTGGAGAGCCCATGGCCATTTAAAAAAATAAAAAAATAAAAAAAAAGATATTACAAGTTGAAACTTTTGAATCCATTCAAGTCTCTAAATGGGATAAATGAATGGCAGAGAAGCATTTGAAACAGATTAGTGTAAGTAGAGACGAGGGTAAGGGATGCGGCAGTACAGTATTAATAATATGATAATGAAGACTTGTATATTGATGGGAAAAATGACCAGTGTATTGGGGCTTTGGAACAAGCCAAATCGGGAAATCGCAAGGGTGGATATGTATATTCAAATGTGTGGACTAAATAGGGCCCATGTCTTTAGATGTATTATTAGGTATTAATTATATTAAGTATATAACGATCATGATGGTGGTATTAATGAAGATATTAATGAAGATATTAATGAAGATATTAATGAAGATACTGATGATACTGGTGAAGATACTGATGATAGCTGTCTTGTATTGGGGAAAGAGGTGATACACGTACAGTATATATGCCACATATTGGCACGTGTCTCACGTGGGTGCCACATGTCATAAGCCAGCTTTAATTGAATAAATTGTAAACAGCTAGTTATATACAAGACAAGACCTTGCCAATATGTTAAATGCCAGGATGAATATCAAGATCAGTATCAAAATCAGTATCAAGATCAGTATCAAGATCAGTATCAAGATCAGTATCTAGATCAAGATCAAAATGGATTTGAATATTTCTTTTTAATGAACCAATGCTAATTTATAATGACCACCTACCAAAATTTGGCATATATATATATATCCATATCAACAACAAAGAAGCGTTGCTAGGCTTTTTTTTTTTAAAAAAAAAATGAAGGAAGACATATACAGGTTGTAATATACCGTAGCATTTGTATCATTTGTATCATTTGTACCGTTTACATCTGCTCAAGCTTATGCTGGATCCCAGTCCAATTGTTGCTTGGGTATCCAGCACATCACAAGGAACAAATATTGAAATCCGCTCGGTCTTGTTTGAGCCTGTCTTGTGGGTATATACAACTACAAACACAAATCCAGGCACAAATATCAAGGCGTGTTCGTTTCTTTGGAAATAATAAAGCAGTGCCGACAACACAAACTTTCGCGATAATCAACTCAAGAGGCCTTCAGCCAATTAATCTCCAATGCCAAAAGTCTTGATAGCAGCACGGATAATATCCAACTCATACATAATAGAAGAAAAACTAAAATCGCAAGGTACTAATAAATCTCCAATTAATAATAGCAATATTCCAACAATGAGATCTAATAGAACCACTCGCCTGCAATGTAATTTTTTTTCTTTTACATGTCATGGAAATAATTCTAGCTTTTATTCCTCCCGATCCAATTGGATTACCTGATTAGTCCAATTGCGACTATTGCCATAATGACTCCAACCTCTCCTAACACACACACGCTTATATTTGGTTCCTTAATAGATTACCAAATTACCAAATTACAGAACCTGTTTCTTGCTCTTTCCGTGTTTTTTTTCTTCTTTTTTTCTTTTTTTTGTCTTGTGCCTTTCAAAATTTTTAATAACCTTTTGAACAAAGATTCATTTTCTATGGAGCAAAGATTTTCAAAGCTGGCTGTTGCAAATTGGTAGGCTTGTGGAGTTTTTCACGTAAAGTTTTAATTGACTTTTTTTTTTCTGTTCTTTTTTTTCTTCTTTTTCAAGGGGAAGGTTTAACCTGAAACTGGATATATACAAATCTGGAAATCTTGTATATATAAACCATAACCTGGTGTTTTTTTTATTCTTCTTCAAATCTCAGTGTATATAACCAGATAGTCCCTGTGCTATCGGCTTGTCATAAACAAGGAACGGACCCCTAAATGTGCCAGCCCATGTCATGTCACCAAACGTAACAGGCCTGTCATGGATAAATGGCATGGAACATTCCATGTAACTAGCCCACTTGACATGACAGTTCTAATGCAGTGTCATAACCATGGTCAGGTGACGCATGTAACAAGTTGGTTATCTTGCAACAATTCTAATCATTTCTTTTTCCTTCCTTTCGCCATCACCATCACCATCACCGCCGCCACCGCCTTTTTATTCCTCTCTTGGAGCAATCACAATTGCATTTATTTGATTCCTCATTTTAACATTTATTATACCACGAGCTTTCCATTTGGAAATTATTCCATTTGGAAATAGTATGCTTCATAATACCCTGCTCCCAGCTATCGTTGCCTAGTCACTACCTGCCATCAGGCGGATGGACACCACGTTGACCACAGTATTTACGATGAGGATGCATCGATATATCACAGTGCAATAAAATGATAAAATAAAATCAAAGAGGCTGGATCCTGGAGGACAACAGCCTGTTGAAATACCCAGATTGAATAATATTATGGACGTGTAACGGTCAATCGTTTAAACCACGCTCAGCCCTGATAGTAATACCCTTTGTCATCTACCCGTATCACATTTTTCTTGATTACAATTCAGCATTTTGCAGCTGTTCAGAATGGTATATAATCCGATTGAGTTTGATCTTTTACAATGATACCCACGAGCAATTGTTTTGGTAACGCTTGACCCGTCCAACTAGTTTCAATATACACGATGACCAAAGTAAGTTGTAGGAATCATAATAATATATCACACCATGAGTAATAGCTATATTATGGGCATCAGCAAGCAAGAGCGCAAAAGAGGTTGGCGGTAAATGGAAACCATATACAACGTAGTGCGATTGCTATTTTCGCGCGCCCAAATAATCGGACCCAGTCGCAGGACTGGCATCAAAGAACGCACACATCCAAGCTGCGTTCAAATGCATTTATATCAACCAACCTCGTAGCTCCCGTAGCACTTGCAGCACTTGTAATACTTGGCTGCAATCGTAGCCTGTTCGGGCCCTGCCATGACACAGCCTGTAATGACACTTGCTGCAACACCACCAAGCCTTTCTGTACCAGCACGAGGGTTTGTCTCCCTCCAACGCGAAAAACCCTGGACCGCGGCATGTGGGTCTTTTAATCCACTGCTTTTCATTATACGATTGCGCTTGTTGCTGTTATTAGTTGCTACCGCTCGTGTGCGAAATATGGGCCCTTTTGTAAACGGATTCCCCAAAGGTTGCACGCCAATCCATAACAAAGCCGAGCCCCCCAGCAGCGGACCACTCACCACAGCCGACCAAGGCCTACAAACACGTGACTAGGGGTCTTTTACAATGGCCGTAAACGTGACCCGTATTTTTTTTTATTTTTTTTATTTTATTATTATTATTTTTTTTCTCTTTTCTTCGCTATTAGCATTTTAACTTCCTTCTTCCTACTATCGCTGCTGCTTCTAGCATTCGTCTTCTCCCTAACAGCAAACCTGTCCATCTTGTTCCCTCCTCTCTGCGTGCATTGCTCCATTTCCCTCTTTTCATTGTAATTACTCCAAGCTTTTTGCCGATCCATTCAACTAGAAACCCTTTGACCGCATTCTCCCTTTGTTCTTCCTCTCCCACAAACTCTACGCAACACATTGATACACCTGCCGTTCCCGAATGAATTATCTCGAATGCTCAGCGCCATCACAGAATCATGTTGATGAATCCCTGCTCTCTCGGTTCAGCTTTAAAGATATCAACAGCAGCACCGACAGTATCACTCACAAGTTTAAGGTTTTGTCGTCTCCCCCACTATCTCCTCGCAACACCGCGTGGATGCGGGCCAGCGTTAAACGAAACCACGATCACGAAGCGGAGGACTCTGACGGAGAGCTTCAGCTGACCGCGCCGGCTTGCAAGCCTGCCGAGCCTTTGGAGCGAAAATTCAAGGTAAGACCCACCGGATACATGCTGGATTTTTCAAGGTTTTAAGCGTACTAACTAAGAAGGTAGAAGCCAAAGTTTCGGGATTACAATTTTGAATATCAGGTGCCACCAAATTTTGACAACGTGCCCCATCATCCTAGTAAAATCTTCCCCCAAGCATCGTCACAAGCTCCCTTTGGGTTTGATGTCCACAAGCTGGTCAAAAGAGAGGCAGTCCCCGCGGCCACTGCACTTGAAATGCCGATCGATTTTGCCGGTCCTCCTACCCCGACAACGGCAGCGTCCGGCAATCCTTTAAATGCATTTGACCATGCCAGTAACAATTTCCCCATGAACAGCGCTTATTGGGGACGTTGTAACAATTCCGCAATAACCCCCATGCACCATCAGCCATCTCCAGGACTAGAATGCGAAAGCCACAATAACAATACCAATAATTCTAATAATTCTAATAATTCGCTTGGGAGTTTAAGCCATCAGCATGGCAATGTCGTTGTTATTGGTGGTAACAATATGGGCCAACAAGATGTGGAAGCCTCCCGCAGCTTCAACATGAACTCTACCACTGAGATTAATCAAACTTTGCATAACACCATGTTTAATCAAGGCCCCTCATCGATCGCTGAACTTAACCAACTAAACACTCTCCCATTCCCTCTGCATCAGCACCAACAAGCTTCATTTCTTCTCTCTCCTTCTGCATCTGAGGCAGGCTCTATTCCTGCTATTTCCTCTGCCATGTCAGCAATTCCTTACATGAGCACCACCATGTTCTCCAGCTCTTCGTCCGAAACTCCGTCTGCACTTTCATCGGCATCTCCATCACCGGCTCCCCAGCTCCCAACAAACACTTTTGCATCATTACCACACATGCCAATACCAGCAGACTTGGATCTCGCCGAGCCAATGTCTTCGTTAATGGACGACATGTCCATGAATGACGTTAACATGGACAGTATGAAAGACTTTGACTCTACTTTATTTTTACAACAACAACAACCTCACCACCATCATCATCATCATCATAATCCAGAACCAACCTCTGACAACTACTTGCATCATAAGCCCCAAGAAAGCGGCCCTAAACCGCTCTCCTTTCAATTTCGAATGGGCTTTAGACCAAACTGTGAAAAGTGTATAAACAAGGTTTCTGGTCATTTTTCGCATTTGGATTGATTGCATTTTTAAATGTATATATACATGAAATAAATTGGGTTTTTTATATAAATAAATAAAGAATTTACTTTGCATTTATAGTATACATTTATATAATTATGCCGTTATTTTAGTGTAGGTATATAGTAATGTACGAATAATATAATGTCAATTGTTGAATTTTCAAAAAAAAAATTGAAAAAAACGAAATCCTCTTTTGATACATGACATTTATTTAGTATCAAAAATCCACTTTTTCCAACGGTTTTGTAGTGTAGTCGGTTATCACCACGGATTCTGAACATAGATTATTCCGTTAACCCCGGTTCGAATCCGGGCAAGACCTTTTTGTGCCGGCAGTTGTTACTAATTCCCAGCACACTACTATCTTTTTTTTTTTTTTTTATTACTTTTTTTTAAATTGACGCATGACTTTTTGATGACCCTTGTAGAGTGTGGGATACATACTGCTTCTACTGCCGGAAAGAGAGGCCAAAATAAAGCCTGGTTACGTTAATGGGGGCTTGGCCACGTGAAACGGGGGTTCCTAAAGCTACCAGGTTGGACAAGTTGGGATTACTTGAAAGCAATTTGATGGCAAAGGAAAAGGAAAGCAAAGAAAAAAGAGAAAGAAAAGAAAAGAAAGAAAGAATGGTCGTGCAAGCAGAA
Organism: Magnusiomyces fungicola; assembly: GCA_900654225.1. Taxonomy (NCBI): domain Eukaryota; kingdom Fungi; phylum Ascomycota; class Dipodascomycetes; order Dipodascales; family Dipodascaceae; genus Magnusiomyces; species Magnusiomyces fungicola. The sequence goes on from CAACAH010000002.1 coordinate 1,765,868, forward strand.
TCATTATGTAAAGATAGGGGTCTAGAAGTTAATAAATATGGACCCTGAGTTTTATAAATGAATCCAGACGGCTTTGGAAATCTGGGGATATGAGATTGGCTTGGTACTTAAATAAATATATATAGCAGTCACCGTTTTTATGTGGTATATGGGTATCGTTAATTTTGTAGCTGCAGTAATAAGCTTTTTTCCAAATTTCAAGGTCTCCATATTCAGTTGATTGCTAATATTTGTTGGATGAAAAAGAATCTTGACTATTGGCACTTTAAGGCCAATATATGTAACATCATAGCAAAGAATTGGTTGTTATGGGTGAAATACTCTGAAAAATGTCAAAATGGGAACATAGATGTTGTGTTACATGCGTATATTTGTAATCACAAGCTTTCCTCGTAGTTTAATATATTTAATCCGAAAAGCCTCCTAATCTCTCCCAATGTAGGATTTTCCATTTTGAGTTGATTGAGTGCCAGGCTCCCTCACAACCCGATTGAATCTCTAAACAATTGGCATATTATATCGTCTCGTCTCCGTTTTCATACAGGGAATTTCACAAACGGAATTACTGTGCGACTAATCTGTCAAAGATGCTTTGCCAGAGCCATTTACTCTTCTAGGAACAATATTATTCAAAGCGAGCTCTTATGACATATCTGACGGTTTGCTTAAACAATCTCATAGCATGTGCAACCTGTTCAGCGTATCTGTCATATCCCAAAATCAGCAATAGAGTATATGTATTTTGGCAAGTAAGGGTATGGCTCCTCAACATTATATTGCTCAGTCTTTCCACTTGCACTTATGGTAGTAATAGGTTCGTATGAACTCTGGTAATCACTGAAATGGTATGACGAGCTGCAATTCTACTTAATGGAGAACCTCTTTAAGCCATGATGAATTAAACACTGGTTCTTCTTAGAGGCGCATTGTTATTGTAATCTTGTTCACAAATACAGTTTCAGACATAAGCCCTTGTTTTCAGTTTAATAGGGAATCATATGTATACACGAAAGACTCACAAAGAAAAAAATTGGTCCCACTTGGATCATTTCGTTTGCAAGTTTTTGTTATAGGCGTGTGAACCTTTAGATTTGGACATGGCAACCACAATGGGATATATTAAATATTAATCTGTTGACTCTTGTTGTTTTTGAAAGTAAAAATTATTTACTGGTTTCTTGGTGTAAAAGATTGTTATGTAATCATTCATTATAACTGATTGTATTACAGTCATCATGGAGGAACTAGCTGCACTTGGCACTGGGTAGTAAAGTTGCTATGAAATAAATTCAAGGGTTCATGCTGTAGCAGAAAGATGCTATAAAGAAAGGCCAAAAATTGAAAAGCATGTAAGATATTTTAACGGTATCAAATGAAAAAGAGTTTGGTATTGCCTACAGCTTGAAGATGAAAGAAGAAAGAAAGAAAGAAAGAAATCTTTGAGGGGAAAAGGAAATAAAAAGGGCCACCTGGCTGATGTGAAAAACGACAGGTAATAGCTTTAATGACGCCATCATGTGATATTGTATGTATGTACAAACGGCTGGATGTAGCATAATTGTAAAGACAAAAATGTAGTAAACAAATAGGCAACTTGATAATAAAGTATTTATGTTGTATTAAAGAGGATAATAAACAAACTAATATATTCATTTGGAAGAAATGCATTCCCGGGTTATGCAATGGGTATATCAAGCTGATGCAATCCCCGTGGTTGTGTTTATAGTCGCTGCTACTCTGGCAGCCTTTTCAAAGTGGATTTAATGAACTAAACCAAGGATAAACGAACCAAGACACCATGTGTCGACAGGTGTATATCAAAAAGAGGCGTCCGTCCAAGAGTTATAGTGTGCCAGTAGTTCCTTTTTCCGATTATTCCTTCGGTAATAGCAGCTTTAAAGTATAGTATAATATCCCACAAAGCAAACCGCTAAATCAACTATCGTCCGTTTAAGGAAACAAGACTCAGACTGTGACAAGAAAAAAACTGACATTGTCATGTGTATGTCACTACCTTGTTGAAATTATCGTCATGTTTATACCGTATATTGATAATCGACGACTGGGAAAAGTATAAAAAGAAGACGAGATGCACTCATTCTTTCAGCTTCTTTTTCTTTTTCTTACATTCATCACTCTATTTACTCAATCTTTTTTATATTAATCACTTCAACTCTCATCTTGATAATTTTTGTGCCGCCAAAATGCTCAGACTCTCTAGCAAGGCGTTGATCGCGCTTCGAATCGTTCAGCTGTTTCTCAGTCTGCTGGTCTTTATCCTAGGATGTGTCACGGTTGGACAGTCCACCGACGAGGGCTTCTTTAGAATCAAGTTCCATTCTCAATCTGACGAATACTCCATCTTTGTTGGAATCTGGGGTCTTCTTGTTGTTTCTTACATTCTGGTTAGCAGCATTTACAAGCCTGCTATTTCTCATCCCATTGCCGTGTTTGTGCTAGAAATTGTGACCAACATTTTCTTCTTTGCTCAATGGATTGCAGTTGCTGCATTTTGGGGCCAGTATAGCTGTGCCAACGTTACATCTTGCAAAACTGGCAAGGCCAATGCTGCTATGGGGGCCATCACTTGGGCAACCTTTGTCGTGACTACTACGTTTGTCATTATCTCGTCGATTGGATATTTCAAGTATCGTGGTTACAATACCAGTTTGAGAACTGTTCCTGGTGGTCTTCTTCCTGACGTTCCTCCTGAGGCTAGACCCGCTCCCCACCCACTTGAAGGTGCTGCTGCTGGTGGTGCCGAGCTTGAGACACAGTCTACACAAAAGTCAATGCAAGAGGTTGAGTTGAAAGAGCCTGATGCAGTTCACAATGCTCATCAGGAGGAGCCAATTCCAGTTGCTGGGACTCTCTGAGCCTGATAAGACTGGTGTTGTTTAATCGACCAAAGAATTTTAATTTTAATGTTTGTTTGATGTTGTTGTTTTCTAATTCGATCTTATTTGTTGTTTCTTGCTTCTTGGCTGTATAAGATTTAGCGATAATACTTGATATTTTTTATGTATTTCGTAGCTAAACATGCTTTTTTAATTGTCAAGTCCCACCAGGCTGTGGGGAATTGTAAATCGTTAAACAAGCCATATGACTGACTACTATAAATGGATGCAAATGAATGCAACTGGCTGGAATTGAACCATGCACTATTTAGGTAATATGTAATTGAATGTGATGTCATAACTACCAGGCCGTGTATATTTAACCAATGTGCTCAGCCGTGGGTGCAAAAGCCCAAACTCGGAAGTAGCAGTAACCGAATTAGTTTTAGTAATAAAATGGTTGTTTTAAGCCAAAAAAAAAAAAAAAACACAATAATAAAGCTAGATTCATTAACTATTAAATTATATATATATATATATATATATATATATTAATTAAGACCTTTGACTATGGATTTCAGTTTGAAAATCAGGCAATTCATGAGCTTCCAAGTCGGCGTTTTGTCTTTGATTGGGTTGTTGTTCATTTAAGACAACGTATGGAAAAACACCACCAGGGAGAGCTCTCATGCCAGACTTGATTTGAGGGTCTCGGTTGTACATGAAAATGGAAAATATGATCAAAATAGTAGTGGCCATAAAGCTGGCCCAAGTTCCAGCACCAACCTTGGCGCTGATCTTGCCAATACGACAGGAAACGATATTCTCACAGTCCCAGCTGTTCCAGCCCTTCATCAAGTGGATGAAAGATGCAAACAAAATGACGTTTCCCGTGAGTTCAAAGAAAAACAAAAGCGTGGGATGTGCCAGCCATGTCTGGAAAACAACAGTAGAGAGGAGAATGAGGGTGACGACAAAAAAGCCCCAGAAACCGGCAAAGATGGCGAATTTATCGGCGCTGATGTAGAGCTTCCTCAAGTAGATGGACTGGGCACTGCCATAGTCCATATCGTTGTCTTTGTAACTATAGTCGGGATTCACATTTTGGATGCACACGACGGCAATGTTGAGGGTGGCATAGGCAAGGCACAGCACTTGTTGGAGGAGCCGAAGAGTGAAAACGAAACCGGAAACGATTCTAGACTGGTGTGAAGTTTTCATAATTTAAATAGAAAAGGGAACAGGGAGAAAATCAATATTGATTGTATTTGGTTTTAAAAGAATGAAAAATAAAAAAAATAAGAACACACTTTGATGGAAAACTAGGTTGATTATATATTCATATTATTGTGTGTATTATGATGACTGGAAAATGTGGAAACCCATTTGGCAACTGCAGCTTTCCTTTTTGGGCCATTGATTTAGTTGTGTCGAGATCATATGATATTAGAATATTGACAAGCACTGCCCCATCCTTTGAAAATAATAAAATTAAATAAAATTAAATAAATACAGCAAAAATGACAACGTGAAAACAATCACAATGATGGAGTTATTATTTTATAATTTTATAATGGTTCAAAAACCTGTAGATAAGCTTGCTCTGGGTCTAGCCGGCGCCTTTTGTAAACCATGGTGATTGTTGATTGTTAGCAGGAACTGGCAGGGAAAGAAAAGGCATATGGAGGTGGATGTGGGCACGGGTGTATGGGCACAGCCGCTCGTCCTCGTTTGAAAGCATTCGGGAGAGGCGCTCTAGCTCTAGAAGGAAGAAGGCCAGTCGAGTTTTTTTTTTTTTTTTTGCTTTGTGTTGCTTGTTTGCCATATCCACATTTCTATTCGGCGATTCCTACGGGTCGTGCACGTTATATTTTTATTCCCTTCACAGCCCTTGCCATCATCCGACTCCATAGACTAGAGCCACCCTTCGCTCGCCTATTGTTTGTTCCCTTGTTGCCCTGTCTGGTCGAACATGCCGTCAGATTTCCTCAGACTTCCTCCTGCGTTTTGTGGAAACCCGCCGCCAGCTTCCACCAGCTAGCTTTCACCCGCTCCCCCCGGATCCGAGGCTCGGGTCATGCCTTGGAAAGTAAATTCGCGGCCTTGTGCGGAACGCTAAAAAGGTAGTCATGGTTATTATCAGCAGGGCTTTTGGCCTGATGGATAGAATGATAATGACAAATATTTTAATGTGTCATGTTTAATGTATCATACATCTATATAAACGATTGTTCCATGGTTTGATGGTTTGGTGCTTCATGTTTGTGCCGTTGGCTTTGGTCACGTGTATTGTGTATGACATCACCGACAATTGTGTTAACACCGACCCCATTTCTTAGCTCTCATGCCCCCACTAACGTGTTCTTTTGCTTTTGTTTCTTCTTCTGTTCGTTTGTTTGGTTTCAAAAAAAATACATTTATTCACGTTTATTCATACGTAGTGACACACTTTATATTGCTCCGTTATATTCATCCTGCTGAGCACGGCTATCTGGCAACTAGCCTAGTTACAACTTTGATTTACAACGTCATGGCTGTTCTGGCCAAATGCTACTGTCGAGGCCTCGGAAAAAACTAGAGAAACAAGGCTAAAGTTGTCAGAGTCGTCCGTGCTAGAGTAAAATGTGGCGTCACTGCACATGGAAACATCCGAAAAGGCTGGAGATAAGGCTGTATCTTCATATAAACACCTCACTAAATCTTCCTTGATACGAGGCTCAGCTGGGAAAATGCAGGGCACTAGACTGGAAACAACATGGATTCCAGGATCTGCATCGTTATATGCAAAATGGCAACCCATATCATGGTCATGGCTATGTTCCAAAAATTCACAGTACCCCAAGGATTCAAGGCAATCTTGGAATTCATATTCACCATCCTCGCAAGGTTTGCAAGGAGCTGGCTTTTTGGCCTCGGCTTGGTATAAAGGGTGATTACCATACTCATGTCTGACAACGGGGCTTTGTCCAAATTGTACCTTGTCACTACCACAAAAACCACTACTGAGAGCAACATCATCATCCAAGCTTTAAACAGGCCTTTCAGTTGCAACCAATTGCAATGCACGTTCTTCCTGTTCCGGCCTCATATGGATAATAGCTTCAACCTTTTTCAAGCGCAATAAGTCTCTCTTGCTTTGACCCTTAAATTCAGACTTAACATTCCCAAAACTGGATTCAATAACACTTTCAAGCTCTTCCTTGAAAATTCAAACAACCCAAGATCCCATACAGTTAATCCAGCCGTTAAAAATAGCCTTTCTTGTCCACGTCTTTTCAAACTGCAAAATATCCAGATTAGATGCAAGTAGTCAGGCAGCCCTTGATTCAGATAATGGACTTGATGGGTTTTTAAATTCATTCTTCCTTTTCTTCCGCAAAATATAGTTGCGTGACTTTGTCAAGCGAAAAAGCTTTTTAAAGCCTCAACCAATAGAAGACCGACATAAAAAAGGATCCAAAGACATCGATGAGCTTGTAAACTAGTGAGAACAGAGAAGAAAAAAAAGAGAAAATGGCATCTTTGGGGACGTTTGGAATTTGTGTTAGCCATAGGCAATGAGAGTGAAACAAAATTCATCAGTCTAATATCATTCAATTGAGTGTTAGTCTGAAAGCCCCACTCCCAATTGATAATTGATAACCACTAAATTAGCTTCAAAGCTAATCAGAATTCCGTAGAATATAAAAACGACATCTTTATCAAGTAAAGGTTCAAAATATATGTGCTCATAGCCCCATTAGGTCAAAATAGGCCTCATCCTGACTTGAAGTTACCATGATATCATCTCTAAAATAGCTGAATCAATCTTGTCCAATCAGTAACTTGCAGAGACTGAAAAATTATGTCCTTAAAGGGGTATCAAAAAAGGAAATGCATATTATTATTAATGCTCACACAAATTGCTAGTCTTCCTCACGTTCACGCTTCAAGTTTATCGGAAACCCTTCGTTTTCATCTTTGATACCAGAATCGTACTCTGTGGCCGAAGAAGAAGCCCTTCCCTGTATGGACGGCAGCTGGTTCAATGTTTCGTCAATTTTCTCCTTTACCTCTTGGTCGGTTGGTAGAGGCGTGTTTTGAGCTTCAGCAAGTTCAACCAACATTTTGTTCTCCTCAATCAGGTTTTGTAGAAATCGGACGGCTATAAAAGGTTAGTATGCAGGTGAGGCTATGTTACACAAATTGGTCAACTCACTTTTAATTAATACTGTAGCTTCACTTCGCCCCTGTGCCTTGTCCAAGTCTGGCACGGCTTCAGTAATCTTTTCAAACCCTTCTCGAATCGCTTTGCGGCGTTTTTGCTCAGATGCAATGTGGTTTGCCTAGGGAAGGTCAGGTAGTTAGTTACTAGCAAGCTGAAATCTTAGTGCGTCAATAGGCGCAATTTTACATACATTTTTCTCGTCGGCTGTCAGCAGCTCGCCTGGCGGTTTTGCACTTCTTGGAACCGGTTGGACAGGCAGTCCATTTTTTCTTCTAACACGTTTCGGTGGTAATGGAGGATGAGCAGCTTCACTGAGATTTGGGGGTCTGAATTTTTCTTTTTGCATCATTTTGAGATACTCTGGTGTGGATTTGATAGTTGTTGAGTAAGATCTGGATTTGACAGGCAGCGGCGATTCTGATGAAGATGAGACCGTTGAGCCCAGCGGTTCTGGAGAGGTGGATGAGGGCATTTGGATGTTTGAAAAGTGCCAACGGCTGCTGGTGTGTAGTGAGAGTATGGAGCCAGGTTGGTATGGAAATTATAACGCTGGTATTTTAACAAACAACGCGCAGTCTAAATATTAAGGCAGGATAAATGCAGCTGTGTCTGGTTATATAACGAATTTAAACCGTGGCGATGATTCAAGTGTGATGACAGCAGTTGTAGAATAGGCCAGCAAGAAAAGGTGGGGTCGAGATTATCACATTCAGTTTTTGACGGTATATATGCAGTTAGCACGCCCTGTTGTCTAAAGGATTCAAAGAAAATCTTGAAAGCAACAAAAAAAAAAAAAAAAAGATTTGCGTTAACACAACACAGTGGTCAAAGTCGAGTAGTAGTGTTGAGTAATGTGGGAATGGCAATTGTAATGGTGATGATGGGAGTGGCAATGGCGGGTGCGGTAGTGGTGGTGGTGGTGGTGGTGACCAGGCGTAAGTTTGGTGCTAATAAAAGGCTGCGATGAAGCTAATGGAACGGGGGTGAGGCTTCTACTCCTCCCGCACTAAAACCCCACATACGGCGTTACAGGGCCTTAGCATTCATATGAAGATCTGTCAGACTGGCTTGTTTTATTCTTTCACAATGTCTCAAATAAAAAGACATTTTATTTTCAATGGTTACTGCCTCTTGTCAAGCATACACTGTCGCTTTTTCGTATTTTTCTGTAAACTTTGTAAAACACCTTCTTTATTTAACATCTACATAATATACTACATCCTACATATATCACTCTACTATCAGCTGGCAAGAGCATTATGCTTTCTAAAAAAGGGACGAAGCCTGTGTCGCCGAACCTTGGGGTCTCCACTGTTGGTTGTGCCATTGTTGACAGGCTCCTCCTTGCTTATGTTGCTCATGGTATTCATGTTGATGCTTGTACTCAAAGTGTTTTCTTGATCACCATCATCATCATCATCACAAGTAGCCGGCTTCCTACTCAGTCTTCTCAACTTGTCTCTGCCAGTTGCATTAAAGTTCTTGTCACTGGAAATAGTATTCGTGCTATTCCTTAAACTTTTGGTCCCCAAATGCTTAGCAGAGACTTCCTTACTCCCTGTTCCAGACTTCCCGCTATTGTTATTCGCTCTACCGCTTCCACTAACAGTTCCAAATCGGGCTCCGCGTATTGTCTTATCTGGCTCTGGTCGCCCATTCGTATTGTTACTTACAAGAATAGACGCAGCAGTTGCATTCTGTTCTTCACCTTTAAAATGCGCCGAATTCTTGCCTTCAAGTGTACTTCCTGTTGGAGACTTTTTTCTTCTAATAGTTCCTGAAGCAGAATGTCTAGTCTTTGATTTGTAATGGCTTCGTTGGCCTCCGCTACCTTTAACCACCTCAACAGAATGTTTTTCCGTTTGAGATTTGGGAGGCCATGCGCTTTTGGACAAGCTTCCGGCTGCTGGTTTCACTACCGTTGCAGATATAGTGCGGTACTTCATTTCCTTGCTAGGAGAAGAGCAAGCTGTCGACTTTTTGCAATCGTTTCTTTGATGATTAGACCTCGATCCTGCTGTTCCATTTCTAGCCTTTAAGACTACATCATCAATAAAATCACCACTAGATTTATTCAAGCCAATGTCATTAATTTCTTTTGGAGGAAGACGAGTTGAAAAAAGAGGAGGGAAAGGAAACTTGGTCAAAACAGTCCCGCTATTGCCATCGCTTCTAGGCCCGGTTCTGCTGGTTCCGTTAGTCCAGCTGGTGCCTGCTGTATAGCCAACAGTTGCAAATGCACCAGATATGGCACCAGTGACTTGACGTTCTCGAACATTCCTCTTTGCAGTATTTTTTAAACATTGCAATTTATAATCAAGTTCAAGAACCCCTTGGATAGAAGCGCTCATGATTCTTGTGGGCGGGCTATACTTTCTTTGTAAACCATCAAGACCATTAAATTCATCAATGTCTTGGTTCCACATGCCATTGGTTTTACTGTGCCCAGAACCAGTATGTGACGTATATTTCTTTCCACCAAATCCTAATTTACTCTGACGTCCAAAGGTTGACATAACCTCCTTCTCGCCTTTGGTAGGTGGTCTAAATTTTGCATCCTTCATATCTATTCCTTCCTCAGTTGAAAAAGTAGGGGAGCATGCAAACAGTGACATACCTTCTCCTTCTCGCATCTGGGTATCATTTATATTCAGGGTATTACAACTTGTCGCTGAAGGAAAGTTGCAAATGATACTACTGTTAGATCTGACGCTTCCATAATAAGAGCTAGAATTATCATTGAAAAACTCGTCACCAGCAACAAGAGGTATGCGAGGTGGCACGTTGATAGGCTGCTGTGAACTTTCCATGTGATAAATAGGGCCGTCACCATTGGAATTACCAGGGTCATCATAAATCCCAAAGCTATTACCGCTTGAAAAGTTGTCATAATTATAATTGGTATCATAAAGTCCATGGTATCCGAATACATCACGGTTCAAGACTTCTGCAGCAGGGCTTGCGTATTCCAACCCATCACCAGTTCCAAAGTTACAAACTCTCAATCCGTGATTATAAACATCATCAAAAGAGTTTGATGTAAATGGACGAACAAAGAAAGTGACATGCTCGTCATCCAAATCGCTTGTTGGGTGGTACTCCTCAGGCGATTTGAATGCATCTACATCAACGGTGCTTGAATCAGAGTTGTGTGAAACAGCCGGGGTATTAAATCTTTTCAATGTTTCTTCATTGAATCTCAGACTTTCAATACAAGTTTTTTCAGTAGAAAGTGGCAATGGCAACGATTCCTTTGAGCCTCTGGCAGTAAAGTACGCGCCATCAGCTACCTTACTGTCCATAGTTGTGGCAGACTCACAATGGTCCAAAGAAAGGCCTGAAATGGCCGAATTAGATCTCTCCAAAATGTGTGGATATTTTTCTTCAGTGGTATAATTGTAATCGGTATTATTCTTGGTCAAGTTTTCAACATTCTTTTCCAATTCGCACATTCGCTTCCAAATGACCATAATCCAAGAATGGCAAGTTTCGATATATGACCCAACATCAAAGGCTTTTTCAAAGTGTGTCGTGGTATTGCTAGATACTTTCAAATCTTCATCATCTCTCTCAGAATACTTTGTCCACAATGTATCAATATTTTGGCGCAACAACGATAGAGATTTTTCCAGGTCTTTCAACTTTCCCTCAACAATCCCAAAAGACCGCCCATTCTTCTCTCGCCCAAGGGACTCGTCTTCAATCATGGTCATTATTGCCATAGAAATCATTTCGTCCACCTTTTTATCATTGGTATCAACAAGTTGGTTGTAAAAGTCTAAAACACCTTGCTCAATATTTTTCATCTTGTTACAAACCTCCATTTCCACCAGCTTTAAAATAGCCGATTCAGTGTGCGTATTGTTTTTTAACAGTGTATACTGATTACTACAAATATCTTCCATATTCTTTAGCTTTAGCGAGAGCTTCTTAATCTTGTCTTCATTGATTTTCGACAAATCAACATGCTGTGATACAAAAGTGGTGATTTCTGTGATTCGATCGTCCATCATCACGATATCCTCGGCTTTTATACTCTCAAGCTGCAAATCTTCAAGTCGCTTTTCAAGCTTGTCAACAGCCCCCTTTAGTAAATCACTTGGAGAGGCGACTGCAGAAGCATAGTGATCGGTTAGTGCGCTGTTGGCTTGTGTCTCAGTTGCCGAGATTTCAACACTAGACAGGCGACTGATTACTTCTTCAAGCTGGTTTTGCGTTTGGCAAATTTGATTACGGACTTGTTCCAGTTTTGTATGAATCTCCGCGTCTTCTGGGGGATGTTGTTCACTCAACTTTTGATTCAAGACATCACTGTGCTGTGTAAGATAGGACTGGACTGCCACTTCAACCCTCTCTGCCAAAGACTGGGCAGCTGTTTCTTGCAACGCAGCCATGACATGAGAAAAGAAATGTTGAGTTATACCATCCTTGAGTTCCTTGACAAACGCGCACATCTTGGGCACAATATCGTCAGGAGACGCCGTGGAAGACGTTGCATTGTGTTGTTCTGTGACGGAACAAACAAAGTGTTTTACAAATGTGTCAATGGATGTGTTGTAATGGTCTTGGTCAAATAACGTGCTAGCACTGTTACTTTTCCCGCAATTGTTTGTAGACAAGGCATTGGATGTAATTGGAGAAGACAACGGGGCTGTTGTGGCAAGCAATGCGCTGACGTCCTGGGGCTCGTCTCCAGAATGTGGGGTAGGGACTTTGAGAGACGGATCCAAAGAGGGGTTGGCTTTTGCTGTATCCTTGAACGCAAGACCTTCCTGATTTGCCAGAGACGGTGCAGACAAACAAGAGGAGAATGGCAAGCAGTCTTGGTTATGTTCAGTGGACATTGTTAAAAGCCAGGATATGGATATTCGTAATGCTGTCTTTTTGTTCCGTAAAGCAAAGGGAAAACTGAAACAAAGTAAGGATAGTTGAAGGTATAGTATGGCACGCTATCTGAGTAGCTGTTGATAATAATGATAATAATAATAAAAAGAAAAAGGAATTGTTTGAGCTTCCAAGGGAAAATATATATATACACTTGAAGGAATTTGAACGAATTTGAACGAAACTAGGTAATGTTGTAAAATCACAACTGTAACAGAGTTGTCGTTTGGATGTGGACCGGAAGAAATGGCTAAAGCCGTTCCATCATCGCTCTGGGGAAATGGTTTGATTCGGTGAAATGTTTTTAGTATATATATATATATATATTTCTTTCTAGCATAATTCATTATCATCGAAAGAAATGGTCATCAGTCATTACAAAACAGAAATTTTAACATGAAAATAAAACGAAACGTGAAATATGAGTCTAGTCAAGCTTGGGTAACACAGCTTCGCCCAATGCTGGCTTGCCGGCGTTAGGGAATAGGCGAATGAACTTGTCACAGTGTGGTAATTCATCATCTATGTGGCCAATGGCAATGACGGTTCCATTCCAATTGTTGATAAACGCCTTGCATTGTTCAATACGCCAGTTGTCCATAGCAGAGAAAGCTTCGTCAAGGATCAAAATCTCTGGGTCCTTGATGATAGCACGCAGAAAGAGAACTGTCTTTTGGTCGCTTAGCGAAAGTTGCTGAAGCTTTGTAGCCCCGTCTAACTCAAACTCTGAGATCAAGTCTTGAATCTTGCCAACCTGCTCGTCAGTCAGATCCCTAGGTGGGATCATAGAGCCAACAACATAGCCAGTAGCAATGGCCTCGTAGACAGTCAATCTGTTAGGGAAAATGGCGTGGATTTCCGGCGAGGCGTGGCCGATATTTTTGTTGATATCAAAATAGTTGCTCTTTCCTGTCTTTCTGGGCTCACCGTTGATGATGATCTTTGAATTCCAAGACTGAGGATGATCAGCAGTCAAAAGAGAAACAAGGGTGGACTTGCCAGCGCCATTGTCTCCTCGCAAGTGCCACCTTTCGCCCTTAGAAACAGACCATTCCAACTCGTCAAGAACAAGCTGGCCTCTGTAGCCAATTGTGATTTTGTCAATTTTGATAATTTCCTCCTTCTCCTCGGCAACGGCTTTTTTGGCCTTTTGCTGGCGCTCTTGGTGCTTTCTGGAGATTGCAGCAACAGCCTCCCGCTCCCGGCGCTTGAGGTAACCCAAATAGTCACTGATCTCTTCGCGAGGGCCCTGGCGATCAATGCCGTCTCTGTCAGTGATAGCAATATGTGTAATCCATTCTGGGTACTCGTCTTGGATTCTCATACCAAGAACAACATGAGGGTTGGGGGGAAGCTTAGACAGGACATCGGAAAGAGTTTGTCTGCTGACGGGATCGAGGCCCAAGTATGGCTCGTCAATGAGAAAAAGCTGGGGGTCTCTGAGAAGGGCTTTGGCCAGACGAGCACGACGCATTTGGCCGTTGCTAAGGCCAACGGTCCAACGGTCTTTTAGCTCCTCCAACTTGAAGGCCTTCATAATGTTGACGATGCGTTCACTGTCCGGGCCACTCTTGTTTCCAAGCGTTTCGGCTAGGTACTCGGTTAAGGGCTGGTCGAATTCGTCGCGGAAGTGTTCGTATCTTGCCGAGAGGTGGGTTGCAAGGACAGAGCCCTTGAACTCCAGCTGCTGAATAACTTGCGAAGGCCAAACATTCGCGTCCTTAATAAAGGGATAAGTGCGCGAAAGAGGCGGAAACGGAATGTTCTTAGCACCAATGACGCTCAAAAGATCATTCTTTCGGGGCCCGGTGACTGCCCAACGTTCGTCAGGGTTGATGGTGAGGTTGAGCGGTTTGGAAAAAAGAGGCTTTGAGATCGAGTCGGCCAGAGGTCGAATCAGGCAATTCTCAAGCTTGATAACAGGAACAGCTTTTTTCATCTTTGCAGAGGTGAAGAAGAAGAAGAAGAACAAGAAGAAGAAGAGGAAATGGCTGGGTCGTTCAATGAAAGATTTGAATAATGTTGGTGTTTCTCCAGCACGCGCTGTGACTCTTTGTGGATTTCACCAACCGGTATAACCGCTTCAGCCGTGCGTCTCATGTGACTGGCACGTGAGGTAGTCCGGGGTCCAGGGTCCAGGAGCACCAGACAAAAGACAATTTGGAGCGATTAAAGCAGATGAGATGGCGAATTTACTGTTTTTTTTTTCATTTTTTTAATTTTTTTCATTTAGTCCGTTTTCAAATACTAATCGGGTACGCTGCTGTAGTACAACGCCTTCTACTTCTGCGGCCCTCTCGAAGAGTCCAATCCCGCCAATGGCCAAGTGCTAAACTACCGAGGTCGCACAGCCTTCCATAATTTGATATAACCAGAGGTGGGGACAACTTAGGGTAGTTGTGTAGTTGTGTCTATGCTTTCAACCCCACTAATCGGACAATATAAATATTTGTTTCATTCTCTGGTTTCTAGGTTTTTTTTCTGCTTCCCATCTTAGTTTCTTTTATTTTCCACTCCTTTTGACTATCCAATCCCCCTCTATTAGACCTTGCGGCTCCCGTCATCGCAATGGTTCTCCCCGATTCCACCTTTCCACCCCATATTCAAAGCAGAATACCAACTTACGGTGCTCACTGGCACCATACTGTTGACCCCAATGGCTCTTCCTTTTTCACCAGAATTAATGCCAGCAAGCCGGTTCCCGGAAAGCCGCAAGCCATCCCTATTCCCGGCACCGAGCGCCCTGGTTTCTCGGCTGCCTATCGCAACGCTGACGGCCCCGATGAGCTTGTCACTGTTCTTCATCCAAAGCTCCAGACCGCTGATGATCTCTTCCGAAACACTGTGACCTCCACTCCTAACAACTTGGCTCTTGGCGAGCGTCGTTTCGATCAAACCACCAAGACCTGGGGCCCTTACATTTACCAAACCTACGCAGAGGTCGAGGAGCGTGTTAGCAACCTTGCTTCTGGTATCATCAACATTGTTGAAAAACACACTGGTCAAAACCCTTTCAAGGAGCAATACACCGTTGGTATCTATGGTCCCAATTCTCGAAACTATGTCATTGCTGATTTCGCTTGCAACCGAACTGCTCTCACTCCTGTTTCTCTTTACGATACGCTTGGTCCTGATTCAACAAAGTACATTGTTAACCTTACTAAAACACCCATCATTTTCGCTTCTCTTGCCCACATCCCATATCTTCTTTCCCACAAGAAGGACCTCCCTACTGTTAAGGCCATTGTTTCTCTCAACGACCTTGATGACCCTGAATACTATGAGCACCCTGGTCACTCCAAGCGCGACGTTTTAAACACTTGGGCCGAGTCTGTCGGCGTTTCTCTTTATTCCTTTGCTGAAGTTGAGGAAAATGGTAAGCACGTCCCCCGTGAACACCGTAAGCCCACACCCCAAGATATATTCACTATTAACTTTACCTCCGGTACCACTGGAAATCCCAAGGGTGTTCTCCTGAATCACGCCAACGTTGCTGCTGGTGCCACCATCATCAGATTTATCCATATTTTCAGCAAAGACCCTATGGAAGATGCTTTTCTTTCGTTCCTTCCTTTGGCTCACATTTACGAGCGTTTGAATATTCACGCATTGTTCTCAGCTGGTGTCAAAATTGGCTTCTTCCGTGGTGATATGACCAAGGTGTTTGAAGACATTAAAGAGTTGGAGCCCACTTTCGTTTGCGGTGTTCCCCGCATTTGGAACAAGATGGCTGTCGCCATCAAAACTCAGACTCTCGAGGCTCCAGGCAAGCTGGGCGAGGTTTCTCGCGAGGCTTGGGCGGCCAAGCTTAAGAACTTGAAAGAAACTGGCGAGGTTTCACACCCCAAGTATGACAAGCTTTGGTCCGATGACGTTCGCAAATCATTTGGTCTCAGCAAGGCCAAGATTCTCACCTCTGGTTCTGCTCCTATTGCTAAAGACAATATTGACTTTATCAAGTGTGCTCTTGGTGTCCATTTTGCTGAAGGCTATGGTCTTACCGAGACCACTAGTGGTGTTTGTATTGTCAACATTCATGACAACCATTCAGGTTCGGTTGGACCTATCAATATTACCTCTGAAGTTTGTTTGAGAGATTTGCCTGAGTTTGGCTACTCAATTCATGACAAGCCATACCCTCGTGGTGAGATTATGATTAGAGGACCCCACGTTTTCCAGGGTTACTATAAGAACCCTGAAGAGACTGCTAAAGCTCTTACAGAAGATGGATGGTTCCACTCTGGTGATGTGGGTCAGATTGACGACATGGGTCGTATTTACATTATTGATCGTGTAAAAAACATGTTCAAGTTGGCTCAGGGCGAATATGTTGCTCCCGAACGACTTGAAGCTTTGTATTCATCTGCTTCTTCATTGGTTTCTCAAATTTTCGTTGACGGTAACTCTTTGGAGACATTTTTGGTTGCTGTTGTAGGTGTTACGCCCGAAGTCTTTGTCCATTTGCTCAAGGAGCAGTTCAACGCCGACGTTTCACCTACAGATTTGGAAAAAGTCAAGTCTTACTTTAAGCGTACCGATGTCCGAAAAGCAGTGCTCAAGAGGATTAACAAGGAAGTTTCAAACTCTGGCCTCAAGGGTTTTGAGTATGTCAAGAATCTTGAATTGTTCATTGAGCCTTTGAGTCCTACCAATGGTACTTTGACTCCCACTCTTAAGCTCAAGAGACCCGATTGCCGAAGATACTACAACTCTGTTACTAGTGAGTTATACAATGAGGGCCCATTGTTGGACTCTAAGAAGCAGTCTAAGATCTAGATGTAGAAAAAGATGTTGTTATTTTGTAAGTAAATATTATGCAGGTATGAATCAATTTTATATGGACTGAGATTATTATGATGATGAGTTTTAGATTAAAACACAAGAATAGTAAGATGGGACTGATTTAAAATATTGATTCTGTAGAAGTAACGGTGATTAATTGACTGTCGGGGCTTTTCCAAGCTTTATACAGGTCCTGTGTGATGTCATGGTTGTTCCTTTGGCTACCTACCTGCCGCCTTCTGTGCCTTGTTATCTATGTAGATAGGCGAGAGAGTCGTAGGTTTGGCTCTGCTTTTGTTTTGTTTGTTGTCAGTTGGTATTCTGTGTTTATTTGATGCACCTGGTAGCTTGACGGTATACAAGCGTATATGTAAAGTACAGGCAGACATGTATATCACCGTTGGAACCTGTCCTGTCATCCATGAGCAAATTGTCACAACTACGTGACCAAAACTACACACAAAATATTTACGCCACGGAAATGCCTCTTCAATCTGGTGAACTAAAAAAGCATTAGTATCAAGTTTGGAAGAATGGAGAGAGGGAGAGAGCCCTACTTGTTGTTAACACGCTAACTTTGTTACCGTTACTGTTACTGCTACTGTGCTTAACCTCTACGTTGGCGGGAAAAAAAAAGACTGGCTGTCTCCTCCTTTTTTATATACAGTTCTATATACATGTGCAAGTAACTGGAGTTGTAGATACTCACGTGATTTTTGTATTTTTCTGTTTTGTATCGATTATGTAATTTCGTGTTGCTTTCTTCGGCAATTCGTTTGCGGCAACGGGCACCACATACTTACTAATTCTATCAGCTGACCGCTCGTTTAAGACCGCCAAATGGCACACTTACAGCAGCTATATACCAGGCCTACCGACAGTCACGTGAACAAAAGTTACCCTGCTTTGCCTCCGCTATTCCTCAATGCATGCTGGTTCAGGAGACTCGCTTTCATCTCATCTTCTCTTTTCATATCATATATATATATATATCCCCTCACATTTGCACATTTGTTCTTTCCAAGTGCTGCCAATCCAATCCCATTTACTCAATTTTATTTCATTTTCAGCAAAATTGCCCATAATCAATCACCATGGATGAGGAATACGACGTCATTGTTTTAGGTAAGTTGTGTTGTTGTGCTTCTATCAAAGTGGCTACCGAAGCAAGTAGCAATTGATAATTTATATGCCATTTTCAACCGAAATCGGGGTCATGGATTGAGATGCTAACCTTCATTGTTTTCAATTACTACTATAGGCACTGGTATGTGGATTCTATTTGCCGGGTTCAACAAGCTTCCTCTTCACTTTTTGCAATCCTTGTGATTTAAGCTTTTTGTGAAGGGGTCCAATTGATTTATCTCTACTGCGATCATGATAGCCAAATCTGTTTGATTATAATGATTGCTCAATGGAATCAAGTCTGACACCATTCTAGGTCTCACCGAGTGCATTTTGTCCGGTATTATGAGTGTTGAGGGCAAGAAGGTCCTCCACATTGACCGTCAGGACCACTATGGTGGGTAAGTACAATGACTCTGATTCAAATTATTTTGGCGGCTCTAACAAGTAGTGATTTAGTGAGAGTGCTTCTTTGACCCTTTCCCAACTTTACAAAAAGTTCCGTCCTTCTGCTAAGCCTGATGAAAGCCTTGGCCGCGACAGAGACTGGAACTTTGACTTGATCCCCAAGTTCATTATGGCTGGTGGTGAGCTTACCAAGATCTTGACCCAAACTGCTGTTTTGCCTTACCTTGACTTTACTCAAATCTCTGGCTCTTACGTCTACCGTGATGGCCGCATTGCCAAGGTTCCAGCTACTCAGAAGGAAGCTATCATGTCTCCTTTGATGGGCCTCTTTGAGAAGCGTCGCATGCGCAACTTTTTTGAGTTTGTCGGTAACTATAAGGAAGACACTCCCTCTACTCACCAGGGCCTTGATCTTGACAAGAATACCATGACTGAAGTCTATACCAAGTTTGGTCTTGAGCCTGGCACCAGGGATTTCGTTGGCCACGCTATGGCCTTGTGGACCACTGATGATTACACCGATAAGCCTGCTAGAGAAACCGTTGAGCGCATTTTAATGTACCTCCAATCTGTTGCTCGTTACGGAAAGTCTCCCTACATTTACCCTCTATATGGCCTTGGTGAGCTTCCACAGGCCTTTGCCCGTATGTCTGCTGTTTACGGTGGTACTTATATGTTGAACAAGCCAATTGACGGTATCGAGTATGATGCCGATGGAAAGGTCAATGGTGTTAAATCCGAAGGTGAAGTTGCCAAGACCAAGATTGTTATTGGTGATCCCACATACTTCCCTGACAAGGTCAAGAAGACTGGTGAACGAGTTATCCGTGCCATGTGCATTTTGGATCACCCAGTTCCCAACACTGATGACTTGGACTCGGTTCAGATTGTCATTCCCCAGAACCAGCTTAAGAGAAAGCACGACATTTACATTGCAGTCCTCTCTTCTTCTCACTTTGTCTGCTCCAAGGGCCACTATGTTGCTATCATCTCCACCGTCATTGAAACCGACGCTCCTCATGTTGAAATTGAGCCTGCATTTAAGCTTCTTGGTCCTATTAAGGACAGACTTATGGGAATTGCCGAGATTTACGAGCCAATTGAAGACGGCACCAAGGACAATGTTTTTATTTCCAAGTCTTATGATTCCACCTCCCACTTTGAGACCACCACTGATGATGTCAAAGACTTGTACTTTAGAATCACTGGCAAGCCTTTAGAGCTCAAGAAGCTAAAGTCTGACGAGACTGAGGAAGCATAAAAGGGATGCTGGAGGATCAAGATTCAATGGACACGCCAACTCGTTTATTTTTATTATTTTAATTGTAATTTTTTGCCTTTTTATTGATATTCCATCATTGTTACGTTTAATAAATTGTTGTTGTCAGTATGTGAGTTTGAGAAGCAGGGTCAAAGCCTGTAGTTTATGCAACTCAACATGAGTGAAGCAATGCTGTCCTTTTTGATGAATCTAATGAAATTCGTCACTTGTACTATTCTAATAAACATGAAAGATATCGGATTGAGATGAATAGAAAGGTTATAACATGGAAATTAGGATGGGAATAGTTGAAGACACAAGGTGTTGTCAAGAAAATACTATATCAAAACATGTATTAAATGCAATAAACATCTTCAAACATCTCTAAGAACTATTTTCATTTTCACATTGGTATATGTATATCTTCAAACGAGAAAGAAAATGAAAAACGCTCAGCAAGTAGACAGGAGTTGAGCATTTAACCCTTGGTAATTTGCTACATACAAAAGGAGCAGGAATGTTAGTTTACACACACACATACCGAAAACTTTTTTTTGTTTTTTTGATTGATATCACCTCTTTTTTCCCATCTTTCTTTTCATCTTCCTTATTTATTAGCATCATAATCACTTGACACCCTTTTTATTTTCGTTATATAGCATTTTTATGGTGTGGGATATTTGATTGTGCATTGCTACTGTCAGATACCAATAATCGCCAGCGTGTTCGCATTCCAGATCTATGATAGTGTATCAGTAGACCAAACCACCACACAATGTCAGCTCAACAGCCATCATCGCCCTCAGATTCGTCAAACACTTCAACGCCGACTGCAAGTCCTACAAAGGCCCTTGCGCAGGATAGCAAAAGTGAACGAGATTTGGCAAGCGGCATGAATGACAATGCTTTACATAAAGCCCCTTCCAAACCGCGTGAGTCAGTAGAGATACCGGCAGCTTTATCGTCGTCAACATCATCGTCTTCTTCTTCTTCTTCTTCTTCACTTGCTCAGTTTCCTGTCATTGGCGGCGAATCTACGGTTATTCTTTCGTCTGGACCTGTCACAACCTTATTAGCGCCCCGACCAATTCGAGCCCGACGTCACCAAAAATCCATCATCTCGCTAGAAAACTTTGGGAACCAAAGCTCTGCCACCTTGTCCAAATCTTCGTCCTCGGTCTCATTGACCTCTCAGCAACTTGTGCCTGCAGCTATTGCCTCATCTTCATCGCCTTCGGTGGCGCCGGGGACAAGTCGATATTCTCCAGCGACTGTTGATATGATAGCAGCAAGAGCCGCAGCCGCGACCAACGCTTCTCTACAAGCTCACAATGATTCTGATAAGGAACCCGTCATCATTCTCACCTCGTCTTCTAATGATGTGTCAAAAACTGTAGATGATACAGCAGCTGTTGTGGCTAGTAAATTGCAAGAGCTGAATATCAACACTAGTTCCAGTACTAGCAATAATACTAATCCTAATCCTACAAAGACCCATAAGCGAAACATAAGTACAAACTCGGAATTTGGTGAAGAAATCCCATTCCCTAGCATCTCAGGAGAAATTAATACCAATAATAGTAATGCATTACCAAAAACGAGAGATTCAATCTCAAACAGACCAAGCATGTCCAGTCTTTCTGGATACTCGTCTACTGGAATGTTCCGCCGCCAGACATCCACTAGATCCCGCAAATCTTCTTTATTACAATCATGGGACTATCAGCCGATACGTATCAGCGGAGCGGATTTGGTGGGAGAGACTGATGTATCTATTTTAATGCCAGCAGCCTCTGGCCAAAGTACCCGATTTAATGGCTCGCTGTCTCCTACATACGGCTCCAATAGCAGTGGCTATTTTGGCAATACAGTGCCTGACAATGAAAATGCTGATATGGGAGGAACAGAAGTGGTTCGACCAAAGCCCCAACACGTTTCCCACAACTCTTTGGGAAGCGGAGACATTAGTATGAATGATATAGACCGGAAACGGCCTCCTAGTCGACCTACAAGCCGTCCTTCGAGTCGACCCTCTTTTTTGCATCATAGATCTAGTAGTAGTCTTAGTATCCAAACATCTGGATTAACATTTCAACCCATGCAAATATACAGCCCGAATAACGAAGCTGTATCAGAGTTATTCCAAATCATGAGGAACACTGGGTCTAGTTACACACCAAGCACATCCGCTAACCCCACACCCAATCCTGGCGAGGTTGCCCAGCATCAGTATTATAATTACCCATTGTTGAACGAGGATAATTTGTCAAGAATTGATGAGCACATGACGGATACCAAACCTCGACCCCAGACGCCTCCATTCTCCAAGTCAAAGTCGCCGGATGATAATACCATGAATAGTACTCCAGTGCCTAACCGACGTCCAAGTTTAGTCTGGCCAGGATGGAACTCTGGGAATATGAGCACACCAAGTCACCACCAGCGACAGAGCTCTGGAAGTAATCTGCAGTCAACCCCTGGAAAGTATCTTGCCGCAGTTTCTGGGTTCAATAATCCAATTAATGGCAACTTTTACGCACCGCCGTCGCCAGTTTCAAGAAGCACGCGAAATCCCATTCTCAAAAATGATCAATTTCGACGGGAAATGGAGATGGAGGTTGATTCAGAAGCGGAAATGCAGGAGGGACAACAACAACAGCAGAATCAACAAGCGTCAACTTTTGGGTTCAACAGCAATTACCATCACCACCAGTTTAGCCATGGCAATGGATTCACAGGCATGGGTTTTATGGACGATATGGGAGTACCTGAAATGCTGATGAGCCGGCACCAAGATTTTTTCAGCACCGTCAACAACCTAGGCAATGGAGTGAATCAGACCGGATTTGGTGACATTGATTTGGATTTGGAAATGAATGGACTGACTGGTGGATTACAAGACGTTCAGAGCTTGCACTTCACGGGGAATCAATAGGGAGAAAGGAGCAAGAAGAGTTATATACAATAGTTAATAAGAGTGATAATCACAAACCAAGACATGTAATAGGCAATCTTAATAATTCATAATGAACATTTATATCTATATATGTACATCAAAATATCAAATTTGCGGTTACCAGATGGTTTTTATTTGGAAAAAGAAAGCCAAATTGGGATCTATCATGGAATATTGAAAAATACATGTATATTTTGTTTTAAAAAAAAGATGAGCAGGCTGCAAATGAAATTGGAAAAGAATCGGATTAGAAGTGGGTAGGGTATGATTATATTAAACCTTTGTCATTATGTATATAATAACATAATAACAATAAATGTAATAAATACAAGTATATAATATACTTGCACTTTTCTCTTCTTCTCGTTTCTTGTTTTTTTTTTTTCTGTTCCTTTCTTTGGAAACGTTTTATAACTAGGTTCCTAGGCCATATTTGCCCACGATTCGCTTGGGTCATAACAAAAGATTAAAAGGAATACATCCGATAATGTAACAAATACTTTGGTAATAATTATGTCCGTATGCTACGTTTATGGACAGACAAGTTCTCAAGGACATCAGTTGTTGCCTTCTGATGAGCACCAACTACTGATATCATCAACTAATAGCAATAGATTATATTCCCTATTTAAGACCTTTCAAAACACACAGTTTGATCAAGAAACTCGTCAGCTTTATTTAGAGACTGAACCGGCATATTCAATGTAAGCACGCTATCGAATATCTTTATTAAAAGGCTGGTCGTTTATCGTTTATTGTTTATTGTTTATTTATTTGTGTTTCTTTCGGCAGAATCACGAGAAACGTCCCGTACTTCCTGTATTCAGCCGCGCGAAAGAGCAAAGCCTCACTAAAAGCCGCATACTGACTTGTTGTATGACCTTCAAGATGAATAGAATGAGGGAGGCAAATTAAATTACGAGCAACTGGAAAGATTTTATTAAAAGAAGTCAACATTGAGTGGGCTGTATTTAGGTAATTGGGGATTGTAAAGGCGAGAGCTGACAGGTTCTGTTCATTTCAGAATAAGCTCTGAGAGTACTATCTTTTTCAATTTCAAGTGTAAGTATACCTTTGATCAATTTCTTCAAAGGCTCAGATAAGTATATAAGCATGACGGCGGTTATGCTTTCCGGTTGTAGATTGCCAGTTATTGAGAAGAACTCACTAATCAATAATACTTACTATTTCGAAAGCTTGAATGACAAATCTACTAACAAGAATGGTGTCTCAGGTGAAATATATCAATATCAATATAAAAGTTACAAATTTAGAGTCAAATTTGGCCAGCCAGTCCACAGAAGACTTATCCTCTGATGTACTGGGAAATGCATTCATCACAGTTCAACTCCCACAAGATGGATCCAGTTGACAAAGAACAGAGTATTATTTTATGGTGGAGAAGACAAAGTTGCCAGTAATAATCCGCCTATTGGAGTAAACACCTTTCAGGACCCTTCTTACACAGAAGAGATTGATGAAGAACTCTGGATACTCTCTGGAGCCGACAACAGCAGATAATTCTTTCTATTCTCTGGGAACAACAAACGAACAGGCTCATTCGTCTGCAGTTATAGTCGATTTTTTGGAATACAAGCCATTGACTTTGGAGATAATCGCCACATGTTGGGTATTATACTTGTCAAAGTTTTGAATTTTTACAATCATTGGTCTTGAACATGAAATAACTGGCTCCTGGACAGACATGTTTAGTTTCCCCGCCTTTTTATTTTAACATTAACAATGACAGAATACTAATGTTATGTATTCATTGCAGTATGTGTTAGGTGTCTGGCTGGCTATTGCTTGTGAGTGATGCTTAGAATACTTTTCATTGTTACCAAGTAATTTCAATGTTGGCACTTAGAATATGGGGGTCTAAAGACAATACCAGCATAGGGATTGACGCTCGCCAATGGCACATACTGAAATAAATAAAGTACATGTCTAACAGCTTCTAATAATGGAGGCTGTGTTCCAATAATGTAACAGATATTTATGTAATAACCGTGAGCAATGGGAGTCGTGGTATATGCACAACAAGTCATGTAAAAACCACGTTTGTATATTACTTTTATATATAGAAAGGTTCTCAGAGGATTTCCGTTCTTGATCGAAAACTTGGCTATGTGGATCGTGGTATCAAGTACTAACCAATTTGAAGCAGACCAAAGACAAACATGACTGGCAATTATTTTTTGTCGATTATGCCTATTCATTTTTGTTTACCAATTCCCTTTTTCTTTTTTCTTTTTTCTTCTTTTTGTTGTTTAAGCATGTCAGCACGATTGATTATTATCCAAAGATCGATTTGGGTCCGTTGTCACAGCCAAACAAGCCCAACGCGGCAGGCAGATCCCATTTTCCGGGGGATTTGACGATCCAGGATAGTTCTTTTGATGATGGGGATACGGGGGTATAATGCCATTCCATTGTGACATTGCAAAGACATCTTTCTTTGAGCAATGGCTACTAGTTGATAAGCTGTTAGCTCTCCATTCCTCCCTTGTATGGCACACACATCATGTCTTTTGTCTAGTTTTTCATATAGCTGGACTTTGTTCAACTAGTAATAAAAACATATAAAAGACAAGCGGATTCCTTCAACTATTTCTTCTGTCTCTTCGTTTTATTCTTCTTCCTCTTCTTGCATCTCTATTCTTCATTATCGTCTCCTTTTTCTTATTGTTTCAAAACAACTAATCAACTCAAAGGTATGCTTTTGTCTCTACCCTTTCTGGTTCTATTGTTTTTAAACACGCTAACTCTTCTTTTGTTACTCTCTGTTTGTGGTTCTCTAGTCTTTTCACCTTTATCCAACTGTACACAATGTCTTTCGCAAAGGTCGTCACTGCTACCAAGGCTAAGCTCTCCTCTTGCCTCTGGCCCCCCTTCCTCATCTAAGTCTCAAGTCTCAAGTCATAAGGTTGATTTCAGTTACGCTCCCCTGAAACAACGCAAGCTTTTGATATTTTCTTTCATCATTGACTGTTGACCATGTTGTGGAATTCTTTAATAATTGGGTCGCACATTATCATAATCTGTGTCGACGTTGTATTTCTTTTGGCTTGTTATCTTTTTATATCAACCAACCTGTATTTATGATTTCCTTAATTCCAATGAACACTGTTATTGTTTGATTCCTCCTGTAATTATACAATCCCTTTGCCCGTTTCTTCTAAAACTCTTTAAAAATGTATTGGCTGGTTTGCCAGAAGGCTCCTTAGAAAACAACCCCTCCCCCCATAAATTGCGCTGTGCTTGTCATGTCACTTTACTAGACCATCCTCCAAACCCCATTCACAGGCATATTGGTATCCCATTCAATTCCTTTTCAAAAAAACAACGATAATCAATTAACTAGATAGAAAAATTTTAAAATTCAAAACAAAAACATTTTATATGCAAAACAACTGTTTAGTGGTGGTTGGTGTCAATCTTGATTCTGACAGCCTTGGTCTCAGTGTAACTGTCAAGACCCTGCTCACCAAGCTCTCTTCCAAAACCAGATTCTCTGAAACCACCAAAGGGAACAGCAGCGTGGAAAGCATTGTAACAGTTGACCCAAACGGAACCAGAGTGGATTCTGTTAGAGACGTCAATAGCCTTGTTAAGGTTGGTGGTGACGATACCGGCACCGAGACCGTACTGAGAGTCGTTAGCAAGTGCAACAACTTCGTCAACAGTAGAAAACTTAGAGGCAGTGACAATGGGACCGAAAATCTCTTCACGAACAACTCTCATGTTTTCAGTGACATCGGCGAAAACGGTGGGAGAAACAAAGTAACCGGGCTGGTCAAGACGGTGGCCACCAGTAAGGAGACGAGCACCCTCGCTCTTACCAACATCAATGTAGCCGAGAATCTTGTCCATCTGGGTCTTGGAGGTTTGGGCACCTTGGAAAGTGTTGTCATCAAATGGGTTTCCGACAGAAATCTTCTCGATTCTAGCCTTCAACTTCTCAAGGAACTTCTCGTAGATGGTGTCTTGAATGTAAAGACGGGAACCGGCAGAGCAGACCTCACCAGAGTTGTAGAGGATACCGGCAGATGCAAGGTCGACAGCAAGGTCAAGGTCGGCATCGTCGAAAATAATGTTAGGAGACTTACCACCAAGCTCGAGGGTAATCTTCTTGAGGTTGGAGCCAGCAGACATTTCCATAATCTTTCTACCAGTGGCAGTAGAACCAGTGAAAGCAACCTTGGCAACATCGGGGTGGCTAGCAAGGTGTGCACCAGCGGCACCGAAACCACTGATAATGTTGTGGACACCGGCGGGGATACCGGCCTCCTTGACGAGCTGGGAAACGTAGAGGGCAGAGAGGGGAGTAGACTCGGCAGTCTTCATCACAATGGTGTTACCAGTAGCAAGAGCAGGACCAATCTTCCAGGACCACATAACAAGGGGGAAGTTCCAGGGAATGATCTGACCGCAAACACCAAGGGGTTCACGTCTAGTGTAGTTGAAGAAGCCGTCGTGGGTGTCGATAAGAGAACCGTTGATCTTGTCGGCGTAACCAGCGTAGAATCGAATGACCTTGGCAGCAAGGGCAACATCACCACGGGCCAAGGTAATAGCCTTACCGTTGTCAGAGGTCTCGATAGAAGCAAGAGTCTCGCTGTGCTCCTCGATCAAGTCAGCAAGCTTCATCATGACTCTACCACGCTCAGCAGACTCGGTGACTGACCAAGTCTTGTAAGCCTCGCCAGCGGCCTTGACAGCCCTGTCGACGTCCTCGGCACCACCTTCGTAGACTTCAGTGATGAATTGTTCGGACGAGGGAGACTCGACCTTGAAGGTCTTTCCGGAGGCTGAAGAGACAAACTCGTTGTTGATGAAAAGACCGGTGGGCTGTTCATACTTGACACCGTTGGCGAGGGTCAAAGGGACTTTGAGAGGAAGGGAGGCAGAGGAGTAGTATCTAAGGGCGTTGAAGGAAAGAGAGACGGAGGATCTCTGGTTGACGGGGTTTCTAAGGGCACGAGCGGCCAAAGCGAATGTTCTACTCATTGTTGATAACTGTGGAAGGATAGTTAGATGATGGTGAATGAGAAGAGCTGTGTAATAAAAAGGATGAGGAAGAATAAGAATAAGAATGAGAAAGAAAAAAGTATCTACAGCGGAGGAATCTCGAGATATTTATACAATCCAAGAGGTAAGAGGGGAGTGGTAGTATATACACCCACGGTCAAGTCAAGCTGTTCAAGCACGGAAATGATATTGGCTGATTTTTCAAAAAAAAAAAAAAAAAAAAAATTAATAATAGTAGACAAACGCCAAAATTCATAACCAATTAAGGCCTCACGGACAGTTGGGTTTGCATTTTTTTATCCGATGATCCCCTCGTCCCGTATGGGAGTTTGAATTTCCACGCACGGCTGAGACTCAACCCCGCCGTTTGCTGGAACGGGGCGCTGTGATTGGCTGGCGGCGGCGTGTGCCTGTATTGCAGCCAGCGCACTACTGTGGGCGTAGTTGCGTGCCAGGCTGTAATGTAACTGCAACAGGCGTCCAAGGTTCTGGAACGGGCGGATTATTTGGCCCTGCCTTCGGAAAATCCTCTTGCGCGGGCGTAGTTTTTCCTGGAGCGGCCGAGGAGCAGCCACCAAGGGATCCTGGGTGCGCTTCACCGCAGTTCCCGAACTGAACCCTACGGTGACTTGGTTTATGAGCCGGCTAGCCACGCTGGGGGGTTTTTTTTTTTTGGCACAGGGACGCCTAGTCCAGCAGCGCGACTTGACTAGATGTAAACAGAGCCGCTTGGTAGGAGCGCAGTGCCCGTTGTCGAAACGGAATATTCCAAATATACCCACCGTATTGTATTCCACAGACATGCACCAGAGATGCACCTGTGTGTGCTGTATATACAACGGCCACAAGCACACACGCTCTCCATGACTAATCTACGCCAGATTAGTCAAGAGGTCGTGCGGTTTATTCCATTACCAGCGCGACTGCAGAAAAACGGCCGTTTCGGGATCATTTTTGCCCGGGGCCTGTGAAGCTGCACGATGTCGCCAGTCGTGTAAATCTTTTTCCCTGTCTCACGGGACTCCAGCCTGGCGTGGTTGTCTCTTTTGTTGTTGTTGTTGTTGTTGTTGTTGTGTCCTTCCTTGGTCTGGCAAAAAACCCCTCTCTCCAGCATGATTTAAAATCAGCGGCATCTGTCACGGTGTCGTCGCCTTTTTTTTTTTTTTTTCTTCTAGACTCCCTGGTCATATATGTGTGTGTGTATGTGTGAGGTATTTCACGCGCTGTTCTGTATCCTCGTGTAGAGGCCGAAAGGAATTCCCCAGGTTTCGGTTTGCGTGAAGCTCGTCAAGCACACCTGTCCTTGTGGGTGTCAGAAAAAAAGAACCCCACAGGCTGCTATTTTCACAATTGGCCTCGTAGACTCTGCCTATTCATCGCATACCCAGCGCTGGTCTTTCTCTCTCTCTCTCTCTATGTCCCATTGTATCCCTGTGTATGCTCTTAAATCGCTGCTTTTCACCCAATCGCGCGCCTGTTATTGGCAGGTTACCCGGCCTTGTTCGATGGCGAATGGCGAAATAAAAGTCTTTGCCAGAGACTGTCTGGATAATTCTTTGCCTGTGTTCAGACGTGCATGCATAAGACTTTACCCCTTCCAGAATATATCACCGTTGAGTTTTTGTTTACGGTTTTGTTGCGTCTTTGTGACGGCTTGGGCAACCGAATCGCCCGTTAAATCGCCCGCTAAACCTCCCTTTATAGTCTCACTATTACAACACCTGGAAGGCTGCCGCTGTCGTATAATAGACGTTATATAACCTGTCCGCTAAAGTTTGTGTCGCATTACATCTGGTAACTTGGTCCTTGAACGTTTCTAACGTCTGCTGACAAGGAAGGTTCAACGCTAGAATCCCATATTAGCCTCATCTCAGCTACAGCCTCTCTTCTTTTCCAACCACCCAAGCCTGCAAAATGATATGCCGGAACCCAACTCAAGACCTGTAGTCTGTGATCTGTGATCTGTGACCTGTGATCTGTAAATGGCTATAGCCTTCCGGCTTATATCTTTTGACTGATGGATCTGTTGGTATCCATGGCTCAGAAAACTCAGAAAAAAGGAGGGTAACTCGGCTGTGGACTCTGCCGCCTTCTTCTCCCGTGGCTGGCCAGCTGGTAAATGTTTTGCCTGTGGCCGCTGATAAATACACGGTTAAGGGTTTCCCATCCTTGGCCAGGCTCCCAACCAAGAACCGATTCGGGCTGTCGCTTAGTGCCACGCAATTACATGGCTCAAAGGCTTTTTGCAAACTTATGATATACATCTCCAAATTATCTACCATATAAAATACACAGACTATATATGTTATACACCACTAAATCCTTTTACATACAAACCATTTTCACACCAAAAATTGTGTGCATGGCAGGCTAGCAGGCTAGCAGGCTATAAGCTAATAAATATACCGTCGCTTTCAACAATACTTGCAAGTGCACGTACATACTACCTCCTCAAAACCTATCTACTTCCAATATAGTCTGTTTTGACTTTGGACTTTGCTCTTCTCATAACCACAAACTACAAATATTGATGACTCTAATCATATCTACAACACCTAAATGGCTTGTTTTTACAGCTTCATAGTAGATTAAGAACATTTTAAAACCATCATTTTATATTTTTTGCATTATTTTGGATGAATCATTTCGTATTAAACAAACCTTATAAACCTTCTTACATATTGTTGTTGTGCTTCATGTTTTTCAATTCACCATACCACTAGACTTGGGCATAAAGAACTGTGAAATAGACATATAATTTGGTCATAAAGTTGCTTACTCGGCCTGCTTCTTGGCAAGTCTTCTGGCCTCTCTCTTGCCAGTACCAAAGGTCTTCAAACCACGGTTCTTCTTCTGTCTTCTCTGTTGTCTGTTGGTCTTGTCAACCTTCTCAGCAAGACCATATCTGATCTGACGGTAACGGGTGTCAAACTTCTTGAGAGCCTCGGCAGAGTCGTAGATGAGACCGAAACCAGTGGTCTTGCCACCACCGAACTGGGTGCTGAGACCAAAGACAGAGACAGCGTCCTTCTCGGAGTTGTACATACCAGCAAGCTTCTCACGGAGATCATCCTTGGAGACGCCAGCCAAACCGGGGTGGAGAACGTCAACAACGAATTGACGACGACCCAAAAGAGGGTTTCTAATGAACTTTCTAGTGCGGATGGTAACGGAATCACTCTATTTCAATATGAAAATTATCATGGTTAGCACTTGACTTTAAGTATCAAAAAGGTCTCAACGAAAATATCAACAGCGTGTTTCCAATATTTAACCATCCAACACATTCAACGCCTTCTAACCTTTAATCAATGGTATAGTTTTAGTCTTCAACTTGATATCATGTTGCGACTGGAATAACACTAGTCGGAATAGGTTGTTGAAAAATCTTCAATATTACGTCGCACATTAACACATTGCGCCATCGACTCGAATTCAAACATCACAAAGAACATAAACACCTGTCGATAATAATCGTTGAACCTTCTATTGTCGCAATTAATGTATATATGAACATACCATTTTGCCGAACTGTAGTGTGCTGTGAGGATCTACTTGCTAGGGAGAAGTCGAAGACAGTCAGTAAGCAAAATTTTTTGGCAAGTGGGTGTTCTCTGTCACGCATGAGGGGAAAAAAATGCGCGAGTGGGTGGACTATTGCCCTTACCCTAGCAATTTAGACTTTACTTTGTGACATTACAACTCGGTAATTACACAATTTTCATTTTTTCACAGCATCAAATTTTATGAATGATTACATAACCATACTGAACTATACTTTGTCAGTATTAAACATTCCGCATTATTCACAGCTTTTCAGTAGTAGCCGCACTGTTTTTAACGTTTCCCACTACACCTTTTATAAGTTTCCTAAAACAGTCTTTAAAAAGCAGTCACAAATTATTAACCCATTTACACCGACTCAATTTCCAAGTATCTCTGTACATCACATGACACTGAAATAAATTTGTAATTACATTTTGACAAGCACATCAGCAGAATCCATCTACCCATTCAATATTTGACTTCTCGTAGTTCTCGAGCCCTCATCATTATCTCATGGTGGAACATTTTTTAAATACTAATCTTTTTAGAGTTAAATAAGCCATATTTCAGGAATTTATTAGTCTCAAGAATATAAACGAATATATAAGAGTATATTACCTACCTAATATGCTGGATTTAACCGCATCAATGTATTCCAAATGAGCTACCAATCTGACATTAATACCTAATCCATGATATTACTGAGCAGGCAAATATAATTCTGCCTGATTACCTTATAATATGTTATAAAATTCCAGTATTAGCGTTTTTAGACGCACATCCTCATTATTACCAACTCAAACCTTTTGGAGTTTAGCCTATTGGTCTCGGAGAGACACTTTAGTTTTTAGGCACCGTGCCACAGCTAGTAAAGCATCTAAAGCATCTAAAGCATTTAAAGCATCTAAATTGTCTTAATTTTCCATTTCTGAGCTCTACGCGAAGAGCAATATCATATCAATTTACCATTTTGATACATTTGAATTACCAATGGATTTGCATTTGGGTTATACATGCTATTGAGTTAAACCATATTTGCATTGACCAGAATATTTTCATGGATTGAGTAAAATTCACTTGATATCCGCATTATTGAGCCAAAAAATTAATACCATTTATTTTGTTTCTTACTGGTACTACTCTTTAGGAAATCCTTACCTCTGGAGCAACTTTACAAATGACTTTGCATTGGATGTATTTACCAAAACTATACCAATTTTCTTAACATGCTTATTCTGGTTGTAAATACTAGGCAAGTACTGCGCCATTTGCATAAATGCTGGTATATTATTTGCTACCCGTTTTTCCAATTGGTACTTTAGATAACTAGCATCAATTCTTTACCACAACTAGGCGACCATTCAGCCGTACGAGCTATGAAAAGAGTTGTCTCATTATAAGAAATTATAGTTCAGCTAGCTCTAAATAAAAACATGGGTTGCAATTGAATATAGTTATGACCTATTTGGAAAAGATAAATGTATCATCATTTACAGTATACAGTTATAACCCAAAAGTATGTTGGTGGTGGGAGGTGGTACTACTAAACTATATATGTACAAATCCGGCTCTTTAGTTTTGAAGTTTCTATCCAATATCTTGGGATTACCCACAAAAAGAACCAGCTGTCTAGTCTTAAAGTTACAAAATGCTATGTGATAGATAAGGGAGTGATTATCATATCGATGAACATTCTATTTTTTTTTTCCTATATAAATACTTACAATATCCACCATTCTTGAGCACTTTCTTTTGTTTTATTCTTCCCTTATCACTCACCTTCATTCATTCTCTTCTACGATGGTTAAGACTTTTACTCCTCTTATATCAGCTGGTTTCATGGCCTTAGCAGCCATGATCGGTTTGACTCACGCTCAAGCCACCCCCAACAACTCTCAAAACACATTGTGGATGTTTGAAGAGAGCATTCTTCAATTGAACCAAATGTTGGGGTGTAATGCTTCCCCTAGCAGTGATGTCAATCCCACTACTGTTGAAGAGATGAACACTCTTATCATATCTTACCTTCACCAAATCACCGACTGCCTTCTGTCAAATACTAATGAGGAGACTGATGCTGACGAACTTCAGAAGAGAGCCTTATCCTATGAAACCATCATCATCACACTCACAGAACAAATCGGTTGCAATAGCGTCACTATTCCCAACTTTACAGGCGATACCCAATCGGTTCTTTCTGGCCTTAACCAGTTTAAGAGCGATATGACCAGCTGTGCCATGAACACTATTGGCCTGGGCCCCCACAAGCGTGACGAGATGGACACAGAAAAGTGGAGAGTCATTAACGAGCACATGAACAATGACGTTTCCCAGGTTGAAGCTCGGGACTTTGGAAGGTGGAAAGATATCTGGAACAAGTTTAAGGGCAAGCACTCTTCTAATAACGAGGAAGAGGAACCTTGTGAAGAGGAGGAGCCAGTCACAACCACTGTCATTTCCACTGTTACAGCAACCATCACCACCACTTTCACCTCCTCTGTCTCTATCTCTACTTCTACAACTGCTCCATGTGTTGAAGAAACTACTTCTGCTGGACCCAACCCTACCACAATTATTGTTCCAGTTCCAACTCCAACTACTTCTGCTGGACCCAACCCTACCACCATTATTGTTCCAGTTCCAACTCCAACTACTTCTGCTGGACCCAACCCTACCACCATTATTGTTCCAGCTCCAACTCCAACCATTTCAGATGAGCCTACTTTTGAGGAGCCATGTGTTGAAGAGCCTGTTGCTGAGGAGCCATGTGTTGAAGAGCCTGTTTCTGAGGAGCCCAACTCTGAAGACCAAGGCGCTAGCATGTGGGAAATGATGAATGAGAAGAAACAAGGAATGATGGGTCAGTTTGGCCAAGGAAGCTCTGACTCTGATATTGAGGCCCGCGACCTTAGTGGCTGGAAGGAGAAGCTTTCTGGCATAAAGGGTAATAAGCCTTCCGATGAAGATCCATGCACCGAAGAGCCTGCTGACGAGTTTGAAGATTCGGAGAGCTCTGCCAAATGGGAGCTCGTTAACGAAAAGAAGGCTCAATGGGTTGCTAAGAAGGAAGATAAGATGGAGAAGATAAGCGAAAAGAAGGCGTTATGGATGAACAAGGAAACGTGGGCCGAAATGAAGCAAGATAATCTTGATATGATAGACGAAAAGAAGCAAACAACGATGGATCAGTTTGGTAAAGGCAACTCTGAGGAGCCTGCTGATGAAGAACCAGTTGTTGATGAGCCCAGCTCTGAAGATCAAGGTTCTGACATGTGGGACACGGTGAACGAGAAAAAACAAGGAATAGTGGGTCATTTTGATAAAGGAAACTCTGACTCTGATATTGAGGCCCGCGACCTTAGTGGCTGGAAGGAGAAGCTTTCTGGCATGAAGGGCAACGAACCTTCCGATGAAGAGACAGAAGAGGAACAGCCTTGCGAAGAAGAACCTGAAGAAGAAGTTAAGCAGCCTGTTGACAAGCAAAAGCTTGCTGGTGACTGGGCTAAAGCCGGTAAGTGGGCTTTCGACCTCAAGAAGAATCAGCACAATAACCAGAAGAGCAGTGGCTCCGATGAGGAGCCTTGCGATTCTGAGTAGCTAATCTAGCTATTCTGAGTTTCAACACTGGCTATTGATAGCAATTAATGACAAGTTTAATCTGATTTTCTTTTATTTTATGTTTTTGAGTTAAGTGTAATTTCCTGGTAAATAGCAATGACTAAATAGTTTTAATCCTTAATGATTTGGTTCCAATATATCAGCTTGAAAAGGCTCATAAGATGACTTGTCATAACATCCATCACTTTGATGTTCGAATAATTAAAAATTCATGTGGTATATGTAAATGATTAAGCATACTAGCAGCTTGGAAGTATAACTTTTAGTTAAATACAAAAAAAATAACTTCCCCGCCAGGGGTCGAACCTGGAATCTTTCGCTGTGTGAACCAATTGATCGTAGGCGAACGCCTTGCCATTGGGCCACGAGGAACAAGCTTTGTGAAAGAGTGATTTATTATGGCTACTAAAATATTGGCATTATATTAAAGAAGATTTAGAAAAATGGCTGTTAAGATTTAAATACTTCAGGATTTATTGATGACATAACAATCACGGTCGAAGGCCCTATAGCTGACAATTCTGTCAAGCTAAGTCGCATTTTGAAAAAGATTTGTGATTGGGCAGAGTCTAGAAAGACAAAGATAGATCTTGGCCCAAAGCTTGGATTTATCCATTTTTCAAATAAAAAAGTTACAGAGAATGACAGAGACACCGCTGTTCTGACGCTCCCGAATAACTCGGTGAGAACATCAGAAAAAACGGTCAAACTCTTAGGCATAACGCTGGACGAAAAACTCGAATTCAAGGAGCACATCTTAAAGAAGATGGCCTCTGCAAGAAGAGTCAACGGAATGTTTTGGAATCTGGGTGGCTGCACTAGCGGTATGTCTGGTGTGGCTGTCAGATCTCTATATTTGATGTGTGTCAGGGCGATTATTGAATATGGATGCGAAGTGTGGTATCACAAGCTACAGAAAGGACAGGCACGCAAATTAGAAGTGATCCAAAATTCTGCATTGAGGAGAATTATTGGTGCTTTTAAGACTACCCCAGTTTTTGAACTACAAAAGGAATCTGCTATACCCCCACTAACACTGAGACTGGTAGCTTCTACCAGAAAAAAGGCGGTAAGGATTTTCCAAACCATTGACAAGAATAACACAGTGAGAAATCACTTGCAGACACCATTTGATGGAACGGTGATTGCTGAACTCAGAGGAATGTTCCTCAGGGTAAGCAAACTTGAATACATAAGGCCACCGATTGAAGATCCTCCACCTTGGGATATGAACAGGGTTGATGATATAGAAACAACTAGAGCAGAGATGGAAAAACACAAAATTCTAGAGGAGTCTTGGATGAACATAAATAACATATTGCTAAGGGAGTGGAGATTCTCGTACACCATGCAGTCCTCTGGAGTGCAGTACAGAAGAATCACTGAAAAACTGAATGCGATACTAGAATTGCAAAGCTGGTTACCAGAGATATAATGAAGAAAATGACCAGGAAAGATTTGAGCAGGATCACACAACTTAGGACAGGCCATGGCTGGTTTGGCGCATGGTTTAAAAAACACAATATACCTCAGGACAGCTATAACTGCGAATGTGGACAGCTGGAAACAGTTGACCACATCCTGTTAAGATGTCCCAATTTGGAAACAGAAAGAGAAGGATTGAGGAAGGTATCTCCAAGAATGGAGCTATCAAGCCTCCTAAATACTTATGAAGGACTGCAAGCAGTTGCAACCTTCATGAGGGCTCGTGAAGAGCAATCATAAAAACAACAATGAGTATTGGTATGATGAAGACCAGTGGGCAAAGCTGGAGCGGGGTTTCAAGTAATTACTTGTGATTTCTTCTCCCCAAAAACGGCTGGGAACTGGGGTTTTGTTCGGGCTGGTTGGAGTACACATAATGATGCCAAACGTCATTACGAAAATTGCAATGAGAAAAAGTTGCCATATAGGAACAGAATATGTGTGTACTATCAAGACTCGAATCTTGATAGTTTGATATGTCAAAAAGGTTGGTGAAGAGCCTACTAGTTATATTATGTATAACCCTTTAATTAAAAACAAAAAAACAAGATTTAAATATTGATATTTTGATAGTTAGCAGGTTGGCAAAGAGCCTAATATGTATATTATGTATATTATGTATAGATTTTTGATCAAAAAGAAACAAAACTAAAATGACAGTTCCAAATAGATTAATGTTTTGAAACATCACCTAATACTGAAACAGGCTGCTGTAAAATTTAAATAGCATAGTCACCACAGTTCAAAATAAGAATTTATTAAAAACTAAAATAGAAATCTTAAAGAAATCACATAACAACGACAGCACCACATCCAGTTGGGCATTCCAACGCAGCGTGTTTAATAATGAGCACCTCAGGAGTCACAGAATCAACTTGGGATTGCTGGGTTCCCTCTAATCCTGCATTGGCATAGCCCCTCTGCAAGTTATTAACATTTTCTGCATTTATTGCTGAATTGTACTTTCCACCACCAATCTGGGTTTCGAAAATATTGAAATCTTCAGAAGGATCAGGTATATCTCCACATTCATGGGCCCAATCACTTAAGCACTTACTGTGCATCTTGTGACCACATTCAAACAAGCAAACACTTAAACCCTTAACAGGCAAGTCACAATAACTACACCCATCCAAGAGATTCTCGCAAGTATTGCAGTACCAATATCCTACATCAGGCTCAGAATTTAATGTGTCCAACTCTAATGTTGATTTTCTCGAGGCCTTTGAAGATGCTGTTGAAACTCTACTCATAGCTGCTCTATCAGCATGAGGTGACAAAGAGCTAGCCTTAGCAGAAGCAATTTCTTTAGCTTTTGAAATGTTTTCTGCCAAAAGAGCACCACAACGTTGGCAAATTAAATCAATTGACGTCTCAATCTTACCCTTACGTTGAACTCTAGGAAATGGGCACTGCTTTATAATTCCTGCCGCAACTACATGTTGCTTATGTTTTCTTAGTGTCTCCAGATAAGCATGGATCCATGTCTCAACAACGCCAGCACCTTTTTTAAAAATTGTTAAGGTTTGTAACTCTTGAGGAGATAACAAGAGGGTCGAAGCACGAAATATTTCATCATAGCCATCATCATCGAGATCATCAGTCGGAATGTATTGGATATCACCACTATTAACAAATGCGCCAGGATAGTCACGTAGAAACAACATTCCTAAAGTAGCGCACATCTGGATATCCCCTTGCTCAACAGCATACCAAGCAGCCTGCTGGATCATTTTTTCAGCTTGCCATGGATACTCTAATTTTCGTTGGTATTCTCGGTATTTGTGTGTAAGATTATCAAGTTGCGTTACTCTTGCAACAGCAGCAGCAATGTTGGTTGTTTTTGATTCTTCAATAACTGGTTTCTCTAACTGCTCTGAGCGTTTTAAAGAATTTGGTTTTCTTTTGTGTCTACGGACCTTGCCCTTCATCCCAGACAACTTAGATAAAGGAAGTTTGTACTGGCTGTCCTCTTCAGTATTTTCATATGTACTTTCGTAGCCATCTTCGTCACGTTCGGAAACATCATCTTCACTCAAGCTTAGGAAATATTTGTCTTCCTCAATTCCTGACTTTGCACTAGTCCCAGTCTTTGACCGTAAAATACCAGGTTGATTGCTATCGTCGTTATCGCTGCTACTTATTATAGAACTGTTGGATTTGAGTGAACTAGCTGAATCTTTTGATGTACTTCTCGTTGAGAGTAAATCTCTTAGGTTTGAATGTTGCTTGTCATCATATCGAGCGATACTTGAGATATCTTCTTCTTCATCTTCTTCAAATTGTGGTTGTTGCTGTTCATTATCTGAAGCCTCAGAAACGTAACTGGCATATTCGGCTACAGCCCGAGCAATGTCAGATAGTTGTGGACTCGTATTATCTCTAGTTTTGAAAGGCTCAATCCGCACTTTTTCAGTGGATGTTGAAGAAGATATCGGGCTATCATTCAAAGGGGATGTGGCTGATGACTTCTGTTGATCAAACGCCACCACGGAATTAATGCTAATTTTTGTGTGATCAACATCGTTCTTACCATCTTCTTGTTTCAAAACATCGGCCCAAGTCTGTGGAATGAAATCGTTTTTAATCACTGTACTGACTGAATCGGTTAATTGTGAATCTAGGGTATCATGCCTTCTCATATTATGACCTTTTCGGGAATATTTTCCAGGACCACCAACATGAGAACCGGATCGCTGTAATAAGTATCCAGGTCCTCCTTGTAGACGATGAGAGCGAGGAGAAATTTTGCTTAAAACACTTTCTTCACTTGGAGAAAGTTGCTGATTACTCAGAGAGTTAGAAAATGATAACTCACGAGAAAGACTGCTTCCAATACTCACTTTCGATACTGTGCTTCCAGCACCTCTAGATGAGAAAGCATTAGAAGCAGTATTTCGAGTAAGCGATTGAGGTTTTTGATCTGAAATAGATGAGGAATCAGATACATCTTCTTCTGGACTTTCACTATATGATTCAGACTCATCAGACCCTGAGATTTTGGTAAGGTTGTGTTTATACCGTAAAGAGGTACTGTCTTTCGCATCTTGCCTTTGAGAAGGGTTTCCTGAAAATACTACATCGTCCAAAAACGATCGATCTAGAGAAGCATCCCTTGGATTCTTTCCAGGACCTATGTAATTATCATCAACAGGACGAATTAATGGGGATGGCTCGTTAGATTTAAGGCTCTCAGTAATTCTAGACGCATAAGGCTTAAGCCTATCTTTGATGGGCTCCTTGATGGGCTTAAATTGAAGGAACGAAATTCTTTCTCTTCCAATAACTTCCTGAAGCATTCTCCATGTTTGGCTGGTACGAAACTTCCCTGTTTGAGCAGCAGCAATTGCATTATTTCCACAAATGTCAACAGCCATCAAGCCGGTTGTCGTTCGCTTGACTTCAGCCTTTGTGAGAGGCCGTTTGATGTATCTATCAAGACTAAGAACATTATCGTAATAATAATAATTTTCTGCACAGTAGCGAAATGACTCCGCAGAAGCGCCTGGAAAGTCGACTGTGTAAATTGCTGGAATTGGCTTTAAATTTTCAGTGGGTAATGATCCTGGGGGTAAAGGGGAGCGGACTGTTGACGGCGATGAAGCAGCAGATATGAAACCTGTACCTTTTTTTGAACGTTCATCTATGTTGTCGCCAGAATCTTTAAAATATATCTCTTCATGACGGTCCTGAACAACAAACGACATAGAATTATTATTTGTCCAAGAAAATGCTTGAGAGTTGAGACGCTTTATTGCCATTTCTGCTGGGTCTAAAACGGTCTGTGCAAACGTCTTATCCTTGGATATAGTCCAAAGAGTTGACTGAGAACGCCAAAAAACATCTGTGACAGAACTTTGATGAGGCTCAAGTATATAATGAGGAATGAATGGGCGTCGCGGATTCCAAATCACAACGCTTTGATCATATATACTCATATTACAACTGACGATATCGGAATTCAATACACCGTATTTAGAAGATCTTGTAGACTCAAGGATATCATGTTGCCACCGTACCTTGGAGATCGGTACTCTATTTGAGATAGTAAGCTCAGGCTTACGAGAATCAGAGCTCATATTCCAAACCTGAATCTGTCTATCTATGCCAGCAGATACAATATAATCATAATCGACGTGCCAATCAATAGAAAGACCAGCTCCAGTATGTGCGTTCAATCTCCGATCAAGAATCCTGGGGTATCTTGAATCCCATCTAATGATGGCACCCGAGTCGTAGATAGCTGCTACCTTGTTAGCATCAAAGGGGCTGCATTGCACCTCACGAGCATTATCACCGGTTTTTAGAAATGCAATAACAGGTGCTTTCTTTTGTTGTCGAAGGTCCCAAACTTTGACGCTTCCGTCAGCGGACGATGATACTAACTTGTATGTGTCAATAGGATGAAACCGGATGGAGTTCACAGCTCTATTACCATCATTAAGCCTTAAGACAGATTTGGCCTTCTCAACGTTATAAACAAGAAGCTGTCCACCTGAATTGGACAACGCGATCGTTCGACGATATTCACTCCTACCCCAATTTAAATCTGTAACAGTATAAAACTTGTCGAAATCGCGAGCAGCATGGGATCCTCTAACGTCTTGGCCAAGTGTGATGCCATCATTTTCAACACGAAGGATTTGGAAGAAATCTTTGCCAGCTACAGCAACCGCATTTTCAGTCGCAGAAGGCCCCATCGCCATAATTTCACTTCGGGCATAGAACCTTAAATCGCGTTTCTTCACTTCTGGAGCTGGAGGACGAGTTGAACCTGACTGCGACAAGCCATAGCTGCTAGAGTTTGCACGTGAAATGGGTGGTCTAGACATCTGGGCAACACTGCTACTTCTCTGAAATCCCAAAGAAAGATTCGTAAAACTACCGCTAATGCTATTATCTCTGCTTGATGCCTCGGAGTTTCGACCAGAAACTGAGGGTCCATCAGATATGTAATTGTTGCCAACGCTGCTGTTACTGGTATTGTGATTACTTGGATTAGAGCCGATGATAGCCTTGCCAAATCTAGCTAGTGCGTCGCCTGTGGCTTTTGCAGCGCGATTGGCATAAGTGTCTTTCTCTCTCGGAGGGTCGCGAGATAATGGCGCGGCAAAAGGCTTTCCAGTAGGCGTTAATTTGTAAGACGAATTTACCGGCCCTGGATACACAAAAGTTGAATTATTTGATGAGGGGGGCCCAATTGAAGTGTTTAATTGAACCTCGCTGGAATCATAGGTGTTATATTCGTATGGCTGGAAAGGGCCGGAGGTTGGGCTTGTGTCAAAGTAGCCAAATTCTGAAGGTACAGCAAACGACCCAGACCTCCTAGACGTGTTGGCTGGCGATGTTATCGAATCTCTAAAATAAGGAGAGTCGTCATCATAGTTTTCAGGTTGTTTAGACATTGCTTAGTTTTGGAGGAAGGAAAGACTGGGTGATATGAATTTAATCATTAACTCTTTTTATTTAGGTAGGGTAACCCGCGTATGATAACAACTCTATATTAGAACAGCTGAACCCGACTTAATATAACGGCGAACAGCTGAAT
Source organism: Magnusiomyces fungicola (assembly GCA_900654225.1). Lineage (NCBI taxonomy): Eukaryota > Fungi > Ascomycota > Dipodascomycetes > Dipodascales > Dipodascaceae > Magnusiomyces > Magnusiomyces fungicola. The sequence goes on from CAACAH010000002.1 coordinate 1,807,556, forward strand.
ACCGGAGAACATACATTCCGTCTTTTTCTAGCACCAGATCTTCATTACCAGCACGTACGGGTTCAGGTATATCTTCTAACACATGAATAAATACTGGCTTGAGTAAATCTGGCTTTACAACCATCGAAACATCACTCTCATCCTTGAGGTTTCGCAGCTGTTCTGGTATTCTACCCAAGAACTGTGCTTTGTAAAGAGTCGAGAGCATTTCATTGTGCCTAAAGACGTTAGAATTCGATGGACTATACTCATTGGCATATATAACTTACTCTTTCAAATATGCTACCTCACTTTGTGACAACTTTTTTTGTCGAGATGGTGAGTCAATCAAGTAGGCCATATAGGTGTCAATCTAAGTCTTGCAATTAGAATATAATTTATCTCTGGAAATGTTTAATAGAACTTACCTTCAACAATCGTGCCCTTAAATATCCTCTTAGTACAAATTTGACTCGTTCAAGGTCTGTTTCCACAATCAGTAGCTTAAGCTTTGCATCTGGAGCCGCCGTCATGTTCATACTGTTTATCTCAATGTACTCAATCTGCTTTCGTATCCTGCCCATTACTCGATCAACGATTTCTTGTACAAATGGTAATAGCTCTGGCGCTGTTCTTTCAGAAACCCAAGCTTGCTTCAGCTTTTGTAAGTCATCAGCTGGATCTATCGGGTCTAATCCAAACTTATGAGACTCAGCTCCAATGTAGCCGCCATTATCCCTATGACTCGTTCCTGGATTCCGAAACGCTGTAGCACCAGTGTTATTAATTATGTCATCAATATCCGAACTTGGAGGTGGTGAGGTATGAGCCGTTACTGATGATCCACGAAACCCCCTTGAAATCGATGTATTTCCATCCGAGCGTAAAGGAGAATCATATGAGTATCGTATATCAGAATCTTCAAAGTCAGACATATTGGAGCAACTGCGGGATGAATATTGGGTTAGTTGTGTGATGGTGTGGAAAGTAAACAACATGTTTGTTCTGTTTTCTTTTTGTATGTAGTATACTGCCACATACATAACACACCCTCCATTTACCAACCTGATCTCTCTCACTTCCACCCTTCGGCACATATCAATGAACAACAATAGTAGCATAAGCAGACAATCAGAAATCGAGGCCAAAAAGGCCAGGATTGCTGAACTTAAGCGTATGCGCGAGGAAAAACGGCTTCGAACTTCTGCTACAACCACATCTGATGTATGCTTTTATTCGCCTTGTTATCTAGCTTATTTCAGTAACTAACTCACCATTTAGAAACCTTCAACCACTACATCACCAACTGTTCACAATGATAGACAATCAATTGATGATCTTGTAAAGAGCCTTGTTGGAAATTCCTCTAAATCATCAAATACTTCCAGTGATATTGTCTCTACACCACGTAACTCCTCTTCACTTTCTCATCGTGATCTTCAATCCCCAAGGTATGTGGCTTTCACACAGTTTTTTTATTGCCCTTTTTTGACTAATATATTTTTAGCCCAGTCGTTGGGGCACCTCCAAGTACAACAAGTTCACCAGGAGGTTATCACAGTCATTCGACTGGAACCCCTAGTAACACATCAAAACACACTACCCAGATCTCTCAAGTCTACGAAAATGCAGAGCCATCAGGCCTACCACCACCGGAAACTACAGGAACTATTTCAGCATCTACTCATTCTCCTAGTTCAGGAAGTTCTAATATTGAAACTTCAGTTTACAGGCCTCATACCCCTCATAATCAACGGAGCACCATCATTACTTACTCAAAAGAGATACAGACAACAGAATCTTGGCTGCAACAGAACTCAAATTACTCTGATACATCACTAGCTGATTCCATAGATAAAGCTGATCTAGAACTTTTACGTGCATCAATTCGGGCTGAGTTGGAAGAAGAATACCGTCTGCGAGATCGGCGGACACAAGAAATTCAAGAGGATGGTGCAACCACCGTAGTTTATGAAAAAAGACGGATCTCAGACTCTAATTTACATATTCAGAATTTACCATTAAATCTGGAACTCCCAAGTATTGATGATATTGAAATCAGAATTGCCGATACGTCTCATACGGACTCTAATAATGATACCAAAGAGCATAATGGATCATTGCCTTCAGATGAGGTAGAGTCTTTGTCTAAGTTCATGTCTCAATCACTCAAGGTGGTAAATAGAGCTATTGACACGTCTTTTTACGATATCACTGTTGATTATTCAAAAAATACCGACTACACATCTTCCGGAAAACAAAATGGAATAAATGGAACCAATACCCCTGTTGTTCAGCTTGCTCAGTTTTATTCACAGGACGGATCTAAAGGTCGTGCTATAACTGACATAGATTGGCATTCCAAATACCATGAGCTCTTAGCATCAGCACATACGGAAAAAAAGGGGGATCCACACGCACCTAAAGGTATTGTTCAAATTTGGAATTTACAAACTACCCATAACGGAAATTCTTCCAGTTCAGAATATCTCTTTCGATCGCCTTCAGACATCCTTTCTACCCGATTTTCCCTATTCTCTCCCACAATAATATTTGGTACTTGTTACAACGGACAAGTTCTCACTTGGGACTTTAGAGCAGGGCATGATCCGGTGTTGTCTTCACCTCTAAATGGTTCCGGCCACAGCCACCCCGTTTATGCATTAGAGCTCACTGGAACTCAACATGCCCATAATGTTTTAACTGCTTCTACAGATGGTGCGGTATGTACATGGACTCCCGATATTTTGGAATCGCCACAAGATAAGCTTGTTCTATCAGGTTCTACTGCTGCTGCTGCTAACGCGGCGGCACTTGCTACTACCACAACTTCCAATTCACCACTATCTGGAAATGGATTTTCGCTCACTACACCTTCAACCACTATCCCTACATCATCATTCCGTAATGAAGATATTGCTCCAACAAGGCTTGCAATTTCTCCTCGAGATTCTTCTAGATTTGTTGTTGGAACAGAAGAAGGTGTCATTTATCAGTGTTCAAGGTTCGGGGGTGCTGGATCTCGCGCTGGAATTGATCCCCGAGGTGCATACCGTGGCCATTGTGCTCCTGTTACTTCATTAAGCTTTCATAGTTCCCGTGGAACAACGGATTTTAGTGATTTGCTACTCAGTGGAGGCTTAGACTGGGCCATAAAACTTTGGCGAATCAGGCCGTTTACGGGTCCTATCAATGGCTCATCTGCTAATAATCCGTCTTCAGCAAATCATATGCATATTAATTCTTCTCCAAGCGCTTCTCCAAATTCTCACACTTCCAAATTCTCATCTTACATACAAGGAAATAGTTTGGAACCATTACTTGATCTTCCTAGAGATTATGAGGTTTACGACGTTTCTTGGTGTAATACATACCCTTCCGTGTTTGGTGCTGTTGACGGTTCGGGCCATTTTGAAGTGTGGGATCTTCTTCGTGACGCTGAAGCGCCTATTGCTAGAGTTAGGCCTACTATATTTGCTGAGCATAATGCCACCGGAAGCACTGTCTTTGGTGCTCGTGGGCGCCGGGAAAGTAGTGAGAAGTACGTGGGTGGCCTTGAAAAGGCCTATGATTTGGCTGATTCTAATGGAAATTACCCGCATATAAGAAGGGGATCAAACGCAGTTGATGATGTTGCTGAATCCAAAATCTCTTCGCTTGCTTCAGCTAGTGACTATCTTTCACGACCACTTAATAGGGTTGCATGGAGCAAAGCACTTTCATTCAATCACAATTCCATAATCGCATCTTCTAACAATGATTCTAACAGCGATGGTAATAGTACGGCAGATTCTGAACCTCCATCTTCTAGTGCTTCAACTGATGATGGACGGCGTGTGGCTGTTGGTGGAGTTGATGGTGTTGTAACTGTATTTGAATTAGATCCAGAGGCATTCCCACACCCGAAACAACACGATTGGATATCTATGGAAAAGTTGCTTTCAAGAGTAGATAATCTTTAGTATAGGTTTTTTTTATTTGTTAAAAATTTTATTATTCTTAATACATCCTCTACATGTTGCCGTGAGAAATTAACCGCTCTTTTAGTCCGTTGAGTCTCAGAACCCAAGAGCTGTAAGCTAGCTGTAAGCTTTGCAAAGGACTTGCTCAAAACAAAAAACATTTGTGATATCATAATACAATACGATAAAGGTTGGGTGTAGATTTAATTCATAGAACATTGTTACTAAAATAGCCCGATTGTTAGAGAATTAAATGTTTTTGTTGGTTTCATAAACTACTGTGTTATTGCGGCTTCAAGATAAAGAAAACATTAGAAATATGAGTTATAACGTCTCTAAAATTAGAAAATAAATAAATGTCATATAATTCTTAATAATAAATGTAAAACCTTCGTAAAGAAAATAAAAGAAAAGCATTAAAGTCATGGAAAAGTAAGTGTTCTTCAATAAAGAACCAGTTTAAATAGGAATAACATCGTCACCTAGCTCCTGAGCTGCGGCAGTGGTATCTGTTGGTTGTTCACCACTAGTAGCGTTAGTTCTTCCTTCCCAAATACCATCATACAAATAGTTCTTTGGTCGAATAGTTATATCACCAAATGCAACAGGTTGCTCCAATTTAACAGCATCCTTCGTAGCTAAAACTAACATCTCAAAAAACATCTTGACCCGAGTGCCTCTTGTAGCATTTTCGTCAACTAATTGGTTGAAGTAAACTGCACCTGGTCGTACAGCTTCTGGTGGACTGAGGGCCTCACCCTCAGCTGGAGCTGGGTATCCCCTACGTTCCAATCCTTCCTTTAGCATCTTAGAAGCATTGATAGTGTATTGAGATACACCAGATGGCCCAGCTGCACCATAAACTTCTTCCTCTTCTGCTTGGACAGCAGTTTTGTCACCCTCTGTTCCAAAATCAAGATCCAAATCTAAACCTAGGCCACCCTCAAGATCATGCTGTGGCTCGGTAGTGTAAATACCATCATGGTCATCACCGGTTGGAAAGTCGGCACCTTCTTGTTCTTCATAAGCACGTCTGTCAGCTTCGAGATCGCGAACTGGCTCAGTGACTGGTCGAGCATTTGGAAAGTCTGAAATATCATAGTCTTGATCAGTCGGTAAATCGACAGGCCCTTGGTCTGAGTCTCCAATCTGTTGTTCTCCAGTAGCGGCTTCGGCTCTTCGTCTAGCAATTTCCTCTTCTGTGAGATCTAGATCGAAATCCAGGTCACCTAAAAGTGATCCTTCTGTTCGTGGTGTTTTGTGAGACCCATCCTCGCTCATATCTGATAGTGATCTCTTGCGTTTCATAGCTTCCCGCTGTTCTCTGAGTTCGGTCATGCGACTGTGAACAAAGTCTGGATCAACAAGTCGAGCAAGTGCTGGATTCTCCCTTTGAGGGACATACATTGAAGCAATAAGAGCACTTGGGTTAATGTTGAGCATAGATGTAAGTGTGAAAGCTGTATGATCTCTTGGTAACAGACTTCGTTCACGAATAATAACTGATCTATTGGTTTGAATCTGCTGATTTGAGGTTTCAATCTCTGTAAATCGATCTACTGGTGCATGGCGTGGGCCTTGAGGTCGTCGTCTAATAACGCGGAGAGCATTTCCATCTGCAGTTTCACTAGCTTCCTTTTCTTCTTCATCGATTATTGACCTTCTGGCACTTTCATCGGCTCCCAAATCCGTAGTGACCTCAATATCGCCCAAAATATCAGCGCCTTCAGTGGGAGTAGGTGGTCCATCAGGAGAACCTGGGGAACCCGGAACTCTTGGTGAAGATGGAACTCCAAGCTCATCTTCTGGAAGGGCATGTTCCCTGCTGTCATCTAAGCCTCCAACACTAATACGTTCATCAAGGCCTAGATCTTCGTCCTCTGGACGTTGACCAGGGGCGCTGAGACCAGTTTCAACATCGCCAAAGCTCTTCATTGATTCTTTGTCCTCACCATCAGTGAGGTCATCTCCAATTCTGCGAGCTCTACCTTCTGCAAGCAAATCAGCATAATAGTCGTCTGGGCCTCCAAGTTCAACACCGTAATCCTGGTCACCATCATCCTGCTGTGGCTGGGCACCAGTAGTAGGGATATCACCAAGGTCTAAATCCAAATCTAAATCCATTTCATCGCGGGTTGCGCCTTCAGTGTCATCGAAATTAAGACCGAGGTCCAAATCCAGGTCCTGTCCACCTAAATCGTCCAATTCATGCTGGCTGGAGAGTCCTCTGCCAATATCAACCGTGTCATCTCTGTCAGGAAGAGTGATATCTCTGTGTGAAGCTGAAGAAACATACTGTGACGAGATAAGCATTGACTCTTCGTGTTGTGCATTCCGTCTTCCAGAAAAAGAAGAGGTTGAGCCACCAGTAAAGTCTGGGAGGCCCAAATCAAAAGATGGTTCAGGTAATAGTAGCAAATCCAAATCTGTGACACGGTTTTGTAAAGTCAAAGAGTGTGTTTTGGCAACCGTAACAGTCGTTCGGTCCATATCGACATTGCCAGTTCTAAATGTCATTTTCAACTTGAGAAGAGCTTCGTTACAGTCCTCCATAAGATAGACCGCTTTGCGGCTATAAATACGAACGACACCAAGAAGAAGCTGACCGGAAAGTCGCAAGGCAAGTGGAACGCCAGAGTCGTCGACAATTGTGTGCACTGAGGAAGAAATATCTGCTTTAAGGGAGTCTGCTCTTGAGAGTTTCTTCTCCATATTGGCAGCAAGCCAAACATGGCCTAACGCGCCATTTCGACTTAAAAGTTCGTCGGAATAGAACATGTTGTTCCAAGGTAATAAGGTTGGAGAAAAAGAGTGTGGGCAAACGTCTCTCCTGATACAGGGCGTGTTTGAGGTCTGTGTTTGTGTTTGTGTTTGTGGAGATAAACAACAGAAGGCAGGTAGCTGTAAGGGCTAAATAAATTAAAAAACGCGTCAAGACTGCGTGTCTGTCAGGTGATACCGACAAGCCCGTCCTGGTGGCAGTGCACATGATGTTGTAACGTGAGATCTGTAACACATTCACGTGATTTGCGCGTGATTCAGCAGCCCGTTGTGTATGAGTGAGAGGGTTATTCCCCAGACAGATTGTCGAATCACTTGGAGTCTTAAAACCAAATCCTGGTTAATCGGTATCTTTATCGGCAATTATATAAATATATAAAATATGTATAGATATAAAAGAAAAAAGATATCGGGCAGCAACTAACTCTCTCTTGCTGTTAGCCCGCCCAGTTCTCCCTGGCAAGCGCGGGTCAATGTCACGCATGACGTAACATGTTAGCTAAGAACGCATGGATAGCAGGTGTGTTAGGGCAGCTATTTACACAGCACGTATTGAACCACAGCAATAGCCGCCATAGACGAACTCAGGGCGGTTACAAGGTGGCCAGCGGCTACTCCTAACGATTCGGTCACGGCAAAGGCACAGAAGCAAGATATGAGACTCCGTGCTTGGTTGCGACTCAATTGGCACGCTGTTACTTGTAAACCATCCTCAAATCCACCACGACCGCTCTCACATACCCTCCTTCTGCTTGGATTGTCCTGAATACCCCACACCCTACCACACACGCGCTTAAAGTGGTACACAGGGCGCTTATCACACACTATACTGCTGTCTCAACCTTCCTTGCGCTGGTAATTGCCCATCACTGTCACTTTCTCATATAAATACTCTTGTTTTCCCGCAACATTTCTCTTCCCTCTTCTTTATCTTTTTTCTTCAATCACGCCTATATCAATAAAAATGCTTGCTAAGGCTCGTCTAGCTTCGGCCAGACCTCTCTTGAAGTCTGCAAGACTTCCTTTGCGCTCTCTGTCTGCACGTATGGCTTCTTCTGTTGCTGAGGTTTACTATCCTAGTGAACCTAAGGCACCAAAGATCAGCGCCACATTTCCTGGTCCTAAAAACAAGGAGAACCTTGACAAGTTAACCAAGGTTTTTGACACAAGAGCTGCCTACTTTATTGTTGACTACTACAAGTCCCTCGGTAACTACATTGCTGATACAGACGGCAATCAGCTTTTGGATGTTTATGCGCAGATTTCATCCATTGCCCTTGGCTATAACAACCCAGCTGTCCTTGCTGCTGCTAAATCCGACCAGATGGCTGTTGCCTTGGCCAATAGACCTGCTTTGGGTAACTTCCCTTCTTCTGATTATGCTGATATCCTCAGCGAGGGTCTTTTAGCTGCTGCCCCTCCCGGTCTTGATAAGATCTGGACTGACCTTTCTGGTTCTGGTGCCAACGAGACTGCGTACAAGGCTGCTTTCATGTACCAACGTTCCAAGAGCCGTGGATTCGACACCCCCTTCACTGAGGAGGAATTGAAGTCTTCTATGGAGAACCAGGCCCCTGGCTCCCCTCAAATGTCAATCCTTTCTTTTGAATCTGCCTTCCACGGTCGTTTGTTCGGTTCCTTGTCTACCACCCGTTCAAAGCCTATCCACAAGCTTGATATTCCTGCCTTCAACTGGCCTAAGGCTACCTTCCCTGTCTACAAGTACCCTCTCGAGGAGAATGTCGAATACAATAAGCAACAAGATGACAGTAGCCTTGCTGAGGTTGAAAAGTTGATCAAGACTTGGCCCAATCCTGTTGCCGCTCTTATTGTTGAGCCAATTCAATCTGAGGGTGGTGACAATCACGCTTCCCCATACTTTGGTCAGGGCCTTCGTGACTTGACCAAGAAGCATGATGTTCTTATGATTGTTGACGAAGTCCAGACTGGTGTTGGAGCCACTGGTAAGTTCTGGGCTCACGAGCACTGGAACCTCACTACCCCTCCTGATATCGTCACGTTTTCCAAGAAGTTCCAGGCTGCTGGCTACTACTTCTCCGAGCCTAAGCTTGTTCCCAACTTGCCTTACCGTCAGTTCAACACTTGGTGTGGTGACCCGTCCAAGGCTATTATTGCACGTGCCATCTACCAGGAAATCAAGAAGCACGACCTTGTTACCCGTACTGCTGAGGTTGGTGAGTTTGTTTACAATGGCCTCAAGTCTCTTTCTGAGAAATATCCCAAAGAAATTCAGAACCTCAGAGGTAAGGGTACTTTCATTGCCTGGGATATGGAGTCCCCTGAAGCTCGTGATGAATTCCTTAAGAAGTGCAAGAGCAACGGTCTTAACGTCGGTGGATGTGGCCCTCAGGCTGTCCGTCTTAGACCCACTCTTACTTTTGAGAAGAAACACGCTGAAATCTTCTTTGATATTGTTCAGAAGGTTCTTAGTTCTTAATTTGCAATGATTGATAACCCTGTTTTTGGATGTTTTCTGCTTTTAACTAAAATAATCTAGCTTTACTATTCAACATTCATCTATATATTTTTATATTTAATGAAATCATGACCTTTCTTAAAACCAAGATTGACCACTCATTTGATACCCAAAGCAGATATTAAAGAAGAGTTCTGCTCATACCTATCAGGGAATAGTGGGATATTATTGAGGCTGGTTGAAAGCCACATATCCATGCAGAATTAGAAAAATCGCACATAGTCCTACAGTCTACGCCTATCTGGCTCTGTCAGTCAATCATGATCATATGTATTTCCGCTATTTCCTAACCTGTATTTTCCCTCCCCATTTCTCCATTCTCCTTTCCCTTTCCCTTTTTCTTCTAATTCACTTCTTCACCATAGCTAAATCTTTGTTCGATTTCGAGCAAGTATTCTTTCAATCACGTGTCTATTAATGATGAGTTTGCTAACATAGTTCGATACCTGCACTTCATGGACATGGGTTGTCGATATTTTCTAGTGAGTTGACCTTGAAGGAAATCTTTTTAATACCCTTTATTACTTACGTTTTAGGAGTCCAATTAGTAAACATTCCCGTGGAAAGTGATATTCCACGATGTTGCTTTTCACCTGGGATGAAGCATACTGTCACTGAATTCGACTCAATGTTTTTTTGGAAAGGACCTCGCTGCTCGAAAGATATTCCACTGGTACTAGATGAAAAAGATTCAAGGAGCTTTTTGTTGTTGCGAACAAGCATCAACAGATAACGGAAAGTTGATGTGCGGCTTTTGATGAGGCATTAATAGTTAGCACGGCTGAACAGGAAGAATAGGACATTTCTAATGATTCAGGATCAAGAGAAGGAAAATCAAGTATTGATTCCATTAAGAATTGCTTGATTAATATGACGATCTTGATTAAGATTGAGGCTCAGTTTATTTAAAAAAGTTTCACATCAAGATGCACATTTTACCTGTTATTTTGACCCCATTTTTCCCCGGTGATCTCACAATGCCTAGTTCAAGTTTTAATATCAATTCAAAAATGTTTCCGAGATAATACCTATTTTCCTGAAAATATGTAAAGATAGTGTAAATATCAACTTGATTATATATTCCATACAGTTGGGTAATAACTTATTTCCAACAAACTCTATTGCACCGAATATACCGAGATATTTGTGCATAACTTCAAAACATTCAGATAGACCTGGTGAAAGTAATATTTTGTTATGTTCAATCAAGGCAATGGGATTTAATTCAATTATTGCATCTTAACGGTTTAGAATCTAAATAAATAACCACGCACTCATTTAACAACAATCATATTTATGGGTCAAAATAATTAATAATGATAGAACACTAGTGTTATATATCTTTCACAATATGTGTCTGACGATGGCTATTGCTTGTGGGTGATGCTTGTAATATTTTCGTTGTTTCTAAGTAATTAAATACTAGAACTTATAATCATAAGCTATAAAATGATGATTTATAGCTGCTGTCAATTATCTATGGCTATTCTTTTGAATCTCTCTGTTTTCCCAACTATTCCATTAAATTGTTCTCGTGATAATCATGTGATGCATTCCAGGTGCACCCTTACCCTGATGCGTGTCCCTTCTCCCCTATTCATGTCTAATCTGCTACTACCAAGGTGGGGGTTATGCCCACCAGTTATATTATGTACAGCCCTTTACCTAAAAACAAAACCAAAAAAAAAAACAAGAGTCTTAGTGGATTGCTAGCATTTACAACTAATTCAGGCTTTCCATTGGTGGAAAAAGAGCCGTTATCGTTGGTTGGTTCCCTATCTAGCTGGGTTTGAAGATTGCGTATAATCAGGTGATGCGGCTGCTGATTCAGTTACCCGTGCCTAACCTCCGATCGCGAATCAGTCATTACGACTTGACGCTTATCACCGTTTTGGATTTTTCTTCTAATCATTTCACGATTCTCACATAGTTAGCACTCACCACCACACCTTTACTTCACACCTTTACTATATTCCCCAATTGACTTTTTTGAAATGACTGGCCAACAACTTCCCGAAGACCTCAGTCTTGCTACTCTTCAAGTTCACGCTGACGACCTTATCGCTGTCCAGCTTGGTCCTGATGTTTCTGCCCCCATCAGCACCACAACTACTTTCAGATACCCAAGCGACCCCGAGGACCTTGTTACTGCTGCTGAGACCGCCAAAAAAGTCGACGACGGCGACCTTGAATACAAGGACGTTCCGCACATATACTCTCGTTACACTCAGCCAGTTTCTTCACGTGCTGAGGCTGTTCTCTCATCCATCACTGGTGGTCACGCAGTCTTATATTCCTCTGGCCTCTCCGCTTTCCACGCTGCTATTATCCATCTCAATCCCAAGACGGTCTTCATTGGTGACGGCTATCACGGCTGCCACGGAATCCTCTCCATCTTCACTCGCAACTGGGGTCTTAAAATCCACACGTTGGAAGACCTCGAACATCTTGATGAACATGGTATTTCTACTAAAGACTCCTCCATTCAACTAGGACCAGGTGACGTCATCCACTTGGAAAGCCCGGTCAACCCAACGGGCCTTGCTTTTGATATTACCTATTACGCCGATATCGCACACAAGTATGGTGCTAAAATAATGATTGATGCAACCTTCGCCCCTCCTCCACTCCAAGATCCTTTCAAGTGGGGCGTTGATCTTATCCTCCACTCTGCTACCAAATATTTTGGCGGTCACTCCGACTTACTTGCCGGCGCCCTTATTACCAAGGATCCCAAGGTTGAGCTTGAATTAAAGCACGATCGAAACTACATTGGCACAATCACCGCTTCCTTGGAGTCTTGGCTCCTTCTTCGTTCTTTACGTTCTTATGACTTGCGCATCCGCCGTCAAGCTGCATCTGCGAACGAAATCGTCAAGTACTTCCAAGAACGACGTGACGAGTTCCCAGTTCTTAAGGTTATTTACCATGCCTCTCTCCAGATTTTAGAAGCCGAAGAGTCAGGCGATCCCAACCACAAGTACGCCTGGGCCAAGGAACAGTTGCCTCTTGGTGGTGGTCCTGTATTTGCCATTGAGGTCGAGAATGAGGAAATTGCAAAGAACATTCCTTCTAAGACCCATCTCTTCCACCATGCAACCTCTCTTGGTGGTGTTGAATCTCTTATTGAGTGGAGAGCTATGTCAGATCCTACAGTATCAAAAACGCTTCTCAGAATCTCTATTGGCATTGAAGATCCCAAGGACTTGATTAATGATTTGGCTCAAGCCTTTAATAACTTTGTGTAAATAAAACAATCTAAAATGTGTTCAATATTCATATATGCGCCAATGTCTGGTTATTGACAGCTGTTATGTTCATTAAGGTTAATATACGAAAATATAAAAAAAAAAAAAAATCTATAAAAATCTATTCATAATTCGTAAAAACAAGAGCCATTAGGGAAGATTTAGTTATCAATGATACACTTCAGCGGCCCTTTAACGCCTAGATTTCTCAGACAACCCAAGTGGTATGCATGGCTACACTTGAAAACCACCAAAATGTCCTTTCGTTCATTTCGCTGCTGCCCTTGAACAATTGCTTTCAAGTCGGTGTCTGTGATCTCGGGCTCATCATCTTGAATTCCAATCAATCCTGGTTTTTTCATATGCTGCAAAAAGAATTCCATTTCGCTGGGACTCAGCTTGCCCTTCTCAATTAACCGTTTTTGGCGCTCAAGCATAGATGTGTACCCGTTATCGTCGTTTAGTGTGGAAGAGCGATCACGAGCTCCAATTACACCATCCCCATTGCATTGAACTTGATCTTGGAACTGTTCACCCTTCTTTATTCTCTTTGTTTTCCGCTCCCACAATTTATACACACTTTCGGCTTCAATACCAAGGCCGACAACTGGTTTTCCACAACCCTCACATTCGCCACTAGCTGCAATCTTCCAACCTTTGGAGCGGGCTGCAATTAACTGGCAGAGCTGAAAGTATGTGTCTTCATCAAGGAGCTGCTTAGCAACAACCAAAACATTTTGCTGGTAACGATAGGCGCTGAATAAATCGTGTAATATCGGACGCAGTGACCCAATAGTTCGGCTCTTTTTATCTTTGGTGCCCTTTTTGGACTCTTCATCATCTTCATCAATAGGTGTTAACAAAGCCGAACAGATTCTAACGATCGTTGCATTATCAAATCTCGTACCAGACTTGTCAAGTAGCGCAGATAATGCGGTCTGTAGGATGTTAGGGGTGAATGAAGAATGTTTTTTATTTTTCAAAGCTTCTTCTTTTTCAGATTCCAACTTGGAAGGCGTGGTTAACTGTTCTTCACTTCGAGTGATTTCGACAATAGAATCAAGTAAGGTTACCCATAATTTTTCGCTTACTGTCCTCAGATCTAAATGAGAAGAAACTGTTTTAAGAGGAGGCGTGCTTATTCCGGTTTCATCAGCAGCTGTGAGACTCGAATTAACATTAGTGGTGGTTTTGGAGAATAGAGAGTCCCTGTCGTTGCAGATTTCAACACCTAGATCCAAGTATTTCCTCATTTCTCGATGTACTTTATCCAATGCATCGTCAGCATGATCCTTAGTCACACTACCACTTCCATTTTCAATAGCCACACCAGTATGATTGAGCTCCCTGAGTCGTTCAATAACAGCGTTCAGAGCGTCCAGGTTTTTGTTTTGTCTTCGCAAAACCATGACCAAACTATCAATAGCGCCACATTTCACCAGATCATGGCGTATTTCTCCCAAGTCGACGTCATCAGATCCAGTCAAAGTGTTCTTGAATAGTTTAAACAACTTGTTACGTTTGCCTTTTGCACAAAGCAGCTTGATATACCAATGCCGGTATCGAATATCCGGCATAATGTATTGCCCACTTTTAGACGATATCAAAGAAAACAAGGAATCAAGATATTTATACTGCAGCCGCTGGTCTTCTGTTTCTTCCTTATCGCAATCACTCGTTATAGGATCGGCAAGTTTGAATACATTCTCATGCAATTGAGGGCTATAGTTGGAAATAATCTTGACTAGGCGAGTTGTATTAATTTCGGCAAACAGTTTGAAATTCAATCCAATTAAGTGATCAATTTCCTTTCGCTGCTTCTTTGAAGCTGTCTCACCAATTCCATCAATCTTTGATTCAATACTTCCATTATGAAACACTGTGTCGGATGAGGTTGGTGCAGATAAAGTAAGACGCGTATTTCTAAAAGCCTCTGCGACTATGTCCATGAGTTTCGATCCTAGGATTGCATCACTTTTATCATTTTCTTTCCACAAATTCAAAGAAGCTCGCAATAATCCATCATACCTCCGCTCGCCTCTGTATACAAACTGTAGGACTGAATAGAATTTAACTTCTTCTAGTAATCTAATGACATTATCAAGATCATATGGCTTGAATTTTGATAGTAATGCTTCTAGGCTCAGCTCACATTCTTCCTTCAGCTGGGGATAAGCACAATTGGAGACTTCGTTCAACACTTGTGTTAGTACATTTCCGGGAAGAATGATAAACTGTGAGTATTTTGGATAATTTCGTGAAATAAAAATGTCAAGGAAGATCCTGCATTCATTTAGTTCCTTGTTATTGATCGTGAATACTTCTAGCAGAATGTTGATAATAAGTTGTCTGTTTACTGTGTTGCCAAAAACTAGCGCCTCGTCAAGGCTGTTTGTGCCACTAGGACTTGAACTTATGGGATCCTCATCATGGGGCAAAATATGTGGTCTAATATCCTCCCCATCGTTTAAAAAGGGGTCTTCAAAAGCCTCGTTAAGGGCAGCGAAAAATGCTGGCGTATTAAACTTTATCAAAAGGGTCAAATAAGGATATACCGGCTCGTCATCTCTGTTACAATCCTTTGTAAAAATGACAGGACCACCTTGTGGCCAGGCCATATTTGTGCTGGAAAATAAAGTGTAATAAATGCATGACCTAGCTTTTGCTGCAATTTGCTGATCCTGGAACGCCAAGCCAGTTGGATAAACTCTTCCTGATAAAATATATGAAATGTAGGGGTATACTTTTTCGGTCTCTGACAATAAATCAACCGATCTTTTATTTTTGTGGCTCAGTTCAGTAATGGATTGAATAAACTCTACTAAAGGAGTAATATAATCATCCAATGCTCTGTTCCAGATATATATTAACGTGTCCTTAAGATGATGCTCCTTTGATAGTGTAATTGCAGTATCCAAATCCAGCGTCTCAATATCTAAAGAACATATAACTTCTTCAAGTCGATTTGCAAGTTTAGGATCAGAAACATGTGACTTCACAAGCTCTCCAAATATTGTAGGTGGAAGATATGTGACTTGACCGTTTGAAACCAAAGGGATCAAGGCACCAAAGAAGAGCAATGAAAAGTCATTTTGTTGAAACAATTCAAAAACTTCCTCCAATAAATCATCAGGTTTATCAATAGAAACCCACGCATGCAAACATGTTTCACACAACTCTCGAAGCATATCTTCCCATGTATGGGTTTCGTCGGCTGTAGTTCTTGGGCCATTGAAAGTGTACTTAACAGATGCAAGTATCATTTCTGGAAGATTTTTGATGACTATTGAGTGCCGCTCGTCATCATTAGATGGCAATGAAACGATAGCAAGGTCTTGATTTCCTAAATAGTAGTTTGTAGCTAGGTCAATTGCTCCAATATAATCACCCATTTGCATTGTATCTAATAACCGATCTGCCCAATTGGATAAGGAGCCAACAACCAGCTCATAATTTCCTAGCAAGAAAAGTTTTCCTTTGAAACTCCTCACGCTGTTAAAATATGCATCACATACTACAACAGGCTGTAGTTCCTGAGTGTCCGGGTGAATCAATGTAAGGTCTTTGAGAATTGATGAAAACATATCAAGATGATAAATATGCTTGTTAAGAAGATCGACTGTCGCTGAAATAACCATTGTTTCTTCATTAAGCAAAATCAATCTTTGAGTTGATGTGACTAAAGCAATCACTTGCCGGCTAAGCCATTGAATTGATACAATTGCTTCATTTCCAACAAATCGGTTGACGAATCTAAAATCTAAAGACACTCGAGATTTATTTGAATTGGCATCGGATTTGGAAGTATTAACCTCCATAACAGTAACAACGTTTGACCACGAATATGCTAGACGCGCGTTGGTATCAGGTATTCCTGGGGATGTTGATTTTAATGCAGGCAGCCAAGCCAAACACCCCGAAAGACCCATCTCGCTTGTGACAGTTTTTGGCCGCCCTGTTTTAAATTCTGTCTGAGGGCGTGGAAGAACCGAAACAATTGCTAATAGATACGGGGTCATGATAGCCACTAAGCATATCTTATCCGTTGGTTGCTGTGCTGATCCAAGGGGTAATGGCGAGCATGCTAGTAAAGTCGTCGGCTTCCGTTTTTGGCTAGGCTCTGATGGTGTTGAATATCGACCAAGTATCCTTTTGGTATGAACTACACGACCTACCACAGATCTCGTAGTGTCATGGGCAAAAGCCATTCCCGAAACATCTCCAGATACTAGCGCAGAGTGTCGTTTACCAACAAAGTTGAGGTATATTACTGGGGTATTTTCAGCATGGCCGTCAGCATGCTTTGTTTTAAGTAAGGCAGATTTTGATAATGGCCGAATATGAATATTTGGGGTGGTTGGTTTGGCTAAATCCCAGGTAAAGATGTGGCCAGTAGAATATCCACTTGCAATATATGAAAAATCCGCAGAAACAGCTAGCGCAGTCACTTTACCAGATTCAATTGCTTTAGTATTGGCACCGAGAACTGCTTGCAACACTTGATGATAGTCAAAAACCAGAACCTGGCCGTGTGACATTCCAAGTACGATATGAGCTGCGGCTAATATACATGTAGGCTTGCCATAGGTCGCCTGCGCTGTATCGCTGAAAATCTGACTCGAAATTTTGCGCAGTTTAGACCATCTCATAACCTCCCAAGGATTGGAGTTTGCCTCTTCAAGAAGTAAATTTTCATCGTCAAAGGTGAACACAGTACTCCGATTTGGGTTTCCAGGGGTTGCATAGTTGATAGACGAGGATGTAGAAATATTCGAAGATAAACTGCGAACAGACGTCAGTGAACTCAATCGTGTGTGGAAACGTTGGTCAATGGAACGGACTAGTAACGATGAATCACCGTTACTTGGAGACAATGAATGTAAGTCTGAAGGGGTGTGGGCAGGAGAAGGGACATCATCAACGTCTACATCGACATCTGAGGCTATTTCTTCATTACCAAAAACATCGCCTGAGGCCAATGGCGACTTAGTGTTAAATGAGTCTAGCTCGCGAAATTCGCTAGAAAGGTCCCTAATGTCTTCATAGTCTTCATCTTCAGGATTCTTTCGGAAATAGTGTGGCAATGTGGTATTGACGTCTCCATGATTATCTGAAATGCTGGAGAAACCTTTAAATGGCAAGTCACGATCGGGCTCATAGGACGTAAGCTCTTTCTCGGGCGAGTCTTGGTCTTCAGAAGGCGGCGGCATGACAGGATATTAGTAGAAGATGCACCTTTATAAAAGGTCAAAGGTTAGCGTAGCTATAAATAAGAAATGGCGATGCCGATAAGTATGTGACAACGTCTTAACATACAATATGGTGGGTGTTATCAGTCACATGGCACTTACACTAACCACCAAAATATCTCATCAACTATCATCAACTATCACCAACAAAGCCTTAACCTCAGCAACAGGCACATAAGTTACTCAAATGCCACCTCGCAAGATATCATCTAGGAAGAAAAATAATGCCTCTCCAGGTTCGTCATCACAGTCTACCCAGGCTCTAATTACCAGGTTTTTAAGTCCGAACCCTTCAACTGATATAGGACCCGATGTTCCCCAAGATTCAAGCCATAAACGCGTCGAAAATGAGACAGATCCGGATCATGGCGTGAAAACAGAGGTGGTGGTTGAAACTTCCAAAGAATCTGGACCATCGCAGCAAACCAGTGTATTTTCTAATGGTCACACTCTTGAAAATCCAGAATCAGTTCACACACCAAAAATCTCAACAAGACGTCGCACCTCTAGCAAGAATGCAGCATCAGGATCAATTATACCTCGACCAAAGACTACACCAAGTGAACAAGCTCCAGAACCAAAAAAACGCGGTAGAAAGCCAAAACAACAAGCAATTGAAAACAAAGACAGCGAGCGTCCTGCAACAGCGCCCGCTCAAACAACAAGCAGTTCCCGTAGAAGATCAGCGCGAGCATCTGGCCGAAGATCGTACTCTGGAATGGCGGAGGATGTCGATGATAGTGAGGAAGAATATCAAGGAGCCGAAGCATCTGACGATGGAGATGATGATTTTGTTGGTGCAAGAGAAGAAGAAGAAGACGACGGGTCAGCATCTCGTGCCAATAGTTCAACCAAACCCAAGTCTATATCAAATTACCCGCGCAAATCAGTACCCAAAGATCAAAGTAAAGCTACAGAACTGTCAAAGAAACGAAAAATGCATGGGTCCATATTAACCCAAGTTCAAGTCGTTGCGGGCCATGATAGAGAAAGTACAGCTCGTGTGGTGGAGATGCGTGAACACTGGGATAACTATATGTTTATTCCTGGAAAGATGTCAATGGGTGTGGGAATGGTAATGCCGTCCGCCAAATTTGGAGTTCCTGTTCGACTAGAAAGAACAGATTCAGAAAACAGTGATACAGGTACACAAAAATTAATATCAATTACATTTGATGAAGCCCAGAAGTACATGATCCGTCCTGATCCAAATCGTATTATTATCAACGACCAGGAAGTTTCGGCGTTTAACTCGATCCTTATACATGAATCAGGCGAATTAAGTGGCTCCATACTTAATGCTGGTGGTGTTATTACATCCATTTCTTGGGCCCAGGGCATGGCTGATCCTCATAAGCAATACATTGCTGTTGGACTTCTTGATGATAATAATCGGCATCCCATAAACTCTTCGGTTATTGAACCGGAGATATCAATATTTTCAAAGATTGGATACCCATCAAGCTTTTATATATACCAGGTCGACTTGAGTCCAACCTCGGATCAGAAACCCATCATGAAACTTGTCTATACGATCTCGAGTAATTTTGGAAGTTGTATCAAGCTTGAATGGCGCCCCGTGAATAGTGGGAGTGATATTTTAGAAGGAACACTTGGCCATTTGGCTACTATTACTCAAGATGGAAAGCTGCGCGTTTATGAGATTCCAATACCTGATGGCACTGAGACAGCACATCTTTATGTTAAGAGTCCATTTCGAGAGTACAGTATAGGGCGTCATTGTAAGTTCACGACGTTTTGTTGGCGAACGCCTGAGGTTTTGGTGGCTGCCACGTCTAACGGCCATATGGTTGAGTATGACATTGCCGACTCTGTTCAAGGGTTTGGATCATTTCCCTCGTACCAGATTGCACCGTTTGATTCTGCAATTGCATGTCTTGCTTCGGGATATCCTAACAACCCAACCATAGTTTTTGCCTCATCAACTGACGGGTTCTCTTGTATATACGATACGCGAAACCCTTCGCATCGTAACTACAATCACCGTCGTAAAGGGTATTCCATGGCGTCAGCATACTCTTCTCATTTTGAAGCGTTTGCTACTTCAGATGACAATCATTATACCCAGATCAGTTTCCTTCGCTTTTTCAAGGCCCATATGTATTCCAACTCGCTCACGAAACATAAAGCTCTGGTAACGTCTATTGCCACATCACCATATCACCCATTTGTAGTAACGGGGGGCGCTGATGGAACAGTGATTGCTGGCAACGTGACACGCCGTGTTCTTGCTCGAAAACGAGTTAAGAATCAGCCATACGAGCAAGGTATTCTTTGGTCTGTCGATTATTCCAGCAAAGAAGATAAGTACTCTGTCAAAGAGCTCTATGACTGTTCTGGCTTGGAGAAGCCTAAGATTTTGCCGATCCAACAAATATACCCTCAGAACGTGGCGGTGCGAGATGTTAAATGGAGCACATGTTTTGAAACAGCAGAATGGTATGCTGCAGCCACATTGGGAGGAATCATCAAAATTCATAGATTAATAGGGTAAAATTAACTATTTATTATGTGGAATACCTGTATTTTTATTAGATGATTAATTATATATATATATTACAGTGAATGATAATTCACCCTTTAACATTTGGCAAATGAAAGCTGCACGGCTTGCCAATGATTACAGCCTGACTAGGTAGCTAAAGCTCTGTCAAGATTCGCATACAACCATGTGAGCAGAGTATATATGACAATTGCAATTGAAATAAATTAATATTTTCTAAATAATAAATACAGGGAAACATAAAACCGACATCCAAAAAGTCCTAAAGATGAACATTATCTTCATGTTCGTACTAAAAAAAAATTAAATAATAACCTTAAAAACTGGTCTCTTGATTGGTACGCCCTTCATCTTGTATCACACAACCAAATGGTAATTGTTTAGTTATCATTGGTTTCCTGAAGAATGCGGAGAATGTAGAGGAAAAGATTGATGACATCAAGATAAAGGTTAATGGCAGCAATGACCTCGTCTTCAGGGTAAAAGTGACTCATAATGAGCTGAGTATCAATAAGAATATATACGGAAAAAATGAGAGCACCGGCTCCAGAATATAGGAGTTCCATAGTGGAGCTGAATGGAACAAAAAGCTGCACCATGCCTAGCCCAAGAAGAAAGAAAACCCCAGCAAAGGCATAGCCTTGCCACTTGGTGAAATCATACTTGGAAAATGTAGCAATGAAAGTAAGACCGAGAAAGACAGCGACTGTAATCGCAAACGCCTGGACCACAATATTGGTATCAAATAGAGCCGTGACGAAACCAACTGTGTATGCCTCCGTGAGTGTAAATAGAGACAGGAAAACAAGGTTGACTGGGTAGTCTCGCGCCTTGTAGTAGGCAGCAAACATGGTGACTAGCGAAAGGACCATGCATGTGTAGAAAGCCCAAGTGTTGAGCAAAGCCCAGTGGGAAAGCGACTCGGAGAATATAAAAGCAGAGGATAGTGCGACGGTGGCAAGGATTTGGCAAGACAAGATAGTGTATACCTTGCGAACAAAAGCCTTGCGGATAGAGACATCGCACTCAGAGACAAACACGCCATATTTAAAGTCATCAGGGATGTTATCACCGGCAGCCCTGGAAGCAGCATTAGATTCGGGATTCGCGGCCGTGGGCGAAGAGCCAGGAAACCCGCCATTGGAAACAAGGAGTGGCTCTGCGGCTGAGTCTGAGTAGCCTGGAGGAGCAGATGAAGGGTATTGAGAAGTCATTTTGAAGCAGAGACTTGGTGTTGTTGAGAGAGATATATATATATATATGTGTGTGTATAGATGTGGCAAGCAAGAAGAAAAGAGTAGATTCTGATGTCACTTGTGATGGTCTGAAACCTGGAGACAAGCAGCAGGCATCTGTTACAGACTGTGTAACTAGTCACATGACTTGGCTGCGTGTGTTTGGCATAACCGTCACGCGGGCTGGCTGCTTATGCCCCAGACATGTCCCCAAAATAGTTTACTGAACCGCTGGTGTCTCCGCAGCTCACTTATCGCCATCTGCTGCTATAGCATTCATTAATCTCAAGTAAATTTTCCCTGCTTTTAGCTTTCCAGTTTTGGGCCTGGCTTTGTTTCTTTTTATTACTACTGAAAAAACACGCTTGCTTTCAACTCAATCCCCTATTCCTGCGTTTCTTTCACTCGCTTTTTCAAGAGCAACGTTTACTGCCTTCGCCTGGTCTCAGCATCTTTTTTTCTCTCTTGCTCTGGCCGCACGGTGACTTCTTCCCCTTATTGAACTATGACCTATATTCAAAACCAACATTCTCAGCACTCTTGTACCTCTTCTTGTATATCTAAAACTTTTGACACCTCACCATCTGGATCAGCGTCTCTTTCTCCCTCTACAGTCTCTTCTACAACCTCTTCGCCCTCTTCGTCTTCTGCTGTGCCACCCCAGCTAGCTTCATCCACCTCCACTGCAGCAACATCTTTGAATTCGTACTCTCAAAGCGACAGTATTCAGAGTATTTCTGGTGTTCCTGATAACATGATATCTGAAAGACATTCTAGCACGCCAGACACTGTTCAGCAGTTTGGTTTGTCTACTTCGAACGACTCTACTGTCAACTCTTCTGAAAATGCCGATTTGTCAGCGGCTTCAACTTCATCGAGCTCCACCAATAGCCACCCAACAAAGTCTAAGCAGGCAGCCTCTAGCAAACATCTTAGAGTTAATTCTGCTGATCCGTCATCTTCGGCTGCTGGTAACCCGTCGTCTCCATCATTACCCGCTGCATCTTCACAGGGCTCGTCGAGATCTGGCCAGGGACGCCATTTTCACTCCCTCCGTGAGACTACCCCTCCCCATTCATTTAAATCTCCATATGCACCATCTTCCCCGGCCACGCCCGTTTTATCTAACAATTTCAATCTATACGGGAATGGCGCGGGCCCTTCGTCGGCTGCTGATCCTAGTGGGTCCAGCAACAACAGATCCACTGGCGAGAAGCTATCAATTGCCAGCCATTTGCTTGCAAAGGACAAGGGTTCTGGCAATTCGTTAAAGTTGCGTAAACGTGCTACTTCCACCAACTCTGATACTGATATGTATAATGAGGATTCTAGAATCTTGGATGAAGACGATGATGATGTGATGAAAGATAGCAGCGACGAGGATTTGTATACAAAGTTGGATCGCAAAAGCATTGCAGACGCTTTATTTAACAATAACAACAATGGCGATTTCTTTACAAAAGCTTCTGTGAGAAATAGCTCATCCGGTTTAAGGTCTTCACTATCAAACACAGACTTGCAACCTGAATCTCATAATCCCTTTGAGGGTACTATGCCTTCAACTCCATCATCTGCTTTTTTCCATACTTCTCAAGAATCACATATTGACGATATTGATGGAGTGCCCGATAACGCTGCAACGGATTTGAACTATTCTGCCTCTACAAAGTCTGCCTCAAGCTCTGCATCGTCTAAATCTCAGCAGCCATTTCCTCTCCCTGTTCATAAAGTTTTAGACGCCATTACCCCTCACATTTCGCATTATAGCGACGATGATAAGATTACTTTACTGAAAGGTATTTTATCCTTGACTACCAGACCCGTACTATCTTCCATACAAGAGCATATTTCCCCGATGCTTAAGAAGGACCCATTCGCATACCTTCCTAATGAAATCTCGCTCAGAATAATTTCATTCATTGATGACCCTAAAACGTTGGCAAGGGCATCTCAGGTATCACGGTTGTGGTATTTGATTCTTTCCGATGATTTAACTTGGAAAGAGCTCTGCAAAACACATCATTACCGTCGGTTATCAGCTGCTGTTAGCGCCACTCCCAATCTGATGAGAACTTTTTCTACTGAAGGAGATAAATTCATATCTGGTATTGGAAATGGCTCAGATAAAAGATCTAGTATCCAGGGACCCAACTCAGATACAAATAATGATATTGCTACTGGACTTAATGATTTTGTGGAGTCACAGTTTTACCCAGAGGTTATGCAACACCCTGTTCCAACAAATTATCGATCACATTTCAAGCATCAATACATGTTAAACACTGCTTGGCAAAGTGGCGGGCGGCTTGCTGCAAAATACGTCATTAGTCACTCTGGAGTAGTTACTTCGTTGATTATGGATGGCAATTACATTGTGTTTGCACTTGATAACTCTAAAATATTTGTGTTTGGGGAAGACGGCAAACTTTTACGTTCGTTGTTTGGACATGTTATGGGTGTGTGGGCTTTAACTCTGTATGGAGATACACTTGTTTCCGGTGGCTGTGACCGTGATGTTCGTGTTTGGAACTTGAAGACTGGTGAATGCCTCCAGATCTTAAGAGGCCATCAATCCACTGTCAGATGCCTTCAGATGGCGAATTCTAAGACTGCAGTTAGCGGCTCTCGTGATACCAGTGTTAGGGTGTGGGATATTGAAGCTGGAAGATGCCTTCATACACTCAACGGGCACACATCATCTGTTAGATGTATTGAAATCAAAGGTGACATTTGTGTGTCTGGATCATATGACTGCACTGCTAAGATTTGGAGAATTTCAGACGGTCAATTGTTACACACTTTGACTGGTCACATTTCACAAATTTATTCTTTAGCGTTTGATGGTAACAGAGTAGCAACGGGATCTTTGGATGCTTCCATCAGAGTATGGGATGCTAACACTGGTGCTGTTATTAGCATTTTGCCCGGTCATACTTCACTTGTATCTCAACTGCAAATGAAAGGAGATACCTTGGTCAGTGGTGGAAGTGACGGTGCTGTTAGAGTTTGGGACTTGACTACTTATAAATGTGTTCACAGACTGGCTGCCCATGACAATAGTGTGACCTCGTTACAATTTGATGATTACAGAATCGTCTCAGGTGGCTCTGATGGCCGAGTTAAAGTTTGGGACATGGCAACTGGATTACATGTTCGTGAACTTTCATCACCATATAACAGTGTGTGGAGAATTGCTTTTAAGGACGAAAAACTGGCGATTTTGGCTTCTCGAAACCAACAAATTCACTTTAAGTTGATTAGCTTTTCCCCACAAAAGGAACCTTTTGATGAGTATATGAGAGAGGTTGCAAAACGCAGGCTTGATTCCATAGATGAAGATGGCCTAAATAGCAAAATACTCGATGGTATGAGGTCTGGCGGGAATCTTGTGAGCTCTTCATTGACAATGCCTAGTAGCAGTTTAACTACTTCTACTTCTAATGAAAGACGAGTTGATGAGTCAATCATTTTGGGTAGCTCGCATGCTACATCATCTGCCCCTGTGTCAACTTCAAATTTATCAGGTAACAATCTTCCATTGTTTCCAACGATTGACAGCGGACCGTATAGCATTTCCACTGCAGGGCCTATTCCAAGTCGTGAAGCTAGTCGGCCTGCTAGCCGAAATGGTTCAGGCTCTGAAAGCACCCTTCCAAGTGTATCCATCTTGCAGTCAGCTATGCTTGCACAGGAAGGATCACTTCATTCTCCAATTTCTATGCAAAGCTCTGCACAAGATTTAAACACTGGCAGCAGAATCAACTACTCACTTGCAGAACGGTGGACTTTAAATGGTTCGTCATCCAGCCGTTCTGTCTCACAATCAGGCAGTCAGCCCACGTCAAATACCGGTAGTCGACATGCTAGTTTGGGTACATCAACTGGAATTGATGGCGATGCTACTCCTGCTTCATCTTTAGCTCTTCCGCTAGTTACAAGTGGTGATGTGTTAACAAATGAGAACGCTACCAGTACACCTGTAAGCAACATTACATCTACACCTACACACCCTCCACATGTAGGTAGATCCACAAGAGCTAACTGATGAGCTTCTATACTAAATGGCATGTTACTATTTGATGTCGTTATATATATATATATATATTTCTATTATTTATGTTTTATTATCGTTACCTGTTCTTTTAGTTTTTTTCATTGTTTTTTTTGTCAAAACATTTCTTACGAACTTATGAATTCTTTCTACACTATCTTTAAGTGGTATATAAATATTTTATTGTAAACTGACGAATATTTAATGCATACAGCTTAGGGTGAAAATAGAGGATAATTATATTGGACTAATGTCGCAACTTGAGCATTAGTAGTGCCAAAAATAATCCTAGTAATCAATGGTAACGTTTATATTTCATGTAACATAATTGAATATATATATATATTAATGGGAGAAGAGGTCCTTGGTATATATCTACTGGTTTTGGAGCAATTCAGGCAAGGACATCGTCCAAAAACTTTGTGGTATCTCTATACATCTCGTACTGTCTATCTTTTGTCTCATACATCATACAATGATGCATATGATCATACTCGATAAAACGCCTAATATTGCCATTATCATTTTCGTGGGTTTGTATAAAAGCATCAAAAAACTTTTTTGAGCCATCAAAGTCTGTAACCTCGTCGATCGACGAGTGGATCACGAGCAAGTTCTTGTTGACAAAGCCTTTGACAAACGCAGGATCGGCCAGCCGTCTTCCACGGGCGAGCATGTCATTCATCTGCGCTGCGCTAGTGATGACCCGAGCTGCTCTGTCCACCCGCAGCCGAGAAGCCCATTCTTCGTCATGCGTTATGGTGGATTGAGAAAGGCCAGGGGATTGTCGATAGTTGGGAGCGAGCCAGGCAAGCCACGACAAGCCGTAGACAAGCAATGCGCTAGGTCTAGCCTTTTCGGCAACAAAGACGAGAGGTGCAAATGCTAAATATCCCACAAAGGTGTCCCGGTATTTTCCCAAAACGCCATAATTCAAAGTGATTCCTCCACCCTTTTATATATGTATAAATGGTTAGTTATCAAAAGGGGTAATAATAACGTATAGTAATAATAATAACTTACCATGCTATGACCGACCAGGAACATCTTTTCCCCAGGATATTGGTCCTTGACTTTTTCCACGAGAGAGTCTAAATCCTCAATCACGTATTTATCATTAGTCAATGCATACAGCTTGCCAGGCGAGGTCTTGCCAGCTCCCCGCTGATCATATAGCACCACCTCATATCCATGCTTAGCAATAAACGGCATGTATTCGTCGTAAAAATCAATCTGTTCGCTGAACCCGTGATTATATATAAGAATTGCACGGCGAGTTGTGCCCTCCGGAACAAGCTAACAAACGTTAGGAATAGTTTCAAAAGAGAACATGTGTTTTATGATTTCTTTTTCCAGTAGTGGTAGCTTTGGTGAATGCCTGGATGTGATTGTGAGTTGTACGTACCCAAGTTTTAACATGTAACGACACACCGTCTACAGGGACTTGCCATGTTTTTGACTTGATATCCTTGATATCTTCAAGATTCAAAGCTGGTGTGCTTGAAGGTGCAGAAGAGTCTGTAGGCATTGGAGACGGCTGTATAAATGACACTGGTGGAAGGAGTGAATGATACGGGGTTGTGAATCGGTTGGAAATTTAGGCGGAGCGAGACAATTGAAGGCTAGTCCAGACAACGTGATTGTGGACTGCAGTCACCGAGGTGAAATAGTAATAGTGATCAACACTTTGAATCGTGTGATATTCATGTGACCGTCTACATATGGCCCGTGCCCTCTGATTCTGATTCGTTTTATTTTTAACCATACCGATTTAAGATTACAGTTGTGTTTGGTTCACGACATAGCTATCGTTTATTTTGTTGTAAAAAGACAATTAAAATCATTTATTTAAAAATGAGCACAACGATAAAGAAAAACATATATATATATCAGTCACATGATCCCAAAGAGCATCTTCCAAGGCGAGCCGATTGTTAGGCTGCAGCTTCCACAGCCGTCTCAGCTAGGGGTTCAGTTTCGACGGGAGCAGGAGCAGGCTGAGATGTGCCAGTCTCAGGGGTAGTCTTTCCATTAATA
The DNA here is from genome assembly GCA_900654225.1 of Magnusiomyces fungicola. Taxonomy (NCBI): domain Eukaryota; kingdom Fungi; phylum Ascomycota; class Dipodascomycetes; order Dipodascales; family Dipodascaceae; genus Magnusiomyces; species Magnusiomyces fungicola. The sequence continues at coordinate 1,835,119 of CAACAH010000002.1, forward strand.
GCTTCTGCCTGTGCTAGGAATGAAAGCACATCCCTGAGGACCTTATACTGTCTGTCTAAAGTTTCCTGAGGGAGACAATGGGCAAAGTCAGTGTATCGGAAGAATTTTTTAAGGGGCACGGTTTCAGGCAAGATTTCAAAGAATCGTACGGAAGCGTTAAAGTCATTAACCTGATCCTCAGTAGAGTGGAAAACTACAATAGGTTTGGGGGCAATGTTCTTGACATAATTTGGATCCATCAGCTTTTTACCACGTTCAAAAGCGCAATGCATTTGGGCAGCTGTGCAAATGACACGCTCATTGGAATCGCTTTTCAATCTTTTCTGCCATCGCTCGTCATGAGTAATATGGGTAACATTGATAGTAGGTTTGTTCCTCAGATTGGGGACAAGGGCAGCAGCAATTGGCATAATCTTCTTCAAGAAAAAGTTGGGAAGTGTTGAAGGATGAACCAAGACCAAGGGAGCAAGGGCAATATATCCAGCAAGCTTGTTGCGATAAGTTCCATGAACAGCATAGTTCAGGACAATGGCGGCACCCATGCTATTGCCCCAGAGATACACGGGTTCGTTGGGGTATTCTTCAAAAACAACTGCCAAAAGCTTGTCCAAGTCTTCAAATATAAGCTTCTCGTTGGTGATACCATAAAGCTTTCCTGGAGAAGTTTTCCCACTTCCACGCTGGTCGTAGTTAACAACTTCGAACCCTGAAAGAGCGTAATGGGGCAGGAACTCTTCATAAAGCTCACAGTTTTCGGCAAACCCGTGATTGAACACCAAAACTCCCCTTCGCTCGACGCCTTCTGGAACAAGCTATTGTACAAGTTGAATGTTAGTAACCGCGTAGTGGCAAAATACTAGGCTTTCTGAGTTGAAAATTGGCTTCTTACCCAAGTCTGAATGAACATGTTAAGGCCTCCAGAGATAGGAATGGTCTTGGTGGAAGATTGGACATCAATGACATCCTGTGGATTGAGAGTTGGAACCTGCGAAGACATTATTTAGAATAACAAGACAACAATGATAGTACTAGTGGTGACGGCAATAGAAATAATAAATGGTCAAACAATTGAAAATAAAAACAAGAGTAAGAACGATTTAAAACAAGATAAATGTGGCAGGTGCCGAGGCGGTATTAGGTTTTGTTATTTTCTTGCATTCTTTTTCTCTTTGCCACTAGCTTTTGGACGAGGTCGAGTTCCCAGAATTATGCCCCACATGACCACATTGTAATTTCAATCCGTCTCGGTTTCTCATTTGGTGACTCATTTTAGCCGTTTGACCCTCTTTTTTGTGGCCATAATGGTCCATTTTTTCGACTGTATCTTCACATGATAATCATTTCATGTATGTAACAGGAATGTAAAGAAAACCAACATGTTAGCACTCGGCTCATGGCACATTACCAACCAAATTGATAATGAACTAGACGGTTTCGAGTTATTCAAATCTCTCTAAATTAAATCAATTAAAAAACTATCAACTAAAAACATCAATCATTAAAAATTACAAAACAAACACATTAAATATTATTAAAACCTCCCATTATACTTGTCTAAATCTTCTTCTGAAGCTTGTTTCTAGCAGATGCACCATATCTGTAAAATAAAAATGGAATAAACAACATGACTGTTGCAAGGCCGGCCAAAAGGTATGAAGCACCGTTGAGGCCAAGTCGTGACTGGTACATGATACCAGTGAAAAGGGAAAAGGCAGCACCACCTCCGGATCTCATAAAGACTTTGGCGGCAAGAGCTGATGCAGCGTACTCAGTGTAGGAATCGATAATATAATTGTTGACAGAGTAATAGCACATAACCATACCAAAACCAAATGGAAGGCCAGAAGATGCAGGACCAAGCCAAAGAACGTGGGAGTAGGATGTGGCACCGAGAATGTAAAGAGCAATTGGAACAAATGGAGCACCAATCATGGCACCAATCAAACGGTCCTCGGGTGTGGGTTCACGGCGGTGGCAAAGAGCCATGTACTTGCGCTCGATAAAAGGAGTAACAAACAAGGCGATAGCAGCTCCCATCAAGATTGGAATAAACATGAGACCAGTGATACCGTCGTTGTAACCATAAAGTTGGGGGAAGATGACAGGATAGGCAAAGAAGAAGCCATAAAGAAGAGAGTAAATCAAGACAATGTACAAATTCATGAGGTCAAGAACAGGTTGAGTGGCAATCAAAATCATGGGTCGAATAAGTACAGTCTTGATGAGTTCAGAATGAGAAAGCTTGAGAGACTCCTGCTCGGTCATAATGTTGTTGTTACCAGTTTCTTTTCTTAAACGTTGGGCACGGCGTTTGAGAATGATAGGAGCATAAGTTTCAGGCAATATACAAATAAGAACACCAGCAACACCAGCAAAGGCCATGTTAATCCACCAAAGCAAGTCAAAGCGATTAGTTCCGACTGTAATCCAACCAGAGATTAAAGGACCAAAAACGGGGCCACAATAAGGAGCAGCAGCAAAGTAAGCAATTGCAAAACCACGTTCTTCAGTTTTCCAGACATCGGCAATGGAACCACCAGCTAATGAGAGTGCAGAACTAGCAAAGACGCCGCAAAGAAATCTGCAGACAAGTAGAGCACCGATATTGGGAGCAAGGGCACAAGGAATGTTAAAGATAATGTAGAGAAACATTGAGATGATATAGACAGGACGACGGCCAATTTGTTCGGAAAGAGGAGACCAGATTAAAGGACCAACAGCAAAACCGATAACCATAATGGCTACAGTAATATTTGCAACTTCAATGGAAACGTTAAACTTGTTGACAATAAGAATCATACCGCCAGTAGGGGCGGCAGAACCAAAAGCGACGGCCAAGACTAAGAAGGATGCAATACAAGTAATAATCCATTTAAAGGATCTTGACCAGTTTTGGGGGTTTTCAGGGTCATCAATAGTAAAAGTAACAAACTGGATATCATCAGAGACTTTTTCCAAATCTTCTTTTTCCGATAGATCTACTGCTTCTTCTGAAGATTCTTCTTGTGCCTCTGGGACGTTATCCAGAGTTCTAACCTGACGAAGTGTTGAGACAGGGACCAGACCGGTTTCTGTTTCTAGGGTATATTCTTCAGGAAACTCAGGACGGGCGCTGCGAATGGCAGGGAAATTGGGGTCAATACTGGGACGAGATCGTGAGACACCAAGACTTAACAAACTTGTTACGGTTTCAGTCTTTGTGAGGGCGAGATCATGGTTACCACTGTCGTCGTATGCTGTGGGAATACGAGAGGCTGGGTATGAGCCAGATGAGTTGGATTGAGAAACCTGAAGTTCCACATCCTCGTTGTTTTCAAAGGTTTTAGGGGACTGGTCGTTAGGATTCGACATTTTGAGTGAGAAAGATATGAAGAGATAAAGAGGATAAAAAGGATAAAGAGACGGTTGGGTAGACAAAAGTGTCTAGAGAGAAGAGAGGAAAGAGTTGCTTGTGCGGGATGAGAAAGGAAGAAGGAAAAAAAAAAGCAGAGAAGACAGTGGGAGTTAGCTACATATTTATACAAGCTGAGAAGATGGATATCTGGAAAGACAAGAAAAAAAAATAAAATAAAAAAAGAAAGAAGCACAATGGAATTGGCGTTCGGTTATGATACCCGGTGTTTCGCAAGCCAGATGGAAAGCCAGTCTCAAAACCCGGCGTGCATTGGCGATTCTTACACACAGGACAAATGGTAGCAAATGTATGTGCCACGGCTAAACTATCCGTGATTGTTGCACCTTCTGGAAGGTAGTTTCCTGGTACCATTCCGATTGGCCAAGTTATTCCAGCGAACCCAGCGTTGGCTTGTGTCCATATTATATGTAACGGTTTGCGACTTGGGACGAGTACGGGACCGGTAATTGCAATCTAAATGGCTGTATTCACGTAATCTGCAAATTCCAGCCAAAGCGGTCCGGGTCTCTGTTGTTTATCTACTGGTATAAAAAGCAACAAGCCATTCCCCGTGACCTGCAGCACCAAGCCGCGCGGGCTTCTTTAATTGAGTTTTTTGTCGTGCGCAAGCCGTATTCTGCTCTGTTGCGGAAATACACGACAAGTGTAGCGGTAGCAGTCGGTTGGCCTATTTCTCTGCTTATGCTTAGCTTTACTGTTTCTTTTTTTTTTTTTTTTGCTGTTTTATATATATAAATATATATGCTCTGGTTCCGGCTTTGGCCAAATAAATGAATCTGACTGAGTCCAAGTCCTCTAAGCCTGCCTGCCTGTACTCTTGTGTACTGCCCTCGCAGAGCGTCAAAAAATAACTCACTTTCACAGTAAAAATAGAACCTAATCCGTCTCCGGAGTGTATGTAAGCCAGCCGTTCTTCCACGTTGTTATGTAACCCTGAACCGGATTACCCGTCCGGAAGCAAAATGCCGCCAATCTGTATACACCCAGAGAAGCTGTCACCATTGTTCCATGTGCGGCCACGGAGCAGGGCTGTGTTTTGACCCCTACGCCTGATAGAGCATATCCAGCAGCATAATCCCATGGCTAACAGAAATTAACATGCCATGCTGGTTTCATAGCGCTTTGCTATGGCCGTCCTATTTTTGTCTTCGTGCTTGGCCCTGGGTGTGGCACCGCGATTCGTGGCCAATTGCCGCTTCCAGACCGGTGTCTGTGCTTTTAACGTGTTGTATAAATTGGGTCCTTCTTCCCAGGATGTGAAATAGGGAGGTTAAGCGAAAAATCTTCACCAACTGTATCTAGCAGCTAGTAGGATTTAGTGGTTTACGTAATGTATACAGCTTGTACATAACACAAAGGATGTTCAGCTGTTTATCTAGGCATTTCGGTGCCTAGTTTAACACGTTCTGGTAATTCCCGCGCATGTGTTTCCGTCTATATTTGTTCAGTCAGAGAAGCCGTCCCCGTTTGTCAAAATATCAAACGAGCTTTCACATACTCGCAGTGATGGAAGGATGGAATAATAGCGTATAGGTAAATACCCGATTCTTTTGTTACTACCATTAGTACTAATAGTACTAATAGTAACTGTAATAGTACTTCACCTACAATAGTATAAAACCCAAATCCCGAAATCCTCCATTCGGAATCACGTGTTTGCAATGATTATGTAATGATTATATAATAGTCCTGGCGGCGTTTGCACAATGCGTCCATATTTACAACTAGCTATCTGTTATTTTCTATTTCCCATATATATATTTGTCTATCAACCTGTAGCAGTAAATCAAACCCCCCAGTCGTGTACAGAACATTACACTCTGCCCTGCTCTACTTATTAAACATCCTCCCGTATATTGCTCATATGACTCCCATTTCAAATCGTGGCTTTTAAAAGATAGGGTAATACAAACTACCCGTCAAAGTCTTGTCATTAAATACAAATGGTATTCTGCTTTAATAGGTGCCAAAATCGATATAGCCTCCTATTCACACTTGATTTTCCTGTACAAACTCTATTTACAATTTATTTTTTATGGCAGGTGATATATCAAACGGAAAAGTCTTGGACATAAACGGGCGATAAACGATCCTCCGTGACGTCCTTAGGGTCAAGAACCTCAGCTTGGTTTGTAAGATACAAGTAAGCTGCATCAAGATCTTCCATCTGCTTGACAAAGGAAACCAAGACATCTCCATACTCCGAATCAATGGTAAGCTTTAAAAGGCTAGAGATCTGGAGAACAAAGCTTCGAATAATTGGCGTGGTCCAAGAAACGTGGTGCAAAAGATCCTTGTTGCCAGTAAGTTGATACAGTCGAATCATTTCAGAAACATATATGTTCTCACGCGCAGTGACAGATCGAGCAAGTGAAAGTAAAGCTTTCTCGTCATTAATATTGCCAAGGAAACGAAACTCCTTCAGTTTGAGATTTTTGAAATGGAAACGACGAATTGGCCCATTAGCCTTTGCTTGAGTAGTTTTACTAACCTCATTGACCTCTGCCTCAGCACTTTCACTAACTTCACTGGCCCCCGTGTCGTTTTCCTTAGGAGCTGCCTTGCCATCCATTATATCAGTCTTCTTCAGTTTCTCGACTCTTCTAATAATATCATTTCGGCGATACTGGGAAGTTACTAATGCTGAAATCACATTGTATTCAGAGCTATCAATAACATCTGACTGAATAAACGTACTACCCTTATTCAAAATGGAGCGTTTAAAGGGGTGGCCAGGAGTCCCTATTTGCTTTTCTAGATTCTCGCTATAACTTGATGAAAACAATCTCCAGATTGCGCTCTTGTTGTTTCTAGAAAGCTGGTATTCAATTCGTAATTTCAATTCCTCAATGGTAACACGTTTTGAAGGATCGGTAGAGCTTGGGTCATAAAGAGGAAGAGAAGGATCAATAGATTTAGGTGTATTATCACGGACCGACGTGAAAACGTCTGCAAATGAACTGCTCGGGGTTGGATTGACTGGCTCTATTCTGATTGACTGGCTGAAAATCTTAGATGACGGTGCGGGTGTTTGGGTATATGGAACAGGCTGAGCCCCGGATACAGGATCAAAAACCCATCCAGATGGTGACAATGTTGGCGTTTGAACATATGGAGCAGGTTGAGCTCCAGACGCAGGGTCAAAAACCCATCCAGATGACGATGATGATGATGTCTCGTTCTGCTGATTGTAAAGATGAGCAGTTGTACTAAGGCATTTCTTGGAAACCGTATCGATTGGTGTATGATTTTTCAAACACTGCAGAAGCAGACTATAGTATATTCTGCTGTTAATGCTGGTTCCCCAAGAAGGAGACATGAATGGTCTGGGTCCAATCATTTTGAAAATTAAATAAAATACAAACTCTAACTACCAAAGTTTGCTGAAGAGGCCGGTATGGATTAAATGCTGGCACTTTTGGATTTGTCGTCAAATTTTTCAAATGAAAATACATTCAAAAAAAACTGAGTCAGCTGATTGGTGGCAAACTCTGTCAACTGTTACCCTGCTCATACTGTCATTATAGCCATGTTTTATGGGAGCTAATTGTCACACGCTACCCTATTGCTCCATTATCCTTAGTCAGAGATCCTCTTAGTAATCCCAGCCGAAAGAACTCAACCTGGATCTTCAAGTTTCCCTTACACTCTATCTCCAGTTGCGAATTTATGATTCTTCATCAGCGCCCATACCTTTGAACTTGGAAACTAAAATTATCATCAGCTTTTGTTTTTATCTGTTTGTCTGTTGTTTTGCATTCATATTAGATTTTCATATAGTCACATACCCATACTATAACCACCAATACCTTGCAATCATCCCCAGGTTCTAGATCCGACTGGCTTTTATACACACTTTCAAAACCGTCCACATCAAACATCCAATCAAAATGTCATCACAGGTCGCTAATTACTCCAAAGAGGCTCTTTCGCTTTACCGCAATTTGCTACGACAGGGCTCTCGTCTAGCTGCTTACAACTTCCGAGAGTACGCCCTCCGAAGAACACGCGACGGCTTCCGAGCAAACCAAAAGGTTGAGGATCTTAGAGACATGCAAACCCTCCTTCAACGAGGATACAAAGATCTCAGTATTTTGAAGCGTCAGGCAACCGTTTCCCAGATGTACGCCACCGACAGAATTGTTGTTGAACAATATGCTCCAAAGAACCCAATTATCGCATCGCACGAAAAGTACACTATTGCCCCAGAAAGTCCTAGCTTGCCTGAGATTAAGAATGAAAATTAAACCCATCTCATATTATGCGTTTGGTGCATATGTGAATTGGATAATCTCGTGTGCTGACTAGTCTGAACCGCTTATACATTCCCTATGAATGTTTCCAAAGATTTTCAAACATGTCTAAAGGTTTTAATTGTACAAAGTTATACATATATATTATATTCGAATCTATTCTGAAATGATAAAAAATTTAAATGATAAAACAACTGTTACCATCTTGTACTTCCGACTTGATACCCGACGTCGTTCCGAACTTGAACATTACAAGTATTTAAACAAAACATTCTATTTACATGTACAAAATATACTAACAAAGATATGCATAAACAAATTATACAAATTATACAAATAGCTTCAAGTAATTTCAATAATATTTAGCAGTACCAAACTAAAATGCAAAAATCCCCACAAATTCCAACATCCTTTAGAAGTTAAAGTAAGCCTTGGTAACGTCAACAATCTTCTTACCACGACGAGCAGCAACTTCTTCCAAAGAAACCTGCTTGGTAGAAAGAGCCTCAATGACACCCTTAGCGACGTTCATTTGGTTTCTGGATCTGTAAATGTTACCAGTCAAATCCTTAATACCAGCACACTTGGCGATTTCGTAGATAATGTGGTTAACGCGCAGACCGTGACCTGGGGGAGCGGGTCGGAGGTTAATGACAACAGAACCAAACTTGTGACTGATGGAACCAAAGATGGTTCTGTCTTCGAAACGAGGGATATATGTAAGGTTCTTGACAGCATTCCAGTGAGCACGCTTCAAAGCCAAAGTGGTTTCACTAAGGTCCTTGCCTTCACCAATACCAACATTACCATTTCGGTCACCGACAATGGCCAAAGAATAGAAAGAGGGTATTTTACCCTTACGTGTCATGTTGACAACTCGCTTGGAAATAAGTTGACGAACGGTTAAGGATCTGATATAAGATGTGGAGAGGCCGGTTTGTTCTTGAAGTGCGGTAATGTTAATTGCGGCAGCAGCTCGACTGGAGTGAACGTCCTTGTCAAGGCCAACTCCAGGTGGCATACGCTGGGGGATAGGCTGATATGGCTGGTCTTTGTGAATCCATTCATGGCGACCAAAATCGTAAAGAGGGTCATAGGTTGAGTAATCGTCGGTGTATGGGGGTGCGAATTCAACAGTTGGGGGCTTACGCTGTTCCCAAAGCTCGGGAGTGGTAGTAGCTTCGGCTGCCAAAATAGACCTAATCAAAGAAGGTGGGTAGTACTTCTTGAGTTGCTCAACGTGTTCATCTCGTTGGCGCTTGAACTCTTCGTTGTTTTGGGTGGAGTAAGAGTGTCTTTGGGTGAATATTAATGAACTGGGTATGGCAGAAAACGAGGCAGAAGCCTTGCATGTAAGTCGCAGACTTCTACTGATTAAAGCGGAATTCATCTGGTGCTGCTGATAGACCGGGGCCGGAAATGAGATGGATCAACTTCAAACAGCTGGATGGTGGGATTATGGACTTTTCAAACAGGCTCAGATCGGTGATGGCTTATTGGCCGAAAAATTTATTCTGGTCAGTAGGGTAACTCAGTTCTTGTGGTGGGTGCGGCTTGTGGAGAGTTTAAAAAAATTTCAGCCCATTTAAATTTTTTTCTTGAAAAACAAAATAAACGTTGTATTCGAGATTATAACATAGGATTCATTCCAAACATATGCAACATAATAATGGCTATTAAACCAAAATCAGCAGAATTCATTTCAGACTCTGAAAGCGAGCCTGAGGTTGAATACGAAAGGGATGAGTATGTTAAACAGTATTGACTTGACGGTTTTACACACAATTACTAACCTGCTTATGCTTCATTCAGAGAATACGAGGGACCTCTCGGATTTGACAGAGTAAAATCTATAAAGACGCTTTCCAGCAAGGCCTTTGAAAATAAGGAGCTTTGGCTCGTGGAGGTTCCTTCAGGCATCGACATTAGCTCACTAAAAGAGCTCCCGTTACCAATACCCCAGGACGAGGTCAAGGATTCCAAGAAACACAAGAAACACGAGAAAAATTCGAAAAACTCGGTCGTTATTCCGTCGCAACTTGTAACAACTGCAAAAATTAACGGCTCTCAATACTCATTAGTGAGTGATAACCAACACAAGCTTCTTTCTACAAACGAAAAGGACGAACCCGTTTTACGATTACTAGTGCCAAGCGCCAGCAAAGTCACACAATCAGATACAGATGTTTTGTCTGTTTCAGAAAAGACGTTCAGCAGAGTTATTACCATCACACCAAGTGTTACTATTCCGGAAATAGATTATAAAGCTGTTATCCAGCCCCAACCAGATGTGGAGCAGCTCAAGGATATGCAGCTGAAGCACTATGCTACTGGATACTCTGATGGAAAGACATATGAAGGACCTGCTAAGAAAGATGCTGAACCAGAAGTAACTGGTAGCAAGAAGAGATCACACGAAGAGAACGAGGAGACGGAAAAGAAAGAAAAGAAGAAGAGCAAGAAGGATAAGAAAGACAAGAAGGAGAAAAAGGAAAAGAAGGAGAAAAAGAAGGCCAAGAAGGATGAAGAGTAATGAATCATGAACACATTTTACAATACCAATAAATTAGATTCTTAGAACATGTGATTATATTGATATGATGCATAGCGTGAAAACATCTACTAAACAAACTGAATTTAATAAACATAAATGTATTATTAGAAATGATTCTCAGTTAAAAGTCTTCAATTTCAAATTCAAAGACAGACTCTTGGATTCCATCCTCTTCAACCGGAGTGTCTGAAGTGTGCAACGATCGTTCAATATACTTGACATGACCGGTTTTAGAGACAAGAATGATTGTGTTTGTTCTGGTTCCATAGTAGACACCGGTAGTTATGTCTTCGGCAACCTCCTGTGGCTTATCAGAACATGGTTTATCTATTGGAGGGGTGGCTGTGACTTCCTCTTTGATGCCATTTGTAGATTTTGTGGCGGCAGGTAAGTTAACAGGCTGTGGTGGAATAAACACACTGTGTCTAAGGTTTTCAAAAGCTTGCTTACGGTCGTCAGAAACAGGATAAGTATCGTTATTAATGACTTGAATGAGGCTTTCAATCAGTTCAGGTTCTGAAGCATTGTTCTCGACAGCTTTTGTGATAACACTCTCCAGAGCCTTAATTCCTAGTCCAACCTTTGGCCAAGGCTCGGTAACTGGTGTATTCGAAATTGCAATAGTTTTTCCATTGATGGAAGGAGTATCTTTCCCGTCAACTTCTGCTGTAGAATTCATATCAAATATCTTCACACCCAAAGTTTTTCCACGATTGGTAAGTAGTTGAAATGGTTCAATACCAGGGAACTCGTCGCTTGTCCTGCTGACAGATGCTTTGTTTCGCTTTAAAACTCCGCAGAACATAGTGAACCCACCAGAAAGAGCCAACTCTTCCTCAGCGTACTTTGAGTTTTCTTTGGCGATCCATTCGCTGGTCTCCAAGTCAGATTGTAAAAATTCCTTGGGAAAGAGTCCTCTTGAGATAGCACCCTTGAGATCTAGAACGAGGTTAGTTACCGAAATCACTCCCAACAAGTGATTCACCATACATACTCTTAACAGAAGTTTCATGCAGATTGAGCAAAACAGCCAAACGACCTTTCTTATTGATACCAATCCATGTTCCATGTTCTGGACGCGCAAGATCAAAGGGTGCAAGAATATGAGAATGTGGCGGATCCCAGAACTTTGCACGGCTGGTGGGTCTTTTTAAATATTCATCACGATTAGAAAGGAGGATCAAGGCACTAGTAAGAGGAGAAAAAAGAGGTAAAGATGAGATTGTTAGAATGGTATACTACTGGGTACTGATTTGATAACACTCAATTGCCGGTCCAATATGAACCAGGGCCAAGCGTACGCCAAAATGGTACTTACTAATCAGGATGCAGAGTAGAGGCGACTAAAATGCACATTTTAAGGCCAAACAGTTGTTGTAGTCAGTGATATCTAAGTAGTAGAAACAAATTTGTTGTTGTTAAGAGTAAGAAGGTGAACTGAGCAATTGAATAGTAAATATAGGAGCAAGATGATGAGAACAAGCCATCAGTTGACAAACTGAGTGATACTAAGCGGGTCAACCTTCCCAACCGAAATAAGTGCGACTCTCGGCCCCCCCACTAGTCCAGTGGCATCTCGCAGAGTGGGATAACACGTGAGATACAATGAACTGGATCCGAGGCCCCAAGTAGTATAACCACAGGTCAAAGGAATAGCCTAGAAAACCGAAAGACGGTTGCGATCCAAATCTCTGGAGGTTGTTCAATGCTGGGCAGAATAGCATAGTGTATAGCTATCAGCTACCCAAAGTGCCTTTGAAAGTCACATCTGATAACGTCATTTCACACCTTTTGTTCAGTAAGGGCGGTTGGTACAAATAACGAGACGCAGGCATAACTGTAAACTATGGGAAATGAGGATACTTTTATGTGAAGACCCAAATGAAATAAACAACGACGCGAAATAGGCATCGTTTTATATCAACAGCACTACTGTCGCCATTGATCTGGGTTAGGCAGGAAGCCGGTCAAACAGGTTCCACAGAGATTACCCGGCCGCTATTCTTAGGGCTAAAAATACCAGTCACACGTGACCAGACAACAACATAAAAAAAGTTGCCACCTGAAAAATTCTTTGCCTTCTCCTTTTTTTCTCCACAACTGCTGTTGATCATTCTCAGGAAAACGCAATTTTCCCTGTAAAACGTCTGTGTGAGATGCGTTTACTTTGTACATCTTGTTTGGACGTAACCTTTTCGGGGGTTGGGAGAAGACAGTTTTCTTTGGCACGAGTGGTTATAGCTAGAGAAAAATTTCAGCCATAAAACCATCGCCGTTGGAGGTTGCCGCTAACTAAGGTTAGGTCTGTGCTGACCCATGAAATGGTGATGACCTGAGCCTTGAGACATCATGTTATTAGGTGTAGATTTGCAATTGTAAGAGGATTGCTAGGTTTGTGACGGGACCAAATGAAGATTTGAATGCCATGTAGAGAAGGGTGTGGCGTAATCACTGCGTTATACGAGAGAGTTGTTCAAACAGCAGCAGGAGATCGAGGAGACCGATACAGGTGACAGCCCGCCGCCGTTGTTGTTAGCTCACTACTAGTTGTCTCACGGTACATATGCAAAAACGCAATGTGTTCATGCTTGGGAACCCTTAACTAAATGTACTTGGTTGTTTACAAATACGGTAGATTTAAAATAACAGGGTTAGGCCGAAACCCGCCTCCAATCCACTGGCACGGTCACCTGACACTTCCCCTGCAGGTACGGTGCCCTACCAGAACCCTCTTGCATCGGCTATGGCTGGCTGGTCGTGTTGTTACAGCACTGCAATGTCACATCTTTTCTGCACAACCTCGTCCTGGGCTCCGCACCCTACCCTGGCAGTTTCCGCTTTGGATCACACAGCCTCGCCACACGCATTTCTACAGCGCCCAAACCAACCTCATAATTATTTCTTTTCTTCTTCATTCGCGTCTCCTGATTCTTCCTTTTATATCTTTTAAACCCCCAAATTACTTTTATTCTTTTCATTTCTCAAAAATATTTTGCATTCTTTTTTTCATTCATCTTCATTCTACTCATAATCATTAAAAAACAGGTCTAACCAGCTAGTTCATAACTTTTAACCTTAAAAACCAGCTCGTTCATACTGGATTCGTTTTTTTTCTAATTAATGTCTTCCAGAGTAAGAACTCAGAATTCAGCTGAGCCAAGGAAGCAATCCAAATCAGCCATCAAAGGCGGATCCTCTACTAAGCAAGAGAAACAGAAATATGTTCGTCTCGAGCAGGTAGCACGCCCAATCGATGAGTATGTCTTTTCGATACCTGACATTTGGAATGCTCCCAAGGTTCCACGCCCTGTTTTACGCGAACTTATTCGCGAGGTCACTCAGGATATCCTCAATCGAGGTAAGTGTTTAGCATGTTTAGCTTGATAAAATTGGCTCTAACAACCTACAGGTTTGAAAACCCCATTTCTTTTATTCCCATTCAGAACATACAACAACGAATCTCGTGTGAAGGATGAGAATGGCATCCCAATCGAAGGCGAAGATGTCCGCGCTGTAATTGAGCAAGTATTTCTTCCCGAGAGGAAACGCCCTGTGTCCGGTGAAGCTCTTGTGCGCATCATCCGTTCTGTCGACATATACGTAAGTTCCATTTGTAGTCTACACACATCCTTGATCCATTACTAACTATTTTTAGACTCTAGCTGGTGTTCTCAAATGGTGTTGGTCCCGACTCCCAGGTGGTATCGTTACATGGGAGGTTTACAAAAAGTTTAAGGACGAGGAGAGAAAACTTATGGATTCAAAGGTTCAAGTTCCTCTTGATACCTTCCAAACCCTCATGCCTTCTCTTATGGAATCTAATAGTCATTTTGAAATCATGTGTGATTTCTTTAAGCTTCTTACTCGTGTTGCATCAAAAGAGAAGTACAACTACATGAGCGGTAAGAAAATCGTTCGCCTGTGCGGTATCTGGGCCTTTGACATTGAAAAGCCCCGAAATGACGCCTCTGAGTTTGCAGAGGGTATTTCATGTTGGAGTGTTGCCGCCGAAGCCTGTTACCACCTTTTTATTGCATTTTTGCGTAACCTTTGGCCCAACCCAGCAGATATGAACACGAACTACACGTATTTGGATCGTTCTTTAGAGCGAATTTTGGAAAGCGAACTTACCTATCCTCCTCCAAAAACCATTTACATGACTAGAGCAGTAACCGTCCCTAAAATCACATTGACTGTGGGTCGTCTTTCATCGAGTCCATTCGTGTTGTTACAGAGAATTTCCAAGGTTATCCAGTTTGAGGATAGATCAAAGTTCATATCCGAAGATGATTACACTACATTATATTACCTCTTTTACGATATCAACCAAATTGAGAACCACATGTCTGAAGAGAGTCGCCATGTTCTCAACTGCATTTCTAAGGAGAACTCTATATTTACAGACCATAAGATGAGGATTAAAGATACCCCTAAATTGCCTTATGACGTTCGTTGCAGAACATGGTCTAAGGCTTACAACCATGCATTCATTGACCCTATTTCTGGTGAACCACGCCGCCCTCTTACTAACTATGTTTATGAGGACCACCAACGTGAAATGATTAAAAATACTCGTCTTCCTCCTGGCGAGAGACCTCCTCTTCCATACCCTGATACTGATGGTGATAAATCCCGACCTGTTCAGGTTGGATCTTGGCTTAATGTTTTTGATAGCTACAGAAAGGTTGTTGGGTCTAATGTTGACATTGATCGTTGGAAGCAGGATCGCCAAATTTCAACAGAAAATTTGGTTAGTTGTTTGATTTCTAATGTTGCCATTGATGACTATTTTATCTGGCTTTGGATGTGCTCTCTTTCAAGCGAGCAGGATGAGCCTCGAAAGTCTTTGTTTGGTAGATCTGTTGTCATTGAAATCAATCTTGACAACACTCCTGCTGGCCGACGATGGGTCATTGTTGAAGAAGTTTTGAACCCTGCTCCTCCACCAATGGAGAAGAAAGTTACCCCAGCTGATAACACCCCTCTTATTGTAAAGAAGGCCCCCAGGACTCGTGAAAAGACGGCCAAGAAACCTGTTAGATTCACCTCTCCTGTTGTTGCCAAGGCTCCACCCATCGAACCTCGGAAAGCACCAGTACCTCCACCTCTTCAGATGTATCCCCCAATTTACAACATTGATCCTTTAGTTGCCGCTGTTGCAGAACGTTTGAGACTTCATAACGTTGATGAATCTATTCAGACTGATGTTGAGGACAAGCCCGTACCAGTTGAGCCCATTGACAAGTCCATTTCTGCCGATGACGGTAATAACAAAGGTGTTCAAACCTATAACACTACTTCGATTGGTGTTGGAACAGACAACGACGATACATACGAGGTTGCAGTTGGACATGAATCAGTGCCTTCATTTAATACTGACAGAGCAAGTCAAGATCGACTTCCTAACATAGACATTGGTTCAGAAGCATCTGATCAGGAGGAACACAAGCATGATCTTAAGAAATCAGCTTCTTATGAAGATGTTATGCACTCCATTCCTTATGTTGAGGCTGGCTCTGACGACTTTGATTATTCTGTTACTCCAATAGTTAATCATGCTGTTTCTGCTCAGGAACCTTTGTTCATTCCCAAAATGCGATACGCCCAAGAACTTGAACCACAGGATTTACCACCCCCTTCAAACCCACCTCCCCAACCATCCCCTCCTCTGAATGCTGAGGGCTTCGTAGTTCCCATTGATTCTAGCAGATCAAGAGTTGTATCTATGCCTGTTTCTCGCCTGTCAAAAAGCGGTCCTTATGGCCAACATGCACGACATCCAGGTACTTTCAATGAATTTGAAGATGCAGATTATGACTATGATCACTCTGGACCCTTTAACTCCAGTAACCATGGCCCATCTAATCTAAGGATTGACAGTTCCCAAAGAAAGCCTGCTGGTCATTCTCGTTCTCAGTCTCATGCACCTCTTCCAGCCCCTGTATTTTCTATCTCAGCTAGCAACCGTGAGACTTCAAAGAACTTGCTTCAGGGCCCACCAAACATACCTTCTTCCACTTCCAGTCAAAACTCTCTACCTGAACCAGCACAACCTCTTGATCGTGGTTTATTTGACCGTTCTGTCTCGGACATTTCTGACGATAGTAATCATACGCCAGTTAACAATAACATGTTCCGGTTGAATCCTCCTGCTTCTGGATCCAACGATAGCTATCAGTCTAATATTAATGCCCCCTTTGCATATGGTAACGAAAAATTCCAAAGATACCCCAATAACAATAGTAACGCAACCAACGACGTGTTGAACTCAAGTGATACTGGCCCATACGGAGCTGCGGGTGTGATAAATGATCCCCGTGATCCAAGGACCAAACCTTCAGCCTCTGTCGCCCCGACAAAGGAAGCCTCTCGTGTTCCCAGGGATTTCCAGAATAGCGAACTTCACCGTCCTTTCCCCAAACAGGGTCATTCTTCTGGTCCCCCGGATGCGCGTGCATTCTCTCGCAGCATGGATAACTTTGGTAAGCCACCACAACGGTTTGGTGGAAAACTTAACCGCTTGGGTACAGGTGGTGGTGGTATTCCTTCCATAGATGATATGATGTTTGACATGGGCCCAATGCGTGCTGGTGCCGGTGCTGCAAGGCCTAAGGGTCTTTTTGGTTCTTCCAGGCAGTTTAATCAAGCACAAAACAATTCGCCATATGGGAGCAGCAATTTAGCCCATCAATCCAAGTCGTCAACTGCAGTTCCCGCAATTCCTAAGAAGTATCCTTATAACCCTCATGAGTCTGATGTTGACTATGGCTCCGACACTGGATATCGTTATGATCCTCACGGAAAAGATAAAGCAACACCCGATTCGATGCTTGATACTTCTCGTCGTCACTTGAAGACCAAGAGCTTGGGGGAAGACTCACTTGCAGGCCCTGGTCCCATGGGTAGTGCTGGAGTTAACTCCCGTGATCGTTTCTCTCAACCTGGACCTCTATTCACCAAACCTAGAGATGACAGTCCTAGTGCTGCACCTCTCACCGATTTTGTTCGTTCTGGGACCAAGCTTGATATTGGAAGTCCTTATGACATAATCACACCTAAACCTCATGTTGCCTCTCGAGGTGGTATCTCTGGCTCTCGCCCTATTAATTTGCCTTATATAAACGACATGTCGGGACCTATGAAAACCATTCCTAATAATGGTGTTAATTCCAACACTATTGCTGCATCTACAGTTTCATCGCCCGAACCTCGTGCTAACAGTGTTTCTGCATCGTTTATATCTAAGAGCACATTCTCTGATGATATGATCCCAAGAAGCACATTTTCTCACGAGTTTGGTGCTCCTCAAAATACTCCCCCTTTGCCCCAAGTTGAAGAATCTAAGTTATCATCTACGTATAACTACCCCCAAGGGCACCATGATACATTAGAGGGACATTCTTTTAACACCTCGCCATCAGATTCTACTACTTCTCACCAACCTCATCTCATGCAGATGGGAGCTTCTCAAAGCACTGTCACGGCTCCTATTCCTATTTCCGAGGGACGGAACAGCTCTCGACCTTTGGCTCTTCCTGCTCTTGAAGATATTGACAAGGCGTTGGAGGCACATGATAGCAGTCTTCCCAGAAATAGTGATTCTGTTCTTCTCCACCCACCTAGTCGATCTCGTGCTCAAGACTCTGATGGCTCAAGACCATCATCATTTGTTACAGGTGATCACGTTAAGACTATTGCCATTCCAAAGATGAATGATGTATATTCTGACTCCACTCATCAATTTCGCTCAAATGAGCTTGAACCTTATGACTCTAGTGAAGGGCATGAGCGGATTGAAGCTTCAGAGTTGTTGGCTCGACAAGGAATGCCTAAGCCAGAGGATGTCATGAAGAACATCAATCCCCTTCGCATTCTTAAGGAAAACGTATCCAAGCGTAAGTCTCGCCACTCTACTGGTGGCGAGTTTATTTCTGCTCCCTGGCAGTCGCGGGCTGGAGGAGGTCAGCGCAGTGTGTCAACTGGTAACATTGGCCAGTCATCATCTTATGGTAGTGGTCGTGATCCACGCGACCACCAATCTCACGACCTGTTTGAAGGCTTTGATTACAGCAATGACGAGCATATTGCTCGTGCTATGCCAATGTTGGTACCTGCCCGCAGCAATAGCAGTGATTACGATGATCAAGAAAGCTTGGGCCGTATGTCCGTTGATTTCCCAGAGACCTCTGCACAATTGTTCCCTGATGAAGAGATTGCCAAACGTGAAAAGATTAAAGATTTGCAGCGCGAGGCAAGCGATGTCAGGAGAAAGCACCGTTTCTCTCAACAAAATTATGCTCATGATTATAATAACAATTGGCAGAGTGCTGGTAACAGCTCTCAGAAGGTAAGCAGATTTAGCATCCAAGGCTTGCTTAATTCGGCTTCCAAAAAGGGCAAAAAATAATGAATTTGATTATCTTTATGTTTGGGTAGGATACAATTTTTTTCATTCTTTTGAGATTTAGTTCCATGGGTTATGCTTTAATTTTTTTAATTTTTGACAGGTTTTCATTTTTCAGTTTCCATTTTTCATATTTATTCATTTTCGTTTGCTTTTTTAAAATTTTTTATTTAGTAGAATCTTGCTTTTTTAATTTATTAAATATAATTCGTATATATATGTTTCAATTGTGATTACGGGTATCATTGCTACTGCAACGCAGGAGTCTTTACCTTTTTAGATCCTCAGACAAGTATTGATCCAAATCGCTAGATGGGGTTAATTGTCGCAGTAGGACAAGGTGAATAAAGACTATTGATACAGCTTATAGTAAGAACGTATGAAAGTTATCAAGCTAGGTGTATAATCAATTGAATATGTATTTAACAAGCACATGGCCTACATGCCTTTTAAGGAAAATATCAGGAAGCAAAGGAAGCTGTAGATGGAGACTGTTGTAACTGGTCATCCGAGTTTGAATTTCTAAATTCTTGTTTCACTATCATCATAGCTTTGGAAGCGGCCTGAACAACCTTCGATGCGACTGAAGATTCCGACAAGCCTCTTCGGCGACGTATATCGCCCGTAACACTTTCCAAACCCCTGTTTTTGGCTTGTTTCTTTGACAGAGGCAAGTCAATGGCAGAGTCTTGACTTTCCAAAACAGCCATGGGCCCAATAATAGAATTACCATCCGCAACGTATTGGGTTCCAATAGACTCGCTGCTAGTTCCTAGTTTTTCAAAGTTGAGATCTGTGCTTTTGCTGCTTTGTTTGAAGCTCTTAAACCCAGAATAATCAGAGCTCAATATCTGGCTACTAAAACTTTTCTGGATAAGAAAATCCGACTTGTTGGAATCAAAAGACACAGGAGAAGGTGGAGGGGGTGACATAAAGGGGCGTCTCAAGTATCTAGTAGCAGCAGCAATCTCTTCATCTTTAGAGCGCTTTGAAATCTTGAATTTCTTGCCCTTTTCATTTGTGACAGCGTTGGTTTTAGGGTCAAGTTTAGCATCGGTAATATGGCAAGACTTAATATCAAAAGCTTTGTTAAGGTTGAGCTCAGCATCCAAGTAATTCTCCAACAGTATTGAAGCAAACTCCATAGTTGAATCCCTTTCAACTACATCTTTATTAGTATCAGGAGACTTCATTTGCGCATCACTATGTGCTGTTATCTGTGAGGTAGACTCAGTGCCAACATCCTCTTTTACTGTTTGCGTTTGCCCACCAAACTCATTTTGAAGAGTATTGTATTTGGCTAACACAGCCGAAATTTGTTCCAACTCGCTGTCACAGAGTGGCCCAAACATACCTGGTCCATCTGAAGTCATAACAACATCAGTATCAGTAAATGTAGTTTCACAGTTATTATCTTCGGTGCCAAGCTCTTTATTCTTGTTTAAGAGTGACATACCAATTAAACGTGGAGTCAAACTAGTAACAGCATTTCCCCACTGAAATGACCGGTTAGCAAGGCTACCCATATTTTCTGGGACTATATTGTTGGTTAAAGTCCCCACACCCACCTCGACACTATCAGTGTCGGACCCTGTTGTAACAGAATTTGTTTCTGTACTAAATAAATCCTGGTCAAACTGAATGTCAGCTCCCGAATAAAAAGGAGAATTTGTTTGCAGGGCCTTGTTTGTGTTGTAGCCAAAATCAAAACTATGATCATTTTTAGAGTTGCTAGCAGTTTCGGGGTCAATTGGAAATGACCCATAGCTGTTTACATTTCCATCTTCTTCAATAACAGGATCCAAGGTATTTGGGAGAGAATTTGAAACATAACCCGGAGGATGAGAAGGTTGATGAATATACTCGTGCCTTGAATTTGAACAATCTTGCATTCCGCTTGCATCACTAATAGCTCCACGACGTGTAGGTTTTGTAGGGGAATCAAATGAAGCTGACCCAACAATAAACGATTTTTGACGATGCTGGTTTTCAAACACATCAACTGGAGGCTGAAGAGGAGGAAAAGGTGTTGGTCCATTATGACCACTCTTGTAGAGAGGAAACTGATCATTTTGACTTAAAATAACATGGCTACTGCTACCAGTACGACCACGAAAATTATCAGAACAAAGAAAAGAGCTAGAATTCACAGCTGAGAAAGAATTGAAAGACGTACTAAGGGTGTTAGCTGATTCTGGAGAACTGCAATGTATACCCCAATCTTCAGTGTTTTCATTATCTTTAATAGCAAGTGGCTTTTCCATAATTTCTGGATGTGAGGGCTCCCAAGAGGAATGAGGGGATAACCCCATATTAGTTGGCCCAGAAGAAGAACTTTCTTGAAAAAGGTTATTCTCATGAGAAACCAAGGACAAAGGCTGTTCCAACGCAAAACCAGCTTCCTGGGCGGTGTGGGAAGTGCCAAACTGTTTAAATGAGTCGTAGGTAATAGGCTTAGACTGCTGACAGTACTGAATGTTGGAATCTTTCTCAACAATTTCTCTAGGTTGCTGCTGAAAATCAATTTCAGAATGGCTACAATTCTGATCCAATGGAATTGCCAAAGAGAAGTCTCTAAGTTGATTGGGCTTTTGAAGAGTTGATCTATTGAAGTAACCATCGTAATCATAATTGCCTGATACTTTTGGACCTTTGAAAACCTGGGAACCCGAGTACAATGGGGTATAAATATCTTGAATTAAGCCACAACAAGAGTGTGGAAGATCATTAAACCCAGATGGAGTATGAGGTTGTGAAGCGCTGTTCTGGTCCGTTTGTTGTGAGAAAGAAAGAGTTCCAGATTTGACAGGAGGCTGAACAGTAAGGTGGGGCAAATTTGGAGAAGTCTGAAAGCTACAATGCTGTGGTGATGTGGGAAAACAGTTTAATTGGTGATAAATAGCTTCTGTAAGGGAGCTTACTGGTTGGTAAGATCTTGAGGCTTCTTTGTTGGCCCCAACATCCAAATGTGTGCCGTTTACATTTGTTGGAGAGCTTAAAGAACCATTGTTGATAGAAAGAACATCCTTATACTTCAAATTGGGCTGATCAAACTGAAATTGAGATGTAGGAAAGTTAATAGATGAGTTTGGTGTGAAAGATGTATCCTGAAAAATCGAGGTATATGGATGTGGGCCAGGGCCGGCGGAAATGTTACCAGAACTTTTAGGTTAAATCGATTAGTTAGTAATAATGAATTAAGCTTAAGGATAAGAAAAATTAACAACTTACGAAATGGAATGATCAGGACCACCATTTTGGTGAACATGGGATTGGAGATTTGGTTGGCTGAAGGTATTGAAAGAAGAGTTGGAGATAGGCGAGTAGTTGAAGGAAGAGAAAGAACTAGAGGTGAACGAAATCTGGGGAAAAACACGGGGAATGTGGGAAGAACCAGTAGCTAAAGAATGACATTACAAGAGTTAGTAAGAGGCGAATTTCATATTAATCCTAAAGTCCAATTACATACAAGATGTGTGGGTTTTCAAGCCGTTTGTAGCTAGGCTTTGCACAACATAATTGGAAGCTCCATGATGGAATGAGTTAGAAGAATTAAAGGCTGTATGAGAAGGAAGAAGGGGTGATTCTGCTCGAATTTGAGGAGAAGGTGTATCCTCATAATCGAGCTCATTGTCGTAGATAGGGTTCATGGTAATAGCTGAAAAGGTGCGGAGGAAACAATTGAGATGCTAATGTGAAGAAAAGTAAGAAAAATAAAGGAAAAAGAAGAATTCCGGGAAATCGCTTGAATATATATGATTTTAGATAGCATTGAGCTGCTGGAGTGATGATTTGATTTTGAGCGTGCGCAGAGAGAACGAGTCTGTGCAGTTTGTCAATGTTTTCATCACCCTTCTTCAGCTCCATTTTCCACCACCACCATATCTCGCGTTCACCAAATAAAGATGTGTTAGTTTTTTAATTCTGTGTCTAATCAAGAGAGTTTAAGATTGTGTTGTTGAAATCTTTGTCCTTTATTATTTGATTCAAAACTTCTTTTGTTTGGTCTTATTGCTGAAGTATTGTTCGCTCTCTGTTACACAGAACTAGTTGCCTGTAATCTTTCATGACATATTTAACATGAAGACTCCATTAAATTAGTTATTTGAAAGCAGTCAAGTCCCGTCAGTATTGATAATGACTCCGAATCCATCAGGTGTAACAAATAACCGCCGGTATAAAACTAGAAACAGAGCAGGATGCCTCGTTGATTCCTCATCAAACCCTCAGTATGGTAAGATACAATCCCCTAAGTACTTTCCCATTAAAATTTCAGTGATTGGTATTATTGAAAATGCCAAATCTTATTTTTAGGCTTGATTTCTTGAACTTGTTCACTAACACATAACCACATGGGTCATTTAGATCTTGATTGCGGGTCTGAACCTAGCTCAAAAGCATCAAATAACAGGTCTAAACTCAAAAAGGTTTCAAAAGTTTGCTATTTAAGAGGCAGTGATGATGGTAAAACTAATACCAATACCAATAGCATATCAAATATACTTTTAAAACAACTAGACGACAGGTCGCAGCTTTCGAATCCCAACCTGACAAAATCCCTTACAACTAGAGCCACACCTCTCCCTAACACACAATCAACCAACCAAGCACAAGTATTCAGAGAAAATAATGATAAGAATGCGGTAAAACTTGCTTTCAACCTCAAACGTAAACTTTTAGGTAGTGGAGAGTCAAGAGCGTCTAATAAAATACCTAGGTGTAATCAAGAAGCGGTAAGACCAACGGAAAAGACGATGGCTGAACCAATAACCAAGAACTCCAAGCTTTCCGACTTGGACAAAATATTTCCACCAACAATTCCTCATAAACCAAGGAGGCCTCGAAACTCATCTCGCTCTTCTGAGACCACGTCTAAAAGTACACGAACACAGAAAACACCAACGAGGACTTTTATCGATACCTCCAAGTCACCAGATTCGCTTCCACCACGCCCTCAGTTGAATTTTACAACAGATAAAAACAAAACACAGGAAAGAATGTATGGAAATGATGTGTTCACATCTAGATTTTTCAGTCAGGTTCCGATTCTTCCCCCTAAACCCGTTTCAAGAGCAAAGAAATTAAAAGATCAGGAAGTAAGCCAAAGTCAGCCACCAAACGTTACAAATGTTCCCCAAAAGAAGAACATATCAAAACCAAATAAGCTCACTGCCTCATTGCGTCTGAAAAATGATTTTAAAAACGATAATCTTTGCCAACAAACAATAGGAAACCTTTCATCCAAAAGTAACAAGATTCAGTCCAAAGAAATAAACAGACTGCAAAACATTTTGGAGATTTTGAAGCCAAGTACCCAACACAGATCTCCTCAAATTAAAGAAAAGGATACTAATCCGGGGTTGAGTAAAAATCAACTGGACCACCCCATACCTCTTGAGCAGTCTCCAAAGTCAAAGCAACAAGTTGTAAATGTTTCAAATGAGCATAAAGAGAAGTATAAAATGTTCATGTTCCAACCAATTGTGAAATTTGAAGCTTCTGACTTTTATATCCCTTTTGATTTTGGAGACCCCAGAGTGATTCAAAACTTTCAAAATAGAGAGAACATGTATAAAAAGAAGCAGGAAGAGTTGAAAGTATCAAAAAACTAGGGAAACCGCCTGTGGATTGAATGAAGCGCAGGAATACGGCATAGTGTTACCGGGAATCTGAAGAAGAATTGAAGGGAACGTTTCAGTGATAATAGTAGCAAGATGTGATTAATTATTGTCGAGATAAATATACCATTCACTAGAGGAAATTGAAATGAATCTCAATGGCTTATAATGAAGAGCTAATTGTGACCGTACACCAGTCAAAGGGCAGGTCTTAATAAATAGACAACCATAAATGTAAATCCCTAACCCTGTTTCAATATGACTTGGGCATAAGGTTTTCCTACGACTTTACCGGGGTTTTGACACTGTTCTATCGATGAACGGGTCTTGCGGTTGTGCTCTTTTTGTTGAAGCGGGTTGTTACAGAAACGATATATAAAATATAAAATATAAAATAAAATACAACAAATACAACAAATACAACAAATAAAGCGATTTTCGCTATACAGCCGGATGCCTGCTGACTCATCACGGATATATTGCACGCTCGCGAGTCAAGGTAGGGTTACCCCTCAGTGTTTAGGCTATCTTGGCGAGCTGGGCAAGGAACAACTTGGGGTGCGTGTGCGATGAACCCAAACCACCCCTCTCGCCTCGGGCAACCAGTCGTTGCCAGGCTTATTTCATTCTCACCTTTGTTCATTTTTTGTACAATCACCAACCGGCTTTTTTTTGTTTTTGTCAATTCTCAGTGTTGTGAGCAGACCGTCTGTGGCCGGGTACATATCATAAAAGTCTTCTAGTCTACTGGTAATTTCCACCCCACTGTTATTTTTGCTCCATCCTAGTTACCCCCACCTCTCCAACCGTCATTGATCCCTACCAATCCTCCAAGCACACTCGCAACTTTTTAATGTGTCCTCTTTTCATCCTGCGCAGCGTTTATCCGACTTTATCATAATATATATTTAGATACATAAACATATGGTTGCTTAGTGCTACTATTCCTGTGAATACCTCTTTTCTTATTATTTATTTGCAGCTGGTTGTGATTTGGCGGTGCTGAATATATATTTTCAACCGTCTTCTTATGAGTTCCCATTTTTCATGATTTCTAGCTCTCAGACTCATCAATTCTAATCGAAAACCTCTCAATACATTCAATGAAATCTTCTGAAGGCAGCTCACCTGCCAACAAGTTCAGTTCAACTTTGAACACGCCCCTAACGAATACTAGCATCACAGAAGCGTCAACAGAAGCGTCCTCTCCTCATGTTGTTATTCCAAGTTCAAAAGCTAATCCGGGAAACGATAAAAGTCTAGGTGACGCCGCTTCATCTTTGCCCATGGAAACTCCTTCAATCTCTGCACCTAAGGTCAAGAAAGACTCTCGTTCTACTCCCACTGTCACCACTAAAAAATCCGTCTCAAGTAAGGGAAATGAGCCTAAAGACAAAAAGAAACTTGTTGTTGCTTGCATAGGTTGCCGCAAAAAGAAAATCAAATGCTCTTCAGACAGGCCAGCATGCTCCAACTGTTTGCGCTTGAATATTTTATGTGAATACCCTGCTATACGAAACCGAGGCTCCCGATTCGGCTATATGGAAATGCTTAATAAAAGATTGAACCATCTCGAAAAGTACATCAATTGCAGCACTAATCCCGACTATCATCCTCAGTTTGTAACGATTCATCAAAAGCCTCGTCCTTCTGAGCTTCCAGATGGTACTAAATCAGCTTTAAACCGGTCTAATGCAACACCAGAAAGTACAACATTGATTTCAGGTGAAAAGAATGGTCTGCTAAATGATGCGACTGGCGAAAGCGAGACATCGTCTATTATTTCCGAAAACACACCTGCTTCTCGTATTCAAAAGGCCGATGAGTTAATCACTCAGCTTGCACCAAGAATACCCAGCCAGATTCCACCCCCAGCGGACCCAGCACGAGACACCAGTGCTATTGACGATATTGAGCTTCCCCCTTTAGATATCATTCTCCATTTAGTGGAGCTATACTTTCGCCATGTCCATGGCCAAACATATTCCTTCCTCCACAAACCAACCCTTATCCCACGAATCTTTAAAAATCAGGTCAATAAAGGTCTAGTATTGTCCCTTTGTGGCCTCACGGCCAGATATTCTCGACACCCTGCGGTCATTACGCGTGTTCCTTATCTTGCAGGTGAAGCTTTTATTAGCCTTGCTCGTCGAATCATATCTAATGAATTTGATGACCCGACATTGGAAACCGTTCAGGCGATGATTTTGCTTATTCAACACGACTTCTTTCGTTCCAAGGGAAAAAAGTCAATGATTTACATCTCTATGGCTATCAGAATGGCGACTACATTGGGACTTCATGAAGAATCACCGGATCCAAAACTTACATTTCTAGATCGAGAGCAACGACGACGCACTTATTGGTCTTTGATGGTCTTGGATCGACTCGGCCACTCGGGTCCTCATTGGCATGTTCAGCTTCGTCTTGATATTGTTGAAATTCAACTGCCATGCACAGACTACCATTTTGAGAATAGTATCCCTGTTGTTACTCAAAAGTTGGATGGTGATCCACCTCCACCTATTAGACTATCTGGTAATGCTCAATATCCAACATACCCAAAAGGAAAGCTGGGCTTGTACGCTTACATTGTAAAAGCAACAATCTTATGGTGTGACATTAATAAATACGTTATGGAAGGGCACAGGAAAGAAACAATCCCGCCGTGGGAAGAAGGATCCAAGTTTCATGAACTTGAAAGTAGACTTCAGTCAATTTTTTCCGAGCTTCCCAAGGAATATCAATATTCGCGTGAGCGACTCATTGCTCTTGATACTGTTAACCAGGGTGGGGCTCTCGTACACTTGCATGGTGAACTTTTAATGTCTCTATGCTACCTCAACAGGGTCATGTACCCGTACAATTATAAGAAGATGAATTTTGATACAAAACCCCCTGAAACATTTATTGAGCGAGCTGCAATTAATATCATGGCTTCAGCAAAGGCACAATCATCAATGGTTGATGATGTACTGATGATGGAGGATTTTAACATGGCCCCTTTTATTGGATTTGGTGTTTTTGCAGTCTCATCCGTCCACATTGCCAACTCCTTTTCGTCGGATCCGATAGTTGCATCTGCTGCGAAAAACAATCTAGCCATCAACCTCAAATTTCTTGTGGTTATGCGTGAATACTGGTACAGTGTAGGGGTTTGGTGTATTATCTTAAAGGATCGCTATTTTCAAAAAGCCCGAAGATACAAGCTTAGAATGCAGCAGCAAAATGATTCCAAAGAGAGCAAGAAGAATAGTACCACAACTGACAAATCCAATGCAGCGACGAATGCTAGCGGCACGCTATCGAACTCTGATAATCAAGATGGAGATGGATCAAATTCCAAAACAGAGGGTGATGATAATGGTGATGATAACGATAATGATGGCAAGATTATGAATTACGGGTTTTCTCGGCCAGGCACTCCACCACTGGCATATGCCCCGGACGGTCTCATGAATCTGGCCGCTAATAAACCTCTACACAGTGATAATTCTAGCTCAGCCTCATCCCCTGGTGCACACTCAACTTACAGTGATAGTACCTTGGGTGCCAAATCCGACATTGAAAAGATGATTGAAGAGGCATCAGAGTCGATAAAAATAGACGACAATAATTTGGAACCAGCGTCAGGACTGGCAGATCTTGGTTTGCAGCCGTATAACTTGGTTACAAAAGGTGACAATACAATTCAGGATGGTACTGAATCTCAAGCTCAAACCTGGTCTCGAGCTGTTTCTAATACATATGATGATGGAGGCAATCCTGCTAAGCGCGTGAAAATCTCTCATCCTCCGGATGAAAAGTCATTCTTTGCTAACACTTCGAATTCCAACCTCGAGGAAAGCTTATTGGATGGTGTTATTGAACCTGAAGGATATTCTCAACCTACTTCTCCGTCTCAATTTGCAGATATTTTGTCCATGCCAACCTTGAGCCAGAGAAAGGTAAGTACGCCATCTAACAAAGCACCTCCATCCAGTAGTGGGAATAGTACAGAAAGTCGCGAAGAACATGGTGGAACGACAGTAATTGGTGTAAGTAGCACTAGTCGTAATAACTTGTTGACAGATATTAGTGGTGAATGGCTTAATTCCATCGATCCCACCGATTTCCATCAACTAATCGATAATAAAGGCGTGGAGGATGCCTCATCTATAGGTTGGGTTCAGAATAATTTGTTTGAAAACAACCCAAGTATCGCTGGAGACGACTCTATGTCTAGTAAGATGAATGCGTGGATGGCTCAGCAACAGAAACAACTGCGTATTCAACAACTACTTATACAAGGCCTTCAAAATCAACTGGCCAACAATAACTTTAACAATTCAGCTGATATGCAACGCCAGGCTGGTAATGAAGTTAGAACCCAATCTTTCCAACATAACACAACCTCACTATTTGGCAACTCATCACAGCAACCAAGCACGCGAGCAACCGACTCCCAAAGCCAATGGGTAAAATCTCCCTTGTATCAGAGTGCACGCTTCCAACATCCAATCCGAGCTCAAGGCGTTGATAACGCTGCGATATCCAGTAAAGGTGAAGATAATGGGGAGATATCTCCAGCTGGAACCGTGAAACCCGAACAATCTAGTAGCTTTCATCATATACGCTCTGGTAGCATAGGCTCTGTTCAAGATGATGATTATTACTCGCCATCTTCTACTCAGCAGAAGCAGCTTCAAAACTTGTATCAACGCATTCTGAGCCGTTCTAACAGTGCGAAAAATCTCAACCAAATGGGACTCCAACAAATCTCATCCCCACCACAGTCTTCTTTTGAACCTAGGCCCGAATTCGATGGAGATCCATCTTTGAATGACCAACAAATACAACATCTTATTGCTGCAGCCTTTTCAGCCCCTCCCCCTCCAAGTGCCAGTACTAATACCGGTTCCAATGCCGCCACGCCTGGGCTGCAATTTCAGTTTTCACCTGCACTTTCGGCAATGCCACCACCTCCCATGCCTTCTTTTAACAATAACTATACCCAGTTTCTCAATAATAATTTGTCAATAGGACAGGCTAACCTTCTTGATGAAATCTTTCAACAGGTGATGGAGGATAACATTGACCCCGATGAGGGCAGTTATTTGGGAGATGATCTTGATTCGGGAAGTTCACCTTCTTTGTTGTAATATGAATTTTTTTTAATTAATAAACGTTTTCATAATTTGAGCAATAACGTTATAAATGACTCTTTATATTTCTGTTGATGCTACTGAACCTGACTAGCTAACTATCTATTCTATTACCACTTTTGATTTTTTTAATGAACATTTTACAATACTCTGCACAAGTAAAGTTTTCCTATAAATATAACCGGGATGATGAAATATGTTATTTCCGCTTCATATAACTGGTTGATGATTCCTTTTTTCAATTCATAACTCGTAACATGGAAACAGTTTTATCTTACCGTGTGAATATATTTATGCCATGATGTAAACTTGAGGCATTTGCTTAAACAAAAAGCAGGTATGGTTATTTCTCGGTAACATTCAAGCCTCACAAGAAGAAACCTGGGTTGTAATTAGTATCAGGGAGCAAATAGAAGTAAAAATACCAGTAATAATTAATTTAAAGCTATAGATATTAGATTATTGCATGTTCTTAGAATTAATAACAACATGTATATGTAGCAAGTTTAGATATAATATAATATATCTACCATTTAAATCGCAAAGTAGTTGACACCGATTCCCAGCAAACTGACAAAAGTTGCAATACTAGTTGCCTTAAGAATTTTGCCTTGCTTCACATCTCCAGTCTTTTTTCTCGAGAGCAAACTACTGGCCCCTGAACTTGCTGAAGGACTTTTTTCAGATAGAGCAGGATAATGTGGCTTTTCATTAGGAGAACCAGTGCATAGACATTTAGGAACACGGATAGCGCCTGGCTGAGGCCCGTAGTAAATTTCTGGAGTAGCAGCAGGCATTTCATAACTGAGAGTAACTTTAATGACATTATCACTAGTGGAAGGTATGTTATCAACTCCTCTTTTGAACTTTTTTCTGTAATATTCAGCATTATCTTCAGATTCATCACCATCTTCCATTTCGTGACGCATCATATCGTGAGCCCCCATTATAAATTCTTCCTTCTTTTGCTCATACAAACTTGGCTGTTTCGACCCGTAGTATTCTTTAAACATGGCTTGTTTCTTGAACCCTAGCTGTTCCTTGAATCTTTCCATCATACCTTGCTCCCATCTTTCTCTGGCATTGACATAATCATTATCCTCGTAATCATTGTCATGGTAGCGCTCAGAATATTTATCTTTATATTCATCTTCAATTCTAGGCCTGCGAACATCTTCGATTCCCTCAAAGTCGTAGTAGTCCCACTCATCATCACTTCCAACATACTTAATATCAGGAGGTAAAACAGTAGTAGAAAGATATTCAGTCTCGGTTTCAGTTACTGTAGAATATACAACGTTATAATATTCATCAGAGTCTTCGTCATTCTCTTCAGGGTCGTCCTCGTCATCTCCACCACGGTTTCTAAATGGGAAATTTGGTAGACATCGACGAGGGCGACGGTAAATAAGTGTTTTTGTCTCTGTCTCTGTAGCGGTGTACTCATAGTAAACCGTGGAATATGCTGTTTTTGTTATTTCCTCAGTAAGCGTAACAAAGTAAATCTTACGACCCTTCTTTTCTTGTGTAGGAGAAAATTTTACTGTGCGATGATGATATTGATAAGGAGTTTCTGTAGAATTCGCCGGAGGAAAATCCACACTTTTTTCTCCATTATAGTTGTTACTACGGCTCTTGCTGCTTGAGAAACTAATGGTAGAAGAAGTGGACAGAACTCGGGACGGCAAGAGAGTGGCAGTAACTTCAACATTCTCAAAATCATCGTCTGGGTTCAGCGGAATATCATCAAAATTATAATCAGGAAATTTTGGAGACGCTGTTTGTGGCCCTTTGGAAGGTAACAGAGTTGTCGAAAAGTTTGTAGAATCATCATAATACTGGTATTCGTCACCCCAGTCTTGGTCACTACCATCTTCCCGGTATTCATTTTCATTCTCATGTCCATTAAATCCATCTGCACCAGGTGGTTCTTCAACATCAGGGTCTTCATCGGATTCGTTTTCATAATGCGAGTCTTCTTCGCCCTCAGCTTCACCATCAGTCGTATCATTATCATCCTCCTCTTGGTAGTCAGGATCATCCTCAGGTTTATTTTCATAGTATGTGTCTTCTTCATCTTGATCAAGATTATAGTTCTCATTATCCTCTTCATAACGGTTTTGGTAATCTTCATCTTCATCACCAAGCTCTGGTTGTAATTCATTCTCATAGTCCTCATGTTCTGGATCTTGTTGGTATTCGTCTTCTTCGCTTTCGTCTTCTGGATCACATTCACCCTCTTGGTCAAGTTCTGGCTCAGGTTCTGACGCATATTCACCCCCATCCTCATCCTCATCCTCATCACTATCTCCACGATTTTGATCCTTTTCCTCATGTTTGTGGTAGTCAGAATCATCATACTTCTTCTCAGGAATCGTAAGCTCATCACTGGTATCATTAACATGCTTTAGGCCATCATGATCCCCATCTAGAACAATTTGATCATTACCACCGTCACTTGCAGGAAGTTCTTCAGTTACACCATCTAATAAAGGTATCTCCGGCTTTTCAGAGTCATCTTTGTCATTTTTGTTACGAAGATCATAGTCCACATTATTTCCATGATCATGGGGTTCTCCTTGACCATTAGTTTTATCATACTCATTTCTATTGTCATCAACCTTGTTCTCGTCATTGCTGTTGCCGCTGTTATCATCGTTTTCATAGTATTGTCCATTATCATCTCCCTTATGATCAAATTCAATTTCAGAGTTATTCTCAGAAAGTTCATTGGATGGAGCTGTAATCTCGTAAGAGTTATCAGTCGAAACATCTTTTGGAATGGGAAGTTCCATCTCTGGTAACTCATCAGTCATTTTATTATCCTCGTATATGCTACCACGAGTTTTAGGTTCCTCTTCAAGAGATGTACTGTTCAGCTCATTAAAACGAGATGCATCATTACTGTTATGCTCATCAACTCCTTTAGAAATATCAACAAGCAAAGGTGAATTTAGATTTTCCAGTGGATTCATGGATGTTAATTCCGCATGATAAGTGGTCCGAATATCAACCTCGGAATGCTCAAACCCAGTCTGTGAAGGAGTAATTCTACCCAGTGGAATCTTGGTGGAATTAACAGAGCTAAGATCCCGAGAAAAAAAAAGCCCTTCCTCTAAATTAACGTTATCAGTTTGAGAAGCATGAATATGGCGCGAGGTTTCAGTGGGCAAATGAAACCCATTAGGAAATGAAATACTGATAGATGTTGGAATTGGATGGATTCCGTTATTAATCTGAGACCTTGATACTATTGGATCATCTGCTAAGAGAATTGGAGGAGGAGGACGTGGGTTGGGGAAATTGGGCTGTGGTGGAATAATAGAAGGCTCAGGTGGAGACTGAGAAGTCAAAGTCCTCCCAGCATCAAATTCTATAACAGGTATTTCCTTTTTAGAATTCTCAAAGTCTTCCAAATATGGGGTCCCATCAACATCACGCTTGGTAAAAGAATTATGGGAGCTTGGATGATAATCTTCGTCATCGTCCTCGTTGTCATTGCTGCGTAGTCGTGCTTGAAGAAAATCATTACCATATCTGAAGAGATAACGAGGCAAAGGATCGAAAACGGTGCTGAGCTTTTTGGATTTGTCGTGCTTGTTTTTAAGATATTTCACAGCTTTTCTAACAGGAAAGGTTTCAGTACTCAAAAGGAGCTCATCTTCCGGGATACCTAATTCAGCATACTGATCCTCATATTTGTACTCTCCTATGTCATTATCATAGTATTCGGCAGTACGCTTGGCTAAACTTTCCTCTTCCTCTTCCTCAGAGATCATGCCTGAAGATCGTCTTTGTTCTCTTTCAAGTTGCTCCTTTTGTTTTTCCAATATTTTCTCAAATAATTTGTTTCGAAAAGCACCCTTATAAGTTCCTTTATCTTCTCGATCTCTTCTAATGGCATTTGGATCAACATCGGTGGCCTCAATCTCTTCAAGTTCATCCCATTTATCATTTTGGCCATCAGACTGCAGGTAATCCTGCTCCATCTGGTCATTTTCAGAAGTCTGACCATATGAGGGTTTGCCTTCAGACTGTGGAACTCCTTTTATACCTTCATTCTGCCCTGATAGTAGCTTTTCATATAACTTGTTTCTAAAAACCTCTTCATATGCTTCTTCTCTTTTTTGACTAATTTTAACCGTACTCTGATCAATAATATCTTGTACATCTTCCTCTTCAGATTCATTACTAGGAGATTCAAACGTTCTGGGGTTATCATCTACAGTCTCATCAGATTCTAAAATAAAGTGTCATACATTGTTGTTAGTAAATATTTCTATTTATTTACATCTATAAGCATTTCCAAACTGTGAAAGAAAGTAATAGAATGAGAACAACACCCAGTAAGGGTCGATATATATTTTAATAGTGGTATTTAATTATTAGTGTTGATGGACCTGGGTATTAGATGTTAACATCAAACACAACAATAAACAGAATATAGAGAAAAGTCATGGGATACCTATATTATTGGAAAATAAGAATCATTTCATACCATCGTTAATAGTTTTATCTCGCTTTTGAAATATCAAACTTTCGTCTTGGTCCAGGATAACACCAGTTCCAAAAGCATAGTCAAATTGGGTATCTTTTTGAGAATTGAGGCCATTCTGTAGTCCTGATTCTTCACCATTGTCGTCCATGTATTGTTGTCTCAATGGAGGACGATGGACAACAAACTTACGCTGATCATGATTAGTAAATGGCTTCTGTTTTAACTGAAGACCGTGTTTAGGATCATTTAAACTTCTTTTCTCTTCGGTATTAAGAATCTGACTCATTTCAGGGGGATATTGGCTAACGACCACAAACATATCAAATCCCAAAACTTCTTCTTTATCCTTCTCAAAGTTTTCATAATATTCGAGATCCTCTTTAACAGAACGCTTAACAAACGTATCTGTGATTTCTTCATCTTTTATTACTTCGCTTACACCAGTTCGGGTTGTTTTGGGATCATCAGGACTAAATATTTCAGAATTATGATGTATATTGGTATCATATTGTGACTGAGAAATGCTTTCAGCGTTTGCCCCCACAATACTAGTGATAACATCTGTAGATAATGTTATAGAGGTCGACACAGTGACAGAAGTGCTGACAGAGGTAATGACTAAAGTGCGAGTAGTCTGAATAATTTGAGTAGACGTCTGGGTATGAATTAATGTCTCACGAATGGTAGAAGTGGTTTGAGCAGGACTGTGTGAAACTGTATTGGTATAAGTGACAGTAATTTCATAAGCATCAGTACGGTGTGGCACTCCGCTCATTACTGGTCTTGTAGCCCGCAAGCGTCCTTTTGGAGATTCTAAATAGATATCGCCCTCTGTAGATTCTGGAGTTTCGGGGATTAAAGGTCTCGGACGAGAGTCACCAAGACTTAGAACACTCATCAGGTAACGATATAAAAGCATGTGGCTGTCAGTGCATGACTCAGTCAGTGCGCGATTCAAAATATTCATAGTAGACTAAAAAAAAAAGTTAGTACTCTGATCAACCTCAGGTTTCTTCACGCATTTCCAGTTTTATCAAAATATGGATTTTAAAAAGCATTACGTCTTCACCAATGCAATATCTGTAGCAAGTGGCTCTGGTTTCAACAAGTGACTTGCACAAGCAAGCCTTGTCACCCTGAGAGCATTCAGAAGTTTTTGCAAGCATAGCGTTCATACACCCAAGCAAACTTTTAGAATGTTCAGAAGAAAGATATGGAGCACATTTTTCTTCAGGTTTCTGGAAAATGGCCTGGTATGAGCTGTCGAGTTTCAAGCGGTCTCCCACTTGGTTTGAGACATAGAAAGCGGATGGTGGTGGAAGAGATGGATGAGATCGTTCATTTCCAGATGTTAAAGACGGTGAATAGACACCTCCGTTTCCTGAGGAGGGTTCCGTGCCAGAAAGACGAGAACTAGGGATAACAGTAATAAGATCCTCAGGGTTATTAGGTGAAGGGGCTGAGTGTTTTGGAACACTTGGTGACTCTGGGGTGTGAATTAGTAGAGAAGAGGTGTGGGAATGTGGAATTTCTTCTCTCGGACCTTTCGGCAAAGAAATGTGGGTTTTATAACTATGATTCTCCTCCAAAGAGTTAGCCAAGGCTTCAGATAAAGGAGGGGGGTACTGTGGGTTATAAGGGTCATACGGATCATAAGGGTTATATGGATTATTTGGATCATAAGGTTCATATGGAGGAGGAGATGGTGGATAATTATGGTCACGTCCACGATCATGATCTGGGGGTGGTGGTGGGTATTCGCCGTAAGGAGGAGGTTGTTCATGGTGGTCTGGTGAGGGATAATCATGGTTATGGTCTGGAGGTGGTGGTGGATAATCGTGCTCGTTGTGATGATCTGGAGGAGTGGAACCCTCATAATCAGGGCGCTGTTGCTCATTCAGTTCCAAGTTTGGATGATCAGGACGGTGGTGTCCTGGTTTTTGGGGATGCTCATTTTGCTCAGCAATGACATTCTCATCGTGTGTAAACAACCCAATATTAGTACCACCAGAATCAAAAAACTTGTTATCATATTCTGAGTCAATACCATCGTCGTCACTCAGGCTCAGGCCATAGCGGGTATCGCCATTTTTGGCAAGATTAAACAACACAATGGGCTCATACTCAGCAGAGGCATCAGAAGTATCAAAGGAGGAGGCTGAAGCATGATCAGCTTGCATACGGCCACTCACCAGCAAGCAATTGAATAGCGGCGCTGCCAGCAAAATTGACAGATGAAGGCGTTCTATCAGCATTGATTAGCGCAGAAAAGGGAGGCGTGGAACACGAATGTCAATGAATAAAATAATAAATGAATAACAATATGTTTTAGACGAGAGCCGTTAGATGGAGATTAATAGAAGATGTTAGAAAAGAAAAGCATAAGAGGGGGAAGGAAAAAGGTTGGTCAGGTTTATACAGGAATAATTTGGGGAGGGGTTTTACAACAAGCCAAATGTTTGATGACTGCTTACTTGTCACACATGGTACGAATTATGAATATTACCTGATTTATGAAGAAACATTTCAATCAATTCGTGAATCTTCCTCTTCTCATGGGTCGACAACAAACAAGAAATTGAATCAATGCGGATTGATATTGACACATTGGTCGTGGTAGTAGAATCACAATACAAAGCACGGCTAACCCTACATATGATGCAACAAAGATATAACTCCTAAATTGCAATAGGCAGATGTTACGTTTTATTACAGTTACATGTCTTGTGCTATGTTACAAAAGCTGGGGTAGTTACAACTCAGAATGCTTTTCTGTAGCATGATACTGAGTCTATCTAAATATTAGCTACATAGGGGCTCATAAAATAATGCCCGTCGATATCCGTTGCGAGCCTTTTATTTAGCTATATAAAGCCCTTCCCAAGTGTGTTATACTACAAACGTCACTAGAAGAGACCTTGGATGTGGAGAAAAGACATGGATCAATTCAAGCAATGTGTGTTCCCTGTCTTTTCTTTACATGAATAGAACATGCAAAGAAGCAATATCACGCATTTAAAGCCCTGCTTCAAAGACATGTGACTATCACAGGACGTCTAATGTAGTAGTCCTAAGTGAGCTTGTACATATATTTGATTGATTAATTTGCGTAACTAGTTATGACAGTGAGTTAAGTCTGTATATGAATAGCCGCTTATCCCCAATAGCTGCACTGTTTATGTTTATGCTATGTACCATTTCTTTTGAATCATATTCGGGATTTTAAAATAGGTTTAGACGATGTGGGTATTTTGATTGACCTCTTTTTGGATCCGAACCGCGAAGAACATCTTTTTAAATCGATTGAGCAAACCCGCTCGAGTGTTTGTATTGAAACAGAACCTGGACCGATCAAGTTCGGTTTAGTGACATCTAATTTATGCTGACTGTTGACTTTAGAAAATGTTTCAATGTTTCCATCATCTGATTGTGTATTAAGAGGACTTTGACTATTTCGACCATTTGAAATTTTTTACCGGTCTCAAGATGAGACAGGGTCCTTCACTATCTCGAAAAGCTACAAAACAATAACCTTTTATGGATTTGAAAAGGCTTTTATGCTCTGGGTAAGCCCGGTGAGTACAATTGAGATTGAAATTAATCGTTGTAAATGAAAGATAAAAGTTATGATATACCCAATTAATCACCATCAACCACCAAGCCGTGTTTTACTAGACCTGCTTTCGATATTCATGCTTCATCGGAATTGATAGTAAGGTCTAAAGATTGGCTAGTCCTAGAAACCAATTCAATTCATTAGGATAGTTTTTTCATGGTTCAAAGCATCTCAGGTTATTGTGCATGCCACTATTTGTAACTGCACGTACAGTTATATATAATTTAGATCCATATTCGACGCTCATCTAATAAGGTAACACTCAATAATTATCTGCTCTGAGAAAAATCAACTCCTCAGCGTTTTAAAAGCAGAGGTAGATTAATAATTTAATTTTTTTCCTTCCCTTCTTGGGGTAAAAAAATAATATTTGAAATAAAATGCAACAATCTTTTAAGCCAACGGTTTCTATCTGAGAGCGGCCCACTTTAATATTATCTTGAGATGGTTGAACACGCCTTTGCAAGCCAGTGGAGTGAAAC
Organism: Magnusiomyces fungicola; assembly: GCA_900654225.1. Classification (NCBI taxonomy): domain Eukaryota; kingdom Fungi; phylum Ascomycota; class Dipodascomycetes; order Dipodascales; family Dipodascaceae; genus Magnusiomyces; species Magnusiomyces fungicola. Next base: position 1,873,103 of record CAACAH010000002.1, read on the forward strand.
TTGATTTTGAAACAACGCCAAATGGGACTTCAAAGTGCAAAGTTCAGGAAACCTCCAAGAAAGGAATACAGGAAAAATCAAAATCAAAATAAACATGTTTAATAAATATACATAACACCTTGATCAGATAAACCTCAATAAAATAAAATCTTTCAAGCAAGTTGCTTTTAATAGATATGTGCTCTTATTACACAGGTAAAAGCTCTTGTTTGTGTAATAAGCATGCTCATTTCCAGGAACGCCCTCACAAATAAGGTTTTTGTATATGAATTTTAAATGTCATTCCCAATTCCTTTTTATTTCAACCTTTCCCTTTCTTCCTTCCTTCTTTTTTCCCTTCTTTTCCTCACCGCTCTTCCATCATGGCTTCACCACAACCTGCTGACACCACGGTCGTCGTGGTTTTAACATCGACTTCTATCGTAATTCCTTCTAGCCCACCTTCTGACTCTCCCACTCCCACTCCCGATCCAAACGGAAACCCAGGTGTTCAGTCGTCGCCAGCCTCTCCTCTTACCACTGTCACCACTATTCTCATCACCTCTGAAAGCACTATTGAAGTTACTCCTACCGCTTCTCCGTTTCCCTCTTCATCTTCGAATGCTGATTCAAGTTCAACACATAGTCCTACAATCACAGGGCACACACAATCAAATGACCACAATAGTAATGGGATCAGCACCAGCACAAAGATAGCTATTGGCGTGGCAGTTCCTTGTGGCGTGCTTGCCATTCTCGCCATTGTTGGTTTCTTCTTCTGGAGTCGTCGTCAACACTCCAAGGCCATTCGCAACAAACGGCTGGCTGAGATCAGAGACTATAGCTACAATCCCAATCTCGATGGTGATGATGCTGCTCTTACTGGTGCTCGACGTATGGGCTCGCCTAAAGAACGTCCAGATTCGATGGCCACTCTACAAGGCGGACCTGCTCCAGGAAACGGTAAATCGTCTAGTGACGACCCTACTGTTGGTAACTACCGTGGCTGGGGTCCGTCTCCCGAGGCTGCTGCTGCTGCCGGTAATCTAAATGGAAATATCCAGACAACACCCAACCTCTTAAACCCAACCGCTACTCCTTCCTCCCTAATTCCCATTGCAACTGCTGTTGGAACAACCCCTTCTCCTCCTGGCTCGAACCTTGACGATTCACTGGTAATGCCCACCACAACCAGAACACCTTCAACTCCTCAAATGACACAGTTGTACACGCCTCCTGCCGGGCCTTCTCCCCAGCAACCGCTTGCCGCAGCACAGCGAAAGCCTGAACGTATCAGTACTCTTGATACTCCTCTTTCTCCAGACCAGACACTCTCACCAACCTCCCCAGTGATGACACCTTACTCTCCTCTCTACTCCAATTACCAGTACGCTCAATACGATTTGAACCAGCACCCTATTGCGCCTTATACAGCCGGTGGTGGTGCTATTTCTACCCAAAGCAATGGATACATGGATCATATACTTCCTCAACAACAACAGAACACACAGCATAACATTCAAAGCCCAATGGCTACGGCTATCACCTCAGATCGTGCAATTAATTCCATGAACTCTGCCAACCAGCTACAGCCTTCTCGCTTCAACCAAAACTACTCTGACATGTACTATTCCGCACCTGAAGAAGCACGCCGAGTAGCATCCAATTTCTAATGATAAGAGCCATGAATATAATTTACATGTTCAAATCACCATATATCATGATTTTCAGTTGATGTTTTTTGTTCATTGTGATTTGAGTTGGTTTCTGTCTAACACTCGGATGCAACCCTTGGGATTATGTATGTGTTCAGATTATTGTTCACTTTGGGCACAGGTGACACGACCTCTGCTATCATTTACTACAGAAGCTTAACGCAGCCCTAAATTAGACAAAAAAGCCACTTGATATATAACTACCAGTATAATGCTATTATAGTTATCGATATCGATATTCTTTGAAACCAAATAGCAGTTTTTGTTGTTGGTATTTTGTTGACACAGCCTACGATTTGGAAGGCTATGGAGATTACTCTTTATTCAATCGATTGCATTTTTCCTTTTGTTTTTCATCTTTGCATTTCATTCTTGTTCATATAAATAAATAATAAATTAAGCTCATCTTTGACACATTTATGTATATAAAAGCTGGCCAGTATTTTAAGAGATGCAACGTTTGATAACAGCTTATCTTACTGCAATGAGTTATCCTTTTATGTTAGCCTAACTTTCTAGTGGTGATAATGATTCGATATTCCAAACCTTTTGACACGCAATAAGTCAAGCAGGCCAACAACATTAGTAAATCCAAAGTCAGATTTGAAAAGCCTTTTCTAGTGTTACAAAATAAAGGTTATAGCAAGTTAAAAGTTTTGTTGCCGTACACTGCGTCATAATCTCACTGGAGCAAGAATGCTGATACCGTGAGTTATTTGGAAAGGATTGTTTGATCTGTATTTTATTCTACTATTCTACTATGTGAATAGTTAATAAGTGGCATTGAAGTCTTGAAATTTTGTTCCATCATTGTTTCTCGGCCTACGGTTTCTCATGGACGTATTCGATATGAAAGGGAAAAAAGGGCTTTGGCAGCGATTCAATAGTGTTTGCACTCTGGAACATCAGGCTAATTTACTCTAAAAACTTTTCCAAGAAGCAAACATCTTGGTGCTCAATTCTTTGTTCTTCCAAAAGCCGCGGACGCCCATGTGTAATTACCTAGTCTGACATAACAAGCTAGTTATTTGCCCGGTTTAAAATGTCAGCCTTGAGGTTAGCAGCTTTTATGCCGCAAAGCTAGGAAAGAAGCTTTGGCCCTTCTGTCTTGCGTATTTAATACGTGTATATATACCAATGTCAACTCGCTAAATCCAGGTTTTTTTTTCCTTAAACAATTCGTTATTCGTGTACCTCTTGTTGAATCCTATTTAAAGTGTGTCTTCCCCGTGTCGCTTTATGTTGGGCTCACCACTCACTCTTCCAGTACAGTTCTTGGTGCTCTTGGCGGCATGTGCTTCTTTTGTACCGCCATGAAATAGACATTACTTCTTTGGAAGAAATTCTTCCATCATTCATTTTCTACGCGACCAACTGTCTTTTGCTCATTTTCGCAGTACTAAAGATTAACATAGGTTAAGCCGCAGCTATTACCAGAACTAGCTGTTCTAGGAATTATGCATGTCCCCAAATATACTTAATACATGATTATTCATGATTACTTAATTCATGACATTGCTTGTTCTCAAATACCTCTGAACAACAGGTAGCTATAGTGTATTGGCTCAGTATGTGTTACCATGCTCTGGTGACACCAATCCTGTGTTTTCCAACCAGGTTTTTGAAAAGCTTGTTAACATCATTCCGGAGATGTATGAATACAAAGCAACATGCGTTTAATCTCAAATCAATCAAGTTGTATCCCTACACTAAAAACTATATTGAAGATATCCACTTGTTTATACGGTATACCCAATGCGCTTTAAAGCTTTTGGACGCTCACATTCAGAGCCTACAAAGATGTTTGCTCACATAGCATCATTTGATAACACACTTTAAATCATGTGAAATTCAACTTTTCATCTTTTGAATAATCCCTCGAGTTAGTCTGATTTAGTTTGAAAAGGCTCTTAATATTTTTCGCGAGCCATATACCATCGTTGTTAGACTCTTTTGACCGAAAATTTATTTCTTGGAACATTGGAGGATGTTTTTGATATAAATTGTGCTTAAATACCATCATATTTGTCTTTCTTTCATTCATTCTCATTCCCAATTAAAATTCAAGTCCTCGTTATTCTAGAAATCTACGCTAGCTTCTATATTAATTTCTTTGAAATACCTTGTTTGAAATGACTTTATTCCTTTATTCAAAGCCATCAAGATCCGTTTACAAGGATTCTTCACTTTTGCTTGCTTGTGCTGGGAAATGCGTTCTTGATATACTACAAGTCCCAAAGAAAGTGAACACTACCCCTTCGAAACGATTCCAAGAACCTAATATACCTTCTCCATTTTTAAATTATTTTAAAATGAAGTCTTTCTTCTTTTTTATTAAGCCTTCCATAAGTACTTTAAATGCTTTGAAGAACCTTGGTCTCATTTCCATTTCTCTCATCCCCTATCCCAAAACATGCGTCCCCAAGCGTCCTACAATTTCTCTTATTGATCTTTCTTTTTTTCAATCGGAATCACTCAATTACGGCGTTTGGCCTTCCATTATTTCTTATGGGTTTTCTCCATTTATCAACTTTGTGATCTACACTGTTTGCCAAATGCTTTTACTTTCTATTGTCATTGGGCTGGGCGTCACTTCACTCTTTGCTATCGCTAATCAGGTTCAATCCCCAGTCTTCAAAATTGAAAACGCTCTCGAAATTTTCATATACCTTTGTAGCTTTTTCGGGTGCATGATAAATCTAATTGCCAAAGTTCAACAAGACTCAGCTCTATTTGAGAAATATGACCGCAAAGAATATGCTGTATTGGATACCATGGAGAAAGGCCAGATTTTTTGTTATAAAACATAAATGAATCCCTAATTACGTTAAGCTTTGACGTGAAATCAGCTTGCATTATATTTATTATTAATTGAATTTAAAAGCTCTTGCCCACTTCATGTGTAAAGCAACTACTCAACCTTTCACTTAGATCATGTGAATATCACGTTTTAACCATAACCAGGGTTAGGTTGGATATTTTGAATCTTCTGGATCTATGTAGGGTGCTTGGAGATTTCATCTCGTACTTAACAGTCTAAACTTATGTCTTAAAGCTTCGACTTTGTTCTAATTCGCGACATTTTACTTTTGTTTTTGTACCAATTCCCCTATATACACGCCCTTAACACGCTCACACAAATACACACACAATGTCCCGCCACCACCCCGACTTGGTCATGTGTATGAAACAGCCCGGGCGTCACGTTGGCCGCCTCTGCGAAAAATGCGATGGCCGATGTCCAATCTGTGACAGCTATGTTCGCCCGACAGCTCTTGTTCATATCTGCGAAGAATGCGCGTTTGGAAATTTTGCTGGAAAATGTATCATGTGTGGAAACCCTGGAGCGTCAGATGCGTATTACTGCTACGAGTGTACTGCTCTCGAAAGAGATAGAGATGGTTGTCCTAAGGTGTTGAATTTGGGATCGTCGAGGTCCGATCTCTTCTACGAAAAGAAAAAGGTAAAGCAACAGCAAGGGTTTTAATAATTCAAGCTGGCACAAAAATTGGGTTGCATTGGATTACGATCTATGTTCTGGAATATAAAGCCCGAAGGTTTAGTGGTTGATTGGATGCTACATCAGTCCATCTGGAACTTAGAAGAGGCTTACCGGTTGGTGCAGAGTTAGAGTCATTATCAAGTATCAGCTTTGCAGTCCTCACTGCCTCTCCCAAGGTCAACCAGCACATGGCTGCCCTTAGTTGCAGAATTTCAAACATTGGGGTCATATGTACGTAATATTATATTCTTGTATATTACAGATAAATTGTGTAAAAGCAATATATATAAACAATTTTATAGAAAAAGACAATAAATATGAAAATAACATGTTGTACAATTTAGAAATGTTCTAGCTAAATCTTTTAGTTAATAAATAGATAAAAAGACTGTCTATTGTAGTAAAATAAGAAATGAGGTAGATACCACATATCAGTCAATGCCTATGCAAAATGTATCGGAAGAAAGAGAGTTTGTTAATGTTAAATGATAGATGTAAGGGTATTAATTGACAATAACTCGTGTTATTCATTACTACACTCCTCGGAAGCAAGTTACTATGGTATTTTAGGGGTTATGTGCCAAAGGGGATGTCTGCTCAAGTACTGGAGAGCTAGTATGCGAAGATGAAGACCCAATAACATTTGGAACAGTCACAAATGTAGGGGTTCCCTGTTGAGAGGGCGTAGTGGGAGTATGTGGCACATTAGTATGCTGAGGAGAAATTATTGTTGAAAATGATGCAAATGGAGAAGAGATAGGTTGAAGAGAAGAAGCAACAGATGGCTGAGGACTATTAATGGAAAAAGAATTGATAGACATTGTGGGTGAAGCAAGTGTTGATGATGAAAAGTTCTGAGAAACAGCTCTCTTGTGTTCTTTAAAGGAACCACCAAACTCAGGGTTAACTTCAACAACACGAAACTGCTTACCCATCAATGTAATATTTTCACCATGCTTGCGAACGAGAGATAAAGAACGCTTGCTTCCGGAATCATCGTTATCTTTGTTACTGTTACCTCGACGAGTTTTGGGTGAAATAATTGTATCATTGCTGTCGGAGCACTCATTAGTTCCATCGCCATTTTTAGATTTGGGTATACGTGGAGATCCAGATGAACTTTCAAATTTTTTAGAGTCTGGGAACTTAAATGATCCTTGAGAAATACTGCCATTATTTCGTTCCAAACTTCGACTTGAATCAGCTGATTTTCTAGATGATTCGTTAGCATCCATACCAGAAATTGAAGTTTTTGAAATAGATTCCTTGCGGTCAATATTAGCATTCCTCTTTTCCCCCGTTTCCGAATTGGGATGATTAGGATGCTCTAGTTGCTTGCGCTCCTCTTCTTTAGAATTCTTAGAAGCGCTGGATTTACTCTCTTGTAAATCCTTGGACTCAATATTGTTGTATGGCTTCTCACTGTTATTACCAGGGGATGAAGAAATAGATAAAGTTCGTCTAAAAATGCGCTTCATGCTGCCACTTGCACCAGAAGATGAAGAACCTAAAGGTTCACGCAAACTCATAGGCATACGCCTCGCACGAGGACTGCTTGATGGGGTTGAACTTTCAGTAACTACTGGTGCCGTAGAGCTACTATTGTCTTTATTCTTTAACCCGAATGTGTTAGAACGCAATGAGACAGAAAAGGATCGTCTGTGAGGCTTGGTGAGACCTTTTCCTGATTCTTTGGCAGGAGAAGGCACTGCAAATGAAGATGTTGATGAACCAGAGGATGAGGGGGGAGATGAAGAAAAGAATGACATCCTCCGTCCTTCGCTCTTTTTGCTTTTAGATCCCCTACGAGATCTAATCTTACTTTCAAGCATATCACTAATATTGTCCAATGTACTACTGCGAACCATCTTAGAAGATGACAAGGATGGAGAATAGTCATTTCCAGGCCCAAACGAGGTGTCGAGGCGTTCCTCTTGTTGATCAATAGAAGTATATGATATAACACTAGCTCCACTAGATGATCTTCTAATTGAATCGAAAGAAGAAGGAGATATCCTTGAGGAAGTGCGAAGAGGTGTAGTCGGTATATCTTGAACAGTCGATGATGGAACAGACTGAGGCTTTGAGGGTTTTAAGGGAGAATTATCACTTGATTCCGTACCCACTTCGGAAGACTTTTTGGGGCTTTCTGGCTTATCTTCAATAGACTTGTCGATATGTGCATCCTCAAAAATACTATCATCGGTTTTGATGTCTTGTAAAGTTGCTGACGAAATAACGCTATCGGATCTTTCACCTTGGCTATCCGATTCGTTCTTCAAACCAGACAAATTTGCAATTTCTGGGCCAGCATTCTTTCCATCTTCAGAAAGAGGTTCAACTGAAGCAAGAACTGTGGAAAGTGATGACACAGTAGTGGTAACTGGTATTTTGGATTGTATATTTTGATTTTCTGACAAGTCAACCTGAGCCCCAGAAGATTCAACTCTATCAATAGCGTTAAGTGCGGTACCAGATAAGTGAACAGACTGAGTTCTGGATGATGACGATGAATCTAAGCTATCCGATGGAGGGACAATAGCACGCGTCGCAGTAGTTGAAATATCAGCCACTCCGTATACTGAAGATGAAGAAGAGGATCCCGCAGAAGTGCTTCTTGCTATAAAGCCTTCAACATTCAAGCTACCACGAGAAGACGATTTTTGGTCCGGTCCATGAGCTTTGTTAACAGATTTATCAGCGCTAAGAGAAGATTTAGTGTCTTCTTCAGGCTTGGGCTCTTCCAGTTCTGGTTGGGTATCATCGATTGTCTTAGAATCTTCAATAACTGAAGGAACTTCTAATTCTTCTTTAGTCTCAATCTTTTCTTTTGTAACACTCGCATTTTTAATAGATTCCAAGGGGTAATGAGCAAAATTTAAGCCAGATAATGCACGAGGCAATGAATAAGCACCTAGCTTTCTGCACAACTCTTTCTCCACTTCCAAATCGACAGCAAAGTAATTCTGATAACACAAAAGTTTCTTCCTTTCCATCCAATTCCAATCCAATTGAGCAGCTAAAGATCCTGCGTACTGCAAAACAATATCGCGAGTCTTCGCAAGAATGGGAGCAAGGATTTGAACATGTCGGGCCGTTCGGCGCTGTTCTTCAAGTTGCTTCTCCTTTTGCTCAAGCTGACGAGTAATGTCCTCAAGTCGACGTTCGACTGCAAATTGGCGTTCAAGGTGCCTGCGTTGGTTGATTTGGAGAGTTGCCAAGGCTGTTGCAGAAGAAAGGGAAGAAGACGATGAATCAGTAGTGCTACTTGTTTCCACACGGCCAAGATCAGAAGATTCCTTTGTGGACTCTATGTCATTGGATGCTGGAGAAGTGATCTCATTAGAGGCTTGAGAGACCTTCCTTGTAGCTTGAACACTGGTCCCATCAACTTTAAAAGAATTAGAAGAATTATCACTGTCATTGACGTTGGAAACTTTTGCCCCAGAAGATGTTGAAGAAGTGTTGCTATTACGTAAAGACTTCATTCTATGAACTGGTCTCTTTGGAACAGGGATGTTAGAAACGCCCTGCATGCCAGAGACAAAAAATGTCGAAAAAGAGGCTGCAAAGTTAATTTTTTTCATCCAGTCATGGGCTTCAAATTCATCTGCGCCAGCAAACCATTCTCGAGAACCACCACGACCGATAAGTAAAAATGTATGTTGCCTCTTCACTCCCTTCATCATCTCCTCAGTAGCATAAGTAATAGCAGCCATTTCGTTGGTAAAAAGCATATTGTCAGGGTGAAATCCATCAACCATTGGCCTGAACATGCTAGATGATTGCTCACTTGTTTGCTGTAAAACAACTGTAGGGGTCAGTGGATGGCTTGGATCTTCATTTGCACCGGTGGATTCATTCTTGATAGTGTCAGCTTCATCATCACCGGTAGACCCAGAGGAAAGACGAGGTTCATGGAGTTGAGTAGATTCCTTTTTCTGTTTCCTGGAAAGTTTTCCAATCCCGCCAGCGATTGAAGATGCAGTGACACTGGCAGAAGATGGCTGACCTTTGGGTGATGAAATTCTAAGCTGTGCCATAACTGTGTTTTGGAACCAATTCACATCTTTAAAAAGATACAATCTAGATGCTGTAAGAATTATTCCCCATTTTTTCCATGACTTGCGCTTAGCTTCTGATCGGTAGAGAAATCCAGCTTTAACGATTTTGATATCAACAACACCTGGTGCCTGCATATTGGGATCATCTCGAAAGGCCTCAGGCCGTGAACGCTGTGAAATGAGTTGTAAGGAAGGGCCGTGCTCGAAATCATTGCGTAGTTTAGACATTTCATCTTGGTCCTGGATTGATAAGAAACTGTATGGATCAGTATCAGCATTTAACGTGATTTTAGGTCGAATCGAATCCAATTTTCCCTCCAGCAAAACGCTATAAGGATCAAGAGGCTCTCTACTGCTCCTAGCAAAAGTGCTTCCACGACGGCTCCATGGAACTTTGATCGGAGCCGTAGGATCTATGATATCTTCGTCAGTGTGAATGAAGGGAGTGTAAGTGATGTTGTCGTAAAAGTAGCTTAATATATCTTCGGGGATTGCTTGATAATCCTTCTCTGACTTGATCTTGAGATAATCAGTCTTCTGCATTTTGAACTTGTTGTTAGGGTTAAAATAATCAGTATGGAGTAACACCAAACTAAAGGCAACAAAATATGCATCCTCTGGGCGATTGTAAATTCCTTCATTACACTCATGGTATCTAAAAGAAAAAGACTCAAGGACCCTATCAATTTGCTGTGTTTCGCGTGGAAGTTTAACAGAAATCAGAAACTTTCGCAATGACATATCCAACGGTTCGTCTTGAAAGCTAAATCGATTGACATACAACTTCAAAACTTTGCGGTGGAAATCATCGTCAACTTTTGCAAGAGCCCCAGCCAAATTTCCGCCAAGCTTAAGAAGGCGAACCTTTTTAAGATATGAAACAGGAGTATCTTCCTCTTCAATACCTGGTAACTCAGTACTCGAAAGGTCAGCAATTTGTGTAGAAGTTTTGTGAGTTGAAATTGCAGGTGGACCTGCTGTGTTGCCACTAGAACTTGATCCTGAAACAGCAGAGATAGCTGGGGTTGAAAATGTTGAAGATCCATCATTGACACTCACTACACTATTTCTGACACTAGAACTACCAAATTGAGGGCTGTTCAAACCATTATTTCCTCCGTATCTCAACTCAGCATTGTTATTTGCAGCTGCCAATGATATCAAGTTTGTTTCAGAATGTTTATATGCAAAAAATCCAGGTGGGACAGAAGATCTTTGTTGTTGTTCAATTGATGATAATGTTCTAGATCGCGGGCGTGATGTCGTAAGCTTGAAGGTAGATGAAGCTGGGGATGTAGTTTGAGGCGATTCCGCACTGTTGTGTCCCGAAGAATGACTTGATAGTGTACGATGCAACGGGAAAACAGAGTGTGAATTTCCAGGAAACAAAGATCCCGAATTCATCATATGATGATACGTGGGCGTTTGTGATCTACTGTTACTTTTACCGCTTGCTGTGGTGTTTGAATATGGATGGTTAGAGATGGACCCAGTCGTGTCATCCCCGAATGTATAATTATCATCATTTGCCTTTGTCGGAGAATTGTTGAAAATAGGTTTTGTGATAGGGAATGAGATTTCAGAAGATGGTGTGGGTGGGACACTTGAAGTTTGTCCGCCATGGCCACTAGAAAAGGGGTTAAAATTAATACTATCATTATCATTGCTGAAAAGCATCGATGCAGTTTTTCTTCTAAACCTAGACAACGGTGCTCTAAACGTGGATGCAATTGTAGACTGAGAACCGCTATTGGTTGAAGTTGCTATGTTCGAAGATGCTTGTGTGGGCAAGTCTGAAGATGGACCAGGTATGGGAGGCTGCTGTTTATTACTAATGGGCAAGCCAGCATCAGGTACATTCTGTAAATCATCAAGATCTGCATTATCATAACTCTTGCCATTGGAGCTAGGAATCTGAGATGCCAAGTCCTCACGAGCAAGACTAATGTTAGTGGCGGTACTACTAGTACTCTGGCTATTGATATGGCCATGAGAAGTTTTCTGAGTACTCGAGCTACCCGAATTATCAGAAACAAAATTGGTTAAAGGAGAAAAGAAGGATTTGACAGACTTGGTAGTACCTGATGTCTTCCTGGCAACTGTAACGTCCCTCGAAGCTTCTCCACTGGATAGTAATGCTTTGTTTGAATCAGAATCTTCGGTTATATCTAAAGTTTCCATAGGCTTAGAGTCATCACTTGGTTCAAGGCTTGGAGTGGGCTTGGATGCAGATGCAAGATCCATCGAACGTGTATTATCATTGTTGAGAGTGTCATATAGTTCGGAAATGTATGGAACAGGTGGAGGATCAACCACTTTCAAAGATTTTTTGCATTCTGGAGACAAGTCAGTTAAAAGATCCTCCTCTAATTCTTCTTGGATAGTGCTTTTCCGTTTCCTGCTCTTTTTCCTATCACTGGGCCACTTAGTCTTCACCTTTTCTTTAGATTTGACGTCATTCTTGACTTTGCTTTTCCGGTTCTTTCGTTGGCTGCTTCCAATTGTAGCAAGTCCACCAATTCCAAAACTTCCAGCACCCTTACTACTTTTAACTCCATCATCCTCATCATTTGATCCATTTTCATCTCTCTCTTTCAAACTATCCATAGATGAGGTAGAGAGTTTTAAGCGTGGAACCTCCAAGGAGTTGCTTTCAACTTTATTGAATGGGCTTGAGACATAAGCCTCATCACCACTTTCAACTCTGCCTCTCTCAAGTGTCAGATCGAAAGACCTGCTGGATTTTGGGTCTGATGAAGGCGAACGAGGCACGGGTATAGCGGAACTATTGCGACGAAATGGGTTTTTTAGGAAGTTTTCCAATATCTTTGAAGTTTGAGAACTCTGATTTCCCTGAGCGTTGATAATTTGAGACTGTTCCTCATCTACAGTAGCATTATTATGAGCTTCTACTCCAACTGAATCTCTCCTTTCTTGATTGCTTATGTTATCATTCAGCGATCGCATTGAGGCTGATTTTGGCAAAAATCTTGGGGCGCTTAAAAGACTGAGAGATGCACGAGAAGACTTTGTCGAACGATATGATGATATTGAATTAACAGATCGTAAATCTTCAACAGATGCCCGGTGTGAAGAGGTTGAAAGAGCGTAGGATCCTCGATGTGATAAACTTGATGATTTTGGTATGTACAGTGAAACACTTGAAGCGTTGTGATATCCATTATTATAAGGACCACTTGGGTATGGTGTGTTCTGACTGCCATAGAATCCCACACTACTCGCTGATCTTTGCATCGTTTCCTCGCCAGCTGGCGCTTCGTTAAAAGCTTCACCATCAATTTCGGATTCACTTGAAATACCGTTCAAAACTTCTTTTCCTCTTGAAAATGTCGTTTTAGATGTTGAGGAAAGCTGGGTTTCTTTAGAAGTTGAAGTTTTTGATTTAGACGATGGAATTCGCAGTTTCCAACGAGAAACTTTTCTTGGCTGGTCTGAGACATATTTAGGTCTATTCTCGGTGTGGTGGAATGTTTTGGAATGTGGAAGACCATAATCTCGATCATTACTTCCGGTGCCAACGCTCAAGAGGTTGGCTACGCTGTTACTTCTCTTTTCTCTGCTGAATACTGAAGAAAAAATTGAGGTCGAGTTCTGGTTCGAAGAATGAGTCGGAAGATTCGTTGAATCAACATCTGGAATAAGTTCGGTAGCTGTAGAAAGGGATCTTCGAGACGGTGGTGTTGGAAGATTTGACGAGTGTCCTGTTGTGTCAACACCATCAGAGCTAGGGGCTGAACGAGGACTTTGGGGAGTAAGACTCATGCCAGTAGATATGGGATTCGACTGTTGGTGAGACCCTACTAATGGTGTATGTGGTGTATTGCCTTGTTGTATGCCAGGAACATCCTCACCAGTTAAAATTGGAGTAGAATTTGTGGCTGAATCTTCTAAAGAGTTTACTCCAGTCCGCTGAGAAGGTGTTTTTGGCTCTCTAATTTGATTAATTGGTCTTTGTGTATCAAGATTTTCAACTTCTTCAGTAAATGTTGCCTCTGTTGAAGAATGACTACCAGCTGTCTCTTCTACTGAGTTATTTAATTCACCGTCGCCATTTTTCTTATTACTAGAACCAAAAGAAAATGTGTTGGCAATTGAATCCCCTAATATTTGAAGTGCGCTATGCTTACTGGTAAGCTGAGGTCGGTGACTGCTGTCTTTTTCGGTTTCGGCTGGAAGTGGATCTGCCTTCAAACCGGAAGATAAAGAAAGCTGCTGCTGCTGAGAGGAACTAGAGACTGGATCGCCATTGACTGTGCTTATCGTACTGCTGGTCTGAACACTACTATTACTAGGCTTTCGAGATGACCCTGAAAATATTCGTGTGGCATTACGAATTTTACGTGTATTTAGTGACGAGAAGGGAGATGACAAAGAGGAAGTCGATGTTGTAAGTTGAGGACGAGGAGGTTCCAACTGTTGAGGCTGCTGATTATTATTTGCATCTTGGTCAATTGGATGAGGAGGTTCAACCGATGAATGTAAAGGCCCTTGTTCTTTAAGTAGTCCTTGGGTTTCTGATAACTCTTCCATATTTGGAGAAAGAGGCAATTCTATACTATCAAATTCAGCTTCTTTTGATGAATCAGACGAGCTCTCACCAATCCTCAATGAAGATAAGAAAGATGGTTTCTTCTTGATTATATGTTCATGCTGCGATGTCGAAGTGGGTGGAGTGTTGGTTTGGTTGGAATGTACGTTATCGATATAAATGGCATTGGAGTGGGAGGACTCTGAAGAATCCTTAGACTCATTATGAGGGTCGAGCGAGCATAGAGATGTGCCATTTTTATGGGATCCTAACCCATCAGAGGCCAGTAAGGCACTATCATCAGAGTTGTTGATGGAATCTACAGGATTAGCGGTAGATTGTTTGTTCTTCTTGTCAGTCTTATTGGAGCTTTGAGACTGTTGCTGACCCTTCCTGTGCCTTGGAATAAGAGAATGCATTGTTGTTATGCTGAGTATGAAAAATTAGAAGTTCAGACTGCCAAGCTGGTGAGGAATGGTCTGCAACAGCGTGTTGTAAATGCTGAAATTTGCAAAGCTGTGGTCGAGAGAAATGAATGTATGGTCAAAAACAAGTAATAAAAAGGCAAGAAGTGAGGTGATTATAAGGGATTACAACAGAATCAGAGAAAGGAATGATAAAAAACTGTTGTGTTTCGGCAAACTAGTAAAGCTGGGATTCATGCAAAGGCGACGTTAGCAAATGAACCTTACAACGGGGTCGAGTGAAGTTGTACTAGTAGTGTCAGTTGAAAATTGTAAGATAGAACTGAACAGGCCTGAACAACAAATTTTCAAGCAGCGTTTGAAAGTACAAACGAAGGTAACGGTGCAAGTATTATTGTGTTTTCTGTATCAAAGTCACACGTCAGAGTATCTGACTGTTAGAGAGGGTTTCAAGATGATGAGCAAGCACAGAGACTTATGTATAAGAGTAATCAAAAAAAGTAGAATATTTACCAGTGAAATTGGCCAGAATAAGGATTTGGATTGGCTGAGCATATATTACTGAACAACTATAAATAAGAGTTCCAGATCATCCTTGAGAGTTGGGTGGTGGGAATGGTGATGAGAGGGGTAGGAGCAGAGGCAGATTTCAATAAACGTGGTCGAGTCACCAAAACCTCTCAGGTCACGTGACTGACACTAGGCATCGCGTTGACTAATAACAAGGAGCTTTGGTATGGTTCTATTATTGGGAAGCTAGCTATTACAGAACGTGGTATATAAAATCGTTGATATGCTTGTCTCAACTTTTGCAAAACTTTGATCAAGTGGTGGTGGTGATGGTGGTAGTAGTGGTAGTGGCCAGCATCATCGTTATCAAGCACAAGAACTAGCCGTTAAATAAATATATATATATATAGCTCAAGAAAATGTTTTCTACATATTCAATCGTTGCTGTTTAATCGGGGAAAAAGTAATATTCATAGTATTCCATTTTGGAGCAGTTCTGGCTCTGCTGTCGTTCACTGGTTGTGAATATCAGCTCTAATTTTTCTTTTTAAAAGTTTTGTTTTTCTTTCATACAACACCACAGAGACTTTGCTTAGCTTTCCATGAACATGAAAGACCCTAAGATTACGTGAGTATTCGCGTGTTATCTTCTGTGAGATTGAAGTACGCAGTATACTAACTGGTTACGGTACCTTAAACCTCATATAGATCATATTACTGCACATGTTCGCAGTTCATTCTCTCCATAACTCCAGCCCTTGATCTGCTTCCAACGAGGGGTGTAGATGCCTCTGAGGACCAGAGCATAGTGATTTCCAGAGAACGGGATCAGTGTGTTTTCACATTAGACGCGTATAGAGACAAATACCCAATTGCTGTAAAAAAGTAAGTGTTGGTCTCATCATGGATTGATTCGTTTCCAAGCTAACCTTTTTCATTTAGCAAATCTGGCCAAGAAGTTTGGTGGGTATACAAGTGTCCAAGATGCAAGCTGCCAGTAGCATACGATTTGGAATCCACAGGCCAACGGTTCACATATGTTTTAAACGACGCACTTCATAAAAATGAAGAGGATGGCATATTAGACGATGAGGTGGAAATTAAAACGGAAATAAAGCAAGAAATCAAGGAGGAAAATTAGGTGTTGGATTGACTTTAACAGTTGCATAATGTTTACATACATCCGTATGACAAAACTTTAGATCATTGTACAAGTTCCATTTCCCGAATTTGGTTTTTGGTTTCCATTTCCCGTACCAAATAATCTAGGAAACCGTCTGAATTGTGAGGAAGATGAAACCCAGGTTCCAGGCTGTCTTTCTCTTTGCTACTTTGGATTGACGCTTGCTGAATACAACGGAAATGCCAGTCTCAGAGTGCCCTGCCAATTCGCCAAGGTGCCGAGCATGCCTCAGTTTGTTGAGCATTTGAATCCCCACCTCTATAATTTGTAACTGGCTTACCCATCATGTATGTATTGGCGTTATGGCGCCTCTTCGACTTTAATATCTCCTAAATCATAACTCTCATACTAAAAGTGCTCTATTCACACGCTGTAACAAAAACTGTAATTCAAGTAAGCCCCACCTTTACTCTAACAGGTATCATAGAACCGGGAACCACCAACCTTTTAATTCACCACTGCTGGTCATTGTGAGAAATAAAGTAAATAGATATCATGACATTGGAAACTTCTCTGAAACATTGTTATTGCAAGCACTGCAATGAACAACGTTTTGCCAGCTGATACTAAGTCAAACTGGCAGTGAACCCCGCAATGGGGGAAAACACAAAAATTTCAAAAAGAAGACATCAATAGTGCGACATCAAATGAACGAGAAAGAATGTGAGTTTATAAAACTGAGCAAGTGGCAAAAGAAAAAAGCACCTAGAATCAATGGGTATACAATTGAGCAAGCGACAGAAGAATAAAACAATGGTGAAGTGGGTATGAGAGTGAGAACCCACAGTAGCAGCCGCAGGAATATGATAGTCATAAAGGTAGAAAAAATCGGGCATGACCTCTCCTAGGAGAAGCCCCTTCTCTCTCCGAAATTTTACTAATCTGTTTCAGACTCCAATTCCTCGGTGCCAATGAGTTCGGTCAAGTGATTGTGGTCATGAACTCACGGGGAAAGAGCATCCGAAGGATTTGGGTGAATCAAAATATCATGTAAAAAAGGAAACAAAACGAACTTTGCAAATTGTCGAATAAAAGGATGAATGAAATAAAAAAATAAAATAAAACTTACAACATGTTGTTGAGGCTTGCCACGCTACACTTTAACTGTGTAGTTGCTACCTCCCTAAGGCCTTGGACCGTTGGCTACCCGTCTGAAGCCGTTATCAGGCAAGTAGCCTATAAATCGACTAACTGTGTTAGGGAAAGACTCTTGTAGTCACATCCTGCAATCGCCTTGTGGACATATGAATACTAGATCGGAAAAGAAAAAACAGCAAAGTAAGACTGGTTATTGAAAAAAGTTGAAAAAATAAAAACAAACGATACTAAACCAGCTTATGAATCCACGGAAAGTTTGGTGTGGGTGGTGTCTAAATAGGCGAACTGATAACGTGTTGATCAAAGTATTGAATCAAAAATACGTTGAACTAAGTGTCGAACCGGCCAAAGCAAAAAATAAAATCCGGAAAAAAATCAATAAACAAAACAAAAGGAAATATACAAATATTTTTATTAAAAGCAAAGCTAGCATTGTCGAACCTTTTGAATACTTCTTACTCCCGCTTCTCGCAAAAAACGAGCAAGAAACCCAACCAATTGGCTTGACCATAGTCAAGAATGAAGTAATGCACACAGCATTCTAATAAAAAGGGAAAAAACTCTAGTTAGATGTTTGATGGGTTGAATAGATGAAAGATGACAGGTAATGAGGTTGAGGTCAAGATTCGGGGTATTTAGTGTTGAGAGAGAAGGGGTATAGAGGGAGAAAGATGAAAACGCTTAAAATGTGCAGTTAGGACTGAAAGTGTGCTTTCCCTGCACCAGAACTAACTACTGTGGCGAGGCGAAAGCACCTTGACCACAAGGCACTCCGCACCACGTATGGCATGCCAGATACCATAAATGAGACAACTGAAGACCAGAAAGCCAGAAAGATACCAGAAGATGGACAGTACCAGATGACGAACGGAGAGGCAAAGAACCAAGCAGATAAATACTCAACTATAGACTTCCAAGTCCATAACAGTGCCAACTAGTTTACCAAAAATCGACATAGTAGTGTTACCCGCGGTTGCAACAACATAGTAGTTCAGATTCGGGCTAGTGAAATGGGTTATGGGAGTGGTATGCCATAAGCAGAGTTATCTTGGAGTGGTCAAGGCCATGACTCGGAGTTCAGGAGCTAGAGAAAAGGATGAGAGTTACCGTAATTAGTTGGTTAGGCAGGTATTGATTTGAGAAGTAGCTTTGGCCGCGAAAAGCATATGTTCATACCATTAAGAGCTATAAAAGAGAAGTCTTTTTCACATCAATGAGAGATAAAGAGCCAAAAGACAACAGATCCAGTGTTTTTGGGATGAGTTGAGCATTAAAGTGTGAGAAGCGATATAGCTTCAACTAGACAGAGGGTGAGATGCGGTATGATAGGTGATTTTGGTAGTTGTGAATATTGAGAAGGTAAAGATACCATTGGGAAACTTTTGGATTTTTTGGGAGACTTGTGTTCTTTTTATACTTTTCATTTGCTATCTGATTTAGCTGAGTATTTGATTTACGGCAACACAAGACATGATGTGTTTTGCTTGCGACTGTTGTTTCCTATTAAACCTCCATGAATGCACTGGACACATACCTGGTAACGATGAATTGTTTAACCAGAGATTAGATATTGTGACTGTAGTTTATTAATACAGGCTTGTGAGTATGCCGGGAAGATGGTTTAAAAGCGAGTTTAAACATCAAGTGTTTTATGTTGTAGAATAAATTCAAGTCTAGTATGATCAAGTTGACTAGAATCCTGTGCTCAAACTTAAGGTGTTTCTAACTGGTAATTGAATATAGTATGATAATCATGAACTTGAAATTCAACAGTGATGGGGTATCTCAATGTTTTTGACTGCTGTTTGCTTAAATCCTGAGTTTATAGTCCTAGGAAAACCTCCCAGGGTGGAAACCGAATTCGCGATCCTGGCCACTGTTCGTCTCCATAGCTGGAATATGGTTTCTTGAAAAGAAAATAAGAAACACTTGTGAGAGTCGAACCCAGAACATGTGGTAAAGATTGATCATGTGATGTTTATATAATATATTTTCCTGGTTGAAATGCGCTTGCTAAACAACGCGCATAAAATATGACACAGAAGCTGAAACAAACCTCAACATTACCCGATCTTGGTGACTTCAGATTTGCCTGACCGAGCGCACCGGGTAGAGCTATAATGAGATGTATATGGCTGTGTTACTGAAAAGGCGATGAATTTAGACTTGGAATAAAAACAAAGACTTTAAATCTCATGTAGTTTGGCCATTGTTCATGTTCGATGCCGTTGTTATTCCCAATATATCATGACAAAGTCCAATTGCACATCTCCTACTCAAGATCCAAAATCCAAAATCCAAGATCCAAGATCCAAGATCCAAAATTCAAATTCAAAATTCAAAGTTCCCCATAGTTTCCCTTTTGGTCAACCCATTCCAGAAAGTTACAAGGCTAAATTCAGGAACTCAGCAAAAGGAGTGTATGAGATGCAGCCTTGCTTGATACTGTAACCGTGTGTGTTGTTGTGAACACCTTGTTAATTAGTAGACGCCTAATTCCTTGTCGCAAAGTACGCTGATTCAAAGCCTTTAGCTTTTCTTGATAAATAAATGCCCTTTTATTTCAAATAAATCAAAGCGTAACAAATACCTCGTGGCGGTTCTACAAAAGCTCTCGTCTCTTGCATTTTGTTGTCATTGAATACTTCCCAAACTACCCACAGTACATGTACCTACGGACTGCCCCTTGATTTCACTCCCCTTTTTTTACTCCCACCTCTCAACTTTTTGGGCTTCCCCTTCTCCTTCTTTTTACCACCACCTCTTCAGCACTCACCACCTGCCAATTCGACTTGATCAGCCGAAGGATATTTCACAACAATTATCTTTCTTTTCTCCCTTTAAGACTCTAATTCCCATTCACATCTTTGAAAATGGCTTCCGTTGATGGTATGTTTTAAATTTCATTCAAGATGTTGCAGCGCTGCTGTTCACAATCGCCGACACCACTTCACTCCATACTGCCTGCTTTTTTACTTTTTGAGCTTATCTCTGCTGAAAAACCAAAGTCGATCCTCAACTCAACTCTTCTCACTAGTGTGTTTCTCTTTTATACCCTTGCAATGATGCTCTCCCAACATGCTTGTCTGTTTCTTTAATACGACTTGTCATCTCCACATAGCTGTCTCAAATCCACAATGTCTTGCAACTTGTCACTGAACAGCAACACAGTAAGACCTTGGATGTGATTGATTATCGTTTTGCTTTCGGCTCCAAAACATGTGTGGACCCTTCTGCTTGCTAATTTTGTGAGCTGAGCTGAGCTTGAGTTTGATACTCATTCCATGCATGCCACATTCAAGATTCCCCTTGATTCCAACAACAACAACATTGAGCTCGCTTCCATCTCACTAGTATATAAAGGATCTACCGGCACCTTTATTTCAACTTGATGCTTTCTTTGTCAACTCATTTCTATCTACATTTACCTTTTATGGATTTACTCGGATTACGGATTACTGTGAACACCAATTTGTAGACCAGGCACTAACCTTATATTCCAACCTGTGTGGTTGTTGTTTTGTATGAAATTTAGTCGCTATTGAGCCTTCGTCAATAGCTCCTATCCGTGTTGATTCGCCTCTGGAAACCAATCTCCAGTTGAACCAAGCTATGTCCGTCCCCAGCTACCCAGAAACTAAGATAATCAAGCGCGATCTTAAGAGTTTTGTTGGCTTTGCCAACTTGCCCAATCAATGGCACCGAAAGAGTATAAAGAAGGGTTTCAACCTTAATGTTATGGTTGTTGGTAAGTTTTCTAGATTTTTCTAGATTTTTCAGTGTTATACATGCAAACAACAGACTAATTAATCTGTAATTTAGGTGAAAGTGGCCTTGGTAAATCCACTTTGATTTCTACTTTGTTCAACCGTGCCCTTTATCCTCCAAAGACTGCCATCGACCCCGGAGCTGAAATTTCCAAGACTGTTGAAATTGAAGCTGTCACTGCAGATATCGTTGAAAACAATGTTCGCTTGCACTTGACCGTTATTGACACGCCAGGTTTTGGTGATTTTGTCAACAATACTGATTCTTGGAAGCCTATTATTGATGACATTGACCAAAGATTTGATGCATACTTGGAAGTTGAGAACAAGGTCAATAGAACTTCTATTGTCGACAATCGTGTTCATGCCTGTGTTTACTTTATTCAGCCCACTGGCCACTCTCTCAAGGCGCTTGATGTAGCGGTTATGAAGAAGCTCCACAAGAAGGTCAACCTCATTCCTGTCATTGCAAAGTCAGATACTCTTACTGAGGAAGAGGTTAGAATCTTCAAGCAAAGCATTATGACTGATATTAACAATCAAAACATTGAAATTTTCGAGCCTCCAAAATACGATAATGATGACGAAGAGACCAAAATTGAGAATGAAGAATTGATGAGCAATGTTCCATTTGCTATTGTTGGTTCCACTGAAGAAATCACCACCAAGGATGGCCGTGTCACTCGAGGACGTAAATACCCATGGGGTGTCATTGAGGTTGAGAATGAAAGCCACTGTGACTTTGTCAAGCTCCGCCAACTTCTCATTCGCAGCCATTTGGAAGAGCTTCGTGAGAAGACTGCCAATGTTTTGTATGAAAACTATCGTACTGAGAAGCTTTCTGCTATGGGCATTAAGCAGGACACATCTGTCTTCCGTGAAGTCAACCCTGCCATGAGACAAGAAGAGGAGCGAGCACTCCAGGAGGCACGCCTCTCCAAGATGGAGGCTGATATGAAGTCGGTCTTCCAGAAGAAGGTTGCTGAAAAGGAGCAAAAGTTGAAGAAGTCAGAGGCTGAGTTGTTTGCTAGACACAGGGAAATGAAGGAGCAGCTTGAGAAGCAGAGACAAGAACTTGAGGAGAAGAAGGTTAGGCTTGAAGCTGGCCGCATGGTTGAAGAAAAGAAGGGTAGAAAGGGATTTTCTCTTCGTTAAACAAGCTTGGTAATGTTGATTGATTTGAGTTTGTGTCTAGTGTGGAGAAGTTGATGATTGAAAAGACTGGATATTTTCTTGAGCACTTTTATTACATTTGGTGACTTTTATCTGCAATATGCCGTACGACTGGACTTGCTACTAC
Organism: Magnusiomyces fungicola; assembly: GCA_900654225.1. Classification (NCBI taxonomy): domain Eukaryota; kingdom Fungi; phylum Ascomycota; class Dipodascomycetes; order Dipodascales; family Dipodascaceae; genus Magnusiomyces; species Magnusiomyces fungicola. Next base: position 1,895,195 of record CAACAH010000002.1, read on the forward strand.
CCATAAATTGTTGTTGATCAGAAGTTGTTTGGGTACTGCGAAGGTTTGAAGGTGATGAAGATTACTTTTATGGAACGGGATAAAAGTGAGTGGAAGGAGGATTGGTTTTTAATAAGTAATTTTTTTACGTTTATCTAATATTTAAATAGTTTATTGTTTTACTTTGTGGTTTTCTCTTTATATTTTTCGTCGTTTATATATAAGTTTATATTCTCCATTGACTTGTTTTCATTTTACTTTTTTACATTCAAATTGAGGTGTTGTAGTGTGAGAGAGTGATTGAAAAAGATGACTGAGGTGACAATGTATGAAATTTACCAGAACAATACTAGATCAGAAGCGTTTACCAAAAAAAAAAAGCATTATCTGAATGGCACTACTACTATCGTTGAAACATCTTTGCTCCCCGCTGCGAGATAAATGGTATACAAGCGAGAGGTATGTATATGCCAAACCCAGAGGGCAAGGGTTAGTTACAATGAGACCCACCTGGCGCCAACCCTTGCCCTTTTACAATCGCTGCTTATGCCCTTTTCATAAGCCAGCGAGCGGGGTTATAGTCACAAATTGTGTGTGTATATACGCAACATGCATTTGTAACAATTTGTAACAATCTGTAACGAGTTGTAGCGACTTGTAACAACTTAAAGTGTCACTTTAAAATGCCACGACATGGCATTTCGTCAGCAGCATACATACACACATGCATACAATGGTTTCACGTGAGCATATTCTTTTTTTTTTTTTTTTTGCCCCTTTTCATTCCAAAAAATAATGGCTCTGAGACTTTTTCCAGCATCCAAAGGCTTATTTATTATTCTTTTTTTTTGGTTTCAACATCTAATATATAGTAATTGAAACCAATTGACCATGGCTATGCAAACCAATGGAACAAAAGTAGCCGGGTTGTTCAATACAGAAAAGACACTCATATGAAACGCAGGTTTATTAGCATTGTGTTTTGAATTTCCAGTTTCATTTATTATGATATATATAACATATATATACCTGAATGACAGGTATACTCGGAATTAAATAATTAAGAATCTTGACATTTTAGTTGTATAAACCTGTTTCTGTTTTTCATATATAAAAGCAGTATAGAATTATCCCATGTTTATCCCAAGAAAAAGTAAAATAAATCATTTTCATATTGTATAGTTTTTATTTTTTTTTCTCCAAGAATTGTGGTATAACAAGCCGGTATTATGAGTACCGCCAGTGTGTATGTGATATTGAAACCCCATTGTGTAATCGAGTAAAGGTATGGATGTGGACACACGTACAGAGAGGGTGGGAGACTGGTGTACTTTTTTGATTCAATAACCGAAAGCTGTAACGTGTTTGCGCCATATATATATTTAATCATCTTCATCTTCATCACAAGCCAAGAAACCATCATCATTGTTTCTTTACATCAAACTCCATTCAAAATTGAGCAATTAAAACATTGTTCATCTTCATGATTTGATATTCACATTGCAAGCCTTTAATGGGTCTTCTTCTCGTAAGAGGCAGCAGGGCCGCCAAGAATGGAGCCGAACACAAGTCGAATGTAGCCCTTGGCCTGAATCCAAACGTCCTTGACGACAGGGGGAACAGATGGGTGAGAAATCAAGTTATCGACACGGATTTCCCAAACCTGGACAACCTTGTGGGTGTAAGCAGAGTTCTGGTATCGGAGCTTGAAAAAGAGAATGTAAAAGACGAATTGGATAATAGCCGATCTTCTAAAGGTAAAGACGAGGAAAAGAAGTCTGAGAAGGATGATGAATTCAATGTTAGCAGCAGCATACATGAACTGAGTGCTGTTAGAAGCAACAAAGCTCTGAATTCTAAGGTTAAGGGCAGACTTCTGTGGGTGGCCAAAGATGGGAAGAAGGTCAGAACAGAAAAAGTTGAGAACGTGAGAGAAAGAGAAGATAAGGAAAGGGGGGAGTGTGCCGACAAATGGAGCGGTGAAAAGCCATAGAATAGCACAGAGAAGATATTGAATACTGGTATCCTGTAACAAGCCGGCAAAGTTGGTTACAGGTAATCTTCCTGAGGCCCATTCACCATATAAAACAAAGCCAAAGGTGAGGACCACGCAGGTGTAAGTTTCTCGGTACCAGAAACCGGCGGTACGGGGACTGAAGAAAAGACCAAGAGAGTGAATAACGTAGCTAAGAGAGCCAAAAACTACACTGACATGGCCGAGAAACCAATAGAATCGAGGGTCCTAAAAATCCAATCAAAAAAAAAAAAAGGTGCTGCGCGTTAGTTTTGATGATAAGCTTCATGACTGAGGGAATGTACTAACCTTGGTAAGACGAACAAGAGGAGAAGTGGTGGCCTTAGGTCGACCAGGATGAGCAGAGGAAGTACTGGCTCCAGACATGATAGATTGATGTAGGGTTTTTGTTAAAAAAGTGACAAGGGGGTTGGTTCAGAATAGAGAGGGGGAAATCTTGATGGCTAAGACGTGTCAAATAGATGATGATTTCAAAAACTAGATTTTAGAATACCAAAAAAAGGGAAAAGTATGGGAATAGTAAATAAAACACCAATAAATAAAATACTGTAATCAGAGTATTATGGAATTGAAGGAAGATCAAGAAGTTTATAAAAACGAAAAAAACCTTTGGTTGAGATGATTCTGTGGAGAGTGTAAGAGAAAAGGAAGAAAGAATAAGATAGGGGAATTAAATAGTGCCAGTGTCAGGCGTGGAAAGTTCGAGTGAGCAACACGTACAAAAAGCAAAACATTTACGGAATCATTTGTAGCAACCCTAAGACTATTTAGCAACTTTGCGCTTTTCAACCAAGACTTTTTCTGCTAGCTTGTTTGGATTGATGGATGTGCTTTCGTTTTCTAGCGACGACGGGAAAATAAATTGGAGTTTCCATCGTTGGAAAGACTGGCAAAATTGTTGTTTCAATCCTGTTATCCTTCCATATCTTGACTGTCCGACTGCGTTTCTGAGGAAAAAATAAAAATAAAAATAAAAATAAAAAAAAGGTTCAATACAACTTATCATAAGGCATTGTACCATGTTCCAAGCAAATTGTGATCTTTTATTCAATTCTTCAGCTAAACTCTATTCATATGAACGGCCATGAATTCGTGCAATTCAATGGCTTGGAGGAAATACCCGGTCGATTGGCTTTATTATCAATGGCATTGTGATTCCATTGTATTGTTATTCTATTCCATTTCCCAAAAGTCAAATGAACTAGGCCTTTTGCTGATTGAGCATGGCACTGTACTTTGTGCAAACAGGTCTCGATACGACCCTTCCAACCCTCTTTGCCTCCGATGGAACTTTCCATCCCCATGTTCCATACAAACAAACCACCACGTCAATTAATCCAAGCCGTACCTTGTTAGAACTTTTCACTGGGGTTTATCTATCACGTTGGTTAATAATATATTAATATATATAAAAGGCGAGGAATGCACCGACTCTCAAGATGGAAAATAAAACAATCCGCACAAACTCTGTTCGAGACAATTGTCACTCGAGAACCTTCCCATTAAAGCATAAGCTCGGTTTAGATGTATGGCGGTGGCTCAGATTGCCAGTAGCAGGCAGCATATTTTAGCTTTGTTATCTTAAGCTTTAAGCTTCAAAGCCACTAAATGACCGCAGTAGCATTCCTACGCTTCACTGGCAAATACAACACGCCAAATAATTCAAATCTGACAGCGCTGAGATGGAGCTTCGGCAATCGTCGTATCCTTATCAAAGCGCAGGCAGTGAATGAATGAATGCCAAAGAAAATTCTGCGGCTTCTGCCAGCGCTACAAAATGTCACGTGATACATCAGTGCCATGTCATTTGACTTTTGCCAGAAAACAAAACCGTTACCCGGCATTTGGGGTTTCTAAAACCACGTGACTGAAATTTGACGGTGGACGCTTTAAAAAGTTTTTTTCTTCCTTGAAACGATCCCTTTTCTTTTCCTTTCTGCTTGCAAAGTGTTGTTTGTTTCAACTGACAGGACCAGCAGTTTTCACCTGTTTCAAAAACCATGGTCCTTGTTCTAGGATTGATACCCTCTAGTTTTAGGTAAGTTTTTGTCAATTAATGTCTTTATGGATCTCTTGTGGCTTGTTTTGGTTGGTTAAGACTCAGATACCATGATGACCAAAAAATCGGTGAACAATTTCTGAATCTTTATTGATTAAACACATTTTTACAACGCTAATCTTCTCTCTGAAGTGGTAATCTGCAGGCTTGATTGGTTAATCAAACAGCAGGTGTATCGTACTTGGAACAGCCATAACGTCGCATTTGTTTGACATGAAGTACTAACTGTCTTTTTAGTTTCAATGTATAAACCCTTGATTTCTATTTATTGATGCCCAATTAATTATGATATCCTTAGGTTTCACATTTCATGTTGTTTAACGTAAGTTACCATTTGGAGTACGCTTTTATCTCAGTTGCATTCAGTTATCCTTTGGCTTTTATTTCTTATGATGACAGACAAATGAGTGAACAATTTCTGAATAGAACTTGACGAAAACCCTTTTACAACGCAAAAACTTTATCTGATAATGATTTAATCTAAGGATTTTCTTGAATGCAATCTGACTTGGAATGCTTTTAACCTTTCTTTTAACAATTGCTAACCAACAGTGAATTTAGTTTTAATGCTTTAATAGTAGACTTACAGTCATTTGTTGACATGTACACTTTTTAAAGATGGAATGTTTAGTATTTTACTGGATAACTAATTGGATAATATACTCTTGAATATAATAATCTCTTAAAAAAGGCTCAAAGACCTATTCTTTTTTCGTAGCAGGATGAATGGTGAAATGCTTATTACTTTTTCCAAATACAGAATATCATCTAAATGTCACCGTAAAATGACAAACTTCATATAATCCTTGGAGTATAATAAATTCTATGATTAATATTTTTATTTATTGATTATATTAGATATAATCCGTTTCCTAGGTCTTATTCTGCATCACATGACCGTAATATATTTAACCACCAAAAATTTCAACCATGCTTGATCCAAAGTTAAACTCTGACCCTAGTTTGAAAACCATCTATTCTATTTCATTGACATAATGATAAGGTCTATTGTACGTCAAACTGCTAAAAATCGGTCCATTACGGGTTCACTAAAGCTTGGTCAAGGCCTCCCCAGCCCTTGCTTCCTAACTACACAGCATTGTCACTATTCCTCAACACTGGCTGAACTTCCGGCAAAGCAGAAAAACAAGTTACAGAAAAATAAGTCTAAACCGAGCTCAATCACTCATCAAACAGAAGCTTTAGATTTTGCCAACCGCAAGCAATCATTACTAGAAAGCTCCCGAGACTTATACCCTCTTCTTTCAAGCTCTACCCCGACCGATTCGTTACGTATCCGAATTCCCGACTTTCGCGCACAATGGGAGTCAAAAGCGACGCATGAAGAACCCAGCGACTACCTGCTCACTGTCCAAGGACGTGTACGACGGATCCGTAAGAGTGGTAAAGGTCTAATGTTTATGGACGTGTACCAAGACTCTACCAAATTACAGGTCATTGTTAACCGACAAAAGGCCAATATGCCTGAAGATGTATACGAAAGTGAACACAGCATTTTGCGACGTGGAGATATTGTATCTGTTACTGGCCGCCCTTGGAAAACTAAGACAGGCGAGCTTTCGTTATTAGCAGACCGACCAGCGACCCTCTTGGCTCCCTGTTTACACCCAATTCCAACTAACCTCAAAAATGAAACAACCAGGAGGCATAACCGAGTGGTCGATCTTCTTGCAAATGAAGATGCAAGAAATGTGCTGTTTGTAAGGGCAGCAGTTCTGGGTTATATAAGAGAGTTTTTTGTCAAAAAGGGATTTCTGGAAGTGCAAACACCAATGCTAGCAGATATGGCCGGAGGAGCAGCCGCCACACCGTTCACCACTCACTCAAAAGTCCTTGGAAATATATCACAAGACTCACAATCGGCACCAGATCCATTTGGAGATGCTATAAACACCACTGACCAAGGATCCAAGCCAAAAGAACTTTCTCTTAGAATAGCACCAGAGTTGTGGCTTAAAAGACTGGTTGTAACTGGATTTGACAAAGTGTTTGAACTTGGCCAATGTTTTCGAAATGAAGGCATAGATGCAACTCATAACCCAGAATTCACGACATGCGAATTTTACCAAGCTTATGCCACATTGGACGATCTTATTGAGTTAACCTCGGAACTTCTTCTTGGTATTGTTACCCGGGTTCAAGAGCAGCATCCTAATCTTTATACTGATCGAATTGCTGAACTAAAATCTGCTTTCCAACTGGAGAATATCAGAAAGGTTGATTTTGTGGAAGAGATTGAGAAGCGGACAAATGCAAATCTTGAAAAGAAGCTCAACAAAGAAGGAAAACAGTTCGAATATGTAAAATTTCCTACTGACTGTTCTAATATTGACCAGCTGGTTGAATTTTGCAAGAAAGTGGGTGCCCCTCTTCCAGACACAATTACTTCATCGGCAAAACTTTTAGATCACTTGTGTGGGTTATTCATTGAACCTCTAAGTGAAGGAACCTTTAAGCCCCTTTTGATCATGAACCATCCAGTGGATATGTCCCCCTTGTCCAAATCTAACTTCAATCTTGCATCTACTAACTCTCAGAAAAATACCCCAGATGGCAGTACCCGCAATCTAAGTCGCCGCTTTGAGTTATTCATATCTGGAAAGGAGTATGTAAATGCTTATGAGGAAGAGAACTCGCCATTTGAACAAGCATACAAGTTTCAAATGCAGTTGAAGGATCGTGAAGAACTCTTTGACGAAGAAGCAAACCTTCCTGATGCGTCTTATGTCGAGGCGCTTGAATGGGGACTTCCTCCAACTGGAGGTTGGGGTATGGGTGTTGACAGATTGACCATGCTAATAACAGACTCTAAAAGAATTGAAAGTGTCCTGACATTTGGTGGCATCAAATCGGTCAATTACCAATAAATATATATATATATATAAACCTGTAAATATTTCAACATGTATGATCTATATATGTAAAGTGGACTCGAGAGTCTAAATCTTTACCATCACGTGAACCAACTCATTTGATCATGCTTCGGTCCCAAAGAACCCCTCGTGCTAATTCTAGATCCTGTCACACCTCTCGTCTGTGTTTCGAAAGTTCTAGTATAGTTCCTATAATTGCCACCCTTGCAGTTTTCCCAGTTAAAATTGTATTCGTTTTCGGAGACATCAGTTTTTATTATCATAATGTGCTTTTAAACGCTCTGCGCTTTGACTGTTTTTCTTATTATTGATCCGGCGATTTATTTTTCAAGTATTTCCCAGATGGTGTATCATTATCGAATTGTTTTTGATACAGCAACAAAGCTAAATCCCGAAGAAATCAATTACCTCGTTTCAAATTATCATCCTGTGGAACATACGAATATCTACGATAGATACAGAACTGACAGCGTTTACACAAAAGACAGCAGCAAAGCTACTGAAGGTCATTCCGATACTAGCAGCTCAAACCAGACTAGATTCAGTGATAAGCTACAGGATTCAATTCTAGAACGGAAGAGAGATACTTGGTGCACGAAAGCTTTACAAATTAACAACGTCTTTTTGGACTTTGACAAAGAAAAAGTTGCCATTGACAAACTTAGACAGGAATACCCAGAACAATACATAACCAAGGATAAAAAATCATCTGCATTTTCTAAAAAAGGACACGACTTTGCGGAATTAGATCAAGATATTATTGCTGAACTAGATAAACACTTTTCTGTAGACTGGCGCTTTGGAAAGATTGAAATTTCTGGACTGGATTTGGATAAGCTGCATTTGAATACCAACAATAAAAATATGGGGGAAAATAAAGGTTCGAATATCAGTGAAGACATGAACGATCAAGCTCCACCGGCCTATATGAGCGAGTCTACAACAACCTCTGTGCCGCCCTCAACAAATGCTCGCCAATCAAGATCAAAAAGTATTGGCCTGAATGCGAGGCCAGATCTTCTCTTTGCAAAGTTCTTAGGGTACGGTGTTGTTCGATTATATCGAGATGACTCAGAAGTCCAACAAGATCTTTCAGCTGAAGGATGGAAGGGGTCATCGAAGAAAAAATTAAAATCTGACGACAAGCAACGTTTAGAATTTGCTCAAAACGACTCATCAAAGAACAATAATACTACGTTGGCAATTCTAGCTGTTCCTTCATACTTAACTTCTTATGATTTGATTGGGTTTCTAGGTTCAAATGTGCGGGACAACGTTTCACATATAAGAATGGTAAGAACTTCACAGCCAAATCGATACCTTGTCTTGATGAAGTTCAGAACAACTGATATGGCAGCTCGGTTTTATGAGGAGTACAACGGAAAGCTATTCAATGCTATGGAGGCAGAGACGTGTCAGGTTATTTATGTGAACAAAATCGAATTCCGAGATGCAAACAAAAGCAAATATGATCATTCTGTACTTTCAAATCCTCATAGTACCAACGATGATCATGTCACATTAGCTGAGCGACTGGGAAGAAACTCCATTCCCGCATCTAATAGTTTACCTGTCAATGCAGCACTGTTAGCTCGGGTGCCGACATCGACACCAGCCCCAAATTCTTATTTATTAGACGACCCATTCACCTTGAATGCAATAGATGATGAAGATACAGAGGAGGAAGAAGAAAACATATCAGAACATGCTGAAATTAGACACAATTTTCCTACTAAGCCTGCACCCCCTCCCACCTCAAATTTGACAGAGCTCCCAACTTGTCCTGTTTGTTTAGAACGCATGGATGCTACCGCTACCGGCCTTCTTACAATCCCGTGCTTACACACATTTCATTGCCAATGCCTCTCCAAATGGAAAGATGGTAGTTGCCCTGTTTGCCGATATTCACAGCGTGAAGCGGAAAAGGGACCGGGCCAATGTGCTGTTTGCCAATCTAATGCCCATCTTTGGATCTGCTTGATCTGCGGCCACATTGGATGTGGAAGATATGATAATGCGCATGCGATTGATCACTACGAAGCCACCGGGCATTGTTATGCTATGGATATGGAATCACAGCGCGTATGGGACTACTTGAGCGATTCATACGTACATCGTCTATTACAAAACCAAGTTGATGGAAAACTTGTTGAATTACCAAACAGAATTTCTAGATCTGGCAGCAGTGGTGAAGGATCCTCATTTTCACAAGGCCCACGATCCAACAATGCAGATTCTGGTGCTGCCTATGATGTTGCAAACGCTGCTATCAAAGCTGCTGACGTTTCCGAAAAGAAACTAAATGACATGAGCATTCACCTCACTCAACTTTTATCGTCACAATTAGAATCCCAACGAGATTATTACGAGTCACTTATCATGGCAGCTTCTGACAAAATGACTGACGCTATTACCCGAGCTTCGGCTGCCGAAAAGGAAAACGAGAACTTGAAGCAATCAGTGAATCTGTACCGCGATGAGACCATTCCCATGCTGCGCAAGGAACTAGAACAAACGCGGAAAGCGGCCGACAAGATGCGCAAGTTGGCTGAAAAGCTAGAGGCGTTGTACACGGAAGAAAAACTGATTGGCGAGCAAACAATCCAAAAACTGAAAAGGTTGGAAGAGTCTGCAGCCTCAAGAGACGCGGAAATTACAGAGCTGAATGATACGGTACGTGACCTGATGTTTTTCCATGAGGCTCAGGCAAAACTTCAAAATGTGGACGAGGATATTAAGCAAGGAACAATCATGGTGCCGATGAATAATACAAGTGAGAAGAAGAATACACATGGCAAAACAAAAGGAAAAACGAAAGAAAAGAGAAGATAGCTATACTCCATTTTTAAACCATTTTTAAATCATTCTTGTTATTCATTCAATAATGATACTACATTTATATTCTATTATCTATCACAGTACTATAAATCTATATATCAAACCATCATGTTCTCAAAATACAATTGAATTCCATGAGGCATTACATTTCAAGTAATGAATATGTCCTACATCTAGCAGTATATGCATGCCAGTAATAAAATTTCAGTAATATAGCAAAGAATCTTAGCCCACTGGCAGAATAAAGATAGCCACAATCAAGAGACAGTATTAGGAGCAGTTACTACAATGCTGGGGACTGTAACTGCCTCTGAATCATTTACAACACTTGCATTGTTCAAAGCATACAAGGCAGCAGCAGCAATTTGTGCAGATGTTGCTACTCCTAAAATAATAGTAGAAGAACTATTCATCTTTGAACCAAGAGATCCAGCCTCTGAATCTTTGACAACCTCCCCCTTAAGACTAAGCTTTGTAGAACCGGCAATAATATTGCTTGAAGCTTGCAAAGCCAAAACTTCTTCCTGCAGCTTTTTCGATGAAACCCAACCACGGCCTGGTAAAAACAGGCGACGATAATTCTTAGTCTCAGATTCCAAAAGCTTTTCTTTAATCTCATCCAATGTCATTATAACAGGTTGCTTTTCAATAACCTCATTTTCAAACACCTTTGCTGGAATATGGGTATGAACAATGTTTTCAGACTTGTACACAGTCTCAACAGCTTTATCATTGTTAGCAGGGGTATTTACAGACCCATTGATAGTTTTCTCAACTGTAATAGAAGCATCACAAGTCTTAGCTTCGCGGTTCACGCTCTTTGGAATAAGAAATTCAATCTTTGCACTCTCACAAACCGATTCTGAACTCAATGGTATAGAAGCAGAATTGTTGACACTATCTACAACTTCAGGAGAATCAGCACCATCGTTAGCTTCTGTTTCTTTCAATCTGACTAGTTTAGTTTTAGGAACCAGGTCATATGTAGAGCTGTCAAGTGCAGGCGACGAAAGTGGTGTCTTATTTTGTTTATCATTAAAACTGTTCAAAGCTTGAATCCACTCATGACGACCAGTCGCTGTCGAGATATCAAAAGTTCCAAAGTCAGTTTTGAGAAGCTTCTTTTTGGGCTCCTCCTTGGCACCTATACAAAGTAAAGTAAAGCAAAGTTAATAAACTGTCAACACGGTACTAAATGACAAAAAGAAAGAATTGTATTTTAGAGGGCTACTTAGCGAGTTTCCAAAGGATTGCTGATGAACAAGGGTAGCGTGAGATTCTCCATGTTTAATAGAGGCCGATTTTAATTCATCGATACTGTTAGGAGAAGTGTTGGTGGTTGAGATTGAATCGGCAGAGTTTACATTTGCGGGTGAATCAATCAAAGGACTAGAGTCAGAAACATCAGGAGAACGAACCTGAGTAGAATTAGAAATGCGAGTAGGTTTGACAAAAGTTCCAGACGGGTGAGAAAAGTCTAAAAAAATAAGTTAGAATAAAAGTCAGTACAAAAAAGATGCACCACCAAACATACTTGAGCGAGGCTGGTATCGAGACGTGTACTTGGAAACGTTTGAATTTACACCAGCAAGAAGAATGTTATTTTGGCTAGCAAAACCAGCAGAATAACTTCCATTATTATAAGGAGCATAACGAGGACTCTGGGGAGCACCAGATGCATAGGATCGAAAAGTTTTGGAGTAACTAAGCTTTTGTTGCGGTTCGAACGCGATAGTGGCGTGTTCCTGAGGGCGGGGATTTTGCAACAGCTCCACAGAGTCAAACTTGGTATTAATAGAGGATCCGCTTCCGTGAGATTTTGTAGAGCGTTCAGAAATGGATTCCAAAGCTCCCAAAGAGGGTATATTTTTTGCATCGGAAGGGGAACCAGCAGAAGATGCAAAGTTAGACGCAGTTGATGAAGCTGAGGCAGAACTGGCCCCAGATGACAATGACGAAATGTACTTAGTTAGTTGAGCAACTTGATCACTCAGAGCTGAATACTTGTACATCAACAAAGAAACGCTAGCTTGACTATTTTCATTTTGCAAAGCGGGGTATTTTTCGTCCTTTTCGAGTATAGCCACTTTGGTTTCAAGGGGGGTAGGAATAGAGTCAACAGTCTTGGACTTTTCAGAAATCTGATTAATTTGAAGAGCTGTTGAACTAACACCAGTTTTCAAGTTGTCAAACATAAAAGTGTAAGAGGCGTCAAGTTTCTGAACTCGTCTGTCAATAGCTATCAAGCCAACAGTGATGGTAAAAGCGGCAATGCCAAATTTGACAGCTGTAGCAAAAAAATGAGAAAAAGAAAAGGACACAGGAGCTGTTTTGTTATTTTGCTGTTGACTGTTACGATCTTCAAGTAATGACATCAAAATGTCACTGATTTCACGCTTCCACAGCTCATGTTCTTTAGAGATGGAGGGGTCCACATTTGTGGATTCGGCAACAAGAGGGGGATTAGGTTGCTCGGGAAGCGGAGCCTGGATCGCATCAGAGAGCGGGTGGCCAAAAGTAGACGCTAGATCACCCTTCAAAGGTACAGAGGAAGGTATTATACTAACAACAGCTTCGGCAAGCACAGACTTGGATTCATGTAAAAGAGCTTGAATAGGAGAAGGGAGCGGGTCTCCAAAGACAGAGCTGAGGTGATTCAACAAAGGCTCTGTAACTTGCAACGTGTTGCTGTAAACAGGAGGATCAGAAGTCAAGAGATGGTGAATGATATAGCCCTGTAACAAGATGAGCGAAGCGGTAATTGCAACCAGGTAGGACGAATAATCAGACCAGGATTTTGGACGTGAGAGTGATAGAGTGGTAGGCATTGAGAGCGGGAGTAGTAGGAGATCAATTGATAGCAGGATGAGTAAGGAAGAAGGAAGGAAGAGAGCAGGCGAGAGATTTAAAAGGGGAGTGTGCCGAATAAATCGAACATGGGTGGTTGATTGATATTGACAGAGCTCATGTTGCGACAGAGAGAGAGAAAGAGAGAGAGAGAGAGAGAGTATATGACAGAGCATGTAATTGTAACTGTCACGAGGTGTGTAATGACACCAACTAGCCACGTGATGAAAGTGCATACTACGAGAAACGAAAAAGGGGCAATGTGACAGACGGGACTTGCCTTTGCGGTGGGCTGGAGCTGGCGGTTCCTGGACGGAATAGGACGGACGCTATTGCCATGTAGGCAGCCAGGCCATACGCGTCTGGCTTGCTTGCAGACGTATGGCCGTAGGATTTGCTTAGCACCTGAGCATGATGTCTAGCTTGGGAGAAGGAAGAAAGAAACAAAGAGGGAGAAAAGGATTTTACTGATTTGAAATATAACCCAAGTATATTAATGGTTGAAGGCTGCGTACAGTATATATATATATATATATATAGTATATATAGTATATATACTATGCTATATACAAGGCGATGTAGATGCCATACACCCACACTGTACAGCCGGAATCATTTTTGCCAATCACAAAACCGCGAATTGTTGACATTTGCTGCGTCATCTTGCATAATCACATACCCTAACCCACACACCAAATCTTAGCTTCGTACACAAAGGTTTAAGTTTATGTAAAAAAAATATTTAGGAAGGGAGTTAGTTTATATGTTAATGTTTATTTTATTTTATCTTGCTTTTAATTTTCATTCCTATTCGAAAAGCACAAGCAAGCAGCCCAGAAAAGCTTGTACGTAGCCACGGTTCGGGAGCAAAGGTCTACACAGTCGTGTTTTCGCAGACATATTGCTTTGGAAAGGATGTATAATTTGCGTAAAAATCCAATTACAAATGAATTAAAAGAGCTCTTTTTATTTTCAGCTTGATGGTAATAACATCCACAATTAACAAGTGATAATATTCACAGTAACATACCAATAATAGTAGTGATAACAGTGACATTTTATATATTTTTTTTTATTTCGTCAAGCCCATATATTACCTAATATCTTAATCATGCATCCCATACTGCCTTCCCCACAAGACAGTACTCTCCAACTACATAAATACTCGGAATTTTCCTTTCAAACTTTCTCTTTTTTCTTTTTTTCCCTTTTCCCTTTTTTCCTTTCTTCCTTTGTTTTTTTCTGTTTCTTTTTATTTTCTGGTCTTTTTCTGTTTCTTTTTGCTTTCCTTGACTACCAATCTGCTGGCATTCGTTTCCCTTTTCACTTGTTTTTCACCTCTCTATATATTTTTCCGAAATCAAGGAAAAACTTTTGACTTTTTTTTTTTTTTTAACGTTTGATGCTGGCGACTTTATAAAGTGCTCTAATTTTATACCTGTCTCAACTGCTTAAAGTCTTCCTTTTATCATTTTGACCTTGCCCATTTCGTTTTTCACCATAGCTCATCTCGTCTACTGTCATTTTTCCACGTTCCTAGATTACAATGGGATTGTTCAATAGAAACCCATTTCACCGAGGTAACTCATCATCAGCTGCACACCATGATTCAGGCATCACCGAAGTCATGGACAACGTCCCTCCACCCAATTACCAATTCTCTGAGAAGGCCGTTTCTCAAGAATCTTCTACCGAATACACCGACGCCGAGAAAAATGCTGCTGATGTTGACATTTTTGGCGACGACTCGTCCCTAAACACTCCTCCACCTTCTTACAAGTCCACGCATCGAAGTCTGAAAGGACGACATATTCAACTCATTGGTATAGGAGGAACCATTGGTACCGCCTTGTTCGTCCAAATTGGTCAGGCATTAATCAAGGGCGGACCCGCTAGCTTGTTTATGGGCTTTCTTTTCTGGTGTATTCCCATCTTATGTATCACCTCTTCAGCTGCAGAAATGGTCTCGTACCTGCCAATTTCCTCACCGTTTATTAGACTGTCTGGCCGATGTGTTGATGAAGCCTTTGAAGTCATGGCCGGATGGAACTTTTTCCTATTTGAAGCTATCCTGATTCCTTTTGAAATTACCGCCGTCAACGCCATTCTCCACTTCTGGGTGGATGGCTATAGCCCTGCTATCCCTATTGTGATTCAACTGTTCTTATACTTTCTGATCAACTTTTTCGCCGTCAAGTACTATGGTGAGTCTGAATACTGGCTGTCTCTTGGTAAAGTGGTCCTTGCTGTTGGCCTCATTTTATTCACCTTTATTACAATGGTCGGAGGTAACCCTCAAAAGGACGCCTTTGGCTTCAGATACTGGAATAATCCTGGTTCCTTCAACACATACATGTCAACCGGTAATTGGGGAAAATTCCTCGGCTTCTTTGCTTGTTTGACTCAGGCTGCTTTCACCATTGCTGGCCCCGAGTATGTTTCAATGGCTGCTGGTGAAGCTGAGAATCCACACAAAGTTATGCCTCGCGCATTCAAGGGTGTTTTCTATCGATTGACATGCTTCTTTGTACTCGGAGCTCTATCCATCGGTATTATATGCCCTTACAATGATCCCACTCTTCTCGATGCAGTCAACGGTGATAAGCCTGGCGCTGCAGCTTCCCCATATGTCGTAGCCATGACTCTCTTAAATATTCGCGTCTTACCTCACATTGTCAACGCCATGGTTCTCACTGCAGCCTTTTCTGCTGGAAACTCATATGTCTACTGCTCTTCACGAACCATTTACGGTCTTGCTTTGCAAGGCCACGCACCTAAATGCTTTACTATATGCACAAAGAATGGTGTTCCCATCGTCGCAGTCGGTATTGCTCTTGCATTTGGCTTTCTTTCATTCCTTCAACTTGGACAAACTGCTCAAACTGTTTTGAACTGGATTGTCAACCTTGTCACTGTGTCCCAGCTTATCAACTTTTGTGTTATTTGCACTACATACATCCGCTTCTACGAAGGATTAAAGGCACAAGGCATTGATCGTAGCCGACTCCCTTACCGAGGCTGGTACCAACCCTATGTTGCATATGTAGGTTTGATCTGCCCCTTCATCATGATGTTCCTTGCTGGCTATCCCGTCTTTATCGACTGGGACGTGCCCACCTTTATTTTTTCCTACATTATGATTCCCGTTTGCGTAGTTATCTACATTGTCTGGAAGATCTGGAAGCGACCTGTTTTCGTTAAGCCTGAGGATATGGATCTTAGTTCTGGTATGAAGGAAATTCAAGACCATATAGATTCATTTATCGAACCACCTCCACCCACTACCTGGCACGCCAAGGTGTTAAGATGGATTATCACCTAAAAACGAAAAGTACAGCTTTAGCAAAGTAACACAATGGATATTCATGACTTGCTTATTTATTATAGATGCATCTTTTATTTTCTTGGAATATATATTTTTATTTTGGTTTCTTTATGACTTTTTGCATTTGTACCCATGATTTTGTTGTTTTTGTATAGGACTCACATACCAAACTTTTCAAAACCTTGTTTTTTTTTCTTTATTTTATTATAATTTGAGATTGAATTTTGACAAATGATAAAGCAGTAATACTAATGAACATATCGTTTTAACTTTTAAATGTTAAAGTAAGATCTTTTATCTGGTCATTTGATATATGTTGTGATTGCTATGCTACCAAGTCACGCAAGTTCAAGTTGCTCAAAGTTTCAAGAAAACAATTAATCTTGGAGGCTTGGATTTAACCTTTTATTTCTCCAACACATTTCCGCGCCTCGGAAGCTGCCCTAGATTTTGAAGGAAAGACACAGACCGTGCAACACGTATCAATATGACATTGTGCGCGGACGGGGCCAAATTTCAACCGATGACATCACTATTGCAAACAGTTCAAGAGAAAACTTTTTTCTCCATCTCATTTTTTCCAACAAACAGATCTAAATCCTGGTAAAAGGCCAAAAAAATTAAATAGGCTTTTAGCTTGCACATGTCTTAAATTTGCACTTGGATTACTTTCAACAAAGTCCCAACGGGTTTGCACTCTCGATATCTATATATAATGAACAAAATCATGTGAAATGTCATTTGTTTTTTT
This sequence comes from Magnusiomyces fungicola, assembly GCA_900654225.1. Taxonomy (NCBI): domain Eukaryota; kingdom Fungi; phylum Ascomycota; class Dipodascomycetes; order Dipodascales; family Dipodascaceae; genus Magnusiomyces; species Magnusiomyces fungicola. The sequence continues at coordinate 1,911,923 of CAACAH010000002.1, forward strand.
CATGTTCAACCAGTCACTCCTGCAGTGTTTGTATGAGCCTAGTAATGCCCATCAAAAAGCGCAACACAGTACCTGACAGCACCTCTATAAGCCAGATAACATCTATCAAGTAATGATTTATGACAATGATAACAAGCGCATTACATTTGGCCATTCTTGATTTATTCTGGAAAACGCTTCAAGCCATATATATGGAAAACTAGATAGGTCCTGTCAAAAAACTAATTATGACTACAGATAATTGGAACTCACATAGTGTATATCAATCAAAGGGTAATGTTAAAAGATTACACAAGTTCTACGCAGCATTAGTAAAGGAAAAACTTTAGATTGGCTCTTTTGTAGTAGAGATATCGTATAGTGAAAATGTATCAGAACAGAAAAGGTTAAGAATCCCTTTTTTTGATATGATGAAAGCGGTTTAGATTAAGCTTAATGTCTTCGGTATCTTGATTTGATCTTGAGTCTTCTTGCGTGCTTTATGGTATCAATATGAACTAAAATCCTCTTTTTTATGCTACTTGAAGGAATCAAAGTTCACGTCTGTTTAAAGAATAGCTACGTTTGCAAAAGCCTGAGGAATCAATAATGGCTTATCAAATTCATGACCCATGATTTCAAGCTGTTTAAACCATCCGCAAGTAATGAATGATGAATAATGAATAGCGCCAGGTACGGGCCGGCATACGGCTTGGGCCTTATTTTCAATCCGCGCAATATGGGCATTGGTTTCAAAAGCAGTCTAAAAAGACACTAAATAAGGATCTGAATTAATATTTTAGGGCTTTTATTAGTCATGTTTTGATGGATTCCTGGTCACGAGACATGGGCCTAAACTTAAATTTTACTTGAACTCCATGTGTATTCGATCCCTCAGTGAATGTTATAGATTATTATTATAATATTAAATGGGATTTTATTGAACTGATTGGATTTCCGAAACGAAACATAAAATTAGCACTTCATACAGTCAATTGAGTTCTGGTGTCCTTCAAGTTTTGTGAAGTTGCAACGTGAATTGATAAAACACAGTACATTTTTAATCGTATCGGAAATCTGTTCAGAAATCCGACCTTTGTTCAAAACGACCTAATTCCCTTTGGTAGATAAAAAAGTCTAGTCGCTTCACTCAGAACAGATTATGCTCAATCACCAAATGAGAATACATTACCAAGTCAAAGGAATCCAACTTCAAATCCTTCCAGTTGATGTATAGAATATTTTATTTAACGGTCTAAGCTTCTATTTTTTTCAACTAATTCCTTCAATTTAGAATTAACCATCCGATATCGACTATATCAATACAATTAAACAAAAATATAAAGTCAAAAACGCGTAGGGTGTACCAGTTCCCTGTATCCCACAGACCATGATGTAATTCCCTAATTCTTTTTTACATCTGGGTTAAGGTTAAATGGCAAGGAGGGGGAGGGGTAACGTGTAAATTATGTTTAAAAACTCTTAATAATACCTAATTAAAAACAACTCTAAGTAAATGATAATATACTTGAATAAATTTACGACATTTTTTATTCTGTGAATGCCACTCTTAAAACCATTCCAAATGACATCACAAATGTTGCGGTTAGGTGCGCAACAAGAGTATGTATGGTACTGTATTCGCTTCTCACGATAAATCAACGCTTTCGTGTTTCCGTATTTTGCCATTTGGTTACTAAAAAAACCTCTTATCTTAACACTGTAGAAGAAGGAAATGAGTTTTGGTCGCTTAATTCAAGTAGTCAAGCGTTTTTAAATACCTTCCGTATTCTCTGTTACGAAAATACACCCCCTCAACTAGATCCCAGATCTATAATCTACCATGTGATAAATAATAACGGAATCCAATCTCAGCACAGATATTTAAATACAAGGATAATAACAATGCTCATCAACCTCCATAACAACTATTTTGCTTATCCTTGAGAATATATTTAATAAAACTCCAACGAACAACCAACAAGGAACTGGTGTATACCAAAACCAAAGTTTGTAAATAAACCATGAGGCTAGGGCAGATGATATTTTATTAGGGTACAGTACAAATGGATATATGATATCTTTAGCAAACGATAGCGATGAAGACGGGTTTAGCTTCAATAAAAAAGAACAAAATGACAGGAGAGGCTTTACAGGAAAATATTGGGTTCCAGCCTTAGTTTTAACCGTTTGTGACTCAAATAATGAAATAAAGTAATCTTTGAAAAATTAAAGCCTGATTTATTTGGTTAATGAGAATTGTAAAAGTTTAACAAATTTGATAATTTACAGACTGTCAAATTTAGTGTTCACATAAACTAAAGTTACGTTCATAAGCATTTTCGCTGAAACCATCATCTGCTCCACCATTAATGGCCGCAATCTTTCGTTCGTCCATAAGCTCATCTCTGATTTCTTTCGCTTTCTTAAGTGACATTGGCCAATCCATATTTTCTATAATATTGGAAAATAATTCTGGAGGGAGATTGGCTAACCTACTGTGTTGTCCTTCTCTAGTAACTTGATCTGCCCACCAACTCAGCTGTTGAGCAGGAACTTGATCAGTTGTGATAACATGGCTATTAAATGGATCACATACAAAAAAACACAAGATCTTGCGGTGGCCAGGCTTTGTTTTATCTTTTAGTTCAAATGGGGAAACCTGATGCTGAAACATATTTGGGAAAACAATTAATCTGTTTTCGACGGATTCCACGGATCCCACGGGCATTGATATAATATCTGAATCGTTAATTCCATAGACATGGAGAACTCCAGCTTGGTCATATTGAGGATATCCAGGGTCCTGAACGGCAGCACGAAATTTTAGCTCAGAATATGTGATATTTTCACAATCATAGTAATACAAACAGGTTGCAATAATATCTTCATTGATAGTGCCCTCTAAATGCCAAGTTCCTCCGGGATAATCTGGTCGTTCGGGAGTCAGTTCAATATTCGCCATCTTAACAATCACTTTTACATCACGTCCATTGAAAGAAAATTTTTCACGACCATTCAAGTCAGGGATTTCAAATTGTGGTATAGGACCCTCTAAAGAATGCTCGAAACTACCTCCACAATCATTATTAATAGGCTCACCATCATCGTCCCTTTCATGTTTACAGTCCACAATCATTGCTGGATGTCTAAGAAATTCGTCTGAGCACACTCTTCCAGCACATTCATTCAAACCTGGGATGAATTTGGCAAATATGTTTGCAATAGGCTGGTACAAATCCAAGTATTGAATAGGATGGAGGTTATTGATGTAAGACTTCACTGTCACCTCTGAACCATTTTCATTGATACTAAAGACTGATGGGAGCCATTGAAATCTTTCTCCAATAGCATATTTTGGGATCGATTCTCTTGGACCAGGCGGCTGCTTAATTATGTCTTTTTTCGGATCAAATTTAGGCATAGTCATCAACTCACCGTTATATTCAAGATCGAGGCCAACATGGTCATTTTCTAGGTCAGCTACGACTGGGGTAATACCATACTGGAGAGGGTATAGAGACGGATGAACAAGATCCAGCACACGTTTATTAGAGCCAGGATGCCAATCCTTCATAGATTCAGGTACATCTTCCAAATTCTTTGCGGCAGTAACAAATTCTTCCTTCAAGTTGTCAGGAATAACGTTATCTCCAAAGAATATATAATCATAGGGACCCAATTGAAATTTTCCGTCTGTAAAATCTTTGACTCTTTCGTAAAATGCGAGCTCGGCAATGACATAATCGAAAAATTTCCGAGTTCTGAGTTTAAGGAGAGCATCAGAATCCTCAATATTCCCATTCCCATTGTCATTTCGATTTTCATGATTATTGTTGTTCTCCCCTTCCTCCTCTTCTTCTGCCTTGTATCCTTCATCAGCTACAGCAACACACGAGGAAATAAAGGATTCACATTCACTGTACCATTTGGCAACAATCTCTGGATTTTTATACTTTTTCCACCATTCTGGTTTCTTTCGGATATCCCACGACAGTTTAATCATCGCACGCTCTTCTACTGTTCTAAAAGTCTGACATGCAGGTGCTTGGGTAGAAAATGCAACACTGAAAGGGTGCGGAAATGGCGATTCCACAACTGGAACCATGCTGCTAGACATTCTGAAGTTATTTGTAACGCTGCTAAAAGCTAAAATAAATAAAATAAAAATAGAAGAGAGAAATGCTTCTCAGGGCTCAGGGGATGTGGGGAAGGTTGTTTTTAAAACTCAAGTTTCTTCGCAATAAAAGGTCCTATCCGTTCAGCCGTTTGTTTTCATTCCAAAGTTAATGCGAATCGTAAATTGTATAACTTGGTATCTAACTAGGACAGTTCTATTTTACTTTTAAAAGGTCATGGATACATATTTTTTATAGAATCACACTGACTCAATTGCTTAGTCTTCTATATACTTTTACCTACTTTTTGCTTGACGAGACCATTAAGATATCAACCACATGACTAAAACGTGATATATATCACGTGCAGGTATACTTTCAGCCTTGTGCCTTGTTATCACTGCTCATTCCATTTACCTTCAAGCCATTTTGCTCAAAACTTACAACTCCCAATTGTCTCAAACACTTTATCATGGTACCTAAAAGTTCTTTTGCAAATCTTCCAATTGACCTCCACCTATGCTTGTCTGACTATTTATCATCAGCTGAGCTCATCAATCTTTCTCAAACAAGTCAACAACTTCGTCAATTGTATGCTCCTATTTCGTGGCGAAAATGCATAGTCTTGATCGAAATGAGGTATGGGAAAAAGACAAGTTTTTTCAATTTGAACTCTGAATTGACCAACATACGTCCTATTTCCACTCCTGTATTTTGCAACCCAGAGAGATACTCCTGGTTTCTCAATAAAAAGGTCGTTCACTTTTTCACTTCAAACGTGTATAAAGCCAGTGAGGTTAACTCATTTTGGAGAGATCGTGGCCTTGAATATAAAACCCTCTATCCAAGTGTACGGAAGTTGGTTATACTGGAACCTGTGACCAACGTTAGTTACATGGAATACGATGAACCTCCAGAGATACCTCAAGAGGACGACGTCTTCGTTGAATATCAAGATATTATGGAACTAACTGAAGAAACTGGATTCACTATGGACTCCTTGGATTTTAATTGCAGAATTTTAGAATGGGATATTATTAATATAGATTTTCATGAAATCGATCTCTCTCGGCTTGTGGAACTCAAGATATTTGATAAAAAAGAATACTCAAGCTACCAGGACCAGGATTTTGGAAAAGCGACATATCCCAACGTCAAAAAAGTTATAATCGATATACTGGATCCTCTAAAAGTAAACAATGTCTTAAACTATTTAAAACCGATACCACGATGTGCTATTCTTGAGATCATGTTGTATTACCATACTAGTTCTCCAGACTTTTCGGGAAAGGCTCGCTTCTTCACAACGCTAAAGTACCTGAATAACGTTCCTATTTCATTACCAGAGGTTTGCCTGATACTAAGCGAAGTACGGCCAGTTACACAAAGCTACCAGACAATGGATGAGTTAGAACTCACTGATAAGATCACGTTAGAATATGTTGTGGGTCTAGATGGCTATTCACAAGAAGTACATGTTCTTTTTGATTACGCCAGCTTCCCTAAACTGAGAGACTTTTTCCATCCATACTTTTTGGACCCCGTTGAGTCTCCTGAATTTCTAAACATCAGCACTTTAAAACTTGCAGGTATGGACTATTACGATCTTTTGACATACTCGCACCAGATTAAGAATTTTCCAAATCTGATGCATTTCTCTGTTGATCTTGAACTTTCGCTTCTTGGCTCTCCAGAGGATGCAGCAATTATCTTGAAACATGACTCTTTTCGACAGCTATTTCAGAGTAATGACTGTGATGAGGCTTTTAGAGACTCTTTGGAAGAGTTTCCTAAAAATGCGTATCAGGGCCTAAAAGAAATTGCTGCTGGAATTCTCAAAGAAATTCAAGTTGTCGGAAACAGTGACCTCCGAACACAGTCTTATATTGACCCATATGTGTATGGCTATTTCTTGGAACATTTGTTCTCCCTCACTTCCCTTAAAACCTTGAAAATTGACTGTGGTTGCCCACATCCGTTGTGGCTTTTCCGAAAATTGATAGAAGAGCACAAGTCACTGGAATGTCTTTACCTTACATATAACAGTGATAATACATTGAATATTGAAGGACTTAATGAGGAATTTTTGACTGGAATTCCTCACATGTCTTCTGATTACGAGTCCCAGTTAGTATACGAAATTTACCCTGTTCTTTACCAACACCAAAAGAGCTTATCAAGCACCTAACTAGTGTTGCTATATTATTATTGCTTGTTGGATATGTACATGAAACTCAACATTTTAATGATATTTTGACAATTTCGATGGGCTGGAGCCGTGCTTATTTAGTTACACAGAAAGCAGCGTGGCTATGAAAATAGGAGATTACTTTTACAGACTGATTAACTCGCTAGCTTCGGTAAAAATGATTAGAATAGCACAGTCAAACTGAGAGATGCCGGTAACCATCTTCTTGATGAAATGAAGATGGCTAGGAAAGTCAATTACAATAATATTGTACTTGGAGGTTCAAACTTGCCAAGTGAGATGCCGATAGTGAAACCACACGCAAAATCATACACTAGTAGCATTGCTTGAAAATATGTAAAGGTGATTCACGATCATTAGATTTTCTGGATTTTTCAAGGTCTCTTGGCCCAGTTGGTTAAGGCATCGTGCTAATAACAAGCAACTACTTGCGAGTAAACGCGAGGATCGGCGGTTCGATCCCGCCAGAGACCATAATTTTTGAAATATTATATTTTTTTTTGAACAACGCGCTCTTAGCTCAAAAACCCTTCGAAGAACAGTCAAGGACGAAGAAATAAGTTGGAAATAGAATTAGTGTTTTCACATAATGTACAATTTTTGTAATTAGTAATACATGTATGTAATCATTACGTAATGCTTTACTTGAAGTTGTCGATTCAAGTTGAGCCGATTTGAGGTAAAACTCACCTCCAGTTATTTTTCTCCCCCATTACGTTTCCATTGAGTGTTCATTGACATCACATCTTTCAAATTCTTTATGTCGGGATCTAAATCGGGCTTATATTTTTGAAATCTTGGCATGTGTTTCATTATAAAACCGTCCTAATACCATTAATTGACTTGACTTGGGCTTACTCCATATTACAGGTAATTTGATTTTAAACACCCTCAGCTTTGCCAATTGACTGAGACCTTTTGTTTAAAGTAATGGTAATTTCAAATCATCTAATTAGAGCTTGTCGCAGGTGCTATTGGGCTAAGATTAACTATAAACATCCGTCCTGTTTTAACGCGCACCTATTCCAGCCTTCATTCTCCAAGCCCTCATTACTATTATTACACAAAGCTAATACTGTATTTTTTTGCTCGCTGACGACCCGATCGACTAAGGCATATTCCACTTCTACATCAATCGTCAACGATCATGAAACCCAATTTTTTAATGGGCCTGTGACAACTACGGCATCAATAACGGGAGAGAACACACCACTATCTGATTTTGTTGGAACAACACCAGTTAAATTCAAGCCAAGCAAGATGATTGAAGGTATAAGACAACTTTTAAAAGATTATTCAGACCACATTGTTCTAGTGAAATATGGAGCATACTATGAGATGTATGGTGATCAGGCGATTGAGTATAGTAAGAAATTGAACATCTCGTTAGGGGAACGAGCTTCAAGTTCAAAAAGTAACCCTGCAAAGATTGAAATGTTAAAGTTTAACGAATATCAGTCAACAAAGTACATATATCTGCTAGTAATGGTGATGAATCGTTCTGTTGCAATATTTGGCCGGCCTGAGCAGGGTGAAGACGGCATGCCGGATGAAGTGGAATCTAAAAAGTCTAAGAAACTTCTCGATCGCAAACTTCTTCGAATTATTTCTCCAGGGACGCTTACTGATGAATCATTTCTTGATCGACAACAATGTAATTTTCTTATGAGTCTATGTTTTCCCAAATATTCCAAACAGCTTTATGATGCATCTCCCGTTGGAATGGCATGGGTGGACGTCAGTGTCGGAACATTTCACTATGAAACCACATCTTTAGCTAATTTGCTTACTGATGTTGCTAGAATTGGACCTTCAGAGCTGCTGCTCGAGACCTACATGAAACCGTTAGTTGAAAAAGCAAAAAAGAACACAGAGTTGTGTGACTTGAGTAAACATTTTTTGATTAATTACCAACAATTTCCACATGCTGATGACTTTAAGAATTATATTCATATGTTTGAGGATTATGATCCCATTGATAGGAGAAAAAATCATCACATCGAACTCGAAGGAAAGTCAAAAGAGAATAGTGCTATTATGGGAATTCTTGAATACGTGAATACCCACTTACCAGATAACCAAATTGCCTTACAATTACCACAACGTAAAAGGGACAAAAAGATATTGAAGATTGATAATGTTTCAAGAGCTTCTTTGGAACTTTTGAAAGCTCTTAGAGGGAATGAAATTGAAGGAACATTATACCAATCTATCAAAAGGACCAGCTCAGTTTCTGGTACTAGGCTATTGGTTGAATGGATTAAAGAACCATTGATTGAAGCAAGAATAGTTAGAGATCGTCAACAGTTTGTTACAGAACTTGTTAATAACCCACAACTACTCAATGATCTTCAATCACTTTTGAAAGCCAGTAATGATCCAGAAAGACTACTGCATAATTTTTCGAGAGGTCAATGTCAAATTACTGATATCCATAAGATGGCACAGGATCTTATTCTTTTTGAAAAAGTAAAATACATAATTCAGAAAAACCAGCAGCTAGATTCAAAGTCATCTCTTAAGAAATCAGCTGTAAATATCATGTCTCTATCTATTTTGTGGGAAAAAATCTACAAGTACATTGATTCTGAGCCCCCAACAAAGGATTCTATTTTTTCTCAATCTCATACGGTTTCAGCTTCAAGTTACACATCTCTCCAACCTTTAGATTCTCTTGGGTCACAAGAAGAGCTTAAGACTAATATTTTACAAAGGTTTAACAGTTGGCTAATATATCCTCAGGCTTCCCAAACTTTAACAAAGTTGCATAAGCTATTAGAAGATTGGAATGTTGAAAAGAAGCAGGTGGAATTAACATTGTGCAGTTACTATGATACCCTAAATATGAAGGCCTCCCCTAAATATAATAAATTCTATGGATACCATCTACAACTAAACGCTCGTTCTGCGGCTGATATTGATAGGTTTAAGAAAGAGAACCCAAAAATAATTTTAAACCATACGAAGAAGACTTTGATAATTAATCACCCTGACTGGCTAAAGCTTGGTGAGAATTTGGATGCGGTTGAATTGAAGATCAGAAGAGAGGAAAGGCTCATTATAAAGAGGCTGGCAAATATGATATTAGAGCAACGCAAAACTATTCGAATGAACTGTAAACTTTTAGATGAGATTGACGTGTATTGTTCATTTGCTCAATTGGCTTTGGAGGAGGGACTGGTGAAACCAAAAGTGAATACTGGGTGAGTATTTTTAATTTGAAATTGTTTAACAGTAACTAACTATTGTTTTCAATTCCTAGGTCCTTAACCAAAATTGAACAAGGTAGACATATTATGGTAGATCAAGGAACAAAAGATGAGTTTGTCCCTAATGATTGTTGCATTGGTAGCCCAGGAAAGAATGTTTGTGTCATAACCGGCCCAAATATGAGCGGAAAAAGTACATTTTTGCGACAAGTAGCCTTGATTACAATTCTTGCACAGATGGGAAGCTATGTGCCTGCGAAGAGTGCGACACTGGGGGTTGTTGATCAGATATTTTGCCGAGTAGGAGCTCGAGATGATATTTCAAAGAGCCAAAGCACATTTTTAGTTGAAATGCTTGAGACATCACACATTTTGAGAAATGCTACTAATAAATCTTTGGTAAGTGCTTTTTTATTTTGACAAGATGAGTTTGTAAACATTAACATTGTTTTTAGGCAATCTTGGATGAAGTTGGTCGTGGAACAGGATACCTTGATGGACTCTCGATTGCTTCAGGCACCCTTATGCATATTTCCAAGTACAACAAATGCCGAACTTTATACGCCACTCATTTTGGGACAGCTTTAACTGATGTCGTTGGACGAATGGAGTACAGACAGCAGCTTGCAATAAGCGAACCGAGCATGACCAATTCTGAATTAGATGAAGCGGTTCAAAATCTTGATTGTGAAAAGGTGTGCCAAGAAGGAACTGAGAATTTTGATTTCTTCTGTTCAGGCATTGAGATTAAAGGAAAGAGAGAAACTCCAGAAGTATTTCATTCAGGAAACGACTTCAAGACAATTTACAGGGAAGATTGCAAGTTTGACAGAAAAATGAGAAAAGGAGTTTGTGATAATTCACACGGGCTCTTGGTGGCCATGTTAAGTGGTAAGTAAGTTTTGGAAATACAAGAGACGGTTGATTTTGGTACTAATGAAGTGATTTAGGGTTTCCTGAAAGCGCAGTTGACAATGCACAACTAGCTCTACAGAAGATTGTCAAAAGAGGGGTTTCGGCTTGAAATACAGGTATTTATTTAATGAATATTTATTTTAAAAACGACTGGCCTTCAGGGTCAAGTTGAATCAACCAACCGTTAAGTGTCAACCAAGGCTTTGCATGTGATACTTCTAGGTATGACATTACATCCATCACGTGCGTGTAACAGTGATGGTTTCACGACACAACCAAATTTGATAGCGAAATCCCAGAAAAAATTTTATGTGCGGCCAATCTTGTTTCCCTTATTACTGGTTTTTCCGGCCAGGTTACTTTTCTTTCTCTTACACCCTTTGTATTTGATATTCACATCCACCACCAAACCTGTCCTTGATCTCCAGATCTTGCTTTTTTCTTATCCTTTCTTCACCTTCTAATTCCTTCCACATTCAACAATGGCTTCAAACTCGATAAAACTCATTGCCGGTGATGTCCACAGAGGTCTTGCTGAACTGGTTGCAAACCGGTAAGTTGTTTTTGCTTTATACCACCACCACCACAACAGAAAGATTGAGACAACTGTCGCTCTTTACCCTTGCCAATTACTCGCTGCCGACGTTACTCTTACAAAAGAATGAACGTCTTCACACAGCAGTTGCCTGTTTTACTCTCCTACAGGGCTGGCTGCTTTGACATGTCTTCTCTGATTGTAGTTCCCCTATCTATCCCCACAAAGTTTGATCCCACCACCTTAAATTACCGACCGTCGGCACAATGAACATATTAGTCCCAGCACACCATATCTCAAACACTCGACCGCGGGTCAATCTTTCAATGCGTTCCTTATCTTTAGCGCCAATTGCCATCATCTTCCTAGTTCTTAGTTGTGTATGATTCAAAATATTAACTCTGTTAATTAGATTAGGACTTAAGCTTGCTAAAGTCGACGTTTTCAGGGACTCTAACCGTGAAACTTCCATAACCATTGGAGAATCCGTTCGTGATGAAGATGGTAAGCGTTAACTAGTTAATCGACATTGGATATGACCTTTTTCAATTGGCGGTTTATCATTTTGGGCTTTACTAACCTCTAATATAGTCTACATTATCACCCAAGTTGGCTCTGGTGATGTCAATGATAGAATCGTCGAACTCCTTATCACTATTAACGCGTGTAAGACCGCCTCAGCCCGAAGGATCACTGCAGTTCTTCCCAACTTTCCTTACGCCCGTCAAGATAGAAAAGACAAGAGCCGAGCTCCTATCACCGCAAAGTTGATGGCTAACATGTTAGAAACTGCCGGATGTGACCACGTTATTACTATGGACTTGCACGCATCTCAGATTCAAGGTTTCTTTGACGTCCCTGTCGACAACTTGTACGCAGAGCCTAGTGTTGTTAACTACATTAAGCAAAATATTGATTTCAAGAATGCCATCATTGTTTCTCCAGATGCTGGTGGTGCTAAGAGAGCTGCTGCTCTTGCCGATCGTCTCGATCTTAATTTTGCTCTTATTCATAAGGAACGTGCTCGTGCTAATGAAGTTTCTCGAATGGTTCTCGTTGGTGATGTTTCTGACAAGATTTGCATTCTTGTAGATGATATGGCTGATACCTGCGGAACTCTTGCCAAAGCCGCTGAAACTCTTCTTTCTCACAATGCCAACTCTGTCATTGCTATCGTTACCCACGGTATTCTCTCTGGCAAGGCCACTGAAATCATCAACAAATCCAAGCTGGCCAGCGTCGTTTGCACAAATACTGTTCCTCTTGAAGGAAAGGACAAGCTCAGTGACAAGATTGCCACTGTTGATGTTTCTCTTGTGCTTGCGGAATCCATTAGACGTCTTCATAATGGTGAATCCGTTTCATACCTGTTTAGAAATGCTCCTTTGTAACCCTGGGTCAGTTCCAAATTTATTCAACATTTAGATCTTTTGATCATGTATTATAATGACATTAAACGAACAACGAGTATAAATTATGACATTTTTCATAAATAGAGTTTAAGAATACCGATGTCTCAACTTTCTTTACAAATATCAAAAGGATCATCAACCTTGTTACTTGAAATGCGAGATCTACTACACTTTTTTTGTTATTCATATTTGATACAGACTACCAATATATATATCTACCTATTCTTTCATTATTTCATTTTACCTTGCATTTATAGTTTTGTTCCCTAGATTTCAATATAGCCAACTATATTACAATTACCATTTCAGATAGCTATTAGATTGGGTGCGATAAGCTTGAGCAACCCCCAATCGGTAGGCCAATTATTGTCTACAAGATTCCGGTTAAGCCGTGGGATTCCTGTGGGAGGCCCGCAGCCCATCGGTCATACTGACATCGGTATGCAACAGCCACACGCCATACATCAGGCATCTCTTCTACATACACATAACCTGTCGGGCCCAGTAAACCCAGTAAACCAAGTGCCCCGTTGTTATTACTGTACAACAAGAAAAGTGGCTTGTTCTTCAAGATGCTGTTGCGGTTATGTTATGTGAATTACTCAGTCGTTTTAAAATAAAACAGAATCGTTACTTAACCTCTGTTGTTATGTTTTTTGAACAACTCATTCGTACTGTTTACTTAATTTAGACCATAGATGCCATTACTATATAATCTCCTCTTTTTCCTCTCTTTCGGTTTTTGTTCTCTTTTTTTCTTACCAACTGTTTACTCCTTCTCTTCTTTCCTTTAACTTGTTCTATTCTTCATTTTGGCTTTTACTTACTTTTTGTTTCATTCAATCCTTGACTAAGTTTCTTTCTTGGTCTCTTGATAGCTACCTGACACTCATTGCTCAACAATATTTCTTCAGTGAGACTCTTTTTTCTTTATATATTGATTTATTTTTGAATCTTTGAATAGGTTTGCTGCCACTCTTTTCAAAATTGCAACATTTTGCTTGTAGTCTTTTAGCACTTTTCACAATCTAACTTGTTTTCTCACTTGGACCCGATTTCGCAACACTTTACGTGTAGTTTCTCGACATTTCCTTACGTTGGTTTTACCTCTACTAACCCTGTAACACTTTGCCTTTTTTTGGTATTATGTTGTTTGCCTCGCTTGTTTCTTGTTCCTTTAGCACTTACTAGCCCTCTCTCTCTATCTTCTTTATGTTCCCGCTTCATCAATAACAACTCTTGATCTAGGCAATTCCTTTTGTGCAAGGCAATCCCTAGTATGACTTGGAATCACTGGCAAGTTCCCTCACGAGGCGTATGTGATACTCATCCTCGGGGTCACCTCTACTATCCGTGCAGTTCCTTCACTCTTTGCAAAACTAGTCTCGTTATTACACCTCTCATTCGTTTGCAGAGGTGCAGATGGGCCTGAGGATGAGGGATCCTGGATCCTGGGGCACTTTGTGTGGCCAGAGATTCAGATCCATACATGTAAGGGGGTCCTGATTACGGATCCAATGAAGGGCCCCCTCTACCTGTATGGATCTTAAAATGGATCACATATATGGTCTAGAGGGGGACACCGTGTCGGGCCCTTCTAGACTATATATGAAGATTCTTCCTTAATAGGAGGAATCTTCAAAAGGACGTTTCCTTAATAGGAGATTTCTCCTATAGAAAGGTTCTTTTAATAATAGCAAGTTTTTTTTAATAATAGCGAGTTCCTGTAATAATAGCAACTAGATTCTTTAATAATAACTTTCTTGAATAGTGTTTACCATTAACAGTTTCTTTAGAAAAATTCCCAAAACCACTGCATTAAGATTACATTTTACATTTCAATAGAAATACAAAAGAACTGCAAAATTTTTGCATACCCTGTCTTATATTTACATTTATTTTCCAAAAACAAGTAGCGTTACCTTTTCTCAGAATCATAGTATTCCAAGGTACTTTTCCCACCTAGACAAACAAGAGTTAGTGACTTGCTGATAAGCCTGATCATTATCATACAATATCTACAAGTGTTTATAAGCTCCCTGCCCATAATACCCTTTGTGGTATTTATCTATTATAACATAAAACCTCAACCCACATGTTTTGATACTCTTAATATAAAACTCCCACATTCATCATTTTCGTTTCAAAAGTACCAAATATCAATATAAATAGACCCAACCTGTAGCTACAATTACACCAATTTGTTTAACAAGTCTCAAAGTTTTCCAAAATTCATCATCACAGGCCTCCAAAATATCATCATCAATTTCCTTGATAACCGAGAGAAAGTTTCCAGTGTTTGGAAAGATAATCAAAACATCACAGAAACGCTGATGTTAATAATAGGCGTAAATTAGAGCAATATTTTGAAAATCAAAGTTGGTATTAATGCCTCATTAATCAAAGGATCAATAGATTGGAATGAGCCAGTAGAACTTGACAAGTTAGCATCGCTTCCAAATGGTGGGACTGTGGGAGACGCTCAGCCATGGAATCAAAAATACAATTGATTAACGTAATTTTTGTTCAAGTGCTGACAGATAAGTAAATCAGAAGGAGTTATAAATGTAGAAGAACTTGTGAAGTAGTAGCAATATTAGTATAATAGAGCCAGCAATGCAGTAATAATAGGTTCCAAAAAAGCAACCACCAGATTCAGCTTATGTGGTCCCATATACCAGACGTAGTTCCAATGTAAATATAGATAGATAAGGAAATGTGTCGAAAGATCATAAACTGGAATAACAAAATCTTCATCTTTCCCCATACACATACACGTGGTGCAAACTTCAACAGGACAAGAGTAGCCCAACATGCATTGCCCAACCAACAAATTCAAGACATATTCCAAATACTTGCACTGGGTATGACATAAGCTGGCTTTGTATGGGCTTAGAAAAACAGTTTCCCTCTTTATGCGATGTGAGTAATAGCACCATGAGCCTCGAAATGGGAGTGTCTGGAAAGAACAAACCAATCAGATTCCTGTCCAGCAAGGGGAAAAAGACAAACAACCCAGGTAGTTGATTTGATATGCTACTACTAGATGATGCTAGTTGATTGAGTAGCACGAAAATGTTGTTGAACCAGGGAAAGTATGTCAAAGCATAGTCAAGAGAAATCACACAAACATCAAAGCAGTGGTAGCCATAAAAAAATAAAGGCAAAAGAGATCAGCTAGCTAGTTGAGACGGTATTAACCACAAGATTTGAGTGCCCAAGCTTCAGCGTAAATTCCAATTGTATAAAGACAACAGAAGACTGCATGGATTTCAAATATTCTAATAAGAGGGTGATTGCTTCAGAATAATTAAACTATATTGATCACTTGAATATGATAGTTGTTGCAAAATTTGTTGAGTATTGAAAAATTGGAGGAACAGATCAATAAGGAAGAAGAAAGAAATATAGTAGAAAGAAAAAGTTTGCCACCTTTTAATCAAATCTAAACCATTACAATGTGCTTGTCAAGAATCAAATCACAAATGGCAAAGCTTGACGCTGCCTGCGTAATTACCAGCACACGTGTAAAGTGAAGCACAGGTGGTTATTGATGAGGTTTTAGACAAGACGTTTCTTTGTAGGTTCAGCAACAAAACGCTCGTTAGCACCTTGTCTGCTGGCTCTTTAGCATAAGTGCCATTAGATCTCAGTAGTTTTTGGTTAAGATTGTTTTCCTTGACACTCGCCAGTCAACAATGAAATGGGAATCAGGGAAGAAACTCAAGGTCGGCTCGTTGAAAAAGGGCGAGTCTGTTGTTTTAAAGAAAACAGGGTCGACAGTACAGAATCAACAAGACAGCTTTTTCATTTGTCAGACGTCTACAAAGGAAACATCTCATTTTGATACAATCCAATTAATTTAAACACGAATATTCCTGGGCTAAAATGTCTGTTGCAATAGGCATCGTCACTCAAGTCGGACCTAGGAGCTCTCTCTCGAGAATATATTAAAGAACAAGTACATGTGAACCAATATTCAAAGAGAAGTTTAACCAAACTGCAACTTTAACTTTCTGTAAAGCAATGGTTTTGAATTATTATTTCAAACTTTCTCAAACTGCTTTTGAAATCAATTAATTACCAACTAACCGCATCCGCCTCTGCAAAAAAATATTATTAAACCTAACACTTCAAAATCATTCTCCCGACTTTAAACTGCCAAAAAGCTTTGGCAGGCAAAAGTTCAACATAAATTTGTGTGAGCGGGGAACTGAAAGTTAGTGTCAAACTATTGCAACAAAAAACTATCTATTTAGCAATCCCAACACGAAACTATTGCAGTTATAATTAAAAGCAGAGGGCCTAAAGCTTTAAACCCCTTGTGGGTTGTTGTTTGTATTAATACATGGGATATTAGAGAACTATACTGTATTTGTTTAATCTCTTGAATAAACCAGACTTTCAAGCATAAGTCGTAATTTGTACATTTATACACTTGTTATGTGTGCCTGTTTGTCAAAAGCTTCTTGTTCAACAACCAAGATTGTTGCGAGTTTAGGCTCCATGACACAAAGATACTAAAGTAAAAATGGTAATTTAAATGCACCGAAAAATGATATCTCGCCTTGCTACTTTCACGTTGTTTTCCTTCCCTCTCAAGCTGCAAGTCGATATTTCTTTAGATCAAACTCGTTTAAAGAATTCAAAATTTCGTGACTAGTAGCGTGCTGTTTATCGGTCTCTAAAGCCTTTAAAAGTTCTTTCTCTTGATCAGTGATGTTTGTGGTATCATATACTTTTTCATGAACTCTTTTTGCCATTTCTTGAGTCTTTGACTCTCCAAAAAGTTGCACAAACTCGTCATGAGGAACCCAAACAAAATTCATACCTGCGGCGGCTGCAGCTTCAGCTCCTATAGCACCGTCCTCAAACACCAGTACTTCCCACGGTTTAATGTCTCCACCATATTTCTCTTCGTAGTATTTGGTAATCTCAGATTCATCATTTTTGACAAGTTTGTCATCAACAGATGTTCCTTTGGTGGCTGAGAGGGACCGAGAATTTAAAAATTCCAATCGAGCCACATCTCTTCTTTCAGAATTCAGACTTTTTAAAGCCAAAAGCCAAATGTATGGGTGAGGTTTACCCTTTCCTTTAGGGATTTGGGAATGGTCACCAGTAATAATGTGCTTCCCGAATAAATCAAACCCCCATTTTTCGTCCAAAGTCTGTGAATTGGCTTTGGGGGCTGGCAATCGCAAATGCTCAGTTTTAAGAGTAAAGTTTGTCAAGCTGGCAGAAGTTGCAACAGCAATGGGAACGTTGGAGGCTTTGAGGGTTTCAATAAGATTCAAAGCACCTGGAAGGAATTGAGTTCTACCAGGCCAACGACTTTTTTGGCGACGAGAGGTCTCTTGAAATAGAGATTCAGGAGATTGAAAAAATGAGTTTGTTGCGGCGTATTGCGCTTGAATATCTTGAATAGCTGGATCAGAAAGTTCGAGATAGTGAGAAAACTGGTCAGGTTCTGGTGAATTCTCAGTTTTTTCAGTGGTATTGGGCTGGTTTGCCTTGTTTTTCTTGATCAGCTGCTCGTTAAAAAACCATTTGAGAAACAATCCTCCAGACTGAGGACCGGGGCGACCCGTCATATTGATACGATAAGACCATGGCAATGGGTGTAAGCCATGTTCGGCTGCAATCTCATGAATCACTTCAGCATAAATGTCTTCGGAATCAATTAATAATCCATCCATATCTAAAAACAATGCGGTATCCATTTAATATCTCGAGAGTACTTATTGAAGCTCAGCGATATCAAATTGAAAGAACATGAAAACGAGAAATCAAAGTTGGTTAGATTCGAAATACCACATTCAAACTGGTGGTGAGACATTATTAAACATTTGAGAAAATCCAATATAAAGGCTATGATACTGTTTACTGGATGAATAGATATCATAGAGGTAAATGAAATACAAAATAATGCTCCAACTTTGGACGCGATTGAGCATGAAGAAACAAGTTGGAAAAACGAAAACCAAAATGGTCATTAAAAAGAACGATTCAAGCGAAACATTAAATTTATAATTGGAGGGTATTAAGGGATGATAATGATATGGTCCAAACCTATGAAATGATGTGATGAGGATAGAACGTTCTCAAATTAATAGTTTCAAGAGGGTATTGGTCTCTAGATCCCAATGGCAGTGAAAATAAAGGGGTATCAGAATGTATCGATAATCAAGGACAAAAGTAGTTTATAAAGGTATCACCATAATCCAGTTTATTAAAAGACTGTTTAAAAGACTTGATGATTCTTACCAAAGATGCAAGCACGAATTGGTCTAACAAAAGGAAAGGTTAGTTAGAGTTGCTTTTACAAGACTGACAAGATTGGAAGATTTAATGAAAGAGAAACCACTGTCTAGGGATGATACCGGTGAGTGAAGATTGAAGAATAGAAAGGTTTATTCTTCAGCGAGTTGTATTAAACGTTAAAAGGAGAAAGTGCACTTACCTTTGCAAACTGGAGTCGGGGCTAGTTTTACTTTTTGACATGTTGAAATTTTCGAATCAAAAGGCACCAAAAGGTCGGGTGAGTTGCAAATTAGAAAGAGATTGAAGAACAAGACAATTGGCAAGGAAGAGTCAAAAAAAAAAATAAAAATAAAAAAAAAGTTCAAAACGACGAGTGAGAAAGGTATAAGGGATGTTTAATGTGTTATGCTTATTTGAAATGAAACTTTCTTGAGGAAAACTGGGTGGATATTGATTTCACAAGGATCAAAAAAGAGTTTAAGGCCAGATTCTCTTTTACTGATAATGAAAAGAAGAATAGAAGAAGAACAGAAGAATAAAAAAAGTACATGTTGGCAAGGTGGCCGCGGCCCGTGAAGAAAAGGGGAGGCGATACCGCTGGACAAGTATTACGTAACATTGGTCACGTGGAGCTCATGTTCCTGGTTCCTGAAAAGCACCTAAATTGGCGTGACAAAAGGAAAATGCAACAGATCAACAGTTGTACAGTTGGAATATATTGTACAGCTGGAATATAGGCGTCTTTATTTCCTACGTGGGTTTCCATGTGAGTAACACAATAATAATGATAAAATAATGATAAAATGTGCAGATCTCAGTTCATTTCACATTCAGCCTTTTTTTTTTTTTTTTCCTTTCTTTCTTCTTGTTCGATCCGGGTGCTCTGGTGCAGAGATCAATGATATGTAGCAGTGGCATATGCAAGGACGGTTGGCTGGTTTTAAGCCAGGATGGAACAGATTTCAAAAGAAGCTCTTTTGCTGTTGAATGAATGCTGCAATGGCAGAAGCCTGGATCTGTGCTGGATACAAATCGGTCTCTCAAAAGCACAGGCCAAACCAACTCCAGTTGAAAAGTTGCAATAGTATTTTACTGCCTAATTCATGTTTCACTCTGTGATTATCCAATATATACTTCTTTTATGGTATTTCTATTTATTATTTATTCATCTAGAATGCCTATATTGATATATTCCAAAGTATAGCTGACACATTGTGTAATACTGATTTTTAAACTTTTCATTCGTTTCAGATTCCTAGCCTAGTTACTCAAAGCAAACCCACCTTGGATAATAATTATAGACATCCTTTATACCACACACTTTTATTTAAATACTCCCAAGATTCCCTGTTTCTCTTTTACTTTTCCTTCTTTTTCAACATATTGCATTTCTTCTTTTCTTCTTACCCTTCCCTTTTGGTGGTCGTTCCTCAATTCTTTTCAATTCTTTTTAATCCCTCTCCTCCAACTTTGAGTTTGAGCAAGGATGGCTGGCCGCTATTCAGATACCTATTATCACCCTTCTCCCCATTTCCGCCATTACAGCCCTTATTCCTCCGAGCTTTCAATCCTAAAGAGGCATATTTCAACCCTCGTTCACTTGGTCAATAGTACGTATCACCTACATTGATTTGAAGATTCCTGCACGAGCTATAAATGGTCCATGGAAAGATTTATGGAAAGGTTTATGCCATAATGTTCTTGAACCTAAGCATTTCACTTATTTACAAATTCTCTCTCTTTTTATATATATTTCATCATAGACTTTTTTTCCTGTTTCTAAACAAAACTTTTTTTTTTTTTTTTAATTTCAAAATCTAACTTTGTCATTTTCGAAACATACTTGTCACTATTTTAACCTTATCATTTTGTTATTTTGTTATTTTTATAGGACGTACTGTTAGAACATTTGTTTTATGCTTGTTGCTATGTTCAACAATCATATTGTTCTTTTCTCATCAAGATCCCGATACCCATGTGTATCCAGCTTTTTACCGAACGCCTTTAGACAGCGACGAAGCAACCACTTTGGAAAGCCGCCCACTTTATGACCAAGCTCAGCCAGGAGGAGCTGATTGGCGCAGCATCCTCAAAGACATCCAAGCAAAGCGTAAGCAGCTTCGAGACAAGGAGAAACTTCAAACTCGTGACGAAACAACCCTTGTTTCTGAAGAGGATAGCATAGCATCTGAAGTCTCCGATCGCTCAAATGCCGCTGTGGCTGGTGAGGATGATGATACTATTTTTGATGAAATCGATCCCTCAAAGTCAATGCCCGCAGCTGCCGCTTCTAAAGCTTCGAAACGTGCTTCAGCTGCACTACTTTCTAAAATGAAAAGCCGTCAGAGATCCGGTGGAGCCCGAGCAAATGCTCAAAAGTTTGGCAGGTTCAAGCGCCAGTTTCTTGTCGCCCGGTCGTACTTTCATGAATACCCTGACAGTAATCGGTTTGAAGGCGACGAATCTTGGAGACCTCCAGAGGTGTTTCCGAAATCACCAGTCGTATTGCGTCCTGTTATTGACGGTAACGCTGTTCTAGGTGCTGCTGCTGCTGCAGTCGCTGCCGCCGAGTCCAGTGGAAACGGTGCCGATGCTTCGTCCTATCTCTCTGCCTCTAGCAAGCTCAACCCAAAGCACAAGCAGCCACCACAGCCGCAAGGCCATGGTGGAGTTATGAACAAGTTTGGCAAACACTTTTACCCAGCCATTCAAAAAGGTCAAAAGTTTTTAAGCTCAGACGAAGATTTGAGATCGAAGCAGATTTACAATGAAGAAGATGAGGCGGAGTCTAAAAATTCATACAGTGGAACTGGTGATCCTGAAAGCTTCCTTCCGCATGACAAGCAGCGAGAGATCCAACAACACATTTTAAACAGCAAAGTCAGTCGGTCGCAGCATTTGCAGCAGTATCTTTCTAATGATTTTGGCGAAGGCACTGACCGCATGTTTATTCTCATGAAGACTGGCTATTCAGTCCAATGGGAACGTTTGCCTACCCACTTTTTTACCACGTTTACTCGATTCCCCAACTTTGCCATCTATTCCGATGCTGCCAGCTCCATAGCCGGCTATGAAGTAGTTGATGTGTTGCAGGACTTGCCAATGTCGGTTCTGCAAGATCACCAACTGGGTCTGTACATTGAACAGCAAAAGGCTCGTCAAGACCACACCTATACCAAGCCAGTCCCGCCTAAAGACGAACGTCCTTGGATCATGGACAAGTTTAAAAACGTTCCCATGTTACAGCATGCCTGGAAGCATGCGCCAGATAACGACTGGTACATCTTGATGGACGACGATAGCTACTTTTTGAGCGACAACTTGGGCAGATGGCTGAACACTTTGGACCCTAACAAACCTTATTATTTGGGTTCTGCAGTGGCGGGGCTCCAGCATGTGTTTGCTCACGGTGGATCCGGCATTATTTTGTCGCGCGGCCTGATGGAAATGGCGTTCAGCCATGAAAAGAGCGATGAGTGGGTCGATGAATATGCTGAGCGTGCTCTGCGTGAATGTTGCGGCGACTATGTGTTGGCAGCTTTTCTCAAAGAAAAGCTGGACATTGGCCTGAACCTCTCAGTCTCTGGCAAGCGATTCCAAGGTGAGGACTTTACCAACGTTGCCTTCAACAAGCAAAACTGGTGCTCCGACATTGTGTCCTTCCACCACACCTTTCCTCGAAACATGGAGCTGCTCTGGGAATACGAGCGCATTCGGGCATACTCTTCTCGTGCCAGAAGCTCGTATGTCTTTTCACCGGAAGACGCTGTGCTAGTGGCCAAGTCAAAGCCCTCCATTACATACGGTGACATTTACACTGACTTTGTCAAGCCCTACATCCAGCCCATGAGAGAGGTGTGGGACAATGGGGCCAAGGAGTTTGAGTTTTCGTGGTCGCGCGACGTTGCCTCAGGCAAGGCTTCCATTGAAGACTATTTGCGCAACGACGGCTACTCTGACAAACCTTACACCAGCGTGGACAAGTGTCGCCAAGCGTGTCTTGCCCGCGCTGACTGCCTTATGTTCCGCTATGACCCATACCAAAAGTACTGCGGCTACTCGTCTTCTATATCTTTTGGTCAGCCCAAGACTACTTACCAAGACACTGAGATTAGAAACCAGTTGAAACAGCATGGTATTATCCAGCCCCTCAGATCACAGTCTGAATCTATGCACTCGGAATGGCGTCTCGATCGTGTTGAAAATATGCGCAAAAAGCTTACTTGCGATCCTCCTCCTGAAATTGAAGAGTATGATGATGGAAATGAAGGCTGGTACTGGAGAGCTCGTCAGCGTTCATTGTACTCACTGTTAGACCAAGTCAGTGCCAAATGATCTACTTTACTTGCTTATTTAGTTGTTGTTTATTATTTTATTATTTTATTATTTATTTATAATTCTTGCATGGCATTTCATTTTTCAAATGTATATTATTAAACTCATCCAAACTTAAGCTGTAATTTTGTTGATTGCGTAAAGTTTCAATCTCTCGCTCTTTCCGTTAAAGTCCACCATTTCCGGCGTAAGCCCTTTGTGGACAATTTCCGAGATCATGTCTCTATAGCTATCATTCAGGTTCTGCAGCAACACTTTTTTCTGGTAGTACTTGTTTGATAGCTGCAACACGTGTTTAATCTTTTTGATGTAGTACTCTTCGGTGCCGTCTCTTGGAGGAGTCATCCGGTACTCGTCCAAAATGGTTTCGAGCCCCGATCGAGAGACTCTGAGCACGGCCTCCACGTCGTCCAGCAGCCGCCCGGTGGCATCGTTAACCATGACCAGAGTTTGGAAAAGAATGTGCTCAGAAAACTGCAGTAGCTCAAGGTCCTGGCCCTGCAGGCCGGCCTTGGAAAGCCCGAAAATGAGATCAAGGCCCTGCAGCTCGCCAATCTTTTGAAACTCGGGCGCTAGTTTGGGGATTTTGAGAAAGGACGACTGCCGAGCAATGTCTTCGGCTGTGATTGTGTCTAGCGATCTGACAGTCATGATATTCACAATTGGTGTTACTATTACTATTATTATTATTGTTGTTGTTGTAATTAGATGTATAATGGGTTAAAGAAAGAAAAGTCGGAAATCTCTGGGTTGGGAGATGAAATTAAAGCAAATCTCAAACTCACCGTTTTCATTTCACAATCCAAGGTTTAGGGCATCTTGTTCATGCCAGATAATTAGCATCTACCGGCCCTAGCAAATCTCAGTAAAAAGAACACATGGTACTATGTATTCCCTAGTTTGGTAGAAACGACTATTAAAGCTATAACCGGTAGGTTCATAATTATGGATAAACCATGGGATAATTGGGTGGTTTAGAAATCACGTGTAGAATTTCTTATCATCACATGAGAGTCTCGTGACCCAGGCGTGAAAGCATTCCAATGTATACGCTTTGTAGTCAAATTGATCCGTTCCAAATGTATTTTTTTATTATTAAAAAGAAAGATACAACAATTTTAAATTAAAACGAAAATATTCAACAATTAAAAAAGAAAGACAAGTAAAGACCGATGTGAGCATCTCACACATATATATATCACATGGGAGAAGAGTTTATGAATCGTAAAGAATTTTGTTTTTTTAAGAACCAAAGAAGGAAAATGAAAAAAAGTAAATGCTACCGTAAAAGAAAATGAAATTGGAAAATGATGAAATGCTCACAACGGCAAAAATTAAATATCATTCATATAGATCTCGCTTTTCCATGGATTCCTTCTTATGCTAGTTCTCAATGAGTTGCTTAGTACTCGGCACCCTCATCATAAGGAGAGTCGGCACCAACCTCTTCGTAATCACGCTCAAGAGCAGCAAGGTCTTCACGGGCCTCTGAGAATTCACCCTCTTCCATACCCTCACCAACGTACCAGTGAACGAAAGCACGCTTAGAGTACATGAGGTCAAACTTGTGATCAAGACGAGACCAAGCATCAGCAATAGCAGTAGTGTTGGAGAGCATGCAAACGGCACGGTCAACCTTGGCAAGGTCACCACCTGGGACATATTGAGGAGGCTGGTAGCAGATACCAATCTTAAAACCAGTTGGGCACCAGTCAACAAGCTGAATGGACTTCTTGGCCTTGATGGAGGCAACAGCCTGCTGAACATCCTTGTTGACAACGTCACCACGGTACAACAAACAGGTGGCCATGTACTTTCCGTTTCTCAAGTCACACTTGACCATTTGATGGCTAGGCTCAAAGCATGCATTGGTGATTTCCTGAACAGAGTTGGCTTCGTGGTTGGCCTTGGCGGCAGAGACAACGGGAGCATATGTGACGAGAGGGAAGTGGATTCTGGGGTATGGAACCAAGTTGGTCTGGAACTCATTAAGATCGACGTTCAAAGAACCATCAAATCGGAGAGAAGCAGTGACAGAAGAAACAACCTGAGCAATCAGTCTGTTAAGGTTCTCATATGAAGGTCTGGGGATATCAAGGCTTCTTCGGCACATGTCGTAAATGGCCTCGTTGTCGACCATAAAGGTACAGTCAGAATGCTCTAGGGTAGTGTGTGTAGTAAGAACAGAGTTGTAAGGTTCAACAACAGAGGTAGAGTTCTGAGGAGCAGGGTAGACAGCAAACTCAAGCTTTGACTTTTTACCATAGTCGATAGAAAGGCGCTCCAAAAGAAGGGCACCGAAACCAGAACCGGTACCACCACCAAAAGAGTGGGTGAAGAGGAAGCCTTGAAGGCCATTGCAGCGGTCGGCAACCTTTCTAAGACGGTCCATAACATCGTCGATAAGTTCCTTACCGACAGTGTAATGACCACGGGCATAGTTGTTAGCAGCATCTTCCTTGCCGGTGATGAGCTGTTCAGGGTGGAAAAGATCCTTGTACTTGCCGACTCTGATTTCATCTACCACATTGGGTTCCAAATCAACGTAAATGGTTCTTGGGACGTACTTGCCAGCGCCTGAAAGGAAAAGGTTTAAAAAGTGATTAGTACAAGGTTCAAAGGTGGAAAGTAAATAATAATAAAAAGTTTAAACAGAATATATTCATACCAGTTTCGTAGAAAAATGTGCTAAAGCCTTCATCACGAGCACCACCTTCTTGTCTTCCTTCGACAAAAGTTCCATCGGGCTAAAAAACAAAGTTAGGACTGAGCTCCAAATCATTTATGAAAGAAGCTAGAAAAACACACCTGAATGCCGTGTTCGAGACAGTAGAGCTAAACAAAAGGTTAGTATTTGAAATTGACGGGTTAAAAATTGATGATTTGGCACTTACTTCCCAGCAAGAGTTACCAATCTGGCAACCGGCTATACAAATGGAAAGAGGACAATGTTAGATTTCAAAAGATTATAATGAATAAACTGGATGCAAGATCATTTTAAAGTAGATGTTTACCTTGACCGACTATATTAAAGAACCAAAAACTGTTAGTATCAATTAAAAAGAAAAAAAAAAAAAGACAGCTGTTAGGAAAGTAAAATGCATAGACATAGACAATAGGAGATTCAATTCGATTCCCATGGTCAATGGCCATACAGCGCTTAGATTAGAGCCTGGATCACTGTGATGATGGCAGGAATGAGCCAGTGATTCAGGGGCCAACAGCAAGAGCGAGCAAAAGGGCAAGACATACCGTTAATACTAATAACTTCTCTCATAGCGAATTGAAATGTGCTGATGCGAAGGTGCTGATATGGATGGAAAAAAAGACAATTGACAGAGAAAGATCAATTGAAGATTAATAAGAGGAGGGTGGGAGAGAAAGAGAGAGTTTGGAAGAGAGAAAAAAGGGATGATCAAGTGGAAGACAGGAGTAGTTTGTTTGTTTTGGCCAAGTGGTTCGGGAAGCAAGAATGGGTTTTCCGCACTACCACCACGACCAATGGAATGTTTACTTTTTCCGGATTGGGACAAGATCAAAACACACGTGAGTTTCAGGGTGTTGTCTTGGAAACACAACAAAGTGATGATGTGTAATTAATGGTAAGTAATGACAAATGATTATTAATAGTGTTATGTACATGTCATGTGAACGTCATGTGAAATAATTATTACGTGTCAATTATCACGTGCGTGCGCTGAACCCAACGTAGCATTTAACATTTAATATAAAGGCATATATTCAAAAGGCCCATGCTCCATTTCCCATGTACATGTGTAGTATATTGCTCTCAAAGTTTCCCTGTCCTTAAAAGGATAGGACATGCTGTATTAAACATTTGACAAAAAGCGGAATATTTGCATTACCCCGCAAACTTTCAGTGGTTTAAACGTTGGCTTTGCACAGAATCAACTAGTTTGCCCAATATGATGAGCAGGCGCCATGCATACCACTACGAGAGAAATGAAAAAACAGACTTTCAGCCAACAACCAGCGCTGCTCCATGGCAAAAGGCTCTTCGTGTATGGGCATAGCGACAAGAAATTTTTCCGAAACTAGGCTGCTCCCCCGTCCCCTCCAAGCCTGTGCCAGACAAATAGCATTGGCAATGGCGTCACGCGACCGGCCGCCCCGTAGGTGACAGAACGACATGCAACAGCAGCGCTGGCGACTCGGCCCAGGCTTTCCCGCAAGGCTTCGGTGGCAGTCGTGGGCTCGAATCACCGAACGGGCTGGAATGTCAGAACGACGGTTGCTCGCAGCCAATAAATTCTGCGGTAGATGGTTAATAATCCGCGCAGGTAGTAGGTTGAATAATTCCAAGGCTTGCCGTCTAGTGTGGTGTGCTTTTTAAACTGGATTAGTTGGTCCTCTGCGAAATCTTTTTTATATTATTTTTTGGTGAATGTCAGTAACATGACCTACGAAACTATTTTTCATTCGGTGTGATCCCACTTTTTTTCCCAAGGCCAACCCAACAGGCCAAATTAGGTTCACTGCAACCTCTTGGGACTGGCTGGTTTCCCCACACCGTGCTGTCAGTGAGAGTCTAGATCTGCCCATTTAGTACCATGCACACACAGCTTTTTTTTCTTTCACCACTGCTGTTTTCAAAAAGTCCCCGAATTTTATAAATATCCTTGCTTTCCCACGTATCCAACCTTTTTTCTTTCTCGCTCCCTATCCTCTTCCACCAATCTTCACATCTCGGTACGTATCTCTCCACATACACACACACACACACACACGCTTCTGTGCACTTCTTCTCAGGCTTGATTCACATTTCCTAACTTTTACCTTGGCCCACTGCAGCCCATCATGTCTTCTCACACCGAACGATCTTTGGACTCTTCGAGCAGCTCCGCCACTTGCGTCGACGCCGACCTTCTTACAAAAGCTCGGGAAATTGCTGCTCAGTTTCATATCCCCCCAGGATACCTCCAAAAGGCTGTCGACGCCTACATCTCCCAGGCCGCTGACGGTCTCAATGCCAACTTGGAACGAGGCATTCCCATGATTCCCTCATTTATGTCTCACATTCCAACTGGTGAGGAGAAGGGCACCTTTATTGCTTTTGATCTGGGCGGAACCAACTTTAGGGTCTGCTCCGTTGACTTGCACGGCGACTGCACCTACTCAATTGTTCAGTCCAAGTACCAGGTCCCCACCTCAATCATGGTTGGCGATCTCAAGAGCTTTATTAACTACTTGGTCGACCATATTGAGGCTTTTATGAACCAGCACCACGATGAGTTTCTTAAGCAGTTCCGATCCGAGTCCGGTGCCACACCTGAGCCATTGAAGGTTGGCTTTACCTTTTCGTTCCCATTGACTCAAACCACGGCCAACAGGGGTACTCTTGCTCGCTGGACAAAGGGATACCACATTCAGGAAGCTGTCGGTAAGGACCTTCCTCAGATCTTGCAAAAGGAAATTGACGACAGAAGCCTCAACCTTTACATTGCCGCCGTTGTCAACGACACTGTTGGCACGTTGATGGCACGATCTTACACCAAGCCCCGAGAATATGGACCTACCATTGTTGGCTGCATTTTTGGCACTGGTACCAATGGTGCGTATGCCGAGCCCGTTGTGAACATTAAAAAGTTTGATCGAACTGCTTGCCCCGATTACAAGTCTCACCGAATGATTATCAACACTGAGTGGGGTTCCTTTGACAATGATCTTTCTATTTTGCCTAATACCAAGTACGATGTGCAGGTTGACAAGAATACTAGTAACGTTGGATTCCACATGTTTGAGAAGCGTGTCAGTGGAATGTTTCTTGGAGAGCTTTTGAGATTGACTATGGTTGATCTTCACGCTCAAGGACTTTTGTTTACTTCCAAGGAGGCTAAAGAGGCTCTTTCCAACAAGCTGAATGAGCTTTTTGTTCCTTGGACTATGAACACTGCTACCCCTGCTTCCTTCCACGGAGATGAAACCAAGGACTTGTCTGAAGCTTGTGCCGAGCTTTCGTCTCACATTGGATTTAAGCCATCTGTGGAAGAGCTCAAGGCTATTCAGATTATTGCCAAGGCTATCGGCACCCGATCTGCTTATCTTTCTGCCGTGCCCATTGCCGGCGCCTTGCTCCACTCTCAATCTTTGGAGAAGCACGATACCGTTGACGTTGGTGCCGACGGATCTGTTTACGAGCGCTACCCCAACTTTCCCCAGATGATTATGGAGGCTCTGGCTCAAACGTCTATTGGTGAGGAGGGCGTTAAGAACATTACTATGGGTATTGCCAAGGACGGCAGCGGTGTTGGCGCAGCATTGTGTGCTCTGAAGGCTTGATTTTCCATTTTTTCTGTTAATGTTGATGACTTTGATGCCCTTTTAATGACTCTTGCATATATTATGTTTATATTTTTGATAACTTGTATTTTGTAGTTTAGCAATATATTTTTAAGTGAAAAATGGTTTAGTTGATCTGGCGGGGTTGGCCGAGGCATGTGATTATCAGGTGATAATCAGGTGGTAATCAGGTGACGTGTTTGATGGTTTATAAAGGGCCGTGGTATTTAATGTCTCAAGGTTTATATTTGAATGAGGGTTTGCTGAAAAGGGCAATGGCTATAGATGCTTTGAATATGGACAAGATGTAGCTGGACTTGAATTGAAAATAGAGTTGAATGTTATTTATGAGAAACGTTTGATATTGGAGCCGGATTTCTCAGACTGTTTCTCAGATGGATTCTCAAATAGATTCTCGTCCGATTTCAAGCGTTGTTTAATTACATGGAACCACAAATATGAAATCTCAGTATATTTCAAGTTTTGGCTCCTCAATTCAAGAGGTATATTACAATTCCCAGGCAGATTACCGTTATAGTTATCAATATAATTATATAATTATATAATTATCGAGCATCATTTCATTTCATTAATTAAAAGGATTATATACAGTGGAGCATGGGTATATATGTAGATAGCATGTCAACAGTATTCTGTTTAATATAAACAGCCCTGCACGTTGGCAGAAGAAGACATGAAGAGTGTTTGAAAAGAATAATATTCGTATTCAAGAATCACATGTCGGTTTCCATGGTCAGAGGGCTACTACAACAATGGCAAGCAGTAGTAGTAGTAATAGTAGCAGTAGTAGTATTGTAGTAGTATCACAGCTTAGATTGAAAAATAAATACTAGCGAGAAGGACAAAACACGAGAAGAGAGATGGAGGATATACTAAGATGTTTCGTAGATGTAAGCGTCAAACGCGAAATGAACCCCCAAAAGGAAAATGATAATAACAATAACGTAATGATATACAACAATGCTATATGATTTGCTCTTTTTTAATATTTAGTACTGCATGTCAGCAACATATGATTAAATTAAATTAAACGACATGGGTTTGTACTTGTCGCGTATCTCAGCTAGCAATTAGACCTGGTTTCATACCGATATTTGAGGCTGGTTTTTGAAATCGACATTCGCTGGCAAATCCAGCTGTTTCAAACGTAGGGCAATGAAAATGAAAATGAAAATGGACGAAATGGGCGGAAACAAGTGGAAATTGGTTCCGAAATTGAAATTTTGAAATAGCCTCCAACACCGCCATTGCTACCGTCACCTTTGCTCAACCAGAAAACCAGATAACCAGATAACCAGATAACGTCCACGGCCAAGACCAAAGTCAGTAACCTAACCCCGTTCGCTGGCAGCACAAATGCCTGTGTCCGAATGAGGTTTTTGCGAGCTTTGATCGCTTTATTAGCAAGCTGCCAGGCCCATGGCGAAATCCTAACCCTTATGTAAAAGATGGAAAGATTTGGGCATTTCGTTTCTTTTTTCTGGAGCTTTGCCAGATTTCGTTTCTAACAAGGTCGTGTATGTATATTCAAATATGTATAGCCCAAAACAAAAACCCTTTTTTTGTCAAAATTCAAATCTCAGAAAACTAAAACAGAAAAAGATCGCAGCCGGTTATGTAAGGCCAGCCGCATAGCTAGAGTAAGCCGCTGTTTGGACATGTTAGATAGACCCCCCGTCGTGTTGTTTTAAGATCAATGCAAGCTTCATGTCGACTCGAGGTATTGCGGTGCGCTTGTGTTAATCTTGGAGAAAGTCAAAAATGCTGGCAATACGCAAATAGATAGAAAATGGAAAATACACATATATATGAATGCTGATTAGCTTTTTGACACAAAGGATTAATCTAGTTATAGTAACAAGGTAATGACCAGCCTAGAATAAATGGCGGTTCGGCCCATTTTATTGGTTTATATGAATTTCTATTTGCTACTGGCTCTATACGTTCCACACGCTGTTTCCATATTCTTCAATCTTTGCCGCCCTCTTTTCTTTTATTCCCACTTTGGTTACACTGTTTTCAGGTGCTCCGATTTGTTTAAACAACGTGTTGACCAAATTTTCTGGAATTTTAAAAAAGCACCTAAAGGCAACTCAAAGGCAACTCAAAGGCAACCCAGATGCAAGCCAAGGGATCCAAATGACCCAAATGCAATCTCAAACTAAACGATACGGTTGCTCTTGTCTAGACCTCTTTAGACTGGCATGAAAAAACACAAAATGCGAGCTCAACTAGACACGTCCTTATAGATATATATTCCCCTTTGGGACGGGTGCCTTTGCTTTTCTTCGTTTAACACACGCACCAAATTCACAATATGGGACCCAAGCACGATTTCTTTTTTTAATGCCCAGTTTTTTTTTTTCTGTTCTTGGGGGTGTTCTGACTGTAGATGGACAATGTATGAATAGAAGAACTAAAACACAGGCATGGGCGATGACTGAAAATATCCGGAGATTATTCCTTTTGAAGCGCACAGTCGCGTTATAAGTGGTTCTTATAGGATCCTTATAGGAGTGGCAGAGCGCGGACGGCCGGGCATCGATTACACCGATTGCTTGTTTTCAGTTCTCTCCAGGGCCTGAAGGCTTCTCCTGAAAGTGTTGCTCTAAAAGCGTCACGTTGCGGACATGTGATTTATCTCACGTCATTATTGCCAGCATAGGTATCGACTCTCAGAAATAACAATAGCAATAACAATATAGCAATAACAATAAAAATATCATGTACTGCAACAGATGGGGTACATGTCTAGTATTTGAGCATTATCATGTGGAAAATAACAGATAGGAGGTGGTGGTGGTGGCAGCGGACTTTAAAATCGATTCTTGTAACGAGGCATTTCAAAGGGCAGTTAGTTTGAAAACTGTTGCGAACGATTCCTTTATTTCATGTAGTTTAGCAGTGAAGGCGTTTGGGAGTTTTAACCTTTTTTAAATGTCACACCGTTTTATGATGGACTTTTAAAGTGTGAGTCAAGCAGATATTAGTATTGTTGTTGACATTGGCATTGATACTTTTATTTCTGTACTTTTATATTTCTATATTCCTATTGGTATTAGTACTTTCAAGAATACCCATCGTCAAAAGACCCTGATTTGTTCTGTTTGGCTGTCTTGATAGCTTGATAGCTTGATATTAACTTATTAAATGTTTAATGTTTGTCGAGTCCTCTAATGGTTACAAATAAATCCAAACGTAGCATATTTTGCCCAAAAACGCCTTGATTGCTAATACCTGAATAATATCTACATCTACACTTTTAAAATATATTTCAAATACATTTGGAATACATTTAGAATACATTTAAATTGAATTTAGAATACTAATATATACCACGAAAAATAAAGCATAGGCCTCTAGAAAATACAATATCTAATATCTGTCATGTTCATATTCCTTTAATCTCTTCTCCATGTTCAGCCTCTTTTGGGTACCATCTAATAGCTACATAGATACTGTATTACACATTTGTATTAAGAAGCCTTGTTCTGTCTAGGGCTTTCCAAGCTGCTGGAATCCATAAATGGAAAATGCTTAATTTGTAAACTCCTCGAAGGGAGATTAAATAAACCTCGATAACAATTCAATATGAAGATAGTCATCTGCTCTCCGCGGCTTTAGAGCTGGGAAAATGATAGAAGCAGAGTGAAGATTCCATCAGCTAAAGGGAATTCTACTATTACTGCTAGTTCTATTACCATTATTTTACTATTAATATTGTGTGTTTTAATTTTAATTAAAGGGCTATACATATAACTATTAGGCCCCTCACCAGTCTTTTACTATTGTTACTACCACTCCCTTTTTTGGAATTGGCAGTTGGCAATTATATATATATATATATATATATATAAATCATTCGATGCCTTTAAGCCTTCATTAATGAATACCAATACCAAAGAAAGATTTCATTTGAGATTTCATTTGAATTATATTCTAGAATTTTATACTCTCATACCTTCTTGATATAGTAAAATACAAACTAATTTTGGCTGCAAATAACAAAAAGTAGCCATTCTCCACACTGGCATATTCCCTTATTCAAAAGCAACTCGACGGCCCGGCGCTTCCATTCAGTCACACGAGCAAATAAAGTCATTGCAGCAAGTTCTATTTTTCACCAAGATTCGACGCCTCAGTAAACTAGTCTAGCCATCTAGTAGCTAAACTCCAGTTTCATCGCAGTTGTAAATTAAACGTCGATAGAAACGGGATGGAACAAGTTGAAAAAGGAAAAAGAATAGCTTGGACATTAACAAGAGCGTTTGTATTTAAACTTTCTATTTTCTTGCTCCAATTCTCATTGGCCATTTCTCTACTTTAATGCGGTTTACAAGTCGCTTATTCAGATTCTAGCCAAGGTCGATTAATCCAGTAGATCGGCATAAACCCTTTATTCCTAGGCCCTTGGTGAATTTCTATTCTGACGAGAGAAGAATCTAACTAGCGCCACAACAGAAACAATAATATACAAGAAAGAATTGAATACATTGGACATGATTTAATGCAATTCAATATTTTAAAGTTGACATTATATAAATAAACTTGATATATTCCAAATCGTTTTTTTGTTTGCGCAGATACATATCCTGGATATTACTAAATCCTCGATTATTTCTCATATTAGCTGGTATGGAAAAATCGCATTATCAACCAAATGAAAAGCTCGACATCTGGAAAAATCTATGCGCGTTAGAAACGGAGAAAAGGAAGAAATTTAAATTTAAAAAAGACCGTGTAGAAGACTGCAAAAAGGGTTTGTTAAAATAATAAAATAAAATGGTAGAAGCCATTGATGGTTGAACTGAGCCAAAGCTTTGATTGCTTGACAATAATACCAAAGTGCAAAGAACGCCAGCGAGATGGCCTTTAATACAACTGGAATTTATTATATATTACATATTACATATATATACAGTATGCTCGTCGTATACAGCTACATTTATATCAATAGATCAGTCGCTGGTTCTGACAGCTGCTCTTTTTTTCCGGGCAAACAAGAACTTGAATGCTGTTTCTTTTACCGTTAACCCGGGGATTATTATCTTTGATGTAGCAGGAAATAGCAAAATATTAGTAAAAAAATATAAAAATATAAAAAGATCAATGCCGATGCCAGCAACAATTCAGTCGTATTTGTCTGTTGTTTAAACCCAAGACTCGATCATAGTCTGTTCGATATGACGGCACAATATACACGCCTTGATCGAGTAAGGGGAATGTTACAATCCAGACTTTCATTATTCCTACACCTGCTCCTATTACTGCTACTACTATCACTATTGCCAGGGATATTATTGTTGGTATCGCTATTTTACTACTATTAATATTACTGCTATTCCTGTTACTCCTTTGATTGTGAATGCGCAACGTTTGGATCATGATCAAGAGTAGCATACTCATTTTATTCAGAGGCAAAGGCGTGTCTACAAACAACGTCTCTTTGTTTGTCACACTTCTTTATTCTATACTCCTACCTATATTCAAACAAAACAGCACACACAACATGTACATTGTTCATACCCAAGTGCTATCTGGTGCCGCTCAGAGTCGTTTACGACAACTGGCTATATGTATGCCAGTATGTTTGTAACACATGAATCGCGTTTCTAATCACCCTAACCCTGTAATTTATGTATGTAAGACGACGCTAACATTGAAATTGGTAAGCGCCGCCACTCTATTCGTACAATGGAGGTCCAAAAGGGAATAGCATTGAACAGTAGTAGGAGGAGCGGTAGAAGTAACAGAAATACCAATGCCAGTAGTAGTAATTCTGGCAGTAACACTAGTACTAGCCCTAATGGTTCGTCTATTCTATACTCTCGCTTTCTGCCGACACTATTAGCCTGGCGACTTGGTGGGATGTATAAACAATGTGATTCAGTCAGCAAGACGAGGGAATTTAGCTCAATCAGGTATAACTTTTCATAATATAAATAGAATTTTATTAAATTGAAAAACAAAAATTAAACAATCATTCTAGACGTTAATGTTGGTATCTTGTAAATTTATCGTTGATCAATTCAGTGTCACGTGTAGTGATAACGAGGGATATCATGTGACTCGTTTAGGGTAGTTTAGGCATTCAAACTCTTTTTTTTTTTTTTTTTCTTTTTTCTTTTTTTGTTCTGGGTTTCTTTTTGTCTTTTGTTGAAACATTATCGAGAATATTGCGTGTATTTATATATATAAACATGATATTCTTTGGTAAAACACGCATGTCACGCGTAGATTAAACGGGAATCCAGATGATTCTTAAAACCAAATAACACAAAACTGATAATGAAGCAGACCATAACGGCATTAATCGCTCGGACCGTATTCTCTTAAAAAAACAGCTGTTTGAAAAAGATTATAAGATTATTGTCACACAGAAGCACCGCTATCAAACAGGTTCAACTATGCAATACCAAGTGGTTTAGGCTTTGGGACTCTCTTGTTCCTGAGTGAGATTTGCAGAATGTCTCTGGTTATGCCCTGGTCTCGTCACATTGCTCGTGTAAGTAAGACTTTGCAAAACTCGTAATCTTCTAGGATTAGAAATGGGATTAGAAATTGTTGATAACGAAGAACCACACTGTAGAAGGAATATAATGGATTACACACAGTCTTATAAAGCAGTTTGTACGGAACCAATATAGCCAAGTCATGATGTATTTGTATATTTATATTTTTAATATTAAATCATGCTCTTTCTCGAGAAATCATGCCTTGGAAATAATAATAACAGCAGTCATGCTGTTGCTGTCAAGTATGACGTGTCACGTGGAATGTGACAGATTAGAGTATAAACCCCACGTGATGAGGCCTAGACATAACTATTACTATCGCTATCATTGGCTGACATCATTATTGCCATCAAAATCATTATTATTATTATCATCATGGGTTTATCTGTCATTCCTGCATCTGACGGATCATTGTCACTATAATACTGGAATCATTACCTAATGAGCATTTAGAACCAAACTGGCTATTTATATTCATTTTTATTTCCAGTTAAATATATATTCGAGATGATCATGTAGTCTATTATCCCCACTTTTTAGTGCCCATTTTCGTTTATGCAAAGTGATCAAATGGCAGACTTTTGTGCCGCAAGAAGGCAAAAGCCTATCAGTTGGACAAGGTTGATAAGGAGAAACAGAGTCACAGGTTGGCCAACTAAGCCTTGTTGATAAGAAGAGTGGCAGTAATAGTAGTAGTATTGGTATTAGTAGCTGGTATGGGAGTTGGTTAACCAACACTTTGAGACAATCCGTGTGACTGCTGGTTTGCTGTAGCTGAGAAAATTATATTCTAGCAGAAATAGTTTGCACTGAATATAACGATAAGGACAATAGTAATAATAATAATAGTAATAATAGTAATAATAGTACATCCCAAGACTTGGTATTTCTTTTCTCACTCTGCTTCCCCCACAAAGTTCTGCTTTAGTCGAGGGACAGTTTGTACCCATCAGTGCTATATACAGACTGTAGAATGGGCTCAAAAGGTTTTATTTCCAACTAAATTTAAAATTGCGCAAATCAAAGGAGTTTGTTCGGCATATAAGCTACTACAAAAGGCTGAAATCAGAAATCAAAAGTCAAAAGCCAGAAGCCAGAAGCCAGAAGACTCGAGACCTTGAATCAGCAGATATCAGGTTGCACTGTTTGTTGGTTGAGTATCTGTCAACACCTGTCAACACCTGTCAATGTCATCTAATATGAATTATATAGATAACCACATTTACATTCATCATTTAAATCCATTCTTTTTTGGGGTTTTCCTTTTTATTTCTTGTCAAGAACTAGCCTAGTTTTGTGGAAACTAGTCATGTGCAAACTCTAAATGATCATGAATTGTGATTGTATTTTGTCTTTTACGAGTAATTTGGTAATTCTTCTCTTTTTTAAGTTGTATTGTGTATTGATATTGATATACTCTTCTATTTTTCTTTTGTTACCAAAGATAATATTGCTAGCATTGCTAGTATTGTTGTCTTTTCTTTTCCAAACTCAAACCGCCGTTTTGACTATTGTCTGTTGATAAACAGTACAAATGTTGGCATGCCGTGTGACAGACATTTCTTCTAACAGCTGTGCTGAAATGACTTTTTTTTAGTATTTGAATTTGTATTTTATACTTGTATTTACAAGATGTCAACCTTTTTTTCTGTTTCCATTAAATTTATATGCACTCTCTTGTACGCATGTTTCTGTACGGCCGACTTTTTATTAAGGGCATGTCTTTGAATTGGCCAAATACCATTTCCAACAACTTGAACTTTGACGCAAGTACTGAATTACAATTTTCACAACCTTGTTAACTAGGTAACTAGTTATTTGTGGGTTTGAAGAATTGAAAAAGAAGGAAATCGTTTCTTTGTAAATGTTGATGAATGGGGTTGTAATCAGGTATATTGAAATAGTATGATATTAAGCAAATACGATGGCCGTTTACAAAATATATCTTTCTAATTACGATTGAATACTGATCTCTGATTACTTTACCAAATAACCCCGATTTTTATTGACACATGAATTTCTATATACACCAACAAAACACACTGTACGCGCGTTTCATTTTTAAATATAGAACTTAGAACCTTTTGAGATCTGATAGATGTCCATTGCAATTCTGTATTGATTCCTTATTTCGGAATCGTTTCAAGTGTTTCGGGTTCCTGAAATATAAAGTGTATTTAGCAAGACTTGGTAAACACGATAGCATCGCTAAGAATTGAAAGGAATTAGTTTTGAAGAAATCTAATATAATTCAGCAATACAATAACCCAATTGCCCAGAAAGTGATATTACATTTTACATAAACTTTTGATGACTACAAGACATTGTCAGTCAGTTAGTTACCGTGAATAACTCCCAAACAGCTTGTTTAGAAGCGTATATACCTTATAACCAGAAAAATACAATTGGCTCAATCGTAGCAAAATCAGCCTGTATTTCATCAGCTATCAACAATGAATATTGCTGAATATTACTGGATAATACTGAACGCGCAGTCTGTACATGAATAACAGCGACTTGTGACTTGTGACTTGCCCACAGCCCCACATAGTTACGAGTGCTAAGTAACTAGACTATGCTGGCTGCAGCCAGCGCTGTATTACACCCTCGTCTAATAGTTACGCCCAGCAACCGTCGAGGTGAGTCAGGCAATTTCCTTTGTCTGAGATGGCATTTTGTGTCGAGCTGGGGGTTTGTCATACCTTATAAATCTATAGCGTTCTCCTATCGTATCTCCGCCTTTCGTACATGGTTGCCATGCGGCTTTTGGGGATACTGCATCTGCATCTGGACTACCCACACCCCCAGCCAATAATCCCCTCCTATAGACCCTCTCGTTTCCATTTATTTTTATTATCATTGTTTGTTATAACATGTACATATAATAAATACACACACTTCGTTCCTATAGACCCGTCCTATACTTCCAATCCATGGGCCCAGCCCGGGCCGTGATCGAGATATAAATACCAAAGCTCTTCTCCCTTGAATTTCGAAATGCTCCACCCTTGGAATCCTTCTTCTCCATTCACCTCTTTTTCTTCCTTCTCCCATGGCTTTAGCTTTCTCTGCCTGATTCTTCTGTTACAACTTTAAGACTCTTTTTCCCTTGAAGCAGTAGCATTTTATTCATACAGCCTCATACCTCTCGCTGAAACATTTCCAAAGACATTGCAAACAACCTTGTCTAAACGTTACTTGACCTTGTCTATATATTTATATTGGATTAGATATAGGTATATCTATATTATATTATATATACACCTCTTCATACATATATATATATATATATCTGCATGGATTTCTACCTCTTTCCTTGAAAAAACCCCCATTCTTTTTTTTGCCCTCTTCTTCCTTGAATGTCCAACACCTCTCTCTATTATTCGGAACAATCTCAGTCTTCTCTCCAGCCTGTTCCACCTGCTCAATACGTCATTTCTTACGACGATTCTTGCTCAATAGACATGTCTGCCCAAGTTCTTACTCCTCAACCAATTCCTACTACTGCTTCTTATTTGGTTGCTCCCGTTGACGACAGTAAGATTAAATTGCCTTCTATTAACTCTCTTCTTTCTACTTCACAACAACAACAACAAGCTCAAGCTCAAGCCCAATATCAATACCAACAACAGCAACAAGCCTCTCATAGCAAGTCTTCTTCTATCTCTACTCAATACGATATGAATACAGTCCATGTTCCTGATCAGTCTTCTGCAATGTTGACTAGTAATGGCTCGCCTGCTCAAACCTACTATAACTTTCAGGGTGTCCCCACTGCTCCCTCCTCCTCTACCTCCTCTTCATATACACAACAGCCTTCTCAACCACCACAACTGACATATAATAGTGGTGCTACATCTCCTGCCCTGTCCTCAAATTCGTCCACAAGTAGATCCATCGACCCATACCACATTCCCTCTAATTCCTACTTTCCTCAAACAAAATATCCCACCCCTGAACAACAACAGCCAGCTTCCCAGTCACAACAGTATAACCCGTACATTCAACCAAACTCCCCTTCTTCTTCGTCTTCACCTAATTTGCTGGCCGCTCCTCAAACTTTCCAACAACCTCTTCCCGATATCACTTCTCCATCAGCTGGCAATACTGTTAATAGTGTATATTATCCCAATTCTCAACACGCACATCAGCAACATTCGCAACCACCACACCCTCATCAATCACAACAGTCTGCTACTCAACCACAGTATAACACCGTTCCAGCGTACACATACACCCAGCCTTTTCAACAATACCCCCCAGCCCACTTTCCTCCTACTCCTCCCATGGGCTTCTCATTATCTTCAATGGTCCCCCATGCCCAATCCATTCCTTCTAACCCATATGGACCAGCTTCTAGCTACTTTGATCCCAAGTTTGGCGTGATGCCACCTGGTTGCATTCCCAATGGCCAATTACCGGGAAGCATTCTTTCACAAGTTCATGGGGTTCCAATGATAACGAGCCGGGCAGTTAAGCCCAAGCGCAAGCGAGCTACTCCGGAACAAACCAACAGATTGAACGAGGTGTTTGCTGAAACATTTTTCCCGACCAGCAACCAGCGCATGGATTTGGCCATGGAACTTGGCATGTCACCTCGAACCGTGCAAATTTGGTTTCAAAACAAGCGACAGGGCTGGAGATCTGAGCATAGACGTCCAGTGCCCAGAGAGCCAGTTCCTTTGAACACTGATTTTTTGCGAGAGCAGCATGAAAAGAACGAAATTAAGGAAGAGGACATCAAAATGGATCGATCCGAAATGGATACTGATCATCTGGTGAATATGAAATCTCTTCCACCCATGAGCCATTATTCTGAAGTGTCTTATAATGGGCATTAATGTGATTTTTGTAAGAGATTTTTATTTTTGTTTTATTTGCTCATGTCATTGTTTTATTTCTTTATTTTTTATTTTCATTTGTTGTTATGATCTAAAAACTTATTTATTTATAATTTTCCGAAATGTTAATCTGCTTTTATTTTACTTTATCAAGAATGGTGGACTGGTATTTTGTATCGTAGCAGGCGCACAACAAGAAGAAACATGGATTTCGTTGAGAGTTCCTGTTTAGGAAGCTAAAGAAAGACTTGAAACGAGGATATAACCACAAAAGAGGTTCAAATCAGTATTTAATATTAGTATGTGTATATAAATATAAATTAGCTGGTGAAAGTATATATGGTGGAAAGATAAAGCGAATAAACTTTCTAATCCAAAGAACCTTTTTCTACTATTCCTACTTGTTTGATTTGTTCATTTGTAACTTTCAATTGGTTACTTATAGCCGGCAAAAAGGGTTTTGAAATCCAAGATTCATTACCAAACTGTTATCAAAATGTTATCAAAATACCTCACAATTACCAGTACAAATATGAAAGTGAAGAGAATCGGGAATACAAATATAAATGTGTATATATATTAAACTAGGTAGTTTGTGCCACACAATATGAACATATTTATGTCTTGTCAAAATTCAAACTGGATTAAATTACCTGAGCCTGGTTTGGATGGGATTGACATTTGATTTTGAAAACTGATTTTTGGCATTTGGCTATGAACTCCAATTGTAGTGTCTAGTATTTGGATGTAAACGTAAAATAACGTTAAAGTTATTCGACAGACCAGGTGCTACTGGAACCAGAAGGTTCAAGGTGGGAAAAGTCAGAGCAAGGTTATTTCTCAAGTTGGAGCATCAAACCATTGATTATAGATGAGTAAATATAGGTATAAATGAATGTAAAAAAATATAAAAGCATGTAGTTGCAGGCTGAGAATATTCTCATTTAAATGATTCAATTTCTGTATTTTTGTATTTTGTATTCTGTATTCTATAATATTTTCTCATCTTTCTGTTCATCACAACCAGTTTGTGATATCAGTCTTTCCAGAGACCACCAGATCTCGGCTACTTTTGACAATTTGAGCAACTTGCCAAACAAAAGACTTTATATTACATTTTATTTTATTATATATTATATATTATACATTATACATTATACATATATCTATCATATTATTCACATCAAACCATGGTTATCCTTGGAAAAGAAAATAACTTCACAACTAGGTGGGACTTGAAAATAAGTATCCTGATTTGGAGCAGATTGTAAAAGTCTTTTCAGTTGTTATAAATTCACGTTATATATTAATGTCATTCACAAGCATGAACTCATTCTGCTCTTTATTTCTATCTCTGAATGCCTGTTTTTGCATGATGCTCCAACTTTACCATCCAGTTGACACCATCATTCCAAAGGCCAAAAAATAGGCAGGGAATACATGGATCAATGCTTTATTCAACTGCTTCATTCATTCCTTGTGAATTTTATACGTGCCTTAATATAATCATAACCATAACTATATACATTGTGGAAACGGTAATTACCGTACGGTTTGAAATAACATTTACCAAGTAACGTGATTGTAGCCTCTTTGGAAAATTTTTTTGAGATGGGATCTTTGAACTTGAAGAAAAGATGGTAAAAAGATTATAATAACAAAAAAAAAAAATTATAATGAAAAAGAAGAAGAAAAAAGGAACAATAGCGTGTATAATGATCGAATTTGTCATTTTTATCACATCTAGATGTTTTTTTAGTTCGGTTGAATGGGATGGCCAAAAGCCAAAAGCTAAAATAGTTGATGATTGGGTACTGAAAACAAAGAATCTGGAGCCACGATTGATTGAATAGCAAAGTATAGAGTTTTTTTTAAAATAAAGGCCTAGTTGTAGCCTTTTGATAACGGATGATGACTTTTCCTTGCTTCAAAGCATTACTAAAGGGCAAATAATAGCAAATAAAAAACCAAAACATTTGAAAGAAAAGCGATAGCAAGGCAAATATATTTCAAGTTTATATATATACGAAGTCATTTCAAGTGTTCTAGAAGCCTTGAAACCAAAAGAGGAAGAGGAACAAAAATAATAGTTGAACATTGGGAGTGGCATTTGACGACAACAGCTAGGAATTGTTAAAGGCACATGAAATGAAGATCAAACGTATTGACAACTTGATCATGAATGTCTTTTTCCTGATTAGATCTGTGACTTGGATGAGTCGTTAGGAATACGAGGAAATGAGTACAGGTCGAGGTTGAAGATTGCTATTTTGTAACATTTTGATACAGTACAATGCTCGATGACTCGCGGTACAACCGGCGTTAAAGAGTTGTAAATGGTCTCGAATGGAATTTTTCTTGAATTGGACTGTTGAATGAAGCAGGCGTGTGAAAATTGACATGCCTTAGTCCCGTGACTGGTATGAAGGCTGTATTTGTAAATAGATATTCACATTTTATATATTTTATATATGTTCATGTACACGTTCATATTCATCTACCTGTTGCATCTTCTTATTCTTTCCTATATCCCTTTTTAAAATCGAGCGTATCAGCACCTAGACCCTGAAGATAATCGAGATATATATTCAAGATTCAACCTATCCATATCCTGACGACCAACAACGGCAACAATGGCTACAGGCCCGCGAGTCACAATGCCAGATACATTGAAATCTCTTTATTCCAAAGCATGTGAAACCAACCGAGAAAAACAGATCTCGTGGGGATTTGATTGGTGTGCTGAGTGGCACTGAGCTGAGATAGCATTAACCTATATACACAAAGGCTGCACAAAACCTATACAAAAACCACGCTCTTGGACACTCATTCTCTTGCTCGCTCTCTAGATCGTCCCTAGTTTTGCAGCTCGCGCTCACCTGCGAACACTAGTCCAACAAGCACACCCGTTGCGCCCTCCCTGATTTTCAGCGTCCATCTATACACTGTTTCTATATTCAGGAGACGCTCACATGGTTTCCGGGCACACAGGTGTGAGCTATACCGAAAAAAAACGCCTATATTGCTCGAGCGCATTCTAGCATCTTTTATCTGTTTTCCTTGTATACATTCCCAGCGCTGGCAAGCTGGAAGCCCAGTCCGTGTATATGAGCAAAAGGGCTCTGGATTGTTCAAATCTTATCTTCTTGTCAATTACCCAATGTCCATTCCCATGTACATGTACGCTATAAAAATAAACTAGTCTTACATGAAATTAAAAAAAAAAGAAATTCCATGTCAGTTTAGAGCCACGTGAGAACACAAACTTGATTAACGTTTATGTAGATTTGCATCACATGACAGTCACATGACAATCTATACTCCCGATGTATTTCTCAAATTGAACCCAAATGCTATTCTCGTTATTTTTCTTATATTATCACCATTATCTTTATTATCTTCATTACTATCTTCACCACCTACTACTACTGCTACTGCTACTGCTACTCCTCCTCCTCTTCCTCTTCTTTGTATAAATTCAAAATCTTAAACCTGCTCTTTCCTGCCTTCTTATGCACCTCTTCATCAACCAACAAGGGCCACCAGTGCACCGTTACAATGTGACCCTATCACGATACCTTACAGTTGTTGCTAAAAAACAAAAGATATGCTCGTCTCCTGGGTGCTTTGATCCTTTTTGTAAAAATAAATAGACCCTATTAGCCTTAGCCTTCGTTTTAGTACATAGGAATCTTGAATACACGCTTAATACCTAACTCTTATCTTTCTACTCTCGCTTTATGCACCTTTTGGCGTATAAAAAAATTGAATTAAAAACAAAAATAAGCCTTTTAGACTCCCGTGATACGCACTGCGCTCGTCATTTTTTTCAGCCACAAATGACGAATAGTCCGTTACTTTTATCCTTTCTTACGTAATAATTCCCACTCACACTTTTGTGCGCCACAGATGTTGGTCGAGGTATCAAGTCTCATCTACATCCACGTCGCCCGCCTGTGATCACCACGTTCCCCCCTGCATCTAAACGACTACTTGTATGTACATCATCTAGCTGCTACGCTCATGTGATATTCAGGGCTAGGGCCCAACCGTGCTTGTGGCTAAATTCAATTCCTATTTATATTTCATATCTTCCTTCCATACATTCAAAATGCCACCGCTAGCCGCAACTTTTACTTTCATATAGATAGAGATGTGTGTCCAATAACATTATATACCTAGAGATCGTCATGGCGTTCTCCTGAATCCCTATATCCATGCTGTATATCAACCACCTCTGCCAGTTATACCACTTTTTTCTTTTTCTCTTCGT
This sequence comes from Magnusiomyces fungicola, assembly GCA_900654225.1. Classification (NCBI taxonomy): domain Eukaryota; kingdom Fungi; phylum Ascomycota; class Dipodascomycetes; order Dipodascales; family Dipodascaceae; genus Magnusiomyces; species Magnusiomyces fungicola. Next base: position 1,956,849 of record CAACAH010000002.1, read on the forward strand.
AACAAGATGGACACTCCAAATTGGCAATACCACAAACATATCCAAGCATATCCAATCACATCTAATCTTTTTCACCGGCTCAATATTACAAAAAGGTTAAATGTGCTTTGCGCAAGTGTTCTATGCATCAATCATTGTAACGTTGCCCTCAGTCCAATTCCCAGGAGTGCTATGGTTCAACCAAAGTTTTACAATATACAATACCATTCTGACAGCTTTCATGTGTCAAGTTAATATACTCCCATAATTTTTTTTATTCATTTCAATTCTAATGTGCGATTTTATCAACTCTCATTGTTCAAGTAATGCTTAATATTACCCCTCTGGCTTTATCATCAATCAATTCACAAGGATAGTCATATAGATATTTGGTTTTTAAATTTCAACGCATGTATATCCAATATATTATTACATTTCTGTCGGCCATACCCGTATCAAACAGTCCTTGAAAGCATGTATATAAATAATAAACCTCCTAGTTTTCTCTCTCCTTCTTCTCTGTGCAATCATCTCTCAGAGATTCCACAGAACGAGATGCTTGATATCACATTATCTGGTTAGGTGGGTCTCTTTGCAATGTATGATTCAAGGTTCCCCTGTTGACTACCACAAATCACCTATATATTCTCGATGTACGCTTATATATATTCGTTTACATGATCATTTACAAATCTAATTTATCGCCATTGTTTTTTTTTACCTTACCTGAGGGTTCAACTATATGGATACCCAAGTTATATTTTTTAAAACCTACTAACAGCGTAACAAAGCATAACAAAATATAACAACGTGTAGAAATGTTGGAAATCTACATCTTTTTTTGTAGATCTCCAATTGTTTTAAACTCTTTTGATAACCTCAAGCACTATTTTCAGACTAACGGAAACATTATCCCAATCTCTGACGTTTGCATATACCCCAAGCTCTGAACAAACTCAACAAATTGCAAATTGAACAAAACAAACACGGGTCTAGCCTTGTCTTGTAAAATCAATTTCGCTAATACTCGGTACTTAGCCAACAAGATAAAATAAATCGCATGGCACTCATATTTGAAATGTCCATACTGTTTCCAGCTGTTATTATTACCAAACTAGCAATTTTGTACTGCAGATCAAAAAAGGCGATATAAATCAGCAAATTGCCATGATTACAATTTGCTTTAATTACAAAAGAACTGTTTTCATTATTACCTCTACTACCACTATTATTGTTATTATATCAGTGTGCAATTAAACATTCTACTAATCAAAATTCCTTTCGTTGTAATTACCTTGCCTAACCCATGTCCCATTTCGCGAAAATAATTTCTTCAACTTGCTTCCCTCAAACTAAACTAATCAGTTTTAGACTCGGCAACGTCCAAATTTGTTTTCGCAAGGATTCAGAGATCAAAACTAGCCAATTATATACCATAACTGCCATATTTATATATACACATCCACATAAATGCATAGTTATTATGGCACTATACATTGATATCAAAAAAGTCTTTCGCAACTGCTGCTACTAAATATATATATACACATGTTTATCTAAAATCGTCTTCTTCACAAATAGTATAAAATGGCCCCCTTTTCCCTCGTTCATCCTCCTTTTTTTCTTCTTCTTCTTTACCAAAAATCACATTTGCAATCTCTCACCTTATCTCTGATACTGAAAGCACCAACCTAACAAGTCAATCCAGCAATCCAACTCAACTTCAAAATGAAATTTAACAAGTCCCTCGCAGTTGCTGCTCTTACAGCTTTTACCAGAATCTCTGCTGCTCCTATTGAACAGCCTTCTAACATAGTTTCTTCTACTGTGGGTTCTGTTCCCGCCTACGGATACAACTCCACCACTCTCCTTGCCTCTGTTTCTACCAACCTTCCCATTGCTTTTGTTACCACCTCTTCTGTTACCACTCTTGCCGTTGCTTCTTCCCCTGTTTCTCTCAATCCTGTTGACTTTATCTCTGTTGAAGACTTTGAAGATGATTCCATCTCTCTCCAAGACTATGATCGTTTTGTCAACTTTTGGAACTCTACCAATGACGATGATTTGATTTCTGCCCAAGACTTTTCCATTGATGCTTCCAATTCTGCCTACCGCGAACAGTCTGGCTCTCTTTTTAACATTTTTCGTTCAGCTTCTGGTACCAGTGATGACGTTTGCACCCCCTACTCTTCTGCTTTTATGCCCTATACCGGCTTTCGCTTTGTCACCACCTCCCACTACAATTACAAGCTCTTTTTTACCCACAAGCTTTCTAACCTTGTGTACTGCTATCAGGGCAAAGAGGTTACCCGTGCATCTGCTAAGATTCCATTTGGCAAGCGTGACATTCTTTGGGGCTCCAAGTACTGTTTCAGCCAAGATGCTACCCAAAAGGGTGTCAGAAATGGCGGTCCTGCTATCGAAGGCTGCTATGTTCCTGCCAGAACTGCTCGTGCCCACCACGGTGAAACTGTCATGGGGATTTCTTGGAGACGTCCCGAACGTCTTTACGGTGGTCTTTTCCGTCTCCCCAAGAATAGCGGCAAGGTTGTCAATGACGCTGCCATTCCCGTTTCTCCTTTGATTGCTGATGAACCTTACATGGGCTTTACCAAATCCATCTCTAAGGGAAGAAGTGAAGTTTCTGTTCCCCAAGCTTATACCCCCGACTATTATGGAAACCACTACCCTTTGGCTTCGGACGCCTGGGCCAAGTATATTGACGTTACTGAGGCTTACAAGCCCATTTTACCTGAACGCATTCCCCTTGACAGCAATGGCTATATTCAATGGGTCACCATTTTCCGATGGATTTTTTTGAATGAAATTCTTCTTGCTCAGCTCAAGGATATTTACCAGGAAATGCCTTGGGCTCCCGAAATCCTCGCGGCCAGCTTGATGGGCACTGCTTCTGTTGAAGAAATGCAAAAGGCTAATATTCCCCTTGACATTGTCCACCAGCTTGGTATTGACGCATTGCAACTCCCAACCGTTCCTTCTATGCCTGGTTCTAACTTTATGCCTGTCTATCAGACTCCTTACTCTCAGCCCGACTGGTTGCTCAAGCTTGAACAGAAGCTTATTGATACTGGCTTGACCGCCATTGGATTTGCCTTTAGAACTACCATGAACCAAGTCAGAACTCGCCTTTCCTTGGTTGAAGACAAGAGATTTGCAAAGTTCATTTACATGACTATTTCTTATATCATCAATCCTTAAGTTGTTATTTGCCATTGTTGGCTTTAATATAATGTAAGTCGTAATATAATTATTAAAAAGAAAAATAATATTTTAATCATAAATCATTAATCATACAAAAAATATTTAATGTGACTTGATATCAATCACACCCAAAAGTCTAGAAAATTCAACATTTTCAGAAGAGTCGAGTAAATCTTGACAAGAAAAACTAACCTTCATCATCCTCTTTTCTGTTCCATATTCAAACTTTTCATCTCCACGTCCAAACATAGTAATATTCAAACCAAACTGCTGTTTTGCAAGCTCTTCATTCCGACGAACAATTGCAAATAGTGATATCTTTTTTATTTGAGCATCGATAAACAAAGCATTGCGCCAAAGAATTGAAATCTGAGAAAGCTGATCCGGTATACTGGTTTGGAGGTTAATTAGGCCTAGAACCTTACTGGCAAAAAATTCAAGGCATTGAGAAGGAGCCTTGTCGAAACATCTAGTTTGGCGTTTCTTGCTGATAAGAGTACATTTTTTAACAACTTGTTGCTTAATGTCAATTTGAATTTCAAGCATCTTTTCAATTCTCATCAGCAAATATCTAGACTCGCTTCCTTTCTTATTGATGGCTTTCAAGTACCGAGTTCCAGACACAAGTTGTACTGCCTTGATGTCTCGCCTAGCATTAACAGTCGTCTTGTTCACACTAAGCTTTCTATTTTTCAAGGTAGCTTCAATAGTTCTGACATCATTCTGCAATGATTCCTTTTCTTCTGAGAGCTTGACACCATGTGTTTCTTCGGCAGCAAGCCTAGAATGAACCTCGTCAACTTGTTTCTCAATTTCCGTTACACGAGTCTTAGCCTTTAAGAAACGTGACTTCAACTCGTCTATATCTTTGTTCGAGTGAGAATTTAATCTAAGTTTGATTTCATGTAGCCTCTCCAAGCGTGTTTTCACAAACTCATGTTCAAGTGCAATCTTTCGACGGGCCTGTTCCAAAATGTCCAAACAGGAATCAGTTGTTTCAGTATTCATTGGTTTAATTCCAACCGACCTGGAAACCCCCATGACTTTGGAATTGAGTGCCTTTCGATCACTTTCCATGAGATTATTGTTTTTCTCATGCTCATCAATTACATTCTGCATTAATTGCTTGTTCCACTCAATGTATGTGCCCTTTGCTTTAAGTCTAGCACAGCTCTTCATGACTCTAATAGCATTGCTCATCTCATCCTTAACCCCTGGGGTTGCAGCAACATATTCTGTAAAAAGCTTGGGCGGCTCATTGTCAATATCCAGCTCCATATCTTTCACAGACTGTTCCGCGCCTTTGATGCTTTTCCGCATTTCTCTTGTACTAAACTTGTACATTTCTAGCTGCGGAAGTTTCTGAAGACCAACTGCATAATCCTTAAGAGTGGGTTGCCCATGCTCCTCTATTATAGAATTTTGAGCATCCAAAAGACTAGTCTTGAGATTATTCAAAGAAAAAGACCTATCAGCGCTAGTCAATAGTGAATCCAAAAAGTTAACTTTAACAGATTGCAAAAACTGTTTTAGTAAATCCTGCTGTTGTTCTGGTTCTTCCTCTGTATCAAGTTCCTGTTCCTGTTCTGGCTCTGGTTGAGACTCTAGTTTTCCAAGACTGATTTCTGGTTCTGGTCCTGGTCCTGGTTCCGGAGATGGCGTCGGTATTAGCTGTGCTGAATGGCTCAATTCCTGCTTTGATTTAACTGGGGATGGCTTTGACATTGATGGAAATAAATTAACCGAGATCAATGGGTGTACAGACTTTCTTCTCAACACAGCAGATGTATTAATATCGCTTTTCGTAAACAAATTTGGTCTTGTACCATGAAAACTAGAAGGAACAGTTGTTGGAGGCCGCTTCAATGGCGTAAAAACAGCTGGAGGTTCTTGGTCTTTGAGATATTTAGATCCAATCTTTGTAGATATAGGCAATGAATTTAGAGTCTCATTCAATGCTGGTTCCAGTTTTCTAGGTGTTTTTTTTCTCGGACTTATATCTGCAAGACGTTCTTGGAGCTTCTTAAGACGAGAGGGTGTAGTAGGAGGATGTAATTCGCTAAATGACGAAGGGCCAGAGGAAAGCTTAGAACTATCTGTCGCATCAAAGGGCTGAAGTTTTTGGGATATTGGTGTAACAGTCTTTTGTCTAAGTTGAGGAGGTGTTTGATCTGATTTTCGTCTTTTGTAAGGATTTTCAACTTTAGATATATTTGTAATTTTTTCAGAAACAGGAGTGAACGATCGTGCATTTTTCTTAATTGAGCTACCACGTGGTTTAGTTGGAGTTTCATCAGTGGTTATTTTGGAGTATGATGTTCTTCTTGGAGTTTTAGGAGGTGAAGTATGGAGTCCTGGATCTGGCTTATCCGTTAATATTGGGGACTCTAGTGTAGTATGTTGAATGATTTGTATACTGTTCACATCGTTAGCAGGTTCTGTAGTGTTTATTTGAGTAAAGTCCATCGTCCGGTCATCCCGTGTTTCCTTTGTCAGTACATTGGTAAAATCCATGTCCACATCTGAATCTTCTTGATAGGTTATTTGGGCAAGGGAAGACTGACTTTGATTGAGTGGTTGAATGCCTCCATCTTGTACGATAAGACTGGAGTGATTCGGATGTTTGTTAACTGTTGTAAACTCCATATCAGAGTCACTTGCGGCTTCCAACTGAGACTCTATGTTGCTAGCTATCACCGTAAATTCCATTTCCTCTTCATCGTCATTTTTATCTCTTTGAGAGGTATCAATAACTTGATCAAGAGATCTAGTATTTGTTAAATCCATATCCACATCTTCTTCATTCAACTTGGCGCTATTATCATTGTGGCGGTTGAAACTATCTGGTTCCTGGTTTATCGTGCTATTCTGATCAACTGGTAGTTCTATCAAAGACTTTCTTTTCAATGCATCCCGAACAAAAGCCACAGAAAGACGACGAAGTGGTATCATTGTAAATTCCATTGTCTGCTCTGGCTCTGGTTCGTCAATAGGAATTGAAACTGGCTGGTGTGTAGATGTCAATTCCATATTTTCCTGTTCATTGTTGGCTGGCTGGGTATCTAACGTTTCGTTACGTTTTGGTGATTTGTGAATATTTGTAAAGTCCATATCCATTTCATCATCTTCGGAACGCTCTTTGATAGAACTCGGGTTTTGAACAGAAGTAAACTCCATATCTTCTTCAGGATCTCTATTATCCATACTTTTTCGTTTTTTTCCCGGGATTGCAGTAAACTCCATGTCCTCGGCAGTCTCTTCATTTTCATGTTCAGATCGAATGGACGGTTTGGCAAGAGCTGTCAAGTTCATATCTTCTTCTTCTTCCTCTATTGTGCTCATTGCATCTCGAGTAGGTTGATCTTTCGGAATATTAGTGAGATCCATATCATCCCCTTCATTCTCTGTCAGGTTGTCCTTTTCTTCAGAATTTGACATATCCACACTAGGAAATTGTGTTGATGATTGGGGAGATTCAATTCGTTCAAATAAGCTTCTTCTTCTAAAAGGAGATGCAGTTTCTTCGCTTAATTTCATTGGAGATGCAAAAGAGTTCATATTCTGTTCTGCAGTTTCCCTGATTTGACCGAAAAGCTGAGTCATGTCTCTAGTCTCTTCCTCCATATCTTCCTCTTGTGGTGGCTCTTGAATTGATATGTTTTGTTGGAATAAAGTCATTGGATCAACTGCGCCTGATACAGTCATATCAATTTCCATCTGATCAGTTGGTTGTTTTCGAGGAGTGCTCTGCCGCCTATTTGAAAATACCTGGCCTAATTCCTGTGAAAAGTTGTCATTATTAATCCCTGTATCATTTGGAATGGAATTGTTGTTATGTTGATTAGTCTTTGGAGAATTAAAAATGATGCTCTCTTGCTGAAGTCGGGTATTAAAAGCAGCAGATATTGATGAGTTCCTCATGGCACTGGTAAATAGCGGAGAGCTAGGGGTATTGAATTTGGACTTTTTGTTAGCTTCATGCAAAGCGATCTGTTGCTTTGTAGCTTCAAATATTTCACTAGTGTTCGTTGAATCAAGATCCATATCTTTTTCGCCCATGTCTTCACTAGATGCACTATTTGCTTGTCTTGTTAGCCCTGGAGCTTGTGAACTTTTTGGAAAGAGGGACGGTGCAAAATGGTTCGAAGTGCCAAATAGCGAATTGTTACTAGAGGCAGGTCCAAACAAATCTGGTGCTGATGACGTCTTTTGAGGGCTTTTGTTGCTTGGTATCGAAGGTGGCACTGAAAATATGTGGTCAAATTGAGGGCCAGTATCGTTATCCTTGTCGTTATTGTTAGGAGGAGATTCAGCTTTTCGGGCCGGCTGAGGTGGGTCAGGGAATACTAATTGTCGTTCATCAATCTGAAAAGTGTGCAGGGTAGCTTCTGGTGCAAAACTCACTCGTCGTTTTGCAAACTTCTTTGATGTTGTCTTATCATCATTTATCAGCACTTGCATGATACCAGTCACCGTATGGTTTTCATCATTGGACCCTTTGAGAATACTTCGACTAGGTGCCTGTATTATAAAATAAACATTAGCTATTGTTGATAGAATCAAAAATGTGCTAAACGTACCATCGAGGCTCTACTGGCCTTTCTAGCTAATGGCTCTTCTCTTTGAGATTCTTGGATAAACGATATTGTTTTTCGGCGTGAAAGAGGATCCAAACTGGTTCGTTCCAGCGGTACTGGAGATTTGAAACCACGGGGAGTAGTATCCATTTTGCTTAATTGTGGAAAGTCGGTGTTGTTGGGTGTTGTCGAGTGTTGTCGAGTAAATATTAAGGAGAAACCAGGTGGAAAGGCTGGAGTTGTTGATTTTTTTGATTGTTTTGTTTGTGATTCCAATTTAAACAACTTACAAATGTTATACATACCACGCTGTTGTCATGCCAACTGAAACGTACGGCTGATTTTCACGTGATACAACGCTTTGGGTAAATTTTTTCAGCATGTGGAATAACTAATCATCATGATCTACCGCTTGTCTTCCAATACACCCTTTAGCCATGAGTTTACAAGTATGATTAGCAATGTGGATTCCAATTGATCTTGTATATTAACTGATTTCATAGCCTAAATTTCACTATGGTCCTGTCATTTCATTGGCCTTTCACAATGATCTGTTGCTTGTGGGACAAGGCCCAGTTGCAAAAGTTTACAAATACTCTACTGGAGAATTGCTAGAAAGCAAGCAGCTTTTTAAGAGAAATAAGATCCATGGGTTTTCAGTTGGTACGTTGTGTTGTTTATTGAACCTTTTTTTCCCCAAATTCTCTCTAATAACAGTATCTAGTTGGCGACTTAGTTCTGGCGTGGGGTGGACGCTCAGTAATTGTAGCTAAGCTTTCGACGGATGGCTTGTTAAATATTTTTCAGCCCGAACGATTTCATAATAATTGGATTGTTCACGGAACACTTTGGAACAATGGAATTTCCGGAAATCCGCCATCATATCTAATTTTAACGGCCCATAACGTTGTGTTCAACGTCAGCACCTGTCCTTCGGCAAAGATTCTTAACATTTTCGAATGCCCAAACGAAAACAGCATCCTATATTCCGGCACAATTGTGGTCTTAAAAGAAAAGGTTTTAGTTGCTGCAGGAACAGTTCTTGACGGTGTTGTATTGTGGGATATGAAGGCTGGAAGCGTTTTAAACAACTTTAAATCACATGAAGGTTCAATTTTTGGGGTGAGATTTTCAAATGATGGAAAGTTTTTACTTAGTTGCTCTGATGACAGATGCATCAAGCTTTGGGATTTGAGGACTGGAACCGAACTGGCAACAGGATGGGGACATTTAGCCCGTATCTGGGACATTAAATTTTACCGGTACGAAACAGACTCGGAGCCTGATAATCTCACCATCATCAGCGTGTCTGAAGACTGTGCTGCAAGAGTTTGGAATGTCAAAAACGATAAGATGTCAACTAACCGAGTGATGGAAGGACACTTGGGAAGAAATGCATGGTGTGGAGCAGTACATGATCAGTTGGGAATATTGGCTACAGGTGGATCAGATGGCAGAATTAGATTATGGGACTTGGATGAGCCGGAAATCATCAACAACAATCGTAAAATTTTGAGTGTTGAAGACATTTCTGGATGCATCAAGAACAAGGAATCTTTCAATCATTTCAAAGTCCTTGGAGATACCATTTTCCTTAGTACCTCGGCTGGAAGAATTTTCTCGTGGTCTAGAAAGAGCAAACAGTACTTAGAGCTGAATACTTCTAAACTAACTTTTCCCAAAAATGAAGCATATTTAATTATCAAGGGTTGGGAAAAGACTGAAACTGCAGCAATTGCGTATCGGGATGGCACATGTCTTGTTCTTTCTTCCGACTTAGAGCCTCTTTTGGAATTCCACAGTCCTTTACAGGCAAAAATAACAGATATCCACACTTGGGAGTACAACGGAAAGTACTATTTACTAGCGCAGTCACAAAATCCACAAGATCCTTATATTTTAAATGTATTGTCGTGGAATGGGGCAAAGCTTGTATTGGATGCCAGTATTAAGTTAGAACAGCCTTCATTTTTCCTTCCGATATCACTTGTTATGCTTAACGAAAATGTTATTTTCATGGGCTCTCGACTCGGTGCAGTTGCATACTATGACTTGTCCAAGTCTACATCTCCACAAAACTGCTGGCGTCAAGTGTTCTCATCTGATGGAATAACATCATTAGTATATCAGAAATCTACAAACACCATTCATCTGACATCTCGAGGCGGTTATTTTGGGGTGGCAGAAATCATCGAATCAACAGACGGTGACTCGTCTCAATTCGACTTTCATTTAGTAAGCTCAAACAAGCTACAACGTGGAACTATTGAGGGTTCTACATTTGTTTCTCACAAAAAGATTCTCTGGGGTTTCCGAAATGAACTATTTTTTATTTGGAACGAAACAGACCAGTATGAAATCATCAACGAGCGCTGTGGAGGATCTCATAGAAACTGGGATGTTACGATCGACAATGAAAATGAAACAAAATACTCGTTTCTTTATTCTCGAATTTCTCAAATTATGTTGGTGGACAATCCCTATACTGCTTCACATGGTACATTCCAGCCCAAATTCCAGCGAACGCTACTTCAAGATGGATCTCATGGAAGAGAAATTCGGGCAATTGCCACTTGGCCGGGTGAATGCAAATTCAACAGTAATCTTAAAATTGTCGCCACTGCATCAGAAGATACCTGTATTAACATTTCGTCTCTTGACCTCGAAACTGGCAAACTTACTACGCGTTGCATTCTGCGAAAACACATTTCTGGGATTCAATCTCTTAAATGGAGCAGCGACGGAAGCTATTTGTTCTCGAGTGGAGGACGAGAAGAATTTTTTGTTTGGAGCGTGCAAATCAAAGAGCCTAGTGCCCAAATTCTTGAAGTCTACGCCATTCCAGTTGGAATTCTGCCTCCTAGTAGTGATGAAGCTGATCTGAGGATTATGGACTTTGCTGTTGTTCCTATTAGTGAGCGAGGAAGTACCCACACTGGTGTCAAATATGAATTGGTTGTTACTGTATACTCAGACTCGGCGTTAAGATTTTGGATCCATGATCGACAAGCTCCTCCTGCCGAACATGCTGGAAATGCTACAGGAGATGGCGCAGAAGCCACTGAAAATAATAGACGGCGTCTGAAACTTATTGGCAGCGGGCAATACAGAACCTGCTGTTTACTGAATTGTGACATACTTGTCAGCAACGATACATGTTTGTTACTAGTTACCTCGACTGATGGCCATGTTGTTGGCTGGAACATTACACAAGAAATTCTCGCTTATGGAGGGGTCGAGGCAGACAATGACTCTCTTTACTTGGTCGACGAGGCTCGAGGCTTGAAGGAATTAGAATCAGACGTGTCGGCCAAGTTTTCTCTTGGACAATTTGATTTCCGACTGCAAACACATCAATCAAGTGTGAAGGATTCTATTATATTTGGCCAGTCATACGCTCGTTCCGAAGCCGTCTCATACTATCATGTTGGTGGCGGTGACGACAACTCGCTGGTTCTTTCATCAATCGTATTTACTAAAGACGGCAGAGTGTCAAGCGAAAAAATAGACACAATCAAATCCGCCCATTCATGTACAATCACCGGGCTAGCCATTGTCCGTGATTTTGCAAAAGAGTTAAAGACAACAACAGTGACAAAAACAACCAGTACTTCTAGTGCGTCATTTGTGACTGTCGGAGTTGATCAAAATGTTCGCTTGTGGGAGTTGTCATCGTCGCTGGATAAACTGTCTCTGGTAGATGACCGGTACACTACAGTCCCTGATACTGGCTGTGTTGACTCTACAAGGCCAAGAGACGGCAAAACACCCCTCATTCTCGGAGGACTGGGTCTTTCATACTGGGAAAGCTCGTCAATGAATCAATGAATTTATAGTTTATGACTTGATTGTAAATATGTAATCACTTGAAGATTTATTATATCATAAAGCTGCAAGTGCTAAAATAAGCTCTTCTACCTTTACAAACACCAAATTCATCATGTTTGTCATTCTTCTTTCTGTTACTGTTACTTTAATAATCTTGATGTCATATTAAAATATCATTAATATATTCGTAAAATTAGTAGCATTAATATAATTAGCAAAACTTCCTTTATAACAAAAATTGAAATACAATGCTAAGAGTTATCATTTATTATTCTCCAACATTTTCAAAGCTTCTTTTCTGTACTTGTGGGAATTGCAACAAGTTAAAGGCTGCTAAAGACCTGTGTCTTTTGTGGCCCACCTTGCTAGGTTCATTGGTATCATTGGTATCATTGGAATTATTGGAATTATTGGAATTATTGTTTGTTGTGAGTTCGTTTTCAGAGCCTTCATTAGAAGTAGCTTTGTGGCCTGTTGACTTCAGAGGAGAAGTTGGAACTGAACGATTGAATGGGTTGAGTCTTAGTTTGTACTTGGGAATAAATGGGCTATCAGGAGACTCTGGTGATGGTTGAAGAATCTCTTGCATCATTTCAGAAGACTCCGAAACGTTTGAGAAAGCCGATAGGTTTGCAGGGTGTGAGGGATTAGATGGAGACTCATCAAAAAAGTAAGGCGAATAATACTCCTTGCCATTGCAAGGATTGAGATCAGCAAGAATAGTTTTTGGATACTTGTAGTTTATGTATGCTGACCGATAAGGTGTTATGGGAGCTTTATTGTCAAAGGTTTCTCTGCTGCTACTGGGATTTGAAGGACCAAAGCTTCCAATGCTTCCGATACTCGAGTTGCCTTCATTCGCACTTGGCGTAGATGATATAAATGAAACATTTTGAAGTTCATCTTCCAAAGTGGCAGCAGCATCTGGGTTGCCTCCAGTAAATGAAATTGCACCTAAAACTGATTTGCGATTGTCTCCGGCATTTTTGCCTACAAGAGGTTCGACATCCAACTTATCAAAGCTTTGTTCCAAAGATTCAATATCATTGCTCTTCTCCTCCTTCCTGGTATCAACTTTTTTATCCCTTGTGTCTTCGTGGATATTATTAATCTTCTCAAGCTTCTTCTTAATTCTCAAGTTGGCCTTTTTCAATTCTTCAATTTCCCTTCTAGCAACATTGTACCGTTTCGTTAAAAACTGGGATTCACTGGCATGTTGTCTCTGAGCGCTACGAAGAATTCGAAGCTCATGGCGTGCTGCCACCAAGGAAGATTCAGCAGACTGCAATCTTCGAGTCAAGTGTGCAGCAGTAAGAGAGTCATTAGCTATTGTGTTAAAGCCTTCACAACTATTATCAGTGCTGGACGGTTTTTGAATAGCATTGTTCATGACTGGCGAAGTAGGGGAAGGATATGAACCAGTTGGAAAAGTGGCAAGTCCGTCTTTGTAATCCTCGCTAGCAAACAAGTTTGGGTCTATGATACTGCTTACAATAGAGCCTGAACTGGAACGCTTGTCAAAATCAAACATACTAAGTCTATTGTCCTCTTTGTTCTTATCTTTTAAAATATCATCCATATTCTGCTCATATTCCTCTACCAACCCCCACAGTTCTTTATTAATTTGCTCAAGCTCTTGCAGTTCCTTTTTACCTCTTGCCTCAAAATCTGTGGAAGATTTCAATTTCTCCTGTAGAGAAGCAAGCTCAATCTTTTGCTTTTCAACTTGTATCTTTAGAATTTTGGCCTCATTTTGCTGGGCCTCTTGTTTTTGAACAACAGCTTGATGTTTTGTTAAAAGATCCTTGTACTCTTGTTCACGGCTTATCTTTTCTAAAACAAGAGATTGTAGCTGAGCCTGGGCTTTTTCGGAAAGAAGATAACTCATTTGAGACTCAGAGGAAGCTGAAGACTGCACAACTGACATACGTGGTGGAGAAGATGTTGAAGATGAAGCTGGGTTATAAGTAGGAGAAAAAATAGAAAACATTGATGTGAGAGAGGTGTCAGTTAAAGACATTATACTCTCAGACTCTTGAGTAGAGTCGGAAACAAATGACAACGGTCGTGAAGCCTTTCTGGAGTTATATAGTGCATAATTATGTTGAAAGCCTTGGGTATGAGAAGCATTAGAGATAGATGATTCTAAAGTAGAATATGAAGAAGAAGAAGTGTAATCAAGTGATGGGAGGCAAGATGCAGATGAGCCAGAAGAATTTGACGAAAGTGAATCCCGGGAAATATGTTTTTTGGTATCTCCAATAGCCGTTTTGTTTGGTGTTGGGTCTGTAACATTGCTGCTTTGAGGTGCAGATATTGTTACACAGCTGCTGTTATTAGAAAACGTTGCAAATGGAATGTTTGGATGCCGCTCAGGACTCGTTATACTGGGTGTCGTGGTCAAAGAGCTACTAAGCCCGTAGCCTCCAAACTTTCCAAGGCTACCATAGCTCTTGACTTTTTTCCCTTGAGGGGTTGCTAAAGTGTTCTCGTTAGAACTGTTAGGTAGTTTTACCAAATTAACCGTTTTGCAGCATTTAGATGGGTTTGCAATATGTGCAAATTCCAACACATCCATTACATCTTCGACTTTTGTAGATGTTTCTAAAGCATTGTTATCTTCGGGAGGGGAGATACACGCAACAAGACAAATGTTACTGTTGTAGACTGCAAGAGCATCTTGAGTTAGATCGGTTAAAGTTGAGTGTTTGTAGGAAACTTTTGAAAATTGGGGTGTGCCAACGTTGAGTGATAAGGAAGAGGCGGGTACAGAAACGCTTCGTCTAACTAAGCGTGTTCCAGCATTATAATGTGAGGCATTGGATTCAGATATTTGAGATAATGTGGTGCTCAGTGAACTAATATTGTTGTTCCAGCACCCATTTGTATGGATAAAGGTAAAGTAGTTGGGTGTGGATTGTGACTCTGAATTTGATTTCTTTAGTGCCACCCTGATCGAAAAGACAGTTGGTCCATTAGATTGGACACATAGTGTGGAATGTGACGTTGCTTTATTCAAGGCATCTAATACCTGAGAGTACGAGTTCACTGAGACCTCTGTGAGGTTTGGAATGCAAAGTCTTGTTGCACTTTTGTATGTAGATTGAGAGTGAATAGATGTGATTTCTATTTGGTGCTTCTCAGAATCTTGACATAGTAAATCTACCGCATATTCTTTGGAGTCATTTGATTCGGGGAGCTGGTAGTACGAGATTGAGACATCATAACCAGGGTGGTCGTTTGCTGATGACAGTTGTCTCGTTTTAAGGGAGCTTTTTCGAGCATGTGAGAAAGCAGGGGAGTGAACTGCAGACGGCTGCTTCAGCTTGGACTTGAACACAGGAATGTTTGATGGCTGGTTTGATTCTGCCAATAAAGTAGGGGTAATGAGAGGAAGAGGGGGTGTTTCAATGTGAATAAACAGTGCCCGGCAAGCACGATGGATTATTCCTTGAGAAAGTTTTGCTGAATGTGGCAGCTTAGGTGTGTCACTTTTTCTCCTTTTAGAATTGGGTGAAGATGGATTGACTTGGTCTTGAAGCTGGGTGGGGAATGAGGAAGATGCAGGCGAAGGTGGCCTTCCCCATAACGCTTCCAGACAACCTGAATCTGGAGTTCCATGAAAAATTACAGTGGAATTCTGGCCTTGTAATACTTTTGGGATGGATGGGGCAATATACTTGTCAAATAAAAGCAGGTCGTCATTTACCGTGGCCGGAAATTTAATTTGGGGCTTTAATAGGGTTTTGTGAGCATTAGAAAATTTGGCAGGAGTTGCTGGGCTTGAAGATTGAGGCTGGAGTCTGCCATTATGAACCTCATTTGGTGTTCGAGAGTGTGTAAATACACGGTCGAATGAATATAAAGATGCTCTGTTTGAATGGGGCTGAGAAACTGAAATTGAGTTTTTAGAGTTAAGGGAGATCAATGTGTGTTTGGGATTGTTATTGATAGGGCCCAGGTTGTTGTTGTTGTTGATGTTGTTGTTGGTGATTTGATTGTTTATGTCTTTGATTCTAGCAACTTTATAATGGAAAATTAAAAATCAAAAGTAAATCGAATATAGCCATGTTGAACAACAAGAGGGAAATATAAGAGCAAACAATGATTGGAATGGAAGATTTGAAGTTAGTGAATCGGTATGTTTATGAAATGGAGGGCTAAATTAGAGTTGTACATTAGGTGCCCAGGTGGTTTCTTAAGAACGTTAAAACGCAAGTAAACTTACCAACATTAACAATAGAGCGGTATGAATTAGAATCAACAGAGGTGGCAACAGAGGGTGTAGTAGCAGGTGGTGAAGAAGAAGAAGTAGTGGATGATTGACAAGTTGCGAATGGTGAAGAGGTGAATGTCGGCAGAGCAGATGTACTGGACATGGCAGCTGTGGATTTGTTCATAGGAGCATCAAGCAAGGTTTTAACGAGGGAAGTTTGTTGTTAGAAGGATTAGGAAGAAGATTGAAAGCGATTAGATGAATGATGAACAGACGGGTTGAGTGGGAGAATGGGTTGAGATAGTGATGAAGGGACTGTGTAGTAGGTGTATTGTATTTGAAGCAGGTTGGATATAGAATGAGTGAACAGAAGAAGAATTGATGCTAGATGGAAAGAAGAAGAAGAAGAAAAAAAGAAGAAGAAGAAGAAGAAGAAGAATGATAATAATAAATAAAAGTAAAAGAAAAAGAGAGGAGGTGGCGATGAAGATTTGAATTAGAACTCGGAGGTTTGAATTAATGAAGAGAAAACTAAACAGATGGGAAATTAGACAAACAGGGCAGGCACATACATACACAGCCCATACATACATGACATCATCCCCATCTGGTCGCCAGCATGTACGTACCCCTCTGACTAACGGCGCTAACCTCAAAGCAGACGCGCCGGTTGGCGTGAGTAATGTATAATATCAGATGGCGGCGGCACTTTCCCAAGGAAGAAAAGGCGTTGGAACTGCAAAAAGGTTTGAAATGGTTGGAAGTGGAGTACGACCGGTTGTTGTTGTATATATATATATATATATATGTTCTTCTCGGTGCGGTTTCTGGTTTCTGGTTTCTGGTTTCTGTGCTCGTCGAATCGCGTCGCGAAATACACGCCTGCTGTGCCTTTGCTTGAAATATTCACCGGTTCCTGACTAAACCGTTCCAAGGAACTTGATCCCAATTGAGAAAACACAGTCTTTTGATCTGGATATTGCTGGCATTGGCTCTGTTTTGCTATTACACTCTTGCTCTCAACACACATGTCCAACAGACTCCATTCTTGCACTGTTTCGTTCCTTACAAAAAGATCGTTGCGACGCTTGACACCTATTCAAAACCCCCCTGGCTTTCTTCATTCTTTGTGAGAGCCTGTCATTTTCCAGCAGAATGCGGTTGGGCCGTAACGGGTATTCCCAGCTGCTTAGCGTTTCTAGTCATCCATCTGTCTATAGAAACGCTGCTGCTGCTGCTGCTAGAGAGATATACACATGTTTGTTGTACATGCTCTGTATCTGTTCAGTCCGCCTTCGTTCTTTGTCTGTTTTGTTCTTTCTCTATACTTCTATTGATCCATTGTTAGACTGATTGTTGACCAAATAAGGAATGGAAGAATTCGTTTGAGCCGGTTAACTAACCAACCAACTGCCTGCTACTTTTGTTCCATTCCTAAGAAAAAAAAAAAGATCTTGTCACGTAGTGTTTGTTTAGGAGTGGTCTATCAGTATATAGGTCATCGCTTTATGGATGTTGTTTACGAGACTCGTGCACAGGATTCTGAGGCTTTTATCGTTCTTTGGTATGAAATAAATGCATCTGAAAATTAAACTAAAAACACTGCAATATCAGCCCGATTTTGCCTTTCAAAACTCAAACCCACTGTTAATATAAATCGAAAAATAAAATTCGCCAGAACAGGACTCCGTGGCCAAGCTGGTTAAGGCGCACGACTGTTAATCGTGAGATCGTGAGTTCAATCCTCACCGGGGTCGCTTGCTTTTTGCTGTGCTGAGCGTCTGGTCCATCCTGCAGGCTAGCCAGTCTGAAATCTGCAGTTATTCAGTAACTTTTGGACCTGGTTACACAACGGTACTTTCCCCACAGCTTCTCCTCATATGAACAATGAACAAGACTTGTAAAACTTGAAATATCCAGAAATAGAATATATACAAATGAATTCATCAAACCAATGATATTCTCACATATGCTATACCACTTGCTTATACAAGAGGTTGAGCTACTGTAATCATCATTTATTACAGAAAAAAAAAAAAACTCTAATCTCAATTTAAAATAAGGGGCACACTAAAATTATGACCTGATTTATATATGCTGGACTGAAGCAAAAGCAAACACCGTTGAGATTCATGAATCAAGAACCCTCCTTTCTTTCTTTTTTCATTGTGACAATCTTCAAGCTGCAACCCATTCACACTTGCCTGCCAATGTTAAAATAAAAACACTGCGATAGTCACTGTTTGTTCACCAATATATCTATTCTCTCTCATCTTGTTTCGTTTATTTTCCCAACATGTTTCCAAATACCAAGCCAATCTCCTCTACATTCACGTCTCGTTCACACTCGCCAAAGGTCTTTACTATCAACTCAGAAACAAAGCAACGGCTAGACAAATCAACGCACAACTCAAGTAACCCAAACAAAGAATGTTGTGGTTGTGGAGGATCTAAATGTCTAGAAAAGACGGAAATAAAAGAAGAAGAAGAAGAGCGCAAACGCCGAGTACTCAAAGCAGGCTTAGAAAGACTGGCTCATCTGAGTCAAAAGAGAAGGCTGGCGAATGCAAAAAACGAGCTTGATGAAAAGCTGGAAATAGAAATCGAAAATGACTTGGACTATATCGTTGAAATCCGTTCAAGTGAAAGCGATTATGATCAAGAGGTAGCGGATAATCTGCCAACAAAGCTAGAAGCGCGACTTCAGTGGTGAAATATGTATTTGATAATCACACCTCAATTTTTATATTTATTGAATGAAACCAATGTGCTGTTTTTGAAAATCTCAAGCTACAAACCTTTAGAAAAAACCAGGCAAAAACTTTTCTGCAAAATATATATCCATGTTGATATAGTATCAATTTCTTTACCTTGTCAAGTCCGATATAGTGTAATGGCTAGCACGGTCCGCTCTCACCGGGCAAATCGGGGTTCAATTCCCCGTGTCGGAGATATTTTTTTGTATATTAGTCCACAGCCCAAATTTTTGTTGATGAAGTCAGCCATTTTCGAGAATAACAATCATATACACATATTACACCAATAAAACTAATAAATAACATTCAATTTACTTGAGTTCATCTGGAACCAGCTTCTTATCCATAAAATAAGTCAAAGAGACCCTCTTTGCAGCACGTGCATCTTCCAACATCTTGAGACATTGAGACTCTGTAAACCCTTTTGAAATACCCTTTGTAACCGCGTTGTAAATAATTTTTCTTCGACAGTATTTCTTAGCAATACCATTAGCTGCTCTCCATCTATTGGAATATTGACGATCCAGCTGTTCTATGGAAGGAGCTCCGCGACAAGGGTATTTATACTCGTCCCATATCATTCGAAAAGTGGTGGGCGATTTCCTAAAATTGAAGGTGGGAAGTAATGGTACATCTGGCTCCTGAGCATCTGTTGCAAATGGGACCACCTGAGCTTGATTAGTATTAACAACTCGCTTACCATCCAAATGCACAAGCCGAGCCTGAATATCTTTCATCGATTGGGCTAGCACCTTCATACTTTGGTTTAGACTTGCAATATCTTGAGCCTGACTTTTCATGATTTGAGCTTGACTTTTCTGATTCTCAGAAAAATGACTAAAGGCCGACATTACGTCTGGTTGCTGTTTCCATGATTCAGCTGGATCATCCAAAAAGTCAAAGTATTCTTCATACACTCTATCTTGCTCAGCTCTAAAATCCAAATATTCTTGTGAACGGAAAAAAGGTATGTTAAATGCTGGAATATTATCCAAAGCATCTCCTTCAAAAGATTTTTCCAAAAACTTGAAATCTTGGATGAACACTTCCCTCAGATGATCCAAAACTTTGGCAGTCAAATATGCCATTTGCTTGGTGTTATTTTCATACTTATCATCGTATTCTGTGAGTTGCTCAATATTTCTGGATTGATTAATATTACCAGGCTCTCGTGAATATTCTGGGTCCAGATAGTCGTTAATAAATGGGAACAGTTTACGTTTTAGCTCATCACTAGGCTTTACAAAATCTCTAGACATAGAGTATTTCAACACACCATCTTCGTATCCTCCACCAGCTAGGACCGCCAATGGGTCAGTCGGAATATTGTACTTGTACCTTCCAAGAAGACTGCTGCTTATAGTCTCAAGATGCAACATGCCAAACATCTCAATATCAGTTGTAGGCACACCACAACTTTCGCAAAGCTGAGCCCCGCTTGCTCTTGGATCATGGGTAGCATGGTCAGAACTAATTCCAATGCCTTTCATCAAAACTTTGTAATTCTCATAGTGACATTGATAATTCATTGGTTTATTCCTGTCGGCGGTTCCATTAAAGTTGGTGAAGAGCTTCAGATTGAAAAAAGACTCTCTATTGGAAAAGTCTATGCCATCCTCGTTATTGACATGGAATCTTTCTACCAGATATGCAGCGAGCCAGAATTGAGCTCAACACAGAACGTTAGCATGCCTAAGGCACCCAACTGTAGTGCGATTATTCTCCTGATTAGTTTTGCTCTTTCTGGAAATTATCATGAGCAGTTCTACTGAACAACTAGGTGACTTTCTTATAGACGAGCTATCGGTTACCCTTCCAAACCGTGGCTGATTATCTATTCCTTGATCCTCCATGTCAATGGTTGGATGCACAGCATCATTAGAAATAAAGGCATGAGAAGGGAAGTATCTCATGTCTGTAAAATCAACGTTTCGTATTGAATCTCCTTCATAAAGTAAGCTCTGTGACATGATCATGGCAGCGATTGTTCCAATGAACGTTTTGGTTCGGTTCGACTTCTCAATGCCGTATGAAACCATATCAATTAGGTTTTTTTGATCATACGGTTGATTAATATCAGAATCTTTATTAACCGTCGCCACGTTCTTAGCTGCAGTGGTGGTTCGATAGGTGTGTAGAAATTCCTTCACGTCTTGAGATCTTGGATGAGTCCATTCAGCATGCCCGCCAATGTTCAAATTCTCTTCTGCAACCTGTTCATGGTATAAGCTAACAATGGCAGAAACAATCTGATCCATGGTTTTATAGCTCAGAGGAACCCTTTTTGTAACAAGTTGTCCATTTTCCATGATTTTCGCCATCTTTCCTTGCTCTTTTCTGTGGTAAAGATAGAGTAATAGTTTCTGATCTGAGACTTTCAGGGGGCTTGGTTGTAAACCAAACCTCTCTTGACAGAAATTTAAGAACTGTTTTTGAAAGGCCTTATAACTCCTCTTAGTATTATCGGGTACGACGTCTCGTTTATCTCTGCGAACTCTTAATCGTGCTTCTCGGAGCGTTTGGGTAGTCTGAGCATGTTGTTGTTGTTGCCGTTGCATCACATCATGAGCAGTCCTGGCATGAGCATTTGCAAACTGCTCTTCAATTTGTAATCGCTGCTCCTCCATTGTGCAAACGTTGTTTGTTGTTTATGTATTTTGAATCAAAAATCAAAAATCAAAAATCAAGGAATATTGCTAAAGTTATTAGTTCAAGTGATTGGTATACATATTTTCTAGATGGCATAACTCGGCATTTTTGGTTGTAAAACACTATATAACAATGTCATGCCGCAGCTTTTCTCCATAGTAAGTCTCCTAAGATAGAGTTGGTGTACTGATTCTGATCACGTGTCGTTAATTGTTCCAGCTGCTTGGGTGAAATGTACCATCTTCAAGCCTTTCCCCACCTTGTTTTTCATCAAATGAGATTCACCAACCCAAGTTTCTTTTATATTGCTTTTTTCAATTGCTCTGCCATGTTTCTTAAAAAAACATGGCTATAAATACAACTTCTTGGACCACCTGTCCTAATACTACCATTATATCCGCAATATGAGCAGCTCTACCAATCCCAATACAATCAAGATCTTATCAAACCCGCTTTCTTGGCGCTTTTTTGCAGAGGGAGCTGCCAATATCTTATACATCTGCGAGGATATCAATGACGCTGAGAACCATGGTAAACTGTTACGACTCCGCAAGGGCATTACAGGCTCATCGAGTACACTTGAAATTGCCGAGTTTTTGGATAGCCAAGTGAGACCAGAGTTGGGGCAGTATTACGTGAGTATGACGCTCGTCAAGCTAGAGGCATCCTTCTTAAAGCACCTAGTCACTGAGGAAGAAAAGGATAAAGAAAACTGCGCCTTGCCGAATGGCGGTCCAATTGCCGTTGCCAAAAAAGTCAAGTCGCCAAAGAATGACAAACGGCGGTTTGATACTCCAATAAACGTGAAGGATGAATATGGGTTCCTGATGGAAAACCTTGTTGAATCGCGCACGAAATCCTCCAGCCTCGGCAGGCCAAACAATATCATCAAAGAGTATACCCTGGCAACTGGAATGGAATCGGTTTTGGTGTTGGGTTTCGAAGAAACCTATCGAACAATCAGGTTGGATGAAGTAATCATCGAGTTTAAACCAAAATGGCTGCTGCCTCCTCCTCTTCCTCCAGCATATGCTGTTGGCCCCGAAACCACCAGCAAAGTTATACGTTGTCGAACATGTGCATTGGCGTATCAGAGAAACAAGAAAATTCCATTCATATGTCCCCTTGATATTGGGTTTTCTGACGCTGCTACATCCAATATACTCTCAAAACTCAAACAAGCTGAAGCCAACCTGTTATCTACAGTATCCCAACAACTTGATATCCCTAGCCCTAATTTGCAATTCCCTATATCCCAGCTTCTTTCCAATGTACTATCCAGCCACTCCGTGTTTCAGCACTTGCAAAGGCTACAGGCACGCGACACGCGTGGAATCCTAGCATACTCCCCTACCGAGGCCCTTGACAATGGCTTTTTGGTAGCAACTGCTGCCCGCGATTGCACTATCTTTATCCGGCTTTGGCGCGAGAGTCAAAACCCATCCACTTGCGGATCCAACACCTCATCTTGCGACAACGGTCACACATCTAAAGTAGAACAGTATAATGTTGGCGGGCACCCGTATAACGTCTCAATGACTGTCACAGATGTAGATATGAAAACCCCTACCGATGCAAAGCGAAGCTACTGGAGAAATATAGAAGATGGGCTGTGGAGAGATAATTGGTATACCCGGCGAGATCTACCAGCTTGCAGGTACTATGAAATACGAAGAGGTGTGTAGTCGTTAAATGCTTGAATCTTTTTGTTAAATCCAAGCCACTAGGAATCAATCTCAACCAAAGACTTGGCCGTTTATATAAGATAATAGTAGCATTTGTGTTCATTGCTTTTTCTAGCCCAGTTGCCACTTTTTTGCAATAACCAGTCAATCACCGAATAAAAATTAAGAGGTATGTGGTTATATAAATATATACGGTAGAAAACTAGTATTTTAACATTACTTAATCTCAAAACTATTGAGTTCCATGTTGAGCAACAATTTTTAAACAGATAGATGGCGAGCTTATTACTTGTCAATGGGCATGTTATATCATTACTGAATAATCGTACAGAAACAAGTGTATTCTGTCAGCAGTAATTTAATTACTTCAGCTAAATGTTCATGAAAGCAAAATGAGATTTAGAATTACATTATCGGACATGTATTCAGTAATTCCAAGGTCAATAACCAATAGCCCGGTATCACCAACTATACTATTAAAGAGATGGCTGATATTCCAGGAATCGACTACTAAAGCGAATGTATGAACCTGTTTGTCTGTTTTCACAAAATATAAGAAAATATCCTCTGTCGTCGGCTCTAGTCAATACCATAATATCTTCACCAATCTCAACTGCGTTAGAAGGTTCTTGAAAAGTGACTGCTCCAATAGGTGGATTATTACTAGCAACGTTATCTTCTCCACCATAAACCGAAACCGTTTGTTTCTTGTCATCAGGATTCATTGCTAGGCTTCTGGTGCAAGCATTTCTTATAGGTGTATCTTTTGAAACAAGAACCTCGTTACTTTCTCCAATCTGAATGGAAAATGGAAAAATCTGTATCAAGTTTTCAACAGATGGCTCACGTTGCGGTCGTAAAAAAGATAGCATATGAGGTGCGATTTTTAGATAATTGTAAATTATACATGATAAACGGGAATTTGAGTTCTTGATTTCAGAGCAAACATGTAGAGATCCATCACTTTTAAGTTGAACTGTGATAAATACATCTCTCAGTATATTGGTGGATAAGTCATTATAGCGTATACTGGACAACAAAACTTTACTTCTGAAACTATTATGTTGGTATATTTCAACTGTGACACTATTTTCGCTATTAGACATGTCGTCCAAGCTTTCAAAATAGTAAATATTATTGATTGGTGAACTCTTTTTAATAAGTGACGATTTATTATTATGAAAAGTAAATACTTCTATTGTAAATGGAAAGACGAGGCTTGAGTCCTCGGTTGAATCCGATTTTGTGTCCATAAGTCTTAAGAAGAAGCTGGGTTCGGTGTATGAAAATTCGGCCATATAAAAATGAAAAAATGAAAAAATGAAAAAACTTAAGGAATAGAAGAGGATATATAAGAGGACTTAAAATAATTTAAAAACTCACTAGTGGTATGCTCATGACATTATAGTACAATCATCCTTCTATCCCACTAATTCTAAATTCTACCCATGCGTAATTCATTATTTAGCAGTTGACTAACATCAATCTGACTTTACTTTTACTAGTCAGTTTGCTACAGTATTAGTCTCCTGACTACAATAGTAGATTGGCATTTCAGCTTAATGTAATGGCAACCTAATATATGGTCTAATCTAACTTTTCATATTACAATGTCCTCAGCTAGTTACGATTGTGTTTTTTTTTTTTCTTATATATCTTTCTCTTTTCTTGAACTTTTCACTTTTATCTTAATTTCTTTTATTTTATTCTTCATATTTTCACATTTTGATACCCTGAACCTGTTTCCATAATGAGCCTTTGTAATAACAAGCCTAGTTCATCCAAAGACCTTTCTCCAGTCTTTCCTTTCAGAATAGAACTACTTGCCGATGGTCAAAAGATTATACCTGTTGAAAAGAACTCGCCAATCAGCAATATTTACTATGCTGCATATACGAACACTCCCTTTACTTCTTACTTGAACACTGCCATACATCAGGTTCATGAGTCTTATGAACCATTTTGTTTGGTACATATTTGTCACAATGGTTTTACTACTAAGAGACGGGTTCTAGCAGCTATGCTTACCCTTCAAATTCAGAAAGATGGATCTCTCCGAATATTCTCTGAAATCACCATGTGGACGTTGTCTTTTACTTTTACAATTCCTAATTATCTAAATACTGCTCATTCAATGTTCATTTCTTCTGATAAATTTTCATCAGTTACTGATAATGTAATGTGCATCCCCCATTCTATTTATCTTGAAGGAGACAACGTGCCTCTTGTTTTGAAAGGTTCGCCTATAGGATCTGAATATTGCAGGTATATCAGCAAACCGTTTCAAGACAACACGGAATTTTTTTCATTTTACGAGGGAGAAAATGAAATTATTAATGAGAATAGGCATATTGGAGATATTACAATAACAAAGCCACTTAAAAACCTGGACTTTGATGGACGTATTCTGGTGACTATTAACGCCCTCAACAATAAAGTCTTTCAGATCACAGTCAAAGTTGAACGAACCAGTAGCTATGTGACAATGTTTGGATGTTTCTCTTAAGAAGGACAATACTTGTTCCATCAAATTAGCCAACTTCAAGTTCAGGTTATTGATCTGCTTTATTGGTAATCTCGCAGCCAATTTTGCTGCTGAATCTTTGGAACCAAAGATATTGGAAGCTCAAATATTTTTATTCTGTTTTATCATGTTTTTCTCAATCATTATGGGATGAAGGATATTCCAGGAATTTTTGCTGTTGTGAGCAAGTTTCAATAGATCAACAACATATCAGTATGCGGCTTTTGGTGAGGCTTTGCTCTTTTGCGCGGCTGAAACCACCAAGCACAGCACTTTACTTTCCATTTTGTTGAAAGAAACAGAAATACGTAAATGTAATTAACATTAAAGATTTGTTTGTTAACGGATTTTACAATAAAAGCAATATTTTTTATTTTCTATTAATTTTACAGCACACTTCAACAGATATTTTTTAATCTTTAGTTGAACTTTTAATATCAATCCACAGGTATTCACAAAGCAATTCAATCCAATTATTCAGGATTGAAAATTTAAAAATAAAGCAACCAATTGGTACAAATACCACCCGAAATGAACTCTGCCTATGAGTTAAAATGATTCCTTACAAGTGCTTTACGCATCACTTCACAACTCATCAAGCTCAATGATTATCAACCTGCTCCTGCTCAATCTGATTAGCAACATCTCCTTAATCCTGCTCATTATATGTATCTTCGTCAGCCTCTATGTATTATTCCTTCCAGATCCTGCTCATCAGCACCTTGCCGAGCATCGCTGACAGCTTGCTGCATCTTCTGGACAACTTGCTGGATCTTATGGAAACCTTGCTCAACCTCATCTACGTCATGCTGAAAGTCATCGCCACCTTGATGATTCTTACATTTTTGGAACTCTTCAACAGCTTTTAGGATGAAATCGAGAATTTGCTGAAAATCTCCACCGGCTGTTTTCTGACCATCAACAAAACGTTTCACATCCGCCTTAACGGCACCTTGCTGAACATCACCGACAGCTTGAACAATACCCTTAGCAACTTGCTCGATCGTGCTGAAATATTGATAAACTTCATCGTCATCTTGCTGAGGTTTATTTGCACATTGCTTCACCTTCTCAGCAGCTATTCGAATATGGTACACAGCTTGCTGAGCCTCATCACCGGCTGTTTTCTGACCATCAACAAAACGTTTCACACCCGCCTTAACGGCACCTTGCCGAACATCACCATCAGGCTTTATTTCACCTTGTTGATCACGCCAGGGAAATGGTTTTTTTGCAGGCTCAATCAGCTTTAACCTGTTACTGCTGGCCGACTTTGTTAATGTTTTCCTCCTGACCAGCATATCGTTAATGTTTTCCTTCCTACCAGCATCGTTAATGTTTCCTTCCTTACCGGCATTGTTAATGTTTTCCTTCCTACCACCATCGTTAATGTTTCCTTCCTGATCGGCATCTTTAATGTTTCCTTCCTGATCAGCATCGTTAATGTTTCCTTCCTTACCGGCATTGTTAATGTTTTCCTTCCTACCACCATCGTTAATGTTTTCCTTCCTACCACCATCGTTAATGTTTTCCTCCTGACCAGCATATCGTTAATGTTTCCTTCCTTACCGGCATTGTTAATGTTTTCCTCCTGGCCGATATCCTTAGTGTTTCTCTGCTGAAGCTCAAAGATAGATTGCCGAATCTTGTTGGTAGCCTGTTGGATCACAATGTCAGCGGCAGCGTTGATTAAAATATTATTATCGAGGAGTTGTTGGATTACCCCGACTTGTTCTTCCATATCATGGAGTTCTTTTCCGCCAGCTTTGTGAATACCACCAGGATTTTTGTTGTCTCGATAGCCAAGCTTGAACCCCTTTTTGAAAACTAGGGTACGAACAAATTGCTTATATCTACGCCATTTGTTGAATGTAAAGTCGGTGATTACAAAAACGAATATTGACGTTGTCAAGGACCAAAAACATATAGTTCTGCGTATTGGGGAATAATCGGTTTTGGCGTCCCAATATATGTTTTTTTGAACGCAGGCAATAACAGGATATATTGCTGCGTACATTATGGCCATTGAAAGATCGACTAAGCTTCGAAAATTTTGTCGTACCGCTAGTTGCTCAAGTAAAGCAGGCAGAAAGAACCGCGTATACATACTGATAATGGCGAGAAATGTCGTCACCCCGAATAAATAAGGTGGTTTGAGAGCGAAGCTTGCAAAGAGAGGCCCGTAGCACGCAACTGCTAGTAATGAAAGGATCCAGACAGTTTGTTGGTTAGCGATGTTTTGTTGATGACCTCTTTTGCCGTTGTTAAGAGGTGCATCTTTGGCAGGCTTATTAATATTATCCATGATTTACAATGTTGAAGTAGCAGTGGTGTATTGGTAGAACAAAAGAGAAGTTGAAATGGAATCTAGATTGGTTGTGTTGTTTTGTTTTATTTTATTTTATTTTTTTAAACTGGCACAACATTTGAATTGAATTGAATTGAAATGAATATTGACACACATACATAGTACTTTGTATGTTATGTGCTACACAAGAGCTAGTTCAAATAGGATTTCCGAGTTCACTTCTAGATAGTGACCAAATACCCGACACTCAACAGGCTTATGTATGCAGATTCCCAAGGTAATGCTTACAACTGCTTGTAGTCGATTCTTGAGAGCATTGAGGTTGTATCGCCCGAAGCTCACATTCTTGTTGTAACTGCAAATACCCTGACAGCCCTCACCTCGGGGTACTTGGCCAAATGAGCGCAGCGTAGCTCTCATGTAAGCCGACGAGAAAGAGGAAAATCACAACTAGTATTGACTGTTTAAAAAGCCGTCTGGAGTGCTATTGCACTATTCTCATTACGAGTCTTAAGAAAAGAATTACAATTACACCATATCACAACTATTTGAACTGAAATAGGTTATAAAACAGATTTGCTAGCCTAACCCTGGCGGAAACAATCGTTTGAAAATGCGCTCAGGGCGAAACCATATTTTGTTAATAAAGTTGAATGGATGACAGAAAGAATGCCCAACCTCGAAAATGTAAACTAATGGGAAATTGGTTCGAGCGGATCTATCCAATTATCCTTTATAAGAATTTTACATTTTTAAATAGTGATCTTTAGCTTTTTTTATTTTTTCCATTAAAATCAAAATACAAACAAAGTTAATCCAATACTTACTACCTTCAGTTCTTATCTTCAGTTATTGTCCCAAAATAAATATAGTACAAAAAATAACAAAATAGCAAGCAAAATAAAAAAATAAAAATAAAAATAATAAAAATTCAGCATCATACATATAATCTTTTTTTTTTTTCAAATATGCTCAGCTCTAATCGTCTTTTCCAGAAATATCTAATCCAAATTGTTGATCTGGGCGAATATATACTTTCTGAGCTTCTTTCATTGGAATGAGTTGAGGAAGATTCATGTCATCAACATGGATCGAAGCAAATTGTTGAGAATTACCAGTGTAAATGTATTGCGTGCCATTTGATTCAGTCGTAGTAGTCTCCAGTTGGTAATGGCTAGCCATATGAACGTTTTGGTATTGCACGTCAGGAACTCCAGGAACTGATTTGACAAGCTCTTCTTCAGTTAGATACGACGGTGGAGATGATAGGGGTGGCTGAGGCTGTGATGGAGATGAAGGAACATGAGAAACAACGTGACGCTGCTGACTAGAAGTGGACGATTTTGGTGGTGAGTTGGACTGAAAAACATGACTATTAACAAGTGGAGTGGAATAGAGAGATTCTGGTGACCGTGGTGTCACAACAAATATTTGACCAGGAGGCTGTAGAGGAGAATCTCCTTTACCCTTGAAATTAGAAACCGACTTGTGCTGGATTTGTGGTGGCTGCTTGTTTTTACTAGTTTCAGACTTTGATGAATTACCATTTTCTGTTTCTTCGTTCGGCGATGCAGGATATAGATTATTTGTCATGAGTTTTGTCGACTTTTTCTGTACTGTTTCTTTCTGTGACACGTCTTCAGCACCAGAATGGTTCTCCTTTACCTTTTCTTCCAAGCCAGATTCGTTTTCACCATCCTCTTCATCTTCACTTTTTTCTCCCTTCAACTTGAAATTGACCGACTTTCCTGTAACTCCATCACTAATAACCTTGTGCGTAAATACTTCTTCGTTTTCATTCTCATCCTTAACTCCAGTAAAGGAGCTTGAAAAGTCAGCAGTGTCATCTTCTTCTTCTTCATCTGATACATCTGACACATCTTCATCTTCAGACTTGTCACCCTTATCTTGATTCTTCCTTGGTCTACCTCTCTTAGCTGGTATTCTCTTTGGGCGCCCAGGAACTTCCAAACCACCAATGCAAATCATTCGCTGGCGATGACGGTTCAAGGCATCATGTCTTGTAAATGACTGACCGCATGGGCAAATGTAAGGCTTGACGCTTTCATGGCACTTCATATGGCGTCTTAAATCGTGTGGACGAACAAAGGTAGCTGTACAAATATCACAAGCATAAGGACGGTCTGATAAATGTGTTTGGATATGAGATCGAACATTGTATCGACGACGAAACAACTTTCCACAATTCTCAAACGTGCATTCAAACTTACCATCCTTATTTGGACCTTTGCAATACTTGTCAACGGTTCCAGGAGGAAGCATTGACTTTCGATGGCCTGGCCCAGTAGTTCCACTCCCCAACTGTGAGGGGCCAATATAACTTGCCTGATGTATTGATTTAAATGCAGCATAGTCAATTTCAGAAGGCTCATTCTTAATGTGAAAATCAGGCTCTGGTGGAAACTTAAAAACTGGAGGCATTGTATTGGTGATGGAAGCTTCGGGTCGGCTAGGAGAAGCTTGGAAATCATGGCTAATAGTAGCTTGCAATGAGGCTGACCCCACAAATTCCTTAGAGTCTTGTTCCTGAGCTGCCCCACCAAAAACAGCCTGGTTAACTGCCGCAGCCAGCATGGAATTGTTCTTTTCCAGGTGTTGCATAAATACCTGATTATTGTGATTACCCTCTGCTATAATCTTATTAACTGTCCCTTGGAATGTTGGTAGCATATCCGGGTTTTGGTATTGGTGGTGAACAAGATTAACACCTGGCGCTGTAGATGGAATTCCCATAAAAATTGGAACACCTTGAGCAGAGACAGGAACTTGCATACCAATAGGAACTGCCATCTGAGTGACAATTTGTTGTTGCATCATTGGCTGCTGACCGGCAGGAAATTGCAGACCAAGGCCATGAGCAGGAGCAGATGTCATTGGGACTGGAACCGGTGGCACGGATACAGTAACCATTGGAGGTGCGGGTATCAAAGGAGGAGAAGACATTGATGAAGTTTGCATGATTGGAGAAGAGTGAAGCATTTGGTGGTGAGGAAAAGAAGGAGAAGCAGAAGATACGGACTGGGCTCTACCATGAGGATTCATTGGAGTTGAATTTCGCTGTATTGGGCTACTCATTGGAAGCTGGTTTCCGCCAAAAGGATCAGAGGTCGTTGTACCAGTGCTAGGACTATCAGGGAAAAGGCGTTGTTTGACATTGTCAGCTCCACCAATAACGGGGGAGGAAAGGTGACGCTGGTGATGGTGATGGGGCAACGGGCTCATTGACATATGCTGGGGTTGGCCTAATTGGGGGATAAATTGCATATGAGGAGGAGGATGTTGAAGAGACCCATATGGTAATGGTACCATTACAGCATGTGTCGGGCGTACCGGGGAGCTTTGTACAGATTGTAGCAAATTACTGGCGTCACTCATATACATTTGAGATTGCATAATTGAAGGAGACACGGGAGGACCAATTGAATATGGAGACGAGGCAATGGGCGATCCATATAAAATGGATTGACTATGATTGCGCGAGTGACTACCTCTAGGGGTTGAAGGGGGGCCCAGGTTGAGAGCAGAGTTGGCATGAATTTCAGTGCTAATGGCAGCAGCGACAGCAGCTTGAGCTGCTGAAGATGTCAGGGAGCCTCCATGGCGACCCCGTCGATGTTTCGAGGGACTACCAGCGCCAGAAGCTGGAGCAGTACGAGTTGCTGCAGTAGCCAAAGTTGCATTCTTTCGAGAAGGCGTTTTAGTCAAACCAGACTCAGTGCGTGTCGAATTAGAGCGCGCAAGGCTAGTTTGCTTGATTATTTTCGTTGGAGAGTGAGCAACTGGTGGGGTTGGAGCAGTAGAACTAGGAGCAGACACTGACACTGGAACAAGCTGAACTTGGGGTTGCAGCGAAGGCAGAGGCTGTAATTGTGGA
Source organism: Magnusiomyces fungicola (assembly GCA_900654225.1). Lineage (NCBI taxonomy): Eukaryota > Fungi > Ascomycota > Dipodascomycetes > Dipodascales > Dipodascaceae > Magnusiomyces > Magnusiomyces fungicola. The sequence continues at coordinate 1,988,488 of CAACAH010000002.1, forward strand.
GGTTGTGAATGCTGAGCCTGGCCCCTGACTGGAGAGTCAAAGGTTCCAATAACGGGAGGATGACGAGCTCCAGAGGCCAAAGAGTTTGTGCGAACTGGAGAAACGGATCTAGAACGAGAAACGGGAGAAGATGCGCGCGAAGATTCCAGAGTGATTGTAGAGTCAGATGACGCGACTGAGCATGCAGACGATCGAATTGGCGAGCTCCTGGTTGGTGATTGATACACAAGATGAGCAGGGGTCTCAAACCCATTGAGATTGGGATGAGGCCGTTGAGGAGACTCAGCCAAAGGGCCGGGACCACCAAGAGTAGGAGGTGGAGGTTGTTTAAAACGAGGACTTGGAGGGCCTAATTGCGGTTGAAACTTGTCAAGAAGCACGTTTTTAGACGATTCGGCTCTTTTTTGAAGAGGTTGGCGCGAGTGTCTTAATGGTGAATTTAAAGAGTGTGGGTTTTGTGAGGATAGTTTTCCTGGAGCTTTAAAGGTCAATTTTGATTTTATGCTGACAGATTCGGAGGATTCGCGAGAATTGGAATTGGAATCGACGTTTTCAACGTCCTCGTCGTCACTAGAATCTTTCATTTCAACATCATTGTCTTTTTGTGCAGGCTGTTCGTCGTCTTCGTGTAAGCTGAATGATTGATCTTCCGAGAAGAGCGAGCCACGGTGGCTTTGAGGAGCCGATTTTGAATTTGAGGTCTTTGTTGGTGGAAATAAAAAGGCATTGTCTTGTTGGGAATGCGATTTTTTGAGCGCGGAAGCCAGTGCTTCAGGCGCGACGGTGGTGAACAAATCGTCCGACAGAACGGCATCATTCTTTTGTAGATGAGAAGGAGACACGGAGATTGACTCTGGATAGAATTGATTTTGGGTGAACAGGGCTTGTTTTTCTTCCTGGGGTGGAGGAGTTTTCCGCAGAAAGTAAAAGTCCTCGTGTTGAGAGTCCTCCTGTTGCGAGTTATTTCGAACGGCCAAGGCCTTGACAGTGTCGTCTAGCAAGTGCGTGTAGTTTTCTTCATCGTCAAAGTCCTCAACAGTTGAGTTTGCGGTTTCGTTTGCAAAGTCTTGAAAATACGAGTCAAAATCGATTTCATCTTGTTTACTGTCGCTGTTGGGCGAGATGTGGTGTGAATCTGGATTGATGGAGAAGGACCATTGAGAGACGTCCATTGAGGAGCTTGCTGGAGGAGAGGTGATATCGGACGGAGGCATTGTTGGGGGACAAGAGAAGAGAGCGCATGAAGATGGGAAGAAGAGAAAGAAAGGGTGGAAGAAGGAAGAAAAGAGGAAAAAGGTGTGGGTGGTGTGGAGGTTGTGTGTGTGTGGATAGAAAGCTGTTTAAAAAACCTGTCAACACAAAAAGTGTTTGTTTACGTTTTGGGAAAAAGTAAACACGGCCAAAAGTAAACAAACAACGCCCCTACGCAACCATCAGTCTTTTGTCTCACGACTAGTGTATTTGGAATATAGGGATTAGGACGGTGGAAGAGTTATTATTATTGTTATTATTGTTATTGTTATTATTTTTATTATTTTTATTTTTCATGCTTTTTGTATATCAGTATCTACAACTTTTCCTAGTCTCAATTTACCTTTTATACTTTTCCGCAGCCAAAAAGGCCAATATAAACACAATGTATTTTTTTCCTGCTTTTTTCCTGCTTTCACCTATTGGCAAATTGTCGTCAGTTTTAAGCATTAAAAAGAATGTGTCATTGCATGCTGTTGCACCACCCTATTCGTCTATGGAAATGTCTTGTATCTGCCGGCCGGTTTTAACATTAATCTGGTGGAAGCTGAATTCTAAATCCTTTAGACCCTCTGTCGGCAATGGCTCGAACCGTATTTTCGGCTGATGCTCACTCGAAGCCCACGCAATCGATACGTGGGGAGCCTCTGGAGACAGCTGCTGCTGGTTGTAGTCTTTTGATACAGAGTTGATTGCGTCAATCAGAGCGCCGACCTGGGTAAAATTTGTCAGTCAATGCATGGATTGTTATCAATTGTTATCAATTGTTATCAACTATTGTGAATTATTATAACGAGCCAGGAAACAAAGAACTTACGGTTTGCGTAGAGTCTCCGTCTAGCGGAAGAACAACAAACAAGCGAGTCTCAGTGTCGTTTGGCAGCGTGGCGAGCTGCCGTTTGAATTTTATACTGTTTCTACTGGACTTGCGCTCGGACCGTTGTCGTTTTCTAAAGAACCGGCGGACGGTGAGCGCAACTTGTTGCTTAAAGTGCTCGAGCTCTGTGCTCTTGATCATCAGCGTCGGTGACAGGCTGATGTGCAGCGGCTGCGGGACCCCCAGGTCGGACCGCAGCAGTGAGCGAATATGAAAACGGGACTGAATCAGCGATTCCAAAATCGCCAGCTGGGTGTCGCTGGGAACCCACTCTATATACACATGACTAGGCCAGGACCCTTCGACATGTGCCATGGACCGGGTCTTTCCCTCTAGCATATGCGAATTGGCGGATAACCGAGGTCCCGACGTGTACAGATGCAGGAATGACTTTGGAGGCGGTGGTGGCAAAGACGACTGGCCGTGACCTGAGCGTTTGTCATTGTCATTGTTATTATTATCATTATCATTATCATTACCATTATCATCGTCCGAATCGGGATACTCGACTAACGACATGCTTGTGCCCGGTGCTTCTCCTGCTGCTTCTCCTGCTGCTGCTGCTACCAGCCTTTGTTGCTCTTCCCTCTTGCCAATTAGCAAATCACACACTCAAGCCGTTTGTTGTGCACGGCTGCCCCTCCCACCTGACTCCCACGTGACTGCGTTGCAACAAATAGGACGGAGCCGGCGTGGCGACCGAAGCAGGCCAATCAGCGGCCGCCAAACCGCCCCTCCTTAGTAATGCGGGACTCGTGCGGTTTTTTCAGCTGCTGCCCCAACCTTCTCCTCTTCCCTTCTCTTTTCTCCCTTTCCCTCTTCCCTCTTCACTTTGCCTTGTTGCTTTTCTCATTGCACCCCCAGATACCTTCTCACAGCCACAATGCTTAGATCCTCTGCTGCCAGACTTGCTTTTAGACGCGTGGCCGTTGCCGCCACTGCTAAGACTGCTCGTCCCATGATTGCTACTACACCCAGATTCATTTCTTCCGTGGCTAGCAAATCCACTCTTGCTAGGTAAGCTCGCTTGCTCTTTAAACTGATTGAGCCTATTGCCTCTTTGAGCTCTTTTCATACCCAATGATGCAGTTTGGATTCCCTGTTTATTCGGAATCTGTTTAGTGCTTGTTTCGTTTTGCTCTTGTAAACTGGTTTCTTGTCAATTTAGTTGGTTGATATTTTTCATTTTTCATTTTTCATTCCATAAATTACCATATGTTTTTGTTCACGCTTGTGATCTCATTAGTTGATCAAGTAATTCTCGCCTCAATCCCCTTTTTAAATGATTACTGTTATTTCTACTGCTCCAGGCTCAATATCATGCTCTCTGTCCCTGCTTTACGACCCTCCTACTAACTTTTTTTTCTTTTTTCTTTTTTTTTTTCTTTTTTCTTTCATTAGACCCACCCTTTCCGTTCCCAAATACTCACAGATCCAGCTCCGAGGTTATGCCGTTGTTAACGTCCCTGATATGGCCGAATCCATCACCGAAGGTACCCTCAAGTCCTTTGAAAAGAGCGTTGGCGACTATGTTGAGCAAGACGAAGAAATCGCTACCATTGAAACCGATAAAATCGACGTTTCCGTAAACGCCCCATTCCCTGGTACTATCACCAAACTCCTCGCAAACCCTGAAGATACCGTCGTTGTTGGCCAGCCTCTCTTTGAGCTTGAGGCCGGTGAGGGTGGTGCACCAGCTGCTAAGGAAGAGGCCCCCAAGGAGGAGGCCAAGAAGGAAGAGCCCAAGAAGGAAGAATCTGCTCCCGCCCCAAAGAAGGAAGAGCCCAAGAAGGAAGCCGCTCCTGCTGCTCCCAAGAAGGAGACCCCCGCACCTAAGAAGGAAGAGCCCAAGAAGGAAGCCCCTTCTGCTCCTGCCTCTTCTGCTACCCCAGGTTCTCGCGAAGAGCACCGTGTCAAGATGAACCGTATGAGACTTCGTATTGCCGAGCGTTTGAAGGAATCCCAAAACACAGCCGCCTCTCTTACTACCTTTAACGAGGTCGACATGTCCAGTCTTATTGACATGCGCAAGCTGTACAAGGACGAGATCATCAAGAAGACCGGCATCAAGCTCGGTTTCATGGGTGCCTTCACCAAGGCCGCCACCATTGCCATGAAGGACATTCCCTCCGTCAACGCTGCCATTGAAAACAACGATACCATTGTATACCGCGACTATGTCGACGTTTCCATTGCTGTTGCTACTCCCAAGGGTCTTGTTACCCCCGTTGTCCGCAACGCCGAGTCTCTTGATGTCGTTGGCATTGAGAAGGCCATTCACGATCTCGGTGTCAAGGCCCGTGACGGCAAGTTGACTCTTGAAGACATGGCCGGCGGTACTTTCACCATTTCCAACGGTGGCGTCTTTGGCTCCCTTTACGGCACTCCCATCATCAACATGCCCCAAACCGCCGTCCTTGGTCTCCACGGTGTCAAGGACCGCGCTGTCGTTGTCAACGGCCAAGTTGTTTCTAGACCCATGATGTACCTTGCCCTTACCTACGACCACAGAGTTCTTGACGGAAGAGAAGCCGTCACCTTCCTCAAGACTATCAAGGAACTTATTGAGGACCCCAGAAAGATGCTCCTTCTTTAAGCAGAGAAGAATTTGTTCTGAAAGAGTATTAAAAGATTCTTAATTCCCATCAACCTATTCTCTTTGCCTCTTTTTATTTTTTTATTTTTTTGACCTTTTTCAAATTTACCCAGCATTTTATTATAAAATACTCACTTTTTTGCTACATAATAATCCAAAAATCAAACCGTTGAAATAGATTCACATCTCCACTGTTTTTTTGTTTAAAAAAAAAAAAAAAAAAAAAAAAAAAAAAAGATACTTAGAATTAATGCAAAATATGATATTTTATACATGTGTGCCTGGTACATAAAAAAATAATTAAAGTAATTTAAACAAAACAAAACGTAAATATATATAAAAACGAGTATAAAAAAAATTGACAATGTAAAATTATAAATGTAAAAATGCTCAAAATCTGCAAGCAGGTAAAAAAAAAAAAAAAAGAATTGGCAAAACACAGCCTTGCGATGGACAATGAGCTGTTTTCCTTTCTTTTCTTCTTACTCGATATCATCATTTTCCACCACAAAATACGTGCCCGAGTACTCCTCCTTGGCCACAATGCCCAGCTTGATCATGTCACCCCAAAACAGTTTGAGCTTTTCCTTGGCGTATGCAATGTAGTCAAACAAGTCTTCTTCCTCTTCCGAAGAAACACTGGCAGCGTCGTTCAAACTGGTGGCGGCGGCGGCAGCAGCCAGCTCTGCAACATTTGAATTGGTTGAACTAGGCTCTGCTGCTGCGGTTTGGGCAGTGGTGTCTGTCCCATTTGTAGTAGATCCAACTTCAGATTCATTAAAAACATACCCTTCTTCAATATCCTGTTCTTCACGAGTCTTTTCTTCAGCAACTCCGTCGACAACTGCCTGGACAAGTCCCCAGATGGCCCAGTGCGCAGACACAGTGGCACGCCACACCATGGCTTCCTTTTCCAAAAACTCCACCTCCGCTTCAATCTCCGCGTCGTCAAAGTACTCGTGCAGGTTGCCAGACGATGACTCGTTTAGCGAGAAACTAGGAATGCGCCGGTTCGACATGCTTCGCGACTTGAGACCGGGTGTGGCTGCGCCTGAAGATGAGCTGCCTACCATGCTACGAGTAGTGTATCCGTGCTCGACATAGGCCTCAATCATGTTGCGGCGCTGAGACTTGGTGGGATACTTGTCAATGTGAATCTTCCAAGGCTGTGCTTCGTCGTGATAGTTGCTCATCCACTCGCAGAAATGATTGCAAATGTCAAAACCGCGCACGTTGGCGCCAGAATACTCAAAATCAATCACAATAATTTGTCGGTGCTCAAAAACTGGTGACAGCAATGGTGAGCCTGCTGGTGGCAATACTCGCAGCAAGTTACCGTACTGTGTGTCATTGTGAGCAAACACTAAACTTTGCTTAATCACTTGCTGGCCAGCAGTTTCCATTTCCTTGCTCAGATTCTTCAAATCAAACCGCACCTTTGTAATAGAATCCTTGTCGTCCTTTTCCAAATCAACAACCGAATACTGGCTTTGTAGCCATTTCTCGTATTTGGAAACAGCCTTTTCAAACTCGTCATATGTATCAACACCAAAAATCTCCCTTGTAACGTTAATATTTTTGCCAGTCTTGTTGCTAAAGTCTTGCAGTTGCTGCAGCTTTTCCTTGGCAGGAGCGGCCCATTTCTTAATAGACACAAACGCTTCTGGACCCTTTTGGCGCTCGCGCTGGTCATCAAGTCGAATCAAATCATGCAACTCTCTCATTCGCTTAGCAATCTGTGAGGAAACCTCAGGAACTCGTAGCTCTTCTCGTGTCAATGCCTTTGCATTCAAAAACTGTTCAAATCGGCCGTTTGCAAAAGTTCCCAGCAAACGAGGGCCAATGTGTCGCTTGGACAGGCGGTCGAGGACATTAAGCTCAGCCTCGCGATCAATCAAATTTTCAACGTGGGGACCATAGATTCGCAACAAGAGTCTGGGAGGAACCTTAGTGCTAGGTTTGTGTAAATTGGTGGCGCTGCCATTGCTAGCGATGCTGCCGGTGCTTCCGACTCTAGTGTGGTTGTATGCATCATGAGGGCCGGCACCATGGTCTGAGAGCACATCGGCGTTTTGCTTATCAGACTCTTCATTGTTTCCGGTTGGGCCAATTTGAGGAGAAGGGGGGTTGAAAAGGACTTGCTGACCAGTTTTCTGGTCCACACCACCAATAACTGAAGCATTTTGAGCAGCCTTGATGACGTTTTTAATGTATGGTGGAGGAGCCACACAATAGACAGCATTGGTGAGAGCACCAGACATTCGATCAACGACCAGATCAGAGGCCATCTCCGGGGTGACAAATTTCCATAGCTTGTGGATTTTGAGACGGTGGATGATTTTGAGAATGTCCTGTTTAAAGTAGTCAATGGGAAGTCTATTGTCGAGAAAAATAGAGGTACTGGGAAGTTTAGAGCTCGAAGGGGCGGAGACGGAAGTACGAGAGCTTTTTGAAGTGGGCGTGCCGTGATGACCAGAGCCCATAGGTAAAGAAAGCATTGAAGCAGACGGAGTCAGAACACTAGGGGTGAGAATTGGAGTTGAGATAGTCATAAGTAAAGGTAGTTACTAGTCTACCGAAAGAAGAAAAAGAGGGTAAAAATTAGGTTAGTTTTTGAAAAAGAAAAAAAAAAAAAAAAAGATTTAGCAAAAGGAAAAGGAAGCAGGTTAAATATAATGAGAGAGAGAGAGATGAATTGTATGTAGTGAGTGTGTAGTAGAAATAATTTTGCATGTGAAAGATGTTCAACAAGATTAGCAAAGCCCAACAAAAAGTCACAGGATGGTCGCGTGATGAAGACCCTTTTTCTTGATTAGATTTTTAATGTTTTTTTTTGTGTGTGTGTGTGTGTCTTACTATTTTTTTTTTTTTTGAAGCAAAACTCTCTGTTAATTAGACTTTTGAATTGGGTTTTGGTGCAAAGGAAATCAAGGTTTGGATTTTAATAAACTAGAAGCCATCTGATGTGTTGTTGTACCTTGTTATATATTCTTTAATGATGAGAGAGAGGGCCAATAAAGAGACAGCTCGCAGCTAGCAGGCCTGCCAATATAGGAGCCATCTCGCGTGCCAGTAAACAACCATGCTAGTAGGTAATATGTGTATAAGATGGGAATTAGACATACCGGGAGCAAAAGGGGGTCAAACCGGGGTGTCAGCGCCAGTCAAGTGGTGGGGAAATAGGAGCAACTGCCAACAGACACAGGCTTTTGGTATTTTCGAGTGAAGAGTAAGAAGAAAGAAAGCAACCATGTTCAGAAAAAAACAAAAAAACCTCTTTATCTTTTTTTTGACATGTGTGCGTGTTAGAAACACAGGCATCATGTATGTTGTGCTGTCATGTGATTTGTTCGTTTGCATCACATGATTGTGCAGCATATCCACCACAGGCGTTAGTCAGCGTACCCAGCAACACTTGGTTAGAGCCCCTCCTTCAGCAACGCCAGTAATGTGACCAACTCTATTGAGTCAAAATTAAAGTTGCAACTGCCTTATTTGTCAAGTAATCAACTTGGCCTGCTGACCAGTGCATAAATAAAGGTATTGGTGTGTAAATTGATAAAAGCCGCGATACGCTTTCCCTTATCAGTAGTACGTGTGTAACAAGTCGCGTCCCTCTTTAAGGTTAGGCAACTCCGGCTTTTGACACGCTTCGGCCGGCTAGCCAACGTGATGACGCTATTGTCGTCATGTGAGCTAGCAGCCTGCGTCGATAGCCGTGGCTCATTGTGCGATTCAAGGGTTCAGGGTTCAGGGTTCAAGGTCCAAGGTTCAAGGTTCAAGGTCCAAGATCCAAGGTCCAACGCAGCTGACTGTCTCGCTTTGGTGATGGTTCCTGTTGCCTGTCGTAGTGGTAGCAGTAGCAGTAGTAACAACAGTAACAATAACAATAATAATAACCAAGATTGTTGGTGTCAAGCTCGGCTAATAACCACTCCTGACTGATTCACCCCTTGATTTTTTTCATTTTTTTCATTTTTTCATTTTGTATATATATATATATGTGTGATATATGATTTTTTTTATTTTATTTTATTTTTATTTTTCCCCTTGTCGTCTTATGTAATCAAACAACCCTTATTACCACCTGCGTCTATACTAGTTCACATAACTACCCGTCCACACTGTTGGATGAAATACACCCAATAATGTATTAAACCCAGCTCAACCTGCCTTGAGCTTCCCTCCTCAGTCCACTATTTTCATACACACATTCAACCACCATCGTCATTCTACTAGTAATCCATTATTCTATCAAATACATGTAAAAAGAAAAAATTATTAAAAAATTTCAAAGTAAAAAATAAAAATAATTCATAACCCATAATCATTAAATATCAAGTCACATCATTCTAAAAGCAAGTCGTTTCGTCATATCAACATTTATTAAAAAGCAATCCTCAAGCGCCCTGTCATTTGCGGCCAGCTGCAGGGACTTCATACACACCAGAGTAACCGTTACCCTTAGCCTGCTGTTGGCCCTTTCCATTATTTGCAACAGCAGAGTAGTATGCTGGACTGTACATCATCACTCCATATGGATTCATCATGGGAATAGTGCTTCCGTGTCGAGGATAAAATCGTGCATACCCTCCATCAAAGTAATAATTCATCTCCTTGCTGCTGCCGCCAGAGGTAGCCGATGTAGCTGCAGTCGCCATCCCGTTGGACAACGTCGCACTGTTCGTCGTTCCGCCAGTTGAAGGACTAGTCGTAGCGCTGGTTCCTCCACTCAATCCGGCGCTGGCTCCCCCAGTACTACCACTACCAAGACTATAGTTTCCACCGCTTCCATGACTGGCTTGAGATCCATGGTGTGCACCAAGGGGGCCATAGTAGCCAAAATGCGCATAATTGTTTCCATAACCTTTGCCAGGATTGTACATCGAATTGTAATAATTCATGGCATCATACCCATTGCTAGTCATGGCATAGTTGTTAAACATCTGGGGAGTAGGAGAGTAAAACTGATTGGCTGAAAAACTTCGCGGATGGGGCGCGTTAGATAACACTGCATTTCCGTTACTACCTTGAGCACGGGGTCTATAGTTCAAATAATGGCCCTTGAACGTATTATTGTTCGTGTTGGGTGGAGCAGCAGAAGGAACACGGGGATCGGGGGTCTTTATAGCATCATCTCCTTCAAAAGAAACAACAACAAGACGATGTTCAACTTCAAGCTTATAGTTACCAAGGAATTTGCCATTTTCCTGAAGGGTAGCTTCGCGGGCATTCAACTCATGTTCAAACTTGATATAAACATTGACAATTTTCTTGTTGCCGGATAATATTGATGCCGTGGAAATATCTCTAATGTGACCGTAATGAGAAAATTGTTCGTGAATTTGATGTTGCTTGATATCTGATGACAAATTCTTGATGCAAATCGATCGAGAGTCAAGTTTATTGAGGTCAAGCATTGGATCAACATTTTGACACCAGGTTATATGCCATTTGGAATTAAATTCGTCATCCTAAAATAATTCAAATGTTAGTCATTACAATGAAAATAATAATAAATAGCACAAACACCTAGATACCCCATGCTCTAGTCAATCAACTTACATTAAAGGCCGTGACTGCATCTTGTCGCAAAACATATTTGACAAACCACTCATTGGCTTCAAACTCTTGAATGTTAGGGAGGTTGGTGGTGCGAGCTTCGATAAACTCCTCGACTGTTCCAAATGCTTCAGCAGCAGCTTTTGTTTCCTAATGTTACACAATGTTACACAATGTTGGTTAGTCTTGCAACAGGTTAAAAGGTTCATAGGCTACAACGTACTTCCGGGGTAACTTGAGACTTTGGTGAAATAAAAATAGTTCTATTAACACGAGCGCGCTCACATCTCAATGGACGCTTATTCAAAATGAATCCGTGTGCTCTTTTCAGTGCCGTCTTGGCTTCTTCAACAGTATCAAATTGAACAAAGGCATAAGGACGATTCTTATTGTCCTTCAAAACCTTGATACTTGGCATGCTACCGCAAATCTAGACAACCAGAATGTAACGTTAATAAAAGTCACAACACAAAAGTGACGATTTGGCCAGGATTGCACTTGCCACAAAACAGTAATACTCACCTTCAAGAACAACGTCTGGAGGGCATCCTTATGTTCATTATGGGGAATTCCATTGACAAGACTAGAGTTAACATTTCACAAAGTTAGTTTCTTAAATTTTTTGATGAATGATTACATCCCACCGTATTTCCAAATAGAGTGCATGTATCAGGAGATTGTAGGGTCAATGCTCAAAAAGATCAAAGTATGTAGACTCACCTTGCGACAAAGATACAAGCAGCAGGGTATTTAATAACAGAGTTAGAGTCAGCATCTTCTTCTTCTTCGTTTTTGATATTCTTGTTAAAGTCACCAGAGTTGGCGCGAGGCCTGTAGTTTGCGTGTGTGTTATAGTTTTCAGCGCGATTCTGCCAAGTTTTGGAGGACATGACTGATCTGGAGCGGGCAATAAATGGTTTTGAGGTAGGTTTGAAACGATGCTGATAGCCACTGGGGGTGGCTTTCTGGCCGGCTAGCGATCGGTTATTTGGAGTGGTTGCGGCGGAAGCATTGGAGGCCAGGGAAGCAGTAGAAGACGAAGAAGCAATGGATGAAGTAGCAGAAGAAGCTGAATCAGGAGGAGAGGATAATGTAGCAAGAGCTTCAACTACGAAAACGCATGACAACAAGGTTAACAAAAGTTACAGATAAAAACAAGGTTCAGCAAAGAAAGTCAAAGACCAAAACGGAACGTTAAGTGATTAGAACAAGTAAAAGTAGGTTGGAAGAGAAGAATAAGGGGAATTGGTGGAAACGTCACATAGGCAAGGCAAGAAAAGCAGAGGGTTTGAAAAAAAAAAGGCAGTGAAAAGTTGAGAGGATAATAGGAATAGAAAACTAACAAGAAAGCAAAAGGGGGGATGCTGGAGGCTGCGAGCATAGGGCTAAAAAAAAGATTGAAAGAGACTACTTACATTTGTTGTCCTTGAGATTGCCAGAAGGCTTTTTATTAGCCATTGTACAGGGGGGACGTTGTGTCAATTGGGGGATGTTGTGGATGAGTGGAATAATTTGGCAGTGGGTAATTGAGGTTTATTATGCAAAAAAATGGCGAGAGCTGAAATACCGAGCAATAGCACGCGCGAGATTTACAGTGAAAAGCAGACTAGGGGGGGGAAGAGTGAGGAAAGCTGTAGAGATGAAGCTAGTAGTGATAACAAGGTGGAAGAGAAAGAAGGAGAGAGAGGAAGAAGAAGGAAGAAGGAAGAAGGAAGAAGAAGAAGGAAGAAGGAAGAGGTGGGAAGAAGAAAATATTTATACAGGCATTTTGAGTGAGTGAGTGTGTGTGTGAGTGTGTGTTTGTATGTATTTGTGTTTGTATATCTCCATGTGGTAATAAGAGAGGGGATGAAAAAACTGACAAGAAAGTGTCAAAAATTTAATCAATAGCGCCAGTCGGTCTGTTGGTCTGTCGGTCTGTCTACCGGGCCGTCCGTCAGTGGCAACTAGGAAATCAGTCAGACAGCCAGTCGGCCAGCCAGCCAGCCAGCTACGTGCCACAAAAGACGCCCAGCCGTGTGTGTGATTGAGCCAGCTCGCAACAGGGTCTGTGTGGTGGCATATTTCTGCCGCTTCTGGAGGCTGGGTGCCTAGTTGAGGGATCGCTGTGTGTGTGTGTGTGTGTGTGTTTTTAATTTGCCGTTGTCTTGTGTTTTGTGAGCTGTGCCTGGAGCAGACAGCTGTGTATTGCTGCAGATATTATCACTAGTCCACAAGTTGCAAAATAAAAAAGAAATCTAGGTGCCATGGTTGGTGTGATGTATATATGTTTATTATTTATTATATACCAGGTCGAAACACGCAACCATGTTTGGCCTGTTTGGTTGGCCCTGCTGGCCGCGGTATTTGGTATATCTTCTGGAAACCTGCATCGCTTAGCCCACATTCTCTCCTGAAGACTGAGCAGCAATGTGGGTTCAGGCGTTGCTCAAACAGGCTGCTGTAAACCCTCTTTTTCTCTCTCTCTCTCTCTCTCTTTCTCTCTCTCGCCTGTTCCTGCTCAAACTATCTCTGCTCAAACTAAAACTAGCTTCCAGTTTTGATGTCCGCCTGACCTGCACGTGACTTTATCTGTAACACCTCGTGTCACACATATGTGCTACTGCGTTACAACCTTCCACAGCCATTCGCCTTCTTTCCCATCTGCCATATCACCGTCACTCCCCGCCACCCGCCAATCTCTCACAGATCCTCTATTAGCCTGGGTTTTGGTCATGGACTTTGGAACTGGCTAATATACACACTTCTTCCTCGTCATCTCTCTTTATCTCCAATCCATTTTTGTTTCCTTTTTCTTTTTTTTCTTTTTTTCTTTTTTTCCCACTGCAACATGGTATCTCAAGAAAAAGCTGCGCTCTCAACGTTTGAAATTGAGAATGGAATCCAGGCCCTTGACAATGGCTCAGATGCCGAGCTGATTGACAGCATCTACAGATACAACCCCGGCGAACAAACCGCAATTCTTGACCAGAGCCCATGGAAGAAAGAGTAAGTTTCATCTGTGGTTATATTACCCATCATTTGATCTTAAACCCCACCTTCCTATTAGCTTTCTTTAACATGTGTGTGTGTGTGTTTTTTTTTTTTTTCTTTTTTTTTTCTTTTTTAGTCCTCATTGGTTCAAACGTGTGAGAATTTCTTCAATTGCACTCATCAAGATGGTATGTCGTATGTTTTGTTCGTTTCTCCTCCCCTCTCACCACTAACCGTCAGTTAGGCAATCCACGCTCGATCCGGAGGCTCCATCGAAATTATGGGTGTCATGACTGGAAAGATTCTCCAAAATGAGTTTGTTGTTATGGACGTTATTCCCCTTCCTGTAGAAGGCACCGAGACTCGAGTCAACGCTATGGCTGCTGGCTACGAATACATGGTAAACTACGTCACTTCTTTGAACCGCGTTGGTCATGAGGAAAATGTGGTCGGCTGGTATCACTCACATCCTGGTTATGGATGCTGGCTTTCTGGTATCGATGTCGGCACCCAAAGACAGAGCCAGAGTTTCCAAGATCCATTCCTTGCTCTGGTCATTGATCCTAATCGTACTATTGCTGCCGGGAAAGTTGAAATTGGTGCTTTCAGAACATACCCCTTGGACAAAAACAATCAGCCAATCACTTCTGCTTCCGGGGCTTTGTCAAATGGAAAAGACTCTGGTCCAGGCGGCGCTTCAGAGTCTACAAGTATGTCAATCCCTTCTGGAAAACTCAAAGACTTTGGCGTGCATGCCCGTTTCTACTACCAGTTGGACATTTCTTATTTCAAATCCAGCTTGGATTCCAAACTATTAGATCTTTTGTGGAACAAGTACTGGGCCTCAACCCTCTCCCAGTCGTCGCTGCTTGCAAACTACAGCTACACAACCAACCAGATTCATGAGCTTTCACTGAAAACCGACGCAGCAACGGCCGCTATTTCCCAACAGCTTAAAAAGAATGATCCAGGCTCGCAGATTGCCAATAACAAACTTCCTTCCAGGTACAAACCCTTTGTCGAGGATGATATTCGAGATGTCAGAGACGAATATCTGGTGGAGCATGGGAGAAGCGGCAAAAGACCGGGAAAGCCTAGCAGCAAAAACATTACGATTCCACACTATTCACTTATTGGCACTGGATTGACATTTTCCAAGCCCAATACCTCTGGACAAAAGGAAGCTGCAAGTACAAGTACGAATTCCCCGAATAAAAAGAAAAAGGTTACCGAAGCCCAGGGGGTAGACTCCTCACCCAAGGAAAAAAAGAAGAGAAGTAAGCTTGTTATACCTACCAACTTGACAGTAATTAGCAGCACTGATATGAGCGAAAGTGTTAGAGGCGATGATTCCAAAAGGCCATTAAGCTTTGCTGTTGACAAGAAGATTACCGACGCAGTCCAACAGTCAACCAGAACTGGTACAGATCAAATGCATAGCCTCATCTCTCAGGAATTGCGAGATCACTTGTTTGCTAGCATCAGCAACCACCAATGCAGCCATTGATTTATATTTATTATACATGTGATTTTGTTTTGTAAATTCATATTACGATTTATCAATTCTCCATAACTTGATACTAGTTTCATTGTCTGTGTTACCACGCTGTCGATTACCGGAGCAAGTTGCAAGAACCTCAAGTCCGTTTGTGATAACGGCTGGGTTTGAAGACACGCCACATACGGACGTACCTTTCTGATGGACTTGGACCACATTGGCAGTTTTCCTGTGCACGTTGTAAATATAAACAGAGCCTTGAGTAGTTCCTACGCACAGGCTATAAGCCCCATTTTTATTTACATTTCCATTTCCATTTCCATTTCCATCGCCCAGTTTTTCAGTTGTTGTATCGTTTCCAACGCTATTGCCGTGTTGAGAAAGTTTTATCCAGTCGGCTCCTAGTCGTTGTTGAGTTGGAAACAGCCTTGGGCTTTTGCTTTTTCTTTTAGTACCACTATCATTATCGTTACCATCTTGGGCCGGTGGTAATGTTGGGTTGTAGGCCCAGGCTGTTGCTTTTGCTTTTGCTTTTGACGGGCCAACCAGCTCATCTACCTGCTGCAGGCCCATTCTCTCGTCGCGAACAATGACGTTGGAATACCCATTTCGGGGGATTTGGTATACCAAGTGTTCCGACATGGCGCTGTCGGCCGGGCTCCACAGGATTTTGGTCGTGCCGGAAACGCTTTTTCGCCAGCTGCCGCCGGCCTGTGGGCTGTCGCCGGGTGGTATGATCTCGGGCGAAACCATTGTGCAGCGTCCGTTGTCTCTGTCCACGCGAAAGTCGTACAAGGCTATTCCGTCGCTCTTGCCCGCCTCTGCAGTTCCACCCTGGTAGAACCCAACGGCGCAGACCAAGTCGGTGCCTGCTGGCCTTGGTGCAATTGTAGACACCACCGATCTTCTGTACCCAAGGGCCTTGTCTTGAGAGATCCAGGTGCTGGCCACGGGCGGAGAAGACTCGGGAGACGAGCCTGGGCGCAGTAAGCTAAACAGCGACACTTTACCCCGCTGGCCAGACGTTCCAGCCAAAAACATGTCGGCGTCTTGGCTGGCGAAAGCCAATGCGATGGGGTTATCAAAGGCCTCGTTGTGCGGGTTGACCGACGGATAGCTGGCGACGCATTCTTTTGAATGCACGTTGTACAGCTTGATTGGGTGCTCGGCCACTGAGGCCAGCACCATTGCCGGCGCGTACTCGCTGATCTGAAAGCCTGGGTACGCCGCCAGCGTGGCTGCAGACGGAAACCGCAGCCGCGAATAAGGAAGAAGGTGCTGCGAGGTGCGAGTCAGCAGATCCAGCGGCGCGACAAAGACCCGGACGACGTTGTCGGAGCTGGTGGTCAGCAGGGACGACCCGTCCGGCGTCCATTGGCAAGAGGTGAAATAAAAGCCTGATGTGGGTTGTTCGAGCGTCGTCGGCGGGTCAGAAACCGGGTCAGAAACCGCGGCAGACTCGGCAATCCAGACGCTTGCGTTTTGTTTGTATATAGATGGAGATGTGAGTGCACAGAGAGACCATTGGGGATTGATGAACATTCAGTGCGGATGGGTGGGACGAGAGGTAGAGAGTGGTGATATGGCAGTGTGCAGGTTGGTAAGGCTATGAAGGTTGTATATACCTACTATATCTACTATCTCTACCTCCTGAATAGAAGAAGAAGAAAAAAAAAACAAAGAATTCACCCAACGATTAACTGGTACAGTACGATGATTAAACGATCACAATGACCGTGAACATATATTATGAATATTATCGCGATCTCCGGCAAACTGCTTCGTTTGGCTCAAAGTCAATCCACTTTTGCGTGCATGTCGTATGAGTGTCACTGGAGCGGGTCGTGCTTGATCCGGCAACAACAACGGACAAGCAGGGCCTGTCGAAAACCCCATCACCGAAACTTGTATAAATACCCGTCGTTGTCCCTCGTGCTGTCAATTCCTCCTTTCTTTCTTCAATCATTATTATCATCATTATCATTCTTATCATTATTATCATTCTTCTTCTTCTTCACTTGTCGTATCTGCGCCTTGTATACTCCTGTGTAATCTACAAACGAAAAAAAAAAATTCTGGTGTCCTACTCCTGATTTCCCACGTTTTCTTTCCTCCTCACCACCATCGTCAATCACCCAATCACCCAATCACCCAGCAAACCCATTGCAAATTCCACATCTACACTATGGACCCCGTCTATTCATACACCGCGACAGCTCCTGTCAACATTGCTACTCTCAAATACTGGGGTAAGCGCGATGTCAAGCTGAACCTGCCTACCAACAACTCCATTTCCGTCACCTTGAGCCAGGACGATCTGCGGGCCATGACCACCGCCTCCGCCAGCACGCTTTTCAGCAAGAACCGCTTGTGGCTCAACGGCATCTGCGAAGACATTGTCGACGGAACCCGCATGGGAACCTGTCTTGGCGAGCTCCGCAAGCTTCGCCGGGAAATTGAAGAAACCCTGCTGGCCGAGAAAAAGTCGTTTGTTCCTCTCAGCACCTACTGTCTCCACGTCGTTTCTGAAAACAACTTCCCCACCGCCGCTGGCCTGGCTTCTTCGGCTGCCGGCTTTGCTGCCTTTGTTTCCGCCATTGCTGGCCTCTTTGAGCTCCCTCACGCTCCTGAAGAGCTGTCTGTGCTCGCGCGCCAGGGCTCTGGCTCTGCCTGCCGCTCGCTCTTTGGCGGCTACGTCGCTTGGGACAAGGGCGAGAAGGCTGATGGCTCTGACTCGCGCGCCGTGCTGATTGCCCCCAAGGAGCACTGGCCTGAAATGCGCGCTGCCATTCTGGTTGCCAGCGCCCACAAGAAGGACGTTTCCTCAACCTCGGGCATGCAAACCACCGTAGCCACCTCCAGCCTGTTCCAAGAGCGCATTTCCACCGTTGTCCCCGCCCGATTCGAGCAAATGAAAACCGCCATTCTCCAAAAGGACTTTGAGACCTTTGGCGAGCTGACCATGCGCGATTCAAACCAATTCCACGCTGTCTGCCTCGACTCTTACCCTCCCATCTTCTACATGAACGACACCTCTCGTGCCGCCATCCACGTGGTTGAGGAAATCAACAAACTGGCTGGCAAGATTGTCGCTGCCTACACTTTTGACGCCGGTCCAAACTGCGTCATCTATTTCCTAGAAGAACACTCGGAGCAAATCCTTGGCCCTCTTAAATATGCCCTTGCTTCGCTTCCCGGCTGGGACAATGCCCAAGACGTGGCTGCCTCCCTGCCTGCCGGCTTTGACAAGAGATGGCTGGAACCTCTTGCCCAAGGCACCACTCGTGTGTTTATCACAAGGGTCGGCGACGGTCCTAAAAAGAGTTCTACTTCTCTTATCGACCACCATGGCGAGCCTCTTAAATAATTGGCTATTTTGCAATCTTGTTCATGATAGAATTTTTTTTATTTTCTTGCTTTAGATGTAATGATATTATATGTATATATGTATGTGTGTTTTCTATATATACCTAATAATTGTAATTTTAATGTGCTTTATATACAATCAAACAATTCCAAATCAAAGCTTCTTCATCCTTGTGCTCTGTTATTACAGTCAAAAAAAAAAAAAAATAAAATAAAAATAAAAGAACCAAATTCCACCACCCCAGCCGCGTGCCCAGATATCCACACACCAGACCCCATTGTCCCGTGTTTGTGCCTAGTCACGGGATGTTTATTCTGCTGACGTTTTGTGCCCGTTTTTGTGCCCCTTTTTATGCTCGTTGTATACGCGCCCCATACACAAACGCACGTGCACGCACAAACACCATGAAACCGCTCCCAGCTTGGTCACATGCCTACACCTTTTCTTAAAAGTCCTTTTTCTTAATTTTTTTAAATTTTTTTTTCATAGCCTTGACAAATCCGGTGGCGGAACACGGCTCCTCCCCTGTCCTCTGTAAATGTCATGTATGCTGCATCCCTTGTACTCACACACACTCACTACATGGCTATCATCAAACAAGCTTGAATGTATTTTTTTTTTTTTTTTTTTTTTTTTTTTTAAAATTTTTCTATTAAAACACAAAAATACAAATAAGAAACCATGTTAAAGATTCATTACAGATCAGAGATCATTATCAAAAAATATATATATATATATACGAAAAAGATTTGCATCAGAGGTTTTTTCATTTTTTTATATATATACGTCAAGACATTTTTTTTATCATTCAGGAGCAAGTTTAAACAGACTCAAGAACAACTTCCTTGAACTCAGCGTTGATCTTCTTTCCAGAGTCGTCCTTAAGGCTCTCACCGTGAAGGGCAAGGAGGGCACCGAGGTCAAACTTGGGCTGCTTGAGGAGCTTGACCTTGCGGATGTGGACGTTCTGAAGAGGGAAGATGCTCTGGGTAGCCTTCTCAATCTCACGGCCAATAACCTCAGGAATGAGCTTGGAAGTGAGCTGGGCAAGAGTGACGTTAGAAGCCTCTCTGACCATGATCTCGGACATCTTCTTTCTGATGGCACGGATCTGGGAAGACTGAGCGTAACATGTTCTCTTAACCTGGTTAGGGGCACGCTTGGTGAAAGCAATGGCGAAAATGCGGAGGTAGTAGTCGTCAGTGGTCTTGACAGTAACGTTAGCCTCGATCAAAGTCTGCCACTTGCGGACAAAAGATCTCAACTTGTCGCTGGAGAAGTCAAGACCGTGGAAGTTGGTGAGAAGGTTCTTTCCCTGGACCTCGTCAACACGGAGCTGAATACGACGGAAAGCGTGGTCCTCCTGACCCTGGAGATCAGCAAGAGAAACGTCAAGAAGACGACCCTTGAGCTCGTCGTTGGCGTTCTTCAAACCAGTTGAGCGGTTGACCAGAGTCTTACCGACATCACGGTTCTCAAAGGTGGAGGGGGCCTTGATGTTGTACCATTCCTTGCGGGTGAAAGGGTCGATAACCTTCTTCTTCAAACCCTTCTTTCCTTTGCTCAATCTCTTGTTCTTGCCGACAACCATTTTGAGGTCTTTAAATGTATATGGGGCGTTGAAGTGTCGAACTGGCCTGCGCTGAGGGTATAATAACAGGAGGTGAAAAAAAAGAGGGAAAAGGGAAAAGGAAAAAAGAGTGCGCTAAATTTTTTCGTGAGTCTCTGTACGCATACAGTGGGCATGGGCTAGGGTTGTGCACACACAAATTCGTACTGCAAGCGGCCTCAAGTGGCAGGCACGCCCGCACAAACTTTTACCAAAGCTTTGCCGTACTTTGGTAGGTAGTAAGTGACATTACATTTGTGAGTTGTAACATAGTCACATGATGATGTGAAAAAGGATCCAAAGTTGCCAGGGGATTTGAAAAGGCCTTACCCTGAAAATGACTCATTCTGAGATGTACGCGTGTAAGAGTATATAGGCAGTCACAACGAGAACCAAACCCTAATTAGGTCTTTTCAGCCCGACTCAAATTGGCGACCAAACCATGAAATTTCCGCCCTCAGCGGGCTTTCTCCTACTTGATATTTTTTTATATAAAGTAAAAGTGATGATTTTTGTCAAGGTAAAATGAGAAACAGGTATATGGTTATATGTTTATATGTAGAATACGCAAAAAGAAAGACAGCTAATTCAAGCGTGCTTGATCAAGTTGTAGTTGTAGAGCCTGCGATTGTTCGCTAGCATAGTTGGACAGCATTGAGTATGGAGAAATCTGGGGAAATACGAGAGTATAAAATACAAATTCATACACATGAGATATATGTACTACATGAAAAGAAAAAAAAACAAGGTTATATATTCTACACGTGTGGTTCATACATGTCATATGTATCGACAAGAATGAAAAATGAAAAATGAAAAAAAAAAAAAAAAAAAAAAAAAAACACTTCTTATCTTGATAACAAAATGTAATGTGCCTATCATGATAACCATATGAAATGTAAATACATGTTAGAACCTGCCGTTATCTTACGTCTATTCAACTCGCCTTTTGGAAAGAAAGCCTATATTCTTTGAGCCTTTTAACGGTGCGGCTTTCAGCAACGATCAGACCTGGCAAAATGCAACAGTCCATATTAGCGACGCATCGCACGGTAAATGCATAAAATGTATCAGCCGTTCAAACGGGGTTACGTACAACTAGGAAATAGGCGCCCTGCTGCACTTTTAACGATGGCGGGCGGTCCAATTGAGAAGAACACAAACGTATTTTTAAAGGGCGGAAAAAGTGTGAAATAGTATTAGAAATTAGAATATACACTACAGCCAACCGTAATCAACGTTAATAAACCACAATCAGTCATGATCAACCATAATTGAGTAAGAAAAACACGGTTCAAACATAAACAAATATTAGCAATCCTCGAATTTAAGACTCTGTTGCTCCACGAGGCAAGTGCCTTTTATTCATTCACAGCTCAGTTTCCATGAAACGTGAGGCAACGTCTACCCGAATATTTGAAATCTAATATTGATTTGCACAAGGTTATAAGGTTGAAATAGTAACTTGCAAGCGAGAATGAGTCACAAGCAAAGAAAGCGTCGACCGGTGGGCATCGTGATGGATAGCGGAGCTTGTGGATAAACTGCAGGACTAAAAGCTTAATTGAGATGGAGCGTACAAAGATTATCACCGATAGCAAAATAGCCTTGTACAAATTAACAGGCTTTTTTGCACAACTTGGAATGCAAGGCAAGGCGAAAACGGTTATTGGTGCGTATACGCCGTGTGGAGGATTGAACCAACGGGACTGGGCCCAAATTAAACTCCATCTCATCACGGACAATTCAAGTTTGCTTTTGGTTTTGTTTATTATTATTTATTATTATTGTTATTTTTTTTTTTTTTTTTCCAGATAGCTGGCTGGAAATTCCTCCCCAGGATTTGAATAGCGAGTGCAAGTTTATGAGAGGGCATTTCCTTGGCTGCTTTGGTAAACAAGGGTAAATAGGATATAGCAGGATAAAGCAGGATAACGCGGTATAGATGGCCCAATCTGAGCTGGAATTTTATTTACAACAATCGATTAATAATTTTTCATTTTTCATGCTTTTGTTTCTAGAAGGATTTAGAAAAAGTGAAAAAAAAAAAAGAATACAACAGCAATAACAGCAATAATGATGATACAGTTATCACAGCTTTTGTGCCATGGCACTTTGATACTTGTAAATATACTTGTAAATACTAGACGTCTGGCCAGAAAGGGAAATATTCGACAACGGTGCTGGTTGGCCAGAACTACAAGGGGTTGAATTGGAGAGGAAGTGTGTACAACAGTTTATTAGAAATAGAATCAAAGTCGAAATACAGATGGAAGACTAGCCATCACGTGTAATGCCGTACAAAGCAAACATCCATATGATTGAATATGAATAAGAATAAGAACAGTGAATCAACGCTTTGTACACCAAGTTGGATTGGCCTGCGGACCATGACCATGGCCATCAACATGACTATACACATGGGGACATGTGTGGACACCGACAACGTGACAAAAAAGCGCGATAGAATGACAAGCGTGGCTTCCATAGGAGGGGAGGCTGAAGAGAAGAAGGCCCTACGGACAAGGTGGGACGAGATGAGCTATTATTACTATTACTGTTGCCATACTATATTATATTGCTGCTGGACTAGTGCTGCTGCTGCCGTTACTGCGGCCATGTTGCGCTGGAACTAGCGACGCGGTTGGCTTAGGCCACAAGACGCACGGCTGGGCAGCGTCGGTATATGTCTGGAAATTCAATTCAGCTCATTCCATTTCAATTCAGATATATACAGTTGAGAGTTTGGGCAATAGCGGGGGGAAGACAAGAGCGGATAGCGCACCTGTCTCGCTCGTGGAGCTGCTCAGGCTCCTCCTCAACCGCCGTCGTATTCGCTCTCTCGCTCCTGAACCCCGTTAATCGCTCACTCCTGGCTGTTACAGCGCCTGTCGGCGTCAGCTACTGTTAGCTGATTTGGAATTCCACAGCCATATTCCACACTCTAAATCTTTTTTTTATTTTTTATTTTTATTTTTTTTTCTTTTTCTTTCTTCCCTAATATAAAACCTCTCATCTCCCCACCTTTTTCTCTCACTCTCTTTCCCCATGCTCACTTACTCCTACACACACAAACTCACACTCACGACCCTCTGTACTCGCTCTTTTTCTCTTCTTCCTCAAAATGAAGCTTCATGATCCCCCAATATACCCCGACTACTGCTACCAGGCCCCCCTTCCTCTAATCATCCCCTCCTACGACTCGGATCCAAAATACACTGCTCAGCTGTACCAAACTCAGCTCTACTCTGAAGAAACCGAACAAATCATCACCTCTCTCAAGGAACGCCCTCCTCCCCCTGAATACGGCGCGGACTGTACCATTGAGCCACTTAACTCCTTCAATAGACCCTCTCGTCCCATTTCCATCAAGTTTTCTCACTTTCCCAACGGCAAGAAAAATTCATACAGCAACGGCGATGCCGTCATCGGAACTCTGAAAATTGCTCCGACAACCGCCATCCATGCCGAGTCTATTTCCATCTACCTGGAGGGCGAAGAGGTTGTGAAAAACTCAACCTGGTCCTACGACCAAGTCCTCCGCCGCCACATGAAGCTGGCCCGCCATGACATTGTCAACCTGCCCGAAGACAACCAGCTGATTCCTGGCTACCTCTACTCATTTGCCTTTTCCATTGAAATCCCCCAGATTCAAAGCATTTCGGCCTGCAAGGACCTCGTCAAAGACGCCGACCCCATCACTCTCCACCACAACCACCACAACTGTGACGGCTCCATCGGCTTTAGCCATCTCAACCTCCCCTCATCCATGGGCGTGCATCCTGACCAGTCTGTGTCGCCTTTGGTTGACGTCGGCTCTCAAACAGCACGTGTGTCGTACAAACTTAAACCTATTTTAAGAGGTCTTAACCAGACTACGGCATCGCCTTATGTTGCTGTAGAATCTGACTTTTACATTACTATACTACCCTCATACCCCCTCCCATTACATTTGTTGACTCCACCAGAAACGCCTTTCACAGCTATACAGCAATTTTCTAGAAAGTCAGGCCTTCTTGCTACTGCAAAAAAGTCTGTTGGCACTCTTCAGGTGACAGCTGACCGATTCCCCATCCTTCCACTATATACCCGCGATAGCCATGTAATCGAATTACCGCTCAATATTAAGTTCTTCCCTGAAGCAAAATGCGATACCAGCGAAGATGCTCCGCCAACTATCCAGTCTGCCAGTCTGTACCTCAAGGCAAGGACTGTGTACTCACACACACATACCATAACCAAGGAAATGTCCAATCTCAATCTCATCAAGCCGGTTCAGATTGAAAACAAGTTGAGCGATGTTGCGGACATAAATAAGGGAATTAGAACAAACCTTGTGAATCCACTCCCTGACTCGGAAGATGTCAATTCTTTAAATGGATTCCGTCTCCCTACCACCAATAACCACCACCACCCCACCACCAGGCGGCGAGGCAGCGTTCACAGCTATCACTCTACAACCTCGCTTCCTTCTATTGCTGTGTCGAGCTTTTCGTCTGTGTCGTCTTCGACTGCTACCTCTAAGAAGAAGAATCTTTCTTCGCATTTACCGCCTGGCTTTAAAGAAGAATTCAGAATGTATACCATCTCTGATGCTGCGGTTTCAAAGTGCGAATGGACTGCCAGCAAATCTCCTTCTGGAGACTTGGACAACTTGCCGGTAACTCTTAACCACACATCGGCTATTCCCCAAAATTACAAAACCCTCAGTCAGGCTAGCCACAAGCCCACCCAGACAAACTATAAAAAGCTTTCCAAAACGCTGCACACCTCTCGAGTCAATGTGTCCTTTACCCTTCCACGGGGAAGTAAAAGTTTCGATCTCGTTCCGTCTTACGAATCATGCTATACCCGACGAGATTACACCCTGGTCTTGAGTCTTGATTTTGGAGGCTCTTCACCTCTTGTTCTTGAGCTGCCCGTGGTTGTGGTGACCTCTATGGCGTCGGCAATGTCCACCCAAGACTTGCTAGCGTACTACTTGGACGCTCAGATGCTTGACGAAACTGAGGAAGACGGTGACGAAGCTAGCATTATGCATAACGAGACGGCCGGTAGTCTTGATGAGGAAACCGAAGACAGGGTTGTGGAACAGTCACTCGCAAGTTTCAGAATGGAGGTTCCATATGGAACAACTGGAGAGGCTTCTGGCTCTGGCTCTGGCTCAGGATTAGAACCAGGACAGTCTCCAAACGGCTCTGAGCCAGATCATGCTAGCCCTACGGATCCCGATTTAGAGGCTGCAGTGGCTGTCTCTCTTGTGAACGCTGGACATGCACCTGAGGCCCCACCAACCGACGTATCAGATACCGTACCTTCAAACCGCTCTAGACGGCCCCGGAACGCTGCTGCTCTTTCAAGAAGCTCGTCTGTTTCCACATATACGGCGCATCGCAGACGGCGCGGCAAAAAGTACCTGGACATGCTCCCACTGCCTCCAATGTTTAAGTTTAGCGACTCACCGCTGCCGTTTACACCTCACTACAAGCCGCCTGCCAACCCAAACCCCAACAATACTGCATTCCCATACCCGCATTACTATACAATCAATGGAATACCAGCTCCTTATGGCTCGCTTACACCCAGCCCGTATTATATCAACGTGAATGGTGTTCCTGTTACAGGAACGGGAATCGGCCTGGACATGCCTACAAACGTTCCCACCACCACCATGACCACGGTCGGCCATTATACGGGAAGCCAAGTAAGAGACGACAGAAGTGGAGGCCAGCAAAGACGGGCCAGACCACGAGGGGGACAGTAGACTCGACTTGATTATAGTTGACAACCATGTTTATGATACCACGAATATAACTTATTTATTGTTTTTGTTTATAAATCTTTGGACTTGCATGTTTTTTTTTGTTGTATAATCCTTTGATTTGCAACAAGAATGACCTGCTGATGAAATAAAATCTGACACTGGAAATTTGGGTACTGTCAGAGCATGTGTGTATATGTGTATATCATCCACACCACATTTATTTCTCGCGCGCAAGTGAAATAAAAAACCCCATAGTATATATCTGATTATAATGATTATAATATATATCCAATTTCCATCTTTTTGCACGGCTTTTTGGCTGGCTAAAGTCCAGTACCATGGATGCGCTAAGACGCTTCGGCTCCATGGTAAATCTGAGCACGTCTTACACACTCTCTTGCGTATGTACCGTACATCTATATACCTCCCTTAATAATAATATTCAACAGTCTTTTTGATTTACCCAAATGGTAGACTATGAAGGCGACATTATTCTCCAACGTTTCCAAAACTAATGTCACGGTCAAAGTTGAAGACATAATCCTTGAGACATTTTCTTAAAGCCAACCTCCTAAGCGCAGTCTTAATGCCATCATCTACAACAACCAATCCTTGGCCAACAAGAAACAAAATGGTCCTCGTAATCACAGCAACAACACTCAGCAAGAAATAGACAACGGCAGGTACTATCGCAATTCTCGATGGTTGAGCACCCGTCCTGCTGATACCAACAGTCGCTCAAGGTGCCTAATTTGCCAACATCGTGACTGTGATAAAGAAGGCGATTGCTACACACATCTTGCCCTATTTGCAAATCCGAGGTCGCGAAGAAAATAAAGGATCAAAACATTCGTGACAATGATCACGATCACCAAAGGCCCAGAGATTTCTATTTCTACAGAAAAAGGTGGTGACTACAACCCTGGACACGCTAGAGTTGACATGCGTAACAACAGACCACTTTCTCAAAGAATCAAGAAAGAAGGCTCACAGAATCACAAATCAACTGGTGCCATCGAAGTCGGTTCTGATAATGAAGTGTCTTTCGTCAGTCAAACCAACACCAGAGCAAAAGATAGAGCCGCTTTCGCCCAAAGTGCTCTAAATCTCATTACTGCAAAATTAATACCCAGAGAAAGATTCAAGTATATATCCCTCCAAAACTAAAGGCAAACTAAGTAATAACAACCTCTCTATTTTTTCTCAAACGGCAAAAGATAAGAATCTTGCCGATCGAAGGAAGAGACTCGAGATGGTTAAGCTCCTAAGACTTATCGCCTATTGCTTGGATCCTACAGCCGACAAACTTGAACACAGACACAATACTGAAGACCTTGTTCTTTGCAATATCCTCGAACGAAAAAAAGACAACAACTCAAGCTCCAACCATCCAAACGTCGACACGCAACCGCTCCTTATGTTACCGCTGCGATGTTTCTGGTGAAGAATTCAATTGGAAAGCTAACAACCTCCACTATTTTGAGATCCCTTCTCAATCACAGTCAAACTTACAAGATGAAGTTGCTAACCTTAACGCTTTTACCGTTGTTGAGCGAAACAACTCCACTGACGCTGATGATGCTATGGTTAATCACATTAACAACAATACCCTCCCTTCTCACAAGATTCTCGGCAAGAACAAATCTACCTTAAAGAAGGGTAAAGGCACTGGCAACCAACATGACCGTCTTTGCCATGCCTACAGTTACAATCTTAGAAGTTTAGTACCCAACCAGCTTGCCCAAGGTATCAAAACACCTGGTTCCAAATATGACTCGGTTTGCAAGACCTGCATCTTAGATAAGCATCGATCTTCCAACTATCAAAGAATTCTGCAACGAAATCCAATACGACTTTGGCGGTAGAGTAAGAATCACCAAATCAGACAATGGCGTAGCTGGCTCAACTCTCCAAAAGTTTTGTCAGCAAAGAGATATTACCCACGTTTTTGGAGTGGCTAGCGTTCCTCAAACTCATTTTCATTTTTAACCTACCTCTGAAAAACAAACCTATTGCTCAAAGCAAAAAGAGCTTGATACCTGGAACTGGGAACTGAACTTGTTGCTATACATGCTATTATATATTATCACAAGAGGTTGTGGAAACCGGCCTTTAGTTTAATTAACTGGTGACTGAATATTTAAAATCCATACCCATTAAAGGCCGGGTGCGGATCTCAAAATCGTTGGGTTGAAAAGACCTTCTAAACACAGACTGAGCCCTGCAAGTTGTTACTGAAGTTAAGACTCGTAATGAGTATACTGCAATAGTATTTAGCACTCCAGACGGCTTTTTTAAACAGTCAATACTAGTTGTGATTTTCCTCTTTCTCGTCGGCTTACATGAGAGCTACGCTGCGCTCATTTGGCCAAGTACCCCGGGGTGAGGGCTGTCAGGGTATTTGCAGTTACAACAAGAATGTGAGCTTCGGGCGATACAACCCCAATGCTCTCAAGAATCGACTACAAGCAGTTGTAAGCATTACCTTGGGAATCTGCATACATAAGCCTGTTGAGTGTCGGGTATTTGGCCATTATCTAGGAGTGAACTCGGAAATCCTATTTGAACCAGTTCTTGTGTAGCACATAACATACAAAGTACTATGTATGTGTGTCAATATTCATTTCAATTCAATTCAATTCAAATGTTGTGCCAGTTTAAAAAAATAAAATAAAATAAAACAAAACAACACAACCAATCTAGATTCCATTTCAACTTCTCTTTTGTTCTACCAATACACCACTGCTACTTCAACATTGTAAATCATGGATAATATTAATAAGCCTGCCAATGATGCACCTCTTAACAACGGCAAAAGAGGTCATCAACAAAACATCGCTAACCAACAAACTGTCTGGATCCTTTCATTACTAGCAGTTGCGTGCTACGGGCCTCTCTTTGCAAGCTTCGCTCTCAAACCACCTTATTTATTCGGGGTGACGACATTTCTCGCCATTATCAGTATGTATACGCGGTTCTTTCTGCCTGCTTTACTTGAGCAACTAGCGGTACGACAAAATTTTCGAAGCTTAGTCGATCTTTCAATGGCCATAATGTACGCAGCAATATATTCTGTTATTGCCTGCGTTCAAAAAAACATATATTGGGACGCCAAAACCGATTATTCCCCAATACGCATAACTATATGTTTTTGGTCCTTGACAACGTCAATATTCGTTTTTGTAATCACCGACTTTACATTCAACGAATGGCGTAGAAATAAGCAATTTGTTCGTACCCTAGTTTTCAAAAAGGGGTTCAAGCTTGGCTATCGAGACAACAAAAATCCTGGTGGTATTCACAAAGCTGGCCGAAAAGAACTCCATGATATCGAAGAACAAGTCGGGGTAATCCAACAACTCCTCGATAATAATATTTTAATCAACGCTGCCGCTGACATTGTGATCCAACAGGCTACCAACAAGATTCGGCAATCTATCTTTGAGCTTCAGCAGAGAAACACTGAGGATATCGGCCAGGAGGAAAACATTAACAATGCCGGTAAGGAAGGAAACATTAACGATGCTGATCAGGAAGGAAACATTAAAGATGCCGATCAGGAAGGAAACATTAACGATGGTGGTAGGAAGGAAAACATTAACAATGCCGGTAAGGAAGGAAACATTAACGATGCTGGTAGGAAGGAAAACATTAACGATATGCTGGTCAGGAGGAAAACATTAACAAAGTCGGCCAGCAGTAACAGGTTAAAGCTGATTGAGCCTGCAAAAAAACCATTTCCCTGGCGTGATCAACAAGGTGAAATAAAGCCTGATGGTGATGTTCGGCAAGGTGCCGTTAAGGCGGGTGTGAAACGTTTTGTTGATGGTCAGAAAACAGCCGGTGGAGATTTTCAGCAAATTCTCGATTTCATCCTAAAAGCTGTTGAAGAGTTCCAAAAATGTAAGAATCATCAAGGTGGCGATGACTTTCAGCATGACGTAGATGAGGTTGAGCAAGGTTTCCATAAGATCCAGCAAGTTGTCCAGAAGATGCAGCAAGCTGCCAGCGATGCTCGGCAAGGTGCTGGTAAGCAGAGTATGGAAGAAACAAAATTAGCTTGACGAAGATACATATAATGAGCAGGATTAAGGAGATGTTGCTAATCAGATTGAGCAGGAGCAGGTTGATAATCATTGAGCTTGATGAGTTGTCAAGTGATGCGTAAAGCACTTGTAAGGAATCATTTTAACTCATAGGCAGAGTTCATTTCGGGTGGTATTTGTACCAATTGGTTGCTTTATTTTTAAATTTTCAATCCTGAATAATTGGATTGAATTGCTTTGTGAATACTTGTGGATTGATATTAAAAGTTCAACTAAAGATTAAAAAAATATCTGTTGAAGTGTGCTGTAACATTAATAGAAAATAAAAAATATTGCTTTTATTGTAAAATCCGTTAACAAACAAATCTTTAATGCTAATTACATTTACGTATTTCTGTTTCTTTCAACAAAATGGAAAGTAAAGTGCTGTGCTTGGTGGTTTCAGCCGCGCAAAAGAGCAAAGCCTCACCAAAAGCCGCATACTGATATGTTGTTGATCTATTGAAACTTGCTCACAACAGCAAAAGGTCCTGGAATATCCTACATCCCATAATGATTGAGAAAAACATGATAAAACAAAATAAAAATATATGAGCTTCCGATATTCTTGCTCTCAAAGATTCAGCAGCAAAATTGGCTGCGAAATTACCAATAAAGCAGATCAATAACCTGAACTTGAAGTTGGCTAATTTGATGGAACAAGTATTGTTCTTCTTAGGAGAAACATCCAAATATTGTCGCATAGCTACCGGTTAGTTCAATTTTGGCTGTGATCTGAAAGACTTTATTGCTGAGGGACTTGATAGTCACCAGAATACGTCCATCAAAGTCCAGGTTTTTAGGTTGCTTTGTTATTGTAATATCTCCAATATGCCTATTCTCATTAATAATTTCATTTTCTCCCTCGTAAAATGAAAAAAATTCCGTGTTGTCTTGAAGCGCTCCTTTGATATATCTGCAATATTCAGATCCTATAGGCGAACCTTTCAAAACAAGAGGCACGTTGTCTCCTTCAAGATAAATAGAATGGGGGATGCACATTACATTATCAGTAACTGATGAAAATTTATCAGAAGAAATGAACATTGAATGAGCGGTAGTTAAATAATTAGGAATTGTCAAAGTAAAAGAAAACGTCCACATGGTGATTTCAGAGAATACTCGGAGAGCTCCATCTTTCTGAATTTGAAGGGTAAGCATAGCTGCTGGAACCCGTCTCTTAGTAGTAAAACCATTGTGACAAATATGTACCAAACAGAATGGTTCATAAGACTCATGAACCTGATGTATGGCAGTGTTCAAGTAAGAAGTAAAGGGAGTGTTCCTATATAAAGCATAGTAAATATTGTTGATTGGCGAGTTCTTTTCAACAGGTATAATCTTTTGACCATCGGCAAGTAGTTCTATTCTGAAAGGAAAGACTGGGGAAAGGTCTTTGGATGAACTAGGCTTGTTATTACAAAGGCTCATTATGGAAACAGGTTCAGGGTATCAAAATGTAAAAGCACAAAGAATAAAATAAAAGAAATTGAAAGAAAAGTGTAGAGTTCAAGGAAAAAGAAAGATATATAAGAAAAAAAAAACACAATCGTAACTAGCTGAGGACATTGTAATATGAAAAGTTAGATTAGACCATATATTAGGTTACCATTACATTAGGCTAAAATGCCAATCTACTATTTTAGTCAGGAGAGTAATACTGTAGCAAACTGACTAGTAAAAGTAAAGTCAGATTGATGTTAGTCAACTGCTAAATAATGAATTACGCATGGGTAGAATTTAGAATTAGTGGGATAGAAGGATGATTGTACTATAATGTCATGAGCATACCACTAGTGAGTTTTTAAATTATTTTAAGTCCTCTTATATATCCTCTTCTATTCCTTAAGCTTTTTCATTTTTTCATTTTTTCATTTTTATATGGCCGAATTTTCATACACCGAACCCAGCTTCTTCTTAAGACTTATGGACACAAAATCGGATTCAACCGAGGACTCAAGCCTCGTCTTTCCATTTACAATAGAAGTATTTACTTTTCATAATAAAAAATCGTCACTTATTAAAAAGAGTTCACCAATCAATAATATTTACTATTTTGAAAGCTTGGACGACATGTCTAATAGCGAAAATAGTGTCACAGTTGAAATATACCAACATAACAGTTTCAGAAGTAAAGTTTTGTTGTCCAGTATACGCCATAATGACTTATCCACCAATATACTGAGATACTAGGAGTTAAAATCTGTTTTGTAAAGATATTTTCAAGAAGAAAAAAAAAAAAGAGAAAAGAGAATAAAGCTATAGTAATAATGCTACAGCGATATTCACAAAATATACTTGGGTTGGGCGTACTTCTAATAATTGTGTATGACCAGGAACTCTATACCGTTTAGTGAAATGCTAAGCTAAAATAATCAAGACAAAAATGATATCTGACATAAAGGTTGCCAAAAGTTCCAAGACTCATAATGCCAATCTACTATTGTAATCAGGAGACTACCTCTGTAGTAAACTGACTAGTAAAAGTAAAGTCAGATTGATTTTAGTTAACGACTAACATACTCCATATTGCATGTGTATTTATTTATCATACATACCGAGCTCTAAACCTTCATATTACAATAGCCAATTATTAATTTGCATAGAGGTAGTAGGTTTCCAGTTTTGGAGATTATCGTTTCCATTTAAGGTTTCAATAGATCCATTCATCTTAAATTTACAAGGTTAAGTTGAGATAATTGGAAGCTCTAGCACTGGGCGATATATAAGCACAACACCTGTTGTATTAAAATGGCTAATGAAATTCTTAATTGATCAGGTGATGGTACACATTTAACTCCAGGCCAGTTGGTACACATAGCGTTGTTTCTGATATTGAAATGATAAATGTTGCAAGCCAGCTAGATGTTATTTAAATCCAAGTTTAGTTTTTACTTGTAACCTTGTTGGAATAGACCAAAGCTCAATATCTATTATCATTCATAAATGAAACAGCTATAAAAAATGAATTCCACCATGGGTAGTTGGAACTAGTGGGATAGAAGGATGGTCGTACTATAATGTCATGAGCATACCACTAGTGAGTTTTTAATTTATTTTAATTCCTCTTATATATCCTCTTCTATTCCTTACCTTTTTCATTTTTTCATTTTTCATTTTTCATTTTTTATATGTCCGAATTTTGATACCCTGGACTCGGCTTCTTTTTTAAAACTTTTTCACCTTAAGACTTATGGATACAAAGTCGGATTCAACCGAGGACTCAAGCCTCGTCTTTCCATTTACAATAGAAGTATTTACTTCTCATAATAATAAATCGTCACTTATTAAAAAGAGTTCACCAATCAATAATATTTACTATTTTGAAAGCTTGGACGACATGTCTAATAACGAGAATAGTGTCACAGTTCAAATATACCAATATAACAGTTTCCAAAGCAAAGTTTCATTTTGCAGTGTGGGCCATAAGAACCTATCCACCAATATACTGAGAGATGTATTTATCACAGTTCAACTTAAAAGTGATGGATCTCTACATGTTTGCTCTGAAATCAAGAACTCAAATTTCCGTTTATCATGTATAATTTACAATTATCTAAAAATCGCACCTCATATGCTATCTTTTTTACGACCGCAATGTGAGCCATCTGTTGAAAACTTGATACAGATTTTTCCATTTTCCATTCAGATTGGAGAAAGTAACGAGGTTCTTGTTTCAAAAGGTACACCTATAAGAAATGCTTGCATCAGAAGCCTAGCAATGAATACTGATGACAAGAAACAAACGGTTTCGGTTTATGGTGGAGAAGATAACGTTGCTAGTAATAATCCGCCTATTGGAGTAGCCACTATTCAAGAACCTTCTAACGCAGTTGAGATTGGTGAAGATATTATGGTATCGACTAGAGCCGACGACAGAGGATATTTTCTTATATTTTGGGAAACCAAGCAAACAGGTTCATACATTCGCCTTAGTAGTCGATTCCTGGAATATCAGCCATCTCTTTAACACTATGGTTGGTGATATCGGGTTATTGACTTTGGAGATAATATAATTCTAAATCTTATTTCGCATTTACGAGCATTCAGCTGAAACAGATAGATCCATACTAACAGACTATAGTTGCCCGTATACGATTATCCAGTAATGATATAGCATGCTCATTGACAAGTGATGTTCGCCATCTATCTGTTTTAAAATTGTTGCTTAACATGGAGTTCTATAGTTTTAAGATTAAGTAACGTCAGAATACTAGTATTGTATTGTACATACCTATATATCTATATATCTGCAAGTAGTAATGGAAATCGGCCACGTGGGCCTTCAACTCACTGCTTGAGTTGCAATTATTGATAGTAAAATATTTTAGGAATATATATATTATCAGTAAAAAGGTTGGTGAAGAGCCTTCTAGTTATATTATGTATAACCCTTTAATTAAAAACAAACAATATATTATCAGTGACATGATTGGCTAGTACTACCTTAAGAAGGAAAATATACTAACCCTAATGCATCATTTAAGCCTAAAGAAGAACCAACTACCCCGGATGAGAGACACTATCTGAAGAGGTTCTCTGGAGCGTAAAAAGCCCTTAATATATCACCTGAGACTGGATTAGTAACCTCAGTCATTTTTCTGCCGCTAATATAACATCTGAAACTGAAGAAAAGACTCTAATTGAAGAAGTTATTCTGGCTCTAAGATTTGACTTTTAAGAAGAAGAAATAGAAAGAGAGGGATCCATATTAAGACATAACCACCATGAAGAAAGTCCACTAACCCCAATTTACCTGAGGATAGTGATACCCTAAAGAAGAAATGTAAGCTGAAAAAATCGCCTGTGATTGACATATAAATAAATGCCTATCAATCGTAAGATCCTCATTCACAAAAAGTACAAACTTTACTAGGTAAACAGCCATCCGTTTACCTTTTTTATTTCTTTTCTTCTTCACCTAGATTCCTGTCCAATAAATGCAAATATACACAGCCATAAGAAAATAAAAGTGTTTATTAATAGCCAAGTTATATATATTCAAACATCTATACAGCCCACTCTGTCGCCTGGGCTCTGCTATCCAAAGCAGAAACCAAAGGAATATCAACCGATTCAATCCTCGCATCAGAACACAAGACACAATTGTGCAACAACAGATCATCAATCTTCTTGCTGGCTTCTTCTTTAATCTTGGCTGCAGCCACAGCTCCTGCCTTTGTGGATCCAGGCGTGTCCAAGCCACTGCTGCCATTCGGATGTGCCCGGATATCTCTAATCTTGTTAATTAGCTTGTAATCCTGCGACTTGAGAACTGCCTCAAGCAAACAGTCACAATGAAAGGTATGCTGGCATGGAAAAACATAAAATCTGCGAGTCACTAATGGGAAACAACACAAGAAACACTGCTCCCCAGGTTCAACCAATGCAAAACCCTTTTCATATTTGCCAATCTCTTCCCGGATAGACTTGGCAAGAACAACACTCTCGTCCATGTCCTTATTCAGCTGATTAATGTTGTGATTATACGACTCCATCGAAGCAATTATTTCGGCCTTGAACTCATCAATCTCTGTAAAGTCTGGGAACAATGGTAACAAATCTTCAATTTTGAGTAGCTCACAGCGATTGAAAATTTCAGCCGTAGCCTTAAACCAGCCATCTTCTTTCTTGTTAATAATATGACGTGCTACTTGAAGCCAAAGAGATTTGCGCAATGATTGTGTACTATCCCCGCTGGCTGAGACGGCAGCGCCGGTTGTTCCATCCGCAACCCGATCAGCCACTAATCCAGCAAGCTCTGTATTGTCATTAGCCAATGCAATCTTAATCGCTTCCTCATACTGGCCCATAGAAGAGTAAATATGAACTGAGGATTGTATTCTGTTGTACTTTGTACATAAGCGAAGCGCAAAGTCTGTATCATAATAAACTCCTGATCCAGAGCTTTGCTCTTCCAAAAATGTAACAAGTGGAGCTTCGTTCATAGCGGTATTAGATGCATAAAATGCAACAAGAGTATTGTGGATAATGGCATCGGTGCTCTTTAAATGGTTGATGCAAAATTTCAGGTATCTAATAGCTTGGTTAGTCTCGCCAGCCGTAGTAGGCATATATCCCTTTGTGTACGCCAGGATGGCAGGAATAAATTTAGTAGGATCCAGCTCACTGTTACGCATCCATGTATCAACAGTTGCTTTTGGAGAGTTGACCATTAAGACTGTGGAGTATTTATAATATAACCTGGGGTCATTCTCGTCTTGAATCACATGAAGAGCCTCAATCCATCTTTCAAGGCGTATCCAATAGTTTAGAACAAATTGCCGGTCATTAATACTACTGGCATAGAATAGTAGCTCGTCCCGTCGGCTGTGGGATGATACAATGTCATACACAATAGACTTGTCCAAATCATCGTTATTACTAATCACAAAATCCTGAAATGACTTTACAACAGCATCAAGTTCGCTCTCAGCCGCCTCTTCTTTAGACTCCACTGGCTCATTTGGTTCGATTGTTCCATTTGGCTGGGTTTGGTTAGCTGCTGCAGAGTCTTCAAGGGAGTTAAGTTTTTCCATGTACAACTCAATAATCCAACTGGCAACAAGTGTTCTTTGCATATGTGCACTTTTATTCAGCGATCTCAATTTGGTTGTGAGATAAATCTGTAGCGCTGAGTATTCTTTAGCATCTAGAAACGATAATGCAGCCGCTTCAAATGGCTTGCTGCTTGCACCGAGAAGATTTGCAGCTCTAGGGTAATCTTTGGCTTCCAGACAGTGGTTACCATATGCAATTAGAACTATGTCTCTTGAATACATGTCTTTCGTGAGCCTTAGTGCTTCATCATATTCTCTATTATCCAGCAATGTCTTCCAAATTTCACGATCTTCATTGTCGACAACAATTTCATAGATGGAGTCCGCCGTGTATGCCCAATATGTGGCATTAACGGTATCCGAACATATTCCCAGTATAGGCTCTCCAGGGACAGTTTCGCGGAATACGACCTGGTTGTTTAATCTGTTGATGCCGTAGATGGTATTATTGATGAGTAAAAGAATATGGTATTCAGTAAGTGCTAGTGACTGGAGGCCCTGAGGATCAACTGAATCCAACTCGGTGGACAGAAATAGATCCGACTCGGTAAATATCTTTTCTTTTGCTTCGGAAACTGAAGAGGTCAATGGAATTTTACCATGTAAAATACCAAAGCCCATTAACCATCCAAAAACAGGGGTATAGCCCTTGGAAGGCTTGGGAGGTTTTGGAGCAATCGCCAGGGTAGATTCTTTTTGAGCGTCAAACACTTCCATCACCGGCTCTTCTCTCTCAAAAAACTTTGGATAAACTGGAATTGCGTCGGGGGATGAATGTGCGGTGATTTTGCCCTGCCAAAAGTATATTCTGCCAGCATCCGTTGTAGCAATGATTTTTCGAGTGGCCGAGTCCTTGCCAAAAGACACATGCAAACCTTTGATGGCCTCTTCATTTGGACTCTTCCATACTTGACGCAGGTATCTGTCTTCTCGTTTAAAATATTCATCAGAGGGCTCGAGATATGTTTCATAAATAGCGCCGTTAGATGTACCTAAAAGGATTTCGCCGGTCGAACGTGTTGGATGGTTAGGATTCCAAGCTACGCTGGTTATGTGTAAGCCCTTGAGTCTTCCTAACGCTTTGGACTTTGTTGACTGGTAATTTAAAGAGTAGTTTTCTCCCATTGTCGTAGAGATTAGCAGGTGAGTACCGGTGGGGTCTAGAAACGTTCGTTGAATTTGGCCAATTTCCGAAGATCTTTTCGGCATGTCAATGTCTTGGAACATGGGTTAATAACTGCACAGAAATGCTCAGCTCAATTGCACATACCATCGACATCTTGAGGATGCTCCAAGTCGATTCTTATAATTCGGCCCGTCTTCAGGGCCATGCACAGGATGTTGTTTGCCACAACAAAGCTGACAATATTGCTGACCACAAACTGGAGCTGGACTTTTTCAATGGAGAATATGCTGGCATTAGCACTTCCACCGTTTGGAACAGCTACAGAGCCGTTGGGAAAGTCGTCGTCAAGAGGGCCATCCATGGTTGCTGAGTGGTTGGGTGAGACTCGAGTTAAGGTTAGGCGTGGAGACCAGTTGTTTGTTATCTGGTGGTTTGGTTTACAAACGGCTGGCTGACTGTCTTTACGCTTCACCACCGCCATCTAACACAACATCACCATGGGCTCTATCGGTATTCCAATAAAACTTCTGAACGAGGCTCAGGTATGCATTTGCTTGCTAAAAAATGTCATAGTTTCTTTTCTAACCTTTGCTTCTAGGGCCATATTGTCACCCTCGAGCTTTCTTCCGGAGAAACCTATCGTGGCAAGCTTCTTGAAGGTATGCTACTCTTCTGCTACTGCGTTTATCTGGCTCACCAGACGCGTTTTTTTTTCTTCTTCTTGCTTTTTAGTCAAATTTGAGACTAACAGTACACTTAGCTGAGGACAATATGAATGTCCAGCTCCGAGATGTCACTGTGACTGCTCGTGAAGGTCAAGTTTCACATCTCGAACAGGTTTATGTGAGAGGATCGCACGTTCGAATGTTCATCATCCCTGACGCTTTAAGGTGAGTAAACTAATGTTCTTTTATGG
Organism: Magnusiomyces fungicola; assembly: GCA_900654225.1. Classification (NCBI taxonomy): domain Eukaryota; kingdom Fungi; phylum Ascomycota; class Dipodascomycetes; order Dipodascales; family Dipodascaceae; genus Magnusiomyces; species Magnusiomyces fungicola. The sequence continues at coordinate 2,026,672 of CAACAH010000002.1, forward strand.
TGTATCTCAGACTTCTAACAGCATTCATTTAGATTTGCGCCCATGTTTAAACCAAAGACTCTTGCTCGTGTCAGAGGATCTTCACAAGTCCCACGGCCAAGAGGTGGACGTGGACGTGGAAGGGGTGGACGATAACTAAGAAATTCATTTTCATTATTCTTTATTTTTCTGGGCTTTATTAGTACTTTTAGACTTTATTTAACGAAATTTCATGTAATGCTTTGATTCAATTCAATTCAATCCCATATTTTGAAAAATTGCAATGGCGCTGAACCCTAGCCCAGGGTGTTATGGCGGAAAATTTTGAGCCTTGTGCCTTTTCCTCTGACTCTCCACATATTTGGGCTTAATACTTGCTGTTATTATTATTACCATTATCACCCTTGGCCAGCGCTGTTCAAATGTCACTATCTTCTACTAGTTCTACTGATAATCATAAAGACGAGTTGCCTTTAATAAACCATGGTTCTGAACCCACATCAGTTGTAAAGCCTCAAGATACGGCAACTAGCACCATAATAGTTGATGAATCACCACAGGATTCGCAAATCTCTCAATCAGTATCTTCTTCTTCGGTGGCTTCGTCTCATGAAAAGAAACCTAAGCGTCCACGAAAACCTCCAAGCACAGACCCTACAAAAACATGCAAGAACAAGAACGTTCCTTCCAGTGCTCCACGACCCGCCAAGTTTGCGCCAGCTGATATTCGAAATCAGACATCAATTTTAGGATCAGAATGGGCTCCTGTATATGAACATGCCGTCGAGTTTGGCGCTGCTGATTTTGAGAAAGCCATGTCAAATATCATTCTTGAACCCAATTTAAACTCCACATCCATCATGAGAACAGATATCATCAGTGACGAGCTTGTTGATACTGATAAGATTACACAATGGCTCAAGAAGAGAGGGATTGAGGATGATGGAACTCTGCTGATACCACAAACTAAAGATAACAATCTAGAAACTAAAGTTGACAAACCTTCATTATTAGATGGTTATCAGCTTGTCAAGCTTATTCATCCAGAGATTACACAAATAGATCCAAATACCATGCCACTATCTCATCATTTGGACGATATAAAGCCACGAGACGTCTCTACACAGATTTTTTCCCCCGAGAGAAAGATAGTTCGGCGTATCATTCCACGAAACCCTCAACGAGATCCCATCATTAACCAAACATGCGCTATTCACACTCTCCGTATAGATCAAGAACTTCGCAAGGACGACAATAGAGAAAAGCCTCATCAGGACTCAATTTTTGTTGCATATATACCCCACATCCAGTCACCAGATGAATGTCCCTTTTATCTTCCGCCTGTCCGCAGTGTCGGCGTTTTATATCACAATTACACGATATCTGTACACTATTTGCTCTATGAAAAGGATACTGCCAATCCTACTTTTGCTGAACGTGATTCATCCGACCGTATGATCCGTATTGCTTTGCATCTTTTAGAGACTCCATATAAGCATGCATTTGGAGCTAAGACTGGTTACAAAAAGCGAGTTCATCATGATGTGGTTGTTCCCAAGGTTATATTTCAAGACAAGTACGTTGATTTGAAGGCTAAATATGCAAAAGAGTTGGTCTCAAACTGGGTTGAAAGTACAGACCCCAAGAAGCATGTTTTTGAAGATCTTGCCATTGCAGCCTTTATTATTGAATTGTGGAATCAGACTTACGACTCTAAGGATGATTTTACTTTTGTGGATATTGGATGCGGTAATGGTTTACTGGTTAATATATTGTTAAAGGAAGGGTACAAGGGCTATGGTGTTGATGCCAGAGAAAGAAAGTCTTGGGCTACTTACTCACAAGAGGTTCAGGATTGCTTAAAAGAACAGGTCATTGTCCCCAAGGTGTTGATTGATCAGTTTCCACAAAAAGTTTATAAGGCTGTCATTAATGACCCGTCGGATGAAGTGTCCAAACCAGCAGAAGAGGATAACAATTCATCAGGTAAAGATGAAAAAGACAAGGAAGATCCCGGAAAACACAATGAAAAGAGTACAATAAAGCATTTAAGATATAGTGATTTGCTGGATAATTCCGGTGTGAATGTTGCTGATTTTCCCAAGAATGCTTTTCTTATAGGTAACCATTCAGATGAACTAACATGCTGGGCTCCTCTTTTTAATTGCCCTTTTATTGTGATTCCATGTTGCTCATACTCGTTAGCTGGTAGCAAGTGCCGATACACCCCTAAAACTTCCATCAACAAGTCTACATATGCATCCCTTGTTGACCATGTCCAAGATATTGCGACTGCCGTTGGCTGGGACGTTGAAAAGGAAATATTGCGTATCCCAAGTACAAGGAACAGTGCAATTATCGGACGAAAGAAACTAGATTCTTTACCAGCAACTACCAAGTCTGTGGAACAGATTATCGAAAAAGAAGGCGGGGCAGTTGGCTGGGTCGAACGAACTATGGCGTTGCATTCAAAGAACCCTAGAAATCATTAATAAATTTATACATATATACGATTTTGTTATTTATAATTAACCTCAAGTAATATATTTGGATTCCTGGCCCCAAGTAACTCTTTAATTTGATTGAAAATGTAGATTTCTTTCAGCACTGTAATTTGTTTTGTAATTTTGGTTTATTTAAATGTAATTTGATTGTAAAAAATGATAACAAACATGAGCGTATAAATACAGACTATTTCATAAATGTTTTTTTAAACCTATTCTATGATTCTTTTCCTTCCAAGGTTTAATTTAATTACCTCTCATCTTTTTCATCTTACGCTTCTTACCAATCATATGCTTCATATCCTGGCTTTCTGAGTATTCTGGTCTTTGCTTCTTAGCCTTTGGCTGTTCATCCTCGTCGTGATCACCAGCGTCCTTTCTCTTGCGAGCAACCTCTCTAGCTTTGATGATATTTTCCTTGCGTCTCTTGGTAACCTGTGCGTTTTCAATGGCAAATTCAACAACCAATCGTCGTCTTCTGTTGTCTTCTGTTTGTCTGAGTTTGAACTCAACTTCTTCTTCAGTGAGGCCGGCAAACATTTCTTCACGGGAAACTTCATGGGCATTTAACCATCTGAGACCCATGAGCGCGGCTTTATGGTCTCTAAACTCTACGAAACCATAACCTCGACTTCTTCCAAGTTCACCGGTACCCTTTTCTTCCATAATGATTTTTGCTTGTCGAATAACACCCTTCTTGCTTTTAGACGCAAGGCCCAATGAATTGATGTGGCTTGTAGATCGGTTCAATTCTTCTTTACTTAATGGCTGTCTCTTTTTTGTTGCAACTTCAGTGGCAAACTCAACGACAGCCTTTCGTGCAAGTGCTTTTAAGGATTTTTCAGTCATTGCTCGTGGAAGATTTCTAATAGCGAGACGTGTCAAACTAATGTGGAGAGATGGGTTCTTATTAAGTTGCTGTTTTCTAAGATCATAACTCTTCTCACGGATTTCCAACTCCTCAGGCTTCATGACTTCAACAAGCTTTGATTCCTTTCCAATTCGTCCTTCGTTGAGCAAGAACAAGTTTCGTCTGTCTTTCTCTCCTGGAGCCTTTCCGAGCAGTTTGAGTCGTTCATTGGCCGATGCAGATGCGAGCTTTTCAGCGTTTTCACGTTGTAAGGCGCCAGTGATTGACAGAATTCTGCCTTCAAAAACGTAACGCGCATCAACATCGTCGGGTAGAAGCAAAGAGGTTGATGAAATCTTTGGCGCTGATTTGGCACATTCTTGGGCATCCTCGACATTTTCAAATGCAATGAATGCAGTACCCTTTGGCTGGTTCAACTTCTTGTCAAACACAGGCAATGCATATATGATTGGACCAAAGTGTTCCTCAAAGTGTTCTTCTAAAGCATCCTCTGTAGCGTCGTAAGGAAGGTTTCTAACAAAAATGGTTTGTTCATTTGATGCACCCTTAACTCCAGACTTTTTAGTTGAATCTTGAGCCTTTGACCTATTTGGCTTTTCTTCATCTTCTTCTTCTTCATCATCATCATCTTCCTCTTCATCCTCACTGTCCTCATCATACTCCTCATCAGATTCTTCACCATCATCACCATTCTTCTTCTTCAACCATTTGTCCTTCTGAATAGCAAAGTCGACTTGAACCGCACGTCCATCAATCTTCAATTCCTTGGTTGATTCGACAGCAAGTTGAGCATGAGCCTTCTTTCTCATTGTAACAAATGCAAAACCAGACATCTTTCCTCCCTCTTTCTTTGGGATCAAAACTTCAACAATGTTACCGAACTTGGCAAAGATCTTTTCAAGCTTCTTGGGATCTTTACACGACCAAGGCAAATTACGAACAATTAAACGAGGTCGTCGCTTTTCAATCTCAATCTTCTTCTTCTTTAAAATTTCAGGCTTGGCTTCCTCATCTTTTTCAGTAGCCTCTTCTCCATCCTCAGTCTTGGGCTTCTTTCCACGCTCTCGCTTTTCGGCAAGATCGATTTGTAAGAATCTGTCGTGAAATTTGGTTGAACGGCCCTTTTCCAAAGCAATCTTCGCGTCGTCAGCTTCAGCAAAACTCACGAAACCAAAACCTCTGCTGTTATTCTCCGAGTCAGTAACGATGACGGCATGCTTGATTGGACAAAAGTTTGAAAAGAAGTCTGACAATTCGTCAGATGTGGCTTCGTAGGGAATGTTACGAACAAACAGTTCGCTACGCTCTTTTGACTTTACTGCGCCTGACATGTTTGGTGGAAACTGTAGATAAAAATGTAGTGTTTGACGAGAAGGATTGTTGAAAGATTTTTTTTTTTTTCTCGTCAAAGACTCCGCCGCACCCACAAATTTTTTCTCAGGGTTAGGACTGGATTACATAAAGCATACATACATAGCTTCAGCCGTGTGCAGGCATTATCAACCTCCATGTTTTTTATTTTTTATTTATTTATTTACTTGTTTACATACCTAAATCCAAGCTGGTAATCAATCACCGCGAATAACGCCGCTTCTAATGTATCCAGACGATTCCAATACGTCAAGGTACGACACATTACCAGACTCGTTCATCTATAAACCATTGTCCGACAAATATGTTAAAATACTTCACAAACTCTCCCGCGATTCGATAATTGAGCTTGCTTGCCGGTGGCTAAGCGTACCGTCTTGCTATCCAAATCTTGACTGGAGCGAAATTCATCTCGATATTCCTACAGACGAGGAGGAAGACTACGAAAAAGATTTTGAGTCTGATGCCGACCATTTTAATAACAAGTATGATTCTCCCAAGTATACTGCTGAAGAAGCCCAGCAATTGGAGCAAACCGAAAGACGAGGCATCCTGCTTCTTCAGGCCGAGTATGAATCTTTGAGGAACAACACAATGGTTTCAAAACGTCAAATAGTGCAGCGAATTGTATATGATCACTGGCCACAGGGGCTAAACCTGGCTCAGATTGCGCAGGTTGATCTTACGCACATCACACAAACATCTGGCGTATCTATGAGCTGGGGCCATTCGACAATATATTCAACATCGAGTCAAAACTTAAAGCTCCAACATGTTATTGAAAAGCTACACTTGGATTCTTTTATAAAGAGCTTGAATGACACACTGTCTCCCTTATTTATATCTCATGTCAGTTCTCACAACGATCCCGGAAACTCGATAGTTTTATTTCGCATCCAAGTCTTTGAGACCCAGTCTGTTGCTGAACTTCAGCGCCTAACATCCAAAAAGAATCTAGAAGATGGAACAAGAATTCGGTTCAAAACAAACATCGCTCCAATATTTGTACTCTTTCCCCTAAGTTCACCATACATTATACACAATTACCTTCCATCTCACCTTTATACATTTGAATCGCCAAAAGTACGAGGAGGAAAAACAAATGCGAAAAAAGTGCTGCCGACCTTAAAAGCTCCTCGAACCCCTACGAATGCTATTTACACCCGAATAATTTTACAAGCATTTGTTTTTGCGTTATCACGGCCAGGAAAGCCTGTAAGCATCCGGCCTGGAGGCGCACCGGTTATACCTACGGACCCTGCTACCGGCAACACAACATTTATATCCACAAACAACATACCCGCTAAGAACATTGAAGTTCTACTTTCCCTCTGCTCAAGCAATCGAGGAATGTTTGCTCTTGGGCCTTGGTCAATCTATGGCCGAGGCACGGCAGAACCACAGCCGTTAGATGCTAAAATGCTTAGGGACAATACAAAACGAAAGCAACAAGAAGAGATGGAAGAAATTTCAAACGGACTTTATGGACATGAAGAAACGCAGGCCATCAAGAAGCGCAAGTTTGTGAATGCAAGGTTCCATGGAACCGAAACCCCGATCCAAGATGCAATCCACGAGGACGAAGAGGACGATTATCTACGGTTGAAGTCACTGGAATTGAAGATTGAAAACACGCTGACCCATCGAAATGAAAGAAAGCGGTCGCTTAAAGAAAAGTACCAGTCGCCTCCATCTATAACTACGCGACTCGAAGGAAAACATGTGTATTTTGGATTGGAACAGCTTGCCCTATTGGGCATATTGGACTCCAGGAAAGCTCCAGGTTGGTTGATGGAACAGCACAATGTCACGTCAGCAACAATTAGAAATGGACAATACACAATTGACAACTAACGAATAATAATGAGCTTTTTTTATTACAATGATTAATGAAGTTTTTTTTTATTTTATTTTAAAAAGTAACATTCAAAAGGGTAAAAATCTATACATGAGCAAAAGAAAAAAGGTATCATTGTAATTATTTCTTAGACTTGAGTTGGGCAATGAGTTCCTGTATTTCGCTTTTGACAGCAGAAGTGGCTAATGGCTCGAGATCTGTCAGTTCCTGCAAATCTTTTGCCTTGACAGCTTCCTGAGCAGCTTGTCTGATAGCATCAACTTTGACATACATTTCTATTCTCTTCTTGTATGGCAAGCTAGCGCACAAAGGAACGTACAAAGCAGCGTTTCGCTTATTTCCAGCCTTGACCGCCAAATCGAAAAATGGCACAAAACCAATCGGCGACTTTTTGGATTTGGCAAACTTGTACAGCTCGTCCCAGTCGCGACGGACCACTAATGCTTGGATCTTGACCCACCAAAATCGCTTGTCAGGAACTTTAAAGTCGTCCTTTACTTTTTGAGCACGGTTGTTTTGCGCAATGAGCACTAGCCCTGAAATGGTTTCTGAAACACTCTTTCCAACAAATTCTTGGTCGTAATCCCTTTCCAAGACAAGTTGCAACTTTAGTAATCTAACTTGTTCATTGATAATCTTGGCCTCAAAAGCACGTTCCTTTCCAAGCTCTAAAAATAGTTTTTCAACATTCTCAAATTCACCAAGCTGGCTTTCGGCATCTTCTTGGTTGCCTTCATGACTCTTGTACACCTTATTCAGCGTCAGCATGGCATTCTCATATCGTCGGTCATCCTGATAATAAAAATCGCCAAGGAGTTTTGAATCAGTAGCTTTGCACATGTAAGCAAATACGCGACTGGCAACGGGCTTATCATTGAGTAATCTAAAGAATGAAGCAATCGACATTTTTTGCTGCAAATGTAACAAAACAAAGATGATCAAGTTCAAGTTCCAGCTTTCTACAGCCTTTTCCAGTGCAATTTCTTCTTCGCCCATACTCAATAGTAATGGTACTTGCTTGCCCGGTCGTGGTTCATAGTGAGTAAGCATAATAGCAAGTTTCTGCCGTCCTTCTTCATAAGCTGCTTGCGCAATATCTTCATAAGAAATTCCCGCCTGTGAACTTAGTTTAGAAACAATGTCTCGACACACCGTTGCGTCATCTTCAGGACTGTTCCGCACCTTACAGCAAGCCCAGTGGATATATATTTTATCTTGTGGAAGTCTCAGGTATTCTGCGCATTTGAAAGCGAGAAGATGCATTTTTCGAAGAAGGAGTCTGTCAATGAGTCGATTTGGGGTCAATGCTGATAATTGTTGATGCGACATTAAGAATCCGACACTTACCTGTCGAACAGTATTTAAAACTCGAAGCGACTCTGACATTTCGACAAAATTGTCGCTGTTGTACAGGTCAATTGCTGATTTACCAAATGCCGCAGCTTTGAGAAGTGTTTTTTGCCATAGGGGTTCAAATTCATAACCAGCAGCTTCAATGCAAGCATTCACAGCCGCTGGAAGCTGAGATTTTCCAATTATTTGAAGGTTTTCGTCGGCTTTAGGCGAGTTTCTATCGAGCTGGTCGACTGAATCAAGCAAGATTGCTGAAGGTGACACTGAGCCAATTTTAAAAATATTTACTGTAACGTCAGGTACCATACAAAAGAAATCGTGCTTCTCTTGAGAAATAGTTCGTATACCATCAATTTCAGGAATTGCAACAATAGGGCCATCTGTAAAGATGTTGAGTGTTCCCCCGTGGGGCCCCACTAGCAATATTTCATCTTCATAGACTAAAGCAACCGCATCGTTACCACACCATGTCAGTTGTTTTGGTTGTGTTTTGTTATGGGTATCATAATCACTAAGCTTGCGATGAAAGTCGGAGGATATCACCCAGAGGTGACCAGTGGGAGTGAATAATGCAATAAAGTTGGAGCTAGGAGAGACGGCGATGAGTGTGAATGGGCCTTCTTCTAAAAACTTGTCGTGAACGTCTGTAGTGTCGATTACCAGTGCTGTGCTTTCTACACTAGCAATTACTTCAGCATGCTGACCAAGAGACCCTAGTTGGGTTGATGGAGGGATTATTGCCCACGAGGTCACTCCCTTGTCTTGGATTATTTGTGATATGGCCAGAGGCTTGGGATTAGGCTCGGGGACGTACTTTGAGACCGAGACAAATTGGTTGTTTGTTAGCAAAGCGACGAATCCTTCATCCCAAAACTTGCATTCCAACACGCCGTTTTGCTCAGCAATCTTCCCGAGAGAAAACTGGCTAAAGTTTCCATCAAAGTCATAGTAGCAGCGAGCGCTTCCGTTTTCTGAGACGACAATGAGATGCTCGTATTTTGACCAGCCAAGGCCTCTAATACGGCCATTATCCCAGGGTATCTTTTTGATGAGAACGCCAGCGCCGTTGTAAATGGAGATGGACGTTTGCCGGCTGTCTGAGCCTTTGTAGACACGCATCTGTTGGTCATCGCGTACCATGGCGATCGCGCCTCCGAACGGGGCACTGGAGATGACGTACTCTTCGATGTTGATTGCAGACCATTGTAAGTAGTAGCCTTCGATGTTTCGATAGAAGTGGTCGCGCAGATGCTCCCAGCCGAGGATTGGGTTTGAAGGCATGTTGCGGTTGATTGAGTGGAGTATTTAGAATATGCTATATTTAACAGAGAGAGAGAGAGAGAGAGAGAGAAGGAAAGAGAGAGAGGGGCTGTAGTGCTTTAGTGCTGTAGTGTGTAAAGAGAGATACGCGTTACATAGTACATACATACATACATACATTAACATACAGAAGCAGATGAATGTCATGTGACTGAATGACAAGAGCGGCTGACGGTCATATATCAGGGTTGGGGTAGTAACGACACGTGCGGAACCAGCCACTCGGCGCGTGCGCTGCTTGTTCCTGAACCCTTGCCCTTGCATACTGAGGTTCTGTCTTAAGGCAAGCACAACGTTAAGTGAAAGGAACCAACCCACAACAACTACAACTACAACAACAACAACAACAACATAACAACCTTCTTAATTTGCCTTTGCTTAACCTCGCCAACTCTAAGCACAAAAAACAAAAAAACAAAAACAAAACACAGGACAAGAGGGAGCAGCAGAAGCAAAACAGAGCACACACAGCAAACCATGTCGGAAGACCTTTCTTTTGACGACTCGGCCGATGCCTCGCGTCGCAACCGAACGCGGAACATCACCGTTGCGGAGACAGAGGTCGTCCTCGAGGCATTGCTCTTTTCATACCGTCAGATGGGCAGACCGCGGAACGGAAACAGGTTCAGCAAAGGCACGTGGGAATATGCGCTGGCCAAGTGGAACGAGTATCGCGAGAAGTACATGGCCGAGCCTCCGAAAAACCTGCTTGCTATCAAAAAGTTCATCTCCAACTGCCATGCTCAGGTGGCCTCCTGTAGAGAGCTGCTGAAAGGAACACCGTACGAAAAGGAAGACGTGCCTTCCGAGCAGTGCAAGGACTACTTTATCACGGTGCTGAAGAAGGCGGAACACACGTTTGCAAAGTACAGCCTGTACACCAGGTACTTTTCGCAATTGGAAAGACACATCAGTCCTAGAAACACCCATGGCCTTGCTGATGACTCTGGCGACGAAGCAAATGATAACAGCGCGACGAGAGAAGGCCGTCCTATTGAAGCACCAGCCCCAGAGATTATTGCTCCCCCGCCTCCAATTACACACCCGGCAGGTCCCATCACCAACCAGCACCTTGCTCATGTGAATTCACGCGCGTTGCCGCTACCGTTACCGACGCCGGTTCCTCCCAACCAGGCGACACCTGGCCGACAGAGAGGCAAGAGAACTAATAACTATCGCACAGTGATAAGCCACCACCATCACCCCGTCCCCAATAGTAATCTGGACGTTCAGCACATCACTACGCCTATTATCAGACCCATTAACTCTAGCACTCCCAATCAAAGCACTGTTGAATCCAACGCGAATCTGGTTTCTGTGGACGACACGCTGACAAGCAGTCCTAGCGCGCCAGCCATGTTTAGTGGTAATAATAACAACAACAACAACAATAATAATAACAGTCATACCAATAACAACAGTAATAACAATAGTAATAACAACAATAGTAATGCGCCTGACCATGCTGGTATTACCTCCACGCGATCCACAACGATACCGGCGGCTCCACCCAATTCCGGCTACACTTCAGCAATCACCTCGTCCAACTCCAACCATTTGGGGAACGGCAGCACCCAGGAACCTGTTCGTGGTAGAATTGACAGCACTGCTAGCTCGCGATCTGATATTTTGGGTCTCATGCGTATGACCCAAGATAAGCCATCGACCGAGGACGAAAACGAGTCTTTCCAGGACAACTCCTTAACCAAGCGTCAAAAGACGGAATCAAAAACCAGCAGCAACGTCCTTGGAAAGGTCAGCGGCATGCAAATTGCGTCGCTAGAGAGACGCGGGTTTCTTCGTTATCTTCTCCATAATCCATTGGCATACAACTTGTTTGACAAGGCACGAACCAAAGAAGAGATGGAGTTAATGTATGATGTTTACCGTGACGAAAAAGAAGCCGGTAGCGAATGGTAATGATATAATGATATACTTTTGAATATATATACATATGTAATAGTTTATGACGAAGAGCATATAATTTATGATATAATTTATATAATTTATAATAATATATAATAATATATTTTGGACTTCTTAAACACATGGCAGACACTAAGTGCGTACACTTAACTTACCAAGGCTTGGGGTAAAGCCACACCGCTTGCCTGCCATTAATACCAATATTGATTTTTTTCTTACCTAACAACAACAACAACAGCAATACCAACACCAACAGCAGCAGCGGCAGCTTATCACAACAGAAGGATGGTGAATTCTGAGAAAGAAAAGTCCAAATACGTGACGCTGGAGTCTTCAGACGGCTTCCTGTTTGTTGTTGATCGAGAAGCTGCGCTTGTGTCGGGAACATTGCGCGGAATCTTGGAAACTAGCTGTAAGTAGCATCTTTAACCCAACGCAGAAGCCGGCTTTTGCGGATTTCTTCTTGGTGACCGGACAGCAGTCTAACCCGGAGCGTATCGTATTGTTACTGGATGATAGCGGGATTTATCGAGTCGGAGAGCAACCACGTCAAGCTACCACAAATCTCCGGCGTGCTCCTTCAAACCGTCGTGGACTACTTTTACTTCAACCTCAAGTACCGGGGCAAGAAGAATGTGCCAAAGTTCGAAACCCAGGCCAGCACCGCCCTAGAGCTGCTGGTCATTGCCGATTACCTGGATAGTAAGTGACTGATTTGCGTTTGCGTTTGCGTTGACGCTTCTTCCGTGTCGTGATGGATACTAACTTAATTAATAGCCTGATCCAAAACCAGGTGACAACCGTGAGGGCACCTGGATGCTGCCATTTAAAGGTCCCCGCATGATGTAATCCTATTTATACTTGTAATACACTGCTCTTCAGTCTCTATTCTCGACCTGTATATTCGTGTTATTCCCGCTGGATGCGCTTTTTGAAACCCACGCTGCTGGCGGTGCACGGTCACGGCTTAGACGCCAAACCCTAACCCACACTGTAGCCACATTAAATATCTGACTTAATATTTCCTTCCCTTTCCTTTCCTTGCCTTGCCTTTCCTTTTCCCTCCACCCCTCATCTCCCTGCCGCCAACCGTCAAAACATGAAAATCACCCCGAAAATAGCCATTCCTCTCAAGGGAATGGCAGATGCCGACTGGTCTGCTCCTCTCCGCATCTATTTCACGTCCACATACGGGTCCCCTGACGCCTACATCGACGACATCCACTCTCTTAACAAGCTGCGTGTCAATGCTCGCGGAGCAGGCACTGATAAGGGTGGCCGCGCAATCCTGCTGGACTACTACAAGCAACTCGAGCTGCTGGAGCTCCGAATTCCCGTCAACGAGACAAGCTGTCGAATCAATTTCACTTGGCAAGACTCGTTTTCCAAAGCTCCAACTACCCAGCATTCCCTCGCCTACGAAAAAGCGTCGCTTTTGTTCAACATTGCCGCCATCAACTCCCACATTGCCGTTGATGCAGAAGACCTCCGAATCGCCTACAAGTCCTTCCAACAGTCTGCTGGATTATACCAATTTATCTTTGACAAGTTTTTGCATGCTCCTTCCACAGATCTTACTCAGGAAACTGTCAAGGCCTTATCCAAGCTCATGCTTGCCCAGGCACAAGAGTCGTTTGTTGAGACCTGTATTAACAATGAGAGCTCCAAACCCGCCATGAATGCCAAGCTTGCTAAAGGTGCCAGCAAGCTTTATACCTCTGCCACGGATCTTTTAAAGTCCATCTCCGACGACAAAACGTGGGGTCAAAAGGCGTGGCACCAGTATACAAGCATCAAGTCCAAGTATTATTTGGCAGTGGCACATAACCAGCAATCGCTTGCTTGTGAACAAAAGGGAAAGTATGGCGAGGCAATTGTTCATTTGCAAACCGCACTAAAACACTTGCAGGAATTGACAACCCAGCCTGTCCCCTCCGCCTACACAAAGTTTTCAGATGACATCTCCAACTTGACAAAGAGTGTTACCGAACGTCTTGGTGTTTTAGAAAGAGATAATGACTTTATTTATCACGACACCATTCCAAATGCAACCACTTTGGGCGACATTTCTGGTCTGGAGGCTGCCAAGCCTACATCATACGCTGATCAAGTTAAAGAAAATGAGTCGCAGTTCTCCGAAAAGGAATTGTTTAAGAGTGTGATCCCTCTGTCCATTCATAAACTTACCAGCTTGTACTCTGAAGAAAAGGCCAAGATTCTGAGAGCTCAAGATGAAAATATTGAAATTGCAAATGAAGAGCTAGCTTCTGCCTTGGAGTTTTTGAGTCTGCCAAAAGCAATATCTACCATTCGCAATGATTTGGATGCATCACAGGGTGACATTTTGTCTTTAGGAGATGCTCATGTTATTCCTTCTGAAGTTAATGATTGGGCTCAAAAGATTTCTTCTGCTGCATCCATTTCAACCTGTGTCGCTGATCTGGATGGCTTGCGACGCCCAATTTACGAAAATGCCCAACAGATTACTGCACTGTTGAAGGCTGAAGAACAGGAATACAATGATAACAAAAGTCAGTTTAAAGAGAGGTGGTCTCAAGTTTCTTCTACACAAATGACTTCGGGAATATGGGATGATGTTTCTCGAGTCAAGGGCGATTTGGCCAAAGGTGCTGGCTCTGATGACATTTTACAACGCAACATTTCTAACTATCAACGCGAACTTGATATTTTGCAAGCTGGGCCCAACAATCCAACTTTATTAGCAGAATTTGAACAGGTGGACAAGGGTGGAAATAGCCAAGCATCTGTTCAGAATCTTTTGGATTTGGATACGTCTAGTGATAATACAGTGATACTGGGATACTTGAATGACACTGAAAACATTCTGTCAACATTAAACAAGCTGAAGAAGGAAAGAACAGCTACATTTGCAGATTTCAAAGAGCGTGTTCATGCTGACGACATTTCTACAATCCTAGTGTTGAACCAAAAGCGACCAGATATTGAGGAAACCTTGTTTAAAGAGGAGCTTATGAAATTTGACCCTTATCTTACCCGCTTTGAGCAAATGAATTATAGACAAAAGGAGTTGTTGAAGCAATTGACGATAGTTTGGAAGCAGGTACTGCAAGACCAAACCGTTCAAACCAAGAAGAAAAGCCGTGAGGAAGGTTCAGCAAAGAAACAGGCGTTGGTCGAAAAGTATAGAAAAGCGTACATTGGGTGGAAAGATTTCCAGGATGGATTTCAAAATGGCATGGGCTACTACCGCAATCTTGGAAAGTTTGCATTGTCTTTAAAGTCCAATGCCAATGATTTGGTTGGTAATAGAAGAGAAGAGGCAGCTAAACTGCGAAATACGATGCAGAATAACAGTGCGCAGTATAGCCAGGACTTTTTACGGGAACAGTTGTCTAGATTATCTGTTTCAAGTAATAGTAACCCCATTCCTTCAAATTCTACGCCAAGTCCTCGATCGTCATATTCTGCGGGTCCACCACCTCCACAAACTACAGCAGGACCTCCTAGTGGATTGTATGGATTGCAAGGGTCAATGTATGCAGCACCGCCTCGCAATGCATCGGTGTCATCGACATCCTCGTCTTCTATTCCATCATATTCTTCAACGCCTGCAGCGGCAGCACCACCACTTCCTCCACAGAAGCCACCTCAGCAGCAGTCGTGGGATTTGTCATACCTTGATAATAAACCAGCCCCAGCCCCGCCGCTGGCTAGTGGATATGAAGGGTCTAATCATTCTAGTTTTTCTGGGCCGTCCGGGACGCCTTTAGGATCTACACCTATGCTGCCACCAAAGCCTGCAGGTTATTCGAATGCACCTAGTTATTCACCACAGCAGCAGCCTCAATTACCGCCACTTCCTCCTCCTCAGCAGCAGCAGCAGCAACATCAGCAACAGTATAACTATCAACAGCAATCACAACCACAACCACAACAGCAACAGCAACAGCAACAGCATCATGGTCAGTATGGTCAATACCAGTACAACCAATATGGTCAACAACAGCCACCTCCTCAAGGCCAGTATCAACCACCTAACCAGTATCAACAACAGCCTCCTCATCCTCCACCACCATCCCAAGGCCAGTATCAGCAGCCTAATCAATACCAACAGCCGCCACCACCATCCCAAGGCCAATACCGAGGATATTATTAGAGTCTTGAATCCATTTTGAATAGTTTTTAGAAGAGAATGAAGGGTTGAATGTATTCTTTGTATGCATTTTTGTTTACATCTATTATATATATTATAGATAAAAGTAGAAGGTGAAGATAGTAATTTAAGAGAAATGAAAGAGTGTAATGAACTGATCAACTAACATGAAAGCATGGGCGGGGAGGTGGGTACACGTATCTATACATACATACATATATACATACACACATATGTTGTAAAAGAGAAAGATAAGGGTAGTTTCCTTTTTGAGGTTGATGAATGGGGCAAGTTTAAACAACCAAGATATTGACAAGGGGAATCTGAACTCATCAACAATGGGGAGAGATTAGTCTGAATGTATTATTACTTGCTATTATATTATGTTATAATATTTTAATATATATATATATTATAATTTTCAGCTTATAATGCAACAGCTTCGGCCGTCTTTTGTCGAGAACTTTGCCGAGGTAGGCGAAATCAGCGTTTTTTCCTCATCCTCGTAGTAAAAGGCGCCCTGCGGGGGATGAGAAGCGTCTTCATAGGCTGCGTAGGCAGCAATGGACGAGTTTTCTAGGTTGGGCAGCGGGCGGTGGCCAAATGTGTCGGGCAGCAGGTAGTCTTTTAGGCCCGGGTCTTGTTGGGCGTTTTGGGTGAACTGGATGATGGCTTCACAGGCCTGGCTGGCGGGAATGCGCTCGTAATTGAGTTCCGTGCGTAGGCGTTGGGTGAGATTGGTTAGGCGCCGCAGTTTGAGAGTGGCCATGGCGTCTGCTTGACGGTCAGCAGCAATTTGCTGCTGTTGGAGAGATGAAAGCTGCTGGTTACTGACAGGGGTGCCTGTAGATGAGGGGGATGCTGTGGTTATAGGAGAAGTGATTGATAACGAAGTCACGGCAGCAGCAGCAGAAGAAGAAGAAGAAGGAGGAGGATTCGTAGGTGTGGTAGTAGTAGGCTTTGCTGGGGTTGACGACGTTGAAGTATTAGAGTCCATTGAAGTTAAAGGAGTGGCCAGAGTAGAGGTAGAAGGAGGAATCAAGTTGCTAGCACTTGCATCACTATGAAGAGTGAAATTCTTAGAGTTACTAGGAAACAAATTGTCTTCTTGGTGATGGTATAGATGGTGTTGTTGTTGTTGGTATTGGTATTGGTATTGCTGATGCATTGACTGTTTTAACTAGTTTTTGATATGAGGAGAAGAAGAATAATGGGGTATTTCATTAATGAAAACAAGAGAGAGAGATATATATTCACAACACGCGCACACGCAAAACAGGACAGAAAAAAAAGATGTGAGAAGAAGAGGAATTAAAAGTAAAAGAAGAAGAAGAAGAAGAAGAAAAAAAACAAAACAAGGAAACAAGGAGAAAGAGGCTCTTTGAAAACGACCAGGGTCTGAGTCACGAGACATTCCAGTAACAGATGTTACGTAACGTGCTAAAAAACAAATCTACTTTAACGCGGTGCATCTGGCAAGAAACAAAAAGAAAGAATCATCCCAGAATGTGAATATAAAACTGAAAATGTATATATTAACATTAAGTATATATATATATATATATATATATGTATTATAAACACAATGATTCAGTAATAAAACAAATTCTCAATTCTGTTTTTATTTTTTATTTTTATTTTTATTTTGGTAATCAGCTTTTTAACACACTCTCTGCATAATGTCTCGATTATCCTTCTTTGGGCTCGTTTTCAGCCTTGCCGCTACTCAATTAAGCCATCAACAGTGGCCTTGCCCAGGGTGTCCCGTGACGTGCTCTGGCTATTGCATAGTGTCATACCGTGGATTAAATAAGTAATATATTAATAATATATAAATAATGATCTCTTTAAAGGTAATTTAAAAAAGAAATACCAACCAAGGACTCGAACAAAGACTATTGCTGATACATTCATTGGCTGCTTTCCACTGGGCCACAAATATACAGTCACATGACAAACACGTGACGCAGTAACACAATTGTGCACCTCGTTTGCTTCCTCTCAATCATTTATTGCCTAATAACACCCAATACCTAAAATCATAGCATCTCAATCAAATGCAAATACCATACCCCACAGTGTCTCCTTTAGTTTCTAAATTCTCTCCAAAAAGCCAAAAAGCCAAACAAGCCAAGACTGCCAAGCTCAATTCGAAACTACTACCCAACTGAGAATAAAACACAGACCAACAGATCATTATACCTTTATCAATTTAAACCAGTTTTATATATACCCCGAGTAAAAAAAGACCTTTTCACACACTTTTCCCGCTTATCAAATCTCATTCAAACTGCTTTTATTCAGACAAATGGATCCGCCGTAAATCCCTAACCGTCTTCGCCTCGTTTCGAAACATGCCAATATCATAAAAGAATGCTCGCTTCTGCCCCATGAGCCCAGACCCATCACCACTCTCCACATACCGCGCTGGAATACCAATTATCTGACAGGCTTTCTCCAAACTATCGACCATGTCTCGCGAATATGCCACCTTTAGCATACTAATGTACTCCAGGTCTTTCAGCGTATCCGCCAACAAATGCAACGGGCACGGCACAGAATCAAACTCTACAACACATTCATTCAACTTGTGAAATCTTGCAAGCTGCCGGCAAAAACTCTCCACCATAAAAATGTCTTTGGCATGCGTGATCTCACTTCCAGAGAACCCAAATGCCTCTAATTGACTCCCCAAATACAACAGCCCATTAACCTCGCTGTCGAGTGCATCT
Source organism: Magnusiomyces fungicola (assembly GCA_900654225.1). NCBI lineage: Eukaryota > Fungi > Ascomycota > Dipodascomycetes > Dipodascales > Dipodascaceae > Magnusiomyces > Magnusiomyces fungicola. Next base: position 2,044,721 of record CAACAH010000002.1, read on the forward strand.
GAGATAATTATGAAAAGCTCATCGAACTCGTCCTTGTTTTCTATAGGCATCCTCTCATGCCTAAAGCTTGCCCATCGTGCCATAAGAGTCTTGCTAAAGTGACTTTCAAGTATCGTGAAATCAACCGCTGTAACAAACTTATTTGTTATCTTGCTAACAGCTCTTGGATTTAATGCATTCAGCAAATAAAATGACCCCGCAAAGTACTTTGCTTCCGTCCAAAGACTTATATTTGAAACACAGTCCAGTATTGAACTGTTGTTGCTCGCCATTCCATGACTTGCATTAAACTGCACAGTTCCTCTTAGTATTTCAATCTTTTCCAAATTCGGGAAACTGATGCTTTGAAAAAGCTCGCTCAGATTAAAGTTTGGGAAAATCGAATCAACACTAATATCGGTAATTTGAGAAAGAACAAAAACATCCGCACTATCCGTAAGCCAAAATATTGAATCATGAGCGTTCGAAGTGCCAAAATCCGTTGAAAAACACAACTCAAATCTTTTCACTTTTGGAACTTTATGTAAACTTGTTATCAACCTGTCGAATTTTATGCCGTTCGTTTGTGGCTCAATAGAACATGGAATAACAAGGTGTAAATCTTCAAGCCTTTCTAATGAACACAGCCTTTTTGTGAGGATTTCATTGTCAGGAGTGTAATGCCGTCTCAGCCATAGACTTTTAATGTTTGCAAATATATCAAACTCCAACTCACGAGGTTCTATCCCCGTCATCGTGACATCAATTGAATTCAACAAGCCAAACATGACCGATCGCGCAGACGCATCCAATTCCTGAGATCTCAAGAGCCTCTCGCCCGAAGCAGTAACCACAAAAGTGGCGTCCAGCCGGAGTTTGTCCAAAATAAACGGTGTCATAACCCGGGCTTGAACCGTCTCATCAAAAAACGCTGCCAAAAACCCATCAAAGTCAGTCAATTGCTTGCTAACCACAATCCGCGCGAGCCTGGGAAACCTTTCCGGCGTAATTGCAAGCAGCAACACTGCAAAAATCCCCGGCGACTGGCTATTCATTTTCGATATTGATAAAGCGCTAATCCGAATGGTCTTCACGTACCCTGCATTCTTCCTCGTCTCTGCAAACTGCCTTCTAACGCACGACACTCTAGGATAATGCGCCACCGACTCTTCAGTTTTTAGCAGCTGCTCCAGAGTAAACTCCGCCGACGCAGGGAAAGACTCTGCCCCAGTGGCCGGTATATAAACGTCTGACCAATAGATCGGCCAGTACACATTGCTCAGCCGCGGGTGCAGTCTGGCAATTTCAGCAATCTCCGAAACTTTTAGGTACTTGGCCAGTTCCAAATGAACTTCGGTGGGAAGCTGGAGAAAACCTTTGAACAATTGGTGTCTTGTCATCTATGTATATGGATACATTATATATGATGGTGTTGATGATGATGGTGTTAATGACAAAAATATAAAGAAGAATAAAGAAGAAAGGTTTGGTTTTTACAAGCTTCAAGATCTGGTTACAGTGATAATATGATAATATGATAATATGGATTCGTATGGGTATCACGTGCTGATATGAACGCATCTTTGGATATACGGCTTGATCCATCTTAGCTTCTAATGACCATGGCTTTCCTATAGTTTCAAAGTACATGGAATATGCCAATGGGGCCAAGTTGCAACCATACAGAAGTGAAAGAGAGCTCTAGTTTAAGTCAAATCAAACAAATATAGACGAATGGAATATGAAAAGACCGCCTATGCGAGTGAAATACTAAGGAAGGGATACGGGTGGGTGTTACAAGGAAAGCAATTGCAACAACTAATCACATGATAAAAACGTGACTACATTATGACTATATCATGTGACGTCATAGGGCTGACCTTTGTATATTCTAGTTTTAAGATTAGGAACAGACAGAATAGACATAATAGACATAATAGACAGAATAGACATAGTAGACAGAACGTGTGCCTATAATACAGGAAAAACAATGCCAGTTATTTTGATAATGCAAAATATGTAGAAAACTGCCATCAGGAAGTGTGCCATCTATGGGTTAGCAACCGGTGCCGTTGATGTTTTCTAGGTATGACAAATTCAGGCGCTTCTTTCAGGTATAAAAGTAAGGGCAGCTCCTGTTATATTGTAAATACTGTTAGCATTCTTTTTTTAATTTATTACCTATACTTCTCTTATCAAACATGACTGTTACTATTCGCGACATTAAAGAATCTGACAAGGCTCAATGGACCGAGCTTTGGAACAAGTTCCTTGAATTCTATGCCAGCATTGGAGCCAATAGCTCCATTGTTACTGAGCAAGTGACCGAAACCACCTTTTCAAGATTTCTTGATCCGGCCGAGCCAGTCTGGAGTCTTGTTGCTGAGGACGACGAGACTCACAAGCTGGTTGGGTTTGCCAACTACCTTTTCTTTCGACATATTGCGGGCTCTGGCGACCTCCTGTGTTTGAACGACTTGTTTGTCGACGAGACGCGACGCTTGGCGGGCACTGGCCGCAAGCTGATTGAACGGGTTTACGAGATTGCTGATGAAAAGAAGATTAGCTTGGTGGCCTGGGCATCACGGGATAATAACGACATAGCTAAACCGTTTTTTGCAAAGGTTGGATCCAAAGACAACCTTATTGAATACCAAAGACCCAGTTAAAATTACAAACTAGCTAGCTATTAGAAATGATATAAATATTGATAATATGATAAATACAAATACACATTGACTAAATGCTGTTGCCAACTTGATCAAGCATACCTTCCAGATCCATATTATAAGACGATCGCTATTGGCTTTCAGTCGCTATTGATTGTATTATACGCCGTTTAGCCACAACCAGTTTTCTCCGACAGCAATATTCTATATTTTTTGTAGGGGTCTGACTGGAACTTCAGTACTTTGGAGGTGCCGTAGCATAAAAAGAAATCTAAAGCGGCTCATTAGCTGGATGTTTCTGTCAAGGTGTATATAAAGAAGCATATCTTCCCATTTGTATATATTATGTACATATATATTTTTTCACCAGTTAACACTTTTACTAAACATCTATAATACCTTTATCAACATGGCTATAATTCTTCGGTTTCTCGTTGAATCAGACTATCCTCAATGGTATAATCTTTATATGAAACACTATGAGGATTTCAGCCGAACCGCAGGTCACGAAATAAGCGTCACCGAGAAAGAGGCCAAGTACACATTTACCCGACTTGCTGACCCCAAAGAGCCCATGTACGGGCTTGTGGCCGAGGACGACGAGATCCATACGGTTGTCGGGTTCCTCAACTTTGTTGTCCATAGACACACCTGGACGATTTCTAATCAAGCGTTCATCAACGACTTGTTTGTCAACGAAACTCACCGAAACCATGGAATTGGAGGAAACCTAGTTAAGAGAGTATACCAGTTTGCCGACGACAATAAATATGCCAATGTACATTGGATGACTTTGATCAATAACCACCTGGCCCAAAAGCTGTATGATAAGATTGCGGAGAGGAATGGATTTGAGGGTTATTCAAGACCTGATGCTGAAGAACAAGCATAAATAAATATAGACAGGTTGTTAATTACATACATATCCAATTATAATAATTTGATAGCAATAGCAATTAAATATTAAATGCCATTTAATTCTTTGTTGCTTCTATCGGATACACGGCTTGATCCACCTTGGTTTCTAATGACTATGGCTTTCCTATGGTTCCAAAGTACATGGAACACGAAAAGACCGCCTATGCGAGTACATATTGTTTTATTTCAATTACTGATAAAATTTAAAAATAAATCATACAAATTCCTATTCAACTATTGAATGCCGATTTTAAACAAAAACCATTCAATTTATATAATGCAAATAGTAAACAAAAAAAATTTATACATATACACATTCTCTTATTTCCACACATCACTACGAATACGCTTTGCTTCACATGAAAAGCACACAAGAGTGCCGTCTTCCCTCAAAATGAATTCCGTAGTTTCAAATGGAGTATCGCACTCTTCACAAGCAAAGCACCTGGAACACCATGTTCTTCCTAATGCTTCAATACACGGCTCACTGTGCTCGGCTTCATTTTGAGGCATGGACTTGGAACACTTCCAACAGCTGATTGCCGTCTTCTTGCTGTAACAGTCCGTACACCAGGCAACCGTGCTATTGTGATTACCACTAGTGCTAGGCGTACGTTGACTGTTACCAAGTTTCTTGCTGTCGGATATTGCTTGTGAGGGATTCACTACACAGTAGTCCTGTCCCTTTTCAAACGGCTTGTTACACGAGCCACAGAAAAAATGGCTATCGTGCCAGTGCTTGTCTAATGCAAAGATTGCTGAACCTTCCACCGGTGTATTGCAGTATCCACAACGAGGCGAAAACAGCTCATGGTAATCCAAATGGCAATACAAAAATCCTAGTGGCCCACTGTGCTGCTGTTGCTGGGGAATATGCTTGGGAGCAAAGCAGTCAGTGTCATGCACGTAGAATTGTGAATGCTCCAAAGACATGTGACATTTGTGACATCGGAAACAAGAAAGATGAAGAGTTGTCATGGCAGATGTTCGTACGACGCGTTCGTTTGAATGAATGGGCAAGCGACAAACAGAACAAGAAACTTGGAGATACTCACTGCTGATGTCAGCTTCCATAGAATCATTACCTGGACTTGATGAATTATGCGAATTGGATCTATGATGTGAATGTGCCGATGTATGGGCGGGGGTATGCGGAGCGTTTTGGTTCTGTGGATATACATTGTATGATCCAGCAGAAGATGCAGTTTCTCCAGGGATATAGCCTTCATAAACCGATGGTGCTGACGTGTAAGCACTGGCAAATGAGTTGACCGAACTGGTGGATGAACTTCGTGATGACGCAGCGGATCCATCAGTCACACAACGTGATGTGACATTACTAGATCCATGCTTAAATCTCTGTGAGCTGGATGATGCATTGGCTTGTGGGAGGGATGGCAATGGAGATCTATGACTCCTCACTTCATTGTTTGAAGACACGGAAGAAGGGTGTCGCTGTGATTGAGGAGAATAAACGCTAGTATTAGAACCAGGCGCAATCGCGTTTTTCAAGTAGCTTGATCTCAGTGATTGCGTACTTGGTGTTGGTAAAGGTCTTCGAACAGACTGCCGATGCGATATCCCAACTGATGAATCGTTAGAAGATTCAGAAACAGGTGAATCAGAGGGTTTGATAGGTGCTTGAGGCAATATAGGACGAGAACTTTGGCCTGTCATCGCAAGCGGACTTCTATTAGGTACAGAAGAGTGATGATTCTGGCGTGGAATATGCACAGGTCCACCCGCAGGTGGAGATTGTCGATATGAAGAATTTGCTGGAGTCAACTCCATATTTTCATTGTGAGAGTTGGAACAAGAATTAGTAGGGGAAGAAACCTGGATCGGAGAATTGTTACTCTGGACCGTTGTGGGCGAATTTAGCTGTTGATGACTAGAGTGGGACCCAGATACTACAATATGTTCGTGTTTGTTTTGATTTTGAAATAAGATTGAGCCGCAGGTATTGACGTGTTGTTGGGTGCTAGCTGATTTTGTGTGGCTGTCTACCGGGAAACCTGAAATTTCTGGTTCGCCCGGCAAGAATGGTGACGGGTAAGACACGATACCGAAATATGATGCAAAATCCGTTTCAGGATATATTTCGTTTGTTGCCAACTCCGGGCCCCAATTTGGAATAGGACCTAAACTGATTCTAGATTTCTTAGGCTTGCCAGTTGTTTTGGGAGTTAAATTAGAGGTGGCAGTAAGAGTGGCACAGGATGATGCAGTGGAGGGTGATGCATAAAGGAATGAGCCTGGAGGAGCTTGTGACCACTCCTCTTGATCTGGAGTGAGTGGACTGTAGGAAGAGACAGGATGAGACAGGTCTTTGATCGAATCATTTTCAACTCTGACAGGGCTAGTCTCTAAAGACTCGATGTTATCAGTCTCTTGATCATTAATTAAAGCAGTGTTGACTGTCTCTAGTTGTGGACTACTTGGTGATTTTTCCGAGGATAACTGCTCAGTTGTAGGCGCTGTCTGTTCAATGGCTTGAGAATCAACAATAATGGTAATATTATTTGATTCTTGGGCTATTTCCAACTCTTGCGGATTTTTAATATTGGCACTTGATGTTTGCACAATATTGCTATTTTCTTGCTGGCTTGGAGCAGTTAAGACTAGTGAAGTAGATTCTTGCTTATTGTCGACTGTATGAGCATTCCCTTTTTCTTCAACGTTTTTTGTCTTTGGCTTGTTAAGATCCTCCAATGTAACGGGCAATGTCTTGCAAGTGCCACCATTTTCCAATCCCCTGACATTTTTCTCCAACTGTTTGTTTGCCTTAACAATGTCTTCCAAGTCGTCAATACTATCAAAGTTTACGTTTCTCAAATTTGATCGCCGAAACTGTTCTAGTTGTTGGGCGGCAGACGTGCGTAGAAATGTACTTCTCATGGTAGATTTCATGGAGCTTCGCTTCATAGCACTTGCAATGGTATTGTTCATCGTACTTCGATCAGCAAGGAAATCGTACTCGGATTCATAATATGAAAATTGTAAATGATCAGCCTAAAGTAATGCACATAAAAATGATTGTTAGTTAACATTTCCAAATTATTCATCAGTTCATAAATGTATAGGTAAAAAAATAAAATCAAAAGCGGTCAATTGTCTATGAATATTAACAAATGCAAAGTAAAAAAAAGAAAACGATAATGCTCACAAAATGTGAATAAAATGCATATAAATAAGAAGTAGAAATTAAAGAACAGGCAAAGAAAAAAATAAAGAAAATTGAATCACATTACCAGATACCAGCCCAACAAATAGACCATGACAGCAATGTTCAGTTTTTCATTGAGAATGAGAGCATGAAATAACAATGTAAAAGCAGATGCATCGTCAAGGTCTAAAGGCTGGGTTGGAAGTACGTGCAGAGGATTCGAAAAAGAAATAAATCCAAAAGGAGTGACAACAGAAGCAATGATATCACATTTAGAACTGTGAATGTCAGATGAATAAATACTAACCTTTGAAGAGCCAGTAGTACTGACTTTGTTAGGGTTGGAATTTTCTGATGGAGGAAAAAACGTAGGGACTAATGATCCGGGAATGCCAATTTCAAGAGCAGTTTCAGTGGGAGAATGATCCTGATGATCCTGTTGAATTCCCAAAGATTGAATCTTGTGTCGGTGAGCAACAGCATCGCTAGAAAGTTGAGACTGAGAATCTTCAAGCTTGGGAGCTTGATGCTTATGTGAAGATTTAGTAAAAGGAAGGCTATAATCTTTACCTTTTTGAATTAAAATTTCTTCAGTTTTCTTAAACTCATCGGCTTGACCATTTTTCTTTTTTCCAATATGGAGGGGCTCTACAACTTTAACCGTATTTAAAAACTCGCGATGTAAAGCTTCAATACTTTCGTCTTGGAGAATGGGATTTCTTTCAGAATCATCAACGCTAATAGCTCCAGAAGTGCCTGATTGTAGGTCAATATTGACAGCCGTAGTAGTAGGAAGAGTATTCAAAGGTGAACTAATTGAAAATATACTTTCAGTAATGCTGGTATTCAATTCGTCATTGATGGAAGTAAAATTTTGTACGGGAGTACTGCGTGATTCAAGGCTCTCAGTAACAGGTTCCATTAAACTGGAACGAGTGTCATTTTTAGATTCCAGAAGAACAGGTCGCACAGGGTCACATGCTAAAGAAGAAACGGTTGAGATGGTGCTATTTGATCGATGTGTAAAGTGAGAGCCAATTGAATCAGCTGAAGAATGGGAAGATGCAGAGTCCTTTGAATCTGTAGAGAGAATCGAACTTGAAGTGACATTTCGGCTCTTGACAACAACAACAGAGTCATTGTTGTGAGCAGTAGGCTCGTCAATAGATGTTTCTGAAATTGGGATAAAAGTGGGGATTGTAGATGGGGCAGGAGAAACAGCAGCAAGTGAACGGTGTGAGGATTGAGATACGGACCGATGGAGTACCACGTTTGTATTAGGAAAAGAAGAATGTGGTGACTGGGGGCTTTGAATTAGAGGGGAAGAACTAGAATGTGTGATCCTTGTCGCAGTTGAAGTTGCACTCAAAGACTCGTTATCAATAACATTCTTTTGGTTACCGCGATCATGGACATTGATAGACGTGTTTATTGTTGTCAAATGAACTGGTTTTCGGTCACTTGGACTGTGATTTTTTGAGGTTGCAATGCGGGCAAGGGAGGCGGCGGGATGCTGGGTATCAGTAGTATTTACTTTTTCAAGAGAGTTTTCCGGCATATGTTTCAGTTGCAAAGTTGTGGATGAAGAATGCAACATGTACGAGTCCGGGCTAGGAAAACGCTCAGAAGAAGATGCAAAAGAGGAGCGAATCCTAGGCCCGGTTGACTCGTTCACGTTGAAATTATGAGACGAGGCTGTTGTTGGAACTCTTGAAACGAGCTGAGATTGATCGGTGTTCGGCGGGATAGATTTTAATTCATGTCGCGATCTTGTAGGAGAGTGATCCAATTTGGGTTCCTTGGAGAGAAAAGGGTAGGGAGATGATGCATGCGGATCGGTGTTTTCAGAATTCTCAATAGAGTAAAAAGATCTGATCGGAAGCGGTGGATCGTGTGGAGTGGATTTGGTGCTCACGCCATTATTGAGAGGATCACCCAAACCGATATGATCAGACTCCTGAAATTTTGAGCCAATCGATAGAGCAACAGACGGACGATGGTTAAACGAGTGAGTTCTAGGGCCTTTTAGCGTTGAAGAGCGATTTCGGCGAGTTGGAGAAGGGTCAGCAGAAGATGATTTCGATTTTGATGACCCTGGGGAAGCAGGTGATGGTGCATCTGTAGCTGCCGAACTAAAGCTGGTAACAGAGCTCGTGAAAGAAGAAGGCAGTTGCCTTGCGCCTAAAGGCCTAGACCTTGGAGGCATGAGGAAGAGCTGAGGAGGGAATGAAGAGGAAGAGGGAAGAGGGAAGAAGGAAGAAAAAAAAAAAAAGGCAATGATGAGGAAAATAAATGGTGGTGGGTAAGGAAAAAAAAAAAAAAAAAAAAAGGAAAATTGATAAGAAAATCAAGGAGTTTCATCTAGTTGTATGTATGTATGTACACACTAACCAGCCACCTTGTCGAAAAGCGCATCAACCGTGTTTGTTTACTTTCGCCTGGTTCAGCCACGCATGGCCGGCGTGACACTGCGCGTTGCTGCAACATGGCCAGGCAGGGTGGCGCCGGATATTCCTGTGGCTGGTTGTGAAATCACCACAAAAATGCCCCACCGCCTTCCAGTCCTTCTTCTTCCCCGTCCTGTTCTGCTCTATTTTTCCAACCACCACCAATGTCTTCAGCTATCAACGTTCAGATCAAATCTCATCCAAACCAGGACCTGGTTTGCGGATTCCCAGGCATTCCCGCCACGTGGCCGCGCGTCGAGGGCACCGTGGAAATCAGATCTCCCACTTTGTCGGCCATGCTCATTTCCCAGGTGTTTATTGCCCTTTATCGAACCGATACCATCAATGTGCCTTCTGCTCGTACTACCAAAAGAGACAAGTCTTACCTGATTGGCGAAAAAATCCAATTGTACCAGGCGACAAAATTCCAAGCCGAGGGTGGCAACTCGTCTCCTGTCATGATCTCAAACTCCAATCCCTCTTTAATGCCTGTAAATACCAATTCTTCAACTTCGTCGCAGGCTACCGCGACAAACCCCGCGTTGTCGCGCAAATACGATCAAGTCTTGGGCTTGGATTTGGATTTTGTCCTTCCATTACCGGTAACTAAGCATCTGCCCAGCAGCATATCTCTGCCGAAGCGGTCGGTGGAAACTACCTACCAACTGTTTGTCACCGTCGTGTATAATAAAAATCTACAAACTGCCCATTACCCGTTCCCGGTTCGAATCAAACGCTACGACAAGCTGTCCACCTTTGGCCAGTTTCATGTTCCTCTCAAGGGTAACGTGGTATCTGCTGACCACCTGGTGGAATTTGAATATTCCATCCCCCAATCGTCTTTTGGCCCCAGAGACTCAATCGTTTCCTACGTGAAAATAACCCCAAATCTCGATCTTTATCCCAAGGCGCGTAAAATCAAACTTAATAAACTTTCTGTACAAGTCGTGGAGTCCGTCACCTACAATATCACCGATAATAATCAACCACCAACCACTTTAGATGAACCGCCTAAAAGTCCTGATAAAAAAGGCAGCTCGCCCAAGAAACGTCCTGGAATCACCTCAAACAATTCATTCCACAGTGCCCTTCTTCCATCCACTTCTAAAGATTCCACAGAATCCAATCCACCTCCCACTCCAGTAGCCACCATCAATAATTTCGCCTATATTCCCAACCCTGATTCAAACAATTCTAATAACAACTCTAGCAACACTGGCCCGATAGAGCGCCGGCGCAAGCTATGCAAAGCAAGCAACACGCTTGATCTCAAACTTCCTGAAACTGGCTATCGTTGTGAAATCACGATGGATTTTCCTTCCAGAGACCTCCGCGAGCCTAAATCTCATCCGGGGGGTGTCGTACCTTGTATCAATCGCGCAGATGTACCGTTTCCATGCTATTCCACCGGCTTTACTACATCAGCCCCTCTGTATCGTGTCGACTACCTTTTAGTTTTCAAAGCCAAGTTTTCACATTCGAAAGACATTCTTATCGAACAGCCTATTACAGTTACCCCATACGAACACGTCATGTGCGTGTCTCTAATGAAATCAATTAAAGACGCGGTGGACGAGGCCAATGAGCGGTCTGGAGTGAAGGACGAATATGTCTTAAACTCTTCATTTCTGCACCAAAACAACATTCTTTCCAAGCACGCTGTCAATGCAGCAATGTCAGCAAGCCAGCCCGACAAACACAAAAAGAAGAAGAAACATCGCGACGGACAAGGTGCAAATATCAACTATGATGAAAATCTGCCCGAGCTGGATCCTAATAAACGCCTCTTTGTTCCCAAAGTCTTTCACCCACATGACTCGGCTTCTTTCGCAGCTTATGGTGTTAATCCTACTGGACCATTGGGTGGGAATAACAACAAACCAATGTTGCTGATTCGATGACGTTTATGATTATCTTTTATTTTATCCTATATATTTCTGTTATTTTATTATTTATTATTTATTATTATTATTATTCATATTGTTTCAAAGTTTGATTCATTATTCTCGCGTTCTCTATTGGTTATTTTTTATTACAACTTTATTACGTTCTAGAAAACTAAATATAGACAAGTTGAAGGCTCGTTCTAACAAATCAAAAATGACTGATAAACATACAATCTTGATTTAATATAATGAGCTTGCATTACTTGATGCCACTTCTACACTATAGATCGGAGTAAATTTGGATTTTCCTCCATTACTAAAAGTGTTCATTTTAAACACACACTTGCTCCCTTAATCATTCTTCTTTCTATCTGATGCATTCTTTTTCGTCAATCCCTGTGTTTCTGACGAATGCTCATAATCTTCAGCTTCGGCGTCATCCTCATCATCATTTCCAAACAAACTGTCATCGCTTTCATCCCACTTGTCATATCCCTTTGGATCTTCATCAGAGTCGGCAACTGAAAAGACAGTGTCTTTAGCAGTGCTACTAGAAGGACCAGCAGTAGCAGATGGACCAGCTATAGTGCGGCTAGCACTTGCTTGGGCGCCTGAAGCCTTGTCATTTCCATCTCCAGTCTTCTTTGAATCATTAAATTGTTTTGAACCATCGGCAGGTGGAGAATACTGGGGAGGCTCAACATCGGGAGTTTGTGAATTGCTCTGGAAATTATTATAATCATCATTCTGGTATCCAACGTTTTCTTCTTCGTCGAAAGATTCTCTTAATGATCCAATCTCAAATTCTTGCGCCTCACTCTCATCTTGAGCAAGCTGAGTAGACATGGCGAATCTTCTGTTATTAGCTGTTGGTCTCCAAATGTATGCGATCAAACAAAAGTCTGCAAAATAAACAACATTAAGCCAACCGTCTAGGATGAACCATCTAATTTGCCAGTATCTGGTGATAAATTCCATGGTGGATTCACTGGCAAAAATTAACGAGTTGATAAACAAAAAGGCGAAAATGACAATAATAGATCCTAGTAATAATCTCCACAAGTTCTTGTACATTTCAGCCTTGACATGCTGTTTCTTTTGAACAAGTTCTCTAATGGTTTGTGTCAAAGACGACAAAATCCAAATGTAAAAGCCAGCCATAGTCAGAGATAATGGAAGAACCACCAACAAAATCAATGGGGATAAGTTATCGGGTGGAACCATGTATGAAGAAATGGTCCAAGCAACTGCAAAAACAAAATGAGCACCTGCGAGAGTTCTGCACTTCCACATTAAATTGCCCAAAGATGGCTTTACAACACCATAACCAAGGCACACAATAAGCAACAAGAAAAAAGTAAAGGCGTTCCTGAAACTGTTGAAAACAGACAAGATAACAAGATAGACTTTTGATCCAGCAGTGTCTCCATGTCTATTTGTAAAATCATAGTATCCCCAAATCACGATCATTTCAACAACCAAGAATCCGCAAATTGCTGTAATGTAATTCTGGACTGGAAGAATATCGGATCTGTGTTGAATATAAGCAAACATCCAAAGGGCCAAAACAAGAGCGTAAGCAAGTGCAGCAAACCCGAAAAAAACCAACTTGGGGATCTGCGTTGCTGGCAATTGACCAAATGCATTTTGAAAAACAGCAGCAGCAGTAAACTCTGAATCAGAGTTCGACAAGAATGTAGAAACACAGTAGTAACCAGTCCTGTTGACGGGGTAATGAATAGATCCGGGACTCTTCAAGTCAATCCTCGTGGTATAAATGGGTGCATAAAGGGATTCGCCAGTACTATTGTTCACAATGAACTGACCACGGTGGTCAGCAGTACAAAGTTGATTGGTAATAGCAGAATCATCACATATGTACTTCTTTTGAGAAATGCCATCAGATGAGCTGACTTCAACGCCAAGTACCTCAACATTACGATACTCAAAGACAACTACTGACAAATAACCGTCATCTTTTTCGGGAGTAGCATGGAATGCGACTATACAGTAAATCAATTGGATGTTAGTATGGAACGATCCAATAATGATGTTGCTCATTAGATCCAAAATAGCTTACGTACCGTCAATAAAAGGGTTGATACTTCCGCCCCAGTCAGATTTTGAGTACATTCCGTTACATTTTTGAGGGTCATCTGGTGTCTATTGCAAACGATGATAACGATTCCACAGTTGAAGGTTAGTACTAGTTCTTATCTTGCCATAGTTATCTTATTAGGGTAATATTGGGGTATGTGATAAGTAGCCACATAAATACCCCGAAAAGCCAATCGACATGAACGATATGTATTATGCAAAGGAGCAACTTACAATTTTGAGAGTATTAGCAACTACTCCCGTAGCCATGGAAGCCAAGACGCTGAAAAGCGTCAGCTTTCGTAATGAAGAAAAACTCCTCATAGATGCGCTGATATGTGTGTGGGACTCGTTTGTTTTTTTAAAAAATGGCAATAAGCTATTCCAGTGGCAAGTAAGTCCAAAGTGTTGGTTTGATTGGTGCGCTCGGTATCACACAGGAATGTATATCAAGTTCCGAGAAAAGGCTTGTAAGAATTAGGAAAGGCAGCCCCTTAAAAAATGACAATGCGTGTGTCGACGAGAGTTGCGTAGATTTTTGGAGTTAGCGATGATGGAAAAAGAGAAGAGCTGGCGTACGTGCTCATTAGCGTACATACCACGATGGTGTCACGTTTTATGCTGGAGATCACGTGAAAAGTTCCTCAGGGCTAGGGCCAACATTTCACACGTAAGCGTGTTTTTTTAGTATCTGTTATCACCAGGGACGCTCATTATTTTTAGAACAGCAGTTGGGAGGTATTTATATATATTTCATTCTCTTCATATGGTAGTACCAAGTAGTATATTCGTGCTATAATATGTACCTATGTATAGATTTTGGCGTATGTATATATTTATGGACATTTTCAGTTTGATTTATACTTGAATGAGTGAAAGCAATGAGCTGTCTCCGTTAAAGTTTTCCATCACCTTGTCAAGCTCTCCGCTGAAGTCGCTGCTTGGGAACGATTCAGAGCCCCTAGTAGCACCTTCGAGGTCCAAAATATTTGCTGAAGTGGTCATGAGAAGCTTCTCCTGGTCATCCTTGTATTCAACAGATCCTTCACCAATCATCATATCAGAAGCACCAACACTGGCACCCTCAAAAAGAAGGTCGGTCTTGTTATAACTTGCGTGGATGCTATCCACATCCCCAGCATGGATTTGATAATCGCCGAGGGAAATAAGCCTTTTGGATTGTGCCAAGGGGGAAACAGCTGTGCTACCAACAATGCTTGAAGGTACCAAAGTGAGATCAGCTGTAGGATTTGAAAGAGATCCTTCAACCATATTTTGTTTTGACATGAACTTAAGAGCACCATCTGCAGCAGAGATAGCGCTCTCCTTTAATATGGAAATGCTTGTAATATCGGGGGACATTGGACTACCAATAGATGTGGGGGTGTGGGTTAACCCATGAAGATTAACAGAGGCCAGAACTCCATGGTTACTGCTATCAACTACTGATTCAGATGGTGAGGTAGCACCTGAGGCAGTAATTATGGTCATTTGGTCGTTTGAAATAAGGTTGTCCATTTCAGGTGTTGACATGGTCGAAAGAGTATTATGTGGATCGTCATTGAGAAAGAAAAGGTTGGGAGGTACTGAAATATTCAGAGCAGAAAATGTTTCTGCTGAAAGGGAGCTAGGCTCAAATTTGATACCATCGTTACCAAAACTTTCGTCACCAAACAAAGAAGGAAGGGACTTGCTACGGGTCTTACTCATAGCAATGCCTAACGCAATGTTTTCTTGGAGTTGGCCGTTAGATGTGACTGGACTAGGCGCTTCACTCATAGCGGGGTGGTGTATCATGCTGAACGGAAAAGATGTAGGAATAGGAATGGCTGTGTTAGCACCTGGTCCTGGGACAAACATTGGAGTCTTGCCAACAACTGAAGAAGTTGCTAACGCAACTTTATTGCTTTGATATGCTTTGACGCGTGAAAACTGGGTTTGGAGTTCGGATGAAGGACCATCAAGTTTGTGAGTGAGATTCATGGAAGCCTGTCTCATTTCTGAGAAATCGTCACAAATCATCCAGTTGGGGGATTTAGAAGTTTGGATAAAGAATTGAGGAGGTTGTAAAAGTGTGATGGTAACTTCACCCTTACTATTGCTTTCGGGATGAGGGGCAAAATATATTGATTTGACATTCTTTCCCGAGTATTGAATTCGGAATCCTGTTGAATGTGCGTACATTGTGTAACTGAACATATTTTCTACTGGAGAGAAAACAATTTGAAGGTCACTAGGCATTTGGTTTGTTGCGGAAAATAATCGTTTCCATGTACCGATAGATAGTGATACACAGGGAAGATTAATACCTTGAGGGTTCATGTTGAATGTGTGGACACCAGCTGAGCCGGAAGTCACAGGGGTGTCATTTTGGAAAATAGGATTGAAATGTACGTTTGCAAAGTTTGCGATCCCATTTCCAACAAAAGTTTGCGGAAATGTAGCATTGCTCATATGTGGATGGATACCGTTTGAGATCTGGGCAACCATGTTGGGATTGTGATAATATGGCCCACCCATGGTAAACTGATAATTTTGAGGAAAAGAGGTGGTTTGTTTTTTTGCGAGCAATTTGTTTTTAGCACGCTTGTTTTGGAACCAAATTTGAACTGATCGCTCAGTCATGTCGATACGACGTCCAATTTCTTCTCTAGTCTTTGCATTAGGAGTTTGATTGATATCGAACTCGCTTTTGAGAACACTTAATTGGTGAGGAGTTGCTCTCTGGCGTTTTTTGTTCTTTTGTTGTTGGGTCAAAGTTGACTTGCGGTGTCGGGATGGTGGACGCTTGGTGTTTCCGGATGAGTCTGAGTTAGGAGTGGTCATTGTTGATAGTAATATGAAGGAACAGTTGTGAATTTGGGTATGTACAAGGAAAGCTCAATTATGGAAGCTAGTTTATTATTACAAAGAAGGGAAGTAGTAGTGAGGAGGTTTAACGAAAAAGTTTAGTATTCAAGGACAATATGACTATTTATATCATCTGCTTGATTTCTGGAGTGACCTCCAAACCCCTTCCCGGGCCACCAAGGGATGTAAAGCTCAAAAAAGGCCAGAATTCATGCTAACCGTCCACCGTTTGAATATGGGCGCAAAGGATTCATGAAACATTACGACTGTTGATAATATAGAGGGGATTTTCTTTTTTCCAATCTTGATCATATTTTTGCTAGTACTATGAAGCCTTTCCCTTAGAGCTGATTACCATTGTGGGCTTGATAATATTAATGAGAGCTAGCATGTATATCCAAAAATCATAACACTCAGAGCCTTCAAATAAGATTTAAACCAGATTCATGCTAGTTCATGTGCAGTGTTCAAATTCCCAGTGGCCTACAAGTGCTGCCTGAATCGAAGGACCAAATCAGTAGCCGTGCGAAATGCCAGCTGACTATGATATACACTTTTGGGCTAGAGATGATGACATGGACACATGAAGATTTTTTTTTTTTGTAATTTTGTGCGTACAGCATTCTAGTTAAAGAAGAGACTGTGGGTCAATAGCAACACTCTTTTATTTTGAAGATGAGAAATTGCCGTTTGTTGGAGTTCGTTGGAGTTTACTGTATATTTCCTGATGTTTTAATATGCCTTTTAGTTGACTTGTGTTTAAAATAAAAATCTCAAATATGCAAAGCTGAGGAGACCCTGAACAATAATCATCAGAGTTAAAAGTTTTATTTTTGAGAATTCGCTTCTAGCATGTTAATATGGTGATGTATATAGGCTCTCTATATCCTTTTTGTCAACTTTCTGGATTTTGATGCCCATTAAATATATATCAGCAAAGTTACGAAAAGAAAAGGCGATGGTGATCTTTCTTGAAAAGTGGCGAAGGTTGAGGCAGCTTAGATTTTGGATCTTGCAGTCTCATCCAAAGGTCTATTAGTCTCACCCGATTGCTTTTCGCATTAATACCTTTTGGTACTCATATAAGACTGGTATTGTTGTAATACTCGAGCTTTTGATATTTGGTTACAAGGGTTTGTTTTTACCGAACTGACATTATACTCTTGTATTTCGAAAACTAACAAATTGTTAGGTTCAACTTGGTTGAAATATGATTGCTATATTTATTAAAGATGTATTTTTTAACCATCTACCAATATTCTTGTGGGCTGTGTGAGTCTGAGAAACTTATTTGGGACACAATATGCTTTTTAAAACTAGGTATGGAGAGATTTTGACAGGAAGTGATGGCATTGAACTTGTTTTGGAATACTAATTTTAATGTAAAACAACATCCCACCAGATGAATTGATAAAGTCGTATCGATTATCCTTTTCATATGAATTATGCCCTATGCTTTTCACTTTTTCCATGTGCTTTTTAAAAAAGATACTAGGAGTTTTTCTATATGACATTGTAAAGAGCAACTGCCATGTTGAACAATCACATTTATTTTTACAAAACAGCAGTTGGTAATCCATTTAAATATTTATTACATTTTTTAACATGAGGAGAAACCCCCTTCATCCAAGGTCCGTGATTGGACATTCACAACTGTTCTAGTTGATCATCTGCAGGTACCGTTGTTTGAGCTCGTTAAGCTTTAACCAAGTAATTGTTACCCTTCCATCCAAATATGGCATAATTCTAAACTAGCTGGAATCACTGGGACCCTTTTCTCTCTGATAATCGAATATAGTAGTATATTCTTGCCAAAGGTCTACTTTATTATCATAAATATATATTATATAACAACTGGATTGGTTTAGCATCTTGTCTAGCAATTGAAGACTCTTACTTGAGCCTCGAAATAGCTTTTACAAAAGCTTTTTGTCAAATAGCTTGATCAAAACCTACCCTTTAAAGAACTGGTTCAATATTAAAGAACAAATTTTTTGTGTCCCTTAATCAGTAAATTTTTGAAAAGGGACTTTAAAGAAAAAGTTAATTTTTGTTCACTAGGCACGTAAATACATGTGCACACCCTGCCCAACCATGTTACCATTTTTTGTTATCAGAATAATTATAAAGAGTTTTAAATGATCTTCTAATGTAATACTATTCATTATCAGATAAACCATAAGTATTCAAGGCGCCTTTCTTTTGCTATTAGAAATATACATCGTATGTTCCGAATAATCAATGGTATAGGCAGAAAATCAAAAATAAAGAAGTTGCATCATTATTAGCTGATCCCCTTTATGTTCCTATTAAATATGGTTTTATAATACACGCTAAATTCTTTTTAGGGTTTTGGGGTTGTTCTAAGGGCTCTTTGATTCATGTGTCTTAATGCTATGGCCTGATGGAACCATAAATTATTCTTTGCACAAAGGTTCGAATTTTCAAGAAGGTTCCAATCAAGTTCTAGGGGAAGACTAGCATGGGAATCCCCTTTTGTCTTTTCTTTTCTGAAAGAAACTAAGTTTGATTTAGAATGAGACTCATCGGTACAGGCTCCCGCTCCCTTTTCAAACCTATTTTGCTTGTGATTATTTTACTCTTTTTTGAATATTTATCATCACAATTCTCTTAGTAGGAAAGGTGAAATTATTATTGGGCACTAGAAGGAAAATGTATTGAATCATTAAAAAGGAAACATTATAAGCTAACATCTAGGGACACCTTTCTTTCCGTTGTTTATCATCATGACATATCATAGTATTTCATTGGAAGAAAATACACTGTTGAGATAACATAAGGAAAAGGTCATTATCTGCTTATATGCTCCATACTTGAAGAATTAAATATATTTTCATCTACTGTAAATGACCAAGAAGGTAAACAAGAGGCACTAGAGCTTCACTGGGTTGTTAGGTGGACTATACACATTGGATCCCAGTTCTTATTTTGAAAATCACCAATTGTACCCTTATGAGCCATTTAGAAGGCAGATATACCAGCCAAGCTGTTGAGTCCTTTTTTGAAATAGGATAGTAATTAATTATTAGTATATTCCAAATAGTACACAACTAAATACAAAGGAGCAACTTGTTAGTTCCCTATCGGAGATTCCAACTTGAAATTTCTTGTTATAAATAGATAAGAGTCCAAAAAGGATTGCAATCATGTTAATTTCTTTTTTACAATGGCCCGTCTGATATGCTTTTGATTTGATATGCTGTATCATTTTTATTAATGTTGCCCAATTTGACCAACAAATGAATGCTATTGGTGTATAGTAATATCATCTCTAAATGCCCAACTGTTCAACTTTGGTGAGAGTATGAATTGCTTAAGCACACAATGATAGGCATCCCTTTTTATGAACAGGTTTTGGAGAACCTCGGTTTTCAATTATAGAAAAAATTGGAATGAGCTTGTAATATCCTTTTCAAATTTATGGCATATAGTCACATAACAAGCCTACGCCTTGAACTTTGTGAATTTACTGATATATCAATTTACTAAAGTTTATCTCTTTACTGGAATTTATGTAGTTTTCTACTTGTAATATTATATCAAGTATTTAAACCGTTACCGTGATATCTCAACAAATATATGAGCGAGCAGTAGGGTTCTTCAATTTTTAATATCCGAAGCTTCAATAGTTTACAAACCAAGCCACATGTATGGCACATAAAATTTGTGAATTAATGAAGCATTACTAAATTTTATCATTAACAGTCAATGTTATATATGCAGCACCTAGTTGACTAGATGTCTATGAATGGTCAAGACTAATGTTCTTTGCGCCTATGTGGCCCCAAATATAACCAATTAGCATAGAAAGAACATGTTAACATGGACAGCTGTAAGAGCTAAGTTAAACGATTGTGCTGTTCTTCAAATACCAATCTTTGACCTTCCCAGAATGTGCTTAAGCTGTGATTCAAAAAGTTTCTCGTTCTAACTGTCGGTAGCCGCTTCCTTACACGTTTCAATATCTGTTTTAAATGGCCTTACTAAACCAGGACAATATGTAATTGACCTCCAGGAACCCGAATTAGTCCAAACGAAAATGTCTAAGATGCTTTGCTCGAAATCAATAGCAAGATATTTATTTAGTTTCTAGAGTATGAAAGCAGTTCTGTCATAATTGTACTAATTATGAGCTCACTCACTAGACATCCAAGTCATAGATCAAGTAGTTGGTCAAACATCATCATCATCATATTTCATGGGTTTGAGTTGGTCAAACATCATCATCATGTCACACCAAAAAGTTTGAGGAATTGTTTTGCTTGCTGTTGGTTATTAATAATTTTAAGATATTAAATGTTGAAAAATCAGTTATAATACAACCTCCCAGCAACTTATTATGTTTTTCTAGGGCAACAGATCTGACTGATAGCTTTTAAACCCCATCACAACCAACTTCAAAAGATTGCACATGAAATATTAATAGATAGAAATATTACAGTCAAAAAGAAACCTATTGTTCCATACTTTGCTTACAATAGCGATCAACATTTCAAGCGCCATTGTACACATCTTTTGCATAAATCCACACCTTTCCTTTTTCGACAGGTTGATACGACCCAATAGAACTATTAGTCGAACTTTTTCAATTGAGATCTTCACTTGCTTTCTTTTTAACTGTCGAATAAAAAGTTTCTATAGATTTTGGAAAAGTTTTGTGCACTAGTCATATAAAGTTGAACCATACAGTTCGTATTGTTCGATTCTAGATTCTAGGTCTGCTTTCAGCCCAATATTTGACTTAACTATACAACATAACAATCAAACCAATATAATACAACAGGAAAAAAGCAGAGTTGATATATAAAAAAGGAGAATATCCAGGCAAACTTGCGCAAACATCTCATATCTTGGGCATTTCGAAATGGCAGGCCGAAATGACAGCAAGATACCAATGTCTATTACATATTTAATCCAGACTGTCATTAGCAAGTTTTACTAATTCATGACAAACTGTAAGAAAAAAGTAAATGGTATCATGATAACATCTCTTAGGATATGCCTGATAGGAATGAAATCGAGCCATTTTAAAATATAAATGAGCTCCTTCAATCCATAAATTTGACAAAAATTGGGATTAACATAATTGAGCAGTGGTTTGATGAACGAATAGCGAAATCACCAGAGTAAAATAACTGAGAATCCCAATAAATAAAAATATCAATTCAGAGTCGACACCTAACCTTTAAGATTTCATAAAACCAAAGAAAAGGTGAAAACGTAAAATGAAGCATACGCCACATTCAATGGCAGTAATGGCTAAACAGGGCATGACTATCCACGGGGCAGCCCAGTTCAAATCATGGGTTTGATCGAACTCCAAATCACTAGAAGATGAATAGTTTGAGATCCATGATCTATCCTCTCCAAAATAAACCATGTTCAAATTTTTAAGACCCAATGATCAATCAGTTGGTAGCAATAAGGAATACACAACATTTTATATTCCAAATTTAGTTTCAAGGCAACATAAAGAAAAAGTCAGCCAAATGTTTG
The DNA here is from genome assembly GCA_900654225.1 of Magnusiomyces fungicola. Lineage (NCBI taxonomy): Eukaryota > Fungi > Ascomycota > Dipodascomycetes > Dipodascales > Dipodascaceae > Magnusiomyces > Magnusiomyces fungicola. The sequence continues at coordinate 2,066,250 of CAACAH010000002.1, forward strand.
ACGATCATTTCAACTATTGACAGTGGTCAAAACTTGATTAAAACCTATCGAACAGACCTGCCCACCTGACCAGCGGCATGATCTTTAAATGCTCTCCACATTTGTTTGAGAAATATGTCAAAGCGGTGAGATTCATTGAGGTTTTTTAAAATCTGGCTTATAATAGGTTTCTGCAGAAGAGGACTACATTTGGTAATCAGATACTCCTGCTTGGAAAGGTCCAGGGTGAAGATGAATGGTTTCTCCATATTCTCAGCATCAATATTTGTGAATCGGAAACGCAAAACGTCTTCTGTAACACCTTCAATCCGTAACCCTAACATTTTTTCCCAAAATAACAACTCAGGGTCAATGTGCGCAATTTGTTTGTCCAAAATCTCCCTATCTTTTCTCTGTTCTAGATTATAAAAAAGATTAATAGTTAATGAGAAGCCACTTTGCCAATAACTGATATTTATTAACATACCTTCTTTCTTTGCTTGGATTATTGTGTGTATTTCATTGATATTCTGTTTCAAAGAATCACGAAACCTCTCCATCTGATGTTTAGTCTGGGTAAAGTTTTCAATTGATTCCTTACTTTCCAAAATTTCACGTTGTTGAGCAGAACGTTCTATAACACCCGTTAGTGATTATGCCTTGTTGATAGAAAAAAGCCAATTACGTATTGTCATATTCTAATGGTATCAAATATTGGTAATAATAATGGACTGCATTGTCATTTAGAATCGATTGGAGTGCTGTGAAAACTGTTTTAAAAATCATCTGATGATATGAGATGAAATGTCGAAACCTAATATGCTAGTATAAAGCTAACTATATCACAAAAGCTTTGAGTCCCACACGGTCTTGAATAAGCTCAGTTTAAAAGAAGTGAACGAAAAATAATTGAAAAACAAATCTTGAGTAGCATCCTTCTAAAGTATAGCAAGACATAAAATTCTTGATTGATGGATAGCCATTAAAGATATTCCGATTCAGTTATTCAGAAAGTGCGCAAAACTCAAGCTCAATATAGCTAGCGGAGAATCCCATAAAATTGACACGTTTGAAAATAAGAGGAAAAAGGACTTAAGGGCACTTACGCTGTGTGAGTTCATCCACGCGATTGAGGTAGATTTTGATCTCGGATTCTATGCGTTTTTGTGTTTCTATCACATAATGTTAGGAACTGGATATTTCGCAACAAATATAGAAAGGAAGGTTCTGAGAGTGTCCAAAAAAGGTATCAATTGTAATGTAGAGGAACACTAAGCTATCAATATCATAGCATTCACTGATCTTCCAGATTCAGTACCTTACTCGTAGGACCGATTAGAAGGTATTTGAATCAAGGAAAATCAGATTGGACAGAAAAATTACCAGCATTGAAGACTAGTAAACTAACCTGTCTCTTAGCAGCCCTTAGATATAGTAATAAATCTGGAAATCGAGGGTACTATAACAGATTTGACGATTCAAAGTTTTTCAAAGTAATCTCATCAGACACTCTAAAAGAAAAATAACAACAATAGCACGTACCTTGAAGCTGGTTTAATTGTTGCAAGTAATCGTTTTTATCATTCATGAACCGCTGCCTGCCCCTAACTATAGTTTGACTTAAGTTTGACAAAAAAGAATCCATGCGACCCTGGACTTTGTCAAAGCCTAAATCAAATCGAGGCTGATCTAACGTTAGCGATGATGGCGCAGAAGTCAGAACTGCTGCCGTGGCTGCTGATAATGCTCTAGGCATGGGTGATGTTCTGCTTGGAAGAGGTAATTGCCGCGGATTAACAGCAGATATCCGTGGGTTTGACGGACTAGCCATTTCTAGAAACTATTTTTGTGGATGTAATAGTATTAAAATGCGTAATAGAGGGCGAAATATGATGAAAATGATAAATAAAGCAAGACGCGAAGGTGATGATCAAATGTCAACAAAAACACTAATCACATGACAGATCAGCCGTTTTTATTACATAGCATTGATAATGTAACATACATGATTTTAGTGATTACTAACTATTACATAACGCATTACTTGATATGTACGCTAAAAAATCTTTCATTGAATGATTTTGGATTCACGTTTTTTGTATCTTAAATCTTGGAACAGTTGATCAATTGAATACCCACACTACTTTTTCTTTGAAAATAACAAGTCAACATGGCCAAGAAACCTACTAAAAAAGACAAAGAGGCCAAGAAGGCTCGTATGGCAGAACGAAATGCCAAAATTGCAAACAAATCCGACACCAAAGAGAAGAAATTGGCCAAAAAAACAGCGGGATCAGACGACGAGGATGACATGGACATCGATGATGTTTTAGCTACTTATGCAAAGGAGCAGGCTGAGTTTGAGAAAGTCAACATTAACGTCACTGAAAAGCCTCCTTCCAAGAGAATTAACGGTACCATGGTTGCTTCTCCAATCCAAGGAAAGCATGAACTGTTCTTGTTTGGTGGTGAGACGACTGAAAGGAAACAGGTCAAATCCGGAAACCCACGCCTTGGTACTCAAAAGCTCGTCACTCAAGAGGTGGCTGTATTTTACAACGATCTATATCAATACTCGGTCGATACAGATCAATGGAGATTAATAACTTCTCCCAATAGTCCTCTTCCTAGATCTGGACACTCCATGTGTGCCCACCCTTCGGGCATTATTCTGATCTTTGGTGGTGAATTTTCTTCCCCCAAGCAAAACACATTTTACCACTATGGTGATACCTGGGTTTTAGATGCTGATACCAAAGAATGGACCAAGATCGAATCCAAGCGTGGGCCTACTGCCAGATCTGGTCACAGAATGACAGTTTGGAAGAATTACATTTTGTTACACGGTGGTTTCAAAGATTTGGGAACTTCTTCTCTTTACTACAATGATTTGTGGGCTTTTGACGTCACCTCTTACAAGTGGCATCAGATTGAGTTTCCCCCTACCCTTGTTGGCCCCGATGCTCGAAGTGGTCACAGTTTTGTTCCTCATCCTGAAGGTGGTGTTATTTGGGGTGGTTACTCTAAGGTTAAAGGCCCAAAGGGAACACAGAAAGGTAAGCTTCATACTGACTCATGGTTATTAAAGATGAAGCCAGATTTGAAGGGTGTTCGATGGGAACGACGAAAAAAGGCACCTTATGCACCTTCCTCTCGTGTTGGTTGCAGCATGACCAACCATAAGGGTCGTGGTATTTTATTCGGTGGAGTTTATGACGAAGAAGAAACTGAAGACGGCTTGAAATCCACTTTTTACAACGACCTTTATGCTTTCCAAACAGAAATGAATAAATGGTTCTCGCTCAAGTTACGACCTCCACGCAAGAATGCCGGACAATCGCAAACTCAAAGATCTGAGCGTCGTGAGCGTGATGATGATCTTGAAGCTACTTTGGCTGAAATTCTGGAAGGTAAGCTTGACCTGAAGGAAGGTGAAGAAGAGACTAAGAAAAACTCTAATGACAACTCAGATGAGGATGAACCAGTTAACAAGAAGGAATATACCATTTTGAATGGATTCCCTCATGTTCGTTACAATGCAACTCTTGCAGTTGTTGATGACACTCTTTTCATTTTCAATGGTGGTTATGAATACAAGGAAAAGGAATATCATTTGGATTCAATGTATTCTATTGATTTGGGTCGATTAGATGGTTGCAAGGTTTTGTGGGAAGATCTTAGTGAACTTAATAACAGAGATGAAAGCGACGATGAAAATGAGGATGACGAGTGGGAAGATGGTGACGATGACTCTGATGAAGATATGGAAGAAGATGATGACGATGACGACGAAAAAGAAGACGAAGCAATTGTTGTAGAAGACGAAGACGATGAAAAAGAAGAGGAATTCCCCGATGCTCGACCTTGGTTACCTGATCCTAAGCCTTTTGAAAACTTGAGACAATTTTACACTAGAGCTTCTGGTGAGCTTATCAAATGGGCCATGTCCCAAGACCGAGACGCCCGAGGTAAGGATCTTAAGCGTGTTGCTTTTGAATTGGCAGAGGACAGATGGTGGGAACGTCGTGAAGTTGTTCGTTATGCTGAAGATAAAATGGAAGAGCTTGGTGGTGTTAGCGACGTTATTGAGATTGACGGTAAGGCAAAGAACCGTCGTTAAGTTGAAAGTTTTTATGTAGGTACTCAATATGATAGAACTTTATAATTTCCAAAATTTAGTAGAATTATTTATTTGATGTGATACTTTTAACATACAGCTGTCTAATTCAAGTAAGATAAAAAAAAAAATTACCGCAATACTAGCGCTTCAAAATTTATAAAAATATATAAAAACTCCTGAATCATGAAATGAGTTTGATGAAAACACCTTTAGCAGGAGACAGTGTCAAACTAGTATATTCCTCTGGCTCTTCTGGAGTCAGCATGGCAGCGTCCGCCTCAATGTCACTAAAAGACTGGAGCAATCGGACAATGACATATGAGGCTTCCGTCAACGCAAATTGTTGGCCTAAGCAGATTCTTGGCCCACCATTAAATGGCAAGTAATCCCAACTATGAACGCCAGAGTTTGGAGTCTCCCAACGCTCGGGTCTGAACTTGTCAGCGTCGGGGCCCCAAGTATCAGGGTTGCGGTGCATAGTGTATACACTATACGCGCACGTAGTGCCCTTTGTCACAAATATCGGTTTATCTCCATTCTTACCACCCCCTCTAGGAAGTGTCGTGTCTTTGGTTGCAACTCTGGAATTGGAGGGAACAGTTGGATACAGACGTAGTGTTTCATCAATCACATGTCTCAAGTATTTCGAGCTCTTTAGCGACTCAAATGTAATGATGGAAATATCAGAACCATCTCCAAAGTCTTGAATGATAGAATCTCGAAGCTTGTGGAAAATTTCCTTGTGACGTGCAAGCATCAAGAACACCCAGGACAAAAGACTGGCAGTGGTATCACGTCCAGCTACCAAAATGTTAATCGCTTGGTCACGGAGAACAGTTGGATAACGCATCTCCTTAGCAAGCTCATCAAGGAAGATATAACTGTCAGGCTTTTCAGAAGAAGGGGATTTCTCAGCAGTTCGCTGTAGCGCAAGGTTAACATATGACATTGCAAAATCCTTGCAGATCTTACACTGCTTCTCATATTCATCGCCGCCAATGAACCAATGAACCATTCGAGCCATGCTCTTAGTTTTGATAAGCTCTTGGGCTCTATTGAATGCATCTCCAAACTCAACAGATGTTGTGACCCTTTTATTTCCTCCATTCAATAGGTCCACTGATTCACCAAACAAAAACTTGGTGGACGTATCAAGAGTAAGCTTTAAAAACAGCGGTTGAATATCAACGTACTCTCCATTTCGGCCCTTCGGTCCAGATACACCCAATATGTCGACATTAGCAGAACCAGTATCAATCGCCTTTTGGTTCTCCTTGTATATTCTGATGAGATGCTGAATGTGCGTTTCAATTGTGTGAACATGTGAGATTTGTTCTCTGGTAAACTGGGGTCTAAGCATTGCTCTGGAAGTTTGCCAGCGATGGCCATCGAGAGTGAAGATTCCATCACCAAATAAATCAAAAAAGATGCTATGTCGGAGGCCTAGGCTAAAATCTTTGAACTGGGTTGAGAGAATTGCCTTTACATTTTCAGGATTTGCGGTAGAAATCACAAAGTCCCCAAGTACTTGGGTTCGAATGGTCTTCCCCTTGGGATAGAGAGTGAAGATTCCAAAAATTCGCTTGTTGAGTCTATTTGCGCGTAGCGCTTTGATGCTTTGGATTGTGGAAGGGATTCCAAAAGGAAAGGAAAATCTTAGGGGTGGATAGGACAATCCTCGCGATTTAGCCTGGATGATATAGATAATAGTGTTAATTTGCGGCAAAAATATGAGGGCTACAAACAAGCCCAAAACGGCTTTGAGAACGAGACTCATAGTAGATAAGATTGCAAAGACGTTAAGGACTGGTGTCAAAAGAAGGGAAAGAAGAAGAAGAAGAAGAGGAGGAATAAGCAGGATGAAGAAGAAGAAGCAGGATAAAGAGTTTGAAATGACAGTCTAGTTTTATAACAGCTGGCTAACCCCTCATACTTTATGTATACTGGTACTATGTAATAACACGTATAGTGCGACTATTGAATAAAACTGACGCACAATTACTGAGCTGTGATTTAAGATAACCTTACGTCCTGGATAAAATAATAATTTATTGATTGTCCTTAAGGCAGCACCAACAAGCTTTTACTGATTTTGCATTTGCAAATTCTCATGAATTCAACCCCACTTTATACAATATAAAATAACTGCAAGTAAAACAAACGGCTTCGGTGCCATTGTTGTCGTTGCTGATAAAGAACATGTATAGATAAATCATCAATAAATTATATGTAGTCTCTGTTTGTTTGTGTGCAAATCTTCAAGTTTCTCTTTGAAACCTCTGTAAACCATTCAATAGCCAATAGATAGCCTACCTGGTTTTACAGTCAATTTGACCGTGAACAAGAAAACTTTTGAAGATATACAAGTAATTGCACGGCTGACGAGACAGATAGGGAACGGCGCACGGCTCAGCTCGTATACTCGTGTTGTGAACCAAACTGGAATCTTATATTGGTGACATTTCAAGCTCTTACTAAGCATATGCCTATACCTAGTCATATGTTTACCCGGCCTTAGCCTGCCTACAATTAAATACCCAATCCGACCCATGAGAATTGATTGTCCTTCTTCTTCCCCTCTCCTCAAGTTTCTCTCTTATCGTTTATCGCACATAGTGCTGACACTTATCGCGATAAGTAGAGGAGTGGAGACAGAAGAATCACTGAGGTATATCTTAGATAGACTAATAGATTCACTTTTCCGCCACACTACATAATTTCTCGTAGAACCGTCTAAATACAGACTCTGATTCAAATTTGGGGATTGTCATAACAGAGCCATAACACTCGTATACTCAGCGGCTCCTGCTAGATCTATAACTTTTTAAAACCAAGACAGCCTGAAAATGTTCGTATTCATTGAAGAGTCTCATTAAAATAGAGCACTCATTCACGGGAAATCACACATTTATGTCAAGTCAACATCCCATCTAAAATATGCTTTGATCGATCCCAGGTCAGTGTTTGTAGATTGTTCGAGCCTTATCCTTGTCGCCTTATCAGCCTTTCCACCATTCTGTAATGCTTCCTCCAGAATATTTAATCTACCACGGCTTGTTTCATCAATATCATCGTCATCCTGCCATCGAGCTGATGTCTGTTGCTTTTCATTGTCATGAATCCCAGTCAGGTTGACTGGTAAGACATTATTCCCGGAATTTATCAACATTACAGTGAACCCCACACTGTTTTTGTCTGGTACAATGTCAACTTGTTCTTCGTCTTCATCTTGCTTATTACCGACCAACTGAGGGTCTTTATCTAGCCATACCATCCAACATTTGTCATTCATTTTAACTGCCTTTAAAATAGTAAAAAGATGCCATGTGGGCAACGGATTCGTCAGTACCGGAAACAACCCTTGTTTCGATAACTGGACCAGTCGCCTTATTCTCTTTCTCTCAACATCATTTTTATAATGGAATCGGGGTATATTAAGCTTTAAAAGATTGAATAGTCCATTTACTTTATAAACTCTCCGCTTGCGTTTAGACTCTGGAACAGTTGCTGAGGGAGTCCAAAATGGTGCCGGCTTGTTTGTAGCTTTCAATGTGGGTAACATATATTCCGACGTATCCAATGCTGTGCGCTCAGAAAAGTGTACCTTTTTCATGTCAACGGATTTGGGAGACGAGCCCGAAAAGAGCAGGCCACGGGGCGTAGTTTTTCCAAACCCATTATGAGCTGTCAATCCCTGTGAAGACTGAGAATGCGATACAATAGGCGAAACAACCTGCCGTTTGCTAGGAATCTCAGATGGCTTGGAAAAAGGACTAGCGATAGATCGCTTAGTACCACGACTTTGCTGCGATGCGGACTGAAATATTGGAGAGTCCGAAAGAGAATATTGTCTTGAAGATTTAGGCAACTCTAACGGTGAAGTACCTGTTGGCGTTGATACTTGATGGGACTTTTGATTAGGAGTGTCAAACGGCGATAAACCAGATCGCCAATGTTGGGTTCCAAGCGATTGCTCGTTTGTAAATGGAGTCACTATCGGCCTCCGCCGTGGATTGGACCCCAAGGGTGTAGAAAAATCCAATGACCGATTTGCAAATGGAGAAACAACCTGGTGTCGGTCACCCTGTGCTCGAGAATTTACTGCTCGCGGAGTTTCAAAAGTTGGAGGTTTTTGACTGGGTCCATTATTCTGAGAGTTTTGTTTGGTACGCCTAGAAGGCACTGTAAAAAGAGTTGATTGAAAGGCAGTTGATGCATTGGAATTCTTGTTTCTGGATGAGTGCCCCGGTTTTGCCACTGGCTGTTTTGGGGATTGCCAATCTGCTTGAGAGCTTGCCTTGGAATCAGAGCTATCAAAATCATCACAAAAGGTAGATGCAGCCAAAGGCGTTGTACAGTTATTTAGACGAGAATCAGGCGTGTGAGAATTATCAGTTTCTCGTTGTGATGACATAGTCTGATGATAGCGGTGCTATCTGTTGGCATAAAAGTTCATGGTTATAAACTTTCTTGAAATCAAGGTCGAATTAAAAGAGCGCGTTAACGTTGGTTGCGCACAAAAGCCACGTAAAACCCACGTAATAGTCACGTAGCATACACGTGAATCGAAGCAAATTAACATTACCCGGCCTGCACAAGTTTATCAATATTTTCCATTGGCGTTAAAGCAACAACAAGCCTTGTTAACAGCAACTGACTTGAAATCAAATACTTTCACAACTAGAAGATCCCCATACTTCACTAGTCATCTCAGGCCCATATGCAATGTTGTCATACTTGTACGTCTCCGGGTTGGTTTGGTCCCAGTCTCCAATTTTAAAGGTGGAAATGTGGTAAGGCAATGTAACGTGTGACTGGTAAAGCCTTCCGTTGTTTCGGTGGACATAAAACTCTTGCCTTTCATATAGCTCCCATGCTTCCCAAAATCTTTTTTGAATTTCGACCGAATCCAGCTTGAAGTCCAATGCTATAAGCCAGTCAATCTCCCACTCTCTCCAGTGAGGTATGTTTCTGTCAACACTGCCATTGGGATGGGTACGGAATTTTTCGTCAGTAATGTGTTTGTATGCCAGCTGGAAGGCAATGTAAATGAATCTAACGTAAAATTGAGAGTCTTCAAGGTAGTTGAGACGGATATGTACGGGCATGGTTTCAAATGGGTCTCCAGCCTCTAGTCTTTTTGCAATGAGGACAGAAGCGAAAATGGCAATTTGTTTTGTCATTCTGGGGAAGGCGTTTAGTATCACAGGCACCTTTGCGCTTTGGAAATGGGCAATAACTTGTCGGAGCTGGTCTCGAAGATTTTGTGGAGCCGACTTCTCAAAAGCGTCCACAATCCGCTCAGTAAGGAAGAATGCCATGATATTCGTATCATAGGCTGCGTAATGATGGGGAATGCATAGCGTGGAATCATGATGACTTTCGAGATTGGAATCCTTATTAGGAGAAAAGCTGAGTATATCATTAAGGGGAGGTGTTGGTAATGAATTTGCTTCCATGTTGTTTCGTTGATCACTTTTGTCTTTATCAGAATCTTGCAAGAAAACTTGAAAATTATGGAATGTTTTGGAATTGAAAGATAAAAAGAACAAGTTGGAATTTTATCAGCATGGCTCTTATACAACAAATATTTCTGCTATTCATCTTAGACTCAGTTATTTCAGTCTATTGGTTTAGAGATATTTCAAGCGTCGAAACTAACTGGATGGTTATAATTACGGTGCTTGACAGCCGCGTTCATGATTCACATTATAATTTGGTTTCAATTCGAGCATCTAAGCGTGTACTCTAATGTCAACTCTAAGCGGATTGGTATCTGTTCTATTCTAAACAATATGTTAATTTTTTTTTTTTCACAGTAGTTTGACGATTTTTTTGCTTGAGTTTAAGATTCAAAAGAATAGACAAGCTGTTGGTGCAAACCTGCCTTATTTTAGTGCACTCTTAGAACCCCGTATATAATATATTATTTACTTAACTAGCTAGTTTTCTAAATTCTATTTTTTTTAGCTATATTTAAATGGGTATTAAATTGATACTGTTTTAGTACAGAATTTAGCTTGCACCATCGAAAAAAATATATCACGATTTCAAAGAGTTTCAAAAGTAGAACACTGTACAAACTCATAACTGATAGATTATACTACTATTGATATTTTCCAATTACTATTTATCCAGTTAAGAATAAAGATTAATAAATACACCATTAGCTGGGGCCATGGTCAAACTAGCATATTCCTGTGGTTCATCTGGGCTTAAAATCGACGGATCTCCATCAATATCTCTAAATGTTTGCAGCAGCCTAACAATAACATAAGATGCCTCAGTAAGGGCGAATTGCTGACCCAAACAAATGCGAGGGCCACCGTTGAATGGTAAAAAGCTCCAAGAGTGCGAGCCAGCAACAGGGCTCATCCATCTTTCTGGACGGAACTTGTCAGCATCAGGACCCCAAATGTTGGGGTTGCGGTGAGTAGTGTAGACAGAATAAACAACAACACTGTTTTTGGCAAGGAAAACGGGCTTGTCGCCGTTTTTGCCACCACCACGAGGTAAAGATGTATCTTTGGTTGCAAATCGGACATTTCCAGGAACCGTGGGATACAAACGAAGAGTTTCGTTAATAACATGGCGCAAGTACTCGCAACGCTTCAAAGTTTCAAAAGAAATGGCAGAGGGATCTGTACCCTCTCCAAAGTCTCTGATAATAGTCTCACGCAGCTTGTAAAAAACATCCTTGTGGCGGGCAAGCATTAAAAATACCCAGGAGAGAAGACTGGCAGTGGTATCACGGCCTGCAACCAAAATGTTCAGGGCTTGATCTCGAAGAACAACAGGATCACGGGTTTCCTTGGCTAGTTCATCAAGGAAAACATATGACTTGGGCTTTTCATCTGTGCTATCGCTTTGTTTTGCGGTTCTTTCCAACGCTAGTTGAACATATGACATGGCAAAGTTCTTGCACAAAGTGCATTGGTCTTGGAATTCTTTGCCATTGATAAGCCAGTAGAACTTTTGAAGCATAAAACGACGGGTCAATGTTTCTTGAGCAGCGTTGAAAGATTCCCCAAACTCATAAGATGATGAGACCTTTTTGTTACCTCCGGAAAGCATATCCACAGACTCGCCAAACAAAAACTCGGTAGCAGTATCAATAGTCAGTTTAAAGAACAATGGCTGAATGTCAACAGCGTAGCCTTTTCTTCCAACCTTGTCTTTCGGTTCATCAATACCTTTGATTCTGGGGTTTGGGATTCCCGCAGCAAAAGCTTTTTCGTTTTCCTTAAACATGTGGATAATACGTTGGAGATGATCTTCAATAGTTTGAACATGGGAAATTTGGTCTCTGGTGAACTGCGGGCGAAGCATGGCTCTTGAGTGTTGCCAACCCTTACCATCAAGAGTAAATATGCCATCACCAAACAGGTCGAAAAATATATTGTATCGCAGACCTAAGCTAAAGTCGTTGAACTTTGTAGCCAAAATTGTTTTGATGTTTTCAGGATCTGCCGTCAAAGTTACGTGGTTTGCCATAGTTTGGTTGCGGATAGTCAAGCCTTTGGGATACAGGCTAATCTGTTCCATAGTACGCTTGTTAAGGGTTTTATTTCGAATAGAATTGACATTACTGATTGTAGTCGGAATACCCAAAGGAAACGAAAATCTCATGGGAGGGGTTGAAAGGCCGCGACGTTTTGCCTGAAACACATAGTTTAAATGAGCGATGTAGGGATAGATAAGAACCAGGACAACAAGGCCTGTAATGGCAGTTGGAATAGAGATCATGATGAAAGCTGATTTAATAATTTAGAGAATAAAGTGAAGAAAGGATGTAGAAGATATTTTATACCGTATGTCGGTATCGACAAAAAGGAAGGAAGTTTCCCCGCATTCTATAAGATAAAGTTGTGAGGCCGGTCTAAACGGAAGAATCACTATTAGCAACAAACACGTTCAGATTTGAGGATGAGCGTAAGAACCATTAGAAATGGCAAGTGATGCAGATTGGCCGGAGAGATTTGAAAGAATTCGTCCGCCTAGGCAACTCTTGAAAATAAAATAAATACTGACGTGGTGGTGTTTGGATTGAAAACTGCTTTTTGTCAACCTTTTCCTTGTCTTGCATTTATGGGCCAGCCAGCTCCTGTTAAATATTATTCACTTGCACGTGAAATCTCTCAGAGGGCAATCAGTCTGCATCCACTGTCCAATAAGCCCGGACAAACGGTCATTCCGCTTATTTTATAAAAGCAATAAGAAGCGATAAAATTAAATCTAAATATGCGTCTGACTTATAACGCCTCGGCAAGTCATGTGATTTTTAATTAGCAGTCATGTGATTAGTAAATTTGACCAATCTTAATTCAGCAAAGTTGACATTCAGCAGAGACAAAATAGCGCCGTTTGTGTTAGTAAAAACCATGAACCATGTATGATTAATTGCTAGAAAAAAATTGAACACGGACAGGAATTGGCTGAAAAGATTTCTTACTTGAGATCACATTTTAGGATTTAAAAGTTCACGTTAGAATGCAGGTTTTTATTTAATTTGCTAGGGAGAGAAATTTAAGCCCTTTTCACGTCTTTTATTTGTATCTTTTAAATTGCAATTATATTATCACCTTTATATATTATATGGTTCAGTTGTCTATGGCTTATAGAGATGTCTGTAAAATATAAGTAGATCAGACTCCGTGTTAGCAAGTTGTTTTTCATACAGCTCAAAATCAAAAACGTGTGAATCGCACTTATCCACCGGACAAATGTCAAGCCATTTTGGAAATATGACTTTTGTAAGAGATTGAGATTGGTATTTAAGAAATGATGAACGAATATTTTGAAAAATACCAAAGCCTTCAACTAAAAGAACTTAAACGAAGTCTGTTGGAGACCGCTCAAGATTCTCAATCTGTTGGTAGGCAGGCATATGGGAATGAAACAAGTTTTTGGAAATAACTCATGCAATTGATCAAAACATCAAAAGATTATAGAAGAAAGAAGATTGGGGTCAACTATAGAAACCGGGTTTCACACTCTTATTATTTGTCTGTCTGTTTTTGAAAATCACGTGTAATAAAAAACCAAAGCATAATGTTAATAAAATTTAAATATAAAAATAGTTGAAAAGTATATTTATTGTATTTATAATAAGTTGAAATGAAGATTTATAGATATTTTATACTATTTCTGATATTGTAAAATAATAATATTATACATAACATTACAAAAAGTTACAATAAACAATATTTATTAATTACATATTATGTATAAAATTATTATTCTAAATAATATATTTCTACACTATATGTTTATTTCATAAGAAAAGATATTATAAAAACCCTCATTTTAAGTAATTATAATATAGACATTATAAACTTCATATTAAAGTAAACGTAAAATCTTGTTGAGATTGAAACTTTAATAAGCACTTTAATATTACAACCTATTTAAAAGTTAGTCAATTAGAAATTGATTTACCTTATACATTCTACTCCAAAAACATTTGTTAGTGCGCAAAGATTGCATACTATCTAACAACAACTGGAAATAATTGTTAGAGCCATGTACTATTGGGCACAGAGATTATTATTCCCCTAATACTCGATTTTTCAAGTTATCAATCGATCATTGATACCATGAGTTGCTTAGTTGCCATTGTTAGTCTCCCCTTACTTATGGTCCTTTATATTTAACTTTTTATTGGCATAGCCTGCATTGCTGTTTATCAATTAACTGTATTTAAATGAAATAGTATTTTCATAAATTGAAATAATCAAAGCTTCCTAAAATACGACTTCCTATACTAATTTTGAGCACTGAACAAAAAAAAGTGTTCGATTGTCATACAATGAGATCCTATTGCTGGTTGATAAAAAAAAGTATAATGTGATGATTCAGCCGAGGATCGAACTCGGAGCCTTTTCGGATCATAAGATTTGAAAACCTTTAAGTGTAAACGAAATGTGATAACCTTTACACCACTGAACCTTTAGTTTTTTCTTGTAACAAATTGATTAAAAAAGAAAACTTAATAAAGAAACAACTAAAAATTGACTAAGATGAAAAGATAAAATCAAGTACCTTCAGGATTTATCGATGACATAACAATTACGGTTGAAGGCCCTATAGCTGACAATTCTGTCAAGCTAAGTCGCATTTTGAAGAAGATTTGTGAATGGGCAGGGTCTAAAAAGACAAAGATAAATCTCGGCCCAAAGCTTGGATTTATCCATTTTTCAATTAAAAAGGTTACAGAGAATGACAGAGACACCGCTGTTCTGACGCTCCCGAATAACTCGGTGAGAACATCAGGAAAAACGGTCAAACTCTTAGGCATAACGCTGGACGAAAAACTAGAATTCAAGGAGTACATTTTAAAGAAGATGGCCTCTGCAAGGAGAGTCAATGGAGTGTTTTGGAATCTGGGTGGCTGCACTAGCGGCATGTCTGATGTGGCTGTCAGATCTCTATATTTGATGTGTGTTAGGGCGATTATTGAATATGGGTGCGAAGTGTGGCATCACAAGCTACAGAAAGGACAGGCACGCAAATTAGAAGTGATCCAAAATTCTGCATTGAGAAGAATTATTGGTGCTTTTAAGACTACCCCACTTTTTGAACTACAAAAGGAATCTGCTATACCCCCACTAACACTGAGACTGGTAGCTTCTACCAGAAAAAAGGCAGTAAGGATTTTCCAAACCATTGACAAGAATAACCCAGTGAGAAATCACTTGCAGACACCATTTGATGGAACAGTGATTGCTGAACTCAGAGGAATGTTCCTCAGGGTGAGCAAACTCGAATACATACAGCCACCGATTGAAGATCCTCCACCTTGGGATATGAACAGGGCTGATGATCTAGAAACGACTAGAGCAAAGATGGAAAAATACGAAATCCTAGAGGAGTCTTGGATGAACATAAATAACACATTGTTAAGGGAGTGGAGATTTTCGTACACCATGCAGTCTTCTGGAGTGCAGTACAGAAGAATCACTGAAAACCTGAATGCGATACTAGAATCGCGAAGCTGGTTCCCAGAGATATTATGAGAAAAATGACCAGAAAAGATTTAAGCAGGATCACACAACTCAGGACAGGCCATGGCTGTTGAACATGCTAATTTAGTGTTCACTGATTATTCACTATATTCGGCTTGGCAACTGTTAGCTGAATCTCGAATTTGAGTATCTATTTAATCATATGGCTTAGAAGTGATATGTCATCACTTATGTCGATATCTGTCTTATGATTAATATCGATATCTGTCTTACACTTAATATCGATATCTACTTTATCCTTAATAACGATATCTATTTTTATTTTACTTATTGTTATTTTTATAACTGTTTTGTGATTACTATTTGTGTGATAAGGAAAAGTAATTGATTATAAAAAGGAGGCTTTCGCCCCTTTTTATTTACTCTTCTTTTTCTTTTCCTCTTTTTATAAACCACTCTTTCTTATATTTAATCATTCACAATAAAGTTAGTTCTATTTGTATTTACACCACTTATATTTTCTACAGTAACTTTGTGCACTGGTTTCTAAGGTGGAGTCAATTCAACACCTTATGTTCAGGGGATGCATGATGACGGTGGAGGAGGTGACCCGGGTGCACCAGCTCAACAAACATCAAAAAGAAGATTAAATAAAAAGATCAGAAAGAGTCCTTTTTGTAATCAGTTATTTTTTTTCCGGATAAATAATAACAAAACAATTAGAAAAATAACCGCAAGTAACATACATTGATGAAACCTGTCACTGTGAAACAGATCCTCAACTCCAGGATTCAGCTAACAATTGCCAAACCGAATATTGTAAATAATCAGTCAACACAAAATTAGCATGTTCAACAATATAAACACCCTTTCGGGCTTACCATCCAATCAGGAGGTAATAGTAGAGTAAAGGAGTAATTAGCAACAGTTTATCATGACCTTTTAGCTTCAGTAATATAACGCTTTGATTCTTCTTCGATAGGGTTTGTTGAAAAAATATTATTATTATCTAAATCTGTATAACTGTTGAAAATTGTGTTGTTGGTTGATTCTTGGTAGTAATGCACCAAGAATCCTATATAAAATTTACATCTGTAACATCTAACATACAAACTACTTTGTATGTATGTTCCATCTTCTCAATTACATTACTTAATTTCCCCATCTCCAACATGATTCATGTGATATTTTGGCCATGACTGAAAGGAGCAATTACCAGCAATTGTCAATCCTAACCGAAGTAAAGCGGTAAGTTGAGCGGTGGAGATGAATAATTAAAAGCATTAATAATAGCACTCCTTTAAGATATAAAACTAACCATCATTTAAGGAGCAGTTCTGGTAATATTCAATTCTAAGTAAATAAGTGGTGGTAAAATATTGCTTTTTCCAACAATTTACACAGACGCTTATCTACTGGAGGCATGGTTTTCCTAGAATACGACTTCAAGAGCGTTTTAAGAAACCTCAGATAGTGGCTATATTAGCATTACTATATTTGAATTAGTTCAGTAATCATTTTCCATTTACTGATGAATGGCATATATTAATAATGGATGCCCATAGGTGTCACCTATTTCCAAAATAGTGCAGCTCGTGTTGAACAAGCACATTTGGTATTGACAACTTAGCCAAAATATTTCGTTTGGGTATATATTGCTGAATGCATAATTTAACCTAATAGGGATTGGAGGGCTTGGTTCTTCTCTACAGTTGCTGTGTAGACCCATATATAGTTTAAAAATATTTAGTATATAACCCTAGGTATTGTTGAATTGACTCAACCTTAGAAACCATAGTGCACAAAGTTACTGAAGAAAATATAAGTGGTGTAGATACAAATAGAACGTTATTGTGAATGATTAGATATAAGACAGAGTGGTTTTATAAAAAGAGGAAAAGAAAAAGAAGAGTAAATAAAAAGGGGCGAAAGCCTCCTTTTTATAATCAATTACTTTTCCTTATCACAAAAATAGTAATCACAAAACAATTATAAAAATAACAATAAGTATAATAAAAACAGATATCGTTATTAAAAATGAAACAGATATCGTTATTAGGGATAAAGTAGATATCGATATTAGGTATAAGATAGATATCGATATTAATCATAAGACAGATATCGACATAAGTGATGACATATCACTTCTAAGCCATATGATCAAATAGATACTCAAATTCGAGATTCAGCTAACAGTTGTCAAGCCGAATATAGTAAATAGCCAGTGAACACTAAATTAGCTTGTTCAACATAATAGCCGAAAGGGACATGAGCTTTCTTTTTTTTATGAACTGAATTAAGAAAAGCAGAAGAAGATATGTTATTATTACTCTATATCTTTCCGAGAGAATAAAACTTCTGGAGGACTATAAAAGATCACTAAAGCAATAGAGAGATATCCTTTTATCATCTTTCCCCATATCCAACTTTACGAGTAGCACGGTGTTGTTTCGTTATTCGACTTGAACAAGATCTTGAAGTTACATCAACAGGCTGGACAAGAAGTAACAAAGCCGAGGTGGATGTACTATTTTCAGATAAAGAGCTTGAATGAGGCATAGTATTTTGATGGACAGCAAAATTTGGAGCATGATACAACCACTAGAGCTATCAAGCGTTGAGGAGGCCAAATCAGAAGAATTACTCGTTCTTGAAAAGACTCGAACGTTACCTTGTGGGCTATGTAATACTACTAGACCTTATAGATGTATTAGCCATTTGATCTTGTGAGTACAATTGTGAGGGATAAGCAAATGAATCACTGGGCTGGCCAACCAAGTAGGTTGGAGTTGGACTAACTCTCGAACTGCTGAAAGTAGAAGTTTGAGCAAACGCTAGTTGATGTGTTGCAATATATGAAGTTTTTTCAAAAGCTTGATATTCAGACTCATTTTCGGGTGAAAACGAAGATTGGAATTCATGCGAGAAGAAGTCAATTAAGGAATCTTGAACAATATAACAATATCACATCTAAAGTCCTTATTATCCATTAAGTATATTATTCTGGGATAAAGACTTTTTAATTCAAGAACAAATTTTGGTATCATAAAAGTGTTGAACACTTGCATAAAAAACAGGGTTAATTGATTTTACTACCATAAAAACGGTCCAATAAATGGACCATACTTTCCAAGAAAATTGACGTTCATAATTGTAGTTAAGAAGTCTTCAACGTTGGGTAGAATCCTGGTCAAAGGCGTCTTTAAAACCTCAATTTTTCGCATAAGCCAAAAGTTTTGAGATTATTTTTTAAGGATTCCTGCACTATGAAGAACATGAAACCTTTCCTTACTATGCCGGCCAACATGTTGATAAATCTTTCTATTGTAGGTGTTTAATTTCGATAGTTTTTCATTCCATACAAGAGAAGAGGCCTTTAAGCTTTCTTTATAGCATGATTTTGTCCATTTCCAGTTACCGAAGTCATGCAGTTTTCAGGTGTTATAGAGGCTCTTTCAATGGAATCAAGAATTTCAGAAAGCTTTTCTCGAATTTGAAAGTTTTCAGGAATAAAATGAATAGTCATGCGAGTAGCTGATATAGTACCACTAGAAAAAGATGATTGTGCGTAGCTGAGGATTTGGCTATAATTACTTGGTTTGCAGCAGAAAGTCTAGAATTTCAAAAATGTATGCAACACTTTTTGAAAAGCTTGAGAGTCAAGATTGCTAGAATAATGATTTTGAAAATCTTCTAAGATATTAGGTACGTTTTGTTGAATTGACTCAACCTTAGAAACCATAGTGCACAAAGTTACTGAAGAAAATATAAGTGGTGTAAATACAAATAGAACTTTATTGTGAATGATTAGATATAAGAAAGAGTGATTTATAAAAAGAGGAAAAGAAAAAGAAGAGTAAATAAAAAGGGGCGAAAGCCTCCTTTTTATAATCAATTACTTTTCCTTATCACAAAAATAGTAATCACAAAACAGTTATAAAAATAACAATAAGTAGAATAAAAATAGATATCGTTATTATAAATAAAACAGATATCGTTATTAATGATAAAAATAGTATAAGGATATTTTAAGGATAAAACAGATATCGTTATCAAGGATAAAAATAGATAACGATATTTAAGGATATTTTAAAAATATCTTAAGGATAAAACAGATATTCAAATTCTAGATTCGGCTAACAGTTGCCAACCCGAATATAGTGAATAATCAGTGAACACTAAATTAGCATGTTCAACAACTTAGACGGGGTAGGTTTCGCGTAGATTACAAACCGAACCAAGGTCAAAGCACGTAAATTACAAACCGAACCATCTTTTTTTTTGCGCCGTGCGATATAACTATAAAGATATGACGAGAGGCTATGCGACGATCCCTTCGGCCTCCCCGTGACAGGAGGGGATAGTGTAGTAAAGGAGAAATAATTCATAATTCATAAGTCATAATAAAATACATATTTATACAGAAGGTGGTACATCTTCTTCTACTAAAAGAGCTTCAGGATATACGACATTAACAGTGGTGGATTGATCGTTGTCATAAAGAACGGTGAGCTTAGAAACATTAGTGACTCTGGATAGGCCGACATATAACTGGCCATGACTGAAAGGAGGAGTTCTCAAGTCCAAGCCAACAGTTTCTAAAGACTGGCCTTGAGACTTGTTAATAGTCATTGCAAAAGCCAAGCGAATGGGGAATTGCTTTCTAGTCATATGAAAGCCAAAGTCATCAGTGGTGATTCTTATGCGAGGTATGACCTGGATGGTGCCAGCGAAATCACCAGTAAGAATTTTAGCTTGAATAAGGTAGGTGGAGAGGCTGATAACGGAAAGACGGGTACCATTGCAAAGACCAACCTTTGGATTAAGATTCCTTATTAGCATTATGGGGACACCTTTCTTCAACTTGAGTTTGGCCAAAGGGATGGATTTAGAGTTTAAAGAAGCAAGAAACTCGGAAGTCATAGCACATTCTCGGCCATTATCATCAGTAGCAATATCGGCAGAGCAGAAGGTTTCAGAAGGGCCATCTATCATATTAAGGATGGAAGAATTTAGAAGAGCGACACGATCGTTTCTAATAGTTAGAATAGCCCTTGAAGCAAAGTGAGAAGCAGTAGAGGGAAAAGAAGTTTGCAAAGATTTTAAGAGTTGAGATGGATAGATCTTTTCCAGAAAGGCGGATTTATCATTTGTGGATGGGATGTATTCAGGGAGAGATATAGGGCCTCTCAAAGAAGAATTATAAGAGAGATCAGCAAGCCAGTCGGCAAAGGATTGACTTTCGGGAGTAGGAGCCAAACGCATATTTGTTTTCAAAAAGAGACACTTGACATGATTCCAAAGAAAGGACTTTCTAAGGGAGGCTTGGACAATGATGGGGCGATTTCCATGTTCAACTACAGGAAGAGTTTGAGCCCAATCACCACCCATGACGACAGGAATACCGGCAAATGGGGGGCCGGTATCAGGGTCGGACTTTAAGAGGTCGCAGATGCTTCTATGAACAGCTTCAAAACAGAGGCGATTTTGCATGGGGACCTCATCCCAAATAATGAGATCAGTACGGGCAATCAAGCGACCAATATCACTATTTGGGGTAAAAGAACACTGAAGAACATCACCAGTGATAGGAATGCGAAAGGTTGAATGAGCAGTTCTACCTCCAGGAAGAAGAAGGGAAGCAATGCCAGTAGATGCGACACATAATACAATCTTGCCTTTACCTCTCATATAGGCGCAGAGAGTTTTCCAAAGAAAGGTTTTTCCAGTTCCAGCAGGACCTTGGACAAAAAAGAGACATTTTGATTTTGAGGGATTAAAAGCCATATTTTGATTTTCAATGGCAGATATAATTTCATTGAAGACATGGGCCTGATCGGAGTTGAACTGGGCACGATTTTGTTCAGCAGTGGCAGATTGTTGTTGAGGATTATAAGCCAGTTCTTGAGCTATCAAACGATTTGGATCTTGGGGAGTATTTGAAAGATAGGTGGACCAAGGGAAGTGAGGCTCAGGAAGGGAGAAATAAGATACGGAGCGAGAAATGTTATAGTAGAGATCTTCGGAGATGAGATAGAGGCCGAGATCGTATTTAAGAGGATAATCGTCAGTATGAGGAAAGGAAGGGTTCATTTGTTCAATACGGTAGGGCAAGTCTGAGCATATCTCATCTTTGAACCTATTCCATAAAGCCAAGGGGTCAACAACAGATTCGGTGAGAGCCTCTACAAACAAAGCACGAAGCTGGTTACCAGAGGCAAAGGAAGAGGCATGATTAAAGCAATAGATCCGTTCTTTGTCGTCATCGACCAAGCCACGGGCCTTAGCACAGGCTAAGAAGGTATCATGGATGGTACCTTGAAAAGTTCTAAGGTCTTGGTAAGAAGTTGCGCCAGGGACATGGCAAAGTAGTAAGCGAAGATAAAAACGGTCAGAATCTCTTCGATTGACAAAGGGCATTCTTCCAATAGCTCCGCCTTTTTGACGTGGCTGCCACTTCTGGACATACTTGTTGGAGATAAAAGTAAAGTGTTTTGGAAATTGTTCATAAGTATAAGAAAGACCATCAGTATTTTCCTTATTGTAGTTAAACCAAGCTTGTAAAGAGGACAATTTTAGATTATCAAGAGAAGTGTGATTGACTTCAGTGGAGTTGAAAGAAACGTATTGTTGGTCTTCCAAGTGAACAGCCAAATGGTTGACAGCGGGATAGGTAACATGGTTTCGAAAAGATAAGATACGACTGACAGCTTCGTGAGGGCCAATGTATCTACAGTCGAGATAGTTTGCAATTTCGTCAACTTGGTCGTTTTGATCAGTAACGCAGACAGTAGCGGCATCAGTTCCTTTATAAACATATTTGAAAATATATTTGATAGAATTGACGGTGTTACAAAACTCGACGTTAATATGAGCATTGAATTTTTTGCAGAGGCCAGGGCTATAAGGAACGACCCATTCAGCGCCGATATCAATGTAATGAGTTTTGGCTTTGTTTAATTTTCTATATTTAGGAGAATTTTCACGACGACGGTAAGTAGGATAACTATCACCGTTTGAAATAGTTTCTTCCTGATAAGGTTTTGGAAAACGTTTGCTGCAGGAATGGGTTGAATTAGCACAACATGGAGAAGAAGGGCCGCACGGGCCATGTATCATAGAACTTGTGACGACTTTATAAACCATTTCATAGGATTCCTGATCATAATAATCATCACGGTTAGGAATTTCAGCGCAGACGATTTGATCAATATTTTCAGGGTGAAGGTATTTCTCTTTTGAAGCAGCGTCAAGATATACCAATAGGTGGATATGAGGTAAGCCACGTTTTTGATATTCTTTTGTCCAAGAATAACCAATGCAGTTACCAAAAATTTTATTTTTAGTAATATCTTTCAAAAGTTCTTGTTTTTTTACTTCAAAGATTCGGGAGACAATATCAGCGCGCAGGTCAGGGTCTTGAATTCTAGTATTTGCCGAAGCACTTAGACGATTTAACTCAGCGGTGATTTCGGGCCAATTTTTGTTAGCGGTGAAAGTGATAAAAAGGGTAGGATGGCCAAGATCACGACAAACAGCCATTGCATCTTGGTATTCACGCTGAAGATATCTAGGGCCATTAGTCATGGAAGCAGGAAGAACTAATCTGCGGCCGACAGTGGACATATCAGCATCGGAAAGAAGGGCATCCTGGACAGCTTGGTAAGAATCACTTCTAATTTCGTCCTGGTGGAATCTATAGTAATCAAGTCTTAATTGATCGATTAAGGCAAAGCCAGTAGTGAAGAACTCCTGGAACAATTTATCAGCAAGGAGAAGATTATTATTGACGCCATTAGCACGGGGAAATAAAAGTTGGCGGTAATACATTTGTTGGGTAACATGGTTATCTTGGCGACCATGTCGATTAGGTTGTTGTTGTTGTTGTGGTTCAAGAAAAATTTCAGTTTCAATGGTGGTGTTCACAGGATTTTGAGGTTCGTCAAATTGTTCAATTCCAATTGATTCAGGCGGATAAACGTTTCTATTCATTTTAATATTGTTCATTTCAACGTGACCATTTTCGCCGTAGGTGATATTATCATGCCAGCCTATATCACCTTCAGGAAAAAGGAGAACATATTTTAACGGTAAATAAGCAGGGTGAGTGACGGGTATAATCTTCCAAGATGTAGATTCGTTTTCAGCATTTCTAAGCTTTAAAGCTATTTCACCAGGTGTACTGTATTCCTCTCCAGCAGGGAACTGAACTAAAACACCGATTTCTGAACCAGTTGGTAGGTTGTATCTGCGTTGATCAGTTCCATTTTCCACAACCAAATTGAAATTCTTTTGTAATAATACAGTGTCATTAGCATGAGATTCATCGGAAAGGTACTGTAGGGCAAATTGATAAAGTTTAACCAACGGGTTACAGGCTTGCAGTATATTTTTCAATCTCTGTAATAAACCCAATTGAATACTGGTATTAGACGGTCTAAGTTCAGCGACAGGGTCATAAACCAGAACGTTTGCACAATTTGTAGCAGTCAGAGTTTTTTGTTTGAAATAGGCAGCACCTTTAAGAATAAAGGGAGTCAGACCGGGGCCATTTTTCAAATCTGGGTGTTCGTATTTGGAGAAGACTAAACTGAGGTCATTATTGTAAGCGCGGATAGACTTTCTAAAATTTTTGGCTTCTTCGGTATCATCCATAAGTAAAGAAGTGATAGCATCATTTGTTGATAAAGGAGGCAATATGTAGAGGCCATTAGAACAACATTTAGAATGTTCGCCAGGATATCTGAGAGCAGAACAATGGGGGCATTCTTCAGGAGGGGGAACGACATGTTCTTTAATAGCAGAGACATTAGCAATAGGAGCGACGCGTTCAATCTGACAACAACGTTATTAATTAATTTAATAATATAACAAAAAGGGACGGGACTTACTCTGCAATTAACGCATTTTTTATAAAAAACACCATTTGAAAAGAAACGGTACCATGGTAAGGATAATTTGCAATGTGAACAGTCGGCATAATTAGGTTTATTTCGGCACTCGAGACAGGGTTGTGATCCAGTAAAAAACAACCTGCAACCCAAACATTTCTTAGCAGATTGGCAAGTACTGCATTTTGCAAGAATTCTCCTAGTATTTTCATTGACAAAGTCATAAATAGGCAAGATGTTGTTACATCTGGAACATTTTTTATCAGCCAAATTCGAGGGGGGTTGGCGCAAACAGTCAGCACAGGATTTATTAAAAACGATTTGATTTCTGTGCACATAAAATCTAGCATCTTTAAAATTCTTGCACCTTAAGCATTTAAAAGTAGTTTGAATTGTATTGGGAGAGGACATAAAAGTAAAGTGAAGAGGAAGAAGAAGAAGAAAGAAGAAAGAAGAAAGAAGAAAGAAAAAACAATTTAAAGCAGGTGGTTGGGTGGATGGGTGGAAAAGTAAACAAAGTAAAAAGAGGTGGCTGGTTCTCTATCTATATGGTAGGTAAATAAGAAACATAAAATAAAACAAAAAAATAGCCGCCTACTTAGAAAAAGGAAGTAGTTCACCTAATATGGAGAAGAGTCGCTACGCGACTAAAAGGCCTGCGGCCTTCTAAACGTAGATTACAAACCGAACCAAAGCCAAAGCACGTAAATTACAGTCCGAACCAGTATTTTTTTTTTAGCGCCGACATATAACTATAAAGATATGATATTGTTCTTATTATCAAAATGATATCATTTCATTAATACTAAACATATTGAAATTTTCAACAGAATACAATTTTGCTATTCTATTACAATATTTCGATCAAAATCGACACCATAGCATAAAGCTGATCATGAAGTACACCAATGCTATTAAAAATATGTTTGCCAGTTCATCGTTATTTATATAAGAAGCTGCTGTAAAGATAGTATCATATGCAAAAGGAAACAATGAAGACTCCGTGGCAATTCAGTAACAATGAACTAAAATGAGCTTCTTTTACCTATTTCTGAGTTTCATTTTAAAAATGATTTCTCTAAAGCAATAGTTATGTTAGACAGCTCTGAAATATAAAAGAATAAGAGGCACACACTTATACAATGAACCAAAAGTTTTCTCAATAAATTAGCCATACCAGCATTGAAATAACAATAACCTTCATATCTACTAAAATTATCAAAGAAAATTGAGAAAGCAAGTGTTGAAATACATATTGTTGCAGCTTTTTATGATCTTTTGAAAGGTTTGAGTCCTTCAGACTTAACAATATATAGTTATAATCGAGCGGTCTCCTAAAAGATTGTAAGGTGGTTAACTTTAATATTATGTTATATAAACTTGTAAGCGAAAACCAAGAGAGGGTCTCAAACCCTGATATAAAACTTATTTCTAAGTTGTTGATAAATGAAAAAAATGTTGTGAAGGAGCCAGTAAACCCAGTAGTAAAAGAGTTGAAAATTGGGGTATCGGCTTTGCTAGGGGTGGTTGAAACAGTGGTATATGTAGTCTTGGTTTGGGGGATAGCGATCGGCTGACTGTATCCTGATTCGGAGGACTGATTGCTACGATTAGAAGGATAAGGTCTCGAATATGAAGGTTGGCGCAATGCTAATCTATATTTTCTGCCCAGTTCCGTTTGAGACATATAAGCGGGTCCTTCTCCATCATTGTTATCTGACTTTGGGGTTTCGCCTTGGAAGTTATTCGCTTCCGATGCCCTTGCGTTATCGGAATAGTTTTGGTTCACATCAGACAGCAAGATGTCATCATTCCCTGGCGAAATTGTTAGGCCAGGCTCATAACCTTCAGTGCTATCATCGTTAGGGCTAATGGGTACGTGTACAACGTTGGTCTCAGGTAAAATAAGACTGTGTTTGCCAATAAAGCCCATCCAGAGTGAGTCGGCAAAGTTTGACCATAATAGCCCATTTAAAGAGCCCTGATACTGGCCCAGCTGCTCAATACCTAGACAAGCAAGTGACCCCAGAATACCATAGAATATGTAGTCCAGGTGCAAAAGCACATAATGTTGAATTGACTCAACCTTAGAAACCATAGTGCATAAAGTTACTGAAGAAAATATAAGTGGTGTGCATACAAATAGAAATTTATTGTGAATGATTAGATATAAGAAAGAGTGGTTTATAAAAAAGAGGACAAGAAAAAGAAGAGTAAGTAAAAAGGGGCGAAAGCCTCCTTTTTATAATCAGTTACTTTTCCTTATCACACAAATAGTAATCACAAAATAGTTATAAAAATAACAATAAGTAAAATAAAAATAGATATCGTTATTAAGGATAAAGTAGATATCGATATTAAGTGTAAGACAGATATCGATATTAATCATAAGACGGATATCGACATAAGTGATGACATATCACTTCTAAGCCATATGATCAAATAGATTCTCAAATTCGAGATTCAGCTAACAGTTACCAAGCCGAATATCGTGAATAATCAGTGAACACTAAATTAGCATGTTCAACACATAATCCTTGGCGGTTTTCATTTATCTACTCTACTTGTCGAGGTTTTGTTTACTAGAAGCTGCATGAACCCGACAAGACGTAAAATTATTTCTGGAAATTAGGGCGAATTTTATAGAGGAAAAGGGTGCAGATTTATATTAAAAAAAAGGAGCAAAATTGTTGAGTGAGGCAGTATTGTTTTGTTTAGAAATTAATCATGAGGCATTTGACCAATCATTGGATCATCCAGAAAACTGTCACCGTTCCATCAATGGTGTCTGCAAGTGATTTCTCACTGGGTTATTATTGTCAATGGTTTGGAAAATCTTTACCGCTTTTTTTCTGGTAGAAGCTACCAGTCTCAGTGTTAGTGGGGGGTATAGCAGATTCCTTTTATAGTTCAAAAATTGGGGTAGTCTCAAAAGCACCAATAATTCTTCTCAATGCAGAGTTTTGGATCACTTTTAATTTACGTGCCTGTCCTTTCTGTAGCTTGTGATACCACACTTTGCATCCATATTCAAAAACCACTAACGCTTATATAATCACGAAAAAATATGTGTCTATTTTCTTCAAAAATATAGTTTTTTGGAAATTTTACCATTAATATTATGTTAAAGCTTTTTTTCTAAAAATATCGTTGTATTAATTTCATTTTCTCTAAATTGTTTTTATAATTTTGTAGCACTTAAACCAGCATTCAAATTCCACTTCGTTTTTTCCCAGTATTTTCATTCTCTAGATAAGGACTAGGCAGACCTGGTGCAGATGGCATCTCCTGCTTGAGTTTGAGCTTTCCATTTGTAACTAAGCGAAGAACTTGTAAAATTGCAGAGGCTGCTTGCTCCTTAGTAGTTGTTTCTGGTGGAAATAAATCATCAAATGCAACTTAATCATGCTCTATTCCATGAGCACTTGTTTTAGTTTTCTTCCTTCTAAGACTCTCCTTCTTTTGCTTATGCCTGATAATAACAGATCCTGACTAGCGGGAAAAAATAAGTTAGCATTCTTTCTTAAAAAAACTGTGTGCTGGTCATCATCTTGTTCCAATCCAAAATCCAAATTAAGATCCAGATCGTCCAGATTATTATCTTCTTGTCTATGTTGAACATCCATCCACATAATCATCGTCATGCCCATCATCAAAGAAATTAACAGGTAATTCATCATTTGTATTCTCGAAAAGTAATCGGTAAGCCCCAACATCATGTTCAATGCTTGGTTCTTTATCGTGATTTTCCTTTGGAGGGCTTTTAATAGCTGAATTAAGGCAATCAATTGTGGAGGAAGAATTTGCACTCGTTGCATGGGCTTTGCCATCTCCGGCGTCACCAACGTTTGTGATGTGAGAGTCATCAGAATAAAGGATGTTTCCGTCAACTCCAAATTCATACCCAAGGTCTCCAAATGACGTATTATCATCATAAGGCTGTGAAAATAGAGGGTTCAAAGAGGTATCAATCAAATCTGTGTTGTTAGATGTAATCAGGTCCCCAATTTCATTCAATCTACCACAGCCTCGTGCAGTCTCAGGTGCTAATAAAGAGGTATACCAGAGCGCTTGAGTTGAGCTCTGGCTGAATCGAGATTTTTCGCCTGTTTGTTTCAATATTTAATTCAAAAGCTTCTGAAACAGTTAATTCTTGTATGTGGCCAAGTGGAAATAACTCAAAGTCCAGGTTAAAACTGGGGTCGTTTCGGAGAGTAATGCGTAGCTGCTTAATAGTAGAATTATTTGTTGGGGTTGTTGTTGAAAGTACACCTTCGCTTGAAACTTTTTGTTGGAGATGGAACAATTATGTAATGTAATTCAGAAGATAGAATATACATACAAAAGAGTTTGTATGTAAGATGCTACAAATGTAAAATTTTATATAGGATTCTTGGTGCATTACTACCAAGAATCAACCAACAACACAACTTTCAACAGTTATACAGATTTAGATAATAATAATAATTTTTTCAACAAACCCGGTCAAAGAAGAATCAAAGAGTTATAGTCTAGATCTAACACTTTTGTTCTCATAATGGAAACATCACCTATAGCAATAAGCCGATAAGTTAGATAAATTGGCAAAATTTAAGGTAAAAAATTTGTGGCTTAAACTTACTTAGTAAATATGACACCCGGTGTTGGAACACAGGGACTATTGAATAATTGAGTAGTAGCAAACCACTGAGAAAGCGATGAAAAAATAAGGATCTACTAACTAGGTAAGAAATCAAAGAGGATTATATTTAATAAACAAAAATAGTCTACCAAGTGAAAAAACCATATCATGACAATTAAGCAAATATGATTAGCCTAAGATGTTTTTACATCAAATTGTAAACTCCTAAAAAGGAGAGATGATACAAAAACAAAGCCCTACGTGGGGGTCGAACCCACAACCTTGAGATAACTTGTACTCTAAGAGTCTCACGCTCTACCGATTGAGCTAGCAAGGCTTTCTTGAAAATGTAAAAAAGATGGGGCCAGAGAAAGACTTGAATAAAAAACCATGAAAGCAGATGGGGCCTAACGATCAGGAAGGGACAGAATAATAGCGAAGGGAAGCAGTAATTAACGAAGGTTTGTTTCTAATATCTAAGTATGTTCTAACTAACTAAGAATTGTCTGCTGAGCATTTCCTAAGTTCAGGAATTGGACGTCCTTTTATAGTCGTCCAGTCCTCTTGTGTACTTTTACATCACAGCTAAGATATCACTAATATAACATAAGTAAGAAGCGAGGAATAATGTCGTCCGATCATGATTCTAATTTAAGAAGCAGGGAATCCTCATGGACAAGCGGAAAACATGAGAATTGAAGAGCGTATAAACATATTGATTGAGAAGCGGAGAACATGATAATCGAGGAGCGGATAAACATAATAATTTAAGGGGCGGGGAATTATGATTGTTGTCAAGTCTTCTCAGTTCACCTCTGTTCTGCATCTTTTGGGTGTATGAGGATTTGCTGGATCTCGAGGCGTTCTGTTACAAAATGTTAACATACTTAAAATATATGTATGTTTTTATGATATAAATTAGATGATTATTTTGCACTTTTATTTAGTTTACTTACACACTTTTATGTCAAATAATCATGATTACACAATTTCTTTTGCTTATTTAATCAGGAAAATATCTGCATAATGTATATTGTATGTATGTAATGCTGCAGTTATCATTGCTATTTAACCAACCCAGAATGAACTTCAAATTTATTTGAATTCTAAGTGAAGAGAAAGAATTGCAACTGAGTGTAAAATAAGAAACAAGATTGCATCAATATGCAAAATTTAGGATGTTTTTATAATGGGACTTAATCATGAGGGTGTGAAAATACAATTATTAAGTTGACGCCCCTTTTTAGTTAATCTTCTTTTTCTTTTCCTCTTTTTAGAAATCACTTTTTCTTATATCTAATCATTCACAATAAAGTTCTATTTATATTTACACCACTCATATTTTCTTTAGTAACTTTGCCCCCTATGGTTTCTAAGGTTGAGTCAATTCAACAAAAACCAGCAAGTAGTTTTAAAGCAATCCATTTCTGGATTAACAGAAGTCAAATGCATCTTGTTTGCAATTGTCAGAGAACTTCAATCAAAACCTTTCTTTATCTACGATAAAAAGCTCAACAGTACAATCATCCCCTTTACCAAAAATCTTTTAATATAGTATCTTGAACAGTTTGAACAGGGCTTAAGTTAATAAGTATGATGCGTATTTATTACGCAGTGGCTACTGTGGAATAGTCGGTCCCGATCATCACTCCGCCTAAACAGAGAAACAGGAAACGTATTCTACTAGAGTATGTTATAGAAATTATGCAACAGATGAGGGAGGCTATAGATGATGATCCTGCTTAAATCTTTCTTGATAGTTTCTCTCAAAATATCTCCGCTAATCAGCTTTGCAATTCTAGCGTCGCATTTAGTTTTTATAGTGATTTTTCATTACTGCACTCCATAAGAGTGCATGGTGTAAAAGAATCTCCACTCCCTTAACGATATGTTATTTATGTCCATCCAAGACTTCTCCAGGGTTTTCGGTGGCCTTATGTATTCGAATTTGCACACCCTAAGATACATTCCTCTGAGTTCAGCAATCGCTGTTCCGTCAGATGGTGTCTGCAACTGATTTCTCACCCTGGGTCTCTGATTGATTGATTGATTAATTAAGGGGTTATACATAATTTTGTGGACCAAACACAACTGAAATCTTAAATCGGTGACATTACAAACTCTTACTAAACATATGCCTATACTTAGTCAAATGTTTACCTGGCTTTAGCCTGCCTACAATTAAATACCCAATCCGATCCATGGGAATAGTTCTTCTTCTTTCCCTCTCCTCAAGTTGATCTTAATCGTTTATCACACAAAGTGCTGACACCTACCGCGAGAAGTTGAGGCGTGGAGACAGAAGAATCACTAAGGTATATCATAGATAGACTAATAGATTCACTTTTCCGCTACATAACCTTTTACTTAATTTCTCGTAGAATCATCTAAAGACAGACTCTGACTCAAATTTGGGGATTGTCATAACAGGGTCATAACACATAATATAACTAATAGGCTCTTCGCCAGCCTTTTACAATTCAAATTTATATATATGTTCGTGTGGCAACTTTTCATTGCATGACTTCACCGTGCTCGCAAGCACTTGTCCGGACTTGGGATTAGCCCGACCTAGACCCCGACTCTCGGCCCATGTCGTGATGCATACGGCACTTCGTGTGAAGTAAAACCTTATACGAAAACCCCCCCACCAGCCTAGGCCACTGATCTTGCTGGATTTATCTTTTTGAGAGAGAGATGCGTAAATTCGTGTTAATAACTCGAAGTGTTAGATTCGAACCCGTGACAAGGGCGAGGAAGCATAACTGGGGACGCATTAATCACTAGACTATCTTGCCTCGCCCCTGGGTGTAACAGAACGCCCCCAGAGCCAACAAATCCTCTTACACCCAAGAGATATAGAACAGAACTGAGAAGCCCTCGACAACAATCATATCTTCCCCTCTAGATGATTACGCTTATCTTCCCCTGAATGATTATGCTTCTCTGTCCCGCAATCATGATGTTATCTGTTCTTCAATTATCAGGTTCTCCGTTCTCAAGAAGATCCCTCGCTCTTTACTTATGTTATATTAATGATATCTTAGCTGTTATGTAAAAGTAGACAAGAGGACTGGACGACTATAAAAAGACGTCCAATTCCTGAACTCAAGAAATTCCTGAGCAGGCAATTCTTAGCTATTTAGAATATATTAGATATCAAGAGAAAACCTTCCTTAATTACTTCTTCTCTTTCCAATCCTTTTGTCCCTTCCTGGCTGCTGGTTGATTAACACCCATCTGTTCTCATAGTTTTTGTTCCAGTCTTTCTCTGCCCCCATCTGTTTCACTGAATGTACTAAAGGTTTTGTAGTGTAGTTGGTTATCACCGTGGATTCTGATTCCACTAACCCCGGTTCGAATCCGGGCAAGATCTGTTTTTTCTAAGTCGACATAAAGAGTTTGTATGTAAGATGTTACAAATGTAAAAATTTTATATAGGATTCTTGGTGCATTACTACCAAAAATCAACACACAACACAACTTTCAACAGTGATACAGATTTAAACAATAATAACATTTTTTTCAACAAACCCGATTAAAGAATAATCAAAGTATTATAGTCTACAGCTAACAGACTAAGAGTCTCATTAAGCTCACTGTTTGAGTTGTACTCCAACACGAGAAGTGTGTGTGGTTGAAATATTTTGTCGAAAAGAATGCTTAGAAACGAATCCATCATGTCTGAAGTTAAAACTGTTCAAGCAAGTCCAGGAATACACCCTGATACCGAGCGCTATGAGAAAGTCGATAAGGGCAGGTATATGTATATAGGCCTGATGCAAAGGAATGATAACACTGAGTCGAAGTTGTCAAAAGTTGAACCTAAGATAAATGTGACTGAAACAACAGAATATGTGACATCCATTAAAAACTATGAGTCATTAGTGCAGCAAATGAACCTAGGAACCATCTCGGATACGTTGTTCTTGGAGAAACTAAATTCACTGCTCTATGGTAATTTTGACATTGAAGATGTGAGGGAGTAAAAGATGTATATCTCGAACACAACTTTGATGTAGCTGAAATAGTTCCAACTAGAGAAAATACATGAGCTTGCAGGATTGGATAAACACCGTAACACATTCGGGGCCTTATATCACCGACAACGAAGTATGAGAACAACAACACCCTCGGGGGAGATGGAAGTGCCTGAAGTTCTTGAAGTATCTGAAGAGGTAAAGGTGTCAGATGCCATCAAAAGAATTGAACAGGAGATTCTGCATGAGTTGTTAAGTAACTCACAATGTTCAGACTTTAGGGAAACGATTGAATACGCCATAAGTGCTGGCCTGGGAATAATGCAAGTGCTAGTACAAAGTGTAAAGACAGCACATATTCTACACTACATAAAGGAAAGCCTCAAGAAGCTCTTTGAGATTACGGATACCAGTAGGAACTTGTCGTGCGCAGAAATTGTGAGGAGGATCAATGAAAAGATTGAGAGAAGTGATAACACAAAAACATCGAAACTGCTAAACACAACATTCAATATGTCATTCCAATTTGGAACTTATGAAGTATCTTTTCCACAAAACACGACAGATGATACAGATGAAAGGATCTCTAATACGCTCACAATTGTTGAATCTAGTGAATTCAACCGAATGGTAGCAAATCAAGCTTATCCAGATATGGTCAACTATGCAACCAAATATGCAGAAGCTGTAAAGCTATCG
This sequence comes from Magnusiomyces fungicola, assembly GCA_900654225.1. Classification (NCBI taxonomy): domain Eukaryota; kingdom Fungi; phylum Ascomycota; class Dipodascomycetes; order Dipodascales; family Dipodascaceae; genus Magnusiomyces; species Magnusiomyces fungicola. Next base: position 2,099,504 of record CAACAH010000002.1, read on the forward strand.
AATGATCTGGTGAGAGTTCTAGCTGTTCGAAAGGAAGGTGTCAATGTTCCTAAGGAAGTGAGTGATCTGACAGTACTAGAAAACTTTCATACATTTTACAATGATGAGCGTCAACGTGATTCCGAAGACAACTATGTAAAGAGATTCATTAAAATTGTAAGGGAATTTCGACCAAAGCTGAGATATGCAAACAATGGTAAGCTTGATTTCACAAAAGACATTTTGTTGAATGGTGATGTGGAAAGTGGCCTGGATCGAACAAGGGAAGTGCACCTGTCAAGAATGAGTACGAATTCACCAGTTAGTGTGGATCGAGTGGTACCACAAGAGTTTACTCCCATGGACAAGAACCAGGCACTAGAGTTAAAGAGCGCTGCTACCAACTATTTCAAAGAACATTTTGGAAACATACCCAAACTTGAAATCGATGAAAATGCAATGCGATGTTTAAAGTATCAAGACAAGTTACCTATAAACTTGGTTATTGTACTTGCACTTGAAAGATACAATATGGTGAGGAAATGGTTATTAAAAAGAGAGACTTTGACTCTAATGTCACATCTTACGCTTAAAAGAAGGCTATACAGCCTTGAAAAAAATATACTAATCTGAGAGGTTTACCTTACCATGAGATTTCACACTGTTGTAATAGTACTTCCCTGAAAAAGAATAAAAAAAGAGAGAGTTTGGCTTTAAGCATGAAGTATGGAGAAGAGTCGTTCTGCTACTAAAAGGAACCTGGCCTTAGAAGAAATGCAAAGATAGTATAGTAAAAACGTAATTACCAAAAGTTTCAAGATGGCAATGAGCCTCTTAAAGAAGAATTATAAGTGAGATCAGCAAGCCAGTCCGCAAAGGACTGACTTTCGGTAGTAAGAGCAAAGCGCATGTTTGTTTTTAATTAAAGACGTTAGATATGCTTCCAAAGAAAGGACTTTTAAAAGGAGTCTTAGACAATAATAGAGCAATTTCAGTGCTCGTGTACAGGAAGAGTTTGAGCTCAATCACCGTCCATGACGACAGGAATACTGGCAAATGAGTGGCCGGTATCAGGGTCAGACTTTTTGAGGTCAGATACTTCTATGACCAGCTTTAAAACAACTTTAATTTTTTCATGGAGACCTCATCCTAAATGATGAAATCAATGAGGGCTACCAAGCAACCAATATCACTTGAAGAGATAAAAATACACTAGAGAACATCATTGGTGACAAAAATGCAAAGGGTTGAATGAGTTGTTCTACCTCCAGGAAGAAGAAGGAAAGCAATTCCAGTAGATGAGAAACATAATAAATCCTGCCTTTACTTCTCGTATAGGCGCAGAGATTTTTCAAAGAACAGTCTCTCCAGTTACAGCAGAATGTTGGACAAAAAATAGACATTTTGAGGAATAATTTTGATTTTCAATGCCAGTTATAATTTCATTGAAAACACTTCAGCAGTTGCATATGGTTCTTGATGATTATGAGCCAATTCCTGAGTTATTAAACGATCTGCTTTTCGGGAAAGATTTGAAAGACAGATGGACCAAATAAAGCGAGGCTCAGGAACTTCTGTGAGAGAATGACCAGGAAGCGATAGATTACGAGATCGTATTTAAGGGAATAATCGTCAGTATGAGGAAAAGAAAGGGTCATTTTTTCAATACGGCGGGAAAAGTCTGAGCATATATCATCTTTGAATCTATTCCATAAAGCTAGAGGTCAACAGCAAATTCAAAGACAGCATCTGCAAAAAGAGCACAAAGCTGGTTACAGAAAGCAAAAGAAAAGGCATGATTAAAGCTATAGATTCATTTTTCGTTGTCTTCGATCAAACCACGGGCCTTAGCACATGCCAAAAAGGTATTGTAGGTAGTGTTGAATTGACCCAACCTTAGAAACCATAGTGCACAAAGTTACTGTAGAAAATATAAGTGGTGTAAATACAAATAGAACTTTATTGTGAATGATTAGATATAAGAAAGAGTGAATAACAAAAAGAGAAAAAAAAAGAAGAGTGAATAAAAAGGGGCGAAAGCCTCCTTTTTATAATCAGTTACTTTTCCTTATCACAAAAATAGTAATCACAAAATAATTATAAAAATAACAATAAGTAGAATAAAAATATATATCGTTATTAAAAATAAAACAGATATCAATATTAAGTATGAAAACTGATATCGATATTAAGTGTAAGACAGATATTGTTGGATTGACTCAACCTTAGAAACCATAGTGCACAAAGTTACTGAAGAAAATATAAGTGGTGTAAATACAAATAGAACTTTATTGTGAATGATTAGATATAAGAAAGAGTGGTTTATAAAAAAGAGGAAAAGAAAAAGAAGAGTAAATAAAAAGGGGCGAAAGCCGCCTTTTTATAATCAGTTACTTTTCCTTATCACACAAATAGTAATCACAAAACAGTTATAAAAATAACAATAAGTAAAATAAAAATAGATATCGTTTTTAAGGATAAAGTAGATATCGATATTAAATGTAAGACAGATATCGATATTAATCATAAGACAGATATCAACATAAGTGATGACATATCACTTCTAAGCCATATGATCAAATAGATACTCAAATTCGAGATTCAGCTAACAGTTGCCAAGCCGAATATAGTGAATAATCAGTGAACACTAAATTAGCATGTTCAACAGGTAGTACCCTGAAAAGTTCTAAGGTCTTTGAAAGAAGTTGCGTCAGGGACATTGCAGAGTAGTAAGCAAAGATAAAAACGGTTAGGATCTCTTTGTTCCACATAGCTCATTCTTTTAATTGCTACACCTTTCTGATGTGGTTGACACTTCTGGACAAACTCGTTGCTAATAAAAGTAAACTATTTGGGAAAATTTTCATAAGTATGACGAAAACCATTAGTATTATCCTTATTGTAATTAAACTAAGCATCCTCAAAATATATCAATAAAAGAATATCAAGTAAGCCACGCTTTTTATATTCTTTTGTTCAAGAATATTCAATGCAGTTACCAAAAATCTTATTTTTAGTAATATCTTTCAAAAGTTCTTATTTTTTTACTTGAAATATTTGGGAGACAATATCAGCAAGCAGGCCAGGCAGGGTCTTAAATTTGAGTATTTGTAGTAGTACTTAGGAGATTCAATTCAGGGATGATTTTGGGCTATTGTGGATTAGCGGTAAAAGTAATGAAACAGCTGTTGCTTCTTGGTGTTCATGCTAAAGATATCTACAGTTATTAGTCATGGAAGCAGGAAAAATTATTCTATATTCAACAGTGGACATAATAAGATATTGGAAATGAAGCAATTATGTAATGTAATTGAGAAGATGAAACCTTTAATTTTACAGATGTAAGATTTTATATTAAATTCTTGGTGCATACCACTAAGAATCAACCAGCAACACAACTTTTAACAGTTATACAGATTTAGATAGTAATAATAATTTTTTCAACAAGCCCTATCAAAGAAGAATCAAAGTGTTATATTACCAAATCTAACAGGAAAGCATCATGGACAGCCTGGTAAGAATCACTTCTAATTTTGTGCTGGTGGAATTTGAAGTAATCACGTTTTGATTGATTGCTCAAGGCAAAGCCAGTGATGAAGAACTCCTGGAACTACTTATGGCCAAGGAAAAGATTGTTATGGGCGCCATTAACAAGTGAAAATAGAAGGTAGCGGTGATACATTTGCTGGATAACGTCGTTATCTTGGTTACCATGTTGATCAGGTTGTGGTTGTGGTTCAAGAAAAATTCAGTTCCAGTGGTACTGTTTACAGGCTTTTGAGGTTCGTCAAAATGTTCAATTCCAATTAATTCAGGCTGATAAACATTCTATTTATTTTAATATGATTCATTTCAACGCAACCATTTTGAGGATATCTGATATTATCATGCCAGCCTACGTCACCAGGAAAAAGAGAAACATATTTTAAAGGTAAATAAGCAAGTTGAGTGACGGGTATTATAATACAAGATGTAGATTCGTCTTTAGCATTTCTAAGCTTTAAAGCTATTTCTGTAGGTGTATTATTTTTCTCTCCAGCAGGGAACTGAACTAAAATACCGATTTCTGAGCCAATTGGCAGGTTTTGTCTGCGTTAATCAGTCCCATTTTGCACAACCAAATTGAAATTCTTTTGTGATAATTCAGTGTCATTAACATGAGACTCATCGGAAAGGTATTGTAGGGTAAATTGACAGACTTTAATAATCAAGTTAGAGACAGAACATTTTTCAGTTTCTGTACTAAACCCAAAGTAATACTGGTATTAAACCGTGCATTTGCACATTTTCTTTTAGCAGTCAGAGCTTTTTGTTAGAAATAGGAAACACCTTTTTACGAATAAAGGGTTTTATACCTGGACTATTTCGCGTATTTGGGTGATCATATCTGGCAAAGACTAAACTGAGGTCATAATTGTAAGCTGCTACCCTAAGATCAATATCGTAAGCTGAAATAAACTTTTTAATATGTTTAGCTCCTCTACTATCATCCAAAAGTAGCAAAGTAATTTCATCATTTTGTTGATAAAAGAGGTAAAAAATAGGGCCATTAGAGCAACACAGAGTTCTTGAAAATTATACTCGATAAACAAGAAATCCGATATTGAACAAAACAAATTGCAACCCAAACATTTCTTAGAGGATTGACTCATAAATAGGTAAGAAATTGTTACATCTGGAAGACTATTTATCAGTCAAATCCGAAGGGGAGGGGAGGATCGCCCAAATAGTCAGCACAAAATTTATTGAAGTCACTTTGAGTTCTGGCCACATAAAGCATATCATCTTTATAATTCTTGCACCTAAATCATTTCAAAGACATAAATAAAACATAATTTAAATGAAATGAGGATGAGGAAGAAGAAGAAGAAGAATGGGAGGTTGAAGACTCATTACCTTAATAGATATAGGCGTAAATTAGATATTGAACTAAAATGGGTTCACACTTGGATTTTATACAGAAACTTCAAAAGATTTGAGCTGTCCAAAAAATTAAAATTAAGTTCTTACTTAGGCAACATACCATCAAGTCTTATCATATAGAACATGTAAATAAAAAAAGCTTATGAAACTCAATCCCACCATTGCTTAATATTCAAATAAAATAATATTTCTAATCTCCTAAGTCAATTTCATCGATTTCTGAACTTAACTAACTATTGTTTATCTTGTTTGCTTCTAGCACTTTCCAATATGGGTTCCATGGGATGGATAATCATTCAAATCAGTAAAGCTATAACAACATGGAAATATTTTCTGAGCGTATGAGAGTTAAAGTCTTTTTTTGGATTTTTTGAAATAGACAGACTTTAAATAAATACTGCCAACGTTAGTCTCATAGTAATAATTGGAAAAAGGATTCTAATTATTGGAAATCTTATTCATCGATTAATATAGATGATTTGTAACAATCAAATACAAAAATAGGTCCTCTCAAGCAATGATGTTGACTTCTCCAGTAACACAATACCATCAGCAACATTTTGAAAAAATAGAGTTCGCAGATTTTCAGTTGAGAAAGAATCAATAGAAATTTAAAGTTGCGCAAGGTATGGGCAGCTCCAACACATGAAGCAAGTTTTGTAAATAGTAAGTAATACGTTTGAGATTGTATTGTATTGTTGATCTTCATTTCAAACTTCTGAGATTTCTAATGTGCCAGGCTAATGACAGCATATGACCACAAGGCTTTCAGCATTTCTCACTAGTAATGAAGTGTTTGAAGGGAAAAGCCGGAATGGAATATCCAAACCTCTGGATTCGCTCCTGCTCATCTGTTGTTGCCTAATTTCTATAATATGATTTGTTGTGATACCTTTTCTGTTTCTCTACCCAGAGAGTGTCGATCTAGGTCGGCTTTATTATATACACATTATACACAAGCACAGTTCAAGATGTTCAAGAATTGTTATAAAGGGGGAGGGTAGCTGTACTTCTAAGCTTTTCATTGTAGGAATAGAAGAGTTTCAATTGAAGTTCTCTGATAATAATTGCAAATGAAACAGTTTCGACATTAACTAAGGTATATATCGCTTTAAAATTATTAGCTATATATGCTCTGAATTTGGAAATATAATATTGTAACACTCCTTAACTCGTTGAACAAAAGTTTTGGAAAAAAAAGTATCGGAAAAACCACATCATTGAGCAGCTCTAGCTGCATGATATTACAAGGTCATGAGGGATATAATGAGCATCATTGGGTGGTGACCTTCTGCATCAGATAAGCTTAACATAGTGGAATGTGGTGAATGAAATGTGATGAGAAATCAAAAGAATTAATGGAAATTTATTAATTTAAATACTAATTTGATTACTGATCATATTACATCACAAAGTTTCAAAATATTATTATATCATTCTTATCTCATGTTTATCATTGAGTATATTTTTTATTTCATTTTTATTTTAGTTCTTTTAGGTTATGAGATACGCTTACATTTATTTTGAAGAGGCCATACCAACTTATAATATTAACGCCTGTTTTGTTTAATTCATACAGACAAGCCCAGTGCTGTTAATATATTGCTCAAAAGAGCTATATATAACTTTGAATAGATCTCAAGAATCTGAGGGATGATGGCGTCAAAACATATAATTCTCAAAAAACAACGTGTAATCTCTTTATTCTGCAGGATTGTCAAGAACATAAGATGTTGGAAAAGTAAAATAAAGAAAAAGATTTTTTACTGTATAAATATGTAAGATCCACTCATTAACTGTATGACTGACTCTCAATCAATTGTTGTGATTTGGTTGTTTTTATAATTTTATAAAATTTAATTTTCATATTTCAGAGTCCTGTAACATACATTATTATTGTCTTCGGATAAAATATATTAAAAGATTAACAGAAAATTATTAAAACGCTCATGTTCACAAAATTGTGACAAAGGTTTTATTTATTTGATAATGAACCATACAATAAAAAAGCTTTTATAACGACTCTTCTCTATTATTTCTTGAAATGAAAATATTTTCCAATTTAAAATAATTAATTTTCTTATCAGTTTGTGGGGGAATTAATACTGGTTGAAAACTCGAATATATTGTTGAACCTCTTAAACTTTTGTATCAAAATTCAACTAATAAAATAAACCTTTATAGTGCAATAACTGAAAGTTGCTAAACGAATATAACTTATCCATAAACATTTCTAGCAAAAAAAACCAAAGTTTTAAATTCTCTTTTTAGACAAGTATGCTATTTTTCTTAAAGTATTTGTCGCTATTATGAGATGATATGATGTATAAATATCAAATATAGTATCTGGGAATTAGTCGAGAAAATTATACATTCACCCACGGAAAAGAATATCTTTGCAAGAACTAACCTGGTAAAAATGAAATTTAATGAATTAAAAATCAATTATTAGGGCTCAAGGAAATGTTACTGTCCTTGACCGATATCAAAGAAACATTAAAGCAAATGAGAGAATTATTGACAAATTCGAGTTCTTCTGGATAATTCCAGCTAGACCCGTAGTAAGGAAGTAAGAAAGTACCTAAACTCATAACTTATAAATTTTTAATATGGGCTATGGAACGTTGTCAATACATATATATCAATGATATTGCAGCCCATGTGCTCAATATGAGATTAATAGTTAGCCAAAATTAAAATACTTTATTATTTTCTTTATAACTTGTTCTGCATGTATGACAAAAGATCGAAATATATTAGGGCCGTATGTATCCAGTAAGTAGTGCCTTGGCAATCCATAGCTTAAAAACGTTTTTGCGATTCAACCATTTTGATTTTGCGTTTCGAATTCTGAAATACGAATCAGGTCTGGAATATCAGAACTAATTAAGTGAAAATTGAATAATATTCTGTCACTAATTTTTCTTAGTTAAACAAAAGTATAGGAGTCATGCTGTTTAAACTGGAGATATTGCGAATCTTTTGCTGGAAATGTCTGAAAATGTAAGGAAAGAGGAATAACTTCTAGCTAATATCTCTTTAAAAGAAAACTCTAAATCGTACATTGGCTAATTCTTCTCACGAAAAAAGTTAATATTCTAATATTTCTCACACATCTATTTCAAACGATCAGACGTCTACTAATCATCAAAGTTATCTAAAATTACTTTTTATACTACTTCAACAACGTTACATGATTGAAATAAATCTTATTTTTTATTAAAGATTAGGTATGGTACTCTGTTCTTTATGACCGAGTCACCCTTAATATAATAATCTGTATCACATATATCAAACAACTTTAGTGTGCTATAATGTGTGAAACGCTAGATTATATCTCGATCGAATTTGGTTGAGGTCGATTTTTGTAATGATTATTGAAAATTGAAACACTAAGTAAGAAGTGTTTAATGGCCAAAGATGACTAATGAGGTTTACATAATATATATGTTCATCCTAAGTTACTGTATTAAATTTTATAATCGTTAATTAATTTATACACATTAAAATTATTTATTTAAAAATATTACCTTTAACATTAATGTTTATTCGATGGTTAGTCTTAAAATTGTAAAATTAATTCAGATATAACTAATAAAAACATATCAAGAAATATTTTACTTTCTATTAATTATTTCGTAACTGTAAAAGAAAAAATAGAAGGATATAGACTTATAAATATTACGTTATATATTTTATTGATAAGCGACTACTACTAATAATATTTGTATTTCAAGGCAATCAATAGCATAGCATTACCAATTATCTGATAAAAATAAAACACACAAAGTGTCATGTAATTAAAATAAAAGATGTTTAGTATAATTTTAAAAAAATAGGAGATCCTATGCGACAATGTCTTCGGCCTATCCATGACAGGAGGAGATAGTATAGTAAAGGAGAAATAAAATCTTAAATCTAAAAGTCATAATAAAATATAACATTCATACAGGAGGTTAACATTACCATTAACAGTGGTGAGTTAATCGTTGTGATATAGAACATTAGTAAGTCTGGATAGGCCGAGATGTAACTAGCCATGAGTGAAAAGAGGAGTTCTCAAGTCCAAGCCAAACTCATCAGTGTTGATTCTTATGCGGAAATGATAAGAAAGGTTGAGTGGCTCATAACAGATAAACTAACCATTGGATTAAGATCATCATCCAACTTGAGATGATAATTCAACGAGCCGTTCTGCCTTCCCGTCACAGGAAATATAAAGTTTTAAGTCATGATTAATATATAATATTTTAGCCGTGACTGAAAGGAGCAATTTCTAATAAAATTAAGAATAGCACTACTTTAATACATGTAACGAACGATTACTCCAGCATAATATTTAAGTGTAAGCAAATGAGTAAAGTTCCATAACCTTGTTAAATAATTTGAGTGTTAAGGAGATTCACTCAATTACTTTGAATGAAGTATAATAAAACTAAATAGTATTACTACTTAGTGAACAAAGTGACATTATTTGTATCTACACACTCTGAATGTAATATAAAATCTAAAATTAACTACTACGTTGAAAGAAAACTAGCAAGAGAGGACGTCATTCCGGGTATAAACATAACTCTGCTAATTGAGGTAGTCTCTAGACCAACTGTACAATAATATACTATGACCGTGAAGGAGATACAGAAATCAAAGTAGTTCACCTGTGATGAGGAAGTATATGGGGAAGAGTCTCTACTAAACGACCTCAGGCCTGGATGAACTTGTGAGTTCAGAAATAACACTAACTAAGATAGTTTCTCCTATTACAATAGAAAGAAAGGAAGTCTTGCATCCCTGACAGAAATCCAGGTAGTTTTTCTGTAATGATTAAAGGAATAAAAAAATTGTAATTTAAGCATAATGTGTGGAGAAGAGTCGCTACGCAAATAAAAGACCTCCGACCTTATCTAAACATAGATTACAAACCGACCTAAAGTTCAAACACGCGTAAAACTCGGGCCGAACAATACTTCTTTTCTTGCTGTGCGGTATGACTATATGAAATATGAGGTAGACATGATTTTTTAATGTATAGAAAAAAATAATTGCCATCATAACTGTGGTATATATGGAAATATCAAGATATCAAAGTAACTCATTCATTTCAATTTACATGTTGAAACTAAACTACAAAATCAGAGGTACTATGTAAATTTTACAAGAAATATGGTGCACAAATATATATTTTTATTTCATTTTCTACGCTCATATATAAACTAAGAAAATATTGATTTTTGTTACTTTACCTATTAAAATTAGTGGTATGATTAATTTTTTAAATATACATATATGATGAAATCAGTAAGTTTAAATAAATTTTTTTTAAAATGGTGGGTATCATTAATTTTGATATTAATATCAACAGTGAATTTCGGAAAATTCTTTTTGTTATAGTACTTCGTTATAGCGAGTAACAATGGGGACTGATATTATTCTTTGAGTTCGAAATCGCTAAATCATATATTGTTGTTACTTCTACTTAGCTTTAATATTACTATTTATCAAAATACCAATAATTACAGAGATCTTCTTTAAGTGTATTACTGATAAATATCAACGATAAGGTTAGCACATAATTTCATTCTTAAGTGAATGTTATTTGACATGATTCTGTAAAGTAATACGTATATATTTGAAAAAGAACAACTAAATCAAAAAATACTAAGGCTGTTAGTAAAATTTAATTCACCTACAACAACTTATTAACATATATCATGTAGTGTTTTCTTAAACTTTACAATTTAAATTACCTGCCATTGATTTAAATTGAGCACCAATTAAATCTGTCAGGCATGAATTCTATTATACTTCACAAGGTATTAACTAGAGATTCCACTGATTAGCTAATAAAGAAGCAAAGATGAATACAGCTTTATCCGGTAAAATAACCAGTTACCCAGTCTAAGGTGCATAACTTAGCAAAATTTTTAATGCATTTTAATCATCTTCTCAAATAGATAAAATGGTTTCAATAGTTATAAATTTTCATTACCAAGTAGTATTAAACATCATCCACTTTCTTAAATATTCCAGTAAAAACATAAAATAAAAACGAATAAATGCATTATGTGGATGTTTGTTCAATTATAACTTGTTTACTGCAAATAGAATTAGCCTATAGTTTAGTTTTCATGTTAGTGGAATTAGAAATAACAGATATATATTATCACAAAACTATATCTAACTAAATAAACAATGGATGATTTAACAGGAAAAAATAAAACTGGGTTAACTTTAAAAAACAAATAAAAGATAAAACTTAAACTACAAATCCAGAGCTGCGTGAAACTATGAATGTAACAAAATGTCTGGCACAAGCTCTGACTAGCTGTTTTGCACATCTCCTGACGTCCATGTGACTAATACGTTCTCCTTATTGAGCTGTTACCAGTTTTAGCAAATTGGCACAGGATCAATCAGTGTGTATATATTACATCTATTATTGCGTCTGGTAAATCTTTCATCTTGTATCTCAAACCCACTTTATTTCAACGGCCTGACTAGTTCTATGCATTTTAAACTATATATAGATATGTACCGATGAAATAACTTTTGACTACATTGGTCTATAGACTTAAATTAAAGGTGTAGTATATATATTAAAAGCAATTTACCTATCGTATTTTTACAATGTAAATATTTTAATCTATATTGAACAATTAAAAGAATTTCAATCTTGAAAAATGAAATCCAGATCTCTAAAATTAAAATATTTAGGGACTGGTCCTTATGATAACTTAGGCAAGAGATAAATAAATACTATTCAACTTCTGAAAGTTAGCTGGTTTAATTTTATTTTATTACCAGTTGTGTTGGTACATTAAATTATTTACAGATATAAAATACAGTAAGCACAGGATTAAAAGTTTTGCATTTAATCGTAACTTGACTTTGAAACTAATAAAGTTTTAAAAGAATCAAATTTATGAATGGAAATGGACTATCTATAATGGTATCTAACAAATGTTGATTCTTTTGTGAAACTGAAAATGATATACAATAGTTTTGATTTATCAATAAGCAGTTAGAGCTTGTTTACTTTATGAATGCTTACTACTTTAATTCATATCAGATCTCGGATTGTTTTGATAAATTCTAGCTAGTTGTTATGAAGTAGTTAAGAAAGAAATACTTAAGTGAAATAAAAAGGCAATTCTGAAGTTTATTATACCAAATATATTTTATTAATAAGTAATAGTAATTCTCATTCTTAGTTCTCAATCTATTTATCTCATATGAAGCATCGAAGAACTCGAAATAAAATATTCGGAAACTTCAAATTATATACTCTTCTATTTCAATTTTTTAAGAATTTTCCCTTTGATATTTAAATCATTAATACTCAAACTTCATTTGTTATTGATAATATTGTGCAGCTTATGATTACACAAATATTAAACAAAGTTGTCTGATATCTGACCAGCAGAATATTAGTTAATGAGTTGTACTAAATACAAAACAATCATTCTATACTCTGTAGCAAAACACTTATTCACAGTATATAGCGAATTGAACTGTTCCAACTATATTGAAAATTCTTCATAAGAATGCCATAACTTTTTTTATAAATTTGATTTTTCAGATTAAATTTCATTAATATATTTTGATATATTCACTACTTGGTAAATTTCATTGACATATTTTTATGAAAGAAAAGTGTAATTAAAGGTTTTTTTAGAATATATCTTTTATATAAATGAATAATAAGTATGACCAATATGATGATGAAAGGCAAAATGTTAAGAAAAGTATTTATTGTTTACGTAATAATTTGGAAATATATCTAATATGGAAAAAGGAGCGGCCTACAATAACTGACAAAAGCAGAAATTGAAACGTCCTCAATTTTTTGATATCGAGTTGACGCAAATATAAAACTTTCTGTTATATTTTAAAATGGAATCATTCGTGCTATATATGTCTTTGGTTAGAAAGTAAGTGTGTTGACGTCATATTAAAATTAGATATGTGTTGGTTTGTTATAAAATTATTCAAATGAGTATCTCGCGAAGAGAACGACTCTGAATGTATAATAGGATAAACAATGACGAAGTTTTTTAAAAGCTTTTTGGAAAGTAAGTATCAAAATGATACCTTTACTTAAATATTATTATTTTATTTTGAATTATAATCGAAGTTATTCAATATTCTGAATTTTATATTTCCAATATATTAGTGCTCTTACTGAAAACTTTTTATTTATATATCTTATTGTACATGAATATTTAGATTTCTAATTCAAATTTTATGTTTCATGATACATTTCGCTGAAATATAAGAACTTAGACAATTAAAACCGAAACCCAAAGATGTATAAAATCTAAGTGGTTTTCATTTTTTAGTATATATTATAAAAAGACTTTTTTACTTACTAGGTTGAATAAAAAGATAAACACTTGTTATTGCTCATAATAAATAATCCAGATAGTGTTTTGTTTTAGGCAATCTCAAGACATTGGGAAATGGTTATTAGAATTCCTTCATAGAAATTTCTGTCTTAGCTACTTATTTAAAGTTTAGGAATTGCGAAATTTGCAAATACATATGAGTGTTTATTATCAGAGTAACAGCGTTTTAATGGTTTTTAGTTAAATCGAAATATTTTTTTACATGATCTAGAAATTTTTATAGTTATACGTGGTTATTATATTTCTGCACTGATTTAATATGATAATCTACTTCGATGTATTTACTCTTTCTTTTTCAACAAGATTCCTTCAAAAAGCTTAAACAACAAAAGTATCAATCATTAATAAAGGTTAATAGGTTCATTTGAAAAACTAAAATACATGTGTAAAATCACTATTCAAATATTTTAAAACATCGTAATTTATAGTTAATATATAGAATACTAGAACTGCCAATTTATAAGACACATTCAATTCATTAAAATAATATTGAAATCATACTTACATCATTTCATTTTGCTTTATATTAGCTCTAATATTTACCTACCGCAACCTGCATTTCTGTTGCAAGACTGCTATGTGATTAACTTTTTTTTTTCTAGTTTAGCAGCTAAATCCAACATGAAAAATGCTTTCTGCCAACTATTGAAATATTGCAAAGTGTATTGAATCGTTATTTAATTTTATGTTATAATTTGATCATCATCTGAAAGATACTATTTATTTTGGTATTGAACTGCTTCTATAAATATGAATATTTTTTATATTAGTTTTCTCTATTGCAAAATAACAATGACAAAACTGTAACAATTTACATTTAGCAGTTATAATGTTAAGTTCTGCAAGAGATCACCATGCATGGACTACCCTCATGCATGGATATTTTTATAAAAAAAAGAACTGTATCATATTTAAGCCATGATTGAAACAGAAGTTACCACCATTTTTTATAGGTTAGACTCTGTAATAGTTGCTTAAATAGATAAAGTCATTAAAAGAAGTAGTTAGTTAGTACTTTAAGAAAAGTAGAAAACTAAAAGTAAGATTTGTCTGCCTGAAGTATACTGCCTGAAATATATCACATCGTTCCAAAAAACCATATAGACTGTATGAGAGAGTGTAACAAGATGAGTTTCTCTAAATATTAAGTAGGAACTTTGGTATAATATAATGTATTTGGAAAATTCTGACATACTACTAGGCCTGACCCAAAGAAATCACTAATTTTAAACAAATTAGTAGATTCAAAAGGCAATTGCATATTGATTGAGAATCGGTGAAATTGGTAGATTGATTTTAAGATTTGGAAATTTGATAAAAAGATAGGCATCAAGTATTTCTGATACCGAATAAAAAAAGATTAGGATTAAATGGTAAAAGCTGCCTGATCGTGATTTGATATCTAAAACAAAGACCGAGAAAAATTACAAAGGTCAAACAGTTTTACTAATATGAAAAGTTGTGTCTGTTAATTGAGGAAGTACGTGATGGAATAATGCCACACCAAAAGGAGGTAGTAGAAAAAGCAAGTTAGATTTTCAGAAGTACTATTATTAATATTTATCTCTCAACGATCCCTACCATTAAGAAAATATTAAACAATCATGAATGAATAATGAATTCTTACATACTTGAATTCAATTTGATCATTGCTAATTTTACGAGTTCACCCTTCCATGATGGTGAAAGTTCTTCCTTTTTCAATTCATCTTTATTAGGGTATATTGACGATATATGCTTTTTATATCATAACTAGATTTTCAGTTTATCGTGTAGAAGTTGATGCAAAACCCTTATAAATATGACATTATAAAACGTAACTATTCATTATATCATTATCTAATTACAAGCATGACCAGTGACAACATTACCAGAATATTCCATTCGGGATTATATTGCCAAATGCAGACCTTAGTTTAATTGGGATTGTTCGAGCTGGTTATCATCTAGATTTCATATGTGAAAGACATACACTTTCTTCCTTATAGTGAAAAGGAGTGCGATCTTTTTGTTCATTATTGTCACACTCCGTAGCCTTAAATGCTTTTTACAGGCAATTCTCAAATAAAGAATTTCTCCTTATCTTTAGTCTATTCTTTAGCTTCAAGGGAGTGCCAATTATCTCTTTTCATTCAGTTAAAGCTGATTAGTAACAAGTCTTATGATTTGCCTATTTTACTTCTAATTTTGACTGGCATCTTGTTTAATAATCATTGCAAAAGCATAAATCTTTATAAAATATTTTTGGCTTAAAATCCAAAAAGCAAGACATATAGCCATGATAAATTTCTATTTAGTATCATCAATGTCGAGGTTGGCAGAACGGTGCCTTTCAATGTGATATCTGTCTTCCAATAAAATATATATTAAAAAGTGCACCTGAATTATTTCAAAAAGTGAGAATATTATGTTAGTATTAGCTATCGAATATTTAATATAACACGACTTAAATAAGTCAAAAATATTAAATAAGTAAATGAATGACCGAGCGCTTCTGTCTTAATGGCTCAATCTTTTAAGTCGTAATGGGAAACAAAGTGATAGACAAAAAATAGACTAAGAAAAACAAATTAAGTGTATTGAGTTATCTATTAACTGAAGAGAGTAATAAATAGAAATCATGAAGAAGCTCAATGCAGGATTTAATATAATTGGTATTATGTGACTGAAATTAATTCAATGGAGATAGTGAGAGTTGAACTGTTGAGCAAAACAATGAACTTTTAATAAGTCATTTATCAAAAGTTTGAAATTTTTAAGGCTTTTTACGATATGCTATTGCAATGATCCCTTCGGCCTCCCCGTAACAGGAAATATAAAATTATAAGTCATGGTTCATCTATGCTATTTGTGCCATGACTGAAAAGAGCAATTTCTAATAGCCAATTCTAATTAAGGTCGTTAATTAAAAATATTAATAATAGCACCACTTTAATACATGCAGCGAACAGTGACTTCAAGGAGCAGTCCTGATAATATTCCATTGTAAGCAAATGAGTAAATTTACCTAACTTTGGTAAATCATCTGTGTTAAGAGGATTCACTCAATGACTCAGAATAAAATATATACTACATTGGAATAGAACTAAATAGTACTACTACCTAGGGAACGAAGGGGCACTATTTATATCTACCTACTCTGAACATAATATACAATCTGAGACTAACTACTACGTTGAAAACAAATTAGCAAGAGAGGACGTCATTCCAAGCATAAACCTGAGTTCTAACAGAAAGATAATTGAATAACTCCGCCAATTGGAGTAGTCTCTAATACAGATCTGAGATTTGGTAATAATTATAAAAGATTAGACTAACTGAAGAATTTATCTTGACCATAATCTTGAGTAGTAATATACTACGACCATGAAGGAGATACAGTAATCGAAGTGGTTCTTCTCTAATTAATAAAAATTGTTTTGATTTAAGCATAAAGTTTGGAGAGGAGTGGCTCTGCAACTAAAAGGCCTTCGGCCCTGATAACCTTGAGAGTTGAAAAAAAATAATAGGAAAAGGAAAGCAGAGCTTTTTGAGATAGTTTCTCCTACTGTAATAGAAAGAAAGGAATCCAAGTAGTTCGTTCTTCTCTAATGATTAGAGGAATAAAAAGGTTGTAATGTAATTTAAGGATGATGTATGGAGAAGAATCGCTGCACGACTAAAAGGCCTTCTGCCTTGATACACTTGAGAAAAGAAAAGATTGGTTTTATAATAGAGAAACTAAAATTACACTGCTAGGAGAAGAATGGAAAAACTTGAATTGAGCTTTACAGCAGGTAAACTTATGGAGATGATTCGCTCTGAAACTAAAAGGCTTTAAAATGGGGCAGGCAAATATGATACATAAGACAGGAGTTCAAGACTTTATAGCTAATCTAGTGTTGTCTAATTGTTAATCCTATTTGGCTATGTAACTATTAGCAGAGTAGGTAACATGAAGTTCAAAACATTCTGAATTGTTGGCGCTGGCATAAAACCCATATTCATCAATGTGTTTGAAAAATGTTTCTACCAAATCAACAAGGCTTGTTTTAAACTATATAAGCTCTTTCTCAAATTGAAGGTAGGACGAGTAGTGAGAAACTGAATTCTAACATATTGTTCACGCTCAATGGGACTATTCAAGTATGGTGCTTTGATATTGAGTTGGTGAACACATGATATGATACTCATTAATAGAAGCAAGAGCAAGTGAAGCTCTAATTTGCTCATGTGCCAGTATTGATGATTTCACAAGATCGTAAATAATGTTATTCTTTTGATGATCTGCATGCACTGTTAGCCTTTCCCTGAGCTTTGATACAAAACATTCATCAGACTTCACAGAATACACCTACATTATATCCAACACAATCTCGTCCTTTAAAACAACATAGTCTTGCTACTTCTTCAAGCACACCCTTTGAAAACAGTGAGATTAATTTATCTCCTCTCGCAAACTCCCAGTATTGCTCAAATTTCTCAATCTTATGGAAATCTTTGCTTAGCTATACTCACCTTACCCACTCTAAATGGTTCTGATTGTTCGGGTTAGACAGTAGATTCTCAGTGTGGGGTCTCAACTTCTTTGGAATATCGATCATCCGTTTGATAAAACCCTTCATGGTACTCAAGTGAATTCTTTTTCAAATGTCAATTTGAACAATGCACTGATCAGTTCTATCTGGATTTTTCCATATCTTTTTTCGATACCGGGACCCTGATCAAGCTTAATGTTCCTCTTAAAAAAATTCCGATTCAAACCAGAAATCCCATTGATATATTCCTTCCCTCTAGCTCCAATGTACTGACTGATCTTCACTTTTGACTTAAGTTGCAGTCTTAAGTATCTTTTACTGATACTTCAGTCTGTCTAACTCCATAAAAGCCAAATGTGGGTAGACTTTATAAATATTTACATTTCTTTTAAGTTAAGCAATCAGGTTCTATTGTTCTTTCTTTAATATTAATTACATGTGGTTTACCACACTCATACCTGCCAGATTCCTTTAATGGAAAAAAAAATACTAAAAGCTGAACAAATCTCTAGAGCATTCTTAGCAATTAACGAGCCACTTTAAACACAGCGAAACCAAAAAAAATCTTATTTATTTATTGACGATGTAATTGATTATTCCCATTATTTTAATATGGAATATATATACTGACTACGTTGCTTTTACAAAAAGCACCTGAATGCCACTTTCATTTTACTTCCACTATACCACAACCTTTTTCAAAGCAAAACTGCTAACATTGTTGCTGAAAGTGTAGGGTTAGACCTTGGATTCATATAATCCACCAAACTGTGATAAACATAGTGCTGAATAGTATTTGAGTTCTTCATCATTTCATAAACCAACTCTTTGTCAATACATCTGGTGGACGGAAATATAAAATTCTTTCCCTTCTTTATTGCGATCAGTGTAATCATTCGGCGAAGGCTTAAATTATGTTATGTTATCCTTCCTCAAAAAATGTGAAAAATTGATATAGAAGCCATTCAACTTTTGTATATTGTACATGTTATGAAGTTTAGGACCAATTCATTCATTTAGCTATGTACTGCTTTTTTCAACAGATTTCTATTGCTACGAGACTGTTGAACATGCTAATTTAGTGTTCACTGATTATTCGCTATATTCGGGTTGGCAACTGTTAGCCGAATCCAGAATTTGAATATCTGTTTTATCCTTGAGATATTTTTAAAATATCCTTAAATGTCGTTATCTATTTTTATCCTTGATAACGATATCTGTTTTATCCTTAAAATATCCTTATACTATTTTTATCATTAATAACGATATCTGTTTTATTTATAATAACGATATCTATTTTTATTCTACTTACTGTTATTTTTATAACTGTTTTGTGATTACTATTTGTGTGATAAGGAAAAGTAATTGATTATAAAAAGGAGGCTTTCGCCCCTTTTTATTTACTCTTCTTTTTCTTTTCCTCTTTTTATAAATTACTCTTTCTTATATCTAATCATTCACAATAAAGTTCTATTTGTATTTACACCACTTATATTTTCTTAAGTAACTTTGTGCACTATGGTTTCTAAGGTTGAGTCAATTCAACAGAGACTGGCTGGATTCATCACCCCAGACAACATGTGCTGTCACCTCTTTAAATGTATCAGGAATGAAACTGTTGCGTTGGTTGCGCTCATGGTGATCAACACCTCAATCATGAAGCATAATATGGTTATATCTCAAAATCTTTCATTTTTATTCCATTTCACTCTAGCCTAGAAGATGAGTGTTTACCTGAAAATCATTCCTCACTTCCGAGTTTCCCATTTCGGCAGATAATTCAGACATAATAGCCTGTTCTGGGACAATAATCTTGTATATAATTTCATTAACCTGTGAGACAACAAATTGCCCCAATTTAGATGATTTCTCCTTACCCACTACAATGTTTCTTATAGTTTTCCTGTTATCAGAATCTAGAGTTGACTGAACATTTGAGACTGAACTTAAACCACAAATAGATCGGAGTATCTTTTTCATCATCACTGTTACCATAATACTTCAGGATTTCTAGTTGCTGTTTTTGATTGATAATTGTTGTTTATTGTTTGTTTGTGTTATTAATAATATTATTTTATTCAATATGTAAGATTGTGTTAGCTCAACAGTCTAAGAGGACAAGGGAAGATATTTTTATTTATGTTTTGCCTCTACTGGAATAACTTCTCTTCTTCTTCCTGGTTGCAGAACTGCTCACAAAATGTTTCGCATTCCTATCTCTGGAGATATTCAACAATGTTCCTTTTCTCTTTCAAGTAATTTTGGCTACTTGATATGCAAAACTCATCTTATTATTTGGAATAAGGTCCCCATTCACAATTGTTGCTGTTTTGAGGCTGTTGTCCGTAAAAGCATTTATGATGTCAAGAATACCAATCCTGATAATGATCCTGCATGTACCAATATTCCTCTTGTCATGGGTGGCGATTGGGCTCCAACTCTTCCTTTAGTTGCGCATGGAAATCACTCCGATATTGCCCAAAAATATCTTTGTTCATCTTTTTTATGGAACCATGTAACACAGCTCTTTTTAAAGACCGATATGCCTCTAGCACTCATCTTACTTTCTTTTGAACTGACTCAATTTTGAATGTTGTAATGAGAAGCAGGTATTAATGAAGAAGTAATAGAGTAATAATTACACTAAATTTATTGTACTTATTTATTATTTAAAGAGAGTGATTTTGTTGAACATGCTAATTTAGTGTTCACTGATTATTCACGATATTCGGCTTGGCAACTGTTAGCTGAATCTCGAATTTGAGAATCTATTTGATCATATGGCTTAGAAGTGATATGTCATCACTTACGTCGATATCCGTCTTAATCTTAATATCGATATCTGTCTTATGACTAATATTGATATTTATCTTATGATTAATATCGATATCTGTCTTACACTTAATATCGATATCTACTTTATCCTTAATAACGATATCAATTTTTATTTTACTTATTGTTATTTTTATAACTATTTTGTGATTACTATTTGTGTGATAAGGAAAAGTAATTGATTATAAAAAGGAGGCTTTCGCCCCTTTTTATTTACTCTTCTTTTTCTTTTCCTCTTTTTTACAACCCACTCTTTCTTATATCTAATCATTCACAATAAAGTTCTATTCGTATTCACACCACTTATATTTTCTTCAGTAACTTTATGCACTATGGTTTCTAAGGTTGAGTCAATTCAACAGGTTATGAACCGCCTTCCTCAAATCATCAAATTTCCCAAGTCAAGTCTCCTCAACTCGAAAAACTATTTTGCCTGGAAACCCGATTTCCTTTACCAATTTCTCTCCTGTGGTAAAGAAGTTAACAGTTACTTGGAAAAAGGTATTATTGCTATCCCACCTGGAGAAGATCAAGCTCCACTTGTCGACGCCTATGATGAACTCATCGGACAATCAATTGCCTTAGCTACAACTCCTAGTTTCTTCAAGGCCATCTCCCGCTTGCGTCTCCCTGGACGCAACCTATGGCTCCATCTGGAACTGAAATATGGTACTCTTGACCATATCGAACTCATTGAACACATCCAAAATCTTTTCGGTGCCAGCAAACCCAATGACAATAGATTTCACAAATCCTATGTCAGATGGATGGCTCTTTGGGATATTATTTGCTCCTCCACCAGTGCTCTTGCCCTTGGTCCCTATTTTTTCTTGCTCTCCTCAACAACGACAAACTCAACATTGAAATGTCTCGCCAAACTCGTGATCATATGGAACCCCCTCACTTTGAGTCAGCTGTTTACTCCGCTGCCAAAGTCTCTGGAGTGGATACCAGTATCCATGAAGAAGAATTTCTATCAACAGAGACTATCTTGAATGCCGAAGAGAAGACTGAGCAGAGCAAACCTGACAAGGAGAAACGTGGCCGCAAGAAATCCAAGTTTACGTGTGTTTGTTGCAACAAGAAGGGTCATACCTCTTCCCACTGCAAAGCCTTGCAAAAGGATTGTCCAAAAATCAATGGTTCTGAAAACTGGAACATTGAATCTAACAATGAAACAGAAGCCTGGTTCTTTTCTGAAGTAAAGAAAGCTAATGACTGTGATGATTCTGATGATTTTAATTTTTATTCTGAACACTCGGCTGTTGAAGCAAATTCTGCATCCAGCACACTTGTTCACAAGTTTGTTTCCCTCGGGTGGAAACACCTCTCGTCTCCCAAAATGGGATTGATTTGATTGATACCAACCACGTTGAGGCCTCTGTTGCCACCGTTCTTGGTCCTACAGCTAGACCTTCTGGTGAGACCAAGTTTGTCTCCAATACTAGCTCTTGTTTTGAAGTTTTTCATTCAACTTCACCCGAGACTTTTGCCAACTCGGGCTTATTATCTATTGTTCTGGATTCTGGGGCCGCTCGCCACATTTTTAATGACTTATCAGTCTTCGAGTCGACCACTCCTTGCAACATTCCCCTTAGTGGTGTGGGATCGTCAGTTGCTTTGGCCCGCGGTAATGTTCCCCTATCCATAGTTGACGCAAACAACCAACATATGGCAAACATCACCCTTATGGACGCTCTTTATGTCCCCGGCATAAGCCGTAATCTTCTTTCTCAAATAAGAGCTATGGATCAGGGTGTTAAATTTATTTCCAAAGGCAAGGTTGTCTATGCGTCTAATAGCAAACTTGCTAAATTCAAAATTGCCGATCGCTTTAACAGCGACTTTTTAATCTGCAGAGCTAGACCTCTTGCTGCTTCAACCGTATTACTTGCAACAGACAATGAGGCTTCTATTTGGCACAAGCGCCTTGGACATCCTGCACCAAGCCGACTACAGCTATTATGCAAACAGCTCAAGGTCAATCCCAAACAAGTAAAGGAACTCACCTCTACTCATGAGTGTGATTCCTGTGCCCAATCAAAGGCTGTTATACCACCTTTTAAGTCTTCCAGCACTAAATCAACTCATCCTCTTGAACGTCTCGACGCTGATCTCGCTGGTCATTTTACTAAATCTGTTGGTGGTTCTAAGTACCTTTTGGTCATTACCGACCACTATTCACGTTTTGCCTATTCAGTAGCTCTCAAGTCCAAAAGCGAAGCCTCGGAACATATAAAGTCATATATTATTACCTGCGAAAAACAGTTCACCAACAAAGGAGATTTTAAAGTAAAAAGGTTCCATACCGACAACGGAGGAGAATTCAAATCTAATGAACTCGAGTACTGGTTTAAACAGCGAGGTATTGTTCACACTACCACCACACCTTATACCCCTCAACAAAATGGTCTTGCTGAACGCATGAACAGAACCTTAGGTACAAAGGCTGATGCTATACGTCTGGATTCCAACTTGCCTGAAGAATTATGGCCTGAACTATACATTGCTGCTACTTACTTATACAACCGCACACCATCTAGAGTTATCAATAACTTGGCCCCACTCAAGCTTTGGTCTAATGTCTCACCCGACTACCAGCATTTGAGGGTTATAGGCTGCAGAGCTTATGTAGTCATACCCAAGGCCCAACGCCATGCACTTAAAGCCTCTGAAGAGTCCAACAAGTCTACTGGAAAATTTCTGGATAAAACTATTACTGGTACTTTTGTTGGATACTCATCAACTCGAAACGCTTATCGCATTTTCCACGATGGTCGAATTACAGAGTCTAGAAACATTATATTCAGAGAGTCAATCTTCCCTTTCAAGACTCCCAACATTTCCGATGCAATTACTCCTAGCATTCCTACCGGCTCTATTGGGGGAATATCATTGTCTACTGGTTCTTCAGCTCCAGCACAAGTCATCCTGCCTAATGCTCAGAGCTCCACTGATCGCCAACAATTGTTCACCTCTGACCTCATTCCTCAACAAGGGGAAGTGTCAACTGAAACTCCACTGCAAGGGGAAGAAGCATCTCTTTTTAATGATAATGATTCTGTGATAATTGTTGACCCGTCCGAAGATTCTGACAGCTCGCATCAAGGGGAAGATTCTGACAAGATTTTGCCTGATGCTCCTTCTCTGGAAACTCCGACTGATACAGTGGTTGACATTGTTTGCCAAAGATCTGGCTTCAAACGAACTCAAAGCTTCAGAGAATTAACTAAAGATAATATTGCCTCTCGTCTTAGATCTCGCCCTCCAATTTCAAATATGATAATCAGACACAATTGTGAAAACGATGAAACATTTGAATCCGACACAGTTCCCGACACTGAATTTCTGAACGAAAATCGACCTTATAAAATTCAGAGATTATCGACTACTACTGGAGAAGGTCTGGAAATCTTATTAGCAACTGGTGATGGGCTTACTTATCAACAAGCCATGTCTAGCACAGAATCCAATCAATGGACAGCAGCTTGTATTTCTGAAATGAATTCTTTGAAAGAAAATGGAAGTTGGAAACTGGTTGACCTGCCCCCAGGCAGAAGAGCTATCAACAGCAAATGGGTATTCAAAATCAAATACGACGCAGATGGAAATGTTGAACGATACAAAGCACGCCTAGTTGTTGTGGGCTATTCTCAAATTGAAGGAGTTGATTACCAGGAAACCTTTGCTCCTGTAGTCCGTTATGAAGGTCTCAGATTGCTACTAGCCTTGTCGGCTCACCTTGGCTATGAAGTTCATCAGATGGATGTTACCACTGTTGAACATGCTAATTTAGTGTTCACTGATTATTCACTATATTCGGGTTGGCAACTGTTAGCCGAATCCAGAATTTGAATATCTGTTTTATCCATAAGATATTTTTAAAATATCCTTAAATATCGTTATCTATTTTTACTCTTGATAATGATATCTGTTTTATCCTTAAATCATCCTTATACTATTTTTATCATTAATAACGATATCTGTTTTATTTCTAATAACGATATCTATTTTTATTCTACGTATTGTTATTTTTATAACTATTTTGTGATTACTATTTGTGTGATAAGGAAAAGTAACTGATTATAAAAAGGAGGCTTTCGCCCCTTTTTATTTACTCTTCTTTTTCTTTTCCTCTTTTTTACAAACCACTCTTTCTTATATCTAATCATTCACAATAAAGTTCTATTTGTATTCACACCACTTATATTTTCTTCAGTAACTTTATGCACTATAGTTTCTAAGGTTGAGTCAATTCAACAAGTTATTGGTTCAAGTGATTTGTATATACGAAAATAAAATTGATGTTGTTTACATATTCCAGTGATTTTGTAGGAATAGAAAATAGGGGGGTGTTCGTATATGACGTTACGGAACCACATATCATCTAGATGACATAATTCAGCAATTTTGTATGTAAAGCACTATATAATAATGTCTTGCCGCAGGTTTTCTTCATAGTAAGTCTCCTAAAATAGAGTCTATATATATCTGTCACGGGTTTGAAGATTGGATTGCCACGAAAATGCTTGTAACATTACACATCTATTCCATCCACCACGGTTTTCTTTTTTTTTGAAGTTGAACTCTTTCTTTGTTTAATCAATAATAAAATATTTATTTATATTACATTTATTAATGAGATGAAATGCTATTGCAACGATCCCTTTTGCCTCCCCGTGATATAAAATATAAAGTTGTAAGCCATGATTCATCTATGATATTTCTGCCATGAGTGAAAGGAGCAATTTCTAGTAGTCAATTCTAATCAAAGATGTTAATTAAATAGATTAATAATAGCACTGCTTCAATACATGCAACAAACAATTACTTGAAGGAGCAGTCCTGATAATATTCAATTGTAAGCATGAAAAAATCTTTATTCTTCTAGTTTTATCTTACGGCTGACTTTTTTCGTGTATTTACTTAATTCCTTGCTTAAAAAAAGTTGGTTCGGTATGTAATATACGCCTATTTAAGGCCTAATGCCTTTTAGTCGAGTAGCGACTCTTCTCCTCACTATATGCTTAAATCAAAACTTTTTTTTTTTATTAATAGAGAAGAACTACTTCGATTACTGTATTTTCTTCGTGTTACAGAAACTATCTCGGTTAGTCTTATTTTCCAACTCTCAATTTTGTTAATGCCGAAGGCCTTTTAGTCGCTTAGCGACTCTTCTCCATACACTTTCTCATGAACTACTTAGATTCCTGTATCTCCTTCACAATCGTAGTATATTCTACAGTTACTGTAACTTTTTTATTTATTACCAAATCTCAGATCAGTAATAGAGACTACTTTGATTAGCAGAGTTATTCAATTATCTTTCTGTTAAAACTCAGGTTTATGCTTGGAATGACGTCCTCTCTTGCTAATTTGTTTTCAACGTAATAGTTAGTATCAGATTGTATATTACGTTCAGAATAGATAGATACAAATAGTGCCCCTTCATTCCCTACGTAGTACCATTTAGTTCTATTCCGATTCAGTATATAGTTCATTTAGAGTCATTGAGTGAATCCTCTTAACACTCAGATTATTTACCAAGGTCAGGGAAATTTACTCATTTACTTACAATTGAATATTATCAGGACTACTTCTTTAAGTCATCCTTTATTGCATGTATTGAAGCAGTGCTATTATTAATCTTCTTAATTAACATCTTTGATTAGAATTGACTACTAGAAATTGCTCCTTTCACTCATGGCAGAAATATCATAGATGAATCATGGCTTATAACTTTATATTTACTGTCGCAGAGAGGCCGAAGGGACCGTATCGTTGCAATAGCATCTTATAAACCTTTATGTATGTAATATCTAAAATACAACCTACTTGGTAAGTATATTACGTCTACTCAATTACATTAAATAGTTGTTCCATCTCCAGCAAAGTTGACAAAATTCTTTCAAATAATGCATGTACAAAAATATTAAAAATTTGATTCGACCCAGGATCGAACTGGGGACGTTCTGCGTGTTAAGCAGATGCCATAACCGACTAGACCATCGAACCTTTTTTATAACTGAAACGGATGGAGGCAGAGGAAGACTTGAATGAAAACTATGAAGGCAGATGAATGTCAATCAACCAGCGGCCAAAAATCAAAAAAGAAGCCCTCGACAGGAAAAAAAAAACCCTTCGAACTTCCGATGTCTGAAGAAGATCCGACCAACTACAATAACTACGACCCTAGACTCCTTGAAAACGATGAGAACAATCTCGA
The DNA here is from genome assembly GCA_900654225.1 of Magnusiomyces fungicola. Classification (NCBI taxonomy): domain Eukaryota; kingdom Fungi; phylum Ascomycota; class Dipodascomycetes; order Dipodascales; family Dipodascaceae; genus Magnusiomyces; species Magnusiomyces fungicola. Next base: position 2,126,386 of record CAACAH010000002.1, read on the forward strand.
ATGGGGAGAACCACCCGGTCCTCACATTCAGGGAATGCATGACGACGGTGGGGGAGCCGGTGTTGCCGGGGGGAGACCCGAGTGCACCGACTCAACAAACACCACTGGAACAACACAACGAATTATTGCTGACGGAGCGAACCAAGCGGGAACGGTTAGGAGCATGGCTGCAAGGAGAGCAGCGAAGCTCAAGGCCACCACTTCGTTTAAACCGAACATTGAAGCACACCAAGTTAGGGAGTGCAGGGAGTGTAAACGCTTAACACAAGCGTACAAACAGCTTGAGGAAAGAACCGAAAGCGCCATTGAGGAACTTAAGAGACGAATCGATCGCTGCGAAGAACAGGACCTTTATGGGCAACAGGCTGATGAAGCCATGACTGACGGCACGGACGAGCATGGTGGCAATGGATCATTAGGAGGTCCGGGATCACGTGAATCGGACTTGCACCAGGTCATCAAACAGATGCAAGAAACTATTGACGAACTTAGGAACGAAGCGCAAACCAATGCAAAGGAAACCGAAGCGAAGTTGAAGGCTATAGAAGATGAGATGGCCACGCTTAGAACGGACATTAACTCTATGACAGGTATGGCTGGCACAAGTTTAACCAATTCTGAAAAAATTAAAACCTTGAATAAGGCTGTGACTGGCTTCGAAAAAAAGGTCAACGCAATGCACGAGGAGCTCAAGAAAGACTTCTCACAGAAGGTAAACTTCTTAGACGCGGCACACAAAAACTCGGTTAAAAACTTGACTGAGATCGCCAACAAAAACCAACTTGAGATAGCTGGTATGAAGAGAACTGTTGAATCCAATAAACTTTTGGTACAAAAATCAGATCAGAGATCTCACGATATGGCTAAGAAGATGCAAGGAGTTAAGAATACCGTTGAGAAAAAGGTTGACGAGTGGGTTCAGGTTGCTAGTAGAGGTGGAGGCGAGTGGAAGACCATTCGCAAGACCAAACCAGTGAATATTGCCAATCAACAAAAATTGGATGCTGCGCAAAATGAAGCTAAAGAGGAACTCAAGAAATATCCAAGAGTTTGCATCAAAGACTCAAAATACCAATTACTTGAATTTCAAAATACCAATTACTTGAATTGAACGGGTTTGCGAAGGAAATCGAAAAATTACATGGCGATAGAGACGTGGTACATAGAATAGGAAACACAATTAAGGGCCATATTTGGGTGACCATTAAAGACAAAGAAGTTGTTAAAAATGCCAAAGATTGGATTCCAAAACTGGGCCCTATGTACTCACTTTTGGACACGGATCAATGGTGGAAACTAGTTGCTTATGGAATACCTAACTCGACACAACCAAGTGAATTTGTCAAATATCTCAAAGACAATTATGGATACACTATTAACAGGACTCCCAGAATTATCAGTCAGAATGAAAGCACTTACAATGCTATTCTCTCGTTTACCAACGAAGATGACTACATTGCATGCAGTACAGGAATAAACTTCGAGTATATCAGAATCCGAACGAGACCCTTCCTTGAGCGAATCAAGACAGAAAAGGAGATTGGAAATATTAGGCAGAAATGGGATTTGATAAGGAAAAGCCAGAGAGCCAGCATTCAGGGAAAGACTGAGGCCATTCCCGACGAGCTAGCCGACGGAAATGACGACCATACCACATCCACACCAGTCAATAATGATTATTAAAGTCTGTCAGTGGAATTGTGGCAAACGAAAGGAAGCAACAAGCTATGCATTAGGGGAGTTAGGTTACCCTGACATCCTCATGATACAAGAGCCCGGAAAGTACAAAGACAGAGAAGGTAAGATATGCATCATAGGGTCCAAAGACCCCAACTGGCTGCTCCTCTACAAGGAACACCAGGAGGATCAGGTCCGGGCAGTCACCTATGTGCATGCTAAATCTCATCTCAGAGGAATAATATCCAAAGTCGATGAAGAGACAACACCTGACAAGGTTACAATAACTGTTGGAGGCGTGAGAATCATAAACGTCTATAATCAGCCGTGGAAAGGAAATGACAGTAATTGGCAAGGTGAAATAGAACAAATGTATAAGAATGACTGGTCCATTCCGCCAAACACTATACTTGCTGGTGACTTTAACTTACACCACGAGATGTGGAACCCGGGTGCTCAACCCCGGTTTCATGAAGCTAGTGTTGTGGAATGGCTTAGATCGAACGATATGCTATTATGCACTCCAAAGGGGTACCGACTCATGAACGAGGCAATGTTATTGACCTCTGTTTTGCTAGCCCTGAGCTAGAACACAATACCAGTTTGACTAAATTTATACCACCAGAGGATAACCTAAGTGACCACGCAATCTTTATATGGACTATCCGAGGAAATCAGCTTATTAGTGAGTTTGAAGCAACACTTTCTGCGATGAAGAGGTATAACCTAAAAGACGGGGACTTTGAGAAATTCTCTAATGAGATTTCAAAAAGAATCCGTAAGGTGAACCTTCATAACAGAATACCCCATTCCGAGCTTCAGATTGACTATCTGGCTGAGACCCTAGAGGATGTTGTCAAAGGAGCCATGGAAGCAACTTTCCGACCACTTAAACTGTGCCCAAAATCCAAGAGATACTGGACTGATGATGTTCGCGATGCTCATGCGGAATATATCAGGACCAAAAAAGGAGGCTAAAGCCCGTAGAAATCCAGTAACAATTAACAACAAAAGAGGCCATACGTAGGTTCCATTCTACCTTGAAAGAGGCAAAGAGGGCTTGCTGGGACAAGTTTGTGTCAGAAATAGAGAGCAGGGATATTGGAAAAGTGCTAAGATTCGTCAAGCCTAAAGGTGAAGACAGGATCACGCCTAATCTAAAAAAGAACCCCGATGGAGGGGATACCCCTGAAAATTACACTAAGAATACCCAGGAAAAAATAGAGGTACTAAAGGCAAGGCTTCTACCTGACATTGAACAGGGACCAGAGATTTCCTTTGAGCTCGGTTACGATGACAGGTGGCGGAAGCTTGAAATGTGCGAGGCAGAAAGTGTAATACACCAACTACCCAAAGATAAGGCTCCTGGAGACGATGGAATAACTGGTGACCTATTTAAGCATGCATGGCAAAACGAAGAATTTAAGGTTAGATTCTTCAACCTACTTAAAGCCTGCGTAAAATTAGGATACCATCCAAAGATCTGGCGACAAAGCATAATTGTAATAATACCCAAACCAGGGAAGAAGGATTACACTGACCCAAAAGCTTATAGACCCATCTCACTTTTGAAGATAGCCTCCAAGATTTTGGAGAAAATCTACCAAAAAGAATCGCGTACTTAACAAGAGACTTACTACCCAAGGAGCAGTATGGAGGACGAACAGGGTACTGTGCTACAGACGCTGTTTTAGACCTAGTGCAACGGGTGGAAGAATCTTGGAAACATCCAAAAAGAACCTGGAAGCCAACATCAGCGATGATGGTTGACATTCAAGGGCTTTGACCATGTTGACAGAAATATATTGATTCAAACTATGAAAGAGATGGAATTGCCAATTGCGGCACAAAAGTGGGTCTACCACTTTGTCTCTGAAAGGACAGGGAAGCTTTTGCTGGACAGAAGTATTGGAAGCGGAATGCCAATCAATACGGGAATACCACAGGGATCGCCAATCTCACCACTGCTCTTTATGATATACACAACACCTTTGTATGGAGAGATCAAACGATGGGGAGGAGTACCTTCAGGATTTATCGATGACATAACAATCACGGTCGAAGGCCCTATAGCTGACAATTCTGTCAAGCTAAGTCGCATTTTGAAAAAGATTTGTGATTGGGCAGAGTCTAGAAAGACAAAGATAGATCTTGGCCCAAAGCTTGGATTTATCCATTTTTCAAATAAAAAGGTTACAGAGAATGACAGAGACACCGCTGTTCTGACGCTCCCGAATAACTCGGTGAGAACATCAGAAAAAACGGTCAAACTCTTAGGCATAACGCTGGACGAAAAACTCGAATTCAAGGAGCACATCTTAAAGAAGATGGCCTCTGCAAGAAGAGTCAACGGAATGTTTTGGAATCTGGGTGGCTGCACTAGCGGTATGTCTGGTGTGGCTGTCAGATCTCTATATTTGATGTGTGTCAGGGCGATTATTGAATATGGATGCGAAGTGTGGTATCACAAGCTACAGAAAGGACAGGCACGCAAATTAGAAGTGATCCAAAATTCTGCATTGAGAAGAATTATTGGTGCTTTTAAGACTACCCCACTTTTTGAACTACAAAAGGAATCTGCTATACCCCCACTAATACTGAGACTGGTAGCTTCTACCAGAAAAAAGGCGGTAAGGATTTTCCAAACCATTGACAAGAATAACCCAGTGAGAAATCACTTGCAGACACCATTTGATGGAACAGTGATTGCTGAACTCAGAGGAATGTTCCTCAGGGTAAGCAAACTTGAATACATAAGGCCACCGATTGAAGATCCTCCACCTTGGGACATGAACAGGGTTGATGATCTAGAAACAAATAGAGCAAAGATGGAAAAATACAAAATCCTAGAGGAGTCTTAGATGAACATAAATAACATATTGTTAAGGGAATGAAGATTCTCGTACACCATGCAGTCTTCTGGAGTGCAGTACAGAAGAATCACTGAAAACCTGAATGCGATACTAGAATCGCGAAGCTGGTTCCCAGAGATATTATGAGAAAAATGACCATGAAAGATTTAAGCAGGATCACACAACGTAGGACAGGCCATGGCTAGTTTGGCGCATGGTTTAAAAAGCACAATATACCTCAGGACAGCTATAACTGTGAATGTGGACAGCTGGAAACAGTTGACCACATCCTGTTAAGATGTCCCAATTTGGAAACCGAAATAGAAGAATTGAGAAAGGTATCTCCAAGAATGAAGCTATCAAGCCTCCTAATTACTTATGAAGGACTGCAAGCAGTTGCAACCTTCATGAGGGCTCGTGAAGAGCAATCATAAAAACAACAATGAGTATTGGTATGATGAAGACCAGTGGGCAAAACTGGAGCGGGGTTTCAAGTAATTACTTGTGATTTCTTCTCCCCAAAAACGGCTGGGAACTGAGGCCTTTTTTCGGGCTGGTTTGAGCAGACATGATGATGCCAAACGTCATTACGAAAATTGCAATGAGAAAAAGTTGCCATATAGGAACAAAAATATGAATGCACTATTAAGAGTTAAATCTGGAAAGTTTGATATGTCAAAAAGGTTGGTGAAGAGCCTACTAGTTATATTATGTGTTATGACCCTGTTATGACAATCCCCAAATTTGAGTCAGAGTCTGTTTTTAGATGATTCTACGAGAAATTAAGTAAAACGTTATGTAGCGGAAAAGTGAATCTATTAGTCTATCTATGGGATACCTATATGATTCTTCTGGTTCCACTCCTCAACTTCTCGCTGTAGGTGCCAGCACTTTGTGCGATAAACGATTAAGAGCAACTTGTGTTGAACATGCTAATTTAGTGTTCACTGATTATTCACTATATTCGAGTTGGCAACTGTTAGCCGAATCCAGAATTTGAATATCTGTTTTATCCTTAAGATATTTTTAAAATATCCTTAAATATCGTTATCTATTTTTACCCTTGATAACGATATCTGTTTTATCCTTAAATCATCCTTATACTATTTTTATCATTAATAACGATATCTGTTTTATTTCTAATAACGATATCTATTTTTATTCTACGTATTGTTATTTTTATAACTATTTTGTGATTACTATTTGTGTGATAAGGAAAAGTAACTGATTATAAAAAGGAGGCTTTCGCCCCTTTTTATTTACTCTTCTTTTTCTTTTCCTCTTTTTTACAAACTACTCTTTCTTATATCTAATCATTCACAATAAAGTTCTATTTGTATTCACACCACTTATATTTTCTTCAGTAACTTTATGCACTATGGTTTCTCAGGTTGAGTGGACTCAACAGGTTATGAACCGCCTTCCTCAAATCATCAAATTTCCCAAGTCAAGTCTCCTCAACTCGAAAAACTATTTTGCCTGGAAACCCGATTTCCTTTACCAATTTCTCTCCTGTGGTAAAGAAGTTAACAGTTACTTGGAAAAAGGTATTATTGCTGTCCCACCTGGAGAAGATCAAGCTGCACTTGTCGACGCCTATGATGACCTCATCGGACAAGCAATTGCCTTAGCTACAACTCCTAGTTTCTTCAAGGCCATCTCCCGCTTGCGTCTCCCTGGACGCAACCTATGGCTCCATCTGGAACTGAAATATGGTACTCTTGACCATATCGAACTCATTGAGCACATCCAAAATCTTTTTGGTGCCAGCAAACCCAATGACAATAGATTTCACGAATCCTATGTCAGATGGATGGCTCTTTGGGATATTATTTGCTCCTCCACCAGTGCTCTTGCCCTTGGTCCCTATTTTTTTCTTGCTCTTCTCAACAACGACAAACTCAACATTGAAATGTCTCGCCAAACTCATGATCATATGGAACCCCCTCAGTTTGAGTCAGCTGTTTACTCCGCTGCCAAAGTCTCTGGAGTGGATACCAGTATCCATGAAGAAGAATTTCTATCAACAGAGACTATCTTGAATGCCGAAGAGAAGACTGAGCAGAGCAAGCCTGACAAGGAGAAACGTGGCCGCAAGAAATCCAAGTTTACATGTGGTCGTTGCAACAAGAAAGGTCATACCTCTTCCCACTGCAAAGCCTTGCAAAAGGATTGTCCAAAGATCAATGGTTCTGAAAACTGGAACATTGAATCTAACAATGAAACAGAAGCCTGGTTCTTTTCTGAAGTAAAGAAAGCTAATGACTGTGATGATTCTGATGATTTTAATTTTTATTCTGAACACTCGGCTGTTGAAGCAAATTCTGCATCCAGCACACTTGTTCAGAAGCTTGTTTCCCCTCGGGTAGAAACTGTTGAATTGACTCAACCTTAGAAACCATAGTGCACAAAGTTACTGAAGAAAATATAAGTGGTGTAAATACAAATAGAACTTTATTGTGAATGATTAGATATAAGAAAGAGTAGTTTGTAAAAAAGAGGAAAAGAAAAAGAAGAGTAAACAAAAAGGGGCGAAAGCCTCCTTTTTATAATCAGTTACTTTTCCTTATCACACAAATAGTAATCACAAAATAGTTATAAAAATAACAATAAGTAAAATAAAAATAGATATCGTTATTAAGTGTAAGACAGATATTGATATTAATCATAAGACAAATATCAATATTAATCATAAGACAGATATTGATATTAATCATAAGACAAATATCAATATTAATCATAAGACAGATATCGATATTAAGAATAAGACAGGTATCGATATTAATCATAAGACGGATATCGACATAAGTGATGACATATCACTTCTAAGCCAGATGATCAAATAGATGCTCAAATTCAAGATTCAGCTAACAGTTGCCAAGCCGAATATCGTGAATAATCAGTGAACACTAAATTAGCATGTTCAACAATCACAGGACAATTATAAAAATAACAACAAGTATATATAATAAAAATAGATATCGTTATTAAAAATAGAACAGATATCGATATTAAGTATGAAAACCGATATCGATATTAAGTGTAAGACAGATATCGATATTAAGAATAAGACAGATATTGACATAAGTGATGACATATCACTTCTAAGCCATATGATCAAATAGATTCTCAAATTCGAGATTCAGCTAACAGTTGCCAAGCCGAATATAGTGAGTAATCAGTGAACACTAAATTAGCATGTTCAACAAGTCTCTGTTCATAGAGATTCTTCTTTATGGATACTGGTATCCACTCCAGAGACTTTGGCAGCGGAGTAAACAGCTGACTCAAACTGAGGGGGTTCCATATGATCACGAGTTTGGCGAGACATTTCAATGTTGAGTTTGTCGTTGTTGAGGAGAGCAAGAAAAAAATAGGGACCAAGGGCAAGAGCACTGGTGGAGGAGCAAATAATATCCCAAAGAGCCATCCATCTGACATAGGATTCGTGAAATCTATTGTCATTGGGTTTGCTGGCACCGAAAAGATTTTGGATGTGCTCAATGAGTTCGATATGGTCAAGAGTACCATATTTCAGTTCCAGATGGAGCCATAGGTTGCGTCCAGGGAGACGTAAACGGGAGATGGCCTTGAAGAAGCTAGGAGTTGTGGCTAAGGCAATTGCTTGTGCGATGAGTTCATCATAGGCGTCGACAAGTGGAGCTTGATCTTCTCCAGGTGGGATAGCAATAATACCTTTTTCCAAGTAACTGTTAACTTCTTTACCACAGGAGAGAAATTGGTCAAGAAAATCGGGTTTCCAGGCAAAATAGTTTTTCGAGTTGAGGAGACTTGACTTGGGAAATTTGATGATTTGAGGAAGGCGGTTCATAACCTGTTGAGTCCACTCAACCTGAGAAACCATAGTGCATAAAGTTACTGAAGAAAATATAAGTGGTGTGAATACAAATAGAACTTTATTGTGAATGATTAGATATAAGAAAGAGTGGTTTGTAAAAAAGAGGAAAAGAAAAAGAAGAGTAAATAAAAAGGGGCGAAAGCCTCCTTTTTATAATCAGTTACTTTTCCTTATCACAAATAGTAATCACAAAATAGTTATAAAAATAACAATAAGTAAAATAAAAATAGATATCGTTATTAAAGACAAAGTAGATATCGATATTAAGTGTAAGACAGATATCGATATTAATCATAAGACAAATATCAATATTAGTCATAAGACACATATCGATATTAATCATAAGATAGATATCGATATTAAGAATAAGACAGATATCGATATTAATCATAAGACGGATATCGACATAAGTGATGACATATCACTTCTAAGCCATATGATCAAATAGATTCTCAAATTCGAGATTCAGCTAACAGTTGCCAAGCCGAATATCGTGAATAATCAGTGAACACTAAATTAGCATGTTCAACAATCACAGGACAATTATAAAAATAACAATAAGTAGAATAAAAATAGATATCGTTATTAAAAATAAAACAGATATCGTTATTAATGATAAAAATAGTATAAGGATATTTAAGGATATTTTAAAAATATCTTAAGGATAAAATAGATATTCAAATTCTGGATTCGGCTAACAGTTGCCAACCCGAATATAGTGAATAATCAGTGAACACTAAATTAGCATGTTCAACAAATTCTAAGTAAATGAGTAAACTTCCCTGACAGTAAAAAGAGACGGGTGTCATAACCTTAGAATAAAATAACCTCAGGTTTAAGAAAATAGAATCAATTACTCTGAATAAAGCATATACTGCATTGGAATAGAACTAAATAGTACTACTTAAGGAAATAAGGGATAAGGTGCACTATTTGTATCTACTTACTCTGAACGTAATATACAATCTGAGACTAACTAATACGTTAGCAAGAGAGGAAGTCATTCCGGGAATAAACCTGAGTAGTAACAGAGAAGCTCGGCTAATTATAAAAAAAGGTAATCGAATAACTCTGCTAGTTGAGGTGGTTTCTAATACTGATATTGGATCTGGAAATAAAAAAAAGTTGTGATTTAAGCATACAGCATGGGGAAGGGTCGTTCTGCAACTAAAACACATCCGGCCTTAAAACAGTAAGATACAGAAAGCTAGCGTACGGATCAATACGGGAGAAGAATTTCTAAAGAAAATCCTCCCAGCTACATCAACTGTAACAAATACGACTTTAGACTCCTTGAAAGTGATGACAATCTTAAATGGAAACAATCTTCTGGTCTTTACGTTCAGAAAGCGCATGCCGATGGTTGGGGAGGTGAAGCTTCCGGGGCAGGACTGAGTACACACAAAGCCTCAGTTAGATCAATAAGGAACAGACCGGCATAAGAGCAGATTTTGCCAAAAATGATGAAAAGAGTGATTAAAATTACTAGAATATACCAAGTTATGAAAAATAAATCGTCACGAACAGGATTCGAACCTGCGCAGGTAAAACCCATTGCCTATCATGCTATTAGTAGCAGGGCAACGCCTTAACCACTCGGCCATCGTAACCAATTCTTAGGACTTTTTGAAACGGATGGGGGCAAAGGAAGTCTGGAATAAAAAACTATGAGGGCAGATGGGACTAACGACCAGCGATTAGGGGGGCGAGGCAAGATAGTCTAGTGGTTAATGCGTCCCCAGGCGTTATGCTTTCTCGCCCTCGTCACGGGTCCAAATCTAACACTTGGAATTATTAACACGGATTTACGCATCTCTCTCTCAAAAAGATAAACCCTGCAAGATCAGTGGCCTAGGCTGGTGGAGGTTTTTTCCTATAAGGTTTTACTTCACACGAAGTGTCGTATGCATCACGACATGGGCCGAGCGTCGGGGTCTAGGTCGGGCTGATCCCAAGTCCGGACAAGTGCTTGCGAGCACGGTAAAGTCATGCAATGAAAAGTTGCCACACGAACATATATATCAATTTGAATTGTACAAGGTTAGCGAAGAGTCTATTAGTTATATTATGTATAACCCTTTAATTAATCAATCAATCAAACCAGCGATCAGGAAGGGACAGAATAATAGAGAAGGGAAAAATTGATTAACGAAGGTTTGCTTTTAATATCTATGTACATTTTAACTAGCTAAGAATTGTCTGCCGCTCATAAGTTAAGGAATCGGAAGTCCTTTTATATTCGTCGGTCCTGGTGTGTACTTCTATATAGCAGCTAAGATATCAATAATATAATATAACAAGGAGCGGGAATCCTGCCGTATGATCATTACGATAGTTGGAAAACGGATAAATATAATAATTGAGAAGCGGAGAAACACGATAATTGAGAAGCGGAGAAACATGATAGTTGAGAAAAGGAGAGAAACACGATAATTGAGAAGCGGGTAATCATATTGTTGTCAAAAGTCTTATCTGTTCATCTCTGTTCTGCATCGCTTGGGTTGTATGTGGATGGATGTTTTGGAATCTGGGTAGCTGCACTGGCGTATGTCTGGTGTGGCTGTTAGGCACGCAAATTAGAAGTGATACAAAATTCTGCATTGAGAAGAATTATTGGCGCTTTTAAGACTACCCCAATTTTTGAACTACAGAAGGAATCTACTGTTGAATTGACTCAACCTTAGAAACCATAGTGCACAAAGTTACTGAAGAAAATATAAGTGGTATAAATACAAATAGAACTTTATTGTGAATGATTAGATATAAGAGAGAGTAATTTATAAAAAGAAAAAAAAAAGAGTAAATAAAAAGGGGCACAAGCCTCCTTTTTATAACCAGTTGCTTTTTTTTATCACATAAATAACAACACAACAGCAATTTAGAAAAGTAACAATAAGTAGAATAAATCAGATATCGTTGTTATGACCCTGTTATGACAATCCCCAAATTTGAGTCAGAGTCTGTGTTTAGATGGTTCTACGAGAAATTAAGTAAAGGTTATGTAGCGGAAAAGTGAATCTATTAGTCTATCTAAGATATACCTCAGTGATTCTTCTGTCTCCACGCCTCAACTTCTCGCGGTAGGTGTCAGCACTTTGTGCGATAAACTATTAAGAAACTTGAGGAGAGGGGAAGAGGAAGAACTATTCTCATGGATTGGATTGGGTATTTAATTGTAGACAGGCTAAGGCCGGGTAAACATATGACTAAGTATAGGCATATGTTTAGTAAGTGTTTGTAATGTCACCGATTTAAGATTCCAGTTGTGTTTGGTTCACAACATCGTTATTAAGGATAAAGTAGATATCGTTATTAAGAATAAGACAGATATCAATATTAAGTATAAGACAGGTATCGATATTAAGTATGAAACCGATGTTAACATAAGTGGTGACATATCACTTCTAAGCCATATAATGAAATAGATTCTCAAATTCGAGATTCGGCTAACAATTGCCAAACCGAATATAGTGAATGATCAGTGAATACTAAATTACCATGTTCAACATCTGCTATACCCCCACTAATACTGAGACTGAATCGGTGAAAAAACTGAATGCGACAATAAAATTTCAAAGCTGATTACCAAAGGTTTTATGAGAAGAATCCCAGAAAAGATTTAAGCAGAATCACACAGCTTAGGATAGGTTATGCCTGGTTTGGTGCATGGTTCAAAAAACACAATATACCTCAGGATAGCTATGACTGTGACTGTGGACAGCTGGAAACAGTTGACCACAACCTGTTAAGATGTCCCAATTTAGAAACCGAGAGAGGAGAACTGAGAAAATTATCTCCAAGAATGGGGCTATCAAGCCTCCTAAATGCTTAAGAATTGCCTGCCGCTCATAAGTTCAGGAATTGGACGCCCTTTTACATTTTTCCAGTCCTGGCATGTGCTTCTATATAACTGCTAAGATATCAATAATATAATATAAGTAATGAATATGGAATCATGATGTCTGATTATCATGATTGTTGAGAAGAAGTCTTATCAGTTCTACTCTGGTTTGCACTGCTTGGGTGTATGTGGGCAATGCTATTGACCTCTGTTTTGCTAGCCCTGAGCCAGAGCCTAATACCAGCTTGACTAAATTTATAACACTAAAATGTTGAACATGCTAATTTAGTGTTCACTGATTATTCACGATATTCGGCTTGGCAACTGTTAGCTGAATCTCGAATTTGAGAATCTATTTGATCATATGGCTTAGAAGTGATATTTCATCACTTATGTCGATATCCGTCTTATGACTAATATTGATATTTGTCTTATGATTAATATCGACATCTGTCTTACACTTAATATCGATATCTACTTTATCCTTAATAACGATATCTATTTTTATTATACTTATTGTTATTTTTATAACTATTTTGTGATTACTATTTGTGTGATAAGGAAAAGTAATTGATTATAAAAAGGAGGCTTTCGCCCCTTTTTATTTACTCTTCTTTTTCTTTTCCTCTTTTTTATAAACTACTCTTTCTTATATCTAATCATTCACAATAAAGTTCTATTTGTATTTACACCACTTATATTTTCTTCAGTAACTTTATGCACTATGGTTTCTAAGGTTGAGTCAATTCAACATAAAAGACGACCTAAGTAACCATGCAATCTTTATATGAACCATCCGACGACGTCAGCTTATTAGTGAGATCGGTTCCGATGACAGGTAGCGGAAGCTTGAAAGGTGGGTGGCAGAAAGTGTAATACAGCTACTACCAAAAACAAGACATTTGGAGACGATGAAATAACGGCTGACCTTATTCAAGCATACATGGAAAATGAAGAATTTAAGGTTAGATTTTTCAACCTACTTGAAGCCTGTGTGAAATTGGATTACCATCTAAAGAACTGGCAACAGATTATAGTTGTAAGAATCACACAGGGATCACCAATCTTCAATAGCACCACTGTTTTTTATTATATACATTACTCCTTTGGAGAATAGAGATACTTGTACCCGTGCAAACTTTTGGACTGGAGTACAGAATTGCAAAGCTGATTATCAAAGTCTTTATGAAAAGAAAGACCATGAAGTGTTTGAGCAAAATCACAAAATCATACAACTTAGGACAGGCCAAGGCTAGTTTGGTGTTGAATTGACTCAATTTTAGAAACCTTGATGAATAAAATTAGGTTTTATAAAGAAGATATAGGTGGTAAAAAAACATATGTGAAACTTTATTTTGAATGATTAAATATATAAGAAAGAGTGGTTCTAGAAGAGCAAAAACAAGAAGCTTAAAATTAAAAATGGGGAAGGGGTTTTTTTATAATCAGTGAACACTAAATTATTGAAAGCCAAAGAATATAGAGAGATGCACATAGTTTTCACGCATTACTAATGTAATACTTTGATAATTAATTGTCTTATTATCTGTTTTGTAAATAATCAATTTTTCATTTTACGTAGGCGCATTTGGGATTAATGGTTTTTGTGTCCTATTGTAATTCTGACTTTTCTTTAAATAAATGAATGATTTAGAGCGGCTTATTAAACTTAAGCAGATTTAATATGAATAGGGAATGAAAAGTACTAATACACAACAAGGTATTGTTTCAATGACCCACTCTTGAGAGACATTAATTGTGTTGTTGGTTGATTCTTGGTGGTATGCACCAAGAATCCTATATAAATTTTACATCTGTAACATCTAACATATAAACTTTTTATGTATATCCCATCTTCTTAATTATCAATCTTCGGGTGACATTGTAACATACCCTGATTAAATATATACCACTGATGATACTATTCCTTTATCAAAACGATCTATACTGCTAAATCCACATAATATTTGCAAAAAAACCACTTATTTACTGAAGAAGCAATTATTACAAGTGGGGTTGATACTGTTGCTGATTTCAATGCAAAAATTCTTCCAAATGTTCATGGATGAACTAAAACTTCATAAGCTGTATATAAGTCTCCTATCAAATATTACTACTTTAGCAGTGGAACGACAGCCCATAGGACTGGTTTTCATGAGCTCTTGTATTTCTCACATTACATGTAAATAATGATATTCTTATTAAACAAGCTAAAACGACATAAAATGTAAGGAATCTTTTTAATTACCTAACTTATAATTTACAACTTTTATATTATAACATTTTGTAGTATTTATTAATATGTACAAAAGTAAAAGAAAATATCTATATTATAGAAAAGTTATTTTACAAACTTTTATGTTTATAAACTATTATAGCATAGTCCGTGACTCAATCCAAGATCATAAAGATTTTAAAAGACCGAATAATAATATACAATTAAAAAAGCTATTTTGACATACTTGTTTTGTCTGTCAAGTTCGTTATTTTAACTCTATCTTTTCCTGTTAAGATAGTGTTGAACTTTTATTCATGTCAATCCCTTTTCTGCTATAAACACCATCTGATGTATATTAGTTTTACGGTCTTGAACAGACTTTTGTTTCGATATGAAAGACAGTCCTATAGAATACTATGTTTTTTCTATTATATCCGTAGCATATCGTATATTTCTAGTAATTAACTATTATAATATTTGTGTTTTATTTTTCAATTTTCAAAGTTTAGTTTTACATAAACTGCTTTATTTATATAAATGTAATTAATTTATTACTTCAAAAGCTTTCAATTATAATTATATATAGGCTCGGCACCTACCATAGTGCATGCGTCAGAAGAAAACCTTTGAGCTATAGAAAGATTTTCTTTCGTTTAAAACTTTAATAAATTCCTTTTTTTTACTTTAAAACCATGTCGTTATGAACCAGCGTCGTGAAGAGATCCTATCCAACGCAATGTTTGCTGTAAAAGATGAATTAAGCCTCCAAGAAGTTTCAAAGAGGTTCGGTGTCTCATTGACTGGAATCATAAAGGGATTTTCGGGTGGTTACACCAGATTAGAAGATGACAAAGTTTGTCAACTACTAATCTCTGAGGAAGAATGTATACTTGAAGACTATCTTATTCATATGGCACAGTTGAAAATGCCAGAGACCTGTCAGCTTACCATGGAATTAGCTGGCAAATTTGTCGAGCTCTCGACCCCACAGCCAAAAACCCGGGGAAGTCGTTGCTGGATGAATCTTTCTTCAGGATGAGACTTCTAGAGCATTTTCAAGCACCTCAGACAGTGACTATATTAACACTACTATATTCAAAAAATGGTTCAGTATTCATTTCTCCAACTACATGACCATTAGGTCTCAGGTATACACTGAAAAGATGATTAAAGCTGGGTAGGAGAGGACTGGTATATTCCCCAGAAACTTCAATTGCTCTCGATTCGTTTAAAGGCCAAATAAATCTAGTTCAGGATGTCATCCAAGAACACGAAGAGCCACAAGTATAAATAAGTAATTTGGAATTTAATCCAAATGTAATAAGTAGAAGGAAAACATGATTTATTTATTATCAAATTATTAAACATATATATTGCCCTAAAATATTATCCCAAATTAAACATCACATAAAATAACCAAGTTATTATTACTAAAAAAGACTTAAAGAAAAAAGATGAAGGTAGAAATTACAGCAAGCAAGAACGACATGCTATAAATGTTATTTACGCTGGAATTGACGGCTACAGCAATGTGATTGACATCTTTTTTGTGTAAGGCACCGGTGACATTGCTTTTACCAGTGGGTTTACTAGTAGGTTTACTAAAAGTGTGAACAGGTGTAGAAGTTTCATTCAACTGAGAGGTTGTAGAAAGAATTGGTGGAGTAGTATGAATAGTTGAAGTGGTATACCCAGTTCCCAGAGGTGACACGACACATATGAACGTTGTAGTAATTGTTTCAGTAAGTGTAACGGTTTTTTCACTGTTTTCAGTTTTGGTATAGTAGGAAGTAATAGTAGATGTTGTCTGGTATGTTTTACACTCATTGCAAATAGAAACAGTTGATGGTTCGTGAGGAGGTGGTGTAGGAGGAGGCGTCACTACCTGTGATGGAGGTGGAGTGGACTCAACAGTAGATGTTGTGTAGCCATTTCCAGTTGGTGAGACCACGCAAGTAAATACGGTAGTGACAGTTTCAGTGATAGTTACCGGCTCCTGATTTGGTTTAGTAGTCTTATGCTGATAGGTGATAGTTGAAGTGGTTTGGTATGTTTTACACTCATTGCAAATAGAAACAGTTGATGGTTCGTGAGGAGGTGGTGTAGGAGGAGGCGTCACTACCTGTGATGGAGGTGGAGTGGACTCAACAGTAGATGTTGTGTAGCCATTTCCAGTTGGTGAGACCACGCAAGTAAATACGGTAGTGACAGTTTCAGTGATAGTTACCGGCTCCTGATTTGGTTTAGTAGTCTTATGCTGATAGGTGATAGTTGAAGTGGTTTGGTATGTTTCACACTCATGGCAAATAGAAACAGTAGATTCTGGAGAACTAGGCGGTTGGGATTTACTTGATGAATGTGAAGGAGGAGGGGGTGGAATGGCTTGGGTAGCAGGAGGTGATACATAAAGGGTTGAAGTGACATACTCAGTTACTGGAGAAATAATACAGGTGTAAACAGTTGCTACAGTTTCAGTAATGGTTGTAGCTGGAGAGTTTTCAGCTGTTTTAGTGCGAGGAACTGTGACAGTTGTAGTAGTTTCATAAGTTTTGCATTCATTGCAATCAGGCACAGTTGTGGGCTGGGCTGGGTTTCCAGTAGGAGTAACAAAGATTGTTAATGTGGTGTATGAGGTACCTACAGGAGACTCCACACAAGTATAAACTGTTGTAATAGTTTCCGTAATGGTAGTGGGTTCTGAATTCTCCTTTGTGACTGTTTGGTAACTAGTGAGTGTAGAAGTAGTCTCGTAGGATTTGCACTTTTCGCAGATAGAAACAGTTGTCTGTGGCTCAGCAGAGGTAGTGTTTTGGTAATGAATAGGTGTGCTTTTCTTTGGAGATGGAGCTGGCTTTATAAAAGGAGTACTAGTAATTTCTTCACTGTTGGGTGTAGGTATATCAACAGAGGTTGCGTTGGATTCAGTACTATGTTCCAAAGTAGCTCCTGTGAGAATTGGAGTTGATGTTTCAGATTTCTTGGGTGATTCAGAAGTATCCAAAGTAACGCCGGTTATAATAGGCTTGGGCGATGTAGTGGATTCCAAAGTAGCACCTGTCAAAATTGGGGTAGATTTTTCACTTGATTTAAGCGTAGCACCTGTCAAAATGGGAGAAGCAGCGGTTGCAATAGACCCGATTAAATGGGTAGCAATCGTGGAGATAAAAAGATAACGAAATTTCATTGTGATTATATCTAAGAAGGATTTAAAGCGATGAATTTAAAAGAACAAGAAAATAAAAACAAAGCCTGGAAATTTTCTTCTTTTATACTCTTTTTGAACGTAAGAGTAATTTAAATATAGCACCTTTAACGAATATTTTAGAGTTGATAAAGATATGCACTTCTGAACAACAACAGAAACAACTCTTGGATTTTCAGTGAGTTATTCCACAAAACTGTAGAATTGCTTCTCTCGTTAAACTTTTTTGGATTTTCATAAAAACCTAGCGTCAATTTTAGCTACCTAGTATTCCTAGAAAAGCTGAATAGCAACCCAATGCCATATGATATGTTTTATTGATGACGATTATAAAATCTTTGATAATATTTTCAAATGTTTTTTGGACCATGAATTATTATCACCCTGGATTTGGTTTTGGTGCCGAAAGTTTTAAAATTTTGAAATTAATTACGTCCATGTCTTTTGCGTCTGTATCCGGCGAGACTTTAGGCTGATGTTCAAAAGTTGGCTTTTCAATTGGTGGTATTATATAGTTTAAACTCTATTTCGGTATTATTATTACCTTTGGTGGATATATCCCGATCATTAATGTAACTCGTTTGCCTTTCGGAAAAGTTCTCGTGTGTTAAAAAATTGAAGACAGTGCTGGAAATTTAAATTCAAATATACTTGTAAAGATCTTGGTGAAATCTATTGTAATTGATATCTGTACATTGTATCCTTGTCTCTGATACTTGTCGGTTCAATTTCAAAACTACAAAAATATCTCAAATAAAAGGTTTCTTATTTTCATATAACTGTGAACATGTATTATTTCTTATCCTATGAATCTTTCGACAGTATTATAATATTAAATTTATATCCTTCCAAAAGTATACACTAAGGAGGTAATCGATGCCTCCTACATTTTTCCTGATAATTCTTGAAATCAATATTCAACCCCTTTCTCAGCTACCACTACTAAATCTTAATTCACTGGTAATAGCTTGTGACGTGATTCAGAATTGGGTTTAAACTACACTCTATTTAAGCTTCTTATTTTCAGGTATTTCGAGAGGTGAATCCTTGTGATATTAGGTTACTGCTGTGATTTTTCAAGACTCGAAAAAGGTTTGCCAATTACCTTGGCCTTGGAATAAATCTTAAGCTCTACCTATTGTGATAATAATAATAAAGATGTGATATTTATAGCTTGGTGTTTATTTACATGAAATATTCCAAGTTTTCTTTTAAAATTATGGGACATCAACAACTTGAGAATCCGTATTTCCAATAAAACTAAACTTTTTCTTGCATTCAAAATATTGAATCTCATATATTACTTGTAGCTGGTGATTGTTTTATTAATAGATGATGTTTCTTATATTTTAACTGCATTCGCTTCCCATTATTTCAGTGGATTAACCAAGGGACAGTTGAGCTAAACAAAAGTCAAGTATAATTGAAATGAAATGCAGAATGTTTTCAGAATATCCAGAAAAGGTATACAAGTGTTTTTGGAAAAGTAATTCTGTTTAAATACATGGGCGCTAAGATTAAACATCTAATTTTATTGAGGCTTGATATTTCCAAATTAGACAAGCTGTTGCTATACATTTGACATATTGGCATAATAATAATCTGCCTAGTAATTTCTATAACCAGTCAACTGCTCATCTGCAAATAATTCTTTATATTAGATTTAATTACTGTTTTTCACTCGCAGATGCTTTCAAGGCAAAATTACTATCATTTCTATCTATTTTTAGTTGGATATCAATTAATCTTCTAGTACAGTGGTTTTTGGTAAATTTTATGACTCTTTGCAGCATATAGTATACAATCTTTATTTTACTTTACGAAATAATAATACTCAAAAATACTTTCAAACTTGGTTGCTATTTCATCAAGTTGAAAGGGATCATCTTGGTCGTATTCTAACTTTGGATACATTTAATTGCTGACATCCAATTTTTTAGGATGTATGATTCACAAATATATAATAATAGAAAGAAAATCAATACCGTTAAACTCAGTTTTTACTATTAACTTGGAGACCAAGATCAGCTAATGAGGTGAGAAGTTGTTATAGTTGAGAGTGGGTTTCACATCCAAATGTTGCGCCGAGTATTGTTGTCGAACATAATTATGTTTAATTGTAAATAGGGTTTATTATTGATTTTGAAAACTTTCAAATGCGACTGACTATCAATACTGCTAATAAAAGTGTCTTAATTTGAATATGAGAGGGAAAAATTGATAATGCGCAGTCATTTAAATGATATTGGATTTTTTCAATTAATACACGTGGAAATTAGGTGGATTTGAATCACACTGAACTGATTGGATGTTTTGGAAGAGACTTTGAGACTTGGCACTTGAATGTTAAGCCGCTTGATAAAATAAAATAATGTTTATGTCACATGATGTGTATACACATGATCATCACGTGTTGAATTTTTTTTTTCAATTTTTCCAGCCGCTCTCCCAATTTTGTTGTTGTACTCCATAATATACTAACAACAGACCAACAACTCTTAAAGCACTTTGTGGACAGGGTTTATGATATGGCCTTTACCAAGCAACTGGGTGTATCTTTTACAGATAATGAAACATTACAGAAGCGCAATGGATATATGAAGTTGGCCCTTGAGATGGTATGGAACCCTATTTAAAATATATATTGACTGGTTTTCTAACTTGTACTTTGGTTTATTAAACTTTACAGGCGGAGCTTGCTTTGAGCAATAGTGAGGTTCCAGTGGGTTGTGTGATTGTACGGGATGATGGGCTGATAATTGGTCGTGGATGCAATGATACAAATCGAACGGGTTGTGTAAGCTTTGTTATTTCTTTGAGACGCTTATTCCTGTGTGTATTAGATTCTAACATGTCAAGTTTCTTTTAGGCCACGCGTCATGCGGAATTCCTTGCTATTGATGAAGCTCTTTCTCAGTCATACTCCACCTCGCCCAGCTCTTTCAATGCTGCCATTCCTTCAGCGTCCAAAGCAGATCTTCCGACAAACAAATTGAGCTATACAACCTCAGTTACAGAAACAAAGGACGGATGTAAAGTTGAAAGTTTAGTTGACTACAACTCTTTGGAAAGCGAGACAGCCTTTTCATCTGATATGCTTTCTCGGTGCGATTTGTATGTCACAGTTGAACCGTGTGTAATGTGTGCATCAGCACTACGTCAGTTGAGAATCAAAAGAGTGTTCTACGGTGCTACAAATGAGAGATTTGGGGGATGCGGCTCTGTACTATGGATCAATGAATGGTAAGTTGTTAACCCCAGTGTGATTCATTGCGGTTCTTTTGTTTGAATTTAAAAGCTAACTGATTGACTTTAGTCCTTCACCCGATCCTGTTTACAAGATTTTTCCAGGATTTCTTCGAGAGGAAGCTATTCTGCTATTAAGAAAATTCTATGTTCAGGAAAATGAAAAGGCACCCAATCCCCGATCCAAAAAGGTTCGTGAGTTGAAGACTGAAATATTACCGTTAGAATTGGGAAGTTTTGTTGGACAAGATTTTTGCTCTCGGGAAGAGTTTGTGGATGCATATGGTGAAGAAAATAGTTGGATGTTTGATAGTGCAAATGGTTTTTTGGTTCAATGCTAGCACTTGTGGATCACAAAAATGGGTTTAGTTTCTAGCAATTCTCTGATACCTTTTGAAATTCAAATTTGATAAACTTTGGAATATACCATAATTGGATAATACCTTTAAAATTTTGATTTGAAAAAGGATTTTACAACGCTTTGAGAATTACTCTGATATATGTTGTTAACATAACTTGATTAATCACAAGTCTATTAGAATCATTGAATGGTAAATGTGGTATTCGCTGCTAGTTTTCTTTTCGTCTAGTTTCGGAGACTGTCTTGTTAAAGCTGCGAATTATATTAAACTTTGAGGGGAAATGAGATCTTAAAGTTATCAAAAATAATAAATATCTGTGCCACTACGGTAAATAAAAAAAGAACAACAGAATGATTAGGTGCAATTAACTCTTTCAAATGTGTCATCCAGCTCAGGTATATGAGGCGTTTACAGTCCCTGGAATCTGGGTCCTTTGACAATTTGTTGTCCTACAAGTCATTCTGTTCTGGTGGTCATATCCGATGCTAACTGGATAATATATATATATATATACCAGTATGGCCAATTAATAAGAATAGATAAACCAAGAATGGAGCCAGTTAATGAAGAATTTTCATGTTAATTTCTGTAGGATAATTATGTCAGAGACGAGGGTAGTTTCATGAACAACTGTATAAAATGTATATTGTTGAAGGGTTAAAAAAGAAAGAGATATTTTAGGTGAATGTTACTGAGTTGGATGAGTTTTGAAGAGTGAGAAACAAAAGGTAAAATTCTAATTCTCAAACGGGTAAATGCACAGCTTTTAAGAATTTTATTTTTTCATTTTTTTTCATTTTTTTAAATCATTAAAAAACAAGGCCAAACTCTTTTAGGCGATGTTTTACTAGTGCGCGTGGCGAGTTGAATTAGGAAGGGATTCAGTTTGAGGGCATCAGAGTTACTTTAAAAGAAATGGCACGATTATGTTTTATGAGTCTGTTGAAATGTCAGGGAGTTTTTTTCATAAATTATAGATAATCATACTGAGAAAGTGGAGAATGCAGAAAAGCAAAAACCCTCTAATTGTAAAGCACTTTTATAATAAACGTTTGAAAATAATTGATTTGAGAGGTACTAAATTACCAAGTACTTTTTATGCGCTCAATCCAATTTTAGATTGAAAAACACGATTGCTCATGGTTAGAATAGTGTAACTAGGATGGTAGCTGGTGAGTTAGTTAGTTAGTGGTTGACTCGTGGAGAATATTACACTTTGTTGTTACAGCCACGCAGCTATGTTACAATTCTGCAAGTGACATTACCCGTGTATATCACGTGACTTGAACAATACTCACAAAGCGATGACCTCCTAGCCTTCACGTGACTTAGGTCTGCTCGACTATTCCAACCGACAACGCCAAGAAACGTTAACTAGCTTGTCTACGCGTTGATTTTTCCGGTTTAAACCTCTAACTAGGTGTATTATTGTTTTATAAAATTGTCCGTAAGAGCAGAGCTTCATTGGTTTTGCCATCGGTGGGTAGTTGCTACTGTATAACCAGGTAGACCCTTGATGCTGCTCGTAATACTTTAGCACCTTTAATGAACAGCCTATGGTGTAACAATCAAATTGTGATATTTGAATAAGCGCCAGTATAGTGCGGGAGCATGATCCGAATACATGGCCAAGCCGTTGGATTTCCATATGGAATCTAGCACAGGCATATATACATGTTTGTTTTTTTCTTGTGCTGAATTTTGTAAAGGTCATGAGGTCCAACGATCCGAAAAAGAGGGCTAGAGCATTCTGGAGATGTCGGCTAATTCAGTTAACAATCAGAGAAGTCGGCCGGAGTGACTAAGATTAGGTCATATAATGTTTTTCTTTTTTGGGACATTACAATGTGTAAATCCTTCGATTCGGCGTTTTGTGGAGAAGGAAATACAAGAAGACGTCTTTGTGGCATTGTATATCTGCATTTTAGAGACGGTGCAACAACTGACCAGCTGGGTTGACGGTTGGGGGCTCCGGAATAACTGGGGCTTAGTCAGCTATGGAATATATGGAATATATGGGTTTGCGGCGGCACAGTAAGGAAGAAAGTAAGTTGGTGAATTGACGTAACAGAGAGGAATACCACCCTAGCCGGCTTCTTCTAGGATATATGTATATCCTCGCGTTCTTGCGCTTTGCTTTGCTCTCGCGTGGCTCAGAATTGAGCTAAGCGGCCGGATCAGGGCCCCAATTTAAGCGCGGGTTGCAGGGACAAAAACTCCGTCAGGAGGAAACCCGCAACCAGACCAGTCCTGTCCAGCCCACTGACCGGCCACTTGTGTTATAGTGACACCTTGGGTTTGCTTATAGGAAGGAGAGGAGAAGATGGACCTGTGGACTCGAACCCAGCGCCAGTGGTAATCCCAGCGGAGGCGCGCTTTGTCTACCGAGACTATAATCCGCTGACTCTTGGGGTGACAAATATATGCATTCCCCAGTATATGCTCACAGTAATGAAATATAAAATCCGGTAGTGTGCCCCCAAGCGGTACGCTTCCTCGTTCCTATTACGGACTCGAATCTAGCACCTGGAACTTTCAACATGGAGTTATGCATCTCTCTGTCGAAAAAATAAACCCTGCAAGACCAGTGATCTAGACCTGGCGGGGCTTTTCCTATATAGTCTTACTTCACACGAAGCGTCGTTACGAGATTGACTGGGAATCGGGATCTAGGCCAGGCCGATCCCAAGTCCGGAGAAGTGCTTGCAAGAAAGGACAAAAAAAAAAAAAAAAAATCACGGTGAAAAGTTGCCACACGAAAATATACAAAGCTGATCTGCACAAGAATGGCAAAGAGCCTATTAGCTATATCATGTACGGTCCTTTACCCAAACACAACAACCAGGGCCATGAGAGACCGCTCTTTGTCCAAACGCCCATTTCAACCCCGATTTGTTTATTGACAAGATAATCCTCAGACGATGTGGATTTTTCCGGAAAAAGCCACCAGCGACAACGAGCGGCCGCCGATCCCAGCCAACCCAAAGTGTGGGGAAGCCTCTTTTTTGTTAGGACCTTATTTTCATTGTTTGACACGATTACCAATTTTTAACCCACGCAGTTCAGCTTACATTTACCCTTTTGCGCACATGCATACATAACGCTCCCAAACTCGCCCATATCCAAACGCTCGACTTCTGTGCCACACTGCCGCTTCACCAGAGAGTTGTGTCAGAGGTCGGGCGGCCCGGCCCCATTCTCGACACTCTTCTAGACAGGTGTGTGTGCAAGCCGTCAATGAAGGGCTGGGATTTTAGCCCCGTATTACCCAAAAAGGACGCAAATCCCAGCTGCGTGTGGGGTAACCAGCAACCTACTGGCCATTTTTGACCGATTCTGACCAGTTGGAAATTTAGGGTTTGTTCAAATCCCAGCGTGTGCACCAACTCCAATATATATATTGGCTCCAAATCCGTGTAAATTACCCATCTTTTCTTTTTTTTTTTTTTTTTTTTTTTATTTTTTTCTCTCTTCTCTTAATTACTATTATTTAATATTTAATCCTCAACCCTTTCTACTTCTTCCCACTGCATTACAAAAATGGGAAAATACGACTACCAAGGCAATCCTCCCGTCTTTACGAGGGAGGCTATCTCACAGTATCTTAGAACCCGACTCATCACGCTTGTTCCCGATCCTGTCCCTCAAACTGTTCGCCTGTCAAATGGAAAAGTTTATACAAAATGGCAAATCCTGCTCAACCCTTTCATCACCCTTCAGCTCATGTCCAGAAGAAACTGGGTTTACTTTACACTTGCCTTTCTGACTTGGTCTTGGGACGCTTTTGACTATTTCTGTGTCTCTCAAACTACTACTAATATTGCTGCAAGTTTGAACCGTTCCGTCACCGATATCACTTGGGGTATGACCTTAGTCCTCATGTTCAGAACCGTTGGTTCTATCATATTTGGAATTCCTGGTGATAGATATGGTCGTAAATGGCCGTTTGTTATCAACTGTGTTGTTTTCGTTGCTGCTCAGATCGGCACTGGTTTCGTTCAAACTTACCACCAATTTCTTGCTATTCGTGCTCTTCTCGGTATTGCAATGGGCGGTATTTACGGAAATGTTGCTGCTACTGCTCTTGAAGATATCCCACCTGAGTGTCGTGGTATCATCTCAGGTCTCTTCCAGCTTGGTTATGCCTTTGGAAACTTGCTCTGTACCGTGTTTAACGAAGCTTTGACCTACCACACTTCTCATGGCTGGAGATCTCTGTTTTGGTTTGGCGCCGGCCCTACTGCCCTTTTGGTTGTTTTTAGATTGGCTCTTCCTGAAACTGAAACCTTCAAACTCCAACGACAATTGGACAGGGAGCACACTGAAGTCTCTTATCGCCAAAGAGCCAAGGACGCTATGAAGCATTACTGGCTAACTTTTGTTTGGCTTGTTGTTCTTTGTGCCGTTATGAACTTTATGGCTCACGCTTCCCAAGATCTTTACCCTACATTCTTAAAGGTTCAGCTTGGTTTCAGCGACAATGCTGCCGTTGTCACCAACTGTGTCTCTAACTTTGGTTCTATTGCCGGAGCTTTTGTTGTTGGACATGCTTGTGAGTTTCTCGGTCGCCGTCTTTCCCTTCTTCTCTGTTGTGTTATTGGTGGTGCTATTACATACCCATGGGTCTTTGTTAGAAACGAAGGCATTAATGCTGCTGCCTTTTTCTTCCAGTTTATTGTCCAGGGTGCCTGGGCTACTATGCCTATCTACCTTTCTGAACTTTCTCCTCCTGAGTTCCGTGCTCTTATTGTTGGTACTGCCTACCAGATGGGAAACTTGGCCTCATCGGCAAGTAGCACAATTGAATCCAAACTTGGAGAGCAGTTCCCCCTTAGAAATGCTCAACATGAAATTATTCCTCACAAATTTGACTACGGCAAAGTTATGGCTATCTTTTTGGGTGCCATCTATGTCGTCGTTATTATTGTAGTCATCTTAGGTCCTGAACGTCGCCAAGTATCTTTTATTAGTGAAGAAGACCTTCCTAATGAAGATATCAAGTACGCTGAGAAGGAGGAAGCGGAATATTACGAAGAAAGCATTGAAGGAAATGTTTAAATTTTTGTTTTTTAATTTTTGTTTCCTTCTGTTGTTTGTTTTTATTTGTTTAAAAATCGTTGAAAATCATAATGTATTTTTTTTAGTAATCCAAAGTTGACCATTTTTCATGTTTAAAATTTTTATGGTCCAAAGTGCCGATTTTTGTTTGGACAATCCTTTTTTTGCCTAAATTTTAGGGCATGGTTTGGCTACAAATATATGGTGGTTTTTAGGTTTTTAACCATTGATTTTAAGAAGTAAACTATCTAGACCATGAAGCCATGCCCCCATGCGCCTAAAGCGGAGCTTGAGGTTATAGGCATGGTCGTAGAGGCTGGTTTCGGAAATATGGTCTACTATACATTGGTATCAAATATATGTGCCCAAATTTACTTGCTTGTATTCATACATACATAAGGTTTTTTGTCCACCTTCCGGGGCCTCCAGCAATATTCCGAACATTTGATGACTCTTCAAAAAGCTCGGTACAAATATATCCGAGATGCTGATATTTTTGACGAGGAAAGGCTTAATGGAAGTGGCATTATTTCTGAGGTATTTACAGTATTAATTTTCTAAAAGTTACTAATAAATTTATAAATTTATTAATCTTTGTATTTTTTACTTATTATAATTATTCTTATTATTCTTATCTATTATATTTATTGTATTTATTTATTCAACTGAATAAAAACAAATTAAGGTTTGATAATAACCCGGCTTGATGCGGCTGGTGACCACTCAGCTCTTATTGGTTCCAACTTGAATGTCTAATCCATGTTGACCGCGGAGCTCGCCCGTATTTTGCAATTCTCATATCCATATCACTATCGACATAGGCGGCATAGTCACTCCAAACACTCAAAATATTTGGGCGCGTGCTAGTGGTAAAATGTGATTTCGACCTTAACTTTGTTTAATGGACTCTCGATATGGAAAAATAAAGGACTGGACTTTTTGAAGATGTTAAAACTCAACAGATTTGTAAAGCTTTTTACGGGCCATTCCTGTTATCCCACCTGTATTATTAGTTGCGAAAATCAATGGTTTTCGTCCTTCGCTGATAGTAGCCCGAGCGGGGCTTTTCGGTAATCGGCGGTTTGTGTCAAAACATGTTTGGTATTAGAAATAAAACTCAATCAAGTCTTATAGTAAATACTGAATGCTATGTTTGAAAATGGATCATAGTGACTAAGAGTTTAACAAGGTCCAGAATTATCCCATTTTGGTATTAACCAATAAACTATTTCAATTAAAAATTCAATCTGTTTTACAAGAACAATGGTCCAGATGGTTTTTATGCCCAAAACTTGTTGAATGTCTTTTCACATTAAAATAAAGCTCAACACTAACTGTCTGGTAATTGTGATCACAATGTAGGAGGCTCGTCATTATCAAACGAAACAGCCAATGTTTGAAAGCGATGATATTCAATTTAGCAACCTTTGATAGATTTGATTGTTAAAAAAAGGATTCAAATGATTAAATCACTAGATGATATATATTTATAAATATTCCTGAATATCTCTGGATATCGCTGGAGTTTCTCATTTTATTCTCATCATAATCATTCTAATACTTTCATCAAAAGCTCTTTTATTCAATTACGCCCATTAGAATTTGATCTCTGTTCAGCTCCATTTATCAAACCCAGCATTCAAGATGTGTGTCGAGTCCACTTTGGTATTTACGTGTGGCCACAGCACTACTGTCCTGACCAAATGCGGTTTCCGGAAATGCCCATCTCCCTCTAAGAAATCTTTTGAAGGCAAAAGAAAGTGTCCTGGGTGCCACAGAAGGTGACCATGTTCTTTGGTGTGTTTTGGTTCTATGTCCAAAGATCTTGCCATAACAGTCGGCTTATTTAAATCACAGGGATATATAGTCCAACTCTGTTGATATTGGTCCACCTTCCATGAATTTATAGTCTCGACAGGTTTAATGCCAACTGTCTCCATGTTTTTCTTAATATATTAGGTATCAATTTATCAAATATTTTCCCAATCTTGTAGTATCGTGATATTCTTGTACGCCAATCTTTTGTGGTCTCTACTATTCAGATGCATTTAAAAGCAGAAAATTAATGTGATCAAAACACTATTACACTACCAATCTTTTTGGGATATCACCTTCGGCAATTAGATAGCCGAAACCGAACCAAACTCGTTCAAATTGTATTCAGGAGTTTTTAGACAGAGCCTTGTGGTATCTAAACTCAACCTATAGCTATATTTATTGGTATTTAAATACAATCACATGTATGTAGCTTTTTATTGATATTGTTCAATAATCTCTAGTCAGAAAGCACCTGCTGATACAGCTGACGTGGTATGGTATAGGTATAAAGCATGTGGGTGGTGAAAGATATGTTTGTGAAGGTTCAGCTTTGGTGGCAAATCCAAATTGTCATGTCATATTATGTCATTAATTATTATTAGCACTAATTAATTGCTTATTTCCAAATCAAATTATCTTGCCCAATGATCAGTCATGTGATTGTCATCTGATAATCCATGTGATCAGTTTTTTCTCGTTATAACTAACGTATGCGTCTCCAAAACGTTCATATTATCTCAATAACAGACAATTCCCACGAAATAATGCTTGCTTTGTATCTGAATCAGTATTTGCTCTTATAAACACCATGTCTTGGCAATGGGGTTAAATACCAGCCCTTTTCCTAGTTTGTTGGATTTCTTTCCTTTTCCTTTACAATCATATATCACCCTCAACATATCCACCAACTATATATATTTACAATGTACTTGATTCCTGTCGTTGACGATACCTCCTTGTTTGACTGGTTTACTAGCGATGTTGTTGAATGCTCCAACACATCGATTCAGTCAAAAGTAACCCTGGGCTTTGGTGCAGTTGTCACCGTTCGTCAGACTTTTGATATTCATCGACCCACTTTTAAGTCTGCTTATTTATCTGAGAATTATGAATTTGAGTCTGCGTTTGGTCCCGACAAGCCACTTGAAAAGCTCCCACCTGTTCAATTTCGATACAACTTCCCACAACCTGCTTCATCTTCAAATAGTACTACTTCTGGTTTAGCGAGCGGAGCATCAGGTGCTGTCGTCTCATTCAAAGTCACCATCAATGGCACCCGTACCATCACCAGTAAGGTCAAGCCATCTGCTCGAGCTGCTGCCGAGTTTCAAGCGGCTTTGGATACCCCAGATAACTTTGCAGCCATATTAACTCGAGTTACTGATGATATTTTTCAAATGGAACTGGGTAATATCCCATGGGGATCTAGCTTGGTTGTCGAGGTGGTGTACTTCCAGTCATTGGAGTATGATATGCAATATGACGGGCATCGATTGTCTATACCCACAAACATTTATCCGAGATATGGTCAAGTTCCTGGTAAAGTTGGATTCGGTCCCCCCAATGCCGGGATTCAAGTTGATGCAACTAATCCTGATCATGGGATGTTTATCAAATTGACCTGGGATGATTCTGATGATGACAAAAAGCTTAACGAACCAGTTGCTGTTAGTTGTGTTTCTCATCCCGATGCCATAATTGACTCTGTTTCTTTGTCATACTCTTTAAATGAAAAAATTGGAAACTTGAAAGATTTTGTGGTCATTTTCAAAACCAAACAAAAGTCAAAGCTATATGCTTGTTATGATACCTTGGACTCATCTCATTTTACAGCTTATAATGAGATTCTAAAATCTAAAACAGAATTAACACATCTTATCGAGCCTGCATCAGCTATCACCCCAGTTTTTCAAAATGTACTTGCTGTTTCATTTAATCCAGATTGTTCAAGTGACAGCCCATTCATCAGAAATAGTACTAATCCAAAAGAATTCATATTTATAATTGATTGCAGTGGTTCCATGCATCCTAATGTGTCTGCGTTAAAAGATGCCCTTCAATTATTTATGGCATCGTTACCCCCATCAAACGATTCCAAATCACAAAATCTATTCTCTCTTTATTTCAATTTGATTAAATTTGGCTCTCACTATCAAATGTTATGGTCTCGTTCTATGCCACTCAACGAAAAAACGTTCGAAGCTGCCAGGTCATTTATTGATGGTGTCGATAGCGATCTAGGTGGAACAGAAATTTTGAACCCTCTTAAAACGGCCATTAACTCTTTGAGGACTCCAGAAAATGTTGCTAGTGGTAGTAATCATACGCCATCTAGTAATCTAGGATCAGTCGTCACTGGTGCTGATCAAGAGGCCAAATTATTTGATATGAAGGCTGAAAAGTCCCTTGATCCTGGTTTGTTTTCTTCCGTTGAACATGAGATTATTATATTAACAGATGGGGAAGTTTTCAATGTGGGAGGTATTGGATCATATATTGAAAAGTCTCGGTTAGAGTTGAAGGAAAAATTACGGGTTCATGCTATTGGTATTGGTAATGACGTTTCTCACGGTTTGCTTAATACCGTCGTCAGTTCAGGCTTTGGTATTAAACAGCACATCATGAACAATGAAAGAATGGAAATCAAAGTTTCCAGATTATCCAAGGCGGCTTTATCGAGCCCTGTTAATGGTGTCAAAATTTATTGGGAATTAGACGATGGGGAGACGACTGAAAATGATGACGATTTTGAGATTATTGAGAACTTTAAAGCACCTTTGGAATTCAATCTCTGTAGCTCTCAAGAGTCTTCATCACTTTTGAAATTGTCAACTAGTGAGTTGGCCGCTCCCAATGCTCATATCGCGCTTCCTCGATCTGGTCTTCTTCCTGTTCATACGTTTCATGACTCTGTTCTTTATATTTTTTTCTCTACAAGCGTTAAGATTTCGCCATCAGTTCGTCTTGACTTTCAATTTTCGGATAAGCACGAAAAGAACTTGATTATTGATGCGCCTATCGTGAAGCATCACACCCGATCTAGCGATGATCAAGGAATTGTCATACCCAATTATTTGTTCTTTGCTGCTGCTAAATTGTTCCTTGCTGAGTTTGAACGGAATTTTAGAAACTCAAAGCCTGAGGCCAATAGTTTTGAAGAAGACTTTTTTTCACTTGAATATCCCAACAGACTTATTCCCGAAAAGGTTGGAACTGATTTTGGAGTTTTATCGCCTTGGACATCGTTGATTGCTGTTGAAAAGGGTGTTGAGTACAAGGAAACAGATGTTTCAGCTTATGAAAGGAGACCTGAAAGAATTGCATTAGGATCCTTACGTCTCGCTAAGTCTACTAAAGGTGTACTTAGAGCTATGGCTGTTTCACCTGTATCTGGAGGTAGTACCTTTAGTCTTCGCAATGCTTCACCATCTGGAAGCAGCCTCTTTGGTGCTCGTAAAGTTTCACCTTCATCTATAAGTAGCCGCTTTGGTGTTTCTGCTGCTATTCCAGCGCCTGCTCCGCCTTCTCTTAGATGTGCCATTACTGAGAAAAATGTTGATGTCCCTAAACAGAACTTTTCAGATTATGAAAAGCTTTCTATAATCACCAAGAATGCTAACTTTGACGGATCATTCAAACGCACTGATGAGCTTTTACGAGTAGTATATACTGAAGGTTCTCAAGCTGCCAAAGACTCTCTAGGTCTTTCTCTTCATATTTGGGCTTATTTGGTTATTGAGTTAAAGGATATTGAAGAGGCAATTGAGCTGTTGAAGTCGAAGGTTTGGAATTATGTTGAAACATCAGTTTCAAAAGAACTTGGTTTGACAGGCGAAGAGTTGAAGAATGAGTTGGAAAAAAGAAAGACAGAAGCTTTGAGCAGCTTTAAAAAATAGTGTGTGTTAAATGTCAATTTTTAATACAATTTTTGATCTTTTAATATAAATTATAAATCACATTATTAAAATAAGACATGTGTATATCAGCTGATTTGCTACAATTTTAAGCAAATTGTAAAAAGGCTAGTAAAGTATCCTTATGCCGCAATTACCTATAAGCAATACAGATGCTATACATCAATTTTACAATTCATTTTTAAAGACAAGGTTGTCGTTTATAAAATTTCTAAAGAGAGGTTTCTTCAAGTATGGAAGATGAAACAAATAATTTAACTTATAGTTGTTGAATAAAAATAATTAATCAGGGCATATACAAATAAACATTAAAAGGTAAAGGGAATAATTACAAATTAACTGAATTGAAAAGATCTTTTGAACAACACCACTAACGTCCATATTAGCAGATGTATTTGTAAGTATAAACTCACCAGCTTTAGTTATCAGCTCTTGGACTAAGTGAGTGAGAGCTTTAGCAGTTAACGTGAGGGGCTTGGCTGGCCTAGTCGTCAGAAATGTCTTCAATGCTTTAAGATTGGATGGTATCAGAAGTGTCAAAAGTGAAAAACAGAGAGGCGCCGATTATTTCAATAGCCTTATGAAAAGTCTTATTGTGGTAAGTAAGGTTGGTAGATATAATAGTCCACAAGGAGATGGTGTTTCATTCAAGCAGTCTTCGTTTTTGGAGCAAAGGAAAAGACCATCAACCCAATCACACCAGAAGTACAAAGTCCAAAGGGGTTCATAAACCTGGGTGCACGACGAGCAAGGATATGGTACTCTTTATTTTTGTTGGAGCAGATCTTTCAAAATCGAGATTGACATAAGCGTCAAAGCCAGCAACTTTTGTACTATTTGAACAACGAGAAAGACGGAGATGGTTTTGAAAAGGGTATGACAAACTAACTTTGTCCTGGACAACAACACCTGAGTAGTTTCCACCAAGGTTGAAGCAGACGTCAGCCAAGAGCTGAAATACTCTTCAAGGCAGTGGAAGAAAAGATTGAGAGCTTCATTTTTGAGTGGATAACTTGTTACGAGTTTGATTTTGTAATGTTCCAGTCGTAGGTATAGCTTCAGAAAGTCAGAAGAAGAACGATAATTAAATAGGTATGAAGAAAAAAAAGTGAAAGACTCGAAAGAATACCATCTCCTTTATATGTTTTCAGCTTGAACTGTTCCAACTTGTTCAGCTTGTTACTCATAGAATTGAGTGAAATGTGGAGTCTTTGGTCTCAGATATGAATGTATTTTCACTATCTTGGTATGTATGGTATATATGGCATAGGTCTACTATAGATATCTAGGCTCGGTGAATTGGTATCAGCTTTGATTAGACTAGATGTAGTCCTGGTATGTTTCACAGCTTAAATAACTTCAAGCTGAATATCATCGATAGATGATTTTCGGAACTTTTGAGCCCATTATTACTCTTATAAGAATGATATCAATGGTATTGGCTTCTTACTTTCAAATATCCAACCGATTAAAACATTACGATGGTATAGTATGGAACAACTAGTGATGAAATAATATAATCTCAAATATCAGAGTATATGCCGTGTTATAATAGTCTGTTGAATGAATCAGCGTTCAACAATTACTGAACTAAAAAGGCTCTTCCCAAGGTATAAGTATATGCCAATGTTCCAATCAAACATAATTCAAATCAATAGGGATCCGAAAAGGGTATTCAAAAACCATGGCGATTGCTGAAGAACTGGTAAAACAGACACTCGTCACAATTACAAGTTACTTAAACATGTAATCCAACCCATTTCAACCAGTCTTTTTATTAAGAACAAATATTCGAGAAATATCACTGAAGGTTGAAAAAATAATAACAGGGCAACTGCTTAAATGAGCGCTTCATAAAGGTGGCCACTGCCAAATAATACATCACATGACATCACTATATATTTCACGTGATTATTTAGCCGTGCCTTCAGCCTTGAAAGCCCTAGCCGTTTCTAGAAGCTTCTTGGTGGTTCTTGGTGGTTCTGGTGGTGTCTTGCACAGAAGCATCTCGAACTAACCAGACTGGTGAGCGGTTTAAAGATCACCCCACCTGTGAGGATTGCTATGCTCGCTTGTGCAACTTGTATATATTTGGCCTTTCGCCCTTTCCTCCTCGTTCTTTCTTTCTTCATCTTACTCTCATACACAATTACTTTTTAATTGCTCAATCAAAAGACTACGCACAAGTTTCTATAACACACAACACTCACAATGGTTAAAGATAAAAAACTGTACGATTTGCTAGGGGTCTCCACTGACGCCTCTGATGCTGAAATCAAAAAGGGATACCGCAAGCAGGCTCTGAAATATCACCCAGATAAGCCTACCGGTGATACCGAAAAGTTCAAGACGATATCTGAAGCTTACGACATTCTCTCTGACTCTGAAAAACGCCAACTCTACGACACTTATGGTTTGGAAGCTGCTCGCCGTGGTGCTCCTATGCCTGATCCCAGCGAAAGTTACTCGAGCGCTGGTGCTGGTGGCCCTGGTGGCCCTGGTGGATTCCCTGCCGGTGCTAGTGGCGGTATGCCAGGTGGTTTCCCTGGTGGAGCTGGTGGATTTCCAGGTGGATCTGGTGGTTTCCCTGGCGGCGGTACTTTTAGATTTTCTACCGGCACACCTGGTGGATCTGGAGGATCTGGCGGTAACCCATTCCATTCATTCAATGCCAACGATGCCTTTAACATTTTCTCTCAATTCACACAGTCTGAAGGTTTAGGATCTGATGACGACGATATTTTCAGCTCGCCACGCAGTGGCGGTCCTTTTGGGTTTGGCGGAGGCTTTTCACAACCCGGTCGACAAGCCCGAAGAGGATCTCCACCTCGCGAGAAGACATCTGTCACAGTCAAGCTGCCATTGACCTTGGAAGATCTTTATAACGGCGCAACCAAGAAGATGAAGATTCGCCGACGCAATGCATCCGGTGTGTCTGAAGAAAAGATTCTCAACATTAGTGTAAAGCCTGGTTGGAAGGCAGGCACTAAGATTACTTATCCCAACGAAGGTGACCATCAGCCAGATGGATCGACCCAAGATGTCATTTTTGTTATTGAAGAAAAGCCACACTCTCGATTCAAGAGAAAAGACAATGATCTCGAGATGGAGCTTAGACTTTCATTCAAGGAAGCCTTGACAGGATTCTCAAAGATTATTGAGACTCTTGACGGCAAGAAGATCAAGGTGGAGAACAAGAGCCCTATAAACCCAGGACATGTGATTGTATATCCAGGCCATGGTATGCCCATTTCCAAGCGGCCAGGCCAAAAGGGAGACCTAATTATCACTGTGAAGGTTGGTTTCCCTACTACATTGACTGCAGCCCAGAAGAAGGCTATTGAGGATAATTTCTAATTAATCCTACCAAAAAGATTTGTAAATTTTTTTGAAAAAAAAAACTATGAAATAATAGAGCGCCTTTATTTTTGTTATGACCTTTTTTTTATTTGTATGATATGCATTTCTAGATAAACTTAATGACCCAAACTTATATTTTATTGAATATACAAAATTGTAGAATTGTAGAATTGTGGAATTTACTTGCTTGACATATGTCTGACGATAACTATTAAAGACTGGGCATTGTGTGACATATTATGTAATGACGTAGGTGTCATGCCTACAGAACACGCACGGCTGAGCAAGCCAAAGGCCGTTTTGCCGCCCAGTGTTTGAATTGAATGAAAGAATTACAGATGGCACATTTACATTTATGTGCGAGAAAATGGAGAGTTGAGACGAGGAGGGGGCGGTTAAACCGTTGTGACTCTCAATCAGAAACCAGCAGAGGACTGGAGGGGGTCACAGTTTGCAGCCACCCGCTGTGATGGAATGTGTAAGCGACGCGGGCTCTCAGTTTCTCTGTCAGTATGTCCAAGTTGCAATTAGTGAGAGGTGTTTCCTTTGACAGGTAAATTGAGTATTAAAGAGCTCTGTGTCAGAAGAGAAAGAGTCTTTCTGGGGTTTTTGGGAAAAGTCTGGTAGATATGAGGAATAAAGGCACTTGACAGCCGGGTTAAAAGAGCAAGAGATAAAAGGTGGTATTAATATTAATATTAATATTAATTATAATTGATGGTTTTGATAATAATAGTTTTTGTAATCAACGATTTTATTGTATTCTAGTTCTAATGGTTCTAATAGTTCTAGTTTCTAACTATATATATATAAGCAGGCACATATCCTTTTCAAAACCAAGATTTATTTTCAGCCTTTCAAAAGTTATCCAACTATTATATATATTATTATTTTTTTTTAATCGCCTCCCAACACTACTACTCATCTCTTATCAGCTACCCCATAAATGTTTCTCACCAAGGAATACGGCGAGCCTGACCTCGCGCTTCAAAAAGAACTAATCAAGAGCTATCCTCTTGGAACTCTTGTTACCGGAAACGGACCTAATGGCTTGAACGCTAACCACCTTCCCTTTGTTATCCGAGAAGACCCCACCGACCCAGAAAAATTCTATTTGATCGGCCATTTTCACAAAGAAAACCCGTGTGGCCAGGATTTACAATACGCTGCCGACCACGACGAAGAGGTTTTGATCATTTTCCAGGGCTACGACCGCTATTGCACGCCTTCGTGGTATCCTTCCAAGCTGACAAACGAGGGACGAGTTGCCCCCACATGGCTGTACTCTGCAGTACATTGCTATGGCAAGCCAACAGTCATCAAGGTACAGGATAACGACGCCGGTCTTCACTCGATTCTCAAGCAAGAGTCGCAGCAGCTCGAAGCTGCCCAGACTGATAAGCCCAAGGAGGCCCACTGGGACCTGGACGAAAGCCCCGAGCCTTATCTCAACAGACTCAAGAACATGATCTACGGCCTGTCCATCCAAGTCACGCGAACCGAGGGCAAATGGAAGCTCAACCAGAAGCAAAAGAAGGAAGACATCCAAGGAACTGCTGACAACCTTAAGAACGAAGCTGACCAGAGACCCGAGTCTGCCAAAATGGGTACCGATGTTGAGGTGTTTGCTGAAAAGTACCTTGCCAACAAAAAGTTTTGAGTATGGTACAAGTTTGTACGTTTAATATGCTTAGATGCGTTTGTTAATGACTATGTAATGCCCCCCTGGAAAGATAATATGTTAATTGCAATGTTCAAAATTAAAGAAAGCCGTTTTTTTTTTCTCTCTCTCTGTACAAGTCTAGGCACTAGGACTCTTCCCTATCAGTGTGCGTGATATGGCGTGGTCACGTGGCTGCTTGTCTTTTGCTTCCCCCAGCCTAACCAACCAAACCGCCTGCTTCTCTTCTTCTCCCTTGACGTTAGTAGGCTTCTTCATAAGGACTGTTCTGTCACCTTCTCCTCTTCCTCTTCTTCTTGAACTCGTTTTTGGCTTCCTTGAGATGAGAGCTACATAGTCCCAATGACCAACACTACTCTCCAACAACCGTCTACTCATAATGGTCAGCTGCCGCCTGAGATTATCAACTGGCTGACTACTGTGCTGGCCCCAGTATGTTATCATTCACATTGCTAGATATTAAACCTGACATAGCCCGTGACACTAACGTTTCGACCAATTTAGGAATATTCTGACATAAATAGAACCCAGAACGATACTATAGATGTATTGATTTCATATCCATCGCTACGTCCCAAGACTAATGTATACAGTATGTGGTTTTGTTCTTAATCATACAATCTTTTTGAATATAGCTGACCTCCATGCCTTTTTTTTATTTTTATTTTTATTTTTTTATTCTTGTAGCTGATGAATACGGCCGTCCTGATCTACTACTTTGTATCTATGGAACTATACCTGCAACTATTGGAAGCTCCACGTATAGAATACCCGTGGAAGTTTGGATCCCCAAAGGATACCCCCAGAACCCCCCTTTTAGTTTCGTGAGACCTACGCCGGATATGCGTATTCATCCTGGAAACTATGTTGATACCAATGGAAGATGCTACCATCCTTACATTGCAAACTGGCACGAGAATAGACAGAATGCTTCGCTCAAAGAAATGCTAAGCTTACTGAGCGTTGCGTTTGGAAAAGAGCCCCCAGTGTATGCAAAACCCCCGGAATACCAAGCTCATTTACAGGCACAGACTCAATCTCAAACTCCTCCACCATTGCAACCTGATACGCATCCAAGTAAATTTGTTAACCCTACTCAAAAGCCACCGCCTTTGCCTCCTCACCCTAACGGACCCAGTCTGGGGCAGTCTCATTCGCAGGTGCATGTTGCAGCATTATCTACACCCTCTAACCAATCTTCATTGTCCCCAGCTCACACTGGACCACCTATTCCTCCCCTTCCGCCGCAATTAACGGGCCAAAATACCGGCCCATCCTCAAGAACACATAGCCCAAATGTGTCGGTCCATCTCTCTTCAGCGACACCTGGAACCCCAGGACCCCAGATGCAGTATGGACAAGGCCCGATTCCTCCCCATGTGCAGCAGCAACCTTTGGGGCCACAGCTGTCAGGAAACCGTCAAGTAAATCCAGCATACGGCCAGGCGCTAAGGTCCCGGCCACTTGACATTATGGATATGCCTGAGCACTCCAAATCAAGCACTGTATCAAATCACGAGATGCATGCTCCATCATCCAATGTACCAGTGTCATCGCCTCCAAAGCTCCCTCCCAATCCCCAGAAACTGGCTGCCATCCAGTCGATTCAAAATGCGTTAGCCCACATTGCTCAAAATGAGCTCCAGCCAATGGTTTCTCATAACGACGTGCGACTTTTACAAACCCACGAAACTTTGAACTGGATGAGCCGCTCTGTACGAACTGAGATGGTTGAGCTTGACCGCATTGTGCAAGCGTCTCATGAAAATGAAAAAATCCTTACCGAGAAGATCCAGCAGGCCCAAGCTCTGATCCAGTCTTTGCAGGAACGCACAGCGCCCAATATTGATGAGATTGTTGTTGCGGAGAATGTGGTGTACAACCAGCTGTACGATCTTGTTGCGGAAACTAATGCCATTGAAGATACAATGTACATACTTTCCAAAGCGCTCGACAAGGGCAGAATCAGCCTGGATGCATTTTTAAAGCATATTCGAATTCTTGCAAGAGAACAGTTTATGAAAAAGGCATTGGTCGAGAAGATTGCTAAATTGCTGAGCTTGGACGCCACCGCCTATTACTGATTAAACAACTGATTATTGAAGCACCGTTTGTTTCAAGACCCGATCTAAAGACATTGAAACCTGTAAACAAAAATGAATAATAAATAGACTCTTCTCAAACGCAATGACGATTTATTGACAAGCGTGTTTTAAAACCATGAAACACGCACGTGACTTGGTATTAGTATGTAACCAAAACCCATGTTAGGGTTGGGTCTTTTTTTTCCAGGCTTGGAGGTCTATCAAAAAAATTTTCCTACACTGAACTTTTTTGTGCTCTGTTTTTTTTTTTTTTTTTTTTTTGCAACCTCACCTCCAAAAACCTGCCAGTCATTCCCTTCTTTTGTTGGAAATATCTCACGGTTAGCACATCTTACTTCCATTCACGGATCCCGAGCTTTTTTCAGTTTTGTTTACAAAAAAGCTACACCGTCCGTTGGTATTCACCTAGATTGTCAAGTTTCTTTTCGAGAGTAATATAGATCTCCAACCTGGCCTAGCCTATTGCCAAAGTAACAACGAGTAGTGTACCATTCCACAATGTCTAAAGAAGTTGAAATGAAAGACTCTGTCGAGGACTTTGTCATCAAGCCCGACAACACCAAGGCTACCCTCGACACCAGCGACTGGCCTCTTTTGTTGAAGGACTACGACAAGCTTATTGTTCGCAGCAGTCATTACACTCCCATCCCAATTGGTTGCAGCCCCCTCAAGCGCGATTTGAGATCCTACGTTGCCTCTGGTGTCATCAACCTCGATAAGCCCAGTAACCCAAGCAGTCACGAAGTCGTTGCTTGGATTAAGCGTATCCTCCGTGTTGAGAAGACTGGTCACTCTGGTACCCTTGACCCTAAGGTCACTGGTTGCTTGATTGTTTGCATTGACCGTGCCACCCGTCTTGTCAAGTCCCAGCAGGGTGCTGGTAAGGAGTACGTTTGCATTGTCCGCCTTCACGAAGCCCTCAAGGATGAGAAGGACTTGGGCAGAGCCTTGGAACAGTTGACCGGTGCTCTCTTCCAGCGTCCCCCCGTTATTTCTGCCGTCAAGAGACAGCTTCGTGTTAGAACCATCTACGACTCCAAGCTCTTTGAGTTTGACAATGAAAGACACCTTGGTGTCTTCTGGGCCAAGTGTGAGGCCGGTACTTATATGAGAACTCTCTGTGTTCACCTTGGTTTACTTCTCAGTGTAGGTGGCCACATGCAAGAGCTTCGACGTGTTCGCTCTGGAGCTCTTAGTGAGAATGATGAAATGGTCACTCTCCACGACATTCTTGACGCTCAATGGCTTTACGACAATACCAAGGATGAGTCCTACTTGAGAAAGTGCATCAAGCCTTTGGAGACTTTACTTCTCGGCTACAAGAGAATCGTTGTCAAGGATTCTGCTGTCAACTCTGTTTGTTATGGTGCCAAGCTCATGATTCCCGGTTTACTCCGTTACGAGAGCGGCATTGAGGTTAATGATGAGGTTGTTTTGATCACCACCAAGGGTGAAGCTATTGCCATTGGTATTGCCCAGATGACCACTACTGACTTGACTTCTTGCGACCACGGTGTTGTTGCCAAGGTAAAGAGATGTATTATGGAAAGAGACACTTACCCCAGACGCTGGGGACTTGGTCCCGTTGCTCAGAAGAAGAAGCAGCTCAAGACTGACGGTAAGCTCGACAAGTTTGGCCGCCCCAACGACAAGACACCCGACAGTTGGAGAAAGGAGTACATTGATCACACCCGACCAAGTGATTCTTCTGTTCCTGCTGCTACTCCCGAGCCTGTTAAACGCGAGGAGGTTGTTGCTCAAGTTGAAAAGGTAAAGGTCGAGGAGGATTCTGAGCCTGAAGAGAAGAAGGAAAAGAAGGAGAAGAAGGAGAAGAAGGAAAAGAAAGAAAAGAAGGAAAAGTCTGAAAAGTCTGAAAAGAAGGAGAAGAAGGAAAAGAAGAGAAAGTCTGAGAGTGCTGATGAAGAAAAGAAGAAGAAGAAGTCCAAGACTGAGTAAGCGATTTAGTTTGTTAGCTGTTTTAATTTCCTTATACACGAGACGAAAATGTTGATAAACTAGGATTCCCATGGTTGGAATCAAGTCATGATAAAAAAAAAGCAATGCTTTTAATAGCTTTTTTTTTGGCTTAAAATGATGAAATTTATATATACACCTGTTTTTATTTTGTATTCTGTCATGCACCTTTTTTATTTTATTCACAAAAGATTTGTAATATACCCATTGTTGCTTTAAGTGCTACTTGATTCTAGAGAATAGATTATGTTGAAATAGATTTAACTTGTAAAACGAAAAGAAAAAAAAAATTGAAAAGATTTCAAATGCTTCAAAAGCTTTTGGAAGAGCCCAAGTGAAATATGGAAAATAAATGTGCACGTGATTCTAATTGTGTTACTAATCATTTAGTAAGCATTTAC
Source organism: Magnusiomyces fungicola (assembly GCA_900654225.1). Classification (NCBI taxonomy): domain Eukaryota; kingdom Fungi; phylum Ascomycota; class Dipodascomycetes; order Dipodascales; family Dipodascaceae; genus Magnusiomyces; species Magnusiomyces fungicola. Next base: position 2,167,954 of record CAACAH010000002.1, read on the forward strand.
AAAAGAGGATTCAGATGTAGCATGTACATGTACATGGTCTTTAATTTTTTTTATTTTTTTACTAATTCAAAATAATTTAATAATTTAACAATTTAATAGTTTAATAATTCAATTAGATAAAAACATGAAATCTTGCTTGGTTGAGAGGCATTAAAGCAATTAGTTGGCGAGCGACGCATCATTACAAATAAACCGAAAATAAAAATAAAAATAAAAAATAAACCGAAAAGATGTGTGCATTTGTGTGTGTGTATTCCTTTTTTTTTTTTTTCTTCTTCTTCTTTTTCTTTTTTTTGGGACGAACAATGGGTATAAAAGTCTAAGAATATAGATAAACACACAAGACAAGATGATATAAATATGTAATATATAAAAGTTAATAAAAAGGCTCAACACTCTATTGCTTCAAAATCGCACTTTGGCAGTTGGGAATGGCGGTACAGGCGCTTCTTTTGAATTGCCAGGGATTCGGGGGTGATGCCGGGTATTCCATATTGGTCATATTGGGATCGGCGACGAGGGTCTAGCGTGTAGGATCCAAGTTGCTCAGGTTCAGTCTCAGGTTCGTTATAGGGTAGACTAACGCGCGATTTGTGGGACGGTTTTGGTGGTGCAGATTTATAACCATACGTTGGGCCAGAAACTGAACGGTGTGATTGACGAATAGGCGGCGGGTTTTGCCTAGACTTGACGACATTGAGAGGTTGGACTGAAGTGGAATAATCAAAAGAAGCGGGTCCAAAATTAGATTGGTACGCGTTTTGACAATTCTTGTCAGCAGACTTTTCTGCAACATCTCCAGGAGTAAACGTGTGACGCCGGCTTTCTGAACTGCTCTTTCTAGTCTTTTTTCTTTCTGTAGTATTCGGGAACGCCTTGAAAGCAGTGGGAGCGCCAGACTCGTCATAAATTCCAACAGAAGATATCGTATGAGTGTTTTGTTCTTGTGGAATAGCAATCGAATCAACGACAACAGATAAAGCCTCAGAAGGAATGGGAGAAGAAGCAGATACAGAAGTATCGGACAAGGAATCGTCGATATTGCCATCAGAGTCGCCAGTGCCCTTGCTCGTTGCCGAAGCAAGAGATTCCAAACTATTGCGATTAATAGCGTGCGAATATGGAGTCTTGCTATCCTTCTCGTCCTTCTCCAGGGATTCTTCTGGTATTCTAGAATGCAATCCAAAGAAGCCTTCATTATCAATTGTAATCATTTGAGGAACAGTAGTAGTCGAGTTTGAGTTTGTAAGGGCGCCAAGAGGGAGCTGAACAGTTCCCAATGCCAGATACTCCTTTTTGTTTGAAAATATGGTAGTGCATGGCGATTTTGGATTTTGGATATTGTCCAAAAAGTAGCTATAAGACGGAGAGCTGTTCTCGCGAGCAAGGCGTTGTCGGTACAATCTCCAATTGTTAGAAGGAAGCCAGTCACCAGAAGTGTCTTTAACGTTTGTAGATGCGGCTGCAGCTGTCAGTGCAGCGTCGTCATTAACGTCAAGATCAGCATATTTTTGGAGATCCCAAAGACGCACTGTTCCATCAGACGAAGCAGAAAAGAATTCATTTGAATTAGTGCTGGACCAGTCAATAGAATTGACCATATCGTAGTGGCCATCCAAAGTCATGAGAGGAGCGCCTGCTCGAATGTCCCAAATTTTAATAATATTTTGATCATGAACAGACGCAACCCGGTTTTCGTCGATTGGAGACCACTTAACAAGGGACACCACTCCGTCGTTAGCAGTAGGTGGAGCTAGAGGGGCGGGGTTTTTATAACGGATATCCATGATTGAGATTCCTCTTTCAGTTGCCAAAGATACAATGCCATTTCGGATTGGAGAGGCGTGTAGGGAGCGTGCTTTTCTCGTTTTTTGCTTTACAATTGGGATGTCGCCTCTGGAAGGGTCCCAGAGAAACAAACGTTCAGAAAAGAGAGAAATGATAGACGACTCTGGGCAACATCTCCAAGTGGACCCAGCAATATTGAGGGAGCGGATTCGGGAAGATGTGATTTGGTCAGCTGGGAGATGGCGAGTATGGTTAAAGCGAGACAAGATTTCAGCTGGTCCATTGTTTGCATAAGGGTCAGGAAGCATAACAAGGTGGACAATTCCAGAATGGCCAGTTGCCAGGACGTTGCCATAGTCGCTAAGTTTGTGTTTTGCTGGGACCCAAGCCAAGGAATGAATACCGCTGAGAGAGATTGTCTGGTGGTGGATAAGAATTGGGGATTTGTTTAAAGGGCGAGTGTAGCTGCTAGAAGAAGACAAGGTTGAAGACGAGGATAACGAAAAGTCAGAGGCAGTAGAAGCGGAATGTCGGTGTTTTGACGATCTAGTAGTGGTGGTGGTATTGTGAGAAGACTGTTTAGCAAACGACAAATTTTCTGAGACTGCACGTCTTGAGGTACTGTGATGAGAATGTTTGGAAGGGCTGCTTCCGTCAGTTGGGATAAAAGGCTTAATTTTTCTTGGAAAGTTGGAGTCGTCCGAATGAGAGTCTGAATCATAGAGGGTCGAAGTTGAAGAGGTTGGAGAGGCAGTGTCAGAAGAAGATTTGTTAGACTGGACCGAGCTTGCGCCGACTTCGTAGATAAATAGGTTTGAATCACGAGAGCCAGAGGCAACAGCAATCAAAGGATCAGTTTCATGACAAGCGACAGAGGTCAGGTTTGTTTTGGAGTCGGGGACTTTCCAGTAGGAAGACGAGATGACATTTTTTGAATTGAGATTGTATTTGTTGCCCAAAGAATGGACCGGATCGAGATGGTTTCCAGAGCCCATTGGGTATTAGTGGTGATATTAGCAGCGATATTAGCAATGATATTAGCAGTGGGTATTGGGTATTGGGTATTGGGGAGTTGACAATTGGAGTTTTGTTGGTGAATTGAGTTGAATTGGATGGGGGGGAGAAGAAAGGACAAGAAGAAAGAAAAAAGGTGTAAGAGAAGAAAAACAGAAAATTTGGAAAGAAAGAAGGGGAAACAGGGAAGAAAGAAAGAAGAAAGAAAATATATATATATATAAAAAAAAAAAAAAAGAGTCGGGCCAGCCTCTTAATTTATATAACAAAAGAGTTTGGGGGCCAGCCAAGGTCAGCCAGGCAGTCAAAAAAGCCATCGAAACGAATTAATAGCACCATCGTATAGCCTGCAGACACACATGTGACTTGCATGTGTAACGAGTCGTTGTATGACAAGGTCGGTCATGTGACTGGGACTGGCAATAGGAAGCGCTTATTGTTTTAGCAGGCGGTAGTAGCAACAGCAGTCGACGAGCAGGAGCAGTTGATCAATGGAGGTCTTTTTTTTTTTTTTTTCTATTCTATTCTCAGTTTGCTTGGTCTACTTGACATCTGGACCAGTCATAGGATGGAACGGTAGTTCAACCATTCAATTATTCAATGCATCACGTTTAAAACTAATGTTGAGAATCATTCGAGACTCAGTCAGATCAACAGTTTAATAGAATCTCATGTCTTTTCGCGTCTTGGATTGCGTTCCTGGTTTCAGTTACTTGACGATATGACCAAGAAAAAATACTACAGACCCAGGCCATAAACAAGGGAAAAACGGGAAAACGGATCCTACAGACGAAATGTAATTAATGTCTTCTTGCCCTTCTACGCTTTGGCGCCCCACGTGACCTGGCTCCACGCCGCGACACGACGCTTGTGGTGAATTTGTTCGTGATTTTGATTATGACGTATAAAAACGGATATGCAATCTAATTCTTGGTCTGGTGTTTTATCAATTTCGCAATTTCCTGTTCCTGAATACAAGGTGTTTGTGGTCTTGGAAAGGAGTCCATATTGGGAAGGGCTAACGTTGCTTGTTCATTGATAAGAAAGAACTTGCAAAAATGGATATTACCAAGGAGAGCATGGCAGGTGCCTTTATTCTCGAGAAAGCTTCTAAAAAGCCCCGAAAATGAGAGAAAACGGCTTTTCTTTTGGGAAATGATTCGCCTTCTTTCTTGTCGAGAACAATGTCTGTGAAACACGCTTAGGTCTAGTTTGTTCCGGTATTGGATTACAAAGAAGGTGTTTTTTGTGTGTATGTCTAGTATATATAGTATATATAAAATGACTTGGAGAACCCATGTTTTGATCTCAAAAAGACGTCTGCAAAGCCTCAGTCCTTGGTGGCTCACATTTGCCTTATTTCCATTCTTTGATCCTGGGTGGATCCAAAGTGTTGACGCACAGCACATACTTTCCAAACCCTGTTGCTCCATTGGCTGCGTTCTGTTGTTATGTTTTACTTTTGAGAAGTGAATTGGGTTAGCATCTACACGTATCTAGAACAAATGTGTCTTTTTATTACCTACACGCTTCGTGAACTATGACCATTTCCAACTGACAAAAGCTCAAGGCGTTGGGGAGTGGCTGGCGTATAGCCCGTACAAAGGTTACATACATGTTACATACACGCTACTTAACCAGCCAGTCACAGCCACACGTATGCATTACCCAATGTATGTAGGCAGATCTTCTCCTTCTGGCTGTTGCGTGGCCCTGTATGTAATGTCTTTTGTAATGCCCCAGGCACGGCTAACAATCTGGGGAAGTCGCGTGATAGTCACGTGTGGGTTCTTTTTTTACAAATGAGACGCGCGTATTTTATATTAATTTCTCTAGTAGAATCCAATAAACCCACTACCAGTTATTAACTAAATAAAGCAAACCACCGTCATACTCTTAGTTTTATCGATTCATCTAATAACGATGGTATTTGATCTGTCATTATGCGTTTATTATGTATTATTATGCATTCTTGCGATTAACGTTTAGATGGACCACCAGTTGGATCCTTTTCTTTCTTTGAATTTTAAAATTATTTCCAGGTCCCATTCTACCGCCTGGCATTTTCAAAAAAGAGGGTGTCTAGTTTTATATACACAGATAAAAAAAACAGGCATCCCCTTTTGCTTGTTGCGTCTTTGGGATTGGCTCCCAATATGGTACCAGAGTGGGTGTGTATGGATTTGAGCATAACTAGGTGGTTGAAAGAAATAGGGGATAAGATGATTGAATTTATAATTTACACAACAAGGTTCCATCTAGTTGACAAAATACAATGATGGAAAAAGATTCATACTTTCATAAATCAAGAATCAAGAATCAAGAGCCAAGAGCAAATATGCAAGAATCGAGAATCATAATGGTTTGATATATGGGACATTTAGTAACAAGCATTAATTTCAATCACCAAATATAAACGAAAGAAACAGGCAATAAAGAAAAAGAAAAAGAAAAAAGGCATTTCGTATCCAAAGAATATCCATTCCCGGAAACAAGCGGGTAGTCATTTGAAAGAGAAACGATTCAAAGAAATGAAATCCAATTTGAATCATAGTAACGAAAACAAATAAATACAAATGCGGTTTTGGTATTAAAGTATGGCTACAGATTCGAGGTTTTGTTTAAAAAATTAGTATAGATGATACAATTTAAATATATATATGGATGTTTAATTTTTTTTAATGTTGCAGTGAGATAATTATATCGTACGCTTGTTTTGAATAAACTAGGTAGTTTGAATCTTCAATGCCTTGGTCATTTACTAGGAATGGTAGAGCTGTTTATATCCATACTGTTGCTACGGCATGGACACCGACTGTATACGTTTTTTTAATACTCTTTGCAATCATTTTGGTTCTATTGCTTTATTGGAAAAAATTTAATATATGATACAAGTGGCAAAGGTTGTTTTTTTTTTTTTTTTTAATTTTCTTTCTTCCTCTTTTATTTCTCTGGTTCCAACTTTGTGAGTACTTAATTTCAAATGCTGAGGGATGCTTTGTTGATGCCATTTGGGCATGGATCATATGATTTTACTGTCTCATTTGACCTTGGTTCCTTTTCCTTTTCCTTTTCCTTTTTTTTTTTTTTTTCTTTCTTTTCTCTTCTCTTTCTTTTCCTTTCTAATTGATTTTATTTTTTCTTGGGTGGGGCTTTTTCTTTTTCTTTTTCTTTTTTTTTTTTTTTCCTTCTCAGGTCCCAAGATTCACTGCTCTTTTTTCAACCTTGTTATAAAAGGTGGAAGCACATCCAAATAGACTCGTAAATAAAATTCAGATCCAAATATAATTTATGGTTTGGCCAAAAATTATATTCATATTAAAAATAACATTCGCAGTGAAACATTTCTCAAGTTTCATTCCCTTCAATTTGGAAATTATTGCATTATTGCCTTTCTTTTTTTTCACATATATAGTATATTACACTCTTACTACATTTCATGGTCTCCATTTCTTTGGGATTTGTATAGTCTTTTTTTTATTTATTTACCATTATCAATTTTAAATTAAATTAAATACAACCCATATTTGTCTATACAAATGCTAGTAATGATCTGACAACCCCTCTCACTTTATAAAACTCAGGGCTTGATCCTCCCTCAATTACAAGGTTTCCTTGTGCCATTTTGCGTACCGCAACCCTGTCATCACAAACAAGAATGCCTTCAGCCTTGAACTCTGCCTTGTGGCCTTTGGCAACCAACTGTTTCTTCAGCTCTGCTAATCGTATGTCACCAACAACTGAAGGATGGAACCGTGGGGCTGCGGCAAAGTCCGCAGGCGTTGTAAGAGGAACTAACCGAACAACTGTTTGAGATGCCGGACGTTTGACACCAGACAATGGAATAATCTTGGCTTCGTCTGTAGGTTTCGTAAGAGCTGTAGAAGTTTCAATATCTTCCATCTTGACATCCTTATCGGCCTCTTTCTTGACCTCTGGAGCCTCAATAGCTTTCTGCTCCTCCTTTTCCAGCTCAGTTTCATGTGTAGTGACTGTCACTTCAAGCTTTCCCGTAACATGTGCCACGGAATAGTCACCAATAACATTCTGCCATTTCAGCAGCTTCTCCAGTTCCGGTGTGATTATCACGGAATAAGTGTTGGATCCAATCTGTGTAAGAATCGCCTCATTAACAGGCGCCTTTTCCACCAAGTCAAGCTTCATGTCAGTGTTGCGCTCAAACTCGGCAACAACCTTGTCCACATTCGACGGCTCAACATCAGCATCCTCTTCCATAAGTGTAGGCGCTTTGATGTCCAAAGAAGAAGGGAGGAAAATCAGCTGCCGAGGCATCACCAATTCAAGAATCATTTTAAGTGAACGCCAATCGGCAACACCATCAAAATCAATAAAGTCAACGTTACACAAGACTTTTAAACTTTCAGAGTGCGGAACGAGTTTTGTAGGCACCGACAATCCTGAAAATGGGTCAAGTCTGAAGGTTTCGTCATTATATTGAACCGCAGGTGCTACTTCGTCTTTGATTGCACTTTTAGCCTCACCTTTGGGTATATTGCCTGACGCGATTAACGAATTCTCTGCAGCACTGCGTTCCGCTTGCTTGGTAAATTGATCTGGTCTCAAAATTTCTCCGTACTCGTCTACTCGCCGTCTCTTTACTGCAAATGGCAAAATCTTTGGCTTACCTTTGGGCATTGTTCGGACATCATAATCGTAAACGTCTTTACCATAAAGAAGAATTCCAATATCCATTTGACCGGACATGACCATTTCATCTTCTTCGTCATCATCCTCGTCATCCGATAATTCGTTATCTTCCTGTTCTAAAATGTTTCTGTTTCTCAGCTCGATAGCCGACTGAATCTCTAGCTTTTGTTTCTTTTCTCGAATTTCTTCTTGATACTCTGCCAACTCGTCACCACTCAACAAAACTTCCTTGTCAAAATCTAGTTGAATTTGTGTCGTCACATGAACCGGTAAATACTTTGAAGAAGAAGAGGGATCATCGGCTTCCATTCTATTCTTCATCCAAATATCAAACAATTGACCAGCAAGAGTTTCTGAACCGCACCGTTCTGTCAAAATGACCATTGAAGCGTCGTGGGAGCAGATTTTTGTAAATAATTGTCGGGAAAATCCAACCTCCATAGCTTCATCTGACGCTAGCACAACCTTTGGGCCGTCCATTTGCATCAGATCATTCAAATTGGACATGACTCGAAGGTTCCTAAGCTCAAAAGGCGATTTGTTTTGAACTTGCCATTCTGTAATAACCTGTGAAGACATCCATTCAAGCATACTTGATGCATATGACATGGTACGTTGTCCAACATGGGAAAAATAAATCAGTGGGGTTGAAATGTTTTGATTTTCCCAGTATCCATTCAAAATATGCACCAATTCCAAGACTCGTGAGCCTGTAGAAGTAGGAATAAGCACCGTTCCGCCTGAATCTATAGTATCTCGAATGTTTCTGAGCAAGGTTTCTCGCCGTTTTTTCAGTGTTGACGATACTTCGCTAATCTTTGTTCCGCAAATCATCAACGACGGCTTTGAAAGAGAGTCAATAAGCTGGGCATCTGGTTGCAAAAACGCGCCGTTAAGATGGGAATCACGGGAATGGTTCCAATCTACTGCGTATAGTATAACATCTTGGTCCTTTGCAATCTTCCATATCGTGCCTCCAAGGGTATGGCCTGCGTTGTATGGGGTGATCAATATTGAGCCAATGGTATTATAGTTGGAAACTCCATTTGGTCGAGCGCCTCCTTCTTGGGAATCAACGCGCTGCGTCCCTGGCTCTAGGCTTATTGTCTGTGAGTATTTCAGAGGGGTGATTTTATCAAATGCTGCCTCCACGTCTTCTAAAGTAACCTTTTCTGTCTTGATGGGGCCTAATAGGCCCTTGCTTCTGTACGAGTCAAGGGTTATCATTCGGCCCATGTTGATTACCGGCAGTGTTGAGTAGACGGGGATTGAGGCAAAGTCTGTTGAGATTTTGCACAGGTATGCATAGGCTCCCAGATGAGATATGGTGGCATGGGTGAGCAATATAGCATCGATTTTAGATGTCATTTGGATCAGATGGTTTACATCCATGGATAGGGCCGGATCCCAGCCGACATCAACCAGTAGCGTGAAATCTGGAGGAAACGAAAGAAGCGACTGGCTGACCTCTTGGGACAAGGCCTTGGCTCGAGGACCGTCGTACTTTCGGTTTTGGGGATGTTCGGGTTGCAATCGGGTAAATGAAAACATTGTAGACGTGATGTGGGATTAGATGAAACGAGTAATATCCTCCTGGTGGTCGCAAATCCAACGCGAGTCACACAACCCTTTTCTAAAAATGGTGTATATATATTTTAAAAAAAAGTGATGAACAAATGCTGTGTGTTGGTGTTGAAAAATCCAATGGTTCTTGTTACACAACGTGTCACAAATCATGTGACTTGGATACTCAAATTCAATCTCTAACTGCTCTTTTGTAAATTGGAAATGATCATTTGATTCATTTAATTCATTGGGAATATAATAAAAACTAATAAATTGAATACATAATCGTAACCGGCATATTGAGAAATTTAATAAAATAATAATCATAATAATAATAAGAACGAAAAACTAAAATAAAATAAAATAAACGATAATAAAAGCGTCCAAAGAACCAAAGTTGGCAAAAAGAAAATTCAAAAATCAAAAATCAAAAAGGCATAAAGTCATAACAAATGGTTCATCTATTCCTGGTTATCTGAGCGTATCACCTCAACCACTGGCTGGCTGCTTCCAAAGTCAATTCCTGCACTGGAAAACGAACTGGACAGTTTGTGTGCAAGCTTGTGATATGCCAGATTGTCAGCAACAGAAGAAGCTGAAGAAGACATGGGGGACGAATTCTTGGTATAAATCTTGCTCTGGCTATGTCTAGGAGTATGTGTCGGTCTTATCTTGTCTTTGGGCGTGCTAGATCCAATAACACCACTATTGAAATTAGCGGTAGACAAGGATATCTGGTCGTCTTCGTCATGTTCCTCAATTACTGAATGATCGTGTGAAGCATATCCTCCTCCTCCTCTAAAGCTTGAAACGGAACTCATATACTTTAGTAACCTCCCAGACGCCTGCGGTGCTGGGTACAGAGTAGATGATGATGATGGCTGAAGGGTCAGGTTTATGGAGGAAGTCAATGGAGCAGGTAGTTGGACCTTGGGTAGAGGGCCATACAGTGTTGCCAAATCGTCAAAGGCATCAGGCCCATTCAATGGCATAGGAACATGATTTACACTCTGCAGCGCTGAAAAAACATATGGGAAAATTAGTTTGCGCACATCGTCACCCCAAATCATATCTAGATGCTCATAAGTGTCAAAGCCCACAGAAGCAGTTCCTTGAGGTAGTTCTGATAGCATAATGTCGATATCCACAAGGGAATCAGATTTTCCGTATAACAAAAGGATGGGTGATGTAATATTCTGTGTTGGGAATGAAGCAACTCTGTAAAACTTTCGGTTTCCTTGAAAAAAGAGGCTTTCTCCATCATCGTCGTACATGTGGAATCTTCCTGATCTGATAATCTGAAACCAATGAACCACTGATTTAACGCTGGTATATGAGTATAAATGGGGGTATGCAGCTAATTTTTGAGCATAGGAAATATTATTGGATTGCCAATTGAACAGGGAAGAAATGGAAGACTCAATGGTATGAACAAATAGTGGTGGGTACATGATGGACTGCCAATAGGTAGCGCTCTTCAGAATGGCTTTGCGACCAAAGAACAAGTAAATGAGTGAAGGAGAGGCACGCATCAAACTGTCAACAATAGTGTTTTGGATTCCTGGAGGGGCCATGGCGGGAGCCAATGCAATAAACAGGCGGATTTTTTTGTTAAGTTCAGGGTTGATAGAAAGGGTTGCAAATGCCTGAGCGGATCCCTGCGAAAAGCCAATATAAACCAAGTCTTTTTGGCTGACAATGTACAGAATGTAGTTGATGGTATCAGGAATGTCATAAAGAGCAAAGTCATCCATAGAAAAGTTCCAAAAGGCGTGAGAATTGGGGTTATGATTGACGTGCTTTTTTGAATACTTGTTGCCACGGTTATTACCAAGCCATACATCATAGCCCATATCAGCGAGCACAAACGGCAAGCTGCATCTGGGATCGACATTGGCTACCCAGATTTCCGAGTTCATGAGCAAACCATGGTGCAAGTAAATGACGGGTTTAGGCAAGGAAGATGAGGTATTTCTCCAGTTGGAGTTTTTAGGACCTCCGATACGATGGATACCCAAGAGGTAGCCATCGGTAGTTTTGACAATGTGTTCTTCAGCTTCGTAGCCATAGATTCTGCACATTTCGACGAATCCGTCGGCGTTTGCAATGTTGTTGACAAGTTCCTCGAGCTCTGGATCGGCGAGGACAGTATTAATACCGCTTGTAGGCACAAGACGAAACAGGGAGGAAGTGAGAACATCGAAAAAGTGGATGACAAAGGAGGGAAGTAGGCTGGTGATGATGGCCAGAAGGTACTCGGCGACAACAAGAACAAGCGAGAACAAGAGTACGGGCCATTCAAAAGCACCCAGTCGACCTAAGAATGGGATGCGCATTCTGACTGGTGAGAGCCAAAGAATGAGGGCCGAGATAAGGGCAATAACGATATGCAGCTGCAGCTTGATAGATGGTTTAATTGGATGGAAGTAAAGTATGCAATGAAGCAGCCCTTAATGATGATGAATAAGAAGAAGAAGAAGAAGAAGAAGAAGAAGAAAAAAGGATAGAGGTATCTAGAGGGGATGAAGAAGGAAAAGGGGAAAAGGGAGAGGTTTAATATTGATAACGGGGGATGTGATAAAAGAGAAAAGCTAGTGAAGAGGAAAAGAAAATGAAAATGAATAGAAACAAAGGACAGGTGAGGTTGTAAGGAGCAGAAAGGGTCGAACAGTGCAATAATACTTGCAACTAGTAACTAGGTGGTAAAAATTAATATGCACGATTAGGGAAAAAAAGAGAAGGATGGGTGTGTGTTGGTGTATTTTTTTTACTGTTACTTGCTGCTAGTTGTGGGTCATGTGTTTGTCACGGGTGTGTTGATGCAGACAGTCCAGCCATGTGGTTTTTTACTAGAATATGTCTTATGGCGTGATAATCACGTGTTTAGGAGTCATGTGATTGTAACTATTGTGTATGTATGTAATGTAAATGTAAATGTATGTATGTAATGTGATTACATTCCTGATTCGGTGGCCGTTGCCTGTTGGCGGATCATTGGCCGGTAGCGCCAGCCATTCCGCCCGGAGTCTGACTCCGCGGGAACGGCTGAAACAGCCAGTGTGTCAGGTGCAGATAAGATTAGATTGATCGGATATATTAGCGCAAAGGGAAGGCTAACCTATATACTGCTGCATACGTCTGGTAAGTAACTCTCATAAAAACGCCCATAGCAGTAGCAGTGTCAGTATCAGCAGCAGCGCTGGGTTTATTGGATATAATAAAGCCAGTCCGGTTAGAACCCTTCCCTAATTTCTCATCCATGAAAAAAACAAGCGCCAAACTCGATGCCCCCGCGGATCGCTCTATCAGCAGCACACAAGACATTAAACCAGACCCCACAGTGTTTTTTCTGGAAGAGGGGGTCATTGGTAAGGTAAGTTGGTGGTTTTTTTTTTTTTCAGTAGTTTGTTTGAATCAATGATTTGCTAATTGACAAGAAACATAAACCAGCGTTTGTTCCAATTAAATATATATATATATATATATATATATATATAAAATGTGTATTATATATACATATATTCAAACAGCAGCCAGAAACGCGTGCAAAGTGAAAAAACAACAAAAAGATGCGAAATTTAACAAATGCCCGTTCCGGTAATACATACCCACACATACATACAAAAGCCGCCATAGAAGAACCCCCACCCCACCCCATGCCTTGTTCTGTCCCCATCCTGGCAAGGCCCCGCGGAGACTTTCAGCACCCGTAGCTCTCACCCTGGCTGGTATTGACTGGTATTGACTGGTATGGCATGTATATGCTATTGCAGCACGTCTCCAGTAATCTCTCTGTCCTGTACACATCGGCTAAACGCACCCCAGCGCTCAATGGCCAGCGATCCATCTTTTTTTTATTTTTTTATTTTTTATTTTTTATTTTTTTATTTTTTATATTTCTTGTTCCCCAACGGCCAACTTGTATACACTGATATATATGACCGTATAAATATTCTGGGGTTTCCGCCGATCTGCACCTTTTCCCTTTTTCCCCCTTTTTCTTCCCAATTTCTTCCTCATCTAACTATTCAATCTTCACCCCTATTCTATCAACAATGTCTGTCAGACTCGCCCAAACCGCTCGCCAGAAGTCCCTCAACCTCTTGCGGACTGTGCAAAGCCATCCCTCCAGCTGCCCTTGCCATGTCTGCACCGGTGGAAGCTCCGCTTCAACCCTCTCTTCCGTCTTCAAGACTATGACACACGCCTCCCAGAAGAATGCCGGCAGCAGATACATGAGTGCCTCCCGCAACGAGGCCCCCGAAAAGGAATACGCCTTTGAAATGGCTGCCTCTAACATTCGTTACGGACCCGGCGTCACCAAGGAGGTTGGCATGGACTTTAAGAATCTCGGAATTGACAGAGTTGCCTTGTTCACCGACAAGCACCTCATCAACCTGGCCCCAGTCAAGACTGCCATCCAGGCCTTGGAGTCCCAAGGAATCAAATACGACATTTACTCGGATGTGATTGTCGAGCCAAAGGATTATGGGTAAGTGTGACCAATGTGGGGAACAACACAGGTCCTTGTGCGGCTTGCCTCGAGTCTTTTTCTTTTCTTATTAATATTATATTATTTATTATACATTATATATATACATATATCGTGACTAACCTTTCATCTTGTTATGTTATAACTAGTGTGCGAGACGCCATTTCTTGGGCTCGCAAGGTCCAGCCCAAGGCTTACCTGGCCGTCGGTGGTGGTTCCGTTATCGACTACGCTAAGATTGCAAACCTTTTCCAAAACTACCCCGATGCTGATTTGATGGACTTTGTCAACGCTCCCTTGGGTAAGGGCAGACCCGTCGACAAGGCCTTGAGCCCATTGATTGCCGTCCCTACCACTGCCGGTACCGGCTCTGAAACCACCGGTACCGCCATCTTTGACCTGGTTGAGAAGAAGTCAAAGACCGGCATTGCCCACCGTGCTCTCAAGCCTCTGCTCGGCATTGTGGATCCCTTGAACACTGTTACAATGCCTGCTCCAGTCAAGGCCTCTTCTGGTTTGGACGTCCTTTGTCACTCTCTCGAGTCTTGGACTGCCATCCCATACAACGAGAGAACCCCAAGACCTACCAACCCTATCTTGAGACCTGCTTACCAGGGTGCCAACCCCATCTCTGACATCTTCTCTTTGCAGGCTTTGAAGATGACTGCCGAGTTCTTGCCCAGAACCTACAGAGACCCCGAGGACTACGAGGCCCAAGAGAGCATGCTTCTCGCCGCCACTTTGGCCGGTGTTGGTTTTGGAAATGCCGGTGTCCATCTTTGTCACGGTCTTTCTTACCCCATTTCCTCTCAAAACAAGGGCCACGCCCACCCAGGCTACAATGTCGGCCACCCAATCATTCCCCACGGTGTTTCCGTCGCAGTCACTTCTCCCGCTGTTTTCAGATACACTGGCCCTACTAACCCACAACGCCACTTGCAGGCTGCCGAGATCTTGGGTGCCAACATCACCAACGCCAAGCTCGAGAGCGCTGGTGAGATTTTGAGTGATGCCCTCAAGGAGTTTTTGTACGTCAAGCTCGGAGACCAGCCTCGCGGTATTAAGGACTTGGGATTCGACTACAGCGACATTCCTGCTCTTGTTGACGGTGCTGTTCCCCAGAGAAGAGTCTTGAACCTTGCTCCTGAAATCCACTCCTTTGACGATGGCCGTTTGAGAGAGGGCTTGAGCGAGATTCTCGAGGAGTCTTTGAAGCTTTAATCAAGCGGTTTTAGCTTTGGCAACAGGCAGGGTAACTGCACGTGCATGATGTATGTGGAGGCGCCATTGAAGTTTTTTGTTAAAATTTTGTAACAATATTGTAACAATTGGCTGTTTGAAAAATAAAATGTATAATAATGATGACAACTATTCATAGAGATGAAGAAGACGCTAGTAATGGTGGTAATTGTAGTATATATATAAATTATGTATAAATTATGTATAAATTATATATAATAATAATATCAGAAACCCCTTACCCTGCTTTCCCAAGTGTGTGTGTGTGTGTGTCCGCTTTAGCCTTGTGTGTGGTGTAGCTCTGAATATATATACAGGTAGACAGACCTTCTTCCTTCCCTCCCTCCTACTACATCCACCACCACCACCATCTTTGCTTTCCCTCTTCACACTACATGGACGACTCAGATTCTAGTATATGTTGCTTAACTTCTAGCTCTTCGACTGTCGGAGACCCTTCTCACACGTCTACAAGTAACCGACTTTCCAAACGTCGCTCTCGCCGCTATAATGTGACCAAGGTTGGTAATAAGCAAGTCGTTTCAAATTCTAATCAACAGGCCTCAACCCACTCCCTCAAGCCCAATGCCCCGCAGGCTCCTCCGAAATCCTACTCGTTCAAGCATGCCGCTACTTTATCCGTTGCTAAAATCCTGTTCCTCCTCCTCACTCAGTTCCCTTTGAGGGCTGCTGCGTATCCAGTCTTGGGACTCCTTAAACGTGAGAATGCCACATTCTATTCCAGCGAGGCCAGCTCCTCTGCTTTCCATGCCTTGGCAAAGTCCCACAGGGAGCCTCCTATGGATCCTCGCGACTACTGGCTCAACATGGGCATCTCAGCTATGCTTGTTTTGCTTGGTGGTATCTTTGCTGGTCTTACTCTTGGCCTTATGGGTCAAGACGAGATCTATTTACAGGTCATTCAACAGTCTGGTGAACCCTCTGAAAAGAAGGCTGCTGGAAAAGTCTTGTCTCTTCTCAACCGTGGTAAACACTGGGTTCTTGTCACTCTTTTGCGTAAGTATTTTCCTTATTCATTCTCTCATCTCTATAACATACAACGCGTCATTTCTTAAAGTTTGGTTTTTTGAGCAATGCACTTTGTTTCCCCATCTTGTGGGGTTCATTATATCCTAGTTTTCCAAATCGTTACGGGACCTTGAACTACTACTGTTTTCTGCGATTTTTAAAAATTACCCAGTTCTTTCTTGTCTCGACTTTTTTTTTTTTTTTTTTTTTTTTTTGTATGTGAAAGGTGTATTATCCGTTTTCGGCTTTCATGTCAACCACGTTTTTTTTTTTTTTTATACTTGCGGAACTGCTCCAAAATTAACTTTACACTATTATGGCGTATGGCTCTTGCACCATTATACTTGGGATTTACATACGCATACGAGATCCTTGCTCTATTTCTTTTTATCACTCTAAAACTAACAGTTGAAAACTACCTTTTTATGATAACATTTAAACATTGACGGAAACGGCTGTGCATACGAACATATCGAACCTCTTGATCACTCTGTCATTCCGTCATTGTTTTAATGCTTCATATTGTTTTATTTTCTTTCTTTTAGTCAGTAACGTCGTTACAAATGAGTCGTTACCAATTGTGTTGGATCGTGTGTTAGGTGGCGGCTGGCCTGCCGTTGTATCTTCCACTGTTGCTATTGTTATTTTTGGTGAAATCATTCCTCAGAGTGTTAGTGTACGGTATGGTCTGTCTGTTGGCGCTTGGTTTGCTCCTTTTGTCTTGGCCCTCATGTACCTCATGTACCCGATTGCTTATCCAGTGGCTATGCTTTTGGACTACACTTTGGGCGAAGATCATGGCACTATTTACAAGCGTGCCGGTTTGAAGACTTTGGTTGGCTTGCATGGAACAATGGGTGTTGAAAGATTGAATGATGACGAAGTTACAATTATTTCCGCTGTTTTGGACCTTAAGGACAAGCCAGTTGCTTTGATCATGACTCCTATGGAAGATGTCTTTACTATGAGTGCTAATAGAATTTTGGATGAGCCTACTATTGAAGAAATTTTGCATTCTGGTTTCAACCGTATTCCCATTCATTCTCCTGATGAACCCACAAACTTTATTGGAATGTTGTTGGTTCGTACTCTTATTACCTATGATCCTGAAGATAATTTCCCCATCTCATCGTTCCCACTTGCCACTCTTCCGGAAACTGGCCCTGAGACTTCATGTTTGAACATTCTCAACTATTTCCAGGAAGGTAAATCCCATATGGTTGTTGTTTCTAGAGCTCCTGGTGCGTCAACTGGCGCTTTGGGTGTGTTAACTCTTGAGGACGTTATTGAGGAGCTTATAGGTGAGGAAATCATTGATGAATCTGATGTTTATGTTGATGTTCACAAGGCCATTCGTCGTTCGGTTCCTGGCCCCTTGAGTAAGGCTGCTTCTCTTGCTCTTTTTCGTCATTCCCCTCGTGCGTCAATTGGATACGATGATGATGGGATTAGACACAGACTTAATCCTCTTAACAAGGCTTCTAATCCCAAGACAACCACCAATGCAAATATCACTATCAAACGCTCCAATTTGGAAAGCTTGACTGCTGCTGGAGGATCACCTAGTGCCAATGGAAGCAGTAGTAGGCCAGATAGTGATGGTGCCTCTGCTGCCCACTGGCTAATCGATGTTAGATCTCCTACGGATACTTCGCCTATCTTAAATCATCACAATAACACAAATAGCAAAGGCGATTACGTCCCCTCAAATCTTTCAAAGATATCTAGTGGCCGAGCTGAGTCTCCTGTACCAATTAACAACCAGCTTTTACCACCACCTGACGGGAACTATGGAACTATTCATCGTACTGAGCAAGGAGCAATTGATGAGGCTATCCAGCAAAATTCTACTGGCCGATATGGAGAAGAATTGTTGCATAACTACCATGACTCACGCCCTGACTCACGTCCTGATGAAGAAGAATCTGAAGTTGATGATAATGTTGATGCCAGCGATCTTTCATACCGTGAACGCATTGTTCACGACTCTTCTCCAGAGTTACACAGCTATAGAACTGGTGGTATTATTGAAAGTATCATCAATGTTGATGGTGTTTCCAAGACGATTATTGAAGACGCCAGCACTGGTATTCCCCATGGCAGTTACATGAACTCTTCCAACTTGGGTGCTGGCCATTCTGGCTATGAGAATTTTGAGGATGCACATACGAATTCCTCGTCTTCTTCTACGTCTTCCAAAAGTAAAAAGGACCCAGAGAGTCAACGTTTAATATAAGTAAACAAGATTAGACTTTGTCTTTTTTTTTTTTTTAATATGTTGGATAGAGATACCTTTTTCCAATTGTTTGTTATTACCTATTCTTACATTTTCCATTCATTAATTAATCCAATTCCATACATGAATTTCTTTCTATTATGTTTATCTTTTTGTATCATTCTTTTTAATTGTATTATATATATAAATATTCACCTTGCACATGTTTTAAATGACACAGGCCCAATATCCAATATCCAATATCCAATATCTAAAAGGAAGAAGATGAAAATAAAAGTATTCATTACGCATCATGGTATATATTTATACATTTATATATATATGAATAAACACGTTGGGGAATTTTACATCCATATTTTGACATCCAAATCAACCGACCCGGTCGCAATAACACAGCGGATATTTCTAAAGTTTTCAGGCGTTCTGTAGGCAGCGCTGCCCGTGATTCCTCCACCACTCTCTCCATTAGCAGCGGATCCGTTTGACGATCCGTTGAGCGAGGGAGAGGATGGGCCCGCGGCAGCGGATCCCAAGGAAGAGCTGCCGTTGGCGAGCAGGGAGCGGCCGTTGAGTGCCGCATTGGCGTTACCGGCGGGATTGCTGCCGGCATCGCGTCGAAGGCCAGCAATGCTGCCCGAGCCGTTTGAAAAGACACGGGAGCGAGAGTTCATGGTGCCGAGACCCATTGGCCGGGATAGGGAGCGCAGGGAGGTGGACGAGACTAGTCCCGAGGAGCTGGAAGAGCCAACCATTGTGCCGTACCTGCTTCTGATGGAAGCGGATGGAGACGACATTGAGGACGATGATTTTTTGGATAGCGGCGAAGTGTTCCACTCATTGTCGTACGGGTCGGGTCTTGTTGACGAGGACGAGTTCTTGACGGGGTCGGATTTGAGAGGCGAGATGGGGGAAACGTCGTTGGTGGATGCAATGGGAGGAGCCCACCGAATACACGAAATGAAGTGGTGGTGGGAATCAGAAAGGATCTTGACACAGCGGCCAGCCTGGCTGAGATCCCAGCATCGAATGGACCTGTCGTCGGACACAGAAAGAAGATAGCGGCCGGTGGGGTGGAATGCCAGGTCACGGACCCAGTTGTCGTGGCCGCGTAGGGTGGCAATTGCGTCGCCTCGGGTATTCCATAGTCTGATTGTTTTGTCTCGAGAACCTGTGGCGACATATTCAAAGGATTGGGAGTATGGGCTGGGCGTTGGGGTCTTGAGGCCTTCAATTGACGCCAGGTAACTGTAGGCAGTTTTTGGCGCAAACAGTGCGCACTCCACAACGTGATCGTGTCCGACAAATGTGATTTTGTTCTCGCCAGTCAAGATGTTTGAAACCCTTGCTGTCTGGTCGATGCTTCCTGACACAACGTATTGAGAGTCCCAAGAAGGAGAAACGCACTTTACCCATTCTGAATGGCCGTGTATTGTTCGCACGCAGTAGCCGGTTTTAGTTTCCCAAACGCGGATAGTCTTGTCTCTTGACGCCGATAGCAGATGCGTGCCGGCTGGGGTGAATTTGATTGAGGAAATGGTATGGTCATGGCCCGTTAGCGTTCGCACATTGGCATATTCGTTAGACGGGTCCCAGATTTTGATGGTCAGGTCAGAGGAGCAAGAAGCAAGCAATGCGTCAGTGCCAGAGCTACCAAAGTCCACGTCCAGCACGGCTTTAGTGTGTCCTTTCAATGTTCTTTCAAGTTCTCCCAATTCCCAGTCCCAGATTTTGATGGTGCCATCCTCTGAGGACGACGCCAGAACTGAAAACACCGAGTGGAATGCCACCGATGTGATTGGCTGCCGGTGACCAGAAAGGGAGTATTTGGGTGGTTGGCGAGGAAGCCATGCTGAAGGGTCGCCGTTGTAACCAGCGCCCTTATGTCGGTTAGCGCCTGAAGCAGAAGACATGACGATTGGCATATTTTCGAGCTCCATTGTCAGATTAGAAACCTGAGACTCTAGGTCTAGCACCTTGCGCTGCAATCGCACGACGGAAGTCCATTTCTTTTCCAGGATTTGTGCTTGTTTCTTGACTTCTGCCTGGTCTTCTTCGTGCCTGCGCACCAAGTCGCCTTCATCTTCTCCATTCTCGTAACTGCGATTCACATTGTCATCTAATCCGCTCTCTCCGGGGTATTCTAATAGCTTAGGCAATGCTTCGTCTAGAGGATCGCCGTCTAGCACGTTTTTAATTCGTTTGGTAAGCCCATATGGTATGTTATTGTAGCGCAAGTATGCTAAGATTGATCGATTTCTAAATTAACAAGTGTTAGCAGAGAAGATGGGTGTTAGAGTTCAGGCACGAACCATAGTGGATTACATACAGCTCCGACCGTTGTCGGTCAGTGAGAAGTGATTGATTCTGCATTTCACCATGACCTTTGGATATGTGACAAGGTTGTGATGGTGGAGGATAAGGCGGGGGAGAAAGAAAGAAAGGAAGAGAGAGAGAGAGGCTACTGGTCGTGTAAATAATGTATGATGCAACTGCAGTCTTTATCTTGAGGTTTGTATCAAACGTCTCCAAAGTGCGAGTGAGAAGAAGGAGGGTATTACTAGACTGGAAAAGAGCTAGAAGGGATTGTTTGTTGATGCCTGGCAGTGCTCATAAACTATGTGGTTCGAGGTGGTTTAAAGAAGGTTGCGGTGGGTGAATGTTTGTTGTTTCTGAGCCCTATTTCGGTACTAAGAGATGATGGCCAAAACAAAGAAAGGGCCGTTCTTAGATTCTGCAAGCAAACAAGCGAACAAGCGGACAATCAAGCAGTCAAGCAGTCAAGCAGTCAATTAGTCAAGCAGTGTGAAGTCGACTGATGACTATGACTATGACTATGTTTATATTTTAAAAATCTTACAATTATTTGAGAAAACAGCAGTGTTTACCTGGCAATGGAGGCTGTTGTGACGGGAATACTATTGAGGAATATACCTGTCAACAAAAACTCTATTATAACAAGACACTGAGTTCTATTTACATCCAGCCTTCCCTTGTGTTTGTTCCTGGACAGGCCCATGGGTCTGTTGAGAAGTGGTTTCACGTCACTGACTAGAGATCAAAGGCTTACAGATCTCGCAGCATGAAGATCCTGCTTGTCTCAGCTTGATCATAGTAACAATACCCTTTGCAACACGGGCCAGTCCTTTGTTTGCCCTGCTGTAATGACTTTCCACGTGGGATCGTGCATCTTCTATGCTTACTCTAGTATAGCTTCTGTGTCGTTCCTTGTGGGGACTGGAGTAGCTAGCCAGCTGCTCACTACTTGATTTGCAATCACAGTCGTTTCAAAAGAACCGCTGTCCTTGAGTGCAAGGGACGGTCATGCCATGTAAATAAATAGTTTGGAACAAACGACTCGAGGCTTGACTTAGTTTTATAAATCTTGGAAATCTTGGAAATCTTGGAAATCTCGGAAATCTCGCTTTTATCTCTATCAATCAATGCGCCACAAGTAAACAAGCAAGGCTTTCATGTCATGTCACAAACATGGTTGGGAGTATAGCAGTATATGTAACACATATAAAATTAATGTAACTAGGGCTTTGTTAAAAACAAAATTAGGTCACTGTTCCAAAAAAAGACTGTTGTGCTGAAATATACACACACAGTGTACAATAATGCATACCAGCACCGACTCAAAAGACTGAAATTTCAAATCACCTAACCTTGATCAGGAACGTGACCCCAAATCTCAACCTACACGGTTTCCATGGATATCAGTCACGTGGAATATTTCAAACAGGGTAACCGACCAAGTTCTGCGGCAAAGACTCCACATAGACTGCGCAAAAGTCACGGGATAATGCCTCCACTAGGCAGAGCCCAGCCTGCGTACACACGCTTGTCCAAAAAATTTTTCTCACTCTTGCCTCCCCTCTCTTGTTCCTCTGACAGTTCTCTGAGTTTCCCCTCGACCACGTTACTGCCGTCCCAGAACATATACAGCATCTAAAAATGGCTCCTGCTCAGTGTAAGTACTCTCGAAATTAACCTAACGCCAAAGTTTTGTGTCTGTCGATTGATCGTGTCGTTTTGTTGTGCTTGATGTCGATGATTGAAAGATTTTCTTGTTACTCCCAGCCGAATGTTTACACCAACTTTTTTTTTTTTTGTCAACCCACTCTCAGTATCGAATATCCCATGTTGAAAATTTTTAATCACCAGTATGCATTATCGACAGTAAGCAATCACTCTTCAAAGGAATGATGAAAGTGATGGACTAAAGTAGCATTTGGAACTATAGATTCTGAATGAAATGCTGCCCGACAAGTATACCAAGGTGCTTGAAATTCTTTTTTTCAACTGACTGATACCCGCACAACGATCGACCGATTGACTGCCACTTGTTAAATTGAACATTGATCTAACATGCTTTGTTATAGCCTCCACTCAGAAGAAGGCTCTCAACGCCAAGAAGGCCGTTGTTAAGGGTTCTAACTCCAAGAAGCTTATCAAGGTTCGCACCTCTGTTAACTTCCACAGACCCAAGACTCTTGCTCTTGCCAGAGCCCCCAAGTACCAGCGCAAGTCTATTGCCCACTACCCCCGACTTGATGCTTACAAGATTGTCAAGAGCCACATCAACTCTGAGGTTGCTGTTAAGAAGATTGAGGACAGCAACACTCTTGTTTTGACTGTTGACAGCAAGGCCACCAAGGACGACATTAAGAACGCCGTCAAGGTCCTTTACCAGGTCGAGGCCCTCAAGGTCAACACCACTGTCAGCCCCAAGGGTGCTAAGAAGGCTTTTGTCAAGCTTACTCCTGAATTCGATGCCCTTGATGTTGCCAGCAGAGTCGGTTACATCTAAACGATCCGCCTTGTATGTCTGTAATAATAAAAAAATTCTACTCACTAACGGGACTGGATGGATGATCACAACAATCTCCTGGTGAATGCCTATGTATGATACACATGTTATGAATGGAACCTAAAAATTAAAAAAACTTTCATGAATTTATTTTTTGTCAATTGCATCTTTTCTTGTTATAAATTAGTGGTTACTGTAGTTTGTCTTTAGATGAGAGTGGAAGTGATTACGGTTGTAGGTGTATATATAATACACCTAATCTTATTTATCCCAGCCGTTCTTTCTTCCTTGCTTGTTTACCATTAATTGAAAACAGCAATATATATCTGATTGAATATTCCAGCAGATTCTATTCCAAGCTTTTACCCAGAGCCCGTGTGTTGTATGCAGAGTATTTATTGTAATGACGGGCCCAGCACCTGGTGCCGACGACAGGCCATGAGCAATGAATAATGACATGATTTTGGATGTTGGATTCTGGATTCTCTCCGTTTGAAGAGAGGTATACATGTGTATATATTTTATATACAATGTATATACATGCTGCCACAAATATACCCGATTAGGCAAAAAAGGTGATTTTGTATGACTGCCGCCCCCTACAAAAACCAAAAACCAAACACCAAAACCAAACACCAAAAAGAAAAAAGAAAAAAGAAAAAGAAAGAAAGCGAAAAAAAACAAACCGGTGCTCTCTTGATTTGTGTGTTTGAAAAAAGTTTTAAAAGTATCAGCGTGATGGATGCTCAAGACACTCAAGGGTCATCATTAGTACATATAGCCATACTATATTACCATACCATCTTTCGTTACCAAACTCAAACCCGAATGGTAGAAACCGGAACTGCATGTCTCGAGTATACGAACGGGTTGTTTTGTTTCACAAACAAGCCAACAAGGGAAAGAGCGCAAGACAATCATAATCAATCAATTGAAATTAAATCGTTGATTCATACAAATTCATTCATTTTACTTTCTTTATATATAAAAATGCCCTTTATCAAAACAAAAACAGTATGTACATTAACAAAATCATCAATTTTTATAAAATAAATAAATAGTATATGTAATCTATGTAAACAATTAAATACCAAAATCATTCCTTCAAATGTCCGAGATCCAAGCCAAGATCCATCATCTGTACAACGTCAACTACTGCTCAATTGTGCGCCCATTGACACACTCCATCCTATAAGCACGCTCAAGCATAATAATAATCCTCAGATGGGAATACACTCTCATAGTCATTTAATGTAGAGTTCTTCATTTGTCTGGAGTAGGCCAAGTCACTTGGAGTGACCTGCAGCATTTGCAGACGAAGCTTGGTCTCTGCAAACATTTCAATGTACTTTTTAGTTTCAGAAGACTGGTAAGGCTTGTTTTTCAACATGAGTAAACCATCGCCCCATGCTGCAGCCTTTTCAGGTGTGTCGGTGTAGAATGTCAAAGACGCACCTTCACGTGAGCCTGAAAAGATGAGAGAAATTCGAGAATAGTTGGTGCGCGAGAACAGAGAAACCCTGAGCTTATTCTTGCGTGTGGGGGCAGTTGGCGAAAGAGAAGTGACAACAACCTTGCTAATGGCGGTCAAATCAATGGTACGGGACAAGGCATCGGCAGATGGAAACTCTTCAAGTCGTTGAGGGTACTCACTGTAATGAAGAGTGTTCAAAGATGGAGATAAAACGACAAAATACCTGCGAGAGGTTGGAGCAGCAACACCACCACTGCTGTTATTAGAAAGCGATCCGCGACCCGAAGGAGTGGTGGAGGACGCTGGCTTGGTTGGATTGTCAATGTAAAACCATTCACCACGAAGCAAAAGTCTAATACGCTGCTCCTTGACAAAGTCGTAAGATTCTTGGTGGAACTGGTTGTGAAGAGATCGAATCTCGTAGCCCCAGTTGTGGTTGAGGTCTTCTTCAATGTTGCGCAACTGGATAGCGCGAATATCAGAGTAAGACAGGGTATCAAGCTTGGTAACAACAGAGTCGACAGAAACTGTGGAAAAGTCGTTATCAGGAATAGCTTGTCTGAAAAGAATCTTGACAACCTCCTTAATGTTGTCAAAGTCTTCGACTTGGGCGTTGGAAGAAATCCAGAGTCGGAGAAAGTTGATGATACCAGCAGAGAGAAGAGTGGACCATTCAAAGATGAGGGGTCTAAGCTTACCAAGCTTGGCGAGTTCCGATTCTACAGATGAATTGCCAGCAGCACCAGAGTTGCTGCCATTGGTGGTGGTGGTGGTGACAGTAGAAGAGGAGTTGCCATTATTGTTGGAAGATGCAGCGGCTGAGCTAGCCAAATCACTAGAGCTTGTTGGAGAAAGCATAGAAGTGCTTGGCTGGTGTTTTGGGCCAAAGCTAAATGGGTCCTGTTGCATACCTGTACCATTTTGAGATTGGATAAAAGGAGGAGGGATCAAAGATTCCGGGACCGAATTGAAGTATTCTTGGCTAAGGTTGTGCTCCTTGATTCCAAAAATGTCAGAGAGAATCTCTGAAACAGCCAAACTGGCTTGAATAAGAGGGAATCGAGAGGAGGGGGCAGCAAAAGCAAGATGTTCGAGATACATCTTTTTGAAAAGCATATCGTCCTGGGACAAGACGTCGCTAAAGTCTTGGATACCGCTCCACTTGAGAGAAGAGTTAAACTCGGCAACAGGATCTTGGCCATCAGTGAGACCGGCTCGCTGCCAGTCGATTTGGCCAGCAGGGGTGGCACCAACCAAGGCGGTGAGCATGATTTCAACCTGCTTGAGAGACTTTCTGTGAAGGGAGATGGAAGTGTCAACGTTGATTTCACAGTTTTGGTGAAAGACGGCACGAACAATCTCTTGGAGGTCATAAAGTTGAGGGCTACATGATGCAGCAAGAGGCTTGTTCTCAAAGAGCTGAGCCACGTTTCTCAACAAACCGGCATCGCGGAAATCTTCAAAAAGCTGGCTAGCGAGGTGTGTATTGGCAATGGCAAAGCTGAGAATAAGAGTATTGATGAGTTGAAGGGCATTGTGAATAATCTGGACATTTGAAGAGAGGAGGCGAGAAATAAGAGCGTCGACAAAATTTTCAGTAGTTTGAATTGAAAGTTCCAAGGAGGGGAATGTGGGTTTTGATGCTTGATTTTTTGACTCCAGTCCAATAAGCGTAAGGACGGAAAGAGCAGGACAAAGGACATTGACAGGAGCGTTAAGATTGGTAGAAATTTGAGCAATCTGAAAGAGGAGTTAGAATTGGAATTATTATTATGATTATTATTATTTTCCATCTTGGGGGAGATAATAAAGTTAAATTTAATAGAAAATAAATAAAAAACATACCTTATCAGTAAGAGACTGATCAACGACATTCCAGGCGGAAGGATGCTCAAAGAGTAACTTGGCAAGAGCCATCAAGTTGTAGGCCAAATTAGTATCGGAAGATTCAAAGATACCATATTTGACAGCTAAAAGAGCAGTAGCAGTCTGCTTTGGGTCGGACAAAAGTTTTTCTGTAGAATTGAGTATTCTAACAGCTGCGTCAGCTTCATGTAAATTTGATTTAATTTGAGAAGAGGCTTTATAATAGCCTTCCGTGCTATTACCCGAAGAATAAGGTAGCATTTTGGGGGGGGATGAGGAGAAAAGAAGAGGAATAGGAAAAGGAGTGGTGAGAAGAAGGAAGGAAGAGGAAGAGGAGAAGGAAGGAAGAGATAGCAGTAGCAGTAGTGATGGTGGTGGTGGTGGTGGTAGTGAATGAAATGAAAGAAATATACTTACAGTAATGTGAAATTAAACCAGATGCCAAAATTGACAAGATTCATTTTTTGGCATGCTGCGGGAGGGGTGCGTCAAAGGTGTCCAAAAAGGTCTTTTTGAGTAATTGTGCTTATGTCAGCGCTCAGGGGGAGATTAAGTGAGGTGTCCTTGAGGGGTGTGATTCAGCCATATTAAAACGAGAGATGAATGAAAAGATCAAGAGGTGAAGAGATGAAGAGATAAAAAGATAAACAGGCCATGGGAATATAAGAGAGGTAGTAGGGGATGGACTAGTTTCACTGTTATATAGCAATACTGAATATACTTGATCAAGCATCACAATAAGCAAAGTAAAGACAATGCCATGCTGGATGCTCAAGGTAACAGGGTATTATTATTGTTGTTGTTACAAGCCAAGGGGTGTGTATGGTATATTATTCGAGATATTGCCCAAAGCATATTAATTTAACAATAGCTGCATCAGCTCGTCGTTTTTGAATTAGATTAGCTGGTTGAATTGTTGCAAACCGGGACCTTGGAATAAGGGGAATACAGAAAAAAAAAAAAATTTAAATAAATAAATAAAAAAAAGGCCAAAGAGGTAACATTTCGAGACGATTGGTAGTATCACACACACACAGGCATTTGGATCAAAGCTGTTTCATCGATACGCCGTTGCATGTATCTAGGGCACAGACCGAGGAAAGATGGGTAAAACTAATATATAGGGGTATAGCTGAAAATGAGCTGATATTCCACACGAGGCCATATTAAAGGAGAAGTGAGGGAGGTTTCATAACGTGCTGAAATGCATAATATCGATTGACAATGCTTGAGACTCATGTGCTCTCTATTAACTGTTGGTATCTGTAAAACGTGGTAATTTCAAGCAACAACAGCGGCAGGACCTTGAAGCCACCCGAGCAGCAGCCTGATGAATGGATGGATGGAACAGCAGAGGTAAATATACACAATAGCACATACCGATTTCTTTGGGAGACTTGAGGGCTTCGTAGACGGCCCTGTAGTCCATCGAGAGAGGAGAAGGTCTTGACATTGGTAATCAGAGCTCAAATGCTCGCAAACGACGCAGGGAAACTGTTGGAACAGAGTAGAATGAAGAGAAGAGCAGTCGAGGATTGAGTTGAAAGAAGAAGGAAGGAAGAAAGGAAGAAGAAAGAAGAAGAAGAAGAAAAAAAAAAGAGGAAAAAAAAAAAAGAGGGAGAAATTGACAGTGTATATATATATATATATATATGTGTGTGTGTGTGCTTGCTAGCTTGGGGTGTTGTCAAAGCTAGAGGCGCGGCTGTCGATTGGAAATTTAAATGGAAATTTTAAATGGCGTCGATCTGAGAGCGCTGTACAGATTTGATGAGGTTTTTCAAGAGATTAAAATAAGGGGATGTGGAGACCCGTAACAGTCTTTGTTGTGCGGGCTAGCTTGTTTCTTTGTTAGGGAGATGCGATTACTACAATGAGAGGCACTAGGTGTGATTATGATTATAATGATGGTGGATGTTTACTGGTTTACTGTTATTTTACTATTGTTTTACTACTATTTTACTATTTTTCTGCTCTTGGTTGTTAAATTCGTGGGTTTTCCTTGCTCCTGCTGCCAGCCGCGTCCCCTCTTTGGTCACGTGCGTGGGCCTCTTGCACCACGCAGGGCGCCATGTGGGTACTTGCGACTTAAACCGGGCTAAACCAGCAAAAGACAGCAAAAGAAAGCGCTAGTCATGTGCTAGTCATGTGCTTGTCATGTGATATTCCACTCCATTTATACAAAATACCCTATTCTTCTTTTAAAAACAGTCTAAATTCACTAACTATCACTAACAACTACTAGCAATCACTAACTATCACTAACAATCAGCTCTCCATCTCTATAAAAACTATTCTTTAAAATACCTCTGCTTCCTTCCTAGCTCGCACCAAAACTCTACTCCTAAAACCCGCATCTCACGTGAACATCACCTGACACAGAGGGGTTGTTGCTGCTGCTGCTGCTGCTGTTGTTGTTTATTTTGGACTCAAGTTTTGTGGCCACCCTTTTTCTCATTCCACTTTTCTTTCTTCTTCCTCTTCTTCCTCTTCCTCTTTTTCTTCCTCTTCATCGCCTTCATTCTCCTATCCTCTCATGTCTGTCGCTCCTCCTAGAAACCCTCCGCCTTCTTCAAAGAAGTCCAACGGAAGTACCCTGCATTTGCCAACCTCTGATCAGCAGCAAATCCCAACAATAAATATCACTTCTCCCAGATCTCCTCCTCACAACGGCTCTTCAACTACAACTACTACTACTATTAATAATAATAATAATAATAATAATAATAATAATAATAACACCCTGTCCGTTGACGAGTCCCCCAGCATTGAGAAATCCCGCTCCTTCATCAACCTTACAACCTCTGCTCTTGCCGGCGTCTTTGGATCAAGCACTTCGCTGGCTGAACTCGCCGGCGATACCCCTTCCCCTCGTCCCGGCCGTTCCAACTATAGAGATACCAATGGCAGCTCCACCTCCACCCTCACTGTCAATAGAGATGATACCTCTGACGGATTAAACTTGGATGAAGCAAACTTTTTATTAACCCATCCCCGAATCAACCGACGCTCTTCCTTTTCTTTTGTTGGCCGCCACAAACAACAATCCAGTATTAATACCAGCTTTTTTGCCTTTTCTTCAAGAGCCCCTGATGGCTCCGTCTCCAAGTTCTCAACCCTCTCAATCGCCGCTCGCTATGCTGTCATTAGCTGCTTTGGTGTCGCATATGGCCAACTGGCCAGAAACTTGCATGACAATCAGCAAGTCCGATCCAAAATTTTGGATATCGACGAATCACCTTTTCTTTTTGCCATTATCTGGGGTGTCCACGCCATTGTATTGAGCACACTTCTTCCCCTTTTTGACAATCTGTATCCCAATGGCTCTCTTAAACCCGTTTCTCGCTCTGCTAACAGTTCTGCTGCTTCTAGTGCCAACTCTTCACGTCCTTCTTCCGTTGACTCTGCTGCCGCCACGGCTGCCGCGGAAAAAGAGCGCCAGCGCCATCAAGAAAAGGGAGGAAATGACTGGGCTTCAATCATCAGAGCCAGTGCAGCTTTTCTTGGAGTAGCGTATGGAGTTCGCAAGCTCCCCTGGGAATCGTCGTCTCAAGTAGCTGCGTTGTGGTCTTGCATCAATCCATTTCTGTGGTATCTTCTTGACGGAACCAGAAATGGATTCATTGTATCGTCAGCAACTGCAATTGTTGAAACTCTAGGATTTGCAGCGTTTCTTCCTTCACACTTTGCCACTTCTGACTTTCACTCTTTTCCGTCTATTTTGGTTTGGGTTGCTAGCGTTTTGTTTTGCTGTAGCATATGCTTTGGCAACCTTGGCCGTCGCATCCTTACAAACTAACGAATGGTACAAAACACAAAATTTGGTTAAAGTTTTCCACTATACACCTTTTATCATTGTAAATTTACATTTGATTGTCATTATTAGTAATTTAAAGTTTTTGTTTTTTTTGTAATGCGTAGTTTTTGTTTTGCTTAATTTAATGTCTGTGATATTTCTATAGATTATATTTTTATTTACAAAAAAGAATAATAGTAAAAAGAGTCCATTTCTATTGATTAATCAAAATTTTCTCATTTTGTAAGCCTTGTAAGACCTATAGGGCAGTTTCCAATCGCTTCCAGCAGCAAGGACCTTTGGTTCCAAAATGTCAAAGTTGTTTGCCTCTAATTTCTCCAAAAACAGCTGAGTGGGGACGACATTTAGAGCGGGAACAAAAATTGCATCGGGGATGCTACCTCTCAGAGCCGTGTTGAGTTCCTTGACGATTGCGGAAGCAGAGATGATGTGGTCATTAGCTCTTGTGGCCGTTTCAAAAACAATGTCGGACAGCTGTTTGCGGAGATTGACAACTTCGGGGGAGGTCAAGTCGATGGACTTGTCGGCGAGGCTTTGGAAGAGCTTGGTGAGGGCGTGTTGAGAGACATTGTATTTTGACATGATGTCGATGGGGAGCACGATGGAGCCGCGGGAGCCGTAGTAGCGGAAGCCTTTGAGCAGGCCGGCAATGCCAGAGGCCTGGCCAATGTGGGCCACGAGGTTGTGGGAGAGGTCATCAAGCTCGGGGTACTGGGCCAAAAAGTCGGTGACTTTGGGGGCGACGGAGAAGCTGGCTTCTTGGATGAGGTATAGGATCTGGGAAAAGGTGCCTTCGCCGTAGGACGCCATTGCGTCAATATTGCGAAACGCCGGCATGGTACTATAAGTTTCGCGGGACTGCAACAGGGTGATGAAAAACCGTTTTGACAAGGTGACATTTTGCTGGGTGAGGGCATGGTTCAGCAAGATGGCAATAGGCTCTTGTCCCAGCGACCCTTTTAGCCTAGACGACTGCTCTAATGGAGCAGCACCATTGGCGGCAGCAACAGTGAAGATTTCTTGGATCGACCGCCGCCAGAAATCAAACCGCAGTTTGGCAATCTCCTTATTGGTCACCGTGTCGCCGATCCGCGCCGTGTCCAGGTTAAACAGGCGAATGGCCAGAAAGGCGTCTTGCGCCTGCTTGTGGATATATTGATGGAGGATATAGCTGGACCGGTCATGCTCACTCAAAACCTTGAGGCCATGGTTGCGAGCTGCTTCTAACGTCAACACGCGGGTCTGGTTGTTGCTGCTGCTGCTGCTGCTGTTAGAGCTACTATGTCGTAGCACTTGCTTTGGGAGGGTAACGCATTGGATGGGTATTCTGCAAATGGGGAAACTTCGAATCATGGCAAATTAGCTGTGTTTGGTATCCTGTGGTGATTCAGAAAATGCATGGGGTATCCAGTAAAGTTTGTGTGGATTAGTTAAATGGTGATAGACTGGCAAAAATATAATGGTTGCGAATCAAAGTCACGTTATTTTTCAGTAAAGAAAAGGCACGGCTAAATAAAAAATCTCGCAGAAATTGTCTAAATCACGTGGTTAAAGTAAAGCATTTTATTTTAATACACTGTTTGGTTTTTCAACCTCAAGTCCAAGCTTCGTTGGCTCAGTCGGTAGAGCGTCAGTCTCATAGGTTTACATTTCTTCCGAATTAAAACTGTGCTATCTGAAGGTCGAGAGTTCGAACCTCCCACGGAGCAAGACTATTTTTTTAAAATTCACCAGTAATTATTATTTTTTTTTTAAAAAAAAAAAAATGTTCTAATCGTTCAAAACAACCACCTTTCTCGTTACCAAGAGTTTACAAGTGTAAATCCTTTTTGAGAAAGACGACAAAAAAGGGCATGTCTAAAACACCATGGAACATGGATTAAAGGCATTGGTTTGAACAAGACCAGATCTCTTTTCAATAAAAAATGCCACTTCACAGTTTGGCCCATACTCTCAGCCAATAAAACATTGGCAAGAAGGGATATAAACATACGGAAGAGCACATATACAAGTATATATATTTACTGAAAATAAAAGCGAGAATAATCTTCGCAAGGAGACACATCGACAAATCATGGAGGAAAAAGGGTTTGCCGACTTAAAGTCTTGCGGATAATGAAAGGATTAATAAGGGGGTATATGAATAATAATAATAGTAATAAAGATGATGAAAAAATTGAATTAAGATTACATGGATGGTTTCTTTATACATTTCTAGTTGGTATTTTTGATGGATTGATGAGAGGGAAGAAAAGATGAGGAGAAGAGAAAAGAAAAGGAAAAAGGGAAAAAAGATTTGTTTGTACACGGAAAGGGAAAAGAACAATGATGTTAGGCCGGGTAATTACAATTCCTGAAACAAATCATGACAGCCAGTGTAACTGTAACTGCAACTGCAACAGAATGATAGCAATCAAATTCAAAGGAAACAAGCTGGCCTGTTGCTGTTGCTCGTCAGCTGGCCGGAAAACCTTGTCTTTTTGGAACTTTTCAGAGCCCGGAAGAATCTCCGGAGGGACGGCTGATGTGAAAAAAGACAAGCAAGAGTGGAATGATTTGAAAATTGACCATTTTTTCTTATTGTTTTTTATTGTTTTATTTTTCATCCTTGATAAAAGACGATTGATTGAAAAATATATGGATAAAACCAAAGAAAACGCACGATAAATGTAATGATAAATGTAAATGCTGCTGGCAAACAATACCCAAATCTCACAGAAGCCGCCATCTTGTCAAAGGTTTAATCACTCGTCCGCCCTCTGACGTACTGGGCACACGGCCAATCACAATGCGCGCATTTGCACTTATGCACGCCCGAAAGAACCCGGTCGTTTCTGATTGGGTTACATACATACACAGGTGTGTGTGTGTGTGTGTGTGGATCCCGTATATATATAAATCATCCTGCCTCCCCTTCTTTCTCCCCCTTTTCTTCCCTTTCTCTTTCTTGTTTTCCGCTTCTCTCCAGCTGTTTACTAGCTTTATACGTCTTTCTACATTTTTTAATTTAATTCACAATGGGTTTCGAAGAAGGTATGTTTGTTTGTGTTTGCTGTGCCGGTGTTTGTTTCTTAATCTCTAACCATTAATTTTTTTTTTTTTTTTTTTTTTTTTAATTCAGGTTCTGCTAAGAAGGGTGCTACCCTTTTCAAGACTCGCTGCCTCCAGTGCCACACCACCGAGGCTGGTGGCCCCAACAAGGTTGGTCCTAACCTCCACGGTCTCTTTGGCCGTCACTCTGGTCAGGCCGCCGGCTACTCTTACACCGACGCCAACAAGAACAAGGGCGTTGAATGGAACGAAGAGACTTTGGACGTCTACCTCACCAACCCCAAGAAGTTTATTCCTGGTACCAAGATGGCTTTCGGTGGTCTTAAGAAGCAGAAGGACAGAAATGACCTTATCACTTACCTTAAGGAGGCCCTTGCCTAAATTATACCAAGTTGACAAGAAACCAATTGAAAATTTGAACAAAAAAAAAATCCTCATTGATTTTTTTTTAAAAAAAAAAGCGCTCCCTCTCTCTCTCTCTTGTGACGTGTGTGTGTGTCTATAATTTTTTTTTTTTTTCTCTCCTGATAAACCTCTTCCTCTTTTTCCATGTTCTAATAGGATATAAATGAGACGTTGTTTGTTATTTTTGATGATCATGACCTATAATCTTGTATATACCTATCAATCAATCCTGATAATTGATCCCTTTTTTTTTACCTTTTGCATGAACAAACCTGTGGAGAGTCTTTATGATGACGAAACGCGCGTAGTTTATTGGCTGCTTATGCTTAATCTGGGTGTTTTAATAACGCTGGGTGTCAAGGCCCTTGATGCAGCCAGCCTTGAAAAATTTCACTAAGCACAAGTAACATCACTAGTGGAAATGGAAATCATGTATATACAGCAGCTTTGTGATTATCAAATTATACAAGTTCCCATTTGTGTGTTGTATATATACAGAGGCATGGCATATATACATAGCAAGCAATCTTATTTAATCCCATCAAAGTCAATGCAGCCGGTATGTATATTTATACGATATGAATGGTAATAGATGATCAATCGTTAAGGTTTTACGCTTTTGCCATGGCCAAAAAAAAAAATTAAAAATTAAAAATTAAAAAAAATCGGTAACGTGATAATCACGTGTATTACATAGACTAATTGTACATTGTATATCCTTGCTGCTTTTCGTGTAGCAATACGCGTTAGTGGTTTAGCGGTAAAATTCGACGTTGCCATCGTCGAGCCCCCGGTTCGACTCCGGGCTAACGCAGGAACTGTTACCATTTGTAATTATTTTTTTTTTTTTGTGTATATATTCATATGGCTGGTCTTTTTAATAACATGCGTGGCCAATACGAATATATACATTTTATTATTATTAAAAAAACAAAGGATATTCGTAACTTTTTTAAAAAAATCAATTAAATATATTATAGCAATAATTCTCATTATATTACTGTTATTATTACTATTAGTGCTATTAGTGCTATTATTCTTATTATTCATATTATTCATATTATTCTCATTATACCCCATTCGGGTCTAATCCATCAATCACACACTTGATTGCCGCAATCCATCTAATCAAATCTTCTTCTCCGGCCGTGGCAAACTGAATCCGTCGTTCGGGGGTAATGATTTGGAAACAGTACTTTTTGGACCGTGAAATGGGGTCCAGCTCCATCACGTCGATAATGTTCTGAACGTCCAGCTCTTTATGCGGGGGCTGGACTTTGATCGACTTGATCGGCTCGTTTTTGTAAATTAAAAGCCGCCTGCTGGTTAAAATTACCCACACCTTGCGCCACTGGTTCATCTTCTTTTTGCGCTTGATCAACCACCCCATGTCGACAATGTCTTCCGAGTCCTTGTTGATTATCATCGTGGAAAGTTGGTGCATGTTGCTAGACAGCTCCGCCGGCTCTTCCAAAGCTTCTTGGATCTCCGACTCGTCGGCCATATTCACTTCAGAGCTCTGCCTCTTTTTGGGCAAGTCCGCTTCTTTTGGGTCTACTACAGCCTTTTCATCGTGCATAACTATGCTGTTGTTATTTGGTGATAGTGGGCTTGTGGCCTTTACCTTTGCTTCGGAGTCATCTAGTGGATCGATTTGCGATGACAATGACGAACGAACATCATCTGTGGATGTTAGTATTGATGGGGAAAAGTAATCCGACCTCGAGCTTCCGGGACTGGTCGTAGACCCAAAACTCTTAGAAAGCTTGCTGCTGCACACACTGCCGTCTAAACGTAGACTGAAATTGGGTAATGCTGTCTCCACCGGTATTCCGTTGTTATACCCAGGAACCCCTTTGGGTATCTTGCTGACATCAAGGGTATTAATACTGTGACGCTTTGCGTTTGCAAACGAGTTGGTGAATGTGGGTGGTTGAGATGACGACGCTACCGGGATACTAGCGTGTCTTGAGGTTGATGAGGTTTGTATTGTGACTGCTGGGATATGTTTGTTAGATGGATGTTTTTGATGCTGTATGTTGTTGGTATTACTATTATGATGATTATGATTATGATTATTGTGGTTACTACTGATATTATTGTTGTTATTATTATTAATACCTTGCAGTTGGAAAGAGCGTCTGCTGGGATTAAAGCTGCTGTTGGTAAATTTAGACTTGACTGTTTCTAATGCTGTAGCTGATTCAAGAATTCCCAATCTCTTGAAAGAACTGGAAAGTGCATTTGTAGCTGCTGTGTCGACTGCTATTCTAAGTTCCTGAACCCAGCTATTTGCTTCTGAAATGGAATCGGCACGCAAGTGGTAACTTTTACTGGGTGTGAAAAATGCAAAGTGGTTGGGTTTATGCTCGTTTGTTAATATAGCTACTGCCATGATATCTTCTGTTTGAATGATACCTTTGGGTTTGTATTCCTATAAAAGTAAAAATAACATAATTGTTAGTTGTTTCTCCACAAGTTGGAACAGCCACACACACACTTACTCGTTCATCTTTGTAATATATCAGCTGAGTCTCTCGTAAAACAAACCATCGCTTGCTCCAAGTCTAATAAATAATAGCAAATAATAACAATTAGCACACTCCTGGGGAAATAAAACAAACTAGTCAACAACATACCTTTCTCTTGCCTCGTTTGTAAAGCCAGCCACACTTGAACAAACTACTCGGTATCACGTTGGACCTAGAATTGTGGCTTTGAAACGTGTTTGTATACGGAAAGTCCTGCTGCGGAGGAGGAGGTTGATGCTGTAAAGAGGTTGGTAGTAGCTTAGGATCAGCGCTTTGGGAATTAAAAACAGTGGAGGGAGCAGTAGCAGCAGTTTTGGGGGAAACACACAGGCTGGCATCAAGCGATTTGGAAGTGTTATGGCGGAAGCTGCGCTGGCTCATGGGAGGAACGGCCCTAGGAGGAACCGGTATAGGAGTTGATGCTGTTGTTGACATTGTTGCTAGACCGACGCATAATCAGGGATGGAGGCTGTGTGTAGGCGCGGGGGTGTGTTGGTGGTGAAGAAGTACAGAAAAAGGAGGTTAGGAAAGCTCAAGTGGAGAGAGAGAGAGAGAGAGAGAGAGAAAGGAAAAAGAAAAGAAAAAGCGTGACTCCGACGATCAAAGGGGCTGACCTCTGTTTGTTAGCTTGTTAGTTTGTTAGTTTGCTAGTTTGTTGTTTAGTCAACAGGCCGGTTCCAGTAACCGTTCAGCACATAACATGACAGCTGCACATGGGCACACTCACATGATCAGTAGTCTGCTGGGTATTACGATATTGTTAGTCATGCTTAGGTAAATATTCATGCCCGCCTGTTTCTGCCCTCGTGTCTTTTCTGCCTTGGTTTACGTTACACACCCTGTCGTTACACACAATCACATGACTACAGGCTCATAAATCTTGGTCAATTTTATTTACATTTATTTATATTATACACACACACACACACACATACCGTTCGTCATCTCAGTTATAGGTTATATACACACATCCTATTCATTCGTAGCTCTAAAGCTTGACTCCAGTGTGAATGGCTGCAACTCCAAATGTCAGGTTCTCATATCCACTTCCAGCCAACGTGAATCCAGCCTCTTCAATCATCTCTGCAAATCGCTCCTGCTTGGGGAACTTGGCAATGCTCTCCACAAGATACTGGTACGAGTCGCGGTCGTTGATCAAAATCTGCCCCATGAGCGGAATGATCTTAAACGAGTACTCCTGGTAAATAGCGCTCAGCAAGCTGTTGTTGACCTTGGAAAACTCCAAACACGAGAAAACTCCTCCAGGCTTAAGGACCCGGTGCGCCGTGCGAAGGGCCTTGGGAATGTCTGTAAAGTTTCGAATTCCAAATGCAACGGTATACACATCTTGAGAATTGTCGGGAATGGCGTCCAACAACTCGGCATTCTGCTCAATAAAACTCAATCTCTCTCCTGACTTCCAAGGGGTCTGCAAAGATCTCTTTTCTCCCTCTCTCAACATGTCTCCGTTGATATCGGTGATTGTCATCTTGGACTCGTAGTCTCCGTGAACTCTTGCTGCGTGCTCCAGGATTCTAAATGCAATGTCTCCAGTACCTCCAGCAACATCCAGGAAACTTAGTGGCTCACCGCCAGGGCGTTTTCCGGGATCCAGCTTGGAAACAAAGTGATCTTTCCAAAGTCTGTGAACACCGGCCGACATGGCATCGTTCATGTAGTCGTAGTTGGCAGCAACATTGGAAAACACGTCGTGTACCAACTTTTCCTTGTCCCCTTCAGCAACCGTTCGGAATCCAAAATGCGTGGTTTTGTTGTCTGTCTGGCCCTTGCTATGGTCATTGACGGAATTGTAGCGTGCGGAAAAACTGGAAAATGATCTAGCGGCCTTGACTCGGTGAATCGAAGCAATGCTTCGTCTTGCAAACGAACTGCCCACCATGTTGATCAATAGGTATGGAAGACACTTGGTTGTGTTGATACTCAAGCGTAGGTTGGTGGCAGGTAGTTGTTTGTTTTTTGCTCAGAAGACTTTCCCGATTGGTTCCCTAAAAGCAAGCGTTTTTATGGTTGCTATTTAAGAACTCTAGTTTGATTTCCAGTACGGCTGTAATCCCGTTTGGATCCAGCTTATGTTGGCTAAACTTCACTTTGAAGCTAAGCTATAACCTGCCAGCCAGCACGTACTTCTACTTCAATCGTGATATGTTTCATTTTGTTAATATTCACTAACAATTAATTCAAACAAATACTATACAAGTAATTTCAAGCTTTTTCCATTTACTTTTTCCCCTCTCTTTATTTCCTTCTCCTTCTTCACCTTGTCTAATATCTAATTCACTCTTCCATACTCAATTCTACTCAAGACCCACATATACGCCGCGCCCTGTTTTCCAACAACACCACCAAAAGAAAAAGAAAACCAAAAAAAAGTAACAGCCAGTTAGCGTACACTGTGGCAGAAAAAATTTTTGAAAGGACTTTTCACTCATTTCAGCACAACTCCACGCATCACACATCACATCAACCCCTCCACCTTGTGCAAAATGTCTTACGAGCAAAACTACGTCGTTGTTGACGGTGTATTGAAAAACTTTGTCGAGGACATTGCTGCCTCCTTTGACGCTTTGGCCCCAGCTACTGAAGGCCAGCAAAGCTTTTCTCAGTACATTGATGAGCGAGTCAACAAAGATGACAGCGACATCCAAGAAGAGGTTTTCACC
The DNA here is from genome assembly GCA_900654225.1 of Magnusiomyces fungicola. NCBI lineage: Eukaryota > Fungi > Ascomycota > Dipodascomycetes > Dipodascales > Dipodascaceae > Magnusiomyces > Magnusiomyces fungicola. The sequence goes on from CAACAH010000002.1 coordinate 2,206,621, forward strand.
GCTATTGCCCAAAAGAGCTCCGTCATCTCCTTTGCTACTGAAAAGGACTTTGAGCCTCTCTACAACCAAGTTATTCACATCTTAACCTTCTCGCGGAATCTTACTGAGATCGTTCCTATTCTCCTCAAGAACCTTTCCAACCCTCCATCATACAACAACGGCCCTCTTCTTTCATTGGCCATTCTCAGCAACCTTTTCAACGTCCTTCCAGTTTCCTCACCTTTAAGACACGAGGTTTTCCTCAACATTCTCGACTCTGCCGATGCCAGCGACAACTTTAGCATTATTGTTCCTCAGCTCAAGAACCTTACCTCCTGGGTTAAAGAATGGGGCATTGATCAAAGTGCCATTCAGCAAATCTACGTCAAGATCAGCAGTATTATCAGCAAGCATGATCCCGAGACTTCCTACAAATACCTTTTATCTGCCGTTTCTTCTAGCGCATCCATTGACGAGAGCTTAACCCAACAGCTCGTTTTCGCCGCCCTTCAAACCACCTTTGACTACGACGAAGTTGTTGCTTTGGAAGCCGTTCAGGCCCAGGCAAAGTCCAACCCTACTCTTTTCAAGCTTTTTGAAATCGTTACTAGCGGCGACTATGCTGGATTTAAGGAATTTGTTGCCGCCAACGGCTCTTTCCTTTCTTCCAACAATGCTGATGTCGAGAACCTTACCCGCAGAGTCCGAATACTCGCCCTTACTAAAATTACTGCTCAAGCCAACCACAAGTCCATTCCTTACAGCGTAATTGCCACCGGTATTGAAGTTCCATTAGATGACGTTGAATTCTGGATCATTGATGCTATTCGTGCTGGCCTCATTGAAGGTAGACTTTCTCAGCTTTCTCAAAGCATTTCTGTTCACAGATCTTCTCCTGTTGGACAATTTGGCATTGAGGAATGGCAGCTTGTTTCTAGCAAATTGGCTAACTGGAAGTCTTCTATCAAGGATATTTTGGATGTTCTCAGGGTCTCTAGAGAAAATGCTCAAAAGGAGGAAGAGAAGCTTGCAAAGGCCAAGCTCCAGCAGCAGCAGCAGCAGCAACAACAACAACAACAACAACAGATTTCTCAATCTGCTTAATGTCATGTAACGATTTTACGAAGTTGGTGGTATACAAATTGATGTGCTTTTGATGATGAAACAAAAAACAATTGAACAGTTAATAGATGTTCTCTTATAGTTAAAACTTGTAATCAGTTCTAAAATTATTTAGCAATAAAAATAGAAAAAAATTGATAAACTTGAAACCAAGTCCAAGTAAATCAACCCCAGAATCAGACCGAGATCAAGACCAATATCAAGACCAATATCAAGATCAAGATCAAGATCATGATATATAGCTTGTTCAGATAATGGAAATGTTGAAATTTCAAAATCAGTTACACCTTTTGTTCAAAATGTAACAAGTTCTATTGCATTTCAGCCCTAAGGTTGGTGCACAGAGTCTATTTTGGCGTGTTTCCGTTTTGGGAAAAGCAAGTCACAAAAGTTTTTAAGTATATTTCAGAATGCAGGTGTTTACATCCCCTATATCATGTGACAAGCCACTCAACGTGCGTAAAACCATCCAGTTACCAAAGGTGTAACAAAGAACCATGCCAGTGTAACAGCCCTTTATGAATAGAATGTTGGTAGCCTACGAGCAAAAGAGTGTTTAGGAGGTGGAAAAATTTTAGGTCGCTATACATTTTCTTAGTCCTCTCCTCTCTTTTTCTTTCACCTTCTTCAACGAGTGAGTAGAAATTGTTAATCTCCCTTCGACAACTACTGTTCAACGATGTCTCACCGTAAATTCGAAGCCCCCAGACACGGTTCCCTTGGTTTCTGTAAGTAATGTTTGGATTTTTATCAAATTGCTGTTGGTTGAATGCTCTTTGGCCGGTCAAAGATTTCAACACCAGCCCAATAGATTCAGCACAAAAATTTTTTTGTCTATTCTTTTCAACACATTAGCTAACATTATTTTCAATATGAACAGTGCCAAGAAAGAGAGCTGCTAGCCACAGAGGAAGAGTAAAGGCTTTCCCTAAGGATGACAAGTCCAAGCCTATTGGTCTTACTGCCTTCCTTGGTTACAAGGCTGGTATGACCACCATTGTCCGTGACCTCGACAGACGTGGTTCCAAGTACGACAAGCGTGAAATTGTTGAAGCTGTCACTGTTGTCGACACTCCTCCTGTCGTCGTTGTTGGTGTTGTTGGTTACATTGAGACTCCTCGTGGTCTTAGATCCCTCACCACCGTCTGGGCTGAGCACCTTTCCGACGAAGTCAAGAGAAGATTCTACAAGAACTGGTACAGAAGCAAGCACAAGGCTTTCACCAAGTACACCAAGAAGTACGCTGAGGGCGCTTCTGAGATTGAGACTGAGTTCAACAGAATCAAGAAGTACGCTTCCGTTGTCCGTGTTCTCGTCCACACTCAGGTTTCCAAGACTCCTCTTGTCCAGAAGAAGGCTCACCTCGCTGAGATCCAGATCAACGGTGGTTCCATCTCTGACAAGGTCGACTGGGCCAAGGAGCACTTTGAGAAGACTGTTGACATTTCTGCTGTTTTCGAGAAGAACGAGATTGTTGACGTTATTGCTGTCACCAAGGGTCACGGTTACGAGGGTGTTACCCACAGATGGGGTACCAAGAAGCTTCCCAGAAAGACTCACAGAGGTCTCCGTAAGGTTGCCTGTATCGGTGCTTGGCACCCTGCTCACGTCAACTGGACTGTTGCTCGTGCTGGTCAGAACGGTTACCACCACCGTACCTCTGTCAACCACAAGATCTACAGAGTTGGATCTGGTGCTGACGAGGGTAACGCTTCTACTGAGTTTGACCGTACCAAGAAGACCATCACTCCTTTGGGTGGTTTCGTCAGATACGGTGAGGTCCGCAACGACTTCCTCATCCTCAAGGGTTCCGTTCCTGGTGCCAAGAAGAGAGTCCTTACTCTTAGAAAGTCTCTTAGAACCCACACTTCCCGTATTGCTCTCGAGGATGTTAACCTTAAGTGGATTGACACTGCCTCTAAGTTTGGTAAGGGTCGCTTCCAGACTCCTGCTGAAAAGCACGCTTTCTTGGGTACCCTCAAGAAGGACATTGAGTAAGCTTGCTTGCCCAATGTTGTTTTAAAAATTGTGTAGCTTAATTTAAAAAATGGAGATTTGATAAAGACAAAATTTAATAGTTTCAAGTGTATTATTTTTATTTGGATTTTATGATTTACTTTGAGTGAAAATTTTTCAAAGGTTGATTATAAAAGTAAGAAAGGAACGGTGTAGGTGTTTTTTGAATGATTTGAGTGTCTATTTGTTAATATGAGATGGGATGATGGTTTTAAATGATGGAAGGAACCAAAAATTTATTTTATAATTTTTTCTCAAATTGAGATGAAGTGAACTAGTATGTAATATTTTGAAAACTTTCAAGAATATGACACTTTGGCCGAGTTGGTCTAAGGCGTCCGACTCAAGAGTAATCTTTCACTGATTGCAGTGTGAATTCGGATCTCGCAAGAGGCGTGGGTTCAAATCCCACAGGTGTCATTACTTTTTGTAATATTTTTTTTACTCTTGCTATCATATGAATGTCATGTGATTATTGGTGTGATGGCTTAGTCACGACATGAGTATTTAAGTCTTGACCAGTTGATCCAAACAATAAGGACCGAAGAGGAAGAAAGAAGAAGCAACAATTGGTTAAACTGGTTTAATCAAATTCAGGTAGATTTGTTTTTTCTGAAATGGAATATAAACAAAAAGAATCAGATGTGTGTGATAATAATACGCCTCGTATCTTACAACCAGTAGAAACAAGGACGCCACAATCTAGTAACAGCCACAATTTTGGCAGCGAGAGAAAAGGTTATTGTAGATCAAACAGCAAAGGTTAGTTTTTTTTTTTTTTTTTTAAATTAAAATTTTTCTTTTTCTTTTTGATTTAAACGAATGGAATTGACGGTATCCGCATGCGCCATGAAATATGTGGCAAACTGGGTGCGGGTTGCGCAACATAACAACTGTTGCGAAAAGGGTTCGACCGAGAATTGAGAATTGAGAATTGAGACCTGGACTAGATAACATTGGAGAGCGAGATTTGTTATTGATATCACAAAGAATATAATCATTTTACTACTCAATTAAAACACGTACCAGCATATATACAGCACATCTCGCACTGATATCAAACTGCCTACCACGTAGTAGCCAACAGCAAAAGTAATGCGCCACATTGCAAGCTTGCTACCAAGAACGCTGCTCCAACCTTAAACAAAAAAAAAACAAAAAAAAAAAAATCGTTACGGCAGTCAATGCGGTTTAATGCGGTCACAGCAGTTTCTATTGTGGCTAGTAGGGCCTTTTTACGAGTACAGAGCGGGTGCGCACTGGCTATATACATCCAGACATCGTTGGACACAACAGTTATGACTTCATTTCTTATTTGTACTGTAGTTTTAAACCGCTGGGAAGATTCAGACAAAATCCTATAAATACTGGGCCGATTCTTCTGAAAAGGGACCTCTGTTTTGTACTTTCCATCTCTTTTCACTTTTACATTTGCTATCATTGTTATCATTGTTATCATTGTTCTTGATATCACTGCCTAGTTATTAACCATGCCTACTACAATTCCCACTTCATCACCATCGTCGTCATCTTCTTTGGCTCTCAAGCCAAAGATTTTGATGATTGCGACTCATCCTCGCTCAACGTCGACTGCTCTAGAACGCGCGTTTTTGACCCGCAAGGACGTTTCCTGCGTCCACGAACCGTTTGGCGAAGCCTTTTACTTTGGCCCCGAACGGCTTTCCGACCGCTATGACGAGGCCGCCTGCCAAGGCAGCGAAAACAAGGACACCTCGTTTTTGACGGTTGTTAACGACATTCTGGAGACTGCTCAAAGCTCCGAGTCTGGCAGCAATGAAGCTCCTATTGTTGTCATTAAAGACATGGCCCAATATATCATTCCTCCACATGAACACCAACTTGCTGACAAAAAGGACATTGTCGCACACTCTTTTCAGGACTTTGGCCTCGATTCAGACAGCCCCGCCGCCGACTCTGCCAATCCAACAATGGTCCCTACGGAGTTTCTCACAGACATGAACTATGTCTTTCTCGTCCGCCCACCCCATCTCTCCATTCCTTCTTATTACAAGTGCTGCATTCCCCCTCAAAGCAAGGAAACTGGCTTTGACCACTACCGATCGTCTGAAGCAGGCTACCGGGAGCTCCGCATTCTCTACGATTACGTCACCAAGCTGTCGAAAGACCCCAAGTCCGGTGTCAAAGCTCCCATCGTCGTCGACTCTGTTGACTTGATTGAAAACCCCACGCCCATCATTTCCCGCATCTGTGCCCAGGGAAACATTGACTTTGTTCCCGAAATGCTGTCCTGGGGCCAAAACTCGGAATACGAGGTCCGCATGTTTGAAAAATGGAAGGGCTTTCACAATGACGCTCTTAACTCTACAGGCTTTCGGGTTTCTGACCATGCCAAACCTGCTGCTACTGCTTCTCAAACTAAAAAGGGCAACGACGACTTTGAAATTAACTACCCCGAGTGGGAAAAGAAGTGGAACCAACGGTTCGACAGTAATAAGCACATTGTTGATGATATTAAAAAGTCTGTGGAGGAACATATGGATGATTATCTTTACTTGCGTCAGTTTAGAATCACTGCTTAAACAAAAAGTATTTATATATATATACCCTATATGAGAGACGACAATGACGAACATTTATTAGTATTTTTATTTTGTGTAATATCAAATTTATATATCCTGGCATTTACCAAAAATTGAAACCCATTTATTTTTTTTTTAAATTATTATTGCTATTATTGCTATTAATCTTTTTTAACGATGTCCTACCTTTGGATTGTTATGCTTACCCACTTGATTGTAATCTCTAGAATCAAAAGATCCATCCCAGCAGTACTTGTCAAAACAGTCCTGGCATTCATCTGTGGGATCATAATCACCTTGACGCTCCCGTTCTCTTTGTAATAGAGCACAAGCCACGCATCGTGGCCATTCTGAGTCACCGTTCTGGTCCATGATATCAAACCCGTTTTGGATCATACCCTTCATTTCATCCGAGTTGAATTGCAATTTGTTAGTATCGGTGTTAGACATGTATGACATGGGGGTGTTGGCGAGATAAATCACAATGGGAGGAACAGTGCTTAAATCTTGATCTGCCACCTGCTGGTCGGACATGTAGTCGGTGGCATAGCACCCGAAAAAGGCTGGCTGGGTGGTAAGCCCCAAATTGACAAACGAGTTGGAATCAGGCACGTTGGGCATGAAGTGCTTAATCGTGTCGTTCTTGTCTGAAGGAATGGAAGTGCTGCCTTCTTCAGAGTTGACGACCTTGCCGCTGGCTCGCGCCAACGTGTTGACCAGCGAAAGTCCCGTGGGCCAGTTAAGTTTAGAGTCGGAAGAAAAGTCGCTGGCAATTATAATGTCAAGCTTTCGAGGCTTGTACACCAACGGCCACAATGGAACATTTTCACCAGCAAGCGCGCCGTCCACAAGGTGCAGCGCGCGGTCCTTGGTAAGCTCACTAGTGCTGGTCTTGTAGGTGGGATTGATATAGTTGTAAAAAGGATTGGGCGAATAGTCGGCAACGTCTAAATTAGTGGGATCAACAAGCACGTCGACGAGACCGCCGAGAACTTGAGCAATGAGATTGTCAGACTGAAGGGTGTTTTGTAACATGCGATCAAACACTGAAGATGTAGTTCCGGAAATGAAACCAGCATTATCCAAACCAGAGATGCACTTTGGATTGTTGTTATTATTATTGTTATTATTACTATTGGGATGAACAACTTTATTATTGTCCAAATTAGTGCCCAGGTATTTGAGATTTGCAAACGCATGTAATGAAGCGTCAAAAGAACCAATTTCATGAGGAGTGATTTCAATAGAGGTATTGTTTGATTCCTCTGAGCTTTCGCCGTCTTTTCTTGCAACCGACATGATGATGGGGTATGGAGCTTGTCGGTTGACAAAGTAGTCGTATTGCTGGATATCTGACCATTCGGTACCAGCACCAGAAGGGGCCGACTGGTCGTTTTGTTGGCCAAACATAACTTTGGACAAAAGACGGCCGTAAATGTCGGTGAGGGAAATGGGAAATCCAGCAGTTGCTTTGGCAGCTACTTGCGCGGCAATCTCAGTAAAATAGGCAAAATCGTCGAAATATGAGCCATCGTCGCCATTGGGTAAAAAGAACCCGTTTTGCAAGTTCCATACTTTGCCTTCATCAACTAAAGCCTGTAAATTCTTAAAGTCATTGTGATAAAGGGTCGACAATAACCAACCGCCTCCACTTAATGCTGACATGTGTGTGGCTCCGTCAAGTAGCCCGTTTAGCGACGACTTGCGACCGTTAGTCCGGCTATCTAGAGCTTTCAGCATACCGCCTCCACCTAACATGGCTCGGTAGCCACCACCGCTCATGGCAATGCCTAGAGAAATGGCAGTGTTGTTACCAGCATTTGGCACCGCGGTTCCATTGGAAAAGGTGGGCGCTTGATCCATATTAAAGTATTTGGAAATGTCAATGTCTTTCAAGTTTTGACGAGAGACAAATTCCTGCAACGCGGCCTGGGCATTAGCCAGACGGTCGTTGATGTAGTATTGCTCATCAGCAGAGATGCCCTATAGCTGGGTTTTAGTATAATGTTCATAAATTCATAAACTCATAACAAGAGTATTTGTGGGTCTTACATCAGCTGGGCGAACAATGGGTTCTGGAGGACAGTTGATACTGGAAGGATTGTATCCCCCTGAAGGAGATGTTGCCGTTGCCAAACCAGCAAGAGAGAAAACTGCTATTTTAGAAAATGAGACCATTGCAATTTTGATTAATGAAGAAAAGGAGAAAAATTCAACATTTTGAACAGGGATCATAGCTAGTTATATATTACCTACTTGAGTATAATAAAACCCAACTCCCTAAAATTCTTGATGAGAATCATTTCAAATGTCGTATACAAATAAACATGAAATATATGATACTGGTATATATGTATATTTATGCAAGACAATAAAAAAGGGCCGACACAAGAAATAGATGAATTAATCAGGTTTAAAACTGAAGGAAATGCAACAACCGAAAAGCAAATGAATGTTCGGCTGCAGGGTTAATGGAAAAAAAAAAAAAAAAAAAAAAAAAAGGCTTGCGATGAAGAAACATTAGAAATGAACCTCGTTAATAATATCTTGGATCTCAGGTATGTTCGTTTTCTTTAAACTCATTGAACTCGGCATTTCCCAAGTATCAAAACATTTGTTTAATCTTTACGGTGTCGTTTGGAAGAACCCCAATCCACTTTTGTGTTAATAAAGATATTCCCTTGTCATTCTCTATTTTGAAATTTTTTAGTGTTTAATTGCAAATACGTTTCAACCCGATTGCATGAAATTCCAAATGCTAAAGGTGTTGATTATTGATTATATACCAGGCCACTTAAAGGTTCCTGGTAAGTAATGCCAGTTACGTTGATATACCTATTTCTATTATGTTTACAAGTAGTCAAGTATAACTAGCCTGATTAGCCTGATTAGCTTATAACAAATAAAACAACTTGTATCAAATATTCATACCACTAGTAACATGTGACAATGCACATTATCAAATATTTAATTCACTTGAAATTTATACACTCTATTAATGTTTCCTTGGTTGAGGGTCATTGTGGATCGCAACAGTGTTATAGTCGCGCGGGTCGAGCGCTCCATTCCAACAGTGCCTATTAAAGCACTGCTGACACTCTTCAGTCGCTTCCCACATACCCTGCCTTTCTCTGTCTCTTTGCAACAGCGCACAACTCACACACTTTGGCCATTCCGGATCATCAGACTGGTCTACAACATCAAATCCATTCTGGACCATGCCTTGTATCTCATTTTGAGTGAACGACATTTTAAATGTGCTGGCGTTGGCACCTGCATACGACACCGGCGTATTGGCTAGGTATATCAGCAGCGGAGGCACGGTACTCAAGTCGCGATTGCTAATTTGATCAGCCGTGAGAAAGTCCTTTGCTCTGCACCCGAAAAACGTTGGCTGAGTAGTAAGCCCCAGGTTTATAAATGAGTTTTCGTCGGACACCGGAGGCATGAAATGTTTGACGGTGAATCCTTGCTCTTTGGCATACCCTTCTTCCACTCCAGGAACTTGGCCCGTCACCCGGGCATATGTATGAATCAATGATCTTCCTGATGGCAAGCTTCTGGTCGAGTCTCCAGATACATCAATGACAAATATTGCGTCAAGGCCTCTCGGCTTGTACAACAGTGGCCACATGGGCACGTTTTCTCCACCAAAAGCGCCGTCAACAAGCTGCAGGTTTTTCGACCTTGTTATATTTGAAGTTGTTGGCGAAAATGTTGGATTTATGTACCCATGGAAGGGGTTTGGCTGGTAAACTGCCACGTCCAGATTGGTTGGGTCAAACAATGCTTCGCTAATGGTACCCAATGTACTGTATAATCGATTGTTGGATTGAATCATAGTGGAAATTACCTTGTCAAAGATGGATGAGGTTGTTCCAGTGATGAATCCAATGTTATCATATCCCCGAATACATGTTGGCTTGCCGTTGTTGTTTTCATTATTGCGATGTTGTACCACGTTGTTTTCCAATGGCGTGCCCAGGTATTTTAGATTGGCAAAAGCATGTAAAGTAGCATCAAAGGACCCAAACTCTTGCGGCGTGATTTCAATAATGGGATCGTTTGGGGTCTCATCTTGCTCGTTTACCATTCTTGCAACTGACAACAAAATTGGATAAGGTGCAGCCCTGCTCTTGTAATAGTCTTTGTACACTATGTCGGACCATAAAGTTGATAAACCACTTGTGCTTGGTTGATTTTTTTCATGCTCAAAGAATATTGCTGACAATAGTCGGCCATAGATATCAGTCATTGTGACTGGAAACCCAACTTGAGCTTTTGACAAAACTTGTGCCGCAATTTCAGCATAATACTCCAAGTCTGCTGTATAAAGACTGTTATTTCCTTCTGGACACAATACCCCATTGCTCATGTTCCATACGCTTCCTTGATTCATTATATCTTCTACTGTTTGGAAATCGTTGTTGTACATTGTGGATAAAAGCCAGCCTCCACCACTCAAGGCACTCATATGAGTGGCAGCATCTAATAGCCCAGAAAGTGATGATTTGTGTTTTTGGTTTCTACCATCCAAAGCCTTGACCATTCCGGCACCCACAAACGTTGATCGAAATCCACCTCCACTTACTGCTACCCCATACTTGATTCCATGTTTTTTATTTGATGCGCCGGAGCCTGTAGAGTTGTTTGAAATAACTAATCGATCCTCTCCTGTCTGAGTTTCGGGACCGATATGAATGATTTTGCGTGCGTAAAGAGAGCCCGGGACGTCAAAGTGATCATCAAGGTTGATATCTCTTAGATTTTGTTTGGCTATAAAGTCTCGCAGTAAGTGCTGTGTAATTGATAGTCGATCATTAACGTATTGTTTTTCTTCATTAGAAATATCCTACAGGTTGTGTTAGTGCAAAGGTATGGGGGTTTCACTGTGGAATCAATAGCATACATCGGCTGGTCGAATGATATTTTCAGCTGGGCATTCTACTTCACTAGGTGCGTAACCACTAGTCGAGGGTTTGGCTAGGGATTCTTCGACAAGAAAACAAGATATTGAGATTATAGAAGCCTTCAATAAGGATACCATGTTAACTGAAAACGATGTTGAGTAATATCTAAATGTATTGGAAACCGTTGGTCTATATATATTATTTCATCAAGAGGCACGATTGGAATAATATTTAATCCGAAAAGTAACACAACGATTGGAATCTAATTTTATGGAAATGGGGGAATTTTTATCATCTTTTGCATAAATGATGATAATATTTGGGGAAACTTTTGGTGAGAATTATGCTTTATTTTGGCCGTTACCGGAATTGGATACCCGTTTATGTCTATGGAGATTGACAAAAATCATTTTGAAATTTGAATTATACCGCCTTTTTAAATGGGGAGATGAAGGAAGCTAAGGAAAATAGTTCAAGGATAGTAGTTGAATGCACTATTTGGGAAGTTTCAGTTTGTACAGATACCCAATAAGTTTGGATATTAATGGGCTTAAACACCGTGGATAAGAATTGTCATAACCTGGTTTCTTTAAATCCTTTGAACAACAACATGGTTAGTGATGAAAGAGTGATTCTCAATAGTCTGCTGACGATTTAACATGTAAAGACAGTCTTGTTAAGATATTTTATGGTCAAGCTTTTATTGCTAGCATGATTCCCATCACTGTAATGCTTGATATCCACTTTGAGGCTTGAGCTGTCTTTATTACTTTAAAAGCAAATGAGTAAATCAAAATTTCCGGTGATTGCTAACGACCAAACACAAATGCCAATATTAACATTTATAAATATGAATTTAAATCCACAAGAGTGAGACTTGATTTCAAGTGAGGTGGATAAACTCTACGGTTTTCTAAGACTCTGATATTAAGTGAGTTTATTTTGGTATTATACAACAAGGCTTTGATTTACTATCACGCCTAACAGTAACAAATTTTAACATAAAAGGAGGGCTATGTCGTTGTTATAAAAGATTTCACAATAAGGATAAATTTCTTAAAAGTTCTTTTCAAAATCCTTGACAGAATGAAAAGTATCTACCACACTCTGCTCAAGAGGAATCCACTTAATTCCCAAAAACTTGTCGGTCTTGCTAGTGTTGTATTTGAACAGCTCGGAAAGGCGTCCTGAAGGGTTGGAAGGGTCGCCGACAGGAATCTTACCCTTAAGACTAGGGAAATGTTTGTTGGCAATATTAAGAATCTGCTGGCCAGAGAAATAACCAGCAATTGGTGCCACTCTGTGACCAAGAAGCTCCGGTCTTTCCAATACCAAAACATGGCTAAGTGCAACGTCTCTAACATCAGTAAAGACGTTTGTCAAAGTATTGTAATCGTACCCGTCAGGCTGTTTCTTGGTAAGCTGTTCCACAATGGTAGCAGCAGAACCAGCAACATCACTAATTGTCTTGACAGAAGGCAATAAGGGTCCAAAGATAAAAGGAGGATTGACAGCCGCACCCTTGAAGTTTGGCTTTTCTTCTTTGATGAATTTCCAAAACTCCTTTTCGGCATATGTCTTACTGATAATGTAAGCACTAATCTCATCGGAAGCATAGTCGTTGTACTCGGTAGAGTTCCAGGTATCTTCGGTGATTGTTAAAGTAGGATCACCGTACAGGAATTGTTTAGGACTGATCATTGCAGCAACAGAGGACGTGTAAACGACAGTTTCGACCTGAGGAGCGTATTTCTTGATGGCTTCAAGAACGCTCCTGACACCACTAACAGCTTGTTGGACAGTCTCCTCATTTGATACGTAGCCAATTAAAGGAGAAGCTGTGTGGAGAACAGTGGTGATGCTCTTGTCTTCTTGAAAGAGTTTATCAAAAGCATCGGTAGCAGACATGTCTTTGACAAAAACAAATTCGAGAGGTTTTCCCTTGAATTCACCAGATATTTTGTCAGCCTTTTCTTGGTTTCTGACAGTGCCGACGACGTGGAAGCCGCGTTCAAGAAGAATTCTAATGATGTGGGTGGCAAGGTAGCCATTGGCACCAGTAACGAGGACTTTCTGATCTTTGGTCATTGTTAAAAAGATTTCGATTTAGATTTAAATTTAGAAGAAGGTTGATTAGTTGGTTTGAGAGATGATTGAGAGTGAGGTTTTTGTTTAATTGAAAATGAGAGGAAAAATGGTTTATTTTATATCATTTCATTATATTAAATTCCAGTAAACTACAAGGTTAAGTTGGTAGGGATATTAGTAAATGAAAATGCTGATTAATTCCCAGTGTATCAACCTTACCGATTGACCCGAACTTGATCAGCAAACACGGTCAGATAGTATTTGTAATTGAATTAAATTGCTGCTCGCAACTATCGCAACTATCGCAGAATAGTGAATGAATGATTGTTTCTGTTCTATGGAAAGCTACTAGAGAACTGTGTTCATTTCGTGACATGACGAATAGGCCCTTTATTTCTGCGCTGCAAATAGTTGAAACCAGAAGAGCCGTTTTATCGCACCATAAAGTTTAATACATTTTCTTCTTTGAGTGTCTCTGGAGATAATGTTAACGGTATTTCTAATAGCAATGATATTATAAAGGAAATACTTGCATATTCAACGTACAAGGTGCAGAAAGAGAGAGCTGTATATCGACTTTATAAGCTGTGCATGTATTTCCAAGGGTATATGTGATGAATAAGTTGGTTTCCCAATTAAAATTGGAACTTTACCAAACTTTAATTGATGGAGGAAGCAGTTTCAGAAGAAAAAAAAAGAGGATTACAAATGATCGATGGCGTTTGATGTGACTCAGATCCCAGCAAGAGAACATGCTGATTATAATAGCAGCAGTCGGTGACAGAGATGGTGAAGAATAAGAATATCAATTTGGGAATGGACGAGCATTCTAAAACAGCCAAATTGGGTAAATATTATGGCAACTCGTTATTAATCTCATCTTATATCACATAAGCAGTTTACATATTTATAAGCTGGCTCGGACTTGCTAATACACTGATTATCATGTCTTTCTCTATCCACTCACTTTCATTTGATGGCAACCATACCAGACTGATTCTCATACCCTTTACAAAAACACACCATGGTTTGCTTTCTAAACATTTTGAATTTGAAAGCAACAGAGTGAGTGCTATGGCACTTGTTTGTTGTGATAACTTGCACATTTGATGGGTCTATTCCTAGCTTGTTACTAATTCAATCTAGCATATGTCAAGCAAAAAAAAAAAAAAGAAAAAGATAACAATACCCTTCTAGAGTCGTGATTTTGATTCTACAGAAGTTTGAGGATAATTGAGCTGTAATATAAGATATACCAAACTAAACGAACGTTTGGCTTACAGGGTTGGCTCCACCCCATATAGAGATTCCACAAGTCCTCAAGGCTATTTTCAACCCCTTTCACAGAATTTATAAGACTAATTATTGTGTTTTTCACTGGTCTCCATTCAATACCCGCCAATTTCATTGCTGCAGATATAGTCAAATGATATTATGCTCAAAGTTATTAAATTTTGATTCTCTTGATTGTATTTTCAGATACCCTAAAGATTTTGAATGCTAAATTGACAATGTGGGTCAAAAGGTTGTATTTCATCCATTCCTACATATAATTTGATATACAAGATGAGACTTATTAAAGAGCCTTCTCAAACCCGTTTAAAGACTTGATAGTACCCAGAACTGTTTCTTCTAAAGTGCGCCACTTAATTCCAGTAAGCTTTACTGTTTTACTGTTGTCATACTTTACCTTTTGCTCAACTCTTTGAAAGGCTGTTTCTGGCTTTCCAACAGGAATCTTTCCACGAAGCTCGGGCAGTTTCTCATTTGCAATGTTCAAGAATGCTTGGGCCGAGAAATATCCAGAAACAGGAAGAAGTCGCTGGCCCTCCAATTCAGACTTTTCCAAAGGCAAAACATGAAGCGTAGCAACATCCTCCACAGCAACAAAAATGTCAGTTAAACCAGTATAGTCATGGTCAGCGGGAACTTTTTGGGTAAATTGGGATAAAAGAATGGCAACAGTTCCAGACGCTTCGCTGATGGAATTAATTGCTGGATAAGCAGGACCAAAAACCCAAGGGGGAGTGATGGTAGTTCCCTTAAAGTTTGGCTTCTCTTCTTCAATAAAACGCCAAAATTCTCTCTCAGCAAAGGTCTTGCTACCAAAATATGCTTGGAAATCATCTGTGAGGGCCTGTTCATGGGTAATTGAGCTCCAGCTGTCTTCAGTGATGGTTAACGTGGGATCATCAAATTGGTCAACGCGAAGCATTGCCGCATTAGAAGAAGTGTAAACAACAGTCGTGACTTGTGGGGCAAACTCCTTGATTGCTTTGAGAATGATTTTGATTCCTTCAACAGCTTGAGTGACTGTAACTTCAGGCGTATTACCTTTTCCAATCATTGGAGAAGCCGTATGCAATACAGCGGTAATGTCTTTGTTTTTCTGAAAAACATGGTCGAAAGCTCCAGGTGATGACATATCTTCGACCTGAACGAGATCAATTGGCTGCCCTTTGAAAAAGCCTTGGACGTTTTCGGCTTTTGCTTGAGACCGTACAGTACCGACAACGGAGTAGCCGCCGGCAAGAAGGGTTTTAATAATATGTCTAGCAATGAAGCCAGAAGCGCCAGTAACGAGGACTTTTTTATGTACGGGCATTACTGCAAAATGTTGAACGAGATTATGATAATTGAAAAGGTTTTTTTGGTCTACTAAAAAAAAAAAAAAGAACTTTAAACATTACGGGAAACCTTGGTATTTATACCAGTTTTTGTCTTGATTCGGTTGATAGTGGCATCAATAAACGTGAATATCGAAAAGGCGCTTATTATGCGAGCAAGCCGAGAAGATATCAAGTCTGGGGCTGCTTATATAAGCCAATTTGAGCCATGCCAAGCCCTGTTACGCACATTCATTCCTTTTTGGATTATAAAACCATAGTGCTTTTGATTCAATTACATTAATATACAACTATCTGGAAGTGATTCACACAGATGATTTCCAGATTCGTATATACCACGGCACTTTGACAGTCTTAATTACCAACAGTGTAATTCTCAAAGCCCTTATACGATCTCAAGGTATCAAGCACAGTATCCTCAAACTTGCGGTGCTTAAGATTCAAAAGACGATCTGTCTTGCTTCCGTTATACTTGAACATTCCTGGTACTCTCCTTGAGCCAGTTCCGGGCTCCCCAACTGGAATCTTTCCTCGAAGCTGGGGAAACTTTTCATTGGCAACATCAAGAACCATCTGGGGGCTGTAGTAACCATCTATTGGGAGAAAACGCTTTCCAGCCAACTCTGGCTTTTCCAAACACAAGACGTGGATTATGGCAAGATCTCTTACGTCAACAAACACACCTGTGCCCTCGGTAAAGTCAAAGCTGGCAGGAACCTTGTCAAATAATGGAGAAAGCAAAACAGCGTTGGATCCAGTAACTCCCTTGGGTGAGTCAATCTCTGGGTAAAAGGGACCGAATACCATGGGTGGGTTAATGGCATTTCCTGTAAAGTTGACATTTTCTTCTTTGATAAAACGCCAAAACTCTCTCTCAGCAAAGGTCTTGC
The DNA here is from genome assembly GCA_900654225.1 of Magnusiomyces fungicola. Lineage (NCBI taxonomy): Eukaryota > Fungi > Ascomycota > Dipodascomycetes > Dipodascales > Dipodascaceae > Magnusiomyces > Magnusiomyces fungicola. The sequence goes on from CAACAH010000002.1 coordinate 2,222,814, forward strand.
TACCCATGTATGCTTTTCCAAAGCTCTTTTGGGACTCTGCGTAAGTAACAGAGTTCCAAGTGTCTTCATCGATGGTGATATTAGGATTTCTGGAATCTTCTCTTCTGCTTACAGCCGCAATAGAGGATGTGTAAATAACATGTGTGACCTGTGGAGCGTAGGACTTGATGGCGTTGAGAACATTCTTGGTTCCTTCGACAGCAATTCGCACAATGACATCCTTGGGGTGAGTCTTTCCTGCTAACGGAGAGGCCGTGTGCAAAACAGCAGTAATATCCTTGTCGTTTTTAAATACATGGTCGAAAGCTCCTGAGACGGACATGTCTTTGACAAAAACGGTTTCAAACGGTCGGCCCTTGAAGACCTTGTGAAGAGCATCTGCCTTTTCCTGGCTGCGAACTGTGCCGACGACAGTAAAGCCTCTGTCAAGAAGCACTTTGATGATGTGGAGGGCAATGAAGCCAGAGGCGCCGGTGACGAGGACTTTCTTGTGGTTGGGCATTGTGATGTTTGATATGGTAATGTGTAGAAAAATGGAAGACTAACAAAGGTATGGGGTTTGAAAAGAATGGTGTAAAAGTTGGATGATGGGTTTAATTTATACAGAATTGAAATGAAATACGTACCGATGCTTTTTTTATACTAATGAGCCGAATGGGTTCGGTTTGATGTGGGATTTTAGGTGATGGATCTCCTCGGTTGTTATTTTGAGTGGCCCACTTTTAAACAGGTTATATACAGAAAAGTTTAAACAATCAAACTGCCAGTATTTGTAATCGGTTTCGAAGATCAATCAACTCAATGTTACATTTCTTTAATTAGGAATTGTTCCAAGCCGGTCGGTCGATACTTGCTTGTCCATCATTATCTCGGGTTATGTGGTCATTTACCCCAGATATCCCCACCTTGCGTGCGGTTAGCTTCAGGTGCTCTAATCTGCCATTATCCTACCCCGCCTTGGTGCCAATTACCCGATTTGTTATTTGTTTTGGCTCTACCCGTGCTTCCAGAGATGGTTTTACAATTATCTGAACCTGAATATCATATATATAAATATATGGAGTTACTGGGAACACTGTGAATTTTATTGTTTTGTTTAGTTTATATACATGTTTGTAGCGAATTTTACCTCTTTTTTTAGAAATATAAATTTTAACTTCATGGTCTTTGGATTGATCATTACATTCATCATGTTGTCCCCAATACCGTCAATCGTTAATATCTACCTCTTACTAAACATATACTCTTTGCTTACTTCATTCTGGCCGTGTCCCGGGACACACCCGGGTCTCTGAAGTGGGTCCAAAAAAAGCGTTGCTCAAACTTTCCCAGACGATTCTCCACGCCCAGTAGATCTTATTCCCTAAATCTCTCACCAAAATCCCACAATCTGCCCTCCAAAGACCTCAAAAATCATCACTGGGGACAAAAATCTGTCAAAATCCATGAGTTATAATAAGCCGATTTGGCAAACTGGCCAAAAAACTAACCTGCCTTCAAAATTGCTCTGAGAATAGAGCTGGTTGCTAGTATCATCCTGGTGCAATTTGAGCATCTAGAAATGGAAATGAAGAGTGGTTCGAGGCTCGGGTAGAACAAGAGTTCCGTAGTAAAAGAATATCGATAGTCCGGTACATTATGTAAGGTGGTGAAGGGAGTAGATGTTGCAACAAAGTAGTTGTTGTTTTGATAGTTTAGAAAACTTATTTCCAAATTGAGTATATTTTTGAATTTGAGTATTTTCACTGGTAAAAGCATTACAAAAATTACAACACATTTTCTATTACTTGTTAAAACTACAGAATAGCCAAGTTGATCATCTTACTGACCAATACTTAAAAGTTTTACATGTTTTAGCAACATTCGAAGAAATGTAAATTGTATAACCTGCAATGTTTGAAATAGCATGAACAGAGGTGATGGTGTGAGCTGGATATGTACTGTACGCTACAGCCATATATATAACAAGAGCTGATCTGGGTTTATCAATAAGCAGCAATGTTTTTAGTTCTGCAAGTGTCAAAACTCGTGGCTCAATTTCTTTTCGCAATCCATAATCATCAATCTATCAATACCGATATTAGTCCGTTATTCCACCGCGCGAATTCGAGATATTTATCATAAAAAAAGAATGAAAAAATCAGTTATTCCAAGTCTGACAAGGCTACATGAAACCATACCCGGTAGCGTTCGCAGACGTCAGCAGGTATTAAATTTAAAGCAATTGCCTAATAACTATGCGTACTATAAGACAACTAGACTAGTTTTCAATATTGAAAAGGTCTCCTCCACCAATATGGATAACTTTATCTCGAGTGAAAAAGCCACTGGACAGAATCAAATAACCAAAGCAGTAGTGGATCTTGATGAATATCAATTTCAGCAAAATCATTCTCTTCTCCTATCGTGGTATCATAAAATATTTTCCAAAAGACGTTCTTCGTCCTTTGAAGAAAGCTCGGATTATGACAAAGATAACGTGCTAGTTTTTGGTACTTCTTGTAACGACATGAGAACTAAGCTTAATAATAAAATAAAGCAAGTATTCACCTGGGGATCTTTGAAACAAGAATCTCATGTGTTTGCCAGCTTGCACATTACTAAATCATAGCGACGAGGCTACTGGTAACTATTATCATTCCTAGCAATAAAGAGCATTCACTAGCTTTGATTAGGAATAGGGAAATAGGTTTGCTTCCTCTAATGGGTAGTGTTTCCATTGACACCGAAAATTCACACGTTTTAAATATTAACATCTTCCACCACATGCAATTTCCACCTGGGAAATGTTCAAATTCCAAGAATAACACACCCTATAACAAGCTGCTGTTACAATAGCTCAGTCAGCACTTTCAGGCAATCGGACTCTTACCAATGTCTCAGGCAAGGGTTCTTCCTTCTCATAATCCTGTTGAGTAAAATTCACCAAGTTTGTGGATGCCAATGACAACGCTCTGGTGATGTTTCCCCAGTTTTTCATGACTGCTGCCACCGCCTCAGTGCCATCAGCCAATGACCCAGCATGTGATGCAAGAGATTCCAAGTCGTTCACGAGATCAGAACTTAGTTGCTGTAACTGAAGTAGACTTGCAAGTTCTCGTTTCTTCTCGGCAACACGAGATGCCAAAAGAGAAGTTCCAGGGTTGGCAGATGCTGAGGAATAGGTAGCATTGTTGTTATTATAGCTCATGGTTTAAACGTTTAAACTAGAATATTGCAGAAATATGGTAAAACTAGGAGGGATCAAGTTGATAATGCGCATATACCAAACATGTAGGAAAATATCGGATAATGTTTGTATTAAAAAAAAATAAAAAAAATTCTAGAGTTTAAAAGGAAAAGGTACAGTGGGTTGGGGATGAAGAGTTGGTCTGACAAGGAACAAAGTAAACACAGGCCTCCACAAAACGAATTCCGCACCACGTGACTATTACTAATTGTTCGAATGTTCTTTTATGTTCTTTCGTTGAAGCCTGGTGATCAAGCTGATAGTTAATTCCATTTCTTTCTATTTATTGACTCTCTTTTTTCCTCATTCCTTTTGACTTTCTGTTTAAATACATTCCAATAACTCTTTATTGACATTAATCATAACCATTTCTATACTGCATTCACACCATGACCAACGAAGTTGCTGAAAAGTTCAAAAAGGTAAGTACTCTATTAACCATCTCACCCCTTTAGATACCATCTTGGTTATATGTTTTCAGATCTAGTACTAACTCTTTGGGTTTAGAAAGGAAATCAATACTTTTCGGGTGGCGATTTCAGAGAGGCGATAGACGTAAGTATTCCTGGTCTACAGTTATCAAAGCAGACTCCACCGATTCTTGCACGCACCAAATGAAAAGGACATGTCCATCAGAAGATGAGGATCGGGCAGGAGGAGGATCTTTTCCAATTAAAAACATGTCTAACCAACTCTTTTTTTTTTCTTATCAAAACAGGAATATACCAAAGCGTAAGTCAATAGTTGTTTAGTTGATGTCCTAGTACCTCTGGAGGCAAATAGAAAACACAGCCTACAACTGTGTTGCCGGATGCTTAGATCATAAGACTACCCGAGGGTTTTTTGCTTCCAAATATCAGTGCCACAGATCCATTTCATTTTAAATCAAGCATGTACTAACATTGGATTTAATTTTTTTTTTTTTTGTTTAAAAGTATCATCAACGATTCTAGCAATCCAATATACTACCAAAACCGTGCTTTGTGCTTCTACAGGCTTGGAAAATATGAGGAAACTGAACAAGATGCAAAACGAGCAATTGAACTTGACTCAGAATCCATGAAGGGTCATTACTACCTTGGTCTTGCCCTTACCAATCTTGAACGACTAAACTCAGCCGAGAATCACCTACAAAAGGCATACAATCTGGCCATTAAAGACCCAAAACTCAATGGCAGTGCTGTCCACATCTGTGAAGCATTGCTACAGTGCCGAAAAGCCAAATGGGAACACGATGAACGACAGCGAATTCGTCGTAGCAATGGAATGTATGAGGAGATTTCTGAATTCTTTGACAAAAAGTATGAAACTCAAAAGCAAGCATTCACAGATTCGTTTCAAAGGGGGGAGATTGACCGAGAAACTTATAATGATGAGATTGATTTCTTAGAAAGAGAACAAAAGGAAAAGACAAGGGATTTATGGAAGATTTTTGAACAAGATATCGCAAAGGATGGTAAGAGCCTGGCCGATAGAATTCCCCCGCCGCCACCTGATTACTTGGTTGATCCCATCTCATTTAACTTATTTGTAGACCCTGTTACCACCAAGTCTGGCCGTAGTTATGAACGATCTTGGTTACGACAACACATGAAAACCTCACAAACAGACCCATTCTCAAGAGAAAGAATCACAGAGGCAGATATCTATCCAAATATCAATCTCAAGAACGCGGCAGAAGATTATATGAAGAACTATGGCTCCATCTAAAGAGTTTCTCGACTTGATAATAATTTGCAACAGTTACTCAAACAAGCAGTCTCAATGTATCTATATTTCTTATAGCACGCAATATACAGATTGAATTTCCAAGGAAATTCATTTTTATTACTCTAATGACTCGAGAATCTTATCAAACTCTTGCTTGTTGTACTTGATATATTTATCAACGTGCTTTGTAAAGTCGCCGCCGACATGCTTATCATAGTATCGATGGTATAACGGCAAGATGAATTTAACTTCCTTTGCAAGCTGTTGTCTCAATGTTTGGTTTGTAATGTTGTATGCTTTATGGCTCTTGGTCAACTGCTCAAATTCTGTGTTGAAAGTTCGGAATTTCTCCTTGATAGCTTCTCTGTCCTTTGATGAAAGACCCTTTCCTGGCGGGCCTTTAACAACAGTGACATCCATAAGCAAAGAAGCAGCATTCTTCCATCCCTCAAGAAACAAGTCAACGCCACGCTTTTTCAATTTTTCCAGGCGTTCTGCACCAACAGAGCCTAGGATCTTGTAAATATCACTTGAAGTGACATAGTGCTCAATCAAAGCAAGGTTGGTAAGAAGAAAAAATCCAACTTGGGTATTCTTCTTTTGTAGTCCCTTGGCCTTTATTTCAAGACACACAAATAAAGCATCAATACAGTCTGAAAAGTACCAGGAAAGTAATTCAACAGGATCTTTAGTACCTTGTGGTGCAAGAAACGATGTAGAGTAAACACTATTCCAGCTTTTCTTGACAGCCCCAGGAGCTCCAGCAGTAGCTGGTACCACTGGTGCTGCAGTGCTGCTTGTTATCCAGTTTCCAGGGCCCAAAGTTGAAATGGATACCAATGCAATACTCTTATAAAGCGACAATCTCTTTAGTCTAGACATTACATCCACTGTTGCATCTGAGACACCGTTTTCAACTATAACATTGCTTTGAGCCGAATCGACACGCGTTTCAATGTATTTGATGAAATCCTTGAAAAGCCCGTGGGTAGTATTCTGACAGCTGGTCATTATCTGGGTTAATCTTGCTGGAACTCTTGTAGAAAACTTTTTAATAACGTTTGAAACATTTGTAACTGCCTCAAGAAGTTCAAACCCTAGTGCTGAATCGGTTTGCATATTCCGAGAAACATGGTCATTGATCTTTGTTGAAACCTCAATAAACTCATTGATTGTAAGTGTCATGATCTGCTCAAAATAAACTGCACCCATGTCACCATTCCCACTTGATGTGCCATCTCCATTATCAAATAGTTGCCGAGCATTTGTAACTTCACCAATCATTAAGCGACAGTATGCATCAGCATATTTGGTGATTGCATTTGATCCCCGTTCATACATTCCAGCAATCGACACAGACCCAAATCCTCCCACCTGCGTTCCATTTCCTGGAGCTCCTACAGTTGCTCCTGATATCAACATACTATTCGACGGGGTGTCTGGAATAGAAGGCACACTTGCAGTTGAGAGTCCTGATAAAGAAGCTGAAATATAGCGTGATGCAATTTCAAAATACACATCATCAACACGTTCTCGTTGGTCATTTTGGAAAAATGCATATAATTGTCGCAGAGTAGTAACAGTTGCTGTGGGTAATATTGGGAATAGGCGGTTGTTAGACAAATATTCGCCAGCATCAATGGGTTCAAATGCCTTGGCGAGGGTTGTTCGTACATAGTCTTTCATATTTAGTATACCGCGGCGTTTGAGCGAGTCCTACAAACTAGTTAGTATCAAAATCAGGAAATCAGCCATGAGCAGAATACATACAGCCTTGTCCACGACTTTAGAAAACGTCTGCAGGTTGGATGAGTGTAGCTCCTTAATCGCATTGTCTAGTCGCTGAATGGCGTGTGAATACTTGGGAATGCCAACTGCCTCTGGGCCGGCATCAATTACTTGTCCGCATTCTGTTGTCAGCACGGCATAATCTTTAATCCCGTCAACAACGCCAATGCTTGCTTCAATATTTTGCTCGTATATTGTTAGCATTTTGGCTTTGCCAGCAATCGGTTTAATAGAATACTCGGCCGCAATGGCACTCAACCCAAGGTTGTGCAAGGACGAGGTAATCTGGTCAGTAAGAGAGTCAACTTTTAGTAATGTCTCTTCTAATACATTGATATCTCCATCATCCGAGTCAATCATTGAAAACGACGGTAAAGTTACCATTGTGTTTGCTGATCTGATATTTAAGAAGGTATCTTGTCAGTGTTTATATAAAATGTCTGACTTTCAAGGGTATGTAATGCAATGATAATAATAAAATAAAAAGCTCTTGCTGGTATATATACAACTTATAAAAAGAGCATAATTTGAAATGATATGCTGCAACTGTCTCTTGATTGTCCAAAAATTAAGAGCTAATAAATAATGACACCTCAGGTGCTAGATGAAAACAGGCGCACTGTGCGTTATATATTTCGTCCAAAAGAAGGCAATGCTGTTGCTGGATTCGATTCCTTGTATTGAGTATCTAGATCACGTCTCACTCGATTAGAAGGCCTGTGCAATAAATAAAATGAGATGGGATATATGTATAAGTGAGTGTTAAAAGAAAACAAGGTGTCGGAAACAAGAAAAGACGTGTGTGCTACTACTACCCCTACCCCTACAATTTACATATGTGCGTCATGTGACTTCATTGCCAGCACTGCGCATTTTTGGTATTACACAATCTGCGCTTGTTACAAACCTCCCTTCTGGCCTGTAACGAAAGCCGTTGCTGGCTCTCCACAGGCTTAAAAGTCCACCTTATTTTATTTTATTATCCTTAAACTCGTTCAGTGATCATTTGGTGATTACCCACAGGCTATATTTATACCATTCCAGCCTATCAATTCAAAAAACATGTATTTCATTTCAGATTTTCATCCTATATAAATAATAATAAAAACAAATCAGAAGTAACGTAAGATAAAATAGTAACTAGGGTTCCTTTTGTCTCATTCACTTTGGACTAGAACTCAGCAGTGATAATCCTTCTCATTAATTCCAACAATCTTTTTGTATTACCAAAATACCCTGTAAATGCCTCTATCAACGAATATAAAAATAACAATAGAAAATGTGTTCAGCGTCTGTTTTTTTCTTCTTTTTTTCTTTTCATCTTTTCTAGTTTTAAAAATATGGCTTTACCAGTTAACGGGCTCTTAAGCTATCAGTGTCTCTTCCAGCACCAGTAGCCGCTCCAGCAGGCTGTTCGTTATTCCAACTCAAATAGGTGTGATCTCCCAACTTTCTGGGCTTAATCATGTGCTTGAGCCAGAAGACCATACCAAGCAAAAAGGTGATGCAAGCAATAACGAGGTAGGCAATGCCCAAGAATGGATTCTTACCACCAAGAACAGTTCGTGTAGAAAGAACCAGCTGCTTAGTACCGTTATACATCAAAACAGGAAAGTTCATGCCAATTTCAACCCTGTAGGTACCGGGTGTTAGTTGGGTATCATCGTTGCGACGAGCAAGCTTGGAAAAGGTGGGTAAGCCAGCAGTACGCATCCAGTTTTGGAGAGACTCCCACTCGGAAATATCTGGAAGGTTGTCATCGGTATAACCATCAGGGAACAGTTGGGCCCAGTTGGGAGGGGGGACAACCTCCGAGGCCTTGTATTTAGTCTTCTTGAAACGGTTTCTGTCGGTAGACCAAGCAACTCCGTCATCCGTCATGGTGAAATAAGACTCGGACTGGCCAGCGCTAGGATTCAACAAAATTGGAGAAGAAAAGGTGTCATTAAAGAAAGAGTTGGCGATCAGCCCGCATGGGTAGTAAGCCTTTCCATTAGGGTCCAAAGTCAAAGGCTTGCAGTCATCAACGCTCTTCAAGGAGCTGTTGGAAACAAACTGTCCCTGAATCTGGTCCTCGTTGTAAGATTGAACGTATCTACGGTGGTTTTGGTAAAAGTTGGACAAACGGTAAAACATGTATACTGGGGGTCCCATATTCGTGGGAATTTCAAAATCGATTTGGCAAGCTTGAGCAACTGGGATCTGGATTCCATAGGAATCAACAGTGTTGTTTGATGGCTTGTTAATGATTTGCCATTGTGGTGCATTATCAGGCTGTTTGTTGCCGGCGAAGGAATAAGACACGTATTTGGAGGGAATTGTTGTCGAGTTGTTACTGTTAGCCTCATCCAAACAATGGCTATAATCGATGATAATCTCTTGGACTGTGTTACTGGCCCAAAGCATAACGCCACCCAAGGGTGCAAATATGATGGTGACGCAGAAAAACAACGGAAGAACAGTTCTAGGCGTCAGAATAGGCTGCCATGCTTTTAGTCGCTGCTGACGGAAAGCTGTGTTAGGGGGCTTGCGGGACTTTTGTTTAGTCTCGATAGGTCTTTCGCTGTCACTATCACTGTCCATATTTGCAGAGAGCCTATGAAATTATGGAGGGAGATGATGAAAAAAAAGAGGTGGGAGGTAACAGAATGGTTAAGGTGCAAGGTTATTAAAAGAGAGGAGGGGAGGGGGGGAGATATTTCTATAAAAAAAAAGTGTCGCAGTCGCAGTCGCAGAGAAAGTGTGTATGTGTATGTATGTGTGTGTGTTTGTAGGTGGCACAGCACCTGCACGTGACGCATACTCCTAGCTGCATGTGTAATCTCAGCTTACTCATCAACTATTACTAATAATGACTAATAATGTACAAATGTGTTACATTTACGTCATGATTAGCTAAGTCTAACCGTCTTCCTTTCGCAGTAATTAAATTTTTCTGGTGTGAAAAGTTTTTTTTGTAATAGCCTTTCGAAACCTTTTCCTTGACACGCGCCCAGCAACCGTCTCTTCTCTTTTTTTTCCTTTGGTATCCAACAGAAAAAAGGTCGATAACTGACATTCTATACATCGCACAACATGGCTCCCGCTGCTACTGAAGAAAACGATGCCGAGAAGAACATCAAGATCTGGAAGATCAAAAAGTAAGCATCTTTTGCCTCCTTTAAATTAGCAGGTTTCATGATCATCCCACAGAACAAGAGCAAACTGGGAAGGTTCATTCAATTGCCACCGAGCTATGGTGTTTTGGCAGAATATATCTCCAGTCGTGAGATTTAGATACCCTTGATCCAAAGAAGCACCTTTTTATTTTGGTTGGCTGCTCTTTTTGCTAGCTGATTTAGTGGACAGTTGTTATCTTTTTATACACGATTCCCATAATAATAATAATAATAATAAAAAGACTTTCAAAAATACCCAGTACTTGAAATATTCTAACCGTTGGATTGCCATCCTGTTCTTGATAATGGTATTAATGGAGAGTTGCTTTTTTTTTCTGTGGTCCTTTGGATTGGATCCCTATGATTTGTACTTGTACCTGGAACGTCATTCAACCAGAAACTAACAATATCTCTTAAAGGCTCATTAAGAGTTTAGAAATGGCCCGTGGTAACGGTACTTCTATGATTTCTTTGGTTATTCGTAAGTGATCTCATAATGTTGAAAGATAACCTGAACATGTCTAACAAGATTTGTGTATAGCCCCAAGAACCCAGATCTCCTTGATCAACAAGATGTTGTCAGATGAATACGGTACTGCGTCCAACATCAAGTCTCGAGTCAACAGACTTTCAGTCTTATCTGCCATCACATCCACCCAACAGAAGCTTAAGCTCTACCCCAGGTGTCCACCCAATGGTTTGGTCATCTACTGTGGTGAAATCTTAACTGCTGAAGGTAAGGAGCGAAAAGTCAACATTGATTTCGAGCCTTTCAAGCCCATCAACACATCGCTTTACTTGTGTGACAACAAGTTCCACACAGAAGCTTTGTCCGAGTTACTGGAAAGTGATTCCAAGTTTGGTTTCATTGTCATGGATGGTAATGGTACACTTTTTGGTACATTATCAGGTAACACCAGAGAAGTTTTGCACAAGTTCACTGTCGATCTCCCCAAGAAGCACGGTCGTGGTGGTCAGTCCGCTTTACGTTTCGCCCGTCTCCGTGAGGAAAAGCGACATAATTACGTCCGTAAGGTTGCTGAAGTTGCTGTACAAAATTTCATTTCTGGTGATAAGGTTAACGTTTCAGGTTTGATTCTTGCCGGTTCTGCCGATTTCAAGAACGAGTTGTCCAACTCTGACATGTTCGATCTCCGTTTGCAACAAAAGATTATCAAGATTGTCGACGTCTCGTATGGTGGTGAAAACGGTTTCAACCAAGCTATCGAGCTTTCCGCAGAAACTCTAGCTAACGTCAAGTTTATCCAAGAAAAGAAGCTTATCACTGAATACTTTAATGAAATCTCGCAAGACTCTGGCAAGTTCTGTTACGGTGTTGAAGACACTCTCAAGGCTTTAGACCTTGGTGCTTGTGAGACCTTGATTGTTTTTGAAAACCTCGACATTATCCGATACAAGCTCAAGGATCCCGAATCCGAAACCCCTATCATTGTCCACGCCAAGAAGGATGCTGCCAACAAGGACCATTTGAAGGACAAGCGAACTGGTGCTGAACTTGAAATCATTGAAGAGCAGCCTCTTCTTGAGTGGCTTGCTGAAAACTATAAGGACTTTGGTGCCACTCTTGAATTCGTTACTGACAGAAGTTCTGAAGGTGCTCAGTTCGTCAAAGGTTTCGGTGGTATCGGTGCATTACTCAGATACAAGGTCAACTTTGACCAACTTTCTGAGGACAGTGATGATGATTATTATGATGATGACGAAGACTTTTAAATGACTGTAAAAAAAAAAAAAAAAAAGTCATTGGGCTTTTTTTTCTTGATTTTATGTTCTTTGTTTTTTTTTGTTAGTAAAAATGAAAACTACATATATATATATATTTTTTATATATGATTGATTATATTTTTTTTTAATTTAATTCCCCAAATTTACTTGGTTTTTCTCTTCTTTTTGGGATTAGAAATTGCTTCTAATGCAGTTTGTTTTTCTTTTCCAATAACAACGCTGTGCGACTTGCCAGAGAGCACCAAATCAGCAAGATTGACGGCACCGCTGGTCACGTATTTTGTCGAAAAGCCTTTGCCAACAATAGTTCTTGACAAGAGTTGCTTGAGCTCTTCCCTCATTTGTCTCAGCTCGTTAGAAGAGAGCACCTTGTCCGAGTCGGACTTTTTGGAGAATGGCTGCCAGCCCTTGCGAGACTTGCCGACCGTGTTCTCCAGCTCCTTCAGGTTGACGCCCAAGTCGTTGGCAGCCGCAGCCAGCCAGCTGTCGTCTTTTCCCTTGTAGGTAGTTTCTTGGTTGCTGTCGGAGATCTTTTTGGCCAAGTAGACGCGGCGGCGGATGGAGGTAATGACGTCGTAGTTGACGTCCAAAGCAGTGATAGGGGTGGGAGCAGTGGCGGTGCCGGGGGATGCTTTAATCGTGTCTTTGTACAAAACCTTTTTCAGCTTGATGAGGGGCCCAGAGGCTTCTTCGGGGGAACAGATGATGACCGAAACACCTTCGGAACCGGCACGGGCGGTACGGCCAGATCTGTGCACATACATGTCGGCAGTTCTGGGGAGGTTGTAGTGAACAACGTGCTGGATCAATGGAATGTCTAGACCTCTTGCTGCAACGTCGGTAGCAATGAGAATTGCATCGTCACTTGCCCGGAACTTTTCCAGCGCCCGTAATCGCTGCTTCTGAACCATGTTGGAGTGGATTCCGGTTGCTTGTAATCCCAACTCACGAAGGAAAGGCTGGAGGCGCTTGACAGCATCAATACTGTTCACAAACACAATGGTTCTGCCGGGGTAGAGTAATGCAAAGTAATAAAGGTATAAATCTTTCTCCATTGCACCACACTCGATGATAGATTCGTGGACTTTGCTGGCAACGGCTTCTGCAGGGTTGGCGTCTACAAATGCTGGGTCCCTTTCTCTAAATATAAGCTTCTTTTTCAGGTAAAAGAGAGCCTCTTCGTTGGATGAAATGCGGCCTTGGGTTGAAACATTGGCTTGCTTGTTCTTGTTTCCCAGTTTGTTCATTAAATCACGCTGAAAGGTGGCAGAAAAAACAAGTGTTTGACGGTTGGATTTTCTAAAGTTCTTTTTGCCATCGGCCTTGAAGCTGTTGGTTCCCAGTAAATTTAATGCGTCTTCAAGCTCTTTAAAATGACCCTGTTGGAGCATTCGATCTGCCTCATCGAGAACGAGAATATCTGTCTTGGAAAAGGTTTCAATCAAGGAATTGCTGCTTTCTAAAAGCTCTAGAAATCTACCGGGTGTGGCAACAATGACAGCGGGATTGTTGGCAATTAAACGTTGTTGTTTTTGGATAGCAAGACCACCAGTGATGGGTACAACTCCGCTAGAACCTGCGAGTGAATATGGGTAAAATTTGGCCAAGGCAGAAATGTGCTTGACGATTTGAAGGGCCAATTCTCTAGTAGGGCTGAAAATAATTGCAGTTGGCCAAGATTTCTTGGTTTTGTCCAACTTTTTATCTTTTGTTGCGTCAACATCCATGTCGGCATCCTCTGTTTCTGCTTCTGCCTCTGCTTCTACTTCTTTTTCTTCGGGTTCAGATGGGTTGTTGTTTTGAGACTCCAGCTTGGCAAGGATTTCAATGTGGCGTTCTAAAATAGGAATACCATAAGCCAAAGTTTTACCAGAACCAGTTGCGGCCTTACCAACGAGGTCATGGCCCTTTAAGATTAGTGGAATGGCTCGACGCTGGATTTCAGTAGGCTTTGTAAATCCTAATGTAGCCAGTGCTTTGAGTGCATATTCTGATAATGACACATCTTTGGTGGCTGGATCAGGTATGATATTTCCTTCCTCATCTTTTTCTTGAAACTCCCATTCAAGTTTACTCAAGTCGATTTCAACCTCTGGTTGTTGTTCTTTTTCTTTTTCTTTTTCTAATTCTGGTTCTAGTTCTGGTTCTTGTTCTTCAAGCTTTTCGTCTCCTTCAGCCTCGACATCTTCAGTCTTTTCCTCTTCTTTTGATTCTTTAGATTCTTTTGCATCATTTACTTCCTTTTTGCTCTTCTTTTCCTTTTTATCTTGCTTCTTTTCCTTCTTTTCACTTGCCTGCTTTTCTTTCTTTTCCTTGGCACTCTTTGTAAACTTGAGCTTACCATCCTCTTGTCTCTCAACCGCAATACCTTCAATTTCTTCCAAGCCAAAGAAACCTTCGAAACTGTCCATTCTTCTGTCAATGTCGATCGACTTCCATCCGAGGGAATCAGGGTCGTCTGTTGTGAACAAGCTCTCAGGAACCGCATCCATTGCATTAGCATCTTCCAACGAAATGACGCCATCCAAACCTTCTTCTTTTATGTTATCGTCCCACTCCTTGTCACCTTCTGTAGGGCCGTCAATGCTCTTGCGTTTCTTGTTATTGTTCTTGTTGCCCTTTTTAAACTTGTTGAATTTCTTGAATGGCTTTTTGGCTTGTGAGCCAGCTTTAGCACCGCTTTTAGATGCGTTGACTGCACCTTTCTTAGGCGCAGCCTTCTTTGTATTGCCTTCACTCATGATAGATGATAGCTGTTGCGAAGATTGTGAGTGTGGGAGTGGAAATGAAAATGAAAATAAAAATGAAAATTGATGAGCTTGTTTCCGACATGAAAAAATTTTGGAACGTGTGAGGCTGTTGCTTACATTACATGTCACAGCCGTTTGTGATTCCAACCGGGTAACCTGACAACATGCGTGTCTTATTATAGTTGTTATTTAATAGTCATATACAAAGTGTACACAAACCAGAAACCCTTTACAATTTACAATGGGGGTCGACTCTGGTCGGTTCTGACCTAAACGCTGACAGTCCCGCAGCTAGCAACTTGCCACACGTGACATCCCATCATTGGCTTGCTGGTTTGCTGGCTTGCACCAGGCCAAAACGCAACAACTTATGACTGCTCCGGCCAACCAAACGCTTTCCTCCTTTTTCTCCTCAAGGATTCGCTAGGACCGGCATATGCTTGAAAATGACCTCTAACTAGGAAGTTCCATGCTCTGCAAAACCTGCTCCGGATAACAATTCCACCTCGCAAAACGGAAGAAAGCACATCTGGGGGGACGGCAAGTGTCTGATTTGACAATTTCAAGAAGACGTTGCATCATTGAGCTCCGATAGCGGATATTGATCAGGAAATGATCCTGTTCAGGAAGTGGCACCCAGGTCTGTGTGTGTGTGTGTGTGTGTGTGTGTGTGTATTTGGCTGTGCTATGGTACTTCAGCCTTAGAGTTGATGTCAGGACAAGGACGCTGAGTTGCTCCTTAGGATTTAGAAGTGCTGGCTGAGTATGACATGAGAAATGCAATGACACAATAAAGTAATAGAGCTAGAGTGGCCCTGTCTATTATTACTCCAGAATGCCATTCAAGCAGGTTGTAGATAAAAGATGACAGCCAGGGTAGTTCAGGGCTTGGTGTGCGATGAGATGAGAGTGTCACTAGTTGGCAATGATGCCTTTTGTTGCCATTTCAATCAAAGTTGAAAATGTTGCAAATGCTCAAAATGCTACAAAATCCGCTTCTTCTCGATTAAAATCCTTCGGATCAAGTTTACCATTCTGAAGTTGAGCGCCAATATATTTTTGTCCCCACCCCGCCAATTTCAATTAAGCCTGCTCAATTTTTTTTTTTTTTTTGTTTCCCTTTCCTTTCTTTCGCCACAATTACTTTTTTCTCTTCACTTTCAGTCCCATTATTAAGCATTTCTGGATATATCAGGAAGTTTGTGTCTTCTGACCTGTCAATAGTCATCGTCTGTTGTATGTTTCGATTTATATATAAAGATTGCCTTCCCTCCACCTTCCGCCGTTTCCCTCTTCATCGTACCTCTTATCACTTTCACCGCTCCCGGTTTTACTTTACTTGCTCCCGCACCAACCCGACCACTCCCACCCATCGTATTCAATACCGCTGCTTTTCCAGATCAACAATGAGCACTGCCAAAAAAGGAATCTCCAATGTCAATGACGGCAACCACGTGATTGACAATAACAACCATAGCTATCAAGTCTCCAAGAGCGACAGCGAGTGGCAGGCCCAATTGAACCCCGAGCAGTTCCGCGTGCTGCGCAACAAAGGCACCGAGCTGCCTGGCACTGGCAAATACGACAAGTTCTACCCAGATACCGGTGTCTTTGAGTGTGTCGGCTGTGGCGCTCCTTTGTACACTGCTCAGACCAAGTTTGATTCCGGCTGTGGCTGGCCTGCTTTTTACGACGCCATCCCCGGTGCTATTAGACTGTTTGACGACAACATCAGGGGGTACCTTAGAACTGAAATGGTCTGCAACAACTGCGGTGGCCATCTTGGCCATGTTTTCAAGGGCGAGGGATTCAAGGTGCCTACCGATGAAAGACACTGCGTGAACAGCGTTTCTATCAAATTTAACCCTGAGGCTGAAGCAAAGAGAAAGGAAGAGAAATGACTCAAAAAACTTTGATCATGAATCCATTTGTTAAATAAAAACCAAATACATTTATATATTTTTATGAAATAAACTTATAAACAGTACATAATTCAGACTTAATCCCAGTTCATTTCAGGAATATCAGCAGGAGGAAGAATCTCAACAGAGTATCCATCGGGATCAAGAATGAAACCAATAAACTTCATCTTTCCGTCAGTAACTCTCTTCTTAATAACGACACCGGCCTTTTCAAACTCTTCCATAGACTTGGCGACATCAGGTACGGTAATACCAAAGTGACCAAAGCCTTGGGGCTCATCGTTACCGTTGTGATATTGGACACTAGGGTCCTCTTCACTTCCCCAGTTGTGAGTCAGCTCGATAACACCTTCTCTGTCACCACTGATGCCCATTTGACTCCTGGGATGGTTGTAGGCGAGGAAATAGGTGGTGAACTTTCCATTAGGGTGCTCCTTCTGTCGGATGAGCTCCAAACCCAAGATGTTTGTGTAAAAGTCAAGGGACTTCTTAACGTCCTTGACACGGATCATTGAGTGGTTGAACTGGTAGGTGCTGAGCTCATCGGCCTTGGTAGTAGAAGCCTTGTTAGGGTTGGAAATCAACTCGATCCAGTATCCGTCGGGATCTAAAGCAAAAGCAATGTCCTTCTGTCTTCCGTCAACAAGCTTCTTTTGGAACTTGACGCCATCAGCTTCTAAACGATCGCAGGCAGCATCAATGTTCTCAACACTGAAGCAGATGTGGCCAAAACCACGATGGGGCTCCTTGTTACCGTTGTTGAGAGTGTATGCTTCGTCCTTTTCGGTGCCGTAGTTGTGAGTGAGCTCCAAGACACCATCTCTTAGGTACCAAGGAGTGCCTGCAGGCTGTCTAGCCTTGATTGCCAAGTAGTAAACATCGAAACCAAAGCCAGTCATCTCGACGCGCTTAAGGACCTCCATGCCAAAGTTCTTCTCATAGAAAGGAACACTGATCTTGGGATCCTTGATACGGATCATGGTGTGGTTAAACTCAAAGCCGGTGTGGTCAATTCCCTTGGGACCAAGCTTGAGGTTGTCAGAGCGGGTAGGAGCAGCAGCGGTAGCCATGGTTGCTTTGAAAAAAGGAGATTTGAGAAAGGTAGAGGGTGTGATAGAAAGAAGCTGGGATGAAAAAGCTTTCAAACGTTGCATCTGAGGCAGGGTTTTAAAAAAAAGGGGCGAGAAAAGAAAAGGGACAAGAGAGGCAACCGAGTATTTATATATGTGTCCAAGCAAGTTGAACAAGAAGCTTAAGGGTAGCTGCTGCTCCTCGGACCTTGTTAAGCCTGACCCCCATAGGTCTTGGGCTGTTGGCAAATGCGAGCACAGCTTAGAGTGTACTCCAGGGCTTGAAAAATAAAGTAAAACGCCGTGCGATGCAGCAACCATTTAGGTCTGGGTGGTGATGCGGTGTGATGTGGTGTGATGCGGTGTGATTCGGTGTGGTGTGTGTGTGTGTGTGTGCATTGGATTGGACAGAAAAAGAAAAGATGGGATGGGCGCTGCATGGGGTGGTGGGCACAACTGTTAATCTGTTAACCCCCACGCATCTGCATTGTCTACCGTGTACAAATCATATGATCGCAACTGTGTAAGAGGTGCATTGTGTGTTACATGGTTTCGCAAGCGACAGCATGTGTAACGCGCTAGGTGGGGGAGGGGGAGAAGCAGCAGCAGCAGCAGCAGCAGCACATTAATGCCTGTAGTGGCTGCTGTTACCGTGCCTGGGCTTTTCCACAAAGAGCAACAGAGATCAGCGGTATCCAGTCTAGTGAAAACAGGCATTGACGCCCATATTGGCTTCATACGGATCTGTTGATTGGCTTGTAACCAAAAGACGTCCGCTTGTTAGCGTTGGTAGTCCGCGAGTTCTTGGGTTAGGGACTTCCGATGGAACCACCATGATTGCTCGTCACAGAGACTTTGATTAATCTTATTGCGATTATTGCAATTATTACTATTCATATTCATATGATATACATTATATAAACCGTCTAGATACAGGCTGCATCTAAATCGCGGATCACAGGCTTGAAATTAAATTGCTCACAATAGTGGGGCCGATTATTTGGTTTCAAAATCACCAGCTGCTGGAAGAATCTCAACCCAGTATCCGTCAGGATCAAGAATAACCCCGTTCAAACTGTCTCCCGCAGCCTTCTTCTTTATAACAACGCCAGCCTTTTCAAACTCTTCCATGGACCTAACAACATCCGGAACTGTAATACCCCAGCAGCCAAAGCCTTGGGGCTCATCGTTGCCATTGTGATACTGGAACTCAGCGTCCTCCTCAGTTCCCCAGTTGTGAGTCAGCTCGATAACACCTTCTCTGTCGCCACTGATGCCCAGCTGGCTCTTAGGATGGTTGTACCCGAGGAAAATAGTGGTGAACTTCCCACGAGGGTGATCATTCTTCCGGATGAGGGTCATTCCCAAAACATGCGTGTAAAAGTCAATGGACTTTTTCGCGTCCTTGACACGGACCATCGAGTGGTTGAACTTGTAGCTCTTGACATTGTCAGGCTTGGACGATGTCTTGATAGGGTTGGAAATCAACTCGATCCAGTACCCATCGGGATCTAAAGCAAAAGCAATGTCCTTCATTCTTCCGTCAGAGAGCTTCTTCTGGAACTTGACTCCATCGGCCTCTAAACGTTCACAGGTGGCCTCAATGTTCTCTAAACTGAAGCCGATGTGGCCGTAGCCACGATAAGGCTCGTTGTTCCCGTTGTTGATGGTGTAGGAGTCGTTGTTTTCAGTGCCATAATTGTGAATCAAGCCCAATAGACCGTCTCTTTCGTACCAAGCGGTGTCTTCAGGCTGCGTAGCCTCGATTCCCAGATAGTAGACATCAAAACCTTTAGTCTTCTTGACATGACCGAGGACCTTCATGCCAAAGTTCTTTTCATAGAAAGGAACGCTGATCTTGGGATCCTTGATACGGATCATGGTGTGGTTAAAGTTGAAACCGGCGTAGTCAATTCCTTTAGGCCCAAGCTCAAGGCTGTCAGAACGAAAAGACTTTGAATCATTGTTTGCTGGAAAGAGCCAAGCTGAAAAGCTTTCCAATCTTTCGACTTGGCTCAGAGTCAACAGCACAACAATAAACCCCAAAAGGAGGTGAAAACGGATGTTTGTATACATTTTGCGATGGCGGATAATATCCAGGAGAATATAGAGACGTTGACTAATGCTCTGATTTTCTAATTTTCTAATTTTCTAATTTTCTAATATTGGGGGGTTCATCGTTAGAACTATGCTTATAACAAGTAAAAAAAGAAGGCGGGTCTAAACTTGTGGAGCTTTTATAAGGGCCCATCTCTTGACCAATTGACACTCAAGGCAAGAATTTCAATGTATTCAAATTTACAAGAATCTTGATCAACCTAAAGTGACCTTTATCACAAGCTTTTTTATGAAAACAATATGATGAATCTAACTGAGTGGCGATTTGGTCAATGGCTTTTAATATATTCAATTTCACCAATATTGTCCTTTGCGTATTAAAATAAAACAACCTAGACTTGGATTCTTTTGATTGCATGACTATAACTCAAAGATTTTCATTGACATAATAGAACAGCTTTAGTCAATTTAATCAATATTAATCGACTATAGTTTTGGAACGAGTTTGTTTTCCAGTACGATTCAATTGAGTCACATGTTAATTACCAAATAATCACGTGATTACAATATTTGTACCACAAAATTCTCAACTTTTCAGCCCTACAACAATCGTCTACACATTTTTAAAACTTGGTAAATTCTTATATTGTTTGAATATTTTAAAACCCCAAGACTTTTTTATTTTACAAGTCTATTTTGACGATATTTTTTCCGGGACCATGAGCTCATCGGAGAAACGAAAGTACGGCGAGACGCGGGATTCAAGAGATCCACGGGACTCTAGAGACTCGCGCAGTTCATGGGAAAAGTTCAAATCGACATCCAAATCGGAACGAGACCGTGAACGAGAAAGGGAAAGAGATAGGCATAGAGACAGAGACAGAGACAGAGACAGAGATAGAGACAGAGACAGAGATAGAGACAGAGACAGAGATAGAGATAGAGATAGAGATCGCTACAGAAATGGAAGTAATAGAGATCGTGACCGAGATAGTCACCGTGACAGAGACCGAGATAGAGATCGAGGATCACGAAAACGAGGAGATAGCCCGTCACCCCCACCAAGCAAACGCGTCAAGACAAGCGATGACACAAATACAAGCTCATCAAGTTTATCAGGAGCTTCAGCTAGTACCCAAGAAGAAAGAAGACGCCGAGTACAAGAGTTTTTAAAAAACAAGCGGGCACAGAAAGAGGATACGTCTGCCAAAAATTCCAGAAACGGAAGCCCAGCATTGACAAATTCAAGAAACCATGAAGCACCACCACGATCAGGAATTGGTTTGAACACAGCAATTCATCCCTTGCTCCTGGAAACTATGGGAATGTCGGCGGCGGCTCTGGATCAAGCAGCAGAAGTGGCGAAACAGAATTCACGATTACGAGAAAAAGAGCGAGAGAAAGAAAAAGAAAAGGAAAAAGAAAAGGAAAAAGAGAGGCCCAGGGCGACGCAAAAAGAAAGAGGCTGGAAACAAGATTTGAAGAAAGACTTTGAATTCAGTGATCAAGAAGAAGAAGAAGAGGAAGAACCAGAAGAAGACATTCAAAAGCCTACGACACTAGAGTTACTTCAACAGGCACAAAAACAACTTGAGAAAGATAAAAATAACCCATATTTGACAGACTTGCTTTCACAAACAAAGGGCCAACAACTACATTCACAACCTACAGGCGACGGCTATGATCCAGCTTTGGACACCGGCAATAACACTTCAATTGTCAACGCTCCTCGCAAAAAGTTACTATTGTTTGACAAACCAGTTGAGCCAGGCAGTTATGTTCGACGAGCAGAGATTATGCGTCAAAAGTTCATGAGGGAACAAGAGAAAAAGGCTGCTGAAGAGGCCCAGCGGCAAAGGGAGGAACAAGAGGCCATTAGACGGCAACTTAGAGAGGATTCAACCCTGACAAAGCCCGTAGATGGTATTATTGGTGAGCGGGAGATGCGGCCTGATGCTCCTCCAGCGGTCGAGTGGTGGGACGAAGTGTTACTCCAAGATCTCCAACAACAACAACAACAAGCCGCCCAGACCAATGGCTCCAATGGCTCCAATGGCACCAAGCGCTCAATCCGAACAACTTACGAGTTGGTCACGGAAGACCAGTTTCCTCAAAACATCACTATATACATTCAGCATCCAGTTCCCATTCCTCCACCCGGCAGTAATGTGCCAGTCCCCACGCTCAAGTCTCATTTGACCAAACGCGAGACGAAGCGTTTACGCAAGAACGCGCGCGCTGAACGATTGAAGATCAAGCAAGATCGCATCCGACTAGGCTTGGATCCAGCGCCCCCACCAAAGGTCAAGCTCACGAATTTAATGTCTGTACTTACCAACGAGGCCATCAGCAACCCAACCGCCGTGGAAGCCCGTGTTCGGGCTGAAGTCGCGGACCGCCGTCTTGTCCACGAGCAAACAAACTTGGACCGCAAGCTGACAAAAGAAGAGCGGCATGAAAAAGAGCGTGCCAAGGAGATTCGCCATCGGGTCGAACATGGAACTATTGCTGCCGTGTTCAAGACCAGCTGTGTGTTGGCTGATCCCAGGCATCGCTACAAGATTGGCATGAATGCCAAACAGTTGCTGCTCGGAGGGCTAGCAGTGTCTACAAGAGGTGACGACGGCTTTGCTATTGTGCTGGTTCAAGGGTCGTCGACTTCTGTGGGACGATTCAAAAGATTGATGCTGAATAGAATCAAATGGAACGAAGCAGCGCCGCCCAAAGATTCCGATGACGAAAAAGCGGACGACGACGACGACGACGAAGAGGAGGAGGATTCTGCCATGCCGGATGCTGCTGATGAGCACGGAGACTCTCAAGGCAAGAAGAAGCTGCCCAGAAAGAAGATTGAACTACAGGCCCCTGTTGATCTTTCCAACAACACCTGCACGCTCTTGTGGGAAGGACCCGTTGACACTGCAAATGTAAAGAGCGTGATGGACACCACGGCGCAGCTGGTGGAAACCGGCAAGTCCTCGGCCGCAACTATCAGCGCGTCGGCGGCCATGAAAATGGTCAAGCTCTCGAAATGGATGGGCATTCATGACGTTGACTCGGAGCTTGACGCAAAAGATTTGCTGGCGAGATATGGCTGTGAAAGTTACTGGGTGCTGGCCCATAGTATGGGCTAGTGGAATAAATAGATGGAGATACCTGATGATGATGAAGTCTTTGTATTTTGATGTTTTAATATTTATGTATACATGATAATAAAAAATGTACATATAAATGTGTATGAAACTTTGTAGTGGATTAAATCGGGATTGGTCATAGCTTTAATTGAAAATTGTATATAGTTTTTCATGTAGATTGAAAATTTTACTGTTTTCAGAGCTCCTCTCGATAGCTTAGCTGGTAGAGCGCAAGACTGTAATGGTAAAATCTGTCATCTTGAGGTCGCGTGTTCGACTCACGCTCGGGAGATTCTTTTTTTATTTATTACTTTTCCTTCCATCAAGTTTACTTATTAAACTAGGAACAAGCCAAACCATTGACCATTAAATCAAATACAACAAGCAATTACAAATAGCATTTATTATTAAATATCAGAGAATAAATAAAGAGTTCTTCAAGTTTTTTTTGGTTTTTCATTTCAAGTTTCAATTCCTTGGATATCCATGTAAACAACAAACTTCAAGACTAGTTCAACGTGGTATGCTGTACCTGGTTAGCCAGATGTGCTTCTTCGTGACTCACAGCATTATGGGCAGGGTTGACAGTCTCCTGTGTAACGGGAACGGAGTGGTAGACGGGCTGTTCATATGGAGGGGCCTGCTGCTGGTGCTGTTGCTGCTGCTGGTGCTGCTGATGTTGTTGTTCAAATTGAGCTTGCTGGACAGGAACAGGTGATTGAACGGGCTGCTGATGAGCGCTGACAGGACTGGAAACGTTAGAGAATCCCGAAGGGGTCGAGCGTCCGCCAGTAGAGGCGGCAAGAATGGCACTGTGCCAAGCCTCCATCTCGCTAAGGGTATTGGCCTTGAAAGTATAAGTCTTGGTAGTTAGTCCCACAGTGCGGGCAGCGTCCTTGGCCTGGACCGTAAACTTGAATTTTCCAGAATCCTTTTGGACAATGTCGCTGATAGCAGCTTCAGGCAAGTACACGGCAAACTCGGGGGTTGGGTCTTGGACATAGTTGTTTGATTCGTATTGCAAAAGGTAGTTTGAGGGAGTCAAGACATAGTATCCGGCAGAATAAGACTTTAAAAGCTTACCATCCTTGCGGTTGAGCATACCCTCAAGGACAGGCTTGGTGGCTGGGTGGTTGTCGTTGGGGAATGTAATGTTGGAAATACTGCGCTTGGGCTTATCAAAAGGAACCAACTGGTTGATGTTTCTGCTGTAGAAGTTGTTCCACTCAGATTCAGGAGCGACCGAGGAGAATGTATTGGCGATTCCGTCATAGGCTTCATTAGAGAGGCCGTGGTATCCAGACACAATTTGTTGGAAAAGACTGACAGCGTTCTGCAAGATCTGAACAATGTGCTGCTCAAGAGACTGTAAACCCTTTTCGGTGAAAATGAGAGAGTCAGCATGGGTGTTTTCCTTGCTCAGCTGGTCATCAATATAGTTGAGAGTTTGGCGGTACAAAACATAGGGATCACTGCGGTATTCATGGCGAGAACCTCCAGAGGAGATGCTGAAAGACGAGGTATGAGTGCCAAGGGTTTCAATGGATTGAAGAGTGGATGTTTTGGCCTTTTCAACATCCTTGGACTGCTTGACACCGGTGTTCTTGAGTCCTTTGATGTGTTTTTCAATTTCACTTCTGAGGTTTTGTAAAGGTGGAATAACCGATTGCTTTAAAGCCTGTTCGGTCTCAGCAGACTTGTTGATCAACAGGTCAGTGTTGGTACGAAGGGCGCCCAAGCACTCGGCAATTCCAACGGGACCAGCAGCAGCAGCGCCATCAGCAGGATTAGAGCCAGCGGCGGCATTCGAGTGGACAGCAGGGGTCTGGCCAGTAGGAATGGGACTCAAGGTGTTGGCGCGGGAGATGGGAGGCGAGGCGTAATCAAACTGGGGAGCCTCGCCGGCAATCTTGCGAGCCTTTTCCAAGCCAGAGGTGGTGTTTTTTTGGATTGAGATGTGAGCATCGACGTAATCCTCAAAATTGCGGACTGTGTAAGCCCAGTTTTCAAGACGGCCAAGAAGTAAATTAGTGGGATCAGGAAGATCACGAAGGATGGCTTCTTCTTTCTGGGTGGACATTGTTAAATTGAGATTGAAATGGAAATGGAAATGGAAATGGAGGAGACGGGGGTGCCTATATCAGGAGGTGTCAAAAAGGATGAGGGAGAAGAAAGGAAAAGAAGGCCAATTGAGCGGTTTTATAGAGCAACAAAAAGGCGAGAGAAGAAAGTTCAAGGGGATGGTTGTTTTGTTGAACGGAATGGGCGTCAGCAGATGGACGAATACTTGCTATGGACCCATTTGGCATACATACATATATATTATACATACATATTATACATACAGATATATTATACATACATTTCTTGGCCACGCTTGGTTGCTATGCAAGACCACGTGACGCGTGACCTGTGCTAACGCTTTTCAGCAGAGAACAGCAACTGATTCAGATTCAGAGCTACGAGCGATCCCCGGACGACGGCAGGGCTAAAAAAGACCTGCAAGCAAGAATATAGGTGCTGGAGAGGTGAACAAACAGACGGCGAGAGCAGAGAGCCGTATTCACTTTGGACGGCTGAGACCACGGCTGGAAAGGTTACGTAACCAGAAGAGGTTGCCGCCGTCGCAGCCTTGGTTGCAGCTTCAGTGCCGGTGATTATGATATTATGGCCGGCTCCAAGAGCGTGGTTACGTTTGGCTG
Organism: Magnusiomyces fungicola; assembly: GCA_900654225.1. Classification (NCBI taxonomy): domain Eukaryota; kingdom Fungi; phylum Ascomycota; class Dipodascomycetes; order Dipodascales; family Dipodascaceae; genus Magnusiomyces; species Magnusiomyces fungicola. The sequence goes on from CAACAH010000002.1 coordinate 2,248,081, forward strand.
GTTTTAGTACTCGCCATGGTGTATACAGACTGGCTGGTTGATCTTTTGTAATTTCAACTTGGAACCACATGGCTTTTATATATATTTTTTTCCCATATGAAAAAGTAACACTATGAGAGAGCACCTACTGATACTGACTAAAGATGTAGCCGCCTAGGAGGGAGAAAGAGACGTGATAAGCACCGTGTGCCTGTTTGAGTATGAAAGGGTCGGTAGGCATGGCCAACGCTGCTCTCAACGGAATATTGTGATACCCGGCCACCGAGATTCAAAAGCCCTGATCTAGGTCCCAAGTCCCAAAGTGGCTAGTCCAGCACGGTACTGGGAATGGCAAAGGGTTGCGCAAGCTTTGTGGATCCGTCATAAGTCGTAGAACCTGGGAAAAATGGACTGACTTGTGTCTTTCGATAGGCGGAATGGAAAAAAGGTGCGACCAAAGTTATCAAAGCTTTCACAGACTTGTGTATGTCAATTTGAGAGATTTGTTAGGATAATGCTTCATCTGGCAGAGACTAGAAACTTTGACAAGACTATTCAAGAAAGAAAAAACAAAGAAAAAAAAAAAAACGGATAGTCATCAGCTAATAGGAAATGCCTCTCAAATAAACCCCAGATTAAAAGCGACCGGCTTTGCAAAGTTTTGGTATTGGCTTTCCCACGAATCTGGAATCATCACACATCCAATATGAATACAATATTTTAATTTTATCAGAAAGCCACCCGCCGTTCTTTGCAACTTGATTTTTTTCCCAGCTCCAGGAAAAGCACCGGGTCCTTGGCAATGCGATGATGGCTTATCTGAGGTGTTTGATTCAGGGAAACTAAACCCTAAATTTGGAAATACCCGTGCGGATCCCAGCTAATCACCGCACAGGGAACGCTATCAGTGCTATATGGAAAGCACATAAACCGAAATCCAAATACATTACTGTGATAAACAGATCCTAATCAGCCAACCAAAGTCAAAAGACAAAAGCCAAAAGACAAAAGCCAAAACCCATTTTAACGTCCAACTGGTTAGTTACCGCAGGGAAAGCTTATATTTGATATATACTCTATACTACAGCTGTCCTGTTTAGGACCAGGCTGTTTCAGGAAATTTTCAGGAAATTTTCACTTGTTCGTCAAAAGAGCACGAAGGATGACAGTCAAGTAATAACCGGCCGGAGCCTGCAATCACAACAGCCGCCACTCTCTCAGGTTAAAAGACCATGGCTCTAGTCCTTCTGTGTCTGTATGAAAAATACACAAACATGTTCAACCCCCATCATGCATCTTTTAACGTTTAATATGAATACTTCCTGTCATTGGATGCCATGTAATGAGCGTCTCTCTGTATTTACAAATAAGCGCTGCAAGGGCTGAAATAAAAATAAAAAAGTTCACCAATACAGAGCGCCACACGTAGCTCTGCCTTTGCTCTGCATTTCCCCGTCAAATGACCTGGCATATTTCAGCCAGTCCGCCACAAGGGCCTTTCGGATTAAACAAATTCATAAACATTGAAATTACAGGGACATTACAAAAAAAACAAAAAGCAAAAAAGGTACATTTTTATGAGCATAGTTCAGGAAAAGACAGGTGAACCTAATACTACTACTACTGCTACTAATACTTCTGGGGAATACTAGACTCCTCCGAAGACTCGGCGCTGACAATCTCAACGCCTTCAACAACACCAATGCTGTCTTGGTACTCGTCTTCTCCGGTATAAGTCTGCTTGGGACCCGTGAACCAGTGTCTGGCCGATACAAAGTAGTATCCAAGGGCTCCAAACCACACAAACCCGTTGATCAGACAGGTGTAGTTCATGGTGCTTGCCGTCACGGAGGGCCCGCCCATTGGGAACATGGACAAAATGCAAATGACAAAAATACCGTAGACACTGGCAATGGAACCAATGACCTTGGAACCGATCTTGCCCATGTAGAAAGGACCGGGCTTAAAGGTATCAACGTTGAAGAGAACACGCATAATGATGGGAAGAATCCAGGCAAGCGTGTTGGAGGCGACGGCGAGGGAGAACAGAGCAGAGGTGGCGGCTTCGTCAATAAGCGAGAGGCATCCAATGAGCAAGCCAACACCGCAGGCAAACCAAATGGCACGGAGGGGGATCTGGCGGGTGGGGCTGATGACTCTCAGCCAGCCAGAGAAGGGAAGGGCCATGTCTCTGCTGAAGGCCCAGATCTGTCTGCTGGCGGCGACGGCAATACTGAAACCCATGAGGTACTGAACAACAAAGAGGCAGCACATGAGAGCAATGGTCCAGTTCTTTCCGAGACAGTCGTAGTAGATTTGTGCCATGGGCTGGCCGGTGTAGGTGCCCAAGGTGGCGGCAATGTCCTTGCTCATGCAGGCAGCGATGATGGCCTGGATGAAGAACCCAAGAATGCCACAGGCGGTGATGGAGCTGATGATGCCAAAGGGAACGGCGACAGAGGCGTTGGAGGCTTCTTCGGACATGTGGACGCACGAGTCGAAAGCACCAATGGTCCAGATAGGAGCGAGCCACGAGAGGAAAAAGGTGAATCCGACGGGCCAGTCGTTGAGGTTTTCCATGTGGCCAAAGACGTAGGTGCCAGAGTTGATGCCGCCGGCGTTTCTAGCCTTGCCAATGGGAAGGGCGACGACGGTGATGAGAATGACGGTGACATTCGCGACAATACAGAAGGTTTGGAGTCGGGAGACAAAGGAGTTGGCAAGGGACCCCGCAATACCGTGGGAAATGATGCAAGCAGCAAAAACGCCGTAGGTTTGGTACTTGTTAGGAGAAAACGCGCCGTCTGTGGCGATGGCGGGGATGGAAAGCAAGAGCTCAGAGAAGCCATAGTTGATGGAGACCAGGCCGCCAATGAGACCCAGACTGTTTGCGTAGCCGGCGAGGAAGCAAAGCGGTCTTCTGAGGGACGGAGGAGCAAACTTGAACGTCCACCAGTACAGGCCACCAGACGTGGGCATGGCGGAGCCCATTTCGGCCATACTCAGGCCAATGGTCAAAATGAAGCACGAGGCAACGAGCCAGCCCCAGGTCATGCCGGCGGGGCCAGCGGGGAGCGAGAAGGCGAGAACGGAGGCGATGGAGGGCAGCAAACTCATGATACTGAAGGCGATGCCAAAGACCTGGATGACCGAGAAGTTTCGTTTAAGTTCGGGCTTGTAGCCAAGCTCCTCCAGGAGCTGGTCGTCCTTATCGAGAACGGCCTTGCTTGGAGGAGCCCACGAGAGTGTTTTTTCAATGTCAGCCATGATGGATGGAGGGATGGCAGTGGTTGATTAAAAAAAGGGAGGATGTAGGAATTAGGAATTAGGATGTAGGATGTAGGAATTAGGATGTAGGATGTAGGATGTAACGGATCAAACGACTTTATAAAGATGTATAAAAGGAATATAAAAAAGATAAAGAGAAATAGCAAAACCAAACACAACACAACAAACCCCCGGGAAATGCCCAGGTATTTATATTGAACAAGAACAGGAAACAGGAAAAGCAGAATGGTCCCCCAGGCTTGGCTTCCTTATCGATAAGTCATGTATGTAAAATGCTCGCTTATCGGAGCGCTAAAAACTTTAAAACGGAGAAGCTTTTCTTCCTGTTGAATTTTACCGACGTGGAACCTGAGCCTGATTCCTTTTCAGAACTAGCAGGTGAAAAATATTTAGCTGGCGTTTTGTGAGCAGATGCTCCTGCGAGACATGACGCTCTGCTTTGTTCACGTTACTGGCCTAGCTGGAAAATAACCGCTGGGATTCCAGTCCTAAATCGTTTGGCTTTTATTGGATTATCCTCCATTTGCATTCTAATGCGTGTACAGGCTAGGCTCCAGCAAGCCTCGCCACAATTCATAATAATCGGGTAATCACCGACAAAGACGGGCAGGGTCCAGATTCAGCCAGGTTGCTGTATGATCTGGCTATTCTTGGGCAAGCATGGCTACTCCGCAACATGGAACTACACGGCGGCAAAACCAAAAAGTTGGGGAATGGAGCGCTGGTCGGTTAAAACAGTGGTTTCACGGCCAGGATTGCCAGATGCCTGTCGACAGGGAGCATATACACATATTTACAGCGTGTATGCCCTGTTCTTCTATCCTAATACCATCTAGTTATGTGTTAACTAGGTTATGTCCCGCGCCAATTCCCCAGTTGCATAAAGTGTCACCCCATAACATGACGTCTGTGGCAGGAGGTTTTGGTGGATTCACCAATGTCTTTTCGCTCTGGCTATATTGGTACCAGCTATCTGATCACTAGCTATCTGGCCACTAGCCATGTCTTGGACCAGCTGCTAGTGCGTATCTCCAGTGCGAGGATATCTTTGATCAGGTAGCAGGTGCGTGGTGTAAGAAAATGCGTTATTTAAAAGTCAAGAGTTGGAGATGTGCTACTTTGAGATTATCTTGATAGCGCTCATAGGCCTTTGAAAAGTAGAAAAGTAGAAAAGTAAAAAAGTAAAATAATAAAAAAATAAAAAATGACACATGTAATGTGGTGAATCTGGTTATAACCGCTAGTTCAACTTGTTTGCCCTTTTTTTTTTTTTTTTTTTTTTTTTTTTTGATTATAGTAGCACGGTCTAAGAAATTCAAGGCATGTCTTTTTTAAATCACCAGTTTTTGTTGCAATCTTCATTAAAATAAAATAAAAGTCCCTTTCTTTTGATTTCCCTCTTGCTCTTGCTCTTGCTGGGATTGTTATCGGTATTTTCATTTGCTTGTAGTGTTTGTTTCCAGGTTGAGATGTGAGCCTTGCTGACTGGTTTGGCTTTTCATAGAAATTCTTTTAAAACAAATGCCTGCACTTACTGTAGTAAAGATCTGGGGATTGTGAAAACTCTTAAAGGATTCTCCAGCTGTTATCTATGGCTGGGATCACTGTTGCCTGCTTCGCCCTCCAGCCTGTTGAACATGCTGTTGAACATGCTGTCGCACATGCTGTTGCCAATGGTGCCACTATCAACAGCGCATACGACATGGGCTATAGTCGTGCGTGTCTCCAGGCTGGTTGGCATTATTGACAAGCACCAGCTATTTTCTCCGGCACCTAGCAGCTACAAACTTTGGAAAAGGGACAAAAGCCTTGACCAACGAACAGATCTACAGATAGCCCAGAGTGCGACTACAGCCAGAAAAGGAGACACGAATATTTCCAGGAAGGCTTGTCACGTTACCAGCGGCGTTGTGATTTCCAGAAAGCACCGGACAGAAAGAAAGAAAAAAAAGGATTCAAGCAGTTGGCACTTGTAGCGAGCGTTGCTGGAATGGTAGGGTGATCGGTGGAGCCTTTGGAACAATGCAGGACGGCAAAGGTAGCATGATGGTGCACAAGCTTTTGGGTTTGTGATAAGCAGCGGAGAAACTAGCTGTGCCAAGAAACGATGAACGAAACCAGGCAGTCAGGAAAAACAGATGAACTGGTAAACAGATAAACAGATAAACTGGTAAACAGGCAAAACAAGCAAACAGGCAAACAGGCAAACAGGCAAACAGACACGGAGGGTTTGGACAGCGGTCCCGGAGAGCTTCTAGAAACCCTTGGCGGGGCAAGCAGCCCAGTCCCGTGACGTGTATGTAACGGATACATTCATAGATCACGTGTATGTCACATGACTTGACACTTTTGTGCTTCAGCTACACCAACAAAGACAGACAGACAGACAGACAGACAGGCAGACAGACAGGCAGACAGACAGGCAGACAGACAGACAGCTTTTAGCTTTTAGCTTTTAGTTCTTAGTTCTTATGCATGCAACCGTCTCAATCAACCGATCACCCAGCTCCTTTGTGGTTTACGTAATACACCAGCCGGGTTTCATTTTCATCTTCTAGCGCTTCCTTTGTGTCGTACGAGCCTGGAAATGCATTTGAGCCCAAGGGTTATCCATACACCGCTTGCTTTCGTATCACACTTGGGTTGGCATTGCAAACGTCTCTTAAAAGTCTCTTAAGGGTCTCCTAAAAGCCTCCTAAAAGCCTCTTAATATCTTCTTAATATCTTCTTAATAGCCTCTCAAAAGCCGCAGAAGCGCATGCGTTACATGCCTTCCGAACGGCCGTCTCACAGGTGTCCTCTTTAGCCAGCCCATTGTCCTATTAATACTTGTCCCAGTCACGCCAGATGTTTATTTATATGGACTGAACCCGTAGCAGCTCCTACCACCAATATCTGATACAACAGCTCCGACCAATCTTCGTGTGGGTCGACGACGCGGGCTGCTCTATGCCTCTAGCAATATTATTCACAATATTCACAATATTCACAATCATATGCCAGCACGTGACATACACTATTCCTCCCCCCGTACCCGTTTGATACGGTTGATAAGCCCTCAACCAAACAGTTACACTTCCTCTCCGTCTGTCTCGCTAACGCTCTTCCTCCTCTGCCTAGTCGTATAAATATCGGCCGATTCCCCTCTACTTCCCTTTTCTTCCTGTTCTATATCCACATCCTAAACCACCTCACCTCTTCCCCTCCTCCTCCTCCTCCTCTTCCTCTTCTCTTTGCTGCGTCGCTTGGAGTTGCACCTCTTCTCCTAGTTTTCTTCTGTAGTGTCGCCATGATCTCGAGAACCGTTGTCCGATTAGCTCGCAAGAGCGTGCTTTCCATCTCAGGCCCAATTGACTGCACGTACTATGGCCGGACCCTTCTCAACCAGCCCTCCCTCAACAAGGGCTCTGCCTTTCCTCAAAGCGAGCGTGACACCTTTCGTTTGAACGGCCTTCTTCCTTCAAACGTCAACACTCTTGGTACGCATACTCTTGGAACAAACACAATGCCAATGTTGCTTGTACTAACTCAATTGACTTTTATTTGCCTCTAGAGGAGCAATGCGACAGAGCCTACCAGCAATTCCTCAAAGGTCCCACCGATTTGGCCAAAAACGCCTTTTGCACCAGTTTAAAGGTTCAGAACCAAGTCCTGTACTACAAGTTTTTGTTACGTCATATTAATGAAGTTTTTGGAATTGTAAGTTTTTTTTTTTTATTTTTTTTTTATTTTTTTATAACATCAAACAGTACTAATTCGTGTACTCATTTTTAGATTTACACTCCAACCCAAGGTGAAGCAATTGAAAACTACTCACACGAGTTTAGACGTCCAGAAGGTTGCTTCCTCGACATTCGCCATCCCGAACAAATTGGCCAGCGTTTGGCTCGTTTTGGTGATTCCGACGACATTGATTATATTGTAGTCAGCGACGGTGAATCCATTCTTGGTATTGGAGATCAAGGCACTGGTGGCATCGGCATCTCCGTTGCAAAGCTCAATCTAATGACCCTTTGTGCCGGTATCCATCCCGACCGTGTCATCCCCGTTGTTTTGGATACCGGCACTGACCGCCAAAGCCTTCTCGAGGATCCCTTCTACATGGGTAACAGATTCAAGCGAGTCCGAGGACAGGAATACGACGACTTTGTTGACCACTTTATCAAGTCTGTCAAGACTCTTTTCCCCAAGGCCATTGTGCATTTCGAAGACTTTGGTGTCGGAAATGCTCGTAGAATCCTCCACAAGTACCGCGACTATTTGCCATGCTTCAACGATGATATCCAGGGTACCGGCGCTGTCACTCTTTCTGGAATCACCGCTGCCTTGAAGACAATTGATATGGACATTACTGATACCCGCCTTCTCGTTTTTGGAGCTGGCAGTGCTGGAATCGGAATCTCTGAGCAAATCACTGACCACCTCGTTACCAAGGGTCTTTCCTACGAGGATGCTTGCTCCCACGTCTGGCTGGTTGACCGTTATGGCTTGATTTCCCAAAAGTCTGAGCATATCTCTGATGGCCAACAGCCCTACGCTGTCAAGCTTCAGGATGCCGAAGGCTTTGACAACACTTCCCTTCTTGAGATTGTCCGTCACTTTAAGCCCAATATCTTGATTGGCTGCTCCACCCAGCCCGGCGCTTTTACTGAGGACGTTGTCAAGGAAATGAACAAGCACACTCCTCGTCCAGTCATTTTCCCCTTGTCTAACCCTACTAGATTGCACGAGGCTATTCCTGCTGATCTTTTTAAGTGGACTAACGATTCTGCTCTAGTTGCTACCGGTTCTCCTTTTAGGCCTGTTGATGGCCACGTTATCTCTGAAAACAACAATTGTTTCTCTTTCCCTGGTATTGGCTTGGGTGCTGTCTTGTCTCGCTCCAGTGTAATCACTAAGAATATGATTGCCGCTAGTATTGAAGCTCTTTCGTCTCTTGCTCCTATTCTCAAGGACCCCAAGGGTGGTCTTCTTCCCGAATTGGACGATATTAGATATGTTTCTCAGTTTGTTGCTGCTGCGGTTATCAAGCAGGCTGTCAAGGACGGTGTTGCCAGAGTTGAGAGCGATAAGATTCCTGGCTCTACTGAAAATGTCAAGATTCCCGATAATGATAAAGAGCTTTTGGATTGGATTCAAAACCAAATGTGGAAGCCTGAGTACAGATCTTTGAAGCCTTTTGATCCTAATGAGAAGTAATTATAATTGGAATAAATGTGTGTGTGTATGAATATAGTTCATTAAAGTTTTTAATCTTTTTAATCTTTTTAATCTTTTTAATCCTTTTTAATCCTTTTTTGGCAAATTTTACAATTGTTTTGCCATTTAATTCAAATGGGTAATTATAATCCATGTACAAAAAATATGTGTAGATATTTATTTCATGTTAATATTTCATGACAATGAAAAGGGAACAAATTCATCAAGATGCCGGAATTTGAAACCAGTACTATCGGTACTATCAGTACTATCAGGAAGAACAGGCCACAGATTTTGATTTTGATTTAGTTTCACAACTTGGAACCAAACCGCGTCTTGATTAACGCTGCTCAAAGCCTTTTGTAGCTCCTCAACGTCTTGCCCAGACGACTGCTGCCGCGAGGTTGCCAAGTCGACATACGGCCCAACTGTGGCCAGCATGTCCGAAAAGGTGACTGTGTCGAGCCTTGTGTTGGCGACCGACGCGGTGACAAACGTAAGCGCGTGGATTTCCAGAGCATTGAGGCGCTGGCGATTTTGGTCCGGGTGGGGTCCTCGATTAGAATAACTTTTGAAAGTGCTTTTGAAAGTGCTTTGGAAAGAGCTTTGGACCAATATAGATTTGATCCGCGGCCACAAGTCCACAATCCTTGTAGACATGAATCCTCCGGCAAGCTGAATAACCTGGACAATCGTTTCTAACGCGCGTCTGGAAACCTCGGGAACTGGGTCGTCGAGGGTATGAACCAGCACTGGCCAAATGTTGTTGATGATTGGCAAAAAGTGTTCCTGGGTTTGGATTTCACTCTTGTCTTGCTTGTCTGTAGCAGCTGCTTGGGTGGAGTTAATGTACCGTAGAGATTCATTACTGGCTGTGGCAAGAATCGGAAGTGCGGCTTCCATCAGTTCCAACAGCTGGCGGCGAAGAGTTCCAGATTCGTGAAGAAGGAATCGATCGCTATACTCGACAATTTGTTTAACAAGGTCCCAAGTAGGTTTAGGAATAGGCGATAACCACTTTTGGCCATCTTCTCCAGATTTCCCATCTTGAGTTTCATCTGGCTCATCTGGCTCATCCCCTTCCGGTTCTTTCACATCTTCTGTATCTTTCATAATGTCGGCAAATGGCTTGTTTGGATGCTTCTCATCATCATCTTCTTCTTCTTTTGCAACGTCTCGCTCAAACTGCTCCTTCATCTCCAAGTCTGGTGCAACAGTGCCCCTATCAAGCATTTCTAATAAACCATCAAAGCTTTCCACATGTGAAAATGATGACTTGATGGAATTTGCCTCTGTTGATCGATTCAAATTGACATTCGGCTTCATTCTTCCCTCGGTGATCATTTTAATCTCAGGCCCATCAGTTAGCATCAAAAGCTTCAAATCCTCAGAATACCCACGCTTTGTTTCTTGAACAATTGATTGTAGGGCTGCAAAAATACCAGCAACTATTGATTTGTACCCATGATAATTGTCCAAAATAGTAAACAGTGAATCAACAATATCATTTAAATACGGCAGTATCTGAGGACCTGACACTGTCACAATTGTTGATAAACTAAGAGGGCCTTGTGGTGAAAAGTCAAGTGTGTTGAGTCTCAGTGAAAAGGAATCGATAACATAGTCATAGTTGGAGACAACCATATGTCGAACATTTTCATAACCACAATTATGTGCAATGGAGATGAGCGTCTGTTGAGCTGCTAGTCGAATAGCACCAGGTGAAGATCCAAGAATGCTACTTCCACCAGTAGAAGTTGAGCCCAAGAGATCAATTAATGGGTAAAGAACATCCATGAGTTGATGCCGAAAGTCTTTGCCCATGTATTTGCTGACAAGTGAAAGACCTCGCAACGCATTGGCAGTGAGTAGATCTTGGAATCGTCCAAATCCTGGTTTTGAAGCTAGTGACGGAGAAGAAAAAGATGACGTTGCTGATGCTAGTTGGTTTATGCTGAATGTGTACATTTCAATAACCAAATCTTCTTTTGAAGCTTGGGTTATCGTGTTGCGATAGCCATCAATAGCATCGCTTGAATCCAAGTCCATGAGCCAGTCATCCACCTCTTTTTCAGCTGACTGCTCAAGAACCATTCCTTCAAAAGAATTGACAGCTAACCACGAAGCTAGCGCAGCTTGTGGAAGTGATTGATTCTGATCGTTGATTTGGCCAAGTAGTTGCCGAATTGTTTGTGTACTTGGTGAATATTTTCCAAGTGTTGTTACCAAATCTGATAATTTTTGCTGCACATCGGAGCTCATCGTGACATCAATGCCGAATTCACTGAATGCTAGTTCCGTATGTGTGTTTTGTGATATGGAGTTGTCATGTGTGATTAATTTCTGAGTAAGTTCAGCATCATTGGGCCATATTTGAGGTAAAAGCTTTTCACTCGGCGACATGACAACTGAATCTTGAACAAGAGAAATCAGTTTATCAAACAAAAACTTGAACCCAGAGTCGGTCAAGCCCTCACTTTCTCCCAATATGGAGCTTGAAAATCCTTGTACGTTTGAAAGAATCAAAATGCCACATTTAATCGAGTCGATAATTCTTTTTGATTGGGTATCGTTGTGTGATGATAGGAGCCGAGGGAAAGAATCGATCCAGTCAAATATACGTTCTTGTAAAACTTGAATTAGCCGGCCTTGTGTACCCACTTTGGTGTATTCTTGAACAAGTATTTCTTCTAGCTGTGTTTTTGCTTCTTGAGGAATTGTGGGATCTATTGAATCATTAGGATCTTGAGAGATAGCCAGCATAATGTTGTCAAACATCAAAGAAAGGCAATTGTCTAGAGATACCGAACTATGCTTAATAACCCCAAAAGAAAAATAGATGAGCGCTGATTGAACTTCAGGTCTTTGTTGAGTCTGATTGTTTAATCGAAATGTGGGTATTGCGCTTAGTGCTACCCGAACCTGCTCTTTGCTGGCCTTTATCCATTGCTTTGACCGTATTTTTTTCTTTTCACTGGCCTGGGGCTTCTTTTCAGACCCGTTTTGAATCTGCTTACTGAGTTCTAATACTGATGTCGGTGCAGCCTTTTCTTCTAACCCAAGTTCTTTATCATTAAATACAATTTCAAGAAGCTTTTGAAGAACTTTGAAAATAGCCACGTAGACAGCGTAGTGTCGCTTTGACCCATGTTGAGGAGCAAGAACTTTGGTGAGGGTTGAGATGACGGCGGGGAGCATTGTAGCTAGAGGCTCGCCATCCTTTACAACGCCAAACAGCAAATCATATAATGCATCCAGACTTTGTGTTTGCAAGTCTAGGCTATTGACTCCTGTCAGGATGCAATCCAAAAATGTAGACACTGTGTTTCCAATTGTGGGTATAATAGAAGTATCAGATGCAAACTTTGAGGCAACAGATTGGGTATTCTGGATCGCTTTGAACAGTTGTTTTAGAGCATAGCACCCTGCCGCCCTGCTTTCGTCAGATCTTTTACTTGTGTTATTGGTATTACCCGCTTGTGGTTGATATCCAGGACTGCTTATTAGATATGAAAGAAGGATGAAGAATTGTTTGGCAAGGCTTGGGTCAATATTGATGGACCAACCGTACTGTATCAAAAAGCCCATCACTTTTTCCAAGTAAACAGTAGCTCGATCACCAAGCGCCGGCTTCTGAAGCAGTGTTCCAAAAGGGAAAAACACATAATCTGCAAACTTGGCATCAATGATTACTTCTGGATCTTCAATTGATTCCAAGGCTTTGAATACGTTCTCAATCGCGTCGGCGAGTGCACGAGAATCGGGGTCGAATTGATTAGCAGGGACTCTGGAGATCTTTGTAAGCTCTACACATGGTTCTCTAACCTAGTTAAGAAGTTAGAACTGAAGATTTAAAGAGGGAATGGTTTTACTTACTTGCAGAAAAGCAACTCGAACTTTTATGTCAACTGGGTCCATAATTAGTGCAAGTGGTGAGAGATGATAAATAGTAAAAATAGGATGGAGGTTTCAAGATCAGTTACCTCTTGCTGAAAACTAGATCAACTTTAGTATAGGTTGCGTAAATAAAGATCGTATTCATGTCAAACTCTAAACACTGTAATTTTCATCTTTGAAAAAAAAAGAATCAACAGACACAGAAACATAAACAATTACTCAATTATCATGCAATTCAGTAATCTCCAACAACTTGATACAAATTTAGTTTCTATTAAAACTCCACGACGTTTGTATATCCCAGGTGGCAATCTGCGTAAATCTCAGACTGTAAGGAGTTTTCATACCAAAACATAGAGTTACCCACCGGTATATTTATCATCATTAAGTAAATCTGAGTCTGATTCTTCCACCCACTCAGTGGAAAATAAGGCGCGCCATAAATTGAAAAGTTTTCCATCCCCCCTTTTCTTCTTTTCCTCTTCCTCATTGATCGTCACATTTGTTCAAACATCAACGTCAACCACAACCAGTCTACATAAAGAGTAAGTCATCTTGAAATAACCAGATATTGGTCTCGCAGCGTTTCACCAACTCAGTCATATCCTTTACCTTACGGTGTTCGTTTCCTAAGGGTTATGGTTTTGTGTGTGAATACCGTGATACACCTATATCATCCAGCACTCAGCTATATGAATCCGCATGCCTTGTGTATATGGACACTCGTACTAGCTAATGATGACTTTCGAAAATACTGCCTTTTTATACGACCCATTTAGAAACTTTTGTTTAGCTTGGATGCCTGTGAAATTTATATTAGCTTGTGCCTACACGGATTGATTAGTTGTATACGTTCTTGTACGTATATTGGGTAAATACTAACTGAAATTTTAGATTCACAATGACTCGTGCTTCCGTTCTTGCTGATGCTCTTAATGCTATTCACAATGCCGAGAAGGCTGGTAAGAGACAGGTCCTCATCAGACCCTCTTCCAAGGTCATTATCAAGTTCCTTCAGGTTATGCAAAAGCATGGTATGTATTGATGTTACTTGAAGAGAAAAATTCCAACAAGACCCGCAACCTTTTTTTTTCGAGCCATTAACTGGATGGAGAGTGCTACGCACTAAGCTCTTTGTTTTTTATACGCTCGATATAACAATTTACAGGAGATTTCTTACCCAGACAAAATCTAGACCCCCCGATTTTGTCGCAGGATTTCTTTTAGACATTTTTTAAACATTTTTTTAAACATATTTTTGGGTTGTTGTGGATACTTTTCTTTGGAAATTATTTTTTAATTAGTACTAACAGTTATATTTCAGGTTACATTGGCGACTTTGAGTTTGTTGACGACCATCGTGCTGGTAAGATTGTTGTTCAGCTTAACGGTCGTATCAACAAGACTGGAGTCATTTCTCCCCGTTTCAATGTTCGTATTGGCGAAATTGAGCCTTGGATTAACAATCTTCTCCCTGCCAGACAGTTTGGATATATTATCCTTACTACCTCTGCTGGTATTATGGACCACGAGGAGGCCAGAAGGAAGCATGTTGCCGGAAAGATTTTGGGTTACTTTTACTAAGTCCTTGATCTGTTTCTGATTTTGCAATGATTGGAATAAAAAGCTTTTTTAGATTGTTTATGAACCCGTTAATGACCCTTTGAAATGTAATGACTTTTAAAATATTTTGAGTTAATAAAAATGATATGTACAAACTATTTTTTTTCTTTCTATGAATCCAGTAGCTAGTCCCGGTAGATGTTTTTGAAAGCTTGGTAGGCTTGCAGGAAAGAGCTTGGCCCTTCTGTCGTCAGTCTCTCTGCTGTGCGGAACAGGATGTTTCCACACTTGTTTGCCAAAAACTGCGAGGAGTTGTCTCTGATAATCTCCTCAATCATGCGCTCGCTGTGGACCCAGCTTTTGATGTCGTCCTCGGGCGACGACTCTACCTTGAACTCATCGCGGGCGCCGTAGGGGTCGAGTCTTGGATCGATTGGCGGTTTCGCCTGCGGGGGGAGAGGGCTGTCCGGCGCGGCCAAATGCTGGGTAGGCAGCGGCTTGTTTTCGGCGACCTTTTCGCAGTATTCAATGACATAGTCGCGGGCGTACCAGGCGGGAAACAGGGTGTTGGAGATGTATTCGGCGCAGGAGCCTCTGCGTGGCAGGCTGGTGGCCAACGAGTCGTCCGAGTGTTTGCGCGAGAGGCGAAGAAAGGAGCGGATCGTGGTTGAGCTGTAGCATGCTGCCGGCGCAAGAAGGGTGCGGGCAGAGTCGAGGTCTTTGGTCAAATCCATAGTTGGGGAATAGAAAGGAATAGAAAGGATTAAAAAGAAATAAAAATAAAAGGTGCTTGGGAAAAAAGCCCATCTAGGGAATATGGGTGAAATGAAATATCAAAGCCTGGCGTAAGCATTTCTGAGCTGTGGGTCACGCGAGTGTCAGGTGACGCCGTCCTATTAAAAAAAAAAAAAGGCTAATGGCAACCATCGCAAGCAATCTTGAAAAACCTGGGAACAGCTTGGACTCTTCAGATCTGGAACCGCTTTCTTTTCCTGGGTTTTAGCCATTGATCTTTTTTTTTTTTTCTTCTTCTTCTTCCCAGCAACTACACCTTTCAACATGAGCGTCTACAACTCTGTAAGCCTTTGTTTTTTGTGCCGGTTCCAATTGAAAACAGCTAGTTACTAACCCGTTGAAACCCTTGGTTTCTTGTTTCTTAGTCTGGTGGAAATGAAGTATGAATATAGTTATAGATTGATGGTGACGATGGTGATTTTTATAACTAACATGGATGCTAGTCTTCTCTTTTGGTCGCCTCAGTTGCTGGTCTTGTTGCATCTGTAGCCGAGAGTGCCCTCGTGTGTATGTATCTCAATTCCAGCTTGGTTTATTTGTTTATTTATTATTTATTATTTTTTTTTTTACTAACAAGCCGATTGTTTCTTCATTTCTTTTTAGATCCTCTTGATTTCATCAAAACCCAGGGCCAGTTATGCCGCAACATCAACGGCGTCAAGTTCGTGCGGCCTGAAGTAACAACCCACATTTTCCGCGGATGCTCTGCGTTCATGCTGGGCAATTCCGTCAAGAGCCTGGCCAGGTACAGCGTATACAATTCGTCCATGAAGTTCATGACCGACCACAATGGGAAATTGGCCGCTCCACAGGTGGTTGTTGCCGGCATGATGACGGGGTTTGTCGAATCGTTGCTCGTCGTTCCGTTTGAAAGCATCAAGACGACCATGGTTGAGCGCACGTTGGACCCGGTCAACGCCAAAGCTAACCGAGACCTCGCGCTCGCTGAGTCGGCAGCAATCAAAGAACAGTACCAACGAATCCAACAGCAGGAAAATAAACTCAAGCCTCAGGCATCCACATCTGCCCCAGGCTCTGCTCCAGGCCCGGCATCAACTTCAGCTTCAGCTGCTGCCGGAAATTCCAAGGTGACTGTCAACATCCCACCAACCTCCAAGTCTGATACCAAGTCTGATACCAAGTCTGATACCAAGGTTCGCCGTCCTCAAGCCGTCCGCCCTACCAGCTCCACTGCTCCAGCCGGCAGGCACTCTATCCATCTTCACCCTATTGACCCCAATGTCCGGTCTCTCTTTGCCAATGTCCAGGACATGTACAGGACCCGCGGCCTCTCGTCCTTTTTCCAAGGCTTTTCGCCCACAATGTTCCGCCAGGTTTCCAACAGCGCCGTGCAGTTCACGACGTACAACTTTTGCAAGCACGCGTTGCATGGCGACCCCGAGACCCCGATCCCTGCATACAAAGCTCTCATTTCGGGCGTGATGGCGGGTGCCGCCGTCGTCGTTGCCACACAGCCCATTGACGTGGTCAAGACGAGAATGATGAGTGTCAATGCCCGCGCCGTGTACCGAAATACCCTCCGCACTGCTTTCAAGATCTTTACAGAAGAAGGCCCGCTCACGTTTTGGACCGGTGCGGTGCCACGGTTCTTTACAATCTGCTTGGGATCGACCATCACCTTTGGTCTGTACGAGCTCGTGGAAGATGGGTTAAACTATGCAGTTAAGGAAACGCCGTTTGCATCCTCCTAAGATTTTTTATTTAGATTAAATATCAATGTTGTAATATTGTAATATTAGGGAAAATGGGAAAATGGGAAAAATCAATATACAAAACATAAACTCATGTCTAGTATTAATCGTAATCGTAATCGTAATAGTAATAGTAATAGTAATTAACATATACATATACACACATATATAACAGCAATAAAAAACACAAAATACAAACAATTAGAATCATAACATCATCATTTCTTCTCTATAAACAAATCAGCTTCTACCAGGTCTTTTTTCTTTTATTGTAACCACTTGTCCAAGCTTTCCAAAACACACTTTTGCTCGCCCTTTTCAAGCTTACCAATGGTGTAAACCTGTTCACCGCCATTGGCCAGTTCCTGGGTAACCTTGTCCACGTTCTCGGGCTTCACAATGACAATCATGCCGATGCCCATGTTGAGGGTCTTGCCGAGATCGGCAACAGGGACGTTGCCAGCCTTGGCAAACCACTTGAAGAGCTCGGGCAGCTTGTAAGAAGACACGTCAATGACAGCGTTGAGGTGCTTGGGCAACACACGGGGGACGTTTTCGTAAAGACCGCCGCCAGTGATGTTGGCCAAACCAAGGATAAGGTCCTGCTTGATGACGGGAAGCAACGACTTGACGTAGATACGGGTGGGGGTGAGAAGAGACTCACCCACAGTAATGTTCTCAGAGGTCCAAGGCGCCTTGTCAGAGTAAGAAAGACCAGAAACCTCGAGGATCTTGCGGACGAGAGAAAATCCGTTGGAGTGGAAGCCCGAAGCGCCCAAGCCGAGGATCACGTCGCCGGGAGCAAAGTCGTCGAGGCGAGGAAGAATCTTGGAGCGAGAAACGGCGCCAACACAGGTACCGTTACAGTCGTAGTCGTTGCCAGAGTAGAGACCTGGCATCTCAGCAGTTTCTCCGCCAATCAAAGCACAGTTGGACTGGATGCAGCCCTCGGCGACACCGGCAACAAAGTCGGCGGCATTCTTAATTTCGAGCTTTCCGGAAGCATAGTAGTCAAGGAAAAACAGTGGCTCGGCACCTTGGACAATGAGATCGTTGACACTCATGGCAACCAAGTCGATACCGACAGTGGTGTGGATGCCGGTGGTTTGGGCAATAATAAGCTTGGTGCCAACACCGTCAGTGGCACCGACGAGAAGAGTGTCGTCGCCGGGATAGCCGGCAGCCTTCAAGTCAAAAAGACCGCCAAAGCCACCAATCTCGGAATCGGCACCAGAGCGGCGGGTGGATCGGACGCTGGCCTTGATTTTCTCGACAAATCTGTTGCCCTCATCGACGTCGACACCGGCCGAAGCGTAGGTAATGGACTGCTTGTTAAGAGAGTTCAAGTCGCGGAGGCCTCTGTGGGCAATGTCGCGGCGAAAGTACTTGCCTTCAAACTTGACCTTGTCAACACCTTCATAAGCAAGCTTAAGTGCTTCTTCCAAAGTAGGGGCGGTGGCAGAAGAGGCAATGACTCGGCCACCAGAAGTGACAAGCTTCCCGTCCTTGATCAAAGTGCCGGCGTGGAAAATGTAGTTATTTTCCGAGGTAGGGTCAATGGTGATCACATCACCCTTGCGGTAGCTCTCTGGGTATCCGCCCGCAGACATGACGACGGTAGCAGCAAAGCCGGGGCTGACCTTGATGTCAACAGAGTCCAAGCGGCCCTCAGCACAGGCAAGGAAGACCTGGGCCAGGTCGGTGTCTTTGGAAAGAAGAGGCAAAACACTCTGAGTCTCTGGGTCGCCGAATCGGACATTGTATTCAAGAACCTTTGGGCCAGCCTTGGTGAGCATAATGCCGGTGAAAAGAACGCCGACAAAAGGAAAGCCGTCCTTACGCATGCCGTCAATAGTAGGCTTCAAGACGGTCTCGCGGATCTGCTGCAAAAGCTTGGGAGAGGCAATGGGGGCAGGAGCATAAGTGCCCATGCCGCCCGTGTTCAAGCCAGTGTCGTTTTCACCAATGCGCTTGTGGTCCTGGGCAGGAGGAAGGTCGATGACGGTGTACCCGTCAGAAAGAGCGAGAATGGACAGCTCGTCGCCTTCCAAAAACTCTTCAATCACGACCTCATCACCGGCGTCGCCAAAGGCTCTGTCTTCCATGATTTCTTTGAGGGCGGCGTAGGCCTCCTCTTTGTTCTGGGGAATAAGCACACCCTTTCCGGCAGCAAGACCAGAAGCCTTGATGACAACGTTGTGGTTGACGGACGCGATGTACTGCTTGGCCTTTTCGTAGTCAGTAAAGTTTTCAAATTCAGCAGTTGGAATGTTGTGCTTGGCCATAAAGTCCTTGCTAAAGGTCTTGGAGCCCTCCATGAGAGCAGCCTTTGCCGACGGGCCAAACACCGGGATGCCAACGTTCTTGAAGTAGGTAGTGATACCGTCAACCAAAGGCTGCTCGGGACCAGGGACAACGAGGTTGACGGCGTTGTTCTGAGCAAACTCGACGAGCTTGGAAAAGTCGCCGCCAGAGATGTCAATGTTCTCGACCTTTTCAAGGCCGGAAGCAGTGCCGCCATTACCTGCAGTGAGACCAACGTTAGAAACTAGTTGAATGGCATGTCATGGCATCAAGCGTTAAGCAAAAGTCATACCTGGAGCAACGTAAATCTTCTCAACGGAAGGAGACTGGGCCAGTCTCCAAGCCAAAGCGTGTTCTCTGCCACCGTTTCCTACAAGGAGGATGTTGAGCGAATCTTGAGCCATTATGAAGAAGAATTAAAAAAGAAAAAAGGAAGCAGTTCCTTGGAAAAAGAGACTCTTTGATCACTTGTTGACGAAAAAAAGATAAAGTGTGAGTGGAGAAAAAAATCAAAAAAAAAAAAAAAAAAAAAGAATATATATATAATAATAATAATAATAACAAAACCGGTAATTGATGATTGACGGGTTTCTTCTAGGCGGTGGAAAATTTTTTGGGACAAGGCTTCTGGATTGGGTAGGCGGTGCGGCGTATCAAAGACTGCATTGGCCGCACCGTTGGATCAAACAAACAATGCGCGGCTAGAGAAGAGCGTGACGTGCACGTGAGAGGGATGATAAAAAGAATAGTGAAAAATAATGATAAAAATAATGATAAAATAGAATGGGGAATATTAGATATTAAACAGGTTCAATTATAGAAAGGTTTTTTGCTGAATATTTAGGGTTGTCGAATTATTCAAAATCTGTAATACAAAATATTTACGCTATATTTTAATAGCTTTCAACGAGTCCGATATAGTGTAACGGTTAGCACGGTCCGCTTTCACCGGGCAGTTCGGGGTTCGATTCCCCGTATCGGAGATTCTTTTTTATATTTTATTTGATGTTTTTGTACTGTGATGCTGTGTGCAATGCGCAGGACTTTTTGTTTTTATATGCCTTTATTGTCGCGTCACGTGGCCACCACCAAGACCCCACATATAGTATAATATAGTTTAATTTTAATTCCAAAACATTGAAAGGATAGCACATCGCCATGTCTCGATACAACCAGAATGCAATCTATTAATTTCATACCATGACTGATAAAAACAAGCAAAACAAATGAAATGAATACAAATAAAATAAAATAAAAATAAAAAGAAGAAAAAAAAAACAAAAAGAATCGGACATGAGAAACAATATACAATAGTAGGATAAATAAGTTGCCGTAATAACATGGTAAAAATAGTAATAATAAAAAAATAAAAAATAAAAATAATAATAGTTAATGCTCTAAATGATATATGGGTAAAGGATAGTCGTAATTAAAAGTGTCGTAATAAAAAAATAAAAAAAAATAACCAAGCTCTTTTCATGCCATGTACGTTTCCTACTGCCAGAGCTTAATAACTTCTCTTTTCCAAAAGAAGCTCGCCGGTAGGCTGCTGGACGTGGCCTTCAGTGTGGGTGAAAATGGTTTCACCTCTAAGCACCGTTTCAACAACAAGGCCGTTGAGGGTAGATCCATGGTAAGGGGTAAGCTTGTTCTTAAAGGGAAGAAGGTCTTGGTCGACGTAGAGCTCGCCTTCGGCGTCGAAAATGCAAAAGTCGGCATCCTTGCCAATGTCGATGGAGCCTTTAGAGTCGATGAGGCCGGCCTGGAAGGCAGTGTTGTAGGAGGTGAGGCGGGCAACGTCGACAAGGTCAAACTCCTTGTGGTTGTGGGTGATGCCAGTCCAGAGGATGGAGAGGCCGAGGCCGACAGAGGAGATGCCGCCCCAGGCGCGGAAATAGTCGCCCTCGTCCAGGAGCTTGAGGATAGGAGTGCAGGGCGAGTGGTCGGACACAACAGACGTGATTTCACCCGTCTTGAGGGCGGCCCACAAGGCAGCGTTGACGTCGGAGGTGCGAATAGGCGGAACGCACTTGAACTGGGTGGCCTTGTCCTTGATGTTCTCCGCGGTAAAGGTGAGGTAGTGGAAGCAAGTCTCGGCAGTCAGCTTGACTCTGTTCTCCTTGGCCTTGCGGACCAGCTGGACAGCGTCGGCGGAAGCAAGATGGACGACGTGGAGGGGCACTTCTGGTGCTACCTTGGAGACGTTGACAATGGTAGCAATGGCTTCGACCTCCATGGCCTCGGGCCGGGACGCCAGAAAGGCGTCGTAGGTGGAGCCGTCGACTTCGGCCATGTTCATGTGAGGGCAGGTGTGTTCGTTCTCGAGCTCGGCATGGAACATGACGAGGGTGGGCTGGTTGCGAACGGCCTTCAGGGCCAGCTCAATGTCAAACTGGTGGACCATTGGGAACTCGTCGACGCCAGAGTTGGACATGAAGCACTTGAAGCCGCGAACGCCGGCGTTGATCAGAGGAACGAGCTGGTCCTTGTTGCCGGGAATGATGCCGCCCCAGAAGCCGACGTCGACCCAGCACTGGCCCTTGGCGGCGTCCAGCTTGAGCTTGAAGTTTTCAACGGTGGTGGTTGGGGGAATGGCGTTCAGGGGCATGTCAATAAGCGTGGTGACGCCGCCGGCGGCCGCGGCCTTTGTGCCGGACTCAAAGCCCTCCCAGTCGGTTCTGCCCGGCTCGTTGAGGTGGACGTGGGCGTCGACGAGGCCGGGGAGCACGTGGAGCTCGCCCAGGTCGCGGAGCAGGCCCGGCTCGTCAAAGCCGAGTTTTGCCAGGCGGTCGTCTTGGTACGAGGCGGCTGGGGGTTGGTAGATGTGGGTGATTTTTCCAGTCCGTATCGAGTAGACGATGGTAGCGGGCTCGATGTCGTGTTTGAAGACCACGTTATTGGAGGTGATGGCACGGTACAGGCAGGACGAAGGCATTTGAAAGAAGGATTGAATTAAAATGGATTAAATGAAATTAAATTAAATGGAATTCCAAGGAACGAGAGGGTATTTATATGACACCAAAGATAAGAAGGGCGGTAGTTTAGGTGAATAGATAAGGATTTTTCCGAGATTAGAGCGAGCGAAACAAGTATAAAAGACAGGAGCAAGAGAAAAGAAAAAGGAAGAGAAAAAGAGAAGAAAAAAGAGAAGAAGAAAAGGTTACTTGAAAGAGTATATATATATATATATTATTTATTTATTATTATTATTATTATTATTATTATTATTATTACTATTACTGGTATTGTCATTATGATCTGCTAATCAAGTGCTGGGAAAATTGACAAGCCCAAAACCAAAATTTTCCTCAAATTCCGAAAACTCGCGCTTGATAAGTGCAGTTCTACCGGTGTTCTACAGCAGGTCTACTTTTGCGGTTCCGAGGCCGGGTCTGTGCCTACGTTTTGTCGCAAGCAGGCGAACAGCAGACGGTTAAATTTAGATGAGCGTGTAGGAGCTTAATAAACTACATAAACTACATTATAATTGAAATGTGATTGAAATATAATTGAAATATCATTGAAATATCATTGAAATGCCTCTCGGTCAACGCCGAAAAGGGCCTACCCATTTACAGTTCCCAGCGACACTGCCAGACCGGCGGTTCTAGTTCTACAGGCTCCCGCGTGTGCCTTCCAACAGGACTTGCTCTGACTGTGTGCTTGCCGTTGGAATTTCACCCGTCTGGAACCGCGGTCTGCCAGGTCTGCCAGGCCTGTGCTCTCGTTTGATTTGCTGAGAGCGGTTCAGCCGTCTGTTGTGGCTAATGCCAGCGGAAAGAACAACGGCCATGCGGTTTTGGTTTTGGTTTTGGCTTTGGCTTTGGTTCTAGTTCTGGCTTTGGCTTTGGTTCTGGTTCTACACACACACACACGCTGCTTATCTACGTGACAGGCCGTGTCACACACAGACGGCCACTGTATAGCTTATTGTGTGTGGCAGGCGTTCTCTGGCTTTTGATTGATCCAAATTAAACCAAAGCCAAAGCCGGCGACGATTGACGTGCCGCCAGTGTGGGAGAATGCCACAGGCTTGAGAAAGAAATAAAAAGAAATAGCAAATAAAAAGAAATAAAAAGAAATAGTAAATAAAAAACGCAACAAAAGCCAACAAAAAACTCCATCCAATTCGGCCACAGCAGTAACTCTGGTACCGCCTGCGCAGCTCTCGGAACGCTTCCGTTTGCGGTATAAAGTTCTACACAGTCGCTGTCAGTGTCTGAATGAAGCCCTTGCTTGCATGCTTACAATGCTTACATGCTTACCCTCTTACATACATAATCTCTTACATACAAATTCCCACACGGCTTACTCGATCGCTTACTCGATACACCTTCCTGTTTTTCGCACTCTTGCTCTGAATATCGTGGCCCAAGGATTGCCCGCCGCCCCACGCCACACAGCCCAGCGCCAGGTGTGCGCACCCGCAGAACGGCCACTATTGCCGGCAGCGCTTGCTGTCCATGTCGCAGCAAGATTCCACTTGGATCCTGGCACTTCCCCGCTGGCCTCGCTGCACAGGATGTGTAGAAGCAGAAGTAGAAGTAGGAGTAGAAGCAGAAGTATTCTTATATATATGCGTAGAGGCTTGTGTTACAAATACAACCATAGTAAATATATAATATAAAATATAAAATATAAACCCAGCTCAGTGCGACTTTTCCAGAAATTTCAACACCTCGCTGGCTTGTTTGCCCACAAAAGACTGTTTCTACATTGTTTCTGGTGCCTACAGGCTTTTTTTTTCCGTCGGGCTCGCTTTGATGCCATACAAACGGTATTTTAATAAAAATAAAAATAATAAATAATAAATAAAATAAAATAAAATAACAATCATAATCATAATAACATTAATATAAATTAATTAATTATAATAATAAAAATAATAAAAATAAAATCATCAAATATCAAATCAAATCAAATCAAATCACATGACCGCCAACTCATCTTCTTCTTCATCTTCTTCATCATCATCATCATCATATTTCAACTCCAAACTGCTTTTCCAACTCCATAAACTTCATTTCCTTCTCCAGCTTTTGCACCTCTTGCATGTACCACAGCTTTTGATATGCAACCATCACCTCAAGCCTTTCATTCTCAAGCCTCTTCTTCTCCGACTCCTTCGTCAAGCTCTCCACCCTGCCCCTCGCCGCTTCTTCCTCCTCCTGCTTGCTTTCCTGTAATCTCTCGTATTCCTCCAGCCGGCTCTGATAGCCCTTGATTTCCGCATCCTTCTTCTGCTGCTCTTCTTCATGATCCCTCGTCTCTTCTCGAATCTGGCACTCAAGCTCCTCCAGCCTTTGCTGTAATTCAAGCTTCTCCGCCTCAATTCGAGCCTTGTCGTCTTCAACTTGTTCAATCTTTTGTCGCAGCTCGCGTTCCACGCCCTTGTACTTTTGCTCCATCCCCTTGTACTTTTCCTCAATCTTTGTAATCTCCGCTCGAGTCTCTTGCTTCCACTTGCTCTCCAGCGCCTGCCGCTCCTCCTTCATCGTCTTCTCAAACTCTTGCTCATGCTTCTTCAACTCAAATTCTCCGTCGTGTGATTTCGACCTTAGCTCTTCAAGCTCAAGCTCAAGCTCACGTTGACGCTGCTCAAATTCCTGCTCCTTGACTTGGTACTCCTCTTCAATCTTGGCGCGCTGCTCCTTCAGCTTTTCCTTCAGCTCAGAGTCATGTGCAAGCCTCAACTGACTGCTTTCTTCATGCCACTGTTGAAGAGCATGCTCGTGCTCCACCTGTCGCGCCTCATGTCGGCTCTGGGCATATTCCAAGTCTTTCAACGCGTTGCAAAGCAAAGCTTCCGAATCTTTGAGTCTCTTGCTTACACCGTCATCAGTCTGCATTTCGTGGTCAATCATCTGCTCCGGAATAACATCATGCATTTCCATATCCGGCTCTTCAACAACTTGTACTGCAGACGAGATTGAATCTTCCTCTTCTACCACATCGACTGCTTGTGCAATCTCCAGCTGCTGCTTCAATTCCATGCTATTAGACTCCATTTTGATTTCAATTACTGATGTATCATCCTCCTTTTGCGGCACTGCAACCTCCACCTTGCTCTCTTGTTTCTTTTCGCGTTCTTCAGTTTCTTGTCGCACCTTGAAAAACACCATTGACATGTTGGTTTCGTCATCTGATTCTTCCATTCGAGGAAAATCGGCATCTCCGAGCTTGACGTGTTCAGGAACAGTTGGAACTCGCGCATTTGTTCCTTCCACAATCCCATCTTCATCACATACTCCTCGAAAATCAACACCAGCCTCGGAAAATGTAGTAAATGAATCTCGGCGGTCTGATTGTCTCCATCTTCGTCGTGTATGGCTGCTGCTGTCATTATGATCGTAAAACTCCTGGTCCTCTCCAAAAACTTTTGCTCCGCCAATGGAAACTCGAGGCTTCTTAAAGCTTGCCCCACTGTTACTGGATGACGGGCTGATTGCCAACTCGTTTGCTTCACTCTTGGTTTCGAAATTTGGCATTGAAGTAGCTCGTCCGGCAAAATTGGTATTGTCGTCATTGTCACTAGGAGAATATGCATGTTCTTGTGTGTGCTGTTTTTCAAATGTGCTGAATGATTTGGAACTGTTGGCTCTTTTACTTTTGTTTTCAGTCTCTTCCTCTTCTTCATCTTCTGCATCTTCCGCAATCACGCTACCTAGTTTAGTAGCAACTACAGTCGTAGTAGTCTTTTCAAATCTGTTCACTCGTCTTGTAATCACTCGATTTCGCATTCGCTCGTCAATTTGTGACCGTAACTGTGCAAGAGTTTGAGGCGTGCTGTTTGTTGCAACTCCTGTAATCCTAAGCGGCGAGTCAATCTCACGGGTTTCATCGGCATCAATATTCTTTTCTAAAATCTCAGTGCCTGGTTGATTGCCGCCTTGGTAATAAGAAAACGGGCTTTGATTCCCACTTTTAGTTTGTCCATCTGGTTCTTCAAACACTATGCTATCCTTTTGAATCATAACAGTTTCGTCAGCGCATTTAATTTCTTCTTCCTTGGCACATTCAGTTTCTGCGTCTGGCTCAGGCGTATCAAACTTGGCAAGGGCCATAGAGTCTTCTTCGCTGTGTTGAAAGTCGTTTGGAGATGCAAGCGATGGAGAACTAGAGCTCGAGCTGTCTAATGAAAAAGAAGGTTTTTGAAGCGGGGTATATCTTGTACGTTTATGAAAAGATTTCCTTGAAGATTTTCTTGAAGATGTTGGTGAAGATGGAGCAGTATGTTTTGAAGGGCTGCTAGATGCACGGTTGCGCGCGACAGATGCTGGAGTTTCGGGCCCTCGCTTTTTTGGGTTATATAGATCAGGGGATGTAACAGGAGAAAGATTAAGACGAGAGTCATGCTCAATTTGCTCTACTGGGCTCTCTTCTCGTCGATGGCGGTCTTCTGTAGAAATATCGGACAGGATGTGTGATTTGGGTTCGGTGCTTTGTGGTGCTGGAGTATAGACAAGGATTTTTAGGGAATCTTTTGCATTCGAGCACCTACCAACACTAGGAGTAAAGGGTAGTGATTCAGAAATATCGCCAGCAATTGGTAAGCCTCCAGCGTTGTACGAGCCTCTTCTATGATTCAAAGGGGCTCTTTTGGGGCTGCTGTGAATGGATCCGGCATTCTTTTTCGGAGACAGCAAGGTATCAAAGGGGTTGCCTTTAATTGGACTTTGGTTTTCCTTGAGATTTGAATGAATAGACCGGCTGCGAAGCGAAAAGTCATTTTTGAGCTCATCATTTAAAAAACTATTGGCACTACTGTGAGCTGAGAGCGGTCGGGATACTGATGCAGGCATTGGTGGCTGTGAATGTGAATGCGAGTGCGAATGCGAATGTGAATGTGAATGTGAATGAGAATGTGAATGAGAGAATGTCAATGACAAAGCCTTTGCTAAACCTGGTGTAAAATCGGGGTGTAAATTAGGAAGATGTTCTTGAAGGTGGCAAGTTGACTTGGAAGGTTTAGGTGTAGATAAGTCAATGAGGTTGAAATCAGTATTACTCATGGTGGATAGAGAGAGAGGAGAATGGGATAACAAATAACAAAAAAAAAAGTTTAACAACAACCAACAAAGACTTTGAATGGAGCCAGTAACAAAAAAAAAAAAAAACAGAGAACCAGACCAATTGCCCAGTGTTTGTTTACTTTTGAGAGGGCTGTGAAAAGTAAACAAACAAACACGGCTGCTGTGGAAACGGCTAAACATCGTCACAGCAACTCCACAGCACAACACAAGTCACACCAAAAAAATATACCAGGTTCTCACAACTCCTTCGACGTTGTGTTTTCACTACAAAGGAAATGTTCCAGCGATATCCCCTTTTCTCTCTTGTTTCTCACACCTCTTCTTCCTCCCTCTTCACCAAACCGGCCTTTCTTCTTTCTCTTTTATACCCTGCTTTACCAATTTCCAGTTCTAACGCACCAGTTGCTATTTACCGTTCATTTCACCACACCTCCTTTGTTCACAATGGCCTCAACTGACCGTATTCAGCCTTTGGCCTCGCAAGATACCAATGTCTATGCTCATCCTTCTGGGGCTGACAATCTCAAAAAGTCCAAGGGTAAAGCTTCAGATGCCTTGAAGCCTTCTAACCATCACCACATTACCACTCACAAGACAGTTTCGACCCCTACCTCATCCTACAAGAAATCTCTAAAGTTTCCACTCCTCGACCAACTCGGCAGCATTTCACCCAACCGCAAAAAGTCTTTTTTGGGAAGCAATTCAGTAGGCCGGCTGCGACTGAATGACAAGGAGAACAATCCCTATGTCGTTTCGTCTAACAGATTTCAGCAAAAGGCTGCATCTTCTCTCTTGTCGCAAAATGTCAAGGGGGTTCGATTTTCTAATATTGCTACGCCCTCATTACGAAAATTCTCCGCCTCAAATGTGTTGTTATCCAGTCACAAGGCTATGACACCCAAGCCGAGCATTGAAGATGAATATGACTTTGACATGTCTGAAATTTCAATAGTCATGGACCAATATGACGGTGACAATAATAACAATGATGGAAGCCACACTTTGACAAATGCCGCAGCTGTTATTCAAGCAAAGCTTGATGAACTTCAAGATAAGGAAAACATTCCTCCCCTAGGTTCTCCAATATTTCTTAGGCCGACTCGCCAGGGGATTGCTGCAAATGCACTTGGAGTTGACTTGGATTTGGTTAATGGCATCAATAAAGCCTTTCCTCCTAACCAATACAAGCGTCAGCCTTTGAGCGTCATTTCAGTTGCACCTGATCAATCATATGCCGTTAACAATTACCAGAATACCACTAGCAACTGTCCTACACCTAACCGAGTTGACCAAATTGCAGAGGAAGGAGTGGAAGAGTCTAAAGAAGAAGGAGAAGAAGAAGAAGAAGAAGAGGAAGATGGCAATGGACGATACATCTTTCTTGATTCCGAGCTTGCGCCTGAACCTGGCGAACTTGATATGGACACTGATCTTGACAGTATAACGGTGTCTGAGTCTGAATCTGTTCCTAATGCTACATCTTCTCCTGTTAAGCAGTCCACTTCTGCAAACACTAGTGTTATTCTCGACCATGATTTTGTCGACATTTCTCCATCTACAATTGCAGCAGGCAAGACCAATTCTCCACGGCTACTGCTTCAGCAAGAGGTGTTGAGATCTCCCATGAATGTTCGAAAAGCTCGGGCTTCAATGATTAAGCCACTAGTTGCACAATTACAAATTCCCTCTTCTTTGTCACTAAACCTTTCACAAGGAGGATCCAGACGATCTACTCTGGTACTAAAGGCGCCAACTTTGGAACCGCCTAAAAGTACAGGTTCTACAGTTGCACCATCCCAAGAGCTTGGCCTCCAAGTCTCGGCGGTGGCTAATCCTTCATCTTCCATTCATTCCTCGACTCGTTTTTTGGCACCGGCAACTTATGGAGGCGTGAGAAGCAAAGACCAGAAGAAAAAGATGGTTTTTATGCGATGAGAGAGGTTGCTTTGAGTCACCCCTCTTATATGTCCTTGCTTTGTTAATTTACTATTTTTATTACCATTTAAATCTTTTGAAAGAAGAAGGACATTTATTTATTTGCTTGTTGTTTTATTGTTTTTTTATGATGCACCCAAAGTGATTATAATAACACTTGGATTATCGCTTTTATGCTTTTTTTTAAACTGTACATTTATGTTTGTTAAATACCCTTTTTTATTTTACAAAAAACAATAACATTGTACTTTTATATAGATTTAATGATACTTTATGAAATTTTATGAATATACCTTTATTTGTTTTTATTTTATTTGAAAGTTTCCTTGACAAAAATGATTATGTAATTTTACAATCTTTTTAATAGGCGCACTCCAAGTATCGTTTCCTCCAGGGCTAGGTTTTCTGTTTTTTGCTCTTTTGAGCCCTTTATCCTTCAATTATCAAGCATTGAATACCATCAGCAGCTCCGTTTCCTCCTTTGCCATCATCCACTCCCCTCCAAATCAATTTTGCATCAACCCTCGCCGAGATAACTGCCAAAAGGCTGTTCCAGGGGCCGCCAAAAGCATGCATGCAAAAGCGGCGTGTTCCTCAAAACAGAGGCATCGAGGTGGTCGGTGGATGGAAATGGAGGGCGGAGGGTGGGGATTACGGGTATGTGAGAAGAAAAGAGGAAAAAAAAAAAAAAAAAAACATATAATAAAATAAAAAAAAAGGAAGGAAAAATTGAGGGTGATGCTTGGGGAAATGAGAGTGTCACGTGGGTACATGGGTGGATGTAAGTAATAAATGTGGTGTGTACATCTGTGTGTAAGTTTGTTTTGTTTTACAAGTTTGAAATGATATAAATGTTAATTTAATGAAATAGCGAAATACATTATATTATATATATATGGGTTGGAAAATTGATCATAGGTCTTGATGTTTCTGGATACTATATTACAAACAAATTTAAACAAAAAAATAATAATAATAAAACACAACAGAATAAAAACAAAAATAAAAAATAGAAATAAAAAAACAAATAAAAAACAAAAACCAAAAAACAAATATCATCAACTGCTCATTTTGTCATACGAATAGTTATGGCCAAATCGATGCCTTCCGATTCTCAACACAACATAGGCAATTACTCTGTAAATAACCACACACGCGGCCAAGGCACCTATAAACGCACCCTTTGGAAACTGCAAGCCATACGTTTCCAAGGCCTGGGTTCCGTTCATAATGCTGCAGAGGCCAGTTTGGGAGTCGACAACTTGGCCGTCGCAAGTAAACTTGAGAGATCCAGGGAACGCTTCTACCGTCAGCGCGCCAGTCGCATATTTCACGGCTGATAAATAGTTGATATCCCGGAAGAACTTGGGCATCTGGAGGGCCACAAGACCAGCCATCATCGTCGCAATGGATAAAAGGAGAGAAATAACGTTGATGGCAAATCCTTCGTGAACAAATATGGTGTTGAAGACAATACCGATACTCTCACCGCAGTTGACAACGGTTACCACACAATAGATGCACAGAAAGTACATTGATGCATTGCGGCCAAGATTAGAAGCCATGGTGAACAAGACAGCGTAAAGCGTACCTGTAATAATCTCAAAGGGTACTTCAATCATGGTATAAGATAAGAAAAATGGAAGGACACCGTAGATACCATCATCAAACTCTCTGTAAAAGACAGCACGCTCCAATGGATAGATGGCTGCATTGTTCAACATACCAACAAAGTACAAGGCACTGAATTGCTGGATTAGTCCCATTCTGTTAGTAACACCAACAAAGTTATTGTGGAGAGGAGAAAAAAAGAGCGCTGTAATAATACCAATACCGACGACTTGCATTATTCTGGCAGAAATCAAATGAGGTGATCTCAAAATGTTTTTGAAACTTCTGCTTAATAAAATTGGAAAAGCAGTCACATCATTGGTAAACGTTTTCTTCACTTCCCTTTCATCAAAGCTGCCAAACCGTTCAACATCAACTCCACCGTTTTCAAGAGCTTTGCTTTCTGAAATATAATCAAGTCGCTGTTGTTCGTCTTCCCATTCTTTCAATATTTGATCAACTCTGCGCCTCGTAACCTCTGTTTTTTTCGTAGTCTGGAGATTAACAGTGACCAGGTCAAGCAAATGGTCAGCAGGGTTGGTCAACTCAGGACAAGGGTGGCCAATTCGTTCCAAGTATGGGAAAAGCTCGTGTGGAGAGCCATTAAAAGCAGTTCTGCCACCTTTTGCCAGCAATACAATATTACCAAAGTGTGAAAACATGTCAGATCTAGGTTGATGAATGGTGCAGATAATAGTTCTTCCTTCCTTGGCCAACGATGCCAAAACATCCAAAATAGAAGCAGCAGTAAAAGCATCCAAACCTGAGGTGGGCTCATCCAAAAGTAATATTTGAGGGTCATTCAGCAGCTGGATGCTAATGGTAACTCGTCGCTTTTCACCACCACTAATGCCTTTGACCATTTCATCACCAATAGGAGTATCTGCACAGTACTTGAGGCCCATTCTTCTGATAACATCATCGGCGATTTGTCTCTTCTGCTTCCGAGTCATGGAATGAGGCAATCTCAAATCAGCAGCATAGTGTAGAGTTTCTCTTACAGTCAATGCAGGAAAAAGACCTTCGTCTTCTTGGGTAACGAATGAGCACATTGCAGCAATTGTTGAAGGATTGGGGTTAATCCCATTGAAATAAATACTGGATTCGACTGAAGAATAGTATTTAGAAGACACGGTGGAGTGCAAACGATCAGCAATCAAGTTCAACAAACTTGATTTTCCACTTCCAGAGGGGCCAAGAATCGAGTTGACCGCACCAGGAACAAACCGAGCGTTTATACCATTCAAAATGTTAATTGTGGTGGGGCTCTTATTCTTCGTCAACTTGTTGGTACTATTGCGCAATGGTTTTTTTAAAGCAAGTTTCAAATCTTTGATTTCAACAATGATAGGTTTTTCAATGCTCTTTCTGGTGTACTCGTCAGCTTCTTCCGCAACAAGGTCCTGAAAAGACTTGACATCACCAGAAGATTTGGGACCCTGGGCTACAGACATTTCAACAGGGAAAAAGGTAAAGACGACCCAAGAAACGGAAAAATAGAAAAGGCCTATCGATGCAGTGATAACAAGTGGTACAGCAATCCAGCCAGCTTTTGCTCCCATTGTTTCAATAAGATAAAGCCCAGTATACTGAAAACATCGAGGATCGGTAGGATCATATGGACAATCTCCAACAAAATGGAGAAATTGATTGTTCATACCAGCAGTCATCATGTAAAAAAAGGGGGAAAGCCATTTTATCCAGCGGACATAAACAGGAAGCTCCTGGGAATTAGCGAAATAACCAGATGTCATAAACTGCATAGTACAAATCAGGTTTCCAATAAGAGAGGCAATAGCGAAATCACGAGAGATTGACGCTGTCATTGTGGCGAGGAAAATTGAGCCATAGTGACTTAGCAACACTATCGAGAAAAAGGTAAAGAACTGAGATGCAGTTGATCCCATACCAATCATAAAGTATACCACACACGTAAATACAAGTGGAACAAAAAGATCTTCAGTAAAAATCCTTGCGAGTCTTCGAGAGGCCAAAAATCCAGTAACAGACACACATCCATCAGCCAATTCACGATCAAACACTTTCAAATCCGTACGACACAAGCGATAAGATTCGTATAACAAAACAAGGTATGCTTGCATGGTAAGACAAATATACAACCCACCTTGCATGGATCTCATACCCTGGATCGATCCAGTTGGTTTATAAAAGATCAAACCAACAAGAATGCCCATCACAGTAGATTCAATAAGCAGTCCAAAATAATTGAGGGGATCACGGAATGCAATGGCAAATTGGCGATGAGTACATGTTAAGATTTCACGACCAAGTGAAGCCTTACCAGAATATATTTTTGTTTCCTGGTCTGTTACAGCCACATCCCCAATGTCTTTTTCATCAATATCATCATCGAATAACCCTTCTTGTTGAATCCGTGTCCATTCATTTGTAATGCGATCAATTCGTATCTTGTCCTCCAGCTCCTTTGACTCTGTTCGTGAATCTATAGCGCAGGTATCAATAATAAAGTCTGCAGGATTAACATGATTGGGCAACTGGAATCCCAGCTGCTGAAAGTGGGGAATGCACTTTGTCGTAGGGCCAGCATAGGCAACTTTACCACCCTTTGCCAACACAACAAGGCGATCAAGCAAGAAGAAAATGTCAGATCTGGGCTGGTGAATACTCATGATAACAGTTCTTCCGTTTCTCGCCAGGCGCTGGCAAGTCTGCACCAGCATGTAAGCAGAGCTTGCATCCAAACCAGTCGTAGGTTCATCCAAAAACAACACACTGGGATTGGATAAAAGTTGAATGCCCAAAGTTAAGCGTCTTTTTTCACCACCGGACAAACCACGATGGATAGCATCTCCGACAATGGTATTAGCACACTCAGCCAAGCCCAACTCGCGAATGATTGACTCGACGATATTGCGTCTCTCTGCTGAAGAAGTTCCAGGAAGACGAAGATCAGCTGCAAAGTTGAGGGTTTCACGACAAGTTAACTCGAGCTGCAAAATATCTTGTTGCAGAACAAAGGAGTGAGATACTGAGGTTAAGTTTGGCGAACCATTGTACAAAATATCTCCTGTTAATATCCAAGAGGAAGAAGCTACGCGGTTGGCTAATGCGTTGAGTAAAGAGGTTTTTCCCGAGCCTGAGCCTCCTATAATAGCAGTTAGAGAGCTGGCAGGGAACTTGAGAGAGACGTCGGAAAGAATGGGTGGATTAGAGTTTACGCCCATTTCCAAATCCCGAGAGGTCTTTTTCTTGCCAAACTTAAATAAGGAGCCAAGTATATTTGATTTGGAGGGGGCGAGAAACAAATTATTGACGGTGATATTGACAGGTGGGACAGAGCCTAAAAGTTTTCTGTTGGCGACTTCTTCTTCATCATCCTCGTCGTACTCGTAAATGTTTGGAGCCCTGATAGCAGTCTTTTCATTCATGCTTTCTGCCAGGCTTTTGATAGAACTCGAGTGAACTCGTTTGATGCCGACACCGTCAGGGTTGGACTGATCATGACGAGTGGATGTATCTGGGATATTGGTGGGGCCGAGGTGAAATTCAGAAGCGGTTGACCAAGAATTAGAGGGCTCATGAGACTTGTTTGAAGACAACTCTTCGGTGTCGAAGGTTGGCATGTTGAAAGTTGATGGATAAAGATGGGGAAGAGAGAAGAAGGGAAAGAAGAAGGAGGAAAAAAAAAAAAAAAAAAAAAGGAAGAAAGAAGGCGAAGATGAGAAAAACAGCAAGAATTTACGCAGTGGGTGGGTATTGTTATAAAGAAGGGGTGCCTCGTATTTTCTATTTCTTAGTCAGCAGGGAGGTTGGCGTTGGCCGGCAAACGAAATACGACAGCGGGAGAAAGAATAAAAGGTATACGGGCTGAGACAAATGCCTTAATATAATCAAAAATTTCTAATTCAGTCAAAACATGTGCATCTAAAGACAGGATCATATAACATATATAATATATATATATATATATATATGATTTATTGCGACTTTTGATGAGCTAATACATATGTATAAATAACAAAATCAGACGGCGTAAGCGACTAAAAGCTATTATTGTGCATTTTTTGCTAAATAACGTGACCCGAGATCAACTGGCTTGTGCGCCTGGGTATTATAATATGCGGATTAGCCACATTGCCCATTTAAGCTTCGTACCTCTGTAATAAGAAAAGGAGCATGGGGAAATAAATAAACAAAAGGCGCAAAATCACATAAAAAACACAAAAACAAAAAGTAAGCGACCCCGGTGAGGATTGAACTCACGATCTCACGATTAACAGTCGTGCGCCTTAACCAGCTTGGCCACGGAGTCCTGTTGTCTTGTTTTTTTCCATGGCCTATATATTCTCTTGTACTAAATTTTGTGTTTTTTAGCGGGATAAATTATTTGTATATATTTTACTTTAGTGACAGTGATACATTACTATAGTGATGATTTCCATAGTGTCTGCAAATTCCATAATATAGCTCTGCGGCTAACCAGTCAAGGGCAGGTGGAATTTACCGGGCTTAATAATAGGTGGTGGTTGTTGTGTGTCAAAGATAAGCCTTTTTTCACTTTATTCATGCATTAAATCATCAAATCATTAAATCATCATTTTGTAAACAATATATCAAAACATCTTTAATCCAAATAATAAATAGTAAATAACTACCAAATAAATATACACCTCTTTCAATTAATACGTCAAGTTATTCGGCCGCCAATCCATCAGTTCCAAAGTTTCAGGAGTCCAGGCTCCAAACTCTTTCAGAGGAACGTCTCTATTAAGAGCTTCCTGTCTCTCTGGTGACAACGTAGGGCCTGTTCTAGTGCTGGTTTTTGGCGGCAATAAAGTCGGCTTGACAAATGGTGCTGACACTGCTGGAGAGCTATGTAAAATACGGCTTGGTCCAGAACTCAGCCCGTTGTCAGGTTGTTGTTCTTTACCAGTTTCTGCTTCCGTGGGCGTAGAAAATTGATCCGAATATATTCTCGCAGTTATGAAGCCAGCAGGTTCGGACTTATTATTATTAGTGTGTTCATGTTGGCTGAGACACTCAGTGTAGTTCTGAAGACTGTTTGACCGTTCAGCCGATTGAGGTGGCCCTTGGCGGTACAAAGGTGCCCGTACTCGTGTAGTGGTGGCGGGCTTAGGGTTAGAAGCCCCCAAAAGTGTTCCAAGATCCTTGTTCAGTGGGCTAACAAATTGTGTGTTGGGATCTCTGGGATTACCAAGAAGTCGATAGTGTGCAGGCTTATGCAACGAGAATTTGGTGTTGGAAATAGATCTTTGTGCAACTTGGTACGGTTGCGCAGTCGTTGCTAATATAGATGCAGGCTGAGAGACACCGGTTTGGGGGTCAGTTGTCAGCTCAGGGAATGATGACTGTTTTGATTCAAACGGTTGCTGAGGTGAATTTTCCAAACCTTCATTTTCATCGGGTAGTGGCGTTGACTCCTCGTCAGTTGGTTTGTCATCTCCAATTTCTGGAGTCTCTTGCATGTCGTCATCATCCTCATCTTCGTTAATTGTGTCAAGAGCTGGTCGCTGAGAAGATAACATAGTCAGTGGTACATTGTGATTTATTTTATTCTGTGAAAACCGAAACTCAATATTCTCAATTTCCTGCGACAACTCAACAGACAGATCCAAGGCCCGCTCAATCTCGTCGTCATCCTCACTATCCAACTCATATCCAATATGTGGTGACACTTGCTTCGAGCTCTTGTTTGTTTGACTATCAGAATCTTCTTCAGCATCTGTATCAGTAAGAACTGGATTGGGCAGTGATGTGGGTGGCTGCTTCTTATCAGGAGATGGTATGTTGTTTTCAGGAACAACACTCTCTGGATCCCTAATAGTATCTGTGATGGTACCATTATTTACATTTCCTTTGCAGCCCTTATTAGTATCATGCTTTCTACTTTCATTAGCCTTGTCAATAGCGTTTGTATCATACGATGACAAGTCAGGGCTTGCCTTTGAGGGACCTGAAGCTTTCAATGTGGGCTTCCTCGTTCTAAAGTTGACAAAATCGTTGAACACTTTAAACACACCTTTATTACTGTCAACCGTTTCTTCAGATTCAAACGTTGGATTCAGGTTACTGCCCCCCTCGGGATCGGGTTCAATTCTAGGTTGGCTGGCTGATATCAATTCCTTCGTGGAACTAGATGGAACTACTGGTTTTGGCGTAACATTTTGCTGTTGCAAATTATTTAAAGTAACAGGGGTATATATATAGTCATCCACA
This sequence comes from Magnusiomyces fungicola, assembly GCA_900654225.1. NCBI lineage: Eukaryota > Fungi > Ascomycota > Dipodascomycetes > Dipodascales > Dipodascaceae > Magnusiomyces > Magnusiomyces fungicola. The sequence goes on from CAACAH010000002.1 coordinate 2,284,616, forward strand.
ATAGCGTCGTCCCACTTGATCTCTTCAGCCTCTGGATTAGGCAAATTTATAGTTTCCGAGTCACCCTTTTTAATATCTTCTACAGGTTTGTTGCTGGTTTCTTGAATGTCATCTGGTAGTATATGTTCCTTTAATGACTCACGACTAGAGTCATTTAGGGTATCTGGTAAATTTGCAATCATTATATTATCCTGGTGTGTACCATGTGCAGGGATAGAAACTCGGGTTATCTTTTTACCATTTGTAAAGTATGGCTCAGAGTCATCCTGGGTATTTTTGGATTCAAGATTTTGCCCCTTCTTATTTGCCTCTCTCCTAATCGCCTTTGTAGCTATGAATGAATCTTGCAAAAATGGAGACTGAAATGTGGCGGAATTAGACTTTTTTTCAATTTCAGCAACTGGTGGGCTGGATCGATTTGGCTGTTTCAAATCTTCGTTGGATATCGACCTGGAAATAGGTTCCGGTTCGATGTGGTTAACGTCAGTTTCCTTGGATAGTGCCGATGATGGTCTTGGCTTGAATTTGGATAGTGGTTGGTTCTTTGTGGACATGAGGGAACGGCCAGTCTTTGATTTAGAGATGGAGTCAAATGGGGAAGGCAAGTCAGGTTTTGTTTTTGCCCTATCAGACTTTGAAACGGAGCTTTTGGGGCGTCTTTTGGAAATAAAGCTGTCATCCCCAAATAACTTTGCTGGAGTTATTGCCGGAGTTATCCTTGTTGTTTCTTGTATCTGAGCATCAATTGTATTTGACTGGCGTTTATTCTGATCGGGTAAAGAAGCAGAATGAACCGAGGAATCACTCGGCTCCAAAGATTTCAACTGTCTGAGATGAGATGTATCGTTACCTTTGGCTCTATTACGGTAATCTTCAAGTAGCATCTCTTCTAAAGCCTGTAGCTCGCGCTGTTGAGTTGCAGTATCTTCATGTTGCTTCGTTTCGGTATCTGTAGCAGACTCTTCTAAATACCTTTCCAACTCATCCAATCCTGTATCATTAAAAAAGGAATCATCCAAATCAAAGTCATCATAAGAACTGTCGGCTCTGGGATTTACGTTCGAAACGGTAGCTTGATTTTTCGTTGTTGAGTTAGTGTCAGTGGGCCCTCTGGGATGTTGATCATGATTGGATGAAGAGTCTGAATCTATATGCCCCGACTTGTGTGCATTAATGTTTTTAGATGCGGTATCATTTTGCTTTGGGATATTACTTTTCCGAGGGTTTGAAGATGGGTGTAGGGGAGCTTTTAATGTACTAAGCAGCACTAATGAATCTTGAATTACCAAATTTTTACCAAAAGCATTAGACTTTCGCTTGGGCTCCTTCTCTCTTAAAGCAGGTCTTGTAGTTGAAGATCCCCCGGAATTGTATACATTCTGATTATTTAACCGTCCAACCGGTGTCTGAGGATGTTGATCTAATCTCTGCCGCTTATCAGATTGGTGCAATTCTTCAGCCAGCCGTTTGCTGGCAGTAGTTCCACCTTGTCTTAACAGCTCAGCTCGTTTAGCAGTATATTCTGGGGAAAACTCCCCCAAGGGGTGGTTTGATTGCATATTGAGAATTGCAGTGGATGATCTATTTGGGTTTCGTATTGGAGGCTTAAACGGCGCCAAGGCAGCGGGGGTGGTTGAAGTTTCAGTGACACCTCGATGGCCATTGTTTCTTGGGGTTTGTGGAGGTGCTCTTTGGGGGGATATTAAATAATGGTTGCCGGTTGTCGCTGGCTGAAGTCGAGTTCTATAAGAGAAATTGTCGTCTGAAGTTGGAGGCCGTCTTGAGCGTTGAATGATAGGCGCAACATCGGTCATTGTAGGCGTTTCCTCCTCTTCAATTGTAAATATAACGGGGTATAGTTTGATCTCTTCAAAGAAAATGAGGTTTTTCTCAGCTTCAAAGCCTTCGGATATGCGATTTTTCCGGCTGTCGTATATAATACACTTTCCGTTGAATAAATGAAAAGTCATGTAGCCATCGTTCCAAACCTTTGTCTTCTGCGTGTACTTTGTGGTGTACAAGACTTTGAATCGGCGAACTTGGACGAACTGGGGCTGCAGTTGCTGATCATTGTCATTAGCCTGGCGGGCAAGAGCTGAGTAGGAATTGAAAGGACCAGTATCATTGGCTCTGCTCATGGTGACAACAGAACAACATTGATATTGTAGACGGATCTGGAACAAAACTAGGTTGGGCTGTTGTTTTGGAGATGGGTTATGTGTAAACTGGCGGTGGCGTGTTAAAAATTCGCGTCGATGTTACGTAAGTCGTGCGTATTTGGCGTTTGTGTCATTACAGAGCGTGTAATAAGGTTATCAAAAAATACTCGAAATACTCGAAATGCTCGCGTGATCGCGTGATCGTGTGTGTTGCAGTGTGTTGTTGTACAAATCGTGTGTTTATTCACAGGTTTTCATAGGACAGCTGATTAGCTCTCGTAACTGCGGGAAAACGTGACCAAGGCTGCTACACAGAACTAGCGCCACCTTTGCTTCATCGAAGAGCTATTCAGCCTTTAGCTTCAGACTACTATTTCTACTACTACTACTACTACTAGGAAAGGCTGAATGAATGTTGATGCTGCGGCAATTGAATTGCTGGTGATACTGCGTATAGAAAGACCACACAAGCACATTTCAACAGCTGCTACCAGCTAAACTTGAAAGCCTACAGGTCACACAATGATCATACACGAGGGGCAAAAAGCCATGGTCGTAAAAAAAATCCAAGGCAGAGCCCCAATCAAACATATTGTATCCGATTAGTGGCCTGTTCCCAGATATGAACGACAGGCTGAAACCATGCAAACAAGCCAGGGTCCCTGAACAGGAAACTCGTGAGGAGTGCTTGAGGAATGGGGGACTTGGCCTCAGCAAGCCTGGATATTAACGAACAATGCGATTAATTAATTCATATCGCATACTCCAATCGTCAAACGACTCTCCTTGTATCAGCCAGACCTTGCAACACAGCGTCTAGATTTCGAAATGCCGCCTTCACCTCCTAGCCGAAACAGATGAATTCCAAACACGAAACCACAGCTTGAGCGCTGGAATCCATAATCCAGGTCCAATCCTAATCCAATCCTAATCCAATCTAAATCCACTCCTAAACGGTGGCAGACTATGCAAGCTGGTGACAGAGTAAGCCGTGCATAATCCAGGAAATTTGTGAGCATGGAACAGTAAAAAAAAAAAAAAACCTCCCGAATAAAATCGGCCCGTAGTGCTTTCCTTCTCTGTTTACAGTTCTTGCCTAATCTTCAATCCCGCTGTGCTCTTGTGGTTGAGCTAATTTTTAACCCTGGTCGCTTTTTTCTTCTTCACAGCGTGTGCGTGAGTGTGTGTGTACAAGTAAATACACAGTACAACTGTATATATAAACACCTTTATATCCACCCCACCCCTTTGTTGTTTTTCTAGACTCTTTTGCTCTCTTTCCTTCCACCGCGTTCAAAACCTTGCTTATCATGTCTGACAGCTTTCATTCACCGCTGTCTCGTATGTCGACCCCAGATCTTTCGAGGTCTCGCTTACACAACCAGCAACAGCAGCATTCTCCCGGATTCCCTGCGTCTTCAGCCCAAATGAACCCTCACGTCTTTTCTCAAAATCCTTCCACTCCACCCACAACTTCCTCATCTCCATCGGACAATCCCCCATTGTCTTCTGTTTCAGCACCAGAGGCTTCAGAACCCTCTGTCTCTCAGTCAACAACAGCACGACCAACACCCTCACGACCGCAACTCAGTCCATTGCTATCATCAAGTCCCGGCTATCGCTGCATCTCTCAAAGACAAGTTCCGCAGCAGGAAAAGAACACCCCTCCAAGTGCTACCGAGCAGTTTGAATACGAGCTTACCCAGTCAAGTGCTTCAAACACGCTTGGTTCTTCAGTGTCATCAACGTCCTCAAACCCATCAATTACTGCATCGCACATCAACAACGTCAACATACTCAATTCAACAACCTCATCACCATCAAAAACCAGTACCGCGCCAAAGTTCAAAACAAAAAGATCCCGTCGTGGCGACAAACCAGAAATCGTCTCACCGCCACCCCAACCAGAGCCTCCATCTCTCACCGACTTTTTATACCAACGCGGGTTTCTGCGTGGTGAGGGATCTGATGTTACAGTACGAGCTTTTAACCGAGATTTCAAGCTACATAAACTAATTCTTTCACGAAGTTCTTATTTCGAATCTTTATTCTCTGCATACTGGACATCGTCGTCATCATCATCATCCAGTAGCAACGACAATGTCGAGCCCCCTGTTCACAATTTGTGTATGGACCACGATGAAAACATTACCGAGCGCGCTCTTGAACTCGCGTTATCTCGACTATACGGGCATGAAGATTTAGAGGAAGAGCGTGCAAACGTGTTTGGATTGTTTGCCGTTGCAAACTTTTTGGATTTACCAGATCTTGTAGAGTTTTGCGTTGATGAAATTATTACCCAAATTGGGTACAACACCGTTGCGGGAGTTCTACGGTTTTTTCACCGCTGTCACTATGGCCCGGCATCCAAGCAGATTGTCGAAGCATGCAATAACTTTTTGTTCTCTAATGGCTATGAAATGAGTATGGAGCAATGGGAAGATATCCCCAATGAAGTCGTGGCCGACGTTATTGGCAATGACGCATTCTTTGTTCCTAATGAATGGACGCGATGTTTGTTTCTCATGGATATGATCAATTGGAAGATGGAGACAATTATCAAGAAGAATGTGCAAATAGAAAAAACGAATGGAACAATGCCTTCAACACCTCCAACAAACATATCACCAACATCATCTCTTTCTGGAAAAACAAAATTCAAGTCAAAGTCAGTGCATGAACCCACATACCAACAACTTTTGACCAAAGAAGACCAAGAGGCTTTACTGCCACTCAAACTCACACTAAACCACGATATCAGATACTGCCACATGACTTATTCAGAGCTCGAATCCCTTGATAAGGCCCGTGATGTTTGTAACCGGAGAATGATTAGTCGCCATGTGCTACGAGACGCCGTGTGGCTACAAACCGCATTACGAAACAAAGTGGTACAGAGTACAGATAGCAACATTGAGCTGGGCCTTGTTGAAGATGTTACCAATGACAAGTTTGTTTTTGACTCGGACGACGAGGGCTACCAAGATGAGCAGGATGGTGAGTCTGAGAGTGAAATGTCGTATAGTCAATCGCCATCTGACAAGGTTCAACATTTTGATGCATTGAAGGAAACGAAAAAGACTTATAGCAATAATCGATCTAGCTCTGCAGTTAACCCCTTTACAGACTTTGAAGAAGACGAAGATGAGGATATCATGTATTATCCAGTTCCAGCTCTAGACGAAACACTTGATACACATCTGCATCGCAAGAATAGAAAATGTGCCAAGGCCACAAGATACCCACCGTTCCGATTTTCGGTCAAATTTGATGATGTTGCACTACTTCAAAACGATCGGCGAATGTATTCCCAAACTTACTGGTATGCTGGAAGCTACTGGAATGTTTATATTCAAAAGGTGGCTTATCGAAACCGACACCAATTAGGCGTCTATATCCATCGAGGGCCTATGGAACCTGAAAATGTCAACAATGCTAATACTAGTACCACCAATCCGTTTTCCAACAATTTTGATTCTCAGACTCGACTCAGATTGCCTGCTTTTCAATCGAATAATAATGCTCCCGGAACTGGAGGATATCCGCTACAAACACAACAACAGCATGCAACAACTCAACAAGAACAAAATGTCCAAACTTATGGAAGTTTGTATTATAACATGATTTCCAACACAGCCACAGGTGGAGAATTTGGGCAAATGGCCGTTACAGACTTTAGACGAAGACCACTTGGAAGTTTAAATAACACAACCTCTCCGGAAGCTGCTCGAGTTGATCTCAACAGAAACATTTATGGCGCATTTAGAGCTCCATCGCCTGCAGACCATGCAAACACAAGTCGGTCAGACAATGGCCAGACCCCTATGACTTTATATAATGCGGTGTATTCCACTCCCGAAGTAGAAAGCTTGAATAATCTAGTTTCTGGCATGGAAATTTCCATAAACACGCCGGCAGCTATTACCATTAATGATAACGTGGAGGCGAACAGCGAAGGCAGACCTCGCCAATCTCAAGACATTTCTATGATCATGGCACAACAAGGAGGAGGAGTCGGTGATATTACAGAAGGGGAATTATTTGAGGAAACGTTTTTTGACGCATTACGAGCGCCATCAAACGAAGAGGCTACAGCCGTTAATCCTCTTACGGAGGCTGCAAATTCTATTCGCATTTCAAGAAGATTGCCGAGTGAAGGGTCAAACGACGATACCTGCCACAACCAAGCAACCCCACCACAGCGGGTGCCAGACTATCTTGACCACCGCAAGAAGCTGACTGCATTTTTTGAAATCTACACGCCATCAAGAAAAGGACACTCGACTTTGACATGCTTTTCAAGTACCCCAGACCAGTTTAATATTATGCAGTCGTGGGGCTGGAAGTCTGCCAGCTTGTATGCCAAGGTGGAAGAGTTGAGACGGGAGGAAAAGAAAAAGAACCTGGGGAGTGATGGATTGAAATTTATGGTCAGCATTGGACTAGTGTAATGAACCTGAATTTCTTTTTGCTTATATATTCTTTGTATATTTGTATTTCTATTTATATATGTATATTTTATTTATACGTTAGTCATGAATCGTCATTTTTAATTTCTATTTACAAAAATGGCCAGCCAATTTATTTACTCCCATTCAACAGTCCAATCTAATTCCTGGCCAGCCAAGAAAGGAACAACTTGAACCTTTTCATCAGAGGTTTGTATATAGTCCTGAACCTTTGTTTTGTTGCGGACAAGAACAACAGTCTTCTTTTCCTTGTCGTCTTCTTCAGGCTTTTTGTAAAACTTTCTGCCAAAGTCGTTGACAAAAGCCTTTAGCTTGTCAAGCTTGTTTTGTTCGTCAAAAACCTGGGCAAGGTACTGGATGGCGTAAGGCTGGGTGAAGACACCGGCAGCAGCGCCAGACTCTTTGCGCTTAGCCTCAATGGGATGGGGAGCAGAGTCGGAGCCAAAGAAAAACTTGGGGTTTCCAGAAGTGGCGGCATCAATAAGGGCTTGCTTGTCGGAAGGAAGCTTGGCGACAGGCTTGCAAAAGTTGAGGGCGTTTCCTCCCCAGCTGTCGACCGTGAGGAAGAGATGGTGGGCAGTGATAGTGGCAGCCACGGTAGGACCGCACTCCTTTACAGCCTCAATAGCGTCGGCAGAGGTGCAGTGCTCCAGAATGATGCGCAGCTTTGGGAATTTGGCGTGGAGAAGCTTGAGGGTGGGGAGAAACTTGTGCTCCGCATTCATGACCGAAATGTCAGAGGAGTGGGAGCTGGGGCATTCGCCGTGGAGATTGAGAATAAGGTCGTGCTTTTCCATGGCGGCGAAGGTGGGGTAGTAGGGTTCGTAGGAGGAAACGCCGTGAGAAGAGTTTGTGGTGACGCCGGCTGGGTAGCACTTGACACCGGTGATTCCAGCTTTGGCGGCCTGCTCAATAACCTCGGGGGTGATTTCCGGGCGAAGATAAAGGGACATGAGGAAGGTTGTGCTAGGCGAGAGCGTCTCCAGCTGTTTCTTGTAAGCCAGGACCCTGTCGACGTCGATCAAAGGAGGAACGAGGTTAGGCATGACAAACACGATAGAAACACCGCCGTCTCTGATAGTGGGAGTGACGAGGTCCATCATAGCACCCTCACGGAGGTGGACGTGGAAGTCGCCAGGCTTACCAATGTTAATTCTGTCGGACATAGCTGAGTCTGCGTGGAGTGTTATTATTATTATTATATATGTATATATATACAGAGACAGGCATGGCATTTGTTTTGGTGATCTTTGCGAAAAATTTTGGACGGTGAGCACAGATCACGTGCTGATTTCGAACCGCACAGCCCCACACAAATTGCGCTGTTCACGTGCCGCGCTTTGTTTGGTGAGTCAGGGCTTCTTTTTTTTTTTTTCTTCGGGCCCATCACTTGGGAAAACACCATGCTCTTTAGCCTTTCAAACCTTGCTCGACTCTTCGCTTGTTTCTTTCCAGTTTCGGTTTCCATCGTCCAGCATCGTTTGACACAAGTGCTCCGCTCTCAATAACCTCTATCTGTCTTGCCTGGTGATCCATTCACCCAGTTTTCTCATGCAACCAACCGGAAAAACACGATCTTTTGATGGTAAGCGCACCTCGTGTTGGGTTTTAAATCACCCAGTGCTAACACTCTGAATATAGGTTGTAACAATTGTAAAGACGGCCGAATAAAATGCGACAGACAAAAGCCGGTTTGCTCGATTTGCCAGCGTCGGGGTCTCTCGTGCGACTACTCTTTAAGGCTGAAATGGGTCGATAACGACATGGTTGGCTCGACCTTTAATCCGAATCAAGAGTACCGGCCCCCGAGGCTAAAAAGAACCCGCCGGAAGAAAGACAGCAAGGCTGCCACGACCGCGAGCGACACCACCAGCAAAATCACCAAACCATCCAGAAAGCCGTCCTATATCAAAACCACGCCGGCTCTGCCGCAAGAGTCGTCGAACCTGATTCTTAACTTCCAGCAAAAGCAGCGCCAGTCCATCTCCTCGGCGTCTTCTGCGGGCCCGCCGATGAGTTCAATGTTCAGCGTCATTGACTTTCAAACATCTCCCGTTCCAGCCGCTACAAAGCGGACACAACCAGAGTCTAGCATTCAATCAAGTATCGGGATTCCAAACGCTATTGTTTTCACCAAACCGTTTGTTAGCACTGTTTCTCCCAACCCGAACCATAATTTCACACCATCCCCCATATCACCACCACATGTCGTCAATATTCTCAATGCCGGTTTGGTACAAAACATACCCCCGCCCAACGAGGTGCATACACTATCAAATAGCCTCGCAAAGCCCGAAAGCGGGCATATACCACAAAATCAATACCAGCAGGAGTTTATTAATAACACTTTCCAGTCCTTGAACTCCATACTAACCGAGGCGATTCCGTCTTTCAATCCACCAAAAGCTGCGTCCAGTTCTCAAATCCAAGAACTTGACGAAAACGACGGCAGCAATGACAATAACGACAATAATAACACATTAATTCCACAACTTTCATCTCGCCGGCCCGGTTATAACGACCGTTCCTCAGAAGTTCAACCCAGTACTAAAAACAACGGTAATATTTCACCTACACTTCTTCGTCATCCTTTGATAAGCCGTGCGTTGGGCATCGCTTCTCACATATCGTCCCATCTATCTAATTCGTTTGTAAACGACATTTTTTATCACTATCTGGATTTCACATGCCCTTCTCTAGACCCCGAACGACCCAACATCCACACCAACTACTCTATCAAGTATTATCTTCCCGTTGCTATCAACGCCCCGGCAGCGTTTCATGGCCTACTCGCGTTATCCTGTCTTCAGCTTTGTTTCCGAGATCCCAAGTACGGCGACTATGCTTTACGGCACCGTGCTATTGCAATCAAATACCTGTCTATAGATATCGGCAAGGAGAAATATGCACTTCGCAACCCGTCGGTTTTGGCGGCAGTTTTGTGCCAAATTACACTAGACGTGTTGGATGTCAAGTCTATGCAGTGGAAGATTTATTTGGAACTTTGCCGGCCATATGTTAGTGAAATTCTGGAATTGGAGGAAAAGCCTTCCACCGGAGAATTTCAAAATGTCTTTGAAAATACAGTCACCAAGAAATACCATACAAATGTTGACATGACGCTTTGGTTCTTAGCGGCGCGAGTGGCTAAGTATGACACATTTGCGACCTTGGTTGATAACCACAAGCCTATAATTCATTTCAGAGTCTTTGACCAGCATCCAGATTTGGAGAAAAGAATTGATGAGATTTGGAGTTTACCGGCTCGCTGGGCTTTACTGTGCGCTCACTGCTCATATTGGGGCCGACTCAAGATCAAGGCAGAGGCAGATCGCAAGGCCGAAGCAGTCACAAAGGCCTATAATCTGGCGGAGGTGCCCCCTAGTGAAGAAGAAGAAGATCCGACCGAAACGGACAATACCCCACTTAGTAGTGCGTTGGAGGTGCAGGCTCGGCAAGAAATGGCGTATGTTCACAACTATGTAGAGCAACACAGACCGTTTATGTCCCAAAGCTCGGAAAATAGCAAGCGGGACGTTGAAGAGCTATGGAAGATTGCTACAGGGATAATGTACTACTTGCTAACTCTTTGCGGGCATCCATTGCTAAAGCCCAAGAGAGTAGCCAAAGGTGTGGCCAGAGGCAATGGCGGCGTGGACACCATGCTTGACGGGCTGATGAATGGAGGGTTTTCCATGGACATTAACAAAGTTGGAGACAAGTTTTGGGACTTGAGCTGGTTGAGCGAACAGGTTGCTAATCTTGAAGGGTTTTCAAACTTGCCTTCTGATTCAGCCGTACCGGATAACAATATGGGAAGCATGTATCAACAGCATCATCAGCAGCAGCAACAGCAACAGCAGCAACATCAACATCAACATCAACAGCCTTTTAACAACAATACCGACACACAGTCTGCTGATCAGAATTCACACGCAGTAACATATTTTCGGCCTGATGAAATTCCTGAAATTCAAGCAGATTTACACTGTGCCGTCAACATTTTGCAGTCTTTTCCATTAAACGATTTCCGGGGCACCGCATTGTCCTGGCCGCTGTTTATTTTTGTGGTTGTTGCTTTTAATCCCGAGGACCGGCAGATTCTTCAGCATGCACTGAAGGGCTTGTGGATCAATCTACGGATTACAACATTTGGCGAGATACTTGGAATTGCTGACGATTTGTGGTCAAGGTTTAGCAAATCAGACGGGGAAAACAGTTCCATCTCACATTCAGTGAATGCTTACGAGTATAGAGAAGCAGTTAAAAAGCACATGCGCATTTTGTTTGCATAAGAATTGAATTTATTTTCGAGTACATAATCATAGAACATATTACAACTAGAACACGATTTTTTTTTGATTTTCAAAGAAGACAGAGTTAATAATGACAATAATAAATACTTTGAGTAATTTACCATTTTTTCCAAAAGTGCTGTTCATTTGAATTTTGGTTTTGGTTTTGGTTTTGGTTATGATTATGATTATGATTATGATTAGCGTTGGAGTTGGAATTGAAGTTATCATTGTCGTTTTTGTTTTTGTTTTTGAACCGGTCTTCCAATTTGGATCCAGAAACGGCGCCGCCCAAGGCAGCGCCGGAAAGGCCGCCGAGGAACCCGCGCTCGCCTTGGCCTTGGGCGGCGTTGGGGTCGGAGTTTTGGTTGGCGTTGTAGGAGCCGTAAGATTGGCCAGAAGAGTGGTGTTGCTGTTGCTGTTGCTGTTGGTGCTGGCTGTAGCTGCCTTGGTGGCCATGGGATTGACCAGTGTTGTAGCCATCTCGGCCACCAGACCCTTGAGAAAAGGGGCCCTGATTAGAGTAATTCTGGTCATATCCCTGATTGTGGCCTTGATTGTGACCTTGATTATGGCCTTGGTTATACCCTTGGCCGTACTCGTTGTTGCTGCTTCCTTGATAAGACATGATAAAAGATTGATTGGATAAAAGTTTATATATAATAAAAAAAGTAGAAAGGAGGATTCAAGAGATATTCAAGAGATACACCGCCTTTTATATACTTTTATATACATTTATCCACAAGCTCTCAATAAATCTTCAAACTAGCAAGCTACGGCTTTAAGGATTTCAGCAAAGCTAATTAAAGGCTTTTGAAATTGGCATCATAGTTTGGAATGAACCATAGCCAGGAAAAAAAAAAAAAAAAAAGTCTTGGCTAGAATAAGGTAGTTATTATAAAACAAATGTCTGGAACTGTAATTTAACAGCTGAGTCATATGAAAATATGAAAAGACAACAGCGGGATTAGAGAGATTTATTGGATTGGAATTGTTTGAAAATAGAATGGTTTACAATTGCAATATTACAACTGCTTCCAACGTGAGAGTGTGTGTGAGCATACGCAAACCGCAAGGCTGTACCTTGTCAGAGTTGATGAGCGCGGCTGTGGCCTTGTTCGGCGTGGCTAAGCTAAAAGAGACTTTGGTCGAGATGTTAGCAGGGCAATGATGGTTTGGAACGGTAGACAAAGTCAAAACGATGGCAGTGTAAACCTAAACACGAGAATATAAAATTTAAAGAATATAAAAATTAAAAAATTAAAAAATTAAAAAAAAACGACACTGGTTGTAATTACAAACCGTGCAATACCAACAACACTCTACCGGACACAACCACCTGACTTCCCCTAGACCTTGTCACGTGACCAGCAGGACCAGACGGTTCGGTCCGTCCAGCGCGAAAATTTTCAGCAAAACCGGCCATCGCCAACAAAGTTTCTGGGAAATATGGGGTAACCGGGCGATCCGTATGCAGCCAAAACATGGCCCCGGCCTAACTAGCCCTTTTCATTCGTGAAGAAGAAGAACAAACAGAACAAAAAATAGAAATGATGTCACATAGTAATACCGTATAATATATAATATAATATAATATATAATATATAATAAATAATAAATTATATAATAAATTATATCATAAATTACAATCGCTTTGTTTATACGCACCCAATTTAAATTAAACCTGCTTATTTTTCTCATCTTGTCTATTTCTAAATTGCTAAATTGCTAATTTCTAACCACACTTGTCACCCATCTTCTCCCCCCACATTTATTTAAATTTTTTTCTTCCGTCCTTCCTTCCTTCCTTCTTCTTACCATCATCATCTACTCATCATCCCATTCTCAAACCTCTTTCAAAATGTCTGACTCCCCTTGGAATGGGACTAAGGGCCAGTCGAATCCGCCCAATCTGGCTCCTCCCATAGCGTCTTCACTATCATCGCCGAGCTCTTCTGCAAACTTGCGGTCCGAGTTTCAATACTCGTTCAACAACAACAGCTCCCCAGCGTTAAACTCCATCCACTCCAACTCTTCCTTTTCCTTAAAAAAGGGCGCGACAAAGGTCTTTGAGCGCGACACGACTAATGAATTCAAGTCCGGTGGTGTTTTCAATTCAAAAGCAACAGGAACTCACCGTGCTTCTAAACTTGGCCGCAGCGATTCCGTTTCCAAGCCTTCAATCCGTCGCCGTGAACACGCTTCTCGACCTGTAGACGATGACAGCGACTCGCAGGACAGTCGCCCCAAGATTCAGGCGATTGAAACTCGTAGCATGAACCCGCTGATGGTGGCTCTCACCTTTTTGACCTCGGTCTGCGGCTTCCTCTTTGGTTACGACACTGGCTACATTTCTGGCGCCTTGGTTTCTATAGGTACTGATTTGGGAACTGAATTGACAAGTAAGGACAAGGAGTACATCACATCGGCAACCTCGCTTGGCGCATTGATCGCCGCCTGTATGGCTGGTATACTGGCTGATCAGTTTGGTCGCAAGTGGGTCATTTCGTTGGCAAACGTGCTGTTTATTGCTGGTGCTATCATCCAGGTTTGTGCTCATTCTTTGTGGGTCATGATTGGCGGCCGTTTTGTCGTTGGCTGGGGTGTTGGTATCGCTAGTTTGGTTGCTCCTTTGTACATTTCTGAAATGGCCCCGTCTCGGTTCCGTGGTAGACTGGTTGTTATTAACGTGTTGGCAATCACTGGTGGACAGCTGGTTGCGTACGCCATTTCTGTCGGGCTTGTACATGTGAATAATGGCTGGAGAATATTAGTCGGTTTGTCTATGATTCCTGCTTCTATTCAGATGGTGTTGTTTGTGTTTATGCCCGAAACACCCCGATACCTTGTTTCTCGTGGCAAGATTGATACTGCTAGAGACGTTTTGTTAAAGACATACAAGGGATCCAGTTCCCAAGAGATTGAAGACAAGTTGGACGAGCTTGTTCAGTTTAACGTGTATGAGGATGATTATTTGGATACCATTGGCGCAAACACTACCATTGGTGTGGCTGAGCGTGAAGATGAAGATGAAGAGTATCCTCAAGGCCAGGAAGGATTGAGAAATGTGGACGTGTACCGCAATTATCGCCAAAACTTGACTCGCAAGCAGCGACTACGACTTTGGGCCAAGCGCACGTTTACCCCATTTTACGAAGTTTTGACGGTTCCAGCTTATTTACGAGCGGTTATAATCACCTGTGGTTTACAAGGCATTCAGCAGTTTTCTGGATTCAACTCATTAATGTATTTCAGCAGTACGATCTTTGAGTCTGTTGGCTTCAACGATCCTACCAGCGTCAGTTTGATTGTCGCCGGCACCAACTTTCTGTTTACAATGGTTGCCTTTGTGGCGATTGACAAGATTGGACGACGTCGCATCTTGGTGGGCAGTATTTGGGGCATGGCGGTTGCGTTGGCGGTGAATGCCATTGCGTTTCATTTCCTCAAGTTTTCGAACGAGGGCGGCAATTTAGTTGGCTCTCCGTACAACCAAAGCTCTGCGTGGAGCAAGATTGTGATTGTTGCCATGCTGATATATGTTGCGTTTTATGCGGTTGGCATTGGTAATGTTCCCTGGCAGCAGTCTGAGATGTTTCCAACGCGGGTGCGAGGCGCGGGCACATCTTTTGCTACTGCGGTGAATTGGGCGGGATCGCTTGTGATTTCGTCGACGTTCCTGACCATGCTGGAGAAAATCACGCCTACGGGCACGTTTTCTCTGTTTGCCGGGCTGTGTGCACTTGGCGAGTTGTATGTGATTGTGTTTTACCCCGAGACGGCTGGGCTGTCATTGGAAGAGGTCCAGGACTTGTTGAAGGACGGGTTTAATATTAAAAAGAGTGTAGCGTGGAGCAAAGCTAGAATGGTGGAAATCAACGAGGGATTAAAACAGGCTGAATCTGAATCAGATTGAGGAGACTGGAAGAAATGAAAAATGAGAAATAAGAAATAAGAAATGAACGAAATTGGCGATTTATTAGAATTATAATTTACATGTGGATATATAAATATGAATCAAAAAACGTGGTTAACTTAAAAGCACTCGTTTAGTCAGCAGTTACCCTGCCTTGGGGTGTCTAAATTTAATAAAGGCCCAAAACGGCAGGCTGTAGCCGTTAATATAAATTAATAGATTAATAGCATTTGAGAAAGGTTGAATTTTGAATTTTAAAAAGAATATTTGTATTATAATAGTAATAAAAAAATAATAACAAGGTAAAAAGTAGGGACATGACAATAACAACAGTATTAATACAAAATCATTAAAAAATTTTAAAAAAGCAAAACAGATTAAACCAAAAAGGTGATTTATACAAATCATCTTTTCCAATAGATTAGGAATTAAGAATCCGGCTCTTGGCCTTGTTAACAGACGAGAAAACAAAACAGCTCGTCCATCAGCCAGAACGGAGGAGTGCGCGCGTGGATTTTGTTAGCAAAAACATAAACACAGCCAAAAAAAAAAGTGCGTGCATTGTTTTTTCGCACCGTGTTGCAGTACAGCCATGATTCGGTTATATTCATACAAACACGGACACGCGCAAAGCGGGGTGGGTGACACAAAAGATAATCTGCAGCACGCCAACCCTAACCCGGACTCCAACAGAGTGTGTAGCAGCATTACAGCGGATATGCTGTAATCCACTCTCATTCATTCTCATTTTCTCTCCTCGAAAGACTTGTAAGACTTGTAAGAGCCAACATGTGCAAAGTGTGTGTGTGTGTGTGTGGACTGAGTGACAATGAATATCCATCTGCTGGCAAGAAGAGCAAGTTTTAGTTAAGCCTCGCTGGCGGTGATAATGCTAGATCGACGAGGAGGCGAGCAAGTGACAGTGGAGCCTCTGCGTTCAAAGTTGTGAGGAATAGCGTTAGGGTCCGGGTGACGCGAGCCAACATAAAAGGCAGGAGTGGTGGGAGTAGGCACGGGAGCAGAAGTAGCGGCAGAGCTACTGGTGGGAATGGTGGTGTAGTTGGAGGAGGCCTGTTGTTGGAGAGACGGCGAGGTGGACAAGGTAGAGGAAGCCAAGGCGTGGCCGTTGCAGGCAGCCTTGCTCAGCGCATAGTCGCCGGAATCAAAGTACTTGCGATCCTGGAGCTTCTTGTTAAGAAGGTGGGATCGGGAAGGGAGTTTACCGTACATGCTTTTCAAGCGTGCGTCGGCAGCAAGATTTGAAGTAGTAGCCATGATGATAGAAGTAGTATTAGTAGTAGTAATAGGTATATATATATGTAGAGATAACTGATATATTTTGAATTCGACAGAATTGAATTGGAAAAGAAAGAAAGATATAAAAGAAAGGGAAGGAAGAAAAAAAAAGGCCAGGAACAAGAGATTTATTTATATATCTTGACAAAAGGAGAAAGAAAGGAATAAAAAAAATAAAAATATAAAAATATAAAATAAAAAAAAAAGGTAGCTTGGGGAACTGGATATATAGTTAGTGTTCCAGGCCATTTTTTTTTATATCCATTTTCTGTACAACAAAAGACACCAAAAAATAAAAAATAAAAAGAGAAAAAAAAAGAAAAAAATAAATGCTGTACGCATACACTATACATTAAGAGTTACGTAATAACTGACACCGTGACACTAAATAAAAAACCATAATAATAATAATTAGAATTTTGTAATATTTTTAATTTTTTTTTTTTTTTTTTTGAGCTGTTTTGGGTTGGGCATGTTATGTTAGCATCGTCACTCGAGATCTTGCCAGGTAATAGGACTGGGCTATAGAGCTGGCTGAACAATTTCCCAACTTTTCATGCGACTTTTCGTATAAATTGAACTGGTGATAGTTGGAGGTTGGCGGTTTTTGACGGAACGGATCCGAGTGCAACAGCAATAGCTTTCGTTGCATTATTAAATTACTAGCATTGTGATTATATACATATATTACTATTATTATTATTGAAAATATTGTTTGCTATTGGCTGCTACTGACTGTTATCGTGGGGGCTTGTTTGGCTGATTAATCGCTGTTAAAAAGCACACCAGCATCACGTGGTTGCATGGTTACATGGGATGCGCTTGCGTCGTGCCCGTTACCCTGCCCTCGCACTTATCTGCCTTTTAATCGAAATCTTCTTTATCCTTCTGTTACGTCAGGGCTTACGTCACGCAGCACAGTCGCCGTGTATGTAACAGCACTTTGTTCCTATGGCAACATTCCTGGCGTTCTGCTGGAAATTCCACGCCTGTGGAACCCTAAGCCTGGCGAGATAAGGGCAGCGTCACGTTTTTGCTGCGATTTGTAATGCTGGCAATGGCAATGGCGGTGGTGGTGGTGGCTCCCTGGTTTTGCCCACGCACACACACACACACACATGCTGTGTGCAACCAACCTTTTGATTATTTCTCGGGACTAGCCTCGTAAAAAAGCGAGTGTGTGTGACGAAACGTGCTGCGGTCCTCTAGTCACAAAGCATATATTCTAGGCTACGATTATAGGATTTCGTGTTGAATGAATTCCTTTTGGCTTTTAGGTTCCGGAAACCAGACAAGATTGATCCCTGCTTAAACGTGTGGCTTGGTTAGGTGTGAAATATTATTAGACTAGTGGTGATTATTATTTCACTTTTGATTTTATATGAGCATATATTGTGATTACTATGAGTATTGTTGTATACTGCTCCTACTAAAGAGTCCTGAATAGTCCTGGATAGTCCTGAATAGTCATGGGGATATATACATGACAATAGCCCTTATCTGGCAAAAAAGCGCCAACGATTTGACTTTTGACAACTGCTACTAAAAAAAGGAAATGATTTGCAACCGTTTTTGGCAAATAACGTACTTGCCTTGATATTTGCCATTATCACTATCACAAATCACACGTCCCATGACCGTTCCTTAAACGCTGCAGTCTTAGGTTAAATTCTTAAAAAAAAAAAAAAAAAAAGAAAAAGAAAGAAAAAAAACCCACCAGCGTGAGGGGAATAGCTGTAATCCAAGCTAGTCCAACACGGCTGACTGCTTATATGATCCTCATCCAAGGCTTAGGGCTAGGGTTTTACTGAGCTGTGTGTGTGTGTGTGTATATGTGTGTATTTGTGTGTATATGTGTTGGCTCCTCTGGATGTATTGGATGTATTACACATGTACACATAATCGTCAGTTTTTTTTGTTCCATTTCCACTGCCACACCTCGTTTCCCTGCCCTCTTATCTCACCGCCCGCTCCCATTGGCCTGGTTTTCAAATTCCTGTTCACGAGTCTTGCTGTGCAATTGAATCCATTATATCTGGCCTTACCTAATGCGTTACCAACGCGCTTCGCTACAACGTTGGCCCTCCAGATAACATGCCCGCCGTGTGTGCCATTGCACAGCGTGTCTCACTGTATAGCCCTGGTCCTCTGGCCAACCCCACACAATACTTACTGCCACCTTGGGATCTTCAAACCCCTGGGGCGGACAGGAGGCTCAAGTGCCAGCAAGCAACAGGTGGATAAAACAGGCTTCGATTGGCGTGCTGGCGTTCCATGTCGATCTGGCTACACCCATAGACTCGCCGCTCTGCTGCTTCTTTTCTGGTTCTTTTTCTAACCTTGAATATAACCTAAATGCGAGTGATATAGGCATCCTGGTGGTTGCTAATAATTCTAGATTTTGTAGATTTTCTATTTTTTATAGCCTTTCTATCTTTTCTAGCCCTTCTAGACCTTTTGGCATAGCTCAATACCAAGATACATCGTATATATCCCCAAGTCTCTATTGCAACTGCAGCGTTTCCTCGATATATATCTCAGCTACTACTACCGCATTTCTCCCAGCCAGCCCTCGTAATACCTCCCTCTTATGGCCGCGTTGTCCTAACGGCTAACTGTACGCGGTTTTTAAATCACATGATTCCCACCGGCGCACGCCTTTGTTGTCACCTGACCGAACCAGGTTCTCCTTGTTTTTGCTTCCCACAGGACGTTGCTTTTTTGCGCGCTCTGGCCAGGTCTCTCCACCCTCCCCGTGTTGAAACCACAGCTCTGTCATCTACAGCTACAGTATTTGAATTGTAATCAGAGTAAAATAATCATGATACTCGTGAATTCTCTGCAAAAAAAAAAAAAAAAAGACTGCATCATAATACAACCGTAGATACACTCAACCATCAACACATTGTCAGTACATGACACATGGCTTATGATGATTTAATTGACACTACCCTGACTCAGTCATCTATACTAGGAGCGCTTGTCAAATATCCTCTTCATTCCTCGCAGTCTTGTGAGAAAACAAATTCACCACCACCATCTTTTTCTTCTTCTTCTTGTCTCCCTATTCATCTTGTATATACCTCATGCTATCCTAATTCATCCTCCAAAATGCCTGAAATCGGAGAAGTAAGTCGGTCTGTTTGCGTCTTCATGCTATAATATTAAACCGCCAAAAGTCAATTCACATTCCTCCCACTCTATCATGAAAACTAGCCTGCCATTTGAACTGGTCTGGTCAAGCCACACCAGGATTTCCCTCTTATCAGTATGAACCAATCTGCTCACATGCTCAAATCCATTATAATCTTCTAGGTTGCCCATGCTGCTGCATTTCTAAACCATTTCCTCACTGGAAAAGTCATCCAATCCATATCCGCTTTGGACGACTCCAAAATCTTCCAGCCTCCCATCTCTAAACATCTTTTTGAAAATGAAATGCTAATTGACAAGCGTGTGCGCGGGGTAGAGCGGCATGGCAAATATTTTTGGATCGAGCTAAGTTCCGAGAACCAAGAGTACGTAAGATGCCATGTATTTTAAATCGAGTCGTAAGATTATGCAATATCTACAAGAATAACACTGGGAAATAACATGACACTCTCGGTAATGGGTTTCCTAAATGAAAAAAAGGACAAAGTATAAAAAATATATGGTGACATACGTCTCGGCTAACTCATTCTACTCTAGTTCCTCTTCCGAGTATGATGTTCTTATGCTACATTTCGGCATGACTGGTTGGGTCAGTGTTAAGGGTTACTTTTCTGACTACATTGCCATGGAAAATGGCGGTGATCAAAAAGCCAGGAATGCTAAGGCAAACACCAAAGAAGAAGAAGAAGAAGAAGCGGAGCCAAGGCCACCTTCCATCTACAAATTGTCAGAGCAACAGCTCGTAGAAAAGCAACCGCAATGGCCTCCTCGATTCTGTAAATTCAGCATGGTGTTAGCTGGAACAGAGACCCAGGACGAAGAAACTGTTGAAATGGCATTTACTGATCCCAGAAGGCTAGGCAGAGTTTGGTATATCCCCAACGTCTCGTCAACGGCCCATCTTAAAAAAGTGGAACCTCTTACACGAATCGGCCCTGACTACAGTAAACCACTGGATCGACTAGCTTTGGACGATTTTTCAACAATAATGCGTTCTAAGACAAGCCAAATCAAATCACATCTTTTGGACCAGTCCCATTTTGCTGGAGTCGGTAATTGGGTAGCGTATGTATATTCTTTTGCTGATTAGTTTCTTTCGTCTGCGCCTTGTGCTTGGAAAGAAAGAGTTCCCATACACGTTGGTTGATTAATTACTTGACAAAATACGACACTTCTCGTTATAATGGACATTGTAGTCTTGTTTATTGCAAGTCATCTGATTTGAAACAAAGAACGTTCACACACCTTGCAATACATACACCAAGGTTCTCGTTGCTTCAATATACCCCTACTACCTTTGTATCTAAACAAAATATACTGATAGAGTCTCGTTCAATCATTCTAAACGGAATATAGCGCAAATCTTTATCAACAACAACGGTGCTTATATCATGAAACTCGATTCATTCCTATTTTATATCGATACTAGCAAATACCCTCAAGTTGAGCCTCTCTCTTTACTCCTGTTCATATTTAGTAGGCTATAGGCTTGAGTTTTGTCAGCAAGTTTTTTTTGTTTTTTTCTTCTATTAATTACCTGTATACAGAATTAAAGAGGAGAGGAAAGGACTCAGGTGGCTATACCCTTACACCTTTGCATAATTCCAAATTTACCATTTCACTATCACCACTAGCCTTAAAAACAAGAGACATGCTATTAGATTCGGCCGTTACGTGTTGATTGTAATACCGACAATCGTTACAAAACAACCTTTCGATTAATCCATTCATGGAGGAAGCTGAGCTTATACTCGTGAATAATGTTACTATTGAATATTTCTATAGCATGCATACCAGTCTCGACTATTCCAATGTAACGTTGAACGAGGCTGACCATGGCTGTTTTTGGAACCAAGATACAGTGGAAACATCAAGAAAAATAAAAATACAAATAAAAATACCCCCAAGACATGAAATATCTAAACGAAGATCCAAGACATGAATACACATACAAAAAACAACCTTGGATCTGACTTTCTCTCCATCGAATTCATTATCTACAAGTTACGCCAACTGTTTTCTCACACCTGATGATTCATGCTATCGAATATACAGGACTAAATATTCTTTCATAATGGGAGTGAGTCGGCTGAATACCCATTGTTTTTAAAATAATAAATACAATAATGCTGTTTTGATTACACTGTATTTTCTCAAGTCATTAAATTATCAACATGGGACTTGATCTTGATTTTGAAAACTAACATTTTTGATGTTTTCTAGTGATGAAATTTTATTTCAAGCTCGCGTTCAGTAAGTTTTTCTACATGTTTTGCCTAGACATTGATACCTGTTGATACATCACCGGACTTGAGAATTTCAATTGTTATAAATGATACCAAAGATTACCAATGCTATTATTATAATAACAGAGCATGGCTGTGATTAAAGGATAGAAGGAAGTATTCGTGAAGATAAATGTGATTAACGGGTTTTTGGAATAATACGGAAAAAGAAGAGAGAAAAAAAAAAAAAAGAAAGGCCGGTTTTGAACTCAATCACAATAGCACTAACACCACTGTGATCAGACGACATGTTTAAAAAGATTATAAAGATTATAAAGATTGGAAAGGCAGGTAGAAAAGTGTTCATTTTGGTGTTATTCTGGTGGTATGGGCAAGAGGCCTGGATTAAGTTTATTTTAGGTTTATCTTTTTTGGTTTCCCCACATCTAGACTTGATACATACATACATATCAGCCTTTTTGATTCCCACACTTAAAAACGAAGGAAATTTTATTCCACTGCCCAGCAAATGCGTCTGAGTTCTTTTTATGGTTGCTTCACGAAGCAATCATTTTGATACCCCCAAAGTGATGATCTTTCTTCACATGAACAAGATGAAATAATATATCCGCTTATACAGACTTTAGGTTATATCATTTGTTCATTTTTCCTTGCAAAGAGGGTGATTCATGTTGGAGTCTTGCAAATGATTCATTTGCGTTTATTCCTTGCTTTGAATTATAAACCATACCTAACAACTCAATGTTTAAAAGAATCACCGTGTTGTAATTTGTGAGATAATGATGCTGGAATTTGTTTTTTTAATTCATTTTTCAATTGAACGTGGTATGCACTTGGAATTGTATTTATTTGATTGTGTCGACATGTTTGGAAGTGTTTTCCTTTTTTTTTAATACATGATTGATTTGATACCCTTTTTTGACTTTTAAAGTTTCCTTCTTGTTCCAGCTGTTTAAATACCCAGTATCTCTTTTGAAAATATAACAAAAGCAAGAAAAGTAGCAATCTTGTTCCATACAGGAGGCATTTGTAACCATAGAGGTTAATCTAAATACCATGTGATCTACAAACAAAATATAAAAAGTTCTATTCGATCAAACACTATAATTTCAATATCGGGCTTCATTTTATTGAATACATCACTAACACTTTTGTTCATTTACATTTATAGTCCTTCACAACCATGCAATACGCTGACACCCACAGAGTTGCAAGCCATTTATGACAAGCTCATTTACATTTGCACGTTTGCTGTCCAAGTCCAAGGCAATACCAAAGCGTTTCCTAACGACTGGCTCATGTTGTACCGGTGGGGAAAGCGAAACAAAAAATCGGCAGGAGATCAAAAGACTGCTCAAGGATACAAGATTGATTATGTGACAGTTGGTGGAAGAACAAGTACAATTGTGCCAGAGTTGCAAAAGAAGCGAGAGAGTGGTGGGGCTTTGGTTTCAAAAGGTGTACGAAAACAAAAAAAAGAAAAAAAGCAGGATGTCAAGAAAGAGGAGGCTGAAGAGGTGAAGATTGAAGAAGAAATAGAAAAAGATTCGGTTACAGTTGTAAGAAGAAAAAGTACCAGGATTAAACGACAATTTGCTGAAGATGAAGCTGAAGAGAAGCCCGTGCCTAAAAAGAGACAAAACGTACAAAAACGTTGATTAGTTACAATAGGCGTTTTGTGTAACATTGCAATACAAAATAAGAACATTTTACAAGTTTTTTTTGTATGCTACCCACAGATATATATTTATATTGTGTGGAGGAAGTCTTGTTTTTTTTATTATCAAAATCAAAATCGAATTTCAATTGGAATGTGAATATGATTGTGTGATTTTTATGGATAGCTGGATCGTGTATAACCAAATGTGGCAGCCAGATACGCACAAACCCAAACACATACACAGACAT
Organism: Magnusiomyces fungicola; assembly: GCA_900654225.1. Taxonomy (NCBI): domain Eukaryota; kingdom Fungi; phylum Ascomycota; class Dipodascomycetes; order Dipodascales; family Dipodascaceae; genus Magnusiomyces; species Magnusiomyces fungicola. Next base: position 2,308,058 of record CAACAH010000002.1, read on the forward strand.
TGTCTTTTGATTACAATTGCAAAGCAGCCTGGACTCATTTTTATTATTATTTAAAAACACAGCGGGATTAAACCACAGCTGGGATTGTCAATATTCCCTGATTGTTTTTTTGGGTGTAATCATTTGTTGTATACCAAGTTGACAGTGTGTTTTGCAAGTGCCTCATTCCGTGATTATCACCTTTAAACATAATCACTATGATCACAGCCACAGAATGCTCATTTCCAAAAACATCAACTTGTGCTCTCGTTTTTTCCCGCTTTTTTATTTTAACAATCTGATCATTCGATATATACACGCATACTTACTTACCCACGCCAAGGTAACATGCTTTTACTTTTTTTTATTATATTTTTTTATTTTACATTGTTGCTTTCTTCTGTCTATTTGCCATAATAACCCACGTTTTGGTTTCGGGCGCGCATCGTTTGCTTGCCAAACTGGGCTCATTTGGCGGAATTATGGATGGGATGGTGCTGAGAGACCAACTCTTGCGGCTGGCCCCTCTGACTTGTTTGACCAGCAGTAGTAATGGTACTACTGGCGATGCTACTGGCGATGCTGTCTTTTTGAACCTCTTTCAACTGGAGACGATAAAATATTGTCTCTATTGTATCAATGTCCTTTGGAGTTGATGTGCGACATAATTGAGATCAATTGACGTTTTTTTTTCTTTTTTTTATATACTGGAAACACCTCTTTTTCTAGACCGTCCAACTGTCAGTTTTACTTTCTGTTGAAAGTCATCAATCCTACAGGCATTTGTAATTCCCTGAACCTGTTTGTACTCTTTGTACTTTTTTTCCCTCAACACTAGGTCTATTATCAATTATCAATAACATCTTATCTGGTTTTCTCAATCCGTCGCGGGACTTGTCCATAAACCGGTATGTTTTTTGCAGGTCCACGGGGACTGGCGACTGGGAACTGGGGACTGACTGTCCACTAGGTTGTTTCGCCGGTGGTTGGAAGGGATTTGCTATGCACCTGCACCGTTTATTATTATAATCTACAAGAGCCTTTTATTATTATCGACACAGTCTTTTTAATTCTCGCTTCAAGATCTCTACTATTGATTGAACTTATCCTACCATGGCTATTCCTGGTGTGTGTTTATCAAAAAGTGCGGGGTTTTATTTTTTTATTTTATTTCCCATCTATTAATCGATCGATATCTTGATCTTATCTCTTTTATCTCTTTTAATCTTGTGTCACTAGATTTGGACACTATTAAACAGTCACATGATTATATATGTATGTATGTATACATTGCCCATGTGATTTCAAAAGCCATCAAATATTATCCACCTGTTGAATTTCTCTTCTTCCTCTTCCTCTTCCTCTTCCTTTTTCACTTTCCAACTTTTAATTTTTCACCTGGATTAATTTCTTTTCAATTACTTGATAATTCTACCTGATACCCGTTTGCCAGAGTTTGCACCAGCTACCCAGATACACTGTTTTCTTTTTGATGATCTTGATTGCATGTTTGAACCTGTTGACAAACGACATGAGCACGATGCGGAATTTATTGGCCATGTGGTAGAATAAAGAGTGTATATATCAAGAATAAGTACGGAACAAAAATGCATTTAGAAGTTTCTTGCTTTTTTTTTGGCCTCTAGACGGAAGATATATCTTTATGTTTCGTTTTTTTAATGTTCAGTTTGATACCACAAGGCAATTGTAACATCTTTTGGAAACTCTGCTCTTTGTCACATGAAGAAAGTTTCATGGGCATTTTCTTTTTGTTCCCGGCACCCGACAATTTATCTGTGTTGTTGGAAGTTCAAATTGGCTTTTTTCGGTTGCCGAGTGAAGATGGTTGGTCGCTTAATAATGATAACTGCTGAACAAGTATTGATTCCAGATGTTGCAAAAAATTCTTAATCTTTAGGGCAGAGGTGTTTGCCCTGTTGCTGAGCTAGAAAACTATGTTTGATCTGTGTTTTGTGTTTAAAAAGAAAAGGCACAAGAAATAAGATGGTGAGTGTTGGTACACGGAGAAAATGGTGGTTCTTTTCATTTTAATTCATTGGACCCTTTTGTTGTTTTTCAAATTGAGTTGAAGTTTTTTCTTTTTTTTACATGGGAATAATCACATCGGACAGCCTATTTCCAGCCATGATACTAGGTAGATCCATGTTGATGATAGATGAGCAGTTGTTTATTGCAACGCGACTTGAAAACTCTTGAAATTTTAGCATTTGAATGCACGGGGTTTCTAAAACTTGTAAACATTACGGATACCATTCAGATTGAAAAAGAATTTGGAACGAGGAAAACCTTTACATTTATATGAGCGTGCCTGCCTCTGTCGCTGGGAAACGAATCACTATTATTAATTATAAAAAACAGAAGAAAAAAAATAACCTTGACCAGCCAGCATTTCAAAAAAAGCACCAATTAAAAGAATCATTTTTTTTTGAAAAATTGATAGTTATTACAAGGTGTTTATTGGTATCTTGGAAATGACAGTTGGAGAACATGGTTATGAATACCGGCTTGGCGATTTATCATGGTAATGATGTTGAATTGATACTCTGTTATACCGGTAATACTGATACCATTAAATCAGCGAGAAGGGGGTACACATTCATGCATTATGAGCAATGATTGCGCTGGTTACGAATTTTTTCACCCCCCTTTTCAATTTCATCTCAAGTTGATTGCTGGATTTGAATGCCTGTGAATGAATTAAGAGTACCACAGGAACTACCGGAATTTGGCATTAAAGCGTAAATTATATAGGTGATGGGTTTCAAAAATTTTTTAAAGAGTTTACAGTGACGTTACTGACTTTATGTTTTTTTATATAAAGAAATAGAATCAAATATTAATTATAGCGAGAGCATATCGAATTGTCGTAAATATTTTTACAGTTTTCGGCAAAATTATACTCCTAACCCTGGAGGCATCGACACTTGAATGCAAAACGTGCAAATTTGCGATTTTCTGACGTAAATTGTACTTTACAGGGAAAACAGATCCTTTACTCCAGGGTTAGGGACTTAATTTTGCCGAAAACTGTAAAAATATTTACGACAATTGAACATGCTCTCGCTATAATTTATTTATGGTTTTCCAAGAAATAGCAAAGCAAACCCTTTGCTAATCTTGCTACACATCTATTAAACTATCAAACTATTTAGGCCGTATATAAATATATCCTCACACATTCTTTTTATAACGGTTGAATGAGGCTGGATATGACACTTGTAGGAGGATGGGACAACAAGGGCTTGGCCCTATTGTGTACAAGAATAAAATCAGGCAGTAAATGGAATGGGTATGTGACACGAACACGACACGTTGCAGCAAATTAGTGGATCTTCGTTCATTGTCTCGGGAGAAGAAACTGAGGGAAAAAAAAAAAAAAATAACAAATGGGACAATGTTGTAAAGTTGTCACTATTTGATTTTGTCAAAAAAACACACACGCACTCTCTTCATCATTAACGAGAAATCATCCAATATCAAAAATAAAAATAAAACAGCCGGTCACAGTGCCATGCTCATAATTCCAAACCGGTTGAAAAAAATTACATTCCAAGGTATCAAGCAAGAGAGCTTTATTGAGGGATATTAGCAAATGCAGTCGGGATTGAAAGTCAACAGTGCTGTTGCCGATTGTTTAAAGATTAGCCCATGATTTTCTATACTGTTACCAAAAGGGTTGCAAACACAAAGGAGACTTAGCATCAATGGCAGTTTGCTGTGTTGAGTAGTATTCAAACCTTGTAACACGAATCACACAACGCCCATTTTCTGTGTTTCTTTTTATGTTCAAAAATAAAAAACGCAAAACCGCCAACTGGAATTAATAAATTTTCAACAAGAGAAAATTCAAACCTTGTTTTCAATGAAATACAACCCATTTAACCAGTATCAGTTCAATATAAAAGGTATCAAGAAATGACAAGTCGTGAGCCGGTTCAACCTCCCACATTAAATTGGTAAGCTTCTGTAAAGTGAATAACCAGTAACAAAAGAGTCTCCATCATAGTTTCAACACCTCCAGATATTTTCATCCTTTAGTTGAAGAAATAGAAATAGAGGTTTACGAGTATCCTGGATGCATGTGTGTGAGTTTTCATTAAAATGCATACCATTATCAGCCAATGATTTTCTTTACCAAAGAATGTATCGTAATCTTTCACCAAAGATCCTGGAACAAAAAGGGTTACTCTAGAAGTGTATCTCGCAATAAAGTCACGTAGATTATCGATTCTTTGAATTTTAAAAAATGAAAATTCCACTAGCAGAGAGTAATTGTAAAAGTAACTTGAACCCCCCATTCTCAACAGAAACTAAATACAGCTCTTTCCACAAGAATAACGTATAACATTATGTCATGGAATCAAATCACTTGTTTTCCCAGCTGTATAGATTTTTAAAATGTAAGTCAAGCAGCTAAGAGGAATACAATCATACATAGTACGAGCCCAATATATTGCTCTGGAAGCACCAGCCGGAATTATAAACCTGATAATTAATTCTTATCAAAACAGGCAAAAATGTTAATGACGGCAAAATAACAGAAGAAATGTCACAACAACGCCATGACAGAATTAATGGCTGGAGAAGATCCACATATAACAAAATCCAAAAGAAAAATACATACTGCAGTCGGTGAAGATCTTCATAACTGAGTTGAAAAATCAAGGTCCAATAATTACAACTCATTCCAACAACACCACTGAGAAAGAGGTGACACAGAAACACGTTGTGAATTTCTGAAAGAAAAAAAAGAGAATATAGCTCTTGGTATGACAAAACCATGTGAACACAAGCTGTATATGAATAGAGTAAAGCCGATTAGAGAGTTTGGTGTATTTTAAAGCTGCGAGCACAGAAGACATGTTGAATAACTATTCAAAAAAAAGATCAAAAACACAACAACTCTGGAAGAACAAAAGCTTTAGAATTTGTCATTAGAAATCTCTGAAAAGAAACCTGGTAAAAATAGGTAGTTTCAATTGCCTTTAGGTATCCAAAAATTTCGACAAGAGCTAATGTTGCTTGGATTATCAAAAACGACCAAATATATTTGGAGCACTCAGTTCAACAAAAGCGTTCAAAACCTAATCATAATGGTATAGTTTCCTTGAGCATGCTAATTCTTCCAAAGAAAAAAAGGACACTATCAAGCTGCATTTGGATTCAAAAGACAAGGAACAAAAACTGAGATTGGGGAATCAAGTAGCAGGTTTGGTAAGAAGAAAAGAGCAAACATGACAAGAAAAAAGTGATATACAATTACTTGATGAGATTTTGAATGAATCGCGAAATGAGGCACAGAAATGACTAAGCACAAAAATCATATGACATTAATACTATGAAAGAAAACATCCGCCTTGAAAGTAAATAATAACAAGGGGTGTGCTAAACGCATTTAGAGATTCGGGGAAAAAAAAGCTGGTTGTATTTGAAATATTTTGTAATATACGCTTGCAAATCCAATGCAGTCGGCGATTCCATCAACCAGGCTTACTTTCTCAAACACGGTTATTTTGTTACATTTGAAAGAAACATAGTGAATGGATTTTGCTGTGACCAATCACGTTCCGGTTGTGCATTAGTGATGGGGTGAATCATCCTGGTTTGAGTCATGGTAGAATCAACCAGTATTGAATTACTAATGTTTACGTAATCATTGAGTTTCGTATTATACTCGTTTGGGCGAATACAATTAGTTCCTAATTGAGTCGGGAATCTTTGAAGAATAAAAAAGAATCCCGTGTTCAACGGCAATGTAATGGAACAGGTTGATGAAAATCAGGTTTTTAATTTAAAAATCTTTCTGCCCATTTTACTAAGTAAACATTTCCAAAAAAACCACCTATTTTAGTTCTGGTAATAGTACGACAAGCTTACTTTTTAAAAAAATAGGATATACCAGACTATCCCAAAAAGATTAAATCACATTACTGGCAGTTTCCAGCAAAAGATATTTACTTCTATAAAACGAATTTTTTTTTATTTCCTTTTCATTCTTTTTCTAAAAATCATTTTGATCAAAAGCTCTAAAACACTAGTATTCACTATTCATACGAGTAAAATGGAATATAGCTATACGACTGCTAATACTGGCTTTCAAGCACCTCTGGCTGCTTATAGACAGTATCCTCCCAGTTATCCCCATTACTACAACTACCAGCATCCATATGGAGGGTACTACTATCAGCCTAGGAATGTGTGGAAAGCTCCATGCCAGGATTTTCCATATTATCACAGCACCGACCCCGAAGAGGCCAACTATTTTGTTCAAGAGGAAAAGGCCCGAAATCTGGCATACCAGGCAGGTCAATACACGCAGCCCATGGCATACTGCAACTGTAGCCAGTGTTACAACGCCAACTCGGAGGCTGCAAATTTGTTTGCTCAGGTTGGTAAGAATTAAGACGCACCAGCAGCCATTTCTATCCCAGTTTCATCCTATAACTTCAAAGTTCATGCTTGAAATTTTACATCACATATGTTTTAAATCTAATGACAATGTACTTTTAGTTATTATATGTAATTTTTATCAGAAATAATTGGACTGTTTTTGTTATTCAAACCCAGAATGATATACGTGAACATAATTATCTTTTAAAGTTTAAACGACCTGATTTAGATCAATCATCGCCTGGCTTAGTGTGAGACAGCTCGTGTCCAAAATGATTTAGCGCAGGAAAAGCTCGACGAATGAGTTTTTGAAATGAGAAAGAAGAGAAATTTCAGCTATATATAAAGGGGATTCCCACATTTTATTGTTTTTCCTTCTTGCAATATCAATTCACCCTCCCAATGGCTCACGAAGAACAGTTGTCTCCTAGCTATCTTGAAACTACTTATTTCTCGTACCGCTTATCCAAAGAGGTTGAATCTCAAGTTCACCAAAGCTACATTTTCGGAAAAGTTACAAGCCATAGTCTTATCCCCGAAGTTAAAGAAAGTTATTACCTGCAGTTCAACGGTGAAAGGTATCCCCTTGATCCTGAATGTGCTAAATGCCAAATTAATTTTCAGTACCTTTGGAAAAACCAGATGATTCAGATTGGACAGGGATATCCGATGCATTATCCTCAGAATGCTCCTCCCTATAACCTGGCTACCCATCCATATTATGCTTCTCACAACCAGCAATCAGCTGAACCAAATGTCGGCCGCACCATGCCTGAAGCAAACCAGTCCAATTCCAACCAGATGAATAGAGAGCCCAGTAAAGAAACTGGTGAGAAGGATGTTGAGGTAAAAGTAGAAGAAGAAGAAGAAGAAGACAAGAAGGATTTGCCAAAACAGAGATTGTTGAGATCCAAGACTGCTGAGAGACGAGCAGCAGCAAAGGCCATAGTCACTGGAGAAAGAAGAAGCCAAAGGTTAGCCAACAAAGCCAAGGTTAAGTATAATGAATAATAGTAGTACAGTTACAAATATATTGATGTTTTTTCTGAGTAATTAGTAATATTTGTGGGCAACACTTACATAATTCGGAGTAAAAAGTTTCCACCTGCGTAAACTTTTTAATTTTTTAATTTATTTTTGCTGGCGCGGAGGTGGCTAATAACGAGCCGCACATTTCCCAATATTGACTCATGGCCAGGTCATTCTCAATGTCGTGATTGTCATATTTAAACACCGCTTTTGTTCGCATAGAGTTGACAATGGTGAACCCAAGGGTTCGACTTGGAGATACTCAAATGAGAGAAGTAACATAAAATGAAAACAAGATCTTGCTGTTATTAGCATCAAAGTTCTTTTATTGAATTATTTTCCGAATGACTTTTCTGTTGGTGGCGGAGACCGGAAAAATAGGTCATACTGCGGCATAAACAAAATATAACCCTAGCCCTGAAAGCAAACCCATAACCTGTTGGTTATAACCAACCGCAAGCGGTGAAAACCATAACGAGGTTGGTTGAAAACTAGTCAAATGGCCAAAACAATAATGAAAACATGAAAACTCAAGACTTGCTGTCGTTTATTATTATTTTTATATAAAAATCAAAGCAGAAACAAACAAAAAAAGGCATAATGACATAATGATAAAAAATTTAAAAACAAAGAACTCTATTCTTTTTTCTCTCTCTAATTCTTTTGGATACTAGACTCTTCAGACTCTTCACTACTGGCTTCAAGACCATCAACAACGTCTCCATCCTCGGTATAAGTTTGAGCAGGTCCTGTGAACCAATATCTAGCGGAAATGAAATAATATGATAAAGCACCGAACCACACAAACCCGTTAATAAGACAGGTGTAGTTCATGGTATCCTTAGTGACGTGAGGGCCACTTAGCGGGAACACAGCAAGACAGCAAATGACAAAAAGACCATATATACTAGCAATAGAACCGATGATTTTGGACCCGATTTTTCCCATGTAGAAAGGACCGGGTTTGAATGTGTCAACGTTAAACAGGACACGCATCATAATTGGAAGAATCCAGGCAAGAGTGTTGGAAGACACAGCAAGAGAGAAAAGAGCAGAGGTAGCAGCAGAGTCAATCAATGCAAGGCATCCCATCAAAAGACCAATAGAGACCAGGAACCAAATAGCACGAAGGGGAATCTGAAGCTTCTTGTTAATCACCTTGATCCAAGTGGAAAAGATAAGTCCACCGTCTCTTGAAAAGGCCCAGGTTTGTCTACTTGCACCAATAAGGATGGAGAAACCCATCATGTACTGAATAATAGCCAGGCAAATCATCATTCCCATAGCCCATCTCTTTCCCAAACAGGATTGGTAGATGGAAGCCATGGGCTGGCCGGTATAGGTGTTGAGGGTGTCGCTAATGTTGGTAGTCATGCAGGCAGCAATTATTGACTGAATAAAGAAACCGAGGAAGATGCAGCAGACAATGGAGGAAATGATACCAAAAGGAACGGCAACCGCGGCATTAGAAGCTTCTTCAGCCATGTGGACGCAAGAGTCAAAGGAACCAATGGTCCAAATGGGAGTGAGCCAAGCTAGGAAAAAGTTAAAGCCAATGGGCCAGCTAGAAAGATTCTCAATGTGGCCAAAAACGTAGGAGCCCGGGTTCACAGCGCCGTCAGTCTTTACCTTGCCGATAGGAAGTGCAATGACGGTGATGATAATGACAGTGAGGTTGGTGATGATGCAAAAGGTTTGAAGTTTGGAGACTACAGTGTTGGCAAGAGAGCCAGCAATACCGTGGGAAATGATGCATGCGGCGAAAACACCGTAGGTTTGGTACTTGTTAGGAGAAAATGCTCCATCGGTAGCCAAAGCAGGAATGGAGAGAAGGAGCTCAGCAAAGCCATAGTCGATAGAAACAAAGCCACCGGCCAAACCAAGCGTGTTAGCGTAACCGGCAAGGAAACATAAAGGCTTTCTGACAGATGGAGGTGAAAACTTGAATGTCCACCAGTATAGGCCACCAGAAGTAGGCATGGCGGAGCCCATTTCTGCCATACTTAAACCAATGGTTAGAATAAAACAAGAAGCGACGAGCCAGCCCCAGGTCATGCCCACTGGCCCAGCAGCAAGCGAAAAGGAAAGAACAGAGGCGATGGACGGTAGCAAACTCATGATACTAAAAGCAATACCAAAGACTTGAATGACGGAAAAGTTTCTTTTGAGTTCGGGTTTGTAACCAAGTTCTACTAGCAAGGCGTCATCCTTGTCAGCGGGAGGAAGGCCTTTACTTGGAGGAGTTTCGTGCCATTGTATGGTATCTTCTGAGTCGTAAGCTCCCATTTTGAAATGAAAAAAGAGATGGATATAATTAGAATGGATAACAGGTGGAAAAAAGGTGGATGACAAGGAAGGGAGAAATGCAGAAAAGAAAGATAGCTATAGTAAAAGAATAATAAAATATAATGAAAAATAAAAGAAGACAATAGAAAGAAAACTGGGGAAGGGTTGAGATATTTATATTTGGGAATAGGAAAACGAAGATGAAAATGAAAAAAGGTGGCGTATGTTGGATCAAAGACAAAAAGGATTTTATGAAAAAAGAGTAATAAAAAAATTTATAAAAACCAGATGCTTTTACACCAAGGTCTGGGGAACAAATAAAGAGGCAAAATTAGAGTTTCTAAAATATTTTTTTTACACCCGGTAACTTTTAAAATCCGGCGGTAAAAACCACAAGGATGAATCATTTACACAATTGCACTTGTGATATAATGCAACAACAACAACAGTCTTGTTGTGAATGCGCGCATTGCCTAGTTATGTAGATCACGAACCAGTATTCGGAGCAATGACGAAAAGAAGTGAGAAAAAAACAAGGTTTCAAGTCTTTTGAGCTCTATTGCTATCTCACAGTATTAATGTCCATTTAAGATTTACCACATACAAACCATTTCTGAATATTAAATTTGTATTCAATCGCCAATGTCAATGGTTAAAGACCAAGGTTTGGAGAATACGCGCCCACCAACAAGCGCTTCCACTCGCTGGTTTGCTAGCTTGGCGACATTTTTGATTGGAGAAGATAAACTGATTAGTATTGAGTTTAAGTACTATCGTGCGTAATCAAAGGTTGATAAAGGAATAAGGCGATAGAGTTGGGGTTGATGGTAGGTTTGTGCTTGATACTTGCTTATTTTTACTGGTCTTACGGTTACTACTAATTTTTTTTATATAAACTGCTCTTTTCTTGAACAGTCTTGCTATAATTATTATGTGACCGCTACTGTCACAAACGTTTCACTACATGGGCCTCGCTTACATACATTGGGACTTTGGTCCTCCCTTGAACCGCGGTAAAAAGGAAGGGAAAGGTTGTGACGGAGGATTGCTTTAATTGTAATTATAATAATAATAAAATAAAAAGTAGTATTAAGCAATATGACTACTGTCATTATTACAATTACTTCAAACATCGTCTCAGTTACCGTTGAATAATAGCAGCAGCTGGCTCTGCAAATGTAAACCAAGCAATTATCATAGATGACAAATGTTTAAAAATGAAATGGGTATTAAACTTTTGAAATTGCTGGCAGATTTATTTTATTCCAACTATTTATTTATTTTGTGTGTGATTTATATTTTTTTTTTACTCAATCTAACACAATTACCCCATGTATTGGTATAATATAACATGCCAATTAGGCGTAAACCAGTTGAAAACCCCTTTTTATATATGTTTCAATCAAATGCCGAAAATATAACACCGTCTGTTCCACTATACAAAGGTGGCTAGGTAGTTTTGAACGTTGAGTTATAATGAAGCACAGTGGTTTAACAAGAAATACTTCCGAGTATTTCATTTATCTATTAGATTAGCGTATAGAAAACCAATTCAGCAATTTTTAAATCTTGAAAAAAAAACAGTCTTTAAATCTAAACAAGATGAATTGTTTATGACGTTGCCAAAAAAACAAAGTCTGGGGAAATATGGGTGGAATGAAACTTTTGCCGACATTGTGAACCCCCATGGGCTTGACAGAACATTGCAGTTGTACACAATTACAGAACCATATATAAATATCCCACCAAGCACATTGAGGTATATTCAAATAATAGCGCTTATGTCAAACTGTCAACTGTCCACCACTCTTCTGAGGGGAAAGCAACAGCACTTGTTTTGTCTAATTAAAAGTTGCCTTTTTTGGTTGGCGGTGGGGCTGGGCGTTTATTGGCTCCGCACGGATTAATTTCGAGTGTTCTTGGCCCCAGTTCAGTTTAGCCGCCAGGCCCACGTTGGCTAGTTAATTTTTGCGCGTATTAAACGGCATGAGAATAAATAACAGAATAAGAGAATCTGGTCATTAGTTGTATTCAAAAATGATAATTATAAGATAATAATAATAATTAAATTGTCCATATATATTTCAACTCATTTCCCAGGGCAGAATATCTACTCTATTTGTCAAGCTTTTGGCCACGGATTTTTCGTCAAATATAGAGTCTAGGCGATGGAGAATGGATCCAGAAGAAATCATTCTTTTCACGGTGTTTCTAGGATTAATATCATTGAGATTAGATTCAGAATCATTGATCAAATCTAGTTGAACAGTGTATGAACCCTCATAGTCATAATTGTCATAATAGCTGTGATAACGGGTTTCATCCCTTCTGTTGCAAGCCCTTGCTCTAGAAGAAGGTTGACGCTTGGATCCGTAAATTCTGCCCAGTTTTGAAGATAAAAAGGCAAGAGGATTCAGTTTGGATTTTCTTTTTTCGGTCGGAAGTGGGGGTAGTGGTGTGTCTGGCACTTTTACTGAATGGGGTGGAGGAATCGGTGGCAGCGGTTTAAAGTATTGGCATGAACAGTTCTGAGCAGTGGCATGAATCGTATGACGGGGTACCCAGTCCCAATTTACATGAGTAAAAGCCGTGTCTTTAACCTGCAGATAATTGGAAAGGTCCAGGGGACTAGTCATGTTCATCCACTCGCGTGTTGGAGACATTGGAGACATTGGATACACTGATCTTGGAGATTTGGTAGTAAGAAGCGGTGACTTGTCGGTCTGCCAACCTACAAGTTTGGCATACACTGAATGAGATTGCAAAGAGGATTGTGATTTTGAACTGGCACAAGGTGCAATGACCACCAAGTCGACAGAATGAATAGAATAATTCGAACTAATTTCGCTGATGCTGCTATCGTCATCAGAGCTTTCCACATTGAACACGTTTTCGTCACCTTGGTAGAACGAAAGCCTGTCTGGAGATGCTATTTGTAAATCACTGTAAATTTCGGTAGTGTCGCCAAAGGCTGTGTACTCCTCAAGTTGGTCAAGTTGTTTAGTAATACTATACGCACCGTTATCTTCTTCTTCTCGAAAAGAAATGCAAGGAACAACAGATGAACTGGGATTAAGAGTAGCAGCGTGTAGTTTGGAAAATATTTCAATAGTTGATAGATGTTTGCGAGGTTTGTTGGTTGTAAAAAGCAGGAAATGAAGATTATCCAAAACAGGAGACTTGTACCTTTTGTATTCTGATAAAAAAAATTGTTAAGTTGTAAGTTTTATTTCATAACATCAGATTGAACAAGATATGAGTTACTTACCTGTTAAAACGTCCACACAGCTTGAATACTGAGTTTGATTCCAGGTGACATTTCCTTTTTCAATCACGCAGGAATATGGGACCACTGGATCAAGAAGATACACCGTTTCCGATTCAGGAAAAATACTTTTGAGCGCCCATTCGCTACAATTTGCCACAACTAAAAAGGTGCAACTTTGCAAAGATTCTTCAAAAGGTACTACCAAAACAAAAGCTTTTGCTTGTGGAGCTGGCAAAAAAGGAAACAAAGAACCAACATTGGTAAATCCTAAAGGATTCAAGTATTTGGACAAAAATTCAAGACAGTCAAGAAAACAAATATCTCCGACAATGGTTTCAAACTCCTGGGTATCAATCAACGCTTCAGAACCAAACGCCAAGGCCGAATAGTTGACATGGTTTTTAATATCAAGCGAGATTAAATTTTCAAGTCGCTGGTTTTCTTGGATTTGTAGTTTGATGCTTTGTAATTCAGGGTCAGTGTCAAGTAAAGACCGGTAGTATGCAATCTTGTCAAAATGAAAGGAATGATCATGTATTGAAGAATCTGAGGAATTAGAACTGGAGCTGTCGAAAATCGATTCAATACTAGAACAGTTGCTGGAACTGAAATCACGACTTGTATTTGAGCTTGGGGGGTGAGGCCGCAATGGTATATAATTTGGCAACAGTTTGACTGTTTCCAAACTTTCAACCTCAGATTCATTTTCATAAAGGTCTAAAGGTATATTGTGTTGACTGGTTGTTGGGCGTACTGTTTCAATGCTACAGGTTTCCGAAGATTGTCTTGACCGTGGTGACGAGCCAAAAATAACATTGTCGTCGGCATCACAAGACTTCTGAAAGACTGTATTTTTAGAATGAATACTTTTGGAGCAAGGTGGAGAATTTGTTAAAGATTCTTTCAATTCTATAGCTTTTTTAAACGATGATTTAAAGTACTCGTCTTTGTCAATTTCAACAACATCATCGCTGTTATTGCTGTGAGAATCAAAAGGGTGAATGCTGAATTGTTCTTTGGCACTGACAACGCGTCGAGCTTTTGAGACTTGTTCAATTTCGTGGATTCGGAGGCCAGTACTTTGGAATCCAGCAGATCTGGACCGGGGAATGGAGTTATTTGGAGGATCGTTTGAGCTTTCATTTTTGCACAACAGGCGTTCAAAATATTCAGCTCGTTGGTGAACAAGTGACATGGTTGAATAATTAGAAAAAGATGTTGAAAATTAAAAGAATTAAAGAAAATTGAAAGAATTAACTAGGATTATATAGATTATATAGTATCCACGACTCAAGTGTGGCATTGTCTAGGGACACTGGTTGTGTCAAAAGAGATGAAACTTGTCAGGTGGAACAAGATTGATTAAAAACAAATGCAGTCACAAATTAAACTGAACACAAGGCTAGTTTTGTTGGAGATGAGATGAATTTAAAAAAATTAGTGAAAAGAAGGAATTTTACATGAAATATTGTAACTGCTATGATTCTTGTGGTTATTCTGTATTACGAGGAAATAGCAAGTACAATTTACGCTGTGTAACGCTGTCCGAAAAAGACAAGTTTACCCGGTTTTACCAACAACACGGCTGAACGACAAAGCCACAATCAGCAAACAAAGCAAAAATAACACGCTTGTTATTAATTCACTTGGTTATTGGCTATTAGCGTGGAACTTCCCAACATGAAGTTTTCGCCTTCGCCCTACCTTTGCCAATTCGGTTTGGATTTCCTACAACAGGAAAACGTGAGCGTAAATGTGAGTACATATAAAAAGTAAAAAAGATAGTTTAGCTAGTTGGTTCAAGCCACAGCCACGAATAGATTATTACGTGATTTTCGAGCAGTGTTTGTTTGTTTTCAATTAAAGGGCTATACATAATAGAAGGGTGAGGCTCTTCATCAAACTTTTTTACGTATATGAGAACTTTTTCATTGAATTTTCCATAATGAGATATTACACCATTGTGTGTGCTTCAATAGTTCCGAGTTAAGCTTTAATTCTTAATCTTTCTGCAAAGTAGAAATCAAATTGTTAAAAAGTAAAAAGATCTTTATATAATCACACCAATGTTCTATTTTAACAAGTCCGATATAGTGTAACGGTTAGCACGGTCCGCTTTCACCGGGCAGTTCGGGGTTCGATTCCCCGTATCGGAGCTTTCTTTTTTATTTTGCCAAAGCATTCATTCTTACTTGTATGTGTTGAAACTGATTGCTATTCTATTGGTTATTTTTCTGGCTGCTGTTTGTAAAAATTGAGCTTGCGTCAGGTGGTGTGCCTCTGAAAAATACAGGCGTGTACGGAATTCGAAATTGTCTAGATATACCTCATTACCTGATTTAAGAATCCAAAGAATACACGTGTAATCAAAACCTGTAGTAGGAAATGCCTAGTTAAGTTTAATAAACAGTGCCAAAGCTTTTATTAACAGCTAACGGAAATAGCAGTTTTTCTTGGTAGTTGAAAGTACTTTTGACGTATTTCAAAAATACGAACCAATATAAAGCTTACTATGTACCTTCTCTATAAAAAATTTAGTTGGGAGAAAATATTGGAAGGAAATTGTAATTATTATTAACAACAGTTTACAATTACTCGGGTAACGAATTATCAGTTTTGTTTTGATACTAAATGAAGTAAAATAACCAAGTTTAAACTTCCCACCTGGTTTACGATATAATATAGGCTCGAACCCCATGTTTGCTTACCCCCCAACTTTTTTCCTATGCTTTACTCTCAATTTATTTTATTTTGTTCCATTTTAGCATTTTAAATATACAAATATATATATCATGCCATTTCATACAGGGCATACCCACCAATGGAGATTTGATCAAGTGGTTCCGAAAGCAGAGGGCTAGAGCGGCTGAGGCGAGAGTTGGTGGAATGGAACAGCTTTTGCCCCGCATGGCTTATTACTGCGCAACGGTTGACGAATGGTCACCCACTTCGCTTTGTCTATCAGCACGTGATACAAACTGAGGATGAGAGGGGGGTTCTTGTTGGTTTGTTTTTGTTTTAATGCTTAATTCCCCAAAATGTCTTGTTTAACCATTTGGATACAAGAGTAGAGATGAAAAAAAATTGCATTATTTTATACTAAACTGTTTTTATCTGAATTTTATATTAAACCACAATAAACCCCTTTTTGCTTCTTCCTTTTAAATATGGGTTCTCCTATCCCACTTGCTCCTTTTATTTAGATCATGATGTATTCCATATATTCCATATGAAAATTTTTCTACTCGGATTAGATACTCTTGGATGCCAATCTGACGGAATCAATAGCAAAGAAACAAAGAAGGAGTAGAAATACAAATCATATCTTTAATATATACCTGGCTGATTTTCGTGACGCTAGATACCATCTACCCCAAATATTAATACCACGATACTGGTTTTCAAAGAAAAAAAGGACATTATTAAATCTAGTAACATTACGAAGCAACTCTCCAAGTGTCTCTTTTTTAATATGTGTATACATTTTAAATAAAACATTATGTGTGGCATGCCTTTATTGGCCTTTTATAAGGCCCTGGACCGATACTGACCGATACTGATCGCTAATTACCCTGATAACAATTGATAATAGGTGAAAAGCTCCTGACAAGAGGGTGGTGGAATATTCAACAAATTTGATAATACAAAAAGCTGATATAGCTATTTATTTTAAATCCAAATGTAATTAAATGCTTCAAAGCGTTATATTACTGAATCTAACAGAATAAAAGACTATGAGGTTATATGCTAATAATCATTGATTGTGATATTTAGATTAAACCTCCATATTTTAATCCCATTGACTAGCTTATTAGAATATAAAATTTACCGGTATTTATTGTCAATATAGCTTTAGAATTTTTAATAGAAATAATAAAAAGAAGCTAAATGGATTTACAAATTCTAGATTGGCTCAAGTTTAAACTATTGCTTGACATATGTGTTTCAGTATTATTATTACTGTTATCACTATTATTATTATTACTATTATTACTAAAAAGCTCTTTAATTAAATACGAATAAACACATCCAACTAGCAGCTGCCGATATTTGTAAAACTCCCAAAGTGACGATTTTCCCAAAAAAACGTGCTGAAATCAAAAGTCGCAGCACAAGAAATACAACCTCTTGTTACAGACAAATAGGATCATCGCTCCAAAGGTAAAAACAAAAATTCAAAAATTCCTAATTAAGGTTTCAATATATTTACAAACTGCAAAGTTGAAACTCTGTTGAAAAAAGGTGGGAAGAATAGGCGGAACAAGAATTGGGTTAGAAAAGATAATTCCTAGCAGGAACTGCGTATTATAGTTTGAATAAACAAGTTTGTTCAAAATATATATTTGCGACGTGATTCAAGATGGGTAGTTGTGCTTTTCTTACTGATTTTACTGATAGATGGAAAATAGCAAATAAAAAGTTCCAAAAGAGTCGACTGCTACAACACCCAACACATGACGCAACCCAGTCACATGGGCCAATAAAAAGCACCAAAAGGTAAAAGCAGTGCAATCAAACGCTTCAGGACTATTAAGCTGGAGATACCGGTATTGTTATGAGCTTAAAAACAGCCCACGAGACATGGGACAATGAAATGGACTCCTGAATAGGAAGAAAGAGTTGATAGCTAAAACAGCCAATAAACAATTAGGTATAAGATATAGTGGAAAGCAATGAAAATAAAACAAGCGTACAAGTGTATTCCAAAGATGTACAAAAGGCAAAATAGGATTCCAAGACACGAATGTTAAAAGGACTGGAAGTTAAAAGCCACTTCGTATATACCTGCGTAATAATTGCAAAGGTGTACACGGGTTTCTAAATAGGCGACGCTTCTGCAGTATACTACCAGAGTGTATATAGTATATATATACATAATACATACAAATACAAAATCCTATAGTAATATACACAAAAAAGCCAGCTCACATATGCTCATATGCTCGGTGTGCCACACATATTGCACATTAACAGTGCCTAACAATTACAAAGGCCCCAGCCAATTACCTGCGGATTAAACTCGTGTTTGTCTCCCTGGAATGCTATCGCAAACGCAAAACTTCCATATTCGGCCCAAACACTGCGAACCCCAGCCCTGGCCTTACATAAGCCACACGACATTTCCTATCACTTTGCTGACTTTTTTTGATTGGTCGAATTTTGTCTCCCCTCCCAGCCAGCCAGCCAGCCAGTCAGTCAGTCATGCACAGGCTGCATTTATCCTATTTTCGTTTCTCTTTCCCTCCACCACCCAACCGCCATCCCCTCAACTCTCTCTCCCAGCCCGCTCTCTGTGTGTATAGCACCAGCATCTCCTCGCCGCCCCTCCCCTCCGCTCTTTGCAATGCCTCCAAAGGGCAGCAGATCCCAACAGTCTGCCCAGAATGTGCCGGGTACTAGGCGCTTCCTGAGAACCCATTCACGCCTTTCTGCGGCCCAAGAACTAAAAACTTTTTTCAGCACCTCTACCATCCCCAACTTCCACGACCAGCTCCTGGAGGCTTACGTTCGCGCCATTGCTCAGGAGTACGAGTCGGAACCCGAAGACGAGGCCTCAAAGCAGCTCCACCTGCACCAGCACGATGCCATTGTCGACGACGCCGCCGATGAAATTGACGTCTCGGACATCCCTGAGGACGACGACGACGACTACCCACGGCATAAAATCCATCTCAACGCGGGTTTGTTTTGTGACGTCCAGCGCCCTAAGAAAAACGCCACTAGAACCTTTAAATTTCCGCTGCCGGCAAAACAGTCTACCATTCTTCGCGAGAGACACGACTTTACTCTTCCCTTTTCTATTTATTCTGCTCTTCCAAAAGGCCAATCCCGCTGGAAAAACCTAAAAAAAAGTACGTATATTGTTAAAAGCCTCATTGTGCCAATTCCTTCGTCACAACGCTGCCGTTTTGCTCTTTATCTATACCCGCCTTTATCCGACTACCAGCCCGTTCCACTTGTTGCCACTTGTTATCAGCAACACCGCGATGCTCTTTATCCTCTTGCTGATCTCGGTTGGTTTCTGTTGGGATCAACCGAATCAAACTCTAGTCACTTGGTTTGTCGAAACAACCACTTTATGGTCAAATGTGTTACCAGATATGTCACACTCTTTTATAGCGTTGTCTCCTGATAGAAGA
Organism: Magnusiomyces fungicola; assembly: GCA_900654225.1. Classification (NCBI taxonomy): domain Eukaryota; kingdom Fungi; phylum Ascomycota; class Dipodascomycetes; order Dipodascales; family Dipodascaceae; genus Magnusiomyces; species Magnusiomyces fungicola. Next base: position 2,327,171 of record CAACAH010000002.1, read on the forward strand.
AGCATCTACTTGTTGTTTCTGCATACCCGTAACCTATACTGGCTTAAATTACCAGTTTTTACCGTTGTTCTTTGATATCCGACTTGGCAGTTTATGTATGTCTTTGAGAAATGTTTTACTGACTTTATCTTTTTTTTTCCTTTCGATAGATATGTGGATCGATGTTGAGCCCCCATCTACTCGGGGTCCACGTCCTACATGCACCTGCACCAAAACTTGCGACGAGGATTGTTTAAACAGGTGTGTTGCGTTTTATATTCTCTCCTCTTGAACCTTGACTAACATTTGCTTTTTGATTTTATTTAGAATTCTTCAATGCGAGTGTGATGAACAAAGCTGTCCCTTTGGAAAGGAAGACTGCGGTAACCGCGCTTTTCAGATTCTTACTAAAGAACTCCAACGAGGCAAGCTTTATGATAACGGCTTTGAAGTCGTTTGGGTAAGTTTCATGCAACATGTTTTGGATCCATAGGGCTTTTGTGTATCATGCGATTCGGTAAAATTGTAAAATAAAAACCAATCTAACATGGTTTTTTTTTTTTTTTTAATATTTTAGCTTGGTCTTCGCGGCTACGGTTTGAAAACCACTCGTCCATATGCCCCAGGTGAACTCATTATTGAATATTGCGGCGATGTCATCTCCCCCAAGGAAATGCAACGACGAATCAAAGAATACTACTTTCGCTCCAAAAATCACTACTTTTTAAGCTTGGAGAATGGCTGTGTCATTGATAGTGGCCTACGGGGCTCTGCTGCTAGATTTGCTAACCATTCTTGCAATCCCAACTCTGAAATGCAAAAGTGGTACGTTAATGGCATTCCTAGAATTGGACTTTTTGCATCCGAAAGCATTCCTACTGGCACAGAGCTGACATACGACTACAACTTTGACTGGTTTGAAGGAGCCAAAATGCAAGCTTGTCTATGTGGAGCTGATAATTGTCGCGGCTATATCGGTAAGAGATCGTCCCGTCGCCCCACGCCTGACGACCACAACATTGATGCACACGACTTTATTGCCGCTGGAAGGAAAAAGGCTGGAAGAAAGAAGAGTGCTGAATCGCTGCGTCGCAAATCCCTAGTATATCGCACTGAAACGGCTGAGGACCGAAAACCCGTTTCTCTATCAAACAAACCAACACCTCGCTCCACGTCCAGATCATCTCGAACATCTACATTTTATACAGAGAGGCAACCATCTCTGCCCGCCAGCCAAGAAAAGAACAAGACTACTACTACTACTACCGCTACTCTTGGAAAAATCGAAGAGTCACCCAAGCTACCTGAATTGCCTGATGTCGTTGAATTAAACGAAGGAGAAGAGGAACCGCTTGTCCCTGTGAAACGTGGACGTGGTAGGCCTAGAAATAGCTCAAGGACTATCAAAGAAAAGGCTGAAAAGGAACCAACATCACCACCTTTAGAACGTGTCACTCGTAGCAGAACTCGCCACCAAGTTTCAAATATCGAAGACGAATCAGATGAAGATGAAATACCAATCTCAACGCGCCCATCACGTAGATTTATCAATGGTCATATTTCTAAACGTCTAAGGGTCACAAATGGTGAGACGGAGGATGAAAATGAAGAAATTGTTGCTGAAGACTTGCTTCCAAATCCTATACGTTGCTCCGATACAGCAATCCTTGATAATCCGCTAGATGCCCTAAAGATTAAAAAAAATTCCAAGCAATCTTCAACTGGAATCTCCTCACGTCGTGACAAGGGAAAGTTTACTCCAGTTTGTAGAGCAGAAGCTCTTGATACCACTGTTACCAAAGAAGGATCAAAAAGTTTACCTAATGAGGCCCCTACTGAATCAGACTCGGGAAATATCTCTTCAGTTGGAAAGCAAGATTTATCTCCTGCGAATCCAACTGGGGAGAAGAAAGAGGTAAAGCATGTGAAGCTAGCTTCTACCAACAACGCATTAGTCAAACCTGTACGACAGTACACAGCAATTGCTAAAGCACCCATACAGCCTTCACACGTCTCTGCACTTTCTAGTAATTCATTTTCTGCTTTTAGAGGCAAGGCAAATTTCCAACCAAGCACCAAGAATGATACTGTTCGTATCCGCTCAAAGCAGCCCATTGCAATTGCTCCAAAGTCCCTCATTACTCCAGTACCCGATCCCATTATTCAAAAGAATACTCAGATCAAGTTTAAAAGAGCACAGCAATCTGATCCATCCAAATCTCGTGTTGACGAGACTTGGACCTTTGCAAAGGAAAGATCGGTAAATGAAACTGCTGACCGTTTGCTTGAATCTCTTATATCTAATGACCAATCTACTAACAGTAGAAATAATTATGTAGAAGACGCCAACTCTTCTCCATCTTCATCTCCTGTTGCAGCATCCCGCTTTGCTATAACTTCCCTTGTTGACAGTTCTTCTGAAGAAGAAGTAAAAATCACCAAGCAAAGCAAGTCTTCTCACGTCTTTCCATCACAAAAGAATGATTCAGTAATACCACAAAAGTCGATCAATACCCTTCAAAATACTTTAATAAATCATGACAATTCTCCTGTGTCCAGAGAGTTACCACCACCAGAAACTGTTGTCGCTTCATCTGGGCCTGATAAATCATATACACAAGCTCCTCCTCCTCCTCCCCCTCTTCAGCGAGTAGCATCGACCCGCTCTTCTTTGGCAGATATTATGAATCCTGTGGACCCAGGTCCAGGGAAGGGTATGCCTAATCCCTTATCATCCACTGGATCAAATACATCGAATGCTTCTTCATCAGCCTTCACGCTCTCAAGAAAGTCTTCTGTTGCTACAATATTAAACCTTGAGCCCGAGGATGCTAAACACTCATTGGCATCTCCACCATCAACATCACGTCCACCAGATGGAAGTTTGGCTATTGGCCCAAATGCACCTTCTTTGCCACATAATATTGTGAGACATGCATCGTATAGTGGTGTTACTTTTAAGCCACCCTTTTCTAGTGGAGGGTCTCAACCTTTGAATGATCGTCCAAACTACTATAGATCACCTCCAGTAGATAGTGGCCGGTTTAGTAATTATTCACCACCGGAATCACGGTTATCAGGTCCTCAACCCCCTTCAGCTCCATATGAACACAATCATAACAACACGCCTCCTAGTGCTTCCATATTTGGCTCTACTCAGTCTAACTCTCAACATGAACGACGCAAGAGCCTTGTATTTGATGTCACAGATCCCCATAAGTATCATCTTTCCAGAAAGCCTAGCAACTGCGATCCTTCATGGAGAAGAGAATTTGAAGCTGAACCGATGCCACCCATCCAATCTCAAAATACATCAGGATACCAACACCAGAACCCTGCTCTTTCACAGGAACGTCCAAGAATCAATTCAATTGAGCTTCCTGTTCCTCCACTTTTGTCCAGACTTCAATCTCAAAACTCTCATCCCTCTGTTCAACTTCAAAATAATTCACCTCCAATACCACCACCAATTGTTCCACAACAAGAGCAGTTTCAGAGACAGCCCGATGTTGCTTCTCAGCCATCTGTTATTCGATCTGAACATAATCATCCACTTCAGCCACCACCACCACCACCGCATAGGTTTCATTTGGCGCGTAGCCCTGTTGAAATGATAAACACACAACACCTACCTCCTGGCCCGGGATCACCTCTCAATCACTCTAATCCTCCTCCAACTCCGTCAGGCTCTCTTTCTTCAGTCAGCCGACGAGAACCTAATGTCATGGCACCATCTCGTTCAGCACCTGGTTCTCTGTCAAATGGGCCATACCAACAGCACTCTGATGGTCGACAGCAGTTTGAAAACCCATATATGCATCATCGTCCTTCATACTCACATCCTCATGCTCAAAACTCGTATGAATCTCGGCAAGGTTATCATTACCCCCCTTCTCAGACACATCCTTCAGAACCAATATCTCAAACCCATCAGCGTCACAACCAGCAGTTGCAACCATCTCCTTTCCATCATACTCCAGCTCCAGCCCCAGATCTACCGATTCCAGTACCTGCTTCGAATCCTTCTCCCCCTACTCCTCCTCCACCACCTCCTCCTCGTCTTGCTCCAGCTCCAGCTCCGGCTCCGGCTGCTTCTCCATATGTTTCTAAACCTTCAGCTCCAGCGAATTCAATTCCTAAGACATCAGGTTCCAATAAAGCTCGATTATCCATCAGCTCTCTTACGTCCTCGTCCGATTCTTCCAGTCCACAACCTGTGGCTACACCAAAAGAGACACCAGCAATAATCACTTTACAGAAGCCTGTACTGCCGCCTGCTCCTAGTACAGAACCCCGAAAAGCTCCCAAGCGAGGTAGGCCTGCTTTATCTTCCAAGGCAGTTGTTGTCAATACAATTTCTTCAATCAAGCACCCTGTTGGTGTAAAGCCAAAGCGTGGAAGACCAAGAGCAAACAATGCACCAGGAAAATTATCTACTATTTCTGCATTTACCCAAGGTCCTATGAATGAACCTGGGCGTGATCAGGTAATGGGTCATATTGTGATGTTCCAAAAGGATAAGGATATTCTACCTGGTAATTCTCCAAAATCTGGTTCTTTGCAATCACTTCCTGTGCCATTGGCATCTAAACCAGTTTTGGATTTGAAACCCGACTCCTCTCAGTCTCTGGCTACCGCAGTGTCAAGTTATACAGCATCAGAATCGTCATCCAACGGCGGAAATGTCCCGATTAGACCAAGCCCTAATACTGCTGGAATGCCTAAATCGAAACTGCCTGGGGCATCTGTGACGCCTGCTCAAACTTCTCCAGTTGAGACCAAGCAGAATCTGCATACAATCGTGAATGAGTCAAGTACGGATAATATTGTTTCTGAAGAAGCTTTTGCAGTAGCTAGAAGACGTACAAAAGCTAGATATGCTTTGGCAGGCGTAAAACCTAGAAGAGGAAGACCTCCAAATAGTGGCCCGGCACAGCGTCTTACTCTTGCACCTTTAGCTTCTCGACCCCCATCTGGGCCAGTTCCTCCTCCTGAGGTTCTTGCTGCCAGACTTGGAATCAAGCCGGCTGTTGCTATTGCCCCTAGACTGCCTTCTACAGGTAATCCTGCTGCCGCTGCGGAAATCCCAGGCCCATCTCTTAAGAAGGGAACATCTCCTGGCTCTTTGGGTTCTAGTGCTAGTCCTGATAGATCTGGTTCCAGCGAGCCAAATGGAGTTGCAAAGAACAAACTCTCACCATCAGTTTCTTCCTTTGTTTCAAGTGTTTTGAATACACCGTCCCCGCCAAGTACACGGCCCTTGACTGGTGCTTCTCAAGGGCCTTCCACTAAACCCACGTCTGTAAAACGTTCTGTTTCATCTATTTCTGCCCCGGCTGCACATCAGCCTCTTGCCAAGCGTCCCAAGAATGTTACTCCAGTATCTTCTGCAGAAAAGGGAAAAGTTGGTGGACTTTCAGCTGTGGCCAAATCCCAGCCCATCTCAGAAGCTCCAGCGCCAACACCTCGAAAGCGAGGACGTCCTCGTAGCAAAGGGGCTAGTCTTACCGCAACTGGTAACGGTATTAGAGCCTTTGCTAACATTGCTCCTGCAAATATCCAGCCCGCCCCTCCTGCCCAGCCAAGCTGGAACGTTGCAAATGCTGCGAGGAGAATAGTTGATTCTGTGCCACGAACCACAGGGGCTATTCAAACATCATTAGGAGCTCCTAACACGGGAAAAATGTCTGTTCAAACAATTTCAGGTTCACCGTCACACTCTCAATCACCATCAACATCATCACTAGGAGCTGCATCTGCCTCTGCTACACCCAAGAATACCAAGCCATGAAAAAGCATTATATTAAAATTGTCGTATGATTCTCATTTTCAGATCATTTATATTTAACAAATGTTTAGTTTGGCTATTGCTGCCTTTTATTATTATTTATATACATGTTGTATATTCAACTATATATTTTTGATTAAATTTGTATTTCGTTATTGTTATTTTGTTTGGTAATTTTAAATTATTTATATTCTATTTATATCAAATGCTGAGCTTTTTATTTATTAAAATTTTTTATTTCCTTATTTTTTCAAAACTTTACCACCTCTTATTATTGTTGTTGCCGACCAGTCATTGCCAGTTTTACTTGTAAACATTTTTTTAATTGGTGACTTGGGTGTAAGGAAAAATATGGGCAATCGCTATTGTGTCGGTTTTCCACGCGGCTGAATAATCAGGTGGGCTAGGGTATTTCATGTGACGATTAATACGAATGCTTGTTTGCCAATAACCTCATCAATTGATATTATCACCTTTCCTTTTCCTTCCCTTCCTTCATTGTTTCATATATATTTTTGCCACCAGAATAAAAATCATCATTCACTTACTTTTTTTTCCTTGCTTAATATTATCCAATGGTTTTTTTATTTTTGTTAGCTTGCCGATGCTCCTATTGATCAAGGCTTGAAAATAGACAGACAGACAGACAGACAGAGTCTTTCTTCTTCTTTTCATCATACGCGTCACACTCTGAACATTGCAACTGGCAGAAGTCATTGAAAGGTATCGTGTATCGTTCTTGGTTTGAAAATTGTGTTTAAGCGTGTGTTATATATTTTTGGCGGTCTCTCCTTTGTGCTATCTATATACAACAACACCACACAGATACACTCGTGGTGAAATTGCCTAGCTTTTGTTATCACCTCTATTGCCTTTAGACACTCAATAATTGTACGTATCCGTGCTTTGAACTTGTGGGAAATGAATTTTACATGATGATAGCAATATGCAAATTTCGATTTCCCTTTCACCAGATATCATGGGATCTTTTCCATTCTATTTCAACATGAGCCACAAGGTGTGTAATATTAGTTGATTTCATTCCTTGGTTTAATATTGGTTTTTTTTCAAACTTTAAAAATTTGTTAAACATGCGTTATTCTTTTTAACTTTTAAGCACATTTTGTTCTTTCTTCTCGTCCATTTGTTTACATTTCAAATGCTTCTAATAACCTATCTGATCAGTTAAAACCAAAACATCATACCACCATTGTGTGTATAATTACACCTAGCAAATGGGATTTTCATAAACTGAGATTCTTTTGATGAGTTTCCTGGACTTTCCCCTCCATAACTATTTTTTCATAATTTGTTTCCTATTTCATCTTGTTTTTTTTGTTTAGAACATCTTTTTACTATTGTAATATGTTACTTTATGGAAAATCATTAAAAATTTCAAACATTTCAAATTTGTAAATGCTTTATTTTAAATTCAATTAAATAAATTGTTTAACATTAGTTGTGTTACAGCAACTAGAGTCTGGGTAGGCACATTTCACTGTAACTTAGCAACTACAACCAACTGTTACAGTATATAGATAGGCCTTCATGTGATTTAAACCTTTAAGAAGTTGGCTGTTTTAAAGCTTAAATATTACGGTTTAGGGCAATCAAGATACGACTTGGGCAAAATCTGGTGAAATCCAGAAATTTATAGGAAATATTGGTCATCTTTGGAAGCGAATATTAACTCCCACAGATATGACATCTAGTTTGGAAAAGTTTAGTCATCTTTAGTAATGTCTCAAAAATTATTTAATATTTTTAAATCCTCAAAACCATTTGTTTTACAGTGTTAAAAAGAAAACCCAAGAAGTAGTTTAAAATAGATTTCTAAAAGTAGTAAGCAATCTTGGGTTTTGTTTTATGAGGTTTAAACATTGCTTTTTCTTCGATTAAAAACTCGCAATTTATTTTTGAAGCCCATAGCTACATTCTCAATTTGATTCGAATTGGCACCCATATCTGTGGGAGTTAATATTCGCTGCCAAAGATGACCAATATTTCCCCGATTTTCCCTAATTTCACCAGATTTTTCCCAAGTTCTATCTCACGTTCCCTAAACCCTAGAAAGTTAAGGCTTAACACAGCGAACCAGTTCAAGTTTTATATCACATGAAGGTTTTATCTATCCCCTTTAACATTAGATTGTAATTGTTATGTTACAATAACCTATGCCTACCCATACTCTGTTATTGTTTACTGTAACACGTCGAAACAGTTGTGAAGTGATAAAAACTAAATATATGGCCGAACAAAAGGTATAATTCTATTGTATGGGAAAAGTAGGATACAAACACTAGTCTAATTTGAATACACTATTTGCTACATATATCTTTTGTTAAAATGGCATCTTAATATATAATAGCCAATTTCGGCTATTTCTCATTACCCCGTATCAAGCCTAGTAGCTCAAATATTATATTGCAAGCCCGTGGCAAGGCAATGAAGACGTCACTCCGTAGCAGCAGGAAATAAACAAGTCCTCAAACCAGGTCACGTTTTTATCATTACAGTACCCCACAACCGTGGTTTTAAATACAACATGTCTGTGACTGTATGGTCTTGTGAGGTTGTAATACAACCTGATAGATACCATTTGACGGTACAGGCCGTCTGTTGTTACCGTGTTTAACAAGTTAAATATTACCCTACACGGTTGAGATACAGTACACAGATAGACTTTGATCTAACTTAGAATTTAACCTATTTAGTTGATTTAAGGCATAAGTACTTTGGGTTTAGGGAAAGCCAGATAGAACTTGGGCAAAATCTGGTGAAATTAGGGAAAATCGGGGAAATATTTGACAACTTTGGATGTGTTTATTAACTCCCACAGATATGCCAGTCAGTTACGATCAAATTTGACATCTAGCTATGGGTCTCAAAAATATTTTTCAGATTTTTAACTAAAGAAAAAACAATTTTCAGGCCTCGTAAATCAAAACCCAAGATTGTCTTCTACTTTTACAAATCAATCGTGAACTACTTCTTGGGTTTTCTTTTTGACAATGTAAAACAAATGTATTTTAAGATTTAAAAATATTAAATAAAAATTCAAACATTACTAAAGATGACTAAACTTTTCCAAATTAGGTAGCATACCTGTGGGAGTTAATATTCAACTCCAAAGTTGTCCAATATTTGCCTTAATTTCTCCAATTTCACCAGATTTTGCCCAAGTTCTATCTGGCTTTCCCTAAACCCAAAGTACTTATGCCTTAAATCAACTAAATAGGTTAAATTCTAAGTTAGATCAAAGTCTATCTGTGTACTGTATCTCAACCGTGTAGGGTAATATTTAACTTGTTAAACACGGTAACAACTAACAAGCAGTAATGGTGAGCACTTTCTATTAATAAACAGATTGGAATTGAATTTAAAAGATGAGGATGGATCCGATTTTACATTATTCTAATTTTCTGAAATAGCAGTATTAAAAGAAGTAATTATTTAGAAAATATTTATTTGTCGTCAATCTAACGTGGATGAAGTTGGCACAAAGCTACTGGTTTGTTCAGTCTATTGCCAGTCCAAAGGGGGTGGCAGTGCGTACTGTAAAAAGAATTGAATAATAGAGCCTCAAATCGGCATCTTTTTCCAATACTAGTGACTTATTTATTTATTTGGGCTAAAAGAAAATCTGATCGTTGATATAATGTTTTTGACCATCAAGCTTGAGACTTACATAGTGACAACAACAGTGATGAACGATGAAAAAAGCAAATTAATCATTTTGTAAAACTTTGAGATCTTCAGTTATCTATATACGAATGTAAGATTCATTCCTTTTTCTGGCATGTTGTTGGTAGAATCCTAATCAGAAGTGAAATATCAAAATGCAACTTACCCAAATCCTTTAAAGTGACTTGTGGCTTGTTGTTACTTTAATAACCAAGTTAGAAATTACAATACTTGATTGTGATACAGCTAATGGTTACAGCATATAGATAAACTTTGATCTAACTTAGAATTTAACCTATTTAGTTGATTTAAAGCATAAGTCTCTGGGGTTTAGGGGAAGCTAGATATGACTTGGGCAAAATCTGGTGAAATTAGGGAAATTCAGGGAAATATTGGACAACTTTGGATGTGTTTATTAACTCCCACAGATATGTCACTCAGTTACGATCAAATTTGACATCTAGCTATGGGTCTCAAAAATAGTTTATAGCTTTTTAATTAAACAAATAAGAACTTTCAGGTCTATTAAATTAAAACCCAAGATTGCCTTCTACTTTTACAAATCAATCTTGAACTACTTCTTGGGGTTTCTTTTTGACGACGTAAAATAAATGATTTTGAGGATTTAAAAATATTAAACGATTTTTGAGACATTACTAAAGATGACTAAACCTTTCCAAATTAGGTAGCATACCTGTGGGAGTTAATATTCAACTCCAAAGTTGTCAAATATTTCCCCTAATTTCCCTTATTTCACCAGATTTTGCCCAAGTTCTATCTTGCTTCCCCTAAACCCCAGAGACTTAAGCTTTAAATCAACTAAACAGATTAAATTCTATGTTATATCAGGGTCTATCTATATGCTGTAACTATTTGCTGTAATAGGACCAAGTAATGTAATATTTAAATTGTAAATTATAGTAATCATCCACTGGTAACTGTAACCGATTTTAGCAACTTGCACATTGATACAATTCTTCAAATTAATATTGAAATTTATAGCAGCAATTATTAGCTGTAAAATTAGTATTTAAAACCCGTTAAATAAATAATAGCATATGGCAATGGCTTAATATGACTTATCAATTCAATTTTAGCCCTTTAAATAGTGAATGACCATTAAAATACAACTGTACAAGCAATGTTCCCTTAGTAATACAGCAACGATTATATGGGTAGAGTAAGATCATAATCATCCATCGGAATAAGCTTTCTCATTTGCATTTCTCATGACCGTTGTTGTTATGACAGAACTCTGTCAAAGATTATATATTCCTTCAAGCCTAGACCGATCGGAAGGGGTAGCAACTAAGTGTGGTTAGTAAATCGAAGGAGCCTCAAATAGGGTGTTATTCCTAAATAAGATGTGTATTGGAGAGAGTGTCCGATTTGAGGACTTTGATTTAACTTTTACTGGTAAGAACTCCTTCGAGTTGAAAATGGCCTTAGGCAGGATGAACTTCTCACGTCGTACCAGTGTCATCCACATTATGATAAAGGCCCAGTTCAAAAGCTGGGAGCCATAAAAGCTATTTTAAATATATATTTCTTTTAATAAAGCTTTTCTAGAATATTATACTGCTGTGATATCCGTCCCGTACTGGTGCTTGTAATTTAATTACAATGCGGTAACTACCTTACAAGATGTCTGTAATTTAAACAATACAAAGGTTTCACAGTGACTACTACTTGGCTGTTGTCATTTTTACTGGTTTAAAAATCAGGCTACACTGTTCGATTACAGCCAATAGTTACAGGGGGAATATATAGGACCTTGATCTAACTTAGAAGTTAAACTATTTAGTTGATTTAAAGCTTAAGTCTCTGGGGTTTAGGGGAAGCTAGATATGACTTCGGCAAAATCTGGTGAAATTGAAGAAAATTGAGGAAATATTGGACAACTTTGGATGTGTTTATTAACTTCCACAGATATGCTACTTGATTTGGAAAGGTTTAGTCATCTTTAGTAATGTTTGAATTTTTATTTAATATTTTTAAATCCTCAAAATCACTTATTTTACATTGTCAAAAAGAAAACCCAAGAAGTAGTTTAAAATAGATTTGTAAAAGTAGGAGGCAATCTTGGGTTTTAATTTACGAGGTCTGAAAGTTCTTTTTTGTTTAATTAAAAATCTGCAAAATATTTTTGAGACCCATAGCTAGATGCCAAATTTGATGGCGACTGACTGACATATCCATGGGAGCTAATAAACACATACAAAGTTGTCCAATATTTGCCTTAATTTCTCCAATTTCACCAGATTTTGCCCAAGTTCTATCTTGCTTTCCCTAAACCCAAAGTACTTACGCCCTAAATCGACTAAATAGCTTAAATTCCAAGTTAGAATATCTCCTAATTATATACTGTAACTATTTGCTGTATTACAACCAACTAGTGTAACTGTTAACGTGTTACTCATGGTAACAACCGGCAAGTAGTAAAACTGTAACTTCTCTATCAACATGTAACCACCATACAAGTGACATATTACGATTTGGTATTGCCGTCAACTAGACAAACATTGTCTCATATTTATCACAAAAGCAATAGTACAGATTCTATCAATAACATAATCAAGAACTGATATCATCTTTTTTTTTTTGTTGTCGTCATGTTCAAAGATAAAGCATCGTATCAAGCCCGAGCCAACCAACCATATATGATTAGTAATCTGACGCATTCTTAAATAGGAGTATTTCCCAAAGGAGCCACGAACAATTATAAACAGCGGAACTATTTGATGTTGCTGTTCAATACATTCCTACATTTTATATATTACCCCCTTTATTCAATCATATAGTTCTGTCGGACTCAGTTGCCAAGAGCATTGAATTTGTCAATTGTATAGGAATTGAATACTAATAACTCTACGAATTCTAATGAGTATAACTAGTAGAAAATGTATACATCTCGTCTAAATTCATAATTATAATCATGTTTGATCCATTATGATTTTTCCCACTATGAATTGTTGCAGTTAATCTATATATAAATCATTCAACGTTACAAACCGTTGGTTGTTACCATGATTTACAAAGTAAGTATTACAGTACTTGGCTGTACTACGACCAACAATTATAGTGCATAGATAGGCTTTCATGTGATTTAAAACTTCAACTATTTAACTGTATTAAGCCTTAACTCTTCAGGGTTTAGGGGAAGCTAGATATGACTTGGGCAAAATCTGGTGAAATTGAAGAAAATTGAGGAAATATTGGACAACTTTGGAGTTGAATATTAACTCCCACAGGTATGCTACCTAATTTGGAAAAGTTTAGTCATCTTTAGTAATGTCTCAAAAGTCGTTTAATATTTTTAAATCCTCAAATACATATATTTTACATTGTCAAAAAGAAAACCCAAGAAGTGGTTCACGATTGATTTGTAAAAGTAGAAGGCAATCTTGGGTTTTGATTTACGAGGCCTGAAAGTTCTTTTTTGTTTAATTAAAAATCTGCAAAATATTTTTGAGACCCATAGCTAGATGTCAAATTTGATCGCAACTGAGTGACATATCTGTGGGAGTTAATAAACACATCCAAAGTTGTCCAATATTTCCCCGAATTTCCCTAATTTCACCAGATTTTGCCCAAGTCATATCTAGCTTCCCCTAAACCCCAGAGACTTATGCTTTAAATCAACTAAATAGGTTAAATTCTAAGTTAGATCAAAGTTTATCTATATGCTGTAACTGTAAGCTGTAATAGCTGTTACCAGTAAACCTCTACTACCAGAACACAATGATTGTTCTCTGTAATACAATTAAATAGTTGTGGTAAGTTGGCGCATTGAGCATCTGGCACTAGGTCAATGTATCTAATTTTTTAGAGTAAACACAAAAATATCAAAAATGCTCCAAAATATTTTAAACCAGGTTTTTTCGTCGCATAAAACAGTAAGAATTGAAAGATGTATATTATATACTTGCTAATTCATTTCTTGTAACAGAACGCCCCCAGATCCAGCAAATCCTCATACACCCAAGAGGTACAGAACAGAACTGAGAAGTCCTCGACAACAATCGTAATTCCCTTTATTGATTAAGCTCATCTTCCCCTTTATTGAGTATGATCATCTCCTCCTTTATTGATTATGATCATCTCCCCCTTTATGGAATTGCTCTTCAATTCTCAAGTTCCCCGTTCTCATGAAGATTCCCCGCTCCTTACTTATGTTATATTAAGGATATCTTAGCTGTTATGTAAAAGTAGACAAGAGGACTGGACGACTATAAAAGGACGTCCAATTCCTGAACTCAGGAAATTCCTCAGCAGGCAATTCTTAGCTAGTTCGAATATATTAGATATCAAGAGAAAACCTTCTTTAGTTACTTCTTCCCGTTTCTATCCTTTTGCTCCTTACTGGCCGCTGGTTGATTGACATCCATCTGCCCCCATAGTTTTCATTCAAGTCTTCCTCTGCCCCCATCCGTTTCACAAAATTAAAACTTTGGAGCGATATAAATAAAAGAGTAGAAAAGTTCATTTTTAATGATAAAACAGGTGTCAGACCTGACATTTAGAAATAGCTTTGTAACAATTAGAAAAATATACCATTAGAAATAGATAAATTATAAAACAATGTAAAAATAACCTCCAATTTGAACAATTCACGTCACGTGACAGTGCACAGCCGCACGTAGTTTGGTAAACACAACATTCATATTCCTAACTAGCATCCCAATTATGGGTAATTGATATCAACAATAATAATAATAAAAAAGCACACAAAAGTAATCAAAACAACAAATCAAATAACTGACAAAAGAAAATAGACAAAAAACAAAAGACAAAAGACAAAAACAAAAGACAAACAATAATAGGTAATAGCCTACATACGTGTCTGACGGGCATCTGGACAAAAGAGATGGAAGCTCTTCCCTCGATAGACAGCCAAGTCACATTTTCGCTCTAGAACAGTTCATGGCTTGTGTCTTACTGACCACAAGATCAGAAGATTGTCACCAAATCTGACTCGGCTATGTAAACTACAGGTGAAAAAAAAGAAGAAAATCCCCCGAACGCAACCACTTGATAAAAAAAGAGACAGGCTTTTAGTGACCTCGGTGAAGGGCCACAAGGAAAATGCTGATCAAGAAAAACAATGTCTAACAAAACAAACAAAGTCAACCGTCACAATCATTCCCCTGGGTTTTGTTGATCAACGGGAAAAGAATAGAATCTCTGCCAAATACAAAGAACTGCAGAAGCGTCGATTCACCAACGCGAGAGAAGATAACTCTAAACACCTGAGTTGAATTCTCCCTGACAGGGCATTGCAGTTCAGTGCAGACACGAGCACTCGTACCAACACAAGGCTAGTAGTCATAATACCCAAGCATAACGGCCTTGTACAGAAGCACGCAACCGAGTCTGCTTCGTGTCTCCAGTTAAAATAACTAGTTTGGCAGTTTGAGCTAGATCCTGAGAAGGTCTCCGTCGTACTAAATCAAGAAACGGATACTTCAACAGGGCTCGAGAAACCGAACACGCAACAAGTACCGGGTATAAAGACCCGGCAGATAGGCCTCCAATAAGATCCCACTCCTCAACAAAATTGTCAACCGTCAGGTGTAAAGTCTCAATGGCTTCAAGCAGAGAGCCCCAGCAACTTCACACAAGCACCGCCTATCATGAAAGCACCGACTAAATCTCCATTTCGGAAACCGCCATACGGCAACTAGTGTATACCCTAGAAACAAAGCAGACATGATAGTTTGTTCGATAACCTGTGATCCATTACTGAGGCTCCCCTAAGCAACCGGGTCCACGTCCTAGACCACTGAAGCACTTTCCAAGAAGCAAAGGTGCCCGTCAGCAGCCAGTACTCACAAGGTCTATGCAACAGCAGCGTTCGGGTTGGTAGACCGGGGATCAACTTCAGAGGCCCTCCGACTCTAAACCCCTCTGGGGCTAGAGCAACCAAAAGGAATTGACAATCAGGGACGTACCGCTCGAGCAGTGGGATGATTAGTATATACATATAGCTGCCGAAACTCTCAAAATAAAGAAAGGCTCAATTCTCATAAATCCAACAAATCCAGAAATTCTCATAAATAGTTGCCAAAGTCTCACGGAATATAACAACTTTGAAAGCCTCACTTCATAGATAATAAATTCAAAAGTCTCACAGAGTAAAACTAGTTTGTAATATCTCTCTCAAAAGATTTTTCAAGACGGAGTTACAAAGGTTGCTTGTGTAGAAGGAGTCATAATAGGCAAGTTGATGAGGATAGGGTAACAGGTGAGAATAAATTAAAAGTATCACAAAATAGAACGAGTTATCGACGTCTCTCTTGGAACTATTATGATGGAGAAGTGGCAAGCTATTTCCCATGTAGTGGTCATGGGCTGTCGACAAGTGAGAACAAATGAAAAGTCTCATGATAGAACAAGTTATCGACGCCTTTTTTTGGAGTGGTTGCCAAGATGGTTTGTGGCAAGTTGGTAATAGCCAAGTTTATAAGTTAAAGATGACATGTGAGAATAAATGAAACAGTTATCGACATCTTTTTCTCAGAGTGGTTGGTTGTCAATATGAGAAGGTGACAAGCTGTTGCCCGTGTAGAATAATCGGTAATGGGCCGTCGAAGTGTGAAAAGTGAAAATGAATTAAAAGTCTGCCAAAGTATAAATAGGCGAATTTAAAGTGTCACAAAACAAAAGTAGGTATCGATGCAGCTCTCTGAGAAAAAAGAACCAGTTGTCAAGACAGAGGTGAGAATGGGTTTAAAAGTCTCACAGCGCGTGTGCTTCTGTCAAAGCGAAAAGATGGAACGCTGACAAACTGTTGTGCCATGTAAGAAAGGTGGATATAAAGACAAGCCTATAAGTGAAAGGAGTGAGAGATAAGGTGTGAGAATGAAATGCAAAATAACAACAACAATAATGATAAACCATAAATTCATATCCATACCCATATCCAAAAAGTTTCAAAAATACTACTAGTGAGAAGTAAA
This sequence comes from Magnusiomyces fungicola, assembly GCA_900654225.1. Lineage (NCBI taxonomy): Eukaryota > Fungi > Ascomycota > Dipodascomycetes > Dipodascales > Dipodascaceae > Magnusiomyces > Magnusiomyces fungicola. The sequence goes on from CAACAH010000002.1 coordinate 2,343,581, forward strand.
ATCATATTTGGCCAGCTCGCAGAAGTGTAGCCAGGCGAGCACAATGATACTGAGTCGAAGACAGTTCACAACAGATAGGTTGTTGCCAAACTTTGGGGGGGGGGGTTCCATTCCACAAATTGAGATCTGAGAGAAAAGTAAAGTCTCATAACAGATAGATAGTTGAGAAAAAAGAACCAGTTGTCAAGACAGAGGTGAGATGGGTTTAAAAGTCTCACAGCGCGTGTGCTTCTGTCAAAGCGAAAAGATGGAACGCTGACAAACTGTTGTGCCATGTAAGAAAGGTGGATATAAAGGCAAGCCTATAAGTGAGACGAGTGAGAGGTAAGGTGTGAGAATGAAATGCAAAATAACAACAACAATAATGATAAACCATAAATTCATATCCATACCCATATCCAAAAAGTTTCAAAAATACTACTAGTGAGAAGCAAAATCATATTTGGCCAGCTCGCAGAAGTGTAGCCAGGCGAGCACAATGATACTGAGTCGAAGACAGTTCACAACAGATAGGTCGTTGCCAAACTTTGGGGGGTTCCATTCCACAAATTGAGATCTGAGAGAAAAGTAAAGTCTCATAACAGATAGATAGTTGTTGAAATAGGTCGATGAATAAGGTAGTAGATGGATAATTGCGGAGATGTAGAAGAGAGGCAACGAATAGTTCTTGGCCTGTGAGACGTGTGAGAAAATGACTGCCGAGCTCACATAAATAATAAGATTAAGAATAAAGGGTAAGAATAATAATAACAAAAGGTTAAGAATGATGATAGTCGAAAGACAGCCTAGGTATTGACTTGGCTGATTAAAAAATGAGAAAATGCTGTGAGATTGAGAGATTGAGAGATATGGAGATGTAGCGGAAGTGTTGACAACTTCCCACGGGTACGACGAAGCCCATGAAGAAGAAAAGGAAATGAAGAAGAAGAAAAAAGGGGAAATACTCTAATATATATACTACAAAATCATATACATCTGGAATCTCATAACGAAATCAATGTTGTTTTGTCTAGGATTTCTCACAACCTGTTACCGTAACTAGCTCGTTTTAGCCCTATCCGGTAGATGTAGACTATTCTGTTTTCGGAAAAAGCCGCTCAACCAGTTCCAAATTACATAAACATGACTAATAATTACCAACACGAAACTTGTTAGCAGATGCTCCACCGTAACAAGAGAAAGATTTTATGTGTTCCTTCCTCTAAATCTAATCACCACCACACACAGCACAAGGCTTGTTTACTTTGTTATATTACACAGACTCTTGTTCCCGGCCTTATTGCGAGCTCAACCCCCTAACCAGCACACATTTTCTTCCTTTTTGTGATTCTGGCTCCAAGTTACAATCTTTAACTTATAACTGTCATTTTTGACATTTTAATCACTTTTAGAATTTTCTAATTCCCCCCTTTCTCCTCCTTGCTGTCTCTCCGCAGCAACTCCACTTGTGTTCATGTGATATAAAACTTGAACTGGTTCGCTGTGTTAAGCCTTAACTTTCTAGGGTTTAGGGAAAGCCAGATACGACTTGGGCAAAATCTGGTGAAATTAGGGAAAATCGGGGAAATATTGAGCAACTTTGGGTGTGTTTATTAACTCCCACAGATATGCCAGTCAGTTACGATCAAATTTGACATCTAGCTATGGGCTTCAAAAATAAATTGCGAGTTTTTAATCAAAGAAAAAGCAATGTTTAAACCTCATAAAACAAAACCCAAGATTGCCTTTTACTTTTACAAATCTATTTTAAACTACTTCTTGGGTTTTCTTTTTAACACTGTAAAACAAATGTTTTTGAGGATTAAAGTGCCTCAAAAGCTATTGGAGACATTACTAAAGATGACTAAACTTTTCCAAATTAGATGTCATATCTGTGGGAGTTAATATTCGCTTCCAAAGATGACCAATATTTCCTATAAATTTCTGGATTTCACCAGATTTTGCCCAAGTCTTATCTCGCTTTCCCTAAACCCGTAATATTTAAGCTTTAAAACAGCTGGATAGCTTATGTTCCAAGCTGGATCAAGGCATATCTATGTGCTGTAACTGTTAGCTGTAATAGCTAAGTTACAGTAAACTTCTACTTGCAGCACACAGCAACTGTACTCTTTAATAATGCTGCCATCTATGAGCTTAAGCCTTCTCCTGCCGTCCCTGTAACACAATTAAGTAGTTGTGTTAAGTTAAACGAAACATTGAGGACCAAATCATGGGACACGCTTATTAAAAGAAGATAACTGATAAGACTGGCAAGACATCTAAATCAAATGAAATCTGATTTGATTATAAATATAAAGAATAAACAGGGATGTCCTAAATTTTTAACTATGTTTACCTAAAAAATATAACGAGTAGTTTATATACTTATTAAAAAGTCCTATAAATAAGGATAGGTCTCTTGGCCCAGTTGGTTAAGGCATCGTGCTAATAACATGCAACTACTTGCGAGTAAACGCGAGGATCGGCGGTTCGATCCCGCCAGAGACCATTCATTTTTTTCCGTTTTAACTTAATATTACAAGATTGTTGTAGTAAACCCGCGAGTACAACTGAGATTTCACTTAATCATTTTTACAGTGATTAGCATTGAGGTGGCTTGTTTATGTCGTCGTATCATGAATATTGAAGTCTGGTAGCCACAGTTTTATTCAAGTCCAAGCACAGGAACGGGTAAGAACTACATATGATTAGTTATTTGACAAGTCCTCATTCCGGATATTCTTCCTGGTTTTCTAGATTAATATCAAATATCAGTCACATGCCTCCCACGGTGGCGCTACTTATGAGAATATCACCACATCAAGTTCTCTTTCACTACCTGTTCAAATTATCAGAAATTTAAGAGTTTAAACAAAATGATACAATATTAAATACCCAATAACATGATAACATATTATGGATAACCAAACATTGACGGTTTTACTGTTAAAAAAGGTGAGATGTATTATTATAGCCCTGAAAGTTTTAAAAGCAAATAGAGATATGAATTAACTGCAATAATGTTCATGGACTTAGACTGGATGTGCATGTAGCTCATATTAAATATTAAAGCTCATCGCCTAGACTAGATATAGACCACTAGATACTGATGTTTACGCAGAGTAAGCTTTTTGGGTTCAGGAAATATGCCAAAGCAAATTTTTTTAATACGAGCCTGATATACAGATATCACCATCTTCAAATTCTAGATGCCAAATTCATCTATCATCCACATCATTTTTGAGTACAAAAGAATGACTGCAGCAACAACTGATCCATCAAATTCTATCAACAACATTAAATCAGAAATAAGATATATTGCACTTGCTCCCTAGCTGAACCAATTACTCTAAAAGTCTAGATTACTTTACTGTTGTTGTTGAAATTCTGAAATTCGCTTTAAGTTCAACCGGATAGCTCTTGGCCATTTCGATCTAATTCTATCATGGTCATGAATGGCTAAATTTCCTATTTTAACCTAGATTGGCAAGAAATTTTGTGATATACCCACCAATATTTTATACTGATTTGGAAATTTGCAACTGCAACAGAGCCGCTGTTGTGATATTTATCCTATTTATCTTGACCGTCCTTTAGTATATAAACAGGCAGTTCCCCCGCTATTCATCCTTTCTTCTCCACCTTCCACAAGCAACAACTTTCCATGGAATTAGAGCTATTCAGCAACCGTTTCCTCAATAATTATTACCTTTAAATCAGTTGTTACCCTTTAGATGGCATCTAATACCAATATTTTTATTTCTTCTTTTTTGCAACTCCTAAACTGTTGCCACTTTTCTTTAACTTTCATAAATTGTTCACCCTTCTGTATTATTGCAGAATCACTAGCCGACTGATAACCAACCTTGTTCCCGCACCTTTTATGTCATATCCCATATGATATCTTGTTCAACAATTGTTTACATCGTCTACACTATTACCTATCCCGAATTCAATATTTTTTTATTTCTTCTGGTTATTACAGCTTATCATAGCTGCTTTTTGACACGCGTTAATGAGACTTTCAAAGGAATTCTCGCTGTCCTTTTTGTTTCAAAGTTTTCATAAATTTTCTACTATTGGAACCTTGAGAATTTTTGGAGTATGATTACTGGTGGAGGAATATTTGTTGTATTGTTTGTTGCTTGTTCCTATGAGCCTATTGTGAGATGGCCAGCTTTGGTTGACCTCTACTCTCCGTCTTATACCTTTCTTTGAAATTATTTTCCAGGAGTACCAAATCGCTGATATGAACTTTTAAATTTTTATCATTGGTTTTCTTCGATATTGTCGTGATGCAGCGAAATGACTTTTTTTTATCAAAGCAGTGACAACGATGGGGCTTTAATTTGCACTTTAGGAAGAATTTCAGTTCAGTGCTTTTAGATTTTACTTTTTCCTTATGGTATTACTCGAAAGACTCTTTACCTTTTGCTTCTGGAGATAGCAATCCAAGTTGGGCTAAAATAGCTTTCTAACTTCCACAATTATCAACATGTTATTACACCCAACTAATACTGTACTGAAACTCCCGCACTAAAGATGTGACGTTTTCATTGGGCGGCAGCTGTACAATAATAACATTGGGATGGGCCAGAGTTGGGCAAATAATTTTGAATCTCTAAACAGTGACTTGATTAAAATTTAACTTTGATAAGAATGGGGAAGTGACCTTATATGATTATTTCACTTTACAATTTCAAGGATATGCAATGGCTTTCAAAAGACTTTCCATTATCATTGGGGTAGTATATACAAAGTTTCTTGCTACCTGCATCCTCAAGATGTGGTAATTCATATTCTATGGACTGTGAGCTTGTATAATGTTGCCTATTTCAACAACAGCAGCATCCTTAACAAATAAGGATCATGAAATAGATGTATGTCAGCAAGAGAATTTGCATCATTTATTTTATTGTGATGTTTTTGTTGGTTTTTCAGCGTTGGTGTTAGTCTATTATATTTCTTCAGACTTGGAATGTGGCATTTTAGTTGCTAAATATCTTGAGGTTTATTGCTGGATAATTTAGTACATTATTTGTTGTTGAGCTATTTTGATGGCTTGTTTTAGACTTTGGGTGATACAAGGATTTCTGAGTTAATTCTGGTTTATAGAGAATTTCCTGATTTATTATCGACTCCTGGCCTATTTATTTTGGTTTTACTCTCTTTATCACTGTTTAAGCCTCTTTTACACAGTTAAACGTGCATTTTCGAGCCTGGAGCTATAGTTGAGTTAATAATCGATGCTAGAATTCTCCTCCTTACCAGCCTATGTTGTTGATTATTTGCAACATGATATCCCTTAGCTTACACATTTTAGGTCCAGATTAACTTTCTGTTTGCTGTCTGCTTTGTCAACCCAGAAGCATGGATCGGCTCTAATTCCAAAGTCTCAAAACTGGACATTATATGAACTTCTAATACAACCTTTTGGGGTTTTTTTTGGTATGGTAAGGAGGGTGAAGCTGTTCAGAAACATGTAAGATTAGAAACTTGGTTTCAGCTGGTGTTGGACTCAATGTTGGATATTTTGGGGAAACTTGTTTGTTGTTGTATAATGACGTTGAATACCTAAATGCTGGAGATTGTTTGAGAGGCATAACCACACATCATTTGGATGATGGTGTTGAAATCATCGATATTTTGGGATTTTTACCCGAGCTGGCTTATATTTTACGCCAGCTCTTATTGTAGTATAACATATATGCATTTCCGTAAGGAAATGATCCATCTTGTTTTTATAGCTAGTTAGAGAAAGTTACCGATTGTAGTATAACTCCGGAAAAATGTAAATGGAGGAGTATACTATGTCTTTCCTAGGAAAGATCTATATTGGATAGGTCATGCCAAACTTTTTAGAATTTCTGAAATTACAGTCATTATATTAAAGAAACCTACTATTTATTTATGAGCTGCTTTAGTATATTTCATTTTATTAAATTTCTCTCTTAAAACATTTTTTCTTAAAAACAACTTGCTATTAAAAACTTCCTATAAAGAAACTTCTTATAGAGAAACTTCCTGTAGAGAAACTTCCTATAGAGAAACTTCCTGTAGAGAAACTTCCTATAGAGAAACTTCCTATAAAGAAACTTCCTATAGAGAAACTTCCTATAAAGAAACTTCCTATAGCGAAACTTCCTCTATAATTAAGAAGGCAAACACATGGCCTTACTTAGCTCTCTATGAATCCTTAGGGAAACCTAATACAGGGTTCCCCTAAAGATCCTATAAGGGTTCACTAAGGGGGACTGCGTGCGGCCCAACACAGTGTCCCTCTCAAGACCCTAAATGGAACTCATTTTAAGATAAACACAAATAGAGGGGCCTTCACTTGGATCCATGGTGGGGTCTCTCTATTTGTATTTATCTGGAGTTCCCGTACACGTACTACTAGTACATGTACTTCGGGATCATGGATCCCAATTCTCGAGCCCATCTACACCATGCCTCTAAAATTTTGGTAGGTGCACTAATGAGACTGTTTTTCCAAAGAGTGAAGGAATCCCACGGATAGTAGAGGTAACCTCGAGAATGAGTATCACATACGCCTCGTGGGAGATCTTGCCAAAAAAAAAGATTTGGGCCAAAAGCTAACTTACTTGTAAATTTCAAAACATCTCATGGGAACAAAACTCCAATAATACTAAATAGTTTAGCAACTGTCACTCCAAATTTGAAGACTCTGCATATTACAAAAAAATGCCGGCACACTGTAATAATTAATTTGCAAAGTTCATGGGTATCAAGTTGGCATCAAATAGCCAGAATAAATATCAATCCAAGTGAGGTTCCATTGATAATTTCAAAAAGAATAGAGAGAATTATAGTGCCAGCAAATCTTCTCCGTGATATATCAAATACCTTTTACAGCATTCAGAATGGCTATTATCTCTAACCAATTCCTGCGTGTGTGATAAATCTGTTTTCATCCAGCACCAAGTGTGTCTTGACAAACCAAAATCCATGAGTTTTTGAAGGTTCTAATTGACAAAAAGTAAGAACCAAACAGATAATACTGGTGCTTTTGGCAACCTTCAAGGTTAGACACTGGAAGCTCTATCAACGTGAGGATGGGCGGCACTAGATAAAGGGCAAATACTGATGATACCAAATTGGTTTTGTGCTTCATAAAGGTTAGGGAGTAAGAAAGAGATGCCCAGCAAGTTATAGGTCCAGATAAGAGGCAGCAGTAAAGGGCTTGGTAAATACAAGAAGCCAAGAGGTTGGTATCAATAGGCAATCATAGAATCACAAATGATTTGATCCACCAGCATTTAAAACAGTGTGCACTAAGGAGGATGAGCAATAGATAACTTCAGTAGGTTTGAATAGCCTTCAGTCCTAGCACAAAAAGAGTAATTAATAAAGGGACAGGTGACGAAAAGGAACAGCAAATGATGATCTGTGGGGTAAAAGATGCTGTGTTGGTTGTAATGAAAAGGGATTATGAGACAGGATATTATATTATCATGGGAAAAAAGAGAATGCAACAGTTAAGGTGTTGGTAGATATGATATGTCAAGAGATTACCAGGTGGTAACTGAAGAGCCACAAATGAGTTGAAGTAATAAACATTTAGATAACGACTGTACAGTTTTAGCTAAGTGGAAAGTGGAGTTTGGTGGGAAATGGTGAATAAAAAGTAGGGAGTGAGATATGGGATGTGAGAAATAGTAAGAAGAAGAAAAAAAGAGGGGAGAATTGCTTTATTATATACTAATTGGAAAGTGGGAAAAACAAAATGAAATAACACAACAGTGATTCTGTTGTAGTTGAAAATTTCCAGATTAAAATTAAAGATACGTCGCCTCATCACAAAATCTCTCCCCAATCCAAATTAAAAAGGGGAATCTCGCCATCAATTACCATAAGACATGAGGTTGTCGGTCGGAGCAGTTCTATCACATGAAAGCTGTCAAGATCTTTTCAAGTAAATTTCTGCGAAATTTGAACAATAAAAGTAATACTATTCATATTTTTAGAATAATTGATAAGGTTACTGAGCAATATTATGTAATGTTCAGCTTGTCAATTGCTATAGCCGTTATGTCACTATCTAAAATAGTATGAGTGTAATCACTTCAGTGATATTGTTGAGATTTAGAAATTGGAATAGCTGCCACTAATTTGATCCAAAAGTCAATGTGACAGTGGTAATCATTTCAATAGCACCCCAATGGAATTTTAATGTCTTTTTGGTATTTATGTGCAACTGAATATATGAGGATCTTAATACCAACAACAGTGATGATCGTAATCTTAATGGTGTTGTCGTGCTAACCAGCAGGTTAGTATGTAAAGTACGGCTGACAATGCTGGTAGTCCATAAACGGACAATGTACAGATCATGTCTTGTCTTCAGCGTGTAATGCTGGAAATTAACTATTGCGGCACTCTACCCTTCATCTTTTCAGCCAGCATCCTAAAGACTGATAGCTTTTAGGCCAATAATGAATAAGACAGTTTTCAAGACAGAAGATCCATAGAAGCCCCAGCTAGATTGCTAATATTTCGGCTATCAGCGTTTGATCCTGAATCTAGGAGGGGTTGTTTAATAAAGGCTTTGAATATAGACCATGAATGAAAAAAGATGACGTTAAGAAGCAAGCAAATTGATGAATTACAAGAGCAAAACAGGAAGAAGCTCTCCGTAGGTTGGCATTAGAGGTGATTGGTTTGTTGAATATGAATGTGATAGACAATAAATGAAAAGTCATCAAAAAGTTGAGCAGAAGGGTGTGCTTATTAAATGTGACTTGGTGATCTGAATATACAAGATCTTTTAGCTCTTTTTGTGTTAGACATAAAAGGATGTGAAAGAACTTTGTGACAAGACACAAGAGCAGCAGTATAGGGTTGGCAGAGACCACTGAGTAGGGTAAAACGTCAACGATACGTTTCTCGAGTAACTAACAATCTTGTGAAAAGAAATGGAAACAAAAAACAGTAGAATGACGTTTGGAGTGTTGCATTGTAACAATCCAGTGCATCGGCACCAGAAAACCACAGAATAAATAATCAGTCTCTAACAATGCAAAGGAAAATATCACTTCTCTAATGTTCCAACTAAATATGATGCAAGCGCAATGTTCAAGAATTCAGCGAGTGACAATCCAACTGTGGTAATTTTGGAAACTGTTCAAGCCAAGGCTTGTTGGTGAGTCGCTGAGCCAGATGCTTGGGATTTCAGCAATTGAAGGTCGCTGGAGAGTATCAAGATTAATAAAATTGAGATGAAACAACTGTTGATTTTGTGTGACAAGACACAATAGTGTTGATGGTGTTATTTTGTTAGAGTCAAATTTAATATAGGAAAACCAACAATTGGAAAATAAACAATAAATTGGAATGCTGAAAAATATGTCATTAATCAAACTGTTGAGCGAATTCAATCATTGGGAAACAATAGAGGATAAGCTCAAATCTAATTGTCAGAAAAGTAAATATGAGCTGTAATGGTGGAAAAAGAGAGATGAAAGAAACATTAGGGAAGGATATATTTCAGCAATTTGGTGATAGCTGTAGCAGCAATGGTGTTGTAGCATCCAATTCAATTATAAAGCTTCGCCAAATTGGCATATACCCTAACCGCCAGTGCACGTGCAGTACTCGGGCTGTAATTATTCCAGCACTAGCGGCAAAAGGATTAAGCAACCGCTCTCCCCGTACTAATCGTGTTTTGTATGCCTTTCAACCACTTCTGTTGCGGCCGCTGCTTTAGCCTTATTAATCATCTGGCACACCTTCCGTCCGTGCATTGATGCATACTGGCATCTATTCAAACCGCCTTCAGCAAGGCCCTCTCTGCCTTTTTTCAGACAATCTCCTCACGCAGCGATCTTCATCTGTCATCGGAAACCAAATTCCCTGGGATACCAGTTAAGCTTTAGGCCAGCTACCACTGCCCTGGGGTCGGGTTTTGAGTTGGCGTGGGCCCACAGCGGATTACGTTACACGCTAGCAAAGTCTGATTAATCAGGGAGCCTTAATCTGCCGAGCTAGGAAATCAACACCCGCATTGCTGTTTCTACGGATAGAAACACGGTGCATGGAATTTCAAAGACCTTTTTGTGAATTGGAATCAGCCTGAGACCGGAGCTTGCTACCTCCTTCCGCGCTCTCGTTTTAGAACGCCAGCGTAGAAACACAAGGACGGATGTCCTATATACGCCGATATCCTCGAAGATATCGGCTAGGTGGTCTGCTACAGGCATATGATATACCTCATTAATCAGCTAACTACCTACCTCGCCAACATAAATTTGGATTTATCAGCTGTTTGCGTTGCATTTTCCATTACAAGGTTGGCAACTTAGACGCCAGCCGTGCTAAGGTCCAATTGCCTCTTGACCGGCCTCGGAGTATAAAATCCCCTCGCCTCCCACACACCTTCTTCTCTTTTATTGCTTGCAACTTGTTTTTTTCCAACCATTTATTTCTTTTCTCAAGCTCAATTGTATCACATTCTACTAAAACCTACTAACAATGACTGTTGTCCGCTTTGAAAAACTCGTCCTCAGTGGCCACACCGACCCCAAGAAGCTTCTTGAAGTTAGACCCGGTGAGATCGACTTGGAAACCTATACTGTTCCTGCTAACAAGCTCCTCATCAAGTCTGAGGCTTTTGCTTTAAATCCTACTGACTGGAAGCACATGGTCTTCAAGGTTGGCCCTGCTGGCGCTCTGGCTGGTTCTGATGTGTCCGGTACTGTTGTGAAGATTGGCTCTGGCGTTGAGGGCTTTGAGGTCGGTGATGATGTCTCTGCTTTCCTTCACGGCAACTACTATCCAGGTGGCAATGATGGTGCCTTTGCTGGATACACTTTGCTTGACGATTACGCTACTTTCAACTATGGTAAGGGTGCTCTTAAGACCGCTTCTGACCACAATGGTGTCATTCCCGCCGGTCCTGTTCAGTCTTTCGAGGGTGCTGCTTCCATTACCCTTGGTTTGTTCACCTCTGGTGTCACCTTCAACAATGCTTTTGAGCTTCGTCATGCTTCTCCTTCCTCCTATGAGGGAAACAAGGTTGTCATTTGGGGTGCTGCTACCTCTACCGGTATTCTCGCCATTCAAGTTGCTAAGCATATTTACAAGTTGAAGGTCATTGCCGTTGCTAGCTCTAAGCACCATGACAATTTGAAGAAGCTTGGTGCCGACTGGACCTACGATTACAAGACTGAAGGTGTTGTTGACACTATTAAGAAGGAACACCCTGATATCAAGTACGGTTTTGACACTGTTGCTTCCCCAGAAACCTTGCAATCAACTTATGACATTTTGCCCACCGACTCTATCCTTGACAACTTGCTCTCTCTTGGTCCTGAGCACATTAAGACTGACCCTAGCAAGAAGATCAAGTTCAAGCAGACCCTTCTTTACGAAATTGTCGGCGAAGACTTTGAGTTCTTTGGCCTCCACAAGACCCCACCAGAGGTCCGTGTTGACTTTGAAGACTTTTTGCACAACAAGCTTTCCAGAAAGTTTGTTTCTCACGAACTTATCCACAACCAATTGTTGATCATTAATGAAAACCACAGCTTCCTCAAGTCTGTGGAAGAGGGCTTGGACCTGTTGAGAAATGACAAGGTTTCTGGCCAAAAGATTGTCATCCGTAACTCTGATGTCGCTAAGAACTAAATGGCAACCTGGTCTGAACCTTGATTTCATGACTCCAGAGCAACCATTATTGTGTTATACATGATTTATGAATTTTTATATTTTTTTATGTCTTATATAATGATGTATCTATTGGGTTTTTAAATATACTTGTATCATTCTAGTATCAATTGCGTTATTGAATTGAGTTTTTTCCAGCCATTTTTACAGACATCTACCCGTGTAGCAACCATTAGTGCAAGAAGAGTCCTGGTAACAATATGTGTTGCATGATACATCCTATAGCAATTACAATTACCCCGTGACATTCCTGTGATTTGTTTCTCGTGCACCCTTACCCCGAAGATCGGCTCTTTTTTCAAGCCTACTTCCGTCTTCCTGCCTTGACCTATCGAGAGCTAACTGTATCTCGTTTCTGGGCCATAGCCGTCTTCTCCATAACCGAGAACGCTCTTCTTTAAAAAATAAAAATAAAAAATAAAAACCAGGGGCTAGTCATTTATTCAATCATTGTTAATCATGCTATTTGCATGTGCATGTGCATGTTTGTATAGCCTTTTGATTAAGAACAGGAAACAAAAAAAAAAGCCTATACATATATACCCCACACAATCTAGCTGGAGAGTTGTGCCTTATTTGTGACAACATCTCTCTACCTAAAGATTTGGTTTGTGCCTGATTGGGCATTTCCAGTTTCAGCAAAAAGTTATCGACACCAGCAGGACTCGAACCTGCGCGGGAAAATCCCAAAAGATTTCTAATCTTTCGCCTTAACCGCTCGGCCATAGTGCCTTAGTTGCAAATTATTAATGCATGACTTATAAAAATAAAGCGTCATAAAAATAGAAATACAAAACACGAAAAAACCCATAGCGGTTAAACTCTCCCACAAAATAATAAATAAAATACTAAATCTTCTCTATAATACACAAGGTGTATATACTAATTATCTTTCATGGCATACATAATACAGCTTCAAGAGCTTTCTTCTAGATTATCATTTAATAACCTTTGGTGTCGGTAGAGATTTGGATAATACTCGAGGAATACGCCAGCTAGATCATAATCAATGCTAACTCGGCTTAGTATATGAGGCAAGTCTGTATTATACGATTTTTGGTATACCAATTGATCGTATGCCTTGATATCTTCCATCGTGTGAGAAAGATCTTCGGAGACAACCTGTAAAAGCTCAAGTGTCTTGTGGCTTTTTGCAAAGCTCTCAAGTAGATGCAGCGGGGGAACAAATGAACCTTGGATGATAAACGTCTTTAGGGTATTCACAGAAAGCAGCTTTTTAAGAAAATAAGCATATGCATACGATTGCCACTCATGCTTAGGTAGAGCCTCCCTAGTTGAATCTTCATATGTTTCTTGCTGTGGTGTACTAACCACATAGTGAGCAAGCTCCTTAAAAATATTATAATCTATCTCTGGAATATACCTAAGTGTCTTTTTTGCCACTTGTGCGAGGTCTTTGGTATTTCTGGATGCAAATGAAATTGCTTTAAAAAGATCGCCATTTAAAATATCTCGAGCAAAATTCAAATTTCCAATGCATAAGTCCTCAGTAAAGAAATTATGTAAATACGATATGCGCTCAAGATTGGGAAAATGCGGTAAATGACGGGTAAAGTTTAAAATATCTGAAGCTCCATGAAATAACATATAAGTTATTGATGTAACCTGCGAGCTTTTGCTTATCACCAAGCTCCCTTCCAGAGAAGGGCTATTGAAATTTGTAAATCTAGGAAGAGATACGATATCAAAAAACTCATGGGCCATATCATTATACTCTCGAACTGTAGATACATAATCCAGCTGAAACTTTCCTAGAGGGGTAAACATTTCACTGGCAGTTTGATACCCTTCTAGTCCTCCAGATCGCTCAGCCTGGAAATTCATATCATACAACGTTATAGAGATTTTAGGCTTGGAGATTGGAACATCGTTGAGATATTTAATGAGAGATGTATATCTGGTTAAACAGTCTGTAGCTTCGCTTGTCATATTGTAGTATCCCACAGAAATCTCCATGGTGTGGCATTTCGGAAGATCACGAAACGCATGCAAAATTTTTCGAGCCTTTATCGGATGTGTGATATTGATTCTGACAAACTCTAGCGAAGGAAAAACAACATGGCCAAAGTTGGCATGCGCATTGTGAGAAACCGGATCTGCATCGTATACTCGCAAGAAATAAAGGGTATCTTTGTACAGTGTCTCTTGTAAGAAAGAGGAGAACCTGTCAAACTTGCATGATGTGACAACTGAGTATCTAAAAGCTTCACTAAGTAACGGCGACTCAGATATCAACTCATGAAGACGTTGATCACTATATCCCACTTCTTCTAGCGCCATTGTTCGGATGGGCTTTAATATCATTACACTCTTCAAGTTTTCAAATGTCTCCTTGGAGATATCATGAAGCATGCTCATAACGACCTCAAAGTCCACCTCCCAGTATTCTGGCAAGCTTCGTATAGACAGTTCGGAAACGCAATGGGATAAGAACCAGCTATACTTTTCAGGGTAGTGAAAGACTTCAAGGGAAATACATCGGACTTTGATTAATTGGCGATCAATATTAACTGAAGGCGCACTGGGAGATACTAGAAGACAGCACCTAGTCCACGATTCAGGACCATATATCGCACGTAATCTTTGACATGTCTGTGAAAATGTGATAATTTCACCAATAGACAAATACTCTGTCAATGCAACATGAATGTCGGTTGGAAGTTTTGCAAAATTGTCACCCATTTGTACATTGTAATCGATGAAGTGATAAGGGAATGAAAGCATTGTGCTGGGGAGGTTAGTATGACTGCCCAAGAGTTACCCTACCGAATCACCAACTTGTTCATGTTATTAGACAGTAGTAACCACGACCCCATAGCTCAATGATTTCCTAAAAAATATGAAAGTGTATAAGCCAAGTATATATTATCCATAAGAAAACGCAGTTGCTGGACATTATCTCACAATGTGTATTGCTTGGTTAGCTCAAAACGTGTGCGGAAAATTCCTTGAACTAAGGTTTGGTTTGATAATTAAACTGTTTGATGAAGAATTTTCTATCAACTGAAACTAAGAAAATATCACCTTGGGCGTGTAATGTACTAGCATTTAATATGGGCTAGACCTGAATTGACTGAGAATGCCCTCAATAAAATATGTAGTTTATTTTTTTAGTGATTTGGAAACAAAAAGTATGAGAAGAGATATCCATGATATACTATACATGTATGCACATAAACCATGGTATTGGAACAATTGAAAATCAGTGAAATAAAGATTGGCCATGAAGCTTGAAAATCAAGTTTCAAGCCAGACCTTTCTTAAAAATCATTAGGATGAAATGAAAGAAATGTAAGATACAAGTGTCAAATAGCGACCAAGAGAAAGGAGGGAATAATGTTTCAAAAAGAAGAGTTACGTGCCCAAAGGATAATCCAGCTATAACAACTTTAATCTAAGTAAAATACGATTGTTGATTGGTATTTTATATGATTTCATTGCATGTAAAAGTAAAGTAGTTCATTCATTCATAGCCGACAATACGGTGGCCAGTCCGTCCAGAAAAAGGGTGAATTGGCCGCTGAATACAAACAACAAAAGTAACTCAATTGTAATTGAAGGAATTCTGAATAAATGACACCCTTAAACCCGGTCTTTCGAGCCAAATAGTTGATAGAGAAAATGAGGATGGCTAAGATGTAGTGATGAGTTTTCAGGTAAGAAGACTAAGGCATCCTCCAAGCTGTTATTAAGTAGGCACTGTGCTCTATGTGTCACGGGACTATCGATATTAACTTCACGTGATATCACAAGAGTTTACTAATATAATAAAACAGCCAGGGAATTTCGTGAAGATTAGCATTTGGAAGCAATTTTTCAGAATGCTAGTTAGTGATTAGGAAACCCCGTTAATCTCAGTGATCTATGAAATATTGAATCAACCGAATCCAGTACATTCAGATATTTGATACACGTGAATTATAGTCATGTGATCCCAAATTGCTTGTCTGAATCATGCCTGAAATTTTCACTGTACTTGTTAACGATCTCATCATATTCAACTCATTTCAACTATACACACAATGCCAGAACCCACGACTATTCCCGTTCCTCAACCTTTTGCTGTCTATTCTGCACCTGATAAATCTCAAAGTTTGGTTCTGACTCCCCAATCATTAGACGAGCTACGAAATGTGGAGACTATGTATCCGGGTGAGATCGATCGCGATGTTGCTACTGAGCCTCCGTTGGACTCCAACCTTGGGGATTTGAGACGGCAGGTTATTTCGATTCAAAGAAATATCAATGTGTTTTTGACAGAAAGAATGACCGAGGCTGCTGCGAGATCCGGAAATAATGGAAGCCAAGTTAATAATAAGGATGGAAAGAAAGAGGCAAAGGAAGAACACGAGGACGAAGACGAAGAGGAAGACGAGCAAGATGAAGAGTAACCCTACATTGAAAATTTTATGCTAATTTGTTTATTCAATACCCATTAAAGTTGGTCATTGCTCCATGCTTCTTTCACCAATATAAAAGAATCAACGTTCTAGGGCGCTTACGCTTCTGGGTCTTCCTGATCGCGCTGGTGTGATACCTCGGCTGATATGAAATTAAGTGGTTTGTTTTATATCATTATATGGTAGTGTAAATTACCAAAGTTGTAATATAATTGATAAAAATTCTAGCATTTAAACACTCGGTTAAGCACTTGGACTAGGTAAGTGTAATTTTGGGATTTACGTTGGCTTCACAATATATTTGTTCATTGGTTGTTACTTTGCCGGAATGTTTTGTAGCTAAAGTATTTTTCAAACTCAGATTTTGAAGAATGGGGTCCAGGACTTTTTATAATTTCAACCTTTGGTGCCATAAACTTATATTTTGCCCAGGAAAACCAATAGCATATCAGTAAGAAATAAATACCACCAACAGCAATGCAAACATAGTTCATAGAGTTCACACTGACAGGAATACTGAGAGGGAAAAAGTTAAGTGCCGATGTGAAAAGCGCATACATGATACCAAAAAGGTTAATAACGTACCCATATCTCCCGAGCGAAAAGGGGCGTGGACCAAGTTTATTACGCCCAAATATCAGCAGCATTATGACAGGAATAGAATAGGACCAGTTGATGAAGATGACTGTTCCACCAATAATGGAATTGTATGCTGATACCGAACCAAGATAAATAGCACCAATGGCCGAGATAACTAGAGTTGAAACCCATACAGATCGAACAGGAACTTTCCAGTTATCGTTGACGGAATTGAAAAAAGTAGAAAATATGTAGCCATTATCTCGAGCCAAGGCATAAGTTAGCCGAGAACAAGTGGTAATATCTAACCAGGTTCCGACCACCAAACCAATTGCAATAAACATGGTGAGAATTACACCACCAGCCTTTCCAGCTGAACTCTGAGTAATTTGTGAAAGTGCTAGGTAGGCACTCTGAGCAGCATTAATGTCGGACACTTGAAACAGAAGTGCAACTAGAAACAAGAACCCAGTAATACCACCGATGATTGGAGCAAATACTATAGCAAAAGGAGCGGTCACTGAAGGGTTGGGGAGTTCCTCAGTCATGTGAACGATTGAATCATAGCCTGTAAAACATAGCGCTGCCGTCTGTGCCATACCTAATAGCCATGAGAATCCATTAGGCCAGCCTCCCAAGTTAGCAAAGCCGCCAAAGACCCATTCAGCCCTTGCTCTTTTGTCAACATTGGTTGTTGAAGCAATGACAACAATAAAGACTACAAAAGCAAAGAAGCTCCAGTACATTGTGACTTTTGTATAAATATCCATGATCTTGATACAAAAAGTGTTGAAGATTCCGCCAGTGACAACAATGCCGACGAAAACAAGCCATGTTTGATATCGGTCTGGATAGAATGTTGGCGTGACAATGATTCCTCCAGCCATTATACATTGCGCACCCAAAATGGCGGCACTAATTGCCATCATCCACCAAGCGACTAGGTTTGTCCAGCCAGTTAGCCATACGCCTATTCTTCGATATGGTTTGTCTTCAGGAATGATCTGAGAAACCCAATGATACGATCCACTCCTGTAGTCATATTTAAAATATTAATAATGCTTAAGGTTAGTGCTAATAACATGATTAATATGGGAAGCGAGGGGTGGAACAAGCAGCCCGTATCTGAAAATAATGTGCGTCAAGTGTCAGAGCGGAAAATGGGTCAAAACTGACGTGAATTTGAAGAATGTTAATTTACATTTAAAGAATATTTTACTTACGCAGTAGGCCATGCCGAAGTAAGTTCAGCCATCGACAAAGCTAGAAACGTGTTTCCAATCATACAGAAAATGCAGCCCCAGACAATGGAACTGGGTCCGCCATTTTGAAGGGCCAAGGATAATGTAGAACCGAGAGCCTGCCAAGTACTAAATTTGTACAGGATAGATGAATTACTAGTTGATTAGAGATTTGAATAACCAAATGTGAAGGGATCAATAGTTTGGGGAACAGATCTTTTGCGACTCTTGTTTAATTCTAGACAAATTTATCGGCACCCAGACGTACTAGATATAAGATACGAGATCTTGATCCAGTTTTGTATTGAATCAATCATATATGGACAGAATGGGTTTAACTTACTTGAGAACACAGAAGCCCATGGATAGTAGAGATATCCTTGAAAATCGCCTATTCATATGTTGTTTGTATCCAAAACTAGCAAGCACCGAGTCATCGTGTTGGATTATTTGTTCCAGGTCGTCGTGGAGCATGACTGTTGTATGATAGCCGATCAATTTCAATAAAGAGTGTTTATTGTGCCGTAAGACTGGCGGGTTGTTTATATAAGAGGGGGAAGCTTGCTCATACGAGTGAGGTATAAGGCAAAGAAATAAATATTTTAAAGAACTATTATGTATAAAAGTGAAATTAGGTAAAAACAAGAACGGAAGAAAGTACTGTACCACATTTGGGTCAAAATCGACTATGATACTTTTAAGGAGAATTGGAATCAAATGCTATTTTAGGATATTTTAAATATTTGGTTGATTCGCATACCACTGGTCCCAACAGCATGGACTGTGTAAGACTTAAAGTGGCTGGAAATATTAAAGATGTTCAGGAGCATGAATATTTAATCAAACGTAACAGCAAGCTTTAGTAAATATAAAGGATTGCCGACGCTGATTAAGAGCTATTGTTCAAAAGATTTGGGGATTTACGCCAGAGAAGGAATGATCTTCCACACTTATAGTGACGACAAGTTGTATTGGATATCTGTTTCTATTAATAAAGTGTATCTACAAAATTCTACTAAATCCTGACCCAAATTGATTTACAAAAGGTGTGAACATTGTTAATTGATTTTGTAATAGTACACGAGAGGGAAAAAAGAAAAAGTCAATTTGAAATCTATAAATTTCATTTTACCTTTCGGCTTTCAACACCAATTATTATCTACTATTATCACTTTGTGCTTTTTCTTGATATAAAGAATGATTTGCAGGGCCAAATCTGCAGGACAGCTTTAATTTATAAACGAAGGATGTTGAATTCTTTTGTTCAAATTTTTAAGCGCTAGGCACTTGACTGGATTCTTCCATGAAATTTAAGAACCATCCTCGAAATTTCTAGAATAGTTATTGGAGGCACCTTGCAGTAAAATGGTTTCACTATTGAAAAAGTTGATGCCTAAAAATAACTGTAATCAATCGATTTGTTTGCTTCTTTAAATCAGCTTTGCGGGTTGCTCTTTAAATTAAAATGGTTGATCTTGGAATGCCTAACTTTGGTAATTTTTATAAATCTCATTGTTAGGTAGAAATATGGTTCCAAGGTTGTTGAAATTGATTAAGTTTATGCTATAAAATTCCCGAATCAGGTTGAGCTATCCTCAGAATAAGTAGGAGGCGACTTGAAAAAACATATACTTGATGACATAGGATTATGGAAGTGGAATGACATTACATTAAGACTTGGTTTATGAAAAATATTAAAAATACGTTTAAAATTTCTGCAGGATTCCGTTGTTTTAAAGGCGATTGACTTTCTTAAATATTATCTAGTGTATCTGAGCTCTGGTCATGGAATGATTGATCATCGCTACTTGCGTCTTCATTTCTTCATCCGATAGCCATCGACGGCTGATAATCTGATTTTTTAAGTCTCGGAAATTGGCAATAATATTTTCAACCAGTAGTATAATAATTATGGGATACCCCTGAATTTAAAAACAATCAACATAGTATATACATATGTACTTGAGTTACGAGTTTGACTGTACGAGCAATTAAGGAAAAAAGTATCAATTACTTTATTCAGCGCCATATATAGAGCCAATATTCAAATCCGCCAAGTAGTTTTCCAAATAAAATCAGCTGATGATTATGGAGACGCTCAACTACTATTTTGAGTTTTTGTACTTGTAAACTGTGCCAGAAGTTTCTTTTCCTATAATATGAATCTTGGAGGGATAAAGCCAAATATCCGGAGTAAATATGATGGTTATATAGATACGACCGATTCTAAATAGTCAAGTATAAGAAATTTTGTCAAATAATAAACATATTAAAATAGTGAAAACAGATTGCTGGAAGTCCCAACAACTAGAGAAATTAAAAGCAATGGCCTTATGAAATGGCATTCCTGTGGCCTCCGCTTTTAGTTTACTTGGCAAAAGTTGGATCTGGCCAGATCACATCAAACATTTATATTGTATTACCATTTTTTCTCCCTACAACTGTCGAGTATGTTGATTCTAAATAGAGCTAAAAGCAGAATTGTAAACTGGAGCATATCACGTGTCTCGTAATGAACTAGGACCCAAATAAGCATCAAAGGTTGAACTTGAGTCATATTTCAAAAGGTAAACATATTTGGGTTTTACAATTATAAATGGTATCTCATTGTTAACCAGCATACCTAACAGACATGACATAGAACAATCACCAATGTTGGGCAACAACTGTAAGTTGATGACAAGTACAAGTTTGACGGTTAGCATTTTTTTGTAAGTTTTCTCAATCAAAGTCTATTCTGAGCTTGGACCCGTTTCTTCGTGCCGCGCTTAAACTTGAAAAACATATACCAGACTGATTTCGGTTAATTATATTAGTTACCTGCAGTAAGCTTATAATTTTTTATTGAATTTGAAGCTAATTTAAACAGTTTCCAAAAATTAATAACATAACTATTTTTCTTCAATTCTTTTAATATATTGTATTCCATTGCCGTTCAATTAGAGCTACTAACACGGCGCACATGTACTTGCCCTGTTTCCAGTACTTGTATTGCTATCAATACATTCAAGCTTCTTTTACATTTGCACTAGTCTTAAATATTTTAATTATCAGTTTCAACTGGTCACTAGTACCCCAATAAAAAGAACTATATACGGGCTAGTTGTATCCGAAAGATTAAAAAGTCCGGTTCTTGAATGAAGAGACTTTCAAGTATGCGTAACTTTTGGTCAATAAGAAACGGAAGAGGTCATTTGACAGAGTGTTTCAAAAGTTGCACAAAAGTAAGTGTTTGATTAATATAATTGAGCCCTGAATGTCTCACAAATGGCGCTAGCTTACCTACCTAAATTCTGTGCGAAAAAATCGACGGAAACGTGTAGGAACAATTTCTAAACCGGGGTTTGTAGGATTTAAATTCTCCATGTCTTCTTTGTTCACCCAACTATTTATCATTTGTTTTGAGATCCGATCGATTAGTATTCTGTAATAGTATCTTTGAGACTAACATCTAATTGATAAAAGATTCAACGTTTTAAATCAACTCATTTTTTCTTTGAATAACAACAATTACAATTTGAATAATAAGATGTTTTCAAATACGAGCCGAAATAAAATATTCCTGAGATTACGAGATTATTTCCTATTTCTATACTGGTTACCACATCTTTGGGAAAACGGATAAAATTTCTACAAACTACAACTCCTTCCTCAACTATCAACTAATACATTTGGTTTACACGTTATTTATTTTTCAGGTTTATTTGGAATATTCGAATAGACTGCAAACGAAAAATGGAAATGTTCAATATTCAACATATACCCAATAATATATGCACAATCATGTATAGATAATAATCTTCTTCCTTAAAAAGTCTGAGAAATACACAATTACAGCTCTCGTTATAGTTTATCAAGAATGGCCAACCATTGTTAAAGTTATTATGCCTGGTAAGCGGTTTTTAAAGTCAGCTATCCAAGCCGCAACTAAAAATATTTTTTCTATTATCCAAACCAAAAGATGTGGATTTGCATTTCCAAGGATTATTACAGTATTGATTTGTCCTCCGATGTGTTACTTGTTAGGATATGATGCGCTACAGCAGAACCCCAACATTACTGGATCATTAATCGTTCCTACTCAAATTATACTGCTGTGAAAAATCATATTGATGTACTCTATGTCCGATATTTCAATACTTTCAACGGGTTCCCTGGTACAGTCAGACATTCTTTGGACCTGCTGACTAAACCCGCCCCATTCTTTAGCCATCGGTTGAAGTTTTCTGGGATGGTTGAAGTGTTTTTGTATTCTCAGAGTGTTAAAGTACGAGTGTTCTTTTTCTAATATTAATTGCTTTGACACCAGCTCCATGGTTCTTTTAGAACTTTAATTTCAACAAGCCAAAAGTTTACTGTTAAGTCATTCATCACTCATTATTTTATAGATAATTTGATTGAATGGTCATACGTGCAGACTCCTCATTTTACTTGTTATGAAAAGGCATTTATTCTGCTAAAATCTGATTGTTCCGACGGCTAATTACGAAAGCTTCTGAAATTTTGAATTTGTTGAATATTCAAAGGTAGTAATGCCCAAATTTATATATTGCACAACTGACATCCAATCTTAAATATTCAGCTATAAATCTGATTTCGATTGAGTGGGATGACGGGGAATCAAACTTTTAAACATAATAATATACTTTAAAAGCCAATAGCAAATAAATTTATACCTGAAATCTGGATATTCTTGGTCTTTTTACTCTTCAATCAGTAAACTGAAAAACAACCCTTTCCGCATAATCCTTGTTACGTGTACAGTTCGTGAACAGGAATCAGGCACTAGTCAGCATGAAGTTGGTGGCCTAATAGAATCTAGTATTCTGTCTTGAATCACAAACTGTAGCGCAAAAATAGAATTCTCTTGGGACCCCTTTGAAAAGGGTTTGAATTCATGCAATTTAGGATCATATTCAATCAATTTATGTATGTTTGTACGTATTCTATTCTTGCTGGGCTGACAGTTCTCTTATTCCCTCTCTATCTTTTTTTGTCGGCTAATCCAGTATAAGCGGATGTTTCAGGTGAAAATGAACGATACTAGAGTAATAAAATATCTTTATAGTTTCTATTTTCTTTCTTTATTTCAAGCTTTAACTTTTGAAATTCGATGCACTCTGGTCGCTTTGCACAAGTCCTGCACACTGGTTTAATCTAGAATGGTAACTCTAGAACATTTAAAACTAAAAAGTTTTTAACTGTAGTTATAATTATTTATATTTATTAGTATTTTAATTCATTATTCAAAATCGGTGTTTTTTTTAAATTCGATCATCAGGTCACAAGCTATCCAATCAAAGTTCTGGAAACTGCCTCCTGAATTTTACATATTCAATAACCACGTCTTTCTAAATGTCCCAGATTTCATATCAGTAAGACATGCATACCTTAGTTAGCACAGTAATATAATTTGGGTCAAAATATATATAAATTGAAATCAAAAGTTTGAATTCCGGCCAATACAAAGGTTTCTAGTATTTTTCTTTTTAAAGGCAAAAGCAATTGGACAATAACTTATGATTCAAAAATGAGCTAATTAGACTAGTTTTTTTTTTTTTCCTTCGTTGCGTGTAAATCTTAATTTGATAGCCATTTGTTTTAAACAACCTATATAAGAAATGCCAAATCCTCTGTCATTCTTTCCTCTACTATTTCACATATGTTTTTTTGGACTTGTCTCCTCTTTTTTTCACCACTACCCAAATAACCTTTTCCCATGTCCATGTTTATAACTAACACACTTGCTCCTCCGGGGACCGAGAGAGCAGTTCGATTGCGTGGAAGCTGTATACATTGTAGAAAACGAAAGCGAAAGGTAAATTGCTTACTTTTTAAACAATTTCAAATTTGGTTCTGACATATTTTTAATATAGTGCGACAGACTTCGTCCATCTTGCAGTCTATGTCTTCACAACCATACAGAGTGTAAATACGACACCTTCCAAGCCTACAATTCCTCAGAACCTCATAAACGTCGTAAGAAGCGGAGGGCCGAGGACTCAAATTCAAAAAAAACTGGAAAACTTTCGTTTCCAGAACAGCATAAAGAATCCAATCAAAGCAAGCTTTATTCTTCACAAGTCTTTCAAACATCAACACCAGAAGCCGCTACCAGTTTAGCCTCAACAGCACAGTCCACCCCAATGAACACACCAACATCAATAAAAACCACTTCTCCAGTAATAGACATCTTTACCTCTGCGTGTTCAACACCAACTCTAACTCCAAATAAATTCAATACTAGTCCTCTACCGGATATGCCGCCCCCTGGCGCAATAAAATACGGCAGGCCAAATATTAATGCATTTCAGTTGGCCAACTACAACTACAGCACAGGTTCTTACTATACCGAGCCACAACCGCTTCCTGCAACCCCAGAAGCCACTAAATCAGCCACCAGTATCCACCAAACACCAAGCTCTGCTCCTGTTTCAGGGTTCTTCCAGCCAGATGTTTCAACTTTGGCTTTGTACAATCATAATCTCGACCAACCCTTTCTCAACTTTTCTCCACCAGTAATTAATGATATTAATGCCCATTCTTCACAGCCGGTTTTGGCTCCAGTGTCTTGGATCCCACCAACCCCTAAATATATGGAAAACCAACCTTACAGCTCTGTAGAAATGCCAGTCATCTGCTCGGCTCCAGTAATGTTAGCAGCACCCTACCCAATAATTGGTTCCATTGTTTCCATGACGCACATTGCCGGGTCTTTGGTTCAAAACTCTCATTCAAATACTTGCAATATTACAAGTAGCCCTAGAATTGAAGAAATTGATGATAACCCCAATTCTAGAAATTTTAGAAATCCTAGGAATCCGCGCTATGTTTCTAACTCTCCGTTAGATCTCAGTCGCCACTGTTCTACTCTTTCATCAGTGACTTCAAGCTCAGAGTGCTTTTCATTTCCACCAACTGATGTTTGTTCCCCTTTGAGCTCAAGGTCCACAATCACACGGGCCGCCACACCATCTTTCCCTATTGAGTCCTATCTCGATACGCGCATTCCCAATTCATTACAATATCTATGGGCATTTTATTTAGAAAGCACCTCTCGCTTCTGTGCCATACACGACTTTGAAACACCCTTTTTGTCGTCCATTGTTCCGATGGCCGCAAACAACGAAGCCCTGCAACAGTCTTTGATGCAACTCTCGGGTGTCTACCGCAACAAAATCCTGGGCTACCGGGATCAGGACTATGACCGTATCATGATCAAGCTAAACGTCAAGTCGGTTCAGGGATTGCAAAATCAAATTGTGTCTTCAAATATTCTTCCTGCCGAAGCGCTGGTAAGTATCGCTACTTGTTTAAGCCTTTCGTGTTGTGCTATTGGCGAAAATGACAGCCTAAAATACAATCTTCATTTATACGGTGCTTTAATGCTTGTCACTCAAATTTTGATTCCCGATACTGCATTTCGGATTAATTTAGACAGCTGGTTTTTGTTCAAATGGACTACATACACTTTGGTCCTGGTCAACTTAAATTTGTTACCATTTCCAAACCAGCTCCGTAAGGCTAAAGGAGCCAATTTACAAGCAATGATAATCTTGTACAACTGGTGGGAAGCACACGCTTTGGATGATCCTGAATACAATGTTCCTGTCGATTCTTTCTACGGTTTTGGAACTCAACTAGCTCCTCTTTTGTTGCAGTTTAATATCCTTGTTTATCGTAAGGTGCTTGCCTCGCAGACAGAAATTTCACATGATAAAACCATTTGTCAAACTGATGATGAGGATTGCCTGCTTCGAGAGCGAGATTTGCCTAACGACGCTGAAGTGTTAATTCCTCCCAGTGCTGAAGAAATCAATGAACTTGAAATACGAATGTGGCAAGCTCATGAAAATTCAGTCATGGCACAGTATTCCGCCATTGCCAACCGCAAAGGAGACATTGACTTGCTCCACTGCAACAATGCTTTTCATGCAGCTTCACTAATCTGGTTCTACACGTACTTGAAACCTAAAGACGTTCATGAGGCTCAGATACCTCATCTTGTGAGTTCTGTGATTGAAGAGGTCAAGGCCATTAAACCAGAAAGCAGAACAGCAGCTGCTCTTTTGTTTGTCATTTACATTGTTGGACCGTACGCCAAAGGTCCCCAACGGACATTTATACATGATCACCTAGCTTCCATGAAAACAACCTGTTTGTCCAGCGTGCAATCAGTTTTGGAGGCTTTTACTCTTATTTGGAAACTGAGAGACCAGAATAACGGAATTGATATGATAGAGTGCCACGAAAAAGTGTATCAAGCTGGGATCAACGTGTGCTTGTACTAAACACTTTGCTTGCATTTATTTATTTTTTTTATAATTATATTGTTTGTGTGTTACTATGTATTTATTGTTTTTTATATTGTTTATAGTTGGTGTTTCAATCCATCAAACAAACTTTTTCTTCCAGAGTTTATTCGCGTACATGTTCTTCATTAGGAAAAATGTTGGTTTGGCTACAGCTTAGATGTATGATAGCTGTTTTTTATGCTATATTTGTGTTTTCTGGGCGTACCTGAATGTTTAAAATAAATCACTCGGGTAGTAGAAAAAAATTTGAAACAAGTACTTGAAGGCAAAGAAGAAAAGGAGTTGATGAAAAAATGGAAAATACTAAAGAAAACATCTAAAACACATTCCCAACTAGGTGCATAAAGTTAGTAGGTTCTATAAAATAACCAAGAACAGAGCTCTGGCAAAGTTTGTCCGCTCAACTAAAGGCCTGTTTCCTAATGAACAATTGGAAGAAAATGATTTTATCACGTGAATGTCACCAGACCAAAAGCCCTGACTTCTTCGGCTAATTAAACTTCCAAAGGAAAGGCGGTGACGTGATTCTGCCTTTCGTCTTAAACCACTTTTTATTCTGAGTGATTTTGGAAGAGGCACAAAGCAGCATCCAGACAGAAGGCTTTCAATCATCCTGCTATGGTATTATATTCGTCAATTGCACGCCATATTAACTTTGGCAGAGGTTTGCAGTACTTTCATTATACACATTTACCGTTCTGTTTTATTTTATTTTGGTCTGCTGTAGCCTGGAGCAGAACCCCTGGACAAATTTGGAGTTGGTACCCCAGGTATTTCACCTCGTTACACTTGAATAATTTACGCGTAGTCCTTTCATGAGTTGCTTTATTTCAACGTTCTAATACGAGCACTCGCTTATTCACAACCTCATCGCTAGTCATAAACAATTGTTCATAACTCAAAGTGCTTCCTGAAGTTTCCATTGTTTCGGTTCCTATAGACTACTTTGACTGGTCAAGAATCCAAACTGCAAGCTACATCTACAAGTATACATGGCTACCTAAAGCAAAGATCGTTTTTTCAACTGTAAATCGAAAAAGTACTTAAAATGCGAATGAATATTCAATTGAATCTATAAATTGCTTAAATAACACGTGGTTGAGAATTTACATTCAGCGTTTAAATGGCCTTGGCGACAGTCTCGTAGAAAGTCTTACCCTGGATCTGGGCAACCTCCTTCTCGAGAGCAGAAGGCTGGCGGGAACCGTCGGGGCCGGCAAAAGAACCAGCACCCCAAGGAGAGCCACCGTGGACCTCGTCAAGGTTGGTGAGCTGGGCGAAAACATTCTTGTAACCAAGAGGAACATAGATGATACCGTGGTGGGTCAATGTGGAGAGAGAGTTGAGGACAGTAACTTCCTGGCCACCACCGGGGGTACCAGTTGTAACGTAGACACTGGCAAACTTGCCGTGGAGAGCACCCTTAGCCCAAAGGCCACCGGTGGAGTCCCAGAAAGACTTCCACTGGGCAGGGAAGTTACCGTAACGGGTGGGGATACCAAAGACGTAGGCATCGTACTCCTCAAGAGTCTCTGGGGTGGCAACAGGGTCGCTAGACTTGGGGGGAGCGTGGATCAAGGCGAGAAGCTCGGGAGAGAGAGTCTCGGGGACCTGGTAAAGATCGGCCTTACCGCCAGCAGACTCAATGCCCTTGATGATTTCAAGACCAAGAGCGCGAGAGTGGCCGTAGGTGGAGTAGTAGAGGACAGCGATTCTAGGAGCCATTGTTGGAGATGATAGTAGCTAGGATACTAGAGGATTCAGAGAATGGGATGGTAGAGAAGGATGAAGAAGATGAGGATAGAAAGAAGAGAGAGATAAGAAGAAGAAATATAAAGTTTTGTCAGGATTTGAAGGGATATTTATATTTCGACCAAGCCCGCCAAAGCACAGCACAGCGCGAGAGCTGGACGGGGTGCGGCTAGGCAGGGTAAAAGGTTGGGGGAATGTAATGCTTAGTAACCTGGCCTTTAGTAAGGTTAGACTAAGTTTCGCCCTACGCTTCGCCCATTAATAACAGATTACTACACGGCGTGGGCCCATAAAGCGCGCTGGAGCAGGGATTCTACCGGGACGTCTGGTCCATTAACGATCCACGAGCCAGAGCTGGGTTATATTCGAGCGGCCTGCCCAGCGCGTCATTACTAAAACTTTGTCATTTTTTTTTTTTTTTTTCAATTGGCAATTTTCACGACCGTTGCCATCATCCAAAGCGGGTTTTGTGCACAGCGGCGGCGCGGCTTGAGGTGATTTATCATGATTGGTGATATCACGTGTGCGTTGGCCATTACGTGTACTTTGTAATTTGCTGCTGTATATAGAGACACCACGCCAGTGCCAGCACTAGCTCCAGCATGAACTCCGCTTTGGCGGTAGCTGTGCATGGCGATGCAGCAGCTGGGGTGGGAGATTTCTGAGCCATTATCGTAGGCAACCGTTTAATTTTAATAACAGCGTCCTGCCCGTGACTAAGGAGCAGCCTAGCACAGGCGAGGCTATTGTGATGATGATTAGTATATCCATCTCTCGTAGATCGATGTTGTTATCATTCACGCCATCGAGGTACAGGGTAACGACTCGGTGCAAGTTGGCGGACTTTGTCATGATTACCAACTTGTTTTCAACCGTTCCCCAGTTCCAGCAACTGGTTATGTAAATAATGTCATCCTCAATTTAACCAAAGGGTGATACACGGTATATAGCTAATAGGCTCTCTGGCGTTCCTGTACAAATCAACATTACATAGACACCTGTCCTGATTTAGGATCGAGGGCCAACCGTGTCGTGACAACACTTTGTGTGAAGTGAAGCCATATTGGAAACAGCTCACACCAGTCTAGGCCACCGAGCGCAAAGTTTATTTCTTGAGGGAGAGAGACATTCCAAGTGCCAAGTGTTATATTGGTACCCATGATAAACACAAAATAGCATAAACCCTAAATATTGGATTCTGCAGCAAGTCAAACTTTCAGCAATT
The DNA here is from genome assembly GCA_900654225.1 of Magnusiomyces fungicola. NCBI lineage: Eukaryota > Fungi > Ascomycota > Dipodascomycetes > Dipodascales > Dipodascaceae > Magnusiomyces > Magnusiomyces fungicola. The sequence continues at coordinate 2,372,778 of CAACAH010000002.1, forward strand.
TTTTGAAATAAAACTCAAAAATATAATTAAATTAAACAAACAAAGTTCTATTTTCAAGAGTCCGATATAGTGTAACGGTTAGCACGGTCCGCTTTCACCGGGCAGTTCGGGGTTCGATTCCCCGTATCGGAGGATTCTTCTTTTTATTTTTCAAAAGGTGTTTTTTCAATTTTGTTACAAAGCTTGAATAGAGCACATGCCTCGTTTTTGCTTATTTTTTAGCCTCTTAACTGTATTAGTTTGAATGCTCAATGTTCTAAAAAATAAGCACACAAACGTTGAAAGTACTCACCACGTGACAATCACATGCTTTTCACAGCAGTACGCCCCCCAGATGTATTGGCCATCCCCAACTCCAAACCCTTCTTCTTCTTACTCCACCCCAAATTTTGACATTTTATTCCAGTAGCTTCAGAACCACTCAGACACAGGGCTCATTCCAACCCTTTGCTTCCAGCTAATTCACCCTCTGCCTCAATTTGGCTTCATACACATCTTTATGATTGTATTGCGAAATGCCTGGGTATGATCAATCTTTGAGCAATTCCTCAGTTGGCTTTTTCTAACTTGCTTTTCTTATAGTTCACGACGAAGCACCGTTAAAGCTGTCGAAGCTTATCTCACCAAGCAAAATACTTTGCCCAAAGGGAAAACATCATGGCCTCAAGAACTCATTGATGCTATAAACGAGTATGTCGACTCTCACCTTCCTCTAGATGGTGGTTCTTCCTACTCTACCAAGGTTCATGAAGACCTGCTTCATCTTCAAAAGGTTGCAAGAGAAAACAACGAGTCTGAAGAGGACTTTTTGCAATGTCTTTCCTTGTTTTCACCACTCTTGGTTAACGAAGAACAGCTTCGTGAGTGGTTCAGAGCATACGCCAATCCTTCAATTAACTCAGCCGGTCATCGAAACGAAGCTGTGGAGGCCTCTCGAACCTTCATGCTCTCCGTCATGACCAAGGGCGTTTATCCACTGTTTAATCGAAAGCAATCTCAACCGGTTTCTACTCAAGATTTAATAGCCTCTTCTACACAATCTGCCATTGCATCCATTAAATCTAGTTTTACAGCCCCCACGTCACCTTTAACTTCCCTCACCTCTCCAATATCTTCTACTACCAAGAGCATAGCCACCCCACTATCAAAGCTTTTGGATACGCCTATATCTCGCCCTCCGTCTGCTTCAGCATCAATCACCCCAAGTTTACATACCCAAGATAATGATACCTTGCATTCCACCCCTTCTGTGGCCACTATTCAGAAAGACGATATATCAATCCATGACAAATCTCCAAACCCAATCACAGCATCTACTATCTTGAGCCCTACTAATCCCGCTCTTTCCCCATTAATTAATCCTCTAGCTTCTCCATCTGTAGCAAATACCATTGCTACTTCAACTATCTCAACTGTAACAGAGGACCCTAATGACTTTGAAACAGCCAGCTACCTATATTTTTCTTTGATTCTCGACATCTTTCTTGGAATCAACTTGAATGAGTGGTTCTCTTTCACTGAAACCGGACTTGATTTGGAAGAACGTCTTCGTGTCGTTGCAAAGGGCTCGCGAGACCTACTTCTTATATGGGGTGGAAAAAATGAAAAACAGTTTTTCCAGCGTCTTAATATCAGAGCTGTGGACCCCAAACATCGTCAACTAAGTTTCAATCTTTTATCAGTTTTCATATCTCAAAATCTTTCTTCAAACCTTGGTGCCATAGCAAACACAGGACTTTTGGATACTCTGTTAAATAGTCTGTTATATGACATTTCTGCAACACTTCTTAACATTGGGTCCAAAATCTTGGCCATGCTGATACCATACATTGCCACCAAACTTAAACCTGAAAACATATTTAAATTTTTCTTGATCTATGGACGACTCGCTTGCTGGAACACATTTAAATATGACTTTACGTTACCCAGAAGCCTCCAACAGATTGACACAGCTTCAATATTTACAGAAGACTCTCTAGATACCGCTGCAACATCTACCACAGCTGACCAACGACTAGATGAACATCTAAAACTTATTGTTCCCAAGGGTTGGAGACTGATGTCAAAGGCATTTGATTTACCAGATGTTCAACTTGTTGATATTGCACCACTTTTTAGCAGCATTTATGGACTCTGGCCATCTAATTTCATGACCTTTGTTCGTAAACCTTCTGAGTTCATTTCAATCAATTGTTTTCAGAATCTAGAAACACAATCCAAGCTATCAAAGCCAAATGTTCCTTTACCAGATGGGTGGAATGATTCTTTGATCAACGAGAGAAGTCAACAAATATTCTGCTCTCATAGTGTCAATCCAATTCTTGCTAGATTTAGCCCTGAAGTTGAGTTAGATCCCCGTGCATCAGAGTCTCTTGGATCTCCAGAAGATATTGCAGCCTTTTGTGTCTCTCTTCGTGAACGGTTCAAAGATGTTCTTCCTCAATCAAGACGCCAGTCTAGTTTTGCAGTCAAATCCCAATCCCAATCCCAATCCCAACCCCAACCCCCATCTCAATCTCAATCTCAATCCCAATTACAGCGACAAGGACAACCTCTGCCTTACCAATACCCGCATCATCCATCTGATAGCCCTCTTAGAACTAATGATGAAATGCCGTACCTTAACGCACTCTTTGGTAGTGACTCTAATCTCGAAAGTATTGATGGCGAAGTTTCTCTAGATAGGCCTCGTGATGTATTTGGAAACGACAAGCTGTCCGAAGTGCCATTAATTGCATCACCAATAACATATCGCAGAAACTCAGAAACATTTATGGGAACCCCAAACTCCCCATATCCAGCAGCTTTAACGAAGGAAACTGATGACTTGTTAGATGAACACAGAAATCTTTTCACTAGAAAAGATGAAAGAAAACGTGTCTTTTCAGGAGCTGATTTGGTACCTGACAACTTTAGCTTGAATGACCCTTCTCCCACCTCAAACACATCTTCAGGATCTAGTGCAACAGTTCCTTCTTCATTCTTATCCCCTTCTATCACCGCTCATATGCATTCGCCACTTTCTGCATCTCCACGTTCGCGCCCATTGACTGATCTCTTGAACAGTCCTATGCTTCTTGGCCAAGCTGCACCTTCAAGTTCTCTTACTCATGTTGTAGTCAACAGTCCAACGGTAGGAAGTGTTGGAGCCTCTCAACCTTCCTCAACCGAACCAGAACCAATGAAACTCTCACCAACGCTTAAATCCAATCCACCACCTGTTGTTTCTGAGTCGCTGTCTCTTCAAACCGTTAGAGGATCTCCACGGCTGGCTACCCAAACACATACCCCAGTTATGTTCAAGAACACAGGAAAGCCGCTCGTCACTCAAGTTGGACAAAGTCCTGCAGATACTACCACTTTGTTTTATCACCGTGAATTTAGCATTCTTAGAAACGAATTTGACTATATATCATTTTGCGATTATCATACTCGATACCAGCTTAGAGAGTTGCAGAAAGCTCGTGTTACAGATCTTGCATTTTTGCAGAAGGTTGATCAGTTGAGCATGGCTAATAATACATTACATGACCGCACTAAGGAACTGAACCAAAAGATTCAGGCCATTGAGGCCGAGTTGAGTATTGTACGGGTGAAGCAGCAGGAAGCAGAGAATCGCGCAATTAGTCGCAAAGAGACTTTGCAAATTCGATGTGATGAACTAGAAAAGTCTCTTAGTACTTTGCAAGTTGAGCATCAAAAGTTGACTGCCTCTCATGATGAGCTGCTCAAAGTAATACTCAAGAAAGAAGAGAAGCTTAGTTACCTTGAGCTTAAGGTTGAAGATTTAAGTAAAGATAAGACGATGGCAGAAGGCTACAAGAAATCACTAGCTGAGCTCGAGAAAGAAAAACAGGAACTTGAAAAGAAGACGGAGAATCATATCACGCTGGAGGAATCATATGCTTCTGAAAACTTGTTAACCCGTGTGAAGGAACTGAGTTTGGCAAGGGTTGCTGCTGAAAACGCAAAAGAGATATCTGACCGTAAGTTACGAATCCAGATTAATAGTCTGCAAGCCATGCTTAAGGATGCACAAGAAAAACAGGCCAAACCATCCAAGCTTTGGATCGAGTCTTTTGAAGCTCAAATCCAAAATTTCAGACAAGAAATTGCAGACGTTAAACAAGCGTACAAGGAATTATCAGTACAGTATGCAGCTTCGAATCAACAACTATCAAGTTACTTTTTGCAAAAAGAGTCCAAGATTAATTACGCCAAAGGGCGTCGGCATATGTTGAACAACCAGTACACCGATGATTCATTTACTCCAGAAAGTAATAGTAGGAAGGAGTTGGGATCTCCGGAAGCTGAAATGGTACCTATGTTTGATTTTATAGAATCAGAGTCATTGGATAGCAGTGTTAACAGCCAAATCTCTTCTCCACGAATGTCTATGGCTAGTCCAGCATCCCCTGTGAACACTCAACATGGGCCAGATGCAATGGATCCTCTTAAACGACATAGTCAATCGGGATCAAGTGGATCAGCAACAAAACGATCTCCCCAACAACAGCAGCAACAACAAAGTAGAATAAGGGGACGAGGGGGTGTTCAAAACTCAATGCACGGTCAATCAGGTGGTACGCCTAATAGAACATACCGAGGCATCATGTAGACAAGATGATTTAAATTTATTTATTTTTGTGGATATTGAATGGACATCCAGCTAAGTAACCATTGATTTTATTATCGGCCAAAAAGAAATGTACAATTTTTGAATTATTTACAAAAAAGAGAATGAAAATAGTAATAAAAACTAAAAGATTATGAAAATAAACAAAATGCAATGATATTACAGGTGATAACGGAAGATCTATAATAGTTCCTCTGTAACGTCATTCATTATTTGTTCCCTTCTAAACCACAGATCATAACCATCGCATCTAATTTACAACTTGAGAAATCTTCTAACCAGCTCCTCCTCTTCAGCCTTCTGGTTAGCAGAGGCAACCTTCTCCTTGGCCTCATCAGCAGCCTTTTTGAAGAATCTAGGAACAAAAGGCTTAGCACCCTCTGGGAAGGGGCCGATCAAGCCACCAAAGGCTGTAATAGGCTTGTTTTTATCAGAACCAAAGCGCTCTGAGGTTTCTTTATTGTACTTTTCAAGTTCCTTGATAAGAGTGAGATTCAACATTTTATCAAGCTCCACCTCAGAGGGTTGTTCTGGCCAGACAAATGGGTCTGCCATATCGATGGTCATCTTCTTGATTTGCGTTTCTCGGTAGCGAGGGGATCGAGGGGTCTGTCGAGTCCATCTGGCCCATAATAGTTGAGTGGTGACGTTCAATGCACGGAGTCCGTAGACATGATATAAGTAGTCGCGTAAGTCAAGCTTGTTGAAGTATCGTGGGACTGCAAATTTCGCTTGGTATGGAGTGTGTTTAGCATTAGGTCGGAGCAAAACAACTTTGGCTGTAGGGAAGTAGATCTTTTTACCCCCAACTTTGAAATGAGGCTTGCCTTCTTCAATCAGCTTGGAGGCTTCCTTAAGAATTTGAATAGATCTTTCGGGCTTGGGTAAAGTTCGAACACTGGCCTGCTTGACTCTAATTGGTTTCGTAGTAATTCCTTCCTTAATGGCCTGAGTGAGAGGAATCTTGGGTGTATAAGTAGCAGGAGGGCGAGCAACAACCCTCTTTTTTATGCTCCTAAATATCATGCGTGCCATTTTGATCTGGGGACCGGGGATCGATGGGGTGAGTCTCGTAAATTTTGAAAAGGGCTGATCCAAAATTTTTTGGTGGTGTTGGGGTGTGTGAAATTTTTTGGGTATGCTAATTGGTTCTGGGTGTGGACCTGAATATTCGTAGTGACCAAGTATACGCGCCATCCCCAAAACTCTATCCCCAGTAAGCACATCATTTCCTCAACCTCGTAATAGTATTTCCATTACAACCAAGAAGTTCCCCAGATATGATTTGGCTCTGGTCCATAAGTGTTTGCTTAACATGTATGGTTCTGTGTCCTTTGATGACTCAGTATTCCCAATAGGCATTGCAGGGCATTCTAGTCAATCTGCGCTAATACCCCTAGAAACCCCAAAAAACGCTAATAAACTCATCTCTAGATACCTCTATCAGATATGCCATGGCTGTGGCTTAAAAGCTTGCACGAAGAATACATGCAAAACATATTTTTCTTCATTAAATGTTAATGTGTTTTCTGGGAATGAGGTTACGCCATTTGCTTCGTTAAATCTTGCTGCTAGGTTGGCCGGGTTGTTAGGAATCAATGGTCTTTGCTACCGTTTACAGCCAATGCGTCTTCCTCCAAGAATTTCGAGCGCAATTGATGAAAATAACCCTTTACGAACAGTCGTATTAATCCAATCTCTTAATACAATTACAAAGAAACAACCAGCTGGACCAGGAAGTAATACACAATTTCCCGCGACATCTAAGGAGTTGTCCAAAGCTCATGTGGTGTCACAGTCTGCTCAGAAGCTAAACAAGTCAGACCTTGAACAGATGCGAAACCCTGAGCCTTCGTTTCCAATTATAGCGCATACCTTTACAGCAACCCCTGATATCGAATTTCCTTGGGTTCATGACAAAAAAGACATTCATGAGTATTGCCTTGATAGCTGTACTTTGACAACCCCAATAGATTATAGTGGACTGATAGGCTCAAAACTGAAGCAGACTGATCCTACAGGAATCAAATGTGCCACATCGGCTTTACTTGTTCTTTCGAATTCTGCAATTTGGGTGGAAGCAGCGGATACTGATTTCATCCTGGGGGGAAGAACAACAGTTGCATTCAAAATGTTCCCCTGTCTTGAACACTTTGTTCATCATGCAGTTAGCCAACTGACAGACAATCAGTTATTTTTTGTTAGAATGGTTTCAAATGTGATATTGTCCCTTCCACCTATGCAGACCTTGCTCAAAGCAGGCAAGGCCCTTGATTTGACAAAGATATCTGATTCTTCAAACTGTTTGGTAAAGTGTTTGATTTTCATGTTTGATAACATCAGCGTAGAAAACCGAAGATTTGTGGCTACACCACCGCAGTTTGCCTTCTGGGCTCATCATAGCAAGTTCAAAACAGGTGACCGGGTTGAAATAACGATACCCCAGTGCTCAGAATATGATCTGGAAGCAGCCCAAAAAATTCTACGCTCACTAAGTCCAAATTCAGGAATGACGCGGTCTCGTTATTTTGCAACACTATCAAGATATATTGAAGATGGTGGAATGAAAATGAACATAATCGGTAAAACTGACTTTAAAGTGCAGGAGAACTCTGATAAACAGCTGCTTAATCTTAAAATTTGGCCAAAAAACATTCCAGTTTACACCACATTTCCACTTGCAATCAATACTCTAGACTGGAAGCCTTCTGGAATATATTATTTGCGAGACTTGCAACAAATGGTTCCATCTTTTGAGAAATTTAAATTTTTCCGATACCATTGCTACCAGCACATGCTTTACGCTTCGAAATGTGTACTGAGTATTCGTAAAATTCAAGGGCGTTTCAGATCCTCTCCTTTTTCAGGTGATATGAAGATGCACTATAATTCAATGACTGTTCTTCAAATAGACCGTGAGTCAATCTTTGATACAGCAATGGATGCTATGACTGCGGCGCTTCTTGATGGAATTCCATACCCGTTTCATATACCTCTTAAAGTATGCTTTGGTGCAAATATCTTGGAGGTTGGTTTTGATCAAGGGGGTGTGCAGACTGAGTTTTTCAAGTGCCTTGGTGAAGCCCTAATGAAAGATTCCCTAGCTTTTCAAGTAGACTCCGACTCACAATTGGCTTGGTTTGGAAATTATCCACATGAAGATAGATACTTCTATCTGGGAATTTTGTTTGGCATTGCAGTTTTTAATGGAAATACCATTGCTGTCGACTTTCCTCTTTTGTTTTATTCGCTTATTTTAAAGTGTACTAGCATGTCTGCTCATGAGTACATGGGTAAAAACGAAATAAAGCTCGAAGATTTTCAAGAGGTATTCCCTGTCTTTGTCAATACAATGCTGTCATACAAGGATAATAAGAAGGCATTAAAAGAAGCTTTCATTCCCTATGAGTTTTCATTTATTAATGTTTCAGACAATTGGAAAAAAAATATTGCCTTTGAATCGCCTACTGGCTTCGTGACTGAATTAAACTACGACAAGTATATAAGTCGTTATATTTCTCTTCGTACGACTGGTCAAGTAAGCAACTGGTTGGATCGGTTTTGTGAAGGTCTTTTCGTTGTTTTAGACAGGGAATTAGTCGCGAAATTTACAGCTAGCGAACTTCGGCTTTTGTTTCAAGGATCTCGCAGAATTGATGCTCAAATTATCAAATTTAATGCCACTTATGAAGGATATTCATCGAATTCAACTACTATCCAATACTTTTGGGATATCGTTTTGAATGATCTTTCAGAGCAGGATTTGTCCAACTTGCTTTTGTTTGTGACGGGTACAAACCGAATTCCACCTACTCAGAAGTTTGACTTTGTTCTTGTGAAAAATGGTGTTCCAAGCTTAGATAACTTACCAACTGCTTCAGTATGCTTTTCGCAGCTCATGTTACCCGAGTATAAGTCAAAGGAGCAAATGAAGAACCGGCTGCTGCTGGCTTTAGAAAATTCAACAGGTTTTGGAGTAGTCTGAATACCATTATTTATTTCTGCCATTGTTATTTCAGATTTTCATATTTATTATGTATATATGCATTTTATTTTAATTAGCTTTTGCAAACGGTTTGAGACTGAATGGACTGTTACGATGATAATGTTGTTAATGTGAGTGTTGGATAGAGCCACAGGGGCTTACAAATTCACAGGCCTCATTTCGGTTGTATAATTTCGTCCTTCCGGCGATAAAAATCTCATTTTCTTTTCATCTTTTTTCTTTCTTCTTACCATCACCTTCGCCATGACTTAAACTTTCCATTTCTTCTATTATATCTTATTTACATGTTTTACATTAATTCACTCAAGATCTGCATGACTTTCACGGTTTGAACATTGATTTTTCAGAAAACTGATTCTTCGAGTCGATTTCAACGTTGTGATTGATTTATTGACTCTTTTACATTTCACACCAGTTACAGAAAACATGTAATTTATACTACCATAAACTTACAATATTCCTTTTACTTTTATGGTTTATAAAAACTTGCCAAGTATTTTAATGTCTTTTTGTTCCAACTGCATCATACCTTTAAAATGTTGTTCTTCTCATAGTGTCTGTCTTCAACTCATGAATGCACTACAAAAACATTTATTACGTTGATAACGTACTTATTTCTACTATTACATGATGTCGGTATTCAATTCAAACAGAAACAAGAGGTAAGCATTACTTTGATGGCGTTATCCTGCAGTTTCATTATCACTTAGTTTTACAGATTGCCAATGAAAGTCAGTTCAGATACTGGGATCTTTTGTCACATAATTTCAACAATTATACTGTGCCACTCATGATTGTTATATTACGAGGATAGTGGAATTCTGAGCCTTTTTCCAGTAAAGATAGAAAGGTTATATTTGCTTGGACGTAAAGCAAGTAAGTTGATAGTTGAGACTTATTCTCAATATGTTGAATAATAGCAGTTTGAGATGTTTTTATTAACCTCAACCCATCTTGGCAGACCCAAAAGCAGGGAGTTTGCGATGCTCTGCGTTTGGACTTTTTTCGGTAGTGCTATTGACGAAATATTATTCTACTAAGATGATTTGTTTCATTATGAGGATATATATTGGAACTGGCGAAGGGCATCTGCTATTATTCAGTGATGGGCAAGAAAATTTCACATACATTTGCATTTGAGACTTGGTTATACTCCACTACAGGCTTCTTAAACATGGCCTGAAGTTATTTAAGAAAACGCCGCTTTAGATGTTTGGGAAAAAACAGGAGTTTTCTTAGTATTATTCATTGAAAAATCAACTTTTTTCTTGACTAATGGAGCCTTCAACTACATTTATAGTTCGCAAGCTAGGAATAACGACAACAGGGCACTGTATGTTTGATTGTGCTGCCCTTGTGAAATTGTTTTTGTGAAAATTTTACAATTGGAATAGGTAGAAGCCTATACCCAGGTATTTATATAGAAATGTAAGGAAAACGAGCAGTGGGTATACTGTTTTTTCCAAAACATAAAAATCGAGGTGAGGCAGAGCATGTCCAATTATTTTTACAAATATTTCAATTTTATTGTCAATTTTGAGAACCTAACCCTTGAGGAATTGAAATGAACCTAATTTTCAGCCAAAAAAACGTTAAAAAATCATCAAATTGCACTTTATAAGGAAATCATTCAGATTCCGCAAGGGTTAGGTTCTCAAAATTGACAATAAAATTGAAATATTTGTAAAAATAATTGGACATGCTCTGCCTCACCTCGATTTTTATGTTTTGGAAAAAACAGTATACCCACTGCTTATTGCCTTTAAATTTCTATAAAAACGCCTGGGTATAGGTTCCTATATAGTTCATATTTTCAATTATCTTTTGTGGATGTTGTCCGCCAATGCACCAACTTGGTCGTCCTTTTTCTTTTGAGATCCTGGCGTTAGTCGGGAGAAATATTATATTACCAGCAATACCGAACTTCAATCTCCGTTCAGAAGAAGCACAATTAATTCTACAAAAGAGAGAAAATAAAATGCTCAGAGAGGTATGTATACTAAGGAATATTATACTCTTTGAGCGGCTAGCTATTCATGGGAATTAATGGAGTATGCCATCATTAGAGCAGAGTACTATGGTTGTGAAAGATGGCAGAAAAATGTTTTTCATGAGGTCTCCTGAGTCAATTGTCCAAATATATTATTTGGCAGCAATTCCTGTAATATTATTACAAGCTGACTCAGAGTAATAAAAGGTATAAAATCTCAACGTCGAGCATGTGTCACTTTATCAATTTAATAGAAGAGGCCGGAAAGTTGGGTAACACGTTGGAACCAGCTGTTTTCAACAACAACCAAAAAGACCTTGTTATCCCAAAGCCATCAATAAACGTCATGGCAAAGGGACATTCAAAAACAACTTAGTCCATCTTTTCAAAACATCTCACGATTTAAAAGTCGGGTATTATGGAACCATAGTAAACATTTCCAGAAATTGGTGCAACTTTCCTTATTCAAGAATACACAAGAGATATCCTTTTTAACCATTCTTCAAACCTCTGAGAAAATATTAAAGCTTGCCAAAGAAAGACGCAAATGATTGCACAATTGCCTGTGTGAAAGACTTTGCCGACACCACAACGTCACTCAAGTAAACATCAATGGCTGTATCAAAGAAACCACTTAGTTATCCTGTTACAAAGTGCAAGTTGACAGAGAAACATACTTGAAACTCAAATCACAAGGCTCACGATAGCATAACTAGATATATAAGGTTAACCAATGTAAATTTGTTGAAATGGACCAGGTAAGCTCCAAAATAACATACTTGCTTCACTTGCTGGTGAATGATTGATCTGAATTGGATGCGTTGATTTACACAAGTAGAAAAATTGAAAAGGAAGAAAGGAAAAACAAATGGATTTTGGGTCAAGAAAAAATCGCCACCCAGAACCAAAAACTGCATTACAAACTGACGGTATTGTCAAAAATCAAATATCCTATTTCAGATATGTTAATGTGTATTCATGTTTATAGCTAGCATACAAAGCTATTTTCTTCTCTAAAACTAAAGTAAAACTTATCAGGAGTATCATCAATTCCAAGGATTTTAATTACCGAAAATATGTTTCATTGACTAAACGTTTACAAAATGATTATACATGTAGCTAAAATAATTTCAAAATTATTCCTCAATTTTAGCTTTCCGCGTCTTACTCTTCTTCTTTTTCTTAACTACTGTCGTGTCTACAGCATCAGAAAGATCTCCCTTGACTGCAGAATCTTGTAGTTCTCCATCTTTTAACGTCTTTTTAATGCTACTCTTCTTCTTTTTTGTCTTTTTGGGCTTCACAACAACTACTGATTCATCATCTTGGTCTCCAGCAGCTGGCGATGACTTCTTCTGTTTGTTAATGGCATCGGGGGAAGAATGTGCAGACATACTATCTCGAAGCTTTTGAACCTCTCGTTCAATATCATTATCCACCGATTCAGGAGCATTCAAATCAAAGCCTTGTAATCCGGACGCATTGACACGAAATGTAGATTGAAATTTTTGTACCGACTTATCGCGGAAAATGTTGTTAGATGATGACTGAGAGTCTCTGCGACTAGAAAGACCCAAGCTAGCCATTGATGCTGAAAAGTTATCATCAACAGGAGAACCTGGGCTTGCAAGAATAACCTCGTCACGAATAATTGAGACTTTTGTCTTAGGCTTTCGTTTAAGTCCAACGTTACCCTCAGATTTCTTAGTATCAAGATCCAGTAAATTAGAATTACTGCTTTCCCCAGAGTTCTTACCGCCATCGGGGGTAAATGCTCTAGACTCACCGAGTGGGGTTGCGATGCCAGAAGGGCTTCCAGAGATATAAAATGGATCATCCTTCTGTCGTTCCAAGCGTTCCAGCTTGCGTCGTAAAGAATCTGCCGCGTTTTCATTCTCATGGGTCATGATAATCTTAGCAACTGAGCTCTTCCACTCTTGATCAGATGCTTCCATTCCAATAGTTACAATAGAATCAATTCCTCCTCCACCAATGGTATCCCAATCGTCTTCTTCATTAAAAAAGTCGTCATCAGACTGATCATAAGATGGGTTGATTTCAGTGTCAAGATCAAGATCAACAGGAACTGGGATATGGAATTGTGAGCCAGGTGCCACTGGATTGATTTCATACATGCTGAATAGTGAAGGTAATGCAAGAGTCAAAAGCCCTGGAGCCTCAATTGCATCTTTAGGATGCTCTTCAAGGGCTTCTTGGACAAGCTTAAAAAGTTCCAAAAACTCTGTTGCACGCTCTTGGATTTCAAAATTTAAGCTCGTAGAGTATGACTCAAAAAATTTAACAAGCTTTACAGTTGCAGTTTCAATAACTGTGGACCTGTTTGAAGTCCATCCAACAGGCAAACTTCCATACATGGTAAATATCTTCGCCAATGCCTGAATACCGGTAGCAACCACGGTAACATTGGTATTACCAGTTTCATCAACAGCACCAGTAATTTCAGGAGCCAATGACTGCAATAATTGGATAGTTGAATAGATAGTCTCGACTGGGGAAGGAATGTATTTTGCATATTCACCCAAAACCCACAGGGTAGCCGGTAAAACAGATGGCATTTTCGAATATGTGTACTGCCGGCTGCAAATATTGACGGATGCGACAACAACAGTATCTCTCATCTCAACAACACGGACTGCAATATCACGAAGCTGGTATCCAATTTCTTCAGAAACCTCATTTGCACCATCAGCAAGTTGAAGTAACTCAACCAAAATACTAATATACCACTCAAAATCGGGCACACATTTGTACATATCCTTTGAGCAGAACTCAATGATCTTTCTGATAACAGTGATTCGGTAAGACTTTGGAACGGAATAATCATTATTGCGGCCTGGAGCGGTCAGATCTACACTCTGGAGATCAGGTGTAAGCTGAGCCTTCAGCTGGGTGACAATTTCGGCAACATTGTCTTCATTAACAATTCCAGGAATCATATCAATAGCACGCTGACGAATGGTGATTTCAGGGTCGTCAACGCATCGAAGAATGATATCTTCATTGGAAAAGACAAATTGAGGGTGAATCTTGACAATCTTACTAAGTGCCAGTAGGCCAACGTACTTCAAATTTTGGTCATGCGATTCAAGAAAGGATCGAAGTTTTTCAACACAAATAGCGGCAATATCATAATCGTCTGGAGAAAGCATACCACTACTGACAATACAGTTGATGCACTCATAAAGAACTGACTGAGCTTCAGCCTTGTTGATATGATCCAAAATAGGAGGAAGAAGCTTAGCTTTAAGACGTGGCTCTTGTGGAACCAACGATGAGAACAACTTGAGGATCTTGATAAGCATCCAATTGTTAGTAGAGCTAGTCAGCAATTCATACAGCTGAGGAGCAAGAACGATAAAGTTTTTGGAATTGGTTTTGGCGAGCTCACAAATGACGTTTACCGTGGCTGAAACAACGGATGGATCTGGATCAGAAAGCTTATCACGAAGGCGAGGAAATGAAGTACGAAGAGCCTCAGGAAACTGCAAAAAGATTTTGTACATTGCCAGAACTGCCTTCTTACGAATATATGGCTTAGAATGATTGAGCATCTTGAGAATATCGTCGGATAAATCTTGAGCGAGAGAAGGGGTGACAATGGAGGCGACGCCACCGAGGGCAACCGAGATTTCCAAATGATGGGCCGAGTTAACATCCTTCTTTAGCAAGTTTGTCGTAAGCATAAGAACATCGGTGTCGTTTTTAAAGCTCTGGATGGCAGCAAGATAACCCACACGCTTTTGCTGAAACTTTGGGGAGGACATGACTTCCAGAACATGGAAGGCAGCCCAGGACATGTCGAACCCATACATTTCCAAATATGCGAGCTTTAGGACGGCCTGAGTTTTGACCTCCATGTCAGGAGAAGCGACTTCAGAACGGCATTCAGCAATGGCGTCTCGCAAGAACTTTTCACGGGCTTGGATATCTTTAGCGGCTCGGATGCCACGAATTAAATCAGTGAGAGACTTCTCAAAGACGATGCCAAAAGGCCTCAGTCTATTTCTGGCGTCGTCTCTTGACAGAGACATGTGGACAGTGTGTTTTGTTGTAGTAGAAAGAGGTTGATGATGAGACAGAAGATTGGTGTTGGTGGTGGTGGCTGAAATATGCACAATACGGTGTGGCTGTAACGCTGTCGCAAATTGGCCCAGCATACAGTTTAAGCTTTACTCATCCAATTCTTCCCGACTTGACAGTTTTAAACCCCACTGGAATGCCGAATGCCTTTAGCACGCGGAGAGTTTGATGGTGGCTATAGTGTAAGAAGTACCCGGAGCACTATTGGCAGTATTGGTGGTTTAGCCAGTTCCGAAAGCATTGACACCATCCGACCCACGTCAGAAACTAGCAGCACCATACATAACACTGCCAGCACCAACGAATCAACCAGCTCTCTTGCTGAAGAACTACATATTGCTCTGACCGAGGAAGTAGATCGTCCTCAATTGTCGATTACCTCACTGGAATCCACAGATATTAGCCACTCTGCTTCTCCTTCTCATCATAACAGCAATCATCATCATCATCACCACCACCACCATCACGATTCCCAGTCTCGCTTGATAAGACATAAAAGCCCGTCTTTGGTTGGCCCCGGTTACATTCCACTATCTCTTGCAATGTCACATAGTCTGAACTTTGAGGATCGCGACGGCTCACACAGTAGCACTGAGCACGACTACGATACCATACACCACTCTGAAGCAAATAACCAGAGCAATGAATACGATGAGTTTGACGACCTTGTGACCACAAGCTCTCTGAGTTCATACGCTGGCAGCGCTCGCTCCAACGAAGATGAGTCGTTTTCACCCGCTGGCTACATATCCGACCGCCTTACCGCTGTTCTGAACCCGCAACTGCTTGACCGAGTGGTTGTTGTGCAAGCGCAGGTGTCTGGAACAATTAACGCTAAATCCCTCGAGATTTCGGACCTTATGGAAATGGCGGAAAAGCGATTGGAAGAGCTCAAAATCACGTTTGCTGAAGGGGTCAAAACTGCTAAAAAGGTTGCCAAGGATTTAGACTGGGCAAACAGGCATTCAAAGGCATTGATAGAAAAGGCAAGAATCAGGTATCCCATAGAATTTGCGCAAGCGGAAGAGAACATTAAGGGTGACCCCAACAGGTTTGTTGATCGATAGTATTACTACGGGAGATAGCTTAAACTATGAATATATTTATATCAATCATACTCAAAATTCAACTCAAGTCGCTTTATATAATTTGTAAATGCCTTTCGTCAAGCATGCAATGTCGTAAAAATATATACCAAAGGCAAAAAGAATCTCCCGAGCGTGAGTCGAACACGCGACCTCAAGATGACAGATTTACCATTACAGTCTTGCGCTCTACCAGCTAAGCTATCGAGAGGAGTTAGCTTGCATAGAGATTTCAAAATCTACTACATTAATAGTAATTGTCAATTTTGTTGGAAAAACTACAGAAAAAAAACAATCTTTTTTTTTTTATAACAGTTGACCACATCCTGTTAAGATGTCCCAATTTGGAAACAGAAAGAGAAGGATTGAGGAAGGTATCTCCAAGAATGGAGCTATCAAGCCTCCTAAATACTTATGAAGGACTGCAAGCAGTTGCAACCTTCATGAGGGCTCGTGAAGAGCAATCATAAAAACAACAATGAGTATTGGTATGATGAAGACCAGTGGGCAAAACTGGAGCGGGGTTTCAAGTAATTACTTGTGATTTCTTCTCCCCAAAAACGGCTGGGAACTGGGGTTTTGTTCGGGCTGGTTGGAGTACACATAATGATGCCAAACGTCATTACGAAAATTGCAATGAGAAAAAGTTGCCATATAGGAACAGAATATGTGTGTACTATCAAGACTCGAATCTTGATAGTTTGATATGTCAAAAAGGTTGGTGAAGAGCCTACTAGTTATATTATGTATAACCCTTTAATTAAAAACAAAAACAAAAACAAAAAAAAAAAAAAAATGAAACTAGTTAGCAGAGATCACGATGAATCATTAAAAATGGGTTATACTTACAGCAGCTGCTTGTTGCTGGACAGCATTGTCGCTGCTCAATGAATTCTCAAAGACTGAGACCAATTGACTCAAGGATGCTTGATCAGGAGTCCACTGCATTGTGTAAAATATGAATAAAAATGTGGGATCAAAGAGATCAATGGGTTAGAGGTAAGGTGAAACTTTCTCTACACACCAGGCTGTGAAAAACACAAGTGGAGTTGCTGCGGAGAGACAGCAAGGAGGAGAAAGGGGGGAATTAGAAAATTCTAAAAGTGATTAAAATGTCAAAAATGACAGTTATAAGTTAAAGATTGTAACTTGGAGCCAGAATCACAAAAAGGAAGAAAATGTGTGGTGGTGATTAGATTTAGAGGAAGGAACACATAAAATCTTTCTCTTGTTACGGTGGAGCATCTGCCAACAAGTTTCGTGTTGGTAATTATTAGTCATGTTTATGTAATTTCAAACTGGTTGAGCGGCTTTTTCCGAAAACAGAATAGTCTACATCTACCGGATAGGGCTAAAACGAGCTAGTTACGGTAACAGGTTGTGAGAAATCCTAGACAAAACAACATTGATTTCGTTGTGAGATTCCAGATGTATATGATTTTGTGGTATATATATTAGAGTATTTCCCCTCTTTTCTTCTTCTTCATTTCCTTTTCTTCTTCATGGGCTTCGTCGTACCCGTGGGAAGTTGTCAACACTTCCGCTACATCTCCATATCTCTCAATCTCTCAACCTCACAGCATTTTCTCATTTTTTAATCAGCCAAATCAATACCTAGGCTGTCTTTCGACTATCATCATTCTTAACATTTTGTTATTATTATTCTTACCCTTTATTCTTAATCTTATTATTTATGTGAGCTCGGCAGTCATTTTCTTACACGTCTCACAGGCCAAGAACTATTCGTTGCCTCTCTTCTACATCTCCGCAATTATCCATCTACTACCTTATTCATCGACCTATTTCAACAACTATCTATCGGTTATGAGACTTTACTTTTCTCTCAGATCTCAATTTGTGGAATGGAACCCCCCCCAAAGTTTGGCAACGACCTATCTGTTGTGAACTGTCTTCGACTCAGTATCATTGTGCTCGCCTGGCTACACTTCTGCGAGCTGGCCAAATATGATTTTACTTCTCACTAGTAGTATTTTTAAAACTTTTTGGATATGGGTATGGATATGAATTTATGGTTTATCATTATTGTTGTTGTTATTTTGCATTTCATTCTCACACCTTACCTCTCACTCGTCTCACTTATAGGCTTGCCTTTATATCCACCTTTCTTACATGGCACAACAGTTTGTCAGCGTTCCATCTTTTCGCTTTGACAGAAGCACACGCGCTGTGAGACTTTTAAACCCATTCTCACCTCTGTCTTGACAACTGGTTCTTTTTTCTCAACTATCTATCTGTTATGAGACTTTACTTTTCTCTCAGATCTCAATTTGTGGAATGGAACCCCCCAAAGTTTGGCAACAACCTATCTGTTGTGAACTGTCTTCGACTCAGTATCATTGTGCTCGCCTGGCTACACTTCTGCGAGCTGGCCAAATATGATTTTACTTCTCACTAGTAGTATTTTTGAAACTTTTTGGATATGGGTATGGATATGAATTTATGGTTTATCATTATTGTTGTTGTTATTTTGCATTTCATTCTCACACCTTACCTCTCACTCGTCTCACTTATAGGCTTGCCTTTATATCCACCTTTCTTACATGGCACAACAGTTTGTCAGCGTTCCATCTTTTCGCTTTGACAGAAGCTCACGCGCTGTGAGACTTTTAAACCCATTCTCACCTCTGTCTTGACAACTGGTTCTTTTTTCTCAGAGAGCTGCATCGATACCTACTTTTGTTTTGTGACACTTTAAACTCGCCTATTTATACTTTGGCAGACTTTTAATTCATTTTCACATTTCACATTTCGACGGCCCATTACCGATTATTCTACACGGGCAACAGCTTGTCACCTTCTCATATTGACAACCAACCACTCTGAGAAAAAGATGTCGATAACTGTTTCATTTATTCTCACATGTCATCTTTAACTTATAAACTTGGCTATTACCAACTTGCCACAAACCATCTTGGCAACCACTCCAAAAAAGGCGTCGATAACTTGTTCTATCATGAGACTTTTCATTTGTTCTCACTTGTCGACAGCCCATGACCACTACATGGGAAATAGCTTGCCACTTCTCCATCATAATAGTTCCAAGAGAGACGTCGATAACTCGTTCTATTTTGTGATACTTTTAATTTATTCTCACCTGTTACCCTATCCTCATCAACTTGCCTATTATGACTCCTTCTACACAAGCAACCTTTGTAACTCCGTCTTGAAAAATCTTTTGAGAGAGATATTACAAACTAGTTTTACTCTGTGAGACTTTTGAATTTATTATCTATGAAGTGAGGCTTTCAAAGTTGTTATATTCCGTGAGACTTTGGCAACTATTTATGAGAATTTCTGGATTTGTTGGATTTATGAGAATTGAGCCTTTCTTTATTTTGAGAGTTTCGGCAGCTATATGTATATACTAATCATCCCACTGCTCGAGCGGTACGTCCCTGATTGTCAATTCCTTTTGGTTGCTCTAGCCCCAGAGGGGTTTAGAGTCGGAGGGCCTCTGAAGTTGATCCCCGGTCTACCAACCCGAACGCTGCTGTTGCATAGACCTTGTGAGTACTGGCTGCTGACGGGCACCTTTGCTTCTTGGAAAGTGCTTCAGTGGTCTAGGACGTGGACCCGGTTGCTTAGGGGAGCCTCAGTAATGGATCACAGGTTATCGAACAAACTATCATGTCTGCTTTGTTTCTAGGGTATACACTAGTTGCCGTATGGCGGTTTCGAAATGGAGATTTAGTCGGTGCTTTCATGATAGGCGGTGCTTGTGTGAAGTTGCTGGGGCTCTCTGCTTGAAGCCATTGAGACTTTACACCTGACGGTTGACAATTTTGTTGAGGAGTGGGATCTTACTGGAGGCCTATCTGCCGGGTCTTTATACCCGGTACTTGTTGCGTGTTCGGTTTCTCGAGCCCTGTTGAAGTATCCGTTTCTTGATTTAGTACGACGGAGACCTTCTCAGGGACCTAGCTCAAACTGCCAAACTAGTTATTTTAACTGGAGACACGAAGCAGACTCGGTTGCGTGCTTCTGTACAAGGCCGTTATGCTTGGGTATTATGACTACTAGCCTTGTGTTGGTACGAGTGCTCGTGTCTGCACTGAACTGCAATGCCCTGTCAGGGAGAATTCAACTCAGGTGTTTAGAGTTATCTTCTCTCGCGTTTGTGAATCGACGCTTCTGCAGTTCTTTGTATTTGGCAGAGATTCTATTCTTTTCCCGTTGATCAACAAAACCCAGGGGAATGATTGTGACGGTTGACTTTGTTTGTTTTGTTAGACATTGTTTTTCTTGATCAGCATTTTCCTTGTGGCCCTTCACCGAGGTCACTAAAAGCCTGTCTCTTTTTTTTATCAAGTGGTTGCGTTCGGGGGATTTTCTTCTTTTTTTTCACCTGTAGTTTACATAGCCGAGTCAGATTTGGTGACAATCTTCTGATCTTGTGGTCAGTAAGACACAAGCCATGAACTGTTCTAGAGCGAAAATGTGACTTGGCTGTCTATCGAGGGAAGAGCTTCCATCTCTTTTGTCCAGATGCCCGTCAGACACGTATGTAGGCTATTACCTATTATTGTTTGTCTTTTGTTTTTGTCTTTTGTCTTTTGTCTTTTGTCTTTTGTCTTTTGTCTTTTGTCTTTTGTCTTTTGTCTTTTGTCTTTTGTCTTTTGTCTTTTGTCTTTTGTCTTTTGTTTTTGTCTTTTGTTTTTGTCTTTTGTCTTTTGTCTTTTGTTTTTTGTCTATTTTCTTTTGTCAGTTATTTGGTTTGTTGTTTTGGTTACTTTTGTGTGCTTTTTTATTATTATTATTGTTGATATCAATTACCCATAATTGGGATGCTAGTTAGGAATATGAATGTTGTGTTTACCAAACTACGTGCGGCTGTGCACCGTCACGTGATGTGAATTGTTCAAATTGGAGGTTATTTTTACATTGTTTTATAATTTATCTATTTCTAATGGTATATATTTTTCTAATTGTTACAAAGCTATGTCTAAATGTCAGGTCTGACACCTGTTTTATCATTAAAAATGAACTTTTCTACTCTTTTATTTATATCGCTCCAAAGTTTTAATTTTGTGAAACGGATGGGGGCAGAGGAAGACTTGAATGAAAACTATGAGGGCAGATGGATGTCAATCAACCAGCGGCCAGTAAGGAGCAAAAGGATAGAAACGGGAAGAAGTAACTAAAGAAGGTTTTCTCTTGATATCTAATATATTCGAACTAGCTAAGAATTGCCTGCTGAGGAATTTCCTGAGTTCAGGAATTGGACGTCCTTTTATAGTCGTCCAGTCCTCTTGTCTACTTTTACATAACAGCTAAGATATCCTTAATATAACATAAGTAAGGAGCGGGGAATCTTCATGAGAACGGGGAACTTGAGAATTGAAGAGCAATTACATAAAGGGGGAGATGATCATAATCAATAAAGGGGAAGGTGAGCTTAATCTTAAAAGGGAATTACGATTGTTGTCGAGGACTTCTCAGTTCTGTTCTGTATCTCTTGGGTGTATGAGGATTTGCTGGATCTGGGGGCGTTCTGTTACAAGAGATTTCAAAATCTACTAAATTAATAGTAATTGTCAATTTTGTTGGAAAAACTATAGAAAAAAAACAATCTTTTTTTACAAATAATAACAAGCATGGCATAAATATTAATAGCATATAAATCTAAATTACAATAATCCTTGTTTCTTCAAATCATTATACACCTTTTCAGTCATTACATTTCCTTCTTCGTCTTCCATCTCCACCACATTCTCCTTCCTTCCTTCCTCAACTCTGTTTTCCTTCTTAATCTTATCCCAGAGGGCCATTGCATCTTTGATTCTAGTAATACCGTTGAACAAAGCACCTGGGACTACGCCCAAACATCTCAATCCGTGAACATGGCGAACCTCTGCAAAGTGTTTCTCAAAGACCTTACGGCCCATGTATACATGGTTACCACATATCTCGCACGAGTATTGGACACCAAGGCCATGTAGCTTCCACAGCCAAAATGGAATAGGCTTGCCGTCCCAGCCGATTGGGAGCTTGAGGGGATTGTAAGTGACATCTTCCTCTTCGTCATCGTCTGCGTTTTCCCCATTAGCACGTTTTGCTGTTAGCGAGCTGAGGGCTTCTTCTAACAAGAACTGGTTTTGTGATTCCAAACTTTCCAACTCTAATTGACGCTCACGGTCGGTTAATGCTCGTCGTCGCTCCACATTGTTTCTAGTTGCTTGTATCTTCTTGTTGAGGATTTCAGCAATGTTATAAATACAGTATTCGTGAAACGCAATTAATCTGAGTCGAATTTGCGAAAGGTTTCCAGTTGAGCTGGACTCTTTTGAGGATTGTGATGCTGCATTGAGTTGTTGGGCATTCTTAATGTGCTTTTTGCCACCCAAGTGTGACTTGTATACTGTTTCTTTCGAAAAGTACTTGGAGCATGGGGTACAGTAGAAACCTTCCGGAGTCTCAACCCCATCTTCTATGCTAGGTTTTTCCGTGCTTTCTTGGTCCAAATTATCAAAAGACCAGCCTGGAAATGGGGTTTTCTTTTCCCAAGAAGACTCAAAATCTTTTTCAATCTTGGAAATAATTTTGCCAATATTTTCCAAGGGATGCGTTTTTCTGAAAAAAGATTCAATGTAGCTATGGAGCTGGGTAACGTAAGAAAAATAGTCTTCACTTCTAAGTCTAGCGGTGGGATAATATACCTTTTCAGAAAAGCTGGCAAAAACGTCAAGGTAGTTTAGGTATGACAGTTGCTCGGCGGATAATTTTCGAACATGGCTAAAAACATGATCTGACTTTAAAAACGGCAAGTTGACAAATCGCTCGTGAAAAGCAACCAAGTCGATGTACTGGCCATAAAACTCTTCACCTGAAAATACGGTATCCAAATCAATATCAGACGCCATTGAACTTAGCAACACATATATTCCCTTGTTTTGAGCCTCCATCAAGGCTTTAACAGCTGTTTGGTGTTCTGAGTCCTCTGATGGTATCGCATTGCCTTCAGCATCGTAAGAAAATCCTTCCTGTGCGCTTGAAGTGAAAAATGCACCACTTTCTAGCATTTGCTTCTTTTCGTGTAAGCCAACAATTCCCATCTGATATTGTGATTTGAGGTCCTCTCCCTCTTGATTCGGATACCGGCGATGGTAATCTTTAATCTGCTTTATCTGATCGTAAAATTTGTCAAGAACAGACTCCCTTGCATCTCCAGTTGTGGCAAGAGAGGTTAGTTCCTTTTGTCGAAGTGTCGCTGGATGGGATTGTATCAGTTCTTCTGTAATGTTTGAATCGGAATTGGATGCTTTTTTTTTAACGTCAGAGACTTTTGAAAATGAACTGTCTAGAAATTCGCATTGCTCTTTATATCGCTTTAGAAATCGTCCAACTTCCTGCTCTTGTAAAACAGTCTCGCGGTATGGTCGTTTTTTCTTGCCGTGGAGCTCGGAGCCTGAGGAAAGCTGACTGTTATCTGGAAGTATTCCAGGGTTATGAGAGATTCGTTCACTAATAGCTGATTCAATTCGATCAAGTTCCTCCAACGCGGAGCGTTGTGCTTCTAAAACCGACGACATTGCTGAGTTACTATATATGTGATAAATAACAGATCGGTGATGGCAAGCTCCATAATTATAATCAGGCGCGTTGCAAAAGAAAAATAAAAAAAAGCCTGGTGGAGTAACATCATGTGATCAGGGTTGAGGTAAAAAGTTTTTAGCTGTCCAGCCGTGCAAAGTCTTCTCACATATAAAAAATTTTTGACCGCTTATCAGTTTTCAATCTGAGATTCGTTACGATTCTAGTAAAATAAAAAGATGAAATCGTTTGCTGAGTTGGGAGTCCCTCCGTGGATGATTGAAAGTCTTAAAAATGTCGCTATCAACACACCCTCAGCTATTCAGCAAGCATGTATACCCCCGATTCTAGATGGTATGGCTCTCTTTCTCGTTCTCTTGTGCCGACTTTTAAATCTAACTTGAATTTTTTAGGCCGTGACTGTATTGGTGGTGCACGCACTGGTTCAGGTAAAACCATTGCATTCGCCGCTCCTATGATTGCAAAATGGGCTGAAGATCCATTTGGTGTTTGTGGATTAGTCCTTACGCCTACTCGCGAGCTTGCAATCCAAATCGCAGACCAGTTTGCAGCTCTTGGATCAAGCGTTGGAATCAAGACTTGCGTCGTTATTGGTGGTATGGAAATGGCAAAGCAGAGTAAGGAACTTAAAGAAAAGCCACACTTTGTCATTGCTACACCTGGTCGATTGGCAGACGAAATATTAAGTAATGGAGAGGAGGTTATTCCCGGTTTGAAACGAGTAAAATACTTGGTATTGGATGAAGCTGATAGATTGTTGAACCCAACCATGGCAAAAGACTTGAGCACATGTATTAGCGCTTTGGCTCCTCCAGAAAAACGACAAACATTATTATTCACAGCTACAGTTACCGATGCAGTACGAGAGTTACAAAACAGACCACAAAAAGACGGTAAAAAGCCAGTATTTATTCAAGAGGTGTCCTCTGACGCTATCGCAATTCCAGAAACGTTGGAACAAACATACATCTTTGTGCCGGGATACGTGCGAGAAGTTTTCGTCCACAGCATATTAACGCACGAAGACAACGTCAACAAGAGTGCAATAGTATTTGTTAACCGAACATCCACATGTGAGCAATTGAAGAGAACATTGGAAAAGATGGATATCAAGGTCGTATCTCTACATTCAGAAATGCCACAAAGAGACAGAATAAATGCTTTGGCCAAGTTTAGAGCAGAGTCTGCTCGAGTATTGATTGCTACAGATGTTGCGTCTAGAGGTTTGGATATTCCTACAGTTGCAATGGTTATAAACATGGAAATTCCTGCAGATGCAGATGACTATGTTCACCGAGTAGGTCGTACAGCCAGAGCAGGAAGACGTGGTGAAGCCATTTCATTAGTAAGTGAACAGGACGTTGGGTTGATCCACAAGGTTGAAGATAGAGTTGGTAAGCAAATGGCCAAGTACGAAAAGATTGATGAAGATGAGATTGTTGCAAACTCGTTAAGACCAGTGATGACAGCCAAGAGAGAAGCCATAATTGGCATGGAAAAGGACGGCTTTGGTGAGCTAAGAAAAACGAGAGAAAAGAAGAGAAACCAGAGAGATATGGCTAATCAAAAGATTAAAGAGCATAAGAAGAAGCATAAGAAGAAGAAATCTGTACCTTCTGCCTAGGTAGATGATTAATACCATAAATAACTAATCAAGAAAAGGAATGAATGATGTCAATAAAATTACACCTCTCGTAACGAAAATGAAGTATTTGATGAAGACGATTGAAAATAGTACATGTCATCAGAAACAACAGATCCTGATGAAGCGTAGTAAATGGGCACAACATCCATGTGATGCATGCTACTTGGCAGTTGAGCAGTTCTGCTATAGTTGTAGGTTGAGTAGCATTATAACTTAAAGGTTGATTGATATATCGTAGTATGCAATAGAATATAATCAAAATATTGGATAAAGAAATATAAAGTGATTTTGGGAATTGATTCCCAATCCGTAAATGTTAACAGATATTTTATTTGCAATTCCTTAAGCTAAGCTGTTACTGAACACTTGCTTCTAGCTTAGATCGCATGTGATCAAACATGTACTCTTCTCGTCTTTTGGTACTCGGATATAAACGATTATTGTTACTTTTGACTGCGGAAAAGCCCTTGATCTTATAAATCTTATAAATCATTGTTTGATTATTTCCAAAAGTTGTGGTATCTTGAGATGACGCTCTTGCCTTATTTTTTCAATTCAGCATTTTGTGTTTTTCCTACATGTAACCCATGATAGTACCCTGCCCAATACCAAGACATAAGAAGCTGTTTCATATCTTCGTCCATATTTTCCATGGGCAAAGGCGGTTCTGGCATCTGCAATGGAGAAGGGGATTCATGCTGTATCTGTGATTCTTTCGGTTCTTCCGGGGTTTCTGAGGTTTCTGAGGCTACTGAGACTATTGAGTCTTCTGGTTCTGTAGGGTTTGTGTCAGTTTCCGGTACACTATCTGTGTTGGCTGAGGTACCAGTTGTCTCATCCTTCTCAGCTCCTAAACTGTGATATTTCTGATTAGGAACGGTTAGTAAGTCTACTTTAACTTGGGCGCCAGCAGCTGATATCCTACCTTGTACTCTTTGAAAGAGTTTTCCCAGGAGTCGATCAGCATTTGATCATCCCATAGCTCCTGGTTGTCCAGGTTAATATCTTCCTGATTTGCCTAATGCTGTTAGTTAGTTATAAACACAGCGTCGTAATCAATCAGTCACTCACATTTGACATTATTTGTTGAGCGACATGAAGAAACAATGTGGTGAGGAAAAGCCAATCTATCAGGATCACAAAAGATATATGTCACCAAATTACATAACATAACAACAGCAAGTACTCAGGGCTTAATTCTTAACAACACGATTATTGCATTTATTTTATTTTTTATTCATTCATTCATTAGGCAGGAATCGTGCAATTCAAGTAAAAAAAAAGGAGATGTAAATCAAGTCAAACTAATTATACATGTTTAATATAGGGTAAAAACAATAGGAATTCAAAATAAATATTTTTTTTTAATACTTTCAGTCCATCATCTCCACCAAACGTAGAAAAACATAAGGAAAATGAATGCAAAGAACCCTAGCCATACTTTCCATGGAATACCTGATCTCTCTGACATAAGAATCATTCTGTTAAACGTCACCTTGAGCTTTGTTTGTGCGCTTTCAAAGTTATGTCCCAAGTCTTCCAGCAACTTGTTTGAGTCTCGTATCTCGTCTCCGATTTTAATAGTCATGTCTTTGAACATTTTAACTTTTGCAGTCAGTCCTTCGATTTGCTGGTCGTTTTGAGATTCAAGAGTGTCCATTACACTGTCACTCGTATATGGTGAGTTGGTTCTTCCAGAATCCAAGCCTGGGCTGTATGAGTTGGTTTGGTGCTGGTGAAAGTTTCCGCGAGATGTGACTCCGGCTCCGGCTCCTGACAGTCCACCGCCCATGCTGTTGGCGCCACTGAACAACGGTGTCCCTACCCGGCTGTTTCCAGAGCTGCCAGGATAGCTACGGTTGGGGTTGTATGCTGGAACATTGGAGAAGAGCTGTGTTCTGCTATCAGGCTGTGTTCCGTATCTATTTAACAGTTAGAATGCATTCTAAAGACACATAAAGAAGCATAAAGGAGCATACTTACCGGGCTGACATGTTGTGAAAAAGATTACAGTGAGTAGGTTGAATTAAGGAGGTCCTTGTATATTGTGTATTCTGGTCTCTTTGGAGAGCTCTGTTTGAAACTAAATGACAAGATTCGATCGAATAAACCTATTTCAAGCAGATAGCAGTATATTTGACCAAGAGATGCTGCCAAAAATATGCAAAAGATGTGTTGAGATTGCTAGAAATGCTGAATCAAGGTGGTGAAGTAGCAGTAATAGTAATAATAGTGCGGCAACTACCTCGTGCACATATTTTGTCGTGGAGAGGCTGAACCACCACTAAACATACTAAACATACTAAACACTCTAGCAGCACACGGGCACTATAGCTCAGATTCGATTCAGATTCAGATTCAGACGCATGCAAACACAGCAATCTTTTTTATAATCACAATGGTACCACCCCGGATCCCGAAGTTTGCGTCAAAAAAGCAAAAGAAGGCTGCATTCATTCCCAGCACAGCAGCAGAGTTTTTGGACTGTGGCGTTGAAGAGGAAGAGAGTGGTGACAGATGGGTTGACTCTGGAGATATTGCAAAAGCAGTTAGATTCTACCAAAAGGCTGCTGGTTACTATCAGCAAGCAATCTCAAATGTTCAAAGCTCTGGAGGGTTACCTGCGGCAGGTCAAAGCGTTAGTGAAAACAGGCAGATTTTGGAAGATGCCATGTATAATCTATCGAGGATGCAATATGCAATCTACACAAAAGTCGTCAAAACTGGCGAAGTTGACGGATTCGATCCCAAGAGAATTGGGGTTCCGTTGGATGGAAGCGGGATTGTTCCAACGGATATTCAGCAAGTGCTGAAAACCCAGGAAGAAGCGATGAATATTTCTCAGCAGGTCAATGGGGGTGCCCAATTCGGCACTGTCTCAATTGATCTGCTTTATACTTATGGGCAAGTTCTTGCAGAGGCTGGGGAAGAAGCTGAGAACGTGCAAGCGGTTCAAAGAGCAGCAGAATGTTTTCAAAAGGTCCTGGAACGCCAGGTTACAGTTCTACGAGAGATGGAGGGCGATGAAGTTGAAGAATCTGCTGACCAGTCTGAAACTTTGCTACCAGCTCAGACCCAATCACAACAGCAAAAAAACGATTCTACAGTCCAGGTACTTGTTTCGGAAGGAACAGCTCCCTCATCGCTCGTTGAAACAATAACCAGTTTACTCGACTGTTTAAACACGTTGCTTGAGCTAAGCAGAGATGACCAGACCACCCTTATCCAGCCCAGTGAGCTAGTTTCTCAATGTTTAGAAGCTGTTAGAAGCACAATCGTATCGCTGTTTCAAGTCATTTACAAATACAATTCTCCGCAAAGCAATATCCAGCCTGACAGTTTGTCGGAGCAAATGAGAATACCAGCATACCTTGTTCAGAATGCATTTATATCCATTGCACAGATAATCAGTACTTGCTGCGAGTCTGTGGAAGTTTTACTTGAGATCTGGTCTTGTCCTTCCATTACTCATATCAATAGTAATGAGACACAGGCATTGGCCCAGTTAGTCACCAACGTGCTCGGTCACGAAATAGCCTCAGGCAGTAACGGTATTCAAATTGTTCTGCCCAACTCTGTACCAAGATATTTAGCAGCAGGCGACGCTCTTTTTGGGTTTGCTGAACGAGGGGCAATACATGAAGATGCAAAATGGTCAGCATATTCGAAAGCCCTTACGGTTCTCAAAAAAGGTTGGGACCTGTCAAATTCAAATTCAAATTCAAATTCGACGGAAACTGGATCAGATACATTCAATGGAAATCCAGTTTTGAGCCAAGTCCTTGCAGATGTGGAGCGTCCTAGTCCTATTCAGAAACTGCAGCTGTTGATGGCCCGAGGTGACGCCGACCTTTTACGTTCGACCCTTGGAACACCGGCTGCTGAAAAGAACCGAGAGCTGTTGCGCAAGAATGCCATGAACATGTATTTCAGTGCTTCTAACCTGCAACTAGTCCAATCTTCAAAAAGTGGTTCAGTTGGCGGTCTCACCTTGATGGGAGACTCGCCAGAGGCCCAGAGATTAAAATTAGAGGTCAAAGTGAAGCTTGCTCTTCTAAAAGGAAGCCCTGAGACAGATCCCAGCTTGAAGGATCCCAGAGCAAAAAAGATACTAAGCGGAATAAGAGAGGTTGGAGGCATGGGTCTTTTATAAGTACATTTTGTAGATAATATAAAATAATAAAAAATAAAAAATCAACTATTGAGCTGTTGTTCACGTGACTGTCACGCGACTGTCATTGTAGTTAAAGTTAAAAGCTCCCTTTCGCTCCATAGCTACGACTCTCTACCAAACCCACACACAATGGCGACAATAGAACCCACCCACAAACGAAGAAGAAGAGGGCTCTTCTCAAATGACCGTAAGTTGTATATCCAGTTACACGAGGCTAGATGCCTTCATTTGCTCTAAATCTAACCTTTATTTTATTTGTTCACTCCAGTTCGCTCTTTACTTTTTGCATACGGAGATGTGATGGACCCCGAAACGTCCACCGTCAGCACGCTCGACGACATCCTTCAAGACTACATCATTGACCTGTGCTACGAAGCCTCGCGGGTCAGCAAAACCGCGCACCGCACGAAGATCAAGGTCGACGACTTTAAGTTTGCTATTCGCAAGGACGCTAAGAAGCTGAGTCGTGTGGAAGAGCTTCTTCAAATGCAAAAGGTCATTCAAGAGGCAAAGAAGATTTTCGACGACAATGAGGGCCGCGCTCTGGCAAAGAAGAATGAAAAAGAGCGCGAGAGAGAAAAGGCGCGTGAACGCGAGAGGGAAAGAAAGCTTAGAGAGGCAAAGGCGCAACAGCAGGGATAAGCAAGTGCTTTTGAAAACTAAGCATTTTTTTATTATTATATTTTTTTTTGGAGTGGGCTAGACTGAACTGACTGCTGAATTAAATTATTCAGTAGCTGGTCCTACCTGACTTTATTTATTTCGGCACCAGGGTTTAGACTTGAATAATACCATCTATACTAAAATCTCAGAGGTAATCAAATTGGTTATTGTCAAGTTGGTATCCTCGCACGTGAATCCCATGTGATGGCTATTCTTTTGCTTCATGCAAGAACATAAGAACACTTTCCACAAGTATCAAAGGAAAGGATTGCATTTCAAATTGCTGGCTCACAAACATTGCTCTGCATGACTGACTCAGGCCATAGTTGAAATAACAGCAGATTAGCCAGATTAGCCAGATCAACCAGTTGCCACTCAATACGTCCCTTCCTAGTCATTCACATTTGTATTTAGATGATTTTCATTAATGTCTCTGTAGAAATATCTACTGCTAATATACACAATTTTTTAAACCCGATAGAAAATATAGTTTTGGCTATATTAATAAAAAAAAGTAAATGCAAGATTCCTTGGATTTTCATTAAACCTCTATCCAACAGTTGCTGTCTGTCTATTGCTTGTTTCGCAAATGCTTATAAATCAGCATTCAAGGATTCTAATTGTCCGCCTCTAACTACCTGATCCTTCACCATCTGAGCGTCTCTGCCAACCAACACATTCCAATAGTGGTTGGTATTGATGAGGAAAAGATTGTAAACATTCTTGGGGAAATCAATGTAACTTTGAAAGATAAATTTAAATGCATCCTTCCATAGCTCCCACTCGGGGTCGTCCCAAATAGACGAACGGGCTGATTGTTGTTTGGTATTTGTATTCGATTCATCATCAGAATCATAGTATTCATAAAGATCCGCACCGTCGTCTTCAATATATTCTTCTTCTTTTTTAGATTGCTTCTTTTCGGGCGTATTTTTGCTTGATAATGAATCAACATCAACTCCCTGTTCCTTCAATTGATCTCTGACCAAGTTTCTGAAATACTCGACCGCTTCAATGGATTTAGAAAGACGGTCAAAAGTATTGACCAATGAAACCAACTCTGATCTTCGCAAAGAAGCAATCAACTTTCTAGATTGCTCATCCTCCTCTTCATTCAACTCAAAAACAATCTTCAATGCAGTACCGTAACCAGCGGCTTGCAGTTTACCCCAAAGTCTGCAGCGGTCACACCCAACACAGTCCATCAAAGCAGAGACTTCATGGAACCTCTGTCTAAATTCTTCCTTCAAAATCTTGGCTTCTGGAGTGGAAAAGACCTTTGTTTCATCAAAAATTTCAGGAGATGTGGAAGCACTTCGTGATAATTGCAGAATTTGTCGACGGGTGGACTGATCATAATCTTTAGAGTTGGGGCAAAACTGTAAATCGTCGACGTACTTGAACAGCTTGGCAAGAGCTCTGGAAACGACCGCATAGTTAAAGTACAAATTGGATAGGCGTTCTGGGTGATTTCCAACACGAGCAAGGAAGCATGACAAGTCGGGGCCCCATTCACCAGTATTCTTGTCGAGGTACGAGTAACATAGGTGAGTGGAAACACTAGAATGCATACCAGAAATCAGTCTGTAAAAGAGGCGCTGTTCAATACACATCTCCTGATCTTTACCAACATCGGTTGCATCCTCCGTCAAGTACTTAAGAGAGGCATCTTCTGTTGGGACTTCAGAAGCAACATCGATGGCGCTAGAGCTTTCGGATGAAGGGAACTCCTCGCCGTCCATAAAAGATTTGGAGAGTGAAGGGCCCGTGTAGCCAAAACAGTTTTGTTGATAAACGTTTCTCCAAATCATATGAGCGTGAGGTCCGTTGTAACCAGTGTATCGTTCAGGATTGTCAAGGAGAGAAACATAGACGCCTTCGGGTCCAGTCCGGTCGTCTTCAGGAACGCAATAGTTCTTGTCGGTGCATGATTCGTCCCATGCGGCATCCGCGTGTCGTTGAAGTCGGCCACCTTGGGCAAGAGAGTCGTCAGCGTTCTTGACACAGGAAAGCTCAATGTCATCTTGGATATCCCCAAGCTTGTTGTTGCTGGAGACAGTGTCTTTGCTAAGCTTTCCGAGGTTGGAAGCCCGCCAAATGTCTGGCAGGTCTGCCTCATCTTCAACTGTATCCACGGCACAGGCGCGGTTTCCACAAGTGCCAGAGTCGTCACCAAGAGGGCAGCTATCGCCAAAAAGATCAAGATAGTAGAATCGGAAAAAATCCGTCTTAACTAGGTTCTGGATTATGGGGCGCACGCGATGATTAGTGTACTCGACAGCCTCATAGGTGGCTCCACAAGCGTCTTCGATGCTGCCGTTAGGCACCGCACAAAACCCTGGGTTTAAGAGAGTTGATGTGAGAGGATGGGGAGGCAATAAGGATGTTGCTGTAGGTTTTGAAGCTTCATTTGGAGAAGCGACCGAAGTAGCAGCCAAAGCCGCTACAATAAATAAGTTTGGTAAATGCATTTGATGAACAAGCAATGTGGATTAAAAAAAAAAAAGAGAGAGAGAGAAAAGAAACAGATAGGAGGCTGGGATTAATAAAAAAGGATTTGTAAGTAAGGGATAACGCCAGCGTGTGAAAGATTTGAATCAGGCAACGACTTTAGCAAAAACAGGCCAGAACCAAAGGAAAATCTGACGATGCGAATGGAACAGTGAACGAAAGAGATTTATCAGAGAAAAAATAATGTCAGAACCAGAATATTTGTCATTTAGGTGATGCAAATAGGACTCAGGAATAGATTCATGCCGTATCGCTGTGCGGCAGCTAGCCGAGCGATAGCTCGCTAGTTGTGTTGCAGTTACAGTTACACCTGCGCCTTTGCCACAATATGTGTAATGTCACACATTGTACATGTGAAAAATTTTATGTGAGGCTGAATTGATTTTGAACAAGGGAAAAAAAAAAAATTGTGTTTCGTCATGTTGTACCGATAACCATCAATTCACCAGTATTCACCAGTATTGACGATATTAACAATGAGCACTGAAGAACTCTCAAAGAAACGCTCTCGGGACCAGGACGAAGACGACGTCTTGAAGATTGAAAAGAAGAAGAAGAAGGACAAGAAGGAAAAGAAGGAAAAGAAAGACAAGAAGGACAAGTCTGAAAAGAAGGACAAGAAAGACAAGAAAGACAAGTCTGAAAAGAAGGAAAAGAAGGAGAAAGAGACCAAGTCTGAAGAGCCTGCTCCCAGTTCTACTGCTTCTCCTACTCAGGCTCAAGTCGACGACTTCCTCAAGACCAATTTCATCGCCATTGAAGACCCAGACCATGATTCAACCAAGCCAATTCTTTCCTTTGACCAAATGAACATTGACAAGAGAATCCTCAAGGTTCTGTCTCAATTTCCCACGCCAACTCCAATCCAAAGTGCCTCTTGGCCATACTTGGTTAATGGCAGAGATATTGTCGGTGTCGCCGAAACCGGTTCTGGCAAAACCTTTGCCTTTGCAGTCCCAGCACTCAACCATTTAATCTCACATTCTCCTAACAAGCGAGGCGTCAGAGTTCTTGTGGTGTCCCCAACTAGAGAATTGGCCATGCAGATCCACGAGAGTATCAAGTCCTTGACTGACGTTGTCAATTTGGAAGCTGTCTGTGTCTACGGTGGTGTTCCAAAGGACGCTCAAAGAAAGGCTTTAAAGTCTTCCAGCATTGTGATTGCTACCCCTGGTCGTTTGAAGGATCTGATTGAAGAAGGCAGTGCCGACATTAGCACTGTCGACTTTCTCATTTTGGATGAAGCAGACCGTATGTTGGAAAAGGGTTTTGAAGATGACATCAAGACTATCATTGAGTCTACTCAGTCTACCCCCGACAAGCGTCAAACCCTCATGTTCACTGCTACCTGGCCACCACAAGTTAGAGATCTTGCTGCATCTTACATGAAGAAGAACACTGTCCGCGTCAACATTGGTGAGACCGATGAGTTGGCTGCCAACAAGAGAATCACTCAGAAGGTTGAAGTCATTGATCCCCGTGACAAGGAGCATCGCTTACTTCAATTACTCCGCGAATACCAGTCTGGCCCCAAGAAGAACGACAAGATTCTTGTTTTTGCTCTTTACAAGAAGGAAGCTTCTCGTGTCGAACGCTTCTTGCAGATGAAGGGATACCACGTCTCTGCCATTCACGGCGACTTGTCTCAGCAACAAAGAACCAGTGCTTTAGAAGAGTTCAAGACTGGCAGATCCAAGATCCTTCTGGCTACTGATGTCGCAGCTAGAGGTTTGGACATCCCCGCTGTCAAGGTTGTTATCAACTTGACTTTCCCATTGACTGCTGAAGATTATGTCCACAGAATTGGCCGTACTGGCCGTGCCGGTCAAACCGGTACTGCTGTCACTTTGTTCACTGTGCATGAAAAGCACTTGTCTGGTGCCCTGATTAACGTTCTTAACGGTGCCAACCAGCCCGTTCCCGAAGACTTGTTAAAGTTTGGAAGTCACACTAAGAAGAAGGAACACTCTGTTTATGGTGCTTTCTTCAAGGACATTGATCCTTCTGCCAAGCCCAAGAAGATTAAATTTGATGACTAAATAAGAAAAAGAAGAAGAAGAAAAAAAGAAAAAGATATGGACATTTTAGTTTGAAAGTTTTTCATGATTTAAATTTTTGTTTTTAGTTTTTTGTTGTATTATAGGTTATTGTTGCATTTTACGTATTAATTCATGCTGTCTGTTTTCACCTTGCTTAAAGTATACAAACTGCCAAAAGGCGCATTCAATATCCAAACGAGAAGAAGCCTGGAAAAGTAGTATGGAACCCTGTGTGATAAAAACAAATCCAAGATCCAGAATTCAAAATTCAAAACCAATATTATTATTATTATTCCATTTTGTTTGCCAATGCGGCAGTGAGAGATGGCACTACATTTGCTTACACGTGTAAAATAATCACCTTACATCTGGGTCTTACGTTAAATCCAGGAGTCTGGCCCTGCAGTACTTGTTCTAATTATTAACACAAAAAATCTCGACTCTTTTGTCAACCTTCTTCCCGACAGACAACTATCACCACCGTTTACCATGACAGCGCCTCTTAGAGAACGACTATTGACTCGTGAGGACGTCGAGGACCTCATTGCTCAGGGTAGGCAAATCACCATCTACAAAGGCCTGGCTCTACGGGTAGACTCATGGTTGCCGTACCATCCCGGAGGATACAAGTGTGTCGAGCATGTCATCGGCAAGGACTCGTCTGTAGAGATCTCGATCCATCACTCTGAAGAGACGTTGCAAAAGGCCGAAAAGTATGCCATAGGAAAAGTCGATTTGCCTTGGAATAACTTTCGCCCTCCTATCCAAGGCGGCTTTTTCAGAACCAAAGAGCAAATGGCCATCACAGACCCCGAAGAACAGCACAAGGTGATTTTAAAGTGCCCGCATCAACTGCAATCCAAGGCTCAGATTAGCTTATACGACTTTTACAGGCTGCCTCGAGAAGTTTCCGACACCAATGATGCAGAATACAGCTCGGTAACTGAACGAATCATTGAAGAGTTTGACAGAGAACTGTTACGAAAGGATCGAGAAGTGTTCCCAGTGTGTAACCATGAAACTCAGGATGAGATTGTGAAGCGCTTTTATAAACTTTACGAAGAGGTCAGTGCTGCTGGTTTGTTCAAGCCAAACTACGATGGCTATGTGAGAGATTTTTTGCGCATCAGTGCCCTTGCTGCCCTTGCATACTACACTTTTCAAAAGCACTGGCTGTTTCCATCCGCGGTGTTTGTGGGTTTGGCATGGCACCAGCTAACCTTTGTTGCCCATGACGCTGGGCACCAGGCAATCACCCATAACTACCAGCTGGATAACATTATTGGAACCTTTGTGGCCGACTTTTGTGGTGGCTTGTCGTTGGGCTGGTGGAAGCGAAACCATAATGTTCACCACATTATCACAAACGACCC
Source organism: Magnusiomyces fungicola (assembly GCA_900654225.1). Taxonomy (NCBI): domain Eukaryota; kingdom Fungi; phylum Ascomycota; class Dipodascomycetes; order Dipodascales; family Dipodascaceae; genus Magnusiomyces; species Magnusiomyces fungicola. Next base: position 2,408,573 of record CAACAH010000002.1, read on the forward strand.
AGTCCATGACCCTGATATCCAGCATCTTCCCTTTTTTGCAATCTCGACAAAACTCTTGGGTGACGTGTTCTCAACCTATTATGAGCGTCTGTTGGCTTTTGATGCTTTTGCAAAGTACATGATTCGATTCCAGAACTACACTTACTACTTGATTTTGTGCTTTGGAAGATTCAACCTCTACCGACTGTCGCTGGAGTACATTATCCTTGGTCAAGGCCCCAGGCGGGGAAAGGGCGCATGGCTTAGATACCTAGAGTTTGTTGGGATTTCCTTTTTCATTTATTGGTTCTTTTATTTGGTAGTGGCTTGCTCTATCCATTCTGCTGGAGAACGCTGGATGTATGTGTTGGTTAGTCATGTTGTGACTATGCCTGTTCATGTCCAAATCACCTTGTCTCACTTTGCCATGTCCACCTCGGACATGGGCTTAGACGAAAGCTTTCCCCAGCGTCAGCTTCGTACTACCATGGACGTTGACTGCCCTCCTTGGTTTGATTACATTCACGGCGGTCTCCAGTTCCAGGCCATCCATCACCTGTTTCCACGCATGCCACGCCACAACTTTCGCCGGGCCCAGCCATATGTCATCAAGTTTTGCAAGGATGTGGGTCTTGAGTATACCATCTACGGGTTTCAAAAGGGTAACCAAGCCGTCATTGAGAAGCTTGGTGACATTGCTCACCAGGCGTCAATCCTTGTCGACTGTACCGGACATCTTCAGCAGGAAGCCTTTGAGTCTGTTGTCGGAAAGGCGGCAGACAAGAATGCCGAACTTCAGGATGCTGTGTTGAAGCAGAAGAAGCGTCAGTTTGAGACTGAACTGGCCAACAGAACGAGAATTTGAGTGGAATTAATAAATTAATAAATAAATAAGTAAATAAGTAAAATAAAAATAACGACTGGATTTAGAACATGTAGTAAAATGAACAAACAGTATTTTTCCGGACAGCGAGAATCGTGATGAAAGAAGAAAGGTATAAATAAATGTGTATCACCCAGTCGGGACATGTGGAGCCAGCAGGCGAGGTTAAGGGTTTTCTAGGATTGGCTACTGCTTAGTAAGTATATGGTATTGGGTATTGCCATATATTGAAAAGGTAAAAAGAAAAACAAAAAAGACATTTTGTATATTTATATTTTCCATGAATCATCTCATTTATATATTTATATATTTATTCATTTATATAGTTGTTCATTTGCTCCTACTGTCAAATACCCAAATACCCCGATATCGCAATAGTCACGTGACCAAGTCATACCCAAAACCGAACCTTGATTTGCACTCTATTAGCCCCCCATTCCCATGTTACTCAATTAGGAAGAAGGCCAATTAACCAGCCGTCGAGGGGCAGTCGAGCAAGCGTCACTAGGAATTTGCCCAACGAGGTTGGACAAAGACAAGATTTGATAAAAATAATGCAGCGCTGGGCATTCTAGCGCTTTTTAAACGTCGGCCTCGAACTAGTCAGACGACGGAACCGTGTCTGCTCTGCTCCGTCTGCGTGGCCAAACTACTTACGACCTGGTAATAAACCAAAACAGCAATACAAAGCAATTAATAATAATAATATCAAGTAAACAACCCGTGATGGATTTGCATAATACCCGGATGCACCAGCGGATATTTGCCTATTCGACACTCTTTAAACCAATCTTTTTGGGATTCGCTCTGCCGGCTATCGACTGGAATCTAGGCTTTTTCCTATGGCTGTTTGTTCCCTATGACTGTTTACGATTGCAAAAAGTTTTTTGGTATATTCCAAACATGGTACCCCCTCATGCAAACCTTATAAATATCCCGAGACATCCTCCTCTGTGATTCCATTTCTTTTGCATCTCTGTTTTACTGCTCCTCTTTTGACTGCCCTTTGAATTCCTCTACTAGATACTAAACCAACAATGGGTCGATACGATTACCAAGGAAACTCCCCAAACTTCTCAACGGCTTCTGTCAAAAAGTACCTGAGTCGGCGCTTAATCACCCTCAAGCCTGATCCCGTCCCAGAATCAGTCATCCTTTCCAACGGCAAGGAAATTGGAAAATGGAACCTGCTGCTCAATCCCTTTGCAACTCTCGGCCTCATGTCTGGTCGAGCCTGGGTTTACTTTGCCCTCGCATTTTTGACCTGGTCTTGGGACGCTTTTGACTTTTTCTGCGTGTCCCTGACAGCTACAGACATCGCCAAGTCGCTTAACCGCTCAGTCACCGACATCACCTGGGGTATGACCCTCGTGCTCATGTTTCGTTCTGTGGGCTCTGTCATCTTTGGTATTCCGGGCGACAAGTACGGTCGTAAGTGGCCGTTCGTCATCAACTGTGTCATCTTCATTGCGACCCAGATCGGCACCGGCTTTGTCCAAACCTATGCGCAGTTCCTGGGCGTGCGTGCTCTGCTTGGCATCGCCATGGGTGGCATCTACGGTAATGTGGCCGCAACGGCTTTGGAAGACGTTCCACCCGAGTGTCGCGGTATCATATCCGGCCTGTTCCAGCTGGGTTATGCGTTTGGAAACCTTCTCTGCACCGTGTTCAACGAAGCCTTGACCTACCACACCCCACACGGCTGGCGCTCTCTCTTCTGGTTCGGCGCCGGGCCTACCGTGCTTCTTGTCGTATTTCGACTGGCTCTCCCGGAGACTGACACCTTCCGCCGCCAGCTGGAGATGGAAAAGCATAATACCATCAGCTACATGGACCGTGCCAAGTACGCAGCTAAACACTACTGGCTTACGTTTGTTTACTTGGTGATTCTCTGCGCTGTCATGAATTTCATGTCTCATGCCTCTCAAGATCTCTACCCAACCTTTCTCAAAGCCCAGCTTGGCTTCAGCGCCAATGCCACTACCGTGACCCAGTGCGTTGCTAGTTTTGGTGCAATTACCGGGGCTTTTCTTATTGGCCATGCCTGTGAATTCCTTGGCCGCCGTCTTACAATCATCATCTGCTGCGTTATTGGTGGCGCAATTACATACCCTTGGGTTTATGTACGCAACACTGGAATCAATGCTGCTGCCTTTTTCTTCCAGCTCATTGTCCAGGGTGCGTGGGCCACCATGCCTATTTACCTGTCCGAGCTCTCACCACCAGAGTTCCGAGCTCTCATCGTCGGAACCGCGTATCAGCTTGGAAACCTTGCTTCCTCAGCATCGTCCACCATTGAAGCTCGTCTCGGCTCTCAGTTCCCACTCACTAATGACCAAGGCGAGCCCGTTCCCGGCAAGTACAACTACGGATTGGTCATGGCCATCTTCCTTGGTGCTGTGTATGCGTCTGTCCTAGTTATTGTAATTCTTGGTCCGGAACGCCGCAAGGTGTCCTTCCTTACTGACAAAGAGTCTGACATTGCTGAGTTTACGGAAAAGACTGATGACCAAATGATCAGTGATGATAACTCTGAGACTTTTAAACAAGCCTAATTTAATGAATATGTTTTTTTGTGTGTATAATGATTTTTATAGTAAATGTTCAAGTTGAAAAGTTGATACTAAATCAGTGCTACCAAGTGGTCAAGGTTAGAATTTACCCCAGGTCTTTCTTGCTAAGGTTTAAAACAAAAACAATTACTGTATAAAAACAAAAAAGCCTCACATTTTATTCTTACAAATTTAAGGGTGCCAAGACGACTACTCTCCGCATTTCCCCACGCAAGCAGAACAAAAGTAAAGTCTGCAAAAAATAATAATAATAATAATAATAATAAAAATGAGGGTCTTCAGTGACAAAAGCGGCCCTCTCAAGTAGGACTACGCTTCCCGAAAACGGTCGGCCTTGTCTATAATGTACGACGAGGGCATCATGAGCTTGGCTCAAATAGCCTATTTTTTCTTTTTACGCTTATCTAGCACGCTATATTGGGTGAATGTCTTTCTAGTTTTATGCCGAGTTGTATGGTAATTGTCGTAAATCTTTGCAATATAGAAATGCTAGATTCCGGCTATCGATGGAAGATTATTACTTTACTTTATCGAGCTCATCAACGTTACAAGTTTTTGGCTGCCAATTTCTTCATGTTTTGTTCGTTTTGTTTTTAATTAAAGTGATATACATGATATAACTAGCACTCTTCACCAACCTTTTGAACAAATCAAACTATCAAGATTTAAATGTTGAGAGTGCATATATATTCTTATTCTTATACGGAAACTTTTCCTCCTTGCATTTTTCATAATGATGTTTGTAGAATATGGACAGCAATTTGCGCTTTTAATATCTTTTTTTGTTGAAACTGGTTTAAATATGAATTTCTGAAACAACATTTATACGATTAGGCACTATGGCCGAGCGGTTAAGGCGAAAGATTAGAAATCTTTTGGGATTTTCCCGCGCAGGTTCGAGTCCTGCTGGTGTCGATAACTTTTTCTACCTGCTTCCAAGTTGAAATGCATGTATTTTTATTTAATCTGTTTTTATTTTATAGTTATTTCGATTCTATGATTCTTATATGATGATTTTATACCTTGGCTTTACAGGAATGTAAGAAAAAGCGAGCTTGATCATGCTCTCCGGGCTCAATTAAAAGACTCCAAAAGAAGCCTATTAATTTAAACCAACCATTTACAATACCTCTTCTGAATATTAGGAATCCATCTGCTCATCTTTCTTGTAAATCTGCCAAGGTTTGTCCGCATAATCCGACACAAGTCATATAGCCATATAGCTCCGATCCCAACAGAGCTCCATAACTAGTTAGTTCTGTGCCAAGCAGCATTAACCTTTTTTGCCAATCGGGTATTCCTGTAATCCAGTCTTACATCCTTATCTCATCATCCTTTATAACATTACACTGCTTCCAGCAAACTCTGCCCTTTCAGACCTACCTCCTAAAGCTTTTATATATACTAAACTCTTCCGTGCACCTCAATCACCCGACCCACGTGATGTTCAATTTCGTTCGCCAAACCGCCCAAATCCTTTTAACCTTTGCATCCTCTCGTATTATGCGTCAACCCTCTTAAAACTTATATATTCTTGTTCCTCAAAATCTTCCCTTTCATTCAATACCAATTTTGAACCTGTAAACACAGTTTGAAATTTTGACTTTTTCGATATTTGGGTTTTTGGAGACCCCTAAAATCGGTTTTATGGGCATAACTTTCTGGATTTTAAACCGATTTCAAATTCACTCAAGTATATTGATGCTATACCATTTTTAGCCTCCATACTTGTATTTAATATAAAGTTTTCCAATAAAATTGTACCAAAATACGGAAAAATATGATAACCTAACCCTTTCGTAAACCATACAATCAAACTGTGCTCGGGGACTCAAATAAGCAGATTTTGTATGTATCCAATAAATCTCTGTATGACTGGTATCCAAGTTTCTCGCCCATCAATTTTATTTGCAAAACTCAAAATATAATTGTTCAAATCGTTTCAATTTTTATTTAATTTTACTTCAATATGATTGCATCACATCAATAATCACATAAATTTCATCATATATTAAATTTCATAAATATCTCAAAGGTTATATGTCCGTTAAAAGTCATCAAATTGTCACTCGAGTATAAAGTCATTAAACGAGCATTTCTGAAAACATTACATTTTCAAGTTTGCAAATCTCCATCTTAATAAAGTCTCCATAGTGATAGTGATATTTATAGGTATCTGGGCCCAAAAATGTCAATTGAGCAAAACTTGATCTCCCTTTTTAAGCTCTCCAGATCCATTATGCTCCATATTAATCATATAAACAGGCTTTTGGCCAGTACGCTTCAATGCCTTCGCCAATGCCTCATGATCAATCACTTGTTGAATCAATTCGGGGGTATAGTTCTTAAACTTGTAAACAACTTCCTTCTTGTCATTCTTAATTCTTTTTTCATTGACAGTACCCCTCATTGGCATCTTTACCACTTTAGTCAAGTCTGGTTTGCAAAGCTCAAAAATAAACCCAACGTTTCGAGGCTTGCGGCCCCTTTTAGCAAGGCCACTTCTCTCTTGAAAAATTATATCTTTGTGAACGGAAACTGGAGATGGGGCAGGGCTAGTCATAGGTGTAGAGACAAACCCATTTGACAGAGAAAATGGAGTCTGAGGAAAGTGCGACATAGAAGAAGTCCGAGATAGATTATCAGGAGACATGGTGCGAGACTGGCTGTAATGGTAATCCTTTCCAAATTCAAGTTTATAGCCATTCGTCATAACTCCATTTCGTCCACCGTTACTTTCAATCGGATTGCAAATAAAGTCAATTGCAAACCTCTTTGGAACGTTTCCTTTAGTGTTTAGTTCTTGGTATCCAAATTGGGAATTGTATCTGGTATTAGAAGTATCAAATGAAGCAGTAGAAGGAAGAAACGTAGGGGGAATCTTCTTTCTAGAATTTGTTAGGAATGGGGTATAAGAGCCCGTTGAGAGCTTCTGGTCATTCAACATGCCTTCTCTTTGCTGAAAATTAGCAGGAAAAGACCCAAAGGGGATATTATTACGAAAAGATGTTCCATGTCCTTTTGTAGACAACGGAGATGTATCAATCTTTGGTTGAGCACAGTACTCAAATCTAGGAAACTGGTAATCAGCCGGTAAATCAGTCAAAGAAGAACTGCAAGCCGAGGAAGGATAACTGCCATGAGGAAAGGCATAGGGGTAGCTGTTGCCAAAACTAAACGAATAGTTGCTAGGGTATTGAAAAGATTGGCCTGGGACTTTATCATTAGAGGTATGTAAGCTGTCAGAATATTCTGACTCACTCTTATGGTCTGGCTTATCAAAGATAGGGCATGGAGTGCTTGAAACCTTTGTTCGTGGCTTAAGATAATTCTTGCGTACCAAAGGAGAGCCATTAAGAGCAGTCAAAAACGAATCAGAAAGCGGATGGCAAGGAGTCCGAAAACTTTCAGAAGGACTGACAACTTCCTGCTCGTTGTGATTATGATTGTACGGCTGAGAAAACTTCATTGAAGTCTCAGGGCCTTGGTGACGAAAGTATGGATCAACATTTTCATCAGAAACAGCATAGTCGTAGGATCCACAGTCCTGAATATCCTTTTCAAATAAAAAACCATCGTAGGACTTCCTCGTATCATGATAAAGTTGCCCGAGACCATTACCTGTATCCAACATTCCCGTTGATGTGATCTGCCTCTCTCTTCCAGAGAATATTCGATTAGGAGTTTCAGGCCCTTGAAAGTTGCCAGACGATAATCCAAGAGGCCCCAGAATCGGATTCGTATTCATCATATTGTTCGAATTGGCAGAGGCGTGGCCAGCTGACGTCAACTTGCAGTACTGGCGAGAAGAAATGGCCAAGTTACGAGAAGCACTTGGGTAAGACTTCCTTGTATGGTGATCGCTAGACATAAGAATGATTATTGGCGTTAAAATAATGAAGAGTTAAAACAAGTTGTAAATCAATGATTTTGAGTGAGTGTAGTAATGTGTCAAAAGAGTGAAAGGTGGAGAGAAAAGTTAAAGTAGGTAAAAGAAAGCCTTTCACTCATATTCCAAGATGTCCAAACACAACAAGTCTACTGAAAGGTTCAACACTCTTAATGCTTACAAAAGGAATGTCAGTACAAAATTACCACATTTTCCCGAGATTACTCTTATTTTCCACGTATTCGCACATTGACATATTCACATTTCATTATTTTCAGTTCGCATTTTTCCCTGCTTAATACGCCTAGTCTGTTGAACTCATTTTCTTCAAATCTAAGCCATCAAAAAAGATCACAATGCTGCGAAAGAGTGCAAGCAACGCCTGGCTACAAAACGAAATAAATCGTGATCGAAACTCGCCATCATGCATTCCCCTTTTTTTTATCACAAGAAGCCAAACCCTTGTAAGTTTCGACGATCTAAGAATGGCTGAGCGGCCAAGCGAAATAAGAAGTTGGGAAGCCAAGTTGGATGAGGAAGAAAAGAGATCGTATCACCGCAAAAAGCAGTTAGTTCATACTGACTCCAGTTTGTTCAAAGACATTGAAAAAGTTGCGCCAAATAAAGTGAAAGGCAGAGCCATGGCTATCAGATTTATAGAAAACAACATCACCACTGAAGTGGCATACAAGTATTGGAATGGTAACCTTAAGAAATCTCCATTGGGCCCTGGCTTCATCAAGCGTTTCAACATGAAGCCCCTCTGTCAAACAATGGACGTACTATTCCAGAAGGTAATGCACAGATTCGGTGAAAGAGTCACTCGTGTTTTTGAAGAACAAGAAATATGGAACATGCTGATATTGAAACATTACTATATCAACGAAGCAGTAGTAACAGGAATGACAAATGCTAAATCAGAGCCTTTAATAACGTGTCCCAGTCTGGAAATCCTAAATGATACTTGGATGTACTCGCGATTCGATGCTTATGAATGTCATGGGGGTAACTTTAAGGGAATTCCAGATTCTCCAAACGAGGTTAGCAAAATTGTTACTAATGAGAAAAAGTACATGTATGTTATGGCTAATAATATGGGCTGCTGTTTCAAAAATGTTGCTCTGTATCTTATTAATGTTTTAGAGGAAACCAAAAAGGCAATGCTTCCTCGTGAAGTAAGGTATTTCAAAGAGTGGAATGAGATATATGCAAATATCATTTCAAATGATCCACAGAAGTTGGCCTTTAGCGACAATCTCGAATCAACTATTCTGGAAGATCAATTAAAGTTTTATGATGAGTATTTGACAGATTTTTGCAGCGATTTGAATCAAGAGTTGTCATATGAAAACTCAGTAAGAGATGAAAAGTTCTACGAGTTTGTAGACAAGATAGTAAATGCTGCAGTTTGCTCCATAAAAAAAAAGTATCCGTTAGAACTTCCAACCTCTGGGTATATTCCATCAATACAATTTCAGCATCTGGCCAAAAAGATTTGTAGCGTTCTTTACGGTGTTGTTGCATGTCAAGAAGCTCTCAGGTTTGGGTGTTTTACTAGTTTAGTCGAGAACAATGCCAAGGTGCATAGAAGTAAGATCATGCTTCACAAGGAATATCCAATGATTCCATCCATGTTGTTAAAAAATTTGATACAGGCAGAAAACGGTGGTAAGAGCACCAATTATGGCGACGAGGAAAACGGTGATATCAGCAAAGGTAAAAGCTATTCAGCTTGGGGAGAAGGTTTGATTAAACCAATGAAACACCAGTTGCGAACCGTCAATGATATTTCAAACTCTCCGTATTATAAAAAGAAATTGATGGATAGATCTTACGAGACGTTGCAATTCTTCCAAGCGTATGTCAACTCCAAATCTCGTTCAAATTCCATGTCTTTGGACAGAAAAATGATAAAGCCCGACCCAGTCAAAAAGGATAGAGATAGGGAGAGTAAAAGAGAAAGTCACGAATTTCAAGTGAAGAAAAGAAAGAATCAGTTGAACAAATTATGTCAAACTGCGGCCTGGATACACAGCAAAGATTGTATCTCTAGCACCGGTATAATGGAAAGCGCTAAGAGAGAACGGGTATATATGATGGCTCTATACACCAGTGCTGATACCATTTTCCCATACCATAACAATGAAATCAGAAAGGAGTTGGTTATCATGGCTCTAATTCGAGCAAACATGGTTTTGCAAGAACGGAATGACCCTAGAAGGTTGATATCCAGCGAAATGGGGCATAGGATGAGATATTCCCCGCAAGAAATGCTGACTGCAGCTAAATCAATTGTGTACAGATTGTACGAGCAAACTACTAGAAGTAAGAGCAATGTTGAGACATATTCTTCGAATCGAGTATCCCGTCTAACTGTGATGAAAAAGACTTGGGACTTGGAACACCCTAGCATAAGGTCTGAAGCATTGGAGAACACGGATAGATGGTATATAAAAGATCCAACTGTGCTTGAGTCGGTTTCTGGAGCTACGGCTCTCGCTGCATTAAGTGAAAGCTTGCTGTCTGCGGAAAGTCAATTGTTGATCTCCTGGAGAATGCTGGTATACTATCAAACAAGAGATGATATCATGACTCTGGCCATGAACATGTGCGAGTACTGCATGAACGTTCCGATGACAAGAGTTGAAGCCGAAAAAGAGCTCGATTCTGATGTTATTTGCTTATTGTTCAACCATTAAAGAAAGAAGTGGAATGGAAGAGAGTTAAAATTTGAATTATTATCAGCCCTCAAACATGCTCACAAGTTTCACGATAGTCACGTGGGTTTAACGTGACAAGTTAAAAATTTCAATCCAAAACCACCATTACCCGCCTGAAAATCACCGAACCTTTTTCTTTGACTCTACAAGATTGGTACACAGCTTTTAATCGCTAGTTTCTCTCATCCGTTTTCATTCATAATGCCTGCCCAAGAACGTTCCACTACTGATGCTCTTACCGAGCTCATCAAGGAGTCTGCTCCTTCTATTCTTAAGGCTGTCTCCCTTTTCATTGTAAGTATTTGGGATAACCTTTTAGTCCTGCTATGGTCCTTGCTTCCATGTCCAAAGTCTTCTTACTAATAACTTTTCAATAGGCTGGTGTTGCTTTCATCAAGTCTCCTCTCATGGACAACATGACTCCTCAGTAAGTATCATTAATATTCATCATCTATCTTGGTTTTAATACGCTCACCTGGAGTGTATTATTGTATATTATTTCATCCGTTTGGATTTCTAACGTTTGGTTCAATAGATTATAAATTCTTAAAAACGACATGAATAACTCAAATATCAGGTCTTATGTTCACTGATCGATCTACTACGCTTCCCTTTTCACACCTTGTTTTCCAAAAGATTGTCATTATGAGCATTCGTTATGACTACAATTTTATTCGATTCTCGCTATGAAGCACCTACACGAGAAGTGGGTTTTTATGAATACTCTGAGTGCACTACTCTCTTTCTCTTTTACGGTAGTAATACATTTTTTGTTCTATTGGATCCAAAAGATTTAACCATTTGTTAGAGCAAAAACTGTTTCAAATTGTAAATAAGTGTATATATTAAATTGAAGAAATATTAATAAATAACGGAAAATTAAACAATGATAAATATTAGTAAATAATGGAAAGTAATGAAAATTCAAGCAATGATAAATAATAAATAATTATAAATAAATAATAAATAACGGAAATTTTTGGATAATACTTTTAAACATAAACAACAAATCCTTTGCTCTTGCCGAATAAGGCATCAACAGAGTCTTCTTTGTCAAAGTGCAACTCTGGGTCCCAAAGATCTTCTTCTTGCTTGTGATTGTTGTAAGCATACCGTGGTTGTTTGTGTTGAGTAGTAGTATCCTTTGGATCAATTGAGATAGATACCAAACTAGAAACCGAGCCATTGTGAGGCTTGAACTTGGAAAATGGTGAATAAGGTGAAGGAGCAAATCCAAGCTTGTTAAAACCATAACTGTCAATCTTTTTGTTGGATGAGGAATAGTAGGAATTGTATGAGTGGAGGTACTCAAACTGTTGAGTAGCACAGGAAGGGGATGCTAATGGAATTGAAATGCCCCCAAATCTAGAAGTCAAGGCAGAGGATACTCCAATAGGAAGAGTCAAGTTGTTGATATTTCCCTTAGGCTTAGAGCTGAACGATAGAAATGAGATAGGAGGGGCAGAAGAAACAGAAGAAACAGATGTGGCAGCTGATTCAGTAGAAGATTGTGACAGTGCAGTGCTAGAAGAGGAAGTAGATGATGATGCTGAGTGCGAAGATGAAATAGAGGAAGGCTTGGGCAAGTGGTGGTATGATGCGGAGGTAGACAAACCAGATGCTGGTTTAGAATAGGACTGGGAAGAAACGGTGGCTCGACGAGTCAATTGCTTGTTAGCAGAGACTAGGAGTTTTTGATGATGATGCTTGATTGCAGTGGCAGAAGCTGGGGTAACATTTGCAGACGAATTTTTAGATGTATTTGTCAAAATACCAGCTTCCATAGCGTCAGCCATTGCAGCAGCAGATGTAGGTGTGAGAGGGAGAGGCTTTTTCTTAAGCTGTTTAACAGTAATAGAGAATGACTTTGAACTCTTTACCGAAGGAGAAGAAGCTGATGAAGATGGTGAATGTCTAGGGCTAGTGATTGACATGGATCCATTATTATGGGGTGTGTGAGGAAGAGAGTGTGGTACTGGGTGTGGAGATGAAAATGATCTGCCCATTGGGGAAAATGTAGCTGAGACTGGGGTAGCCTTAGCAGAATGGCTTTTCAATGCACTCTGTTGCTGTTGTTCAACTAAAAAGTATTCTGGAGAAGTATAATAAGAAAACAGGGATTCAGAAGTGTTTGACTTTGACATGTGAGCATTAGATGGGGTAGTTATGGGAACTTGAGATGCAGATAGTGGTGATGGGGTATTAGAGCTGGTGCTGGATGCAGGGCTGTTAAAATAGTGGTTTAAGACTGGTAAGGTTGCTGACCTAGGACCCAACTGGGGTTGGCGGACAATTTCAATTCCAACAGGTGCCAAAGAATTGGGACAGTGTATTGACATTGAGGCATGGCGGGATTCATTGCGACGACGGCGAGTTGCCAGTGATGATGAATGGTAAGCAGCAGGAATGGCGCCCAAAACACCAACCGTAGATTCACGAACGCTATCTCGTTCAACTACACGACGAATTAGTTGTTTAGCTGGACGTTCGCAAGGTCCCGCTACTTGTACAAGTGATGGCCTCAGTTCTGGGGAATCTAAATGAATACTAACAGCCTCATTAATTTCTATTTCACTATCAGTAGTAGGAGAGTCAGGTCCAGAAATTTCCGAATCACTTTGGCATATATCAGTGTCTTCTCGCACCAGGCGAATTGTTGTAGTGACATTGCCAGTAGATACATCAGTTGAACTCTGGCTTGCTTTTTCTTTGACAGACATTGGACTAGGTTTGTGGTCGGGAATGGCAGATGGGCTGTAGTAGCAGATTGATGAAGTACGTGGATGCATGGGAGACTCCAGTGAGCTATTAGGTAACAGAGATAAAGATGCTAATGTTGGCTTAGGCTTGATGGCAATAGTTGGTGTGGAAGGGTTAGAAAATGTGAATTGGTGTGAAGTTTTGGGGGATATTATTTCTTCTTCGAGTATAGATTCTTCTTTCTCAAAATCAGTTGTGCTCATCTGCTGGAGTGTGACACTAGATTCGACAATGACAGGGTTTGAAATAGAATAGCTTTGCTGATTATATTCACTCAAATGTTTCGAGCGGTTGGGATTAATGGTGATTGATGTTCTAGATAACAAGCGACGAGACTTAGACCGACGTGGAAGAGAGGTGGATGGATGCTGGTTTATATCATTTGTATCTGGGCCTGAAGAATTGCTATTGCCATGAACGTAAAGAGCCCTGCTCAACGTCTCAGGTTGTTGTTGAGAAGCTATACGTTTCTTTTGGTTGTTCTGATGAAACTGATCTGTAGACTCAAGGTCTTCCGCATTAACAAGATTATTTTTACTTTTCTTGGAAAGCAGGGTGAGTTTATTGGAAAACGACTTATGCTTGGAGTGATACGACGCAGAAAGCGACAAGGGTATGTTGGATAGTGTTGTTGACATTTCGAAAATATGTTTGAGGTTAGCTGAATTGGAGTCTTCCCTATTGAGAGAAGAATTGTTATTTTCTTGAGACAAGCTAGTCAAATCGTTGTTGTTTCCGTTGTTTGAAAATTTTGTCAATTGAGATTCCTCAAAAATAGGATCAGTTGTAATATTATTATTAGTCGTTCCAGCGACGCAGCTTCTTCGGGGTTTTGTCCAATTTGGGCTTTTAGATTTTAACAAAGGCGAAGAAGAAGAAGAAGAAGAAAAGGAAGAGGAGAAAGAAGAAATAGAAAAGGGAGGGTGGAAGGGATATTCAGGACCAGTTGAAGAGGGGTCATGCTCTTGAAGGTTTTTGGTTTTGCTAGCTGAATGTAAACCAGTTTCAACGACAGTCTTGTTTCCATAATAAACTACTGTTGGTTTTGTCACAGAACCTTTTGTTGAAGCTAAAGTTGACGCGAGCTGCAAGGCAAGGAGGTTCCCGCAGAACCGTGTTTCAGCACCTGCACGAAACACTTGTTTTTCTTCACCAAAAGTTATTTCGTTAGTTTGTTGCAAATATTTGTGAATATCATTCAAGGACCACCATTTTTGAATTCTTCGTTGATTTTTTGTTGAAATTGGAACAGCTTTCAATCCACCTGTTTCCCCAGACAGCTGAGTTGATACCACATTTTTGGTCTCAGGCTTCGACTTCCAACGGTTTTCCTGCTCGGCTACCAGGCTAGTAAAACTCAAATCCGGATATGCTAAACTCTTCAAGGTATTCTCAGTGGATTTTCCAACTTGTTGGCATCCGCTGTGCTCGTTCTTTGTTGCAGAAGTGGGCCTCCCAGCAGTAAATTCAACTTTTGATACTGCTGTCACACCTTTGTCAGCCGCATCTTCTAATCTGATAACGCCGTTCAAGCTGGTGAACAAAGCCCCATCTATAGAAACAGCGTCTGAAATGGTCTTTCGTCGGTTTTCAACTTTGGCTTCGTGTGCTTTGACCTTCAAAACCTCTACTCGTACTGCCGATTTTACTTGTGAAGCTGCAAGTCTATCACGCGCGTCGGGAGACTGGGGTGATTCGTCACCATTTCTAAACAGCGCATCGCAATCGATGGAACTTGAAATGCTAACCGTGCTAAATCCACGATCCATCTCTACTGGTGTATGAGCTAGTGTCTGATGATTCTTCAATTGTACTGGGGTAGCTTCTAAAAATACGCTTTGTGGTACACCTGATCTGTTATCTTTGTGTGTACGAATGTCATCAATGTGCCTTGTCGGTAGGCTGCTGCGGGTAGTGGTTCTATCATTGTACTTATTCGCTGTGTCATACATTTCGGCGCCCTTCTGAAACTTTTCACATATAACCCAATTCTTCTCCGTGAAGTTTGTGTTGACTTTATTACTATCTTTAGATCCTACTGTGTCTCTTGTTGATTTGGTACATAACGATGAGGATGATGTCCTTCGTCTTTGGATAGTTGCTGTGCCAACTATTTTTTGGGCAAAATCACCAGTTAATAAGACCGTGGAATGTTTGATGCTAGGCATTGAAACCGACTTAGGTAACAATAATAAGGGTTTAGGAGATGAAAGAAATGAGAACTCAATGTTTGTACTTGAAGGCTCTTTAAATTTCTTAATAGCCGGGACGGTTTGTGTTTCCAATATGTAATCTTCTGTTACTTGCGCTCCTGAAATACCCAGGCAACTGCTTTCTGCAGGTTTCTTCTGTGTTTGATAGAACGGCTGATTGAGATAAACACCCGCATTCAACCGGTTCAGCCCTGTAGTCTTAACCAACTGTAGGTCAGGATTCTGAGAAGAGCATTGCGTGGAAATGCCCAATCCTTGGGTTGGAGTAATGGAATTAGAAAGCTGGTACTGATTCATGAGTGGTAACTCGGTTTTCTTGCTAAACTGGTGCTTGGCCGTAATTGAATCTGATGCTTTATTTGGGACAGAATATGGAGAGGCTGATATAGAACAGTGCTCACGGCTATGATGGTGGCCATAATCGCTACGTTGGAGAAAAGAATGCTGGGGGGTGGAAACATTGCGAGTGATAGAAGCTTTTGACAGATCGCTGTAGGAAACAGATGAAGTAAGGCTTCTGGGCTTGTAGTTTTTTAACGGAGGATATCTGGTATCATCTTCAAGGACAGAGCGTTTGCTGTGCATGATGGTATTTGGGGAATGTTCGCAAATAGTATGTGTGCTCGTATTTTTAGCCGGGTTGAATGCAGGCTGGAGTTTGAAGTTGGAGTTATTTTTGAACTCATTATTGATCTTGCTAGGCGAACTTTCAAGAGTTGGGGTATGCGGTGCACTTTTACGATACTTGAGTACATGAACCTTTTCCAAATTTCGCAAATTTTCTTGAAACTTTTTGCCGGCTGAGCTGAGAGCTATAATATTTTTGTTGTGCTTCTCTACATGGGAGCTGAGTGTTGGAGAAGAGTGCGAGAAATTGGGTTGTCTATATAAAGAGGGTTCAGCAAAAGGTGAAGATTCTCTGTTCTTGTTCTTTTGGTAACGGTCATCAAAAATATCATTTTCGAAGAAGGTTCTGAGCTGCTTTGGCTGCTTTGGATGGAGATCAAGTGGGCAAGTGGTTTCAATACTGGTTGATACAAATGGAAAATTGACATTGTCCTCGATAGGTGCCAAGCTATCCTGCATGTCTTTCTTTTTTCCAACATTTATACAAGTTGTTGATTCTGTTGATTCCACATTTCTAGTTCTTTTGGTTATTTTGGTTATTTTGGTGTTTTTCCTCCCGCTCTCACGCTTTGATGTGGTTTTCCAAATCTGAGGCGAAGGTGACCTTGAGGCATTATCAATGCTACTTGGGTATCTAAGAGGACTTTCTGTTTCGCAGGAGCGGTTAGTTTGAGTCGGTTGGTAGACTGGTGAATGAGTTGTAGAGCTAGTAGTATCGTGAGAGCTCACAACACGGCTGTTGTGCTTATCGTAGAACTTTTTGAATATCTTTTTCATGTCTTTGCAAGACGTTAGTTTAAAAATGGGCATTTACAATTATTCAATGCTTTTACTTACTTGGATACCAAATCTTGTTATGAATAATATTCGAGTCAAAGTTGGTATGCTGTCTTCAGAATGTCTTAATTAGCAGAAGGGTTTAAATAGGGTTTAACCAAGTTGATGTAGACAGACAAGATGAAATGAAAATAATAATCCTAAATCTCAAGACTATTTCTGAAAATAACAAGCAAAGTCAATCAAGCGCAAAATATGAAAGGTTGGTAAGAAGAAGAAGAAGAAGAAGAAATGAAATACAGAAAGTAAATAAAAATTTTGACTTGAAGAGGCGTGTGTCAAAAACCATATCAAATAGCAACGGATATTGTTTCATAAGTGAAGCTATTCAAAGTTCGCTTTACAACTATGGGGTCGAGAACTTTAAATACCCAAGTTAATGGCAGATTCATAATGACGGCTATTGATGCGTGATTGTTATTGTTGTTGTTTTTGTTGTTGCTGTGCTCACAAGCCTCATTCTACGGTTCATTGTTCATACTTCCCACACTCAATGTAACGATGACCTCTTGACATGGGTAGATGTGGCAAGCACCTGGTTTCAGTTTGCCAATAAATTATGACATTCCATGTCTGGTTTTCATTTCCACAGTGGTGTACAGCATAGTTGGGTTTACCATCTCACTTGCAACATGAGTTTGATGGCCGTGTGTTGGTATTATCGTTGTTGTTGTTACAAACTACCAAGATAATAACATCAACCAATAATTTGGAAAAATAAACAATGCCCAACTAAAAACCTTTTTTCTACTTTTTTTCAACATTTATTTAAATTTTTCAAGTATACACCAACAAAAAAATAATAAATAAATAGAACTAGATACTGCTTCATCTCGTTCGTTCTGTCTATCACAAATCCATCCCATATTCATCATCACATTCCTCCCATAAGCACTCTTCCGCTTTGAGCATGGTTGTTTGCACTCTGTTGTATCATTGCTGAGTTTGATGCAGAAGACCCAATCTTCAGTTTAGATCCAGGTTTGGATTGTCCGCTCGTCAAGTTTCTAAACGCTGATCCAACCGCTTCTTTCAGCTCCCTGTACGATACAATCATATATGTTCGTTCGTCTCGCCCCACTAGTAAAACCTGTTCATCAATGCCTGCATCTAACTTGTTGAGCTCCCTCAAAATATGGCCAAGGTCTACTACAGGCTCTCCCACTTCATTAGTCTGATGAAATACATAATCGCGGAAAAGCTTTAACGGGTATCGGATGCCAGTATCAGACCAAGCAGGGTCGTTTTCATATTCAGGGCGTTCATTAATGGCGCCCAACTTGCACAACAGTCTGACTAATCGGCCATTTTCCAGCTCAGTACTGAGAGAATCCAAAAGTAACGTGTTGTAATTCAAATTGTCGTTCAAAACATCGAGAGATGCTGTGGCAGAAAGTTCAATCAAATGGGTTAGCTTCTCTTTTGGCCCAACATTGTGGTGAGCAGGAAAGCTCGCTTCTTGACCTTCAGTTCCTTCTGCATCGTTATCAAGGATATACTTGACAAATTCGTACAAGGCTGTTGAGTAGTTTTTGGATAAGCTTGCCAAAGAGTTTTGCAAATACTGGGGCGCACCAATGGTGGAGTTGCATAGAGACAAGATTATCTTTCCTAAATTGTGTATGTCTTCTTGTTGGTGTCGCTCCAAGGATGCTGCTAAGTCCTCGGGGCTGGAGAGACCATTGGCACCGGAATTGTTTTCGTAATCCAGCACATCAAAAATACCACATCCATTCAATCGAATACGATTATTGTCGGTTACTAATATTCTGGTGGGTTCTACTATACGAGCAGCCAGTTTTGCACCATGGATTGTTTTAAGGGCTAACAATAGCTGCGAAATATATCCCCAAATGAGCTTTTCTGAAGTTACAATGCGATTCATTTGTTGGTAGGACTCTGGGCCGAAATGTGTAGACATTAATGTTTGAGAGTTGGGATAGTACTCGTACACAAAGACTAACGAGTTGTCGCCGAATGCTCTAGTGGTAAAGGCTTCTTTAAGGCCAACTATAGCGCTATTTGAGCAACGGGATGGTTGTGCAGTGTTGGGCGAACTGTTGCTATTGTTCTGACCAGGAAAGCAAAGCTTGATCCAAGCATGGGCACAGCCCATGGCTCTTTCGTTAGTCAATCTAAAACCTTCAATTCTTCTGAGGGCATAAAGCTTGCCGTCAACATTGGAACACGCTTTATAGACCCAGGAGGGGTGGCCAAACACTCTAGTACTTTTTTCAAGGGATGTGTCAAGAGGAACCAAGCTATGGTATGAATTGACAATTTCGGGTAATGTAGATGTGGGTAAGGTTTGAAGAGCTGCTTCGTTTTTTTGTTGTAATGATTCTCGTATGTTGTTGGGGATGAAATAGTTTTCAGGGACCCGTTGGTGAGGGCCAAGATGTCGCGCTTGATAGCCACTAGGAGAATAAAGATGGTACTGAAGTGGGTATGAGGTGTGTGGCTGGTAGTAAATGTCTTGGTTATATTGAGGTAAACCAGAGTATTCCATACCGCCATTTGACATCTAGATGGACAGTTAGTAAACTTGCATCGCTTGACGCGTGATGTGAATACTTACATCGTAATTGGAGAATGCGCTGAGTGAAGGTTGGCTGAGTTGAGTAGGCAGGCCAGTCATTCCTGGCGAACTTTGAGGTTTGAAGGGTGTGGACTGGCTAGGACGAAAGATTTCAGGCGAGTATTGAGATGAGCCTGCCGATTCAGGGGCCACTTGGCCATTTTGGAAATCTGGCAAAAGTTAGTTAGTATTGGGCACACGGGACTAATTAGCTATAGGCGGTACTCACTTTTGGGAATAAAAGGCGATATGCCAGAGACCTTTGGAGAGATCTTTGCTTTGTTAAGACCTTGAAGAGAGGGAGAAGATCCCGACGGATTAATCACAGCAGAGGGCGCTGGCGTTGCTGATGCTGGGGTGGATGTGGAGGAAGAGGGAGTGTTAGCCCCAGCAATCACTGATAAGCTGGGTTGAAAGTTTGGAGCGTTGACATTGGTATAGGGCTTGAACGACGCCGGCTCCGCATTGAGCTTCTTTTTAGCGGCCGGTGTGGTGAACGTGACACTACTACTCTGACAGTTAGACCGAGACGACGTGGGTTGAATACAATGGAAAGTACTTACTTGTATGTGTATGGTTGCTTGACGGATTCAAATGAGACGCGAAAGGCTGTTAATAGGCTATAGTGAGGAGAGAGAGAGATAAGATAAGTCAAACACATACCGAGTCGTGGTTGTACGAGCAGCCTTTGTCGGCAAACTTGCAAAACCCGTGAATATAGATGTTTCTACAGGGCGTGTTACTTGCAGAAGGGTGGTCTGTGTACTTGGTTAGCAAATCGCAGATACGTTTTTGTACAAGCCCTAGTCACTTACTGAAGGTTTTGGACGGGCCAGAGTCGGACGATCCGGGTTTCTGGTTGGCCATTGTTGGAGCGCGGGTGTTGGACTCCGAAAAGACGATCTTGAGTTAGAGCCGGTGTCAGGAAGGACGTAGGGAGGAGGTGTGGGCCATAGGAACGCGAAACCCCAGGTATTGGGGAAACAGGAATCAGTGTTTGGGGATAGCAGCAGGGCCAAGTCAGTTGGTGCCTCTGCGCGGTGGTGATGCACAATTCTCACGTGACCGCGTGATTGGGGAATGGAGAGGCTTGCTATTCCGGTGGGGACGGGAAACGCGTGTGGAGCAGGCAGGAGCTTAGCGCGGTGTGCACGGTTACGGCGGGCGTAGGGCGTAGGATATGGCTGGTTGACGAGAGAAGCGAGAGAAGCGAGAGAAGCGAGAAACGAGAAACGAGCAACGAGAAACGAGAAACGAGAAACGAGAAACGAGAAACGGCCAGCCAGTGCACAAGCGATGCGCAAACAGCTCCAGCGCGATTAAGCGTGGTCGCGGGCTGGCTCAGTACATTTCGTCACTCAGTACATCCTGGCACCGGTATTTAACTAGCGAGACATGCGCTGAGTGCGTTCCGGCACCTTCATCGCATCATCATCATCATCAGCTCACTATGTCCAAACCCGTCATCATTGTCACTGGTGCTTCTAGAGGTGAGTGTTCTTGTGCTTTGTGTGCGTGTGCATAACCGGCATGGCTCTAACAGCAAAAGTTTAGGCATCGGGCTTGCTATCGTTGAAAGACTGCTAGCTTCCAAGGAGGCCCCCAACGTTGTCGGCGTGTCCCGCACTGAGAGCCATCTCAAGGCTCTTGAAGAAAAATACCCCAGCCGGTTTTTCTACGTTGTCGGCGACGTTTCCAATGAAGAGACCAGCAAGTCCGTCATTGCAAAGGCCATTGAACGCTTTGGTCACATCCATAGTATCGTTTTAAACGCTGGAGTTTTAGAGCCAGTGGCACCGATAGCCGATGCCAACATAGCTGACTGGGAACGCCTTTATAAGATCAACCTGTTTGCTCCCCTGTGCCTGGCATCAAAGGCTATTCCCTACCTGCGCATCACTTCTGGCCGTATTGTGTTTGTTTCTACTGGCGCTTCGGTCTCCACTTACACTGGATGGGGTGCATATGGCTCGTCCAAAGCTGCCTTGAACCATCTTGCTGCTACGATTGCTGCCGAAGAGCCTTCCCTTTTCACCATCTCCGTGGCGCCTGGTGTGGTAGATACCTCTATGCAGGTTGATATTAGAGAAAAGCACGGGGCCGGAATGACTGCCAAAGACCACTTGAAGTTCACCAACTATAAGAAGGACGGCAAATTGCTTCACCCAGCTGTTCCTGGAGAAATCATTGCCAACTTGGCTCTTCGCGGCCAAGGCGATGACTTGAACGGCAAGTACTTGAGATACAACAATCCGTCCTTGGAGGCTTACAAAGATAGACATGTAATGTAAGCGATATGTAGCCCACATAACCATCTTTTTTCTTCAATATAAAGAACTGAAATTTAGTACTCAAGCACCCGCTCTGAGCTACCTGACCTCTCTGCACTCATGGCTGCTATTCCTGTGTTTCCGCGTGTTGGATCCAGAGCTCTTTCTGGTGCTCTCCGACCGTCTTTCCAGACACCTGTGTCCGCTATTCGTCGGCCTTTGATTTGCCAGTTTACGCCAGCAGCTGGTGTTTCTCGCTTTAATCACAACCAGGCTACAGGCAAGAAGCCTCGGACAGTCAGACCGGTTACTTATACTCCCCGCGCCGTTGCCTCTGAAGAAGAGGTCAAAAAACAGCAAGATGAACGGAGGAAACAGCAGCTAAATTCTAGATTCAAACTACTGTTCTTTCTTGCTGGACTAGCCGGTGTTACTACTGTGCTGCGAAATATGTTTGGTGCTGAAAGACGTAAGTGCATTTCACATCTTTTTTCTCTTATTGCAACTACGTGAACTAATCTGCTCATCTTTCATAAAGTCCCTGAAGCCTCCATTGAGAGTGCCGTCGCCCCTACCACGTCACAGCCTGGTGGTCCGAGATAAATGCATCAATTGCTCGCGCGAAACCCTAGGCTGGCTACTCTCATTGGATCTCTTGCATAGAAAGTACTGAATACTCTTGTCTTTGGGCAAAGACAAATATTTGAAATAAACGATCTAGTGCCTATTTTTCAAATTACCCCGATAGGTTAGCATGTAGCTGTATTTGAATCATGGCTTTCATGTGATTAACCAGATCTGGTAGGTGTGCTTGTCCAGTAATAAATAAAGCATCTTGATATATAATGACCTGCAGGTCTATACTCATTATATTGTTCATTATTGTTCATTATTGTTCATTATTGTTCATTATTGTTCATTATTGTCATCATTCTTCATTATTGCTCGTAGCTTGCTTAGTGCTCTGACAGTCCGACCAGAGTTACATGTGTTATTTACAAAACCTATACACACACACGTGATTAATGACTAAACTCATATTGATCTTATCACGTGACCACTATTACGTAACTGGAGTGCAATCGAACGGGTCTCCAAAGATAAACTTGCACTGGAACTCCACATTCCCTTCTTTCCTCGAAACCATAATCTGACCATGAGCAGACTAAAACTGTTTTCCATACGGGGACGCCATAAAGCCTTCCCTTTAATCGGCAACCGGCAATTCAGTTCTTTATCGTCTTTGAATCAACTTGGTTCTCCTCGTTTTTCAGCCCCCAGCTACACCAGAGACCCATATGCTATAAACATCAACCAAAAGAGTCATACTCGACACCGACCCCAATCGGTAAACCCTGGACAACAGTACAGAAGATTCTCCTTGACAGCGCCTGCTTCTAACGACCTGCACCACC
The DNA here is from genome assembly GCA_900654225.1 of Magnusiomyces fungicola. NCBI lineage: Eukaryota > Fungi > Ascomycota > Dipodascomycetes > Dipodascales > Dipodascaceae > Magnusiomyces > Magnusiomyces fungicola. The sequence goes on from CAACAH010000002.1 coordinate 2,431,317, forward strand.
TCACAAGAGTAGGAACTAAAGAACTGGAGCATGCAGAGCGTGTAGCCCTTGAAAGACTCATCTCTGAGGTTAGTCAAGATCCATCCCATTCCCTCTATATTCCCTCTATCCATTGCTGCCATTCGCAATACTAACGCATGCTGCTATCAATTGATTTCTTATATTTCTCATCGTGGATTAGTACGCTTCTTATGAACTTGATGTGTATGTGTTTTTAAATTTTGTTCATCATTCAGTACCGTTTTATTGGCTGAGACACCTAACCTCGTCATGCTTTTTAATCATTTTATAGAATACACTTGGAAGACCTCATTGCATTTGGTAAAGCTCCCGTTCCCGAGGAGGTTCTCTTGAAGAATGCTGAATACGTCCTGAACCAAATAAGAGCCGTATGTTTTCATTGAGTATTTATGCTAAAAGCACTTCTAACACAGTACATGGATATCTAGAGACTCGCACACCGTTTATATGCTCTTCGCAACCTGCCCTACCTGATTGTCTTGAACCCAAGCATCTCCCAAATCTATTCCATTTACTTCAACTCGTTCCGCGTGATCACATCCACTCCGGTGCCCAAGACACTGGAAGAAAACAATTACGTGGCCGAGTTACTTGAACAACTAGTCGCGGCACATGCTAACACAGTCCCCATACTTTCTCGCGGGTTCCACGAGGCTCGCCGTTATATTCCACAGGAGCAAGTGACGCAAGTTCTTGACAATCACCTTCGTGCCCGCATTGGCACTCGGTTATTAGCGGAACATCACATTGCATTGACACACCCAATCGACACCACTCATTTCATTGGCACAGTCCAGGTGGACTGCAAACCATCCACCATTCTTAACCAGACTGCTGCGTTTGTTGGCGACATTTGCGACCTCAAGTATGGCGTTTATCCTCACATTGAGTTTGACAACCCTGAAGGCGTGGATGTGTCGTTGCCGTACATCCCCGTGCACCTGGAATACATGTTTACAGAATTGCTGAAAAACTCCTTTAGAGCCACAATCGAGTTTAAACAGAAGCAGGAGAAGGGATTTGGAAGTGACAATGAAAGCTCGCCAACCCAAGATTTCAGCCAATTTCTCAATCACAATGCTCCACACGGAGAACACGGAGACTCACATCAGGATCCAAACTTACCACCTATCCTTATCACCATTGTGAAAACCTCAACTGGCGCAATCATTAGAATCCGGGACCGTGGCGGAGGCATTCCTCCAGCCTTGGAGAACAAGATCTTTGATTACTCTTTTACAACGTTTGATAACGGAGAAGGCGATGGATTTTCAACTCTTAACGCTGCACCAGGAAATTCCATTGCAGGTTTAGGCTATGGACTTCCATTATCTCGCGCCTATGCAGAGTTTTTTGGAGGAAACTTGAGAATACAGTCCTATTTTGGTTGGGGAACCGACGTCTACGTTACTATCAAAGCCCCCGACTATCATCAGCAGAAATAATGTAAGAAATAGATCAAATCAGTTAATCAACTTTGAAATCTACTGTCACACACAAAGTGTCAAAGTTTTGCAGGTTTTTATAATATTTTTTTAAGCATTATGGTACATAATCCACATTATCCTATTTTTATTCGAGATTCGTTACAAAACAACATGTTTCCACATTGCGGGTTATAGAGGTGAGGTATGAAGGGTAAGACATTTAGTAGACAACCTTGGCAGCAACAGTGGGGTTGATCTTCTTGCCGTCCTTGTTGTAACGAACACGAGGAGGAGGAGTTCTAATGCGGCGGCCGTCTCTGGAACGGACACGGACAACCTTGGAGTGGATAGCGCAGGAGATGCAGTAGTGGATCTTAAGGTAGAGCTTAGGAAGAACATACTCCTTGTAGACGGACTGCTCGGAGATATCTCTGATGGCGGCAGCCTCAACCATGTTTCTAATCAAGTAACGCTTGATGGCCTTGTCCTTGGGGACCATCTTAGCACAGTTGGAGCATCGGATAGAGGAGACGTGACCTCTTCCCTTCTTGCTGCGTCCGTTGTTAGCTCTCTTCTTAGGCATGGTTGCTCTATATCAAAGTGAAAAATTTGAATAATGGTTAGAACTTGTGAACAAAGGTATTTAACACTGATGCATTCGAGTATTCAAAGACAATCCCATATATATATTAATCATCAAGCTGAAATCAAAACTGGTGAACCACTGTCGTTGTCAAGTTTTCCCGTCATTCGTTTGTTTCTACTATTCCAAAAAACCATAGTGCTGCAAAGTATAATTGAAACATCAAACCGACAATAGCAATATACAGGATCCGAATAAACAAATACCATCAATTATTGGAAAATGTTAAATAACACATACTATTTAGATATTCCCTGGTGTTGGTCGAAAAACAGTCGTCGGGTTGACAAGCTAGCAAAGGGAGAAAAAAAGAGAAGGGGAAAAAGAGGTGTGAAAGAAAAATTTGTGTGAGTGCTTTGTGCCACAACCATCCCGCAACCAAGCTCTGCACTTTTCCAGCAGTCGGACACCCAATATGCATATTACAACTAGCATGTGACACCATATTGGCTGTGACAAATTACACATTTAAACCTAAACCTTGTAACACCGTACACCATGTCATCGGCATAGCGTACTTTCCATCAGTTTGAGCCAGCCAAATAAGGGTGTGCCCTTACCCACTCTCACATGTAATTTTCCAGACTGAAATATTTGCCCCACCTAGGTAATATACATCCCGTAATTCCTAATAAGGCCTTCACAGTCACGCAGAAGCAGATGGCTCAACACATTTGCTGATGCCGGAATTGTCGATTACAACAAATAATATTTCTAATAATTAATAAGCATTACCTTATCGCTGGCTGTAGCGTTATTCATCGTAACATCGCGGTTACATTACATGCCTTTCCAATTCTTTTTCACTTACGCCGGCTGTGATTGGCTGGCACTTGTCGTCCTATGAACATCACTCCAGTTTCCCGCGTGGAATCATAAAGCCCGTCAAGCCGCTATGTTTCACAGCTGATTCCAGGAACATAATGTGCTTTATTTTGATTTTTATTTAGTCAAATGATACATGTATGAATTCGCTTGGGTTTTGCCTATGCCGTGATTAGTTGATGTGTGAACATTCACCAAGAAGTATCGTGTTATGTTCATTCGCGTAGCTCTGGTAGAAGTGGCATGTCTATTGATGTAAATGTAATGTAAGAAACCCAAATTTTTCCTACACTTTTATACAGGCTCCTTCTCCCTTCACACACTTCCCTTCTTGCTGCTTTCGCAAGTAACGTTCATCTTATCCCCCACCCTCCCTCTTTATATATTGGTATGTTGTTAAATTTGTGTTTCTCAGTATATTGCTCGGTATAGAGGATGATGTTTCGGCGTGTTGGAACCATCCAAGTCGCAATTTGCGGGTTGTTCAGAGCCCGGTATCAGGTTTAAATATCGTCAAGCAGTCGACACAAATAATAAATAGATTTGCAATTACTTGAAAATCAGCAATTTTACACGTCCTATGGTATCGGATTTAGCTTGCTATTCGAAATTGAGGCTCTGGTACTCGATTCTCGACCTTTGATAACCGATGAAGCCGGGCTTAGCAGGGTCCTAGTTCAACCTTCAATTAGTTAATTAGTTTCCTAAAGCCTTTTGCTATACCATAAAGCTGTTTCGAGCTACTAGTACCTACCATATTCATATTTACTGAGCCAGCGATTGCCGGTTTAGAACGACTTGTTTATGTTCGATAAATCTCGATTTTTTTTTTTTTTTTTTTACTACTCCAATAAACACTACTCAATCTCTCGTCTTGTTCCAGCATTCATTTATAAATCAGCCGGCAATGCATTCTGCTTAGCTCTAGCTGGGTTCTTGTCGTACATCTTTTTTTTCATTCTTCAGTCTTGTTAAAAAACGTTGAACATTATTGGTGTAAGGCCACTGCTCAATGTTTCAGTAATACCTACCGGAAAATCACACCACAAATAATCACCAATGGAAACGCCGATATTATCACCGCTCACAAACCATCCTTTATACCTAAACATACTTTCTTCATATACTTTTTCACAACAGTCTTCACTTTCCACTGTTTCTAACATATTTCTAGATTCATAATGATTGTCCCTGTCGCCCGCCTCTCTCTCCGTGTTGCCAGACCCATGGCTGCCCGCAGCTTCTCTGTTGCAGCTTTCCTTAGAAACAAGGAGGTTGACAACAAGACCGCCAAAACCCTTTCTGAGGTTAGAGGTTGGGAAACCCTTGTCGGTGATGGTGCTAAGGAGGGCACTGTCCCCACTGATCTTGATCAGGAAACCGGTCTTGCCAGACTTGAGTTGCTCGGTCTCAGAGAAGGTATTGATGTTTTCGACAGAAGACCCCTTGACGCTAGCCGAAAGGGTACTATGGCTGACCCTATCGTCGTTGACTCTTACGAGAACTACAGATATGTCGGTTGCACTGGTTCCCCTGCTGGTTCTCACACTGTCCTATGGCTCAAGCCTAGCACCGAGAAGAAGGCCCGCTGCTGGGAATGTGGTTCCGTCTACGCCATCAACAACCTTTCCATTCCTCTCGAGGGCGATGACCACCACCACCACTAAATTCCCTTCTCATTTTTCCTAACTATCCATCAATTCTAAATACATTTACAGAAGGAAATTATTGTGTTTCTTTAACCAACCTCATACCTCATCTATTTCTCGTTACACAACCACTATTGAGAAGAATATGTCATTCTCCATCTTCTCTCTCTTTGGCATGTTTCTCATCATTATACACTCAGTATTTTATAAATCTTGATCTACTTTGACTTTTTATTTTTTAATATGACCATAAGTATTGTAATTACGAAAAAAAGACAACTAATTCTTGAGCGAAGCCCGCCATGCACAATTGTCTCTACAATCACTTGTTATGCACACCATGTGTCGCATTACTACGAGACATTATTATAAGAATGGGTTATATATATATATATTTGTATATAGAGATGGATCATTTACTATTCTTTCACTTACCCTATATGTTATCTACAAATCACCTACAAATGTCTCCATGACATGTGCATCTATAAAACCAATTATCACAACTCGTTCGTAGTTAGTAACTCACCCACAGAACCCAAACAAGTTGTCAATCGCCAAAACCACAGCTTTCATATACTCCAAATCTGCGTCTGAAAGGACAGTTGGATCTGTAAAAAACCCTCCCAGCAGAAATCCTCCATACCTTTTACTAACCTTGCAGCATTCTTTCCCTTCTCTGTTATAAATCTTTTCGTGCTTCTTCTTAAACATATGTTTACTCCTGCAATCTTCATCATCTTCCTTTTCACTAACACTCGTAAGCGTCGAAATTGTAGCGGGGCTAACGCCTCCGCTTACCCCAGAAGATGAACTCACACTGTACCAACTCTTACGACGCTCGAGTGACACTGGGTTTAAAATATCTTGTGCTGTAGTTGACTTATGCCCTTTATTACCATCATTAGCATTGTCACCATTTCTCTGAGGCCCAGCAACTTCTTCACTTGTATTAACAACAATATCATCGTCGCTTTCATCACATAAATCATCCAGATTCAACCTCGCAAACAAATGTAGTTCAGTGTTTCCCGTGTTGGCAGCAAGAAGACCACCAGTACTACTCTCTGTGATGTTTATAGACTCTTCAGATTTGTTACTCTCAGTCGCGCTATTATTTGTTTGACTAGCGTTGCTAGAGCTGCTGTATTCGCTGGTAGTAAAATCCAAATCGGATTCAAATACAATCTGAGGTTCTGTCTTTTGAAATGGAATATAGACTCCCGCTTTTGTATCACTATCAAGTCTAAAATAAATAAAAAAGTAAAAAGATAATGTTAGTACTTTTCGTGTAACTGGAACAAACAGAATGTTATTAGTTGGCTACTTTTCACCACAAAACGAAACGCCATAAGAAGAATTTAATGCTGATCGATGAACATATTGGTCCAACTCGAATTCACAGTTTGGCATATTATGTGCACCCAATACCCTTGTCTGTATGTTTGTATTAATCTTCTTTCCCAACAGCTGATGAATATTCTTTACCGAGCTACAGCGTACACCACTTGGATACCCAGCCAAGTTGATCTTGGGAACAAAATATTTGTTTGACACTCGAACCTCAGCAATATATGCAAAATCAAATTTCAACTGGTCGCAGAGCTCTTTACAAGCGTAAGAAAATGCAGCGCGTACATCTTCACATCTAATAATTCGCTTGGATATAGCATGTGCCTTGGATATAGTATCATTGCAATTGAGTTTCTTCAGTGAAGCTGCCTTAGATTCCATGCCATAGCTCTTCAAAATACTCAAATCCTCTGCAATTGTTTCAAAACGAGCAGACATAGAGCCTGCTGCTTCCAAAGAAGATGGCCAGGCTGAAGGCGGTGCGGCTGTTGCCTCGTGTGTTTGTGTAAGACGAAGGGAAATTTCGTGTGCAATCTTACCAAGCTTCTTAATCAATCCTTTGGGAATAGCATCTCGAGTGCTTGAATCGTACACAGAAACGGCACCAATAGGGGACCCATTAACAATAAGTGGGACGGCTGTATAGAATCGAATGAATGGAGGACCAAATACCACAGGATTGAAAGCAAAGCGCCAATCTTTCAGAGCGTCAAGAATGCCAAAGAATTGACTAGATAAAATACTGTGAGAATCAATTGAAACATTCCTTGGAAGCTCTGGAATGTTTTGATTGATACAAAACATTACATGTTGCGTACTTCTGTCAACTACAGAAATTGTCATAGATAGCAAATTGTATTGCCGAAGTAAGATTTTAGCAGCTTCTTGTAAATCTTTATTCGGCCTCTTCCAGACCTTTGATTCGAGGGCACAACGAGCCTCAAACGTTCTTTTAGCTTCATGGCGATAATCAGGAGGTGCCATAAACCCAAGACCATTAAAGCACATTGGTCTCTCGACAACAGACAAGTTACGCTCCCCAGAGCCGTACTGTTCAAGAAAGTTTGTCCACGATGGCTTTAGTTCCTTTAGCATAACTTGGGTCATGTTACCAGGAAACCGCTTTTTCTCACCTCCAACAGATGCCATGTTGTAAAAATCATAGCTGCTATTACCACTGGAGGTTGTAGACGATGCCTTCTCCTTGAGCTTATCTTGCTGTAGTATTCTGAGATAACGTAACGACTTTATAGATTTAACAGGCTTAGCATGGGAGAGGGATCGAGATAGTGGAGGGATCTCAATGTCTTTATTAATTGCAGACATCTGGTGAAGCTCCCCACCAATGCCACTTCTAACGGCGTCCTGCATTTCTCAGTGATGATATTAACTATGTGTGTGTTGTCGTTTGAAGGGATTTAAACAAAGCAAAATCAATTGATCAAAAGGTAGGAATATGCTTTAGAAGTCTGAGGTCAAAAAGAAGAAAAGAATAGACAGGGGAACTACAAATGAGCCAAAGTTAACTCTAAAGTAGGATCAGGATTACTGTTGTAGCTATACTGGGTAAATAACGGCATGTTGGTATATTTCAGCACGCCTGAATTTTCAAAGAAAATATCAAGAAAAACACAACACCTCCACCAAACGAACGCCACCACTACTTGGGCTATCTCCACAAACTCTTCCAGGCAGCTCTTTTTAATCAAGCAAACTGGACTTTTCCTCGGTCTAGATACGTTTGATCACTGTCTGTTATTTTTCACATTTTCCCCTAGGTTAATACTTCCAACATGTCTGAAGGTATGTTTTGATTCTGATTTTTTCGGCAATTGCTCATTGTTGACAAACCTTTGAAATATAGAACAAGAGTACGATATTGGTGACGGATATGGATACGAAGAGGACACTGAAATTACCTCTGAAGATGCCTGGGCTATCATCTCCTTATTTTTCAACGAAAAGGGTCTCGTTTCTCAGCAACTTGACTCGTTCGACGAATTCATCGAAACTACAATCCAGAGTCTTGTTATGGAAGATTCTACTTTAATATTAGATCAGCCTGCTCAGCATACATCTGCTAACGATAATATTAACAAGCGATACGAGATTACGTTTGGTAAGATTTATCTCTCCCGTCCCACAATGACCGAGGCTGATGGTAGTACACATCCTATGTTTCCTCAAGAAGCGCGTTTGAGAAATCTTACCTACTCGTCTCCTCTGTATGTTGATATGGGAAAACGCGTTTTGGTTTCCAAAGATAGCGAGTTTACAAACCCCGATGATGTTCAATGGGAGCCAGTGGTAGGAGAATCTGACGACGTTATTTCTAAAGTTTATATCGGCAAGGTGCCAATTATGGTTCGTTCGAAATTCTGCATGCTTAGAGACTTGAAGGAATCTGAATTTTACGATCTTCGAGAATGTCCTTACGATCAAGGTGGTTATTTCGTCATTAACGGTTCCGAAAAGGTTTTGATTGCTCAGGAACGAAGTGCTGCGAACATTGTTCAAGTTTTTAAGAAATCGGCACCATCTCCCATCTCTCATATTGCCGAAATCAGAAGTGCACTGGAAAAAGGTTCAAGACTTATCAGTAGTATGGCTATTAAGCTAATGGCTAAAGGTGACAAATCAATTAAAGCAACAATTCCATACGTCAAAAGTGATATTCCAATAGTTCTCGTCTTCCGAGCGCTTGGTGTTGTTCCTGACGGTGATATCCTCGAGCACATCTGTTATGATCAGGATGATTCTGAAATGCTGGAAATGTTGAAACCATGTATTGAAGAGGGTTTCGTTGTTCAAGATCGAGAAGTTGCATTGGATTTTATCGGTAGACGTGGTAGTGCTATGGGAATTACGCGTGATAAGCGTATGAGATATGCTCGTGATATCTTGCAGAAGGAACTGCTTCCTAACATTACTCAAGAAGAAGGTTTTGAAACTAGAAAAGCCTTCTTTTTAGGTTATATGATTCACAAATTGCTTCTTGTTGCTTTGGAACGTTCTGATCCTGATGACCGTGATCATTTTGGTAAGAAGCGTTTGGATCTGGCTGGTCCTCTTCTTGCTCAGCTCTTTAGAATATTGTTTAAGAAGCTCACTAAGGATATCTACAGATACATGCAGAAGTGTGTTGAAACAAACAAGGATTTCAATCTTACTTTAGCAGTCAAGTCCAACACTATCACCAACGGTCTCAAATACTCTCTTGCCACTGGTAACTGGGGTGATCAGAAGAAGGCTATGTCAACAAGAGCTGGTGTTTCTCAGGTGTTGAACAGATATACTTTCTCTTCTACTCTTTCGCATCTGCGTCGAACAAACACGCCTATTGGTCGTGATGGTAAAATTGCTCGACCTCGTCAATTACACAACACACATTGGGGTTTTGTGTGTCCTGCAGAAACCCCAGAAGGTCAAGCTTGTGGTTTGGTCAAAAATCTCTCCCTCATGTCTAGTGTGTCAGTTGGTACGCCTTCAAACCCAATTGTCTGTTTCTTGTCAGAATGGGGTATGGAGCCTCTTGAGGATTATGTTCCACATGCTTCACCTAATGCTACAAGGATCTTTGTTAATGGTGTCTGGGTTGGTGTCCATCAAAACCCTGGTGCCATTGCAAACACTATGAAGACTCTCAGAAGAAAGGGTGATATCAGTGCAGAAGTCAGTATCACTCGAGATATTCGTTCAAAAGAACTTAGAATTCTTACAGATGCTGGTCGTGTATACCGACCTTTGTTTGTGGTTGAACATGAAGGTCCTAATAAAGGACAACTTAAGGTTACCAAGGATCTTGTTAACACTATCATTGTTCAGCAGGAAGAAGAGGCTGCCGGAGAAGAAGATGTCAAGGGTTCAATGGATCAACACGTTGATTGGGAATATCTTGTCAAGAATGGTGTTATTGAGTATATTGATGGTGAAGAAGAAGAAACAGTCATGATTGCTATGTCAAACGAAGATTTGGAGTATTCCCGGCATGCTCAAGCCGGTGTAGAAGTCGAATTCCGAGAGAATGCACGAAGATCTACATTCAACCCCAACGCACACACATGGACACACTGTGAGATTCATCCAAGTATGATTTTAGGTATCTGTGCCAGTATTATTCCTTTCCCAGATCATAACCAGTCACCAAGAAATACTTATCAATCTGCAATGGGTAAACAAGCTATGGGTGTTTATCTTACTAATTATAATGTTCGTATGGATACCATGGCCAACATTCTATACTACCCACAGAAGCCACTAGCCACCACTAGATCTATGGAGTTCTTGAAATTCAGAGAGCTTCCTGCTGGTCAGAATGCTATTGTCGCAATTTTATGTTATAGTGGTTATAACCAGGAAGATTCCATGATTATGAATCAGGGAAGTATCGACCGTGGTCTTTTCAGATCATTATTTTTTAGATCATACATGGATCAAGAACGAAGAATTGGTATGTCTGTGGTCGAAGAATTTGAAAAGCCCACTAGAGCCGATACCTTACGTTTGAAGCATGGTACATATGATAAGCTTGACGATGATGGACTTATTTCCCCTGGTATTCGTGTTGCTGGTGAAGACATTATTATTGGCAAGACCGCCCCTATTCCACCAGATTCCCAAGAGCAGGGTCAAAGAACTCAATATCACACAAAACGTGATGTTTCTACACCTCTTCGAAGTACTGAAAATGGTATTGTTGATCAAGTTCTTTTGACTACTAACCAAGAAGGTCTTCGATTTGTCAAGGTCAGAATGAGAACTACTAAGGTTCCACAAATTGGTGACAAATTTGCATCTCGTCACGGTCAGAAAGGTACCATTGGTGTTACTTACAGAAACGAAGATATGCCTTTCTCCGCTGAGGGTATTATTCCTGATTTAGTCATCAATCCACACGCTATTCCTTCACGTATGACAGTCGCCCATTTGATTGAATGTCTTCTTTCTAAGGTTTCTGCACTGTCTGGTTATGAAGGTGATGCTACTCCCTTCACAGATGTTACAGTTGATGACATTTCCAAGCTTCTTCGTCAGAATGGTTATCACTCTCGTGGCTTTGAGGTTATGTACCACGGTCACACTGGTAAAAAGCTTATGGCCCAGGTCTTCTTAGGTCCCACCTACTATCAACGTTTACGTCACATGGTAGATGACAAGATTCACGCCCGATCTCGTGGTCCCGTCCAAATTCTTACTCGTCAACCTGTCGAAGGTCGTTCTAGAGATGGTGGTCTTCGTTTCGGAGAGATGGAGCGTGACTGTATGATTGCTCACGGTGTTGCTGCCTTCCTTAAGGAAAGACTCATGGAAGCTTCAGATGCTTTCCGAGTCCACATTTGTGGTGTTTGTGGTTTAATGTCTGTCGTTGCTAAATTAGATGAGGTTTCATACATGTGCAACTCTTGCAATAACAAGACTAACATTTACCAAATTCACATCCCATATGCAGCTAAGTTGTTGTTCCAGGAGCTGATGGCTATGAACATTGCTCCTCGTATGTACACTGAAAAATCAGGCTACTCTGTTCGTGTTTGATTCTGAAGATTTGGATTATAATAAAAGTAATTGGGTTATAAAAAGGCACATTCTTGATACGAACTTTATCTCTTACATAATTGGTTTTTGATTCACCTCTCAAAAAGACAAAAAATTTCTATTAATCATTACTCTCATGTTTTGTTTATGTATTTATATAAAAAAAAGTAATATAGTTTTCCTTTGGTTAAGAATAATAATCTTCATACTTATTTTATTTAAAGCTAAGGTTGGAGTTATAAATACACAAATCAATCACGCTATGGTTCAATTGGAGCAGATCCACTGGCTTCACCGTCATCACCACCTTTATCTTCCTTTTCACGCTTTGCCTTCTCCTGTCTTGCCTTTTCATCTTCAAGGGACATACGGAGAGCAAGCTCCAACTCTGGGTCCATTGAGGCATCAAATTGATCAAGACCACCTGCAGCACCTGAATCATCGCCACCAAAGTCACCATCGAGGAAGAGAGAAGTAAGTTGATCAGATAAGAGATGAGGTCCAGGAGGAACGGTATAAACGTGACTGTTGTCGTTACTGTTAACACCGTCGCGGAATTTCTCGAGCTTTTCAGTGTTATCATTCTCTTCGCCGAAATTTATGAAATCAACTGCAACATTGTTCTTCTTCATCTTCTTAGCAAGCTTCACAAGTTCTTTAGTGTCATCCTCTATCAGACTACCAACAAAAACAATTACACGTTGACGTTGGATCTTGTTTTGTCTGTGTTTTAATGCAAGCTATTAGTTTGAGAACAATAATGGGACATGGTTAGTGAATAATCTAAAAGAATGAAGCAATGAATGGGACTTACAGCAGCAACTTGTATACCAATAGATAAATGAGGATCACCTTCAATCTTGGTCTCGTGAAGACCAGACAAGATCTTTCCAAAGTCTGATGTTAAAGTTGCAAGAACCTTGGGTCCTTTGCCACCCATACTCATAAGGCCAACCGTGTTCTCCGGGTTAGACTGAGTCTTTATGTTGAATATCATAGATACTGCATCAACTTGGGCTTGGAATCGAGTAGGTGTATAATCACCATTCCGCATAAACTCGGAGTTGTCGATTCTGTACAAAAGAAATGTAAAAGGTTTTAGCAGTTAGTAATTGAATTTCAAACCGATTGGGGTGTGATGTGCGAAATAACCCAGGATGGAGCAGCTCAACTTACACTATCATAGTAGCTTCCAAAACCATTTTGAAATTAGTTTAATAAACAAATTAAATAGTGAAATAGGTCGGCAATGATCTCTAAACTAAATGATAGCCCGTAATTTTCTGATAAAATGATAATAAATGGTCGTTGAAAGATTCAAAGTGATAGCGGTGTAGATGTGGTGCGTGTGCTAGAGTAAGTTGTGGGTGGTGGAATAGGGTTTGGCTCTGTGGCAATTTTGTCACGTGTGTTCCTATGACAACAGTGGGATAGTTATGGTGCTTATTTACACAGCCTATTCAAAATATGTGTTGTGGGGTTATTTGAGCAAAACCTATATAGCCAACAGGTACAGTCATGTAATTTAGAGCATATTGATGCCAACCATCGGATGGGTTTATCTGGTAGTTCATGGTTCGATTCTCGCAGGTGTGATTAATAGTTTGTTCTATAGGGTTTTACACGCTCATCATAAGCTATAACCTATACACTACCCAATTCATAGAAAACAACAAAACTAATGTAATAAAATGCCTTCATATTACTCTGTATATAATTTACCATCTTCCTTTTCTCCTTCCCTTTTCTTCTTTTCCCCCCTGGGGCTCTTGTCTCCACTCACTGCGGCGTTTTCACACGTCGGTACTTTCCATTGAACTTGTTTCGCACACTACTTGTTGGCCCTGCAAGTACTGCTGTCCCGAGACGTTGTTTTCCAGTCTCCTGGGCGGTTGGCTTGAAGAGATGCTTGTGCGTTTTCCATTGTGCAGTATGACAGTCGGCGGTCTTCTGCCTTTGGGAATGAGTGCTTGCTTTTTTGGATAGTCGGACGTTTCAAGGTTGCCGAGGAATTGTTTTTTAGAACTTATCTCAAACTCTCCGGGGATATCTGTTTTTCAAGCTTTGCTGTTGAGGTGCACCTCAACGGACGTGTGGTATTCTATGCCCTGTGCGCGATTGACAGCCGGAGCGTTTTGATTTATTTTCAGGCTATTTCGTTGAAGCGTGGAACTGGCTAGCATGCCAAAGGAATGGGATTTATTTAGGAGCCCTTTGAGGAGTTTGCTTTTGGATTTGAAATTGAAAGCATCTGTTTGAACCTTGGTTGTGTCCATTTATTTCTCTATTTTTATTATTTGAGCTGAGTTTTCAGCACTTTAATCTGCTGGATTCCCCATCTCTAGTGTCAAGTTTTTTCTAAAAAGCTTACCATCATGTTAGCTTGGGTGCTCTCTAAGGGAGCAATAATCTGGGGAGTTTCGGTTTTTCCGCGCTAGCCAGGGAACCCCAAGTGATTGGTATTGCCTTTGCGTTCTGAATCGGCGCACTCAGACCTATTGATGTCAGCAGAAGATTCACGGTGGCCACCAAAAAAGGACGAAGTCTTTTAGTGGGTAAGGCATCTTTGTTAACTGGGTAAATCCGGTGCACAGGTGAGTCCCACACTTTCCGGTAAAGTAACGTTACACCGGAAGTAAAGTCATGAGCTTTTCCTTCGTCTGAGCTTTGGCTCAAAAATAAACAAGAAAAAAAAAACACTTTTAGTTGAGACTCATCCCCAGAGTTGGAACTGGCTCTGGCTGGTTTAGTAACCTCCTCTTCCGAGGTTGGTCCTGGAATTTTCCATACACTGTTGAATATTGAATTCAGTGTTGTCTGTTATTGGCCATTGGTAGTTTGACTAATTCTAGAGACTAGTTGAAGTTCGAGACAAGAATACTGCAATTGAATCCACAAGAATTGAAAGGAGTTAGTCTGATTAAAGCAGATGCAAGAAGGAGAATAGCTGTTCCTAGATTGTAAGTTGGCATCCGGTTTACTTTTGAAAACACACATCGACCTTTATTAATCAATGAGATCTAGGATATCATAAAATCTTTCATTGATGAGATGTATATCTCTAAAAGACAATAAACACTTTAATTCGAATCAATTGACATTGTTGATATTTCTAGTGGTATTTTGGGAACAGGGTAATAATAATATGAGCGGTATCAACGGAAGTGTACTACTCGGGATTTTATTCTCACAAGTGCACCAATTGCCTCACCCGAATAAATCAAATCCCAATTTCCAAGAGAAACGGTCGCCCGCAATCTGAATTTCGTTTTCCTCAGTCTCCGGGTAGTTTTTCTAAACTTGGCAACATCCGGGATACTAATCGAGCTACTAGAGCACACATATCTAACCAACGTCTCAAATGACAGACGGCTAGAACCATGCCATATTTGACCCTTGAAGCGCAATTAAAAGGTAAAAAGGTTCTGGTTATTCTAAAAAGAAGAGCAACTCCAAACAAAATTTGAAGATATGGAGATTTATTGGGGACGGGACCCGGCCAAAACACCAACATCACGTGATAAATTAGTAACAGGTATATGTAAACATTACATAACATTTGAATTAAGACCAAAAACAGACTAAAACAAAACAAATGTTCGCTCTTGTTTATTTTTGAATCCGGTGGTTTTTAGTTTGACCGCCTGCACACTGTTTTTTCTACCAACTCCCAACTATTACTTTTTACATAGGACACATCTACTTCCTAATCTTTAGACTTTCATCTTTAGATATACTTTCATCAATACAGATACAAGCTTGAGCTTTTCATCATGACCACTTTGAAAGCTGAACATTCCACTGCCCTTGCTTTATCCGCAAACTCGGTTCCTCTCGGGGTTAATCCTAGATTTACAAAACGCGAAAAGGATGCTCTGATCGAGAATTTCAAACATGAGAGTATGTGTGCCACTATTCTTCATTCAATACCATTTATTACTGCCTTTCTAACAATTTGATGGATGATTATAGTATCACAACATATTGCTCGTCTCCAGGACAGTCATCGACAAGCATTGGTGTCTGGACGCGCAAAGATTCAAAAGAGAATTAACAGAATTCCACGCAGATACTGGAGCAAGACAATTCAAGAGCTTACGGATGATTTAGAAGCTCCCAGAGACCTTCCGCAGTTGACTTACCCGACATCTTCTTTGAAAACAATTAAGGAAGACAAGTATGTATTGTTGTTGAGTTTTCGGTACCAATATTTTACTAACATGATTGATGTTTAGATCGTCAAGTACCCGCCCATTGACACGATCTAATGCCATTGGAACCGCCAATATAAGACCTAAATCCGTAGCAAGCCCAAGGCCAGCATCGACGTCTCCTTCTCGACCCACTGCCTCGTATGCGAGACCAACAAAATCATCCTTATTGTTCAACTCACCATTCAAGGTTCCATCATCGTTACTCTCTTCTCCATCTAAGCCTCCAAGAAGCAGTAGTTCAGGTCCAGCCAGCTCTCCCAAGCCAGAGCGCTTCTTGCCTAACAACACTTTACAGGATCAAGGTGCTCATATACCAACTTCTTCCGTTAGTAGCCCGGTTAGAACTTTTAAGTCAAAGCCTCAAACTGCTGGATCAGTTACTAGACCTTTCTCAACTATCAAAACACAACCAAATGCATATACCAAATCTACAACCACTACGCTTGAGCCGCCAAAGCTTAGAAGAGCCAGGAATACACCTTCTACTTCTGATTTCCCTAGTTTGCGCACCCGATCATCCTCTCGACCTGGGACCTCAGAAGCTATTTTGGATACAAGTTCTGAATCATCTATTTCATCTTTGTCTTCCAAGTCTAAAAGAACGTTAAAACGTGCTACTTCTAGCTCTTCTTTAGTTTCGTCTTCAGGATCACCGAAGCCATTGACCAATACCACCAAGCTGAAACGCGGTGGTGGTGTATCGAAGGACGCTGCCGCTCCCCGTCGTGTTGGACGACCTAGAAAGAACCCAGCGACATCATCCGGCGCTAGTTCTAGAGAAAACTCGGCGGAACCAAGACCTGCTAGAAACCTTCGCAGCAGAGGATAGTATGTTAAATGAATAAATACATTATGCATTAACTTTCTAGATGATATCATGAATTATTAGCACTTTATATTCTTAGATTTTATAGATGTTTTGAAAAATCAGAATTTTTTATTATTAATATTGACATTGACAACTATTTACAACAATGAATGATATGTGCCGCGTTCTTTACAAAGTTCCATTAATGACTGGCCGTTTGTTATTCCTGTAGCAATCATTGATTCTTCTTCCCATCTTCGAGTTATGTTTGTAGTTCAACTCGTTTTCCTCATTCCTTCCATGCTGTTATTCCCAAAGTTATTTAGTGACGATCTAGCGGTCACTGCTTAGCTTGAATGTTCTTGACAAACTCCTTGATATCTGGAACTTCATCGTGGTATGCGACAATGTTTTGAGCGTATTTGTTATTAGAATCCTCGAAAGTCTTGAGTCTTTCCAATCTGAACTTTCTTAATCTGTTTTTGGGTAACATTTTTGAGACAGCCTGTCGCAAAATCTCACCACCACCCTTGTTGGCCAGCATATCTTCCATGGGGATTTCGATCAAGTGACCAGGAAGTGTAGAATGGCGTCTGTAAAGCTTTTGCTTCATCTTATCACCGGTGGTGTTGATGTAGTGGCAGTTGGAAACGACAACATAGTCGCCGGCATCGACAGCCTGGTTGTATGTAGGCTTGTGCTTTCCCATCAAGGTGACGGCGATGGCAGAGGCAATGCGACCAAGGGTTCGGGTCTCCTTGGCCATGTCGACATGGTGCCAAACTCGTGCATGGGCAAGGCCCGTCTAGAATAAGAAAAAAAAAACAAAAACAAACACGATTAGAATCCATCAAGCTTGACGTGACAGTGACTAAAAGCATGTATGCATACCTTTCCAATAAACTGTGACATGTTGTAGACTAGGGTTGACTGAACGAAACACGACCATTAACCTCGTTGAACCTGAAAAATTTCAGCGAGCACAACTGGTGGTGATAGTTCCTACCCAATGGTTCTGCCGATACATACCCCTACCCTGAAGATTGGTTGCAACCTCTTTGTATGTATGTTACATACATACTCCGCGACAAGTTAATTGACTGGGTTTTAGTTTGGGTGTATAGCTAAATGTGCCTATGCACTCCATCTTGCCATCTTGCCATCTTGCTCTTCTTTCTTCTTTCTTCTTTCCTCGATACTCTTATTTATCGTGCACTCCTCCAGTAATGATAACGAGCTTTATTAAAATTTGGAATTTCAGCAATTGGGCAAGAAAAACGACCAAAATTTATGCCACCCACCGCCATCTATCTCTCACTATCATCGGGCTCTTCAAGTTATCAAGTTATTAATCAACTGCTTTTACCAAGAAAGTCTTTTATTTATTAAATCACTTCAATCGAATTCCAAAAATAACTGTATATAATCTGGGTTGCCTACATTTAAAACAATTATTACTTTTTCTTTAAAAAACAGTAGCAAGGGGCCATTGCTTCTTAGCAACTTGCTTGTACTCATCAACCTTTTTGCTTCCAGCATCTTGCAAAATCTGCAGATCTTTAATGCAGTCAGTGACTTCCTTGTTAAGACCAGATTCAATCTTCTTGAATAACACGGATTCCAACTTGCTGACATATTCTCCATCGCCATAAATTTCAGGTAAACCTTGAATCCAAGTGTAAATAGCTTCGGGATCGGAAGCATCTCCAAGAACCTCTTCGTCATAGAACTTCCTAAGGTCAGTGGCCTCTTTCAATCCAGGATAAGTCAAAGTTTTCTCAACAAGAGTTTTGAGTGCCGGGGCAAGAACAGGGACACCTGGTCTTGGAGCAGCAAGTGACGCTTGCTTTAATCTAATCGCTCTTTGAGCTACCCAGTATTTTGGAACCTCATCTTCAACAGACTTGATCTTGGAGTTAACAATCTGAGAAGCAAGAACAAGCTTACCCTGGCGTAAGTAGATTTCATAACCAATTTCCCAAGTTTCGAGAGACTCGGGACATTGATCACTAAGCTTTTTCCATCTTTCAAACAACAGGTTGTTAACGTCCTTTTCCCGTGCATTATCCCAAAACTTGTAACCAAATGGATCAGGGTCGGTTTTTTCATTCTTGTTAACATTATGGTTAGCATTTCCATGTTTAGGTGGCATTTGCTCTTCCCGGAGCTTGGTAGCTTTAGTACACTCGTCGCCAATAGTACTAAGTTCATCTTCCAGGAACTTGAGCTCTTGTTCTCTTGCTTTATCGTAAGCCTCCTGTGACTTGCTTTTCTGTTCTTCAAGTTGGCCCTTTTCTGATTCATCCGCATTTTCAATCTTATCAAGAATGCCAGCCTTTTCAAGTCTCTCGGAGTCAATCTTGAAGTAAAGTTTTGTAGCGAGTTTCAAGACTTTGGCGTAAATTGGGCTACCATATACCTTGTCTTCAAAATCAATCATATCAAAATAATTTCTAGCAGTACCCTTGCGCATGCAGAATGTGTGAAAATCAAACTGATCAGTATAAACAGTATCGAATATGTCAAATATGTTTTCACAGCATTTAAGAGCCAAGGCATAGTGTCCTAATCGATATTGACAGCCAGCCTGTTCAATCAAAGAATACAGTGTTTCCATTTCGACGATATCCTTAAGACCAACATTATTGCTATCATTACGAGTAAAAATACTGGCAATCTGGATGGCTTCAGAATACTCATCGGCACGAAGCAAATATTTGACAGTCTTGGAATTAACATATCGGTCTGACAAGTCACTTTCACGGGCAGAGTTGACAATCTTAGCAGCTCCCTTGAAATCACCAGCATGCTTAGTAATTCGGGCTTTGGTTAAAACGAACTCAATGATATCCGGTGAGCTGGTTATACATTTCTCAATATATTCAAATGCCTTGTCAAGGTCCCCAATAGTATTGTAGTGCTGAGAAAGGAAATAGTTGGCCCAAATAATAGCATCAGGTTTAACACTACCCTCACCAGAAACTTCCTTTTCAATAGCAAGTATACATTCCTCAATGGCTTGTCGTTTTTCTGGGTTGTTGTAAAAAGGCTTGAGAAGAACAAAAGTGGATGGAACCCCACGGAGGATCTTCGACTTGATATATCTGGATGCGATTGACTTGAAAGTATTACCAGTAGTGATCTCCAACAAGATAGATTGGATTACATCAGAACGAGGGTATTTGACTGCGAGATGGTTATAAAGTAACTGACGAGTCTGAATATCAGATGGGTCAATCTTTAAGGCCTTTTCCAGAGGGTCATAGTATTCCAAACAATCTGGGTTTCTCTTAACAAGAGCCCGGTACTCACGTTCAGCTTCCTTGTGCTTGCCGAGCTCCAATAGGTATTTAGCACGAGCCTCCATGATGGCGAGAGGATCACAAGTAAGGTCTGCAATTGCGTTGATATGTTCAAGAGCTCGCTGAGTATCTCCCTGTTTGTATATGCAAAAGTTCTGGAAAAGCAAGGCTTCGGTATGCTCGGTATCGGTTTTGGCAAATGTTACACTCTTAACAGATTCTATAAATTTCTTGAGGGTGCCTTCAGCTTCGGCATACTGTCCGGAGAGATACTGACTGGTAGCTAAAGCAGTCCAGTACATGCGATAACCTGGAGCTGAATCCAATGTCTTTTTTCTGTAAATAATGGATTCAGGGTATTTGCGATCCTGAATGTAAAGAGGACCAAGATCTCTGATGATATTTGTGTTAGTTGGGTCCAACTTCAAGGCAGCCAAAAAGTTTTCAAGTGCCAAATCATATCTCTTTCGATCACGGTTGTAAAGGCCAATAAAGTGCCAAACAAGATAAGAACCGGGTGCAAGGTTCTTAGCCTTTTCTAATTGAGCCTCTGCTTCTTCCTCACGACCAATATGATAAAGGAAAAGACCATCTAAAGCGAGAGTATCACCATTTCTAGGACTAGTTTTCAGAATTCCTTCCGTGATTTTGTAGCCACGCTTGTACTGACGCTGCTCGTAAAGTTTGACTGCGCTGCGGAACTTGGAAAGCTCCTTGGACGAAAGCTTTGTGTCAACCTCAGCAGGCTTGGTCTTTGCAAGTGGAGCCTTCCTAGCAGGCTGCTTTTTTCCCCGAGCGGAAGACATTATGTTATACAATAGGTCGAGGAAAAGAAGGAAGAGGACTAAATAAGCGAGCGGAGTGATTGTGGCAAACAAAAAAAAAGAGTGTGATGGGGAAATGGTTAGTGACTTGGATCAGAGGCCCAGTTTATGATTGGTGGTGGTGCTGAAAAATTTGTGTGTGATTTGGCAAATTTAGAGTTCCGCATACAGCCAAGTGCCAATTTGATATGATATCAATCCCACGACTGATCATGAAATATTTATTTTCTACATGTAGTTACATTTACTCTTCTTCAGGTTTTTTCGTGGCAATCTCTAAGCACAGCTCCTCGTATCCGGGGATATGGATGTATTCGATACCAGCTGCTGCCAACTTGGCTTTACCAACATTGTTTGCAATAAAGGTTTCAGGCTCGACAACACCGACAAACACACTTTTGATTTTAGATTCAAGAATTCGGTCAACGCATGGAAGATTTCCACTTAATCTTTCGGAACAAGGCTCCATGGTAGTGTAGATTACCGTACCCTCTGGAACATCCCTAACGCCGACCTTTTCAAAGTATTTTTCCAATGCGCATTGCTCGGCATGTGTGTTTCCTGGGAGCTCTCTTGAGTAACCGGTAGACAGGACCTCCCCGTCCTTTACCAGAACAGCACCCACAGAAAAGGCAGTTGTTGTTCCTTCACACTTTTGTGCTTCACCAATTGCCATCTCCATGTACTTGCGGTGAGGTTCCAAAGCCCATTCTGGAAGCTGCGTTTCGTACCTCCAAGCGTTTTCAGCAGTTTGATCAGAGGACTGGTAGGTCAATGCATGCAACCATAAATCAAGATCGTTTGAACTTGGATCAGTGTATAGATCTGTCTTGCAAACCTCACACTTCTCGCCGGACAAAAATTCACCGATAGGTTTCTCCTCTTCTATTTTTTCCATCTCGAGTTTTTCGTAGTCTACAGGGTTGAACCATGTGCTTGCTGGTCTGGTGTGCCCAATCTCAAACAACTTTCTTTCCAGCTCGGCGTCATCTCCTTCTCCGTTCTTTCCGAGATTAGGACCCCAAACCCATTCATTAGAATAAATGGGATCATTGGCAATAGGATGCCCGATATACTGTAAATGCACTCGGATTTGATGTGTGCGTCCAGTATAAGGTCTGCACCGGACAATAGAGGTTTTTCCATCATAGCTTATTCGTTTAAACTCAGTCTTGGAAATTTTGCCATCAGGCTTAATTCGGTTAAGGGCAACCTTTGGTGCCACCGTTTTCAAAGGCTCTTCAACGACAATAGTCCCCCTAAAAAAGTGTTAGAAACAGAATGACTAACGTACTAGAACGTTGTTACACTTACAAAGGAAATTCACCCTTGACGCGGGCAACATATTCTTTCTGGACCTCTCTATCTCTCAACTGAGCTCCCATTTTATCAGCGGCTTTTCCTGATTTTGCAAGAAACATAAGACCAGAGGTCAGTTTATCAAGTCGATTGCAAGCTAGAAGAAGAAGAAAAAAAAGAGATAAGAATGAGATTATGTTAGATATACCTGGAATTCTAATCAAACATTTTGGCTAGCGAGTAATGTCGATTGCATAATCTTTAAATACTTACAATGGACGTTCTTTCCCATTTCATGCTTAAGAATCATGACAACAGTATTAAATCTGTATCTTCCTGTTGGGTGAACTGGCATCCCCGAAGGTTTATCAATAACCACTAGTTCGTCATCTTCGTAAACAATCTTAATCGGCCGGGAGGACACTGGAGGTTCATGCTTGTGGGTTCGATGTGATATTTGATCGCCGTTTCTGATAATTGTGTCAAGATTGGCGACTTTTCCATTAATTGTCACTTGTCCAGTTGCAATAGCTTCTTTGTAATATTCACGATCTTTATCACGAAATTCTGTGGAAAAGACCTCAAGCAGATTACGGTCCCTCCATCGCAGCTTACAGAAAGTAAGGTACGTAAAAAAATACGGTGGCACTCGGCGAAGACGACCATCTATTTCATACCGAACACCTTGAGTTGTCTCGTCCTCAATGGTAATGTATCTCTTCTGCTGATCAACGGAGTCCGGGTCATTAAGAATACTGTTTGGAGCCATGTTCTTTGCTTGGGTAGTTTGACGCTTTATTCTAAAGCCGTTTTCGTCTCGAAGACCACCTTGGACGCTGGGATGGATCGAGTTAGCAGAATCGTGGTCTCGTTTAGTTGATACCTTGAAACGAGGAGCATATGGTTTAGTCTCGGGAGAGCTGATGGTATCAGAAGGTGCGTCCTGGCCAGAAGTTCCTGTAACCTCAACAATAGTTGAAGTAGGCAAGGTATCTGGAGTTTCTGGCTTGACGTTTTCGTTGCTCATTAATATAGAATAGGATCTTAAACGGTTGGAACAGACTCGGAAGCGGGTTTTAGAAGGAACCCAAGATCTAGTAATGGGGGTAGTTATGTGGCGTAAACAAGGAAACAACGCGGAAATGGTCTTTTTCACAAGGTATGATGAATCTTTTTTTATTTGGTTTTTATATTAATGCCTTCGTTAAACTAATCTTTCAATTATGTGATTGTCGAGTTTGAGGATAAGGTAGAAAATTTTTCACGTGGAGGTCGTTAAAAGAAACCGGTGGGTGTACAAAAACTGGTGATAAACAACAGATAAGCGATAAAGAGTTCCAAAAATCAAATTAAAATAAATATTTATAACACCCGAAAAGAATAAAAGGTTATAAAAGGTACAAAATCAATGTAAGTACAAACAATCCCAACGCACTGTATGAGCGTCCACGCCAAGTTGTGCTTAGATATAGTGCCCATCCGATAGCAAAGTCCGATGTAGCTCCCAAATTATGATAGTAACCGTGATGAGGAGACAGACTCACGTCAACTGACTGACCCGAAGGCAAGAGCTCAGGTAGGATTGAAACACGGTATGGGTTCTTGGTATCCGTCTCAAAGACAGGAATTGGAGCACTCTTGGGGACATTCAACAAAAGATAAACAGGTTTATGATCAGACGTTGAAATGTCGGGGAGTGACGAGTAATCAAGAATTTCAACAGGCTTGGAATATGGCAAATAAAGGATGCGGTCACACCAAGAAGGAATACGCTTGGTGTTGTACTTTGAAGTTCCAATAGTAAACTTGTAAGTAGCCGCAAAGGTTACAGGAGCCTCCGTAAACCCGTAGAACGATTGCTTCGATTTCATGACATGATAAAGCTCATCAGTCTTCTTCAGGTCTTCATAATGGTTTTCTCCAGATATCACATTTTCTGACAAGTCAATTGCATCAGAGTGAAGAGGTTGGGCAGCAGAGTCTGTGGACTGCTGAAAGGAGGCCCTATAGTTCAGATCCCCCATAAAGAAGAGATGAGAGCGAGGCTTATACGCACCGTAGCCATCGGGAAATCCTAACGATGTGACGATTCCATAAAAGTCATTGTTTCGGTCAGCAATTTGCCCTTCGTTGGCCGCTAGGTGTGCGTCAACAAAGGTGAATTCATGCGCTTCTGATTCACTGCTCTCGAGTCCTTCTTTGACGATTAAGCGGACAGCGGCCGCGCCTTTGAGCGACGAGTAAATGTAGCCACGATGGCTAGTGGCGGTGGCAACATCAACCACAGATAAAGGCTTCGAGTTAGAGGAGCCTGCCTTGTCAAGAGTGTAAACCAGCGTAGCAATGGCACCGACATGGGATTCGGCTGTAAGCTTGTACTGAACCTGAGACTGAGCAAAGCTGCTGTCAATTGCAGCTCGGACGCCAATTTGAATGGTCGAAAGATTTGAATTGAGAAGGCCAAAGCTGCCCTCCAAGATAGATGTAAGCTCCTCAAAGCCAAACACCAGAATTTGAGGTGGCGACGATGTGGCCTTGGAAAGCGCAGCCGTGACTGCACGCTGAACTATGTCATACGGTTGAAGCGCTTTAGCACAATTGAAGGTAAATAGTAATAATGAGATATTACTAGAGGTGTTAGTGGAGTCCATGGCGGTAGTCGAGATAGAACTAGTCCCGTAATAAAGTGTGGAAGGTTCCGGAAGTTGTTGGGTGGCAAGGACCAGTTCTTTAAAGTTGACTATAAGTATGTGAATTTCCCACACCACCACCTCTTTTCTTTCTCCACACACTAATTTCTTTACACCCAATCCACCCAAACCATGTCCGACGATAAGAAACCCCTTCACCATAATCTCCATGACGCTTCTGGCGCAGACGAGAGTAAGGAAGACCACACTGCTACTGCCATTTTGCGCAGAAAGAAAAAGGACAATGGTAAGTCTTGGAAATGATGTTTTTAGCATGCACCTGAAATTTTTGATCTCCAGGTGATAACTGCAATTGAGTGCCGCTTATTAACCTATTGCTTTTGTTTATTACTTTATGATTTATATCTGTTGGCCATTATTGAATAGCCTCATGGCCTTTGTTGTTGGAGAGTTGTAGAGCTTTTCGCTGGGTGTGTTTGTTCTTGTGATATCTGTGGTACGTGTTCTCAGGTTTAATCAGAGAATGAGCTGGTCTTGGTTATTGTCCAAGCATCAGCTCTAAACTTTGATCTGTGATTCATCCTGGTTGGGCTATACTAGGCGCATTATACTGGGATTAGATCTGGCTAGTGATACTGCCAATTGCCACCATATACTTGTCTGGTTTTTTACCCAATAAGCAACTAGTCGCCACCCAAAGATTCGCACACACAGAGCCCACATCAACGCCTTGAGACGTTCAATTTTGGCCTTGAGATATACTCATTTTTGTTTTGTTTGTTTTTCTAGCTTTGATTGTTGACGATGCTACTACTGATGACAACTCCATCATTGCCCTTTCTTCTAACACTATGGACAAGCTTGAGCTTTTCCGTGGTGACGCTGTTATTGTCAAGGGCAAGAAGCGAAAAGACACTGTTCTCATTATTGTTGCCGATGATGAGCTCGAAGATGGTGTTTGCAGAGTTAACAGGGTTGTTCGTAACAACTTGCGTGTTCGTTTAGGTGATATCGTTACTCTTCACCCATGTCCCGATATCAAGTATGCCAAGAGAATCTCAGTTCTTCCTATTGCTGATACCATTGAAGGTCTCACTGGCGATCTTTTCGAAGTATTCCTCAAGCCATACTTTGTTGAGGCCTATAGACCAGTCAGAAAGGGTGATCTTTTTACTGTTCGCGGTGGTATGCGACAAGTTGAATTCAAGGTTGTTGAAGTTGACCCATCTGAATATGGTATTGTTTCGCAAGATACTGTTATTCACACTGAAGGTGACCCCATCAACAGAGAAGATGAGGAAAGCAATCTTTCCGATGTTGGTTACGATGATATTGGTGGTGTTAGAAAGCAAATGGCTCAAATCAGAGAACTTGTTGAGCTTCCCCTTAGACATCCTCAGCTCTTCAAGAGCATTGGTATTAAGCCTCCTCGTGGTATCCTCATGTTTGGTCCCCCTGGTACTGGTAAGACCTTGATGGCTCGAGCAGTTGCCAACGAGACTGGCGCATTCTTCTTCCTTATTAACGGTCCCGAAATTATGTCCAAGATGGCCGGTGAGTCAGAATCTAATCTCAGAAAGGCCTTTGAAGAAGCTGAAGCGAACGCACCTGCCATCATTTTCATTGATGAAATCGACTCTATCGCTCCTAAGCGTGACAAGACTAACGGTGAGGTCGAACGACGTGTTGTTTCCCAGCTTCTTACTCTTATGGACGGTATGAAGGCTAGATCCAACATTGTTGTTATTGCCGCCACCAACAGACCCAACTCTATTGACCCCGCATTACGTCGTTTCGGACGTTTTGACCGTGAAGTTGATATTGGTATTCCTGACCCTACTGGCCGTCTCGAAATTCTCCGTATCCATACTAAGAATATGAAGCTTGGTGATGATGTTGATCTTGAAGCCATTGCTTCTGAAACCCACGGTTATGTTGGTTCCGATCTCGCTTCCCTCTGTTCTGAAGCTGCTATGCAGCAAATTCGTGAGAAGATGGATCTCATTGATCTTGAGGAAGAGACTATTGATGCTGAAGTTCTTGACTCTCTTGGTGTTACCATGGACAACTTTAGATTTGCCCTTGGCATCTCCAACCCATCTGCTCTTCGTGAGACTGTCGTCCAGAACGTCAATGTTACTTGGGACGATATTGGAGGCCTCGACACTATCAAGCAAGAACTCAAGGAGACTGTCGAATATCCAGTTCTTCACCCAGAAATGTACACCAAGTTTGGTCTTTCGCCATCCAAGGGTGTATTGTTTTATGGTCCTCCTGGTACTGGTAAAACTCTTCTTGCCAAGGCAGTTGCTACCGAAGTCTCTGCCAATTTCATTTCTGTCAAGGGACCCGAATTGCTCTCCATGTGGTTTGGTGAGTCTGAATCCAACATTCGTGATATCTTTGACAAGGCTCGTGCAGCTGCCCCATGTGTCGTCTTTTTAGATGAGCTTGATTCTATCGCCAAGGCCCGTGGTGGTTCTGTTGGTGATGCCGGTGGTGCCACTGATCGTGTCGTAAACCAGCTTCTTACTGAAATGGACGGTATGAACGCTAAGAAGAATGTCTTTATTATTGGTGCCACCAATAGACCAGATCAAATTGACCCTGCTTTGTTACGTCCTGGTCGTCTTGATCAGCTTATTTACGTTCCTCTTCCTGACCACGCTGGCCGTTTGTCTATTCTCAAGGCTCAGCTTCGTAAGACTCCTCTTGAGCCTGGCCTTAGCCTTGACGAGATTGCCAAGAACACTGCTGGTTTCTCTGGTGCCGATCTTTCATACATTGTTCAGCGTGCTGCCAAGTATGCTATTAAGGAGAGCATTGAGGCTAACATCAAGGCTGAAAAGGAAGCTGAAGAGGGTAAGGAAGAAGGTGATGAAATGGAGGTTGAGGTTGAAGATCCTGTTCCTTTCATTACCTGTGAACACTTTGAGGAAGCTATGCAGACAGCCAAGCGATCAGTCAGCGATTCCGAGCTTCGTCGTTACGAGTCATATGCTGCTCAGATCCAGTCATCTCGTGGCGTTGGAAACTTTAGATTCACTGGTGGTGGTGCCCGAACAGGTGGTGAAGCCGGCTCTGGAGCTAGTGAACCTGCTCTTGGTGGCGAAGGCGATGATGATGATGATCTCTACAATTAAGGATGTAAATCATGAAGTACTCTAATTTGTTTTATTAATTTTTTTTATTTACTTGTATGCCCAAATATTTCCTATATATCATTTGTAATCTATTCATTTGAATTTTGTAAAATTGTAACGATGAGAGTTTTTTTTTATTTTAGCTTCGATTAGTGGAAGACGTTGGCAGTATTTCGCCATCGATTGATTGCACTCGTCATTTTTATTTGGTTATAAATTAACATTGATTTTATTATTTTTTTTATAGAAATTTTAATTATCATTTATACATTTATAGACATGAGCAAGAGAATGAGTGGCAAAACCTAGTTGTTGATGTGGATTTTTTTTTTTTTTCACTAGATTTCTCTGAATCACAGACTTGAAATTTTATATCAACATGAAGAATATTACAGGGACATTGATATCCACCGGAGATTCGTCAAGGTGTATTTGATTGGGAGGTCCAATCAACACCGAGGGATGGAAAAGTTGGGATCGTAACGTAAAAAGTTTCCAAAAAAACATGAATTTTTTTTTAAAGGAATATTCATAATTGTGCAAGGGAAATGAGGTATTTTCCCCCTTTTTTTGATAGTTACTTTTTGAGAATCAAGTAACAGTTGTCAAGTGTTTAGAATGTAATGCTGAAGCGAGGCGGGCTTAGTTTGCGGCGACAGCAGGACTGGGAGCAGAGGAGTCGGGGCCCAAAGTAGGTCGCTTGCCTCTCTTGGTCTGGTAATCCTTGATGGCAGACTTGATGGCGTCTTCAGCAAGCATGGAGCAATGAAGCTTAACTGGAGGCAGCGACAGTTCCTTGGCAATGGTGGTATTCTTAATCTTGACGGCATCGTCGATGGACATTCCTCGGACGAGCTCAGTAACGTAGGAAGAAGAGGCAATGGCACTTCCGCAGCCAAAAGTCTTAAACTTGACATCGTTGATGATTCCGTTTTCGTCGACACGGATCTGGAGTTTCATAACATCACCACAGGCTGGTGCACCAACGAGGCCGGTACCAACATCGTTATCATTCTTGTTCATGGAGCCGACATTTCGGGGATTGTTGTAGTGGTCAAGGACCTTTGGGTGGTAGGATCTTGTCTGCTGGGAGGCAGCAAGTCTGGTGGCAAAAGCAGCGGGAGTTGCGAGACGAGTGGAAGCACCAGCAGCCATACCAGTGGGTATCCGTCTAAGAAGGGTAGCAGCAGTTTGTCTGTACATTGTGATGAAGTATATGGCGATGAAAGAGAAGAAAAAACTAAAAAACTAAAAAGCTTGCAGCGATGGTATTTGGTTTAAAATAAGAAATCAATTAAACCAGGAATGGATCAGAGTTGTAAGGAAGCAAGAGGATGATTCGTAATAAATACAAGGGTAGTTAGCTGGGGATATATTGCTTGGAACGAAGCAAAAGAAAAATTTGTAGAGTAAATAGATGGTGGGGAAAGAAAGCAGCAAGAGGAGGAGGAGGAGAAAAGCTGGTGGATCTGGGCGTGCTTATATATCGTCAGCCGGTTGAGTAGCGCAAGGTCCGAAGACGGGCAGGGCAGCCAAACCCTGAAGAGGGTTAGGGTTGGTGCGTGACGGCAATCTGATCAGTGGTGGGTCATGTGATGGTATCTTGGTGATAGGCCTAACCCTCGGGCCGCTGTTGTTGTTGTTGCTGCTGCTGCTGCTGCTGCATGTTCTTTCTTACTGCACACTGGCCACCAGCGCACCAGTGGGCGTTGGTTCTAGACTACGAGACTGCCGGTGACTAAAGAAAACCAGGGCAGGTCACAGTCGCTCCTGTTTGTCAGCCATCTAGATTGGCAGAGATCCAGACCCCGCTTCTGTGACATGTGCGTGCAAAGTTTTTTTTTAAAAAAAAATTTTTATCAGATTCTACACTAAAAAAGTACAAGCCTGACTCGGATTCCGGGCAAAAGAGCTGTGTTCGGGCTCAAATCCACAAAGCTTACGTGTTTGTATTTATCAGATCTTGTTTTAATAAAGACCGCTCCCTTCCAATCGGAACACGCTAGGAGTCGGATGAACCGTTATCGGATCAGTCGCGGTTGACTCAGGTCGCGGTGACGTGTAATATCTTTTGTAACAAGTGTGTGACATGTGGTCGGTTCCTTTTTAAGATTTTATCAGATCCGGCAAAGTGTTACTCTACCTTTGATTTGGCTCTTTCTCTTTCTTTCTTTCTCTTTCTCTTTCTCTTTCTTTCTTTTTTCCCTTGAATTGTTCCTCTATTCCTTTTGACTGCAATATCCAAATGATACCTTTTCATCTCAATCTTAATCTACTCAAGCTGTCTCAATTACCAAGTTGTTCCTTCTGTCTTGATCCATTCTTCTCTGCCGCTTTTTGATGAGATTCTTGATTATACCAACTAGTTCTCCTCGGATAGACAGAGTTTGGCTTTCTAGCCTCTATGGATAGCACTAGTCTACTAAACCGCTGGTTACTATGACTAGCTAGTCTTTAATATGATACCAATCCCAATGAAACTTGACACAAGTTGTATCCAGCCGCGAGCAAGATACCCAGTGTGATGAATTAGCTCACAATGGCCGGCGCAGATGAGAGGAGCGCTGCAACAATATCTAGCTTCTAGAGCACTTGGCCTTGGGCCATCTTACATGTTGTCCAACTGCTGTGCATTACTCGAATTTCAAGCTTTAGAAACTGATTCTTGACCCCGAAATGACCTTCTTGTCGAATACCTCATCCATAACCTGTTTGCATGTCATGTAAAAGGCTAAAGGCTACTCTTACTAGTCAGGTGATACCAACACTACACGCGTACATAACGTGACACAATTTTCACAAGCCATTCCTAGGCATTTCTCCTCCTTCTTTGACCAAAACGGCAATATCATCAAGGCTTGTTAAACAATCGCTGGGTATTGTCTTCCCCAGGCATACCAACTCTTTCGTTTGGCAGTGTATATATATCCATACCATGGGCAATACGTTTTCTTGATGATAAATACAGAAATAAAGATAATAATGAAAAACCTGGTTGGAACGCGATTGTTGGTGCCACAGGGGTTCAGGACCTTTTGTGTGTATATGATAACCAATTGGGGGTTGCCTTGCACTGGATATGTATTATTCAAAATACTTTTGAAGAGATCCATCAGCACTGGCGTTAGCCACGTCAACTTTTGAGCACTAATAAACACAAGTATTAACCAAAGAATTTTTTTTTAAAAAAAAAGGATCATGTCTTTCTTTTGGCTCTTAATTTGCACCGTCACTGGATAAACCACATTTACAATCAAACGTAAACAAAAACATTATAAATTAAAAAAGCAACACAATCATCAACTATAAAACAACAAATTAACACATGAAAAAAAAAACATGACAAGATTATTAAAAGCAAAACACAGCAAAAATAAAAATAATAAAAAAAGACAATAATAAAAAGAATAATAATTACAACTTTAAAGCTGGTTGCCGCCAAACCTAAACAAAGCATTATTATTATCTTCCTCATCAACAGTAGTTATAAATGGAGATGCACTACTGGGACAAGGCTTGTTCAACTCGAGGCGAGTCTGCACAATGTTAGCACTGCCTAAAGAGGAAACCGAGGCGACAGGAGCCACTTTGGTTTTGTTTCGTGACGAAAAACGGCCAAAAACCAACTTGCCAAAGTTTAGCGTAATAGAGGATGAGCTTCGAGAAGATGCTGAAGACGAAGAGCCCACAGAACTAATAGATCCAGAAGATGCAGCGGCTGTAGAGTTCAACACACTCAAAAACTTTCTGCTGCTCTTACCTGAAGATGAGCTATCAGAACTTGCATTGGCAACATGATCAAATGGCTGGCGGTAATACGGATGGTCCACAGATCTTCTAGTGCTGTCGACAGAACGACGAGAATCAACAGAACCTCTAGCAGTGCTGTCAATGGATCTTCTAGACGAATCCACTGGCATGTCACTTTCGTCAAAGGAGTCAAACGCATCCTCCTCAGAAGACATTGACTCATCTAAAGAAGAACCAGACTTTATCGAAGCAGCTGATCGAGCTAAAGGGTTACGCAATGTAGTTTTGAGAGTGATGCCGTCTTGATACCTGTAGACATTCTCACCTTTATGATGTCCTTGGGATTTAGAACTGTTGCGCTTTCCATCGAAATGGTTAATAACCCCAGTATTCTTTGTAGACTTTTTCTCGGATGAAGTATTCAACAACTGCTTTCTCCAACTTCTTTTGAGTGATTCCTTTTTACCCAAGCTAGAGCTAGACTTGGTTTCGGGAAAATCATCACTTTCAAAGCTCTTGCGATAACTGTAGCTATAGTTGAAACCGGGAGGTGGTGCAATCTTAGGTATTGGGCTATCCCTGGCTGACTCCTCTTGAGCCTGTATTTTACTTGGGGTATCTTCTTTGTGAGTCTTCTTGGAAAGTTGCTTATGTTTTTCCTTCTTTTCAGTCTCATTCTGGTAGCTGCCATAAAAAACTACCGGATGCTGATCAATCTTGGTGTCGGTGGAAACAAGTTCGGATGTTTGCAACTCGGAAAACTGGCCGGGATTGTCCTCATGTTCAATTAAATCGACAGATCTTAAAACAGGTTCAGAGATGTTGTAAGGTGGACTGTTGTGGGCAACGTTGACAGTAGTGATGGCTACTGGCACTATCTCATGGGTGGGTGCAGGAGAAGGAACAATGTCAATAGGACTGGAGTGGGCGGAGGTTGGATAGGCAGTAACAGCAACTGGAGGGCCCATGGGCTGAGTAGAAGCCACTTCAAGAGAACTCCAAGAAGTTGAATTAGAGAATGACAATGCAGGTGGGTGTTCTGCCTCAATTGAGCCATGTGATTCTCTTCGGGCTGCATCAACTGGGGGTTCACCGCCAGAGGTAGCATGCCTCTTTTCATCCTCCTCTTCAGACTCACCAACACCAATGCTGAACATAACTCCACGAGAATAATCGGGATCTTGTTTGGTCTTAATAAATATGGGAGCAGCGCTATGAGCTATGGTTTCTGATCTGGATCTAGTTCCAACCGGGGTTTCCGTACCTGCAGACTTGGTTGTTCCAAAGGAAATAACGGATCCAAAAGGGGTACCAATGGGCGTTCTCTCAGCGCTTGGCGTTGAATTACCAGAAATAGAGCGGCTGTTGGCTGGTGCGACGATTGAAGAGGAAGCAGAATGGCCGCTTGCTGATATGACACTATATGTATCGGTATATGGATATTGGGGGAATTTTTTTGCAAATTGAGAATTGATGCTGGTATATGATCCTCCTCTGTTGGTACCTGACGACTTGAAATAAATGCCAGAGTCAGTTGCCGGATCATCAGATTTGGAAACAAGGGAAATGTTCTCAGCACCGTCTTTCAAGTGAATTAAGTCTTGAGATGCAGCTGTGACTTTCCAAATCTTGTTCTCTTTTGCAGTTACGGTTGTGTCTAACCCATTTGTATCTGTATCATCGCTTAATCCCTCGACGCCAGAATAAGATTCATCACTATTGTTTTCAGAATCCTCCTCCTCTTCTTCCGTAGCTTCACTAGAGCCACTTTCCAGTTTTCCAATGCTCTTATGCTTTCGGTTGACTAAAGTCCACTTGGAGTTTCTAAAAGGTTTCAAAGCTTTAGTCGCTGACGATTGCTTGGGGTTATTATTACTAATGTTGTGCTGATAAGATGATCCAAAGAGTGCTGACAACACGCAATAACTAGCCAAGCCAATGACTGAAAGGATGGGGATATGGAGTAGAGAGCCGAGCAATGGATTACAAGCAGCGCCATGACTAACGACGATAAGAGTTGTTGGTTGTTGTACAATTTTTTGTTGAGAGGGTTGTTGAGATGCTTTGTTGTTGTCGTAGTAATCCAACAAGCGTTCCAACCCTGACGTTACGCGGGAATGCATATTTGGCCATGACTCTCCGTAGTCTCCCGAATTACCCATTTGGGACGAGTCCCAAGCATAGTCAACAAACACGTTTTTGGGGGTATTTTGGGCAAGCCACGACAGCGAGCTAGCTCTCAAGGCTTCGTGGTTGTCAGGTGGTGGTGGTGAGATGGATGCAAAATAGTCTGGCGTGAGCCATTCACCTAGAAAGGCGTCGATTCTTATAGTGACAGAAACTGCAGATGAGGGGTCGTGGGGCATAGCTGAAGAATGACTCACGGAGCTGGTTAGCGACTGAGCAACGAGAGAAGCAGTCTGGACGCACCGTAAAAAGGGAGAACAATGAATAACAATGCTGGAAGGTTGGGGGAGGTTGTGCTGTTGGGTGTTGTTGACTAGCAGCTTGGAAAGGTCCCTGCCCGTTCTCTTGGCCTGTTTAAAGCCTTGCAGAGCTAGCGGAGGGTCGTAGGGGGAGGGTGAGGAGTGGACCCATTCCTTGTCAACGGAATCTTGTCTCAAGGCATGTCTAATGATGACGGTAGTGTTGATAGGCATGATCTGAGGGTAGAGTCAAAAGTGAACGGTACAACGTACAGTGGGAGTGAAGGTGTATAACCAAAATTACCCTGTTTGAGTTTTCAAAAGCGAAAAAAGGCAAAAGATGCGTAACGAGACGCTTAGAGAGAGGGGAGTAGATGAGTAGCAGTAATAACTAGGGGTGAAAATTGTGAAAACTTTGTGAAAACTTTGCAAAAACAGGTAGCAGGGGGGGGATGGAAACGATTATAAAGAAGAAGAAGAAGAAGAAAAAGACAAACACATGAAAAAGGGAAAGAAAAAAAAGAAAAAAGAGGCTGGCAACGTGATCCGTTAGCTGATTTGTATTTTCACATGCTATTTAAATGTGGTGTTTACATGTCTTTGTCATAATACAACAGCACGTGGTTTGGCACGTGCCGTGGAATCATGTGACTACAGGCGAGAAAGCGGCGTGGCGCCTCGGCTTAGCTGGAGCGGATTGCCGGCCACGACGACGGTGTGAAACGTTTTTTGCGCATTCTGCCAGTGACCGGCTACTGGTCGCAGCATCTGCCACAGAAACTCGAGAGCGGGAAGGCACTTTTCGGCGGCCAAGCTGGCGGGGTCCTGGTACCCGGTCGCGGCTATCGAGAGAACCAGGATATGGCCGCAGGAATTCTGGCTTAGCCACGACAGGTCGCGAAGGAAAAAGTCTAGGGACTCAAAGGTGTACCCATAGTAGTCCGGTACGCTGAATGTTTGGCACAGCTTTTCAAAGACGATTGCGCGCAGCAGGGGGGGGTTGGTGGGGCCGAGCGTCAGGATGTCTCGTGCTTGGATCGTGACAAAGTGGACGTTGAGCTTGTGCATCAGCTGCCATTGTAGCTGGGAGATTCCTTGTGGCTCTGGTAGCAGCAGCTCTTGCGATGATGCCAAGGCTTTGGAGTAGTACTGGTGTGAAAGGACGTCCACAATGCTTTGAGAGAATGGCTGGTAAGCCGGATTCGTTAGAAACGATATGCCATTGCTGCCTGGCTGAAGAAGAGTGATGAGCGTGGAGACTGCGGCAGGATCGAGGATTCTAGGGTCCATTGCAACGGCTAGATGAGAAGAATGAAGAAAGGTTTGTGTATTAATATTGCTGCCGAACGCATCATACTGTTAGAGATTAGACATTAAACGGCTGAAGGGAGGGTGGGACCTACCGGGGGTGGCATTGCTGGGATCAGACGTGTGTTACTATCATGCTGGACGAAAGAGAGGGCAAAAGGAGTATAAGAAGTGCGAGAGATGCGAGCTCAGGGCTGGTAGCCGAGCGAATAAATTGCAGGTTGGATCCGAAAGTGTTGAATCATCCGCGTCTGGTTGTGCTCATATGCGCTGTCAAAGTTGCACTCGTAAAAGCGCCAGCATACGGGAACAAAGGACAAGGGGACGGCAGCGGTTACAAAGCGTTGTAACAAAAAGTGTAACAGTGTGGCCGGTTACCAGAATAAAGTCTAGGCTAGTTTTGTGGGAAAATGCTGAATCGCTGAACTTTTTTTTTTGTACGACTCGGTAAAGGAAAGAGGAGAACCTTGCGGAACCCTACATTTCTATAATCACTAGAGCTTGTATTGCAAATCAAGACTGAGACCGCACAAGGTGTGGTAACAGTCAGTTTGGAATGGATTCCAATCCCTAGTTTTGGAATATGAACAAAAGATGCACTGCGTAATACACAACTGATAAACAAGTAACAAGCACTATAATTAAAAGGTGGTACTTGTTTAAATGGTTTATTACCATTATTATCGTTTTACCTTTCTCCAAACAAAACCAGCCATTTTTAACTAGCACGGCAAAGTAACGGTCGGATAAAAAAAGACTCATCCAGAACAAATTTACCCAGTCAGTTTGGAAATACGACTTTTATATAAATACTATTCAATTTCTAGCGTACTTCAGGTTCTTTCGGTCTCTTTCAGTCTTTTTTAGTCTTTTTCAGTCTCTTTCGCATTTTGCAAATATTCACATTTTTGAAATGGCCCCTCCTACTGACGTTGACATTTCCAACTTTATCAACGGAACCTTTTTCAATCCGTTGGTGACAGGTCCGCTGTTTGCACTGCTATGGACACTGAGATCTAAAGTCCGAGAATTTGCTACACCCTCAGAAGAAAAAAGAAGCAACAAACAGCGCCGTCTACCTGGCATTTTCACCAGCAAACGGTTATACAAAATCGTGCGCAATTTGTTCATCCTTGGTATTGTTTTCCAGATCAATGATGTTTTGAACGAACTGGCTCTCAACAACTATGAATGGTCATCAAGTGCTATAGTTCCTCAAGATCAGATTGTTGTTGTCACTGGCGGTTCGGGAGGAATTGGCCAGCACTATGTACAAAACTTTGCCGACAGAAAATTTGGTCAGATTGTGATTATGGACATTGCACCACCCACATACACTCTTCCACCAAATACCCACTACTTCAAAACCGACTTGACAAACGGCACCCAGATCGAGGTGGTTGCACAGGAGATTCAAGACAAGGTTGGCCATCCGACTGTTTTGGTCCACAACGCCGGAACACGAATCTTTGGCCATACGATTCTGACGTCAACCGAGAAGCTTCTCAAGCTGACGTTTGATGTCAATGTGATTGCCTCTATACTAGTCACCAAGCAGTTTCTTCCAGCAATGATAGAAAAGAACAGCGGCCACATTGTCACAATGGCGTCGCTGGCTGGGTACACTACTCCAGCCCAGCTGATTGACTACAGTGCGTCCAAAATCGCAGCAGCAGCCTTTTCTGAAGGATTGTACCAAGAGCTCAAACACAGGTATAATGCGCCCAATGTGCGCAACACTCTTGTCAACCCAACGTGGGTCAAAACCGGACTGACAGACGCATTTCATTCTCTCAACCACGGCATGTCTACGATTGAATTAGACCCCGACTATGTGGCCAACACTGTGATTGACCAAGTTGTAAAAAACAGATCTGCACAGTTGTATATGCCATCTCTTTATGGTTTTTCGGCTGCGCTAAGAGGCTGGCCCAACTGGATCCAGGAACGGATCAGAGACGATACCAAAAACATCATTGTGTTTGAAAACAAGCTTTAGTTGAGTATAGTTTCATGCTTCCTGCACGTGGTGCTATTTCGGATGGTGAAAAATGTGCCAAATCTTCGAGTTGCAGACTTGAATGGGTTGGAAAGTCACTAATTGGAAATTCTAAATTAGATTATCGAGCTTGCAAAGAGCTGGTGGGTATACGGCTGAGGCGATATGGACATTCAGATGCACGTAAACGGGTGGGACGTGAGACTGGCCATAGCTTAGTTAAGACAAGGTTGACAGGTAGATTGAAATACAACAGAGAATGTTAATAGAATATTGATCAATAAAAATGGCAGTAACACATGTGTATTATATGTAAAGTGTAGTTTGAAGAGTTGATAGGTTCAGGTCATTGCATCATTGCATTATTACATCATTGTGGGTATGAGTGCCGTGATGGTATCGTGATAGGTACAGGAGTCTTTGGATTCATCTCATACTGAAGAAGGCGATGATAAGGAACGTTTATGATTAAGAGGAAATTTGATCAAAAAGATAGGTGCTATGGCATATAACGGGCTAGACAAAAGTGTGTTATCACCATGATTGTAGAAATGCAGTAGCAATCCGTGTCGATGGAAAGATCGCAATAGCCAAGAGCTCGTATATCTTTCAGACCAGGAACCGACTGGCTTGACGTTAACCTAGGCTTGGGCTCAGATTAAACCTTCCAATCCCCGTTAATCAACTGCATTTGGCATTCATCGAAATAAAGTGGCCATTTGCCACTGTCTATTGTTAAGCTTTGTGGAAACATTATCGAAATAGAATGGAGGTTGAATAATTAAAAGAACAAAAAGGTACATGGGTTGCAGAGTAGGCCATAATATTGTCCAATCATAGAATACTCGTTTACAATTTTCAACTACAATATCTACAATATCTACAGAGACATACCGAGATCAGCCATGCCGTGGGCTGAAAGAGCTGGCATGCCTTTACCACGTGGAATAGGTGCACATGACTGGACTAATCGAGTATCTCCAGTGGGTAGAGAAGCGGAAGGTTTTGTCCATGGTCGGAGACATTAGCAGGAGTTAAGGTTTATGGCAGGGGCAGAGAAAAGGACAGAATTTCACTTAGCAACGAGCTTTACCAAATAATCAAGGGGTTTAAGAATCCAGGAATCAGATGTATGGCCAGTTTTTTGGAGGACGGGAAAGGTTCGAAGGAATGAGAAAATGTTGGATGTGCCAACACGGCCCAGAACAATGTAAACATTGGTACTGCTGTGCACTGTACCTGATTTTGTCTTCCGGATAACGGTTTGAATCTTGGCTTTTGAGCTTGATGAGTTTGAAATAAAGGTTAGTTAAATTTACCAAATACCAACCAGCGCATACCAATGACCAGGAACTAGAGAATGAAAAATAGAGAGTCCTAATAGTTGAGCGAGTGTGTATGTCACGGTCAGGTTTTGGTTACACCCTTACGCGACTTTGTCAACAACGGCGCGTGTAGCAAATATGTTGGTCGGTTTCCAATGGAGTACGAATTTATTTATATATATATACGAATAAAAAACATATATATAAATAAGTACAAATAAATAAGTACAAATAAAGGCATGGTTAGTAGCTAGATACATTCCGACTACTGTCGTATTTTTCTATAACTTTTTTTCTTCTTCTTTCGAATTAAATTAAGTGGCCTTGAAAGATACAAGACTAGACGTATCAAAGGCTTGAATTCCAATCAGTGGCCATTAGGCAATGCCACTCCACAACTAGCAGATTTATTGCTAGCACAACCCATGTCCTATTAGTCCAAAAACATCCCGTTTGGGCCAGTATGGAGTCGTTTTGGGAAGGGAGATGAGTGAAATAGAGCATCACGTGTGGCACAGGGCCTTTTACAATATTCCCAAAGAGGTGTGGAAAAAAGACAGGAAATGCTTAGTGACAGATCCTGGATGACCCTGATACGATGCTAATGCTCTCTTAGCGACGCTGAAATGCTATTAACCATGAAAACGGAAGTTGGTTGAATTGGACAGGATTGTGGGGAAACCGCTACAATTCGAACTTGGAATATTGTCCTGGAAAAGAGGATGAAGACAGGTGCAAAGGCCTTTATTTAGGTTTTCCAGCATGGGGTTGTGTGAAGCGGAAGTAATACAACTCGCCTATAAGGGGCAAGCGCTCGACAGACGGATGGGGTGAGGAAAAAAGGCAAAACAAGGATTTTCACATAAAGAGGCTAGGAATGGAGTCAAGGAGGTGCTGCTTTGGCATGGAAAATGCAGCTGGTATGCGGTTCATACGAAGGGTCCTGTGATTGCCCACTAGCTGGTCATGTGAGACCACAGCGATTGAATGCCACAGTCACGTGAAGGATCTAGTTACGCAAAACCAGGTCGGCGCCACTGGGGATAAAACAGCCTATTTTGGAAGCGAGGCTCATGTATGGTCAAGGTATATGTCCCGGAATGCTACAACAGTGCCTTAACACACCGATCACTTGGGCTTTTTCAAGACTTTTTGTATTGTTTTCTGTACTGGCATTCGTCCAAGAGTCGACGACTAGAGTCTGTTATATTTGATGTTTCTGGCCTGGCTGTTTCAAGTTGCTGGTGTTTACAGTCTGAGAAAAGGGAGGCGACCCCTGACAGTTGGAATATATAATAATTCAAATAAGCCAAAGTAAATGAAAATAGAATATTGAATAGCCCCATAATCCTCTGCTAATTATCCAAATTCACTAGTAAATTATTATCAAATGTATTATATTATTAAATTATTGGGAGAGAAAAGCAAAGTAATATTAGTCGAAACCCCCCGTAACTTTTCTTAATATCATCCTATTGTGCCTTTTCAGCCAATGAAGAAATATGGGGCAAATATGTTCTCCTTACATTATTTACAAATGTTACTTTTCATATATACAAAAATAAAAAAAAAAGAAAAGGCGAAACCTATCAGTTACTCCTTATCCAGACGTAATTTAAAAATATATAAAAACCCAACTTATTCCCGTCACTTTCAATTTTCTTTCCCTTCTTCTCCTTTACTCAAGTAGTCTTTCAGCTTTCTTCTACCAACTTTCAGTTATTTCCAACTATTTACACTCTTTTAAATTTTTTAACCAACTCAACAATCAGATACAATGAAGTTCTCTTACTCTGCCGCTCTCGCATCTCTCGTTGCCGCTGCTTACGCTCAGATGGGTACCACCACCCTCCTCTCTACTAAGCTCGTCACCATCACCTCCTGCTCCAACGACGAGTGCTGGAAGGGTCTCCAGACTGTTACTCTTTACAACGCTACCGTCTGGGACACTGTCGCTCCTACTGCCCCAGTTACTACCTCCAGCTCTATCCCCACTGAGACTGTTGACACCGTCACTGTTCCTTGCACCGAGGAGACCAGCTCTGCTGCTCCTACCTCTGCTCCTGTTGACACCGTTACTGTTCCTTGCACTGAGGAGACCAGCTCTGCTGCTCCTACCTCTGCTCCTGTTGACACCGTCACTGTTCCTTGCACTGAGGAGTCCACTACTGCTGCCCCTACCACCTCTGCTGCCCCTACCTCTTCTGCTCCTGAAGAGACCGTCACCGTTCCTTGCACCGAGGAGTCCACCACTGCTGCTCCTACCACCTCTGCTGCTCCTACCTCTTCTGCTCCTGAAGAGACTGTCACCGTTCCTTGCACTGAGGAGTCCACCACTGCTGCTCCTACCTCTGCCGCTCCTGCTACCTCTTCTGCTCCTGCTTCCTCTGTTGCTCCTGCTTCCTCTTCTGCTCCTGCTCCTGTCACTTCTTCTGCCCCCGTCTGCCCTATCATCCCTGAAGGCTGTGCTCCTACTGTTACCGTCACTGTTACCGTCAACCCTTGGAACACCATTGCCACTTCTGCTGCTCCTTCTGCCCCAGCTGCTACCTCTGCCGCCCCAGCTGCTCCTTCTGCCCCAGCTGCTTCTTCTGCTGCTCCTTCTGCCCCAGCTGCTTCCTCTGCTGCCCCTGCCCCTGCTACTCCTTCCTCTCCTGCTGAAGTTTCCCCTGCTTCTCCTTCTGCCAGCGAGCCCGTTGCCCAGGCTAACGGCGCTGCTCCCCACTTTAAGGCCTCTATCTTCGGTGCCATGATTCTTGGTGCTGCTGTTCTTGCTCTTTAAATGTGATGTTCAATTATTTGAATACCATTTACTAGCATTAATAATTTTGTTGTTTTTTCCTTCATACGATAGATTTTCATTTTTAACGCCTTTTTTCAGTGGGTCGAGTCTACGTCCATTGTCATGATTATGATTGAGTTTGAAATGTTCTACTGCTGTTAGACATTTGCACCAATCGTCATTTAATATTCTTTTTGGAGTTTATGACTGCTTAT
The DNA here is from genome assembly GCA_900654225.1 of Magnusiomyces fungicola. Classification (NCBI taxonomy): domain Eukaryota; kingdom Fungi; phylum Ascomycota; class Dipodascomycetes; order Dipodascales; family Dipodascaceae; genus Magnusiomyces; species Magnusiomyces fungicola. Next base: position 2,472,816 of record CAACAH010000002.1, read on the forward strand.
GTAAAATAAGTTCTTAATATTATTAAAATTAAAACTAATTTGTAATGCCAGACTTTTTGTCATTGTAATTTTTAATTATTATAGAAATAAATTAAATTAATAAAAAGTTTGGAATGTAGCAGTGCCTTTTCTTGAAACATGGCCTAGTGGGTTGTTTAGGCGACGATACATGAATGTACATGTACTCGACGTGGGCTTGTTCTTTTTTTAACTTGAAATTGACGATGTTTGGATGAAAAGGGAGTAGGGGATGAAACTGTATGGCACAAGGTTGTGGTGACGACTGCAAACAGCGTAGGCAGTGACGTCAAAGGAAATATTTGTATTTTCATGTGTCAAGTGTGGGGATTGCTTGCGAGGAATATAAACAAGTACAAATGCCAACTTTAACTAAGTTTGGAATGGGCTAAATTAGTTAACTCAGTTACTGAATGGTATTACCAAAAACATGGCTTCAAATCAAAGACATATTATGCAATGATTAGTAATGACAGTGTCATTTTATATAGGTGCCTACCATAGTGTTTATGGTAACAGTTGGATTTACAATAAGAATCGTCAATAAACAAGCAGACTAATGTGTGTATGGTCAATAATCAGTGTTAAATAGTTAGTGATTTATATCTGGACAGTAAGTACCCTTGTGGGTTGCTAAAGTGACTTCTGTTCAACATATTTTAATGGAACCGTGTGCTTTGTGATTATCCACCTTTTTCACGACTACTTTTTGTACATCACAAAGGGTTTAAAAGGGTGGCGTATAAATTTCGGTTTGTTACTCGTGTAGAATGAAACCCTCAACATTAGCATTCTACTTTCATGATGCTGATATAGGTCAACTGGGTTTTGGGAATCACTAGTCGGGGTATTATAACCAGTCAACAGAGACACAAACATGTTGCTTCAGCACGATGCCTATTCTTGATCCTTGGACCGTTTGGGGTATTTCGCTTCAATTTGATCATTAGTACTTTGCGAACAAGCCACAATCCAACCATTAACAGTTCAAGTTGTTTTCAAGTTGCTACTTGTGTAGCTGACTCGTATTCCTTCTTCTGTCATCGCTCTGACCGCTTTCAACCATTAGCTTGACTGATCAAACATTCTTTCTTCTGTCATCACTCAGACTGCTTTCGACTATTAGCTTGGCTGATCCAACAGACTTTCCTGATTGGAATCATCTTAGTATATATAACCAAATAGGTGAGAGTGAATAAAATACCAGGTTGGTCATGAATCACAACCAAGGACTGGAATTGAGTGAGGGGGCGGGTAAAGTGATTGGTAAATCCGGCAAATTGAACCGTCACATACGGCTGTCTTCCGTCAAAACTAGATTTAATAGTAATACGTAGAACGTCTTGAAGATCAAAAGAGTCAAACCAGAGGAATAACAGGAATATAAATATTATTCAAACTCCATTGTGTCACTGCTTTGAACCAATCTGCCCTTTCCGTATAGGTCTGTTCCACAGAGAGCACTGACTATAAACGGAGCTTTTTTAAACCCGAATCCCACATGGTACATGGCACTGAGAGGCAACAAATTTGTGCAGGGATAGTTGCTGGATGCCTTATGGAGCGAATAATGAAAAAGCAGTAAATGAGCTTTTACGGGGTGATAAAGTCCTAGTCCAACAGAAATGTCATAGACTTTGAGAGAGATCAAGACAAATACCAAGACCAAGACCAAGACCAAGATCAATATCGAAACCAAATCCGAAACCCCCCTTTAGATACATGACATGGCAGAGAAACTGGGGGAGGGGGCAAATGTAACAAGCTTAGGAATAAAGTGGTTGAAAAATCGGTTAGCAGGTTTAACTGGCTGTGCAAGCTGCTGGACTGGTTACTAATATACGCAATTTCAAATCTTCTTTAAACTATGTCGGAAGAATTTGGCTGATAGTTGTGGCAACTACGGGTGAACTCGCTAGACACTTCTCCTCTATCATATATAACAAAAGAAAGCGTACAATACGGCCAATCATTGATACTGACGTGTGTATTATAAGAATTCATTATTATTACACGCTCCCTCAGAAACATTGTCCTACTACCACCACCACCATTCTTGTAGAGCAGTTTTTGGCTATTAATAAGGCCAATATAAACGTATAAAAGCTAAAAAAATATACAAAGTTGCAGCTATTAAATTTCAGTTCAACCAGCCGAATCAAACCATTCAATTCAATAAATCCACTCAACATAATCAATGCAGGTTTTTCACGTGGTTCAACACTGCCTTTTTGTTTTTTTTAAAAGGTGGCCCGCCAATTTTTGATATACCATATGGCGGGGGAAACATTGAGACTAAAACACCAGACATTATTAATACGGGTTTCGTTATCCGACAGAGGCCATTTGTACTTGGTTGACAGTATTAATAAAACAATTGTATTTGAACATATTTAAACAATAATAGAATATTCAATCATTATGTCTTTATGCTCGTTCAAAATTCATATTGGTTCCACACTTGTTCGCTTGTAATGTTCACACTCTCCCCTGTGATATTGTATTATGAATCGTCACTTTACCCGAAAACCTCTCACTTGATTCAAAAACTACCATGTCTTTGGAGTTCAATGGAATCGAGCCTCTTCAACCTGACATGACTGTCTATAGTTCTATCAAGAAGTCGTCGAAAGTTAATTACCGTATTGTAGATTATAAACGTACAAACGTACAAATCATATAGCCGGCCATAAAGGTCACAAACCATGTCTCAACCAACGGCTGGGAATACAGATACCCGTAAAAAGCTCAGTATTAATAGTAAGAACTTTACATTTTTATTTAATGAAAGCTAATACAATATGAAAAACAACACTAATCGCGATTAATAATACGTTCTCGTTCATCAAGTTGTCCACACTATCCAAATCATTACACCCCGGTTGTTGCTATTTCCGCCCTACTCCACACTCATACTATATCCATTGTAAAACGGTTCTTCCTATTTCTTCCTAGTTTTTTACATACATGTACATACATCTTTTTTGTTGTTCTATCGATATGTGTTATATTCTCCCCACTAAAACTTCTCAGCTAAGTCCATTTGTAACCGTGTTTACCCCAAAATGTAACAACCCTCAATCAAACCAGTCGGTTCTGAGTACTTTTTCTATTATACCACTATTTCACTCTGTTTCCTTTACCGTCTGGACTTTCCCCTCCTCTCACTAATCAAGGGTTTCGACCTTTAAAAAAGTATAAATTATGCCGAATTCCCATCCTTTTCTCTTTTAATTCTTTTTCTTCTTCTTCTTCCTTATCCCTTAGTTCTTTTTTTTTCAACCCCGCCAAATCAAACCTTATTCCTTCATAATGTCTAGCCACCCATTATCTGTTACTATTAAGCTCCCTAACGGAGTTTCTTACGAGCAACCCACTGGTCTCTTTATCAACAATAAGTTTGTTGCCTCCAAGGCTGGTAAGACCTTTGAGACTGAAAACCCCGCTACTGAAAAACCCATCACCAGCGTATACGAGGCTTTGGAAGAAGACGTCGATGCCGCAGTTGAAGCTGCTGAAGCCGCCTTTGAAACCTGGTCTGAGACTCAACCTGCCAAGCGTGGCGAACTCCTCTACAAGATTGCTCTTAAGCTCGAAGAAAACGCAGACCTTCTCGCCGCAATCGAGTCTTTAGACAACGGTAAGGCTCTCACTTCTGCCCAGGGTGATGTTGGTGCCATGATTGAAGTCTTTAAGTACTATGCTGGTTTCGCTGATAAGATTCACGGTACTACTATTGACACACACGATGGTTTCTTCACTTACACTCGCCGTGAACCCCTTGGTGTTTGTGGTCAGATTATCCCTTGGAACTTTCCTCTTCTCATGTGGTCTTGGAAGATTGCTCCTGCCATTGCTACTGGTAACACTGTTGTTATTAAGTCTGCTGAGTCCACCCCTCTCTCTGCTCTTTTCGCTTCTACTCTTCTTGTCGAAGCTGGTCTTCCCGAAGGTGTCGTCAATGTTATCTCCGGTTTCGGTGCTACCGCTGGTACTCCTCTTGCCAAGCACCCCAAGGTCCGCAAGATTGCCTTTACCGGAAGTACTGTTACCGGTAAGAAGATTATGACCATGGCTGCTCAGTCCAACCTTAAGAAGGTTACCCTTGAGCTTGGTGGTAAGTCCCCCAATATCGTTTTTGCCGATGCTGACATTGATGCTGCCATTGAGTGGGCCATTATTGGTATTTTCTTCAATGCTGGTGAGGTCTGCTGTGCTGGTTCTCGTATCTACGTCGAAGAGTCTATCTATGACACATTCCTTGAAAAGTTGAAGGCTCGCACTGAGAAGGTTACCGTCGGTGACCCCTTTGACACCAACAACTTTGCTGGTTCTCAGATTTCCAAGCCCCAATTGAATAAGATTTTGGGTTACATTGAGTCTGGTCACAACGAAGGTGCTAGACTTATCACTGGTGGTAAGCGTATTGATAGACCCGGTTACTTTGTTGAACCCACTGTCTTTGCTGATACTCAAGAACACATGAAGATTGTTAAGGAAGAGATCTTTGGCCCTGTTGTCGTTGTTACCAAGTTTTCTTCTGTCAATGAAGTTATCAAGTGGGCTAACAGCTCTGAGTACGGTCTTGGTGCTGGTATTCACACCAAGGATGTCAACAAGGCTATTGATGTCTCTAACAGAATCCACTCCGGTACTGTCTGGGTTAACTGTTACAACTGTACCCACACTGCTGTTCCTTTCGGTGGTTACAAGAGCTCAGGATTTGGCAGAGAGAATGGTGAACAGGCTCTTGACAATTACACTCAGGTCAAGGCTGTCAGATTGAAGGTTGACAGACAAAATTAAATTAAATGTTTTTGTTTATGTAAATGAATATTTCAATTGATGCAATTGCTTATTGTTAAAAAATACGGCTGAGGTCCAATTGTAAATTGGACTTTATGATTTGAAAACCCGATTGTGAATACCTAAAGTGGTAAAAATTGTATTGCACATAGTTTGATCTTTATTAGCTACCCACTGGGCGTGGAAACTAGGCTAGTTTACAAGTTGGCAGAAGAATAATTTTGTACACATTACCCATTGTTAATTGCATTGCTGCTGAAAAAACCAAGTGAAACCCGTCGCTAAATCTTGAAATCCCTGGCGTAAAAAGCAACGCTGAAGGTTACAGGTAAAGTGGCTCATTAGAAGCGATCTATCTTATGCGAGCCCTATATACCCTAGGTTTACTTCAAGCAGCTGAGATAATCGCTCAAAAAGAACGTGTTGTTGGTACATGGTCCTGATAGATTGTGTACGGGACCGGACTATTCCTTTTTGACTACTAGGTAAGTCGACTGCTAACGAATGGTCTTAATGTTAGTGACAATCTTAAATCATTGCAGAGACGTGCTCTTAGGTTTGGTGGCATCTGATGCTTTTGAACACTTTAATGTATATATCACTATTCGTCTAATGCATTTACTAGCACTTGCTAGTTCTTGAAACAGATATATCCCATGAAGAAAAACCAGTTGCAAGACTGGAGAAACCAAGATCTATATACAATATAATGTCAGGTATTAATGAAGGTTTGCTATCCATGAAAGTATTAGTAATCATTACATAACATCTTAGAAACAGGACTACGGGTAGATGCCCAAATAGACACACTTTCTGTAACGCCGGTTGAACGTTTTCTTGCCAGCTACCATTCATCATACTCAGCATGACAAAATTCAATATGATCTGGGATCGGTCGTTTGTGAAGCAACAAGAGCCCGGCTCCGTTGTATCCTTCTACTAGTTTATACCTTTATGTTTGTTTTTATTTAATTTGGCATTTGCCTATATTGTTACTCGATTACCCATTCAAGTTGCTAGTCGTTATCAACACCACAAGAACCGCTAATATCACTATGATTAGGCTACTTGATATATTTACAGTTGGACCAAACCTCATTTAAAAATCTTGAGTTTGATAACAAAAACTCGTCAAAGTATATACCAATATCAACATTCCATTTGACCAATCTCCTAATCAATCATCTCTTTGAACGCGTTGTTAATTGTGTACTACGGATCTAGATTTTCCATCAATTACGTTCGCTGGTTGGATTTATTTACTAGCAGCTGAATATTTGATTGCTAATCAGCGCATCAACGAATCTGCCTGTTTCTTAATATCTACAAGCATATAACCATTTAATAGCTTGATTTTATAATATACCCTTTATATTTGGAGATGAGAGCCGTTAAAAAACAGCACTGATGCTTCTTTACCACAATTGTGATTTTAGAAGCGATTCTGCCAAAACCATAATGTACAGTCTATTGTTGCAATATGTATGAGTGGCGATGATGGCATGAAAGAAAAAAGGGCCGTTATCTGCTCGTGTCATGATGCCAATTATAGTATGATGTCTGTTCATCCTGTTTTACAACATGATCAATACTAGCACAGCGATTGTCTCTCTGGAATTCTCCTTTTATCATTGTTAGCTATGACAATTCTACTTATACCTATGAGGGGTTCAAACATGAGAACCCCATAAAGATACCTACTGTATTAGTACCCAAGGATATTGAGATTTCTTGTACTTGTTTGGTACCTCTTTTTATTCAGTGCCTAATTGATATGCCTGTTTGTTTCACAGCTAATGAAACGATTTTACAGATTCTACCCTGATGACTTGTTACATGGTTCAACCAATTCAGAGGGCACACCAATAATACGTCAGACAAACTTTATAAATGATTTCCAGAGTTGGATAAATCATAATCCCAACGGGGTTCATATCCAAATACCAGTAAATATATACCATTTTGTTGTAAATACAAGTTCAGGAAATCGAAACATTAAAAGACTACTACACAGTTCTTTAAGCACTACATGATCTGTTACGGACTTTTGATTAGAATGCTGTAACTCAGGTTTGTTAGTTTTAGACACCCTCTTTGGATACGGAGGTTGAAGAACAGAGGAGTATGGCTCTGATGATGTGATACATGAGATAAATGTGGACTTTTTGGTACGTCTGTTATCCAAAGCATGATGGAAAGTGCCAATGATCATTGACGACAAGTGAACCCAAAACTTCAAAGCCTTTCAAAATTATCAGCATGATACCTATTTTTTTTGACATTTTGAGGTTTAATTAGAGTTAATCGAATTCTCATGTTAATATCTTTACTATTAAAACACAAATATTTTGCCAGGAGTACTACTCTTTTCAGTGAATATGACGTCTACGTGACTTTTTATGCCAAATTATTGACAGTAGATCTGAACATATGACGAAAGCAGATTTAAACTTGATATTAATGTTGAATTTTCAAGAAAAATGGCGATAAACTGATAATTCCTATACCAAGCAAACCTTAAATATCCCGTCTAGCATTTCCTGAGCACATAAATATTGGCATGAATGAATAATCCTACCCAACGAGCAATACATTTATTTTTAACAGTTGCTTCTAAATGAAAACGAATTCAAAATCAACATAACTTTAAAAAAATCTTTATATATTTACAAATTAAAAATAAACAGGTAAAACGTGCCCGACAGTCTAAAAAAAGACAATAATGGCTTCGAGTCAAGCTTTCTTGTTGTTGAGATTTTTGAAATCACTTGGCAAAAGAAGAAAGTGGGCAAAAGTGTGTAAATGCATCAACTATAGAAAACAAAAAAAGACAATAACATCAGCTGGAAATCGATCAGAAGAGCCGATGGTTCCAGATCAAAACCTTGCCTCTTTCATGCCTCTTTTTGCCACAAGGTTCCGTCGGATCATTCCCGGGTTAAAAATTTCAAGGACGTTTCCCCGTCAAAAGCAAATCATCGTGTCCTAATTTAAGATCAAGACATTTCCGAATCTCGTTTATAAGTGTCTTTCTCATCCGACGGTTATCTGGATCAGATGTCTATGGCCATGCATAGGCATGCAACCATACCGTCTATCAGCAACGGAACGACTGTTTTGTACCTGGCAACTATAAAATCGTGGTACACGAATGCCAGTCTGAACTACACAGAATGTCTTGACTGAGAGACAGTGCCATAAATAAGCTATAAACTTGCAAGGCAGCGATAACTTTTACGGTTATGATGTAATTAACACAAATAGGATTTTCGTGTGCAAATCACTTGGAGGTAGCTTTTACAGTCAGCCATATGACGAAAAACAGGCGCAATGGAATTTACGTCATAGATGGTTATGAACCAAGTGCAATGGCCAAGACGGAAATTGAACACAAAATCAGGGTTTCACCAACGCTTGCTAGTGAAAAGTTTGGCAATATTAGCCTTTCCAAACCATGAAAAGGCACCAGTCCTGTGCAAGAACTGAAATTTCAGCGTGCAGCAGCCTGGCTGATAGTAACATTGCTTGACCAATCGTAAAGGACGACTGCTTTGGAATTAAATAAAAGCATGCGAGCAATTGTCCAAACCTTATTTCCGATTACCAATTAGTTTGTTATTCATGCAAAAGGCTTTCGAAAAAAAGCAATGAATCTGAATACCCAATGGTTGAAAGTTTGGTAATATTTTGCGTCATTTAATATTGCAATTATTCGCTCTTGTCAGCTGTTCCAAATATAATTTCACCAGTTCTCGGAATGCATACTATTGCCCTAATTGTATCGATGGCCGCAAATTATGGACTGTTAATATTTTGTAATATACCTAATTAGGATGTTTATGTTCTTTGTTGTACGGGGTTTCTGGACTCACTACCAAAAGTCAACAACTTTCACAACTCTCGCAAATATCAACAAACCACATCGGAATAGATGCTATTTATTCTGGTACTAAATCTAACAGGCATCTGTATCTGGTCAGCACCGCAGTCGTACATCGTGGATTGGAAGCTAAAATTCGGATTTGCAAGAATTGGACATACAGCCCTTTTTGCCTCTTGGAGCTTTTACCTCTCAATTGCCTCCACTGTATGGAATATTCCAAAGCATCATACGATCTGTAGGCACATACATCCAAGTTGTGAGACTGCATCTACTCATTTTTACGACCATCGCATATGATAGGCCAGTCAAGCAAATGCATTCCAAGACTTGCTAATATTATATTAATACCGATTCCGTCAAGGCGGGCGCTGGTAAAAGGCTCGGGGGACCAGGGTTTCACTTGGAAGCTCCCGAGAACTTGCTCAAAGCGGGGACTGTGAAATGGCTTGATGTCATAGCTCTTCAAGTTAAATTTAGCCACTGGGTTTAAGGTTATTCCCGTGATTTCCAAGTCATTTCCAAGGTATTTCCAAGGCATTTCCAAGGCATTTCCAAAGCAGTTCCTTTCCCGTATTGTTTATTTCTAATTGATCAAAAAACACTATAAATACCTGCCTGTTTCCTCCTGTTTTCGAGTGCTTTTTCTATCAATATCCCCATCTCTTGAACACAGATAATCCCGCTATCCCAATCAACTATACCAATTGCAACAATCACTAACCATGAAATACTCTTCTGTCTCTATTCTCTCCTGTCTCTTTGCTGCTACTCAAGTAGTCGCTGACGTTTTTGTTCCCTATCACACCTTTACCCTTTTGACTCTCCACTCGGGTACTAACTTGCAGTTTGAAAATGTTGCTGTCAACGATGACTCCCAGCTTGTTGTTGATGTAACTCTTCCAACCCTCACCTTGGACTACCAGAGTAGTGGAACAGTTGTGGAACACAACACCTCTGTCTACCTGACTGTTTCTTCTGACAATAGACTTGTCCTGGGCACCACCCCTACAAAGTGGGAGGTTGTTGGCGGTAATGGTGGTAGCTCTAGCGGCTTCACTGGCTCCTTTGAGTTTGATCCCTCTATCGGCTTCCTCGCAGTCCCTTATGCCAATGGAAAGGGTTACGACCTTTACACTTCAAACTACAAGCCAGCTGCTGGTGTTGATGCCATTAGCTTCCAAATGATGCCCGAATGGAACAACTACACTGCAACTCTCCCTGCTCCTGGTCCCGACTCTACCTTGCTTCCACACACTGAAACTCCCACTTCTGTTCCTGCTGAGTCTACTGTCAACCCTGGCGGCCCTATCATCCACACTGCCTACACCACCATCACTCACCACCTTTCTCCCTCTTCTACTGTTACTGTTTGGGCTACCCCAGAAACTATCCACTCCACTGAAACTGTTCACTACACTACCTTTACCACTGTCTTTGCCTGCCAATAAGAGTGCCTAGTGTGAAATGTGCCTTTTCTTACGCTCCTTTTTATGAATTTATGTAATCTTTAACCCATGATTTTTTATAATTACACTAGATAATTTCTTTAATAATACATTCCTTTGCATTCCAATTGCTTTTATAACGAGGTTTCTAAATTTCGCTTTGAACAGGGTTTAAGAACCAACTTTAACCTTAACTTGCATTTAAAAATTCAGCCGTTGCAACCCACTTGTGATTCTAATTCAAAGGTCCTTTTTGAAAACCTTCAACTGATTCTCATAATTACAAACCCAAGTCAAGAAATGTTGTACAAAAATTTATTCTATTTTGATTATACTATGCATTAATAACAGAGAATACTCCTTATTTCTTATTTCTTATATTTTCTTGCTCTGGCCGCCTTTGCCACAGTCTTCTTCTCATTCTTCTTTGTCTTTATTTTTGAAGCAAATGCTTTGGCACCACCTCTCTTCTGTGACTCCTCACGTTCAACCTTGGTCTTTTTGTACACCCTTCCATCTTCTTTAGATCCATTCTCGCGTGACTTCTTCTGCTTCTTCATGGAAGGCAAGCCGGCGCCGAACAATGGGTGGTCCTTTACTAGTTTATTGGCTTCGTCAGACTTTTGACTCTGAGTGTCGAGAGGACTAGTGCCGTATTTGCTCTTTAGCTTGTCGGTTTGTGACTCGAACCATGTACGCTTGGGTCGACTTTGAATTTCGTGCTTGTGCTTGATCAAGTTCTGACTCTTGGTCAACTCTCGCTGCGCATGTGCCATCATCTTCTCTGTCTTTTCTTCGTCCAAAATCTCACCCACAGTCTCTTGTTGGTTTTCCATGGCTTCATGAACTGGCTGAACAAAATCCCACTCAATTGATCTGGTTACAAACTTGCTAGCTCTTTTGGTTTTTTCCTTGCCACCATTTTCCATGCTGCTCTTGATTGCCTCGCGTGCAATACTTCTTTCGGAATTGCTTTCGCCAACAAGAGAAATAGACTTACCCTGGCGACCTGCTCTGGCAGTACGACCAACTCTATGCAAATAAGTCTCATAAGTTGAGGGCATATCGTAATTGATAACAACCTCAATCTTTGGAATATCCAAACCTCTGGCAGCTAAATCGGTACACAAAAGAATAGGAACTTCCAAATTCTTAAACCTCGTTACACTCTGTAATCTCTGCTCTTGTGAAAGCGCACCATGTAACTCACCGACTTGAACACCTTGTAATCCTAAAATGACACGGAGCTTGTGGGCCATCTCTTTACGAGCAACGAAAACCATGATTCTTTGCTTGACAGATTGGCATTCCAAAACCTTTTTAAGTAGCCATAAAAGAGCCGCGGGTTTGTATTCCAAACGCTCGTTTCTGACACGAATAAATTCCTGAACCAGACCGCCAGCTGCTTGTTTAGGAGGGTTGATCATAATACGAACTGGCTTACTCAAAGACAACTGAATAAGATCTTTGATTGAGTTGTTCATGGTAGCTGAAAATAAAAGTGTTTGTCGCTTTTGGGGAAGGAGAGACAAAATTTCGGTTAACTCGGCCTGGAAACCAGCCTCAAGCATACGATCAGCTTCGTCAATAACCAAAATTTCAACAGCGTCAACTTGGAAGGATGGAGAATTGCGGACGTGGTCAATGAATCTACCAGGAGTAGCAACAACGATATCAGGTCGGGTCTTCAATTGCTGCTCTTGTTGCTTCAAGTTCAAACCACCAACAGCTTGACCGACTCTAATGGATCCCAGAAACTGAGAAAGCTTGGTTGCGACATCAGAAACCTGAACTGCAAGTTCACGAGTAGGAGTCAAGACAATAACTCGGGTTACAGCAATCTTCTTTGGTAGGTATGCTAAACGTTCGAGAATGGGAATCAAGTAAGCAGCAGTCTTACCGGAACCAGTTACAGCACCTGCAACAATATCCTTACCCATAAGCGCAATGGGAATAACAGCATTTTGAATAGGTGTAGGTTCGGCAAACTTCAAGTTAGCAACACCTCGTAACACTGGTCGCGAGAGATCTAATTCTTGGAAAGTCTTATGAGTGGTGGAAGTAGCCTTGACTGATTCTGTTTGGGGAGCGTAGAACCTTGCGATTTCTTCAGCAGTATCTTCAGTCTTTGCAGATACGTCTCTCTCATCCTCTTCATCCTCCTCTTCGTCATCTTCACCACCTTCGTTATCACCATCTTCATCTCCACCTTCACCTTCTTCTGTAGCACCCATACCAAAACCATCCAAAGCCAAATCGTCGTCATCTCCCCCAGTTTCTTCAACCTCACTTTCTTCGTCCTTAACTAATCCACCCTTTCTTCTGATAATTTCGTCAAGATCAACATCTGCAGGCTTAAATCCGGTTTTCTTATCTTTTCCTGGGTCTTGAAAGTCCCAACCTTCAAATTCGGCGATACTCTTGAGACCGTCACCAGCCTCAAACAAAAACTCGGGATCAAGTTGCATTCCTTCAGGCCCATTCAATCCTTCGTCTTCCTTTACCTTTTTGGCATTTTTCTTCGTTTTTTTTTCCTTTGTCTTGGTATTGTCGCTCGTCGTCGTTTCTTCGGACTTTGAAGCAGGCTTGACGGTTTCACCTTCTTCGTCACTGCTTTCCTCAGCGACAAGAACCACTTCGTCATCGGAAATTGTCATTACAAAGTCGTCGTCCAATTCCTTCTTTGGTTTGCTGACTTTCTTGGTTCTTTCCTTCTTGTTGCCGTTGCCAGCTTTAGCTGGTTGGCCAACAGGAGACGCAAGTGTTGCAGCAACTTTAGAGCCCTGTTTCTTTTTAGCAGCCATTGTTGAATCCCTTGAAAAAATATGAGGACAATCTAAAGAAAACTGAATCGATTTCTTGTTGTTAGATAATGGCACACAACAACTAGAAAAAAATAAGTGCTAAAGCCTCACCAAAAAAAAATTTCATCAGGTCTCAAATTTACCCTCTATTTTATGGCTTTCGCGTACTTTATGGTCTTGATATATCACATGGTCTGGTTAACACTGTGTAATGGCTAGCCGCATGTAATGCAGTAGTAAATGTCATATCATCAAGATCGTGACGTTGCAAAGACTTGTTAATAACTTCTTAAACCTGAACCGCACAAACTTGAACCTATCCTTCTACACCGTCTTACTTACATCTCATTTCAGATATTATTAGCATAATCTCAATTGCCTATTTAATATAACAGTCCAGATACTCTATTATAGCAGCAAGTAGCTGTAGATATTTACGGCTCATTATAAAGTTCTTTTGACCCAACAAATTCTCCATTCTTACCAGCAACACGGGAATCTCTTGAAATACCAAAACTCACTGGAAAATGTGTTTTTGAGAAGGCCGTTTTATAAATACCATACTTTGATTGATTAATCTAAGAATAAATATATCTTGTATACCTTTTCAAACGTTCAGACCCAGCTACGCGCATTTTCCGATCCGGATCAACTACTCTCAAATCATCGTATTCACGGTCCTCTTGAGTAAATAAAACAAAATGGTTTCTTTACTGGGAAGACTTGCATCTCTTGGGAGACATACCTCTGCCCATGTTTCTTCTCGACGATCCTCAAAACTGTCATCCTACCTTTCCAGCGATTCATACCTCTCGCCACGTCATCTCTTCGTTCAAATCTTGTTACTGCAAGCTATATATTATGGAATTGGATTTGTATTGATATTATTTACGTGTCTTGTTTCTGGAAGGCCTCCGTTTTCTTACAAACTCATCTTTTCATGGGTTCCAGTCCGAGCCGATACGACTCTGGGCTGGACACTCTTCATACTCTGGCTCCTTGATACCTTTTTTTCTGTTGTTGCATTAACAGTTGTCGTTGGTCGAAGCAAACTCGCACTAGATTTTACTCTCACATTACATGGTATTCATTTTATGATCTGCTGGATTACATCCGGCCTATTTCCAACATCGGGACTTTGGTGGGCCCTCATGCTCGTGTCTATTATTCTGATGGTCACATTGGGCACGTATACCAGTCAGTGGAGAGAGTTAAGGGTAACCTTTTTTGATGGCTCTTTGGAAGGGGCCCATTCTTCTCAACCTAAGATAAGATCGGCTGATAGCGCTACAGGTAGTATAGACATGGGCTCCGCTGTGCCTCACACTCCTGCTGAAGAGGCTCTTCTTAGTCAATATAACGAATTTGAGCTACAGGATTTTGATAACGAAAACACATCGGAAGCTGATGAAGAGGATCTGAAGGAAGAGCGAGTAAATTCCAAGGGAAAACTAATCTTGGGATCCAACGTGGCGCAAAACAAAGGAACAGGCCCATCACCCACAGCTAACCAATCAAGCAACAAATCGGAAGTGGACACTAAAGATGAAGATTCTCTTCCAGGAAAGGGAAGTAAAGGAAGTAGGATCTCAGTGCAACAAGAAATGGACCTGAGAAATGATCAGGAGGATGAAGATGATGGCGATCTATCTAGTTTGATAAAGAAGTAAAAGTAGACTATATATAATACCAAGAAGAATCAAATCTTTTTCAAAATGCGACATGCTTTTTCTAGAATCAAATAATAATAAAAAGTTAAATGTCGTTATATCACTTTAATTCAACATTAGTTTTGTTTGTTACCAAAACCAGACATTCTGAATTATACCCTAATAGACCAGGAGATACAGCTTTACTGCTTAATTCGTCAAGTAGATTTTTAACATGACGATTGTTGTGGTTCAATTGAGTAATCCGGTGGCAAGCCTTGCTCTTAGATTTTGTGGCAGTTTTTCTTGGGTTCATTCCCTTTTCTCTTTCTTTCTTTTTACCTTTCACTACCATCTCGTCCTTGAGATTTTTTCGTTCTTTTCAACCTTACTTCTTCTTAATTGAATCTCAGTGTTTACTTGTTCCTGGTAATTAATGGCTTTCATATATTCATTCTTTGTTTTGACTACCTGGATAATGTCACATTGATGTTGATTGACTACTCTTCTTCCTTGAGCTTTTTTTGTTGCCAAATGGTTACGCCTCTCTTCAGTTGATTCTCAATTATTTACTCTTTTTTCATTACACTTACAAGGCCTTATCACTGTTGGCGTGTTCTCAGCATTTATTTTGGAGAGCTACTGGGATGCCCTTATTGTTCAATAATCTCATTTCTGTGCTTCATGGCACTTGGCCAGGTTTTGGTGATATTTTCTTTTCCTTTGACTGTTTTTGTCGAACTTCAATTGTTTCATCCTGGAAACATCAAGTTTACCAATATTTTTATTACTCTGGCCTGGCTCTTTGATTGATTAAATCATTGGCCTTTTTCAATATCACAGCCTTAGAGTTGCCATTCAGTATCTAAGAAACTTTCGATGGTCTATTGTTATCCCTTTTTGTTTCTCAAACATTAATCCTACTGTTTCATTGATTTTATACACCCATTCTGTTGTTTTCCACTCAAGAATTGGCTTTACGCAACACAAGATTATACTACTGTTTTCTCAAATACGAACTTGGTGATTACACTCTTGGTGTTTCTTTTCATCTTGCATATAACTGACGTTACCAATCTGGCTCTTTCATATTCTGGTATTAGAACTGCTTCCTGCTCTTGTCTCTATATCTTCAGGTCAATTTAATTCGTTCTGTAACCGAGTTGCTTTCACAATTTACTGGTTAAAGGCTTGATCTGTGTTTTTATATGCAACTGGCTTCTCTTGAGGGAATGCCTAGTCTTCAAAAGCTAATCGCCTAATTCTTGTCTCAATACATTCATGACAGCAATGTTTAGCAGGTTATACTGAGACTGAATATTTTGAATCGTTGGACATGATTCATTCTCAATCGAGACTCACTAGAACGAGTATGCTTTCTCGTGATACCAAAACGATCCTAGGTTTTTAGAATGGTTATTAGTTTAGCTAATTTTCCAAAGTATTACGGCCAAATAAGAATTGAAGTTTGCCCGTCGAATACAAGAAACAGTAATGTTTATCAGACTTTTCAAGAGATTTATTATATTAGTGTGTTTGCGTTTTGGCCACTTTATGTACTCTGTTGCTTCCTTTTTATCATATTATCGGTGGAATGACGTGTATTGTTTAGGGTTAACGTCACATACAGGTATACACTACTGGTATTGAAGGATGTGTTACATGGTAGTCATGAAGCTCAGGCTTTTGCTGCTTAGGGATCCATGCTAATGACTGTATTGAATCTGAGGAGTATATTTGCTGTCATTCTGATTTTATGTTGAGAATAATTATTAACTTTTATCAAAGAGCCAAAAATAGTTAGTGGTATAAATGTTTATTTGTAAATATTGGATAGGTTTTCATGTATGGGTTTCAGACCATTGGTGTCAGAAGATTAGTATAGCATTTGGAGTATATAGAGACGGTTAACGTTTTAATTATAGGTACAGTATCCCAGTGTAAGAATTTCTGGGGAAAAGGCAGAGAGAACCATGTTGTATTTTTTTACTTGTTTGTATGCAATACTTTTGTATATAGCGCTACTTTTTAAAGAATCTTTCTATTATCTTTCTATTATCTTTCTATTAGAGAATCTTCCTATTAGAGAATCTTCCTATTAGAGAATCTTCCTATTAGAGAATCTTCCTATTAGAGAATCTTTCTATTAGAGAATCTTTCTATTAGACGATTCTATAATAGAATCTCTAATCTATTAAGAAGGATCAATACATGATCCCCCACCCCTTCCCCTAACACATTGTATGGAATCCATCAAGAATCACACATATACGGGGGCCCTCAGTTGGATCCTAAAGAGGATCCCCATATATGTATGGAGCTTGAACCTTTAGCACATTAACATGCACCTTGGGCTTTCAGATCCCAAATCTCGGGCCCATCTACACCACATCAAACAAATGAGAGGGATGCAATAACGAGACTGTTTTTCCAAAGAGTGGAGGAAACCCACAGATAGTAGAGGTGACCCCGAGATTGAGTATCACATACGCCTTGTGGGAGAATTTCTACCTAAACTCAAGACAAAAGACTAAAAACAAAATTCCAAAGCATATAGACAACACAGGATATGTAACAAAATAACTAAAGATAAATACTGTAATCTGCGTTGGTTAAAGATAAAATTCTGAGCTCTTTCAGCATGATAAGTAAAGAGAAAAAACAAGTCATTATAGCAAGAATATTGAAAGATATTAGCAGACAGCTAGCAAAACATTTTAATGATTTGCAGCTGCAGCAATGAATCATCAAGAATGGGTGCCATGAGTGGTATCCAAATCAGTCAAAGTGAACAGAGTCCGTTTCCCAGAAAATCTCTGACATGAGTCTCAAAATCTCAAAATGCTTTCAAGATGAGTTCTAGCAACTAAAACAAAACAACTTGGTCACCGATTTCTTCTCTTAAGGAAAACTTGGAAATTTGGTATACTCGACTCTTCCATTGTCACATCAGCTACAAGGTCAAGCTCCACAGCAGTGTCACTATAAGCAGCATTCAGTCAGAAGTCCAACTCCTTAGCAGTGGGCACATTACTACCTCAAGATCAACAAACTTTTCAAAGGACTCATCAACTTCAATGTCCGACAAATATTATCAACGTTCATTTATCAAGGGAACCAATGTCTCAGAGAAAATTGGAAGACATGTAGCAGTGCTGAAGAAGGAAGGCCAGAGAGAGAAAAAGTGATATCCTGGTAACTGGCATCTTCTCTATAGGCCTTTAACAAGACGGCCAAAGAAAATCCTGCATGTGGAATAAAGTGACTTGCAGATCTCTTGTTGCTGGGCAAAGTGGGAAAGCCACATGTAAGCAATAATGTAGAGGGAAAGCCAGCTCATCATAAATAGACACCAGGAAATACATGCAACAGTAAATGCGTTGTGGTGTTTGGAACATTAGACGGTTCATGTGAAAAGGTAATTATAGGAGAAATGATGTGACCGAAACCTGATACTGAAATATCAGATTATTTTCCAAGTGAGAGATGCATTTGAAAGAGTGATGACGAAGAAGTAAGGTAGATAAGTTGGTAAATTTGGTGATGTGGTATGATGATAAGAGGGAAAAAAAGAAGAAAGAAAAGGAGGAAGTGAGCCAGATTATATATACGTTTTCTCAGGCGGTAATGTATTCAAACAAAACACGACAAAACCAAAGTAATATGTTTTGAAAGGTATTGCATTGCATGTTAATAACATTTTCATGTGATTATCAATGTAACATTTTCATTCATAATTGCCTTTTTGGTGATTTGGTATCATGATATAGCAATCATTTAGAACTCATTTGCTGAGATATTTCAGTGCTTAATGTTAATAAAGGCTTTACATCTGAGATGGAAGAGGGGAAGCATGCTCATTCAAATAACTACAATAAAAATATAAGTTCCCGTCCGACGCTTGTAGATTTCTAGATTGCCCAGATCGTACATGTGTATTTGAAACCAAAACATTTAATATTTCCTTATTCTGTAGTTTTGCTATACTTGCTGCCAGCAACACGTTGTTATTAAAGTTTTCAAAGCAACTTGGTTTATGGTATCGAGGAAATGCAACAGGTATATAAAAAAAAAACACAACGCGTCGGTGTTATTTGACTGACCAGTAAAAGAAGCCTCATGTTTGCTTCAAAAACAACACAGAAAGCATGAACGTCATCAAATGTATCGAGTAGTGGTAATATAAAGTCACATAATAGAAAATATCATTTGTATTTCAATTTAGCAAGTGGTATCATAGGCTGAGGAAAAACAAGACAAGAGTTTGAAAGATGAAATAACAAAACAAATGGTATATATAGGGTGCGTAAATAATTAGTCATGGCTACATAATAAACCACCAACATCAACGCTAAAACTCTACCTTGATCTACCGAAAACTTTACTCATATCAGTATATTAGGATTAAAAAAACAGATAAATACAAAGTTAAGAGAAGCGGGGAATAAACAAAAACAGGAAAAGTAAGTGATTGATGAAACACAAACGCGTGTAAGGGTTGCGAATATTATTAACAAAGGTTTGCGTGAACGGTTGTATCAGGCCAATAGGTATCGGAGGCTCATTGAAGAACATCTAGACACATGCATTGCGATTTTTTCATCGTAAGGAATAGATATGGGTTCAATAAACTAAATGCTGTGATATTTTTGAAAAAAGTTTACTGGGCCTTTGAAGCTCCAGGAGTCTCGGGGGCCTTTTCAAAAGCCTTGTAAGTAATCTGGAGGGAAGAGAGCCAGCCGAGGCCAGTGAAAAGAAAGAAAAGAAGAAGGAAAGAAACGATGATAACTTCAAAAATTCCAGCAGTAAAGAACTGGTATCGCTCAAACAAACCATCGGTATCAACAAAAAGCTCCTCGTCACTAAGGCCAGTAGGAACAACTGTTGAAGTAGCACTCACGACTGGACTTTCAGAAATAACTTTTGAAGGATCAAGCTGAGGCTCTTCTTCTTCAGCCTCTTCAACACCAACATCAGCATCTAATTCTTCAGCGTGCTTCTTGAAATTTTCATTATAAGAGTTAGCAATGACAGGGTTGGACTGAGGAGGAGCAGAATCAGAAACGGGAGAAGATGTCATAATAACGACATAGTTTGGTGAAGGGAGTTTGCGAACAACGTTTAACAAAGTATCATCCAAGTGCTTAAGGGCATCAGCTCTGGCGCTACGATCTTTCATGTTGGGGAGAGTTGGAAAGTCAAGAACAATGACACGAGGAGTGGTATCAATGTAACCCTTAAAATTGGTCTCAGTGGTATCAACTTGGACGAGCTCGGCATTGCACTTTTCATGGATTTCTTGAGCAAGTGAATCAAAGGAATCACTAGGTATACTGCTGACATCATTTCCAACATTCTGTTTGGAGAAAAGGTAAGGGAAGGTGTATTTAGAAGTAGCCGAGTCGTAAAGCTCGCCAAGGTTGGAGAAGGAGGAACCAGTCAAGTCGTAAATGTGAAGAGCAGGCTGGTGAACAAAGATATAAGCGTCGGCGGGACAGTCAGAAAGAGCAGTTCCAACTACGCGGTTGAACTCAGCAGAGTCCTTGCCGGAAAGGCGTGAACCATCGTTCAAGCCACCGTTAATCTCCTCAGTTGAAGAAAAAAAAATATGAGGAGAGGCGTCACCAAAAGACATGACACCTTGAGTAAAGATTGCGACAGCTGCAATGACAGCCTTGTACGAAAATTGCATGTTGAATTATTCGGATTAGGAGGGCTGTGTTAAACGTGTATTAAAATGAATTGCTGAAGGTTGAAATCGACAGACAATCTACCAGTGAAAAGAAGATTGAAATGTGTTGAGAAAAGGAAAAGGCTGAGACTAAATGTAAAGAGAGAGAGAGAGCGGTCAAGATGAAAAGAAGCTCAAGTACTCAGTCGGAAGGGAAACGTTTGGTGGTGGTTGCAAAAAGGCGTGCAGCACACAGCAAAAAAGCGCTGCAGCATTTGGTTACAGATATGTTACAGGTTAAGGAACATGTATTCCTAACCCAGTTCACGTGATTAAAGAAGAAAGTACGTTGAATCACCGTTGAAACCACGTGATAACGATAACATGTAATGTAAAGGGTTAGGGTTGAACAATGTAGATCTTCTCTTCCTTGGTCACCTCAAACAACAACTTGTAGCTCTTGCATTTAGTTAGTGTTGGCTCACAACCAGTATGATGAATTAAGATCTATACCTCAGCAGTCCGTATTGTCACCATACAATTATCCAATCTATGCAGTGCGCTCAAAGGTGAAGAGAGTGAGCAGCCTGCATGTGAAAAGATATGAAAAGTACTATTCTGTTTGGGAGAACTATCGTTGGAATGACAAAGTAGTCTAAAAACATTTCAAGAAACATTAAATATTATGAAAAGAATATATTTATGATTAAAAATTTATCAAATTTGAGTTAAATCAATATATATTTATTAAAAAAATCTCCAACTAAGACCCAATATTTAAATAATAACGAGACATTCAGTTGGTGTGTGAAATGTACGATAGTGTTAGCAGAGCCAAATTTACAGGCAGAGTGTGGTGACATTTGAATTTTTTCCAAGTGTTTTTCTGTTAGGAGATATTTAGTTATTTAAGTCTGAAAAACACCACGTTTTTCTCCTTCTGTAAGAGGCCAGTTTGAACGGTGAAATGCATAGTGTGAGCTTTGGCAGTTGGACAACTGCTGCAGAACATTTCCCATCATTTCACATTTAATCAATTAACTTGCTAGTAGAACATGTTTATAAGCTAATTGTCATAGCTTTAGCGGTCCAAGTATGCACTTCACCCAAGCTGATCATAATTGCACTTGTTGAATTCAGACTTTTTGGAGTGGCTCAAAACCTCAGTCTAGTTTTTGAATTAAAGTACTAGATATTGAGAGAAGGATGATTCAAAACAAGTTAGGAAGAAAAAGGCCTTTGAAAGCTCAGAGCTAATAAACGCTAAGACAAGTAGAAATTTGAATCGTAATCATTGTCCAGCTGAAGTCCAATTCAAGTAAAGTAACCTGCTAATGATCCTTCAAAAATTAGATATCATCACGACTACGACAAAACTAGTAATTATAGCCAACCACCAAACCTGGTTCAATAATTGGCCATACCTCAATCTAATATTGCATGTGCTGTTTTTTAATGTCAAAAATTCTATTGAAAGGTTTCATCATGTTGGAATCCCGATCAATACATATAACGAGTCCCAGGTTTTCATTTAGAACATGTATAAAAGAAAGTAATATAAAAGGCTCTTCATCCTGTTCCTCAATATTGACGTTTTCTTTCTTTTTATTTACTGACCAAATCAAATTTGACAGTTAAATATTTCCAGTTATTCAACATGCAACGTGCCAAACAAGCACAAGATGATCGGTCTAATACTGGAGCTAGCTCTAGCTCTAGCTCTTTTTCACCACTAGACTCCACCAATAGTGATACATATAACCAGCTAGCTAATATCCAATCAGTCAATATTCCCAAATTTCAAAATAACTTGCACAAAACAAAACTCGATGCGGCACATCCAGTTACCCAGCATGCTGTTGTTTCAGGAGAAGACCAAAATAACCAAAATCGTAAACTTGGAAGTCTAAACCTTTTTACCTTCTCTAGTCGCCAAAAGTACACCAATATCAGTTTTACCAAAGATGAAACACCCTATTTTATTGAGGATTCAATTGCGGTTCAAATGTCCCAACATGATGGCCAGGCAGTTATAGTCGATTATTGTCAGTCAAATTCGATAGAGAGATACTCTGGTTATGCTAAATGGTTCATTGACGATATAACCCAGTCCCTTGATACAACCAAAAATAAACTAATCGTACAACAACCAATAATTGCCTTTACAATGTCCCATGAAAACCATGTTCCTAAAAGCACAAGTTTTGATAACCAAACACATGAATATCAACAATTAAGCCCAGTGGTGAATAGTTCCAATTCAGTCGAAAATGCAACTTGGGATGTATCATCCACACATGTTCCTTTACATACTGTCCCATCAATAGCCAACAGCACTGCAGTTATAAATGACTGTGTTAACGTTGATATTTCAAACTTTAGAACCCCCGAGTCCATGAAACTCCCTAGGCAGCAGGGTACAATTGTAATTTCGCCATTCAACAGAAGTCAATCCTCCCAAGCAATCCATATCCATATACCTCCAGCTCATCCTTCTAATTTCGACAGGCAAAGCAATACTAATGTGACAAGCATTGATAGTCAATATTCTGAATCTAGTTTACCAGAGAAGCTTACGGTTCAAAATCAGGAACAAGTAAACACATGTAGACCTGGATATGGCAATATATTGCCCCAACCTTTAACATCTCAGACTCAATCGCCTTCTACTCCTCTGGCGCAGGCGCAAAATACGACTTTGAAAATCATACCGGTCGACCCTGCTAAAGATGCCAAGTCTCAACAAAAGATCGAGTCTAGTTTAAACCCTGGCCCAGCAAAGACAAACACAATACGAGACTTTAAACGGGTACGTGGCCCTAGACCAAAAAGAATCACGAGTTCGTTTGAAAAGATTGTGTTCAAAAAGAATCCAAAAGATGTGACTTTGAAAGATGCGACTTTAAAAGATGCTCTTCCAACACGGTCAACACCACCAGCCGAAAAACAAGATATAAGTATTGGTGATGATTTGCAGCCTCAAGTATCTGAGAAATTACATGAAATGAGAAAAACAAAAAGTGACACAGGCCTCAGTAAGAAGAGTCAAGATATGAGAAAGGTCCAAAGCAATAATGCAGAGTCAAAAGATGTTGTTGGAGATATTCCAAGAAGAAGCAGTAGGCTAGCTGGTAAAGAAGCTAATCGTGAAGATAAACCGTCAGGGAGTAATGAGCAACCACCAACAGCACCTAGCGAGTCAAAAAGTGCAACTTTTGAAACAGATTTATCGTGTATCAAGGATGAACTCTCGTTTCTAGAGTTTGAGCCCTTTGAGGAAAACCAAGTTCCAGTCACTCCAGCAACTTTAAAATTAACGTTGGATTTCTCTGATCTTGCCTCGCCTTTTTCAAGTGCGAGCTTTGGATCAATTTCGGTAGTAGACGTTAAAGCTAGTGGTAAACAGCGTTCAGCAAATAGAAAATTGAGTACTCAAGAGTTGAAGGATCGTGAATATGACAAGATGTTGGAGTCTAAAGCGTTTGAGTATTTTAATGAGTCTGAAGATTTGTTTGGTATTCTTGGGTTCAATAACAATGAATTATTTCCACAATCAGCACAAAACTCTCTAAAAACTGAAATTGGCGAATTTTCCGAGATAATAACAAATCAAAAAGCACCAAACACAACCTTGAATTGTTTGAGTCCCAATATTTATACACAAGTAGAAGAAGAGCAAGTGCAACGGCATTATGAGGACAGATCTGGCAAGCTGAGAGACCCGTGTCAGTTGGCAGATATTGCATTCAGTCTAAGACAGGACGAAATTAAAAAGATTGAAAAAAAAGGATTGGAGATTGAGGATGATTACGAAATTTATAAGAGTTCACCAATGATGGGGGTATATCCCGAGCTTGAGCAAAAGAATAGTATGGAGAGCTTAAAGCCTTTTATAAACGACAAAAATATTTCGTCAGATAGCAACATGTCGCCGTTGACATATTTGTCTATGAGTTTAGAGAGCAGTCAACCAGAGGCTGCTGAGCTCAATCCATTAGTTTTGGAGATGTTGGAATGTGAGAATATAGCAGTAGGAGAATTGAGAATGAGAAATAGCTCTTTAGGGGGTATTGGCAGTTTTCTGGATAGAGAGCATGAAACTGAGGAAGAGGTTACAGCTGAAGATTTAGAGAGGGTTGATCATGTTGGAAAAAAAATGGAAATGGGAATTGGGCAGGAGATTAAAAAGGTTAGAATGGACAAAAGGTAATGGGTTGTGTGGTATAAACGAGGCTCCTACTTAACAAGATACGTCATGTGATTACACAGTGGAAGAGTGTAGGTAGGGTAACTATTGGTGAAGCGTCACCGTCACCAGCCAGCGGTTGACATTGAAGGAAGCAGAAGGATTAGTTATTGTAATTAGTAGCACCATTACGATTGAATAAAACGGGTTTTTTTTGTAAAGGGTTTCGGCAGGAAAATACGGAGCCGTACAGCGGAAGGTTCACTGAAGAGATGCAGCAGGCTTTCGAAAGATGAATGCCAGATAATAATGAAGTGGCTCACGCTAGAGCCAACTAACCACCGGGCAGATTAGACGGGACGAAGAAGAAAAGAGGAAGCATGCGTAGCGTAAAGACCCTGGCACCAAATCGGGCGCGTTTACAAATTGCCACAAGCTCAGAATTGCAAATACAGCAGTTACACAACCATATAGCTGCAATGATAGCAACAACCATGAGATTTTTGCCCAAGCAGAAAATGGATATTAGCAGGAGTAAGTGAAGTGTGCACGGCTCAAGACGAGTGTTTTCAGCCAATAGATGAATGCAATAATGCAATAATGCAATAAAAAGCGATACAGATATAAAAAAGGTATATTTTTGATGATAGTCCGCTAGTAGTTGGTGGTGAGTATGGAAGCAATATTAGCAAATATTTCACATTTGTGGCCAACAAAAGTTTAACCCGAGTCATGGGGAAAAGATGAGCGGTTTGAGCGGTTTGGGCTTGTTGGAATAGGGTTTCACCTGGATGAACACAGACAATAAAAGAAATAGAACAAGGGTATGGATAATGGCTTTGGCGAAGGGAAACCGGAGATTGCTTTGTACGTGGGTTGTACGTGGATAATGTTTTGAGTCGAACGGTTTCGTTAGAAAATAAACCCGGAGGAAGGCAATACTGGTGGCAGCAGAGACAGCTAATAGCGACGATTATACAGAGAACGGCCCTGTTACTGGCAAAAGATTCTTCATGTGAGCGAGGACCTGGGCTTGGTTGTGGTTGTGGTTGTGTGGGGTAGCGTTATTAGGCCGTGGTCGTAACAGGGTGTCTTGTGTCATTGCTGGTGTGTACAGCTGGGAATGCACAAACGGCTTTTACCAGAGGGTTTTGAGCCCCGGGAAAAATACGGAGAGCGGAATTGAAGGGTGCAAGGTGCAAGGTGACAGAGGCGAGAGGTGTAGAGGTTTGGGGTTGGGTTTGGGTTTGTTGGGGGCGGTCGGCGAAGAGGACAAGAAGAAAGACGAGAAAGACCAATGGACAAAACAATCACAAGCAGACGAAGAAGCTTATGACTGATATATTGCTGCTGCTGCTGCTATCTGCTACTCCCATTAGCATGCCTTTTGTCACTGCTGCTGCCGTCGTGCTGCCAGCCTACATGGTGTGTGTGTTTACTGCCAACAACAACCAGCCAGTTGAATAGGGAAATTCAGCCTTGCTGACCAATGACCACAAAGTTACGTAATGGCCAGGAAGCGCAAAAAGTGGAGATGAGTTGGTTTTTGGCAAGCTGATTTCTGCCAAACGGGTGTAGCTGTGTTATTATTAATCATTAGTAAGAGCTTAATGTTGTTGCACTTTGGTTAATTTAGTAGTATTACTATTATCTATTACTATTATCTATTACTGCTATTTACTGTATATCATCTTTATTCTCATTCAAACTCTAGGTAGCAGTAAGAGCAGTAAGAAGAAATCAAACAAATACCAGCAGCAATGTTCACGTTCATCTATTATTCTTATCACCACTATTCTTCTTGCTTTCACCAGGTCCCGTTCCAATTATTTTCCACTTTACGATTAATGCCAGAAAAAACAAGTCCTGCCAGATAAAATCTTTTTCCGGATGAGGAGGTCAGGCCAACACTTTCGGAGAAATGCAATGGCCACAGCTGTTTTATTACTGCTGCCACTGCTCGTACCATCATGCCATTGGCTTTAATCCTTTACTCCATACAACCAGCTCTTCAACGTGATATTTTTGAATCAATTCTTCTACTAGAACCAGAATCAAAATCAAAATCAAAAATCAAAATCAATTATCTAAATTATTTAAATTATCTAAATCCAAATAATTCAAACAACTTCCGTAATCACTCTCATTATTATCATGTCTACTATCACGCTCGCATCGTCCTCTCTTCATTTGGCTTTATAGCATCAACCTCCGACAAACTCTCATCAACTGACTTGTTACTAAACCCCCAATTGAGTTCTTTTTCTATATTATATATATATTTTATACATTGTAATATTGTGCCCGTTGTCTGATTATCTGCTGTTTGACCCAGCTTTCGCACTTTTGTGGTTTACAAATCTCCTTTTCTATTATATGTATATGCCCTGCTATACAAGCAATAACCACCCCGCGTCTCCTCCCCACAAAACCCACTTCCCCGGACAATCCAGCCTTTCCTCCATATGCTCCAACATTAACAAGCTTGAGTTTACCCAAACTTTTATTTTTATTTTTTTATTTTTATTATACTTTTTTTTTGACTATAAATATTTCTCAATTTCCTTTGCTTCGTTTCTCTTTTTTCCTTCCTCTTCTTATCATCATCATCTTTTGTTTCTTTCCATTCAATCAACTCTTTCTGCATACTTCTAATTGTTTCTTCTTACGACTTTTTTCTAACGATCTCTTATAATTTGTTTCTTTTTTAACGACTCTTACTTTATTCAAAATGGTTGCTGCTGAATCCACTCACATTAAATTCCCCAACGGTGTTACCGCTGACATCCCCACCGGTCTCTTTATCAACGGTGAGTTCGTCAAGTCCAGGGATGGCAAGAAGTTCCCAGTTTACAACCCTACCACCGAAAAGGTCATTACCGAAGTCTACGAGGGTGGCTCTGACGATGTCGACGACGCTGTTGCCGCTGCTCAAAAGGCCTTCAAGGAATGGGGTTTTGGTGACTCTACAAAGCGTGGCCGTCTCTTGAACGACTTGGCTGACAAGATTGAAGAACACGCTGAAGTTCTTGCCTCTATTGAATCCCTCAACAACGGTAAGCCAATGTCTCTTGCCCGTATTGATGTCCAACTCTCTGCCGACTGTATCCGTAACTACGGTGGCTGGGCCAACAAGATTTACGGTGATGTCATTGACTCGGGTTCTGAATACTTTAACTATGTTCGCCGTGAACCCATCGGTGTCTGTGGTCAGATTATCCCCTGGAACTTTCCTCTTCTCATGTGGTCTTGGAAGATTGGTCCCGCCCTTGCCGCTGGTAACGTTGTCGTTTTGAAGACTGCCGAGTCCACTCCCCTCTCTGCTCTCTATGTCTCTACCCTTGTTAAGGAGGTTGGTATCCCCCCTGGTGTCGTCAATATCATTTCTGGTTACGGTCAGACTGGTGCTTTCATTGCTTCCCACAAGAAGATCAAGAAGGTTGCTTTCACCGGAAGTACCGCTACTGGTGTTAAGATTATGCAGGCTGCTGCTACTTCCAACTTGAAGAAGGTTACTCTTGAGCTTGGTGGTAAGTCTCCTAATATCGTCTTTGCCGATGCTGATCTCGACAAAGCTGTCGAGTTTGCCAACATGGGTATCTTCTTCAACTCTGGTGAGGTCTGCTGTGCTGGCTCTCGTATTTACGTCCAGGAAGCTATTTACGACAAGTTCCTCGTTGCCCTCAAGGCTCGTGCTGAGAAGGTTGTTGTCGGTGACCCCTTTGACAATGACACCTTCCAGGGTCCCCAGACTTCCAAGATCCAGCTTGACCGTATCCTCAACTACATTGAAGAGGGTAAGAAGGAAGGTGCCCGTGTTATCACTGGTGGTAAGCGTGTCGACAGAGAAGGCTTCTTTATCCACCCCACTATTTTTGCTGACGTCACTGAAGACATGAAGATTGTCAAGGAGGAGATTTTCGGTCCTGTTGTTACCATTACCAAGTTTAAGGATGCTGATGAGGTTATTGCTCTTGCCAATGACACTGAGTACGGTCTTGCTGCTGGTATCCACACCACTGACATTAACAAGGCTCTTTATGTTTCCAACAACATCAATGCTGGTACCGTTTGGGTCAACACTTACAATGACTTTCACCACAATGTTCCATTTGGAGGTTTCTCTCAGTCTGGTATTGGCCGTGAATTGGGTAAGGAGGGTGTTATCGAAGCTTACACTCAACCCAAGTCTGTTCGTGTCAAGATTCACCACCAGTAAACTTGCTTGTTTGTGCTGGCTTATGATTTTATGAATTTATATTGCAAAAATATAAAAAAGTTGTTTTGAATTCCTTTTTTGCTGTCTTGTTGAAATATATTTTATATATAACTCGAATGAATAAATGTTTTTATTTTTTATTATTAACGCACGCTCTTCGGCTTTTGAAGGCTCATTTCTTGGATGCTTTGGTTCATGCCGGTTTGTTTCTCCACACATTTTATTTGTACGACGTTTACTCAGCTAGTTTACATTGGCTGGAAATTCACGGTGGCTCCGGATTTTAAAATTACCGAAAGTACCTGTTCTTGTCCCATTTGCTGCTACATTGATTGATCACTTTTTTGACGTCTGTTTTGTTATAAAATAATTTAAAGTTATTTTGGTGTGGGGTAAACAGCCACACGTGATGTATCCAAACCTCTACTAGCTCTACTAGCTCGAGCTCAAAATACACTTTTGAGCTCATTTGAAAATGGCTATTTCATCAACCATGGAAAAACATTATTAATTTGTATGTATTAAATTCAACAACCCCTTTTCTAATCTAAATCCAAATCTTATAACCATAAACTCAATTTCAGCATGTATCAACAAAAGGACAGGAAGAAAAAGGGGGGAGAAAATATCAACCGCGCTTTTATCATCATCCGTGCGTGCATACTTGTTCGCATCCATTTTCTTCAACAAGGGAGATGCAAAAATTGAAAAAACCCGGAGAACGGAATCCAATTTAGAGAGCCGAACATGTACCAACAAGCATACTGCCTCACTATCATAGCCAAGTGTATCTGTATAAAAATGAAAGCAAGGCTAATAGTTTTCACGCAAAAGAGACTTAAAAAAAGATGAGATTTGCGTTAGCCCGGAGTCGAACCGGGGGCTCGACGATGGCAACGTCGAATTTTACCGCTAAACCACTAACGCTTTGTAGAATTGATTTCAAAATTAGAACTATGATGGAGAAATACAAAAAGAAACAAGGCGGAATGGGAGCTTAAGCGTGAGCTGATACAGAAATGGTAGTTTATTCTATATCATACTAACGTGATTCTTACTGGACAATTGATAAATAAACCAAAAACCTTCCGGTTTAATGTAAACATAGTCTTACATAATGATTACCAATGGTTACGTAATAATTTAATACCCCTAATACACGTTTCTGATCCCATGATAACCCCGGAATGTTTGGTTGATAAAGGCAATGCTCACTACCAGCTAATTCCAATTGCTCCAGTTAAACTGTTTTAGCATACTATCAGTTTAATACCGTAAGTGAACACATCATCAACTCCAGTATGTTGTCAGAGTATGGCATTCCTGGGGAAGATCAACCCCTTTTCTTTTTTATCTTTTTCTAGCAAGTCAAGCTAGGATTACGAACAGTGCTTGGAATGACTACAGGAATAATAAATTGGCTTGGGGATTTTTACATTATACTGTCGAATTCACCATGTGAATATAAAGCGATATAAATGGTTGACGAAAGTCGTACAAGTTTAATCATCAATACCACTATCCGATACACTACTACCCAAGAGCCAATTGAACCATTGAATCATTGAATCATTGAGCCAAAGCGCTTAATATTGGATACCTGTTATGATGGACATGATTAGACGCACATAGTTTTGGAAGCATTGCAAAAAAGCTTGGGAGCAAAAAAAAAAAAAAAAATAGAAATTACCAGCAAGGTTGTCTGTTTTCCATTTTCATGTTCATATGACGGGGCATTTACTACACTGACAGTTGGATATACCATTATTAAAACATCCAAGTGCTTGTTGTTACTATCTAAATGTGTGGCGGTGTGCAAAGCTGATACGGTGGTCTGGAACATGGTATCGGTTCCTTGTAGTTTATAACAAACTCATATTGGAAGCCTACGCACTTGGATCATACAACTTGTAATATCATGATCATTTCTTGAGGAGTTCGAGCTATTTCATGTAGTAAATTCTTACGAATGAATGCTGTGGAATATCTCAGGTCTTTTTAAAATCATCTTTTGGTTTATTTTGTTGCTAATCTTTACTATATTTCTAACTTTGGATTTATTAGATCAAAGTAATTGCCCCTTTGAGAGGTCGTCGGCCAAGTTTACTTTTGGAGAACCAAACGTTGGATTGAGCTTTTTTTATTTACCCTTAAATACACTCTCTCACGTTAGTTTGAGACTCTTGGTTTCTTTTTTACATATTTTAAATATGATTGTAATGAAACGCTGGAGTCGGCAGTTTATTAATTCCTTGGAGTCGCGGCGCTTTTCAAACATGCCACCAAAACGCATCGTCAATATATTTCTTACATTTGACTGTTTCGGTACTCTGTACACGCCATATCCATCTGTTGATGTCCAATATTCGTCGTTTGTTCATCAGCACACTGGGATTCTCGTGCCACCTGAGGTAGTTGCTAAAAACATGCGCCCTGCTTTCAAGGCCATGTACAAAATGTCGCCAAACTATGGTAAACCGAAAACTTACTTTGATACGGCAGCCAATTCAAATATACCTTTCTACTGCTCTTCTCTGCAGCAACAGTCTCAAGATTTGGAGCAGGTGAAAACCTGGTGGATGGATTTCATCAGGCTCACGTTTCGCGAGCTTGTAGATAGTAGCACGTTGACTGACAATGTGATAGAGGGCTTGTATCACAAATTTGGAACAAAAGAAGCGTATATTACATACCCAGATGTAGTTCCAGCTTTGGATAGATTGACCAAGCTACAAAAGCAGTTGGATAGAGCCCAAACGTCTGGAGACAAGGAAATCAGACTGAATTTCGGTGTTGTCACCAACTCGGATCCAAGAGTCTTTAATGTTCTTGAAAGTCTTGGGCTTTTGAAAGGCGATAATGGTCCATTTGAACCTAACAACGTGTTTATATCATATGATGCGGAGTACAGTAAACCAGATCTTAGAATCTTTGAGTACGCAGAGCAAACTATTAAACAGCGATTTGGTCAGGGCCAGGAGTTCCACTTTTTGAATATTGGCGACGAGCAGCAGAATGACCAGGTGGCTGCGTCGCAATTGGATAATTGGAGTGGGATACTAGTTGACCGTTCACAGAACCAAAACTCTGAACAGGAGATTAAAGATTCAAGATTTCATGTGAGTGAAGAGGCAAACAAGGAAAATAATATTGGTTTGAATAAAAGATATACTGTTGCGCACCTTGGACAAGTTGAAGAGATAGTGAAGGCTTATATCAACAAACTGTTATCTAAACCAACGTAACTTTATACGCTCAATTTATCAATATCAATAACCAGAAAATACTGAGGGATCTCACTGAGAATGGGCCTCAATCAAAAACGCCATATAGCTCATGATATCGTGGTAGTGCGTTGGCCACATTGTAGACAAGGCACGCTTGCAGAGCCCTTACAAGATGATCATCGGCTTGCTGGTTTCTTATTCTCCCGTTTCTACTCAATTCAAAATACTCTATATTTATTTTGTGTATAAAAAGAACACCGTTTCTCGTTGATTCCTAATTCTCTCTTGTTCTTTTTTTCCTCACCAACACTTTCTTTTCTTTTACCAACAAACATACAAACGCTTAACACTTACCAATCAACTGTCTAAATTTACAATGGGCTGCTGCTCTTGCGGTGCTTCTTCTTGCGGTGGATCTGCTTGCCAATCCAGTTGCGCCTGTACTTCTTGCAAGAAGTAAGTTCTTGAAGTCTTACATTCTGGTGAATGTCTCATCTTGGAACCAGGCTCCAAATGGTATGCTATATTTCTTTGTTTTTTTGTTAAATGATTCATGTACTAACTGTTTATTAGATGCATACTCTATAATTCATCTTTATTGATTTGTAATATGCTTATAATATATTTATAAAAGTCCAAAAACCTATTTTCTTTCCACTAGTAACTATTCAATTTGTAGAGGAGCGCTCTTCAGCCGTACCTAGATCAATGTATACACTTGCCCAAGACATAATGATCTAGCAGGAATGTAATTACACAAAATGTAATATCGTAACTACTAGCTATGTAACCATGTTGTATGTAACCTGCTTGACTCTGGGCCAACTCTTTCACTCGCCACTGGAATAGATCAAAACGAAGAACCCCAAGTTCACCACGCTCTTTTTTGGTTTCCCTAGACACCTAGTCCTGTGTTCGGATCGTTTTGAGCCTTTTCGGTCAACTCACTATGCTCAGCCAATCCATTACTCGCATATCAATTCCACGTGTTGAGGCTGCCCTTGTACTGTGAGGCTCGGTTTGCGGCGCCTCAGCAGTTTGTGGCACGCCGTTTGTCTACTCACAGACAATAGTTACCGGTGGGTAATAGCGAGCCACTAGCTAGAAAGGCAATGAAAAAACTACAAAAATAAAAAAAATAAAACCAAAAAAAATATTAAAAAAATATTAAAAAAAAAACCGGGTAATTTTCATGAATAATACTGAAATTTAACCGTTAAAGCCCCGTGTGTATTTTTCGACTACTCAAACTTTTCCAACCTATCAAGATCTCACCCATTATTTGCTGTAACCCGAATTTTGGATTAGTCACTTGGTTTACATAAATAGTCGGCCCTTTCCATCAAAAATTTTCTCTCTACTTTCTTCACCTCGCACATACTATGATAGAAGACGAAACCTACATTTCCAACTCCAACTCCAGTATCGGAAACTCTTCGATGGATGTGGACACTGCTTCTGGTGGCTCGCTTCTTACCCGCTTTGAAACATGCCTCCGCTGGTTCAACAATAAACTCGATTCTTTCGGTGGAGAAACGCGCGGTATCCACCGAATCTTGCCAGAAGAGCGTACTCAGGTCACTTTCATGAATGTGATCAAGCTCATCTTCCTGTGGATGGGCGGTGCATGCGGCCTTTCCTCTGCCTCTGGCTTCTTTTTGGGTCCTATCGTTTTTGGTCTGGGCTTTAAGGACTCCATGACTGCCGGCATTTTTGGGTTAACACTCGGGTGTATCACTGCTGCCTACGCTTCTATTATGGGACCCCGATCTGGTTTACGCCAAATGGCCTTGTCACGCTTCGTCTTTGGTTGGTGGCCTACTAAGGCAATTGCCTTACTTAACGTTATTACTCTTCTCGGCTATGCAGTTGTCAACTCTGTCACTGGCGGTCAAATCCTTGCATCAGTATCCAATTCCAAGATCCCATTAGAAGTTGGTATTGTCATCATTGCTGTAATCTCTGTTGTCATTGGCATTTTTGGTATCACCTATGTTATGGCTTTCGAAGGTTACGCTTCTATTCCTGTGTTTATTGGGTTCTTGTTGCTCTACATCTGCTCCTCTGAATATTTCAACACTGACTTGCAAACAAGTTCAAGTTTTACGCCTGTAACTGCTCGTGGTAACTGGTTAAGTTTCTTTAGCGTTTGTTATGGTATTACTGCTTCTTGGGCTGGTGTTACTAGCGACTATTTCATTGAGTTTCCAGAGACAATGTCCCTTTGGGCTTCCGGTCTTCTCACATTCATCTGCATTTTAATACCCACAACCTTTGTCGGTGTTGTTTCTATTTTGGTTGCTACTGGTGCCATGACGCACGCTAACCTTATGGATGGCTACAATGCTTATGGTAATGGCGGTTTGTTAAACGCTGCTTTTGCAAAGTGGCATGGTGGCGGTAAGTTTCTTTTAATCATGCTGTTCATCTCTTTGGTTTCAAACAACATTATCAATGTTTATTCCATCTCATTGTCCAGTCAGATTTGGTGGGGCAAGAATTTCAACCGTGTTCCACGCTGGTCTTTGGTACTGCTTTCCGCAATCATTTATTTTGTGTGTGCCATTGCTGGCAGAGACAAACTGGCTCCTATTCTCAACAACTTTTTACCCATTATTGGCTACTGGTGCATAATTTACATTACTATTTTGTTGGAGGAAAATCTCATTTTCCGTCGTAGAAAGTTGCAGCCCCGAGAGGTTGGCAACGATGATTCTGGTTTAGGTTCTGGTCAGGCTAAAGATTTTGAAGAAAAAGAAGTTGCAAGTGGGGGACATGCAGAGCTTAACGAAGCCGGCCAACCTTTGGGATATGTAGCACCCCGTGCTGATGTTTACCGATGGGCAGACTGGGACACGCCTTCCCGTTTGCCTGTTGGTGGAGCTGCTACGGCTGCTTTCTTGATAGGTGTTGCTGGTGCTGTGCTGGGAATGTGCCAAGTGTACTATATTGGTCCTATTGCTAGACGTGTTGGTGAGTATGGTGGAGATTTGGGTATGTGGTGTTCATCTGGCTTTGCTGGTGTCACGTATCCAATTTTGAGATATTTGGAATTAGAATATGCACCATGGTCAGATAAGTATTTGATGCAGTAAAAAAGGAAGAAGAAAAAAAAAGAAAGAGAGCATGGATGGAAAGAAAAAACTAGCAAGGACTAGTTTAAAAAAAGAAGAAGAGTACGAAAAAAGGTGGGATAATGAAATGCCCACGATACTAACAAACTCAAATAAGATGTGAAAACGACAAGGTTTTGCGTGATAGAACATGATCATCAAGAATAGCTTCAGGGGGAGGAGCTTATTTTTGATACAAGGGGGATGAATCATAGAGAATAAATACCACGATAGGCCATACCACGATAGGCCACGAAGGCTGACTTTGGCCATTATAGATTTTATAGACGTTACAGATTGACAGTTACTCTGGCAAATACCGTATATTTTTGGGGGGAAAGGGTTTGTTTGTTGAATGGAACCAGGCCAGTTGTTGAGTAAAGTTTTTATGGGGGATTTTAAAAGGCTTTAGATTTTATTTCATTTTCATATTGCTATTAGTTTTGTTTTATATTTTGTTTTATGTGTGATTTTTTCATGATGATTTTGCCAAGTACATATGTAATATTGTATTTCCTTTTTAGTAAGATTCCAATGACCGTTTCGCTGGTCAGTGAGCCTTCAGAGAAACAATCACAAACTTCAAGAACCAGAAGATCTTAATATGTTCTATGCTCATAGCCGGGGTAATACTGAATGTTGTTACAACTGTGTTACATTTCGAGTAGGAAATGTATTATATAATAACGAATGATCTGGGTTCGACTCTCACATGTGCTTCTTATTACCTTTGTTTGAATGCAAATCCCAGCTATGGAGACGAACTGTGTTCGAGATCGCGGTCTGTGCTTCCACTCTGGGCGGTTTTCCAATGATTATAAACTGGCGATTAAAGTGATTATACTAGAACATGGAAAAAAGCTACCAAAAGCATTAACTGACCCGATAACCATCGGATTCCAAGTTCATGATTCCAAACAATATCATGTTCAACCACAAATTAGAAACACCCCAAGTTTTAGCACAGGATTCTAGTTGCTTTGATCATATTAGACACCAGATAATAAATCTATCAGTTCATTTTATAATACAGAACAATCACGTACTCACAAGCCTGTATTAATCAACTACAGTCACAGTACAGATCTGCCCTAATCTCTTGTCAAACAACTCATCATAACAACCTACTCAGTTCATTCATGACTGTCAAATAGGAAAAGACAGTCACAAACAAAACACGTCATGTATTGGGTTGTGTTGTGGGAAATCAAATAGTCAATTAAATCAGGCAGTATATGAAAAGTATAAAAAGCACACAAGTCCCCCGAAAAAATCCAAATTTTTACCAGTGGTATCTTAACCTTTTCAATATTCACAACCAAATTATCTAAACAATGCTATCTCTATAAAGACTAACAACTATGCTCAAATTGCCTATCATACAGCACCTCACTCATTCTTCCTCTAGTTGAAGCTATCTCAGTTCTCACACATTAATAATCAACTTATTCCAGCAACACTATGTCTGTTATCTTTTGGCTCTTTGGCTTTCATTGAATGGTATGGACAATTGTTTTTCGCGGCCAAAACAACTTCTCAAGTCAGCAACTAACTAACCGACTAATTACTTTTGATCTCATTCTTTCACTTAGCTCCTGGATCCAGAGCCCTGGCCTAGACCACTCCACGATTGTTCTACTTATGGATTGCTAACCCTACCACTCATTTTACTAGCCAAAAATCTAATCTATTTTGTTGTTGCAACCGCGGGTAACACTGGTATGAAGATTTTTGGTAAACTAATTTGTGCTGTCATGGGCTTTGGAATCTATAGTTGAGTATTTATCTGTCTGGCTCTTTGCCTCTCTGATTGTCTTCTGGTACTGACACTCTGTTTATATTCTGGTTTTCTAAACTCACTGCTTGTCTTTTGATATCCTTCTGGCTTTCTGGTCCCCTCTCTGGTTGTCTTATTCATGGTATCTGGTTTGCCATGCGTGGTGCGAAGTGTCTTGTGGTAAAGATGCTTTCGCCTAGCCACAGCAGTTAGTTCTGGTGCAGGGAAAGCACATTTTCAGTTCTAATTACATCCTCTCAAGCGTTTCACCCTTCTCTCTCAATACCTAGTACCTGATTCCCCTCCCAACCTCATAGTAATCACCCATCATCTACCATCTGTCATCTTCTCAGTTTGCCAAGCACATCTAACCAAAGTTCTCTTTTCATTTCTACTAGAACGTTTTATGCGTTGTTTCATTCTTGACTCTGGTCAAGCCAATTGGTTGGGTTTCTTGCTCGTTTTTTACGACAAGCGGGAGTGAGAAGTATGTAACATGTTGGACAGCATGTAGTACGTTCAACAACGCTAGCTTTGCTTTTAATATATATGTATATCTTCTTTTTGTTTATCGTTTTTCCCCCGGGTTTGCTTTTGGCCGCTTCGACACTTTATCTGTTCGCCCTTTTCCAGTCTCCAACTTGGGTACCACTTACTCCAGCAGCTTTCACACCAAGCTTCAAGTGGATTTATAAGCCGGATTAGTATTGTTTATTTTTATTTTTATTTTTTCAATGACCAGTCTCACTTCACTCTTTTTTTCTCTTTTTTCTTTCTTTTTAGATTTGGTGTTTATTTTTTCACACGTTGGTTGCAGGGGGTGACTACAAGAGTCTTTCCCTACACTGTTAGTCGATTTATAGGCTACTTACCTGATAACGGCTTCAGACGGGTAGCCAACGGTCCAAGGCCTTATGGAGGTAGCAACTACACGATGGAAGTGTAGCGTGGCAAGCCTCAACAACATGTTGTTGTAAGTTTTTTTTCTTTCATTGATTGATTTATTCCATCATTCTTTTGTT
Organism: Magnusiomyces fungicola; assembly: GCA_900654225.1. Classification (NCBI taxonomy): domain Eukaryota; kingdom Fungi; phylum Ascomycota; class Dipodascomycetes; order Dipodascales; family Dipodascaceae; genus Magnusiomyces; species Magnusiomyces fungicola. Next base: position 2,510,636 of record CAACAH010000002.1, read on the forward strand.
CGACAATTTGCAAAGTTCGTTTTGTTTCCTTTTTTATCTGATATTCTGATTCACCCAAATTCTTTGGATGCTCTTTCCCCGTGAGTTCATTACCACAATCGCTTGATCGAACTCGCTGGCACTGAGGAATTGGAGTCTGAAACAGAATAGTAAAATTTCGGAGAGAGAAGGGGCTTCTCCTAGGAGAGGTCATGTCCGATTTTTTCTATGTTCACGACTACCATATTCCTACTGCTGCTACGGTGGGTTCTCACTCTCATACCTACTTCAGTATTGCTTTATTATTCCGTAGCTTGTTCAGGTGTATACCCATTGATTTTTAGCTTTATTTTTCTTGTCGCTTGTTGAGTTTTATACCCTTTCTGTTGCTTGTTTGATTTTACCTCATTGATTCTTGATGCTGTCTTATTCTTTTATCCCCTTGGTTCTATACCCATTGATTCTAGTGCTTTTCTTTTGTCGCTCGTTCTTTTTTGTTCATTTTATGTTGCATCACTACTATCTTCTTTTTGGGATTCAAATGTTTTCCTGCATTGTAAGGTTTCACTGTCAGTTTGATTTAAAATCAACTGGCAAAACGTTGTTCATAGCAGTGCTTGTGATGACAATGTTTCAAAGAGAGTTTTCCAATAACATGATGCCTACCACTAGCATAAGTCTTTATCAATTATACACTGCTGCATTATGAGAGGTTGGCTCAACGTCTGATGGTTGTCTGATGCCAAGTTGTGTGGTAGTTGGTAGAAAAACGGTGGGGCTTCGTTAGTTGCCACAGCATGTGATAAGAGCTTCCTTGTAACATTGATGTTACAATTTGTCGCCGCGACAAAAAGCCCTTTAAACCAAAGATGTATAGCCAGAAATATAATTGCGAGATTCTGATGTATATTTTGCAACAGTTTTGAAGATATCAGTAAAGTCCAACATAGGACTTGGTGTTTGAAAATATCCCGCATCTACCTCTATTTCTATTAAATACAACCAGTTTGGACATATTCAGCAGCAGCCACTGGAACTAGCCCTATTATTACTCTGGTTATGATTTAGAAGACGTCAAAGTCAAAGAACCACCCTTGCATTAAAGCGAGATGCGTGAACCAGTTGGTTTGTTCCAAGCATGGCAATTATAGAGAAGGGCATTTGAAGCTCAAAAAACTGAGCCACGCTTAACACTCGTTTCATGCCACGACAGAACGCTTGTTGGATCTTATGTGAGATTTCATTTATAGAGTGTCAATCCTTTCAAGACGGCTTTAGCATATTGGTTAATTTCACAAGAAATGTCATTACCTAAGATGTGTGAAGAACGTGTGCTCTGGTACAAGGGACTGTTGTTGTTTCAATATTGCAAAGTTGGGTTGTAAATACCCCGTTTTCCCTCAATGGAATACCAGTTTTAAATAACTTTGACAGAGGGGCAAAATATGGTTATATAATTCAATATAGGTGATGTGAGTGAGAATGAGGATACGCGACAAGTCATGAGAGGTAGTCAAATGCAAGATGCTGCTATTCAGGTGTTTCCATTCCATAAGTCATATTCCAATTTTGTTAATTTGTGGCACACAGTGATGGTTCGCTCTATTTACTGTCAAGAATATAGCCAGCGTATATATATTTATTATGGTCATGCTCTTATAGTTGTATGGTTAGCACATGTGAGTATAATATAGCTATTAGCTATTTTGAGGCTTGTTACAAAGTCACTTAACATGGATATATATTTTTTATATTTTTATTTTCCTGTCGCGTCTTTACTTTACTTTATATATCTATTTTAAATCATTTGTTTTTCCTTTTATTCTCTTCTCTTTCTTCATCATCTAATTCATTCTTACTTTTCGTTCCGTCTCTCTTCCTACATAATTATTCCTGTTTAGGCTATATTTAAACTCTACTCCCCTCTTTTTTTTATATATCAACTTAAAAACCAGTTTTGGCTATAACACGTTTTTTTTTTCTCTTTTCAATACTTCATTCCAAATCCCTCATTTATTCCGCCAAGTTTTCATTTCATTTATTTCATAACAATGGCTTCTGAACAAGAAGAGCCTTTAGCTATCGCTCCCTCTGAGCCCGAAACCTCCATTTCTGCTGCTCCTGACACTGTTGAGGCTGTTGGAGATGCTGCCCCCAGCATTGAGCCTACAAAAGAGGAGCCTGTCGACAAGAAGGAGGAAGATTCTGCTGAAGGAAAGCCTAAAAAACGCGCGACTCGAAAGGCTAAGGAACCCCAGGAAAAGAAACCTCGTGCTGCTCGTGCTACTAAACCCAGGGTGCCTAAGGAACAGCCAGCTAAGCCCGTTAAGGAATCCAAGCCACGAGCTGCTAAGACAAAGACTAAGAACCTCAAAGACTTTGGTGACGAGGATGACGACGAAGACGAAAAGCCTAAAAAGAAGGCCCCAAAGAAGGCAGCTGTGAAGAAAGGCCTTGCCCCAAAGTCTGCTACTACCACTAAGTCAAAGACTACAAAAACTACAAAGGCTCCAAAGGCTCCAAAGGTATTGGAATCCAAGGCTACGGCTTACGGTGAGCACAAGGTTAGCAAAAGAGGTAGAGTCCAGAAAAAGGTCGCAGCTTAAATATTTGCACATTCTCTCTATATCATGACACATGCTACCTTAATTTGTTTCTTAATTTTCTTTGCCTTTGATTAATCGTATTCAGCTTTTTAATGATTAATATCTATACAAAAACCTTTAACTAATTTAATTAGTTTTTATTTATTATTTCTGAAACAAACATGGTATCCTAGGAACTTAAATGTCCAAATTTATTAGTCAATAATGCAGCATTCCAAAATATTACCTTTTTAATTTTCCATCTCTTCATCCTATTCTCTCATCCTTCTTTAGCTGCCCATGTTCATGAGCTTTTGCAAAGGATTACCACCAGAGTTCATACTCTCCTCCATCATCATTTCGAAATAAGACTGGATAGTTGCGACGGCCATGAGGATGGCTGTACCGTTACCAAAAGCTCCAAGAAGATCAGAACCAACCATGATCAAACCAACAACAGCACCACCGACAGAAGCGGCAACAGGGATGATGCGCTTCAATTCCTTGAGAACAGAGCCTTCACGGTGACCAACGATGGAAATGGACTGGGCCTTAAACTGCTTGGCAACATCCTTGGGAGATGAACCAGAAATCTCAGCCCAAGTCTTAGCAAAGAGGGATGAAGCAGTAACAACAAAAACAATGTAGAAAACAGTCTTAATGGGATCCCAGATAGCCTCCAAAATAGTGGAAGGAGGCTGCAAGTAGTAAGCAAGACCAGATGTAGCAAACAATTGACTGCTTCCCTCGCGAGATTGCCAGGTACCAAACATGCGAATAAGGAGGTTGGATGGGAATTGGTTGTAAAGGGACTGGGAAATCAAGAAAATGTTGGAAGTCAAAGATGTCAACAAGTAAACTGGCATAGCACCGGTGTAGAGAAGGCGAATGGGAAAGTTAGTACCAGCAGCGCGGGCACGGGTAGACTTGACTGGAATTTCAATGCGGAAAGTAAGAAAGTAGGCGGTGACAAGGAAAGCAGCGAGTGTGGCATAAAACTGAGAAAGGTTAGGGAGGTGAGTTCTAAAGAAAACTTCAACAAGAGCACCCTTGATACTCTTTCTGGTCCAAAGGAAGTGGAAAAGAGCGACAAGGCAACCAGTATACTCAACACCACGGCCAAAGTCTTGAGACTGAAGAGCAAACAAGCTCCAAAGAATATGCTGGCAAACGTGTAAAGTGGTAAATAACTGAAGGCCGGGACCCAAACCGTAGCCCTTATCCAAAACTTCATCAAGCAAAATCAAAACAACACCAGATAAAACAAGTTGAAGGATTAACAATGCAATCACACCAGCGCCCAAATCAGAAGGAGAACCGTAAAGACCAGAGAAAACAGCAGCAATAGCCTGAAGAACAGTGAGCAAAATAGCAAAGACTAAAACAAAGACAGGTTAGTTTTGAAATTTGGAAATTTTACCACACACAACACATACGCTTTTGAGCACTCTGGAAAAGCTCTCTATCAGACTTCAAATCAAAGTTAACGTCAAGAATGTGTGCACCACCAAAGAGTTGGAAAATCAAGCCAGTAGTGACAATAGGGGTAACACCAAGTTCCAAGAGAGTACCACGGTTAGAAGCCAAGATGGCACGCATCCAATACAATGGATCGGCAGTGTCAGAAGAGACAATACCGTAAAGACTACACAAAAGATTAGATCATGTCCATATATGCTGGTCCGTGGTCTTGTCTACATTATAGGCAAGCGCTGGTGGCCGAAATTTTGTTGAATGGTGGTGAATCACAGCCGGAGGTTATCAATACGATACTGAAAAATTCAAAATTCAAAATCCAAACTCAAACAACCGAACAATTGGAAATCTTGATTGAATGCTGACTCAAACTTTCTGTATCGCTTTGATTGTCGATTTTTTTATAGCCGCCAAATGTAGATAGATAGATTCCATGCAACCACTCCATTCAATCGATGATAACAAAATACGTACGGAATTTCAGACATAATATAGTAGATTAAACCACCACTGAGTGTCCACAAGATTTTGTCCTCATAAGGAACCTAAAAGTCAAAGGTTAGATTGCTGTTTCTTCAGTTGGATCAGGATACTGTTAGGGATCCATAATGGTATCAAATATTAATTACGCACCTTTCTGAGAGGTGTGCTGACCTCTGGCAGAATTGGCAAGAAAGGCTTGACCAAATCAAGTAATCGTACTGGGGTAAGAAAGACATTAGTATTCAATCAAAAATTAACAAGCCTAAAAAAGCTCTAAACATCAAATTTCACGTCATAAACCCATGCTCAAACGATGAACGAGGGGTGTACAGAGATGATAATGGGAACTTGATCATTGGACGAGTAGAGTTTAATCAACAAAAACATACTTTGACCACTCATTATGAAAAAAGGAACCGGGAAGATACAAGAAGCCTAGAGAACGGGATGTCGAAAGAAAAAAGCCGGGAAGACTGAAAGAAGAAAAAAGTCACACGTAGCAACAACTGTCGTTTAATATATGGTGGAATGAAAGGAAGGGTAAAAAAGTCGAGGAAGGCAACAAGGAAAAGAAAAGGCTTGGTTTGTATGTATGGCTCCAGTGTGCTGTGCAGCGGAGTGGCAGGCTGAGGTTTTCCCTAATCCGCACGTTACCTCTGGCTACATAAAACGTGACAGCGCTTGTACCCCGATTTCCTATTTAGGCAATCTTACACTTTAACCGTCTCGTGATTTGGGACCAATTACCATGGAAGCTTAGCGGCTGCCTAAATTCCACGATGATGGGGTTTTATTTATTTAATAAAGATAAAATTTATTAATAGTTATATATATGCGTATACAGATTAACAGCTCGTAAGCAAATGATCAAAGATCTAATAAAAGTCAAGTTAGTAATTGATTCAAAAACATCAAACAACGAATTCAACAAATCAATTCCAATAGAGTCAGATAGGAGCGAAAGACTAATTTCTATTTTGTTTCATCATAGGTATAGTAGTACCTCTGATGAACTATGCATAATTGGATATCATCATATAAGGAATTGTTCATAGCAAATAACACAGATTGCACTTACCAAACTGCCGCCAAGCTGTTGTAAAACAAATAAAGAAAGAGAGAAGAAATCTCGAGGGGAAGAAATCTTATTTGAAGGCATGCCTGGCAGGCAGCTCTGAAAATTTTCAATGTTACCCGGCTATATAGCCCTAACCTAAGCGGTCATGTGATCCACCGCATTCTCTCTTGGAAGCCTCAGTTTGAAAGTGGGCTCAATCTGATTCTTGGTGATTCTGAACAATATCTACTGCACATCAAATTAAAGTAGCTCTTAGATATCATGTAAACCAGGTTAGGACAGGCCATGGCCTCCCATGTCTTCAAAATGCGGGGCAAATTAGGTTCTCCCAGGTCGAGGTTAAGGTATTTCGGATGTCGTCGGGGGTTGACCATGAATCCCCTACACTCATTGGACGGATGATTCGAACTGTGAACCGTAATCACGAGACTGTGACATACATACTGTGTCTGAAAGTTCTGGAAAAACTTGGAACTGCTACTCCAGTCATGTTTTAAATATCACAGCCAACCACCTTTTTCTCTTTTTTTCTTTCCCCATCACCTCTTTATTCCACATCTCACAATCCGTCACCATGGTATGTCGTTATCGTGAAATTCTGCATCTCTGATCAATACGGGATTTTTAAATTCGTGTTGTTGTCCTTAGTTTGACATGATTACTAACCAGATCATTAATCGGTACCATTTTTTGTTTTGTCTTTCTTTTTTAATTGCCTATTATTCAGTCTTTGTTGAAGTCTGCTAAGAATCTTATTCCCCTTTTCGACCGTGTCCTTGTCCAGCGTGTCAAGGCTGCTAACAAGACTGCCTCTGGTCTCTTTATTCCTGAGCAGAACGTTGAGAAGCTCAACCAGGCTCGTGTTATTGCCGTTGGCCCCGGTTTCACCGACGTTAACGGTAACAAGGTTACCCCCTCTGTCGCTGCCGGTGATGTTGTCCTTCTCCCCGACTTTGGTGGAACCTCCATCAAGATTGGTGAAGATGAATACCACCTCTTTAGAGACCAGGAAATCCTCGCCAAGCTTACTGAATAAGCGTTCTAAAGTTGAGGAATTTAAAGATTCCCCGTATTGATTTGGATTTATTGGGTTTTAATGGCGTTGTTTAGTTTCCGGCATGGATTTCCCCATCCATAAAAGTACTGATCAACTTGATGTGTATTATGAACTATTGTGTATTTATCTGCTCTTACAGTCTTGTATATAATTAGAAAAGAAACTTATTTTTGAATGAATTACGGTTATATTTCATTTAGTTTGGGGGTTTTGACCCAACGTATTTCTACCATTGATGTCTTGATGATTGAGTATTTGGTTTAGATGATCATTTCAGGTCAAAATTGGGTCGCAGGGTTTTTTTAGGAATTGATTATCATAAAAACAAATAGGATGTTTTAATGGAAATTATAAAATCTGCTCAACATGTTACAGTGGTTTTAGCTCAGTTGGGAGAGCGCCAGACTGAAGTCAGTCTCAGTCTAGAGTAATCTGGAGGTCCCGCGTTCGATCCGCGGAAATCACATTTTTTTGGTACCTGGTTGTACTACTATGAGCGTATTTCCCATTTGGGCGATTGGTTTACAACAGAGCTAACTGGCTTCATTGAGACTTTAAACGAGCCGTGAAGGCCCCTAGAATGAGAAAGACAGAAAAGGGTTGCTCTGCATACTCATTCCTACATAACGACTTAGCGCGTACATACTCACGTGTAACAGATAAGAACTGCTTAATAAGCACTCCAAAGCCGTATGCGCGACGGCCTCCACAGAGATTCCAACCATTAGAACCTTCATCTACAACTTGTTACGGTAGGGATAATTGATTGCTACTACTCAACACTCGCACATAATAATGGGTTCTATTCTTATAATCAATCCTAACTCATCAGCATCCATAACGGAAGGCCTTGCCAAGATTTTGAAGCCTGCTGAAGGGATCAAGTATACTTTCTTCACTGGCCCATCAAGTTTCAATTCCAGCCTTCCTGCCACCACAATTGAATATCCAGATCCTAATAACCATTCAATCAGTGTGTATCAGTACAAAACCTCACATGAAGACCTTCATTCTCCTCCCATGATTGATAACTCAACTACATCAGTTCTCTCTGCTGCTTCATGCTTACCCCATATCACTCAAGACTTGATTGACGCTCACGACGGCTTTGTTGTTGGGTGTTTTTCAGACCATCCCTTAGTTAACCTTCTTCGCGAAAAGGTTGGGCCTACAAAGCCTGTAGTTGGCATTTTTCAAGCTTCCGTTTTAACTTCACTAGCCTTTGGGGCCAAGTTTGCAATTGTAACTACTGCTAAGATTTGGGAGAGACTACTAGACAATGCTGTATTGAATCTCCTGGGCTCAACATTCCATTACGCAGGCACGTACTCAACTGGCCTTACTGTGCTTGAATGCCACGATCTCCCAGAAGAGCAAGTAGCCGAACGGTTAGTGCAGAAAGCAAAAGAAGCTGTAGAAAATGGTGCTACGTCAATAATCTTAGGATGTGCAGGACTCTCTGGTTTGGACGAGAAAATCAGAGAAGCAGTTGGAAAGGAAATAGCAATTGTGGATAGTGTCATCTGTGCTACCGAAACTGTGACTGGTATTATCAGGAATAAAAAGGCTTTTTATGGAGTTTGAGAAGACATTCTACGCTATTGGAAAGTTTAAAAAGAGCAATAATGTTTGTTGAATAGGTAATTTTCCATAAGAATAACAGATAATCATTCAACATGTAGCATGAATAAATCTTTAAAAAGATAAAAAAATATTGCCGTTGCCCAGAATCGAACTGAGGTTTCTTCGGATTCGATTCTAACTGAGCCACAACGAAGTGTACTAACCACTATACTACAACGGCTTGAAACACAAAAGTCCTTTTACATATATATAGAAGATAATAAAAAATGTATCTTTAAAATATTAATTTTTTTCTCGTTTTTTTTAACCTACTTTGTATTGTTTTCTTTAGTTATATTAACAAGCGGTAAGATATTGAGTTTTATTTAACACAGATTAAATGTATATTGAAAATTTGCCATATAGGATTAAGGAAAGGTTATGTACTATCAAGGTTCACATTTTGATAGTTTAATTTGTTGCTAAAAGGCTGGTGATAAGCCTACTAGTCTAGTCATATTGTGTATAGTCCTTTAATTAAAATAAAAAAGACCAAATATATAGATCAAGTTATATTTCATTGTGTTAACCTTCTAGCATATTACAAATCAATCACAATCACAATGTGTGTGTTTGAGTTGGAAGTTGGTGAGTTAACAAATTAAGATAAGCAACAAGGTTGTTGTAATATTATAGTTAATCTTCTTCACTTTCGTTCTTTCCTCTCTTCCCTTCTAGAATTCAACTTGTTTATTGAAAGTTATCACGTCTGTTGTTAATAACTGATAGTGGATACTTCCAGCAACTACAACAAACAATGAGTAATATGAAAAAGGTAATGATCGAGTCCATATTTTCCTGCTGAAATATTTTCAAACGCTACTAGGATAAACTGTATATTCATCTGGCAAACAGTGCTTATTGAATAAAGAATAACACAAAAAAGGATAGTGTCAATACCTCTCTATATAGACTTTGAATCATCTCTAAGAGATTCAATCGTATGATCCTCAAAATTGGCCTCCATAGCCCCGGGGTTGATTAGTTTCTCCGCATCTTTCATTCCTTTTTCGGGGTTGGACCAGATATACAAGCCTACTGCAACAACAACTAATATGCAGTTAGGAATCATAGGCCATCGAAGGTTACCAGTTCGATTTTGAATAGAGGCATTGACTAAAGAACCAATCCAACCAACAGCCACACCTAAGGCAATCTCCAACCCAAAATATTGAGCTTCACTTCCTTCAGGAAGCATGCTGGAGTACCAAACACGATTGAGAGAGCGTAATGCCGACGATGAACTAACATACAGAACCTGAAAGACCCAAAACTCAGCTGTATGTTTGAATCCAATTTCAACATTACTGTTGACACCAAGGGCTCCCCAAAAGTTGGAAAAGAAAGAAATAAAAAGGAAAAAGTATGCCCAGTGTTTAATGGTGAATGGAAGGCGAGGATATAAAAACATCCAAATAAGAGATCCAAAAATGGCATCAATGAGCATCATGAATGTGAAAACTGTGTAAGCACCATCAGAAGAAGCCAGTCCACTTTCAACACGAAACAGAAGAGGAAATATTGAAAGAAAATTGCTATATGAAACATCCCATATAACCCAGCCGATACACAACTTCCACGCTTCTGGATAGCGTCTGATATCTTTGATGAGTTTAGCATAACGCTTGAAAGAGAGTACAATGAGGTTCTGACCTTGAGGCTTTTTAAGACCTTTAACACTGGGAAACACAAAAGCACTGATAGTAATCGCTGTGATACTAATGCAGCCAGCAATAGTAACAGCAAGAAGATAGCGTTGGTATCCAATGCGAGTACTGCTACCCCATTTGTAGGTTATAATAACACCTATAATTGATGCAGTAAGTCCACCAACATTTCCAATAACTAAACCCATTACACTGACAAAAGAACCCTGATTAAGAACCTGCTGACGCTTGGCATATTCAGAGCTGCCGCTTGAAGCTCGAACTGAAGCTCGCGATCTCATAAAGATTGGAATAAAAGAACCTTCAAGGATTTGGTAAACTGAGTCGAGGCACATTAAAGCTGCAAAAAGAACAGACATAGCTACAAGTGTTCCGTATGAAGGTTTGTAAAGACCAGCAAATGGAAGAGCACAAGCACCATACAGGAAAATAGTACCGATCATAATGGATTTTTTATAGTTGGAGTAATCGGCAATTCCCATAGTGAAAATGGCAAGTAGGCCCTCAACAGCGGTAGCAATGGCCTTGACGTACAGATAGTAACTATTGTAGTCAATCTCACCGTTTCCAAACTTGATAAGACAGCGTTCAAGTGGACCCAAGCGGATTGGACAAGGTTTATGAGTGCCTTTCAAATGGCCCATAGCATGGGCTGTGGACTGAATAGCAGCAGGGACATAAGATCGAGCCATTGAGCCAACAGGGCCATTCTAAATCTGAGTTAGTAGTGGAGATAAACTGAAGAGTTGAAGACACATACGGAATAACAAATCAACAACCAAATGCCTAATGATTTTTTAGTTGACCACTTTAGAATTTCTTCATGTTGTGAAGTTTCTACAGTAACAGGGAGAGGAAGAGAAGTATCCCGTTCTTGATTCTCTGTTTCAATAGCTCCATATGTGGACTGAGGGCCTTTAAGGTTGTCGTCAAAACTATCGTGGTCTAATCTTGACATATCTGTGCAATCAATAAAATAACAAGTGCTTATGAAACCGTGAAGAAGGGGTGTAAAATGTTAAAAGAATGCTGAAGCTAAACTTTTAGAAAAAAAAGTTTGTTTTGAAGCTTATGTTCACCTATATATATTCAGAACACTTAGAAGGGTGCATTTTGAATACTCATTTTTGATGCTGAGAAATGGCTACTCAATAAATTAACCTGATACAATTTGGGAGTTTTCCCCGATAATATTGTATATTGCTCACCAAAATCAATTTGTAAACAATGGTTAATGAGTTTTAAACCTAGCCGCATATTGTGCTCTGATTTTCAAGGAATAGGCAGGAAGGACATGAGCAAATATTTATTATTGCGAATCCAAGACCAGAAGCAGTTAAATTGGGCAGGTACTAACGGGAGGCTTGATTTTAAACCATTAAGCCCAGAATGAAGTTCAAACCAAATTGGCCATATGAAGGTTTCAGGAACAGTCGTTTGGCTGCAAATGTGGAATTTTAATTGCTCGTTGTGGAACTGGAAGTTTGGTTGGGCCAATCAGTGTGGATCATCCTAAATCCCATACCATATTCAAGCTTTGGAGTTCATTTGCAAAGTGTTCCGAAATCTGATCTAAAGATTAGGACTTACTGATCTTGGCTCAAACTGACTAATTATTTTAACTGTGGAATAATCGTATGATGCAAAATAGCTCATAACATGAGCATAATTTAAAATTTTTAAAATATGGTATTTAAAACAGGATATATATACAGGCATACTAAATAAAAATAGCCATTCATATATTTTGTTTGATTCGAGCCAAAGTATTGTAGCCGTATTCTAAACTTAAGGTTAATCTTTAGCAGTGCTGGTTATAACTAAATCGGGATACTATTCACTTTGGTATCTGAGCAAATTATGTTACCAAAGCTAATACTCAAGATAATGCACACATAAACTCAATTTATATTTTTTTTTAAAAAAGCATATATATACTATGTAATAATATCTATTTAATATCGGGTTTACTTTGAGCTTCTAGAATAAGAGTCTTAAACCCTTAATTGGGAACAGCTTTGGTAGGGGTAGCCTTTGCTGCAGCTTGGACTTTTTTCTTTTCGTCAAGTTCTCTTCTCCATTTAGGTCCCCATTTAACAAGGGCAATAACCATGGCAATTCCAAAGAGATCAATGAGTGCAAGGCCTGTAAAACACCAGCCAATACCCATTTTGCTAATGAGTGGTTCTATGATTGCAGAAGAAATGGCAGCGCCTGCGTTTCTAAAGAAAGCAGCAATAGCAACCAAACTGGCTGGGAGACCAGGCGAACATTCTGTCAAGTAAGTGGTATTGATAACAAACACCCAAGTCATACCAAACCCTGCAAGGAAAGAAAATACCATCACACTCACCACATGTATATGATAGTGGATCATCCATCCGTAACATAAAATGCCGGCCATTGACACAATAATTCCAAACAACTGAACAGGAAGTCTCTGTTCAGGGATCACTTTACCATCAGGACTAGCCGCTGCTTGGTTTTTGCGAAGCTTATCAGACAGTCTCCCTGAAATCAGAGAGCCAAGAACCAGTGAAACGCCAGGAACAATATAAGCGGCACCAACCTCTGCAGTACTAAAGTGATATTGATCCCTAAGGTATTTAGAGTAAGTAACTGCAATTCCGTAATAAGTAGAAAATAAAAGTCCCGCATTAACTGAAACAAGAGTGACTGGTATATATTTCATGAGCCTCAAATAACCGATCAGACTTGGCTTGGGAGGTTTGGGGAATTTTTTATCGTCAAAGACCAGCTTTTTCTGACGGAAATGTGGCTTGGTAAATAGCTTTTGACCTTGTTGCTCATATATTTCTCCCTTTCCAACTAGATATCGTAATGTTTCTGGAAGGAAAAGGAAAATTGCTAACCAAATAATAGCACCAATAATAGCGAGGAATCCAAATATCCAGCGCCAGCTATTATTCCCATGGGCTGCAATCGCACCACCCAAAACTGGTCCAAGGACTGGTCCCAACTGAGGACCAAGCATAAATACAGCGATTGCCTTTCCACGGTGCTTGGGCTCAACAATATCTGCAACAGTGCCCGCCCCCAGAGATTGAACACTGGAAGCGCCAAATGCTTGGACCACTCGGAATACAAAGATGACAGCGACATTGGAAGGCAGTGCGGCCATACAAATACACGATGCAATGTAAATTAGTAAAGAAACAAGATACATAAGCTTTCGTCCACCGAAATCTGCCCACGATGCCCAAATCAACGGCTAAGAACTTGTTAGTAACATTTATAGAAGCGAATAATAATTTAAGCACATACTCCCACGGCAAAAACAGCCATAAAAACTGAAACTGTAGCATTTGCAGCTGTTGTAGAGATGTGAAATTCATTTGTGATAACAGTCAAAACTGGCAGATATATGCTTCCTGAGAGAGGCCCTAAGAATCCTGCAGCGGTAACAAGAAATAGTATCAGCTGTTTTCTCCAAACTGGAAAAGCTGTATAAAGAGGTGGCATTGCTGGAGCTTCTGGGATATCATTTTTCAACTGAGCTTTCAATTGGCCTTTTATTATATATTCATTGTCATTGACAATCGTAGCCTGTGTATCGTCTGGTTCTATTGAGGGGTTGTCAACTTTATTATGACTTGAAGAAAGTGAGTCTCCGTCAACAGATACTGTGCCATTGGATGCAGTTTGGGTATCACTAGTGATTTTGGTAGTAGTAGCAAGAGCGATAGTCTTATCCTCAAAAGAGCTTCTGTGTGACCGTGCAGATTTCATGCTCTCGTTGAAACTTGAAAGCATGTCGTTGGTGTTATGTTCTTCTCTTATGTTAGATAGTGCTTTGGTTTGACTTTCCATAATAGGGTGAAGATTTGAGCTATGGAGAAATTTGGTTAGTGAAGAGAGCAGGCAACAAGGGAAGAACAAATTTATATTTCAAGCGCGTTGTGGTGTAATCGCGAGGCTTAAGGAAAGGCAGAAGTAATCAAACTAGTAAAATTCAAAGCCAGCTCAAATCTTTCAAAATCAATGAGAAATAAAATTTAAACAAAAACCCTTGCAGAAAAGTTTCAGTATAAATACTGGATGACGAAGAAAATCTACCTACACTATTTTATAATCCCGTTTTCCGTGGTAAATACTGATCCAGTTCTGTTTCATAAAGAGTACCAGAAAAACCAACCTATTGGTTCAACGTTTATTAATTTAAGCTGATATTAAACAGAAAAAGAAAAATTTAGACATTCCTTGACAACGGTGATCAAAGACATTGGAGTTTGAAATGTGCTCAAAGACATTTGGTTTTCTTTTTTTATACCATGCAAAGACTCCTATTTTTCTTATTTGCTCAGAGGTTTTATCTAGGAAATTAATATTTTTTAGCATTTCTTCCTATTCAAATAATGTAGTTAAATGGTGCCATGTATTATTTTCTATTTGATAATAATGAGCATATAAAATGCCAAAATCAAGTCGCTACCTGGCGATTTGAACTCGAAAATCATCGTCGTCAGCCGCGTTCTGAGCAGATTGTGGTGAGGATTTCCGCTTTAGGCTATCAAACTGACAGGCTGATTTTCTGTTATTTGAGCACAGCGATGAGGTTTTGAATCGCAACTTGTGATTCATAACTAGCTAGATTGTAGTAGGTGGAAAAAGGTTTTGGTGCATTTACAAATCAACAAAAATTGCTCATTCCAGTACTATTTTGACCGCAAAACGACTCCAGAGATAAGTATAACTTGTTTGTTTAATGTGATGCGCTTGTTCCCAATATTATATTCCTATTGACAAAAAATAAATGTACAGGTGATTCCCCTAAAACATTTATGAACCATTCTACCGTTTTTCATACTAATGATGATATTTCAATTCGACGGATTGAGTTGCCTCAGTAATACAGAAATTTTAATTTTATACCACTACCATTTATATAGTCAAATAAATTGAAATATTCAAGGATTAAGCTTTGTGATTTTGAGCTTCATCATGAATGGTGAAAGTGGCCCGCCTGGAGTTATCCTTTCCTCCCATGTAGGATCCAACTCCCACTCAACTGCCTTGACCATTTCGGTGATAAGAATACGGGTTTCTTGAAGGGCCAAGCGCTCACCAAGACAAGCTCTCATACCACCATGAAAAGTTACAAGTTTGGATGTACTTTTAGCTCCAAGGTAGTTTGCACGAATTTCAGATATCTCAGTTCCCCATCGCTCAGGTACAAAATCATCTGCATTAGATCCCCAAATGTTAGGATCATGACCTGTAGCATAGCAAATATACCCAACATATGTGTCCTTAGGAATAGGAATATTTTTTAAAATAACGTCCCGTGAAGTCTTGCGGTTAACCAGCTGGGAAATTGGTGGGTAATATCTCAATGTTTCGTAAATAACAGAACTCAAGTATGGACGCTTGTCAAGCGGAATTTCCGACTTTGCTTCTTTACGAAGCTTTTCCTGAATCTCCTAATTACTAGTCAGTAGTCATTTCAAGCAATAAAAATAAAAATAAAAATAAAAAAAACTTACGGGACGCTTAGCCAATACATAGAGCAAAGATGTTAGGTACAGCTGGGGGTTTTCGTGTCCGGCAATAAAAACAATGATAGCATTGTCTCTAAATTGTTTCTCAGTAAAAATTCCAGTTTCAACAGCAGACATCATACTGTTTGAAAGATTGAGCTCAGATTTGTCAACCTTTTCATTACTTTGACGAATATGGTCGCACAGGTTTGCAGCAAATTTGTGTACCTCGTTTCTAGCTTTGACACGACTAGGAATTCCAAGCTTGTCAAGAATGGGAAAGTTGAGAAATAGAGGTTTAAAAATCTCCTTTTTTACAGCAAGCTGTTGTAGATGAAGAGGTGAGTCTTCTCGTGACAAGGTCTTAAAAAGATGTTAGTATATTCATAGAAAAGAATTTAAAACCCACGTACCTCAAAATCTGTGTTCAGCAGGCAGTTGGCAACATTAGCCAAAGTCAAACGTTGAAGGAGTTGTTGAATCATGAATCCCCCTGTTGGATTCTTGCCTTGTTCTTCTTTCATAAGTTCAATAAAACGTAGGGAATTTCTGCGAAGAGTCTCAGAATCAAAATTCTTTTGAAGGCCTGGCTGGAGAACCTTTCTATATTTTCTCCAGACTTCACCGTGGGCGCTAATAATATTATCACCTGTGTAATCGGCCAAAACGCTGTAGGGGATCTTCTTTTGATTACCACTTTTTTCAAATGTATCCAAGTCACGGAACATCTCACGAAGGTATTCAGGACGTTGAAGGATGATGTTCCAACGAGAGGCAAAATATAACGCAGCGGCTCCATGTTTTTCAAGCTTCTCGCGCATGTAAACGTTATAAATATCTTCTTGACTTATCTTGTAGAATAAGGGAAGAAAAGTCACATAAAACGGAATAACCGGGATCTTGGGAAAGTTGTGTGGAGGGAGAACAATCCGTCTGATCAACGAACAGACGAAAATAACGACTCCAATAATAAGATAGGATACAATGTTGGCCATTATTGAATGTGTAAAATGAAAAGATAAAGAGAAAGGAAGTGAAATAGAAAAAAACTTGGCCAGGATCATTTTCGTCTTATATAGAACGAGAGAGATCTGGAGTCCCATTATAAACATCAACGTCGAAGAAACTAGTTTAACATAGTAAATCACTGAAGGCCAACGGACTAGCGGGGTTTCATAAACTAGCAAAAGATTGTCTCTAAATGAGCGGTTTATAAATCTTATTTTTTTAATTATAAAAAATCAGCTACGAACACATTTAAAAGAAAAGCGGCACAATAGAAGCATGTTATTACCAACATGAAATCCAATGAGACATACGGGAGGAACGGTGTCAGCCGTGTAAGTTTGATATTTTGGAGCCTCTCCAATTAAATAAACCAGGCTATTGCAAAATATTCAGTTTCTTTTAAGAATGCTATGTTGATGTTATTTGTAGGCTTGTCTTGATGGTTCACAACTAGTTTCTTACTTTTTCAAGTATGATATATTAGTGTCTAATTTTAAGTGGAGCTATGAAAGACTGGAGGCTCAGATGGTCTAAACAGTACCAATAACTCTAGCTGTATAATCTTTTAGATTTCCATCCTATAAATCTTTAAACCCCCGGTGGTTGAAAGTAAACTGGTCCAATATTCAACAATAAACCTAACATTTAGCTAGTATTGACACTTGATCCAAGCAATTTAGCTTGACCTGTTTGAACCTTCACCAATGTAATAACTACCACACACCTAACCCTAACTAACATGACATTACACATTTCTGTAATGCATATCTTCTATTTCTCATGTGATAGTGCACAACAGATGCAGAGTGAACACAAAGCCGATTCTCAGTTTGATGAGTTATTTTAAGAATTTGAAGAACATATCCAACAATTGATTCCATATGGGGTGCTGTTGATAGATTCTGTTATTTCCATGTATAGACTTTAGTCCATTTCTTTTGTTCACTCTCCATGTTTGTTTGACCTGAGTTTATGGCATCGACAATCTTACTCCTCAATTGAGATTCATTTGATCTCACACAACCAGCTTCCCTGTGAATCCGAATAGCTTAAATATAGATTTACAATACTGATTTGAACCCAGGCTGAATAACTTACGACTCTTATCAGTCTTCAACTTTTAGATACCCTTCCGAGTGATAAGATATCCAACTTCAAGAATACAGACAACGGACTTGTGATACCATGGATTGGCTTAAATCACTTACCGATAAAAGGAAGAAGCAAAGAAGAACTTCAGAAGCCAATGAAGTCGAGCCAAATAGTACTTCCAGAGAGCCTACTATTGAAACAGGCGGTCAACACAATAATAGCAGTCAGTTCAGGAATGAGCCTATTTCTGAAAGCACATCGGCCGTAGCATCCAGCTCAGGTGGCCAGGCAGCTGGTGCGATCAACTCTAACGCTGATAGGATATATCAGCATCAAGAAGCTCATAGTGATACACAGTCCACTTCACACTACTCACACGGATCAGTACAACGCGATAACCGCTCAAACCAGCAAACACAAGATCAAGATGGTGGGGGCGAAACTGGAGCATTGAACGGTCACAGGCCATCTGAGTCCTCTGAAGATGCCAATTTCATGGATGATACGAGCTCTACTGCTAATACTCTAATACAAGATGATGATGGTGATGGATCTTCCGTGTATACCCGGGTTGCAAGTGCCCCTCGTTACCCTACTGGTGGGCCAAGTAATAGCGGAGTAGGAAGTCGAAACATTTTGAGACTAGGGCGACATGGCCAAGAAGATGAGACGAATTATCAGTATAATGACGATGATCACTCAAAGACTTTGCCTATCTATTCAACAAGATTCAAGTCGGGTGCACATGTCTATGAATCTGATCTTGCCGCAAAGGTTTCTAGAACCATTTTGAAACGAAAGCCAACGTCGCCTTCCACAAGCCTTGTATCGCCTGAATCTGATAAGAAAGGTAGAGATAAAGGGAAAAGAGAATTTCCTACATTTAAATTTGGTGGCTTTGGAGGTAGGGGCGCAAGTGAAGCCGGACCTTCTACAGAAAGACAAAGAAAAAACAGCAGTAGCAGCTTAAATAGTGTTGAATCAGATATTTCTGGGTCTGCGATATCTGAAGCCATTGGATTATCAGAGTCCACTGATGTTTTCTCATCATTCAACTCTGCTGCTGCTAATTTTAATGATATCCCCATGCCACCATCTATTGGATGTACAGCTCATACTTCATACAACCCTTTTGGTAAATCTCGTGCTTTGTTTATGACAATATACAAGTACGGTGGTGTTCCTAGACGACAAACATTACTTGGTCGCTTTGTGTTCCAGAGAGAGCAAGAACTTGGGCTGATCTCTCAAAGTGAAGAGTTTACTGCCCCTGGTGGTGTTGATATTCCTGAAAGTAATCTTAATAGCCACAGTAAGGTCCCTATTTGTAAGGTTTGGCAAGAAGTTGTCCGTGGATCAATTGACGTTGTGAGGTATACTATTGAATTTGAAAACCCTCTTGATTTTGCCCAGCCCTCAATTACAATGATCAATGATGGAAGTAAAAGAGTCACAGATGCTGCATATGATGGCGTCAGGATGAGATGGTATGGCACAACTGGCTTGGCCTCAACTTTTGGATCAGGGTTTTTTGAGCTACGATTTGTTGATCGGCCAAACCATAATATTTTGCAAACTCGAGACTCTGCTATCGACAACTATAATCAGGCACCTGCTCAAACCCAAGCACAACCAGCTCTTTCATCACCATCTCGGCCAACGCCTGATGATAACCCCCAAAATTCTTCTGCTATTGCCAGTGTGCAGGGCACAGGCCAAGGTGGGAGCAGTTTTTCTAATGCTAGAAGACATACCAATGAAATGCCTTATGATCAACTAGTTCGTATGAGACAAGAACAATTAGATACTGAGCGACGGCGTCCGCCTGTTGCTCTTTACCACAACATTTCGACCAAAACTTTAGCATCGACTCGGAAAGTTGGTGAATTCACAATTTGGGAACCTGGGTACGAGCTTTCCGATATCATTATTATGATGGGATTAGTTTTGCGTGAACAAGAGCAAAGAAAGGACGTGGAATACCAGCATGTTGTTACTTCAAAAATTATGGCATCCATGGTTTTTTAATTGATAACCTGAGCAGTTGTTTTAATTACAGTGCCTATAAGTTGATGATTGTATTTAATATATTACAAACCTTTCATAAGCTATGTCACGGCTATGGATTTAAGTTCAACATGGAGACTATTGTCCAGTTACTTTTTGCTGCAATTGTTGCATTTTAGAACCAATTCAATTATTTCATTTACATTATTAAACCTGATTCAGCACAGGTGGTTATATACTCGTTGATTCATGATGTCATATTTCCTACTGTACTTGGTGTAGGTGTAGGTAAACGTGCAGCTGCTTATCTCCACGTGATTGCCCATGATTCATATTCCCATCTCGAGCATAAGGTGTCTCCTGTGGGAACGAGGCATGCAGCTTCTGTCTCTCTACTTTACTTATCGGGGCTTCTCCATGATTTTGGTACAAGCTTTTCCAAGCAGTGTTCGACGCTGCGTCTTGTGTATGAAGATAAGGTTTGCAGAAAAGACACAAGTTGAGCGCTGTTGATGATGGCCTGAAGTCAAGAGAGGTCTGGGAAGGGAGTTGGGAACAGCTAGTGAGCTTGCACTGGCCCACAGCAGAAGCGGCGATTAATGGCGGCGGTATCAATTTGGAAGTAGGAATTAGTGAAAGCAATCACAAGATTAGAGTCTTATGGCGTCTGATCATGGCGTTATTAGCCTCATTAACAAATTGAATACTGGCTTGCAAAAGAGGAAATAGGGAAAGGCCAAGTAGGCTCCTTGAACATTTGTTTGAAGGATTAGATATGGGATCAGAAAACATGTATACATTGTTTACCTGATGGTTTCACATAGCAGAGATGTGTTTCTTGATTCTCTCATTTCCATGGGTGGCAATGCACTGAAATTGGAACCATCATTTGTAAATTTGGAGCCAACACCAAGTATTGAGTAGTTATATACCATTAATTACAAATCACGAACGTTGTGAGAGACAGCCTCAAGGTGAAAAATTAGCAATGGGAACTGCATGCCAATGCCTGAAAAAGACAGAGTAATGCTAGCAACACCTTTTTCACATGAATCAGGAGATGTAGAGCATGACAGCTTGACAGATCCATACACTATAATAACAGCCATCACCAAAGCAGGTAGAGAGAGGTTAGCTGGCTATTATTATTAGAATGTAAATCAAATGGGGTATTAGTTTACAAATCGAGAGAGAAAAGACCGTTTACCCCACATATCAGAAACTACAACAACACGTGCGGCAACGGATATGTCGAGAGACGAGAGATAAGAGGTCCTGTGACTGGGCGGAATATACCACGTATTGCGATCAAACCGCGTCTTCGTCTTTGTACGCTCTCGTCTTTCGGGGCCGACAGCAAGCAGGTCGAGGGGCACACGCACCTGTGAGCATCCCACGTGACCCGACGTTACATCACCCACCAGCTGGTTCCTGCGAGATAACGCTGTGCGGCTGACGCACGAGTCACTTGCTGAAATTTCAGCACGGGGAAAGGTGGGCCTGCCTCGTGATTGGCGTGGCATATGCGGGGCTTATGTCAGCGGGCTAGGCAGTGCAGGCTGAGTGAATATATATAGACAGGCAGGCAAACAGACAACAGACAAGAGGTTCGGTGTACACACACACACACACACACAACACTATAATTATGGGATTTGTTTGTTGATCAGATATTTTGCCACCTTCTTTGTTCATGACTATTTCTTCTTTTTCAGACTGCTGCCTGCTTTGACTAATTCCAAACGTTATTCCCTCCTTTTCCACCCATTCTCTTTTTTTTTTTTTATATACTTATTCCCACTCTTATCCGTCATGCCGTCTTTTCTTTCTCTGGCATTGCAAAAAGATCAGGCCAAGTCTACCCAGGATACAGCCATTTCCAGTAATTTTCCATCAAATATTTCATCCTCTTCTGCCTCCATTCCAAACTCTGGCTCTACTGGCTCTCGCCAACTTCCTTCTTTTTCGACCATCGTGGCTTTGGCTTCTCCGCCGTCTTCTCGTCCTTTGACTTCAAGTCCCTTGGCCACCCTGCCTCCTTTAGCCTCACCGCCTTTTTCTCTCCCTCTAATGCATTCTTCACCGCCTAATAGCAATATTAACTTTTCCTCTTCCACTACCACCAACTTCAATCATACTAGCAACAACAGCAGCAACAACAACAACAACACCACCCGCTTTGACAGTCACCCCAACTCTTCAAACAGTATCACGAGCAACAACGCCTTTGTCCCTCACAACAGCTCGTCTACTAACTCTACACCTTCTGTAATGCCTGACTCTTCTTCTTCTTCTTCTTCTTCCCCAACTTCCTTTGGGAGAGTAAATACAGGCTCTTTACGCTCATTGCTTGCCGCCGTGTCCACTACCGGCCCTGCCAACCCAAATTCCCAATTTATCTCCAACACTAATAGTTTGACCTCCAACCAGCAACAGCTTCCTAAACAAATGCTCCTTCCTCCTATCGCTCCAGCTCCTCCCTCGTCGTCATCTTCTTCCTCCTCTTCGCCATCTCCCGTGATCTCCGATTTGACATCTTCCACAACACCTGGCTCGTCTCGCTTGTCTTCACATCGCCGATACTCTTCAACGTCCTCTATGGCGTCTGCTTCTCCAAATACTCTTGCAAAGCCAACTGGCAACACCCAGCGTAGCTCCTTATCTTCGTCTCTACTTGCCAATGCTTCATCTCCCGGTTCATCCTCACCGCCACACTCTAATCCGGGTTCTGCCGGAACTAGCACAAACCCTTCCAGAACCCCCAATTCAACAACTCTGACAACCAATGCACCCTCTTCCTCATCTGCCAATAACAATAACTTGTCCAGCAATGGCGCGTCTTCATATAATGGCCCTCTGAACACTAACTCACCTTTGGCGCTGGCCGCCGCAGCCGCTGTCACGCCGGAAAAACTCGCTAATTTACTATTAGCACAAGGGCCCTTGCCAATTCGTCATATCACCTCACACTTGGCCTTGACAATTGCTGGGTTTGGTGATTTGTCCTTGTCTAAACAACGCCGCCTCATCATTGCTGCTCTAGACAGCGTTGATCCAGTTAACCAGGTACGTTTTGATAAGGTCGGCTGGGGCCGGTGGGCTGCCCGTAAACTTGACTCCTCCGCGTCGCCATACCCCAACAGTGCAAATAACTCCGCTGCCCCTGGGGTAGTCGTTACTACTACAAAAATCTCTACTACTTCGGCCCGTAGACGTCGTGAGTCTATGCCAGCCCAAATGGCCGTCAAACCCCCGTTATCCCCATTGCTTAAACCTTCGGATGGTACTGTTCCTAGTAGTATTTCCATGCTGGCGGCTGCCTCGTTGAGATCTCAAACTACCAGTGTTTGGGCAGAGGATCTTGAGGATACTGGCGGAAACATCAGTGGTGGTAATAGCACCACTGCCTTGTCTGCTTTAAACCAAGGTGCTTCTCCAGCTTCGCTGTCATCGCTTGCAAAACATAGAGGTTCATTAACTTCCACTCAGCACCCTCAACCTTTGGCACATCTTAGTCATTCACGAAGTCACTCTCACTCTAGCTCTCAGCATCCAGTGTTGACGAGAAACCGACGACGACGACGCAGTAGCATTCGTCGAGCTCGGATGATGTTCCGTGAGAATGAAAATGACGACGATGATGATGATGACGATGACGACGGTTACGATGATGACGATGATGAAATTGACGATTTGGAGTTAAAGAGTAAGAGCCATCAAGAATTTGGCTCCATGTTAAAATACGAAAATAACGATAACGACAATGCAATAATCAGCGACGAGGATTATGAAGCTGACCGGATTGACGCCGACGGAGATGCGGCCATCGAGAGCGACTCGTCTGAATACGATGCTGTTGCTGGTGATTTAGAGCTTGATGATGAAGACGCTGAGCGTCGTCGTCGCCAACGCCAAGAACGACGTCAAAGAGCTAACCGACGAGCTTCTGTTACTGAAAACACCACTTCTCTTCCCGAATCAGGCACCGTTACTAGATCAGGATCAGGAGCCGGATTTCTTGCTTTCAGCTCTGGATCGGCCAGCTCTAATGGGAGCTTTGGTAATGCACCTCCTGCAGGCTTTGGTTCTTCAAACTCATTAAATGTGTTAAACAATGGGTCCTTACTGCCTAATACTGATACGAAGAAAAGCAGTAGTTTTCATGGTACCCAAAGAGCATATTCTAATGGCTCTTTATCAATGAGTGCGACTCGCAAGTTGTTCCAAGCTAGACATGGATTGTCTCGCCGTCGACAAAGCGAAACGGATGAGGAAGATTGGGAAGCTATGGGAGCAGCTTCCTTACGTCGTTCTTCTGCCATTTCTTCTGGATCAAATACTTTTCATGATGGATCTCTTCCTGGATCTTGGAACGACCAGGGATCTCTTGGCTCCCTTAGCACTTTAAATACCACTCCCAATTTCCCTGCCTCCTCTTCATACACACTAGGTGCTGGTAATCCGTTTACCACTGGTGCCTTTGCAAACTCAATTGAGAATGTAACAGGAGGAAATGGCCCACCTACTTGGCAGGCTACTATAAGTTCGCTACGTAGCGCACCACAAGGAATATCTCGGCCCCAGGGTAAGAATGGTCTTATTAATGGGGATGTGAAATTTCAGCTTTCTGGGGCAACTGCACCTACATCTAATCCTGCTAGTATTGGTAATGCTAGCCCATTTGGTCAGAAGCTGCCTGGTGTTGCAGATATTATGGCGATGAGCGGGCACGCATTTGGTAACAATAATGGGTCACAGCCTAACGGGAAGCCCGCTGGTGGCCAACAACAACAGAAGGAAGAGGATGCGATTGCTGCTTTAGTGTCGTTACGTTCCAATTCCTAGAATTTATGAATCTTTATGTTTATTAACTATTATTTTGTGATGATCTTGCTGCGTCTTTCTTTTAATTTTTTCAGATTTGTATGAGTGTATATTTTTTATTACTATTTCTTTGCTTTTGTTTATTTACATGATTTTATATTTGTTATATTTGACTTGCCATGCTATACATGTTTATATGGCATATCACATTCGTTTGATTTTTTTTTCTTTTTATATAGCTTGATGTTTATATGTATTTATCCATCTTATTTTCCAATTGGATTTTTGATTTTTGCAAATTTATATCGATGAATAATATTTTATTTATAAGAGTTGGTAATAAGAAGAGAAAACAGGCACACAAACCCAAAGGTGAAAAGTAAATGGAATTGCCATCGCAGCAATAAACCTCTAGGTAGCACACATATCATTCTACTGACTTTCAACAGTGAAAGTTCATCAAACAAACAAGTAATAGCTGTAGTAGCTACAGAAACACAGGGTACAAAGACCATACAAAAGGATTAAACAGTCATGAATGAAAGATTCAATTGAAACTCCAAATTTTTTTCAATATTTCATCAGATTTTTTAGGAAATTATGTAACAAAACAAAAAAAAGAAAATATTAGTTGTCGGCATAAAAAATAAAAAATTCTTGCGTAAAGTTTATAAAAATCCTAATTGTGCAGCCAGTTATAAATTATGACTGATTTTTGGTTGTTGGAGTTATGGAAAGATGCGTGGTGATATTCGATAGAATGTTATCATATCACAGAGACAAGTTACAAACTTGTATTGTTTAAGCACCAAGGACAGGGAATTCCTCAGAGGAAGCCAAGTTGACGCCCTTGGACTTCTGCTGACCACCACGGGGACCAGCAGAAGGCTTGGGACCGCGCCGACTGTTGTTGCTGTTAGCAGGCTTGCCACCACGGTTACCACCTCTGCGCTCATTACCTCTGCGCTCAGGACGTTCACGGGTGCCAGCAGAGGGAGAGGCAAAAACAGGCTCAACTTCAAGATGAACCTTCTCCTTAAGCTTCTTGGCCTTCTCCTTCTTGATCTTAGAAGCAGCAACAAAGTCTTCTTGTTCACGCTTCAAGACAGAGCCGGAAATATCCTTACCGTCGTTAGCCTTACGAAGAGCAATTTCAGCATTGACTTCCTGCTCCTGGAGAGAGATTTCCTTGAAGTAGTCATCCAAAGACTTGGTCTTGGGGCTTTCCTCAACAGGGGTGGCATCAACATCAGAAGCCTCCTCGGCTTCTTCAGCCTTAACAATGACCTCGGCAGCAGCTTCGTCTTCAAGCTCCTTCTTGTCATTGCCCCAGCCCTTCTCAATCTTCTTCTCAGTGTCAACCTTACCGGTGCGGGAATGACGATCAGTCTTTTGGGCACCACGGGGGCGACCGCCACGGGTGTTGCCAGCCTCCTTAGGCTCGAGAGACTTGTTACGGTTGGAAGCTCTTCCATTCTCAGAATTACGGAAAGCAGCCTCGTTGCCAGTGTAGTTGGGCTTCTTGGAAGGACCACGAGCGGCACGAACAGGGGCGACGTCAGTCTTCTTAGAAGAAGTAGACTTCTTGACAAGCTCCCTGGAAGGACCGGAGGTCTTAGAAGGGGCGTCCTCGTCTATAAATTGGAGTTAGCTGATTTGTTCATCTTTTTATGGGGAAAGGCTATTCCTTTAGCCTAATATTTGATGGTTGATTACGAATTTCAATTGTAAACATACCAAGAACAGCAAAAAGGTTCTAAATCAAAAGAAAAAAATCGTCAGGTTAGTCAATTTGAATAGAGAAAAAAAAATAGGATGGATGAGTTGTGATTTAAGTGAAAATATCAACCCCCACCTAATCAATAAATGTTTGATTGAGAGCAAGCTCGAAAATGGCAATAAAAATGACATACCTGTGAAGCGACAGACATGATGTCTACTTTATTCGTGTAGATATATACAGTTATATATACCCAAGGAGAGTGTAGTAGATAAAAAGAGTCAAGACCCTAAAAGATAGTAGGAAGGGGAAAAAAGGAGGGAAGGAAGAAGAGGGAAGAGAGAGGAAAAATTTTTCAGGTATGGTTGGGTGTGTTTAGATGGTGGGTGTTTGTGGGTGTGTGTAAGGTTTAGGTGTAATTGCTCAACTATGGCAAATTCTGATTTTCGTGGTGGCTCTGCACCATTTCTTTGAGGCCAGCAAGTGTACTGAATGGAATAACGAGGGAATTGCAGCTGCTACAGCCGGGTTCTTTTTTAGATGGATCTTATAGACTTTCAATGGCTTTGATTCCTGTTTTTTTTATTTACTTTAGGTTTGCTTCGGTCAGAAGGTCTTAAGACACTCAACTCCACTTTACTTTTCACTGGGGCTTGCGAGTTCTTTGGGGCTCTCAACACTTTTATATGATTATACATACATCAGTGTGTATATTGAATAAGGCCAGGAGCATATGATGATCATTGGATTACTAGCTATATAATAAACTTGGATCTTATTTACGAGCTAGCAACAGCTTGGAAAGCTTTGTCAATGGGCTTTCTGTATATCAAATATGAAATACTGGTAGTCACGTGTGGTGTCAGTGCAGTCAGTGTCTGTTATAAGGCTAAAGTGATGGGCCAAAGAGGTTTTTTTCTCTCATATATATACTCATGGCTTGAAGCATTTTGGCAGGCATTTGTTTGGTATATATTTTGTACTTCTGAACCTTTGGTTTTAAAGCCCATTCTATCTGCTCTATGAGAGAATATAGGCTCTTTCTTTCATTTTTTCCTGCCGCGTGTGCGTTTGGTGCGCACCATTGATGGATTTTTTTTTTTTTTCTTCTACTGAATTCATACACACAAGGTCGCAAAAGTTTTCAGCGGGACTCGGCATTGTATGGTTTGCACAGTTGTCGTGGAATCTTCCCTACTTTTTATACATTCCTTTGTAGATATTTTTGCTGGTTATCAAACCACCTCAAGTTCCGCCAGGTTTATTCAGTACCAAGTCTGTTTCACCATTCGACTCGAACTCATCTTTTTTTTTTTTTTTTGCATCTTTCATACTTTTCAGTACCAATTGTACGCATCAATGTACTGTTGGCGCGTAGTATGTGGTCTGTTTATTTCCGTTTGCGGAAATTTAGCACTCAGCCCAAACCCTGAAGCCTCGGTCACATGGTTTGCAGCAAGTCTGTGTTGCGAGATACAAAGGACGGGGTATATATGCTGTTGCTAAGACTACTGCTTAAAGTTGGGTACAAAACTCGCCTTTTTGAATAAACATTTCGAGAGTTTGATTAGTATAGACTGTATGTTCAAGAAAGCAAATTTGTAGCAAACGCAGTGTGCTGTAATGGTGGTGTGTTGTGGATGTTCTGTTATGGCACCTATTTCTTGTGTCCATACAAGTCTTGAGAATAAACTGCACAATTGTCAGAGACTGCAATAAAAAGTTGCATTGGCGACCAGGACCTGGGCTTGATCTGTATTACCAATGCTAACTATAATATAAAATCTCCCAATATGTCAAGCTAATGTTCACACATGGCCTCTCAGCAGTCCGACGCTGGCATGTATAATACTTGTGGCAAACCTCTCAAATGCAAAGAGATTGAATAGAATACTCATACTCACTGTTTTTTTAAAACATAAATGTGTATACGCACATTTCGGAGACATTTCAATTGAAACCGCCTCTTGCCTGAGAAAGCTGATATCAACAGCGTGCACGATATGGTTTAGTACATGCGAAAACCGGACTTGTGTTCCAACCGGCACTTGAATAATGGCTGATCCATGCTCGTCTAACCAAAGCTAAAAACACAACCTAAGCATTCCGAGCTGAGAGGCTCAAGTGTCCTAAGCCATGGATGTCATATTCCGACAGAGGGTTTAAACTTTTGAGCTACGGGTCTTGACATGTATTCTTGTATGCTTAGCAGCTCTTCTCAGCTCTTTTCATTGAAAAATCAATTGCGGAAATATCTTGTGATTTTCAGCTCCAGCGTCTAAACAAGATTCTGATATAATATGGCATTCCTAGGCCTAAAGTTCTGAGTTCTGAGTTCTGAGTTCTGAGTCTGGGGATAATCAGAGTCAGGTGGAAACCACGTGTAGTTTCTAGTCACATGAGTGTCTTGTACTAGGCTCCGTCCTTATTCTTCTTCATGTTTTCTGATGGATCAAGTGATTCTAAAAGCTCTTGTATATTTGAATCAAAAAGGAAACGCAGGGTATCACACATCTAAAGCCACGGATAATCATAAAATAAAACAAATGCTGAGATCATGAGAGCGTATCAATAGATGGAGGCTGTGAACAAGACACTGGAATAAGTCTAACTGAGAGCAAAACGGAACCATAGATTTATAACAGCGCACAGCCATACGTTAAGTGATCTTCATTGGGAGTAATAGCACGGGGTGTTGCTGTTGTTGTCGAACACTCCGGTGTGAGAGCTGTTGAGAACACTCATCTGGGTAGACCGTTTGTTCCTCAGGCTTGGTAATGATAAACGGTGTGATGTCATAGTAACGGGAACAACACTGAAGATGTAATGGAATCCGTTGCAGCCATTGACCACAGCGCATGCTTATTATTCCAGCAGAATCTAGAAACGATTACTCTAATTTACCCCGTCGACGTTTTTGACAAATGCTCTCAGCAAGGCTTTTCACCGCTCGCAATATGTCCCGGAAAAGGAGTTTCCGTGAAACCATTCCACAGTGCTCTAATATATAGTTACGGATAGAGCAAGCGCCAGCCGAGACATTGGAAACTCGCATGTGGGTTTTTGGGCTTTAGGCTTTGGGCCTTGAGCCTTGGATTTTGGGGTGCGGCTGATATAGTACTACAAACAGAAGCAATCCCCACGGATCTGATTTTATTTCAGTATTACTTTGTATACATGGTTTCAATTCCATCGATATTAACGAGAATTAGCGTTCAGCTCATATGCACAAAAGTATCCAACATCTGGTGATATTTCCCATTGATGAAAATCGCGTATCATGGCGAGTTTACCCATTTATAAGCTTCTTGCTTCTGGGGAGCCAACGCTGAGAAATACACCAGAACACCGCGGAGGTGGTGCAGCCCAATGCGCGTGCCACCGTACAACAGGGTTGATTGATAATCATAGGCTGGTAACAGCCGCTCATCGTTTCTAGTAGCCATTCGACCGTCCTAAGCTCCGTCGCTAACGTCCGGCAATTGCTAGGTGCCATGCTCGGGGATTGACGGCGACCACTCAACTAATGACTAGCAGCGTCGAAGAATCCAGATACTCCGCCGAGTCTTGCTCAAAGAACAAGCATCATTTCTAAGAGAAAAGTTTCTGCTTCCACTTCCCACTGTTATTTACTCATTATATTAAAATAGCAATACAAAATGCCAGCATAAAACAGGCCGTGGTGGTCTTTGCGGAGTCTGAGGAACAGCCGTGCAGGCACCAGAACAGAGGCGGCAAAACAAAAAAATACTCTAGCACTCCAGTAATTACTAAGGCTATCAAGTAACTCCGAGGAGATTCACCGGAAAAATGTCACCAATTGCTTTATCTGGGGGCAGATACTCAACATTGTGAAGTGATGCGACTGAAACGGGCACAATTTCAGCCTTTTGATGACAAAAGATAGAATCTTGTATCAAATATAATACACTTATACCCGTTCTCCCAATACAATAATCCGGCCAATTTGTCAGCCTGAGCCGCGGATTTCCTCTTTATTCCTGAATGGGCATCTTCCATTTCAACTGTTATTTTTCCATTTTTCCATTTCTCGGTATTTCTTTATTTTAAATTTTTTTTATATATAAGTCGGCCGGTGCTCTGGAACTTGACAGTTTTTTTTTTCTTCTTTTTTTGACTTGCTCTCTTTCTCAACCCTCATACTCTCTACCAAGCTTAGTTTTTATAACTACTATCGTTCATAGATCATTATCACTTTTCTTCAACACCTCCAGTACGTGCCGTTATTAAACAAACTGTAAACCTAGATTACCTATGAGCACCAACACCTTGCAAGCCTCACCACAGTCAACGGGCAAGCTATCCGCCCAAGACCTGGATGATATACAGCCTTTGGAAGACTTACAACAAAATTCTCAGAATCCACCAAGCAATACCCACCACGAAGCTGACACCGAAGAGTTCCCAGAAGGTGGCTATGGATGGGTGGTGGTGGCCGGCACCTTTATTATCATGGGCCTAACGTTTGGTATGATCAACGCGTGGGGTGAATATCAAAAGTACTATTTTACCATCTTCCCCCATGAGAAGCAGAGTGTGCTGACCCTCATTGGATGCCTCCAGCTATTCATGATCTACATCTTTTCCATCCCTGCTGCTCGACTCTTTGAAAAATTGGGCTCAAGGAATTCCATCCTTCTGGCTGCAGTTGTTCAGTCCTTTTCGTTTATGATGACCTCCCTGTGCAAAGAGCTGTGGCAGTTGGCCCTGTCCCAAGGTATTCTCTTTGGTACCGGATCCTCCATCTTGATTCTTGTGGCATATAGCTTTCCCCAACAATGGTTCAAGAAGCGTCGTGCAGTGGCCATGGGCGTTGTCGCCTCTGGGTCTTCTATCGGCGGTGTCCTCTGGCCTCTTGCCGTCCAACATTTAATTGCTCAAGTCGGGTTTGGTTGGGCAAACCGTATTATCGGTTTCATCTACCTTCCCCTTCTTGTCATTTCTGCCTTTATCATTAAACCTCGTGAGCACGAGACTCATCACTCGGCACCCCCAAGTCCCGACCAAATCGTCGATGAAGCATCCATTGAATCTGAAAAAGACGTGGAGTCCTTTAGCCCAGAGCCGGTGGTTCCAGTGCCATCTCCTCAAAAGCATTGGATTCGTCGTAACGTTTTCCATTCTCAATTCCTGATTGACTGGACCGTTCTAGGTGATATGCGATTCAATCTCATTTTGTTTGCCAACTTTCTTGGATTCTTCACTCTTTTTGTTCCCTTGTTCTTCCTACCGTCCTACACATTGCTAATTGACATTAGCCCTTCTATTAGCAATAACATTGTGACTATTGTCAACTCTACTTCTATTATTGGCCGAATTCTGCCAGGATATGTGGGAGACAAGATTGGCCGTTTGAATGCCTTTTTTATTGCTGCAACTGCGTCTGGTGTCGTTGTTCTTGCACTTTGGTTCCCTGCCAAAAACGATGCTGTTGTTCTCGTTCTTGCTCTTCTTTTTGGTCTTGCCTCTGGTGCTTTTGTCGCTCTTCCATCAGCAGCAATTGGCCAGTTGTTTGGCCTGAAAGGTATCAAGTCTCGAATCAGTCTTTACATGCTTTCCTGTGCTCCTGGATCCCTTGTCGGCCCTGTAATCGCTGGTTCTTTTCTTCCTACGACTGTTGACCATCTAGATCCAATCAAAGGATATTCCAAAGCTATTATTTTCAGTGGAGTCTTGTTTCTTGGTTGCTCATTATTTGTGCTTATTGCCAGACTTTGTTTCTCAAGAAAACTTTTGGCTTTTGTTTAAAAGAAATTGGATTGATAATTTTAATGTACATTATCACCATTACCTTGTTCTTTTCAGCATGGGTTCAAACTCCTGTATTTGAACATGTGTATATATTTAACGACTTGATTTGTGTGATGATATTTTTCTAAACTGATTTTATAATTAATTTTTGTTTTGCTATATACCTTCTAATATATTTTTAGTACTAATTTTAATCTTGGATATGGTTTATTGAAAAGTCGCCCTCCGTTTAACGATCGATACAAATAGTCATCTAACCCTGCTTCATAAAACTGACTTAACCATTAATCGCGGTCACATTTCGATTAAATTTTATTATATTCTGACACTAAAATTGTGGGCTGGAGTTTTTTAATAATTGTAAAAAAAAAAAAAAATACAATCAAACGGTGTTTCCATTGTGATTATTCAGCACCTTAATGGGCAAAAGCCGTTCCCGTTCTGGAATCCCAGCAAAAGCCGATGCGGCAAATTAATCCGACAACTCTGACCAGTCCACAAGCAAGACCGATAGCTTGCCTGTTTTACGGGTCATCTGATATACACATGACTGATGTATGTAATAAGTAATGTATGAATTTTGGATTCTGAAGGAGAACAACACATTATACTATTCGCACAGCAAGTCATGTGAAACTTTTAAAGTTCACACAGAACCATAACTATGTGTTACTTATTTACTACTTTCTGTAAAACATGCTGCGAGACAAAAGCGCGGTGATTTAAGTGTGTCCCTGGTACTGTACCAAACGACCCGACCTCAAATGATACAATGTTGCTAGTTTTTATTATTGCCACAATTTGACTCGGTCGTCACCTCTAATTGGATTATTTTAGTTTTTCTTTGGGAAGATTTTTATGGCTTTCCACGTATTTGCTAATTCAGCTCTCAACATCCGAGGTGGAATTGCAGTTTCTTGCAGTAGTGCGTGGATGGCCCTGGGCTTGAAAACTCTGCTAATCTTTTGAATAGCTTGATTTTGTATAATCTCTAGCTTCTTTTGGGTTGTGATAGCCGAGCTATACCATATATATCATTTTCCCTCAATGATTTGCCTGAAGCAGGCCACATAAAGTAATTTAGCTGCTGTTCCAGTCATTCCTCCCAGTCTCGTCACTATTCCTAGTGCCTATTTTGTTCTAGTTGCCGCCGGTTTGAAGTGATCCAAAAAGTTATTCCAAGCAGCTTTACGTTCACTTTGAGTAACTTTTCCTTTTCATCAGGTATTCTAAGACTAGAATTCTGTTTTTCAAGCTCGTCGAGCCCATTTATTCGTTGT
Source organism: Magnusiomyces fungicola (assembly GCA_900654225.1). Lineage (NCBI taxonomy): Eukaryota > Fungi > Ascomycota > Dipodascomycetes > Dipodascales > Dipodascaceae > Magnusiomyces > Magnusiomyces fungicola. The sequence goes on from CAACAH010000002.1 coordinate 2,543,785, forward strand.
TTAAATTGGATGTATCCTAGTATGGGACATAAATCAAGAGCCGTCTTCCTGGATTTGGCACAGCCGCAGCACTTCTCTAAGATCTTGCTTAGTCTCCATCTCCACTTACAGTGATAGTAACATTATCAATAAATCTCAAAGGTATTCCTCTCCAATTTTTGATCTCGTCGTATATCTGTGTTGTGTATACTAGAAATAAAAGCAATGAAATAGGTTATACCTAAGGAATTCCAGTCCGAATTGCTCTTTTTTTGGACCAATCTTCGCGTCCATCAGGAGCCTGACTTTGCTTTCCGTAACAAACCCACCAGTAAGTCCATTTTTAGTACTGCTTTAGGCAATTCCATTTCTTTCATTACTTTGACCATTGTATTTCTGTCAGCATAGTCGAAGGCTCCTCGGATGTCCATCCTAATTGCCGAAACTATTATTACTTCCGTACGATTTCAAGTTTCTTGTATTCATTGCGCCAGTTCCAACACAGAGTCTGGGGCATTATAGCAGAACCTTCCACCACGCTGTTTCTTGAGTAGTAAGTCTAATGTGAGGTGAGAAGGTCTCTTCTTAATTGCTTTCTCCAGTATTTGAAGGTCTCTTCTTAATTGCTTTCTCCAGTATTTGAAGGTGTCTTTAATAGAGACCTTGGTTGGTACGATTTTAGGTCTGAGTGTTCAGTCCTTCCTTGTTTAGGCATTACAACTACTGTGCTTTGTTTCCATATTTCAGGGTGACTTAACGCATGCCATATTTCAGTCGAAAGACCTTTTTCTTAAAATTTTTTATTTTTCCACGCCATCTACATCAACATGCCGTTGATTCCGTCTTCCCCTGGGGCCAAATGATACAGCGGGAACCGGGGTTTAATCCAACGTTAAAAGACCAACCCAAAATCACAGCAGCTCTATCACCACCCCCCACATTGGATATTTTGAAAATTGAAATACAGGCAGACAAGTAACCCTTTCGAATAGCCGGATGTTGATTCAAAGGTGTGCATCAACGAAGCAAGAGCTGAGTTATGGTTCATGACCTGGGAGACTGAGCTTATTTCCAACTACAAACAACCAAAATCAGCCTATTCTCACCTGGTTCCTAGTTCAATGCGAATCGGAGAAGGGGAACTGTCATAAAAACGCAAGGCTGAGTCCTACCCCGCAATTGTGTTATGTAACTATCGTGTAATCATGTCTGGGTTCCGACTCGTGTTTCCGGTTTCGGTTGGTTTAGGGACGAGAAGAGTGAACCCCCATGAGACTCCTGTGGGTAAGAAGAGCAGATTGCAACCTGCACGTACCAGCCTGTATTTCACTGGCATGCAATACGCCTGTGGCTATCGTCAACGGTTGCGTTGTCCGGAGTGGCCCCGAAGCTGCGCCGAACCAAGCCCTGAGTGAATGAACCGTCGATTTCAAGGCAGTTCAAGCATTCCAAACCTCCTGGTTCTGGGGATAAATCAAGGTTACAGCCGGAGACAGTGATTAAGCTCTCCGAAAAGGTAATTCTTAATTCCTACGGCCTGTGGAGAGTACACATGCACCACCCACTCCCACTCCCCCTCAATCTCCAAACGCATATATAAACTCATCTTTATCGCCTATTTCGATTAACCTTGCTTTCCATCATATTATTCTTTCATTTTCCTGACTATCCTTTCCCTCCCCTTCTATTATGATCCCTCGAAGACTCATTCAGAATTCCACTAAACAATCTGTCCTTGCAATGCGATCAACTTTATTATCAACTTCTAAAACTAGCGGACTTTCTGCAACTGGCAGTACCAGCACCGCTATTCCACGTCTTAATGCCCTCTCATCCCAACTGCAAGTCCGCTTAAATTCAACTTCTGCTTCGAGTGAGCCCGCTCCTCTTCGCTCAGACCATCCTGATTATGTCACACCTCAACCAAACCGCCACGAGTTGAATCCTACTTACTTTCTCTACCGCGCAGCACTGCTTGAACCCAATGCCAAGGCCATTGTGTATCGCTCACGCACCAACCGTTACTTCACCCGTACATATGCTGAGTTTGCAGACCGTGTTAAAGGTCTTGCCTACTATTTTAAGAAAAACAACTTTAAAAAGATCGCTATCGTTGCCCCAAACACTCCTGCCCATTTGGAGACTCTGTTTGCCGCTAATGCTGCTGGTGGTATTATCGAGGGCGTCAATTACCGCTTGACCAAACGTGAGATTGACTACATTTTGGACCTTGGTGAGGCAGATTTGGTTATTGTTGACCGCGAGTTTTCACATCTTGTTGATGCCATTCCAGGAAAGCGACATGTTATTATTGATGAGGACGTGGCAGACGACGAGGTTGACAAGTTAAACTGTGCATATGGCCGCGTTGTCCGTGATGGCATGGACTTGGATGCCCTCGAATACAAGACTGGCTGGGATGGCCTTTATGCTGAGGATATTGAAGAAAGCGCTACCATGGGTCTCTTCTTCACATCAGGAACTACCGGTAAGCCCAAGGCTGTTGAGTACACTCACCGTGGTGTCTACCTCGGTGCTTTGGCTCAAATTTCTGAAGGTCACCTTAACTGTCAAGACTCTTATGGTAAGCACAGATGCACTTATCTCTGGACCCTTCCTATCTTCCACGCAGCTGGCTGGACATTCCCCTATGCTGTGACTGCCATTAGAGGAACTCATGTTCTTCTTAGAAAGATTGATGCTGACTACATCTGGGACCTTTTTAACCAAGAGCGCATCACTCACTTCAGTGCTGCCCCTACCATCAGCACCATGTTGCTTAACAGCAAACGCGCCCAGGTTCTTAAGCATGAAATTAAGGTCGTTGTTGCTGCTGCTCCTCCTTCTGCTAAGCTCTTTGGTGACATGATTGCCCATAACCTTATTCCCGTCCACACTTATGGTCTTACTGAGACTTACGGTCCTGCTGTTTGCAGATTCTACAAAGATGAATGGAACAAACTTCCCGCATCACAGATCTACGACCTTATGGCCAAGCAAGGCTACGCATTCATTACCTGCCACAATCTCAAGGTTATCAAGCAAGGCTCTGACAATATGAACGACTTGGTAGCACCTGACGGAAAAGAAATTGGAGAAATTATGGTCCGTGGTAACATTGTCGCCAAGGGTTACTACCGTGATCCTGAAGCCACTGCCAAGGCGTTCAAGAATGGCTGGTTCCATACTGGTGATCTTGCTGTTGTTCACGATGATGGTGCTGTTGAAGTTTTGGATCGGGCTAAAGACATTATCATTAGCGGTGGTGAGAATATCTCCAGTGTTTACGTTGAAGGACAAATTGTCAAATACCATAACATTTTGGAATGTGCTGTTGTCGGTATTAATGATGCTCACTACGGCGAGGTTCCATATGCTCTAATCACACTCCAGGATCCTTCACAGCATATTGATGGTGAGGATATCAGACAATGGTTGAGAGGTTATCTCGGTGGTTACCAGATCCCCAAGAAGATTATTGTTATTGATGAGTTGCCAAAGACCTCCACAGGTAAGGTTAGAAAGAACATTTTACGTGATGAGTGGAACAAGAAGGTTGAAGAAGAGAAGAAAGCATCTGCTGCTAAATAAAATATATTATATTTTTAATTTTAATAGTTATGACATAATGATTTTGCTTAAATATATTTTTTTGTTTCTAAACAGTTGAACTTTCCAGAACATTCCTACAATCCCCAATATGTGCTAAGCCAGCTCAGAATCACAACAAGATGGTTTGAAACAGTGTATTTTAAGGAATATTTCAAATACAAGCTACATATAACTACATCAAGTGATAATTGATGCTTAGGAATCAATTTTTTTTCTTACTTAAGTACGCCTTGTTTTGTGGGTCGTGAATCTACGCCACACACGCGGCTTAGGTTTTGGCCACCCTTTTCGACTTTGTTGGTATAAAGCTTGCACCATCTCCTATTTTCCATTCCCAAAACTACACATCTTACGTCTCACACCCATACACCATAAATATTGGACTGCGCTACTCTTGCACTATTCGCATTGTATTTTACACATGTCTCATCCTAATTCGCCATCGCCTTCCCGAGATACCCCTTCCCCACGCCAGCTTTCCGTCGAAGCTCAAGGTCTCTTAGATATTGGCCAAGCCTGCACCTTTTGCAACAACATTGACTATCTTCCGTATGTGTGCGACCACTGTGAGCTCACATTCTGCACTGACCACCGGTCCACACTTGCTCACCGGTGCGTAAAGGCACCCAACGTTGATTCCCACTTACCATCTAAAGCCCCACCGCCAGCCCCGGATTCAAAAGCTCTTAAGATTACTATAGATGGCGACAGAGGAAGACGCCTGGGTGATTCTGACAAGGCTTTAAAGAAGGCAGACCTTGATCGACAAAGGGCAGAGGCACAGAAACGGAGCGATGAAGCCAACGCCCGAAGATTGCAAGCGCTGGAAAAAAAGAAGGAACAAGATGAAAAGAGGAAAGAAGGAAACGGGGCTGCTCTTGAAAGGTTGAAGGCTCTATTAGGTACGAAAACTACGACTACTTCCAAACCTAATTCAACTATTGTCAAAAAGCCAGTCTCTAAACCTGTTATTACCAAGCCCGCTGTAAACAGAGCATCTCCAAGCTCAACCTCAACCCCAACTTCCAACGGAACAACCCGTGCATGGGCCCTTTTTGCAGGAACCGGTAACACGACTAGAAGCAGCAGCAGTGGAAACGCCTCTGCTTCTAAACTTTCGGTGGCGGCACTTTCCCAGCTCCGTAAGAGCGCCAAGCCTCTAGACCCCAACCGTCCACAGAACGCTGCCATCAATGGCGAACCCACCAATCGGCGATACGTCGTATTAGTTGCGTACAGCAAGGTTGTTGGCAAAGTAAATGACGGCCTGCACGACACATCTGCTGATTCGAAAACAGTGACTGTGTATATGGCCAAAGATATTCTAGTGGGGAAGCTCGCCGACAAGGCTGTTGAAATCCTACGTATACCACGAACAAAAGAAGTTGAAGAAGAAAATGACGGCAAGACGAACAAAGTTATAAAGAAAGTGGCATTCTTTTTTGAGGGAGAAATGCTCAAGTATGGAGAAAAATTGGATAAAGCTGTTGGAGGAAAAGTTAAAGATGGTGATCGTTTGGTGGTTAAGTATGTTTAGAGATCAATGTGATTCACCCTTTGTATTTATAATTATAGACAATAGACATTAAAATAGATGTTTCTATCAAAAGAGATATTTGTTCGTGTCCAGTGATTACATGGAGACCACAAAGTGTTGGCCTATAAAAATTAATAAACATTATATAACTTATTATTGATGAATTTAAAACACTGGTATTATGCTATGATTGTTGATATTAAGCCATGTTTCATCTAGAAAGTTATTTATGCATCCAGGAACCGCAGTTCCAATCGGACTTCACTCTCAAACTCCCGTAATGCTCTCCACTCATTTCTCCCAAACAAAAACCCAATAAGTCCATCGAGCAAACCCGTGATTGAAACAACAATAGCGACAAGTAAGAAAATGAACCCGACATAAGCACGATTATGAGCAGCACCCCACCACACAGCAATCAGCATGGCAACGAGAATAATTACAGATGCAATAAAATGGTAGTTGCGCAGTTTGGCCTGCATGATGCTGGTAGGCTTGTATGACTCAATAAGATCCAAAATATCAGTGTATAATAATCGGAGCTCGTCGTCACTTGAAGGTGCAAATTTAGCCTTGACTGTCAAAGGTACTTGTGGAGGAATTTTAATTGATGAGTCGATGGCTTGAGAGTTGCCAAAGGGGCCACTGGCATACGAACCAGGTGTGATTTGTGATGTAATTTCCGAGTTTACCGAGTTACTATGACTATGGGCATCCATTAGATCGGGTTTGGGGTATGTCGGTGGCGGTTGCTGGACTGAAAGGTTAGGATGGGGCTCTGATAGAACATTTCCAATTGGGTGAACCAACAACTCTGCTTCAACTGCAAAGTGATCAGAAACAGTCCCAATGCTGGGGACAGGCTCAGTGAATGATACTCGACACGCTGCCGGCGTCAAATGCTTAGGATCATAGAAAATGTAGTCTAAGCGCTTTGCTTCATCTCGTGCCCGATCCGCACGCCAGGTATTTAATTGGGAGTCACAAGTCGTTCCAGCCAAAGCAATTTGATCTTCTGGTGACAACAATCCCATTGCCTCTTGACCACCTTCAAACTCACCATGGATATCTTGCCAACTATCTCTCAGTAATGCGGTATGCTGAAACAGCCTATGCGTAAGAGACCCCGGGACACTATTCAAATCACCAACAACAACTACCGCATGGCCTAAATCCCCAGCTCTTCTAGCAATATGCGTCAAATCCCAAGCCTGAGCCGTTCTGTGGCAGGTATACGCCGCATCACCAGGTCCATAAGGTGCATGCAGGTGTGTGGAAATCAGCTCGATTGGACGTGCCCTTATCCCAGGATTCTTATCACGAGCGGCAATGGGTAAAGGAGGCTGAATGACGACACTGGCTGCCGACTTTCCAACATACCAGTCGCCACGGAAAAATGCAGATGGCCGACCGTTTAAGGGGTATCGATATAATGAGGCAGACTGAATAGGCCACTTGGAGATAACAAGCAAGCCTGGCCCTGATAAAATGCCAGAATAAAAGTATTTGTGGTATGGAAACTGGGATTCGGTCTTGGAGATTAACAATTCGTAATCTTCCTCGACCCAAATTTCCTGAAGAGCGATAATGTCGTAATTAGAACCATCCTGTGAGATTCTCTCACTAATAGCCTGGAGTCGTTGAGGTCTAAATTTGGACACAAACTTGAGGCCCCTGGAAGGTGTTAGAATGGGAACCCTGAGAAAACAGATTACAAACACTTACCAACAATTCAACGACAAGATTCTTGCAGTAGTAGAACCTGCTGGTGGAGCGGCAAGTTTTTCAGTAGACATTGGTGTGATTGTTTTGGAACTTGAAAGGAAATTAAAAGTCTCAACTTGGACATTTTGAAACATCGGATCAACCCTAATCCTATTACATAACTGATTAGTTAGGGCTAGGGTAGGTACTCTAGGATGTTGCTGTGCGCTTAACTACTTGCACCATTTCCAACGTAATCCAAGTTTCAAACCTCCAATGACCCAACCACAGCCATAAAATGCAACCGAATGATTCTACTTCACCCGATGTTCAGGGTCACAGCGTTTCTTGTGACCCGAGCATCACAAATCATGTTCCATCACCGCCACCTACCCCTTCTAAAGGCACAAAACTCGCACCTATTCTACATCTTCCTAACGAAATCTTCCATCTCATTATTTCATATCTTGACGTTAAAGATATCATAACTTTAGCAAAGACTAACCGTGCTCTTAAGGCTCTGTTGCTGGACGATCCAGACGGAGTGTGGCGCATTCTCTGTCGAAGAGATCTGTATGTTACCGATACAGTCCCTCCACCACCCTATGCTTCGTTTTGGGACCTCTACGTTCATGCTGTAACACCTTTTCATTGGATCAAGACTTCATTGTGGATTGGTGATTCTATTCCATTTGGAGATGTTTACCTTACAAAATACGACAGGCAAACAGGGTCTCTTGCCTTGTTCAAATTGCTGTGCAGATCATCAGACCCTTTGACAAATGTCAACGAAGGAGTTGAGCGTAATGGCCAGGATAATCAGCAACAACCAAGACAGCACGTTCATGTTCACGTCTCAACTTCTGTATTCCTTCAGGCAACCGCAAATAACAATAACAATGCAGCAGCTCAAGCTGGCGGGGAAGCGGCAGCAGCAGCAGCAGCAGCCCCACCACAACAACAAAACCGATCAGTTGTGCGACGTATCAACATTCATGAACCTACTCGTGGACGAGGAGGTCACCAAACTAGACAGCTTCCCTCTGATCCGGATATTACGGTTTTTCCTGAGCAAGGGTGTGCTATTGTGTTTGGACCCTATATTTGCCTCAACAAGTTTACCGAGCGGGATCCTAGCACTGGTATGTGGAAGTTTCAGTTTCGCAGCGACAATGACAATGAATCTACTGTAGGTAACGATGCTGCTGGTGCTAGAGAAAACAACAATTCATCTCCTAACCATAGAGTTTACAATGGTCCACACATGGGATTACTCAGAGCGGTAGCTATGCCTAACAATCTTCTTGATCGCCGAATGAGTGTATGGCCACCTTTCACTATCCCAGCTCGTAATCGAACCCGCAATGCTAGTGTGAACAATTTTTTGGGCCATTACGAACCACCCCCAAATGCCGTAAATATTGGAGGCGGTGTAGCTGGTGCACTTGCCAGGGCAGAGGCAGCTCATGCTGCCACTTTGGCGGCATTTGCTAGAAACAGACACATGCAACATCAAATTTATCCTGGTGTTCCTGAAAACCATGTCGATGGCGAATTGGATCTTCCTGAAATAGAAGGACTTGAAGGCTTTATGGTAGGCCCAGGAGCACGGTTAGGTCCAGCAGGCCCTGGCCCAGCAGCTCCAGATGGGCAACAAAACCCAGATCAACCACGACAGATCA